>CM022298.1:298167810-300667810 GCA_011799875.1 Thinopyrum elongatum
GGCTATCATGTTCCTCACTTGTAGGCAATCCGCACTGGCGAATTCCTAACTCCTCAGTCAGAACAAATTCGTCATAGAACAGAAGAACTTCATCTCTGTCACTGAAGAACTTGACTGAACTGTATGAGATTTCCAATAGCTTCACTCGAAAGGATTGGGTAGGTGTAGGATTTGAGATGAGCATCACTTGGAAACTTTTCCTTAGTTTTACCTTGACCCCCTTTAACATTACAGTGTTTCCTATGACTCAAGAAAGGGAAAACAAAACTATGAAAACAAAAGTCTTCACGCTTCATAATCCTCGCATCAATATCAAGTCTTCAAGGTCACTCCAATTTCCTCATTTTCAAAGTCTTCAAGAAAACCAAAGTCTTCAACTGAAGACATTCATTTTTAGGGGTCGACTTTCTTCGTAAATATCAAACTCCTCATAGACTTATAGACCTATGTACACTCATAAACACATTAGTCCCTTAACCTGTAAGTCTTCAATACACCAAAATCACTAAGGGGCACTGGATGCACTTACAATCTCCCCCTTTTGGTGATTGATGATAAATAGGTTAAGTTTTCAACGAGGATAAAACATATGAAGTGTAAGTACTGATATTGAGGAATTTGATTGCAAGATATAGAAGGACTCCCCCTAAAGATGTGCATATTGAGGAATTTGCTTTGGATTGCGAATGCACATTATAGAGTAATATTATGGAGATCTCCCCCTATATCTTGTAATTGATACACGCATTTAACATATGATATGAAGAATTTGAAATGCATGATGAAATATGGTGTCTGACGAAATTCAACATGCATGCATTAAGGTACTTGAGGAAATAAGCATGCAGAAGGCAGTTCAAAAAGAGTCAGACCACCATAGGACTTAAGTTTACAACTCAACCAACAACCACTTCAGAAGAGCGAGAGTTGTAACTTAATGAAAAAAAAACAGCCCATATATAAGACCCGCTTGAAGACTAACTCAAATTTCTCCCCCTTTGTCATCGAATGACCAAAAGGGACGAAAAATGAGGACTAACGGCCCTGAAGAATATCATCATGATGTCGATGGAGGAGCGCCAGCGTTGTTGGGGTCGTCCATTGAGGTAGGGCCTGCCGCAGTGTCATTCAAATCTTCAACTTCATCTGTCTCGCGCAATGAAGAATATGAACTGGCAACTAGCTGAGGAACTTTGACCTTCTTGAATTTCTTCGAAGGTGGCTGAGACCAGTCAAAGTCCTGTTGAAATCCCATCTCCGTGAGATCTTCAGCACTATAGATATTCGACAGAATAGCCCAAGTGCGGTCAAAGACTTCATGCATATAGTAGTGATTCTTCTTCACTGTATTTTGAGTGACTGTCATGTTCTGAAGAATTGCACCAAACTGACGCTTGACCCACTTGTGATTTCGATCAACTTTCTGATGAAGACTGAGGAG
Source organism: Thinopyrum elongatum (assembly GCA_011799875.1). Taxonomy (NCBI): domain Eukaryota; kingdom Viridiplantae; phylum Streptophyta; class Magnoliopsida; order Poales; family Poaceae; genus Thinopyrum; species Thinopyrum elongatum. Next base: position 298,169,252 of record CM022298.1, read on the forward strand.
AAGTTCACGATCAGTCATCACACGCGGAGCTGTGGCTTGAGGATTTTGTTTTGAAGCTTTGGCGGCAGAATCTTGTGTTGTAGAGTCATCATTGGTGGAATAGGATGCAGCTTTGTGAAACTGTTCATCCAATGGACGAGTGCCTTCATCAGTGACAGCAGCTATGCCTTTCTCATCAGCTGAGGAAATAGTCCACTTGAGGACTTCAATAGGTGGCAAATAGCTGAGATGATTCTAAAAGTCAGCCTGATAATGAATTGAAGACCTTGATCTGATAAATTTCATGATCCAGGGAGCATAAGGCTTCAACTCAAAAGGTGACAGAGCAGCATTGACCAAAGTCCTCATGAAGAAATCATGATAGTTGATAGGAATACCATGTATCATGTTGAACAGCAAATTCTTCATGATGCCAACAACCTCTTCTTCATCAGAGTTGTGGCCCTTGATTGGACTGAGGGTTTTGGTCAATATGCGATACACAGTCCTTGGTACATAGAGCAATTCTTTCACAAGGAAGGTGGTCCTTGGAGCTTGGCCAGCCTTCAAAGGCTTCATCAGCACTTGCATCAAGTGATTTGAGAGTTCAGGTTCAGCATACATGAGTCTTGCGCCTTCAACCGGAGGACTAACTGGAATAGCGTGAAGCAATTCAGAGGCCGGTGCTTTGAAATGAGTATTTTCGGTCATCCAGTCTAGCACCCATGAATTCACATCTTCACATTTCCAGTGATATGCAGTGTGGCATAGAATTGAAGAATGAGTTCTTCGTTCCAGTCGCAGATGTCAGTGCAGAAGTTAAGCAGCCCAGCGTCATGAAGAACATGGAGGACTGGTTGGAAGCAAGGAAGCGACTCCATGTCAACATGAGGAATTTGATGGTGCTCAAATACCTTGTCCTTATCAAACAGGAGTGAAGAATAGAAATTCATCTGACTGGCTGTCTAGAATCGCTTGCGTCGAAGTCTTGCAGAGTCATATGGATTGAAATACGTGAAGAAATGGTGCTCTGCGAAGAAATCATTAGCCTTGAACTTTTGCTCCTTGGTATGTGGATTTTGTGGCTTGGGCTGAAGATTAATAGTTGAAGTCTTCACAGCCGCTTGGCGCACAACCTCTGGAGCCACAGACTGAGGAATTTCCGTAGCAATTTCATCAGCAGCAGTCTTGGCCTCCATTTCTTCAGCATTAGTAGCTGGAAATTCTTCTGGAATAGAATGAAGGGAAGATTGATGTCCTTCAGAGCTCGTATGAATTTCTTCAGTCTGCACAGGGGACTGAGGAATTTGTTGCAGAGGAGTGGTCAATGGTGAATTTGGATGATGTCTTTCCCAATAATCATCATTGAGAACTGGTGTAGTAGACCCAATGTCTACATCCTCATCTTCTTCATCAATTTCTTCAATGCCTGCCTCTTTAGCTATGAACTGAGGCACGGGCGATGATACCAGTGGGGTTGAAGGGATATCATCCACTTCAATTTGTTCATCCAACTGCTCTGAAGTAGCAACAAAAGGATTCGCTTCATCACTGTCATCTGGAATGACATATTCCTCACCAAAGGGAACAATTTCCTTTGATGGCATGCTTGATATAGGAACAACATCAATGGGGTTGGTGTATGAGCTTGTCAACGTCTCACTTTCTTGGGAGCTGAGGACTCTGCTGTCCTTGATGCTTTCCTTTTCTTCACAGCTGCCTTTTCTGCAGCTTTGGTCTTCTTCGCTTCTGATGCAGAAGGAAGGTGGATATCTTTCATCTGTGATGACTTTGCAGGAAGAGCAGATGAAAGTGGTGCAGTTTCTTCAGGCACAACACTGGAGGTTGCCCTGGCATTTTCTTCCGGAGCTGGAATTTCTTCAGCAGCCCTGGTACTTTCAGTTTCTTCAACAGTCTGATTTTCATCAGCTGTGCTAGCATTCTATTCAGTAGGCTGAGCAGATGCTTCAGCTTGAGGAATTTGTTGTTGTGATGGAGCTGCAACATTTGGGTTGAACCCCTTGGCCATTCTGACAAATCTGACTTTGGCACCTAGCCAATCTGCACGATATGCGTCAAATTCATCTCTGAGAGCTTTGATCTCCTTTTGCAGATTCACAAGTTCTTCAGGAGTCATCTTCACAACATGCTTCTTCAAAAAGCGCTCCTTCTTGTATTGAGCTTTCTTGACTTGCCTGGCCTTCTCAAATTTCCATTTTTCTTCGACAATGAAGGTTGTCAACATGTGGCTCTGGCCAGGAGTGAGGTTCAATTCAGGCAAAGGAGTATTTGGATTCTTGTGCCATAGATCGATGAAATCAAGGATCCTTTTAGGATCCAGCATGAGTGGCACAGCACTGCCTTTGGCTCTAGCGGCCTTTTCTTGCCTGTCTTTGATGATCTCAGCAAGTTCATCATCAGCTTCATCGTCATCAGATGGAACTTGGAAGGCAACTTGCTTCTTGTGAGGACTTGGCCTTGGGCCTCGTCCAGTAGTGGCCTTTTTCATCAGCAAGGTTGGACCAGTTGAAGATTGTGGCGGAGCTGAGGAACTTGCAGATGCTCCTGAGGCAATAGAGCTTCCTGTAGTCCATTGGCACGTGGCAAGATGCATTGGTGTTGAGGACTTAGTAGCAGCAATTGAGGATTTTGTGGCAACAGAGGGAATTGGAGCTGCCCTTGAGGAGGTTGCCTGAGGAATTTGCCATGAGGGCATTGCACTTGGCCGTGAGGGAATTGCTGTTGAGGAATTCGGCTTCACAGCTGATTTCTTCAGCAAAGCCTTCTTAGGCTTGCTAGCAGAGGCCTCAGCAGCAGCAGCAGTAGCAGAATCTTCATTAAATTTCTTCACTGCTTCTTTTGCTCCTTTAGCCAATTTGGCTTGGCGCTTGGCCCATTCTTTGGGAAATTCCTCACCGCGCCTGATGCTTGAGGGATCAGCTTCTTGGCCTGGAGCCAATGGAGGTCTTGGACATGGAGGGTTAACAACGAATTTCTTCATGTACTTTGGAGTAACATAACGATATTCCCTCCATTCCTTAGCCCATCTACTCTCAATTCTCTGTATGTGCACTTTGCGCTCATTCTTGATCTCTTTGCCATGAGTTGCTTCATCAGGAGTACAGTACCCTGCATAGATATCTTCAGGGATCTCAAAAGCAGTGTTTGTCTCAGGCCTCTTTCTCATGGCAAAGAGATCAAGAATGAGCGCAAAGTGCACATACAGAGAATTGAGAGAAGATGGGCCCTTTAGTGGACCCATCTACCTTATCTGGCTTCACTTGCGCTAACCCTATTATCATTGATGAATCCTTTGACGCAAATTATAAGCTATTTAAGAATCAGAATGGTGAAGTGTTTGCCAGGTTTATTGGTACTAACTGCAGGAATGGACCACCTTTGAAGAAGATCTGGGTGCCCAAAAGTTGTCTTGAGAAACTTCCCGTGAATGTCATCATGACACCACCTGGGAAGAAGACAAACCCCAAACCAAAGGCTTCATATGGTCCAAAGGCTTCATACAGACAGAGGACCTCACAAGGTCACCCTAACGCCAATGTTTTGCAGGGAAACTATACTCTGACTTATGAATATGAGCGTGTTTCTTCAAACCGCTATGTTCATAAGACCAAGAACTTTTCTGCCTATTCTTATGAGTATTATTCACCTCCTGCAAGGCTATTTGCTAGGGCTCCAAAGCCAAAGTTCTCAGATGCTGCACTTAGACTCATTGCTTCTAAGCCACCCCTGAAGATGTGGGTGGTTCAGGAGAATTAACTTTCTTCTGCAGGGAAAGGTCTCCAGCTGAAAATCAAAGGCGTCAGGTGCTGATGCTGGGGACCTAAAACATCTTGTGGGACGCAAGATAAAGTGCCAAAATGGTCTTACTATGTATTTCGTCCTAGGGTTTCTTGACCAACATCCTATCTACCCTAACAAGGATCTAAACTTTGATAGTATGCTTGTTCGTCAAATGTTTATGCTTCACAATACTCCTGGTGAAGCATATCCCGCTAACTACACTATAGGGTATGGCTCCGAAGACTACTGAGTGGATTATTGACAGTGGATGCACTAACCACATGACTGGTGATGGAAGTCTTCTTATGGATTCAACCCTACGTTCGTCTGACAAGAGTCACATCACATTTGCTGACACTGGTAAAAGCAAGGTATTGGGTCTAGGTAGAGTTGCAATCTCAAAGGATCAGCACATGGATAAAGTGATGCTTGTTGAATCCCTTGGTTTCAACTTAATGTCTGTCTCAATGCTTTGTGATCTGAACATGATTGTGATATTTGGTAAATATCGTTGCCTTGTGCTTATGGAATCTGACAAATCTCTAGTCTTCGAAGGGTATCGAAGAGACGATCTGTATATGGTAGATTTCTCCGCAGGACCACAGCTTGCCGTATGTCTTCTAGCAAAAGCTTCAGAGTGCTGGCTCTAGCATCGGAGGCTAGGGCATGCGGGCATGAGGAACTTGCACACTCTCGCGAAGAAGAAGCATGTCATTGGCATCGAGGGCATCAAGTTCAAGAAGGATCATCTGTGTGGTGCCTGTGAAGCCGGGAAGATGACAAGGGCCAAGCATCCCTCGAAGACAATCATGACGACAACACGTCCCTTCGAGCTACTTCACATGGACTTATTTGGACCAACTCATTACTCTACCCTTACTACCACTGCATGCCTCTATGGCTTCATCATTGTTGATGATTACTCAAGATATACATGGGTGCACATAATTCTCTACAAGACTGAAGTGCAGGATGTCTTCAGACGATTCGCCAATCGTGCCATAACCAATTATGGCATCAAGATCAAGCACATCAGAAGTGACAATGGCACAGGATTCAAGAACACCAGCCTCGACACTTATCTTAATACATTGGGCATCACACATGAGTTCTCTGCTCCATACACACCTCAGCAGAATGGCATCGTGGAGCACAAGAACAGAACCCTCATTGAGATGGCACGTACAATGCTTGATGAGTACAAGACTCGAAGGAAATTCTGGCCTGAAGCCATTGATACTGCTTGCCACATCGTCAACCGTGTTTATCTTCACAAGTTCCTAAAGAAGACATCATATGAGCTCCTGACTGGTAAGAAGCCAAATGTCAGTTACTTCAGAGTCTTTGGTGCTAGGTGCTGGATCAAGGATCCGCATCACACTTCAAATTTGCACCAAAAGCACAGGAAGGTTTTATGCTTGGTTACGGAAAGGATTCGCACTCCTATAGAGTCTTCAACCTCTTTCACTACAAAGTGGTTGAAACTGTGGATGTGCGGTTCGATGAGACTAACGGCTCGCAAAGAGAGCACCTGCCAAATGTGCTAGATGAAGCTACACCAAGTGAATCTATTAAGCTTATGGGTACTGGAGAAATCATACCTTCAGAGGAATAGGATGAAGAGGAAATCATCATTTCTGCGCCTAATCAGCATGAAGACACTGCTCAACCTGAAGCCAATGCTGAAGATGAAGACAATGATAAGCAAGGGAAAAATCTTCGTCCAGTACATCCTCGCGATGCAAATGAAGTCCAGATTGAGAAGATAATCGATAGCATCAATGCACCTGGTCCACTCACTTGTTCAAGTGAGTACAGTACCCTGCATAGATATCTTCGGGGATCTCAAAAGCAGTGTTTGTCTCAGGCCTCTTTCCTCCCTTCTGAGGTCTTTTACCATCAGCCGTTTTCTTCACTTGAGGATTTTGAACAATTGATGTTTCTGAGGAAGTGTGCAATTTATCTTCGAGGAACACTGCAAATGAGTTAAGTTGATGAGAACCTAGTGATTCAGCAACAAACATTTTGTACCTGTGAACAGAGTATAGCTGCGAAGAATTTGGAGTGGTCATATGCGTTCTCAGAATTTTTTCAAAATGTATCAAGTTTGAGGAATTTGAACATAGGTGTCTTGAGGAATTTCACTAAGTGTTCTTGACTTAGGTTCCAGAGTTGTACAGATTTTGAAAATCCACACAATTTAGGAACCTTGAAGAAAAACATATCTTAGAGAAACAAATCAAGATACAGAAGCAACTTTGTGTATATGGATTAAGAAGTTGAGGAATAAACACCTTTTGAAGATTTTGTGGAAATCATGTGAATCAAAGTAGGGCAATAAAATCAGATTTTAATTACCCTAGATGAAGAACACGACGAACTGGGAGTGAAGTTGGAGAAGTTCGTTAGTTCAGATCTCTCACGCCCTAACTTGGCGGTGAGAGACAGCTACGGCGGCGGCGGAGTGAAGATTTCCGAGGCTGGTGCGAGTACGACGGCGACGAGGTCAAGGCAGTGAAGCTCTTCCTCGCCGGCGATGATGGAGTATAGCGGCGGAGCTAGGTCTGAGAGCTCGAGCGAGATAGAGGTCGAGCGGGGTAAATGAAGAGAGAGGAAGGGAGGGGATATTTATAGCCACGGTGAAAAATAGCCCGTCTGAATTTTTTGGACGAACATGCACCTGATCCTTACTCTTCTAACGACATATGTCACCCACGTACAGAGTGGTGGAGATCGTGGGTGCATATTTTAATCCATCATGGGATGCGGAACGGTTTGGGCGGCAAAAAACCGAAAATTCAGATATGAAAATTTTAAAGTTTCGTTCGCAAATTCTTCAGCTGTCAAGGACACAGTGAAGACTTTGAACGGGTCTCAAATAGAATGCACATGAAGAATTTGTGAACAGACTGGGTTGAGTTTAGCATAGAGGGGGAACGGGTCCGATCACATTCACTTAGAGGAAAAATCAACTTGAAGAATTAGCAATAAGTGAATGCTGTTGAGGACAGGAAAAACTCAAATATATATATATATATATATATATATATATATATATATATATATATATATAGTCAATGAAGAACACCAGTCGAAATTTTTTGAAGACTTTGCAAGTTGAAGAATTTGAAAAATGAAGAAAAACTCAATTTTGAAGATTTTCAACTTTTGTGGGGGCGTGACCCACCGTATAAGAATGATGATTTCAGACACCGCGTACAATTGTCGTAGGGATCTGAGAATCAAATTCTTCATTAATTTCTTCACACTTAGCAGGTTAGTCTTCATTGATTGAAGAAAAACGTTACTTCGTGTGTTGCACATCTAAGTCATCAATTTTGCATAAGGGTTAGGATGTGTGTCCTTTCAAAGAACATTCGAAGATTCTAAGATATTCAGCTCACACCGCAACTTGCTAAATCTCTTCTTATCCAAGGGCTTGGTAAAGATATTCGCTAGCTGTTCTTCAGTCTTCACGTGATCAATAGAGATGTCGCCCTTCAACACATGATCTCGAAGAAAATGATGACGAATTTGGATGTGCTTTGTCTTTGAGTGCTGAACTGGGTTATGAGCAATCTTGATGGCACTCTCGTTGTCGCAGTAGAGTGGCACATTCTTCATGTTGATGCCATAGTCCTTGAGGGTTTGCTTCATCCATAGCAATTGAGCACAGCAAGAACTAGCAGCAATATACTCAGCTTCAGCAGTAGAGAGTGATACGCAGTTCTGCTTCTTCGAGGACCAACATATTAAGGATCGTCCGAGGAAATGGCATGTGCCTGATGTTGACTTGTGATCCACTCAATCACCAGCAGAGTCAGAGTCAGAATATCCAATGAGATCAAAAGCTGAGCCCTTGGGATACCATTATCCAAGTGTTGGAGTGTGAGCTAGATATCGAAGAATATGTTTCACAGCCTTATGGTGTGATTCCTTCGGTGTAGCTTGAAAACGGGCACACATGCAAACACTAAGCATAATATCTGGCCTAGATGCACATAGGTACAATAAAGAGCCAATCATGGAGCGGTATACCTTTTGATCGAAGTCTATACCATTTTCATCGGTGCATAGATGGCCATTTGTGGGCATAGGAATTTTGATGCCTTTGCAATCTTGCATACCGAATTTCCTCAGAACGTCCTTGAGGTATTTCTCTGGAGAAATGAATATGCCATTGCGTTGTTGACGAATTTGAAGACCTAAGAAGAATTTCAATTCTCCCATCATGGACATTTGATATTCCTCACTCATCATATAGGCAAATTCGTTAGTGTAACGTTGGTTAGTATAGCCAAAGATAATATCATCAACATATATTTGGCACACGAACAATTCATCATCATAAGTTTTGGTGAAAAGAGTTGGGTCGAGTGGACCGGGTTTGAAGCCTTTCTTCATGAGGAATTCCTTCAGTGTATCATACAACACCCGAGGGGCCTGCTTGAGGCCATAGAGGGCCTTATTGAGTCTGAAGACTTGATCAGGATGCTTAGGATCTTGAAAACCTGGGGGTTGAGCAACATATACTTCTTCCTCAAGCTTACCATTGAGGAATGCACTTTTCACATCCATTTGATATAAGATGACATTATGATGGTTAGCATAAGCAAGCAATATGCGAATAGCCTCAAGTCTAGCAACAAGTGCAAAAGTTTCATCGAAATCAATTCCTTCAACCTGTGTGTAGCCTTGAGCTACAAGACGAGCCTTGTTCCTCACCACTAGGCCATTTTCATCTTGCTTGTTGCGGTAGATCCATTTGGTGCCGATGATATTGTGCTTGCGTGGGTCTGGTCACTTGACAAGATCCCACACATTGTTCAGCTCGAATTGATGTAATTCCTCTTGCATCGCTTGAATCCATTCAGGCTCTAGAAATGCCTCATCAACTTTGGTGGGCTCTGTGATAGAGACGAAAGCAAAATGCCCACAAAAGTTAGACAAATGTGAAGCTTTTGAGCGAGTAAGAGGACCTGGTGCGTTGATGTCATTGATGATTCTCTCAATCTGTACTTCATTTGTAATGCGAGGATGAGCAGGTTGACGACTTTGATTTGGCTCTGCATTTTCTTCAGAGCCATTTTCTTCAGATGCACCAGCATGATTTTCTCCACGATCTGGAATGACTTCTTCAGCAGATTCTTCAGTAGGTATGACATCCTCAGTAGCCTTTAGCTTGATGGATTCCTCAGGAGTCATTTCATCTAGCACAGGAGGTAGGTGCTCTCTTTGCGAGCCATTAGTTTCATCGAACCGCACATCTACAGTTTCAACAACCTTGTTGTGATAGGTGTTGAAGACCCTGTAGGTGTCCGAGTCCTTTCCGTAACCAAGCATAAAACCTTCATGTGCTTTCGGTGCAAATTTAGAATTGTGATGAGGATCTCTAATCCAGCATTTAGCACCGAAGACTTTGAAATAACTCACATTGGGTTTCTTGTCAGTGAGGAGTTCATATGAGGTCTTCCTGAAGAATTTGTGAAGATATACTGTAAGTGCATCTAGTGCCCCTTAGTGATTTTGGTGTATTGAAGACTTATAGGTTAAGGGACTAATGCGTTTGTGAGTGTACACAGGTCTATAAGTCTATGAGGAGTTTGTTATTTACGATGAATGTCGACCCCTAAAAATGAATGTCTTCAACTGAAGACTTTGGTTTTCTTGAAGACTTTGAAAGTGAAGAAATTGGTGTGGCCCTAAAGACTTGATATTCATGCGAGGATTATGAGGCGTGAAGACTTTTGTTTTTCTAGTTTCATTTTCTTCTTCTTGAGTCATAGGAAACACCGTACTGTTAAAGGGGGTCGAGGTAAAACTAAGGAAAAGTTTCCAAGTGATGCTCAACTCAAAATCCTACACCTACGCAATCCTTTCGAGTGAAGCCATTGGAAATCTCATACAGTTTAGTCAAGTTCTTCAGTGATAGAGACGAAGTTCTTCTGTTCTCTGAGGAATTTGTTCTGACTGAGGAGTTAGGAATTCGCCAGTGCGGATTGCCTACAAGTGAGGAACATGATAGCCCTGAGGAATTTGATACTCAAATATCCGACCGTTGTTGTGCTGCGCGCCAGCTGTCCAAATATCCAACCCACCTAACGGTCATATCATTGAAGGGCATTTATGTCTTATCATGTCGGGTTGCTCCCTAGGCTATAAATAGCCGCCCCCCTTCAACCACTAGCTGGTTGGCTGCTCCGAGAGATAGATTGACACTTGTCATTTAGAGCATCCCATCCTCCGAGGACTTTGAGCGAAAATCATCAAGTGAGGAAAAACCCAAAAACCCAAACACCTACAAACCCAAAGTGATTGAGCATCACTGAAGAGATTGTTCCTGTGTGGAACCGACCCTTGTTACCTTTGAGGACTGTGCATCCTCCAGACGGTTAGGCGTCATGGTCTAGAGCATCCAAGAGGAAATTGTGGATTGCCGAGTGACCGAGTATGTGAAGGTTTGGAAGTCACCTGAAGACTTACCACGAGTGATTGGGCGAGGTCTGTGTGACCTTAGCTCAAGGAGAATATGGTGAGGACTGTGTGTCCTCAGGTTTAAATACCTAGCCGCTCTAACCAGACGTACAACTATCACAGCAGTTGGAACTGGTCTACCAAATCATTGTCTTCACCGAGCTACTGGTTCTATTTCCTCAGCCCTTTCAATTCCTCACATACTTGTTATGTATTTGATCATTACTGTTTGAAGACTTTGACTGAAGACTTTCTCAATTTCCTCAGTTCAATTTCTTCAGTCAGTTTGTCTTCTGCCTGCTTATCCTATGTTTACGCTACTTGTACTCTGTGCTTGTTTTCATTTCATCATGATGACAGTGCTACTGCTCTGTTATGTTTGCATCTAAGTACTTATTCCGCTGCTAAGTAGTTCGTCGCTTAGGAATTTCCTCACCTTGAAATTCCTCAGTGACGAATTTGTAAAAATTGCCTATTCACCCCCCTCTAGTCGATATAACGCACTTTCAATTGGTATCAGAGCAAGGTACTCCCTTGTTCTGTGTGATTTTGGTTTAACCACCTGGAGTTTTAGTTATGTCGACTGCAGGCATGATCAAGGTCTCGGCTGGGTGTCCTACCTTCGATGGGACGGACTACCCCTACTGGAAGAACAAGATGCGCATGCATCTTGAGGCAATTGACAACGATCTCTGGTACGTTGTGGAAAATGGCGTTCCCTCTGTCACTCCTTCCGTAAACGCTGCTGATGTGAAGAGATTCAAGCAACTCGACTCTCAAGAGAAGAATATCATATGTGGCCATCTGAGCAAAGGGCAGTATGGCAGAGTGAGTGCTTTGGAGACAGCTAAGCTTATCTGGGATAGGCTGTCCAAGGTCAACGAAGGAGTCTCAACTCAACGTGACTCTCGAGTTGACATTCTTCGCAATCTCTTCAACCGCTTCAAAAGACTCGACAACGAAAATGTTCAGCAAACCTTTGATCGCCTCACTGACATTTCAAACGAGCTTCAAGCACTGGGTGCCACTGACATCACCGACCATGAGGTGGTGAAGAAATTGCTGAGGTCACTCGATTCTTCATTCGATACACTGGCACTGATGATTCAAGAACGTGGTGACTACAAGTCACTTGATCCTGCTGACATTCTTGAGAGGCTGAACACTCATGAATTCCAACTAGCTGAGAAGAGAGATCTCTACGGACCGAGCTATGGTAGATCTCGTGCACTGAAGGTCAAGGCAGTCTCTGAATCTAAAGATGAAGATTCTGGTAGCAGCCTTGGTGATCCTGAAGAACTGAGTCAGGAGCTAGCAATGCTCGTGAGGAAATTCCAGAAGTTCTCTAGACGTGGCCGATTTGGAAAATCCTCAAGAGGTGATGACATGAAATCAGATTCCTCATCCCGTGACTACAAGAAGAGAACTTGCTATAAATGCAAGAAATCTGGTCACTACATTACTGATTGTCCTCAGTGGGAGAAGGAATCAAAGAAGAAGAAATACAAGGATGACAGTTCCGATGACTCAAAGAAGAAGAAGAAATCTTCAAAGTCCTCATCGTCAAAATCTTCAAAGTCTTCATCTCACAAGAAGAGCAGTTCCAAAAAGGCTCGGGCATTCATTGGCAAGGAAATGGACTCTGAAGCTGAAACTGAGGAACGTGAGGAAGAGGAGGCATCTGAGGAGTCAGACTCTGGTGTGGCGAGCCTAGCCCTCGCTACTGCTTACGTTAGCAAGTCCATCTTCAACACTGAGGAAAATGGCTTCCCCAACACTGCTGATGACGGCAACGATGACTATGCTCCCACCTATTGCTTCATGGCAAAAGGTGCCAAGGTACTCAAATATCCCTCCTCTGAATAAAGTGAGGATGAATCTGATGATAACCTCAAACCCAGCTATTCCAAACTTGCTAATATTGCTGTTAAACAACAAAAGGCTTTGGAAAAGGTTCAAAATATGCTAGACAAAAGCGATGATCTGTTAGGTGAGGAAATGGATCGAACTCAAACACTGATTGATAATCTTCAGCAACTACAGTCTAAGTTTGACAACCTTCAAGGTCGTCATGAAACTCTCTTAGCCGATCATGAGAAGCTTTCTTATGAATTTCTTCAAAGAAAGCAAGATCTTGAGAAGCTAAGGGTGAGTCATGAAGATCTTCAGAAGGAAAATGATTCTTTGCTTGCTCAACAGATCAGTTCCGCTCAGGAAGAATTTATTCCACCATGCTTGAAATGCATTGAACGTGAAACTGCTAATTCTTCACCTGAATGTTCAAATGCTTCTATTGCTGCAAATTCTTCAACTATCTCTGTGGTCACAAATTCCTCATCTGAGGATACCACTAGTATCACTGACGAAAATGCAGGGTTGAAGGAATTGTATGTGACAGGCATGTACAAAAGCCTCAAAGGGCATCAGACTCTTTGTGATGTGCTCAAAAAGCAGATCTTGAACAGGAACCCTAGGAAAGAGGGTATTGCCTTTGAGAGGAAACTCAATGCTGATGGAACCTACTGGAAACCTGAGCAGTACCCCAAAACCTCATGTGTTGCTGTGAAGGGATCTCCCGTAGATCCATCCACTTTATCTGGCTTTACTTGTGAATCCTCATATTCATCTGATGAGTCATTTGACTCCAACTATAAACTGTTCAAAAATCAGAATGGTGAAGTATTTGCTAGATATGTTGGATCTAACTGCAGGAATGGTCCCCCTATGAAGAAAATCTGGGTTCCCAAAAGGTGCCTTGAAAGTCTTCAGGTGAATGTCCTCATGACACCACCTGTGAAGAATAAGAACCCCAGATCAAATTCTTCATATGCACCAAAGTCTTCATATGGATCCAAGTCCTCTTATGGATCAAATTCCTCACATGGATCCAAGTCCTCACATGATCATCATCATGCTAAAGCTTCTGTTTCGCAGGGAAAATCTAAGAGTTCTAATTATGTGCATTATTTTTCAAATCATTATATTCATAAGTCCTCGAAGAATTTCTCTGCTTACTCATATGTCTATGCTAATCCCTCTCCTGTGAAACGAAGCACTCTGGCTTCAATGCCACCTTTCTCTTATGGAGCTCGCAGAATGATGAACTCTTTGCCACCCCTCCAGATGTGGGTGGTGAAGAAAAAGAACTAATCTCTTATGCAGGGTCAGGTCTCCAGACGAACTAAATCATCTGAAGAATTTGCTGGAGACCTGAATTGCTTGAAAGGACGCAAGCTAATCATGAAGAAATGATTTATTCATTTCTCACGTCCTCACATTGCTATATATACATATGTTGCTTTAATTGATGAAATATGTCTGTTGAATTTGATGTCATATTCTTCACTCTGAAGTATATGAGTTCGTAAGATGCACTAATTCATCTGCAGGATGATTTACCCAAAGCTACTGAGTGGGTCCTCGATAGTGGATGTACAAATCACATGACCGGTGACAAGAGCTTACTGATGAACACACCTTTATCTCCATCACACTTGAAGCATATCACCTACGCTGACAAAGGCAAAAGCAAGGTATTGGGTCTAGGTAGGGTTGCAATCTCAAAGGATCGACACATGGATAAAGTCATGCTTGTCGAGTCCCTCGGATTCAACCTCATGTCTATCTCAATGCTTTGTGATCTTGATATGGTTGTTGTCTTTGCCAAATATCGTTGCTTAGTGCTCATGGAATCTGACAATTCCAAAGTCTTCGAAGTCTTTAGGAGAGGAGACTTGTATATTGTTGATTTCTCTGCAGGACCACAGCCTGCCACTTGTCTACTTGCTAAAGCTTCAGAAGGCTGGCTATGGCATCGACGACTGGGTCATGCTAGCATGAGGAACTTACACACGCTCGTGAAGAAAAAGCACGTCATTGGCATCGAGGGTGTCAAATTCCTCAAAGATCATCTTTGTGGGGCTTGTGAGGCTAGAAAGATGACCAGAGCCAAGCACCCCTCGAAGACTATCATGACTACTTCTCATCCTTTTGAATTGCTTCATATGGATCTCTTTGGCCCTACTCATTATGCCACACTAACAAATGCAGCATCTCTATATGTCTTTGTCATTGTTGATGACTATTCTCGTTACACATGGGTGCATGTCATTACTTACAAAACTGAAGTGCAGGAAGTCTTCAGACGATTTTCCTCAAGGGCTTCGACGAATTTCGGGGTGAAGATCAAGCATATACGTAGTGACAATGGGACCGAGTTCAAGAATACTGATCTTGATGACTATCTCGATGAACTTGGTATTACTCATGAGCTATCTGCCCCATACACTCCTCAGCAGAATGGCGTTGTGGAGCGCAAGAACAGGACTCTTGTTGAGATGGCTTGCACCATGCTTGATGAATACAAGACACCTCGTCACTTCTGGCCTGAGGCAATTGATACTGCATGCCACATCATCAATAGGGTATATCTTCACAAATTCTTCAAGAAGACCTCATATGAACTCCTCACTGACAAGAAACCCAATGTGAGTTATTTCAAAGTCTTCGGTGCTAAATGCTGGATTAGAGATCCTCATCACAATTCTAAATTTGCACCGAAAGCACATGAAGGTTTTATGCTTGGCTATGGAAAGGACTCGCACACCTACAGGGTCTTCAACACCTATCACAACAAGGTTGTTGAAACTGTAGATGTGCGGTTCGATGAAACTAACGGCTCGCAAAGAGAGCACCTACCTCTTGTGCTAGATGAAAAGACGCCTAAGGAAACCATCAAGTTCAAAGCTACTGAGGATGTCATTCCTACTGAAGAAATCATTCCAGAACATGAAGAACGGCATGCTGGCGCACCTGAAGAAAATGGCTCTGAAGAAAATGCTGAGGCAAATCAAAGTCGTCAACCTGCTCATCCTCGCGTTGCAAATGAAGTACAGATTGAGAGAATCATCAATGACATCAACGCACCAGGTCCTCTGACTCGCTCAAAAGCTTCACATTTGTTTAACTTTTGTGGGCATTTTGCTTTCGTCTCTATCACAGAGCCCACCAAAGTTGATGAGGCATTTCTGGAGCCTGAATGGATTCAAGCAATGCAAGAGGAATTACATCAATTCAAGCTGAACAATTTATGGGAGCTTGTCAAGCGACCGGACCCATGCAAGCACAATATCATCGGTACCAAATGGATCTACCGCAACAAGCAAGATGAAAATGGCCTAGTGGTGAGGAACAAGGCTCGTCTTGTGGCTCAAGGCTACACACAGGTTGAAGGAATTGATTTCGATGAAACTTTTGCACCTGTTGCTAGACTTGAGGCTATCCGCATATTGCTTGCTTATGCTAACCATCATAATATAATCTTATATCAAATGGATGTGAAAAGTGCATTCCTCAATGGTAAGCTTGAGGAAGAAGTATATGTTGCTCAACCCCCAGGTTTTGAAGATCCTAAGCATCCTGACAAAGTCTTCAGACTCAATAAGGCCCTCTATGGCCTCAAGCAGGCCCCTCGGGCGTGGTATGATACTTTGAAGGAATTCCTCATGAAGAAAGGCTTCAAACCCGGTTCACTCGACCCAACTCTTTTCACCAAAACCTATGATGATGAATTATTCGTGTGCCAAATATATGTTGATGATATTATCTTTGGCTGTACTAACCAACATTACAGTGACGAATTTGCTTACATGATGAGTGAGGAATATCAAATGTCCATGATGGGAGAATTGAAATTCTTCTTAGGTCTTCAAATTCGTCAACAACGCAATGGCATCTTCATTTCTCAAGAGAAATACCTCAAGGATGTTCTGAGGAAATTCGGTATGCAAGAATGCAAAGGCGTCAAAATCCCTATGCCCACAAATGGCCATCTATGCACTGATGAAAATGGAATAGACTTTGATCAAAAGTTATACCGCTCCATGATTGGCTCTTTATTGTACCTATGTGCATCTAGGCCGGATATTATGCTTAGTGTTTGCATGTGTGCCCGTTTTCAAGCTACACCGAAGGAATCACACCATAAGGCTGTGAAACATATTCTTCGATATCTAGCTCACACTCCAACACTTGGATTATGGTATCCCAAGGGCTCGACTTTTGATCTCATTGGATAATCTGACTCTGACTATGCTGGTGATCATGTGGACCGCAAGTCAACATCAGGCACATGCCATTTCCTCGGACGATCCTTATTATGTTGGTCCTCGAAGAAGCAGAACTGCGTATCACTCTCTACTACTGAAGCTGAGTATATTGCTCCTGGTTCTTGCTGTGCTCAATTGCTATGGATGAAGCAAACCCTCAAGGACTACGGCATCAATGTGAAGAATGTGCCACTCTACTGCGACAACGAGAGTGCCATCAAAATTGCTCATAACCCAGTTCAGCACTCGAAGACAAAGCACATCGAGATTCGTCATCATTTTCTTTGAGATCATGTGTTGAAGGGTGACATCTCTATTGATCCCGTGAAGTCTAAAGAACAGCTAGCGGATATCTTCACAAAGCCCTTGGATGAGAAGAGATTTAGCAAATTGCGGTGCGAGCTAAATATCTTAGAATCTTCGAATGTCCTTTGAAAAGGACACACATCCTAACACTTATGCAAATTGATGACTTAGCTGTGCAACACACGAAGAAACGTTTTTCTTCAATCAATGAAGACTAACCCTCTAAGTGTGAAGAAATTAATGAAGAAGTTGATTCTCAGAGCCCTACGACAATTCTACGCGGTGTCTGAAATCATCATTCTTACACGGTGGGTCACGCCACCACAAAAAGTTGAAAATCTTCAAAATTTGAGTTTTTCATCATTGTGCAAATTCTTCAAATTTTCAAATTCTTCAACTTTGCAAAATCTTCACTCTTTCCGACTGTGTTCTTTATTGACTATATATATATTTGAGTTTTCTGTCCTCTACAGCATTCACTTATTGCTAATTCTTCAAGTTGTTTTTTCTTCTAAGTGAATGTGATCGGACCCGTTCCCCCTCTATGCTAAACTCAATCCAGTCCGTTCACAAATTCTTCATGTGCATTCTATTCGAAACCCGTTCAAAGTCTTCACTATGTCCTTGACAGCTGAAGAATTTGCGAATGAAACATTAAAATATTCTTATCTAAATTTTCGGCTTTTGCCGCTCAAACCGTTCCATATCCCTCGATAAGATTTATCTATTCACCCACGATCTAACACGATCTCCACTTCATAGTACGCGGGTGACACATGTTGTTAGGATAAGAAGGGTCAGGGGCATGTTCGTCCATTTTCTTCGGACGAGCGGTTTTTCACCTCTGCTATAAATACCCCCCGCCCTCCTCAGATCTCATTTACCCGCTCGATCTTACTCCCTCGCTCGAGCTCTCAGACCTAGCGCCGCCGCTACATTCCATCGTCGCCGGTGAGGAAGAGCTTCACTGCCTCAACCTCGTCGCCGTCGTACTCACGTCGGCCGCGGAAATCTTCACTCCGCCGCCGCCGTAGCTGTTTTCCATCGCGAAGTTAGGGCGTGGAAGATCTGAATGGATGAACATCTCCTCTGCTACTCTCAGTTCGTCTTGTTCTTCGTCAAGGGTAAATAAAATTTATTTTTACTACCCTTGTTGATTCTGATGATTTCCACAAAATCTTCAAAAGGTGTTTATTCTTCAACTTTCATGTTCTTGAACACCAACTTGCTTCTGTCCTTGATCAGTTTCTCTAAGCAATGTTTTTCTTCAAGATTCCTCAATTGTGTGGATTTTCAATCTACACAACTCTGGAACCTAAATAAAAAATGCTTAGTGAAATTCCTCAAGACACCCCTGGTCAAATTCCTCAAACTTGATACTTTTGAAAAACTTCTGAGAACGCATATGACCTCTCCAAAATTCTTCGCACCTATATTCTGTTCACAGGTACACATGTCTGCTGCTGAATCACTAGGTTCTCATCAACTTAACTCATTTGCAACATTTCTCAAAGATAAGTTACACACTTCCTCAGAAACATCCATTGTTCAAAATCCTCTAGTGAAGAAAATGTCTGATGGTAAAAGACCTCAGAAGGGAGGAAAGAGGCCAGCAACAAATACTGCTTTTGAGATCCCTGATGACATCTATGATGAATATTGTACTCCTGATGAAGCAACTCATGGCAAGGAGAACAAAAATCAGCGCAAAGTGCGCATTCAGAAGATTGAGAGGAGATGGGCAAGAGAATGGAGGGAATATCGCTATGTCACTCCCAAGTACATGAAGAAATTCGCTGTTAACCCTCCATGTCCAAGACCTCCATTGGCTCCTGGCCAAGAAGCTGATCCCACTAGCATCAGAAGAGGTGAGGAATTTCCCAAGGAGTGGGCTAAGCGACAAGCCAAGCTGGCCAAAATGGCTAAGGAGGCAGTGAAGAAATTCAATGAAGATTCTGTTGCTGCCGCCGCTGAGGCCTCTGCTATCAAGCCTAAGAAGGCTATGCTGAAGAAATCAGCTGTCAAGACACGTTCCTCAGCTGCAATGCCCTCACGACCAAGCTCTTCAAAGCCCTCACGGCCTGATCCTCAAGCAAATTCCTCAAAAGCAGCTCCAACTCCCTCAGTTGCAAAATCCTCAGCTGCTCCTGCAAAGTCCTCAGCACCTGTGCATCTTGCCACATGCCAAAGGACTACTGGAATCTCAATTGCTTCAGGAGTCTCTGCAAGTTCTTCAGCTCCACCTCAGTCTTCAACAACTCCTATCTTGCTGAAGAAAAAGGCCACTGCTGGACGAGGCACAAGACCAAGTCCTCATGAGAAGCAGGTCGCCTTTCAGGTTCCGTCAAGCGAAGACGAAGCTGATGATGAAGAATTAGCTGAGATCATCAGAGATCGACAACAAAGGGCTGCTAGAGCCAAAGGCAGTGCGGTGCCCCTCATGCTGGATCCACGCAAGATCCTTGATTTTATTGATCTATGGCACAAGAACCCTAACACACCTTTGCCTGAATTAAACCTCACTCCTGGTCAAAGTCACATGTTGACGGCCTTCATTACTGAAGAAAAATGGAAATTTGAAAAAGCCAGGCAGGTGAGGAAGGCTCAGTACAAGAAGGAGCGTTTTCTGAAGAATAATGTTGTAAACATGTCTCCTGATGAACTTGTGAATCTGCAAAAGGAGATCAAAGCACTCAGTGATGAATTTGACCCTTATCGTGCAGATTGGCTAGGTGCCAAGGTCAGATTCGTCAGAATGGCAAAAGGATTTACTCCAAGTGTTGCAGCTTCATCGCAACCCAAATTTCCTTAGACTGGAACATCTGTTCAGTCTGCTGAAGAAAATGAAAGCGCCAGAGCTGATGAAGAAATTCCAGTCTCTGAAGAAAATGCCAGGGCAACCTCCAATATTGCGCCTGAAGAGCAATCCAGGCCAGTTAATACATCTGCTACTGCGCCTGAGGAATCTGAACAAGCCAGGGCAACTGCATCAGTTGTGCCTAAAGAAATTCAACCAATTTCCTCTGCTCCTCCTGCACCGATGACAAGCATCAACCTTCCTTCTGCATCAGAAGCGAAGAAAACCAAGGCTGTGGAGCGAGCAGCTGTGAAGAAAAGGAAAGTATCTGCATCTTCTGAGTCTTCTGCTCCCAAGAAAGTGAAGACTTTGAAGAGCTCAACTGATAACCCAATTGATGCTATTCCAATATCAAGCATGCCATCAAAGGTGATCATTCCCTTTGGTGAGGAATATGAAATTCCAAGTAAATCTGATGAAGAAGATCCTTCTGCTGCTTCAACAGAGCAGTTGGATGAAGACATTGAAGTGGATAATATCCCTTTAACTCCGCTAGTATCATCGCCCATGCCTCAGTTCACAGCTGAAGAGGCAGGCGTCGAAGAAATTGAAGAAGATGAGGATGTGGATATTGGGTCTACAACACCTATTCTGAATGATGACTTTTGGGAAAGTCATCACCCCAATTCACCTCTGACTACCCCACTACATCAAGTTCCTCAGTCCCCTGTGCCAACTGAAGAAATTCATACGGGCTCTGATGAACGTCAAGCTTCACTTCATTCTATTCCTGAAGAAGTTCCAGCCACTAGCACTGATGTACATATGTCTGAAGAAATGGAGGCCAAGGCTGCTGCTGAAATTCCTCAGCCTGTGGCTCCAGTGGCTATACCTCAAGAGGCTATGAAGACTTCAACTGTTAATCTTCAGCCCAAGCCACAGAACCCTCACTCCAAGAAGCAGAAGTTTAATGCTAAGGATTTCTTCAATGAGCACATATTCTTCACTGACTACAATCCCTATGACTCTGCTCGACTTCGTCGCAAGCGCTTCTGGACTGCAAGCCAGATGAACTTCTATTCCTCATTGTTGTTTGATAAGGATAAGATATTTGAACATGAGCAAATTCCTCATGTAGATATGGAATCGCTGCCCTGCTTCACCCCAGTCCTCAGTGTTCTTCATGACGCTGGGTTACTCAATTTCTGCACCGACATCTGCGATTGGAATGAAGAACTCATTCTTCAATTCTTCGCCACGCTGCACATTACTGGAAATGTTGATGATGTCAATTCATGGGTATTGGACTGGATGACCGATAATACTCATTTCAAAGCACCGGCCTCTGAATTGCTTCATGCAGTCCCAGTCAGTCCTCCCACTGAAGGTGCAAGGCTTCTCTATGTTGAACCTAAACTGTCTGATCATCTGATGCAAGTGCTGATGAAGCCTTTGAAGCCAGGCCAAGCTCCAAGGACCAAATTCCTCGTCAAGGAATTGCTCTATGTGCCAAGGACAGTTTATCCCATATTGACCAAAACCCTCAGTCCAATCAAGGGCCACGACTCTAATGATGAAGAAGTTGTTGGCATCATGAAGAATCTACTGTTCAATATCATTCATGGTATACCTATCAACTACCACGATTTCTTCATGAGGACTTTGGCCAATGCTGCTCTGTCGCCTTTTGAGTTGAAGCCTTATGCTCACTGGATCATGAGATTCATCAGATCAAGGTCTTCAATTCATTATAAGGCTGACTTTCAAAATCATCTCAGCTATTTGCCCCCTATCGAAGTCCTCAAACGGACTATTTCCTCAGCTGACGAGAAGGGCAAGGCTGCTGTTATTGATGAAGGTACTCGTCCATTGGATGGACAGTTTCACAAAGCTACTTCCTATTCCACCAATGATGACTCTGCAACTCAAGATTCTGCCGCCAAAGCTTCAGAACATAATCCTCAAGCCACAGCTCCACGTGTGATGTCTGATCGTGAACTTCTCCTTAGTCTTCATCAGAAAGTTGATCGAAATCACAAGTGGGTCAAGCGTCAGTTTGGTGCAATTCTTCAGAACATGACAGTCACTCAAAATACTGTGAAGAAGAATCACTACTACTTGCATGAAGTTTTTGACCGCACTTGGGCCATTCTGTCTAATCTTTATAGTGCTGAAGAACTCAAGGAGATGGGATTCCAACAGGACTTTAACTGGTCTCAGCCACCTTCGAAGAAATTCAAGAAAGTCAAAGTTCCTCAGCTTGTTGCCAGTTCATATTCTTCATCGCGCGAGACGGATGAAGCTGAAGACTTGAACGACACTGCGGCAAGCCCTACCTCAACGGACGACCCCAACAATGCTGGCGCTCCTCCATCGACATCATGATGATATTCTTCAGGGGCGTTAGTCCTCATTTTTCGTCCCTTTTGGTCAATCAATGACAAAGGGGGAGAAATTTGAGTTAGTCTTCAAGCGGGTCTTATATATGGGCTATATTTCTGTTAAGTTACAACTCTTGCTTTTCTGAGGAGTTTGCTTTGATGAGTTGTAAACTTAAGTCCTATGGTGGTCTGATACTTTTGCTCTTTTTTTCTGCATGCTATTTCCTCAATACCATAATGCACGCATGTTGAATTTCGTCAGACACCATATCTCATCATGCATTTCAAATTCTTCATATCATATGTTAAATGCGTGTATGAATTTCAAGATATAGGAGGAGATCTCCATGATATTACTCAACAATGTGCATTTGCTATTTCAAAGCAAATTCCTCAAATATGCACATCTTCAGGGGGAGTTCTTCTATATCTTGCAATCAAATTCCTCAATATCAGTATTTACACTTCATATGTTTATCCCCGTTGAAAACTTAACCTATATTGTCATCAATCACCAAAAAGGGGGAGATTGTAAGTGCATCTAGTGCCCCTTAGTGATTTTGGTGTATTGAAGACTTATAGGTTAAGGGACTAATGCGTTTGTGAGTGTACACAGGTCTATAAGTCTATGAGGAGTTTGTTATTTACGATGAATGTCGACCCCTAAAAATGAATGTCTTCAACTGAAGACTTTGGTTTTCTTGAAGACTTTGAAAGTGAAGAAATTGGTGTGACCCTGAAGACTTGATATTGATGTGAGGATTATGAAGCGTGAAGACTTTTGTTTTTGTAGTTTCATTTTCTTCTTCTTGAGTCATAGGAAACATCGTACTGTTAAAGGGGGCCGAGGTAAAACTAAGGAAAAGTTTCCAAGTGATGCTCAACTCAAAATCCTACACCTACCCAATCGTTTCGAGTGAAGCCATTGGAAATCTCATACAGTTTAGTCAAGTTATTCAGTGACAGAGACGAAGTTCTTCTGTTCTCTGAGGAATTTGTTCTGACTGAGGAGTTAGGAATTCGCCAGTGCGGATTGCCTACAAGTGAGGAACATGATAGCCCTAAGGAATTTGATACTCAAATATCCGACCGTTGCTGTGCTGCACGCCAGCTGTCCAAATATCCTACCCACCTAACGGTCATATCATTGAAGGGCATTTATGTCTTATCATGTCGGGTTGCTCCCTAGGCTATAAATAGCCGCCCCCTTCAACCACTAGCTGGTTGGCTGCTCCGAGAGATAGATTGACACTTGTCATTTAGAGCATCCCATCCTCCGAGGACTTTGAGCGAAAATCATCAAGTGAGGAAAAACCCAAAAACCCAAACACCTACAAACCCAAAGTGATTGAGCATCACTGAAGAGATTGTTCCTGTGTGGAACCGACGCTTGTTACCTTTGAGGACTGTGCATCCTCCAGATGGTTAGGCGTCATGGTCTAGAGCATCCAAGAGGAAATTGTGGATTGCCGAGTGACCGAGTAT
Organism: Thinopyrum elongatum; assembly: GCA_011799875.1. Taxonomy (NCBI): domain Eukaryota; kingdom Viridiplantae; phylum Streptophyta; class Magnoliopsida; order Poales; family Poaceae; genus Thinopyrum; species Thinopyrum elongatum. The sequence goes on from CM022298.1 coordinate 298,192,582, forward strand.
GTGAAGGTTTGGAAGTCACCTGAAGACGTACCACGAGTGATTGGGCGAGGTCTATGTGACCTTAGCTCAAGGAGAATACGGTGAGGACTGTGTGTCCGGGACTGTGTGTCCTCAGGTTTAAATACCTAGTCGCTCTAACCAGACGTACAACTGTCACAGCAGTTGGAACTGGTCTACCAAATCATTGTCTTCACCGAGCTACTGGTTCTATTTCCTCAACCCTTTCAATTCCTCGCATACTTGCTATGTATTTGATCATTACTGTTTGAAGACTTTGACTGAAGACTTTCTCAATTTCCTCAGTTCAATTTCTTCAGTCAGTTTGTCTTCTGCCTGCTTATCCTGTGTTTACGCTACTTGTACTCTGTGCTTGTTTTCATTTCATCATGATGACAGTGCTACTGCTCTGTTATGTTTGCATCTGAGTACTTATTCCACTGCTAAGTAGTTCGTCGCTTAGGAATTTCCTCACCTTGAAATTCCTCAGTGACGAATTTGTAAAAATCGCCTATTCACCCCCTCTCTAGTCGATATAACGCACTTTCATATACCCTGTTGATGATGTGGCATGCAGTATCAATTGCCTCAGGCCAGAAGTGATGAGGTGTCTTGTATTCATCTAGCATAGTGCGAGCCATCTCAACAAGAGTCCCGTTCTTGCGCTCCACAACGCCATTCTGCTGAGGAGTGTATGGGGCAGAAAACTCATGAGTAATACCAAGTTCATCAAGATAGTCATCAAGACCAGTATTCTTGAACTCGGTCACATTGTCACTCCGAATATGCTTGATCTTCACACTGAAATTCGTCGAAGCCCTTGAGGAAAATCGTCTGAAGACTTCCTGCACTTCAGTTTTGTAAGTAATGACATGCACCCATGTGTAACGAGAATAATCATCAACAATGACAAAGCCATATAGAGATGCTGCATTTGTTAGTGTGGCATAATGAGTAGGGCCAAAGAGGTCCATATGAAGCAATTCAAAAGGAGGAGAGGTAGTCATGATAGTCTTCGAGGGGTGCTTGGCTCTGGTCATCTTTCCAGCCTCACAAGCCCCACAAAGATGATCTTTGAGGAATTTGACACCCTCAATACCAATGACGTGCTTGTTTTTCACAAGCGTGTGTAAGTTCCTCATGCCAGCATGACCCAGTCGTCGATGCCATAGCCAGCCTTCTGAAGCTTTTGCAATTAGACATGTGGCAGGCTGTGGTCCTGTAGAGAAATCAACAATATACAAGTCTCCTCTCCTAAAGCCTTCGAAGACTTTGGAATTGTCAGATTCCATGAGCACTAAACAGCGATATTTGCCAAAGACAATAACCATATCAAGATCACAAAGCATTGAGACAGACATGAGGTTGAATCCGAGGGACTCGACAAGCATGACTTTGTCCATGTGTCGATCCTTTGAGATTGCAACCCTACCTAGACCCAATACCTTGCTTTTGCCTTTGTCAGCGTAGGTGATATGCTTCAAATGTGACGGAGATAAAGGAGAGTCCATCAATAAGCTCTTGTCACCGGTCATGTGATTAGTACATCCACTGTCGAGGACCCACTCAGTAGCTTTGGGTAAATCATCCTCCAGATGAATTAGTGCTTCTTACGAACTCATATACTTCAGAGTGAAGAATATGAAATCAAATTCATCAGACAGAATTTCATCAATTAATGCAACATATGTATATATAGCAGTGTGAGGACGTGAAAAATGAATGAACTCCATTTCTTCATGATTAGCTTGGGTCCTTTCAAGCATATTCAGGTCTCCAGAAAATTCTTCAGACGATTTTGTTTGTCTGGAGACCTGACCCTGCATAAGAGATTAGTTCTTTTTCTTCACCACCCACATCTGGAGGGGTGGCAAAGAGTTCATCATTCTGCGAGCTCCATAAGAGAAAGGTGGCATTGAAGCCAAAGCGCTTCGTTTCACAGGAGTGGGGTTAGTATAGGCATATGAATAAGCAGAGAAATTCTTCGAGGACTTATGAACATAATGATTTGAAGAATAGTGCACATATTCAGAACTCTTAGATTTTCCCTGCGAAACAGAAGTGTTAGCATGATGATGATCATATGAGGATTTTGATCCATGTGAGGAATTTGATCCATATGAGGACTTGGATCCATATGAAGACTTTGGTCCATATGAAGAATTTGATCTGGGGTTCCTATTCTTCACAGGTGGTGTCATGAGGATGTTCACCTGAAGACTTTCAAGGCTCCTTTTGGGAACCCAGATTTTCTTCATAGGGGGACCATTCCTGTAGTTAGTTCCAACATATCTAGCAAATACTTCACCATTCTAATTTTTGAACAGTTTATAGTTGGAGTCAAATGACTCATCAGATGAATATGAGGATTCACAAGTAAAGCCAGATAGAGTGGATGGATCTATGGGAGGTCCCTTCGCAGCAACCCATGAGGTTTTGGGATACTGCTCAGGTTTCCAGTAGGTTCCATCAGCATTGAGTTTCCTCTCAAAGGCAATACCCTCTTTCCTAGGGTTCCTGTTCAAGATCTGCTTTTTGAGCACATCACAAAGAGTCTGATGCCCTTTGAGGCTTTTGTACATGCCTGTCACATACAATTCCTTCAACCCTGCATTTTCGTCAGTGATACTAGTGGTATCCTCAGATGAGGAATTTGTGACCACAGAGATAGTTGAAGAATTTGCAGCAATAGAAGCATTTGAACTTTCAGGTGAAGAATTAGCAGTTTCACGTTCAATGCATTTCAAGCATGGTGGAATAAATTCATCCTGAGCGGAACTGATCTGTTGAGCAAGTAATGAATCATTTTCCTTCTGAAGATCTTCATGACTCACCCTTAGCTTCTCAAGATCTTGCTTTCTTTGAAGAAATTCATAAGAAAGTTTCTCATGATCGGCCAAGATAGTTTCATGACGACTTTGAAGGTTGTCAAACTTAGACTGTAGTTGCTGAAGATTATCAGTCAGTGTTTGAGTTCGATCCATTTCCTCACCTAACAGATCATCGCTTTTGTCTAGCATATTTTGAACCTTTTCCAAATCCTTTTGTTGTTTAACAACAATATTAGCAAGTTTGGAATAGCTAGGTTTGAGGTTATCATCAGATTCATCCTCACTTGATTCAGAGGAGGGATATTTGAGTACCTTGGCACCTTTTGCCATGAAGCAATAGGTGGGAGCATAGTCATCGTTGCCGACATCAGCAGTGTTGGGGAGGCCATTTTCCTCAATGTTGAAGATGGACTTGCTGACGTAAGCAGTAGCGAGGGCTAGGCTCGCCACACCAGAGTCTAACTCCTCAGATGCCTCCTCTTCCTCATGTTCCTCAGATTTAGCTTCAGAGTCCATTTCCTTGCCAATGAATGCCCGAGCCTTCTTGGAACTGCTCTTCTTGTTGGATGAAGACTTTGAAGATTTTGATGATGAGGACTTTGAAGATTTCTTCTTCTTCTTAGAGTTATCTGAACTATCATCCTTGTATTTCTTCTTCTTTGATTCCTTTGCCCACTGAGGAAAATCAGTTATGTAGTGACTAGGTTTCTTGCATTTGTGGCAAGTCCTCTTCTTGTAATCACGGGATGAGGAATCTGATCTAGTGTCATCACCTTTTGAAGATTTTACAAATCGACCACGCCTTGAGAACTTCTGGAATTTCTTCACGAGCATTGCTAGCTCCTGGCTTAGTTCTTCAGGGTCACCAAGGCTGCTATCAGAATCTTCTCCTTCAGATGAGGAAACTGCCTTGGCCTTTAGTGAGTGTGATCTTCCATAGCTTGGCCCATAGAGATCTCTCTTTTCAGCTTGTTGGAATTCATGAGTGTTCAGCCTCTCAAGGATATCAGCAGGATCTAGTGACTTGTAGTCTCCACGTTCTTGAATCATCAGTGCCAGTGTATCGAATGAAGAATCGAGTGACCTCAGCAATTTCTTCACCACCTCATGGTCGGTGATGTCAGTGGCACCCAGTGCTTGAAGCTCGTTTGAAATGTCAGTGAGGCAATCAAAGGTTTGCTGGACATTCTCACTATCGAGTCTTCTGAAGCGGTTGAAGAGATTGCGAAGAACGTCAACTCGAGAATCACGTTGGGTTGAGATTCCTTCGTTGACCTTGGATAGCCTGTCCCAGATAAGCTTTGCAGACTCCAAAGTACTCACTCTGCCATACTGTCCTTTGCTCAGATGGCCACATATGATATTCTTCGCTTGAGAGTTGACTTGCTTGAATCTCTTCACATCAGCAGCGTTCACGGAAGGAGAGATGGGGGGAACGCCATTTTCCACAATGTACCAGAGATCATTGTCAATTGCCTCAAGATGCATGCGCATCTTATTCTTCCAGTAGGGGTAGTCCGTCCCATCAAAGCTAGGACACCCAGCAGAGACCTTGATCATGCCTGCAGTCGACATAACTAAAACTCCAGGTGGTTAAACCAAAATCACACAGAACAAGGGAGTACCTTGCTTTGATACCAATTGAAAGTGCGTTATATCGACTAGAGGGGGGGGTGAATAGGCGATTTTTACAAATTCGTCACTGAGGAAATACTACTTTAGGAATTTGCTAAGTGACGAGCTACAAGCAGCGGAATAAGTACTCAGGTGCAAGCATAACATGGCAGTAACGCAGTCATCATGATGATATGAAACAAGCACAGAGCACAGGTAGCGTGTAAACATGATAAGCAGGCTGAAGACAAAGTGACTGAAGAAATAGGATTGAGGAAATTGAGAAAGTCTTCAGTCAAAGTCTTCAAACAGTAATGATCAAGTACACAGTAAGTATGCGAGGAAATGAAAGGGTTGAGGAAATAGAACCAGTAGCTCGGTGAAGACAATGATTTGGTAGACCAGTTCCAACTGCTGTGACAGTTGTACATCTGGTTGGAGTGGCTAGGTATTTAAACCTGAGGACACACAGTCCCGGACACACAATCCTCATCATATTCTCCTTGAGTTAAGGTCACACAGACCTCGCCCAATCACTCGTGGTAAGTCTTCACAGGTGACTTCCAAACCTTCACAGACTTGGTCACTCGGCGATCCACAATTCCTCTTGGATGCTCTAGAGCATGATGCCTAACCTTCTGGAGAATGCACAGTCCTCAAAGGTAACAAGCGTCGGTTCCACACAGGGACAATCTCTTCAGTGATGCTCAATCACTTTGGGTTTTAGGTGTTGGGTTTGGGTTTTTCCTCACTTGATGATTTTCGCTCAAAGTCCTTGGAGCATGGGATGATCTAGATGATAAGTGTCAGTTTCTCTCGGAGCAGCCAACCAGCTAGTGGTTGTAGGGGGCGGCTATTTATAGCCTAGGAGCAGCCCGACATGATAAGACATAAATGCCCTTCAATGATATGACCGTTAGGTGGATAAGATATTTGGGACAGCTGGCGCGTAGCACAGCAACGGTCGAAAATTTGAGCTCTCAAATTCCTCAGGGCTATCATGTTCCTCACTTGTAGGCAATCCACACTGGCGAATTCCTAACTCCTCAGTCAGAACAAATTCCTTAGAGAACAGAAGAACTTTGTCTCTGTCACTGATGAACTTGACTAAACTGTATGAGATTTCCAATAGCTTCATTCGAAAGGATTGGGTAGGTGTAGGATTTGAGATGAGCATCACTTGGAAACTTTTCCTTAGTTTTACCTCGAGCCCCTTTAACAGTACGGTGTTTCCTATGACTCAAGAAAGGGAAAACAAAACTATGAAAACAAAAGTCTTCACGCTTCATAATCCTCGCATCAATATCAAGTCTTCAAGGTCACACCAATTTCCTCATTTTCAAAGTCTTCAAGAAAACCAAAGTCTTCAACTGAAGACATTCATTTTTAGGGGTCGACTTTCCTAATAAATATCAAACTCCTCATAGACTTATAGACCTGTGCACACTCATAAACACATTAGTCCCTTAACCTATAAGTCTTCAATACACCAAAATCACTAAGGGGCACTAGATGCACTTACAGTGTGCATGCATGGGAGACCGACCTGAAGAAAAAGATTGTGTGTGTGCGATGGATAATGCCGAGTGGTAGTGTGTGTGCATGCATGCACGAGAGAAAGTGGTACAACTATAAAGAGAAGATGACTGTGTGGGTGTAAAAAACTAGGTGAGGTCGTAATCAATGTATAGTTGAATTCAAATATTTGAATAAGAGATTATGATGTTTGAAACCCATGCATGCATGAATATAACTGAGATATGCATGGTGTGGTTTGGAAACGAGCATGCTATACTGTATACACATTGAACAAGAGGTCAAACTGATTTGAATTTGACATACCGATGGCAGGCATCCTTTGGCCACATTGCATCCATGCATGAACACACTATTCAAATTGGAGATGATGGGTGGCTTTCGCATCACATATTTATACCCCTATATAGTGTGCGAATAACATTGAAAGATGGTCGTTGGATGAAGCCAATCCGACAATGCAGGGATGGCAAATCCGAGCACTACTAGCCGTTGGATATCATCTACATTCCACCATATTTTGCCACATGTACAACTAGAAGACTGCATGGTTGAACTTAAGCATAATGCACAAACCTCAAAACAGAAGCACTTCTCCTTTGTTCTAGAATCTTCCATATCATAATTGCCCATTTTTTTCTAGATGAATTGCCATTATTTGTTTTTACGTTATACTTTACAATACACAATTCCATGAATCTTAAAATAGATTAACTTTTTTATAAAAACTAATTGATTTTGAATGAGATGAACTATAAGAATTAAACGAACATCTACATCATGCATATATGACTCAAAGCTTACATGCTATAGTGTCATATTTATTCATAATTTGGTTTCCAATTATCATGTGTGCAATGCATGTGTACCTTACTAATCTAAATGGTGTGCGTGTGTGTGTGTGTTGTGCGTGTTAAACACATTGTACATAGTATCATACATGGTTTAGATTCCGAACATCTAGCTAGAGCATACATGTACTATGATTTTAATTCAACATAAAATGGATACATATATTTGAATTCGAGATCGTATGTACATGTAGTTCATATTTATATGGGAATTTACTACTCCTATATTCATGTCAAGTGTTGTGAAGATAATATTTAGATGGTTGTATAACTAACCCGAGTACAATCCCATTCAAACAGGGAAAATGTACTCAAATTTAGTCCATATACTAGACAACACAAATTTTTTTTATTGTCGAGGGAAGTGCAAATTGATTTGGTACTGTACAAGTTAAGCTTGTTGTCCTGATTTTTTAGTTTTTTGTTGTTGTATTTGAATGGAATTTCTAGTAATATAGTAAAATGGCTTTTTGTAGTGGGGTGCGAATTGTCTTTTTTGTTTTGTTTTTTTGTACACGTTAAGCTTGTTGTCCTGAAATTTCAAGCCGCGCCTTGTTATGCCGAAATTTTAAGCTAGCATCTCTGTCTATCGTGCCGCGAACTCCAGCCTCTTCAACCCGCGCCTTGTTACCCCAAAATTTTAAGATATCTCTTTGTCACGTTGTGCTCCAAAAACTCCCTCCATCTCAACTCGTGCCTTGCTATCCCAAAATTACAACGCGCGCGAAAACTCCCACCTCCTACGAAATCCCGACACGCGAAATTCCCGTGATACCCCTGAACCGAAAGAATCGCCTAGTTCAAATCGATGGGGGTACTTTCGTAACTTACCCCACATTTTGGACAAGCGCGTCCCTAAGCCAGGGTTCCACCCTCCCATCCCCTCCGCCACCCCATTCATACACCGAGGCCGCGAAAACCCGCGAAGCCCCACACCCTCCACCGTCCGCCACCCAGCCGGAGCCTCTTGCCTGATGACGTCGTCCACAGCAACACCTCCACGTCCCTCATCCACCGCACCGGATGAGGATCCGTCGTCGATCTCGTCGTCCCGCTGGTTCAGCCACCCCGTCCTCCACCTCCAAGGAGCTGCCCCGATGTTCGCCTCATCTTTCGCACCACCTCCATTACCACAACGCCGTCTTCACCTGCACCATCGGAAGAGCAGCACCATCACCGATTCCTCGGATGAAGCTGAGGCCTAATCGGCGCCACCAAAGAGGTTCTGCACTACTAGCTGCATTTTCTTCTTGATTCGATCTTACGGTGCTGCCGGCACTCGGTCCCAAGGCGCCATGGCGTGGCTCCATCTACGGCGGCATCGCCGGCCACTTACTTTATGGCATCGCTCCCTCGGCGGCGACGTCCACATCAGTAGGAGCTGTTGCTGCTTTGGCTCTCGCTCGCGCTGCTGCTCTGCTCTTGCTCTCGGTCCCCTGTCTGGTCTGCTCTTGCTCTTGCTCGCACTACTGCTCTTGCTCTTGCCCTTGTTTGCCCTGCTGCTCTACTCTTGCTCGCACTACTGCTCTTGCTCTTGCTTGCGCTGCTGCTCTACTCTTGCTCGCGATGCTGCTGCATGAGCAGCAAATCCTGCTCTCGTTCGAGCCCCTGCAGTTGCTACCCGAGATGCTACTACACGACCAGCTGCCCGGCTCTCGCACGCGCTGCTCTCCCGGGCGCTGCTACTACTGCTACTTTTCTGCTACTAGTGCGGTCAGTTTCAACAGTAAAATTCAGTTTCGACAGCAAAATTTGGTTTCGACAGTAAAATTCAGTTTCGACAGTTAAATTCAGTTTCGACAGTTAAGTTCAGAGATGAGCGGCTGATGTATTTTACATCTATCACTTTGTGCTTATGTATTTTACATCATCTATTGGAGATGCTATTAGAATTCCACTCAGCTTAACATTGTCTCTCTTGTCCTGCTTCAGACTCGCGGTCGTGCAACTCACCGGAGCTGCTCCAACAACGAAACCCTCCATCATAGCAGAGTAGTACCGTTGGCTCCATCCCCAGACGCCTAAGATCTTCTTCCCCTCCTCCGACAGCCACATCAGCCGGAGCATCCTCACCGACCAACCCAATGATGCTAAGATCGACATGGCTTCGCCAAAGAGGTTGTAAAGTTGTTGCATCACTTTTTTACTCTACATGTTATATATATTGTCCACTGAACACGCGTAGTAACATGAAATACGATTAGTTTCTCCTACTATATGACAAGCAGTGAGGTACCAGGCAACTTAGCTATCCGTGATGGACTCTCTCGAATGCCATCATTATTTATTTCGGCGCGTTTGAGCTGTGCATTTGTAGATGGGCCTGGGAGTTGAGCTAGTAGGGTAGTGGCCTGGGTCCAAAGTAGTAGAAGTAGCACAAATACATTTTTGGAGTGTAGGCTTTTCCCTGTTCAAGCCTGCCTACTAGAATCGCCAGTGCTTGAAAGGAAAAGTGAAGGAAAAACATAGGAATTGGAAAGTTTCCTATGGTACTACTATTCATGCATTTGGTTCAAAGGAATGGAACAAAGGAAAAATGTAGGGTTTGTTCCTTTAGTGTCTCCTGGAAAGAAAAACTGTAGGAATTTTAATATCCACTTGGCCACCTTTTCAAATTCCTATTCATGAAGCACAAGACCAAGAGATAGTAGCATAATAGCATTATAACCGTACATTTTCTTGTGGTTTGACTTAATTTCACCATGCTTCTTTGCATTCCTGTGATCTTCCAATTCTTGTGAACCAAACACCCAGATTGACAGAAATCCTGTGTTTTAAAATTCTCTATTTTGCACGTGCATTACTATCCTATTCCTGTGTATTTCCTATCCATGCATTGTTAGAATCCTCCAATTCAAACAAGCCCTTACAGAATTACTTCTGTTACAGATATGTGTCAAAGAAACCCTTGTGTGGTTTGTCCCGCTCCTGCTGCGTTGTGGTCCACCCCAGCTCAGCTGCTCCAACGATGGAAGGGCTCACCACAACAGGGATCGGCCCTCCAGACTGTCTTTCGCCGCCTTAGAGCCTCTTCCCCACCGCCAGCAGCCACCACAACTGCATTACCATCATCAACTGAGCAGATGACCTTGAGGACTACACGGGTCCGCAAGAGAGGTCGCACTCTTTCGTGTCTGCTTACGTTATGCATCGCCTAATATAATGACTTGCTACTTTATCGTCGTGTTCATCGATTAGACTCCGAGTCAGGTCCAAACTAATGCTCAAACTTGAGTTTTTAAATGGTTGTGGGGGTACAGATTTGGGCAGCAATCAATACTATCTGTCTACTATCTGCTTAATCTCGGGTGTCTACTATGAGTTTCATGTTGGGTGGAAACAAACATTAAAGGAGCCATTATTTGTATTTTTTAACTGAAGATATTATCTGCCTGCTATCATTGGTTCTGGGTCTATCCATAGTTTGCTGCCATCACTCTGGATTTGTGCATGCACTCCTTACATAATCTCACTATGTTTTATTCCTATGCATGTCAGTTATTGTACACAATGGTACTGAACATGTAGAGAAAAAGAGACGAGCCTTGCGTGGCAATAAAATTTCATGCAAACGTCGTTCCATGGTGGGCGCAAAAGCAACCCCCTCCCCCCATTCCAGACTATAATCAAGAGGAAGATAACTGTTCAGAGGGGGATTCAGAGGGAGCGGACCACTCCTATTTACCCCTTGAGGTCTTTTGCTCTAACTTGGCATGCTGATGTTGGTCATATCATGCATATGGTGCCTCGCATTGCTTACTTTATACATAAAATATGTCATCTGCTTAGTTTAGACATACATTGTGTGAATGCCATATGTTTAATTTCTAGATCATATATGCGAATCATGCAATGCCATCTTGTTTAGCCAGGCATCATATATGTGAACTTTGCAACGCCATCCTGGTTAGCCAGTCATCTTATATGTGAATTATATCATGCCACCCTTTTTTTATTATGTATTAAATTTGTCAACAATGTTAGTACATTCAATTACTCTTCGTGTGCATCAGCCATTCGACACGGTCATGGAAAAATCTGGAGTGAAAATAAGGTCTTCAGAGTAGACAATGCTATCTGACAAAGCGCATGTCTTGCTGGTTACGGATAGCTCCTCAGAGGAGGATTCAGAAACAGATGACCAGTCCTATTCCCCCCCGAGTTGGATGCTCTAACTTGGCAGGGTTATATTGCTCATATCGTGCATATGGTGTCTTGCATTGGCATGTCATTTTCATAGTTTAGAAATGCTTTGTGTGAATGCCACCTGTTTAGTATCTAATTACCATATATGTGAATTATGCAATGTCATCTAGTTGCAAGACATTATATATGTCAATTATGCAATGCTATCTTGTTGCAAGGCATTATGTATGTGAATTATGCAATGCCATGCTGTTTAGCCAAGCGTCATATATGTGAATTATATCATGCCATCCTTTTTTTGTATTACGTATTCCATTTGTCGACAATGTTTGTATATTCAACAACTCTTCCTTTGCATCAGCCATTTGAATTGGTGATGGAAAAATCTGGAGTGAAAACAAGGTCTTCAAAGCAGACAATGCTACCTGCTGAAGCAGATATCTTGCTGGTTATAGATAGCTCCTCAGAGGAGGATTCAGAGGCAGATGACCAGTCCTATTTCCCCCATGAGGTGTATGCTCAAACTTGGTAGGGTTATATTACTCATATCATGCATACGTTGTCTTGCAATGCTTAGTTTTTACATCATATACACAATATTGAATGCGATCTGCTTAGTTGACACATCATATATGCAATTTTCCTCTGCTCACTTGCTTAGTATATACATCATATATTTGAATTATATCATGCCATGATGTTTACATAGACAACATGTATCTGAATTATGGCATGCCAAGCCATTTTCTAAAGACATAATATAGTTATATCATCTCATCCTGTTTACATAGTCATCATATTTTGAATTATGTCATTCTATCCATGAATTATATCATGCCATCATGTTTCCATCGATGGCATGTATGTGAATTATGGCATGCCAACCACTTTAATAGACACATCGTATAGTTATATTATGTCATCCTATTTACATAGTCATCATATTTTGAAGTATGTCATTCCATCTTGTTTAGTTAGCCATCATATATGTGAAATTGTGTCATGCTATCCTGTTTAATTAGCCATCATATATGTGAAATTATGTCATGCTATCCTGTTTGGTTAGACAACATAAATGTGAATTATTTCATGCCCTGTTTTCTTCCCTACTATCCCTTGCACCTGTCTATCATACAATGTCTGTACATTCAATTACTTTTCTTGTTTATCAGCCATTTGAATTGGAGGGGGTGATGGCAGTATCTATGGGAGTAAAAACACGGTCTTCAGAAAAGATCGTGCTACCGGTCGATGCAGATGGAACCACGATTTTACTTGCCCAAGAACCAGCCCCACCACACATAACCCAGACTCACACAGATTGTACACCTACCCAGTTGGACAGAGAACAAGCTACACCCCTTCTAACCCCAACCCTAGTAGATAGTAACCCAGTTCCAGTTGACGCAGCACCGTGTCCACCACAGAGCACCCAAACACGAGCAGTTAGTAAGGCAACTTCAGTGCCCAAAGCACGAGGACCACCACTCCAAACCCCAAGTCAATGCTTAAAGCAGAAGAAGAATTGTTCTCAGGTCAGGTTCCGTAGCTATGGTTCATACTCCTTTGCTCTTGCATCACTGTATTTACTGATACCAACTAATTTCAAATTTGAAGGATGCAATTGAAACCCCAATGGCGCAACAGGTATGTTTTAAACCTGTTTCTTTAATGTGTTTGCTATTGTAACTTGCTCTATGTTAATTTCAGTTTCAATTGAATAAACAGTTATGTTCTCATGCCATGCACATTACAAGTGTTGTTAGTGCTGTGTAGTTTCCCACACTTATATTTTGTCTATGCTGCTTTGTCTTAAAGATATATGATTTGAACTGTCTCTATCTTGATTTGGCAACATAAACTAAAATGATATAGACCATACAGTGACCATACTACATAGATATATGTTTGTTTCATGTTGTTATCGTGTCCACCTTACTACTGAACTGGTTTACCAAAATGAGTTTCATATACAACATGGTCAACTTGTGATGTGTCTGCTTGTTTCTCTTTTAGAATGGGGACAAAATATTGGATAAGAGTACCCTGTTATACAATGGTAAAGGAAGTAATGCAGATAAGGTTCAAGATAGTGAGACATCCCTGTTGGTCTCCAAGAAAGCTGATAAAAACTATCTTGAAGACAGTGAGACAACCCCAAAGTCCTATCTTGATGTACTTTTCGAGTTACTGGCCACTACTGCTGGCACCAGCTCTTCGAACTCGCTGCCTGAATTAGTTCGGCTTGAGTCTCAACTTCAAGTTGAAAGACATTGATCAGATGTGCTGCGACAAGAAGCCGAAGGACTGAGGAAGTCCCTGCAGAATTCAGATGCATACTTTCTGGTGCAACAACAAGCGCTGGAGGATTTAAGCGCCAAACAAGAGAAAGCTAATAAGCTTGCTAAGCGTCTTGCCAGCATGGTGGATACCCAGGATATTGTTTCTTGAGCTCTTGTGAAGTGGTTTTAGTGTTGGACTTGTTTTGCTGCGGCGTTTATTTGCACTGGTCGCCAACTTTGACAACCAGTGTATGTAATATGCTGCTTTGTTCCCCATATTTGCACTGGTGGCGAACTTTGATGCCCAGTGGATGTAATATCTGTAATAGCCATACTAGCCTAGCGTAAGTTGCTTGCTTATTTATTTCCTTATTGTCTTGTTTAGTTGTTTCCTTGTAGTCACTGCAGTTCTTTTTCCGCATTTTTCGAGTGGCAACAATAACCTATTTTTTATAAGTAGGCCACAATAACCATGGGCTACATACGGACCGTTGCCACCATGGTCCTGCTATCTGCTGTAGTGACCATGGGCCTCCTACGGGCCTTCTACGGGCCGTAGAATCCATGGGCCTTCTACGGGGCGTATGATCGATTGGCCAAACATGGGCCAATAACCGACCGCATTATGGGCCATAAATGGGCTAGAGTGGGAATCGTCCGTTCATGGGCCGACCATAACGGGCCGTTAGTGGGCCGATGAGTATAACGGGCTTGATTCTATCGACAGGCATAATGGGTCGTTAATGGGCCGTATTTGATGATGCTATGAGAATGGCCCAACAGATTAACGGACCGCAAACGGGCCGACTTTAAACACAGGGTGAATTTGGCCCACAACCGAAACGGGCGAGTAACGGACCGTAAGTAATCGAATGCTGCAAATCAGCCCAAGAATAAATGGGCCCTTAGAAGGCCAAAAGATAACACGGGCTGGAAACGGCCCAATAGAATAATGGGACGTTAATGGGTATAAAGCTATACACTGTTCATTATGGGCCAGTTTCACCACGGGCCATTAATGAGCCAAGATTTACAAAGGGCCTCATATGGGCCGAAAGACTTCATGGGCCATACATGGGCCGAAAGTTACAATGGGCTGGAATCATATTGGACGGACCAGATGATGCTACTGGGCCTAATTCGGATAGGCCATAATGGGCCGTGAGTTAGCGGGTTGTAAATGGGCTATATGCGAGCAGGCCGTTAACAGGTCTTCCATGGGCCGGGCCGCTACCTTTTGACTAAGTCAAACGGGCCGGCCTTTTGACCTGAATGGGCCACTGTTGGGCCAAGCAACGTGTCGACGTATCATAGGCGCGTCCCATCCATTCGCTGGATGAAATCTGTCCTAGCACTAAGCCGACACGTGGATACTCCGGCGAATGAGAATTTTACACATGGAAAATCCCCATTGGTCCGGGTTGTTAACGGGTTATCGGATCCAAATCAGAACACGATAGCTTAACGGCGACCCGTTACTGTGTCGGTTACCCTTGACGAAAACACTTCCATGACACGCAATTTATCGTCATGGAAGTGGACACATCCGTGATGATAATTTTGGTATTGTCATGGAACACTTCTATGATAGCACAGGTATGACTATCTTGATTCTGTCATAAAATTTTCATGGATGTACATGCATGACAAAAAACATGACCTACTGTGACAAACACGTATCATCACGGAAGTGGTTTTATTGTAGTGCTTGCTTGATGTAATGGCATGGCACCAAGTTGTCGTGGTTAAAAAATTGGCTTGTTCGACAAAAGTTTGGACACACGCCCCTCACAAACCGGAGCATCTCAGGACAAGGCTCGTGGTTCTGAGAGGGAACAATGAATGTTTGATGACGAACTGGTGGTAACTTCCTCGTATGGCCTTGAAACTTTTTCTACCATTAACATGCACTAATACAACTGTCATGTTAAAATTTGGAAATTTTCACGGGGCATTTGACCTTTTTAAGATAGTTAAGTCATTTTCCAGCCATTTAATGGCCGTAATTCAAATTGAACCACACGTACATGCAACAACAAACCATCATGGGTTGCAAAAATCATTTATGTATTACATTACATTATACAATAATATTATGGTAACACAAAATAAGCATTCATGCCTTACATGTGGAAAGAAAATGTAAACATCTGACAAGACAACCGGGCCCCACATGATTGGCACTCTATTTCGTGCCTCGCAGTTTGGAAGGTGAGTGGCGTGAGTTATTAATGAGATGTAGTTCCGTATTGGAAATAGTCAGCGATTAGTTTCACACACGGCTTTTGCTACGGGAATCATGTGGAATTCAAACTACAGTACTCGTAAATTCTGGCGACCGATGTGTGTAATGTTCCCGTCGATCTAGATTCCGGCCGCCAATAAATATGACCTTGCTCACATCAACCCGCCTGCATTCTCATCTACACCCTCTCCTCACTCGCCCCCTCTCACTCTCTCACAAATCTCTACCATGGTGCCACCGGTCCGCCCACGCGCCGACGAGGAGGCACCGCCCCCTGAGGACGTTTAGTCACAGAGTAGTGACGAGGAGGACCCATACATGCCGTTGGACGTGGTTGCGCTGGGCCCCCTAACTTTGGAGTGGTTTTGTGGCCAGTACAATCTTTGTCTGTGGAAGTCGCTGCCTCCGGCTGAGAAAGCCAGGCAAGTGGCATTCAAGAAGGAGATGGCAGAGGACGAAGCCAGGTACCAGGTGGCCTGTGAAGCCCATGAGTCTGCCTAGAAAAAGGAGGCGCTGGAGCTTTGGGGATGGACGCATCGACATGCGGAGGAGGTGTACGAAGACGGGTACTTCACCGGGGAGGCCAAAGGCGCTAGACGCCTCATCGCTGCGTGGAGTCGGTCGATAAGCTCCAGCGTGCCACTAACGAGGAGCTCCGGTGGACGCCCAACGAAATGGCAAGCTCGTTTTCGCGCATCCGCCAGCAAGAGGGAGATCGGCATGTCAAGCGCTGCGAGGCGGAGGAGGCGGAGTACTGCCTCCGTGCTGGGAAGACGCCGCGCACCAGGGAGCTGCTGGCGAGGGGCTGCCAGAATACTGCCCCCCTAAGGAGGGATCATTAGTTTTAGTATTGTTCGTTTTCAATTTTATGCATTGTACATAGTAGTTAAGTATCATCATGTAACATCCCAAATTTTTAATTTGGAATGTTATACATAGATCATTCACTGCATATCATATTTTATTGCATTTCGTTTTGCGATCCTCGAAAATTCTAAGCAACTCAAGGACCCACGGAGAGAGTTGGGGATTTCACCGTTTTCATATTTGAATTTTCTCAAATATTGAAACAGGGATCAATTTGATTTAACTATTTTTCTCTCCGAAAATATTTCATATTAAAAATATATGAGAGGAGATAATATGACTTCTCCAAAATAAATGGAATATTGGAGGAAAAATATTAGAAATCAAATAAATATTTTATTTGGATTTTTATTGCCATTTTATTTGAATTTAGAAAAATATGCATTTTTCAAAATTGCATTAGAGTCCCAAATAAATGTTTACCTTGTCCGGGAGATTTTTAGAGGACGGGGAAAATTTATTTCGGGAATTTTGGAGTCCGTTTAGTATTTCTTTTATTTGTTTTTCTGCGCGGGAATTATTTAAAAAAAAAAAAAAAAAACTCCGCCGGACGAACTGGGCCGAAGCCCAGCCGGCCCGCCGCCCGCGCCGCCTTGTCCCGTGCCGGAGACGGACTCGCCGGAGGAGTCCGCCGCCGCCGCGCCTCGCCCCGTCGCCCCCTCGCCAAGCCACCCCCCTCCCCCTTAAATAGCGCGCCCCCCCCCCTGGAGCCCCAAGCCGCCGCCGCCGCCTGCCCTCGCCGCGCCGCCGAGCCGCCGCGCCGCCTCGCTCGCCGCGCAGCCGCCGCCGCTCGCCGCCGAGCCGCCGCCCCGCCCGCCCGCCCGCGTCGCGCCGCCCGCCGCATCGCGCCGCCGCCGCCGCCCCGCCCCGTCGCCTCGCCGCCGCCGCTGCCCGCCGGAGCCCCGCCGGAGGTAGCCGCCGCCGCGTCGGTTTTCGTGAGAAAAAAAAACGATGGTTTTGTTTTAAACCCTAGATCTAGATTCGGTTTTTTTTAATACCGGTTTATTCTTTAGATCGGTTTTCCGTCGATTTAGTTATTTAGCGGGTTCGTCCGTACGTTCGTTTTAACGAACGGTTTTCACCGTTTAACCGCAGGCAGCGAACGTTCGTTCGTTAGCCTGTTCGGTAGTTTTTTTTCTTTTTCCGGATTTTCCGCGATTATTCTCGATCGCGATTTTGATCCGATTTTCGTTTTAGTATAACTTTTCGCTCGTTTGTCGGAATCAGGCGATTCAAGCGCCTAGATCTTCGTCTCGAAGCCCTCTTTCTGTTTAACCAACTTAAACAAGTTTTTGCTACTGTAAAATTTGACTTTAGTCCAGATTAGTAATCGAAGCTTGTTTCTTTCGCAGTTTGAGTTTCGTTGCTCCGTTTGATTCGATTCTTTTTGCAAACCGGAGTTCTTCAGTTGAACTTTCTGGTTAGGTCTTCTCATTTGGGTTTTACCCGTGCATCTTCGCTTGATTGCTTATGTATGCTATTGTTTGTTTGCGATAGAATTCCCGGAGTGCGAAGCGTGCTACTACGAGTCCCTAGGATTTGCAGATCGTCAGCAAGGCAAGTAACACATTGATCATACTTCTTCGTTACCCAGTTTTTATGCATTAGTTTCGACCCTCAAATATTGCATGATTAGGATGTGATTAACTTGTGGGTACTGGGAAGTAGATGATGAGGTAGAACCTATTGCCTTTTTAATAACAAACCCTTGGGAGTTACTTCCACGCTATGCTTATGTTGCCATGCTATGCTCGTAGACGTGGATTGGGTTTTGAGTGTATCCATGACAGATGTGAGATTTTAATTAATGGTTCAACTTAAGGTGGCAACTTTAATACACATCTGGGTGGATTGCTTGTTTGGGCACCTGGGGATATACCAGTGTTGTCCTAGGAGATCCCGGGGATATACCGTGTGATCCTCCTACGGTCCGCCACCCAGGCTCAAAGGGATCATAAGATTATTCATGCTAGAAACTTCCGTGTGCAGCCACAAGCTATTATGGGCTCTAGCATAGTTGAGTATGTTACATGACCTCTTTCAGTGGTAGGCTAGCAGATGTAGGGGAAAGTAGGTGTAACTGTCTACCCGGAGTAAAGAGTAAATGTTTCTGAAAGACTGTGTCTCGGTCATCCGTTTCTCAAACACCATGTAGTGCGAGAAATCCAACGGAGGAGATCGAGTCTTGTGGGGAAAAGTGCACAAACCTCTGCAGAGTGTACAAACTAATCATGATTAGCCGTGTCCCCGGTTATGGACATCTTGAGTATCTGGTTCTTGGATTATCATATTGAATCCCATCACTCTAAATTAATTGTTGGGTTTAATAATTACTTTTAATTGGGATTGAGAGGGGGATTTACCTTCTCAATGTTCAACAACCACCATGATAGTTAAATAAAATATATTCCTTTGTTGTAGGGAAAAATTGGCTTTTCGCAAAACAGTATAACACTAGAGCTTTCCACCAGCCAAACATGCATGTAGTATTAGCAATTATTCTGTTCATTGCTCTACTGTGTTATATTGCCAGCATATTCCATGTGCTGACCCGTTTCGGGCTGCAACGTATCATGTTGCAGACTTTTCAGACGAAGAGTAAGGTGTGCTAGGTCGTTGTCGTGCACTCAGCTATGCCGTTGGAGTTGATGGACTCACCTTATCTTCCAAGCCTTCCGCTGTTATCTTATTTAGATGGCCTTAAGCCATATTTATTGTAATCAGTTCTCTTTTGAGACATTCGATGTAATAAGTGTGTGATTGCACTCTGTTATAAATCCTTCGAGTACTGTGTGTGTCAGCATTACCGATCCAGGGATGACACTTGAACACAGAGATTCGATCCATTCGGGTCGGGTCGCTACAGAGATGGTATCAGAGCACACGCTGACTGTAGGACACGACCACTAAGAAAAGCCATAGGACACTCTTCTCTACTCATTTCTGACTTCTCTCCATCTTCTATTCTCTAGAATGGCAGACTCAAGGAACAAGTTTACACAACCGGATGAAGACACACCTTTTGGACGACACTTGAAGGAAGTCACTAGGTACCTGAACATCGGAATACCAAGCTTCACCGGGACCTACACCGCCACTGTACCAGAAGAGGAGCGTTGGATGATTCGAGTTCAAATTCCAGGAAGGACATTCACGCCAGTTACGGAGCCCATAGAGTTTTCCTTTGATGCACCAACCTGGAGTCTAGGAAAGAGCATGGCAGCCCACATCGCCATGGGACGCATCGGCGAGGTGTATCACAAGGATCTTAAGGACACAATCTACCAGTTATGTGGCCGCCGAGATGAGCAATGGGAGATGATCAGCACCCGGAGGGACAGGTCCATTGCAGCTTTCATCCAGGAGTTAAACCAGCACATTCGTCGACAGGAGAACCAGATGTGTGCAAGCATGATAGATTTGAAGAAGGTGATGACCAGGAACATGGAGCTAGAAGAGGAACTCAAGTCTACACGCGATGGATACGAGGAGGAAATCGCCGTACTAGTGGAGAAGAATGACGACCTGACCAGGAAGCTAGGAGTATTCATGGGAGACCCCGTGCCCGGAGAAGAAGACGATGAACCTGAGGAAATTCGATCTGAAGACTACATCATCATCGACGACACCGACTCCGACCCCGACAGTAGTGATGATGATTATGAAGACGAAGCTGGAGCGGATATCATGGAGTCTTCCACCGATCAAAATTTCTAGATGACCACCATATTATCATTAGTGTTTTCCCCATGTAAATAGTAATAGTCCGAGCACTTTTGTAACGGTAGTTAGATCGATTGTATGCTCTTGCTTGAATTGAGTGGTGTGTTATGAATGTGTTTGTCTCATGTGCATATGGGTAGTGCTTTCTCACTAGACCTTACTCTATTCTAATTCTCTTCCCTCTAAACCCATCAGATGCCTCCGAGACGCGACCCCGGATTTGTTTTCCCACCGGAGCTCACTCAGTTGATTCAACAGCAGAATACCCTGATGCAGCTACTAGTTCAGAACCAAGGCAACAACAACAACAACAACAACAACCCACCGCCACCACCACCAGTTGACAACTTAGCCCGTTTTCTGAGGTTGCAGCCGCCGGTGTTTTCCAGTAGCACCGAGCCAATAGTTGCGGATGACTGGCTACGCAGGATTGGAAGGGAGTTGACCACCGCAGGATGCACAGACGCTGAGAAGGTGCGTTTTGCCGCACATCAATTGGATGGACCCGCAGCCTCATGGTGGGAGAATTACACAGCCACATTCCCTATAGCCAATGTCACTTGGGATCAGTTTCAGCAAGCTTTCCGCACTGCACATGTCTCAGCAGGAGCTATGAGCATGAAGAAGCGTGAGTTTCGCAACTTACGCCAGGGAAACCGTACCGTGGGGCAGTACGTGGATGAGTTCAGTAAATTAGCTCGCTATGCCCCGGATGATGTGGCCACTGATGCCGCGAAGCAGGAGAAGTTTATGGAAGGGTTGAATGATGAGCTGAGTGTGCAGTTGATGGTGGCAACATTCAACAACTACCAGGAGTTGGTAGACAAAGCTCTTATGATTGAAGGGAAGCAGCAGCAGATTGATAGCCGCAAGAGGAAGTATGGACAAGGGAAGTTCAACTCAGGAGCTCAGCAGAAGCCCCGGTTCACCCCGAACTCGGGAGGGCTTGTTCATAACCATGGAGGTCATAACCACAATGGAGGAAGTTCACACAACCATAATGGCCACAAGAATGGAAATGGAAATGGAGCAGGCAGCAATCAGAACCGCTCTAACCCAGCCACACCCGCCAAGAAGGATCAAAGCCACGTTACCTGTTTCAAGTGCGGGAAGACTGGACATTATGCCAACGAATGTCCAGAATTGAAGAACGGCAATGGTAATGGAAGCGCTGGGAAGAAGCCCAATCCATTCAACCGAGGACAAGTGAACCACGTGAACGTGGAGGAGGTTGAGGAGCAGCCTGATGCAGTTATCGGTAAGTTTTTGGTTAAGTCTTTTATTGCAATTGTTCTTTTCGATACGGGTGCATCGCATTCATACATATCAAGGGGATTCGTGGATAAGTATAAGTTGCCCACTAAGGTACTTAGGACACCCATGTTAGTAAGATCACCCGGTGCGGAGTATATGGCAAGACAAGGATGTTTTCAGATGCCATTGATCATTGGAAGTCATGTTTTCCCCTCAGACCTGATAGTTTTGAAGTCACAAGGATTGGATGTGATACTAGGCATGGATTGGCTATCGATGTATGGAGGAAGCATCGATTTTGCGTGTAAGTCGATTTTGCTTACCACCCCGGAGGGAAAAAGGATCAAGTATGTATCTAGGCATGTGCCTAGAAGGAGCCAAGTAAATTCTCTCACGGGAGTTGTTCAGGAGGAGGTGCCTATTGTGAAGGATTACCCAGATGTATTTCCAGAGGAGTTACCAGGCATGCCGCCGGATCGAGACATTGAATTCTTGATAGAGTTGTTGCCAGGCACCGGACCAATATCAAAGAGACCATACCGGATGCCCGCAAATGACCTGGAGGAGATTAAGAAGCAGATCAAGGAATTATTGGAGAAAGGTTACATTCGACGAAGTTCATCACCGTGGGGAGCCCCAGTGCTCTTAGTTGAGAAGAAGGATGGATCCTTGAGAATGGTTGTTGATTATCGCGCATTGAATGAAGTGACGATTAAGAACAAGTACCCACTGCCAATGATTAATGATTTGTTTGATCAGTTGCAAGGAGCTAAAGTGTTCTCCAAGATCGATCTGAGATCAGGGTATCACCAGCTGAAGATCCGAGAACAGGATATACCTAAGACAGCCTTCACCACCCGGTATGGGCTATATGAGTACACAGTTATGTCATTTGGATTGACTAATGCCCCTGCCTATTTCATGAGTATGATGAACAAGGTGTTCATGGAGTTCTTGGATAAGTTTGTCGTGGTGTTCATCGATGATATCTTGGTATACTCAAAGAATGAAGAGGAGCACAAGGAGCATCTGCGTTTAGTTCTCGAGAAGCTCAGGGAACATCAGTTGTATGCCAAGTTCAGCAAATGTGAGTTTTGGTTGAAGGAAGTTGGATTTCTTGGACATGTTATATCGGGCGAAGGTATAGCAGTAGACCCCACTAAGGTTCAGTCTGTCACTGAGTGGTTGGCACCCACCTCAGTAGGGGAGATCCGCAGTTTTCTTGGACTTGCTGGATATTATCGGAGATTTATCGAGAATTTTTCTAAGATTGCGAAGCCTATGACGGAGTTACTGAGGAAGGACACTAAGTTCAAATGGACAGATGAATGTGAGGCAAGTTTTCAGGAACTGAAGAAACGTTTGGTTACAGCCCCAGTTCTGATTCTGCCAGATATACGCAAGGATTTCCAAGTGTATTGCGACGCTTCTCGCTTAGGACTGGGAGGAGTACTTATGCAGGAAGGAAGAGTTGTTTCATATGCCTCACGTCAGCTTCGGCCACATGAGTTGAATTATGCCACGCATGACTTGGAGTTAGCAGCTGTAGTTCATGCACTTAAGACTTGGAGACATTTTCTTATTGGGAACCGTTGTGATGTGTACACGGATCACAAGAGCTTGAAGTATATTTTCACTCAGAAGGAGCTGAACCTCAGGCAGAGGAGATGGTTGGAACTTATAAAGGATTATGATATGAAGTTGCATTATCATCCAGGAAAAGCCAATGTCGTAGCAGACGCTTTGAGCCGGAAAAGTTATGTCAATACCCTCAAAAGCGGAGGTTTACCAAAGGGGTTATCCGAAGATCTCAGGGAGTTTCGTTTGGGGATAGTCCCTAGAGGTTTTGTTGCAGTTATGGAAGTTCAGTCAACATTATTGGGAAGGATTCGAGAAGCTCAGAAAGAGGACAAAGAAATTGCCGAGATAAAGGATAGAATGCGCAAAGGAAAAGCCAAAGGTTTTCGTGAAGATGAGCGCGACACCTTATGGTTTGAGGACCGTGTGTATGTACCCAATAATGCCGAGATCAAGAAGTTGATACTACAGGAGGCTCATGACTCGCCATACTCGATACACCCCGGAAACACCAAGATGTATTTGGACTTAAAAGAGCGTTTCTGGTGGACGGGTATGAAGAGGGATATTGCTGAGTATGTAGCCGTATGTGATGTATGTCAGAGAGTGAAGGCAGAGCATCAGAAGCCCGCAGGATTGCTACAGCCTATGCCAATACCCGAATGGAAGTGGGATAAGCTTGGCATGGATTTCATCACCGGATTACCCAGGACCCGATCAGGATATGATTCTATCTGGGTAGTAGTGGATCGGTTAACCAAAGTAGCTCACTTTATTCCAGTGAAAACCACATATACGAGTGCGAAGTTGGCCAAGATATATATGACCAGGATTGTATGTCTGCACGGAGTTCCGAGGACCATCGTATCAGATAGAGGAACCCAGTTTACTTCAAAGTTTTGGCGCCAACTACACCAGACATTGGGAACCAGGCTAGAGTTTAGTACAGCTTTTCATCCGCAGACAGATGGACAGACCAAGAGAGTCAATCAGATTCTGGAGGACATGTTAAGAGCTTGTGCGCTAGATTATGGATCTAGTTGGGATGACAATTTGCCCTACGCGGAGTTCTCATACAACAACAGCTACCAAGCCAGTTTGAAGATGGCACCTTTCGAGGCTTTGTATGGAAGGAGGTGCAGAACACCGTTGATGTGGGATGAAGTTGGAGACCGTCAGTTGTTTGGACCGGATTTGATTAAGGAATCTGAAGAGAAGGTTAAGCTGATTCGAGATAGACTGAAAGTAGCCCAGTCCAGACAGAAGAGTTATGCCGATCCAAAACGCAAGGAGGTA
Organism: Thinopyrum elongatum; assembly: GCA_011799875.1. Lineage (NCBI taxonomy): Eukaryota > Viridiplantae > Streptophyta > Magnoliopsida > Poales > Poaceae > Thinopyrum > Thinopyrum elongatum. Next base: position 298,216,802 of record CM022298.1, read on the forward strand.
ACCTATGAAGTCGGAGAAAGAGCATATCTACGAGTATCACCCTTACGAGGAGTGAAACGTTTTGGAGTTAAAGGAAAGTTAGCCCCGAGGTTTGTAGGACCATACCGAGTATTGGAACGTATGGGTGAAGTTGCCTACAAGTTGGAATTGCCCGAAGGACTGTCAGGAGTTCATGATGTGTTTCACGTTTCCCAGTTGAAGAAGTGCCATGCGGAGATGGCTGATATTTCTCTAAGAGATACAGTGCCCCTAGAAGCAATTCAATTGGATAGTGATCTAACCTACGAGGAGAAACCCGTCAAGATTCTCGAGTTTGCCAGCCGAGTTACACGCAACAAAGTTATCAAGTTTTGCAAAGTTCAGTGGAGTCACCATACCGAAGATGAAGCCACCTGGGAGCGCGAAGAAGACCTCCGGAAGGACCACCCACACCTATTTTCCCCCGAATCTCGAGGGCGAGATTCATCTTAAGGGGGTAGGTTTGTAACATCCCAATTTTAATTTGGAATGTTATACATAGATCATCACTGCATATCATATTTTATTGCATTTCGTTTTGCGATCCTCGAAAATTCTAAGCAACTCAAGGACCCAGGACGGAGAGGTTGGGGATTATCACCGTTTTCATATTTGAATTTTCTCAATATTGAAACAGGGATCAATTTGATTTAACTATTTTTCTCTCCGAAAATATTCATTTAAAAATATATGAGAGGAGATAATAGACTTCTCCAAAATAAATGGAATATTGGAGGAAAAATATTAAAAATCAAATAAATATTTATTTGGATTTTTATTGCCATTTTATTTGAATTTAGAAAAATATGCATTTTTCAAAATTGCATTAGAGTCCCAAATAAATGTTTACCTTGTCCGGGAGATTTTTAGAGGACGGGGAAATTTATTTCGGGAATTTTGGACTCCGTTTAGTATTTCTTTTTTTGTTTTTCTGCGCGGAATTATTTAAAAAAAAAAAAAAAACTCCGCCGACCGAACTGGGCCGAAGCCCACCGCCCCGCCCGCCTTCCCGTCCCTTGCCGGAGACGGACTCGCCGGAGTCCGCCGCCGCCGCGCCTCCGCCCCGTCGCCCCCTCGCCCAAGCCACCCCTCCCCCTTAATAGCCGCCGCCCCCCGCCTCCCCTGGAGCCCCAAGCCGCCGCCGCCGCCTGCCCTCGCCGCGCCGCCGAGCCGCCGCGCCGCCTCGCTCGCCGCGCCAGCCGCCGCCGCTCGCCGCCGAGCCGCCGCACCCCGCCGCCGCCCGCGTCGCGCCGCCCGCCGCATCGCGCCGCCGCGCCGCGCCCCGCCCCGTCGCCTCGCCGCCGCCGCTGCCCGCCGGAGCCCCGCCGGAGGTAGCCGCCGCCGCCGTCGGTTTTCGTGAGAAAAACCGATCGGTTTTTGTTTAAACCCTAGATCTAGATTCGGTTTTTTTTTAATACCGGTTTATTCTTTTAGATCGGTTTTCCGTCGGTTTAGTTATTTAGCGGACGTTCGTCCGTACGTTCGTTTTAACGAACGGTTTTCGCCGTTTAACCGCAGGCAGCGAACGTTCGTTCGTTAGCCTGTTCGTTAGTTTTTCTTTTTCTCGGATTTTCCGCGATTATTCTCGATCGCGATTTCTGATCCGATTTTCGTTTTAGTATAACTTTTCGCTCGTTTGTCGGAATCAGGCGATTCAAGCGCCTAGATCTTCGTCTCGAAGCCCTCTTTCTGTTTAACCAACTTAAACAAGTTTTTGCTACTGTAAAATTTGACTTTAGTCCAGATTAGTAATCGAAGCTTGTTTCTTTCGCAGTTTGAGTTTCGTTGCTCCGTTTGATTCGATTCTTTTTGCAAACCGGAGTTCTTCAGTTGAACTTTCTGGTTAGGTCTTCTCATTTGGGTTTTACCCGTTCATCTTCGCTTGATTGCTTATGTATGCTATTGTTTGTTTGCGATAGAATTCCCGGAGTGCGAAGCGTGCTACTACGAGTCCCTAGGATTTGCAGATCGTCAGCAAGGCAAGTAACACATTGATCATACTTCTTCGTTACCCAGTTTTTATGCATTAGTTTCGACCCTCAAATATTGCATGATTAGGATGTGATTAACTTGTGGGTACTGGGAAGTAGATGATGAGGTAGAACCTATTGCCCTTTTAATAACAAACCCTTGGGAGTTACTTCCACGCTATGCTTATGTTGCCATGCTATGCTCGTAGACGTGGATTGGGTTTTGAGTGTATCCATGACAGATGTGAGATTTTAATTAATGGTTCAACTTAAGGTGGCAACTTTAATACACATCTGGGTGGATTGCTTGTTTGGGCACCTGGGGATATACCAGTGTTGTCCTAGGAGATCCCGGGGATATACCGTGTGATCCTCCTACGGTCCGCCACCCAGGCTCAAAGGGATCATAAGATTATTCATGCTAGAAACTTCCGTGTGCAGCCACAAGCTATTATGGGCTCTAGCATAGTTGAGTATGTTACATGACCTCTTTCAGTGGTAGGCTAGCAGATGTAGGGGAAAGTAGGTGTAACTGTCTACCCGGAGTAAAGAGTAAATGTTTCTGAAAGACTGTGTCTCGGTCATCCGTTTCTCAAACACCATGTAGTGCGAGAAATCCAACGGAGGAGATCGAGTCTTGTGGGGAAAAGTGCACAAACCTCTGCAGAGTGTACAAACTAATCATGATTAGCCGTGTCCCCGGTTATGGACATCTTGAGTATCTGGTTCTTGGATTATCATATTGAATCCCATCACTCTAAATTAATTGTTGGGTTTAATAATTACTTTTAATTGGGATTGAGAGGGGGATTTACCTTCTCAATGTTCAACAACCACCATGATAGTTAAATAAAATATATTCCTTTGTTGTAGGGAAAAATTGGCTTTTCGCAAAACAGTATAACACTAGAGCTTTCCACCAGCCAAACATGCATGTAGTATTAGCAATTATTCTGTTCATTGCTCTACTGTGTTATATTGCCAGCATATTCCATGTGCTGACCCGTTTCGGGCTGCAACGTATCATGTTGCAGACTTTTCAGACGAAGAGTAAGGTGTGCTAGGTCGTTGTCGTGCACTCAGCTATGTCGTTGGAGTTGATGGACTCACTTTATCTTCCAAGCCTTCCGCTGTTATCTTATTTAGATGGCCTTAAGCCATATTTATTGTAATCAGTTCTCTTTTGAGACATTCGATGTAATAAGTGTGTGATTGCACTCTGTTATAAATCCTTCGAGTACTGTGTGTGTCAGCATTACCGATCCAGGGATGACACTTGAACACAGAGATTCGATCCATTCGGGTCGGGTCGCTACACATCACGTATATATGATGATACTATATATATTTTGTGATGAACTAATGAACAATTAATATATATTATGAATTCCATTTTTCTATCCGTTTTCGTATACTAATTTGTATCTAGCTGTTATCATCCACATATACAAGATGGAAAGCATATATATATATATACACATTGAAACAGAACAATATATAAGAACAAAAAATAAAGTACACACATTGAAACAGAGCAATAAACAGAGCAATATTATGATTGTTGTGAATACATAGGGATCCACATCGAAATAACTCAGCAAAATAAAATGTGTCCATGATGAGCAAACTTGCCTACGGTAGCTCTTGGCTCTGCCTAAACTCGTGCAGGCATTCGTCCAAGTGGTCGACACGCTCGTGGTACATCCGGAGCGCGATCTCGAGCTCCATGTTGGCTATTTCATCGGAGATCACCAGCTTGAGGATGTGATGGCCATGTTCCTCTACTGCGCCTAGGTGGACACCTGAGCCAAGGAGGCGGTCGAGCCTAGTGACCAGCGCGTTGGCATCAAGCGGGCCACGGACAAGGCAAACGGCATGACCCATGCGAACAGCGTAGTGGGCATCCAGTGCAAATACGGCACGCCTGACCTCTGGTGCCAGTATGGCGCAGACGGCCTCTGCCCGCTCCCGGCGAGGAATGGGGCTGGTGACGGGCCATGTACCCAGCTGCGATGCCTTGTCGACAGTAGGCATGAAGAAAATATGCCCTAGAGGCAATAATAAAGTTGTCATTTTATATTTCCTTATTCATGATAAAGGTTTATTATTCATGCTAGAATTTTATTGATCGGAAACTTAAATACAAGTGTGAATACATAAACAATACCGTGTCCCTAGTAAGCCTCTACTAGACTAGCTCGTTGAACAAAGATGGTTAAGGTTTCCTAACCATGGACAAGTGTTGTCACTTAATAACGGGATCACATCATTAGGAGAATGATGTGATGGACAAGACCCACCCGTTAGCTTAGCATAATGATCGTTCAGTTTATTGCTATTGCTTTCTTCATGTCAAATACTTATTCCTTCGACTATGAGATTATGCAACTCCCGGATATCGGAGGAATACCTTGTGTGATATCAAACGTCACAACATAACTGGGTGATCATAAAGATGCTCTACAGGTTTCTCTGAAGGTGTTTGTTGAGTTGGCATAGATCGAGATTAGGATTTGTCACTTCGAGTATCGGAGAGGTATCTCTGGGCCCTCTCGATAATACACATCATAAGCTTGCAAGCAAATGACTAAGGAGTTAGTCATGAGGTGATGTATTATGGAATGAGTAAAGGGGCTTGCTGGTAACGAGATTGAACTAGGTATGAAGATACCGACGATCGAAGCTCGGTCAAGTAACATACCGATGGACAAAGGGAATTACGTATGTTGTCATAACGGTTCGACCGATAAAGATCTTCGTAGAATATGTAGGAGCCAATATGGGCATCCAGGTTCTGCTATTGGTTATTGACCGGAGAGGTGTCTCGGTCATGTCTACATAGTTCTCGAACCCATAGGGTCCGCACGCTTAACGTTCGTTGATGATATAGTGTTATATGAGTTATATGATTTGGTGACCGAATTTTGTTCGGAGTCCCGGATGAGATCACAGACATGAGAAGGAGTCTCAAAATGGTCGAGAGGTAAATATTGATATATAGGACGATGGTATTTGGACACTGGAAGTGTTTCGGGATGTACCAGGAAGGAGTCGGGTCACCGGAAGGGGGTTCCGGGCACCCCGTGGCAAGTTATGGGCCTTATGGGCCAAAGGAGGCGACACACCAGCCCACAAGGGGGCTGGTGCGCCTCCTCCCTTGGTTGCCAGCCCTAGGGAAGGAAAAAGGGGAGGGCTATCCCCTCCTGCCTTTCCCTCTAATGGGAGAAAGGAAAGGGGGGGGGGGGCGCCACCCTCCCCTGCCTTTCCCCGCGCTCCAAATATGGAAAGGGGGCGCGGCTTGGGAGAGACCCCAAGTAGGATTCCCCCTACTTGGGAGCCCCCCCTTGGCTGCTCCTCCCTCCCTCCCACCAATATATATGTGGGAGGGGGGCGCCTAGCATACAACAGACAATTTCCTAGCCGTGTGCGGCGCCCCCCTCCACCGTTTACACCCCCGGTCATATTTTCGTAGTGCTTAGGCGAAGCCCTGCGAAGATCACTTCACCATCACCGTCACCACGCCATCGTGCTGCTGGAACTCATCCACTACCTCACCCTCTTGCTGGATCAAGATGGCGGAGGACGTCACCGAGCTGAACGTGTGCTGAACGCGGAGGTAACGTACGTTTGGTACTTGATCGGTTGGATCGCGAAGAAAGTTCAACTACATCAACCGCGTTGTTAAACACTTCCGCTTACGGTCTATGAGGGTACGTAGACACACTCTCCCACTTCGATGCTATGCATCTCCATGGATAGATCATTGCATGTGCGTAGAAATTTTTTGTTTTCCATGCAACGTTCCTAACAGTGGCATCATGAGCCAGGTCTATGCGTAGATGATATGCATGAGTAGAACACAAAGAAGTTGTGGGCGGTGATGTTCATACTGCTTACCACCAACATCTTATTTTGATTCGGCGGCATTGTGGGATGAAGCGGCCCGGACCAACCTTACATGTCCACATACAGGAGACTGGTTCCACCGACTGACATGCAACTAGTTTTGCATAAACGTGGCTGGCGGGTGTCTGTTTCTCCTACTTTAGTTGAATCGAATTTGACTGTGGCCGGTCCTTGAAGAAGGTTAAAACAACAAACTTGATAAATCACCATTGTGGTTTTTGCCGTAGGTAAGAACAGTTCTTGCTAAAAACCCGTAGCAGCCACGTAAAACTTGCAACAACAAAGTAGAGGACGTCTAACTTGTTTTTGCAGGGTATGTTGTGATGTGATATGGTCAAGACATGATGTGATATATGTTATTGTATGAGATGATCATGTTTTGTAATTTATCGGCAACTGGCAGGAGCCTTATGGTTGTCTCGTTATTGTATGAAATGCAAACGCCATGTAATTGCTTTACTTTATCGCTATGCGTTAGCAATAGTTGTAGAAGCAATAGTTGGCGAGACGACCACGACACAACGATGGATATCAAGGTGTCGAGCCGGTGATGATGGAGATCATGACGATGCTTTGGAGAAGGAGATCAAAAGCACGAGATGATGATGGCCATATCATGTCACATATTTTGATTGCATGTGATGTTTATCTTTTATGCATCTTATTTTGCTTAGAATGGTGGTAGCATTATAAGATGATTCCTTCACTAAATTTCAAGATATAAGTGTTCTCCCCGAGTATGCACCATTGCAAAAGTTCATCGTTTCGAAACACCACGTGATGATTGGGTGTGATAGACTCTACATTCACATACAACGGGTGTAAGGCAGTTTTGCACATGCAGAATACTTGGGTTAAACTTGACGAGCCTAGCATGTACAGACATGGTCTCGGAACACTAGAGATCGAAAGGTCGAACGTGAGTCATGTAGTACATATGATCAACATAGAGATGTTCACCATTGATGACTACCCCATCTCACGTGATGATCGGACATGGGTTGGTTGATTTGGATCACGTATCACTTAGATAAATTGAGGGATGTTTATTTAAGTGGGAGTTCATTAGTAATTTGATTAACTGAACTTAATTTATCATGAACTTAGTCCTGATAGTATTTGCAAATCTATGTTGTATATCAATAGCTCGCAATGTAGCTCCCCTATTTTTTGATATGTTCCTAGAGAAAAATAAGTTGAAAGATGATAGTAGCAATGATACGGATTGGGTCCGTGATATGAGGATTATCCTCATTACTGCACAGAAAATTATGTCCTTGATGCACCACTAGGTGACACACCTATTACAGGAGCAGATGCAGACGTTATGAACATTTGACAAGCTCGGTATGATGACTACTTGTTAGTTTAGTGCGCCATGCTTTACGGCTTAGAACCGGGACTTCAAAAATGTTTTGAATGCCACGGAGCATATGAGATGTTCCAAGAGCTGAAATTGGTATTTCAGACTCATGCCCATGTCGAGAGATATGAGACCTCTGACAAATACTTTGCCTACAAGATGGAGGAGAATAGCTCAGCCAGTGAGCATGTGCTCAGAATGTCTGGGTATTACAATTGCTTGAATCAAGTGGGATTTAATCTTCCAGATAAGATAGTGATTGACAAGAGTTCTCTAGTCACTAACACCAAGCTACTAGAACTTCGTGATGAACTATAATGTGCAAGGGATGACGAAAACAATTCCCAAGCTCTTCGCGATGCTGAAATCGAGGAAGGTAGAAATCAAGAAAGAGCATCAAGTGTTGATGGTTAATAAGACCACTAGTTTCAAGAAAAAGGGCAAGGGAAAGAAAGGGAACTTCAAGAAGAATGGCAAGCAAGTTGCCGCTCCCATGAAGAAGGCCAAAGCTGGACCCGAGCCTGAAACTGAGTGCTTCTACTGCAAAGGAAATGGTCACTGGAACCGGAACTGCCCCAAATGCTTGGCGGATAAGAAGGATGGCAAAGTGAACAAAAGTATATTTGATATACATGTTATTGATGTGTAACTTACTAGTGTTCATAGTAGCCCCTGGGTATTTGATACCGGTTCAGTTGCTAAGATTAGTAACTCGAAACAGGAGTTGCAGAATAAACAGAGACTAGTTAAGGGCGAGGTGACGATGTGTGTTGGAATCGATTCCAAGGTTGATACGATCACCATCGTACACTCCCTCTACCTTCGTTATTAGTGTTGAACCTAAATAAATGTTATTTGGTGTTTGCGTTGAGCATGAATATGATTGGATCAAATTTATTGCAAAACGGTTATTCATTTAAGTCAGAGAATAATTGTTGTTCTCTTTACATGAATAAAACCTTCTATGGTCATACACCCAATGTAAATGGTTTATTGAATCTCGATCGTAGTGATACACATATTCATAATATTGATGCCAAAAGATGTAAAGTTGATAATGATAGTGCAACATACTTGTGGCACTGCCGTTTAGGTCATATTGGTGTAAAGCGCATGAAGAAATTCCATGTAGATGGACTTTTGGAATCACTTGATTATGAATCATTTGATACTTGCGAACCATGCCTCATGGGCAAGATGACTAAAACTCCGTTCTTCGGAACAATGGAGCGAGCTAATGACTTATTGGAAATAATACATACAGATGTATGCGGTCCGATGAGTGTTGAAGCACGCGGCGGGTATCGTTATTTTCTGACCTTCACAGATGATTTCAGTAGATATGGGTATATCTAATTGATGAAACACAAGTCTAAAACATTTGAAAAGTTCAAAGAATTTCAGAGTGAAGTGGAGAATCATCGTAACAAGAAAATAAAGTTTCTACGATCTGATCGCGGAGGCGAATATTTGAGTTACGAGTTTGACCTTCATTTAAAACAATGTGGAATTGTTTCACAACTCACGCCACCTGGAACACCACAACGTAATGGTGTGTCCGAACGTCATAACCGTACTTTATTGGATATGGTGCGTTCTATGATGTCTCTTACCGATTTACCACTATCATTTTGGGGTTATGCATTAGAGACAGCCACATTCACGTTAAATAGGGCACCATCTAAATCCGTTGAGACGACACCGTATGAACTATGGTTTGGCAAGCAACCTAAGCTGTCATTTCTTAAAGTTTGGGGATGCGATGCTTATGTCAAAAGGCTTCAGCCAGATAAGCTTGAACCCAAATCGGAGAAGTGCATCTTCATAGGATACCCTAAAGAAACTATTGGGTACACCTTCTACCACAGATCCGAAGGCAAGATCTTTGTTGCAAAGTTTGGGTCCTTTCTAGAGAAGGAGTTTCTCTCGAAAGAAGTGAGTGGGAGGAAAGTAGAACTTGATGAGGTAATTGTACCTTCTCTCAAATTGGAGAGTAGCACATCATAGAAAACCGTTCCCGTGATGCCTACACCAACCAGAGAGGAAGCAAATGATCATGAAACTTCAGATCAAGTTACTACGGAACCTCGTAGGTCAACCAGAGCCCGATCCGCACCAGAGTGGTACGGTAATCGTGTTTTGGAAGTCATGTTACTAGACCAAGGCGAACCTACGAACTATGAAGAAGCTATGATGAGCCCAGATTCCGACAAATGGCTTGAGGACATGAAATCTGAGATAGGATCCATGTATGAGAACAAAGTGTGGACTTTGGTGGACTTGCCCGATGATTGGCAAGCCATAGAAAATAAATGGAACTTGAAGAAGAAGACTGACGCTGATGGTAATGTTACTGTCTACAAAGCTCGACTTGTTGCGAAAGGTTTTCGACAAGTTCAAGGAGTTGACTACGATGAGACATTCTCACCCGTAGCGATGCTTAAGTCTGTCCGAATCATGTTAGCAATTGCCGCATTTTATGATTATGAAATCTGGCAAATGGACATCAAAACTGCATTCCTTAATGGATTTCTTAAAGAAGAGTTGTATATGATGCAACCAGAAGGTTTTGTCGATCCTAAAGGTGCTGACAAAGTGTGCAAGCTCCAGCGATCCATCTATGGACTGGTGCAAGCATCTCGGAGTTGGAATGTATGCTTTGATGAGGTGATCAAAGCATATGGTTTTATACAGACTTATGGTGAAGCCTGTATTTACAAGAAAGTGAGTGGGAGCTCTGTAGCATTTCTGATATTATATGTGGATGACATATTGTTGATTGGAAATGATATAGAATTTCTGGATAGCATAAAAGGATAGTTGAATAAGAATTTTTCAATAAAAGACCTCGGTAAAGCTGCTTATGTATTGGGCATCAAGATCTATAGAGATAGATCGAGACACTTAATAGGACTTTCACAAAGCACATACCTTGACAAAGTTTTGAAGAAGTTCAAAATGGACCAGTCAAAGAAAGGGTTCTTGCCTGCATTGCAAGGTATGAAGTTGAGTAAGACTCAAAACCTGACCACGACAGAAGATAGAGAGAGAATGAAAGTCATTCCCTATGCCTCAGCCATAGGTTCTATAAAGTATACCATGCTGTGTACCAGACCTATTGTGTACCTTGCCATGAGTTTGGCAAGGGGGTACAATAGTGATCCAGGAGTAGATCACTGGACAGCGGTCAAAATTTATCCTTAGTTACCTAAGAGGACTAAGGAAATATTTCTCGGTTATGGAGGTGATAAAGAGTTCGTCATAAACAGTTATGCCGATGCAAGCTTTGACACCAATTTGGATGACTCAGAGTCTCAATCTGGATTCATATTGATAGTGGGAGCAATTAGCTAGAGTAGCACCATGCAGAGCATTGTAGACATAGAAATTTGCAAATATACATACGGATCTGAATGTGATAGACCCGTTGACTAAACTTCTCTCACAAGCAAAACATGATCACACCTTAGTACTCTTTGGGTGTTAATCACATGGCGATGTGAACTAGATTATTGACTCTAGTAAACCCTTTGGGTGTTGGTCACGTGGCAATGTGAACTATGGGTGTTAATCACATGACGATATGAACTATTGGTGTTAAATGACATGGTGATGTGAACTAGATTATTGACTCTAGTGCAAGTGGGAGACTGAAGGAAATATGCCCTAGAGGCAATAATAAAGTTGTTATTTTATATTTCCTTATTCATGATAAAGGTTTATTATTCATGCTAGAATTGTATTGATCGGAAACTTAAATACATGTGTGAATACATAAACAAATACCGTGTTCCTAGTAAGCCTCTACTAGACTAGCTCGTTGATCAAAGATGGTTAAGGTTTCCTAACCATGGACATGTGTTGTCACTTGATAACGGGATCACATCATTAGGAGAATGATTTGATGGACAAGACCCACCCGTTAGCTTAGCATAATGATCGTTCAATTTATTGCTATTACTTTCTTCATGTCAAATACTTATTCCTTCGACTATGAGATTATGCAACTCCCGGATACTGGAGGAATACCTTGTATGCTATCAAACATCACAACGTAACTGGGTGATCATAAAGATGCTCTACAGGTACCTCCGAAGGTGTTTGTTGAGTTGGCATAGATCGAGATTAGGATTTGTGACTCCGAGTATCGGATAGGTATCTCTGGGCCCTCTCGATAATACACATAATAAGCTTGCAAGCAAATGACAAAGGAGTTAGTCACGAGGTGATGTATTACAGAACGAGTAAAGAGACTTGCCGGTAACGGGATTGAATTAGGTATGAAGATACCGACGATTGAACCTCGGGCAAGTAACATACCGATGGACAAAGGGAATTACGTATGTTATCATAACGGTTCGACCGATAAATATCTTCGTAGAATGTGTAGGAGCCAATATGGGCATCCAGGTTCTGCTATTGGTTATTGACCGGAAAGGTGTCTTGGTCATGTCTACATAGTTCTCGAACCCGTAGGGTCCGCACGCTTAACGTTTGTTGACGATATAGTGTTATATGTGTTATATGATTTGGTGACCGAATTTTGTTCAGAGTCCCAATGAGATCACGGACATGACAAGGAGTCCCGAAATGCTCGAGAGGTAAAGATTGATATATAGGACGATGGTATTTGGACACCGGAAGTGTTTCGGGACGTACCGGGAAGGAATCGGGTCACCGGAAGGGGTTCCGGGCACCCCCCGGCAAGTTATGGGCCTTATTGGCCAAAGGAGGGGACAGACCAGCCCACACAGGGGCTGGTGCGCCTCCTCCCTTGGTTGGCCAGCCCTAGGGAAGGAAAAAGGGGAGGGATAGCCCCTCCTGGCTTTCCCTCTCATGGGAGAAAGGAAAGGGGGGGGGGGCGCCACCGTCCCCTGCCTTTCCCCGCACTCCAAGTAAGGAAAGGGGGGCGCGGCTTGGGAGAGACCCCAAGTATGATTCCCCCTACTTGAGCGCCCCCCCCTTGGCTGCTCCTCCCTCCAGCCCACCTATATATATGTGGGAGGGGGGTGCCTAGCATACAACAGACAATTTCCTAGCCGTGTGCGATGCCCCCCTCCACCGTTTACACCCCCGGTCATATTTTCGTAGTGCTTAGGCGAAGCCCTACGAAGATCACTTCACCATGACCGTAACCATGCCATCGTGCTGCCGGAACTCATCCACTACCTCGCCCTCTTGCTGGATCAAGAAGGCGGAGGACGTCACCGAGCTAAACGTGTGCTGAACGCGGAGGTGCCGTACGTTCGGTACTCGATCGGTTGTATGGCGAAGAAAGTTCGACTACATCAACCGTGTTGTTAAACGCTTCCACTTATGGTCTACGAGGGTACATAGACACACTCTCCCCCTTCGTTGCTATGCATCTCCATGGATAGATCATTGCGTGTGCATAGATTTTTTTTTGTTTTCGATGCAACGTTCCCAACAAGGCAAGCACCGATGGATCCGCTCTTACTCAGCGACGCGCCGCGCCTCTCACTCTGCGGCACTCCAACGCTCTCGTTGTGTGGTGAGCCGCAGAGTATCGACGCGGATGCGCCTAGCTTGCTCTGTGGTGCATCACCGATCATGTTGTGCGGCGAGTTGCAGCCTCTAGGCGCTGACATGCCTATCTTGATTCGCGGCGCTGAAGCGCTGTGCGCCAAGGTTCTGCTCATCCCTGGTGATGACGCATAGCACGGCGTTGTCCATCACGTTGCCGGGGACACCCTCGACCTCGACGGGCCATGGTGCCTTCTCATTTTCCTCGTCGAGGAGGTTGATGGTAGAGGCGGCGCTTCGGTGGGTTGGCATGCTTGGAAAAGGTAGAGGGTCTATAAGCTGCGCTTGTTGCCTCAGTGTGTCACTGTTGTGGCGGCGGGAAACTGATGAGTAAATGGCGGGAAATGGTGGCATGTTCATGAAATGCCATCAATTAATGGAAACTTAGCATAGAAGGAACCGCCAGCTAGCACGACGCGTGCGGGCACATTGCTCGCCCAAGGCTATGATCCATAGTAAAGAATATTGTTCTGTACACAGAGAGCGTAGATGTTGTGCAGACTGGGGAAATCATGGCAAATGATTAAACTAAGGAACAGGTCGATGAAGAATTCAAGAATGCTAGACAATAATTTACCAGCAAGCATCGTTTTGCCAAGAACACACATAGCTTATTAGCAAGAAATTTCTTTGTTATTAGCGGTCTTCCCAAACAATTAGCCGGTGGACCCTTGTTCGCTTCCCGCGGTCACCTCATAGTGCCGGCCTTTTCTCGCGACCCTCGGCGTGCTCTACATGCCATTAGGCGCCGCGATGCACTCTGCTCATGTCGTTCCGCGCGCTTGGCTTGTGGACGTCTTTTTCCCTGCGTGTTCAACTGCTATATGCATATGGTTGCTCGCCGTTGAGGCTGCGATGGAGCGCTCTGCTTGCCTCCCTCCACTACAAAAAAAACCACTTCCGTGATGATTCATGTTTGTCACAGTAGGTCACGTATTCTGTCATGCATGTACATCCATGACGATTTTATGACAGAATCAAGATAGTCATACCTGTGCTGTCGTAGAAGTGTTCCATGACAATACCAAAATTATCATCACGGAAGTATCCACTTCAATGATGATAAATCGCGCATCATGGAAGTGTTTTCGTCAAGGGTAACCGACACGTGGCATCCACCGTAACGGGTCGCCGTTAAGCTATCGGGTTCCGGTTTGAATCTGATAAACCGTTAACAGCCCGGACCAATGGGGATTTTCCACGTGTAAAATTCTCATTCGTCGGAGTATCCACGTGTCGGCACAGTGCTAGGATAGATGTCATCCAGCGAATGGACGGGACGCGCCTATGATACGTCGACACATGGCTCGGCCCAACAGTGGCCCATTCAGGTCAAAAGGCCGGACCATTTGACTTAGTCAAAAGGTAGCGGCCCGGCCCACGGAATGCCTGTTAACGGCCTGCTCGCATATAGCCCATTTACAGCACGCTAACTCACGGCCCATTATGGCCTATCTGAATTAGGCCCAGTAGCGTCATCTGGGCTGTCAAATATGATTCCAGCCCGCTGTAACTTCCGGCCCATGTATGGCCCATGAAGTCTTTCGGCCCATATGAGGCTCTTTGTAACTCTTGGCCCATTAACGGCCTGTGGTGAAACTGGCCCGTAATGAACAGTGTATAGCTTTATACCCATTAACGGCCCATTATTCTATTGGCCCGTTTCCAGCCCGTGTTATCTTTTGGCCTTCTAAGGGCCCATTTATTCTTGGGCTGATTTACAACATTCGATTACTTATGGTCCGTTACTGGCCCGTTCCGGTTCTGGGCTAAATTCAGCCCATGGTTAAAGTCGGCCCGTTTGTGGCCCGTTAATCCGTTGGGCCGTTTTCATAGCGTCATCAAATACGGCCCATTAACGACCTGTTATGGCTGTCGATAGAATCAAGCCCGTTATACTCATCGGCCTATTAACGGCCCGTTATGATCAGCCCATGAGTGGACGATTCCCACTCTAGCCCGTTTACGACCCATAATGCGGTCGGTTATTGGCCCATGTTTGGCCAATCGATCATACGGCCCGTAGAAGGCCCATTGATTCTACGGCCCGTAGAAGACCCGTAGGAGGCCCATGGTCACTACAACAGATAGCAAGACCATGGTGGCAATGGTCCGTATGTAGCCCATGGTTACTGTGGCCTAGTTATAAAAAATAGGTTATTATGGCCACTCGAAAAATGTGGAAAAGAACTGCAGTGACTACAAGCAAACAACTAAACAAGACAATAAGGAAATAAATAAGCAAGCAACTTACGCTGGGCTATTACGGGTATTACACATATTACATCCACTGGGCATCAAATTTTGCCACCAGTGCAAATATGGGGAACAAAGCAGCATATTACATACACTGGTTGTCAAAGTTGGCGACCAGTGCAAATAAATGCCGCAGCAAAACAAATCCAGCGCTGAAACCACTTCACAAGAGCTCAAGAAACAATATCCTGGGTATCCACCATGCTGGAAAGAGGATTAGCAAGCTTATTAGCTTTCTCTTATTTGGCGCTTAAATCCTCCAGCGCTTGTTGTTGCACCAGAAAGTATGCATCTAAATTCTGCAGGGACTTCCTTAGTCCTTCGGCTTCCTGTCGCAGCACATCTGATCGATGTCTTTCAACTTGAAGTTGAGATTCAAGAAGCCGAACTGATTCAGGCAGCGAGTTTGAAGAGCTGGTGCCAGCAGTAGTGGCCAGTAACTCGAACACTACATCAAGACAGGACTTTGGGGTTGTCTCACTGTCTTCAAGATAGTTTTTATCAGCTTTCTTGGAGACCAACAAGGATGTCTCACTATCTTGAACCTTATCTGCATTACTTCCGTTACCATTGCATAATGGGGTACTCTTCTCCAATATTTTGTCCACATTCTAAAAGAGAAACAAGTAGACACATCACAGGTTTACCATGTTGTATATGAAACTCATTTTGGTAAACCAGTTCAGTAGTAATGTGGACAGGATAACAGCATGAAACAAACATATATCTATGTAGTATGGTCACTATATGGTCTATATCATTCTAGTTTATGTTGCCAAATCAAGATAGAGGAAGTTCAAATCATATCTGTTTAAGACAAAGCAACATAGACAGAATATAAGTGTGGGAAACTACACAACACTAACAACACTTGTAATGTGCATGGCATGAGAACATAATTGTTTATTCAATTGAAACTGAAATCAACATAGAGCAAGTTACAACAGCAAACACGTTAAAGAAATAGGTTTAAAACATACCTGTTGCGCCATTGGAGTTTCAATTGCATCCTTCAAATTTAAAATTAGTTGGTATGAGTAAATACAGTGATGCAAGAGCAAAGGACTATGGACCATAGCTACAGAACCTGACCTGAGAACAATTCTTCTTCTGCTTTCAGCGTTGACTTGGGGTTCGGAGTGGTGGTCCTCGTGCTTTGGGCACTGCAGTTGCCTTAGTAACTGCTCGTGTTTGGGTGCTCTATGGTGGAGACGGTGCCGTGTCAACTGGAACTGGGTTACTATCTGCTGGGGTTGGGGTTAGAAGGGGTGTAGCTGGTTCTCTGTCCAACTGGGTAGGGGTACAATCTGCGCGAGTCTGGGTTATGTGTGGTGGGGCTGGTTCTTGGACAAGTACAACTGTGGTTCTATCTGCATCGACGGGTAGGACGATATTTTCTTAAGACCGTGTTTTTACTCCCATAGATACTACCAGCTAGCACGATGCGTGTGGGCACATTGCTTGCCCAAGGCTATGATCCATAGTAAAGAATATTGTTCTGTACACAGAGAGCGTAGATGTTGTGCAGACTGGTGAAATCATGGCAAATGATTAAACTAAGGAACAGGTCGATGATGAATTCAAGAATGGTAGACAATAATTTACCAGCAAGCATCGTTTTGCCAAGAACACACATAGCTTATTAGCAAGAATTTTCTTTGTTATTAGCGGTCTTCCCAAACAATTAGCCGGTGCACCCTTGTTCGTTTCCCGCGGTCACCTCATAGTGCCGGCCTTTTCTCGCGAACCTCGGCGTGCTCTACATGCCATTAGGCGCCGCGATGCACTCTGCTCATGTCGTTCCGCGAGCTTGGCTTGTGGATGTCTTTTTCCCTGCGTGTTCAACTGCTATATGCATATGGTTGCTCGCCGTTGATGCTGCGATGGAGCGCTCTGCTTGCCTCCCTCCACTACAAAAAAAACCACTTCCGTGATGATTCGTGTTTGTCACAGTAGGTCACGTTTTCTATCATGCATGTACATCCATGACGATTTTATGACAGAATCAAGATAGTCATACCTGTGCTGTCGTAGAAGTGTTCCATGACAATACCAAAATTATCATCACGGAAGTGTCCACTTCCATGATGATAAATCGCGCGTCATGGAAGTGTTTTTGTCAAGGGTAACCGACACGTGGCATCCACCGTAATGGGTCGCCATTAAGCTATCGGGTTCCGGTTTGGATCTGATAACCCGTTAACAGCCCGGACCAATGGGTATTTTCCACGTGTAAAATTATCATTCGTCGGAGTATCCACGTGTCGGCTCAGTGCCTGTGATACGTCGACGCATGGCTCGGCCCAACAGTGGCCCATTCAGGTCAAAAGGCCGGACCGTTTGACTTTGTCAAAAGGTAGCGGCCCAGCCCACGGAATGCCTGTTAACGGCCTGCTCGCATATAGCCCATTTACAGCCCACTAACTCACGGCCCATTATGGCCTATCCGAATTAGGCCCAGTAGCGTCATTTGGGCCGTCCAATATGATTCCAGCCCGTTGTAACTTCCGGCCCATGTATGGCCCATGAAGTCTTTCGGCCCATACGAGGCCCTTTGTAACTCTTGGCCCATTAATGGCCCGTGGTGAAACTGGCCCGTAATGAACAGTGTATAGTTTTATACCCATTAACGGCCCATTATTCTATTGGGCCGTTTCCAGCCCGTGTTATCTTTTGGCCTTCTAAGGGCCCATTTATTCTTGGGCTGATTTACAACATTTGATTACTTATGGTCCGTTCCTGGCCCGTTCCGGTTGTGGGCCAAATTCAGCCCATGGTTAAAGTCGGCCCGTTTGTGGCCCGTTAATCCGTTCGGCCGTTTTCATAGCGTCATCAAATATGGCCCAATAACGACCTGTTATGGCTGTCGATAGAATCAAGCCCGTTATACTCATCGGCCTATTAACGGCCTTTATAATCGGCCCATGAATGGACGATTCCCACTCTAGCCCGTTTACGGCCCATAATGCAGTCGGTTATTGGCCCATGTTTGGCCAATCGATCATATGGCCCGTAGAAGGCCCATTGATTCTACGGCCCGTAGAAGACCCGTAGGAGGCCCATGGTCACTACAACAGATAGCAGGACCATGGTGGCAATGGTCCGTATGTAGCCCATGGTTATTGTGGCCTAGTTATAAAAAATAGGTTATTGTGGCCACTCGAAAAACGCGGAAAAAGAACTGCAGTGACTACAAGTAAACAACTAAACAAGACAATAAGGAAATAAATAAGCAAGCGACTTACGCCAGGCTATTACGGCTATTACACATATTACATCCACTGGGCATCAAATTTCGCCACCAGTGCAAATATGGGGAACAAAGCAGCATATTACATACACTGGTTGTCAAAGTTGGTGACCAGTGCGAATAAACGCCGCAGCAAAACAATTCCAGCACTGAAACCACTTCAAAAGAGCTCAAGAAACAATATCCTGGGTATCCACCATGCTGGCAAGA
This sequence comes from Thinopyrum elongatum, assembly GCA_011799875.1. NCBI lineage: Eukaryota > Viridiplantae > Streptophyta > Magnoliopsida > Poales > Poaceae > Thinopyrum > Thinopyrum elongatum. The sequence continues at coordinate 298,235,319 of CM022298.1, forward strand.
GGATTAGCAAGCTTATTAGCTTTCTCTTATTTGGCACTTAAATCCTCCAGTGCTTGTTGTTGCACCAGAAAGTATGCATCTAAATTCTGCAGGGACTTCCTTAGTCCTTCGGCTTCCTGTCGCACCACATTTGATCGATGTCTTTCAACTTGAAGTTGAGACTCAAGAAGCCGAACTGATTCAGGCAGCGAGTTTGAAGCGCTGGTGCCAGCAGTAGTGGCCAGTAACTCGAACACTACATCAAGACAGGACTTTGGGGTTGTCTCACTGTTTTCAAGATAGTTTTTATCAGCTTTCTTGGAGACCAACAAGGATGTCTCACTATCCTGAACCTTATCTGCATTACTTCCTTTACCATTGCATAACGGGGTACTCTTCTCCAATATTTTGTCCACATTCTAAAAGAGAAACAAGCAGACACATCACAGGTTTACCATGTTGTATATGAAACTCATTTTGGTAAACCAATTCAGTAGTAAGGTGGACAGGATAACAGCATGAAACAAACATATATCTATGTAGTATGGTCACTGTATGGTCTATATCATTCTAGTTTATGTTGCCAAATCAAGACAGAGACAGTTCAAATCATATCTGTTTAAGACAAAGCAGCATAGACAGAATATAAGTGTGGGAAACTACACAACACTAACAACACTTGTAATGTGCATGGCATAAGAACATAATTCTTTATTCAATTGAAACTGAAATCAACATAGAGCAAGTTACAACAGCAAACATGTTAAAGAAACAGGTTTAAAACATACCTGTTGCGCCATTGGAGTTTCAATTGCATCCTTCAAATTTGAAATTAGTTGGTATGAGTAAATACAGTGATGCAAGAGCAAAGGACTATGAACCATAGCTACGGAACCTGACCTTAGAACAATTCTTCTTCTACTTTAAGCATTGACTGGGGTTCGGAGTGGTGGTCCTCGTGCTTTGGGCACTGCAATTGCCTTAGTAACTGCTCGTGTTTGGGTGCTCTGTGGTGGAGACGGTGCTGTGTCAACTGGAACTGGGTTACTATCTGCTGGGGTTGGGGTTAGAAGGGGTGTAGCTGGTTCTCTGTCAAACCGGGTAGGTGTACAATCTGCGCGTGTCTGGGTTATGTGTGGTGGGGATGGTTCTTGGGCAAGTACAACCGTGGTTCTATCTGCGTCGATGGGTAGGACGATCTTTTCTAAAGACCATGTTTTTACTCCCATAGATACTGCCATCACCCCCTCCAATTCAAATGGCTGATAAACAAGAAAAGTAATTGAATGTACAGACATTGTATGATAGACAGGTGCAAGAGATAGTAGGGAAGAAAACAGGGCATGAAATAATTCACAATTATGTTGTCTAACCAAACAGGATAGCATGACATAATTTCACATATATGATGGCTAATTAAACAGGATAGCATGACACAATTTCACATATATGATGGCTAACTAAACAAGATAGAATGACATACTTAAAAATATGATGACTATGTAAACAAGATGACATGATATAACTATACGATGTGTCTATTAAAGTGGTTGGCATGTCATAATTCACATACATGTCATCGATGGAAACATGATGGCATGATATAATTCATGGATAGAATGACATAATTCAAAATAAGATGGCTATGTAAATAGGATGAGATAATATAACTATATTACGTCTTTAGAAAATGGGTTGGCATGCCATAATTTAGATACATGTTTTCTATGTAAACATCATGGCATGATATAATTCAAATATATGATTTATATACTAAGCAAGTGAGCAGAGGGCAATCGCATATATGATGTGTCAACTATGCAGATGGCATTCAATATTGTGTATATGATGTAAAAACTAAGCATTGCAAGACAACGTATGCATGATATGAGTAATATAACCCTGCCAAGTTTGAGCATACACCTCGGGGGAAAATAGGACTGGTCATCTGTCTCTGAATCCTCCTGTGAGGAGCTATCTGTAACCAGCAAGATATCTGCTTCAGCAGGTAGCATTGTCTACTCTGAAGACTTGTTTTCACTCCAGATTTTTCCATCACCTACTCAAATGGCCGATGCACAGGAAGAGTAGTTGAACATACAAACATTGTCGATAAATGGAATACGTAATACAAACAAAGGATGGCATGATATAATTCACATATATGACGCTTGGCTAAACAGCATGGCATTGCATAATTCACATACATAATGCCTTGCAACAAGATAGCATTGCATAATTCACATATATAATGTCTTGCAACAAGATGGCATTGCATAATTCACATATATGGTAATTAGACACTAAACAGGTGGCATTCACACAAAGCATGTCTAAACTAAGCAAATGACATGCCAATGCAAGACACCATATGCATGATATGAGCAATATAACCCTGCCAAGTTAGAGCATGCACCTTGGGGGGGGGGAATAGGACTGGTCATCTGTCTCTGAATCCTCCTCTGAGGAGCTATCCGTAACCAGCAAGACATGCGCTTCGTCAGATAGCATTGTCTGCTCTGAAGACCTTGTTTTCACTCCAGATTTTTCCATGACCGTGTCAAATGGCTGATGCATAGGAAGAGTAATTGAATGTACTGACATTGTTGACAAATTTAATACGTAATAAAAAAAGGATGGCATGATATAATTCACATATAAGATGACTGGCTAACCAGGATGGCGTTGCAAAATTCACATATATGATGCCTGGCTAAACAAGATTGCATTGCATGATTCACATATATGATCTAGAAACTAAACATATGGCATTCACACAATGCATGTCTAAACTAAGCAGATGACATATTTTATGTATAAAGTAAGCAATGCGATGCACCATATGCATGATATGACCAACATCAGCATGCCAAGTTAGAGCAAAAGACCTCAGGGGGTAAATAGGAGTGGTCCGCTCCCTCCGAATCCCCCTCTGAACAGTTATCTTCCTCTTGATTACAGTCTGGAATAGGGGAGGTGGGGGGTTGCTTTTGCGCCCACCATGGAACGACGTCTGCATGAAATTTTATTGCCATGCAAGGCTCATCTCTTTTGCTCTACATGTTCAGTACCATTGTGTACAATAACTGACATGCATAGGAATAAAACATAGTGAGATTATGTAAGGAGTGCATGCACAAATCCAGAGTGATGGCAGCAAACTGTGGATAGACCCAAAACCAATGATAGTAGGCAGATAATATCTTTAGTTAAAAAATACAGATAATGGCTCCTTTAATGTTTGTTTCCAGCCAACATGAAACTCATAGTAGACACCCAAGATTAACCAGATAGTAGACAGATAGTATTGATTGCTGCCCCAATATGTACCCCACAACCATTTAAAACTCAAGTTTCAGCATTAGTTTGGACCTGACTCGGAGTCTAATCGGTGAACAGGACGATAAAGTAGCATGTCATCGTATTAAGCGATGCATAAAGTAAGCAGACACGAAAGAGTGCTACCTCTCTTGCGGACCCGTGTAGTCCTCAAGGTCATCTGCTCAGTTGATGATGGTAATGCAGTTTTCATGGCTGCCGGCGGTGGGGAAGAAGATCCGAGGCAGCAAAAGACAGTCTGGACGGCGGATCCCTATTGTGGTGAACCCTTCTGTCGTTGGAGCAGCTGAGCTGGGGTGGACCACAGCGCAGCAAGAGCGGGACAAACCACACAAGGTTTTCTTTGACACATATCTGTAACAGAAGTAATTCTGTGAGGGCCACTTTGAATTGGAGGATTCTAACAATGCAGGGATAGGAAATACACAGGAACAGGATAGGAATGCACATGCAAAATAGAGAATTTAAAAACATAGGATTTCTGCCAATTTGAGTATTTGGTTCACAAGAATTGGAAGATCACAGGAATGCAAAGAAGCATGGTGAAATTAAGTCAAACCACAAGAAAATGTACGGTTATAATGCTATTATGCTACTATCTCTTGGTCTTGTGCTTCATGAATAGGAATTTGAAAAGGAGGCCAAGTGGATATTAGAATTCCTATGGTTTTTCTTTCAAGCAGACACTAAAGGAACAAATCCTACAGCTTTCCTTTGCTCCATTCCTTTGAACCAAATGCATGAATAGTAGTACCATAGGAAACTTTCTAATTCCTATGTTTTTCCTTCATTTTTCCTTTCAAGCACTGGCGATTCTAGTAGGCAGGCTTAAACAAGGAAAAGCCTACACTCCAAAAATGTTTTTTTGCTACTTCTACTACTTTGGACCCAGGCCACTGCCCTACTAGCTCAACTCCGAGGCCCATCTACAAATGCACAGCTCAAACACGCAGAAATAAATAATGATGGCATTCGAGAGAGTCCATCACGGATAGCTAAGTTGCCTGGTACCTCACTGCTTGTCATATAGTAGGAGAAACTAATCATATTTCACGTTACTACGCATGTTCAGTGGACAGTATATATACCATGTAGAGTAAAAAAGCGATGCAACAAGTGTACACCTCTTTGGCGAAGCCATGTCGATCTCAGCATCATTGGGTTGGTCGGTGAGGATGCTCCGGTTGATGTGGCTGTCGAAGGAGGGGAAGAAGATCTTAGGCATCTGGAGATGGAGCCGAGGGTACTGCTCCGCTGTGATGGAGGGTTTCATCGTTGGAGCGGCTCCGGTGAGTTGTACGACGGTGAGGCTGAAGCAGGACAAGAGAGCAAAGTTAACCTAAGTGGAATTCTAATAGCAGCTCCAATAGATGATGTAAAATACATAACCAAAAAGTGCTAGATGTAAAATACATCAGCCGCTCATCTCTGAACTTAACTGTCGAAACTGAATTTAACTGTCGAAACTAAATTTTACTGTCGAAACTGAATTTTGCTGTCGAAACTGAATTTTACTATCGAAACTGAACGCACTAGTAGTAGAAAAGCAGTAGCAACAGAAATAGTGCCCGGAGCAACAGCGCGTGCGAGAGCCGTGGCAGCTGGTTGTGTAGCAGCATCTCGGGTAGTAGCGACAGGGGCTCGAGCGAGAGCAGGATCTGCTGCTTGTGCAGCAGCAACACGAGCAAGAGTGGAGCAGCAACGCAAGCAAGAGCAAGAGCAAGAGCAGCAGTGCGAGCAAGAGTAGAGCAGCAGCGCAAGCAAGAGCAATAGCAGCAACGCGAGAAAGAGCAAGAGCAGACCAGGCAGGGGACCGAGAGCAAGAGCAGAGCAGCAGCGCGAGCGAGAGCCAAAGCAGCAGCAACTCCTACTGATGTGGACGTCGCCACCGAGGGAGCAACGCCGTAAAGGAAGTGGCCAGCGACGCCGCCGTAGATGGAGCCACGCCATGGCGGCTTGGGACCGAGCGCCGGTAGCACCGTGAGATCGAATCAATAAGAAAATGCAGTGATTAGTGTAGAACCTCTTTGGTGCCACCGATTAGGCCTCAACTTCATACGAGGAATCGGTGATGGTGCTGCTCTTCCGGTGGTGCAGGTGAAGATGGAGCTGTGGGAATGGAGGTGCCGTGAAAGACGAGGCAAACATCGGGGCAACTCCTTGGAGGTGGAGGACAGGGTGGCTGAACCGGCGGGACGACGAGATCGACGACGGATCCTCATCTGGTGCGGTGGATGAGGGACGTGGAGGTGTTTCTGTGGACGCCGTCATCAGCGAAGAGGCTCCTGCTGGATGGCAGACAGAGGAGGGTGTGGGGCTTTGCGGGTTTTCACGACCTCAGTGAACGAATGGGGGCGGAGGGGATGGGAGGGGGAAACCCTGGCTTAGGGACACGCTTGTCCGAAATGCGGGGTATGTTTCGAAAGTACCCCCACCGATTTGAGCTAGGCGGTTCTTTCGGTTCAGGGGTATCACGGGAATTTCGCGTGTCGGGATTTCGCAGGAGGTGGGAGTTTTCACGCGCGTTGTAATTTTGGGATAGCAAGGCACTGGTTGAGATGGAGGGAGTTTTTGGAACATAATGAGACAAAGAGATATCTTAAAATTTCGGGGTAACAAGGCGCGGGTTGAAGAGGCGGGAGTTTCGCAGCACGATAGACAGAGGTGCTAGCTTAAAATTTCGGCATAACAAGGTGCGGCTTGAAATTTCGGGAGAACAAGCTTAACGTGTACAAAAAACAAAACAAAAAAGACAATTCGCACCCCACTACAAAAAGCCATGTCCTGTTTTACTATAGTACTAGAAATGCCATTCAAATACAACAACAAAAAACTGAAAAAAATATGGACAACAAGCTTAACGTGTACAGTACCAAATAAATTTGCACTTACCTCGACAATAAAAAAAATTCATGCTGTCTAGCATATGGACTAAATTTGAGTACATTTTTCTTGTTTGAATGGGATTGTACTCGGGTTAGTTATACAAACCATCTAAATATTATCCTCACAACACATGACATGAATATAGGAGTAGTAAATTCCCATATAAATATGAACTACATGTACATACGATCTCGAATTCAAATATATGTATCCATTTTATGTTGAATTAAAATCATAGTACATGTATGCTCTAGCTAGATGTTCGGAGTCTAAACCATTTATGATACTATGTACAATGTGTTTAACACGCACAACACACACACACACACAAACACACCATTTAGACTAGTAAGGTACACGTGCATTGCACGCATGAGATTTGGCAACCAAATTATGAATAAATACCACACTATAGCATGTAAGCTTTGAGTCATATATGCATGATGTAGATGTTCGTTTAATTCCTATAGTTCATCTCATTCAAAATCAATTAGTTTTTATAAAAAAGTTAATCTATTTTAAGATTCATGGAATTGTGCGTTGTAAAGTATAAAGTAAAAACAAATAATGGCAATTCATCTAGAATTTTTTTTTGGGGAATTATGATATGGAAGATTCTAGAACAAAGGAGAAGTGCTTCTGTTTTGAGGTTTGTGCATTATGCTTAAGTTCAACCATGCAGTCTTCTAGATTGTACATGTGGCAGAATCTGGTGGAATGTAGATGATATCCAACGTCCAGTAGTCCTCGGATTTGCCATCCCTGCACTGTCGGATTGGCTTCATCGAATGACCATCTTTCAAAGTTATTCGCACACTATATAGGGGCATAGATATGTGATGCGAAAGCCACCCATAATCTCCAATTTGAATAGTGTGTCCATGCATGGATGAAATGTGGGCCAAATGATGCCTGCCATCGGTATCTCAAATTCAAATCAGTCTGACCTCTTGTTCAATGTGTATACAATATAGCATGCTCATTTCCAAACCACACCACGTATATCTCAGTTATATTCATGCATGCATGGGTTTCAAACATCATGATCTCTTATTCAAATATTTGAATTCAACTTTACAATGATTATGACCTCACCTAGTCTTTTACACCCACACAGTCGTCTTCTCTTTATAGTTGTACCACTTTCTCTCGTGCATGCATGCACACACACTACCACTCGGCATTATCCATCGCACACATGCAATCTTTTTCTTCAGGTCGGTTTCCCATGCATGCACACAAACACACCTCCCCCACTTCATCACTTCGGGCATTCTTTATCTCTCACATACATGTGCAATGATCGATGTTCCTCTATGTGTGTGTGTATATATATAGCTGGGTCTTCCCCAGTTTTCCACACAAATCGATCAATCTATATATCTAGTCAGGTCTCACCCTCTTTCCCACGTACACATCGATCAATCTACCTCTCTATATAGGATTACATAGCTAATACACACACATTATCTATCCATCGTCTCCCTCTCATCATCCATGCCTTCCGCTTCATCTCTTAGACACGCGCATAGTGGTGAAGACAAGGGGCAGCAAGGGCGCTGGCCCCCCCTAACATGACTATATTGAGGCTAATATGAACGTGATCAGTAGATCAATTGTTGGTAAAATGGTTTAAGTTGATGAATTGGCTCTCCACATAAAGGATTAGCAATGCTTGGCCCCCTGGCTCATTTAATTTTCATGGCTCTGCCACTGCGCGCAACTGCGCACGTTCTTGGCCCCTCTCTTTAAATATCGATCTCGCACTTGTGCACTCCTTCACAGTCTCCCTCCACTTGGCCCCTCGCACCATCTTCCAGCCCCCCCATATCCCAGTGCTTGTACGCTCGTAGAGCTCTTCCCTCTATCTGTCTCTATCGATATCTTGCGTGGTCGACCCCTCCCCTCCCTTCTTGTATATCACCCTGACCCCATGCACATACATGTATGTATATAGGCCTCTCCTTCACACAAATTGCACTGGCACGTATTCCCTCACCATATCTTAGTATCTCTCACACACATGGACTACGTGTGCAAAAGAGAAGAGCTGCACACACGCACTCGCTCCCACATACAAATGTGTGGGTGCATGGTGGAGCACATTTGTACAAAAAATGAGCATGTAGAAAGGCTTTAGATGATGTGCCACTAGTCTATATCTATACCTCTATATCTATATCTATATCTATACCCCTATATAGTGTGCGTATAACTTTGAAAGATGGTTGTTGGATGAAGCCAATCCGAGGGTGCAGAGATGGCAAATCCGAGCACTACTGGCTGTTGGATATCATCTACATTCCACCAGATTCTGCCACATCTACAATCTAGAAGACTCCATGGTTGAAGTTAAGCATAATGCACAAACCTCAAAACACAAGCACTTCTCCTTTGTTCTAGAATCTTCCGTATCATAATTGCCCAAATTTTTTTCCTAGATAAATTGCCATTATATCTACTCTTATAAAAAGCAGAGTTGGTGATGATGGTGTGCCTGCCATCCTGCAATATAGGCCATCCGATCTATATCTGACAGATAGGAAGGAAATATGACAATTTACCCGCACTCCTCTCCACATTTGCAGATAAGGCCTTCCCTCGTTCATACTTTTCTCCCACAAGATAAACTACTCATAAAAATGCATCTTGATGTTCTGTGCAACGCACAGGCATCTTGCTAGTTTGTTTTTACTTTATGCTTTACAACGCACAATTCCATGAATCTTAAAATAGATTAACTTTTTTTATAAAAACTAATTGATTTTGAATGAGATGAACTATAAGAATTAAATGAACATCTACATCATGCATATATGACTCAAAGCTTACATGCTATAGTGTGGTATTTATTCAGAATTTGGTTGCCAAATCTCATGCGTGCAATGCACGTGTACCTTACTAGTACTTCCAGTATGTGCAAAACACGTAAATTAGAATTCCAATGGCACGCTACACAGTGTCTCTCCCTATTTCAGTTAATATATTATGATTAAAATGATGTGGGGGGCATCCATGAAGCCACATGGCACATGTGGAGGCATTTCCGCGACCTTCTTGTGTGGATTGATCACCGTGACGTGCTGCTGATTCCAGAAGAATGTACTCGTCCTCTCTCACGCACACTAGCAGTACGTGCACGAAGCAAAGATGTGCACGCACGCACACATTCCCTCGCACGCACCCGCGGGTACACGGTGGGACGCATTTTTGTACGAAGATCCACCCCATGTGATAATTTGACGCGTGTAAAGTCGTTCACTTAAGTGATGGTCAATTAATACAGCGCATGCAAATTGAGTGGCCGTGAGGGAGGAAGTAGTTGAGAATGACATTACTCCACTGCGTGCATGCGAGTAGTTAAATCATGGGTTGCTACTTCCATTGATCTCCTTCATATTTTGTGCCAATTTTTGACCATAATATTAAGTAACATAATATTTATGCATGTCATAAAAAGTAATATCATCGAAAACTATGTACAAATGCGATTCCAATGATATAATTTTGGGTGACATGCATTAACATTTTCTTAGTAAATTTTTTGGTAAAAAATTGGCACAAAATAAAAATGGGGCCAATAAACCAGGACGCAGGCAGCATGATCAATTTTTTCCTAGGCTACTGTTGGTGGCCTTTGTATTTAAATATGAACGGAGTGGAGTAGTACTATCTTTATCTTAGCCTCGTAGGGCTCTCCCAGCGCCTACGCTCGCCTCCCCGCCTCGCCCACCAGATCCCGCCATGGAGGATCCCGCCAAGGATAATCCCTTAGATCCCAGCATCCCGCGGGCTGCCCTCTTGCTGCGGCCCGTAGCACTGCCGCCTTTGAGCGAAACCCACATGTGTTTCAGAGGGGATCCATTGCTCTGGAATCATAGATCGGTGGCACCGGAGGACATGCCAGGCTGCATTTTAGGTGATGGGCAGCAAGGGCAAATCGGATCGAGGAAGATCGAGGAAGCATCACATCAATTGGAGACAAGTTCGAATGAGCTGCGCCTGGCGAAGCACAAAGCGGAGGCGCAAGTCGATCTTAGGGGAGGGATGTTGAAGGATATCAGCATCTAGCAGCATTGATCTGGGGCTAATGGCAAAGATCATATTCACAAAGTCAACTGCGGAGGAAAGAATGCGCATGCCTGCGGGATGGGATGAGCAGCCGGTGGAACTGTTCAAATGGGCGGTATGAGAAGTCAAATCGCGGAGCTGCGGCGTCGGCGCTGGGCATGCATCGTAGGCGAGGTGAGCTGCCCTCCTTCCCTGCCAGCGATGCAGTGACCTACTCGGTTGCTGCTGCAGTGAACTTGCAGCGCCATGGCGGTTTGCAACCGTGACAATCACTCCATCTATATGTATTGTATTCCTGTGAAAATACATGGTCGTTTGGAAAAGATGGTAATTGATTTATCACTAGTTTTTGAATGCTTGGTCATGACAATCATCCGAAGCCACAACCACAAGTCTCCATCGCGTAATACTTACGGTCGGTCGCACCAATAGGCGGTCGGTCGGACCCGAGTCTCACCGAAGGGATACACATCGGCTAGGTCTGACATGTACGACCAGTTACATCACTGCCTTGTGCGACCGCATTTGAGCAGTAGTACTTGAAATTTGTGTTCCAGGAAACGCATTGGGAGCCGTTTCGGGCCTCGAAACCAAAACCATCAATTAATGTTTCGCTTGTTCCCACCACATTCCAACGTAGTATCAAACCTGAACGTGTTCCCACTATGCAGGTTTTAGTACTAGTGCTAGTACTAGGTTATAAAAAGGGGAACTACCTGGCCGAAAATTACTCTACCTTCCTCCTCATAAGTCTTTCTTGTTCGTCCTTCCCTGCCATGGCCGGTGTGCTGAGCTCTAGGTCGAGAACTACTAGTAAGAAGGGAGCGGCTACCAAGGCCACGGAAAAAAAGAGAGGGCTTGCCGCCTTCCGAGGGGCTCGAAAGATCTCTCACGGGTAGGCGAGGGCTCCCAGGAGCGCCCTAGCCACGGAGGCGAACATGTTGAGCTGGCGGTGCTGGAGTCATTATCCCTCAACGACATGCCCAATCAGCTCAATAAGCAGAAGGAGTTGATTGAAGGCTTGGTGGAGCTGCTGAAGGAGAGCCTCGACAACATGCTTGCTGAGCTCAATAAGCAGGAGGAGTTGACCGCCGGCTTGGTGATGCCGCTGAAGGAGAGCATTGCCTCGGGTAAGAAGGCGACCGGCGGAATCCTGCAACTTTCAGAGGAAAAGGCAAAGCTCTGCCATGAGCTCGACCTACTGAAGGAGGAGAACGCCGGCTGGAAGAAGCTGCATGAGAAGAGTAGTTCCTCCGTGAAGATGCTGCACGCCCTCATCATGGAATGAAAGGAGGAGTTGGCAAAGCTCCGCATCGAGCACCCGGCTGCTGTTAAGGTACGTAATGTGGCCGTGGAAGAGATGATGAATGCTCGCGTCGAGAAATCCCGCATCATGGACAGAATGGAGAAGATGGTGGAGGAGACGAGCAAGGAGATGAAGGTCGTGGAGGCGATGAAGAAGCAGTTAGGACTCCGTGGTTATCTCTTCATGAAGTAGAGAGCAGCGCCCCAGACTTATGTCTGCGTCTTTCTTCTTTTTTTGTGGGGTAATCTTCCTTCTTCTTTTGCTCCTATGTTTCTTCTTTTGCTTCGGGTGTTTTGCCGCATGTGTCACATTATCTATGAGGCATGAATAGAACAATGCTAACGATGAGCGGCGCCGTGGGATCGATGACTAGCAAATTAGATCATTTTTTATTGCCATATCGCACTAGGCTGCCGTGTTTCACGCTCCTCCGTCGTACTAGTACTCCAGTGGAAAACTTGAGTATACCGGATGGTTCTTTGCTCCTCCTCAGGTCGTCGGCAACATTTATACGAGTAGTCAAGTCACAAGGCCCCACCTTCCAGCAGTAATGAGCCGTCAAATCACAAATGCCCTTGCCTCTCGTTAAACCGACCAAGCGAGACTGCCCCACCCTCTAGCCTTTTAAATGTACTTTTGTATAGTAGTAGTATCAATGGATTGCGCCATGGAGCAAAACTAACAAGATGAAATTAAAGAAAAAAGGTGGTACATATAGAGAGCGCTCGTCGCCAAATTATGTATATAGTAATATTAAAAAAGCTAGTACGTGCTTAGATGGGGTGCTAAAGTCTATTAAAGAAATTAGCATACCTATTTAATTCTTTGACAACTAAACTCCTTCATGCTTTTGGTAAACTTCTCTCATTTAAGTTTTTTTAGAATTACATATCTCATTTAAGTGTTTTGCGTATGTGGCATGCTTAGAGCGTGGTTAATAGTATAGCCAACTGCTGGCTATATGATGTTGGCCATATCATATATTGTACGTATATAATGTGAAGAAACGAGTGGTAGTACTACCAACTACAAGATGAACTGTAAGAAATACAAGTATGTATGTATTGAAGAGTTAAAGTAACGAGAAAGAACATAACATAGTTCTGCTAGGGGATCAGCACAACACACCCCTGAAATAAAACTAAGCACCCTGAAATTAAACTAAGAAACTAATCCGGTAGACACTGAGCAACGACACTGCCACCTTACTCAAACTTCTCGTCCACGTCCTCGACTTCGTCCTTGTCACTCTTCCTCTTGGCCGATACTTCTTTGCTTGAACTGCACACTAGGCTCTCGCTCTTCATCCAACCCTTGTAGATATTGAAACAAAGGTAGGCATCCATTGCAGCATACTGGATGTGGTCTTTATCTATTAAATTCCACTCCCATGCAAGATGAAACCTGTGCGAGGTTTTGTCAGTTTGCCGTACGAAGGATCAACCATGGCTCCTGCCATGGTCAGCATTGAAGGCTGACGGGAGGACACCAGCCTATTCTTCTGGAGGTCAAAGGGCTAGCCTACAATGATGCCGATCCCACCCAGGACTTCCTCATCATTATGAAAGTCTACGGTAACGAATTTTACTCTGTCGTCTCCGAGGAAGTTCTTAAAATCCTCACACTTAATGTCGGCATGGCATATGTGGTAGACCAAGCACAAGTTATGCATGCAAATCTGGATCACGGCGGGCTTCTTCTTGTCTTCCTCCTTTAAATTCTTCTCTTTTCCTAGGACTATGGTGTACTCAACATCTAGCCCAATGACCCACTCATCACCATCTGACTTTTTAAACAAGCGTTTGAAGCGAGCAATGCATCCTTTCACCGTCGCGCAAGAACGGGTGTAGATGACGTCGAACTCATCGCCGGTGATGGTTCTAACCTTGTACTAACCGCCGATCATGGAGATTTGGGACGCCATGGATTTTGGAGGAGGGTTAGGATTAGTGGAACTACTGTAATGTGAAAGGACGGACGACTAGTAGCAAACTGTCGTAATGTTAAAGGACAGCCGGGACGAGTAGGAGCGAACTACTAGCGGTTTTTCAATTGTAAAAATGCATAGTGGGGCGTCCAACCGGCAGGGTAGTGGCTTGCCCGGTGGATAAATGGATTCATGCACAGTACTATGGGGGCCCAATTAGATGCCATGTCTACTAGACCCACTTTGTAGGCCTGACAGTATAGCATCTGTGTGTTCGCACGTCAAGCGTCGGGAGAATTACAGGTGATATGAAGCTTTCCATGCTCCCATGATACGGGCTTCCGAGAGCCCTTGGATCTGAGATCGAATAGTTGCAAGGCGTGATTCTAGACCTATGGGTGAATATCCTATCCTCGAGGATTATTCTGCAAATTTTCAGCAACTTAGCATGCGACCGTTCGATCTCAGATCCAAGGGCTGTCAGCAGCCCGTATCATGGTCGCGCCTACCACGACCGTCGCCTTGCTCCAGGTGCGTTAGGATATCTGATGTTGGCATGTCATACATAGTCATCACTTATAGTCACTCACACAACAAGGTTAGCTATAAGGTTGGCTAAAAGAGTATTTTTTACTTCTCTCTATCTCTTTCTTCGTATATTTATTGCATTTGGCAAGAGTAAGTAGCTAGGGTGTTGCACAAGAGCCCATGTCTCTCTCCTCGACATAATAAGCAAAAGTGCCATGTAAGCGGGCTATAAGCCCATTATTGTAGAGTACTTGGTCTTAGCACCTGTATACCATGGAGGGGGTGAGGGGAGACTCACCCCAGTCGTAGCGCCACAGTAATAATGATAATGGAAAGTCAAATCATGGGGCCCCACCTGTCCAGCAGTAAAGAGCCGTCAAATCACACACCCCTACGTTTGCAGCAGTATACTCCCCCATCTTCTCGCCCCTCTGTCGAACCGACTAGACGGAACTGCCCCGCCTACCACGTGGGAAAAGCCCTGCCCTCGACTTTTAAATATAATTTTGTATCCATGGATTGCGCCATGGAGCAAAGCCTGAAGAAAACAGCGGTACACATGTATACAGCGCGCCCGTCGCTTTCGTGTCGCACCCTAGATGGTCTGTTGGTCTGGCATGCCGCTCACTGAATGGAACGCACATTGCGTTTGCACACACATGTGGGACCACAATTGAGAACCGACCATAGGCACACACCCCGTCCCCGCAAGTCGGCTGAGTTAATAGAAGAGAGAGACAAGCGATAGTACTAGAGCAGTGCTGTACACACGTCGATGCCTGGACGATCCCTGCCCGACATGGGATATCAGTTCGTGCAAGCTGTGTTGTACAGGGATGTAGTTCTGATGAGAAATCTAAAAAAAGGTTTCTTGTCATCTCGCAATAATAGTTGTCATGTGCTTCAGATCACTGCGAGGGTTAAACAGCGACAACTGCATTCCTCCAAGGCGCTGGTCATTGGGGGCACATGCACTCAGCTGCCATCTAGGTCAAGCCAGCTATGTTAATTAGGACATCTATCGATTGACCCCTTTTCTACGAGTTTGTCTTTAATTTGAGCTTTGATCATTCTCTAGTTTGTCCATCGGGATTCAAGTTGTCTCCTTGGGGCAGTGAGGTTATGGTTTTTTGTCATGTGGCATTTTTTCGTGGTATATGTTAATCCGGTGCTTCAAATCAAAATGACGACAACAGCGCCTCCGGGGCACGTGCACGAAGAATTCTCGACAGTCATTGACGAGGTCAAGCCGGCTCCGATAGAAAAAAGAAAACTACTACACTATATAGGCAGGAGCCTCCGCGCTTGCTTGCTAGTGTTGCTCTCTTCACACTCTCTCGTCCTCTCCAGATCTAAACACGACAGCGGTGGCCACACTCTCTCTCTACTCACCACTGGTCACAGATCCAGGCGGATCTCCTCCGTCGGGGAAGGTGAGAAGGTGCAATGTTCACACGGTCGTCCTCGGCGACGGCTCTTACCCACTGCCGGCGCATCTCGATCAGCGTGCCTTGCTGTTCTCTCCGCATGCAGCGCCGGCTAGGGAGGGCCTCCGACCCCTTCTTCCTTGCTGGCATAGTGTGGGCAGATCCGGCCTCCCGCCGCCCACCTAGCGACATCCCGGCGACCCTTGGGTATAACTTCCTTCGAAACCGGCCTTGCTCTACTGCCCCAGCTCCTCACGTCGCTGCATTTGTATCTTTTACTATTTCTCATGGCCCCTTGTAGATAGGATCAATCGGCTGTTCGAAAGCCACCTAAATTTTTACTGTTAAGAGGTAAAACTACTTCATGCAGTCGAATCTAGTAGTACTACTTCATGCAGTGGAATCTAGTACTACTTGGTTCAAACAGGGAAGAAAGGGGGTGGGGGTGGGGGAAGATTTGTTACCTGAATCTAGGACTTGGTTGAAAGAGGAAATAATGGGGGCGAAAAGTAGGAGAGACTGGCTATCCAACTGGTCTCTTGGTCTAATAGGGAAATAAAGGGAAACACGGTACAAACTCGATATAAACCGATATATTGGTTGAAAAAGGAAAGAAAGTAGGGACTAGGGGACAAGTCAATAGAGTATGTCTAGCACTAGATTTGCTAGCCTCACATAGTATAAGGTGGCTATACCGAACAAAAATGGGACCAACCCAGATATCCTGTTTGGATGTTTGTTGCCCCGAGCCCCTCTTATGTAATGCCACTGGTAAAATGTAGCAGTCCCACTGTTAAAGTAAGGACACGTTAAACCAATGTTGTTTTCAATGTAATGCCCCCAGTAATATGAATCAATGGCACTGTTTTTCATGTCCTGCTAAATTTCGCAATTAAGATAAGTTGCTTCTTTCCATTAGAAATGCAACTGTCCTGGTCTGCCTACTCTCCTGTGCCCAAATACCAACTCTTTAGCCACTGTTAATGTAATGTTGCTGGTAAAATTGAGCAATGGCACCATTAAAGCAATGTCGTATTTAACGGTTGTCATAGTCAATCCTAATGCCCACACTAATATCTAGCAATGTTGCTGCTTTAGAAATTGCTACTGTCCTTGTAGGATCGCCATTCAGATAAGGAACATGCTTCTTTTCATTTGATGTATGTTTCATCACTTGTTAGTCACCCTCCGTTCCACCTTTTTTTGCAAACAGAGATATACATTTCACGCTTGATCTTAGTTGAACTGCACAAAATGATATGCAAATTATAGTTGAACATTCCACGAGTTCACGACCAACCTTGGTGTTGCTCAATTTTATTGCAACTAATGAAGAAGAAGCTGCTAGCTCATGGGACCAAGTACTTGCTAACTGCATGATGCAAACATTGCTTCATTTTAGGAGAACTGCACAAAAAGGTCCCATGAATTGAATCATCCGTGTTGGTGACTGGTGTCATCCCTTCTACGATGGCATTGACTGCAAATATGGTTCCCATCATGAGGTATGTACCTTTTTGGTCCGACCGTTTGCTAAAGATCCTGCATGTTGACTCTGCTCTTGTGCTACTGTTTTGGCACTGCCATGATAAAGCAGTAATGTTATTATTTTGCACCTTAATCTAGTGGAACTATTAATTTGAGGCAACGTTTTGGCACCAGTAGTGCCACTAATTTTTTTATATCAAAAGAGGGGTTTCCTCCGATTTCATTAAAGAAACCCAACCATAGAGAACCATTATCCGACAACATCTGAGTGTAAACGGGCAGTTATGCAACTACTACTAGAATGGACTGACTAACAGCAGGAGACAAGTTCGCCACATAAGCTAGGCAGGTAGGGTGATGCAGCCCCAGCTCGACCAAGTTTGGATTACAACCCAAAAGCTACAACAGAAACATCAGGGGGAAGATTGGGACTGAAAGAGCCAGCTTCAGCATCCCAGGCTAAGCACCCCTGGTCTCCATCGTTGAAATGCACGGTACACCTCGCTTGCCACCTACTCGACCCTAGTGCCACTGATAAAATGAAGTAATAATACAGTTAAAATAGAGCTAGTGTCCTCTCTATCATTTCATTTCCAATGTAGATAAAGAAAGTGCTTCTCTTTGTTAGTATATGTTTCATCAACTAGTCCCATTGTTAATGTTTAAGTGTTTCTGCAAACTGGGGTGCTTAATTTTAGTTGATCTGCACAAAAATAGAGATTGGAATGTCTCAAGGCCCCTCCTTGTACTACTGTTGTACACTGATGTGCATCACTGGCAGAAGGTGTATCGGGGAGAATTGGGTCGATTTCCAGTATGAGGCATACCATATGATGCGTCGCATGGGCCCATCTCACCCTCGCAGCATGGCATATTGTGATACTATCGCAATATTTTCCCATTAAGAAAATGAAGTTTCTTCTATTTATTAGTGTATGTTTCATCAATTAGTGCCACTATAATGTAATCACGCTTTTTCATTATCTATGCAAACAGGGTTATTCAGCTGCATTTTGGTGGA
Source organism: Thinopyrum elongatum (assembly GCA_011799875.1). Classification (NCBI taxonomy): domain Eukaryota; kingdom Viridiplantae; phylum Streptophyta; class Magnoliopsida; order Poales; family Poaceae; genus Thinopyrum; species Thinopyrum elongatum. The sequence continues at coordinate 298,253,291 of CM022298.1, forward strand.
ACTGCACAAATGTACGGATGGAACCGGCATATATGCAGATTGTGAGGTGCCAAGTAAAAATTACCGACACCAACCATGCTCCATCTAAGCATTGGCATCCACCACCGGTGGGATGGGTGGTGCTCTCTGTGGACGGATCTTTCTCGGCAGCACATCCTCTAGTCAAATACTAGTAGCTTATATTGGCACTTTTCTAGGGAGTACTCTTTTCTAAAAGAAGCACCAATCGATTTTTCTTTATTTGTAAACATTGTCACAACTTTGTTTTTGGTCCGGAGCTATTTTAGGGTGATTGGCGTAGTACTCGGAGACTCGGAGTACTACCCAGTACTTAACCGTATGATTTTCATTAGCCGCCACACTGGTTGTAAGCATGAGCAGATGGAAGATTAGGCTAGTGTGAAGCTTACCTTAAACCCTACCGCCACCGTTGAAACGAGGCGAGCGGCGAGGGAACCATGGAGAATGGCGGGGAAGCGATGTCGCACCATCCGGCCTCCTCTTACAGTGGGAGAATGAATACTCGTGTGGCTCCGGCTGGCACTGCACCCTCACAAACAGCACACCATACTCGATCGATTTGTTATCCTCTCACGAATGAATACAGTGCATGGTCAAACTTTGACCCAAAATATGCAAAACAAAAAAATACTTCCAAGCCCAGCGCCGCTCCTCTCCTCTTAAACCACCACCGCACCTCTCCTATTCCAATCTAAAACCAGCGCCGCTCCTCTCCTCTTCCATTTTAAAACCACCGCCGCTCCTCTCCTGTTCCAATCCAAAACCAGCGCCGCTCCTCTCCTCTTCAATTTCAAAACCACCACCGCTCCTCTCCTATTCCAATCCAAAACCAGCGCCACTCCTCTCCTCTTCCATTTCAAAACCACCGCCGCTCATCTCCCGTTCTAATCCAAAACCAGCGCCGCTCCTCTCCTCCTCCATTCAAAAACCACCGTCGGCGTGTGAAGGTGCTGTGGAGAATTAGATCGATGGAGGAGTACAACCGATACGTGTGGATCGCAGGCAGCAACCCTGTGAAGCTAGCTAGGATGTTGGAGATACAGTCTTGGTTTGACAACCCGGAGCAATTAGCGGCGACGGCGAGAGCGATGGCCAAATATTTGGAAAAGAGCGAAAAGGCAGCGATACTCCCGGAGGGAGTTGCGCGGGAGTACATAGAGCTGCTCCTCTGGGCCATGGAGAAAACATATTCACCGAATCTGATCGTGAGGCTGCGGTGGTGGTAGTATCGATCCAAGATGGAGCATCCACCCGAGATTGAAGGATCGAGCATCTACATGGTGGCATTTGTGAGGGTGTCATGGTAGAGCGAGTCGGTGGAGTCTTCGTCGACCGAACCGAACTACAAGAGGAGAAAAACAGTTGGCGCGATGACGCTTCCCCGCCATCCTCTCCCTCGCCATTCACCTCGTCCCACGGGGCAGCTATCTGCTGCTGAGGAATAGGAGGGGACTCCCCCCTAAATAGTCTGAGGAGGAGCTTAGGGTTGTCAGTATTTGCAGGTTGTGAATTGTGTTTTGTATTGTGTATTTTCAGAGTACTTTCAGATATGAATGTCTTCTGAATTTCAGATTTGCAGTATTGAGCATATGAAGTATTTTATGAATTCTAGAGATCTATTTTTAGCACTTTAAAAAATGTAGTTTCATATAAAAGTGCAGATAATGTGATTCTCAGAGAAGAAACTGCAAGTTTCAGAGGCAGAGCATTTATATTAACACGCTCTTTTCAAACAGGGATAACATCATGTTGGATGTTTTATTCATGGTCGAAAATGGAACTACCAGCCAGTTAACATCATGCTGATCAACATTCATGCATAGCACATCTTCATATGATGCACTATCAAAAAGATATGCTATTTTCTTAATGCCCACACAATGTTGAGTGTGCGAAAGACAGAGAAACCAAGGTACGAAGTTTTGGCATGTGTTGGAGGTGGTGTGCATAGATGACAATGGGCACCCACATGTCAGAGGCAGAGGTAAAAATTTGTGGATATTTTCACTGCATCAGGTGGAATCGAACCCGGGCGGAGCAGCGGTTGGGGAGTGGAACATGGCCACTGGGCTACTCCAGTACTTTCATTAGAAATTAGGCATCTCATCTACCACTACTGTAGCACGTCTTCCCCGGCTCCGGTGCGTTCTCGTCTAGGGCCTGGACGTCATCCCCCGCCTTTGTGCGCTCGTCGTAGCCCCGCTGTCTGCCGTTGTGGACATGCTCAACAACCGAGGAATCTGGAGAGGACTGTACGTGGAGAGGCGGACAGTCGGGACCCACCAGGTCCATGGCTGTACACAAGCAAGTGCCTCATTGAAAATATACTTCCTCCTAATGCTATACTAACGTTGAGGGCCACGGGTCTGTTAACGTAGCTACTAAAGGAGATAAATTTACAATGAAGCTAGTCATCGGGGAGCTGGCAGGTATCATTTATTATCAGTGGGCCAACAAGTATCAGCTGGGTTGTGGGCTGCACAGTCTAGGCTTTCTTTTTTAACATGTGCAGCCCACTACATGCCGGTTTGTATTTTTCTTAAACATCCGCAGCCAAGCTTATGTATTTTTTTTGAAGAAAACGCAGAGGTCTGTTCTATTTTTCTATATAAGAATAGGAACGCCAGGTCCAACTTATGTTTCCCTTCTAACTATATTATATATATTTATATTATTTTATATGTTATTATTTATTATTGTTATTATCATCATATATTTAACAGATACTTACATATATAAGAAAAAAATATCCCATGTATTACGAACATATAAAAAAATGTTTAACAATAAAATCCTGGGTTTTTTTACATTAAGGTCAACGAAAATCCAGGTGATTGTGTACAAAAGCTTGGTAAGATTTAAGGACCAATGTAAATAAAGCAATTATTATTTAAATATATTTATAACAAAATGCTTAGACCCTGTTTATTTTTTGATAACATTATTGCGCCCAACCCAACATTTTAATTAGAACCAACCCAGCAAAATCGTGTATTTCGAGAAAGTGCAAATGGGCTGTAATTTTTTACGAAAAAATAAATGGGCCGCATCGACGCTACATTATTTGTTCACCCAGCCCAGCAAATTCATGTTTTTCGAGAAAGTGCAAATGGGATGTAGTGTTTTAGAAAAAAATAAATGGGCCGCATGGACGCTACATTATTGTTCACCCAGCCCAGCAAATGGACTGTAAATTCTAAAAAAAATGGGTTGAATATGTGCAACATTTTTGGAGGCTGAAATGTGGGCCAATAGGTTGAAGCCAATGCAAGGCGTTGTCAACTTAGTCAACAAATGATTCTGACATCGATAGCCATTGGATTTACATCCAACGGCCGGCATTCATCTTCAATCTCTCGTCTTCTTCCTCCAGCGCCGCCGGGACCACCTGCTCCCGCCTCCGGCTGCTAGCAGCTCTGCTTAGCACGCTTCGCTGCGAAGCGCTACCCTACTGCCAGCCAAGCCATCCCTCCACCCCTCCACACCTCCTGTTATTCTCCACCGACTGCAGAACCACACCGCACCAGAACCAGTTAACCCTCGTACACCTCTCCGTCTGCGACTCCACTGCCACATTTTCCCAACAACAGCTCATTGCCGTCCGGGGCCTCGCCGTCGTCCACCGCCTTGGTACGCTCGGCGTAGCGTGGTCAACGTGGTCAACAAACGAGAGTCATTGGAAGAGGACTATACGTGGAGAGGCTGACAGTGGGGACACACCAGGTCCATGGATGCATGCATGCAACTGCCTCCTTATTACGTGAAAATAAAATTATTCCTCCCCCTGAAAGCTGGGACCCACCACGTATATCTTCGCAAGGAAGGAAGTGCCTCCTTATTCCTGCCCCTGATAGCTGGGACCCACCAACAACATCTTTGCACGCAAGGAAGTGCCTCCTTATTATGGGCAAAAAATATATGATTCCGCCCCTGACCGCTGGGACCCGCCAGCTATATATTCGCACGCAAGGAAGTGCCTCCTTGTCCTCCGTGATAGCTGGGACCCACCCGGTCGAAGCATATGTTGCTTTGTCTATGTACATACCGGTCGATCGGTCTGTCTGCCATGATGAACCGTGGCCGAGTAAGGAGCAGTAGCAGTTCAGGTAGTCCCGTCTAAATCCTGTACACATAAGACAACTACGCTGCAAAAAAGACGGCCACGTACGTACACACGGGCATGGTCTCGAACACGTACAGCGACGACGTCCTGTTCATCGGCAGCCAACCGGATGGGTCAGAATGGAGGAAACAACGTCGTGTTCATCGGGAGGCAACCGACTGGGTCAGAACATGTCCTATTCATCGGGAGCCAACCGGCTTGGACGGAACAGCCGAAACGAGGCGTACCATAACAGAGGAAATGGCCTTCTGTTCGACCGCCTATGGTCGAAACAGGGTCCTGTTCATCGGGAAGGGTCTGGCATACCACAGAATGGAGGAAATGGTCTTCTATTTGAGTGCTTGCGGTCGAAACGGGGTGCTGTTGATCAGGAGGGGTGTGGCGTACAGCAAAACGGAGGAAAGAGACTTGTGTTGGAGCGCCTACGGTCGAAACGGGCTCCTGTTAATCGGGAGTGGAGTGGCGTACCGCAAAACGGGACTCCAAGGCCTACAGTTCATCCACCGTCTACAGCCTCGCTCCAGCCTCCCCGGGGCTACTGTTCATCCACCGTCGACTTCCTCCAGCCTCCACCTGCTACTGTTCATCCACCATCGACTTCCTCCTGCCTACACCAGCTATTGTTCATCCACGGGGTCCTGTTCATCCAGCATCCACCGGCTACTGTTCAACCAGCCCTCCACGGGGTCCTGTTCATCCACCCTCCACCGACTACTGTTCAACCAGCCCTCCACGGGGTCCTATTCATCTACCCCCAACCGGCTTGATCGGGTGGTGTGTGGCAGCCTCCTCTCGATCGGGGTCCTGTTCATCCAGCGGCAACGGCCTACTACTACCACGGGGTCCTGTTCATCCAACCCCCATCGGGAACTATTCATCCAACCCCCAACAATGATCACTGTTCATCAAGAGGCAGCAGGTTCGATCGGCTTCAGATAGCAGCAGTAGCGAAGGAATCGCTCGGGTGCAGTTAACTGCCAAGGGATCGAACGCTCGGGTTCAGTAACATAGCTAGTGCAATCGCTCGGGTTCAGTAAGAGAACGCCTCGCTCGAGTTCAGTTAGAGCCCAACGCTTCGCACACACGCGCGTACATCTACGAGAGAAACGCACAATCCCTCCGTGCATCGCTCTGCCCCGACCACCCACCGTAACCGGGAACTCCCTGAAATTTTCCTCGCCCTCGCTTCTACCACGATCTTTTCCGTCTTGGACGGCCCAAAGAATGTCATGCCGGTGTGTCCCCGGCCCGCCCAGGATGAAAATACCATTTTCTGTTGTGAAATTGGCTATTCAAACATCATACAACACCTCTTTAGGCCACATGCATGCAGGTGGTGGTTATCCTAGCTAGGACACTCACGTGTGACGCTTCCATTGTGGGCCCACGAGGCCATCGTCGATGCATGCATCACTTTGACCTACATCGGGAGAGGTTAATTAATTTCACCATCGAGGAGGATTCTTTTTGGGTTGTATTACGGTAGGAGCATATAGTATGCGTCGAAGAGGGGGAAGGGGACGACCATATGTAGTACGCTTCATGAACCCCGCTCTGTGTAGGGGCTTTACGGTTTTTGAGGCATGTGGCACATCAAAGTTGTGCATTTTGGGTATTCAACATATGTTTAGCCCACATGCAAAGCGATGGTGGTTGTCCTCTCGCACCCACTTAAGCGATTATCAGCAATATCGATGCTTTCCATCTGTGGGCCCGCTTGGTCCATCGGTACTTTTTGCCTGACAATGAGAGAGGTTAATTTGAATTAGGAGGGGGTTATTTTTTTGTTTGTAATATGGTATATATATAGGTCATGGTCTGGGATGACATGATACAGTTTGAGCACACACACATGCATGTGTACGCATGAATCCCTCCCATCGAGTCGAAGTGGCTAGTGCAACGACATGTCATGAACCGATCTCGCTTTGTGTGGGGACTGTACGATTTTCGACGCACGCGCCACATCAATGTTGTGAAATGGTATTCAAACATCCATGCACGCATCACCTCCATACATATGCATGTAGTGGTTGTCTTCGAACGGTACACTCCCTCGCGTGGTTATCGGCGACAAGCCTATATATTCGTGGGCCCGCGTGGACATCCATGATCACCTTGACCGACAACAAGATAGGTTACCATGGCGGATTCTTCCTTTGGTTCGTGTTATCGTAGTATAGGTCATGGTGAGATTCAGACCTAATTAAGTTTGAACGCATATACTATGCACGCATGCATGCATGAATCCCCATCGTCGGCTTGAAGTGTGGTGTGACAAACATATGCATCATCAACCTAAGCCTCACTCAGTGTGGGGATTTCTAGTTCAAAAGCACGGTGCCACATCAAAGTTGTTCCATTGTGTATTCAAAAACACACCTCTCCATACATATGTTTGGGCCACACACATGCAGTGGTTGTCTTCGGGGACTAGTTACTTGCGTGATTATTGGCGAGCTAGCCCATCTCCGGGGTCGCATGGATGGCCATCACTTTGACCAACAACAAGAGAGGGGTTGTACGACCAAGGTGGATTATTCTTGGTCCGTTTTATGATCCATCTTGGTGAGATGCCTCTCTGGCCCGCCGACTGAAAGTGGGTGTGTGTGTGGGGGAGGGGGCTGCTACTTCGCACTTTGCCAGGTGAACCTCGGTTGGGGGGGGGGGCATTTGCATTCTAGCTTAGGATTCCCTTCGTGCCGACACGAGGGGGGGCAAGCAATACCTTGCGCTTTGCGAGATAGGTGCCACATCGAAGTTCCATTTGGTATTTGAACATCAAACCACCCATTTCATACATAAATTTGGTCCACATGCAAGTGTGTTCGTGTTCTGACCCTCTCCCGCGTCATTTTTCGCCAAATTTATGAACATTACACAAGTCAGATGACGCAACAGACACGGTTCACTCAAACTAACTGTTTGCCACGCCGGTGCCCCTGTCCCGCACATCCGCACAGTACATTCGGCTCCATGAGGCTTCCCCTCTCAAAAATATCTACCCGCCTGCAGCTTTTTTTCTGTTTGATAACACATAGTTATTATGTTTCGACCGTGTGTGATGTTTCTTGTTCCCAATCCCGCCTGCATCCCTCGAAAATATCTGCCCGCCTCGAGGGTTTTTCTGTTTCATAACACATGGTTGTTATCTCCGGACCGTGTGCGATGCACCATCATCAAAATTTTCAATAGCCCCGGCATTTCACTCTCGAGTAGTAAAATTTTCAGTACCCACGTCATTTCCTCAAACACACCCCCGCCCCCCCCCTCCACACACACACACACCAAAACCTCCTCGGGCGCGCGCATGCGCGCACACACACACACACACCCCTCCCTCGCTCGAAACCCTAGCAAGGTCCCTGCCGCCGCCACCGCAAGGCCTCCATTGTCAACATCTACCGGTTTTCCCGTGCAGCTTACCCACTGATCTTCATACCCAGGCCGCCCTGAGTTTCTTAGATGACGCCTGCCAAATGCCCCCTTTCCCACAGATCCCCATCCCCCACTCCAGAGCGTCGCAGCCTAAGCCCGGCTACACTTCCCGTGGAGCTCGAGGAGCGACTGGCCCAAAAGAGGTGTATTGCAGTCTCTTTGCCCGACGTCGCCGAGGAAGTTGACGACCATTACTAGCCGCAGGCACTCAATCAGCAGGCTAGAGTATGCGGGTAAGTCGCGGACGCCGGCTACGACATCGAGGTCGTCGACAGCGACGGCCTGAGGCGGGCTATGTCACAGGTTAAGTGGCCCATCCCCAACCCCTCGGATTCAACCGCCGTAGATCTCATCCATGGCCCCGCCGCTGATCTCCTCTGGCTCGCTGTTAAGAATTTGCCATCATACATCGCCATCGTGCCCCTTTTATCACTTCTGAAGGATACGTTCTGTGACGCTGGCTTGGGATCCCTAGCTTCCAAGTCAGACCTCATCGACGGCGACCACGAGGAGGGCACCCTCTCCGGCTCTTCCAAGGGGAAAGAGCCCATCTGCTCTTCCAAGGGGAAAGAGCCCGTCTGCGACATCAGGGAGGGCACCCTACAGCCGTGCTCTTCCAAGGGGAAGGAGCCCATCGGCGACAACATGGAGCGCATCCAGGGTCCGTGCTCTTCCCAGGGGAACGAGCCCATCTGTGACAAGTGAGGAAACCCATGATTTGTTTTGCCGTGCCTCTTCATAGGGGTAAACCCATGATTTGTTTTGTCGAGTCCCTTTTGTAGTGTAGTGAGAATATGTCCAGTTTTAATTGCTATATTTGGTTGTTTGCAGTATGCCTTGTCTATTTAAGTTGTTCACAATGTGATGCTCTATATGTGCAATTATTTACTGTGCAGTACATTTCATCAATCCAGTTTTAAACATACCGATAGGAATGCATATATTTGCTTGCTGTTAAGCCTGTTATAGCTAGCATATGCCTCTTTTAAAGTTTTTTGATTGTTCGGTTGTTTGTAGTTAGCATATGTCCAGTTTCAAATGCTATCTTTGGTTGTTCGTAGTATGCCTTGTTTACTCCAGTTATTCACAACGTGATGTTCTATATGTGCAAGTATGAACTGTGCAGTTCAATTTCATCAATACCAGTTTCAACAATACCACTATGAATGACTACATTTGGTTGCTGCATCTTGTAGTTAACACGCCTTTCCATTATTATTTAACAATAACCAGTGTACTTAGACCAGCACAATACCAGTTTGAATGACTATGCTTGCTTGTTGTTAAATGTTAGGCCTGTTGCAGTTAACACACCTTTCCACTTGTTTTGCTTTACTAGCATGCTTAAACCTGCACACTGAAGATATCTTTTGGAGATTATTTTGTCTGCCATGGATAATTTTGGTTGATGTTTAGCCTGTTGTGCTTAACATGCCTCTCGATGTACCTACACAGGACAATTTTGGGAACGACTGCTGTTTTCCATCGAGGTTAGTTTCATGCCATGGCTTATATATACTCACTGTTCAGGATATCGGTAGCTGGTACCATATAGGCCGGGGGCTGATAAGGGACTAATCGGTGAATCAGACTTTTAACTGAATATATCTGTAACCCATTTATCGTTAGGTTAACTAGGGCCATATGTAATATATCTGAGGCTACATAGCAACATCCATTGTACTTAATGTCTAAATATGTAATCCTAGGCTACATAGCAACAAGGAAGAGTGTTACCTTAATGTTCTAATGATGTCTAGATATACGTAGAAGAGCAGCAGCAGCAACAACAACAACACAGCCCTGTTTGGATACTCAACTTAGCTAGAGGTTAGAGTTAGTTTCTAGCTCATGACTAACCCTGAACTAACTCCATCCAAAGAGGTGTTTGGATGACAGTGTTAGATTGACAATAAATGCACTAGGAGAACTAGCTCCAATTAGCACCTCTTGGGTTAGATAGTTTTTTGGGGTGGGTTAGGTGCAACTAGCTCAAACTAGCCCTCATGTTTGGATATACTTTAGGGCTATTTGAGCCCGAACTAGCTCAAACTAACTCTAACCCATGGATACAACAGCAGTTAATCAGCCGATAATTTGTAAGAATGCAATAAACTCCTTCCGGCCCATAATATAAGATGTTAATTCATCTAATATGTGAGTATATTGGATGTTATAAGATATTATAAAAGAGTGTTGTACTACATCATTGTGCAATTGCTGTTTAGCTTCTAATATTAACTTGGTGCTTTTAGGTACATATGTCATTGGTAAAGATCCGCGCTTCGAACCTTTCTGCGTATGGGGAAATGAGATACCGATGAACCAGCATCAAGTGAGGAAGCTGATAAAGATTGTTAGTAAAATCGGTCAAAAGATGGCAATTAAACTATTTGTTTACACTTTATCCAAGACAACAACGAACTGCAGGATGGTAAGTAAGAACTCCGCAGCCTTCTTTTTACTGCCCATAATGAGTTGTGTTAGATGACAATGTATGAATCTTTTTCCTTTTCAGTGGTTCCCAAAGCAGTTTACTCAAGATTACCTCTCAAACTACATGATTGGTGGGCATGCAAAGGTTAAAATATTTCTACCAGAACATGATGATTATCTAGATGTTTTCATGAAGACCGTGAAGGATGGGCGGTCGGCCATCACAAGGGGTTGGACTAGAGTCGTGCGTGCTTTCTGCATGGAGGAGGGCACAATATGGGCATTCCGCTTCACCTTGTTCAGCAACTAGAATGTATTTCGCCTCTTTCTTTACCATCTTTAATAGTACAAGTATACAACTGTGGTTCATCATTCTTTATTTGGTTCTTATGTAATTCTTGAACATATGTACCTATCAATCAAATAATGCATTGGTTGTTTGAACCTGATGGATATGAATAAAGCTATAGCATACATTCAAATTCAAATTCAAATCCGGTACAATTTGAAATAGCAGCAATTAAATTACGGTGAAATTACGCTCTCCAGGTCGTTATGGCACACACGGTTGGTAAAACACAAACGTTTGCGATATACACCATAATCCGACACGGTTCACAGAGAGGAAACGTGTGCAAGCATGCACACAGTTGCCATTGCAAAGCGTGTGTGATGTCAGACAATATCACAAATGGTGCTGGCAAACTAAACATTTGTGATAGTTGCCTTATCGTACATGATTCACAACTATGAACTGTTTCTGGTGAAGTATGCATCGTAAACAATGCACCACAGAATAGCGTGTGCGATAGTTGTCGTGTACGACGATGTTACGATGGTCCGACATTTCATAATCCTGTCCGACACTCGTACGACGATTAGCTAATCTTCTTAATTAGTTATCGCATATGGTTTGGGAAAAGTGAATGTGTGTGATTGTCTACTTATCATACACGTTCTATAATAGTGAACTGTTTGTGATGGGCCGCGCATCATAAACGTAGCACCACAGAATACCGACTGCGATGGCAATGCGAGCACAAACGAGTAGGAGTACTGTATATGCATCTTGGCTCCCTATCCCCGACAGTTTCTGGGTCGTGTGGGAAGGACCCCCCTATCGCCCACACTCACTTGGCGACGGTTCCAAATGCCGTCACGGAAAGGGGTTAAAAACCGTTTGTATAGCACCTCGCTATACCAGTGTGTTGTTGATGATGAACTCCTTGCTCTTGTGCTTGAAATGATAGTCTCCCCAACACTCAAACACTCGCTCACAGATTTGGCTTTGGTAGTAGAGTGGATTGAATGGAAAGCAACTTAGGGAAGGCTAGAAATCAAGGTTCAAATGGTTGGATTGGAATCTCTTGATCTCAACACATTAGTAGGTGGTTCTCTTCTTAGAAAATGAGTAGTGGAAGTTGTGGTTCGTTCTAATGGCTCTCTTAGAGAGTAGGTGGTGGTGGAGGGGTATAAATAGGCAGCACCAAAAATCCAACCGTTACAAGTCTTTGACCCAGCTCGGTGACACCGACATGAAAATCTCGGTCAGACTAACTAGTGTAAAAGACTTGACCGTTAGAATTTTTGGTGAGATCAATCATACCAACTCGATGGGACCGAAGTGCCATGGCTAGGGCAAGATCTTGTTTCGGAAATTCCGATCGGTTCATCTCGGTGATTCTGAAGTGATGCAACTTCATGACAGAAACTTGGTCAGGCCATCTCGGTGAGACCGAGATCCATTTCGGTTGCACGGAAGTATTAGGGTTTGGCATATGGCAGTGTTTAGGATCATCTCGGTGGGTCCGCATTGGAGTGTTTCGATGGGACCGAGATGGATATTTGGGGTTTTGGATAAGATGGAAGTGGTGAAATATTTGAGGGTTTTGGAGCAATATCACTAATCACTTGAGCAATTGAGTCATGATCAAAACCTCATCCCCATTTAATAGTATTGGCTTTCCTATGGACTCAATGTGATCTTGGATCACTTAGGCAAAAATGTAGAGACTTGGAGCTTTAACAATCTTTATCCTTAGCATTTTGAGGGGTCCACATCCACTAGTCCTTGCCATGCCAATCATTGATCTTTTCGGAAATCTATCATCACTGTGCATTAGATCAATGACATCTATGCTGCTATTAATTACCGAAACTACCCGGGGATTAAATGCACTTTCAATATCCCCCTTTTTGGTAATTGATGACAACATATAGATCAAAGCTTCGACAAAAGATATAATGAATGAAATACATCGTCGCTTTGAGAAGTATGTGATAAGCAAGAGCTACCCCTAAATCTGTCCATTATTAAAAATTTGTGTTTGAATGCAAATGCACAATCGATTAGTCTCATGGGTTACTCTTCCATGTCACATAAATGTTGGTGGAGTGCTCAAAATGATATGATTGCAAAATAATTAGCACTCATCACCAATCAAGCAAATGAATGATCATAGAAAGAGCATAAGAGTAAATATCCAAGAAAGCATAGCATCAAAGTATGGTATGATCAAGCACGCAATGTAACATAGTCTCATACATGCATCCCAAAAGTAACTCAAAGTAGCATGCATCTCTCAAAGAAACCAAATGATAAAAGCAAAAGCACTCTCTCAAAGCCTAATGATCTATACTAATTATCCCCCTTTGGCAACAAGTACCAAAAAGTTTGAAGAATTATAGAGATAAATGTCACTCTAGGCTTGATCTCCGGCAGCTCCTGGTGGTGAAGTCCTTTGACTTGCAGCGCTGGTGTGCGTAGACGTCGGAGTAGAGAGAAGTGCATCCGTGAAGAGCTCTGGCGATGTCTGCTATGCTGGAGGAGTGGAGACGACAGGATGCACTGACGGGGAAACTTAAGGTGCTGCAGCTGGAGCTGAAACTATAGCTCCGGAGGTGACTAGAACTACAACTGATCTGGGCATCCTCTAGAACCGAGTGGTCACCGGGATGCCTTCACCTGGGTGCTCCTCATCATCACTAGAAGACCTTGCCTTGCATTTTTCCACCTCACGCTTCAGGCTCTCAACGGTGGTCTGAACCTTTGTAAGCTTGATATCCAGATCATGAATTTTAGTCTCAATTATCGTCTAAGCCTCTTCTAGTTCTCCGCGACATTGGCCAATCTATGCTCGATCCTCTGAGTAGCTTGAATGAGATAAAGCATCTAGTCAGTCTCGGTTTTGAGCATTGGAGCTGAGGGAGCACTAGGTCCTGTAGTCCTTGAAGCCTCTGCGTCTACATGTGCTACGACTGAGGTAGGATGGGATGGATCCATCGTTATCGTGTTATCATCGAACTCAGGCCGTAGCGGCATATTCTCACGATCCAGTAGAAAAGACTTGTTTCCACCTGTCGGTGTACTAAGTATTGGGCCACTAGTACCCTGTACTTGTGCACGGGCAGTTGTAGCCATCCTCGAGGCAAGGCTTGCCGGGATCAGCTCGAGGTCGATTCAAGCCATCAAGGAAATCATCAAGTTAGAGATCTAAGGATCAGTAGATAAGCAGAGCTGGAATCCGAAGGCCAGCCTCCCCGGCAAGATCCTTGCCGGGATGGCCTTTGAGGCCCGGCAAGGCTTGGCGCCCGGCAAGATTCAGCGCCTGGCGAGATTCTGCCACTGTGCCACCGCTTCGGCACAGTAACATGTCTGACATTCTGGGTCCTTCTCTGGATGCGTGGCGACGCGCCAGTGGAGGAGAGCTTAAGCGGTGCTGATGGGATGGCTTCTTTTTCCATCCCCAAGAAAGTGAGGACACCTAAACGGACACCTCACTTTGCATTAAATTCGCTTGTCCTAATCCGTCAGAGGTTAGGTATGATACCCTGTAGCTACTTTACACCTCAATGTATGTACATTTTGCCACTGTGGAGACCCCTTTGAGCATATAAAAGGAGGCCCAAGGCAACTGCTACAGGGGAGGAGAACTTCTGGCCCATTCTGCATGAGTAGCTGCTCTTTGAACGTACTGTTCATTGCGAGCGCTCCTGAAGGCTGGGCTCAAGAACATCAATAAGAACACAAAGCAGGAGTAGGGTTTTACGCTGATCAGCGGCCCGAACCTGGGTAAAAACCTCACGCGTCGGTCATTGGTTCTGCTCTTTGCGTATACCTCTCCCCCCGCCGAATCGTAAAGGGGTCTCTCGGGATCCCATAGGTGTCGTGCCCCGACATCTTTGGCGCGCCAGGTAGGGGGATTGAAGGTTGCGTGAACCTGATCTGGTGGTCGGCGCCCTAGTTTCTTCATCATCTTCATCATCATGCCGCCCAAGAAGAAGAGCGCTGCGACAGCGCAACCGTCCGGGTCCGTTTTGCTTGCGCCTTCGCGTACAGGCGACGGTGTGGGTGCAGAAGGAAGAGGACTAGAACCCCCACGGCGTTCTGGCGACCCAAGCCAAGCGAGCGGTATCGTTCGCAGTGGCAGTGGTAACTTGCACGCCGCTGGATCTAGAGATGGTGATGTGTTGCCTACGAGTGGCACAACTAACTCTAGGGATCGAAGGGCGCCTGCTGGAGCTCCCGCGCCGGCGCAAGCCTCGCGACTTACTCAGGTCGTGCAAGATGAGCGACATCATGGCGCTGGTGGTTCGGGGCGTCCCCACGAAAAGGTTTCTGCGCATAGATCCCAAGATGCGTGGGACCAGCATGCACACCGAGCTGCCGGCAGAGGTGGTGCGCGGTCGCATGACCGTGGTGGTGCTCCTTCTAACTTGGTTAGGAGTCAGAGCACCTCATGTACCTCGCACTTGTCGCCACCACATACGCCAGCGGAAGCCTTGGCACGTGCACAACTGCTCCTCGATTTTCCTCCCGCCCCGGAGAAGATGGAGGAGTGGCGAGCTACTATCCAGAGCCTTATCGGCTTCACCAACAAGGATGGACCGCAAGAGGAAGGGCCCTCGCAGCGGAGGCCCATCGATCCGGCGCGAGCCGATGCAGAGAAAACCGGAGGTGGTGCAACTACAGTGCACTCCCCTCCGCGGCATCAGCGGCAGCCGACAACTCAGCAAGTCGACCGCCATGAAGAAGTTTCCACGGCTTCGTCCGATCCACGGATGCGCCGTGATCAGCGTCTAGTTCTCCAGGAATGAGGCAAAGAGGACGCTCGAACAACCATCGAGCAGCGACGGGAAGCGCGCTATCACTCTGATAAGCGCGCGGGGCCGGCTGTCGACGAGCCTGCGCCAGGGGACATACGAGACTTGCCTTATGAGGTAGGGACTCCAGCGTTTACCCGTGAGCTGCGGCAAGTCCGGTGGCCCAATTCCCGAACCTTTAAGCCAGAGGTTCCGGAGAAGTATGACGGAAAGACCCATCCCTCAGAGTTCCTGAGCATCTACACCATTGCAGTGCAGGCTGCCGGGGGCCGAGATGACAAGATACTTGCCAACTACTTCCCGTTGGTGCTCAAGCCCAACGTCAGGTCATGGTTGATGCATCTGCCGGAGAATTCCATTTCTTCCTAGTCAGATCTGTGCCATCAGTTTGTTGGCGCCTTCGTTGGAGGCCAGCAAGCTCCTGGCCAAGAGAGCGATTTGCACATCATCCCTCAGAAGGAGGGCGAGTCCCTGCGCAAGTTTATGCAGAGGTTCAGCCGAGTGCAGTACAACATTCCCGACGTTCATCCTACCGCTGTCATTAGCGCGTTCCACCAGAACGTGCGTAACTGCAGAATGCGGGAAGAGCTAGCGATGAACAAAGTCAGGAGTATTGCCGAGCTTTATGCTCTGGCCGACAAGTGCGCTCGAGCTGAAGAGGGGAGGAAACTCCCTGGTGAGGCTGTTGGCGCGGCAGGCGACTCCGAAGATGAAGACGCTGCGGCCCCGTCAAGGAAAGGCCGGCGCCGGAACAGGAAGCGCGGAGGCAAGGCCGTGCTTGCTGTCGAGGAATCCGACAACCCCGGCGCCGCCAAGAAGGCCAAGGTTAGTGACCCCGGCAAGGATCTTGCCGGGTGCCCTTCCTGTCAGGCCTTGGCGGCTGCCGACAAGTCGGAGAACTCCGGCAAGCAGTATTGCAAGATCCATCGCACTAAGGGCCACGATCTCCAGAACTGCCGGCAAGTTGAGCAGCTTGCCGAGAAGCAGAGGGCCGAATACGAGAGGCAAGACAAGGAGAAGGCCCAAGATGGTGCTGAGGGGTCCGGCAAGAAATGCGGTGGCCGAGGGGGTCGCCGCGGCAAGTCCAAGCAGCAGAAGGATCGGCCCGCTCAGGGCCGAGATAAAGAAGGAGATGATGATGAGGAAGATGATGAATCCAGTGAGCAGGAATTCCAGAAGGCTACGGAGGCTATGTGCATTGATGGGGGTGCCTCGCTGCATTCTTCCCACCGCCAACTTAAACAGTGGATGCGGGAGGTTAATGCGGCAGAGCCATCCCCCGATGCGTGTAGGCCTCTGAAGTGGTCCAGCACGCCTATCATCTTTGACGCCGAGGATCACCCTGATCGCACAACTGCGGTCGGGTGTTTGCCATTGTTGGTTTCCCCAACAATTCACAACCTCAAGGTGACAAAGATGTTAGTTGACGGCTGGGCTGGCCTAAACTTAATCTCACCAGATGTGCTCACAAAGCTTCAAATTCCCGACGAAGACCTCGAGGAAACGGGTACGTTTCAAGGGGTCAATCCGGGAAGAACCCAGCCTAAGGGCAAGATCACGCTGCTGGTAACATTTGGCAGCGAGTTTAACTTCAGGACCGAAAAGGTGGTGTTTGATGTCGCCAAGATCCCCATGTCATACAATGGGATCCTTGGTCGGCCAGCGCTGGCTAAGTTTATGGCGGCATGACACTACGCATACAATGTTTTGAAGATGCCCGGGCTGTTGAGCGTCATCACTATCCATTCCGATAAGAAGGATGCGCTCATCTGTGCCGATCAACTTTACCGGGAAGCAGTTGCAGCACCTGCCGTCAAGGCATCTGCTCCTGCCGCTGGAACTCCCGGGTGGAAGAAGAAGACCGGCAGGAACCTTGGCGCGAACTCCGGCAAGCGCACCTCCTCGGAGTGTTGCGCTTCCGTCGAGGACGTACCAGAGAGTTCCACCGGCAAGAACAAGAAGTCCAAGGCTGCTCCACTGGAAACCAAGAAGGTACCTGATAGGGAGGACGGAACAGGGGGAACTTTCACTATAAGTTCCACCCAAGATGACAAATAGGAAAGTGCGCTTGTTGTTTT
Source organism: Thinopyrum elongatum (assembly GCA_011799875.1). NCBI lineage: Eukaryota > Viridiplantae > Streptophyta > Magnoliopsida > Poales > Poaceae > Thinopyrum > Thinopyrum elongatum. The sequence goes on from CM022298.1 coordinate 298,270,490, forward strand.
CCTGCGAGCGAATGTCGACGTGTTTGCATGGCAACCGTCTGACATCCCCGGTGTTCCCAGGAAGGTAATTGAGCACCACCTTGCTGTTTGTCCTCTTGCGCGGCCCGTCAAGCAAAGGGTGAGGAAGCAGGCCTTGGAGCGGCAAGAATTCATTGCCGAAGAGATCAAAAAGCTGGAGGCGGCAGGACTGGTCAAAGGAGTGCTTCACCCAACCTGGTTGGCCAATCCGGTTGTAGTGCGAAAAGCGAAAGGGAAATGGAGGCTTTGTATCGATTATAAAGATATCAATAAAGCTTGTCCAAAAGATCCCTTTCCCTTGCCGCGCATCGACCAGATTGTGGATGCCACTGCTGGTTGTGATCTCCTGTCCTTCCTTGATGCCTATTCAGGGTATCATCAGATTTTTATGGCAAAGGAAGATGAAGAGAAGACCGCCTTTATCACCCCATGTGGTACGTATTGTTTTATACGAATGCCTTTCGGGTTGAAAAGTGCTGGTTCAACATTCGCCAGAGCAATCCAGATTGGTTTTGAGCCACAACTCCATAGAAATATGGAGGCATATATGGATGATATAGTGGTCAAAACCAAGGATAAAGCAACGCTCATTCAAGACTTAGAAGAAACATTTGCAAACTTGCGCAAGATCAATTTGAAGCTCAATCCTGAGAAGTGCGTGTTCGGAGTTCCTTCCGGCAAGCTCCTCGGATTCTTTGTATCTTGCCGGGGAATCGAAGCAAACCCCGACAAGATCAAAGCCATTGAGCAAATTGAAGCGCCGAGACGCGTCAAGGATGTGCGTTGTCTTGCCGGCTGTGTTGCTGCTCTAAGCAGGTATATTTCCAAATCTACTGAGCGTGCCCTACCCTTCTTCAAAATTTTGAAGAAGGCAGGTCCAATGAAATGGACTCCGGAAGCGGAGGCTGCGCTGCAAGATTTGAAGAAATACCTTTCCTCTCCGCCGACGCTAGTCGCGCCTAAACCACAAGAGCCGTTGCTGTTGTATCTGGCGGCAACAAATCAAGTGGTTAGTGATGCGCTAGTGGCGCAGAGAGAAGCTGATGAAGAAGCAACACAAGCAGCAGGACCGCCGGATGACGCGGCAAGATCTTCCCTGGCAAGGGTTGATCCCGGCAAGACAGGATCTGTGCAAATAGAAGAACTTGTGCAGAAGAAGAAGGTGGTGCAGCGCCCAGTTTATTTTGTTAGCTCTCTTTTACTAGGGGCTAGGTCAAGATATTCTGGGGTGAAGAAGCTGCTTTTTGGCCTCCTTATGGCCTCAAGGAAGCTGCGCCACTATTTTCAAGCACATGAGATTACCGTCGTCACTCGCTTTCCGTTGCAACGGATTTTGCAAAATCCGGAGGCAAGCGGCAGGATCGTGGAGTGGGCGTTGGAGCTGTCCAGCTTTGGCCTTAAGTTTGAAAGCACTTCGACAATTCAGAGTAGGGCCTTGGCGGAATTCATTGCAGAATGGACCCAGACGCCAGATGAAGAAGTTCAAGAAACAACTCTCCCCGGCAAGGAAATCGATCAGCAATGGATTATGTACTTTGACGGGGCTTTCTCGCTGCAAGGCGCCGGTGCTGTCGTGCTGCTTGTCGCACCCACCGGAGAGCACCTCAAGTACGTTGTCCAAATGCACTTTCCCCGGGAGAGTTCGACCAACAACGCTGTAGAATACGAGGGTTTGCTTGCCGGTCTTAGGATCGCGGCAGACCTTGGTATCAAAAAGCTCGTCATCAAAGGCGATTCACAGCTTGTCGTTAGGCAAGTTAACAAGAGCTATCAAAGTCCATTGATGCAAGCCTACGTAGATGAAGTGAGGAAATTGGAAGAGCGCTTTGACGGTCTCCAAATGGAGCACGTTCCTCGTGCCGAGAACAATATTGCTGATGACCTATCAAAGCGTGCTGCCCTCAAGTTGCCTGTGGAACCAGGAACTTTTGTGCTCCAATTGACTCAACCATCCGTGGCGCCATCGATGCGGCAAGAAAAAAGAAGGAAGTTGAACTCTGGCCAGTACTTCCCGGCAGAGCTCCCCGGAGCTGCCGGCAAGGAAGTTGCCGGGATCGACACGCCTGCCGGGGAACAACAGGCTCCGACAGGGCCTCAGGCCCTCGTTGTCGAGACAAACGTTCCCCCGGCAGAGGAGATGCCTTTAGTCCTAGTTGTCGAGCCTCATGCTCCAGCATGGGCGCAGCACATTGTCCATTTCCTTCAGACAGGTGAACTCCCTGAGGAACAAGAAGAAGCCGAGAGAGTAGCCCGTCGGTCTGTTATGTACAAGTTCGTCGATGACGTCCTGTACAGAAAGAGACCAAACGGTGTGAAATTGAAGTGCATTTCTCGGGAGGATGGACTACAACTGTTGGCAGAGATTCATGGGGGCATATGTGGTTCTCACATAGGGTCAAGAGCGCTTGCCGGGAAAGCATTCCGGCAAGGTTTCTTTTGGCCTACCGCCCTCTAGGATGCGACTGCACTAGTAACCAAGTGTGAAGCGTGCCAGTTTCATTCAAAGAAATTATATCAGCCAGCTCAAGCTCTTCAAACAATCCCTCTCTCCTGGCCATTTTCGGTCTGGGGGCTCAACATACTGGGCCCCTTCCCCCGTGCTACCGGGGACTTTGAGTACTTGTATGTTGCTATCAACAAGTTCACAAAGTGGCCGGAGGTGGAAGCAGTGAGGAAGGTGACAGCACAGTCGGCTGTCAAGTTCTTCAAAGGAATTGTTTGCCGTTTCGGTGTGCCTAACAGGATCATCACCGACAACGACACGCAGTTCACAAGTCGCACCTTCATGCAGTACGTCCAAGACCTTGGCGGCAAGATTTGTTTTGCCTCTGTTGCTCACCCGAGAAGCAACGGCCAAGCGGAGGGGGCCAATGCTGAAGTGCTGCGCGGTCTCAGGACCAGAACTTTTGACAGGCTAAAAAAGTGCGGAAGACGCTGGATTGATGAGTTGCCGGCAGTTATTTGGTCAATCAGAACGACACCAAATCGAGCCACCGGCCAGACGCCCTTCGCTCTGGTCTACGGAGCAGAAGCAGTTCTCCCCACGGAACTCATATACGGATCTCCTCGAGTGCTCGCTTATGATGAGCTCGAGCAAGAGCAACTGCGGCAAGATGACGCTGTGCTCCTTGAGGAGAATCGTCTTCAGGCTACTGTGCGAGCTGCATGCTACCAGCAAGCTTTGCGCCGCTATCATAGCCGCAAAGTTCATGCCCGAAGCCTTGAGGAAGGCGACCTTGTTCTTCGACGGATTCAGTCCGCCAAGAATTCAAACAAGTTGATGCCAAAGTCGGAAGGCCCTTATCAGGTAGTACGAGTCACCAGGCCCTGCGCTGTCCGCCTGGAGACCGAAGATGGTGTTCCAGTGAGCAATTCCTGGAATATCAAACATCTTCGCAAGTTCTATCCATAAGGCGCGGTTGCCGGGGGCTCCCGGCAACCAACCTTTTGTACAAGTCTTGCCGGCAAGGCATGTGATCCTTTGTACAAAGCCAGGCGCGGACCCTGAGCACAGATGAATAAATTTAAGTGTGGTACATTCCCTTTTTGATTCCCATGTTCATATTTATATATGCATGTTTGTCTAAGATGTTGTATGACACCTGATCCCGGTAAGTTCTAACGAACCGCCAAGGTTTCATCCCTTTATTTTCTCTTCTTTCTTTTTCTGAAAGACAGAAGGATTCCTCGCGTGCACATTTGCCGGGGGGGAAGGGAGATATGAATACCAGTTAGTGACGTTCGGAATCGATCCTTGCCGGAGGAAGAACAAAGCCAGAAAGCTAAGTCCTAAAAACTTAGAGCAAGTTTTTCTTTTATTACCAAGTTATTTCCTTGGACGATTTCGATTCTTGTATGGAAAATCTGCACGCGAAGGAATCCTTTTTGTAATCAGTTGTGCCCTTATTTTGTTTCGAGTCCGCTCAACAATTTAAGCGGCTGCCCTGAGAACGCCAAGGAGTCTTGCCGGCCGCTGCGCCTCCAGCAGGCTGCTGAAGTTCCGCACCCAGCGCTCGCGGCAGGTTGCGCTCCGGCAAGTTTTAGAGTAAGCATAGGATGAACTCCATACATAAAGGAATCAGACAAGGAAAGTAGCAAGCATGAGCCTAAACATAGTCAAATTATATTGCATCCATGAGTTGCCGCAGTTCTAACTTGAGACCTAATTGTCTTTTACATGAGATGATGGCGGCAAGAATAAAAGGAAAGCACTCAATCCCTGCACTGGCCTTCGATCCTTTTGATGGAGTCCACCTTCTCAAGGATTGGCGCGATGCACTCTTCAAGCGCCTCAACATTTGCATCCTTTGGCAGATGGCCGAGCGCGCTGGAGAGGTCGATGCCGGGATTGCTGTGCACCACCTTGATGAGCACCTTGCGAAGGACGGCCCGGCAAAGCCGGCGAGTCTCGTTCGCCAGTTGGGTCGCCCGGCTGGACTGGAGCGCCCTCAACGCGTTGATGATGCTTTCAAAGAACATCGTCAACCTGGCACTTGGAGATATTCTTTCCTCGGAAGAATACTTGAAGTTCGGCAAGCCCATGGTTGACCGTTCTGCGGTAAGCTTCTTCGCGGTAGCGATCAGACGGCCAGTCCAGATCTCCAATCCCTTCTCGTACTCGCTTTGGGCAGTGGCGGCGCTCTTGAGCAGGTTCCTCTCTCCTTGGAGATCTTTGAGTAGAGCCTTCTCACGGGCCTTGCCGGCCTCGAGAGACTTCTGCAGCGTGGTCAGCTTCAGCTCCAGAACCACAATACTATCAGCCGCAGAGGAGAGCTGCTTGGTCTTGTCGGACAGGGCAACTTGCATCTCCGCCAAGGAGTGGAGGGTTTTTCCCTGTCCCCCTTGAGCGTCAAGAGCTCCTTGCCATGCTCTTCGAGATCTGTTTCCGGCCTCTTCACTTTGTAGCTCAGCTCGTTCTTGGCGGCCTCTGCAGCTTCGGCAGCATCGACGGCCTCCTTGAGCTTGCCGGCATGACTTGCAGTCAGAGCTTCGAGCGCCTCCTTGTGTTTCTGCTCCAGCTCCTGGGTCTGCCGCGTGACAAGATTTTCGATGTCTTCATCCTTGCTACGAAGCTTGGCGGCGAGTGCCTGCTCACGTGTGGTGAGATCTTCTTCGTGAGCATCAAGAGCAACGCGGCGCCCCGTCAGGAGAGCATCTTCGGCAGCAATCCTTTGAACAGCTTCATCATGTGCCTTCTCCATATCTGATTGCTTCAGGAGGATCTCATTCCATTGCTGGCTCACTTGTTCTTGGCCGGCAACCAGCTCTTGGAGGGCCTCGTCGTGCCAGATTTGCATTTGTGCGACGCGCCTTTGAAAATCCGCTTCGGCTGCCTCAACAACTGCCATTCTGGAGTCCGCCTTCTCTTTTCGGGCGCGATGGAGAGCCTGGAGTTTGCGGAAGTTCTCGCCCATGGCCTGAAGGAGCTGATTCTCTTCAGACTTGCCGCTGCTAGCGCTGGGATCGTTAACGACTTCGAGCCCGGCAGCGGCAATAATTTCCTCGAAAATTTCTCCTTCGGCTGGTGCCTCAGTGCTTGCCATCCCCGGCAAGTTGATGAATAGATTCTCGCCAACCTTGAGATACTTGCTGGATGAAGGGCCTTCAGATGTTGATGGCTGGTCGTCAGTGGCCGCCTCACCAGTGACAGGGGGCTCTGTGGCCGGTGCAGCGCCTGGCGCTCCTGTGGCAGGAATGCTGTCAGTGCGGTCCTCAGCCTCCCTGTCGCCCTCTTTAGTAGGTTCTTCGGCGATTTCCTCTTGTGCTGTCTTGGCGGCCTCCCCGTCAAGAGCATCACCAGCCCCGGCAACGTCATCCTTGGTGGCCTCACTGGCAGCGATCCTGTCCGCTTCAGCGGCGGCATCCTTGGCGGTCTCGTCGATGACGACGTCGACGTCCATATGTTCCATCACAGGGAACTCTGAAGGGCGAAGGAGGAAGACAGAATAAGATCGAGGTTTGGATTTTGAAGTGACTAAAGATAAAGAGATAAGAGGAAAAGAATAACAAGCACTCTGAGACGATCGAGTACCTGCGTCGGGCTGTCGAGAGGTGGCTTCGCCTCTCCCAGCAACTCCGGTTGCCGGGGGTGGGTTGCCGGAGTCCGTGCTTGTCGGCTCCTCCTCAATCAGGACGGGCTTGTCGGCAGGATCTCTTGCCGGGGATGTGCTTGTGGGCGGAGCGGTCGATGAAGGAGGCACAATGGGGATATCTTCTCCTTGTTGCCATTCTTCTCCTGTGATCCCAAAGATATCAGTGGCAAGAATGAAAGCCTCGGCACCAGCCAGCAGAAAAGGGACGATGAACTTACGCTGGGGGCTGTGCTGGGGGCTGTGTTGAGGACTGGACTCCGGGCTGACAACGACAGTTTCCGGCATGCTCGTGGAGCCCGCTGGGGGCTCGTCGCCTGTAGAAGTCCTTGACCTCTTCGCCATCCTCTCCAGCAAGGTTTCTGTGTCACTACAGAAACAATACAAGCAAGTTAGTAAGATTGATGCAAATTGGAAGGTAGAAGTTGTGGCAAATACTCACTCTTCTTCCTCTCGCTCTGGACTAAAGCCGGAGATGTCGAAGTCGACCTCCGTTGCGGTGTCTGAGTGAGGAGGCGGAGGAGGAGTCCTAGGCCGCTTGGCTATGGCAGGCGCTGGGGCAGCCTCCAGCGCGGTAGTACGAGACCCTCCTGCCGCCCCAGCAGTGGTCGCTGGTGTGGGTCTCGCGCGCCGCGCGGGCTGTTGACGAGCCCCCTGCCGCGGTCCAGTCTTGCCGGCCACTTTCTTGCCGGGGGATTCGCCGCTCGAAGTAGGCTGGCTTGCCGGGATGCCTGATGCAGCCTTCCGAAGGACACGCTTTGTCTTCTTCAGGGGCGAGGGCTCTTCTCGCGTCTCGTCTTCGGCCGTGTCTTCGCCGGATGAGCTCTCAGCGGCTGCGCCGCCTTCTTCCCTGGCAACCTTGTTCTCCTTGGCAGGCTTTGCCTCCACTACCACCTCTGCGTCGCTGGCTTCCCACTCTGTGAAGCCAACGTTGCCGGCCTCCGCGGCAAGATTCGCCTCCTCCACTCTGGTAGCGATGTAGGCTACCTCCTGATCAGTGGTGGCGCGGATAAGATCTGACTCTTGCCGGACAGGCTTCTCCGTCAAATTGTCAAAGAACTTCTGCGCTTCTTCCTCGCTTGGCTCGACCCAGGTCGGGTCAAGGCCGTGGGTGTTAAAAATCGGCAAGAAGGCAATGATTGACCCCAAGGCAGAGTTGTTGCACAAGGGGACGATCCTTGCCGGCAGCCGGTGCTTGTCTTCGCGCTGGAATAACTTTTGGCGGAGAGCGCCAAGCTGCATAGCGGTCAGATTGTTGTTCAGCCTGGGGCGCAGTCTCATGACATCTGCCGCGTTCTTATACTCCCAGACTGCCCTTCCCCTGTTCTGCAGAGGGGCGATGCGGCGGTGGAGAAAGTCGAAGCCGATCATCTCCATTGTCAGCCCGGCAGCCTTCAAGCGAAGGATCCTGGTAGTGGCGATTGTGAGCCTCTCATCTTCTGTGGCGAGATCGCCCCAATCCTTGCCGCGGACCACCTTCTGTTGCCGGGGATGACAAAAAGGATGAGGATCTGCTTCCTGGATCCAGCACCATTCGGCCCGCCACTCGTCCCACTTTTCGCGGTAAACTCCCTCTGGGTATATCTCTTTGTTCCAAGCCCTTGGAATCCAGGCAATAGATGCAGAGAGAGCCTCTCCTTTTTGGATACGAGGGTAGAAATAATGGCGGAAAAGAGCAGAATTGGGGATCACGCCACCGAAATTCTCACAGAGATGGGCAAAGATAGACATGCAAAGTACGGCATTCGGCGTGAAATCAAGAAGGCGGAAGCCGTACGTGTACATGATGTCATTGAAGAAATCGGAAAAGGGGGGACAGAGCCCACAATAGAAATATGCAGTGAAGAAGGGGTATCTGTCCGATCCACCTTTGGAGCAAGCACCTGGGATTACACGTGTGGCGGGGTGAGCTTGCGTTCCCTTCGCCCAAATGCATTGATATCGCCCCTTCAAAACTTCAGCGTCGAGCGTCAGAGGGAAGACGACGAGCCTCTTCCGCATCTTCACCAGTTCGCTCTCCGGAACTTTGGCTTTCGCCTCCTTGGCCTTGCCCTTGCCTTTGCTGGCCTTGGGCGGCATGGCGACTGTGAGGACGGAAGCTGGGGGCAGAGCGAGCGCGGGAGCAGCGGGCGGAAGAGGAAAAAGGTTTCGCTCTGAGCTCGAGAAGAGGAAGGCGATGGCGATGGCCAGATTGAGAAGAAGGGGGGGGGTAAATAGGTTTGCGCCTCTGTGACTTCTCCTTTTTATGGGAAAGGAGCGGGGCCGCCTTGTTTATTCCCCAGTATGAATGCGCCTCTATAGACGCGAGACTGTTTGCAGCCTTTTTGGCACGCTTCCCATGTCACGCGCTTCGTGCGTGTAGTGGGGGGCACAGTAAAACAAGATATTTACGAGCAGTTAATTCCCTGCCACGCGTGCCCGTGCACTGTTTGGGCCTAGCCCAACAACGCCTCGCACTCATGTATGGCCTAGGCCCGGGGGCTCCTGTCGGTGTACTAAGTATTGGGCCACTAGTACCCCGTACTTGTGCACGGGCAGTTGTAGCCATCCTCGCAGCAAGGCTTCCCGGGATCAGCTCAAGGTCGATTCAAGCCATCAAGGAAATCATCAAGTCAGAGATCTAAGGATCAGCAGATAAGCAGAGCTGGAATCCGAAGGCCAGCCTCCCCGGCAAGATCCTTGCCGGGATGGCCTTTAAGGCCCGGCAAGGCTTGGCGTCTGGCAAGGCTTGGCGCCCGGCAAGATTCGGCACCTGGCGAGATTCTGCCACTGTGCCACCGCTTCGGCACAGTAATGTGTCTGACATTCTGGGTCCTTCTCTGGATGCATGGCGACGCGCCAGTGGAGGAGAGCTTAAGCGGTGCTGATGGGATGGCTTCTTTTTCCATCCCCAAGAAAGTGAGGACACCTAAACGGACACCTCACGGTGCATTAAATGCGCTTGTCCTAATCCGTCAGAGGTTAGGTATGATACCCTGTAGCTACTTTACACCTCAATGTATGTACATTTTGCCACTGTGGAGACCACTTTGAGCATATAAAAGGAGGCCCAAGGCAACTGCTACAGGGGAGGAGAACTTCTAGCCCGTTCTGCATGCGTAGGTGCTCTTTGAACGTACTATTCATTGCGAGCGCTCCTGAAGGCTGGGCTCAAGAACAGCAATAAGAACACAAAGCAGGAGTTGGGTTTTACGCTGATCAGCGGCCCGAACCTGGGTAAAAACCTCACGCGTCGGTCATTGGTTCTGCTCTTTGCGTATACCTCTCCTCCCGCTGAATCGTAAAGGGGTCTCTCGGGATCCCATAGGTGTCGTGCCCCGACACCACCATTCGAGTGGATGAGCATCTGAATGTGCGGGGCAAAACCACAAGATCTCTTTTGGTCAGCAGCTGTCCTCTTGACGGTTTCCACTATGAGATCCATGACCTTGAACTCTCATGTTGGTCAATATGATGCAGTATATTGATTGAGTGACCTCGGATTATCTTCTCATTGCCTAACTTGGGCGTCAATGTATGCCTCATGATGGTCTTCGAGGTAGCATGACCTGCCAACAAGTGATAGACCGAGCCAAGCTTATGAGAGTCCTTGTACTTCTCAGGAATCTTAGTGTACATGTTAGCCATGGAATTGTGGTTCATCTTTGGCATAGCATACACATCAATTTCATTCTCATCAGCTCCAGGCACACCCAACAACATGGCCCACTCAAGTACACTGGACTGGGAACTGACTCCTTCGGTCATCCAGACTATTCTTCCATTGGAATAGAAGGGTGTTGTCAAGTAAAATTGCATGGTCATCTCATCTTTCCATGCAGTCAGCTTCCTGCCAATGAACTCGTTAATACCAATGGTCCTGAAGTCCTCATGAATATGGGGGGAGTGGTCCTCATGCTTGTCAATGTACTTCCAGTCCACTCACATCATGTCATTGACTACGAGCTTCTTGTCAAGGAGCACAGTCTCATGGAAGTCCTGTTGTTCTGTGGTGTAGAAATGGTAGTCCACAACAGTTCTTCTTCTGATGGAGTAGGGGTGTGACTCTCTCCATTTTTTCAAACCTTTGCCCTTCCTCTCATTCATCTTTTCTGCCACAGATGAACATCATTGTGTTTTGGCAATCTGGCTTCATTAGCACTGGGCATCATCGTCAGCTTCTTCTCTTTCAGGCACTGGGGCCTTGTCCTTCTCAGCAGCAGATATGTTCGTTGTCGTGGTGAAATCATGGCAGATGCCATGAGATGGCTAAAACTGGGGGGCTGCATGAGGGCGCCGGTGGGTTACGGAGGCGAGGTTGGCACGCGCGAATGCGAGACACAAGATGTACCCAGGTTCGGGGCCCTCCGGGGGAGGTAACACCGCTAGTCCTGCCGAAAATGGTATGAAATGCACAAGGGCTACAGTGGTGCTCCTGGAGCTGGTTGGTGGAGGAGGAAGAAGGGGCTAACTCTCCATTCTTGCCTCTTGTGTGTGTGTGTGTGTTCTACTGATGTCCTCCCCCCTCTGCATGGAGGTCTCCTGGGGGTTCTTATAGACCGGCCCCCAGGGTCACAATGGTAAATCTGAGTGCAGGCGGGGCCCTGCCGTCATCAACTAGAGCTGGCAGAGAGAAGCGGGAACGAGCGTCCGCGAGCCTACTGAGGCGAGGAGCCCCTAGAACACTTTATAAATCAGTGCCCAGGGGAACATGGGAGGGACCCATGGCACCTAACGCATACTGTGGATGACGATGCGTGACGGACGCATAGTGCGTGACTATGCAGCAACAGTGGCCAGGGTATGGCCGTCTTGTCCGCGTCGGGTTAGATGTGACGTCGAAGTTGACTTCGGGGAGCCGGCGAGCTAGAGCAGCCAGCTGTGGGCGCGAGCCATGGCAGCAGGCCCGGGCAGGCAGGCACCCTGTCTGGCTTGCCGTCTTGGGACTACCCATGGGTCATCCCCCCGACAGTAGCTTCCGAGCCTCCGGGCGACTTGAAGAGTCGGGCGAAGGGTTTTCACTGTTGTCTTTCCGAAGTTGTTGATGTCGGTCGGCTGCGAGCCCTAGCCGGCGTAGCATGCTTCTAGTGGGTGCGCGTCAGCTCACCCACTGGGTGTAGCCTCCAAGCCTCCGGGCGACTCGAAGAGTCGTGCGGAGGGTCTTCCCTGTTGTTGGAGCAGATGATGGCGTCGAGGATCTTGGTGGTAGCCGGCCGTGAGCACGTGGCTGGCGCAACTATCTTCCAGTGGGGGCATGCCAACTCACCCAGTGGGTGTAGCCTCTGGGCGACTCAAAGAGTCGGGCGGAGGGTCTTCGCTATTGTTGGAGCACACGGTGACGTCGAGGACGCCGGTGACAGCCAACGGCGGGCCTGCAACCGGCGCGGCGCTTTCCCAGCGGGGCACGCCAGCGCACCCACTGGGTGTAGAGCCTCCGAGCCCCTAGGCGAGGAGGGGGTTCCCCACGGAAATGATCTGCCGCCGTGAAAGCGAGTGCACCGACGCCTTTGGCCATTCTTTCCTCGTCTGTTCTCCTGAGAATATGTGTCATCTCTTCGTTGGTGGTGTCACGGATGAGGCTCTTCTCCTCTCCGACGACCTTCTCCACCAGGGTGTCGAACCATCCCCTCACCATCTCTTCAGGTGGTTCTTCCCAAGATCCAACGATTCCATGGGCATTGCAGTTAGGCATCATTAAAATGATGGCATCCTTGGCGGAGTTGTTGCACAAGGGCACCACCCTTGCCGGCAGCTTGAACTTGCCGGTGTCACAGAAAAGCTGGTGGCACAGGACTCAGTGCTACAATACTGTCAGGTTAGCACCAAGCCCGCGTGATGTCAGCTGCATTCTAGAAATCCCCAGCTGGTCTACCTTTGTCCTGAAGGGGGCGATGTGGTGGCGAAGGAAATCAGCTCCTACCATCTCAATGGTGAGGCCAGCGGCCCTGAGGTGAAGGATGCGAGTCGTGGCGATTGTGAGCTTCTTGTCGTTTACACCAAGGGAGCCCCAATCCCTGTTGTGCCCCACCTTCTTCATCATCGGCCCGCAGAAATCTGGGAACTTGGCGTCCACTATCCAGCACCATTCTGCCTGCCATTCTATCCACGCCTAGTGCAGTTGGCCATCAAGATAGACCTCCTTGGTGCAGGCCCTGGGGATCCAAGTGATGCCGCCGGAAGGGGCATCCACTTTGATATGTGGAACAAAATAGTGGCGGAAGAGGGCGATGTTAGGCATCACTCCAATAAAATTCTCGCACATGTGTGCGAAAACAGGCATACATGTCAGGGCATTTGGTGTGAAGTCAAGAATATGGAACCCGTATGAGTACATGATCTCGGAGAAGAAATCAGAGAAAGGGGAGACAAGCCTGCAGTAGAAGTATGCGGTGAAGAAGGGATACTTGTCTCCGCTGGATTTGGTAGAGCCAGGAAGAACCTATGGAGCAGGATGGGCTGTTGTCTCCCTCCCCCACATGATCGTGTACCGCGCCACCAGATCCTCCTGCCTTAGCACTGGCAAGAAGATGACGTTGTTCTTTCGCAGCACCGCCATTTCTTGCCTCATCTCCTTTGCTTCCGAGTCGGCCACCTTCTTGGCCTTACCCTGACCCCTTTTGGGTGCCATAGTGGCTGCCGAAGGAGTGGATTTCGTGGAGGATTGAGGAGTGGAGCGGTGGGGCAGTGGCGAAAGGGGGCAGAGTGATCTGCTCTGGCGGAAGGAACAAGATGAAGGAGGCGGCTGCTAGATTGTAAGTGGAAGGGGGTAAATGAGCAGCCCCTCTTGCGGTTTTCCTTTTTATGAGGAAGGCGCGGGGCTAGCTCTTTACCATCCGACGCGGCTGCTCTTTTTAGGAGAACTACCCCTAGTGACCATTTCCATCCACCTCTCCCATGTTCCGCATTTAATGCGCGTTGTGGGGGGTGGTAAAAGAGAAGATTTTGACAGTTATTCCCTACCACGCGTGCCTGCGCACTATTTGGGCTAGCCCAATGATGCCTCGCGTGCGTGTATAGCCCATGCCTGCGGGGCTCCTGTCGGTGTACTAAATTAGGGGTCCCTTTGTACCCCAGACTTGTGCACATGCAGTTGCAGCCCTTCGGACGACAAGGGTTTGCCGGAGGATAACTTGACCCGAGCCTCAACACTTGGACACCAAGACCATGAAGAAGAACTTCAGGCAGGTCATCGAGAAGTACTGAGTTAGTACTGAAGGGCAAGATTCTAGTTACCGGCAAGCTTCGCATCAGCAAGCCAAGACTCGACAAGCTTCACACCGGCAAGCCAAGACCCGGCAAGCTCCTTGCCAGGAAGCTTCCCCCTTCTCGCTTCCCGACCGCTCCACCTCATCAACCAGCCAATGGCTTCTCAAGATTAGGTGTCGAGTGGGCGAGCGATTTTGGGAGGATCACATCAGGACGCATGTCAGCACATTGCATGTAGATCAACTTTATTGACACCCATCTAGTGGATGTTTCGAGGAGATAGACTCATCCACGTCGATGGCACCGAAGGAGAGACGCTTTTGCCAAAAGATTGCTATCAGTTCACAGCGCATTAAATGCCCTTGTCCTAGTTTTGCAGGATTTGGTTCGATAGCATCGAGACCACTATTCACATACATGTAATGACCATGTTGCCATTGTGATGACCCTTTTTCGTCTATAAAAGGTGGCCCATGGCTACCTTGGCATGGGTCGACACTTTGCACACGCTTACATAGTAGTTGCACCTTGCACGCATTTTTCCGACAAGCTGCGCTTGTAATTTGTGCTCCAAGCCAATCCACCCAACAAACAGGAGTAGGGTTTTACGCCCCCATGATGGCCCGAACATGACAAAACCTCGTGCGTGAACTCTTGAATTTGCTCTCCGTGCTCATCGATCTCCCAAGCCGAACTTCAAAGGATCCTCGCCGGTCCCATAGATCATCGTAATTCTGACATTCAGGGACTATAACTCCTATGTACACTCGAAAACAGATTAATCCCTTAACCCATTTTCTTCAAAACTAATAAGGGGCACTAGATGTACACACAGTCTCCCCCCTTTTTGGTGATTGATGACAAATTGGTTAAGTTTTCAATGGGGATAAATAATGGAAGTGTAAGAAAAGAGTATGAAGAATTTGATTACATGATATAGAGGAACTCCCCTTGAAGATGTGCATATGATGATTTTGCTTTGGCTTGCAAATGCACATGGCAGGTTGAAATTGTGGGGATCTCCCCCTATATCTTGGAGTCCAATCATGCATGATCATATGATATGAAGAAATTGGAATGCATGATGAGAATTGGTGTCTGACGAAATATGGCATGCATGCACATATATAGTATTGAGGATAAAGCTTGCAGATAAAGTGTTCAAAAGAGTCAGACCACCAACAGTTTTTAAGTTACAACTCATCATAGAACACGCCGGAAGAATCAAGAGTTGTAACTTAACCAAAATAGCCAGATATAATAAAGACCCGCTTGAAGACTAACTCAAATTTCTCCCCCTTTGTCTACAAATGACCAAAAGGAGACAAAATGAGAACTAACGCCCTGAAGAATATCATCTTGAAGAGGATGGAGGAGCGCCAGCATCGGTGTCGAGGTCACGTGAAGTAGAGGGGCCTGCAGCAATGTCTTCAGCATCCTCATTTTCATTAGTGGATCATGAAGGAGGCACTGAGGTTGGTACTAGCTGAGAACTTGAACTTTCTTGAACTTCTTCTTGGGAGGATACGACCAACCAAAGTCTTGTTTGAATTCCATTTCTTCAAGTTCTTCAGGAGTCTTCAGGAGTCTTCAGAAGTAAAAGAATGGCCTAGCTTTGGTCAAATATCTCTTGGGCATAGTAGTGGTTCTTGCGCACTGAGTTCTGCGTCACAGTCATATTCGCAAGAACTGCAGCTAGCTGACACTTAACCCAGTCATGATTTGTGTCCACCTTCCGGTGCAAGATGATGAGATGCTCATGGTCAGTCATGACCTGAGGAGCTTCATTTTGATGATTTTGCCCTAAGGGATTTCCTGCAGTGTCTTGACTTGCAGTATCATCACCAGTAGACTGTGAGGCTGGTTGACGAAATTGTCCATCAAGGGGACGAACTCCATCATCCGTACATCTTTGCCCTTGCCAGGAACTAAAGAGATATTGCTTTGAAGAATTTCTACATCTGGCAAGTAGCTGAGATGATTCTGATGACCAGCCTTGTAGTTGAGTGAAGTCCTAGATTTGATGAATCTCATGATCCATGGAGCAAAGAGCTTCAAATCAAACAGTGACTGCGCAAGGCCAAAGTCCTCAAGAAAAAGTCATGGATATTAGTGGGAATACCATGTATGATGTTGAATAGAAAATTCTTTATGATCCCTACAACTTCTTTAGTATCAGAATTGTGGCCTTTGATTGGATCGAGGGTCTTGGCTAGGATGCGATAGATAGTGTGTCGGTGCAACAAACCCTGGGTCTGTTGCCCAGACCGTGCACAGGCCCAAGATCAAGATTGCAACATCCAAGACAAGACCAAGATGAAGAGATAGGCTCTTTCAGGAATCAAAGGGCAGGTTGAGAAGACCAAGTCAAGCCAAGAAGCAAGACACCGCTAAGGGAAAACCTCCCTGGCTGGGTAGGAGAGCCAAGCGAGGTCAAGGTTGCCCCGGAAGCAAGCCTCAGGATCGCCCTGGCAGGCCTGCCAGGGCATACGAAGGCAAAACACCCCGCCAAGGCTTCACCTCCCCACCTCACAGCGACGCAGGTGACCGATCGGTGCGGTGTCAAGCCCCAAGATGACTAAGTGTCTGCCTTTTGCCACATGGCAGCCATTTCCTATAGGAATCACCTCCAGATGACACCTGTCCTGTGACGTGTCACGCAGATAGAAGAGAAGGTGGCCAAACAGCTCGACAAGGCGTGCCGGGCAGGCCATGATGTGATACCGAGTGGCGCATTTAATGCATACTACTCTGTCTGCAGAGTAGATATAATAGCACTGTTCGCTATCTAATCAGTACACAATGACTGATTTGCCACTGTGGTGACCCCTTTATCTATAAAAGGAGGCCCATGGCAACCATAGAAAGGATTCGGACCCCTGTACACTCGTACACGAGTAGCTGCTCTCGCCCCGAGGCAACCCTGCTGGGCAAGAGCGCTGTGTTTCCACCACTATCCGCCATCAATCCACCAAGGCAGGAGTAGGGTTTTACGCCTCGCGGCGGCCTGAACCTGGGTAAAACTGCCTGTGTGATCTCCGCCGCGCTACGCTGCGCTCCTCCGCTCTTTGTGCAACGTGCTCAGTACCCCTGCCGAACCGAAAGGGGCCCTTGGCCCCATAGGTGGCCGTGGTTTCCCACGACATCTTTGGCGCGCCAGGTAGGGGGCTGCTCTTGCACGAACCCGAGAAGTGTATGAAGCGCGTCATCTTCACCGCCATCTTCTTCATCAATGGCTCCATCGTCCATGGCGCCCAAAAAGAAGCTCGGCGCCGCAGCTCATCCATCTACCTCGAAGGCCCCGCCGCACACGCTCGCCGGTGCCACGGGGGCTACAGGGACGCCTGGAAGTCTGGACACTGCGGGGGACGTGGTCGGCGTGGGCGGCGTCGTTACCACCTCCCCTGCGGCCGAAGCAGGAGTAGGAGGCACCAGGGAAGGACAGCACCAACTACATTCCAGCGGCCATGCCCCACAAGGTACGGGAGGAGAGATCATTCCATCTGCACCTCCCAGTCCGGCCGAGGGGCACAGCCGTAGCGGGGGTACACGCTCTGGGGGGAATTGCAACTCCCCGACCGCTCCCGCTGCGGGAGTGGCCGTAGAACATGCGCCACCCCTGGAACGAGCCGACCCAGCCGCTACGTCAAACAGAGCCGCTGGCCCTCAAGCGCCTCCACCTCGTCCACACGTCATCCAGGCGGCTGGCTCACGATGACAAGAGCACGGTGCGACCGCTACCGGCACCATCAGGAGCCGGGCGATGTTACCGTCTTCATCGACATCCATGCCAAGCACTGCTTCGCAGGCCATGGCGCATGCTCAGCTACTGTTGAAATTTCCGCCGGCAGCCGATCAGATGGATGAGTGGAGAGCCACCATTCAGAGTCTGATTGGCTTCACCGAGGCGGGAGGATCGTAGCGGGCTGGCCCACCACGGCCTTCCCAGGCAGCGGCAACAGCCCACGCTGTTGGCCATGCAGATGGGGCCACTCCTACGGTGCAGTCCCCTCCGCGGCAGCCGGCGCGGCAGCTGTGCAACCAAGAACCTGAAAATGTCTTGATGGCCTCGTCCGACCCTCGAGCGCGTCATGGCCCACGGTGAGTCCTGGAGGACAGGCGGAGGGAAGGCGCGCGTGTCAACACCTAGCGACACCGCGACGCCCGCCGCCAGTCCGACAGGCGCGATGGCCCCGATGTTCACAAGCCCGCACTCGCTGACGGCGGGTACCTGCCTTTCGAGGCTGGGTGCCCTGCCTTCACCCGCGAGCTGCGGCAAGTCCGTTGGCTGTCCACTCACACGTTCAAGCCAGAGATACCAGAGAAGTATGAGGGAAGACTGAACCCGGCAGAGTTCTTGAGCATCTACAACATCGTTGTTCAAGCTACTGGGGGAAGAGATGCGAAGGTATTCACCAACTACTTCCCTTTGGCACTCAAGCCAAATGTGAGGTCTTGGCTGATGCACCTGCCGAAGAACTCCATTTTGACCTTGGCTGATCTGTGCCATGAGTTCGTTGGCGCCTTCACGGGTGGCCATCAAGATCCAGGGCGGCCCAGCAACTTGCAGCTCCTCCCGCAGAAGGAAGGCGAGAGCCTGCGAAAATACATGCAGAGATTTAGCAGAGTCCACAGGAATATTCTAGACATCCACCCGGCAGCTGTGATAGCTGCGTTCCAATCCAACATGCGCAATCGTCGGATACGTTCCAAGATGAATGTTCGATTGCCCAAGACTGTGAAGGAGCATTACACTCTGGTGGATAAGTGTGCTCGAATAGAGGAGGGGAGGAAGCTCCCTGGAGAAGAGGATGGTGTCGACATCGATTCAGAGGATGATGACGAGGCCACCAGATAGAAAAAAGAACAAGAAGCGCAACAAGAGGCGCAAGGATAAGGCAGTGATGACCATTGAGGGATCGAGCATGCCTAGTACCGGCAAGAAAGCCAAGGTTGAGATAACCGGCAAGGAGGTTGCCATGTGCACTGACTGCCGGGAAGCCGCGGCTGCCGAGAAGGCTGGGAAAGGCGAGGGCCCATATTGCAAGATCCATCGGACAAAGGGCCACGATCTCCAGGAGTGTCATCTGGTTGAGCAGCTTGTGAAGAAGCAGAGGGCTGAATTTGAGAAGCGAGATAAAGATAAAGGTCAAAATGGCGCTGGCGGAAAGGGTCGGGGTGGCGGAGCAAGCCGCCCCAGCAAGGCTCCTCAGAATCAAGGGAAACCTGCCAGAGGCCGTGCGAAGGAGGATTGCAACGATGAGAGTGATGGAGGAGATGAAGAGGAAACCAGCGAGCTGGAATTCCACGAAGCCACTGACGCCCTGTGCATTGACAGGGGTGCATCTTTGCACTCCTCTCGACGCCAACCTAAACGATGGGCGCGTGAAGTCAATGTCGTGGAGCCAGCGGCAGACTCTCGAAGGCCGCTCAAGTGGTCCCGCATGCCCATCATCTTCGACGAAGAGGACCACCCTGACCGCACAACCGCGGTAGGATGCTTGCTGTTGTTGGTATCACCAACAATCCGCAACCTCAAAGTCACAAAGTTGCTGGTTGACGGCGGGGCTAGGTTGAATCTGATTTTTTCAAAGGTCATCAGCAAACTCCAGATAGCAGAAGAAGAGCTCAAGGTTACTGGTATGTTTCCAGGAATCAACCCCGGGAGGAGTCGTCCTAAGGGGAAAATCACGTTACCGGTGACATTTGGGGTGGAGTTAAATTACCTGACTGAGAAGATCGTGTTTGATGTGGTTGACCTCCCCCTGCCATACAATGGAATCCTTGGTCACCCAGCTTTGGCCAAGTTCATGGAAGCATCCCACTATGCCTACAACACCTTGAAGATGCCAGGGCCGGTGGGCATCATTTCCATTCCATCAGACGAGAAAGATGCAATTATTTGCGTGGACAAGATGTACCGGGATGCAGTCGCGGCAGAGGCTACTGAAGCTGCAATCCCCGCCAAGGAAAGTAATGTAAAGAAGAAGGCTAACAGGGACGCCGGCAAGGAATCCGGGAAGCATACCTCTTCGGGATATGCTATGCCTGTTGATGACTCGCCAGAGAGTTCCAATAGCAAGAGATCCAAGGCCTCTGCACCCGCTGTGAAACAGGTCCCGGCAGAGCTGGGTGGCGCTGGTGGTACTTACTATCAGCGCCACCCTCGATGACAAATAGGAAAGCGCGCTCATTGCCTTCCTGCGGGCGAATGTCGAAGTGTTTGCCTGGCAACCATCTGACATCCCCGGTGTTCCTAGGGAGGTAATTGAGCACCACCTTGTTGTCTCCCACATGCCCGATCCGTCAATCAGAAGGTCCGGAAGCAAGCTTTGGAGCGGCAGTAGTTGATTGTCAAGGAGATCAAGAAACTTGAGGTAGCTAGTCTGGTTAGAGGAGTGTTGCATCCAACGTGGTTAGCAAATCTAGTGGTGGTATGCAAGGCCAATGGGAAGTGGAGGCTGTGCATAGATTTTACGGATCTGAACAAGGCATGCCCAAAGGACCCATTTCCCTTGCCGCGCATGGACTAGATTGTGGATTCCACCTCCGGGTGTGACCTGCTTTCCTTTCTGGATGCCTACTCTGGATATCATCAAATCTTCATGTCCAAGGAAGACGAAGAGAAGACCGCATTCATCAGCCCATGTGGCACAAACTGCTTTGTGAGGATGCCTTTCGGGTTGAAGAGCACTGGGTCTACTTTCGCAAGAGCAGTTCAGATTGGTTTTGAGTCACAGTTGCACAGGAACGTTGAGGCTTACATGGATGATATTGTGGTCAAGACCAAGGACAGATCAACCCTCATTTAGGGTTTGGAAGAGACGTTTGCTAATCTGCACAAGATGAACTTGAAGCAAAATCTGGAGAAGTGTGTGTTTGGCGTTCCTTCCAGCAAGCTACTTGGCTTCTTTGTGTCCCACCGGGAGATAGAGGCCAAGCCCGACAAGATCAAGGCTATTGAGCAGATTCAAGAACCCAAGACAGTCAAGGACGTGAGGCGTTTGACTGGATGTGTTGCCGCGCTTAACAGATTCATTTCCAAGTCTACCGAGCGTGCCTTGCCGTTCTTCAAGGTTTTGAAAAAGGCAGGGCCCATGGAATGGACCCCAAAGGCAGACACCGCACTACAAGATTTGAAGGCCTACCTTTCCTCTGTGCCCACTTTGGTTGCTCCAAAACCTCCAGAGCCATTGCTGCTATACTTGGCGGCAACTAATCAGGTGGTTAGCGCAGCACTGGTGGCGCAGAGGGAAGTGGATGGAGCAGCAGACGCAACTTGTGTCCCTTCCGGTGAGGAAAGCGAACACACCCCTGCAAGGTCAGATGCAGATCAAGGTAGAGAAGAGCAAAGCAGCAGAAGCAGTTCTCTGGTCACGGCAAAGAAGAAAGTGGTGCAACGCCCAGTATACTTCGTCAGCTCCCTGTTGCACGGGGGCTAGATCCAGGTACTCTAGCATGCAAAAATTGATCTTTGGCCTTGTCATGGCCTCGAGGAAACTGCGCCACTACTTCCAAGCCCATGAGATCATAGTTGTCACCCGTTTCCCTTTGCAATGGATACTATGAAACATTGAGGCCACCGGCAGGATAGTGGAGTGGGCTTTGGAGTTATCCAGCTTTGGTTTGAAGTTTGAGAGCACATCAACCATTCAGAGCAGAGCATTGGCAGAGTTTATTGCAGAATGGACGCCAAGTCCTGATGAAGAGGTATTGGAGACAGTTATCCCCGGCAAGGAAGCGCCCCAAGAATGGATCATGTATTTCGATGGTGCCTTCTCACTGCAAGGTGCAGGGGCTGGTGTGCTTCTCGTTGCTCCCACCGGAGAGCACCTGAAGTACGTCGTCCAGATGCATTTTCCCCGGGAGGAGGCTACCAACAATACATCAGAGTATGAAGGGCTCCTTGCCGAGCTCAGAATTGCAACAGAACTGGGGATCAAGAAGCTGATCATCCACGGAGATTCACAACTTGTGGTGAGAGAAGTCAACAAGGATTACCAAAGTCCATTGATGGAGGCATACGTTGAGAAAGTGAGAAAGTTGGAGGAGCGCTTTGACGGATTGCAAACAGAGCACGTACCCCGTGTGGAAAACAGCATCGCTGATCATCTGTCAAAGTGCGCTGCGCAGAAGCTCCCTGTGGAACCAGGAACTTTTGCTCTCCATCGGACTTAGCCTTCGTAGCCCCTGCAACAATGGCCAGAAAGAGGAGGAAACTGGACTCCGGCAAGCCTCTCCCGGTAGAAACTCTCAATGATCCCGGAAGAAAGCTTGTCGGGCACAACTCCCCGTCGGTCGCTGAGCAGCGTCCTCCCGCTAGGCCACCGGTCCCTGCTGTCGAGGATTGCACTCTTACGGATGGGGAGGTGTCGTTAGTCCTCGTTGCCGAGCCATAGGCTCCGCCTTGGGCATGGCACATAGTCCATTTCCTCCAAACTGGAGAACTTCCCGAAGAGCAAGAAGAAGCTGAAAGAGTAGCCCGGAGGGCCAGTATGTATCAGCTCATTGATGACATGCTATAGAGAAGGAGGCCCAACAGTGTGAAATTGAAGTGCATTTGCCAGGAAGGAGGAAAGGAACTGCTGGCGGAGATACACAATGGTATGTGCGGCTCCCACATTGGATCAAGGGAGTTGGTTGGGAAAGCTTTCCGGCAAGGATTCTACTGGCCCACAGCCCTCCAAGATGCGGTTGAGCTTGTCACCAAGTGTGAAGCCTGCCAGTTTCATTCCAAGAACATCCACCTGCCTGCCCAAGCTCTTCAGACAATCCGTTTGTCATGGCCGTTTTCGGTCTTGGGACTCGATATCCTCGGCCCTTTCCACCGTGCTGCCGGGGGCTTTGACTTCTTATTCGTTGCAATCGACAAGTTTACAAAGTGGCCGGAAGTAGAGCCCGTGAGAAAGGTGACTGCTGAGTCAGCTATCAAGTTCTTGAAAGGATTGGTGTGCCGCTTCGGAGTTCCGGCCCGGATCATCACTGACAACGGCACCCAGTTCACAAGTCGCGCCTTCATGCAATACATTCATGCCCTCGGAAGCAAAATCTCGTTCGCCTCTGTGGCCCATCCAAGGAGCAACGGGCAAGCTGAGAGGGCGAACGCTAAAGTGTTGCGAGGACTCAATACAAGAACTTTCGATAGGCTGCAGAAGTGCGGCAGGCGGTGGATCGATGAGCTGCCGGTGGTTCTTTGGTCCCTCAGAACGACACCAAATCGAACTACCGGGCAGACTCCCTTCTCCCTAGTCTATGGGGCAGAAGCAGTTATCCCCATGGAACTCATTTACGGGTCACCTCGAGTGCTTGCCTACGATGAAGTAGCGCAAGATCAGCACCGGCGTGACGACGCTGTGCTACTCGAGGAGAACCGTCTCTGGACCGCTACGCGTGCCACTCGCTATCAGCAAGCCCTGCGTCGCTATCACAGCCGCAGAGTTCGTGCCCGGTGTTTTGAGGAAGGCGACCTTGTCCTTAGGCGCGTTTAGTCCGCCAAGGGTGCAAACAAGTTGACGCCAAAGTGGGAAGGCCCTTACCGGGTAGTACGAGTCACCAGACCTGGCGCAGTCCGTCTAGAGACTGGAGATGGCATTCAGTTGCAAAACTCATGGAACATTGAGCATCTCCGCAAGTTCTACCCGTAAGGCGCCGCTGCCGAGCCCTGCCCGGCAGCCACCCTTTTGTACATGCCTTGCCTCTGTTGCATGTAACCCCTTGTACAAAGCCAGGAGCAGACCCTGAGCAACAGAGAAATAAATGAAGCGCTGGGGGGCCCCTGACAATTGCATGCATGCATAAACATATCATGAGCATTGCCTGTTCATGTAGAATAGATCGCATGAGGCATCATTTTCATCTGCATCATACTGCAGGCTCCTACCGTGGATTCGGTCACGAAAAAGGAGAAGAGAAGACAAGCCTACATCGCGATCCCTAGCAAGCCCAAACAGATAAGTTCTCTCTCTTATCCATACGAGTTCTGTAAGTAAAAACATGTGCATAGGAAAACCTCGCCGCTTTCAAAACTTAGGTGCTCCCGTCCCTTGACTCGAGCGTTGCTTCGGTCAGGGAGGTTGTAGTGGCCTTTGGCGAGAAAGTTGGCGGGGGGCTGGTCCCTCTTCATGACTTGTGCCCGGCCGGCCCAGCCCTGCGGCAAGCAACTTGAGGGTACCGGCAGGATAGCCTACCGGGGAAAAACTTGTTTACTTCAGCGTAAAGAGGCATTCTCCCTCTGCATGGACATGTTACATGCACAAGTGCCCGGCAAGGTTTATCTTTTTCATTAATATGCTGATCAGCAAGTATAGACCTTACAGAACACAAACATGGATAAAAGAGATTACATAATTTGAACTAAAGTTTGGCAAGTGCCTACATATTTTAGATTGAAAAAAGATAAATGCTCATGATCCCCTTTTCTACTCCGTCTTTCCCTTCTTAGAAACTACAGGGGGAAACGAAGAAGACGGAGGGAAGGCCCGGCTGGGATTCGACGCCTCCCCAGGATCAGGATGACGCCGTTCCCAGGCTAGGAGGAAGAAACCGAAGGGCAGGTGTGGATGCTGACGCTGCCGGAAGCTCAACCAGTGGTGATGGTGCTGCCGGCAAGCACGCCTCGTCGGAGCGGTCGCCCCAGCTCAGGACGGGTAGTGGGTCGCCGCCACCTCCTTTACCACAGTCGCTCGAAGCTCCCGCCATGCCAACCAGGGCGAACACCAAGCGCTCTGGGTAGCTCTACAGAGAGCATGGTCGTCTCCAACGACCCGAAGACAAGGGGCTGCCACCATTTAAAGAAGCACACATGGGGACGAGGAGCTCGCCCATACACCGGGCAGGCGGTGCCCTGAGAGGAGGAATCCGCCATTACCGGCACCGAACCACCTTTGCGGCCACCCTCCGACGTAACAGGAAAAGAAGGACTAGGCCACGATCGACTACCACGCCTCGTGTCCATTATGGGCCTCGGCGTGGTGTCGCTTATGTCGCCCTCCACTAAGATTGGAGCTACGGGCGGCCCGGCGACGAGCGCACCAGAGTTCCTACCTTCGGTGCTACCACCACTCCGCCCGCACACCCCCCTGAGGCCTGCATGAAGACAGGAAGGAGATTCTGCCCAAGCACTCGACGTCGTCGACCCCAAGCCAGGGTCCGGGGCTTGGCCCCAAGCTCTCCTCTTCGGCATACCTCAGGAGGAAGCAGAGAATGAAGGAGATGAGCGGATGGATACTCCCACTCCTCCCCTGTCCCTCCTTTTATAGACGGGCCGGGGTCGGGAGCCACTCCCTCAGCGGGGGACCGCCGTCCTCCTCCACCAATCCATGAAGGCCAGGCACCTGCCTTAACGCTCTGCCGCACCACGCACCTCCGTTACCTACCCCACTCAATGCATACAGCATACGTGGCCTGGGATAAGGGCGTGGTGGGAAGAGTGAATTGGCAGTTACTCACCCATGCGTTAAAGTCATTCACGGGCCATTACAAGAGTGGCCCCACTGCAATTGGCGTTACACGACAGGTGGAAGAACCGGGAACTGGCCTGGGCTTAGGTTAATGAAAAAGCAAAGAAGATCTCAAAGGTCAAGTAGCTATTTCCCCCTCGCCTGTGCACAAGTTAGGGCCTACCCCGACATTCCCAGCAGTGCGTTCGGGCCAGGCCTGGGGGCTCCTGTCGGTGCAACAAACCCTGGGTCTGTTGCCCAGACTGTGCACAGGCCCAAGATAAAGATTGCAACATCCAAGACAAGACCAAGATGAAGAGATAGGCTCTTTGAGGAATCAAAGGGCAGGTTGAGAAGACCAAGTCAAGCCAAGAAGCAATTTACCGCTAAGGGAAAACCTCCCTTGCCGAGCAGGAGAGCCTGGCGAGGTCAAGGTTGCCCCAGAAGCAAGCCTCAGGATTGCCCCGGAAGGCCTGCCGGGGCATACGAAGGCAAAACACCCCGTCAAGGCTTCGCCACCCCACCTCACAGCGATGCAAGTCACCGATCGCGCGCGATGTCAAGCCCCAAGATGACTAAGTGGCTGCCTTTTGCCACATGGCAGCCATTTCCTACAGGAATCACCTCCAGATGAAACCTGTCCTGCGACGTGTCACACAAACAGAAGAGAAGGTGGCCAAACAGCCCGGCAAGGCATGCCGGGCAGGCCATGATGTGACACTGAGCGGCGCATTTAATGCGTACTGCTCTGTTTGTAGAGTAGATATGATAGCACTGTTCGCTATCTAATCAGTACACAATGACTGATTTGTCACTGTGGTGACCCCCTTATCTATAAAAGGAGGCCCATGGCAACCATAGAAAGGATTCGGACCCCCGTACACTCATACGCGCGTAGCTGCTCTCGCCCCGAGGCAACCCTGCCGGGCAAGAGCGCTGCATTTCCACCACTATCCGTCGTCAATCCACCAAAGCAGGAGTAGGCTTTTACGCCTCGCGGCAGCCCAAATCTTGGTAAAACTGCCCATGTGATATCTGCCGCGCTACACTGCGCTCCTCCGCTCTTTGTGCAACGTGCTCAGTCCCCCTGCCAAACCAAAAGGGGCCCTTGGCCCCATAGGTGGCCATGGTTTCCCATGACATCTTTGGCATGCCAGGTAGGGGGTTGCGTTTGCGCGAACCCGAGAAGTGTACGAAGCGCGTCATCTTCACCACCATCTTCTTCATCAATGGCTCCATCATCCATGGCGTCCAAAAAGAAGCCCGGCGCCGCAGCTCATCCATCCACCTCGAAGGCCCCGGCGCACACCCCCGCCAGCGCCGCGGGGGCTACGGCGACGCCTGGAAGTCCGGACGCTGCAGGGGACGTGGTCGGCACGGGCGGCGTCGTTACCACCTCCCCTGCGGCCGAAGCAGGAGCAGGAGGCACCGGGGAAGGACAGCACCAACTACATTCCAGCGGCCACGCCCCACAAGGTACAGGAGGAGAGATCATTCCATCTGCACCTCCTAGTCAGGCCGAGGGGCACAGCCGCAGCGGGGGTACTCGCTCTGGGGGGAATCGCAACTCCCCGACTGCTCCCACTGCGGGAGCAGTCGTAGAACATGCGCCACCCCCGGAATGAGCCGACCCAGCCGCTACACCAAACGGAGCCGCTGGCCCTCAAGCGCCTCCACCTCGTCCACACGTCATCTAGGCGGCTGGCTCACGACGACGAGAGCACGGCGCGACCGCTACCGGCACCGTCGGGAGCCGGGCGACGTTACGGTCTTCATCGACATCCATGCCAAGCACTGCTTCGGAGGCCATGGCGCATGCTCAGCTACTGTTGAAATTTCCGCCGGCAGCCGATCAGATGGATGAGTGGAGAGCCACCATTCAGAGTCTGATTGGCTTCACCGAGGCGGGAGGATCGCAGCGGGCTGGCCCACCACGGCCTCCGCAGGCAGCGGCAACAGCCCATGCTGCTGCCCATGCAAATGGGGCCACTCCTACGGTGCAGTCCCCTTCGCGGCAGCCAGCGCGGCAGCCGCGCAACCAAGAACCTGACAACGTCTCGATGGCTTCGTCCGACCCTCGAGCGCGTCAAGGCCCACGGCGAGTCCTGGAGGACAGGCGAAGGGAAGGCGCGCGTGTCAACACCTAGCGACACCGCGACGCCCGCCGCGAGTCCGACATGCATGATGGCCCCGACGTTGACAAGCCCGCACTCGCTGACGGCTGGTACCTGCCTTTCGAGGCTGGGTGCCCTGCCTTCACCCGCGAGCTGCGGCAAGTCCGTTGGCTGTCCACTCGCACATTCAAGCCAGAGATACCAGAGAAGTATGACGGAAGACTGAACCCGGCGGAGTTCTAGAGCATCTACACCATCGCTGTTCAAGCTACTAGGGGAAGAGATGAGAAGGTATTCGCCAACTACTTCCATTTGGCACTCAAGCCAAATGTGAGGTCTTTGCTGATGCACCTGCCGGAGAACTCCATTTCAACCTGGGCTGATCTGTGCCATGAGTTCGTTGGCGCCTTCACGGGCGGCCATCAAGATCCAGGGCGGCCCAGCAACTTGCAGCTCCTCCCGCAGAAGGAAGGCGAGAGCCTGCGGAAATACATGCAGAGATTCAGCAGAGTCCACAGGAATATTCTAGACATCCACCCGACAGCTGTGATAGCTGTGTTCCAATCCAACATGCGCAATCGTCGGATAAGTTCCAAGATGAACGTTCGATTGCCCAAGACTGTGAAGGAGCTTTACACTCTGGTGGATAAGTGTGCTCGAATAGAGGAGGGGAGGAAGCTCCCCGGAGAAGAGGATGGCGTCGACATCGATTCAGAGGATGATGACGAGGCCACCAGTCAGAAAAAGAAGAACAAGAAGCGCAACAAGAGGCCCAAGAATAAGGCAGTGATGACCGTTGAGGGATCGGGCATGCCTAGTACCGGCAAGAAAGCCAAGGCTGAGATACCCGGCAAGGAGGTTGCCGCGTGCACTGACTGCCGGGAAGCCGCGGCTACCGAGAAGGCAGGGAAAGGCGAGGGCCCGTATTGCAGGATCCATCGGACCAAGGGCCACGATCTCCAGGAGTGTCATCAGGTTGAGCAGCTTGTGAAGAAGCAGAGGGCTGAATATGAGAAGCGAGATAAAGATAAAGGTCAGAATGGCGCTAGCGGAAAGGGTCATGATGGCGGAGCAAGCCGCCCCAGCAAGGCTCCTCAGAATCAAGGGAAACCCGCCAGTGGCCGTGCGAAGGAGGATTGCAACGATGAGAGTGATGGAGGAGATGAAGAGGAAACCAGCGAGCAGGAATTCCACGAAGCCACTGATGCCCTGTGCATTGACGGGGGTGCATCTTTGCACTCCTCTCACCGCCAACTTAAACGCTGGGCGCGTGAAGTCAATGCCGTGGAGCCAGCGGCAGACTCTCGAAGGCCGCTCAAGTGGTCCCGCATGCCCATCATCTTCGACGAAGAGGACAACCCTGACCGCACCACCGCGGTAGGATGCTTGCCATTGTTGGTATCACCAACAATCCGCAACCTCAAAGTCACAAAGATGCTGGTTGACGGCGGGGCCGGGTTGAATCTGATTTCTTCAAAGGTCATCAGCAAACTCCAGATAGCAGAAGAAGAGCTCAAGGTTACCGGTACGTTTCAAGGAATCAACCCCGGCAGGAGTCGTCCTAAGGGGAAAATCATGTTACTGGTGACATTTGGGGGGGAGTTAAATTACCAGACTGAGAAGATTGTGTTTGATGTGGTTGACCTCCCCCTGCCATACAATGGAATCCTTGGTCACCCAGATTTGGCCAACTTCATGGAAGCATCCCACTATGCCTACAACACCTTGAAGATGCCAGGACCGGTGGGCGTCATTTCCATTCCATCAGACGAGAAGGACGCAATTATTTGCGTGGACAAGATGTACCAGGATGCAGTCGCGGCAGAGGCAACTGAAGCTGCAATCCCCGCCAAGGAAAGTAATGTAAAGAAGAAGGCTAACAGCGACGCCGGCAAGGAATCCGGGAAGCGTACCTCTTCGGGGTATGCTACGCCTATTGATGACTCGCCGGAGAGTTCCAATAGCAAGAGATCCAAGGCCTCTGCACCCGCTGTGAAACAGGTCCCGGCAGAGCTGGCTGGCGCTGGTGGTAGTTTCACTATCAGCGCCACCCTCGATGACAAATAGGAAAGCGCGCTCGTTGCCTTCCTGCGGGCGAATGTGGATGTGTTTGCCTGGCAACCATCTGACATCCCCGGTGTTCCCAGGGAGGTAATCGAGCACCACCTTGCTGTCTCCAACATGCCCAACCCATCAAGCAGAATGTCCGGAAGCAAGCTTTGGAGCGGCAGCAGTTTATTGTCGAGGAGATCAAGAAACTTGAGGTAGCTGGTATGGTTAGAGGAGTGTTGCATCCAACGTGGTTAGCAAATCCAGTGGTGGTATGCAAGGCCAATGGGAAGTGGAGGCTGTGCATAGATTTTACGGATCTGAACAAGGCATGCCCAAAGGACCCATTTCCCTTGCCGCGCATCGACCAGATTGTGGATTCCACCTCCGGGTGTGACCTGCTTTCCTTTCTGGATGCCTACTCTGGATATCATCAGATCTTCATGTCCAAGGAAGATGAATGGAAGACCGCGTTCATCAGCCCATGTGGCACATACTGCTTCGTGCGGATGCCTTTCGGGTTGAAGAGCGCCGGGTCTACTTTCGCAAGAGCAGTTCAGATTTGTTTTGAGTCACAGTTGCACAGGAACGTTGAGGCTTACATGGACGATATTGTGGTCAAGACCAAGGACAGATCAACCCTCATTCAGGATTTGGAAGAGACGTTTGCTAATCTGCACAAGATTAACTTGAAGCTAAATCCGGAGAAGTGTGTGTTTGGCGTTCCTTCCGGCAAGCTACTTGGCTTCTATGTGTCCCACCGGGGGATAGAGGCCAACCCCGACAATATCAAGGCTATCAAGAAGATTCAAGCACCCAAGACAGTCAAGGACATGAGGCATTTGACTGGATGTGTTGCCGCGCTTAACAGATTCATTTCCATGTCTGCCGAGCGTTCCTTGCCGTTCTTCAAGGTTTTGAAAAAGGTAGGGCCCATGGAATGGACCCCAAAGGCAGACACCGCACTACATGATTTGAAGACCTACCTTTCCTCTGTGCCCACTTTGGTTGCTCCAAAACCTCAAGAGCCGTTGCTGCTATACTTGGCGGCAACTAATAAGGTGGTTAGCGCAGCACTAGTGGCGTGGAGGGAAGTGGATGGAGCAGCAGACGCAGCTGGTGTCCCTTCCGGGGAGGAAAGCGAACACACCCCGACAAGGTCAGATGCAGATCAAGGTAGAGAAGAGCAAAGCAGCGGAAGCAGTTCTCTGGTCACGACAAAGAAGAAAGTGGTGCAGCGCCCAGTATACTTCGTCAGCTCCCTGTTGCACGGGGGCTAGATCCAGGTACTCTAGCATGCAAAAATTGATCTTTGGCCTTGTCGTGGCCTCGAGGAAACTGCGCCACTACTTCCAAGCCCATGAGATCATAGTTGTCACCCGTTTCCCTTTGCAACGGATACTCCAAAACGTTGAGGCCACCGGCAGGATAGTGGAGTGGGCTTTGGAGTTATCCAGCTTTGGTTTGAAGTTTGAGAGCACATCAACCATTCAGAGCAGAGCATTGGCAGAGTTTATTGCAGAATGGACGCCAACTCCTGATTAAGAGGTATTGGAGACAGTTATCCCGGGCAAGGAAGCGCCCCAAGAATGGATCATGTATTTCGATGGTGCCTTCTCCCTGCAAGGTGCAGGGGCTGGCGTGCTTCTCGTTGCTCCCACCTGAGAGCACCTGAAGTACGTCGTCCAGATGCATTTTCCCCGGGAGGAGGCTACCAACAATACAGCAGAGTATGAAGGGCTCCTTGCTGGGCTGAGAATTGCAACAGAACTGGGGATCAAGAAGCTGATCATCCGCGGAGATTCACAACTTGTGGTGAGAGAAGTCAACAAGGATTACCAAAGTCCATTGATGGAGGCATACGTTGAGGAAGTGAGAAAGTTGGAGGAGCGCTTTGACGGATTGCAAACAGAGCATGTACCCCGTGCAGAAAACAGCATCGCTGATCATCTGTCAAAGTGCGCTGCGCAGAAGCTCCCTGTGGAACCAGGAACTTTTGTTCTCCATCTGAGTCAGCCCTCCGTATCCCCGGCAACAATGGCCAGAAAGAGGAGGAAACTGGACTCCGGCATGCCTCTCCCGGTAGAACCTCTCGAGGATCCCGGCAGAAAGCTTGTCGGTCACAACTCCCCTTCGGTCGCTAAGCTGCTTCCTCCCGCTAGGCCACCGGTCCCCGCGGTCGAGGATTGCACTCTCACCGATGGGGAGGTGCCGTTAGTCCTCGTTGCCGAGCCACAGGCTCCGCCTTGGGCATGGCACATAGTCCATTTCCTCCAAACTGGAGAACTTCCCGAAGAGCAAGAAGAAGCTGAAAGAGTAGCCCGGAGGGCCAGTATGTATCAGCTCATTGATGACATGTTGTAGAGAAGGAGGCCCAACAGTGTGAAATTGAAGTGCATTTGCCGGGAAGGAGGAAAGGAACTGCTGGCGGAGATACACAATGGTATGTGCGGCTCCCACATTGGATAAAGGGCGTTGGTTGGGAAAGCTTTCCGACAAGGATTCTACTGGCCCACAGCCCTCCAAGATGTGGTCGAGCTTGTCACCAAGTGTGAAGCCTGCCAGTTCCATTCCAAGAACATCCACTTGCCTGCCCAAGCTCTTCAGAGAATCCGTTTGTCATGGCCGTTTTCTGTCTGGGGGCTCGATATCCTCGGCCCTTTCCCCCGTGCTGCCGGGGGCTTTGACTTCTTGTTCGTTGCAATCGACAAGTTCACAAAGTGGTCGAAAGTAGAGCCCGTGAGAAAGGTGACTGCTCAGTCAGCTATCAAGTTCTTGAAAGGATTGGTGTGCCGCTTCGGAGTTCCTGCCCGGATTATCACTGACAACGGTACCCAGTTCATGAGTCGCGCCTTCATGCAATACGTTCATGCCCTCGGAAGCAAAATCTCGTTCGCCTCTGTGGCCCATCCAAGGAGCAACGGGCAAGCTGAGAGGGCTAACGCTGAAGTGTTGCGAGGACTCAAGACGAGAACTTTCGATAGGCTGCAGAAGTGCGGCAGGCGGTGGATCGATGAGCTGCCGTTGGTTCTTTGGTCCCTCAGAACGACACCAAATCAAACTACCGGGCAGACTCCCTTCTCCCTAGTCTATGGGGCAGAAGCAGTCATCCCCACGAAACTCATTTACGGGTCACCTCGAGTGCTTGCCTACGATGAAGTAGCGCAAGATCAGCACCGGCGTGACGACGCTGTGCTACTCGAGGAGAACCGTCTCTGGACCGCTACACGTACCGCTCGCTATCAGCAAGCCCTGCTTTGCTATCACAGCCCCAGAGTTCGTGCCCGGTGTTTTGAGGAAGGCGACCTTGTCCTTAGGCGCGTTTAGTCCGCCAAGGGTGCAAACAAGTTGACGCCGAAGTGGGAAGGCCCTTACTGGGTAGTACGAGTCACCAGACCTGGCGCAG
This sequence comes from Thinopyrum elongatum, assembly GCA_011799875.1. Classification (NCBI taxonomy): domain Eukaryota; kingdom Viridiplantae; phylum Streptophyta; class Magnoliopsida; order Poales; family Poaceae; genus Thinopyrum; species Thinopyrum elongatum. Next base: position 298,302,789 of record CM022298.1, read on the forward strand.
TCCGTCTAGAGACCGGAGATGGCATTCAGTTGCAAAACTCATGGAACATTGAGCATCTCGGCAAGTTCTACCCGTAAGGCGCGGCTGTCGAGCCCTGCCCGGCAGCCACCCTTTTGTACATGCCTTGCCTCTGTTGCATGCAACCCCTTGTACAAAGCCAGGCGCAGACCCTGAGCAACAGAGAAATAAATGAAGCGCTGGGGGCCCCCCGACAATTGCATGCATGCATAAGCATATCATGAGCATTGCATGTTCATGTAGAATAGATCGCATGATGCATCATTTTCATCTGCATCATACAGCAGGCTCCTACCGTGGATTCGGTCCCGAAAAAGGAGAAGAGAAGACAAGCCTACATCGCGATCCCCGGCAAGCCCAAACAGATAAGTTCTCTCTCTTATCCATACGAGCTCTGTAAGTAAAAACTTGTGCATCGGAAAACCTCGCCGCTTTCAAAACTTAGGTGCTCCTGTCCCTTGACTTGAACGTTGCTTTGGTCAGTGAGGTTGTAGTGGCCTTTGGCGAGAAAGTTGTCGGGGGGCTGGTCCCTCTTCATGACTTGTGCCCGGCTGGCCCAGCCCTGCGGCAAGCAACTTGAGGGTACCGGCAGGATAGCCTACCGGGGAAAAACTTGTTTACTTCAGCGTAAAGAGGCATTCTCCCTCTGCATGGACATGTTACATGCACAAGTGCCCGGCAAGGTTTATCTTTTTCATTAATATGCTGATCAACAAGTATAGACCTTACAGACCACAAACATGGATAAAAGAGATTACATAATTTGAACTAAAGTTTGGCAAGTGCCTACATATTTTAGATTGAAAAATGATAAATGCTCATGATCCCCTTTTCTACTCGGTCTTCCCCTTCTTCGAAACTACAGGGGGAAACGCAGAAGACGGAGGGAAGGCCCGACTGGGATTCGACGCCTGCCCAGGATCAGGATGACGCCGTTCCCAGGCTAGGAGGAAGAAACCGGAGGGCAGGTGTGGATGGTGACACTGCCGGAAGCTCAACCAGTGGTGATGGTGCTGCCAGCAAGCACACCTCGTCGGAGCGGTCGCCCCCGCTCTTGATGGGTAGTGGGTCGCCGCCACCTCCTTTACCACTATCGCTCGAAGCTCCCGCCACGCCAACCAGGGTGAACACCAAGTGCTCTGGGTAGCTCTACAGAGAGCATGGTCGTCTCCAACGACCCGAAGACAAGGGGCCGGCGCCATTTAAAGAAGCACACATGGGGACGAGGAGCTCGCCCATACACCGGTACCGAACCACCTTTGCGGCCTTCCTCCGGCGTAACAGGAAAAGAAGGACTAGGCCACGATCGACTACCACGCCTCGTGTCCATTATGGGCCTCGGCGTGGTGTCACTTACGTCGCCCCCCACTAAGATTGGAGCTACGGGCAGCCCGGCGACGAGCGCACCAGAGATCCTACCTCCGGTGCTGCCACCGCGCTGCCCGCACACCCCCCTGAGGCCTGTGCGAAGACAGGAAGGGGATTCTGCACCAGCACTCGATGCCGTCGACCCCAAGCCAGGGTCCGGGGCTTGGCCCTAAGCTCTCCTCTTCGGCATACCTCAGGAGGAAGCAGAGAATGAAGGAGATGAGTGGATGGATACTCCCACTCCTCCCCCGTCCCTCCTTTTATAGACGGGCCGGGGTCGGGAGCCACTCCCTCAGCGGGGGACCACCGTCCTCCTCCACCAATCCATGAAGGCCAGGCACCTGCCTTAACGCTCTCCCACACCACGCACCTCCGTTACCTACCCCACTCAATGCATGCAGCATACGTGGCCTGGGATAAGGGCGTGGTGGGAAGAGTGAATTGGCAGTTACTCACCCATGCGTTAAAGTCATTCACGGGCCATTACAAGATTGGCCCCACTGCAATTGGCGTTACACGACAGGTGGAAGAACCGGGAACTGACCTAGGCTCAGGTTAATGAAAAAGCAAAGAAGATCTCAAAGGACAAGTAGCTATTTCCCCCTCGCATGTGCACAAGTTAGGGCCTACCCCGACATGCCCGGCAGCACATTCGGGCAAGGCCTGGGGACTCCTGTCGATCCAACAAACCCTGGGTCTGTTGCCCAGACCGTGCACAGGCCCAAGATAAAGATTGCAACATCCAAGACAAGACCAAGATGAAGAGATAGGCTCTTTGAGGAATCAAAGGGCTGGTTGAGAAGACCAAGTCAAGCCAAGAAGCAAGTCACCGCTAAGGGAAAACCTCCCTTGCCGAGCAGGAGAGCCTGCCGAGGTCAAGGTTGCCCCGGAAGCAAGCCTCAGGATCGCCCCGGAAGGCCTGCCGGGGCATACGAAGGCAAAACACCCCGCCAAGGCTTCGCCGCCCCACCTCACAGCGACGCAAGTCACCGATCGGCGCGGTGTCAAGCCCCAAGATGACTAAGTGGCTGCCTTTTGCCACATGGCAGCCATTTCCTACAGGAATCACCTCCAGATGACACCTGTCCTACAACGTGTCACGCAGACAAAAGAGAAGGTGGCCAAACATCCCGGCAAGGCGTGCCGGGCAGGCCATGATGTGACACTGAGCGGGGCATTTAATGCGTACTGCTCTGTTTGCAGAGTACATATGATAGCACTGTTCGCTATCTAATCAGTACACAATGACTGATTTGCCACTGTGGTGACCCCTTTATCTATAAAAGGAGGCCCATGGCAACCATAGAAAGGATTCGGACCCCTGTACACTCATACACGCGTAGCTGCTCTCGCCCTGAGGCAACCATGCCGGGCAAGAGCGCTATGTTTCCACCACTATCCATCATCAATCCACCAAAGCAGGAGTAGGCTTTTACACCTCGCGGCGGCCCAAACCTGGGTAAAACTGCCCGTGTGATCTCTGCCGCGCTACACTGCGCTCCTCCGCTCTTTGTGCAACGTGCTCAGTCCCCCTCCAAACCAAAAGGGGCCCTTGGCCCCATAGGTGGCCGTGGTTTCCCACAACACAGTGCGAGGCACAAACAGCAAATCCTTAACCAGAAATGTGGTCCTTGGAGATTCTCCTTCAGTGAGTCGATTCATCAGCACTTGCATCAAATGATTTGGAAGCTCAGGTTCTTCATATATGCATTTGGTATTTTCCTAAGGTGGATCAACCGGTAGAGCTCGAAGAAATTTATTAGTTGGAGCTTTGCAATGAGTATTTTCAGTCATCCAGTCCATAGCCCAGGAGTGAATGTCTTCAACATCACCAGATAGATGCAATGTAGCATAGAACTTTAGAATAAGCTCTTCATTGTAGTCACAGATGTTAGAACAAAGGCTTAGCAATCCTGCATCGTGAAGAACAGCCAACACATGCCTGAATCATGGTAGAGACTCCATATCCACATGAGGAATATGGCCATGAGGAAAGACCTTATTTTTGTGAAATAGTAGAGAGGAATAGAAATTCATCTGCGTCTTAGTCCAGAAGCACTAACACCTTTTATTGCCCGAGTCATAAGGTGACTCACCAATGAAGAAATTCTTCTCAGCAAAGAATGCAGCATTGTCAAACTTGCGTCTCTTGTCGCTTTTGCCCACCTTGGGCATTGAAGGCACCGGCTGAAGATTTATCTTCTTCGGCTTCACGTCAAATATTGGCCTAGGAGAGCCAGTTGAGTCCTTTCTATCTGTGGTAGCATCTGACTTAGCAATTTCTTTAGCGGTAGCAAATGGAGTTGCGTAGAAGGAACATATTCTTCGCGCTGAGGAGGGTGATGTGCAACATCAATAGTCAATATAGGTTGCACAATTTCTTCACCTGGTGCAGCTGGAATTTCTTCAGGAATGGTCTGAAGAGAAGTTTGATGTTCTTCAGAACTAGTGTGAATTTCCTCAGTTCTAGCAGGCGACTGAGGCACTTGTGTGAGAGGCGTTGTGATGGGAGAACTTGGGTGAAATGCATCCCAAAATTCTTCATGCAGTACTAGCATCGTGGATCCATCAATGTTCACGTCCTCTTCTATTTCTTCATCTCCTTTAGATGAAGCGGCCTGTTCTGCAGTCACTCGAAGTGGTTGTTGTTTCCACGATGATACCAGTGGAAGTGAAGCATCTGCTTCAAGTTCGATTTCTTCATCCATCCGCTCTGTGGTAGCAGCAGAATGGGTGTCTTCATCTTCATCAGCAGGTGGAATAACATATTCTACCCCATAGGGCACAATCTGAAAATCTCCAACATTTCTTGTCGGGGGCGCTGAGGCCAATGGTGTTGCATCAATTGGCACAACTGAAGACAATGGTGTCGTCTTCAGCTTCTTCACTGATTCAGTGGAAGGTGGGGCTGAAGCTTTTCTCTTCTTAGCTTCTTTCTCAATAGCCTTGGTCTTCTTCGCTTATGATGCAGAAGGAATCATGATATTCTTCACACGTGAAGAACTTGAAGGAGTTGCTGTTGAGGAAGATGATCGTGCAATGACTTCAGGCGCGACTGATGTAGTTTCCCTGGCACTTTCTTTAGGCACATCAGTCTCTGATGCCCTAGCAGGTTCTTCAGGTGGAGTCGCAGATGCACTGTCCTGAGAAGTTTGTGGCTGAGCTGAGGAACTTGATGGAGGCGCTTGACCTTGTTTGGGTCGTCAACTACGTGGTTGGTTGCATTGATGAACATGTCACGCACACCACAATAGTGATTGGCTTGACATTCATACTCTTCAGGGAGCTGCTAGATCTCAGCTTGCATAGAGACAAGCTGCTCAGGAGATATGGTGAGCATATTGTTCTTCAGCTCCTTTTGTTTCTGCAGCTGCTGCTTCCTCACAAGCTTTGCTTGTTCTATTTTTAGCATCTCATTTATGATGAACGAAGATAGCATGTGACTAGGACCAGGGGGCAATCAAGGTCGTCAAGAGGTGTATCTGGCTTCTTGCACTAGATATCAATGAAGCCTAGAATTTTCTTTAGGTCGAGCAGAAGTGGCACTAATGTATTCTTGGCAATAGCAACTTCTTCTGCTCTTCTTCTGACGAACTCTGCTAGTTCATCTTCAACGGCCATGCCATGTTCATCATCCTGGGGCACAATGGCCTTGCTCTTTGGGCTAGATCTTGTTCCACGGCCTGCAGGGGCCTTCATCTTCAACTTTGGCATATTCGTCAAAGTATGCCTACTAGCTGAGTGCTACTTGTGAGCTGCGTTGGAATTTCCTTGAAGAGGAGAGGATGAAGCAGTACAGTAGAGATAAGTATTTCCCTCAGATAAGAACCAAGGTTATCAATCAAGTAGGGGAACCACAAAGAACCTCGTTAGCAGCACCTGCACACACAAAAGCAAATACTTGCACCCAACGCAAATAACGGGGTTGTCAATCCCCTCGGCGATTATTTGTAAGGATCAAATCTCATAGTGATAGGCAAATAGATAAATTGCAAAATAAAATAACGGCCGTAAAATTGCACCAAGGTATTTTTGGATTTTATACATCATAAAGGTAGACCCGGGGGCCATAGTTTCCACTAGAGGCTTCTCTCTCGAGCACATAAAGTACGGTGGGTGAACAAATTATTGTTAGGCAATTGATAGAAAAGCGCATAGTTATGATGATATTCAAGGCAATGATCATGTATTTAGGCATCACGTCCGAGACAAGTAAACTGACTCCTGCTTGCATTTACTACTATTACTCCACCCATCGACCGCTATCCAGCATGCATCTAGAGTATTAAGTTAATAAAAATAGAGTAACGCCTTAAGCAAGATGACATGATGTAGACAAAGTAAACCCATGCAATATGTATAAACCCCATCTTTTTATCCTTAATGGCAACAACACAAATACGTGTCATGTCCCTTCCTATCACTGGGATTGAGCACCGCATGACTGAACCCATCACGAAGCACCTATCCCATTACAAGAAAAATCAATCTAGTTGGCCAAACTAAACGGATAGATCGGAGAGAAATACAATGCTATAGTAATCATGCATAAAATAATTTAGAGAAGACTCAATTAATATTCATGAATAATATGGTCATAAACCCACAAGTCATCGGATCCCAACAAACACACCGCAAAAGAAGATTACATCGAATACAACCCACATATCACCATCTCTATATCTCAAAACTACTGCAAGGAATCAAACTTATCATATTCAGTGATCTACATGAAAGTTGTATTATATCCCTCTTGAATATCTATCATATTAGGACCAGTTTCATAACCCATGCATATTGCCATTACTATTTATTAGATTCTCAAAAAGATATAAGTGAAGCATGAGAGTGCAACTATTTCTTTAAAATATAACCACCACCATGCTCTAAAAGATATAAGTGAAGCACTAGAGCAACTACGTAGCTCAAAAGATATAAGTGAAGAACAAAGAGTATTCTAACATATCACGAAATGCGTGTCCCTCTCAAAAGGTGTGTGCAGCAAAGATGATTATATCAAACTAAAAAGAAAACAAAGCAAAGACTCATATAATACACGACGCTCCAAGCAAAACTCATATCATGTGATGAATAAAAATATAGTTCTAAGTAATTTACCGATGGTTGGTAGATGAAAGAGGGGATGCCTTCTGGGGCATCCCCAAGCATAGACGGTTGGGTATCCTTGAATACCACCTTGGGGTGTGTTGGGAATCCCAAATATTAGGTTCTTTCCACTCCTTATTCCTTCATCCATCGCGATCTCACTTATAACTTGAAAACTTCAACACACAAAACTCAACAGAAAACTCGTGAGATCCGTTAGTATAACATGCAAATCATAAACTTTAGGTACTGTTGTAAACCCACTCGTATTTTATTATAGCATAACACCTGCTATATTCTAACTTATCCATTACTTATACCCCCCGATATATTCCATAGATTCATTAAAACAAGCAAACTATGCAACGAAAACAGAATCTGTCAAAACAAAACAGTCTATAATGATTTGAACAAACGCAATACTTCTGTAACTCCAAAAATTATGAAAAATTAGTACAAGATGGGAAATTTGTATATCGATCATGTGTAAAAAAATCAGAATTTTATCACGTTCCTGTAAATTTAAACAATCATAATAAATCATGGGTAGCAAAATTGGTTGAATTAGTTGTTTTTCCACAGAATCAAAGCAACTATCAACCAAATCATCCCAGAGGCTTTACTTGGCACAAGCACTAATTTAAACACAAAAACACAATCATAATAGTAGCATAATTGTGTGAACGCAACAAAAAAGGAAAAGGAAAAATTAAGATAAATATTGGGTTGCCTCCCAACGAGCGCTATTGTTTTACGCCCCTAGCTAGGTGTAAGACATAGTTTCAAGTGTTGTTATCTTTAAAATTAATTCCATAGGTGGCCCTCATAATTAAGTCATATGGTGGCTTAATAATATTTCTTGGGAAGTGTTCCATTCCTTTCCTTAATGGAAATTGGAATCTTATATTACTTTCTTTCATATGAATAATAGCACCTATAGTATGTAGGAAAGGCCTACCAAGTATTATGGGACAAGACAGATTGCAATCAACATCAAGAACAATGAAATCAACGGGCACATAATTTCTATATGCAAAAATAAGAACATCATTTATTCTACATAATGGTTTCTTAATAGTTGCATCCTCTCAGTGCAAATTAAGGGAACATTCATCAAAATCATGAAGGCCTAGCACATCACATAAAGATTTTGGTATAGCGAAAACGCTAGCACCCAGATCACGTAAAGCACTGCACTCATAATTTTTAATCTTTATTTTAGTAGTAGGTTCCCATTCATCATATAATTTCCTAGGTATTGAAACCACCAATTCTAGCTTTTCTTCTAAAGCTTTCATCATAGCTTCTACAATATGTTTAGTAAAAGCTTTATTTTGTTCATAAGCATTGGGTGAATTTATCATGCATTGCAACAAGGAAATACATAGAATTAAAAAACAACTATCATAATTAAAGTCCTTGAAATCCAAAGTAGTGGGCACATCATTATTTAAAGTTTTGACCTCCCCTAACCCACTTTTATCAATTTTTTCATTAAGATCATCACCTCCGAACAAGTGGGATGCCTTCTAGATAAAGTTGAGTCATATTTAGTCCCTTTTTCATCAAGTTTTATGTTACTAAATAAAGATTCTATGTGTGAGGCACCAATAATTTTAATATCTTCATCATGATTATGGTAAAAATTGGGCGGCATAGCCTTTTCTAGGAATTCTCGCTTAGCTCTCAAGCTAGCGGTTCTTTCTTTACTTTCATTAATGGAGACATAGATATCTTTAATGGACTCATTAATATAAAGCTTAGGTGGCAAAATTTTATATTTGAGATTTTCCACATCATGAGCAATTCTATCCATGTTCCTAGCCATGTCTTCAACTTTAAAAATCTTTTGAGAATTAATGAATTATTTAATATTACTTTCAAAATCAGTAGGTATTATATTATTATTACAAGAATTTCCATGAGAATTACCATAATTATTGGAGGAATTCTAGGATACGGCCTAGGATTAAAATTGCCTCTATAAGCATTGTTATTGAAATTATTTCGACAGACAAAATTCACATCAACGGAATCATTATTTATCTCAATCAAAGTAGATAACGGCACATCATTAGGATCAACATGAGAATTCTTACTAGCAACCATTTTCATAAGAGCATCCATTTTATCACTCAATGTAGTAATTTCCTCAATAGAGTTTACCTTCTTACCAGTTGGAGCTCTTTCGGTATGCCATTGAGAGTAGTTGGCCATAATATTATCAAAGAGTTTTGTAGGTTCTCCTGCTTCTCCTAATGTGATTTTCATAAAGGTTCCACCTACGGCGGAGTCTAAAAGATTTCTAGAAACAAAATTTAGCCACGCATAGAAATTTTGTATAATCATCCATAAACTTAAACCATGAGTGGGACAACTTCTTATCATTAATTTCATCTCCCCAAGATTTTGCAACATTTTCTTCTCAGGTTGCTTAAAATTCATAATTTGATTTCTAAGAGAAATAATTTTTGCTGGAGGAAGAACTTGGCAATAAAAGCATCCTTACACTTATCCCAAGAATCAATACTATTTCGAGGCAAGGATGAAAACCAAGTTTTAGCACAGTCTCGTAGTGAGAAGGAAATAATTTCAGTTTGACAATATTATTATCCACATCTTTTTTTCTTTTGCATATCACATAATTCAACAAAAGTATTAAGATGGGATGCAACGTCTTCATTAGGACTACCAGAAAATTGTTCTGTCATAACAAGATTTAGCAAAGCGGCATTAATATCACACCACTCTGCACTAGTGGCGGGAGGAGCAATTGGAGTTCAAATAAAATCATTATTATTAGTATTGGACAAGTCACACAACTTGGTTTCTTGAGACACAGCGACAAAGCAAGCAAACAAGCAAACAAAAATATTTTTGTGATTTTTTTGTAAAATTGTTTTAGAAGTGGGGGAGATGAAAATGAGAGGCAAAGGCAAATAAAAAGGCAAAATAAAATATAAGAGCAAGTAGATGATAGTTTATGCGAAGGTACTTGATAGGTTTGGTGATGTCTCCCTGGCAATGATGCAAAAAATTCTTCCTGCTACTTGTGATCTGTGTTGGGATTTCCTCAAAGAGGAGAGGATGAAGTAGTATAGTAGAGATAAGTATTTCCCTTAGTTAAGAACCAAGGTTTTCAATCCAGTAGGAGAACCACACAGAACCTCGTTAGCAGCACCTGCACTCACAAAAGCAAATACTTGCAGCCAACGCAAACAAGGGGATTGTCAATCCCCTCGGCGGTTATGTGCAAGGATGAAATCTTGTAGTGATAGGCAAATAGATAAATTGAAAATTAAAATAACGGTAGTAAAATTGCAGCGAGGTATTTTTGGATTTTATATATGATAAAGGTAGACCCGGGGGCCATAGTTTCCACTAGAGGCTTCGCTCTCGAGCACATAAAGTACGGTGGGTGAACAAATTATTGTTGGGCAATTGATAGAAAAGAGCATAGTTATGATGATATTCAAGGCAATGATCATGTATATGGGCATCACATCCTAGACAAGTAGACCGACTCCTGCCTACATTTACTACTATTACTCCACCCATCGACCGCTATCCAGCATGCATCTAGGGTATTAAGTTAATAAAAATAGAGTAACGCCTTTAGCAAGATGACATGATGTAGACAGAGTAAACCCAAGCGATATGAATAAACCCATCTTTTTATCCTTAACGACAACAATACAAATAAGTGTCATGTGCCTTTCTGTCACTAGGAATGAGCACCGCAAGATTGAACCCAACACAAAACACCTCTCCCATTGCAAGAAAAATCAATCTGGTTGGCCAAACTAAACGGATAGATTGGAGAGAAATACAAAGCTATATTAATCATGCACAAAAGAGTTTAGAGAAGACTCAAATAATATTCATAGATAATCTGATCATAAATCCACAATTCATCGGATCTTAACAAACACACTGCAAAAGAAGATTACATCGAATAGATCTTCAAGAACATCAAGGAGAACATTGTATTGAAGATCAAAGAGAGAGAAGAAGCCATCTAGCTACTAGCTGTGGACCCGTAGGTCAGTGGTGAACTACTCACGCATGATTGAAAGGGCAGCAAGGATGATGTAGAACCCCTCCATGATTGATTCCCCTCCGGCAGGGTGCCGGAAAAGGCCTCCAGATGGGATCACAGAAATAGAAACTTGCGGTGGCGAAAAAAGTGTTTCGGGTGGCTCTCTGATGTATTGGGAATATTTGGGAATTTATAGAGGTGGAACTAGGCCAGGAGGTGCCGCAAGTGGCCGACAAGCGTGGGAGGCTGTAAGTGCATCTAGTGCCACCCCTAGTTGGTTTTGGAGTATTGACAACAAACATGGTTGAGGGACTAATGTGTTTGTGAGAATTGCAGAATAACACAGGTAGAAGTCCCTCAGTGATTCTGTTTTCCTACAAGAGATGACCCCTAAAAATATATGAAGACATTGAAGACAATGGCGGTTCGTGAAGACATTCATGTCGAAGATAATGACGTGTGAAGACATTCACTTGAAGACTATGGAGTGCGAAGACATAGTTTCTTTCATAGTTTCATATTCTTCCTTCTTGAGTCATAGGAACCACTGAACTATTAAGTGGGGTCCCAGTGAACAAAGTTAGAAAACTGACGTGATGCTCAACCCAAAATCCTATGTCTTTGAGTGAAGACAATGAGAGAAAATCTTATCCGGAGTTGGATGAGTCAGCTTTGCTTGTAGCCCAAGTCAAGCTGCCACGTGTGTTTGAAATCTGACCATTGGATACGTGTCAGTTCCTTAGTGACCAAGGATCATTTCGGACATATCATGTCGGGTTGCCTCCTGGCTATAAATAGCCCACCCCCAACACCATAAATTGGTGGCTACCCAGAGTTAGTGCACGGCTTTTGTCGTTTGAGAGCAACCCACCTCTGAAGCCTTTGAGAGAGAAATCCTTGCGAGGACAAAGCCCAAAACACCCAGAGCCAAAGAGTGTTAGGCATCACTGAAGTCTTTCTGTCCGCGTGATCTGAAGACTTATTACACTTGAGGATTGTGCATCCTCCAGCTAGTTAGGCATCACATTCTGAGGATCCAAGAGTCAATGTGGATCACCAGTGAACGGAGTCTGTGAAGGTTTGGAAGTCTACCTTGAAGACTTACCTGCGTGATTGGGCGAGGACTAAGTGTCCTTAGCTCAAGGGGAAAAGGTGAAGACGTGGTCTTCTGAGTTCAATCTCAGACACCCTAACCAGATGTATAGTTGTCATAGCAACTGGAACTGGTCTACCAAATCCTTGTCTTCACCAAGCAACTGGTTTTATCCCCTATCTCCTTTACATTTCAGTTTGTCTTCGTGAAGTCATTGCTTGTCTAATCTGTTTGACTTCATTGTGTGAAGGCGTTCATTAGTTTGGCTTCGTACTATCTTCCCATTCCGATTTGTTCTACCTAGCTGCTATTAGTCTTCGTGCTTTCATTGTACTATTTACTTGCCTAATGCCTGTCTAGTGTAGCTTATCCTCCACTGCATATCATATAGGTGTTGTTTGACTGTCCGTCTTTGAGGATCTTGTATCTTTTGAAGACTTTCATAAAAATCGCCTATCCCCCCCCATAGTCGATAACTAGCACTTTCAATTGGTATTAGAGCAAGGTGCTCCCTTGTTCTGTGTGATTCGGTTTAACCACCTGGAGTTTTAGCTAGGTTGAATTTAGGGATAATCAAGGTCTCCGCTGCGTGCCCCATCTTTGATGGCACTGATTACCCCTACTAGAAGAATAAGATGCACATGCATCTTGAAGCCATTGACAATGACCTCTAGTATGTCATCAGGACAGGCGTTCCCAAGGTCGGTGAAGGTGTCACCGCTGCTGATGTCAAGAGGTTCACGCAACTGGACTCAACTGCCAAGAACATAATCTGTGGTCATCTGACCAAAGGGCAGTATGGCCGTGTGAGTGCTCTGGAATCTGCGAAGCTAGGCTGGGACTGGCTGTCCAAGGTCAACGAAGGTGTCTCAACTCAAAGAGATTCCAGAATCGATGTGCTTCGCAACCTCTTCAACAGATTCAAGAGGAATGACAATGAGAATGTCCAGCTCACTTTTGACCACCTCACTGATATCACAAATGAACTTCAAGCTCTTGGCGCCACTGAAATCACCAAGCATGAAGTCATGAAGAAGCTACTCAGATCACTTGACAACTCATTTGACACTCTAGCATTGATGATTCAAGAACGCCCTGACTTCAAAGATCTTGATCTGTCTGACACTTGAGAGGCTCAACACACATGAGTTCCAGCTATCCAAGAAGAGAGATATCTATGGCCCCAATTATGGTCGATCCCGTGCTTTGAAGGCAAAAGTTGTTTCCTCATCTGAAGAAGAATCTGACTGCAGCTCTGATGATCCTAAAGACATTGGCAAAGAGCTAGCTATGCTTGTGAGAAAGTTCCAAAAGTTCTCCAAGAAGAATTGCTTCGGAAAGCCTTCAAGATCTAGCTCCAAGAATGATGAGGCTTCCACTCGTGATTACAAGAAGAGAACATGCCACAAATGCAAGAAGCCAGGCCACTACATATCTGAATGTCCTCAATGGGACAAGGAAGCAAAGAAAAAGAAGAAGAACAAGGAATATGAATCTGACGACAAGAAGAAGAAGAAACCCTCAGAGTCGTCTTCAAAGTCTTCTTCAAAGTCTTCATCTCATAAGAAGAGCTCATCTGGCAAGGCTCGTGCATTCATTGGCAAGGATATGGATTCAGAGGAGGAGTCTGCTTCTGAGGAGGCGAAGGTGGAGTCTGAGGAGGAGTCTGATTCAGGCGTGGCAAGCCTGGCTTTGGCTTCTGCATTCGTCGCCAAGTCCATCTTCAACCCTGAAAACAATGGTCACGACGTCGACGCCGAAGCCAATGATGACGACGACTCTGCTCCCACCTACTGCTTCATGGCAAGAGGTGCTAAGGTAAACTCACGCGATGCTTACTTTCAGACCTCCAGTGAAGATGACTCTGAATGTGAATCCAAACCCAGCTATAAGACTCTTGCTAAAATTGCAACTGAACAACAAAGAGCCATGGAAAAGATTCAAAAATTTCTAGACAAAAGCGATGACCTACTGGACGAGGAAATGAATCGAACCCAGTCATTAATCAAAGACATCAAAAATCTTTGCATTAAGTACGAGGAACTTGAAAGTCATCATGAAACCCTCTGAGCTACTCATGAGATGCTTTCCTATGATTATCTTCAAAGGAAGCAAGATCTAGAGAAACTGAGAGCGTCTCATGAAGATCTTCAAAAGGAAAACGATTCACTACTCGCTCAACAGATCAGTTCCGCTCAGGAAGATTTTGTGCCACCTTGTTTAAAATTCCTTGAGCGTGACAATGCTATCTCTATTGCTGAATGTTCTACTGCTTCTGAAGTTGCAATATCTTCAACTGCTGATGTGGTAACTAACCCCTCTTCCGAGGATGCCACTACTATTGCTGATGTGAATGCCAGGTTGAAGACATTGCTTGAAACAGGCATGTACAAAAGCCTCAAAGGGCATCAAACACTATGTGATGTCCTCAAGAAACAGATTCTGAACCGAAACCCTAGGAAAGAGGGTGTTGGTTTTGAGAGGAAAATGAATGCTGATGGTTCATACGTGAAGCCTGAGCAGTACCCCAAAACCACATGGGTTGCTGCACAGGGCCCTTCAGTGGATCCATGCACTTTATATGGCTTCACTTGTGATAACCCTATTATCATTGATGAGTCATTTGACTCAAACTATAAACTGTTCAAAAATAAAAAATGGTGAAGTATTTGCCATGTTTATTGGATCTAACTGCAAGAATTGGTCACCTATGAAGAAGATCTGGGTTCCTAAAAGTTGTATTGAGAATCTTCCAGTGAATGTCATCATGACACCACCAGGGAAGAAGACAAACCCCAGACCAAAGGCTTCATCTGGCCCAAAGGCTTCATACAGATAGAGGACCTCATATGCTCACCCTAACGCCAATGTTTTGCAGGGAAACTATCATCAGACTCATGAATATGAGCTGGTTTCATCAAACTGCTATGTTCACAAATCAAAGAATTTTTTTGCATATTCTTTTGAGTACTATTCACCTCCTGCAAAACTATTTTCTAGGGCTCCAAAGCCAAAGTTCTCAGATGCTGCACTTAGACTCATTGCTTCTAAGCCACCACTTAAGATGTGGGTGGTAAAGAAGAATTAACTTCTCTTGCAGGGAAAGGTCTCCAGTCAGAAATCATTGATTTCTAAAGACAATGCTGGGGACCTAAAACATCTTGTGGGACGCAAGATAAAGTGTCAAAATGGTCTTACCATTTATTTCGTCCCTGGATTTCTTGATGAGCATCCCATCAAACCACCCAAGAATCTTAATTTTGATAGTATGCTTTGGCAAAGGTAGTTCAGGGGTCAATTCTTGGAGCATAGCTCATTTCTAAGTCCCCAACCCATCTCGTGCTCGTGCTGTACGTGTACATCAAATGTTTGTGCTTCACAATACTCTTGGTGAAGCCTATCCCGCTAACTGCACTGTAGGGTATGACTCCGAAAGCTACTGAATAGAGTATGGGCAGTGGATGCACTAACCACATGACTGGTGAACGAAGTCTTCTCATGGATTCAACTCTGTCAGATTCAGGGCTCCACAGACCGAAGAAATATTCGAACTCTGGGGCGTGTGCGAAGAACTCAACCTCTCCAACCAACCAACCCGTCGCCCTACAACCTAGCTCGATGAACAAGGAAGAAGATGAACATGGCAGTTTACCCAGGTTTGGGCCACCTTGCGGTGTAAGACCCTACTCCTGCTTTGTGGTGGATTGGCCTCACGAGGGGCTGAGGATGAACTAGTACGGAGGATGAACAAGCTCGCGAGGCTCGCCCTGGTGGGAAAATGAGTCGACCTATTCTATGGTGGTGGCTAACCTATATTTATAGCGGCCTCGGTCCTCATCCCCGAAAATGAAGGCGGGAAGGGATTCCACAACGGCCAATTTGAAAGGGGACAAGTAGTACATCTTATCCTGATGAAAGGTGGTCTTCGCCTGCAAAGCTTCTGGTCATGATGCTGCGGTGGGCTCGGCGATGACATCTGTCTTGCCGTCCTGGCGGTCTTGCTCTCGTTGCATGGGAATGGAAACCTTTGGCTGATTCCTTGGGACCCCGCGCCTGCGCTTACCTCCTTAGCACCAAAGAGGAAACCTGCTCCTCTGCGCCCGCTGGCGCCCGCCTGGCCTTGGTCGTCATGGCTTGCGTCACCGCAACTTCATGAGGTTGGGCACTTGCATGGGATCTCCGCTCATCAGGAGCAGCCCAGGGGTGGCCGCTCCCTCAGGAGGTCTTGGCATCGTCCGCCTCGCGAGGCTTGACCCCTTGTGAGGGTCTTGTCTTGTTGGTGTTGTAGATGGGCCGTACCAGGCCATCGATGGAGCCACGCCATGGGCCGCAGGCAGGCAAATTTGGGTACCCTGGTTCCCAGAATGCCGACAGTAGCCCCCGGGACCAAGGCGCGCTCGGACTTGGCTTTGAGGCGAAGCCAATGGGCAAGGGCGAAGTGCCGTAGGCCCGAATCGCCTGCGGGCCAGGCTGACGCATGGCGCCGTGATGGGACGTGGGCGTCTCCACTTCCCCATGCTGCCTCGGCAACTGTCCAGGCTGACAAAAAGACTGGCGCTCGCACCGCACCATCATTTCCTTTTCTTCGCATTGCTCCAGATCCCCTTTCTTCTTGCCGGGAACACCTCCAGATCTAGTTGAATTCCTCCTCCCTTCCGCATCTCCTCTCCAAGCTCTTCGCAGATGGCACCCGGGAAGGCGAAGCTGGCCGCGCAGGCCGCGGGCTCCTCTTCTTCTCCCGCGCTGGCCCTCGGTGCGTCCTCCATTACTAAGGAGAGGCACCTCGCCACCGCGCTCCCGCTGATGGTGAGCAGTGATAATGAGTCGAAGGAGACGATGCTCCTGCCAGGCTCCGCTGACCAAAGGACCATGGCAGGGACGTTCTATCCCTTCTTCCTCCACAGTGTCTTCGCGGGGCTCATCCTGCCTTTCTGCTGTCCTCGACCATTACCAGGTTCAGGCTCCGCATCTTCAGCCCAATTCCATCCTTTTCCTGTCGATCTTCGCCTTTTACTGCGAGGTGTTCGTGGGCGTGATGCCTTCCGTTGCGCTCCTTCGTCATTTCTTCTATCTTCGGATGCACGACCCAACCCAGCATTCAGGCTGCGTCTCCTTTGCCATGGCCCATAGTGGCAACGCGCTCATGAGGGCCGGGAAGAAGGTGGAGAACTTCTGGTGCAAGTGGGTCTTCATGGACACCAGGGGCCTCCACGCGCGGCTGGAGTTACCAACCGAGCTGTCGGAGAAGCTTGATCGATGGGGTCACCAGAAGCTCACCGACCCCCGAGCGGTGCCAGTCTTGAAGAAGATGATGGCAGACATGGAGGCCGGGGTGCTGACGGGGGCCATGCTTGTCAAGGAGTTCCTGACGCAGTGCTTGGCCCCGCTTCAGGCACACTCATGCCCCATGTGGGAGTTAAAGGGTGCAGAAGACGACATCCAACTACGCCCAGGGAGCTTGACGGGCGAGGAGCTGGACAAGGCCATGCATACCTTGCTTGAGAAGGATCCGGGCAGCCTCCCGGCGGCCCACATCCCGCTGTACCGCCGTGCCGACGGGGCAGCGCTAGTCGCCGCCATGCCCATCTTGAACGAGCTGGGGCTCATGCCGCCCGAGCTCCCCAACCCCCCGCTGCTGGTGTCTTCCGACGATGACGCCGGGGAAGAGGGGGAGGAGGACTCGGAGGCGACCGTGGATGACACGGCGAAGACCTCTCCTCCGTCCCAGAGCGAGCTTCTATGTGGCCTCCCCGATGATGATGATGCCACCGAGCCCCCGGTCGTGGAATCCCCACGCTCCACCGGGGTCGTCACGAGGTCCGGGCCCACTCCCCCGGCCCTGCGGAGGCCGTGCATTTTTGTCTGTTGGCGCCACACCGAAGCCGGCCGTCGTGTGCCCTGTCAACCCTCAGGACGCGGCCAAGGCCGCGCCCAAGAAGGCCGAAGGTGCCCCGGCCCTGGCCAGGAAGAGGGCGTACATCGCCTTTGATGAGTAAGTATCTTGCCTTGTTTTTGTTTGCCGCCTCTTAATACCGTACTCACAACACTCCCCCCTGGTGACTAGGGTGGGCGCCGTGGTGAAGAAGAAGGAGGACATCGGGGCCCGCGAGGCACCACCGCTCGCCAGGGCCGTGGTGGTCCCAGCGCAAGCTGAGGAGGTCACCCCGCACTCCCCTGCGATGGAGTGGGCCCCCAAAGGTACAGTGGTGGTGCCTCAGGAGGAGCCTGCTTCCGCAGGCCAGCAGGCTCCGGAGCTGCCCGTCCCTGTCGTGCCCGCGCGGGGTTCGGGGGCTTCAGAGCCTCAAGCTGGCCCTGCGGCTGTGGCGACACCAGTTCCCGTGCCAACGCCGCCTCCTCCCCAGGCCCTTGTGCTGGCGGACCGCAGCCCCCTTGTCGGGCCCGGGGCTCTGGAGGAAGCCTTCAGCACGCTGGACCAGCTCCGGACCGATCTTCAGGACACCGACAAGCGTGGGGCAAGGGAGCGCATGGGGCTGATCTCAGGATGGCTCTAGACCAACGCGTCCGCCAGGGCGGATTGGAGCCGGGCTGAGGACGCCACCGCGGAGAGCAGGAAGGAGGCCGATGAAGCCGCGAGGGCTTGCGACGCAGCGCTGGCCGACGCATTGTCCTCCGAGGAGCGCTACAGCAAGGCGGAGACTGAGCTGAAAGCTCTCCGTGATGCGTAGGCTGCTCACACCCAACGGCTCCATCAGCAGGAGGAGGAGCTCAAGGCCTGCGAGGCGACGCTCGCCGACCACGACGCCAAGATGGACCATGCAGCCAAGGACCAAGCCGCGGAGCGAGACCGCCTGGGCAAGCTGAAGGAGGAGGTGGACATGGTGCGGGCGTCCCATGCCTAGCTCGTCTCTGAGGCGACGGCCCAACTGGAGGCCAGGGAGAAGACCCTCGCCACCGCCAAGAAAATGGCGGCCGCGGAACGCGAGGCCTTGGTCTCCTTCGAACTCAGGTCTCGTGAGGTGCTGCGCTCCCTTTACGGAGGGGGGTACGAGGAGCCGCTGGCGACTGCTGAGGATGGCCCTGTTGGGCTTCTCGGGCGTCGCCGCTGGGATGGATTCTGCGGTGGAGGGAGAGTGCCGCGCGCTCTTCACCTTGGCCACAACGCGCGTCTTCAGCCACCTCCACCTCCGGGACCCAAGCTTCGACCTCAGCGCGCTGATTGAGCCTGTGGCCCTTGAATCCCGCACCGCTGCTGTCGAGGCCGTGAAGAAGCAGGTGGATGCCTTGTTGGGGAAGTTCCTCTGCGTCCCCGAGCCCGCAGCTGCAGTGGCAGAAGCCGGCGGTGAAGGTGGTGGGAGTGTCATCGACGATGGGCTTCCCAAGACGAGCGATGGCGGCCACCAAGGCAATGGCGGTGCTTCTTCCTAGTTGACCCTGCAACATCCATGGTGCCTCGCGGAGGCATGAGAACTTCTGTTTGAACTCGTAGAACATTATGTTTTGTAATAACTTGTTAGAACTCCATGATTTCTCTTTTGTGCTTGGTTTCCTTTGTGTTTGCCTCAGCGTTCTACGTCGGCGGGGCCCAGCCCTGCACGTACGTCGTCCGCCATTGGGGCGTCTGGATCACCAGGATGAGACCAAGGGGCGAGGGGCTACATGACTAGTGAGGCCCCTGTGGCGCGATGCTCAGGCGTCCCTCTTGACATACGAACAACCTCGATATTCTGCGTCGGTAGGGCCCAGCCCCGCGCATACCTCGACCACCGTTGGGCGTCCGGATCACCAGGACGAGACCAAGGGGCGAGGGGCTATGTGACTAGTGAGGCCACTAAGGGGCGATGCTCAGGGGTCCCCCTTGACGTACGAACGACCCTCATGAAGGAGAAACAAGCAGCCGTACAAGGTAATTCGGAGTCCTCCATACCTTCGCTCACCAGCTTTTGCCTAGGAGGGACGCGAGAAAATAGGTAAGGTGGCATGCGCCAGGCATGGCCTGGGCATAGCCCCGGTGCCCAACCCCCTTGCACGGGCCTCTCTAGGGGAAAGCCGTGATGTGTTGCCGGGCGAAGAGCCAAAAGGCTGTCCTAAGGTTGATGCGGCCACGGGGGCCACCCTCAATTGTTTATTCACCAGCGCGGAGCATGGTGCTTCCACTTTAGCGTGGGCATAGCCGCTCCTCGACCATGTCGTTCGTCTGCGCGGAGCATGCGGCTTCCACTAGCACGTGGCCATAGTCACTCCTCGACCGTGTCGTCCGCCAGCGCGGAGCATGGGGCTTCCACTGGTGCATGGGTGGGAGTTCCCTCTGGGGGGAGACACCGGGGCGTGTACAGCCCCGTCTGGACATGTGGCTTGCACGGTCGGACGGGAGGAGGTGTATATGGGCACCCGTGAGCTTGTGCAGGACTCACGAGGCCCTACCTCAAGGTGGGTTGCGCCTGAATGTTTTTATGGGGTGCATGTAATAATCATGAGAGATGTTGGGGGTGGCCTGCGCCGAGTGAATCTCCGGAGGACATCGCATGAGAAGGCCAAGCACCAACGACCCCAGGAGGTGACGTGAACGGGGCCGGCCCGCCAGACAGAGCTCAGCCATTGGGTTTATCGACACTGCAGGGACGGACCCGAGCACAGACGCCATGCCCAGTCTTCTCATGCAACAATCCTAAAGACAAACAACCGACGCGCGGCTCCCGCGGCGGCGAGGCATCGGGTCGCGCGCCATAACTCTTCCACTCTCGATTAGCTCATGCGAGAACAAGGCACCAAGGACCATGGGAGGTGATGTGCTCGGGAGCTAGCCCGTGAGACAGGGCTCAGCCACTTGGGTTTAGCGATGCTATAGGGACGGACCCGTGCACAGATGCCGTGCTAGTCCTTAATCATGAGGCGGTCGCGGGCGGGTTCATGAGGGCGCACAACGTTCATGGTGGCGAAGCACCGGACATGCAGGTGATAATATTAAGCAATTCATGGAAGGGTGAAGCCAGTTCTGATACATGTGCAAAATGATACAGGCTGCAGGGGCGGGCCCTGGTAGCTCGAGGATAATGCAGCCCGAGGGGCGCCCTCAATTGAACAAACCAAAAAGTCACCTGGCACCGTTGTCGCAGGAGTGTTGGAGTAGCTAAAGATGCGTGCTGTGGAGGTCGCTCCTCACGAGCCGGCTGGCTCCTGAGGCTCGGGAGGCTCTGGAGGCCCGGGAAGCTCGCGAGGGTCCGTCACCACCTCTGTCAGGACCGCCTGGCGCCGGGCCTCGTGAGCCGCCAGGACGCCCTGCATGTAGCGATGGTGCAAGGCAATGTTCAGCAGGCCGAATGGCATGCGGACATAGCTGCGGGGGCAGCCCCCACTCCGCCCAATACGGGACCGCCAGAAGAGCTCCTAAGAGGCAACCCTGTTGAGACCTGGGATGTTGACACAGACGCGCATCTTGCTACCCATGACAGGGGCGGCAGCTGCACTGGACGATGCGGGGCGGCGCTCGCCACGCATGGCTCGCGCCTCCTGGAGCTCCTCGATCGCCTTGGTGATGAACTCCTGAGCGCCTAGCGCCTTGCTCACAGAGGCGCGTGTTGAAGCACGGCTCCACGTTGTGCCCGAACGCCTCCCTCGTGACACTGGTTAGGTCAGAGGCCCTCTAGAGGAGAGCCCCTGAGCCCGTCCTGAGAGGGGCGCCAGCCGCGCCTTCCCATGCGCGAGGGAAAGGCACCCCAGTACTGGGGCCTGAGGGTCATCGGGCGTGCCAGCCTCCTGACGACCCTTGGGGAGGAGCTGCTTCTTCTTCTTGGGGATGGCCTCAGGAGGTCGAATGGCAACCTCGTCGTCTGAATTCTCGACTGCCGCAGCCTGGTAGGCGCACTCAAGGGAGCACACCGCAGCCTTTTCATCGCAGGTGACCGTGATGATGCCGCCACTACCTGGCATCTTGAGGACATTGTAGCCGTGGTGCGTCGCCACGATGAACTTGGCGAGGGCCGGATACCCGAGGATGGCATTGTACGGAAGGCGAATATGGGCGATGTCGAAGTCGATGAGCTCGGTGTGGTAATTGTCGCGCTGGCCGAAGGTGACAGGGAGGCGGATCTGCCCTATGGGGATGGTGGAGCCATCGGTCACCCCTGAGAAAGGCTTCGTGGGAAGGAGCTGGTCGTACGGCACTTGGAGCATCTCGAATGCCTTGACGGAGAGAACGTTGAGCCCCGTGCCGCCATCAATGAGTGTCTTGGTGACGAGGACATTGATGATGGTTGGCGAGCAGAGCATCGGGAGCACGCCAGCGACAGCTGAACATTTGAGCTGGTCGATGGAGTCAAAGGTGATGGCGTACTTGGACCATCTGAGGGGGCGCGACACCTCAAGCTTGGGGAGGGCCACGTTCACCTCATGAGCGAACTGCTTGAAGATGTGATAAGAAGCGGGAGCCTGAGCACCGCCCAGGATGCAGGCAATGGCACGAGGCTCTTGGAAGCCCCCAGCCCCATCGTCTTGGAGGTTGTCGTCGTTCCTTCTTGGCGGTGATGGCAGCGGAGGGAGGCCAGCTTTGCCCTAAGGACGGTCCTCACGAGGTTGGTCATGCCAGGGGCCGTCGCTAGGCTGGCCCTGCCAACGGTCATCATGAGGCTGATCGCGCTAGTCCTGGCGGGGTCGCGGTTGTCCCAGCGGCCTCCGCCGCGGCCTCCTCCGCGGCCGTAGCCATGGTTGTCGCGCTCGGGACAGCGGCCAGTGCGCCCATCACGGATTTCCCTGACCTCCTGGCAGTCGTTGGTGTTGTGGCTGTGGACGTTGTGGAAGATGCAGTACGGGCGGTTGTCTCTGGAGAATTTGGGGTGGTTGCGGCCGCGCTTCATCTCAGGTTTGGCCGCGAGCACAGCCGGGCCATTGTGCTTCACTTCCTTAGCCTTGGCCTTCTTGTCTTCAGGATCTGCCTCCGGGAGCTCCAAGAGGGAGAGGCGGCCTTCTTCCGCCCTCGCACACCTGGCCGCCAAGTTGAACATCTCCGGGGCCGAACACAAGTCCTCGTGTATTGCGAGCTCTTGCTTCATCTTGACGTCCCGGACGCCATCAGAGAACGCTGAGACGATGGCCTTGTCCAACACCTTGGGGATCTTGAGGCGGACGGTGTTGAAGCACTATATGTACTTGTGCAAGGTTTCGCCTGGTTGCTGCTTGATGCGCCGCAGGTTGCCTACCGCAGGTGCGTGGTCGCGAGTGGCCTGGAAGTTGGCGATGAAACGCTTGCGGAGCTCGTCCCAGGAGGAGATTGACCCCACCGGAAGGTTCAGGAGCCAAGAGCGCGCGTCATCCGTGAGGGCCACGGGAAACTAATTCGCCATGATCTTGTCATTGTTGTTTGCCGCCTCGATGCTCAGCTCATCGAGCTGGAGGAACTCAGCAGGGTCGGGGGTGCCGTCATAGCGCGGAGGTAGATCCGGCTTGAACTTGCCGGGCCAGACGACGCGGCGCAGCTCCGGAGTGAAAGCATGGCACCCTGTAGCACTCACAGGGGCCTGCCACTGGGGAGGAGCCTGTTCTCAATGCCCGCGCGCCGCTGCCTCTGGAGGTACGCGGTCTTGACGTGGCGGTGCTAGAGGCGCACGCACTTCTCCTTGGGGCCGCTGCACCACCTGGCAGCTTTCTTCATCGCGCGGCGACACCCTGCGCCGCGGGTCACGCTGGGGTGCTTCATGCCTAGGCTCAGGACCCATGCCATGCAGAGGAGGAGGAGGAGGCGCGCCATAAGCCATGTCGCCCGCCAAGGACGATGGAAGGCGAAGCAAACGAGACGGCGCGGGGGCCTCGCCAGCGGCGTTGACGAGTTCGGCGATGCGGGCGAGCCAGTCGTCGTAGAGGTCGTTAGCCGGACAATAGCGCAAAAGCTCGCACGCCATGAGCAGCGCAGACTGCGCGTTCGCTGGCCCACGACAGCCATGAGAAGACGATGCCGTGGCTGGAGTGGGTGATGGAGTCGCGGTGCGGCCGTCGCACTGCACGGACGGTGGCAGCGACGAGTCCTACTGTTCGCGGGTAGCAGGGTCGGTGGCGGTATTAGCCACCAGAGAGGCAGAGCGGCGAGGGGCGCCGTTGCCCACGGGTGTCATCTGGGCGACACAAGCAGCCCGGTGCTCGGCCCGAACACGGCGAGTGTCGGCCATTGGAACAGCGGAACGGCGGTGGAGCGAGTGGTGGGAGAGAAGCTTCGACACGCCCCTACCTGGCGCGCCAAATGTCGGATTCAGGGCTCCGTAGACCCAAGAAAGGTTCAAACTCTGGGGCGTGTGCGAAGAACTCAACCTCTCCAGCCAACCAACCGGTCGCCCTATAGCCTAGCTCGATGAACACGACAGTTTACCCAGGTTCGGGCCACCTTGCGGTGTAAGACCCTACTCCTGTTTTGTGGTGGATTGGCCTCACGATGGGCTGAGGATGAACTAGTACAGAGGCTGAACAAGCTCGCGAGGCTCACCCCAGTGGGAAAATGAGTCGACCTCTTCTATGGTGGTGGCTAACCTATATTTATAGCGGCCTCGGTCCTCTTCCCCGAAAACAAAGGCGGGAAGGGATTCCACAACGGCCAATTTGAAAGGGGACAAGTAGTACATCTTATCCTGATGAAAGGTGGTCTTCACCTACAAAGCTTCTGGTCGTGACGCTGTGGTGGGCTCGGCGATGACATCCGTCCTGCCATCCTGGCGGTCTTGGTCTCGTTGCACAGGAATGGAAACCTTTGGCTGATTCCTCAGGACCCCGCGCCTGCGCTTGCCTCCTTAGTACCAAAGAGGAAACCTGCTCCTCTGCGCCCGCTGGTGCCCGCCTGGTCTTGGTCATCATGGCTTGCGTCACCGCAACCTCATGAGGTTGGGCACTTGCATGGGAAACTCCGCTCCTCAAGAGCAGCCCAGGGGTGGCTGCTCCCTCAGGAGGTCTTGGCGTCGTCCGCCTCGCGAGGCTTGACCCCTTGTGAGGGTCTTGTCTTGTTGGTGTTGTAGATGGGCCGTACCAGGCCATTGATGGAGCCATGCCATGGGCCACAGGCAGGCAAGTCTGGGTACCCTGGTTCCCAGAACGCCAACAAACTCTACGACCATCTACTAAAAGCCACATCACATTCGCTGACACTGGTAAAAGCAAGGTATTGGGCCTAGCTAGAGTTGCTATCTCAAAGGATCAACACATGGATAAAGTGATGCTTGTTGAATCCCTTGGATACAACTTAATGTCTGTCTAAATGATTTGTGATCTTAATATGATCGTGATAGTTGGAAAATTTCGATGCCTTGTGCTTATGGATTCTGACAAATCTCTAGCCTTCGAAGGTTATCGAAGAGGTGATCTGTATATGGTAGATTTCTCCGCAGGACCACAGCTTGATGTATGTCTTCTAGCAAAAGCTTCAGAATGTTGGCTTTGGCATTGAAGGCTAGGACATGCGGGCATGACGAACTTGCATGCTCTCATGAAGAAGAAGCATATCATTGGCATCGAGGGCCTCAAGTTCAAGAAGGATCATCTATGTGGTGCTTGTGAAGCCGGGAAGATGACTAGGGCAAAACATCCCTTGAAGACAATCATGACGACTTCACGTCCCTTCGAGCTGCTACACATGGACTTATTTGTCCCTACTCACTACTCTACCCTTACTACCACTGCACATCTTTATGGCTTCATTATTGTTGATGATTATTCGAGATACACCTAGGTGCACATAATTCTCTATAAGACTGAAGTGCAGGATGTCTTCAGATGTTTCGCCAATCATGCCATGACCAACTATGGCATCAAGATCAAGCACATCAGTAGTGATAATAGCACGGAATTCAAGAACACTGGCCTCGACACTTATCTTGGTACACTGGGCATCACTCATGAGCTCTCTGCTACATACACACCTCAGCAGAATGGCATCGTGTAGCACAAGAACATGACCCTTATTGAGATGGCTCGTACGATGCTTGATTAGTACAAGACTCCAAGAAAGTTCTGGCCTGAAGCCATTGCTACTGCATGCCATATCATCAACAGAGTTTATATTCACAAATTCTTCAATAAAACATCTTATGAACTACTCACTGGTAAGAAGCCAAACATAAGCTATTTCAAAGTCTTTGGTGTTAGGTGCTGGATCAAAGATCCACATCACACTTCCAAATTTGCACCGAAAACACATGAAGGTTTTATGCTTGGTTACAGAAAGGATTCGCACACCTACAGAGTCTTCAACCTCTTTCACTATAAAGTCGTTGAAACTATAGATGTGCGGTTCGATGAGACTAACGGCTCGCAAACGCAGCACCTGCCAAATGTGCTAGATGAAGCTTATCCTAGTGAATCTATCAAGCTAATGGGAACTGGAGAAATCATTCCCACTGAGGAACAGGCTGAAGAGGAAATTGTCATTCCAGCTCCTACTCAATGTGAAGACAATGCTAAGCCTGAAGACAATGTTGAAGGCGGAGACAATGATCAGCAAGACCAAAGTCTTTGTCCTGTTCATCCTCGCGTGGCCAATGAAGTTCAGATTGAGAAGATTCTTGATAGTATCAATGCACCTGGTCCGCTTACTCAATCAAGAGCAACGCAACTAGCAAACTTCTGTGGCCACTTTGCTTTTGTCTCCAATTTCTAAACCCAAGAAAGTTGATGAAGCCTTCATGGAACCTGAATGGATTCAAGCTATGCAAGAAGAGCTTCAATAATTTGAGCTCAACAACATCTGGGAGCTAGTCAAGTGTCCTGATCCTCGCAAGCACAATATTATTGGCACCAAATGGATCTATCGTAACAAGCAAGATGAACATGGTCACGTTGTCAGAAACAAAGCTCGTCTCATTGCTCAAGGTTACACACAAGTAGAGGGAATTAACTTCGATGAAACCTTTGCTCCTGTGGCTAGGCTTGAAGCCATTCGCATACTGCTAGCCTATGCTAATCACAACAACATCCTCGTGTACCAAATGGATGTGAAGAGTGCCTTCCTCAACGCTAAAATTGAAGAAGAAGTATATGTAGCTCAACCACCTAGTTTTGAAGATCCAAAGCATCCTGATATGGTCTATATGCTCAACAAGGCACTGTATGGCCTCAAACAAGCACCACGTGCTTGGTATGACACACTCAAAGACTTCTTGAACAGCAAAGGCTTCAAACCTGGTTCTCTAGATCCCACTCTCTTCACGAAGACATATGATGGAGAACTGTTTGTATGCCAAATCTATGTGGATGACATTATCTTCGGCTGCACTGACAAAAGATACAACGATGAGTTTGGGCATATGATGCAAGAGCAATATCAGATGTCCATGATGGGGGAGCTGAAATTCTTCCTTGGTCTTCAAATCCGTCAACAAAGAAATGGCATCTTCATATCACAAGAAAAATACCTCAAAGATTGCTTGAAGAAGTTTGGAATGCAAGATTGCAAAGGGTACATGACGCCAATGCCAACCAAAGGTCAATTGGGCCCCGACGACAACGGTAAAGAGTTTGATCAAAAGGTAAACTGCTCCATGATTGGATCTTTATTGTACTTATGTGCCTCTAGGCCAGATATAATGCTTAGCGTTTGCATGTGTGCCCGATTCCAAGCGGCACCAAAGGAGTCGCATCACCTCGCAGTGAAGCGAATACTTTGATATTTCGCTCACACCCCAATGCTAGAATTATGGTATCCAAAGGGCTCAGAGTTTGATCTAGTTGGATTCTCAGATGCTGATTATGCTGGTGACAAGGTTGATCACAAGTCTACATTAGGCACAAGTCACTTTCTTGGATGATCTCTTGTCTGTTGGTCTTCAATGAACAAGAACTGTGTCGTGGGAAAACACGGCCACCTATGTGGCCATCGGCCCCTTGTGGTTCGGCAGGGGGGAAGGACGCATTACACAAAGAGCGGAGGGCGTGGGGCAGCGCGGCAATGATCACACGGGCAGTTTGTACCCAGGTTCGGGCCGTCGCGAGGCGTAAATCCCTACTCCTGCTTCGGTGGACTGATGAGAGGACCGTGGTGGAAACATAGCGCTCTGGCCCGGCAAGGTTGCCTCGGGGAGAGAGCAGCTACGCGCGTATGAGTGTACAAGGGTCCGAATCCTTTCTAAGGTTGCCATGGCCCTCCTTTTATAGATCAAGGGGTCACCACTATGGCAAATCAGTCATTGTGTATTGATTAGACAGCAAACAGTGCCATCATACCTAACTCTGCAGACAGGACAGAGCGCAGTAAATGCGCCGCTTAGTGTCACATCATAGCGTAGCCCGGCAGGCCTTGCCGTGCCGTTCGGCCACCTTCTCGCCTGCCTGCGTGACACATCACTGGACGAGTGTCATTTGGAGGTGATTTCCTCTGGAAGTGGCTGCCACATGCCAAAGAATGGCCACTTAGCCTCTTGGGGGCTCGACACCGCACCGATCGATGACTTGTGTTGCTCTGAGGTGGAGTAGTGGAGCCTTGGCAGGGTAATCTGCCCTCAGTGTCACCCGGCAAGCTTCCCGGGGCAATCCTGAGATTTGTCTTCGGGGCAACCTCGTCCCCGCTAGGCTTGCCTGCCTGGCAGGGGATGTTTTCCCTTAGTGGTATCTTGCTCCGTTGGTTGGCCTTGGTCTTCTAGATCCGCCCTTTGATTTCTCAAAGAGCTGATCTCTTCTGCTTGGTCTTGTCTTGGATGCTGCAACCTTGTAGTTGAGCATGTGTACGGTCTGGGCAGCACACCTGGGGTTTGTTGCACTGACAGGAGCCCCCGGGCCTGGCCTGAACGCGCTGCTGAGCGTCGTTGGGGTAGGCCCTATCTAGTACACAGGCGGGGAGGTTACGGTAGCCCACCCTTTGAGATCTTCTTTGCTTCTTCATTAATCTGAGCTTGAGTCAGTTTCTTGTTTTCCCGCGCATCGCGTAACGCCAATTGTAGTGGGGCCATCCTTGTAATGGCTCGTGAATGACTTTAACGCACGGGTGAGTAACTGCCAATTCACTCTTCCCACCACGTTCTTATCCTTTGCCACGTATGCTGCATGCATTGAGTGGGGTAGGTAACGGAGGCGCGTGGTGCGGGAGAGAGCGTCATGGCAGGGGCACGGTCTTCTTGGGTTGGCGGAGAGGGACAACGGTTACCTGCCGAGGGATCAGCCCCTAGCCCTAGCTTGCCTATAAAACGGGAGGCGATGAGGGGCGGAAGTGCTGATCCACACACCTCTTCCCGCTTCCTTCTCTGTCATGTGGAGGTGGAGAGTCTGGGGCCAGGCCCTGGGCTCTAGCTTAGGGTTGACGATGTTGAATGCTTGTGTAGTCGCCCGGGGAGTGAGTCTAGTCTGGGGCCGAAGGGGATGCGGGGGTCGAGGACGTGGGTGCCGAGTCGCCCGGAGTGTGGGGGTGTCACGCTTCCCCAAATTGGAGAAACGCCCATCTCCCACACATGAATCGGCTGCCTGGTGAAGAACGCCATCCCTTGCCATGGGTCGCCGAGGCTCGTCGCCTCGACAATGGGGCCCCTGGGGCTTCCGGCGCCTGTCTGGGGCGCATCACTCGGGATCCTTGGTGATCCCAGTGCCGTTCCTTCCAGCAGAGTCGGGGCGAACGCTGAAGACGGTGGCACCTTCCTACCCTCCAAGGTGGGGAGCGGTGCTTCTTGTGCGCCTTGGGCGTCGCTGTCGCCTGCCGTTTCTCCGGGGGAGGTGACGGCCCGAGGGGCTGGCGCCCTCCCCCCCCCCCAGAGTGATGGTGATGAAGAAAGAACGAGGGAAGACGGAGAAGGCGGGTGGCAGGGCGTCAGGTCGGAGTACGATGGCACCGATGCCTTACTCTCGTATGACCGGCCTGCTGCCTCGTCTTTCCAGTCTTCCCCTCCCTCCCCGGCACCATCATCACCGGCCTCTTTAGGACGGTTCCCGGGGAGGGGGTCACTCTCTTGGTGCCTTCGCTCCTCCAGCAGTCTTCCAGCTGAGCTCCGGTGGTTCTCCCAGCTGGTGCTTGTGCTGGGGCTTCTCACTGGTCCTGGAGGTGGTGACCAGGGCACCGCCCAGCTGCACCTTCCGCTCCTCTCCTTCACAGCCTCACCACTCTTGATCTTGTCAGGCTGCGCCGGGCAAGCCCTGACGGGATCGGTTTGTGCTTCCGCTCAAGCGCTCCTTTTCCCCTCTTCATCTCCCACCACAGTGCCTAGGAGGAGAGGGGCAAGAAAGGTTTTACGGGGCACTTATCTTTTTTCATTTTAATACATGTGGGCATCGGCCAAACTTTTGTCTAAATAATGTAAACTTCTTTACCCATGTTCGTGTTCTGTAAGATCTGTACTTGCTTATCAGCATATTAATGAAAAAGACAAGCCTTACCTGGCACTTGTGCATGTGTCATATCCATGCAGAGGTGAAATGCCCCTATACATTTAAGTAAACAAGTCTCCTCGGCAAGTCATGCTGTCGGAGCCCTCAGTTTATTGCCGCGGGGCTAGGCTTGTCGGGCGCAAAACCATAAAAAGGGACCAGGCCCCCATCAAGCCTTTTCCATCAAAGGCCACTGCGACCACCCTGACCGACGCAACGTTCGAGTCAATGGGTAGGAGCACCTATGTTTCAAAGGCGGCGGGGTTTTCATATGCACAAGTTTTCAAAATACAAAAAAAAATATGGATAAGAAGGAACTTATCTGTTTGGCTTGCTGGGGATCATCACGTAGGCTCGTCTTCATTTCTTTTCTTCGGGACCAAGTCCATGGCAAGAACCCTGCAACTTAATGCAGATGAAAACAATGCCTCATGCCACCTCATCTATATGATCATGCTATGCTCATGATATGCTTATGCATGCTTGCAAGTTTCGGGGGCCCCCCAGCGCTTTGTTTATTTTTCCGTTGCTCAGGGTCTGCGCCTGGCTTTGTATAAAGGGTTGCATGCAACTTCGGCAAAGCTTGTACAAAAGGGTGGCTGCCGAGTAGGGCCCGACAGCCGCGCCTTATGGGTAGAACTTACGGAGATGCTCAATATTCCATGAGTTTTGCAATTGAATGCCATCTCCGGTCTCTAGACGGACTGCGCCAGGTCTGGTGACTCGTACTACCCGGTAAGGGCCTTCCCACTTCGGCGTCAACTTGTTTGCACCCTTGGCAGACTGAACACGCCTAATGACAAAGTTGCCTTCCTCAAAACTCCAGGCATGAACCCTGCAGCTGTGATAGCGACGCAAGGCTTGCTGGTAGCGTGCAGCAGACGTATCAGCCCAGAGACGGTTCTCCTCAAGTAGCACAGCGTTGTCACGCCGGTGTTGTTCCTGCGCTACTTCATCGTAGGCAAGCACTCGAGGAGACCCGAATATGAGTTCCCTGGGGATAACTGCTTCTGCCCCATAGACTAGGGAGAAGGGAGTCTGCCCAGTAGCTCAATTTGGTGTCGTACGGAGGGACCAAAGAACCACTGGCAGCTTGTCGATCCGTCGCCTGCCCTAATTCTGTAGTCTATCAAAAGTTCTTGTCTTCAGACCTCGCAGCACTTCAGCGTTCACCGTCTCAGCTTGTCCGTTGCTTCTGGGATGGGCCTCAGAGGCAAATGAGACCTTGCTTCTAAGGGCATGAACGTATTGCATGAAGGCACGGCTTGTGAATTGGGTGCCATTGTCGGTGATGATTTGGGCAGGTACCTCGAAGCGGCACACCAATCCTTTCAAGAACTTGATAGCTGACTGTGCGGTCACCTTTCTCACAGGCTCCACTTCTGGCCACTTTGTAAACTTGTCGATTGCGACGAACAAGAATTCAAAGCCCCCGGTAGCGCGGGGGAAGGGGCCCGAGATGTCGAGCCCCCAGACCGAAAATGGCCATGATAAAGGGATTGTTTGGATAGCTTGAGCAGGCTGATGGATATTCTTGGAGTGGAACTGGCAGGCTTCACACTTGGTGACTAGTTCAATTGTGTCTTGGAGGGCTGTGGGCCAGTAGAAACCTTGTCGGAAAGCTTTCGCAACCAAGGCCCTTGATTGAATGTGGGAGCCACACATACCCTTGTGTATCTCTGCCAGCAGTTCCTTTCCTTCTTCCCGGCAAATGCACTTCAATTTCACACCGTTGGCCTTCTTCTGTATAGCGTGTTGTCAACAAACTGATACATACTGGCCCTCCGGGCTACTCTTTCAGCTTCTTCTTGTTCTTCAAGAAGTTCTCCTATTTGGAGGAAATGAACAATGTGCCGCGCCCAAGTTGGAGCCTGGGGCTCGGCAACAAGGACTAGCGGCACCTCCTCGTCAATAGGAGCACACGCCTCGACCGCAAAGACTGGTAGTTCGGCGGGAGGGTGTAGCTCACTGACCGAAGGGGAATTGTTCCCGCCAAGCCTTCTGCCGGGGGCTTCAGGAAGCTCTGCTGGGAGAGGCTTGCCGGAGTTCAATTTCCTCCTCTTGCTGGCCAATGTTCCTGGGGATATGGAGGGTTGAGTCAGATGGAGAACAAAAGTCCCTGGTTGCACAGGGAGTTTTTGCGCAGCGCACTTTGACAGATGATCAGAAATGTTGTTTTCCACATGTGGTACATGCTCTGTTTGTAATCCGTCAAAGTGCTCCTCCAACTTTCTTACTTCCTCGACGTATGCCTCCATCAATGGGCTTTGATAATCCTTGTTGATTTGTCTCACCACAAGTTGTGAGTCTCCACGGATGATTAGCTTCTTGATTCCCAGTTCTGTTGCAATCCTGAGCCCAGTAAGGAGCCCTACATACTCTGTAGTATTGTTGGTAGCCTTCTCCCAGGGGAAATGCATTTGAAAAACATACTTAAGGTGCTCCCCAATGGGAGCAATGAGAAGCACGCCAGCTCCTGCACCTTGTAGGGAGAAGGCGCCATCAAAATACAAAACCTATTCTTGGGGCGCTTCCTTGCCGGGGATGACTATCTCTAGTACTTCTTCATCAGGGGTTGGCGTCCACTCCACAATGAACTCTGCCAATGCTCTTCTCTGAATAGTTGATGTGCTTTCAAACTTCAAACCAAAGCTGGATAACTCCAGAGCCCATTCCACGATCCTGCCAGTGGCCTTAGGGTTTCGGAGTATGCGTTGCAAGGGAAAGCGGGTGACAACCGTGATCTCATGGGCTTGGAAGTAGTGGCGCAGTTTCCTTGAGGCCATGATGAGGCCAAAAATCAACTTTTGCACACCTGAGTACCTCGACCAAGCCCCCTGCAACAAGGAGCCGACGAAGCACACTGGGCGCTGCACCACCTTCTTCCTTCCCGTGATCTTGGAACTGTCTCCGCTGCCTTGCTCTTCCTTGTCTTGAACTTCATATGACCTTGCCGGGACGGGTTCACTTTCCTCTTTAGAGGGGACGACAGCGGCAGTTGCTGCTTCATCTACCACCCGCTGTGCCACCAGCGCTGTGCTAACCACTTGATTGGTCGCTGCTAAATATAGCAGCAACGGCTCTTGTGGTTTAGGAGCGACTAGGGTGGGAATAGAGGAAAGGTAGGTCTTCAAATCTTGTAGCGCAGCGTCTGCCTCCGGGGTCCACTCCACGAGCCCTGCCTTCTTTAAGACATTGAAGAAAGGCAAGGCACGTTTGGCAGACTTGGAAATGAACCTGCTGAGCGCGGCAATGCATCTGGTCAAACGCCTCACATCTTTAACTGTCTTGGGTGCTTGAATCTGCTCGATAGCCTTGATCTTGTCTGGGTTGGCCTCTATCCCCCGGTGGGACACAAAGAAGCCAAGTAGCTTGCCGGAAGGAACGCCAAACACACACTTCTCCGGGTTCAGCTTCAAGTTGATCCTGCGCAGATTTGCAAAGGTCTCTTCCAAATCCTGAATGAGATTCATTTTGTCCTTGGTTTTGACCACAATATCATCCATGTATGCTTCAATATTTCTGTGCTGGGACTCAAAGCCAATCTATACTACTCTTGCAAAAGTGGATCCAGCGCACTTCAACCTGAAGGGCATCCGTACAAAACAGTACTTGCCACATGGAGTTATGAATGCGGTCTTCTCTTCATCTTCCTTGGACATGAAGATCTGGTGGTATCCAGAGTAGGCATCCAGGAAGGAGAGCAGGTCACATCCGAAGGTGGAATCCACAATTTGGTCGATGCACGGCAAGGGGAATGGGTCCTTCCGGCATGCTTTGTTCAGATCTATGAAATATATCCAAAGCCTCCATTTCCCATTCGCCTTGCGCACCACCACTGGGTTTGCTCACCACGTTGGATAATATACTCCTCTGACCAATCCAGCTGCTTCAAGTTTCTTAATCTCCTCGGCAATAAACTGCTATCGCTCCAAAGCTTGCTTCCGAACCTTCTGCTTGACGGGCCGAGCATGTGGGCAGACAGCAAGGTGGTGCTCAATTACCTCCCTGGGAGCACCGGGGATGTCAAATGGTTGCCAAGCAAACACATCGACATTTGCCCGCAGGAAGGCAACGAGCGCGTTTTCCTATTTGTCATTGACTGTCGGTGTACTAGAATAGGGGTACCCTAGTACCCCGTACTTGTGCACGGGCAGTAGTAGCATCCCGCGGCCAGGCTTGCGGGAGGACAGCCAGAGAGAAGCTCAAGATTATTAAGCCATTCAAGAACAAAGTATACAAAGCAAGCGTTAAGGCCCCGGCAAGAGGAGCTTGCCGGGAGGGACAGCTGAGGCCCAGCCTGAGGTTTGCTGTAGCAGAGTACTTGCCGCGACAAGGTACTTGCCCCGGCAAGTCATTGGCTGCGGCAAGGTACTTGCCCCGGCAAGTTACCTTGC
The DNA here is from genome assembly GCA_011799875.1 of Thinopyrum elongatum. Classification (NCBI taxonomy): domain Eukaryota; kingdom Viridiplantae; phylum Streptophyta; class Magnoliopsida; order Poales; family Poaceae; genus Thinopyrum; species Thinopyrum elongatum. The sequence goes on from CM022298.1 coordinate 298,337,083, forward strand.
GTGGCAAGCTATGGGTTGCGGCAAGCTGTCAGGTGCGGCAAGGTCTTGCCACGGCAAGCGTTACTGTACCACTGTGCTACTGTGCTGCTCCGGTGCCTCTGCCAGCGTGGCGCTCTGGGTCCTTCCAAGCGTGTGTGGCAGGCCACTGTGTAGACGGCGGTACACTGTAGCTAGCGGTGCAGGAGCAGGTGGGATAGGCTTTTCCCACGTCCAAGACGTCCGGGTACATGTATCTGGACAGCTAGGGCATGGGCATTTAATGCCCTTGTCCCCTGCCGTCAGTGGTAGGTAGGACATGTCATCCTGGTAATAATGGCCTTACTGTAGCAACTTTCCACCTCTACCTTTACTGTTTACCACCTGTTGGTGACCCCTTTGTGCATATAAAAGGAGGCCCATAGGCAACATGGAAAAGGAGGAACGGGGGAGATGGAGAGCTCCAGTATTGTACGCAGCTACTCTGTACTGTAGCGCTCCTGGAGCTAGGACAATCATACAGATAATAAACCAAAAAGCAGGAGTAGGGTTTTAAGCATCCGTGCGGCCCGAACCTGGGTAAATCTCTCTCGTGCACTGTCGTGTTCTTCGCTAGATTTGCTCTTCGTGCGACCGTCTCTCCCTGCCGAACGTAAAGGGGTCCTTCCCTGGGTCCCATAGGTGCAACCAATCAAGTGGTTAGTGCTGCGCTGGTAGCGGAGAGAGAGGTGGACGAGGAGGCAGTAACTGCGGCAAGCACGTCCAGCGACAAGCTGGGGGCTCCCCCGACAAGTTTTGCTGCCGACAAGGATTCGTCTGCACAGTCAGGCGAAGTGATACAAAAGAAGAAAATGGTGCAGCGCCCGGTCTACTTTGTGAGCTCTCTTCTGCAGGGAGCTAGGTCAAGGTATTCTGGTGTGCAGAAGCTGCTTTTCGGCCTTCTCATGGCCTCGAGAAAGCTGCGCCATTACTTTCAAGCACATGAAGTTACCATCGTCACACGCTTCCCGCTGAAAAGGATTTTGCAAAATCCAGAAGCGACAGGCAGGATTGTCGAGTGGGCGTTGGAGTTGTCGAGCTTTGGTCTCAAGTTTGAGAGTACATCAACCATACAGAGCCGAGTTTTGGCAGAGTTTGTCGCAGAATGGACACCAACGCCAGACGAAGAAATCCCAGAGACGACTCTCCCCGGCAAGGAGACAAGCAAAGAGTGGCTCATGTACTTTGATGGTGCCTTTTCGCTGCAAGGCGCCGGTGCTGGTGTACTGCTTGTCGCACCCACCGGAGAGCACCTCAAGTACGTGGTCCAAATGCACTTTCCCAAGGAACAGGCGGCGAACAATACTGCAGAATATGAGCGGTTGCTTGCCGGTCTCAGGATTGTGGCAGACCTTGGGATTAAGAAGCTTATTGTCAGGGGAGATTCGCAGCTTGTCGTCAGGCAAGTGAACAAGAACTACCAATGCCCATTGATGGAAGCTTATGTAGATGAGGTGAGGAAGTTGGAGGAACGCTTTGACGGCCTACAAATGGAGCACGTCCCACGTGCTGAGAATGACATTGCCGATGGTTTGTCAAAGCGCGCCGCACTCAAATTGCCTGTGGAACCAGGCACTTTTGTGCTCCAACTAACTCAGCCATCCGTGACGCCATCAGTAGGGCAAGGCAGGAAGAGGAAGTTGGCTTCTGGCGACTACTTCCCGGCAGAGCTCCCCGAAGCCGCCGGCAAAAAGGCTGCCAAAGCCAGCGCCAAAGATGCAGAGGGGCAACTTGCTCCGACAAGGCCTCACGCTCTTGTCGTTGAAGCTGGTGCTCCTAGGCAAGAGGCAAAGGGGCAACTTGCTCCGACAAGACTTCGGGTCCTTGTCGCTAAAGCAGGCGCTCCTGATCGAAGCGCTGAGGAGCAAGATGCTCCGACGAGGCCTTGGGCTTCTGTCGTTGAAGCAACTGCTCCCGACAAGCTTGTTGAAGGATAGCACGCTGCGGCTGTTCCCGCCAAGCTCGTCGGGGAACGGCCGGCTCTGGTAGAGCGACAAGCTCTTGCCGTAGGACCTGATGTTCCCGCAGCAGAAGAAATGCCTTTAGTCCTCGTTGTCCAGCCACAGGCTCCAGCGTGGGCGCAGCAGATCGTCCGTTTCCTTCAGACAGGAGAACTTCCCGAAGAGCAGGAAGAAGCGGAGAAAGTAGCCCGACGGTCCAATATGTATCAATTTGTCGATGACATGTTGTGCAGAAAAAGACCAAACGGTGTGAAATTGAAGTGTATTCCCCGGGAAGAAGGACAGGAGCTGTTGGCAGAGATTCATGGAGGCATATGTGGTCACCACATAGGGTCAAGAGCCCTTGCTGGAAAGGCTTTCCGGCAAGGTTTCTTTTGGCCCACCGCCCTCCAGGATGCAACTGCACTAGTAACCAAGTGTGAAGCATGCCAGTTTCATTCCAAGCAGATTCATCAGCCAGCTCAAGCTCTCCAGACAATCCCTCTCTCCTGGCCATTTTTGGTCTGGGGGCTCGACATCCTCGGCCCCTTTCCCCGTGCCACCGGGGGCTTCGAGTACTTGTATGCGGCCATCGACAAGTTTACGAAGTGGCCGGAAGTGGAAGCAGTGAGGAAGGTGACAGCACAATCAGCCATCAAGTTCTTCAAGGGAATTGTTTGTCGCTTTGGTGTTCCTAACAGGATCATCACCGACAATGGTACCCAGTTCAGGAGCCACGCCTTCATGCAGTATGTCGAAGACCTTGGCGCCAAGGTCTGTTTCGCTTCTGTTGCTCACCCGCGAAGCAATGGACAAGCTGAAAGGGCAAATGCTGAAGTGCTGCGTGGGCTCAAGACGAGAACTTTCGACAGGCTGCGCAAGTGCGGCAAGAACTAGATCGAGGAGCTGCCAGGGGTTCTTTGGTCGATCAGGACGACGCCAAATCGAGCTACTGGCCAGACGCCTTTTGCTCTAGTTTATGGAGCAGAGGCAGTTCTCCCCACGGAACTCATATACGGGTCACCTCGAGTGCTCGCTTACGATGAGCTTGAGCAAGAGCAACTGCGGCAAGATGACGTTGTGCTCCTCGAGGAGGATCGTCTTCAGGCTGCTGTGAGAGCTGCTCGCTACCAGCAAGCTTTGCGTCGCTACCATAGCCGCAAAGTTAATGCCAGAAGTCTCGAGGAAGGCGACCTTGTTCTTCGGCGCGTTCAGTCGGCCAAGAATTCAAACAAGTTGACGCCGAAGTGGGAAGGCCCTTATCGGGTGAAACGAGTCACCAGGCCCGGCACTGTCTGCCTGGAGACCGGGGATGGCATTCTAGATTGAGCATCTTCGTAAGTTTTTTCCATAAGGCGCGGTTGCCGGGCCCTTCCCCGGCAACCACCTTTTGTACAAGTCTTGCCGCTGTTGCATGTAATCCTTTGTACAAAGCCAGGCGCAGACCCTGTGCATAAATAAAGCTTTTGTATTTCGCAGTTTTTGACGATTTCATGTTTACTTTTATTTTGCATGATTATCTGACATACTGTGCAGTACAGCCTCCCTGGTAAGCATTAACGAGCCGCCAAGCTCCTATATCTTTATTTTCTCTTCTTTCTTTTTCTCAAAGAGACAGAAGCTTCCCTCGCGCACAAGTTTGCCGGGGGGGATGGGATAATGATATGGACCAGGCGTCGTTCAAAGAAACTTTGCCTTGCCGGGAAGAAGGCAGCGGCAAGCAGTGACAAGACCTTGCCGCGGAGAGATCAGCGACAAAGCTAAGTGCCAAAGTTTGAACAATCAAATTCTTTTTTATTTTCAAGGTTATTTTCCTTGAACGATACTACTCTTTGTATGGAAAACCTGTGCGCGACGGAACCTAAGCGTAATCGGTCGCGCCCTTACCTTGTTTCGAGTCCGCTCAACAACCTAAGTGGCTGCTCTGAGCGCGACAAGGTTGCTTGCCGGCAGCGGCACCGCCAGCAGGCTGCTGAAGTCCCGCACCCAGCGCTCGCGGCAATGGTGCGCGCACCGGCAAGTTCCCTATAAGCGTAGGGCAAGTACACACAAAGAAAGAAATTGCTCAAGGGAGATGACATGCATTAACTCCAAAATATTGCAAGTTATATTACAAGATAAGTTGCCGTGGCTTAAACAGATTGTTCTTTAACATGTCTAGCGGCGGCAAGGAGGGAGAAGAATGGGCTCTCTAATTGCGGTGCTCGCCTTCGACTCTCTGGATTTGGTCCACCCTCTCCACGATGGGCGCGACAAGGGCCTCTAGTGGCGCGGGGTCGTATCCCTTCGGCAAGCTTTTGAAGATGTTGCTGAAGTCGACGCCTGGGTTTCTGTATGCTATCTTCACCAACAACCTCCGGAGAACTCCCCGGCAAAGCCTGCGTGACTCGTCGGCCAGTTGAGCCTTGTGATTGACTTGGAGCTGTTGGAGTGCTTCTACTACTCCGTCGAAGAACTCGGCTAGCTTGACGCTAGTTTGCGTGTTCTTGTCGGTGGAGTACCCGAAGTCCGGCACCTTCAGGGCAGTCAGCTCCTTGTCGATTTCCTCGGCGGCGCTGGCAAGCCTGTCTGTGAAGATCCCCACGTTATCCCTGAACTTCTTGTGGGTTGCAATAGCGTCTTGAAGCAGACCCTTTTCCTTCTGGAGCTCTGTCATTAGAAGCCCTTCGCGCTTTCTGGTGGTGTCGAGCGTCTCCTTCAGCGTGGTCAGCTTCAGCTTCAGGTCTGCTCTGGAGTCGTAGGCGGCAGCAAGCAGATTGTTCTTCTTGGCTATGGTAACTTGCATCTCCGCCAAAGTGTGGGTCACCTTTGCCCTCTCACTTTCAAGCGTTGAGAGCTTGTCACCGTTTGCCTTGAGGGCGGCCTCTAGTCTTGCCACTTTCTCCTCCGTTTCCTTCCTGTTCACTTCTGCAGCAGCGACAGCGTTGGTGGCCTCCACCAACTTGCTGGCGTACTCTTGGGCCAAGGCTTCGATTTCCTTCTGGTGTTTTTGTGCCTGCCCCTGGGTCCGCTCTGCGACAAGTCTTGCCACCTCCTCGTCTTTCTGCTGGAGGGTTTCGGCAAGTTTCTTCTCGCGCTCGGCAAGTTCCTCTTCGTGGGCATCAAGGTCCACTTTCCGCTGGTTCAGATCACCGGCCTGAGCAGACAACTCCTTGGCGGTCTCCTCCTGTTTTTGTTCAATGTCTTGCTTCATCAGGAGGAGGGCCTGCCGTTCTTCGGCCAGCTGTGCCCGCTTGACCTTTAACGCATTAAGAGATCGCGCGCGGACGTCCGCCAAGATCTCCGCGCGCCTCAACATGTCAGCTTCGGCCTTCTCGATGAGCGCCTCCCTGGAAGCTAGCTTCTCCCGTCGGGCGCGATGAAGATTCAGCAGCTTTTGGAGCAGTTGCTCCTCTTCAGACGTGCTGCTGCTGCTGGCGCCTGGCGCATCCACAAGCTGGAGCCCGGCAGCGGCAAGGATCTCCTCGTCCACAACATCCTCCTCGGTTGGCGCTCTGGAGCCCACCATCCAGGGGAGGCTGACGTAGACATTCTCGCCGACCCGGATGTATTTGCTTGTCGGAGGCGAGTTGGGCGCTGACGCCTCGTCAGTGGTTGAGGGACCCGTGGTCGGAGTAGCGCCTGGCGCTCCTGTGGCCTCAGGGCCGTCAGTACGACCACCGGCTCCCTCGCCGGCCTCCTCAGCAGCCTTCTGGGCGGCCTCAGCTTCAACAGCCTTGGCGGCTTCATCGGTGGGCGCCTTGGCGGTATTATCCTCGGCGGCCTTGCCGGCCTCTTCGACAGCCCTGGCAGCTTCTTCGTCGGCAAGCTTGTCGGCTGCCAGCTTGTCGGCCTTGGCAGCGGCGGCCTTGGCGGCCTCGTTGTCGATGGCCCCTGCGGTGTTCTCCTCGGCAGAAGATTCAATGTTCATTGGCTCCACCGAGGAGGGCTCTGCCAACCCGAGAAGTAAAGCAAAAAGAGCTTCAGGAAGAAATTCAAGAAGACAAAAGAAAGAAAGCAGAAAGAGTTTTGCGGCAAGTGGGTTTACCTGTGTTGAGCTCAGGAGCGGTGGGCTCCCCTCCCCCGTCAACGTTTGTCATTGGGGTGGGGTCGCCAGCGCTGGTGCTTGGCGCTTCGGCGCTTGCCGGCTCCTCTTCGTGGCTCGACTCGCTAGTGGGAGCCCTTACCGGAGATCTTCTCCTTGGCGGTGTGGTCGAGGGGGGTGGTACTTCTGGAGCACCTTCAGGTGGCTCCACTTGCTGCTCCTCTCCTACACGCCCAAAGATGTCAGTGACAAATGCTTGTTCCTCAGCGACCGCCAGCGAAAGGTAGTTGAAATACTTACGCTGGGGGCTGCGACGAGGGCTGGGCTCCGAGCTGGTCGGGATGGTCTCAGACGCTCCCCCGGTGGTTGCCGTGGGCTCATCTTCGACGACCACCACGGTCTTGCTCGTCGAGACCTTAGCTCTCTTCCTTATCCTCTCCGCCAAGGTTTCCTCCCTGCGGAAGCAGGGCCGGAGCGCGACAAGTGAGGACAGAAACAAAATCTTACAAAGATTGAGGGTCGCGGCAAGGGAACTTACTCTTCCTCGTCGTCCTCTTCGCTGAGAGCGGAAAAATCAAAGTCCGCCTCCGTGTGAGGAGGGGGATCTGGGCTCCTTGGCCGCTTGGCGGGGGTAGTAGCAGCGGTCTTTGATGACCCTGCTCCAGTTGCCGGGGCCGCGTGAGACGCTCCCGCCGCACCAGCCCTTGCCGCGGTCGAGCGCGTCGAACAGCGCTCCGGCGGTTGTTGAACTTCTTGCCGCTCAGCCAATTTGCCAAGCCTGCGAAGGCGTTTCCTCCTCAGAGGGGCTGAGGACTCTGACTGCGGTGGGCTTTCGGTGCCCTCCTCGGAAGAGGAGCCCTCATCCTCCGAGCTGCCTGACTCGTCGGCAGGCTGGCTTGGCCCGACATCCTTGCCGGGTGCGGCGAGCTCGCCCTTCCCGGCAAGCATCCCCTGCTCGGCAGGGCTCTCCTTTTGTGCCTCGTCGAGCTCCGCCAAAGTATAACCAAAATCGCCAGCTTCCCTGGCGAGCCTGTCCTCCTCCACTCTTCGAGCAATGAATTCTATTTCTTGCTCAGTGGTGTTGCGGACGAGCCACTCCTCCACCCGGACCTGCTTTTCGACCGTGGAGTCAAAGAATCGCCGCACGTCTTCTTCGAGCGGCATGTCCCAAGTTGCTTCAATGCTGTGCGCATTGCAGAGCGGCATCATAGAGATGATTGCACTCAATGCGGAGTTGTTGCAAAGGGGCACGATGTGCTTCGGCAGCATGAACGCCTTGTCGCGCTTCTCTGGATCTGTCTCTTGCTTGAACAGTTCTCGCATGAAGAAGTCGTGCTGCAGAACTGTGAAGTTGTTGATCAGTCCAGGGCGCAGCCGCATGATATCCGCTGGGTTCTTCCAATCAGAGGCCGGCCTTCCTCTCTGCTGCAGAGGAGCAATGCGGCGGCGGAGGAAGTCTGCGCCAACCATCCCTATGGTGAGCCTGGCCTCCCTGAGCCGTATGATCCTGGTAGCGGCAATCTCCAGCTTTTTGTCCTGGGGATCCAGATCGCTCCATTCCGTGCCACGTGCTGCTGGGGTCTTGCGAAGCTCACAGTATGGTGGCGGCTCGTCGTCAATGATCCAACACCATTCAGACCGGATTTCTCCCCATCTTGGGCGGAGATCCCCCTTCAGATAATGCTCCTTGGTGCCCAATCTTGAAACGAACGAGACGCCAACAGTGAGAGGCTCCCCTTTTTCAGCACGGGGAGTGAAGTAATGCCTGAACAGCGCGGTGTTGGGTGCGACGCCGACGAAGTTCTCGCACAGATGCGCAAATATTGCCATGGTGGACACGGCATTCGGTGTGAGATCCAGCAGACGGAGATTGAAGGTGTACATGACGTCGCTGAAGAAATCCGAGTACGGTGGGCAGAGCCCGCACCGAAAGTAGCAAGCAAAGAAGGGGTACTTGCTCACTTCGCTCTCGTCGGTGGCTGGGCGAACGCGGGTGGCCGGATGCGCCTTGGTCCTCACGGCCCACATGCCTTGGAACTTGGCCTTCAGATCCGCCCCCGTGAGCGTCGGAGCGAAGAGCGCGTACTTCTGCCTCTTCAACTGCGCCTGGGTCTCCGTCCTTGAGGACTTCCCCGTCTTCCCCTTTTCTCCTTTGGGAGGCATGGCGAAGGTGGAGCTGAGGACCGAGGGAGATGCGGACGCGCGCGGTGGCGGAGGATTGGGAAACCGCTTTGTTTTGGAGCGGAGGAAGAAGAAGGCGGAGATTTGGAGATCGAGAATGGTGAGAGGGGTGTGTGAATGCTTCTGCAGGTCCCTCCTTTTATGGGGAAAGATGCGGAACCATCCGCCCCTTCGTCATTCGAGATAACTGCGCACGCTTCCCATGCTCCGCATTCAACGCGCGACGCGTGGGAGAGCGTGCAATTAAACAGCATAGAGACGTTTCGGCTTATCCCAGCCACGCGTGCCCATGCACTGTTTGGGCCTGGCCCAACAACGCCCGGCACCGTGTGTGGCCCAGGCCCGGGGGCTCCTGTCGGTGTACTAGAATAGGGGTACCCTAGTACCCCGTACTTGTGCACGGGCAGTAGTAGCATCCCGCGGCCAGGCTTGCGGGAGGACAGCCAGAGAGAAGCTCAAGATTATTAAGCCATTCAAGAACAAAGTATACAAAGCAAGAGTTAAGGCCCCGGCAAGAGGAGCTTGCCGGGAGGGACAGCTGAGGCCCAGCCTGAGGTTTGCTGTAGCAGAGTACTTGCCGCGATAAGGTACTTGCCTCGGCAAGTCATTGGCTGCGGCAAGGTATTGGCTGCGGCAAGATAGCAGCTGCGGCAAGGTACTTGCCCCGGCAAGTTACCTTGTGCGGCAAGCTATGGGTTGCGGCAAGCTGTCAGGTGCGGCAAGGTCTTGCCGCGGCAAGCGTTACTGTACCACTGTGCTACTGTGCTGCTCCGGTGCCTCTGCCAGTGTGGCGCTCTGGGTCCTTCCAAGCGTGTGTGGCAGGGCACTGTGTAGACGGCGGTACACTGTAGCTAGCGGTGCAGGAGCAGGTGGGATAGGCTTTTCCCACGTCCAAGACGTCCGGGTACATGTATCTGGACAGCTAGGGCATGGGCATTTAATGCCCTTGTCCCCTGCCGTCAGTGGTAGGTAGGACATGTCATCCTGATAATAATGGCCTTACTGTAGCAACTTTCCACCTCTACCTTTACTGTTTACCACCTGTTGGTGACCCCTTTGTGCATATAAAAGGAGGCCCATAGGCAACATGGAAAAGGAGGAACGGGGGAGATGGAGAACTCCAGTATTGTACGCAGCTACTCTGTACTGTAGCGCTCCTGGAGCTAGGACAATCATACAGATAATAAACCAAAAAGCAGGAGTAGGGTTTTACGCATCAGTGCGGCCCGAACCTGGGTAAATCTCTCTCGTGCACTGTCGTGTTCTTCGCTAGATTTGCTCTTCGTGCGACCGTCTCTCCCTGCCGAACGTAAAGGGGTCCTTCCCTGGGTCCCATAGGTGATCGCGGATTCGTCCCCGACATTGAGGGTGGCGCTGATGGTAAACGTACCATCAGCACCAGCCAGCCCTGCCGGGACCTTCTTCATAGATGGTGGAGCAGCTTTGGATCTCTTGTTATTGGAACTCTCCGGCAAGTCATCAACAGGCGTAGCGCACTCCAGAGAGCTATGCTTCCCGGACTCCTTGCTGGCATCCTTGCAATCTTTCTTCTTTTTCTTGCTTTCCTTGGCGGGAGCAACGGCTTCCGCAGCCTCTGCAGTGACTGCTTCCCGGTACATCTTGTCCACGCATATGATCGCGTCTTTCTTGTCTGATGGGATGGAAATGATGCCCATTGGACCTGGCATCTTCTAGGTGTTGTAGGCATAATGGGATGCCGCCATGAACTTGGCCAGGGCAGGACGACCAAGGATTCCATTGTACAGCAGGGGGAGGTCAACCACATCAAACACGATCTTCTCAGTCCGGTAGTTCAACTCCCCCCCGAATGTTACCGGCAATGTGATCTTCCACTTAGGACGACTCCTGCCGGGGTTGATCCCTTGAACGTACCAGTAACCTTGAGCTCTTCATCTGTTATCTGGAGTTTGCTGATGACCTTTGGAGAAAGCAGATTCAACCCAGCCCCGCCATCAACCAACATCTTTGTGACCTTGAAGTTGTGGATTGTTGGTGAAACCAACAATGGCAAACACCCTACAGCGGTAGTGCGGTCAGGGTGATCCTTCTCATCAAAGATGATGGGCGTGCGGGACCACTTGAGCGGCTTCCGAGAATCTGCCGCTGGCTCCACAACATTGACCTCACATGCCCACCTTTTGAGTTGGCGGTGAGAGGAGTGCAGAGATGCACCCCCATCAATGCATAGGGCGTCAGTGGTTTTCTGGAACTCCTGCTCGTTGGTTTCCTCTTCATCTCCTTCATCACTCCCGTCCTCGCAATCCTTCTTCTCACGGCCCTTGGCAGGTTTCCCTTGATACTGAGGAGCCTTGCCGGGGCGACCTATTCTGCCACCTCGGACCTTCCCGCCAACACCGTCTTGGTCCTTCTCCTTATCACGCTTCTCGTACTTAGCCCTCTGCTTCTTGACGAGCTGCGCAATCTGATGACACTCCTGAAGATCATGGCCCTTGGTCCGATGGATCTAGCAGTATGGCCCATCACCCTTCCCAGCCTTTTCGGCAGCCGCGGCTTCCCGGTAGTCAGTGCACGCGGCAGCTTCCTTGCCGGGAACCTCGATCTTGGCCTTCTTGCCGGTACTAGGTGCACTCGATCCTTCAACGGTCATCACCACTTTATCCTTGCGCTTCTTGTTGCGCTCCTTGATTCTCTTCTTCTGGCTAGTGGCGTCATCGTCGTCCTCTGAATTGATGTCGACGCCATCTTCTTAACCTGGGAGTCATCTCCCCTCTTCTACTTGGGCAAACTTATCCACTAGAGTGTATAGCTCATTCACAGTCTTGGGTAACTGAATGTTCATTTCAGAACGTATTTGGCGGTTGCGCATGTTGGACCGGAACGCGGCTATCACAACTGCCGGGTGGATGTCTGGAATATTCCTGTGCACCCGACTGAACCTCTGCATGTACTTCCGCGGGCTCTCACCTTCCTTCTGCGGGAGTAGCTGCAAGTCACTGGGCCGTCCTGGTTCTTGATGGCCGCCCATGAAGGCGCCAACAAACTCATGGCACAGATCAGCCCAGGTAGAGATGGAATTCTATGGTAAGTGCATCAGCCAAGACCTCACATTTGGCTTGAGTGCCAAGGGGAAGTAGTTGGTGAACACCTTCTCGTCTCTTCCCCCGGCAGCTTGAACAGTAATGGTGTAGATGCTCAAGAACTCTGTCGGGTTCAATCTTCCATCATACTTCTCAGGTATTTCTGGCTTGAACGTGCGGGCAGATGACCAACAGACTTGCCGCAGCTCACGAGTGAAGGCAGGGTACCCAACCTCGAAAGGTAGGTACCCACCTTGACCGGGCGTAGGCTCGTCGACGTCGGGGCCACTGCGCCCATTAGGCTGGCGTTGGGTTTCGTGGCGTCATTCGATGGTGACACGCGCGTCTTCCCTCCGCCTGCCTTCCGGGACTCACCGTTGGTCTCGTCGTGCTCGAGAATTGGATGAGGCCATCAATATGTTGTCGAGTTCTTGGTTGCGTTGCTCTGGCTGTGGCCTCTGTGCTGGCTGCCGCGGAGGGGATTGCACCGTGGGGGTGGCCCCTTCAGTACGACCAGTGGCTTGGGCCGTTGCCGCCGTCGGCGGAGGCCGTGACGGGCCCGCTCGCTGTGATCCTCCCGCCTTAGCGAGACAAATCAGGCTCTGAATTGTGGCCCTCCACTCATCCATCTGATCGGCCGCCGGCGGAAATCTCAACAGGAGTTTGGCCCGCGCCATGGCCTCCGAAGCAGTGCTCGGCATGGATGATGATGTAGACCTTAGCGTCGCCTGGCTTCTAACGATGCCGGCGGTGACAGCGCCGTGCTCCCGTTGCCGTGAGCCAGCCGCCAGGGCGGCGTGGAGGCGAGGTGGATGTGCTTGGGGATTGGCAGCTTCGTTCGGCGCATTGGCTTGGCCAGCCCGTCCTAGGGGTGGCGCATGCCCTACGGTTGGACACGCAGCGGGGGCGACCGGAGGGTTGCGGTTCGCCCCAGGGCATGCGTCACCGCTGCGGCTGCATCCTTCGGTGGGGTGGAGAGGCACGGACGGAATGATCTCTCCTCCCGCACCTTGCGGAGCGTGGCCGCTAGGATGTTATTAGCACTATCCTACTCCAGTGCCGCCTGCTCCCGTTTCAGCCACAGGGGAGGTGGTGACGACGCCGCCTGCGCCGGTCACGTCCCCCGCAGTGTCCATGTCCCCGTGCGCCCCCGTAGCCCCCATGGCATTGGCGGCCAAGTGTGAAGGGGTCTTCGAGGTAGACGGGTGAGCTGCGGCACCAGTTTTCTTCTTGGGCGCAATGGATGATGAAGCCGTTGATGAAGAAAACGATGATGAATAGGATGCGCTGCGTACGCTCTCGGGTACACGCAAGCGCTTCCCCCTACCTGGCGCGCCAAAGATGTCGTGGGAAAACACGGCCACCTATGGGGCCATCAGCCCCTTGTGGTTCGGCACGGGGGAAGGACACATTGCACAAAGAGCGGAGGGCGTGGGGCAGCGCGACAACGATCACACGAGCAGTTTTTACCCAGGTTCGGGCCGCCGCGAGGCGTAAAACCCTACTCCTGCTTTGGTGGATTGATGAGAGGACTGTGGTGGAAACGCAACGCTCCGGCCCGGCAAGGTTGCCTCGGGGCGAGAGCAGCTATGGGCGTATGAGTGTACAAGTGTCCGAATCCTTTCTAAGGTTGCCATGGCCCTCCTTTTATAGATCAAGGGGTCATCACAATGGCAAATCAGTCATTGTGTACTGATTAGACAGCAAACAGTGCCATCATACTTAACTCTATAGACAGGATAGAGCGCATTAAATGCGCCGCTTAGTGTCACATTGTAGCATAGCCCGGCAAGCCTTGCCGTGCCGTTCAGCCACCTTCTCACCTGCCTGCATGACACGTCACTGGACGAGTGTCATTTGGAGGTGATTTCCTCTAGAAGTGGCTGCCACGTGCCAAAGAATGGCCACTTAGCCTCTTGGGGTCTTGACACCGCACCGATCGATTACTTGCGTTGCTCTGAGGTGGAGCGGTGGAGCCTTGGCGGGGTAATCTGCCCTCATTGTCCCCCGGCAAGCTTGCCGGGGCAATCTTGAGACTTGTCTTCGGGGCAACCTCGTCCCTGCCAGGCTCGCCTCCCTGGCAGGGGAGGTTTTCCCATAGTGGTATCTTGCTCCTTTGGTTGGTCTTGGTCTTCTTGATCCGCCCTTTGATTTCTCAAAGAGATGATCTCTTCTGCTTGTCCTTGTCTTGGATGCTGCAACCTTGTTCTCGAGCCTGTGTACTGTCTGGGCAACACACCTGGGGTTTGTTGCACCGAAAAACTGTGTATCGCTCTCCACTGCTGAATTTGAATACATTGCTGCTGGATCTTGTTACGCTCAGCTTCTCTGGATGAAGCAAACCCTCAAGGACTACGGCATCAACAAGAAGAAGGTACCTCTCTACTGTGACAATGAGAGCGCCATCAAGATTGCTCACAATCTAGTTCAGCACTCGAAGACAAAGCACGTTCAGATCCGTAATCACTTTCTCAGAGACCATGTGTTGAAGTAAGACATTGATATCATTCACGTCAACACTGAAGAGCAATTGGCAGATATCTTCACAAAGCCCTTGGATGAGAAAATGTTTTGCAAGCTGCGGTGTGAGCTAAATATCTTAGAATCCTCAAATGTCCTGTGAATGGACACACATCCTAATGCTTATGCATATTGATGACTTAGGTGCACAACACAGAAAGTAACATATGTCTTCAATTCATGAAGACATACACTCTTAGTTTGAATACATTAATGTGGAAATTGACTTCGGAGCGCCACGATAATTGTGTGTCGTGTCTGGGTCTAATACTTCCTATATGGTGGGTAAACTCCACCACCAACCTTTCTTCAAGATTTTTGTTTGGCGTCATTTTGCATTATCTTCAAAGTTGGTTTGTCTTCAACATTGGTTTATCTTCATGATTTATCTTCACAATTTTTGATTTGGTCTTCATTGCCTATACATACATATATATATATATATATATATATATATATATATATATATATATATATATGTGTGTGTGTGTGTGTGTGTGTGTGTGTGTTCTGTCCTCTACAGCATTCACTTATAGCTATGTCTTCAAGTTGCTATTTTCTACACTAAGTGAATGTGATCGGACCCTAACCCCTTCTGTGCTCATCCCTCTAACTCTCTCTATCTCTTCATATGTATTCTATTGATGCGTGTCGATTGTCTTCACTGTGTCCTTGTCAGTCGAAGATATAGAGACAAACATTTAAAATGCTTTTATTATCTCTATCATTTTGCCTGAATTCGAAGAAGGCGGAACGACCACCCGACAAACTAGGCGCGGGTGGGGTCGTGGCACAACATTTAAGCTGTTGCATGCATGCCACGTGTCCCTCAGATGTGAAACGCCAGGTGCAGCTAAGTAAGTTCACTCAGCCGTCACCCTTCCTTATAAATACACACCCCCTCACAGTCATTATTTCCTACTCCGCTTGCTGTCTCTCTCAAACCCTAGCGCCATCGCTAGCTTCCGTCGTTGCCGGAGATGAAGCGCTTCGCTACCGCAACTTCTCCGTCGTCGTTGTCACGTCGGTCGCGGATCTTCTTCCATCCACCGCCGCCATAGGTGTCTTCCGCCGCCAAGTTAGGGTGCGGAAGATTGGACTGCTCGGCCTCCATCCACAACTTGTCTAGCAGTCTTGTCTGTTCTTGAGCGGTAATTAAAAGTCTATTTTTACCGCAAGTTTGATCCGTTAAAACTTTCTTTATCTTCGGAAATTTGTTTTCTTCACTTCCAAATCTGGATCTTTACTTCTATGCATCTCATGACTCGCAAGTACCATCACTTATGCTTCATTACGAGTTAGATTCCTCACTTGTACTTATTTATGGATTCGTACAAATCTGGAACGAACTCACATCGATAAGTGAATGTCTTCGTGCTATGAGGTCAATGTCTTCAAACTAATTTATCTTGAAAATCTTCTGAGAATGCATATGACCTCTTCCCCTTCCCTCGCATCTCTAATGCTGTCACAGGTACATGTCCGTGGGAGAGTCCCTTGGTTCTCATAGTCTGCATTCATTTGCAGAGTTTTTACAGCATCATATTGAATCGCCTGAAGCTAGTTCCTGTTTGACAAGCAGACTGAAGCCCAACACAGTTGTGAAGCCTTTCAGTCAAAAGCCAATGGCTGGTGGAAAATCTGCAAAGAAAGGCGGCAGACAGCGCCATGACAATACTGCATTGGACCTGCCTCCTGTTCTCTATGAGATGTATAAATCGGATCCTGATGAAAGCTACGGTGAACGCAAATCTCGTGTCCAATGGATTCGAAGATATTGGGCAGAGCAACGGTTCTTGTATCATTTTGTGACTCCTGAGTATGCAGACAAGAACGCTATGAGGCCACCATGGGTTGACATCATATACAAGAAGCTTCAACCGAAGACCAAGCCTGAAGCCATTGTGAAAGGCTTCTTTCCTTGCATTGTCAGAGGCCCAATGCCTGAAAATGCCGACCCATCAAGTCTTCGATGGTGTCGTGAGGATGATCTGTTTGAAGCCAATCTTAAATTTGCTAAGGCTTCAGCAGTTCAGAACAAAAAGGACTTTCGAATTGACTTCAACCCAGGTCCAGCTACTCCAAGGCCAGATGGCAGTCGCGAGGCTGAGCAGAATCTCATTGGTCCTTTCAATAGCCTTGAAGGTCTTCTAACACATATCGCTGAGCAAAGGGCCAGTGTTGCTGCAGCTCAAGATGAGCAACAGTCTGAAGACTCTGAACGTTCGAAGCATGAAAAGAAATCAAAGGTTTCAAAGTCTTCTGCTGCACCAAAAGCTTCAAGAGCGAAGCCATTGAAATATGCACCTCCTAAATCCAGTGTGTGGTCTGAAGATCTGTCTCGTACTTCTGCAAAGAAGAAGAAGAAAACCTCTTGGCAAGGCCTTACTCTAGCAAGCATTCTTTGCAAAGATGAAGATATTGTAGATCTATCTAGTGATGAAGATCTTGATGATGATGCCCTTGAGGTGCTAATCAAGAGCAAACAGGAGGCCGAAATCTTCAATGATCTGCCTCTGTTTGACGCTGACATTCTGAACAACTTCATTGATGAATGGTTTGAAGATACCTCTCTTACCATCGATGATCTGCAGCTTTCCATTGGCATCAACGTGACATTTCAGGGCTATATTGCCAAAGAGCTTGCAATCGCTCAAAAGGTCATTGAGCAGAAAAACAAGATTGACCATGAAAATGCTCTCTTCAAGAAGCACATGGCCAAGTTCAGTGTCACTGAAGTGCAAAATTTCAAGCAAATGATGATTCACCTCAAGGCTGAATTTGTCAAGCGTCGTGATGAAGCCAAAGGATCTTGAGAGTGCCTCAAGCATTATGCTGAAAAATGCGTTCAGGCTCATAATGAAGCCTTGAAAAGGAAAGCACTTGGGCGTCCAGGCATTGACCCCAAGCTGGTTGCTAAGAAGAAGAAGAAGCCAGTGCATGATGAAACTGAAGCTCCAAGGCAGGAAAGACCAAGCATTGTCTTCCCTGCCAGTATGACTGGCTCGAAGCCAAAGGTCCCATCAGCTGCTTCTGAGAAGAAGAAGACAAAGCAGGCTGAGGCTGAGGCCAAGAAGCAAAAGCATCAAGAAGCCTCTGATGCCGCTCTGTCAAAGAAGAAGTTGAAGACAAAATCTTCAAAGTCTTCACGAAAAATCAAACTGCACCTCCAGAGCCCCTGATAGTTGAGCCAATTTATGTTGCCCTTCCAGCTTCGTCCAACAGAGATTGGCATCTGATTGTTCATGAGCCTGCTTCCACAGAGGCTCATGAGTCTGAAGAGATTCCAGCTGCTGACCCCATCGCAGCTGAAGACATTGGTCATGAAGACAATGTAGTTGATAATGAAGTCCTTCCTCAGTTTCCCCAGATCATGCCCAAGCCGGTATCATCGCCTGCTCCCTCGAGCAGTGAACAGATAAATATTGGTGGTCCTATGACGCCAATCCCTCATGATGATTTCTGGGAAGAGCAACACCCCAACACTCCGCTCCATGAAGTCATTCCTCGCACTCCACCAGCTCAAGTCACCACTCTAGTGATTGAGACTCCACAAGACACCCCTGAAGACATGGAGAAGAACACACCCTCACTGCAGGCATCGCCCTCTTTACGAAGGCTTCGCCAAGGCCCAAGGCCACCGTTATCCATGTCGAGCATTCCCGAAGAGGATGCGCAAGCCACAAGCTCAGTAGCATGTCAAGTGTTCCCTGAAGCCATCCCTACAGAAACTGCTCAATAGTCTGAAGCCAAAGAGGCTGAAGATATTCCAGCTGCATCAGCCGAGGAAAGAGTAGAAGAAGATCAAGCTATTATTCCCCCTACCACTGCACCAAGTGTGAATCAAGATGTGATTGTGCCTGACCCACTAGTTCTTGAAGCCACTGAAGCCACTACAAATGAGGATGTTGCTGCCATTGCTACTGAAGCCAATGACATAGTCATGGCTGAAGACAATACACAGCCCGAAGCCACCCTTCAGACTGAAGCCCATGATGCCACTGAAGACATTCAGCCATCCACCTCCGATGTTGCTGCTGCTCCTCCTGTACCTCACACTATGGAACGGGCATTCTATCGTGGTGAGCTCTTCACCGTCAAGTGGCCAATCATGACACCTCCTGTTGCTCCTGGACCCAATATGATTCCCATGTGGAGCAAAGGCCTCAGATGCAAAAGCCAAAGCCCAGGCTGCCAAGGCTTCCCAGTGCTGCTACCACTCAGGGCTCTTTCAGTGTATTAATCTTCAGAGAGAACAACACATTCTTTGAGAAGGCCAAGAATCCCTACAAGAAGCCCAAGATATCTTCAGACAAGTTCTAGAGTCATCAGCAATGAAGCTATTACTCGTGAATCTTGTACAACCAGGACAGTATTTCCACACAAGCACTTGTGCTATGATGCCATTGCTGGACTCCCTTGCCTTGAAGAAGCTCTTGATTTCTTCCGTGAAGTTGGCTTGCTCCCTTTTGTCGTCGACAAGGAGCACTGGAATGAAGAGCTCCTACTTCAATTTTACGCTACTCTCCATATCTCAGGCTACAACAGGGACTCGAAGACATGTGTCCTTGAGTGGATGTCGGGTGATGTACACCATGAAGCCAAAGCTCAGGATATCATCGAGCTCACTTACCTGCCCACTCCTGGTGATCTCTATGAACGAGGTTGTCAGTGATATGAACAAGAACTTCAGAGCATCTTCCAGAAGCCAGAGCCCAACATGAGCCAAATGTTAAGCATGATGAAGCCTTTGCCAGTGGATGATGAATACCCCAAGGAATTCTTTGTAAATGACCTTGAATACCTGCCCCGCACCATATATCATATACTAAGGCATACTCTATGGACAATCAAAGGGCATTCTTCTCACACCAAGATTGAAGGCACTATGAAGACATTGGTCTTCTACATCATCAATGGCATCATGTTCAATACTCAAGATTTCTTCATCCGTCAGTTGGCAGCTTCAGGCATTGATTTATTTGGCCTCAAGTTCTATGCTCCATGGGTTATGCGGCTGATCAAGCTTCACTCCACCATCAATTATCAAGCTTCAGTGCACAACCATGTTGTCTTTTTTTCTGAAGTAGATATGTCCCATGAAGCCATATATCCCGAGCCTGCCAAGGAACCTGTTCGTGAAGACAATGCGGCCTTCCAAAGCTTCACACAACCACTTGAAGGCGTTCATGTGCCCAATCCACCTACTACTGCTGGTCCTCTTGCCGGTTAGCTCAGGATGCCGCATCGTGCCAACACTAATGCAACAGCCAGCACAGTAGCTCAAAGGCCTCAGAAGTGTGCTCGTGTGCTTAATGACATAGAGCTTCTTGTTTCTCTACATCAGAAGCAGGATAGGCATCATGACTGGATGAAGCGTCAGATGCAAAGTCTTCTTGTGGATGTCAATCACATATGCAACCTCTCCACTAAGAATTCTTTTGTTGCTCATGAAGCCTGTCGACGTGCCTGGAAGAGCCTCACTATGTTATGCTCTGAAGATGACCTTGAAGCAGATGGCTTCACTAAACGTTTCAAGTTTGACTCCAGGCCTCCACAGTCAGCAAGTTGGCGTCCAACACCTTCCATTATAGATTCTGAATACTCATCTTAGGCTCCAACTGTTGTTGCTTGAGTCATTGATGAAGAGGACGACGCCACTTCACCAGCCATGGCTTCATTGCATCAGGATCCTGCATCAGGCCCTTCTGCACCGCCCAACTCCACTGTTGACCCGGCTGCCCCAACATCTTCAACAACACCTCATGGGAACGCTTAGACACTCTATGTCTTCACTCCTTTTTGGTCATTCCTGACAAAAGGGGGAGAAGCATATGAGTTGATAGTCTTCAAGCGGGTTTATATGGGTCGGGTGCTTATTTTTGCTAAGTTTTTACAACTCTTGTTCTTGAACTGTTGGTTTTGAGTTGTAACACTTAAACCTCGATGGTTTTCTGCCATTTTTTTGCTACCTCTTGTTGCGATGATAAATTCCGCATGAAGTCATTCCATAGACGTCCATTTTTCATTGTGCATGTCATTATCTTCACTACATTTTTGTATGCACGATGAATTGGCTTCATGAATTGAAGGAGATCTCCGCAAAGCAAAACCTGCCATGTGCATTTGCATTCAAAAGAAAATCATTGATATGCACATCTTCAGGGGGAGCCCTTTCAACTTCATGAAGCCATATACCGCGTTCTTTAACTTACACATATTTTTATCCCCGTTGAAAACTTCAACTAGTTTGTCATCAATCACCAAAAAGGGGGAGATTGTAAGTGCATCTAGTGCCACCCCTAGTTGGTTTTGGAGTATTGATGACAAACATGGTTGAGGGACTAATGTGTTTGTGTGAATTGCAGAATAACACAGGTAGAAGTCCCTCAGTGATTCGGTTTTCCTACCAGAGATGACCCATAAAAATGTATGAAGACATTGAAGACAATGGTGGTTCCTGAAGACATTCACGTCGAAGATAATGACGTGTGAGGACATTCCCTTGAAAACTATGGAGTGCGAAGAGATAGTTTCTTTCGTAGTTTCATATTCTTCCTTTTTGAGTCATAGGAACCACCGAACTGTTAGTGGGGTCCCAGTGAACAAAGTCAGAAAACTGACGTGATGCTCAACCCAAAATCCTATGTCTTCGAGTGAAGACAATGAGAGAAAATCTTATCCAGAGTTGGATGAGTCAGCTTTGCTTGTAGCCCAAGTCAAGCTACCGCGTGTGTTTGAAATCTGACCGTTGGACACGTGTCGGTTCCTTAGTAACCAAGGGTCATTTCGGACATATCATGTCGGGTTGCCTCCTGGCTATAAATAGCCCACCCCCTACACCATAAATTGGTGGCTGCTCAGAATTAGTGCACGACTTTTGTCGTTTGAGAGCAACCCACCTCCGAAGCCTTTGAGAGAGAAATCCTTGCGAGGATAAAGCCCAAAACACCCAGAGCCAAAGAGTGTTAGGAATCACTGAAGTCTTTCTATCCGCGTGATCTGAAGACTTATTACACTTGAGGACTGTGCATCCTCCAGCCGGTTAGGCATCACGTTCTGAGGATCCAAGAGTCATTGTGGATCACCGGTGAACGGAGTCTGTGAAGGTTTGGAAGTCTACCTTGAAGACTTACCTAAGAGATTGGGTGATCACGTCCTTAACTCAAGGGGAATAAGGTGAAGACGTGGTCTTCTCAGTTCAATCTCAGCCTCCCTAACCAGATATACAGTTGTCACAGCAACTGGAACTGGTCTATCAAATCCTTGTCTTCACCAAGCAACTGGTTTTATCCCCTACCTCCTTTACATTTCAGTTTGTCTTTGTGAAGTCATTGCTTGTTTGCCTAATCTGTTTGACTTCATTGTGTGAAGACGTTCATTAGTTTGGCTTCGTACTGTCTTCCCATTCCGATATGTTCTACATAGCTGCTATTAGTCTTTGTGCTTTCATTGTAAGTATTACTTGCCTAATGCATGTCTAGTCTAGCTTATCCTCCGCTACATATTGTATAGGTGTTGTTTGACTATCTGTCTTTGAGGATCTTGTATCTTTCGAAGACTTTCATAAAAATCTCCTATTCCCCCCCATAGTCGATAACTAGCACTTTCAGGGGCGCGCCGCCTAAGCTTGTCACTTCCTCGGGACTCCTCAAGTCTTCTCCCGAACCTTCATGGGTCCCTTCTAGTCCAGAAAAAAATAATCCATAGTTTTTTCTCTATTTGGACTTTGTTTGATATTGATTTTCTGAAAAGTAGAAAAAGCAAAAAAAAACATCCCAAAAATGATATAATATTCCATATAATTGCATATAAAACATCCAAGATTGATACTATAATAGCATGGAACAATAAAAAATTATAGATATGTCGGAGACGTATCTCTGAGGCACTTGGTGCAGCTATTGTGGTAGTTGCAAAGCCTGTCGTGCGCGCGCAAGATGCAAGCATAACTAGTGTTGAAGCTTTAGCTGCTACCAATTAGGAACTTGTGGCTGGTGGATGTGTTGATGATCTTGTTGTAGCTGAGGCAACAGATGTTGAAGCCTTTGAAGCTGAGGGCTTTTGTGCTGAAGGCTTTGGCTTCTAAGTAGCCTTCTTTGGCATGGCCTTCTTGGTGCGCTGGCACTGCCACTACCACCTGCTTCATGTGAAGCTTTTGCAGCCCTGTTGAAGTCTTCAACATCTTTCTGGGCTTACTTTTGCAATTTAGCCTGACGCCTGGCCCGTTCCAAAGGAAATTATTCACCCTTCCTGATGCTTGTGGGATCAACTTATTGTCCAGGGGCAATAGGAGGTCTTTTGCATGGAGGCTTTACTGCGAATTCCTTCATTTACTTGGGAGTCACATATTTGTCATCTTTCCACTCATAAGCCCATCGGTGTTTGATTTCCTGCATGTGCGTCTTGCGCTGCTCTTTTGTCTCCTTCCCATGAACATTTTCATCAGGCGTGCAATAGCCTGCATATATGTCTTGGGGGATCTCGAAGGTAGTATGTTCTTCCTTCCTCTTTCCACCTTTCCGAGGCCTTTTCCATCAGCCATTTTCTCCAGCTGAGGTTTTTTAACTTTTGAGGACCAAGTGATTCATTGGCAGACATGTGTACCTATGAACAAAGTACATTTGCGAGGCAAATGGGAGAGGCACATGCGTTCTCAAAAGTTTTTTTAATCCAGGTGAAGAAATTGACCATTATCATCTTGAAGAAATTCACTAAGCGTTCTTGACTTAGGCTCCAGAGTTATACAAATTAAAGCATTTGCACAATTGAGGAATCTAACTGTAAAGCATAACTTAGATGAAATAACCAAGACTGGCCAAAAAGGAAGTGCCGAAGAATTGGAAAGTTGAAGAAAAAAAGAACTTGAAGAATTATTGGTATTGGAAAGATCAAACTAGGCAGTTAAAATAAAGTTTAATTTACCCCATGGATGAACTCAATGAACTGGATGACGAGGCAAACTAAATCGTCAGCTCAGATCTTTCGTGCCCTAACTTGGCGATGAAAAACAACTACGGCGGCGATGGAGGTGAAGAAATATGCGGCCGGCGCGAGTACGTCGACGAAGAAGGCAAGGCAGTGAAGCTTTTCCTCTCCGGCTGTGATAAATTCCAGCGGTGGCACTAAGGTTCAAGAGTGAGAGCGACAGGGGCTAGGGAGTGGAGTGAATTACGTTTGACAGGGTCAAGCCATTATATAGGCGCGATAAAAACCGAATGGTCCAAAGATGTTGGACGGATAAGCCCCTGGTGATTCGCATCTAAGTAAGATGCGTCACACATGCGTATTAGATGTTCTTATCCATTCGTCAGATGCGCAGGATGAAGTTACTGTGGCAACCGCAAAAAAATAGAATTAATTTTTTTTAAGTGTGTTCGCAAATTCTTCAGCTGACAAGGACATAGTGAAGACTTTGAATGGTGTCAATTAGAAGGCACGTGGAGAATTATGAACGGAGTGGGTTGAGTTTAGCATAGAGGGGAGCGGGTCCGATCACATTCATATAGGCGAAGAAATCAACTTGAAGAATTAGCAATATGTGAATGTTGTTGAGGACATGAAAAACTCAAATAAATAATAGGAAGAATTAGCTCAAGCAATGAAGAACAACCTCAAATGACAAAATAAAAAATGATGAAAGACTCAAATTGAAGAATGTCATGAAGAGGGTGGTAGCGTTACCCACCGTATAAGAATTATGTTGATTATAGTCACCGCGTATCGTAGGACTCTAAGAATTGAATTCTTCATTAATTTCTTCACACTCAGAGGGTAAGTCTTCATTGATTGAAGAATTATGTTACTTCATGTATTGCACATCAAAGTCATCAAAAGTGCATCAGCAATAGGATGTGTGTCCAATTCAAAGGACATTCGAAGATTCTAGGATGTTTAGCTTACACCACAACATGCAAAACCATCTCTCATCCAAGGACTTAGTGAAGATATCAGCAAGTTGGTCTTTAGTCTTCACATGGTTGATGACGATGTCCTCCTTTAGCACATGACCACGAAGGAAATGGTGGTGAATCTAAATGTGATTCGTCCTTGAGTGTTGCACTGGGTCATGGGCGATCTTGATAGCACTCTCATTGTCGCATTAGAGAGGGACTTTCTTCATGTTGATGCTGCTACTTGTGAACTGCGTTGGGATTTCCCCGTAGAGGAGAGGATGATGCAGTACAGTAGAGATAATTAAGTATTTCCTTCAGTTAAGAACCAAGGTTGTCAATCCAGTAGGAGAACCACGCAACACCTCGTTAGCAGCACCTGCACACAAAATAACAAATCCTTGCAACCCAACGCGAACAAGGGGTTGTAAATCCCTTTGCGATTACATGCAAGATTAAATTGTGTAGTAATTGAAAGATAAATTGAACAAAAATACAAAATAAAATAAATAAAGTAAAATTGAAGCAAGGTATTTTTAAGATTTTTAGTATATGATAAAAGTAGACCTGGGGCCATAGTTTTCACTAGAGGCTTCTCTCTTGAAAATAGCATACGGTAGGTAAACAAATTACTGTTGGATAGTTGATAGAAAAGCAAATAATAATGATGATATCGAAGGCAATGATCATGTATATAGGCATCACGTCCAAGACAAGTAGACCGACTCCTGCCTGCATCTAGTACTATTACACCACACATCGACCGCTATCCAGCATGCATCTAGAGTATTAAGTTCATAAAGAATGGAGTAACGCCTTAAGCAAGATGACATGATGTAGACAAAGTAAACTCACGCTTGAATAAACCCCATCTTTATATCCTTAATGGCAATGATACAAATACGTGTCATGTCCCCTTCTGTCACTGGGATTGAGCACCGCAAGATCAAATCCATCACAAAGCACCTCTCCCATTGCAAGAAAATTCAATCTAGTTGGCCAAACCAAATCAATAGATCGGAGAGAAATATGAAGCTATAATAATCATGCACAAACTTGTTCAGATAAGCCTCAAATAATATTGATGGATAATCTGATCATAAACTCACAATTCATCGGATCCCAACAAACACACCGCAAAAAGTGATTACGTCGAATAGAACTCCAAGAACATCAAGGAGAACATTGTATTGAAGATCAAAGAGAGAGAGATAGCCATCTAGGTACTAACTATGACCCGTAGGTCTGTGGTAAACTACTCACACATCATCGGAAGGGCAGCAAGGATTATGTAGAGCCCCTCCGTGATTGATTTCCCCTCCGGCAGAGTGCCGTAAAAGTCCTCCAGATGGGATCTCGCGAGAACAGGAACTTGCGGCAGCGGAAAAAGTATTTCAGGTGGCTCTCTGTTGGTTTCCCAATTTTAGGGAATTTATAGAGGTGGAGTTAGGTCAAACGGAGCCACATGGGCCCCACGAGCCACCAGGGCGCGCCCTGGTGCCTCGTGGGCCACTGCTCCATCTTCTTATCCCCTCCCGAAGCTTCCAGGGTCTCTTATGTCCAGAAAAAAAAACTCCAAAAAGTTTTGTGGCATTTGGACTTTCTTTGGTACTCGTATCCTGAAAAACCAAAAATAGGCAAAAAAAACAGCAACTAGCACTGGGCACAAAGTTAATAGTATAGTCCTAAAATGATATATAATTGCTTGTAAATGCATATAAAACATCCAAGATTCATACTATAATAGCATGGAACAATAAAAAATTATAGATATGGTGGAGACGTATCAAGCATCCCCAAGGTTAATTCCTGCTCATCCTCGAGTAGGTAAATGATAAAAACAAAATTTTTGATGTGGAATCCTACCTATCATATTCATCATATAATCTTTTCTTTAGTCGCATGGATATTTGGACTTGAGTGATTTACAGCAATAGTCTATAGTTTGACATGAAAACGTAAATACTCAATTATACCAACAAGTAACCATGTCTTTCAAAATATCAATGCTAAAGAAAGTTATCCCTAGCCTATTATGCTCAGTCATTGATCCATTCATGAAACACACTCAATAACACAATGCACAAGTATGACAATACTGCTCTCCAATTGGTGCTTTATAAGAGAAGATGGAGACTCAAATTAAGACAAAAATTCCATAAAAGTAAAATTGATAGGCCCTTCACAGAGGGAAGCAGAGATTTGCAGAGGTGCCAAAGCTCAAAATTTAAAATAGAGAGATAAAATTATTTTGAGAGGCATGCTTTTTCTGAGAATTCCCAATATCCACCATGCTAGACACATTATAGGTGGTTCCCAAACATAAAATAAAGTTTATTTCCTTTCCACCATTCTTTCACAATCCATGGCTAGCCGTATCCACGGGTGCCTTCCATACTAACACTTTTCGAGGAATTTATTATTATTATTTTCATTTCGGGACTGGCATCCCTATTACCTGCCACTCTCTTGTGTAATGACAAGTGAATAAACACTCATCATGAGAATAACCCGCCTAGCATGGAAAATATTGGCCACCCCCTGCTGCTTCATGAGTGTTACGGGTACACCAAACGGATTTTTTTGAATGATTAGAGTTGGCACATGGAAATTTACTTGGAACGGCATGTAAATACTGCTTATAGGTAGGTCTGGTGGAATCATTTGGCACAACTTTGGGTTTAAGGAATTAGATGCACAAGCAGTATTTCCGCTCAGTACAAATGAAGGCTAGCAAATAGATTGAGAAGCAACCAACCAAAGAATGAAAATGGTCATCAACATGCATTGAGAATAACTAACACTGAATAATGCACCATAAGTAGGGTGTAACTTTGTTGCATAACTATTGACTTTACGTGCATGCATAGGGAATCAAAAACCTTAACACCAATATTCTTACTAAAGCACAATTACTCACTAGCATAACTCACATATTATCATCTCCATATCGCAAAACTATTGCTTGGAATCAAACTTATCATATCCAATGATCTATATGAAATTTTTTATTATAGCCTTCTTGAATATTC
Organism: Thinopyrum elongatum; assembly: GCA_011799875.1. NCBI lineage: Eukaryota > Viridiplantae > Streptophyta > Magnoliopsida > Poales > Poaceae > Thinopyrum > Thinopyrum elongatum. The sequence continues at coordinate 298,363,747 of CM022298.1, forward strand.
ATCACATTGGGACCAAATTCATATCTTGTGCAAATTACCATTACTATTATTAACGCTCAAAAAATTATAAGTGAAGCTTGAGAGTTCATCTATTTCTTCAAAATAAAATCACCGCCATGCTCAAAAAGATATAAGTGAAGCACTAGAGCAACTGCCTAGCTCAAAAGATATAAGTGAAGTACATAGAGTATTCTAACAAATCACGAAAAATGTGTGTCTGTCGTGGGAAAACACGGCCACCTATGGGGCCATCAGCCCCTTGTGGTTCGGTAGGGGGGAGCGCGACAGCGATCACACGGGCAGTTTTTACCCAGGTTCGGGCCACCGTGAGGCGTAAAACCCTACTCCTGCTTTGGTGGATTGATGAGGGGACTGTGGTGGAGACACAGCGCTCTAGCCCGGCAAGGTCGCCTGGGGGCGAGAGCAGCTACACGCGTATGAGTGTACAAGGGTCCGAATCCTTTCTAAGGTTGCCATGGCCCTCCTTTTATAGGTCAGGGGGTCACCACAATGGCAAATTAGTCATTGCGTACTGATTAGATAGCAAACAGTGCTATCATACCTAACTCTGCAGACAGGACAGAGCGCATTAAATGCACCGCTTAGTGTCACATCATAGCGTAGCCCGGCAAGCCTTGCCGTGCTGTTCGGCCACCTTCTCACCTGCCTGCATGACACGTCCCTGGACGGGTGTCATATGGAAGTTATTTCCTCCGGAAGTGGCTACCACGTGCCAAGAAATGGCCACTTAGCCACTTGGGGGCTCGACACCGCATCTATCGATGACTTGCGTTGCTCTGAGGTGGAGCAATGGAGCTTTGGCGGGGTAATCCGCCCTCAGCGTCCCCGGCAAGCCTGTCGGGGCAATCTTGAGACTTGTCTTCGGGGCAACCTCATCCCTGCCAGGCTCGCCTGCCCGGCAAGGGAGGTTTTTCCTTAGTGGTATCTTGCTCCTTTGGTTGGTCTTGGTCTTCTTGATCCGCTCTTTGATTTCCCAAAGAGCTGATCTCTTCTGCTTGGTCTGGTCTTGAATGCTGCAACCTTGTTGTCGAGCCTGTGTACAGTCTGGGCAACACACCTGAGGTTTGTTGCACCGACAGGAGCCCCCAGGCCTGGCCTGAATACGCTGTCGAGCGTCGTCGGGGTAGGCCCTATCCAGTACATAGGCGGGGAGGCTGCGGTAGCTCACCCTTTGAGGTCTTCTTTGCTTCTTCATTAATCTGAGCTTGAGTCAGTTTCTGGTTTTCCTGCGCGTCATGCAAGACGGTGCGGGGCAGATTGTGAGCCACGATCCACGGGCTACCCACGTCCCATATTCATGGCGTGGTAACTGCCATTCCACTATCTTTCCCACTTACATTGCTTCCGCCACGTGTACCGCTTGCATTACGCGGGGTTGGTGGCAGACGCGGAGGGCGTGGAAATGCGTGCCATGGCAGAAACCCAGACCTCATGGATTGGTGCTGAGGGTCGGCCTTGATTCCAGGAGCCGTTGGTGGCGCGGGGAAGCCGGATTGGAGGAGTGGGGCGGTTGCCTTCAGGGAGAGGAGCCAGCCCCCTGCCCCGTTCGCCTATAAAAAGGAATGCAGGGCAGGGGGCTTCCCCACACATCATACCCCTTCCTTCTCTTTAGCAGTTCTCATCCACCATGGTGAGGGGCCGGGGTCGTGGCGGTTCTCCAGCTGTGGCGACGAGGGCTTCTACTCGACAGCGCCACCCCCCTCCTATCAAAAATGCGGGGGCGGAGCCTGCCGCGAGAGGAGGTGGGAGGGGGCGAGGTCGCGGCCGTCGTGGCGCCCGGGGTCGAGGAGGACGGGGTGGTGCTCTGATTGCACCTCCGCCGGCCGCTCATCCCCCAATGGAAGGCTATGTCAGAGATAAACCATTGGAGTTCATCATCAGGTTGTATAAGCCCCCGCGTGTTTGCCTCCGCCTCCCTACTCCATTTGCGAGGGTGATGGAGCTTGAACAACCACGCACGCTGAAGCTGCACATGAGGGGTTGCTGTAATGGCAGCATGTGGGTGGATGTGGATTTCCCCGCCCCTCATGTCATGCTCTTCCGACGTGGCTGGAAAACTTATGCCCGCGCCCACAGCTTATCGGAGGGGCACGTCCTCCAATTTAAATTAATGGATGCTGAGCTGCTCTCTGTCAAGGTCTTTGGATGCTCGGGAGCTCGCTTAGGGTGCTGCGTGGAAAGCTCGATCGACGATGAAAGCTCCTCCTCGAGCGATAGCCACGAGGAGGATAGTGATGGCGATGACGATGGCGTCGATGGGGAGGGCGACAACTCTGATTCCGGCTGAACGCCAGCCGCACCATCACCGTCAGGCAGCGGCACCATCATCTGCACCTGCATCTCATTCCTGGCAAGGCGATTTGCTGGGGAGTTGGATGCAGAGGTGGAGATGGTGTCCTGGGCTCCTCCAGCAGTCTTCCAACTGGACCCCGGCAGGATTCCTCATGGGCTGCAGCTTCATTCGCCCTGCCGTGTCCTGTTGGCCCTGGTGGCGGTGGTCAGGGGGACCCTTCCGCCGCTCTCTTCACCATCACCTTCGTCTGTGCCCTCCTGACCTTGTCGAGCTCCCTGTCATGGTGCCCGACGGGGTGAGGCCGGGCTTCTGCCCAGGCGCCCCTTTTGCATTATGTGCCTCCTACTGTAGTGCCTAGCAGGAGAGGGACAAGAAAGGGATTATGGGGCCCTTATCTTTTTTCAGTTTAAAATATGTAGGTATCGGCCAAACTTTAGTCTAAATAATGTAAACTTCTTTATCCATGTTTGTGTTCTGTAAGATCTGTACTTGCTTATCAGCATATTAATGAAAAAGACAAGCTTTGCTGGGCACTTGTGCATGTACCATATCCATGCAGAGGTGAAATGCCTCTATATTTTTAAGTAAACAAGTCTCCCCGGCAAGCAATCCTGCCGGTGCCCTTAGTTTGTTGCCGCGGGGCTAGGTCTACCGGCCACAAAACCACAAAAAGGGACCAGCCCCCCGCCAAACCTTTTCTGTCAAAGGCCACTGCAACCACCTTGACCGAAGCAGCGTTCGAGTCAAAGGGTAGGAGCACCTTTGTTTCGAAGGTGGCGGGGTTTTCATATGCGCAAGTTTCCAAATTACAGAACATGTATGGATAAGAAGGAACTTATCTGTTTGGCTTGCCGTGGATCGTCACGTAGGCTCGTCTCCATTTCTTCTCTTCAGGATCAATTCCAGGGCAAGAACCCTACAACTTAGTGCAGATGAAGACAATGCCACATGCGACCTCATCTACATGATCATGCTATGCTCATGTTTTGTAGGTTTGATGTGAATAGTATGGCTCATGTGTATGTGATGCATATGTGTAATTTATACATGGCATGCGCGTCATGTTTGCCAGCTGGCAGGAGCCAAAGTGCTGTCATTATAATGTATAACGACCTGCGTGTCGACTTGTGACTCTATGTAAATTCATTACTCGTTGTAATAGTTGGATAATAGAGATCAGGTTGGTGGCTTGGCGTCCCGGCATGACAAACAAGATGGAGTTCCTAGATGGTCATCGGAGTAGGAGCCGACCTTGAAGAACATCCATGAACGAGCCATACTATCTCACAAATATATGTTTATTTGTGATTGTTATGCTTCTTAGTTCTATGCATGTTGAAATGGTAGAAACATCCCTCCTGAATATCAAGTAAATTGCCAATCCTGATGTTGCACCTTCGCACGTCAAGTACGTCTAGTAGTGGGCTCATAAAATTGGGGTGCTGCTAGGTGTCCTTGAACTGAAGGGTCGGACACGGACAAGCACTGCATCAGGTTATCTTGACAAGGCTATCAAAACGGTTTTGGGCTTTGTGGCAAAGAATGTCGGGAGTCGGGGTATGAGATACCTACCGACCGAAAGGAGTCGTATAGAGATACGATTAGCAAGGAGTTGCTTACTGGATAGGCATGTTGTCTGGCAGTGATGCTAAAGCTCACTAGTCACATGTGCTAGTCGGATCCTGAATCACTGAGAGTTTGCGGAGGGATGCACACTTCAGTGTGAGTATTTCTGTTTAGTCTTGAATTACTCTAAATGAACACATTGCTTAGTGATTGCATATTTTTCTGTTGTAGATTAATGGCACCACCTGCTCAACCCAACTTTGTATTGAAATCAATTCTGGAAAAGGATAAAATGAATGGAACAAACTTTACCACCTGGTATAGAAATTTGAGAATTGCTCTCAAGCATGATAAAAAGGAACATGTTCTAGAGGATCCACTTCCAGAGGAACCTGCCGATAATGCTAATGCCACAACCAGAAATGCCTACCAGAAACTAATTGATGAATCAACGGAGATCAGCTGTCTGATGCTGGCTTGTATGGAGCCCGATTTGCAACAGCATTTCGAAAATGTTGAGGCTTACGATATGATCGAGAGTCTCAAGTGCATGTTTCAGACACATGCTATGTCGGGGCACGACACCTATGGGATCACGAGGGACCCCTTTACGATTCGGCGGGGGGAGAGGTATACGCAAAGAGCAGAACCAGTGATCGACGCGGGAAGATTTTACCCAGGTTCGGGCCACTGATCAGCGTAAAACCCTACTCCTGCTTTGTGTTCTTATTGATGTTCTTGAGCCCAGCCTTCAGGAGTGCTCGCAATGAACAGTACGTTCAAAGAGCAGCTACGCATGCAGAATGGGCCAGAAGTTCTCCTCTTCTGTAGCAGTTGCCTTGGGCCTCCTTTTATATGCTCAAAGGGGTCTCCACAGTGGCAAAATGTACATACATTGAGGTGTAAAGTAGCTACAGAGTATCATACCTAACCCCTGACGGATTAGGACAAGCGCATTTAATGCTCCGTGAGGTGTTCGTTTAGGTGTCCTCACTTTCTTGGGGATGGAAAAAGGGGCCATCCCATCAGCACCGCTTAAGCTCTCCTCCACTGGCGCGTTGCCACGCATCCAGAGAAGGACCCAGAATGTCAGGCTTTGTTACTGTGCCGGAGCGGTGGCATAGTGGCAGAATCTCGCCAGGCGCTGATCCTTGCCGGGCACCAATCCTTGCCGGGCGCCGAGCTTTGCTGGGAACCAAGCCTTGCCGGGCGCCGAGGCTTGTCGGGCTCTACGGGCCATCCCGGCAAGGATCTTGCCAGGGAGGCTGGCCTTCGATTTCCAGCTTTGCTTATTTGCTGACTCTCAGATCTCTGACTTGATGATTTCCTTGATGACTTAAATCGACCTCGAGTTGATCCCGGCAAGCCTTGCCACGATGACGGCTACAACTGCCCGTGCACAAGTAAGGGGTACTAGTGGCCCAATACTTAGTACACCGACAGGAGCCCCCGGGCCTGGGCCATACACGAGTGCGACGCGTTGTTGGGCTAGTCCCAAACAGTGCACGGGCACGCGTGGCAGGGAATTAACTGCTCGTAAAAGATCTTGTTTTACTGTGCCTCCACTACGCGCACGGAGCGCGTGATGTGGGAAGTGTGCCAAAAAGGCTGCAAACTGTTTCGCGCCCACAGAGGCGCATTCATATTGGGGGATAAACAAGGTGGCCCCGCTCCTTCCCCATAAAAAGGGGAAGTCGTGGAGGCGCAAACACATTCACCCCCCTCTCTTCCCAATCTGGCCATCGCCATCGCCTTCCTCTGCTCGAGCTCAGAGTGAAACCTTCCTTCCCTTCTGCTTGCCGCTCCCGCGCTCGTTTCGTCCTCCGGCTTCCATCTCCACAGTCGCCATGCCGCCCAAGGCCAGGAAAGGCAAGGGCCCGGACAAGGAGTCGAAGGCTGAAGTTCCGGAAAGCGAACTGGTGAAGATGCGGAAGAGGCTCGTCGTCTTCCCTCCGACGCTCGACGCCGAAACCTTGAAGGGACGATACCAATGCATGTGGGCGAAGGGAACACAAGCTCACCCCACCACACGCGTAATCCCAGGTGCTAGTTCCAAAGGCGGATCGGACAGATACCCCTTCTTCACTGCGTACTTTTATTGCGGGCTCTGTCCACCTTTTTCCGATTTCTTCAACGACATCATGTATACATACGGCTTCCGCCTTCTTGATTTCACGCCGAATGCCGTATTTTGCATGTCGATCTTTGCCCATCTTTGTGAAAATTTTGCCGGCGTGATCCCCAATTCTGCTCTTTTCCGCCACTATTTCTATCCTCGAATCCAAAAAGGAGAGGCTCTCTCGGGATCTATTGCTTGGATTCCAAGGGCCTGGAACAAAGAGATATACCCAGATGGAGTTTACCGTGAAAAGTGGGACGAGTGGCGGGCCGAATGGTGCTGGATCCAGGAAGCAGATCCCCATCCTTTTTGCCATCCCCGGCGACAGAAGGTGGTCCGCGACAAGGATTGGGGCGATCTCGCCGCAGAAGACGAGAAGCTCACAATCGCCACTACCAGAATCCTCCGCTTGAAGGCTGCCGGGCTGACAATGGAGATGATCGGCTTCGACTTCCTCCGCCGCCGCATCGCCCCTCTGCAGAATAGGGGGAGGCCAGCCTGGGAGTATAAGAACGCAGCGGATGTCATGAGGCTGCGCCCCGGGCTGAACAACAACTTGACTGTTATGCAGCTTGGCGCTCTCCACCAAAAGTTATTCCAGCGCGAAGACAAGCACCGGCTGCCGGCAAGGATCGTCCCCTTGTGCAACAACTCTGCACTGGGGTCGATCATTGCCTTCTTGCTGATGTTCAACGCCCACGGCCTTGACCCGACCTGGGTCGAGCCAAGCGAGGAAGAAGCGCAGAAATTCTTCGACAATCTGACGGAGAAGCCTGTCCGGCAAGAGTCAGATCTTATTCGCGCCACCACAGATCAGGAGGTAGCATACATTGCTACCAGAGTGGAGGAAGCGAATCTTGCCGCCGAGGCCGGCAGTGTTGGCTTCACAGAGTGGGAAGCCAGCGATGCAGAGGTGGTGGTGGAGGCAAAACCTGCCGAGGAGAGCAAGGTTGCCGGGGAAGAAGGCGGCGCAGTCGCTGAAAGCTCATCCGGCGATGACACGGCCGAAGAGGAGACGCGAGAAGAGCCCTCGCCCCCGAAGAAGATAAAGCGTGTCCTTCGAAAAGCCGCATCGGGCGTCCCGGCAAGCCAGCCTACATCGAGCGGCGAATCCCTCGGCAAGAAAGTGGCCGGCAAGATCGGACCGCGGCAGGGGGCCCGTCAACAGCCCGCGCGGCGCGCGAGACCCACACCGGCGACCACCGCCGGAGCGGTAGGAGGGTCTCGTACAACTGTGCCAGAAGCTGCCCCGGCGCCTGCCACAGCCAAGCAGCCCAGGACCCCTCCTCCGCCTCCCCACTCAGACACCGCAACGGAGGTCGACTTCGACATCTCCGGCTTTAGTCCGGAGCGAGAGGAAGAAGAGTGAGTACCTGTCACAACTTCCACCTTCCAATCTGCATCAGTCTTACTGACTTACTTGTATTGTTTCTGCAGTGACACAGAAACCTTGCTGGAGAGGATGGCGAAGAGGTCAAGGACTTCTACAGGCGACGAGCCCCCGGCAGGCTCCACTAGCGTGCCAGAGACCGTCATCGTGAGCCCGGAGCCTAGTCCTCAACGCAGCCCCCAGCACAGCCCCCAGCATAAGTTCATTGTCCCTTTTTCTGTTGGCTGGTGCCGAGGCTTCCATTCTTGTCGCTGATATCTTCGGGTTCGCTGGAGAAGAACGGCAACAAGGAGAAGATTGCCCCACCGTGCCTCCTTCATCGACCGCTCCGCCCACAAGCACATCTCCGGCAAGAGATCCTGCCGATGAGCCTGTCCGGATTGAGGAGGAGCCGACAAGCACGGACTCCGGCAACCGGAGTTGCCGGGAGAGGCGAAGCCACCTCTCGACAGCCCGACGCAGGTACTCGATCGCCTCAGACTGCTAGTTATCGTTTTCCCCTTACTTCTTTATCTTTGATCACTTCAAACTTCAACCTTGATCTTATTCTGTTTTCCTCCTTCGCCCTTCAGAGTTCCCTGTGATGGAACACATGGACGTCGACGTTGTGATCGAGGAGACCGCCAGGGATGCTGCCGCCGAAGCAGACAGGATCGCTGCTAGCGAGGCCACCAAGGATGACATTGTCGAGGCTGGTGGTGCTCTTGACGAGGAGGCCGCCAAGACAGCACAAGAGGAAACCGCCGAAGAACCTGCTGAAGGGGGCGACAGGGAGGCTGAGGACCGCACTGATAGCATTCCTGCCACAGGAGCGCCAGGCGCTACAACGGCCACAGAGCCCCCTGTCACTGGTGAGGCAGCCACTGAAGACCAGCCATCAGCATCTGAAGGCCCCTCATCCAACAAGTACCTCAAGGTTGGCGAGAACCTGTTCATCAACTTGCCGGGGACGGCAAGCGCTGGGGCACCAGCCGAAGGAGAAGTTTTCGAAGAAATTATCGCTGCTGCCGGGCTTGAAGTTGTCGACGATCCCAGCACTAGCAGCGGCAAATCTGAAGAGGATCAGCTCCTTCAGGCCATGGGCGAGAACTTCCGCAAACTCCAGGCTCTCCATCGCGCCCGGAAAGACAAAGCGGACTCCAGAATGGCAGTTGTTGAGGCGGCCGAAGCAGATTTCCAAAGGCGTGTCGCACAAATGCAGATCTGGCACACCGAGGCCCTCCAAGAGTTGGTTGCCGGCCGGGAACAAGTGAGCCAGCAGTGGAATGAGATCCTCCTGAAGCAATCAGACATGGAGAAGGCGCATGATGAAGCTGTTCAAAGGATCGCTGCCGAAGATGCTCTCCTGACGGGGCGCCGCGTCGCTCTTGATGCTCATGACGAAGATCTCACTGCTCGTGAGCAGGCGCTCGCCGCCAAGCTTCGCAGCAAGGATGAAGACATTGAAAATCTTGTCGCGCGGCGGACCCAGGAGCTGGAGCAGAAGCACAAGGAGGCGCTCGAAGCTCTAACTGCAAGTCACGCCGGCAAGCTCAAAGAGGCCGTCGATGCTGCCGAAGTTGCAGAGGCCGCCAGGAACGAGCTGAGCGACAAAGTGAAGAGGCTGGAGACAGATCTCGACGAGCATGGCAAGGAGCTCTCGACGCTCAAGGGGGACAGGGAAAAAACCCTCCACTCCTTGGCGGAGATGCAAGTCGCCCTGTCCGACAAGACCAAGCAGCTCTCCTCTGTGGCTGATGATATTGCGGTTCTGGAGCTGAAGCTGACCACGCTGCAGAAATCTCTCGAGGCCGGCAGGGCCCGTGAGAAGGCTCTACTCAAGGATCTCCAAGGAGAGAGGAACCTGCTCAAGAGCGCCGCCACTGCCCAGAACGAGTATGAGAAGGGAGTGGAGATCTGGACTGGTCGTCTCATCGCTGCCGCGGAGAAGCTTACCGTAGAACTGTCAACCATGGGCTTGTCGAACTTCAGATATTCTTCCGAGGAAAGAATATCCCCAAGCGCGAGATTGACAATGTTCTTTGAAAGCATCATCAACGCGTTGAGGGCGCTCCACTCCAGCCAGGCGACCCAACAGGCGAACGAGACTCGCCGGCTTTGCTGGGCCGTCCTTCGCAAGGTGCTCCTCAAGGTGGTGCACAGCAATCCCGGCATCGACCTCTCCAGCGCACTCGGCCACCTGCCAAAGGATGCAAATGTTGAGGCGCTTGAGAAGTGCATCGCGCCGATCCTTGAGAAGGTGGACTCCATCAAAAGGATCGAAGGCCAGCGCAGGGATTGACTGCTTCCCTTTTATTCTTGCCGCCATCATCTCATGTAAAAGACAGTTAAGTCTCGAGTTAGGACTGCGGCAACTCATGGATGTAATATAATTTAACTATGTTTAGGCTCATGCTAGCTACTTTCCTTGTCTGATTCCTTTATGTATGGAGTTCATCCTACGCTTACTGAAAAACTTGCCGGCACGCAACCTGCCGCGAGCGCTGGGTGCGGGACTTCAGCAGCTTGCCGGAGGCGCAGCGGCCGGCAAGACTCCTTGGCGTTCTCAGTGCAGCCACTTAAATCGTTGAGCGGACTCGAAACAAAATAAGGGCGCACCTGATTACAACAAGGGTTCCTTCACGTGCAGATTTTCCATACAAAGGTCGGAATCGTCCAAGGAACTAACTTGGTAATAAAAGAAAAACTTGCTCTGAGATTTTAGGACTTAGCTTTCTGTCTTGGTCCTTCCTCCGGCAAGCATACGATTCCGAACGTCACCAACTGGTATTCATGTCTCCCTTCCCCCCCGGCAAATGTGCACGCGAGGAATCCTTCTGTCTTTAAGAAAAAAAAAGAAGAGAAAATAAAGAGATGAAACCTTGGCGGTTCGTTAGAACTTACCGGGATCAGGTGTTATACAACATCTTAGACAAACATGCATATATGAATGTGAACATGAGAATCAATAAGGAAATGTACAACACTTAAACTTATTCATCTGTGCTCAGGGTCTGCGCCTGGCTTTGTACAAAGGATCACATGCCTTGCCGGCAAGACTTGTACAAAAAGGTGGTTGCCGGGAGCCCCCGGCAACCGCGCCTTATGGATAGAACTTGCGAAGATGTTCGATATTCTAGGAATTACTCACTGGAACGCCATCCTCGGTCTCCAGGCGGACAGCGCCAGGCCTGGTGACTCGTACTACCCGATAAGGGCCTTCCCACTTTGGCGTCAACTTGTTTGAATTCTTGGCGGACTGAATCCGTCGAAGAACAAGGTCGCCTTCCTCAAGGCTTCGGGCATGAACTTTGCGGCTATGATAGCGGCGCAAAGCTTACTGGTAGCGTGCAGCTCGCACAGCAGCCTGAAGACGATTCTCCTCAAGGAGCACAGTGTTATCTTGCCGCAGTTGCTCTTGCTCAAGCTCATCATAAGCGAGCACTCGAGGAGATCCGTATATGAGTTCCGTGGGGAGAACTGCTTCCGCTCCATACACTAGAGCGAAGGGCGTCTGGCCGGTGGCTCGATTTGGTGTCATTCTGATTGACCAAAGAACCGCCGGCAACTCATCAATCCAGCGTCTACCGCACTTTTTCAGCCTGTCAAAAGTTCTGGTCCTGAGACCGCGCAACACTTCAGCATTGGCCCTCTCCGCTTGGCCGTTGCTTCTCGGGTGAGCAACAGAGGCAAAACAAATCTTGCCGCCAAGGTCTTGGACGTACTGCATGAAGGTGCGACTTGTGAACTGCGTGCCGTAGTCGGTGATGATCCTGTTAGGCACACCGAAACGGCAAACAATTCCTTTGAAGAACTTGACAGCCGACTGCGCTGTCACCTTCCTCACTGCTTCCACCTCCGGCCACTTTGTGAACTTGTCGATAGCAACGTACAAGTACTCAAAGCCCCCGGCAGGACGGGGGAAGGGGCCCAGTATGTCGAGCCCCCAGACCGAAAATGGCCAGGAGAGAGGGATTGTTTGAAGAGCTTGAGCTGGCTGATGTAATTTCTTCGAATGAAAGTGGCACGCTTCACACCTGGTTACTAGTGCAGTCGCATCCTGGAGGGCGGTGGGCAAAAAGAAACCTTGCCGGAATGCTTTTCCGGGAAGCGCTCTTGACCCTATGTGAGAACCACATATGCCCCCATGAATCTCTGCCAACAGTTGTAGTCCATCCTCCCGAGAAATGCACTTCAATTTCACACCGTTTGGTCTCTTTCTGTACAGGACGTCATCGACGAACTTGTACATAACAGACCGACGGGCTACTCTCTCCGCTTCTTCCTGTTCCTCAGGTAGTTCACCTGTCTGAAGGAAATGGACGATGGGCTGCGCCCATGCTGGAGCCTGAGGCTCGACAGCTAGGACTAAAGGCATCTCCTCTGCCGGGGGGACATTTGTCTCGACAGCAAGGGCCTGAGGCCCTGCCGGAGCCTGTTGTTCCCCGGCAGGTGTGTCTATCCCGGCAACTTCCTTGCCGGCGGCTCCGAGGAGCTCTGCCGGGAAGTACTGGCCAGAGTTCAACTTTCTTCTCTTTTCTTGCCGCATCGATGGCGCCACGGATGGTTGAGTCAATTGGAGCACAAAAGTTCCTGGTTCCACAGGCAACTTGAGGGCAGCACGCTTTGACAGGTCGTCAGCAACGCTGTTCTCATCACGAGGGACATGCTCCATTTGGAGACCATCAAAGCGCTCTTCCAATTTCCTCACTTCATCTACGTAGGACTGCATCAATGGGCTTTGATAGTTCTTGTTGACCTGCTTGACGACAAGCTGTGAATCACCTTTGATAATGAGCTTTTTGATACCAAGGTCAGCTGCGATCCTAAGACCGGCAAGCAAACCTTCGTACTCTGCAGTGTTGTTGGTTGAACTCTCCCGGGGAAAATGCATTTGGACTACATACTTGAGGTGCTCTCCGGTGGGTGCGACAAGCAGCACACCAGCACCGGCGCCTTGCAGCGAAAAAGCCGTGTCAAAGTACATAACCCATTGCTGATCGATTTCCTTGCCGGGGAGACTTGTTTCTTGAACTTCTTCGTCTGGCGTCGGGGTCCATTCTGCAATGAACTCTACCAAGGCCATCCTCTGAATTGTGGAAGTACTTTCAAACTTAAGACCAAAGCTGGACAGCTCCAACGCCCACTCCACGATCCTGCTGGTTGCCTCCGGATTTTGCAAAATCCGTTGCAACGGAAAGCGAGTGACGACGGTGATCTCATGTGCTTGAAAATAATGGCGCAGCTTTCTCGAGGCCATAAGGAGGCCGAAAAGCAACTTCTGCACACCAGAATATCTTGACCTAGCCCCTTGTAAGAGGGAGCTAACAAAATAAACTGGGCGCTGCACCACCTTTTTCTTCTGCACGGGCTCTTCTGTTTGCGCAGATCCTGTCTTGCCGGGATCAACCCTTGCCGGGGAAGATCTTGCCACGTCATCTGGCGGTCTTGCCGCTGATGTCGCCTCCTCATCAGCTTCCCTCTGCGCCACCAGCGTAGCACTAACCACTTGATTTGTTGCCGCCAGATACAGCAGCAACGGCTCTTGTGGTTTAGGCGCGACTAGCGTCGGCGGAGAAGAAAGGTATTTCTTCAAATCTTGCAGCGCCGCCTCCGCTTCCGGGGTCCATTTCATTGGACCTGCCTTCTTCAAAATTTTGAAGAAGGGCAGGGCGCGCTCAGCAGATTTGGAAATAAACCTGCTTAGAGCAGCAACACAGCCGGCAAGACGACGCACATCCTTGACGCGTCTCGGTGCTTCAATTTGCTCAATGGCTCTGATCTTGTCGGCGTTAGCTTCGATTCCCCGGCAAGATACAAAGAATCCGAGGAGCTTGCCGGAAGGAACACCGAACACGCACTTCTCAGGATTGAGCTTCAAGTTGATCTTGCGCAAGTTCGCAAATGTTTCTTCTAAGTCTTGAATGAGCGTTGCTTTATCCTTAGTTTTGACCACTATATCATCCATATACGCCTCCATATTTCTATGGAATTGTGGCTCAAAACCAATTTGGATTGCTCTGGCAAATGTTGAACCAGCACTTTTCAACCCGAAAGGCATTCGTATAAAACAATACGTACCACATGGGGTGATAAAGGCGGTCTTCTCTTCATCTTCCTTTGCCATAAAAATCTGATGATACCCTGAATAGGCATCAAGGAAGGACAGGAGATCACAACCAGCGGTGGCATCCACAATCTGGTCGATGCGCGGCAAGGGAAAAGGATCTTTTGGACGGGCTTTATTGATATCTGTATAATCGATACAAAGCCTCCATTTCCCGTTCGCTTTCCGCACTACAACCGGATTGGCCAACCAGGTTGGATGAAGCACTCCTTTGACCAGTCCTGCCGCCTCCAGCTTCTTAATTTCTTCGGCAATGAATTCTTGCCGCTCCAAAGCCTGTTTCCTCACCCTTTGCTTGACGGGCCGCGCATGAGGACAGACAGCAAGGTGGTGCTCAATTACTTTCCTGGGAACGCCGGGGATGTCAGACGGTTGCCATGCAAACACGTCGACATTCGCCCGCAGGAAAGCAATGAGCGCGCTTTCCTATTTGTCATCTAGGGTGGAACTTATGGTGAAAGTTCCCCCCGTTCCGTCCTCCCTGGTAGGCACCTTCTTGGTTTCTGGCGGGGCAGCCTTGGACTTCTTGTTCTTGCCGGTGGAACTCTCTGGCACGTCCTCGACGGAAGCGCAGCACTCCGAGGAGGTGCGCTTGCCGGAGTTGGCGCCAAGGTTCCTGCCGGTCTTCTTCTTCCCCCCGAGAGTTCCAGCGGCAGGAGCAGATGCCTTGATGGCAGGTGCTGCAACTGCTTCCCGGTAAAGTTGGTCGGCACAGATGAGCGCATCCTTCTTATCGGAATGGATAGTGATGACGCTCAACGGCCCAGGCATCTTCAAGACGTTGTATGCGTAGTGTGATGCCGCCATAAACTTAGCCAGCGTTGGCCGACCAAGGATCCCATTGTATGACATGGGGATCTTGGCGACAACAAACACCACCTTTTCGGTCCTGAAGTTAAGCTCGCTGCCAAACGTTACCGGCAGCGTGATCTTGCCCTTAGGCTGTGTTCTTCCCGGGTTGACCCCTTGAAACGTACCCATTTCCTCGAGGTCTTCGTCGGGAATCTGAAGCTTTGTGAGCACATCTGGTGAGATTAAGTTTAGGCCGGCCCCGCTGTCAACTAACATCTTCGTCACCTTGAGGTTGCGAATTGTTGGGGAAACCAACAATGGCAAGCACCCGACCGCAGTTGTGCGATCAGGGTGATCCTCGGCGTCAAAGATGATAGGCGTGCTGGACCACTTCAGAGGCCTACATGCATCGGGGGATGGCTCTGCTGCATTAACCTCCCGCATCCACTGTTTAAGTTGGTGGTGGGAAGAATGCAGCGAGGCACCCCCATCAATGCACATAGCCTCCGTAGCCTTCTGGAATTCCTGCTCACTGGATTCGTCATCTTCTTCATCATCATCTCCTTCTTTATCTCGGCCACGAGCGGGCCGATCCTTCTGTTGCTTGGCCTTGCCGCGGCGACCCCCTCGGCCACCGCGTTTCTTGCCGGACCCCTCAGCACCATCTTGGGCCTTCTCCTTGTCTCGCCTCTCGTATTCGACCTTCTGCTTCTCGGCAAGCTACTCAACTTGCCTGCAGTTCTGGAGATTGTGGCCCTTAGTGCGATGGATATTGCAATACTGCTTGCCGGAGTTCTCAAACTTGTCGGCAGCCGCCAAGGCCTGACAGGAAGGGCACCCGGCAAGATCCTTGCCGGGGTCACCAACCTTGGCCTTCTTGGCGGCGCCAGGGTTGCCGGATTACTCGACGGCAAGCACGGCCTTGCCTCCGCGCTTCCTATTCCGCCGCCGGCCTTTCCTTGACAGAGCCGCGGCATCTTCTTCTTCTGAGTCGCCTGTCGCACCAACAACTTCACCGGGGAGTTTCCTCCCCTCTTCAGCTAGAGCACACTTGTCGGCCAAAGTGTAAAGCTCGGCAATACTACTGACTTTGTTCATTGCCAGCTCTTCCCGCATCCTGCGGTTAAGCACATTCTGATGGAACACGCTAATGACAGCGGCAGGATGAACATCAGGAATATTGTACTGCACCCGGCTGAATCTCTGCATAAACTTGCGCAGGGACTCGCCCTCCTTCTGAGGGATGATATGCAAATCACTCTCTTGGCCAGGAGCTTGGTGGCCTCCAACAAAGGCGCCAACAAACTGATGGCACAGATCTGACCAGGAAGAAATAGAATCCTCCGGCAGAAGCATCAACCACGACCTGACGTTGGGTTTGAGCACCAACGGGAAGTAGTTGGCGAGTATCTTGTCATCTCGGCCCCCGGCAGCTTGCACCGCAATGGTGTAGATGCTCAGGAACTCCGAGGGATGGGTCTTGCCGTCATATTTCTCCGGGACCTCTGGCTTGAAGGTTCGGAGATTGGGCCACTGGACTTGTCGCAGCTCACGGGTAAACGCTGGAGGTCCTACCTCGTAAGGCAAGTCTCCTACGTTCCCTGGCGCGGGCTCGTCGACAACTGGCCCTGCACGCTTATCGGACTGATAGCGCGCTTCCCGTCGCCGCTCGATGGTTGTTCGAGCGTCCTCCTTGCCTCGTTCCTGGAGAACTAGACGCTGATCACGGCGCATCCGTGGATCGGACGACGCCGTGGAAACTTCTTCATGGCGGTCGACTTGCTGAGTCGTCGGCCGCTGCTGACGCCGCGGAGGAGAGTGCACGGTAGTTGCACCACCTCCGGTTTTCTCTGCACCGGCTCGCGTCGGATTGATGGGCCTCCGCTGAGAGGGCCCTGCCTCTTGCGGTCCATCCTTGTTAGCGAAGCCGATAAGGCTCTGGATAGTAGCTCGCCACTCCTCCATCTTCTCTGGAGCGGGAGGAAAATCGAGGAGCAGCTGTGCACGTGCCAAGGCTTCCGCTGGTGTAGGTGGCGCCGACAAGTGCGAGGTGCGTGAGGTGCTCTGACTCCTAACCAAGTTAGAAGGAGCACAGCCACGGTCACGCGACCGCGCGCCACCTTCGCCGGCAGCTCGGTGTGCATGCTGGTCCCGCGCATCTTGGGATCTATGCGCAGAAACCTTTTTGTGAGGACGCCCCGAACCACCAGCACCATGATGTCGCTCATCTCGCACGACCTGAGCAGGTTGCGAGGCTCGTGCCGGCGCGGGAGCTCCAGTAGGCGCTCTTCGATCTCTAGAGTTTGTTGTGCCACCCGTAGGCAACACAACGCCATCTCTAGATCCAGCGGCGCGCAAGTTACCACGGCCACTGCGAACGATACCGCTCGCATGGCTTGGGTCACCAGAACACCGCGGGGGTTCCAGTCCTCTTCCTTCTGCACCCACACCATCGCCTGTCTGCGAAGACGCGGGCAAAACGGACCCGGACGGTTGTGCTGCCGCAATGTTCTTCTTCTTGGGCGGCATGACGATGAAGATGATGAAGGAACGAGGGCGTCGACCACCAGATCAGGTTCACGCAAACCTCAATCCCCCTACCTGGCGCGCCAAAGTCGTCGGGGCACGACACCTATGGGATCACGAGGGACCCCTTTACGATTCGGCGGGGGGAGAGGTATACGCAAAGAGCAGAACCAGTGATCGACGCGGGAAGATTTTACCCAGGTTCGGGCCGCTGATCAGCGTAAAACCCTACTCCTGCTTTGTGTTCTTATTGATGTTCTTGAGCCCAGCCTTCAGGAGCGCTCGCAATGAACAGTACGTTCAAAGAGCAGCTACGCATGCAGAATGGGCCAGAAGTTCTCCTCTTCTGTAGCAGTTGCCTTGGGCCTCCTTTTATATGCTCAAAGGGGTCTCCACAGTGGCAAAATGTACATACATTGAGGTGTAAAGTAGCTACAGGGTATCATACCTAACCCCTGACGGATTAGGACAAGCGCATTTAATGCACCGTGAGGTGTCCGTTTAGGTGTCCTCACTTTCTTGGGGATGGAAAAAGGGGCCATCCCATCAGCACCGCTTAAGCTCTCCTCCACTAGCGCGTTGCCACGCATCCATAGAAGGACCCAGAATGTCAGGCTTTGTTACTATGCCGGAGCGGTGGCATAGTGGCAGAATCTCGCCAGGCGCCGATCCTTGCCGGGCAACAATCCTTGCCGGGCGCCAGGGCTTGCCGGGCGCCGAGCTTTGCTGGGAACCAAGCCTTGCCGGGCGCCGAGGCTTGACGGGCTCTACGGGTCATCTCGGCAAGGATCTTGCCGGGGAGGCTGGCCTTCGATTTCCAGCTTTGCTTATTTGCTGACTCTCAGATCACTGACTTGATGATTTCCTTGATGACTTAAATCGACCTCGAGCTGATCCCGGCAAGCCTTGCCACGATGACGGCTACAACTGCCCGTGCACAAGTAAGGGGTACTAGTGGCCCAATAATTAGTACACCGACATGCTAGGACCGAAAGGTTCAACGTCTGGCGATCCCTGATGGATTGCAAGCTGAAGGAAGGTGATCCACTAAGCCCACATGTGATCAAGATGATCGGATACGTGCAAGCTTTGGATCGGTTGGGCTTCTTGCTCTTGGATGAGCTGGCTACTGATGCAGTTCTAGGTTCTCTTCCGTCCAGCTATGGGACGTTCATCTCGAACTATCATATGCATGGCATGGATAAGAAGCTCACTGAATTGCATGGGATGCTTAAGGTGGCAGAGTAGGATATTAAGAAAGGCACGCATCAAGTGTTGATGATGCAGAAATCGGCTAAGTTCAAAAAGAGTTGGTCCAAGAAGAAGGCTAAGGCAAAGGGCACAGAGATGGTAACCTCTGCTGCTGCGCCGAAGTCAGGACCGGACTCGAAGACCATTTGCTATCATTGCAAGGAAACTGGTCACTAGAAGAGGAACTGTAGCAAGTGGCTTGCTGAGCATGGCAAGAAGGCCAGAAATGCTGCTTCAGGCAAAGGTACACTTGTTACATATGTTATAGACATTTACCTTGCTGACATACCTAGTAGCTCTTGGGTATTTGATATCAGATCGATTGTTCATATTTGCAACTCGATGCAGGGGCTGGTAAGAACTAGGCGTGTGGCACAAGGGGAGATTGACATCAGGGTCGGCAACAAAGCGAGAGTTACTGCGTTGGAGGTCGGCATGATGCAGCTCCAGCTTCCTTCTGGATTGATTTTGGAATTGAATAATTGTTATTACATTCCTGCACTTAGTCGAAACATTATTTCTACCTCATGCTTGATGAGTCAGGGTTATGAATTCAATTTAAAGGACAATGGTTGTTCGTTTTATTTGAATGGTATGTTCCACGGCAATGCACCCATTGTTGATGGGCTATTTATATTGAATCTGGAACAGGAACCGATCTATACTGTGAATGTCAAGAGGCATCACTACAAAAAATATACACTTCCGTGATGATACGTGTTTGTCACAATAGGTCACGTTTTCTGTCATGCATGTACATCCATGATGATTTTCTGACAGAATCAAGATAGTCATACCAGTGTTGTCGTAGAAGTGTTCCATGACATTACCAAAATTATCATCACGGAAGTGTCCACTTCCATGACGATAAATCGCATGTCATAGAAGTGCTTTTGTCAATGGTAACCGACATGTGGCATCCACTGTAACGGGTCACCGTTAAGCTATCGGGTTCCAGTTTGGATCCGGTAAACCGTTAACAGCCCCAACCAATGGGGATTTTCCACGTGTAAAATTCTCATTCGCCGGATAATCCATGTGTCAGTTCATCGTTGGGACAGATGTCATCCCTACAATGGACGGAAGATGCCTATGATATGTCGACACGTGGCACAGCCCAACAGTCTCTCATTTAGGGTAAAAAGGCCGGCCCAGCTAAAGGCCCACCATATTTTTTCCGACACTAGTGGGCTGGCCCGTTAACAGCCTGCCATGTTTTGGGTCAAATTGAGGCCCATATCCGATAAGGCCCGTTCACAGCCTATCGTGTTTTGGGCTAAATTACGGCCCATATCAGTTCAGGCCCGTTAACAGGCCACTGTTCTTTTGGGCCCATTCTAAGCCGGGTTTGTATTTCAGCCTATTAAATGCCTGTTTACCAGTTCGGCCCGATAATAGTTTCATCCTGTTAGCAGCCCGTGGTGCATCTGGGCCATTGTCGGCCCAGTTTCACTTTAGGCCATTTAATGGCCCATGCAGAAACTGGGCTATTTCTTGTCCGAAGTAACTTTAGGCCTCTTAATGCCCCGTAGTCTTCGTGGATAAATTTCAGCCCAACTGACCTATCGGCCTGTTAATGGCCCTTGTAACAGTTGGGCCTAATTACATCCCGCGTTGAATCCGGCCTGCTTACACCCCATCTGTTAATGGCCCGTGACACTGTTGGGCCTACGGCCTGCGTTGATACCAGCCTACTTAAAGCCCATCATTTTATTGGGCCAAACAGGGTCCGAGATATATTTTGGCCTGTTAATAGCTCCTTCTATTTGGGCCAAACATGGGCCTTAGGCAGTTTCGGCCTGTATTGGCCCATGAATTTTTTGGCTCAACGCTAGCCCAATCTAGTTTTTAGCCTATTAAAAGCCCATGGTATTCTCTGGCCCAGCTCGCCAGAACTTTACTCGGCCTGTTAAAGGTGGAAAACTACTTTACATTTAGACCTGGTAATGGCCCAAGATGATTATAGGCCCATGCTTTGGCCCATATATAGCGAGTTACGGGCCGGCCTGAAGACCGAAAACATTGAGATCCATTGAAGCTTCCAGCCTAAATTACAGCATACCGACCAAGAATAAATCTACACTATACAATAAAGAAATTACGGCATATTACATCCACTGGGCATCAAAGTTCGCCACCGGTGATAATAAAGCGCAATGTGACCGCGGATTACATACACTAGGCATCAAAGGTCGCCACCAGTGCATATAAACGCACTGACAAAAGAATATACAAAACTGAGAGCACTTTAGAAGGCATTAGGTCCGGCCTGGACGTGCACCGCAAGTAGCCAAACAAGCTGAAGAGACCTCAGTTGTGTCAACAATAGATGCTCTATCCCTAGCTGTATAGCACCAAAGCCCGCAAAGCAGTCCTCTGAGATCTTCTTTTCATCATAGACATCATGTCGGAGCTGAGCTGGAGCAAGCCTTTCCACTTTAAGTTGAGACTGAAGAAGTCAAACTGATTGAGGTAGCAACTGCACACAGGTTGTCTCACAGCTGCTGGTGAGTAGCTTCAAGTCACTGTCTTCATCAAGACATGACCTTGGGGTCATCTCGCTCTCTTCAAGATGGTTTGGCTCACTATCTTCCCTAAAGTTCTGCCTGGCATAAGAGATACTACTCTGAAAGAGAAACAAGGAGACACGTAACAGGTTTCAAAATTATATAAGCAAATAAATGGATCTTTTCTGCATAAGGAACATGTTTTTACAACTACAATTTAAAACTGGTAGTTGTTGCAAACATCCAATCAGATGTAAACACCAAAGGAAACAGCAGCGGAGGAAATGATGCCTATCCAAATCTATACTAGAACAAATTTTGAAGGCTTGAGAAGGATGAACTTACATTACATGTTAACACGCGCTGGACAAAGCACTTCTCCATGTCGATGGAAGGATAATTCAATAAATTCCCCAAAGAAACTTCTTTATAAGCGTTGCCATTATTCTACATTTTGTAAAGAGTAAATATAGATCAAATAATATTGGAAGAAATAGTGGATAATGAAGCTCAGGTGCAGAGTGATGATACATAATCAAATAGCAATTAATTAAGTATAGTGTTGCAAGGCAAAAGGTACTGACAAGAGGAATGCAGACATCAACGTGTGCAGTGGCATTGGCTTTATTCAACATTTTGGTAAGAGTAAATGTAGATCTGATAATTTGGAAAAAGTGGAGGGCAGGGCAGATAAGATGCAGAGTAATGCTAGACAATCAACTATCTTGCAATGCAAGTACAGTAATACTACCACTGTCCGTTATTATTTGTCCCTCAAATGGATGTATCTAGCACTATTAAGTTCTAAATACATCCAATTGAGCAACAATTAATTTGATACAGAGGGAGTACATGACAACAGGTAGTTACATGAGCAATCCAAAACTTCATAACCATTGTGTTAATTCCACATTTATCTAAGAGTAAATATAGATCTTATAATTTTGAGCAAAGGGATGATAAAGAAGCAAACATTTACAGTGATGCTACATAATAAACAGCAATGAGTGTAAGTATGCTGACAAAGGGCAAGAGGTACTGACAAGAGCAATGCAGTGCCCAGTATTGTTGTGAGATCCTATGATCCTTTGAGAAAGGAGATTCATCTGAAATTAGTTTTCATACAAGAGAGAAGGTAAGGCACATGCAGAAATTTAGGAGTTCAAATTTTGAATTGATATCATAGACAGTACCTGACACTGGGCTCTCTGCAGTTCTAATAGGGGTTTGGCCAGTGGAGTAGGGGTAAAGTGTGGTATAGTTGGGCCTGTGTTTTCTGTGGCTGCTGATCTATCTGATTTAACAGGTATCACTACATTTTCCAAATACCAAGTTCGTACTCCTTGAGTATCTGCACTCACCCTCTTCCTTTTGGACATCTATTACGAAAGAATAACATTTGACTGGAAAAACATAGTATGATGACACATGGAATAGGTACAGAAAATGGATAGGTATGGCATATACTCATATATGATGCTTAAACTAAGCAGATGGTGGTGTAACAAACTAGAAGTAATGCAAGAGGTCATATGCAAAATATGTGCGACCAATACAACATGCCAAGTTAGAGCAAGCACCTTGATGGGTGAATAAGATAGGCCATCCTCCACCATGCCAAGTTTGTTAGCCAGTGGATTGTTCCGCAATATTCCTCTCATGCACCCATTCTCATATTCATTTTGATCATGTTCAATACCTGACATGCATGAAAACATAAAAACAAGTGAGATTATCTTTGTAATGCAGATGTGATTCTAATCCAATACTGCCTCCCTATAAACCCCTTTGTGCTATCTCTGCAATTCTTCTGAGAGATGCCATGCATGCTGTAATTTGGTGTGTGCATTAATATAATGTCGCCTACTACTCAAAATATGTTGGTGTACTAAAGTCTGGGTCCTTTAGTACCCCATACTTATGCACGGGCGGTTGTAGCCATACCAGCGGCAAGGCCTGCCGGGAGACAGCTCGAAGCAAGTACAAGATCGTCAAGGAGGCATTCAAGCCAATGATCAGAATACAGAAGACCGAAGGCTTGGCCCCTGGCAAGATGCTTGCCGGGAGGTTTGCGAGGACCCGGCAACATTCGCACCCGGCAAGGTCCCGTCACCCTGTCACCGCTCCAGCGCAGTGACCAGCCTGTCATTTGGGTTTTGTCCTCCTAGATGCGTGGCATGATTCTAGTGGTGGACGGGCTTAAGCGGTGCTGATGGGACGGCCCCTTTTTCCGTCCCCAAGAAAGCGAGGGACACCTAAACGGATACCTAAACGGAGCATTTAATGCGTTTGTCCTAAATCATTTGTGATAAGCATATAAACACTGTAGCAACTTTACACCTCTTGTATGTACTGTACGCCACTGTTGGTGACCCCTTGGACGTATAAAAGGAGGCCCAAGGCGTAGCTACAGGGGGGAGGACTCTCTGGCCCATTCTACATGCGTAGCTGCTGCTCGAACGTACTGTTCATTGGAAGCGCTCCTGGAGCTTGGGCTTAAACACTCACAATAAACCAAAGCAGGAGTAGGGTATTATGCTTCTCAGTGGCCCGAACCTGGGTAAAAATCCCCTTTGCGTTGATCATTGGATCTGCTCTTTGTGCATACCTCTCTCCCTGCCGAATCGTAAAAGGGATCCACGCGGTCCCATAGGTGTCGTACGCTGATATCTTTGGCGCGCCAGGTAGGGGCAGAGGTTGCGAGAACCTGATCTAGCGATTGGCGCATTAGTTAATTGATCATTTTCATCGCCATGGCCCCCAAGAAGAAGGGTTTTGCGGCGGTTGGTCCATCTACGTCCGTTTTGCCCGCGCATTCACAGACGGGCGACGGCGTGGACGCAAGTGGAGGAGGTGGAGGTCTTGAGCCTCCGCGATGTTCTGGCGGTCAAAGCCAGGCGAGCGGCGTTGTTCGCAGCGGCAACAATGACCCGCTCACCACCAGATCTAAGGACAGAGCTGTGCTGCTTACGGGTGGCGCGGCGAACTCCAAGGATGGGATGGCGCCTTCCAAGACACCTGCGCCGGCGCATGCGCAGCGGCCTTCTCAGGTCGTGCACAACGAGCAGCGCCATGACGTCGGTTGTTCTAGGCGTACCCAAGGAAAAACCCCTACGCATCATTCCCGAGATGCGTGGGGTCAGCATGCAGGTCAAGATGCTGGTGGAAGCGTGGCGCTGTCGCGGTATCGTGATGGAGCTCCTTCTAACACGGTTAGGAGTCAGAGCACCTCACGGACCTCGCACCTCTCGCCGCCGCCTACACGAGCAGAAGCATTGGCGCGAGCGTAGTTGCTTCTAGATTTCCCTCCTGCTCCGAAGAAGCTTGAAGAATGGAGAGCTGCTATCCAGAGCCTCATCGGCTTCGCCAACGGAGATGGACCACAGCAGGCAGAGCCTTCGCGGCGGCGGTCCGTCGAGCCGACATGTGCCGATGGCGAAAGGACTGGGGGTGGAACGACTACGATGCACTCTCGTCCACAATGACAAGAGCAGTCGCTAGCTCGGCGGGTCGACGGGTGTGATGATGATTCCACGGCATCGTCCGATCCGCGAATGAGCCGCGTCAACGCCAAGTTCTTCGGGAGCGAAGCAAAGAAGATGCTTGAACTACCATCGAGCGGCGACGGGAAGGGCGCCATCAATCTGATAGGCGCACAGGGCCTACTGTCGACAAGCCTACGCCGGGGAATCCTGGTGACTTACCTTATGAGGTGGGTTGTCCAGCTTTTACCCGCGAGCTGCGGCGAGTCCAGTGGCCCAATTCCGAAATGTTCAAGCCGAAGGTCCCTGAGAAGTACGACGGCAAGACTCACCCGTCGGAGTTCCTGAGCATCTACACCATTGCGGTGCAGGCTGCCGGGGCTCGCGACGACAAGATACTCACCAACTACTTCCCATTGGTGCTTAAGCCCAATGTCAGGTCGTGGTTGATGCATCTGCCTGAGAATTCCATCTCCTCCTGGTTGGACCTGTGTCATCAGTTTGTTGGCGCCTTTGTCGGAGGCCACCAAGCTCCTGACCAGGATAGTGATTTACAGCTCATCCCCCAGAAAGAGGGTGAGCCCTTGTGCAAATACATTCAGAGGTTCATCCGCGTACATTACAACATCCCAGACGTTCATCCTGCCGCTGTTATTTTTCATCAGAACGTGCGTAACCGCAAGATGCGGGAGGAGCTGGCGATGACCAAAGTCAGGGATGTTGTTGAGCTCTATGCTCTGGCCGATAAGTGTGCTCGGGCTGAAGAAGGAAGGAAACTCCCCGGCAAGGATGCTAGCGCAGGGATCGACTCTGAAGGAGAAGACGCCGCCGCCCCGACAAAGAAAAGTCGACGGCATAACAGGAAGCGTAAAGGCAAGGTTGTGCTTGTTGTCGAGGAATCCGGCAACCCCGGTGCCGCCAAGAAGGCCAAGGTTGATGGCCTCGACAAGGAGGTTGCCGGGTGTCCCTCCTGTCAGGCTTTGGCAGCTGTCGACATGCCAGAGGGCTCTGACAAGCAATATTGCAAGATCCATCGCACCAAGGGCCATGATCTCCAGAATTGTCGGCAAGTTGAACAGCTTGTCGAAAGGCAGAAAGCTGAGTATGAAAGGCGTGACAAGGACAGGGCCCAGGATGGTGCTGGAGGGTCTGGCAAGAAACGCGGTGGCCAAGGAGGCCGCCGCGGCAAGGCCAAGCAACAGAAGGAGAGGCCTGCTCGAGGCCGCAACAAGGAAGAGGGGGGTGACGATGACAATGAAGAGGACGACGAGTCCAGCGAGCACGAGTTCCAAAAGGCTACAGAAGCTATGTGCCTTGACGGGGGCGCCTCACTGCATTCTAACCGCCAACTAAAACAGTGGGTACATGAGATTAATGCGGTGGAGCCATCAGTCGACGCACAGAAGCCTCCGAAATGGTCCAACAGGCCTATCATTTTTTACGTTGAGGATCACCCTGATCGCACAACCGCGGTCGGGTGTTTGCCATTGTTGGTTTCACCAATGATTCGCAACCTCAAAGTGACAAAAATGTTAGTTGACGGTGGGGCCGGTTTGAACTTGATCTCACCTAGTGTGATCAAGAGGTTGCAAATTCCTGACGAAGATCTCGAGGAAACAGGCACGTTCCAAGGGATCAATCCAGGAAGGAGCCAGCCGAAGGGCAAGATCACGTTGCCGGTAACATTTGGCAGCGAGCTGAACTACAGAACCAAAAAGATCATTTTCGACATTGCCAAGATTCCGTTGCCATATAACGGGATTCCGGGCCATCCAGCGTTGGCCAAATTCATGGCGGCCTCCCACTACGCTTACAAGGTATTGAAGATGCCCGGGCCGGTGAGCGTCATCACTGTCAACTCTGACAAGAAGGATGCGCTTATCTGCGCCAACCAGCTCTACCGGGAGGCAGTCGTAGCATCTGCCGCCAAGGCACTTGCTCCTGCCATTGAAGCTCCTGGGGGGAAGAAGAAGACCGGCAAGACCTCAAGCACACACTCCGGCAAGCGCACCTCCTCGGAGTGCTGCGCTCCCATTGAGGATGTGGCAGAGAGCTCCACCGGCAAGAGCAAGAAATCCAAGGCAGCTCCGCCATAAACTAAGAAGGTGCCAATCAAGGAGGATGGTACGGGAGGAACTTTCACCAAAAGTTCCACCCTCGATGACAAATAGGAAAGCGCGCTCGTTGCTTTCTTGCTGGCGAATATCGATGTGTTTGCATGGAAACCATCTGATATCCCCGGTGTTCCCAGGGAAGTAATTGAGCACCACCTTGATGTCTATCCTCACGCGCGGCCCGTCAAGCAGAAGGTTAGGAAGCAACCCTTGGAATGGCAAGAATTTATTGCCGAAGAAATCAGGAAGTTGGAAGCAGCAGGTTTGGTCAGAGGAGTGCTCCATCCAACATGGTTGGCCAATCCAGTTGTAGTGCGCAAGGCGAATGGAAAATGGAGGCTGTGTATTGATTATACAGATATCAATAAAGCATGTCCAAAAGATCCTTTCCCCTTGCAGCACATCGATCAGATTGTGGACTCCACTGCCGGCTGCGATTTGTTGTTGTTTCTCGACACCTATTCAGGGTACCATCAAATTTTCATGGTGAAAGAAGATGAAGAGAAAACCGCATTTATCACCCCATGTGGTACGTATTGCTTCATACGTATGCCTTTCGGGTTGAAAAGTGCTGGTTCAATGTTTTGCAAGAGCGGTCCAAATTGGTTTTGAGCCTCAGCTACATAGAAATATGGAAGCTTATATGGATGACTTAGTGGTCAAAACCAAGGACAAAGCAATGCTCATACAAGATTTAAAAGAGACATTTGCAAATCTGCACAAGATCAATCTGAAGCTCAATCCTGAGAAGTGTGTGTTTGCCGTTCCATCCGGCGAGCTTCTTGGTTTCTTTGTATCTCAGCGTGGGATTGAGGCAAATCCCGACAAGATCAAGGCAATTGAGCAGATTGAAGCACCAAGACGCGTCAAAGATGTGCGTCAACTTGCCGGTTGCATCGCTGCTCTGAGCAGGTTCATCTCCAAATCTGCTGAGCGCGCCCTGCCTTTTTTCAAAATCTTGAAAAAGGCAGGTCCAATGAAATGGACTCTGGAAGCGGAGGCAGCGCTGCAGGACTTGAAGAGGTACCTCTCCTCTCCGCCAACACTAGTCGCACCTAAACCACAAGAGCCATTGCTGCTATATTTAGCGGCAACAAATCAAGTGGTTAGTGCTGCGTTAGTGGCACAGAGAGAAGTTGACAAGGAAACAGCAGCAATAGCAAGCCCGTCAAGTGACGAGCAGGGATCTTACCCGGCAAGGTCTGGTTCGGACAAGGCAGGATTTGCAGGGTCAAATGAAGCAACACAGAGGAAGAAGATGGTGCAGCGCCCAGTTTATTTTGTCGGCTCCCTTTTGCAGGGGGCTAGGTCAAGATACTTTGGTGTGCAGAAGTTGCTCTTCGGCCTCCTTATGGCCTCGAGGAACCTGCGCCATTATTTCCAAGCACATGAAATTACTGTCGTCACTCGTTTCCCGTTGCAGTGGATTTTACGAAATCCAGATGCGACCGGCAGGATTGTGGAGTGGGCGTTGGAACTATCAAGCTTTGGTCTCAAGTTTGAAAGCACTTCAACAATTCAAGGCAGAGCTTTGGCGGAGTTCATTGCAGAATGGACCCCAACGCCGGACGAAGAAAGTCAAGAGACAACTCTCCCCGGCAAGGAAACAGATCAAGAGTGGATTATGTATTTTGACAGGGCTTTTTCGCTGCAAGGCGCCGGTGCTGGCGTACTGCTTGTCACACCCACCGGAGAGCACCTCAGATATGTAATTCAGATGCATTTTCCCTAGGAGAGGTCAACAAATAACACCGCAGAATATGAAGGACTGCTTGCCGGTCTCAGGATCGCAGCAGACCTTGGGATCAAGAAGCTCATCGTGAGAGGTGATTCACAGCTTGTCGTCAGACAAGTGAATAAAGATTATCAGAGCCCGTTGATGGAAGCACACGTAGACGAAGTGAGGAAATTGGAGGAGCACTTTGACGGTCTACAGATAGAGCATATTCCTCGAGCAGAAAACAACATTGCTGATGACCTGTCAAAGCATGTTGCCCTCAAGTTGCCAGTGTAACCAGGTACTTTTGTGCTCCAATTGACTCAGCCATCCGTGACACCATCAGTGAGGCAAGATAAGCGAAGGAAGTTGAGTTCTGGCCAGTACTTTCCGGTAGAGCTCCTAGAGGCCGCCGACAAGGAAGTTGCCGGGAACAACGACAAGCTTGCCGGGGAGCAACAGGCTCCGGCGAGGCCTCG
Source organism: Thinopyrum elongatum (assembly GCA_011799875.1). Classification (NCBI taxonomy): domain Eukaryota; kingdom Viridiplantae; phylum Streptophyta; class Magnoliopsida; order Poales; family Poaceae; genus Thinopyrum; species Thinopyrum elongatum. The sequence goes on from CM022298.1 coordinate 298,392,110, forward strand.
GGTCCTTGCCGTCGAGACAAATGCTCCCGCGGCAGAAGATATGCCCTTAGTCCTTGCTGTCGAGCCTCAGGCTCCAGCATGGGCGCAGCACATCGTCCAGTTCCTCCAAACAGGGGAACTCCCCGAAGAGCAGGAAGAAGCAGAAAAAGTAGCCCGTCGGTCTAGTATGTACCAGTTCGTGGACGACGTCCTGTACAAAAAAAGACCCAACGGCGTGAAATTGAAGTGTATTCCTCGGGAAGATGGACTGGAGCTGTTGGCAGAGATACATGGAGGCATATGTGGCTCCCACATAGGCTCAAGGGCTCTTGTCGGTAAGTTGTTCCGGCAAGGTTTCTTTTAGCCCACTGCCCTCCAGGATGCAACTGCACTAGTAACCAAGTATGAAGCGTGCCTGTTTCATTCGAACAAATTGCATCAGCCAGCTCAAGCTCTTCAGACAATCCCTCTTTCCTGGCCATTTTTGGTCTGGTGACTCGACATATTAGGCCCCTTTCCCCGTGCTACCGGGGGCTTTGAGTACTTGTACATCGCAATCGACAAGTTCACAAAGTGGCCGGAAGTGGAAGCAGTGAGAAAGGTGACAGCACAGTCAGCCATCAAGTTCTTCAAAGGAATAGTTTGTAGTTTTGGTGTGCCGAACAGGATCATCACCGACAATGGCACATAGTTCACGAGCCACACCTTCATGCAATATGTCCAAGACCTTGGCAGCAAAATCTATTTTGCTTCTGTTGCTCATCCGAGAAGCAACGGCCAAGCAGAAAGGGCAAATGCTAAAGTGCTGCGCGGTCTCAAGACAAGAACTTTCGACAAGCTGAAAAAGTGCGGAAGACGCTGGATTGATGAGTTGCCGGTGGTTCTTTGGTCAATCAGAACAACACCAAATCGAGCCACTGGCCAGACGCCCTTGTCCCTAGTGTACGGGGCAGAAGCAGTTCTCCCCACGGAACTCATATACGGGTCGCCTCGAGTGCTCGCTTATGATGAGCTCTTATGATGAGCTTGAGCAAGAGCAGTTGCGGCAAGATGACGCCATGCTCCTTGAGGAGGATCGTCTTCAGGCTGCTGTGCAAGTTGCATGCTACCAGCAAGCCTTGCGCCGCTACCATAGCCGCAAGGTTCATGCCCGAAGTCTTGAGGAAGGTGACCTTGTTCTTCGGCGCGTTCAGTCGGCCAAGAATTCAAATAAGTTGACGCTAAAGTGGGAAGGCCCTTATCGGGTAGTACGTGTCACCAGGCCTGGCACAGTCTGCCTGGAGACCGAGTATGGCATTCCAGTGAGCAATTCCTGAATATCGAACCTCTTCGTAAGTTTTACCCATGACGCGCGGTTGCCGGGTCTCCCGACAACCATCTTTTGTACGAGTCTTGCCAGCAAGGCATGTGATCCTTTGTACAAAGCCAGGCGCAAACCCTGTGCATAGTTTAATAAGCTTAAGTTTTTTACAATTCTTGTCGATTTTCATGTTAAATCTATATGCATACTTATCTGAGATATTGTGTTACACTTGCTTCCGGTAAGCGTTAACGGACCGCCAAGGTTCCATACCCTTGTATTCTCTTCTTCTTTTTCTCAAGGGATAGAAGGTTCCCTCGCATGCAACTTTGCCGGGGGGAGTGATGGTATGGACACCAACAGGCGACGTTCAAGGTTGACATCTTGCTGGAAGGAGTACAACAACAAAAAGCTAAGTTGCAGAACTTTAAGTGAACCTTTTACATTAAGGTTATTTTCCTTGAATGATTTTTGCTTTTTGTATGGAAAACCTGCACGCGAAGGAACCTTGTCGTGATCGGTTGCACCCTTACTCTGTTTCTAGTCTGCTCAACAGTTTAGGTGGCTGCACTGAAAATGTCAAGATATCTTGCCGGTAGCGACACCTCTAGCAGGCTATTAAAGACCTACATCTAGCGCTTATGGTAGGACACGTGCACCGGCAAGTTTCCAATAAACGTAGGTCACGTTCCATACAGAAAGAAGTCAGACAAGGGAAATAGCGTGCATTCACCCAAGCACAACAAATTATATTACATTAATAGTTGCCGTGATCCTAACTTAAGATAAAATTGTCTTTTACATGGAATGGTGGCGACGAGGGGAAGCGAAGTGGCTAGTCCCTGCGCTGTCCCTCGACCCTCTTGACTTGGTCCACCTTGTCGACGATGGGCGCGACAAGTTCTTCGAGTGCCTTGAGGTCGATGTTCTTCGGCAGGCGATCAAGGACATTGGTAAGGTTGATGCCGGGGTTCCTGTGCACTGCCTTGATGAGCACTTTGAGGAGGATAGCCCGGCAGAGTTTGTGGGATTCATTGGCCAGATGGGTCGCTCGCTCAGAATGGAGCAGCTTCAAGGCATCGACGACGCCCTCGAAGAACATGGTCAGCTTGGCACTTGGAGACACACTGTCGTCGCGGGAGTAGTTGAAGTTCTGCAGGCCCATGCTGGACAGCTCCGCTGCAATCCTTTTCGCGATGTCGACCAATCACTCGGTCCAGATCTTCACGCCTTTCTCAAAATCATTATAAGTGGTGGCAGCGCTCTTGAGCAGGTCCTCATTCTGAAGGTCCTTGATCAAAGTTTTCTCGCGAGCCTTGCCATCCGCCAGGGACTGCTCCAGTGTGGTTAGCTTCAGAGTTAGATCAGTGATGGATTCTTTGGCTGAGGTAAGCTCTTTGATCTTGTCGGACATGGAGGTTTGCATCTCCGCCAAGCTGTAGAGAGTCTTCTCTCTGTCGGCTTTGAGCGTCGAGAGCTCCTTGCCGTGTTCCTCGGGGTCCGCTTCCAGCCCCTTTACTCTATCGCCCAACTTGTTCTTGGCGGCCTCTGCAGCTTCAGCAGCATCGATGGCTTCCTTTAACTTGCCGGTGTGATCTACAGTCAGAGCTTCAAGCGTCTCCTTGTGTTTTTGCTCTAGCTCCTGGGTCCGCTGCGCGACAAGCTTTTCAATTTCCTCGTCCTTGCTGCGAAGCTTGGCGGCAAGTGCCTCCTCGCGAGCAGCAAGGTCCTCTTCTTGAGCGTCAAACCCGACACGGAGTTGTGTTAAGCGAGCTTCCTCTGTAGCGTCCCGCTGTGCGGCCTCTTCCTGTGCCTTCTCAGCGTCAGACTGCTTCAGGTGGAACTCGTTCCAACTCTGGCTCAGTTGTTCCCGGCCAACCATCAGCTCCTGGAAGGCCTCGGTATACCAGACTTACATTTCTGCAACACACTTCTGGAAATCTGCCTCCGCTGCTTCAGTAACTGCTGCCCTGGAGTCCAACTTCTCTTTCAAGGCGCGGTGAAGGGCCTGGAGCTTCTGAAAGTTGCTGCTCATGGCTTGGAGAAGCTGTTCTTCCTCGGACTTGCTGCTGCTGGCGCATGGCTCGTCAACAATCTTGAGTCCGGCAGCGGCGATGACGTCCTCATCAAAAATTTCCCCTTCAGCTGGCACACTAGTGCTTGCCGTCCCTGGTATGCTGACGAACAGGTTGTCGCCAACCCTAAGGTATCTGCTTGACGAGGGAGCCTCGAATGTTGATGGTTGATCCTCGGCAACCGCCTCGCCGGCAACTGGGGATTCCGTGACTGATGTAGTGCCAGGCGGTCCTGTGGCTAGAATGCCATCAGTATGGTCACCGGTCTCCTTGCCGGCCCTTTCAGCAGACCTCTTGGAGGTTTCCTCCTGTGCATCCTTGGTGGATTCGTCAGCAGCAATCTTGTCGGCCTCGGCGGCAGCATCCTTGGCGGTCTCCTCGATGACGATATCAACATCCATTTGTTCCATCAAGGGAAGATCGGAAGACCAGGGAAAGAAACAAGATGAGACCGGGGTTGAAGTTCAAGAAGACAAAAATACAGAAAGAATAACAAGTACTAAGGGGCAAGTGGTTTTACCTGTGTTGAGCTGTTGAGGGGTGGTTTCCTCTTTCCCGGCAACATCTGTTGCTGGGGTAGGATTGCCGGTGCCCATGTCCGTCGGCTCCCCTTCAACATGAGTGGGCTCGCCGGTGGAGACCCTTGCCGGAGATTCACCTCTGGGCGGCGTGGTTGACGGGGACGGCGTATCAGGAGCGGCCTCCGATGTCTCTCCTTGTTGCCGTTCTTCTCCTGCAAAGCCCGGTGATGCTAGTAATTAAAGATTAACACCTCAACGCCCACCAGCAGGAAATGAGTAGTGGACTCACGCTAGGGGCTGGGTTGGGGGCTGCGAAGAGGACTGGGCTCCGGGCTAATGACGATGAGATCTGGCGCATCCACGGTGCTTGCCGAGGGCTCATCACCCATTGAAGTCTTTGCCCTCTTCGCCATTCTTTGCGCCAACATTTCCGCATCGCTGCGAAGACAGGCCAAAGCAAGACAGATGAGTTAAGTAAACCAGAAATTCAGAAGCTAAAAGATATGATAGGACCCTTACTCTTCTCTCTCCGGGCTAAAAGCAGAGAGGTCAAAGTCGATGTCGGGGATATCGTGCGACATATGCCAGGGGGTGGCTTATCGTGGATGGGGACAAAAGTATGTCGCCGGGCTCTAGAACCGGGAGTGAGCGAGACCGCGTACGCTTGCGGATCTTACCCAGGTTCGGGGCTCTCCTAGGAGATAACACCCCTAGTCCTGCTCTGCGGGGTCTCCGCATGATCACTGCCTCAACAAGTAGCTACAAGCTTGCTCCTTGAGCTGTTTGGCCAGAGGAGGAAGAAAGGCAAGGCAAACTCTATTCCCTCTCTCTGCGTGCGTGTATGGTGATTTTGGGTGCTCGGTCGAGGTTCTCCCCCCCGCATGGGGCGACCTGGGGGGTTTATATAGGCCTACCCCCCAGGGGTGCAATGGTAATTCGGACAGATGCGGGACTCGGCTGTCGGCGTCACTGGTTGCCGGCTTCTCTGCCGACCGCTGGGGCCTGCCGCCTGATGGGTCCCGCCGACTGTCGTGATCTCAGCCTACAGGTAGGGCCCGCCGCCTGCGGGCCATGTTGAATGCTTTACGCTGTAGCATCGCTCCTGATGACGGGGGCCTCGTCAGGGGGAGCGTGGATACAGTCCCGCCGTCTGGCGGGTGCTCACTGTAGCCACACCCCGTCACATCTGGCTAATGGCGCACAGACTTCGAGGGAGGGGGAGGGCCGCCTGCTAGGAGCCGGCCTCCCCCTGAGCCCACTGGTCAGGGCTCGCCGCCCTCTGGCTTCTCACGGACAGGTAGGGCCCGCCGCCTGCGGGCCGTACTGACCGCCCGTCGTGGGAGCATGGCTTCTTCTGCCATGGGTGATGTCATGAGCGGCATGACAACAGTGCCGCATCGGGCGCGGGGTGTCCGCTTGGTATGCTGTACTATGGCCACGTCATGGCCTGGATTCGGGGGTGGCAGGCTTGTACTGTCGCCATGCCTTGTCTCGTCATGTTTATGTTGGCGCTAACTTTGAGGGCGCGAGGGGCCGCCTGCTAGGACCCGGTTTCCCAGGAAGCCGCCCGCTAGGAGTCGGCCCACTTCATGGTCGTCTTCTAGGCTCCGCCACCTCCTGGCAACCGGCCGCCTGGACTAGCCGGCCCCAGGAAGGCGGTCCTTTGTCTTTGATGTTTGAGGGGCGCAGCCTGCCCCGATGTCTTGAAATACCAAGGGGAGCTGATGAGGCTACCCGTGGTCATTTACTCCGACAATAGTCCCCGAAGCTGGTGGGGCGCTACGGCTGAAGGGGCGAGAAGACTCAGCAGCTTCATACTCTGGGTCGTCTGGTATTTTGTTTCGTCCGCCTTCCGAAGTGCCGACTGGTAGGTGTCGGCCGCGACCAGGCAGGCCACCTGGCGATTTCAAAGCGTCGTGGTGGGGACCAGGTGGAACGCTAGCCAGACGTCAGACTCGCCGCCCGCGCCTGTCAGCCACGTGGCGTTAACAGGTCAAGCCGGCCTGCCAGCCCACGCCCGCGACAGGATGTCGCCGCAGGCTGGGGCCCGCCGCTACATTGCCTCGGCACGCGCACGGATCCGCTGCGGCCGAGGTAGACGGTTGGGCTTCCGTGGCAATTAATACACGCGTTTACGGGCGCCGCAATCGTGGGATCATGGGGGAGTGGGCGCAGTAATCCCACGATCCCCCACGCTCCCGCCCCCTCGGCTTCCCCGCCTGGGGCTATAAGTAGGGGGAAGAGGGGGGGGGGGGCGGCAGATGCACGCGCGCCCTCCTCTCCCCTCGCCGCTCTTCACCTTCTTCGCTGCCGCAGCGCCCTTTCCTTCCGCCGAAGCGCTGCCGCAGCCCACCGTCGTCGAGCATTTTCTCGCTGGGGCTTCCTCGCTCCGTCGCAGCCTCACCCGCTCACCACCGCGCCGCGCCTACGACGAGCTCCTTCGTCCATGGCGCGCTCACGAGCCGGCGACTGGGACGGCTCCAACGTCCATGAGGATCACCTCTCCTTCCTTCGTCAAACACGGCGGCTGCCCCAGGAGACGAACGTGCAGGTAGGCGTCCCTCCCGAGGCGGAAATCTCGCCGGCGCCGGAGGGCGATGAACGTGTTGTCTTCCGGCGAGTGGCTTCCTCCGCTCCTTCCTTGACTTCTATCGAGTCCGGCCGCACCACCTCATGCCAAACACGGTGGTGCTGCTGGCCGCCTTCGTCACCATGTGTGAAGGGTACCTCGGCACTCTCCCCACCCTCGAGCTCTGGGGGAGTGCTTTTATCTCAAACTCGGCACCACCACCAAGGGCCAGGCGGCTCAATGCGGAGCCTGTGTGGCAGTGCGGCGCCTGGGCACTGGGAAGCACTTCCCACCCATCTCTCTGCTGCAGTCGGTGAAGCTGTGGCAGAAGTCCTACTTCTACGTCAAGAATATCCATCCGATGAGCGACTACATCAACTTGCCGGCTTACGTGGCCGGCCCGCCAGCCGAGCCGCGCGCCAACTGGCAGTACAAGCCGAGCTCCCTATCGGCCGCCTCCTCCGCCGCCCTCGTCTGACTTCAGGTGATGACGAAGTCGGAGGGTCTGAAGGGCTCGGACCTGCTGGCCGCCTTCGTGACGCACCGAGTGCTTCCGCACCAAGCCCGGCCTCACATTGTCAGCTGCATGAGCGGGCATCGGGACCCGTGCTGGATGTGCACATGGGAGCTGCCAGACGTGGAGGTGGCCCGGCTGGTCAACTACATCTCCAACTGTAAGCTATCGGAGACGGATTAGCTATTCGGCATGTGGCCGTATGACCGCGCACATCCGCCGCCTGCGGTGAGTCTTATAATTCTTTCTCTTTGGCTGGTCCGAGCTCTTGTTTCTCCGTCTGACCAGTCGGCCATGGTGCAGGTCCTCCCGGCCCAGTCGGCCGCCGGCGCTCTGGATCCAGGTCAGCAGTATATGCCGGACCGAACAAGGAGCGACGTGGAAGACCCCGACTTGGGGGCGGCCGCCATGGAGGAGGACGACGCCACAGGCGGCGGCGGTGGAGCAGGTGGCTCCGGAGGAGGAGGCGGCCTCGAGGACTGGCCGGATGATGATGAGGAGGAGAACGAGCCGCACCGCCCGCACGGCACCGACAAGGCGGGCGCGAGCTCCTCGGCCGCGCCGAGTGCACCAGGCGGCGCACAAAAGCGTAGAGCCGGCTCGTTGCTATTTCGCAGCCGACCGAAGAAGCCCAAGAACATGGCCGCCATGACCAAGCGGCAGGAGGCCGCCGCGAAGGCGGCCCCGTTCCAGAAAACCTCGAAGCAACCCTCGATGGTGTCCGCGTAAGTGCTTGGTTGCGTTTCCTTTTCTTCTTTCTTGCAAACTCTTTCTGAGTTTCCTCTTGCGTTGCTTGAACAGGGCCCCACTCTCTCTTGAGCGGTCTTCCGCTGCTTCAGTGATCCAGGCGGCGGAAGGCTCCGCCAACACCCGTCGTGTGGACCCGCTTGCCGAACTCCGGGAGGCGACGGAGAGGAACGCGCGGGAGGTGCGCGAGGAGCGGGAGGTGGTGGAACAGCAGAAGGCGGAGGCGGCCAAGGCGGCGCAGGCGGACTTGGATGCGGCGGCCAAGGCCCAAGCCGATGCTGCGGCTAAGGTCCAGGCGGACGCCGCAGCCAAGGCCCTGGCGGACGCGGCCGCCCAGGCGCAAGCGGAAGAGGCCGCACGTGGCCAGACTCCGCAACTCATCATCCCACTGCGCGTAGTTCCGCCAGCGCCAGAGAACCCGGCACCGACCGGAGGGGCCGGCAACGATCAGCCGGTCGTGGAGAGTAGAGGAGGCGATGCCATCGGCCCAGGGGCGGAGGTGCTCCCACAAGAGCCGACTGCCGAGGCCCGAGGCAGTCGGTCTGACGTGCCACCAGCGCCGCCGGTCAGTGGCGAGCTGGTGGTGGGGGCGACCCCTGTGGTTCATCCTCCGGGGCGCCGTCGTGCGGCGAAGGCGGCCTCAGCGCCACGGGCGCAGGAGATCAGGGCCGCAAGCTCGTCGACCCCAGACGCAGAGGCCACTAGTGCCGTCCTGCCAGAATGGACGCCTGGGGGCGGGACGGGCGTGCTGAACAAGGCCGCGCAGGACGTTCAGGCCTAGCTTCAGGCCCAAAGCACCGCCCTTCAGCAGTATACGAAGGCGTTCTTGGCGACGCGAACAGCCGTCCGGGTACGCTTCTTTGCTTTGTTTTTTTTTCTTTTGATTCTTGCACTCTTCAGTGGGGGCGCGCCAGCGCACCCACTAGGTGTAGCCCCCGAGTTCGGGGCCGGCTGCTGAGCAGGCGGCTCGGAACTTTAAGATAAGTTTCGAGTGCTAACTTGTTTTTTCTTCTTTGTCTTTGTTGCAGGACTAACACAACATCCGCGCGGCCGCCTTCAACTCCCAGGTCCAGGAGCTGGCTAAGCGGACCGCCGACCTGACCGAGAGCCGAAGTAAGCATTCCGTCTTCTTCCTCGCGGGGGCGCGTCAGCGCACCCGCTGGGTGTAGCCCCCGAGATTCGGGCCGACTGCTGAGCAGTCGGGCCGGATCTTCCGGCGACCACTTTTCTTTTTGGTCAACTTTGTTGATTTGTCTTCTCTTTCTCATTTTTGCAGGAGCCAATGCCACTCTGCAGCAGCACCTGGGCGAAGTCCAGATCGAGCTGCGCGCCAAAGAGGCGGAGTGCAGCAAGGCGGCCCTGGAGCGCGACCGTCTAGCCAAGAAGTTGGCGGACCAGGCGGATCAGCACAAGGCGGAGCTCCAGAAACTCAAGGAGGTGGAAGGCGCCCTTCAGGCCGAGTTTGAGACCGAACGCTCAAAGTGGGTCGAGAAGGAGGCGATACTCGCCGCTGGTTATGGCGAGATTGAGGATATGATCGACGGTAAACTTCTTTCTTTGGAATAGCTGTCGACTGCATCGAGAGTCGGCTTTCGACTTCTGATCTTTGTTTTTTCTTTGCGTAGACTTCTTTCCTGGGCATGCCGTCGCCCTCAGCCAGGCAATTGAGGCGCGACGCGACCAACGTAGGAGGGAAGGAGTGGAGATCCCGCTCGACGCGCCTCGAAACATGAACGAGCAGCTCTTGGCCGTCCGGACGCGCTTGCAGCCGATTCACCGTCTGCTCCGCCGCCTTCAGCGTGCCGGGTCCCAGTTGGTTTCTGCCCTTTGGCCAGGCGGCCAAGCCCCACGCACACCCAGTCGGACCGCCGACTGGTTGGAGGCGGTAATCGGCCGCTTCGAAGCTTGGAAGGGCTCCTCCGCTCGGGCAGGCGCCCGAAGGGCCTTGGAGTTCGTCAAGGCGTGGTACCCTGGGCTGGACCTAGCCCAGTTGGCCACATTCCGGAAGGAGGCCATGGAAGAGTTGGTAGCAGTGGGGCCTGCGCTCACTCGTCGAGCGGCGGTGATCGCCGAGTACACCAAGACCGGTGTCTTCCTCCCCGAGCTGGACGAGGAGGGTGCCGAGGTGCCACCGGACTGGTTCGGGCTGAACCCTGATGACTGCGAGGACTCTGTGGAAGAGATCGCCTCCAGCGATGGAGGCGAGGATGAGGAAGGCGAGGATGATGAAGACGACGCACCGGAGGGCGGAGCAAACGGCCAGCCTCAGCTCGATCGGGCCTCGAGCAACGAGCCGCGCGCGGGTGCACCGACTGCTGCTGATGGCGACCAAGCCGAGACTCGCCAAACGGCCACTCCACCAGCCGGTGCCGCCGACTCCGCCAACCTGCCGGACCTGTCTACTGCTCCTCTGGCCTAGGCTGCCAACTTATCTTATCTGCTTTTGTAGTCTCTAGAACAAACTTGTTAAATTCACGCAGTTCCACCAACTTGGGGTGTATTCAAACTTTGTTGAATGCTAGCCAAGGGCCTCTTGCTATATAATTTAATTCTCACACAGGTTGTGCTCTGCCGAGCTCCGACTTATCTTGCTTTCTGTTCTTTTGGCCTTTTCCTTTGCCGCCTTCCCTTGGCCGCCACCTTTCCGGCCAGGCAGCCGCTCTTCGATCTGTTGGCAGGGTCAGGTACTTGGCCATTTTGGGAAGGCAAGTACTTTGGCCGCTCAGAACATAGCAAGTTAAGTGAGAAACCGGCCGGCCGGCTGCTCAGCAACCGGACGGCTAGGCGAGGAGCTGGCTTGGCCTATGTGAGTGCTTTCGTCCTTAGCCATTTTTCATGTGGGCAGCATTTCCTGCCTTTGACTCTTGCCAGCCAGCCAGTCGCTTTGCGAGCTGCGGCTTATGGCAAGAGAGGGCTTAGCTGCCGGCACACTACTTGTCCGACTGCAGGTAGCGCTGACATAGTACTCGGCGGCAAGCCCTCGGGCCGACTGGTCGGACCCGGTGCCGGGCGGATGAATGAAATAACTCATTCACAGGCGTGAAACTTATCACATAGATAAGAAAGGGTAGCCCCCGGGTGCTCTTCGAGGGACCCGATGTCTTTGCGCTTAATACAAAAGGTAGCGTGGTACATACTGCATTAACTGTAAAATCTTCGGAGCTGGTGGCAGGTACTGGGTCTCAGCCATGGGTGCTCTGTTTCCATGCCGGAATCGTCCCACTTGCGCGCCCTAGGCTTCTATGCATCGATCAGGTAATAGGAGTCGTTGCCCAAGGCTTTGCTGATGATGAAGGGGCCTTCCCAAGGGGCCGAGAGCTTGTGCTGGCCGGCTGTTCGCTGGATCAGCCGGAGCACAAGGTCTCCCTCTTGGAAGGATCATGGCTTGACCTTCCGACTGTGGTAGCGACGTAGGCTCTGCTGGTAGATGGCGGACCAGCTGAGTGCTAACAATCGGCCCTCTTCCAGCAGATTGACGCCGTCTTCTCGTGCTTCCTTCACCTCCGCCTCCGTGTACATGGTGGCGCGAGGCGAGTCGAACTCGATGTCAGTTGGGATGACGGCCTCGGCCCCGTACACGAGGAAGAAGGGAGTGAAACCGGTTGATTTGTTCAGGGTGGTGCGGAGGCTCCAGAGGACGGCCGACAGCTCGTCGATCCAGCAGCCGGCCGAGCGCTCCAGTGGCTCGACCAATCGGGGCTTGACGCCGGATAAGATGAGGCCGTTTGCTCACTCGACTTGGCCGTTTGACTGCGGATGGGCAACGGACGCTAAGTCCAGTCGGATGCCCTGCGTCGCGCAGAAACGGGCCAAGGCGCCTTTGGCGAAGTTAGTGCCATTGTCGGTGAAGATGTTGTGTGGTACACCGTACCAGACGGTGATATCTGCGACGAAGGTCACAGCAGTCGGGCCATTCAGTTTCTTAATTGGCTTTGCTTCAATCCACTTGGCGAATCTGTCGATGGCGACGAGCAGATGGGTCATGCCACCGCGTGCCGTCTTGCACGGGCCCACCATGTCCAGCCCCCAGACGGCAGAGGGCCAGGTAAGGGGGATGGTCTTGAGTGCAGAAGCCGACAGGTGTTGCTTGGAGCCAAATTTCTGGCACCCCTTGCATTTCTTGACCAGATCCTTGGCGTCCTCCAAAGCAGTCAGCCAGAAGAAACCATGGTGGAAAGCTTTGGCGACAAGGGATCTGGAAGCCGTGTGGTGCCCGCACTCGCCTTGGTGTATGTCTCTTAGGATTGCCTTGCCCTTCTCTGGTTCGACGCAGCGTTGGAAGATGTCGGTCACGCTGCGCCTAACAAGCTCTCTGTTTACTATCGTGTAAGCCCCTGCCAGGCGTTGTACCTGCCGGGCCGAGATCTCATCAGCTGGCAGCTCTCCGCTCACCAGAAATTTGAGGATGGGTTGCGCCCATGATGGTGCTTCGACCTCATCCACCGTCATTACGGCCACTGAGACTAGGGCGGTTGGGTTGGGAGGTGGCGGGGTGGGGTCGGCGGTGTCTCACTGCGTCGTTGAAGTCCCCGGGCCAACTGCCGCAGCCGCCGGGCAGGGTTGTGGAGTCCCCGGGCCGGGTTGCGAAGTCCCCGGGCCGGCTGCTGCAGTCCCTGTGCCACTTGCCGAAGTCCCCGGGTCGGCTGCTGCAGTCCCTGTGCCGCTTGCCGAAGTCCCCGGGCCGGCTGCTGCAGCCCCGGAGTCGGATCTGACTGCTTCGGTGGCAGCCGGCACGAAGATGGATTCTGATTCTGGGGAAGTCTTGATAGACGGTTTGCGGAGGCACTGAAGGGACACGCCGGCTGGTATGGCTTGCCGGGTGGAGCCGATCCGTGCCAAGGCATTTGCTTGCTCATTGTCGGCCCGTGGCACGTGAAGGAACTCGCACCCGTCAAAATATCCGCTGATCTGCTGGACGAGGGAGCGGTAGCTTGCCATGTTTGCATCCTTGGTGTCCCAGTCGCCAGACGCCTGTTGGACCACCAAGTCGGAGTCGCCGTAGCACAGAATCCGGCGGATGCCAATCTCCTTGGCCAGCCGGAGTCCGTATACTAGTGCCTCATACTCGGCCACGTTGTTGGAGGCGGCAAAATGGATTTGCAGCGTGTATCTGAGCTTGTCGCCTTTGGGAGAGGTGAGGACGATGCCGGCTCCCAAACCGGTGCGCATCTTCGAGCCATCAAAGTGCATCTGCCAATGAGTGGAGTCTGGAGCTGGTGGCAGGTACTGGGTCTCGGCCCAGTCGACGAGGAAGTCGGCTAGTGCTTGGGACTTGATGGTGGTGCGGGGATGGTAGAAGATGGTGTAGGGGGCCAGCTCGATGGCCCACTTGGCCACCCGGCCCGATGCGTCTCTGCTGCCTATGATCTCTGCAAGCAGGGCGGTGCAGACAACCATGATGGGATGCTCTTGAAAGTCTGGCTTGAGCTTCTTGGCGGCAAAATGCACGCCATAACACAACTTTTGGTAGTGGGGGTAGTTCTGGTTGGAGGCTGACAGCACCTCACTCAAGTAGTACACGGGCCTCTGGACCAGCTGTGCCTTGCCGTCTTCTCGGCGCTCTACCACCATGACTGTGCTGACCACCCGGCTGGTGGCGGCGATGTAGAGAAGTATGGGCTCCTTGGCAGCCGGAGCGGCCAGGACAGGTGGCGTGGTCAACATCTTCTTGAGCTGGAGGAAAGCCTCGCCCGCCTTGTCGTTCCACTCGAAATGAGTGGTTTTCTTCATCAACTGGTACAGGGGAAGAGCCTTCTCGCCTAGCCGACTGATGAAGCGGCTGATGGATGCCAAGCAGCCGGTGAACTTCTGAACATCTCGCAGTCGGGCGGGCCTCTCCATCCTCTTGATGGCCTTTATCTTGATAGGGTTGCACTCTATGCCACGTTCTGAGACGAGGAAACCGAGGAGCTGGCCGGCTGGTACTCCAAAGGCACATTTTTCTGGGTTGAGTTTTATTTGAAAACGGTGCAGATTATCAAAAGTTTCCTTGAGATCTTCCAGGAGGGTACCGCGCTTCTCCGTCTTCACCACAATATCGTCCACATAAACATGGGCATTTCTCCCGAGTTGCTTGAGGAGGCACTTCTGCATGCAACGCTGAAACGTGGCACCGGCATTTCTCAAGCCGAATGTCATGGTCAGGTAGCAGGAGGCTCCGAATGGTGTGATGAAGGCGGTCTTCAGGCGGTCGGCCGGGCTTAACTTGATCTGGTGATACCCTGAGTAGGCATCCAAAAAACTCAGCAGCTCGCATCCGGCTGTGGAGTCTATCACTTGGTCAATCCGAGGCAGGACGAACGGATCTTTTGGGCAAGCTTTGTTTAGGTTGGTATAGGCAATACACATGCGCCATTTGTTGTTCTTCTTCAGTACAAGGACTGGGTTGGCAAGCCACTCTGGAAAGAACACTTCCATGATGAAGCCGGCTGCTAGAAGCCGGGCTATCTCTTCACCAACAATTCCTCTCTTCTCCTCCGATAGGAGGCAGAGGGGTTGCTTGACTGGTTTTGCATCTGCTCTGACATGTAGCTTGTGCTCGGCGAAATCCGTCGGAACACCCGGCATGTCCTTGGGAGACCATGAAAAGATGTCCCGATTCTCACGGAGGAAATCGATGAGCTCGCTTTCCTATTTGCTGTCAAGGCGAGCTCCTATGACGGCGAACCTCTCCGGGTGCTCCGAGTCCAAGGGTATCTTCTTGGTTTCTTTGGCGGGCTGGAAAGAGCCCTGAGCTTCTGACTCCTTAGGATCTGGAGACAGGTCCGGCTGCTTGCCGGCCATGGCCACAACCCGGTCAAGGAGCCGCTTCTCGACAGCAATCACAAGGGACTCGGCCAGACGACTGCTGGAAGTGGCACAAGCGGCAGACTTCTGGTAGTCAGTGGCTATAGTGATAATGCCCTTGGTACCCGGCATCTTCATCTTGAGGTAGGCGTAGTGAGGAACCGCCATGAACTTGGCCAGGGTAGGCCGGCCAAGCAACGCATGGTAGGGGCTCTCAAGGTCGACCACCTCAAATCAGATTGGCTCTCGGCGGAAGTGATTCTTGTCTCCTAAGAGGACGTCTATCTTGATCTTGCCGATTGGTGAGCAGGAAAGGCCTGGCACAATGCCATGGAAGATAGTCCGGCAGGGCTGGAGCTGTTTCTCTTTGATGCACAACTTCTCCATGGTGTCGCGGTAGAGGATGTTGATGCTGCTACCGCCGTCTATCAGAATTCGGGAGAAACGAGCAGCTCGCCTCTCTATTGCAAAGGTGGCATCCAACACCAGGGCATAGGAACCCGGAGAAGGCATCACCTCCGGGTGGTCAGCTCGGCTCCAACTGATCGGCTTCTCTGACCAGTGCATGAACTCTGGGGCTTCAGAGGCGACAGCATTCACCTCTCGGCGCTGTTGACGCCGGCTATGCTTGTCGTCAGCCACGCTGGTGAAGACGACGTAAGCTCCGTGCTCTTCGGGAAATTCATCTTGGATTGCGCCGATCGGCTGGACCACCGGCTGCTGGGGAGGCGGAGGCGGCGGGCCAGCAGGTGAGCCAGTGGCACTTCCGGGTGGTGTGGTTGGATTGCTTCGCGCCGCTGTGGAACTTGCAGGGAGCATCAAGGGTTTGCTCAAACGAGAAGGCGGGCAACCAGGCAGGCTTGTTGCCCTTCTGGCGTTTGGGGCCGGGTTGCTCCTCTGGTTGCCGATCTTCGACTGTCGCCACCTGCCGACTGGTGGTAGCCGGCTGCTGGGCCTTGCGCTTGTTGTCGTTTAACTGTTGGTGCCGACTGGGATCACCAGCCGGCGTCTGAGGGGCTGGAGGGAGCATCTTTCCTGACGCATCCACTCGGAGCTCCGACTTCATGGAGGAGTCGGCAGTGGTGTACTTGTCCGCTATGATCAGCAGCTCGTCGAGCGTGGCTGGCTCGTCGCAGAGGAGTCGATGCTTGAGTAGGGTGCCTTCTCGGCACCCGGTAGTGAAGTATTTGATGGCTTGCACCTCATGAACCCCTTCGCAGGAGTTGCGTAGCTCGGCCCACCGCGTTAGGTATTCGAGGGTGGACTCGATCGGGCCTTGGATGCACAGGGAGAGCTGGCGAAGCTTGGGCGGCCACTTGTAGGTGCTGGTGAAGTTGTGGATGAAAACTTCGGTGAAGTCTAGCCAGCTGTTGACGCTGTAGGGCTTGAGGCTGTTCAGCCATGTCCGGGCCGTGCCCTGGAGCATGAGCGGAACATACTTCACGGCGACACGCTTGTTGCCGTGCGCTATGTTGACGGCAGTGGAGTAGTCAACCAGGCAATCTTCCGGCTTCACAGAACCGTTGTACTTGGGAGTGTCCCGAGGGAGCGAGAACCCTTTGGGGAAGGGCTCGTCCCGAATGCGGGGGCCGAAACAAGGCGGGCCGATTGCATCCTCTTCTTCCAACGCCAGGGATCGAGCCAAGCGGTCGATCCGGTTGCGGGTGTCGTTCTCTCCGACTCCTTCGCGGGGGCCCAGCCAACGCCCGAGAGTCGGATGCTCAACAGGCGGCGGGGAGGCATGCCTCTCCCTGCACGGGGGGTTTTGTTGTTGTGGGGGGTTGACGACCGTCCCGCCGTTCTACTGCTCGTGGGTGGTCGTCCTGGTCGCGCTCGATGGAGATACGGGTGCGGCTGCGGCTAGCAACCGGCTCTTGGTCTCCTCGGCTGCGGGCGCCGTCTGTCGGCGTCCGGGAGGTTGCGTCGTGCTCTCGCTGAGGGGGAAGGTTCTCGGCCTGTAAGCCAGGTTCCACCATGCGGCGGCCAGCTTCTTGCTGTGCGGCGGCCGCGTCGATGAGCTGCTGGACGTGCTCCGTCATGCAGCGACGCTCGTCGCCCTCCAGGCGGTCCAGCTCGTTTGCCGCCGCCTGGGCAGCGCGTAAGTTCTCCATCGGCGTGGTGTAGACTGGGCGGTCGGCCCCCAACATGCTGGCAATAGCCGCGCCGCGCTGCCGGACCGTGCCCGCTCGGCTAGGTTCGCCAGCAGCCGGCGTGCCGCAGGCGGCGCGGTCGATCTCGCGGTGGTACGCCGCGGTGAGGCATCTCATGGCCGCCAACTTGTTGGCGCTGTCGAGGAGTGCGATACGGCATGCTTCTAGCATTTCACCGTTCGCACCGGGCGCTACAGGAGCGGACAGGTCCCGCATTGCCGCCTGCAACGGGTCCCGGCCAGCCCGGTCGGAGGTTCCATCGTGGCTGATGACCAGCACCTCGGTGACGGTACTGGTGTTGGCGTTGGCGCTGCTGTCTGCAGCGGGGAGTGGGACGTCAAAGATCACCACGTCACCGGGGAAGGCATCAGAAAATGCAGCGTCAGCGTCGATGATCATGTCGACGAGCAGGTCGGTGGAGCCAACGGACTCCGGGTCGGAGACCAGCTCGTCGGTGATGTGAAGCTTGCCAAGGAGATCGACGAGGCAGCTCTCGGAGCTAGCTGCGCCCGCGTCGAGTGCGGGCTTGTCGGAGAGGCGGATCCCGCCGATGAGATCAACAAGGCTGCTTGTGGTGCAAGCCGCTTCCACGCCGTGCAGCGTGCAGGCGCAAACACCGTCGGGCGTACCGGGCTGGCTGCGCTCGCCAGGGAGGAAGAGAGTTCCCGTCCAGAACGTGTTTCCGGACGACGGTGCACCTAGCCCCACGGTGGGCGCCAAATGTCGGGGATATCATGCGACATATGCCAGGGGGTGGCTTATCATGTATGGGGACAAAAGTACGTCGCCGGGCTCTAGAAGCGGGAGTGAGCGAGACCGCGTACGCTTGCGGATCTTACCCAGGTTTGGGGCTCTCCTAGGAGATAACACCCCTAGTCCTGCTCTGCGGGGTCTCCGCATGATCACTGCCTCAACAAGTAGCTACAAGCTTGCTCCTTGAGCTATTTGGCCAGAGGAGGAAGAAAGGCAAGGCTAACTCTATTCCCCTCTCTCTGCGTGCGTGTATGGTGATATTGGGTGCTCGGTCGAGGTTCTCCCCCCCCCCCCCCCCCCGCATGAGGCGACCTAGGGGGTTTATATAGGCCTACCCCCAGGGGTGCAATGGTAATTTGACCAGATGCGGGACCCGGCTGTCGGCGTCACTGGTTGCCGGCTTCTCTGCCGACCGCTGGGGCCCGCCGCCTGATGGGTCCCGCCGACTGCCATGATCTCAGCCGACAGGTAGGGCCCATCGCCTGCGGGCCATGTTGTCTGCTTTACGCTGTAGCATCGCTCCTGATGACGGAGGCCTCGTTAGGGGGAGCATGGATACAGTCCCGCCGTCTGGCGGGTGCTCACTGTAGCCACACCCCATCACATCTGGCTAATGGCGCACAGACTTCGAGGGAGGGGGAGGTCCGCTTGCTAGGAGCCGGCCTCCCCCTGAGCCGACTGGTCAGGGCTCGCCGCCCTCTGGCTTCTCACGGACAGGTAGGGCCCACCACCTGCGGGCCGTACTGACCGCCCGTCGTGGGAGCAAGGCTTCTTCTGCCATGGGTGATGTCATGAGCGGCATGGCAACAGTGCCGCATCGGACGCGGGGTGTCCGCTTGGTACGCTATACTGTGCCCACATCATGCCCTAGATTCGGGGTGGCAGGCTTGTACTGTAGCCATGCCTTGTCTTGTCACGTTTATGTTGGCGCTAACTTTGAGGGCGCGAGGGGCCGCCTGCTAGGACCCGGTTTCCCAGGAAGCCGCCCGCTAGGAATCGGCCCACTTCATGGCCGTCTTCTAGGCTCCGCCACCTCCTGGCAACCGGCCGCCTGGACCAGCCGGCCCCAGGAAGGCGGTCCTTTGTCTTTGATGTTTGAGGGGCGCAGCCTGCCCCGATGTCTTGAAATACCAAGGGGAGCTGATGAGGCTACCCGTGGTCATTTACTCCGACAGTCGACCTCCTCTGCAGTGTCCGTGTGAGGGGGCGAAGGAGGGGTCCTAGGTCGCTTGATTGTGGCAGGAGCGGTGGATTGATGTGATCCTGCCGCTCCGGCTGCCGGTGCTGCTATATGAGACGCCCCCGCCGCTCCAGTTGTTGCCACGGTCATGCGTCTCGTACGTCGCACAGGTGGCTGTTGAGCTTCTTGCCGCTGCGCAGTCTTGCCGGCCGTCTTCTTGCCGGGAACCTCACCGCTCGAGGAGGGTTGGTTTGCTGGGACGCCAGAGGCAGATTTCCGAAGAACGAGTTTCTTCTTTTCTGGAGCTGGGGGCTCCTCATGCAGCTGTTCCTCAGTTGTGTCCTCGTCTGAAGAGCACCCGACAGCCATGTGGCTTTGTTCCCCGGCAGTCTCATCTTGCCCCGCAAGGTCTTCTTCAGACATCACTTCTGCTTCACTGCTTTCCTCTTCCGTGAAGCCAACGCTGCCGGCTTCCGCGGCAAGATTCGCCTCCTCTTCCCTGGTGGCAATGTATGCCACCTCTTCATCAGTGGTGGGGCGGATAAGATTTGTCTCTTCCCGGATGGCTCTCTCCGACAGATTGTCGAATAACTCCTTTGCGTGCTCTGCAGATGGCTCGGCCAAGGTTCCGTCAAGGCTGTGAGCATTGCACACCGGCATCATGGCGATGATTGATGTCAGAGCGGAGTTTTTGCACAGAGGAATTATGTTCGCCGGCAAATTATATTTCCCGTCGGGCCTGAACAGTTTGTGGTAGAGAGGTGTGTGCTGCATAACTGTCAAGTTGTTGTTCAAACCAGGACGCAGCCTCATGATATCTACCGCGTTCCGGAATTCCCAGGTTGGTCTCCCTTTGTTATGCAGAGGGGCGATGCGGCGGCGAAGCAAATCAGCGCCAACCATTTCTATTGTCAGGTCGGCATCCTTAAGACGGTGGATTCTGGTAATGGCAATGGTGAGCTTCTCATCTTGGGGATCGAGGGAACTCCAGTTATTGCTGCGGACCACTTTTGTTCGTCGGGGCAGACAGAAAGGCTGAGGATCCTCCTCCTTAATCCAGCACCATTCGCCCCGCCATTCTTCCCACTTGCTACGGTAGAGCCCTTCTGGGTATATCTCCTTATTCCAGGCCCTTGGAATCCAGCTAATAGAACCAGAAAGGGCCTCTCCTTTCTCAATCCGGGGAACGAAATAATGGCGAAAGAGGGCTGTGCTGGGGACTATTCTGGCAAACTTTTCACAGAGATGAGCAAAGACTGACAAACATGTCACGGCATTCAGCGTGAAATCCAAGAGACGGAAGCCGTATGTGTACATGATGTCATTGAAAAAATCAGAAAATGGAGGATAGAGCCCGCAATAAAAGTATGCGACGAAGAAATGGAATTTATCTAGGCCGCCCTTGGAGGAAGCGGGATTCACGTGAGTGGTGGGGTGAGCCTTCTTCTCCCTCCCCCACATGCACAGGTACCGGTCCTTCAGGGCGCTTGCATAGAGCGTCGGGGCGAAGATGACGTGTTCCTTCTGCATCTTCACCAGCTCGCTCTCATCGATGGCTTTCACCTCTTTTCCCTTGCTTGCTTTGGGCGGCATCGTGGCTGTAGAAGCAGAGGCTGAGGACGATGAAGGCGTGGAGGCGGCGGATGGATGGGAGAGGCTCTGCTTTGAGTTTGAGGACGAAGACGACGGTGGTTTCCAGATTGGAAAGAAAGGGAGGTAAATGAGCAGCGCCTCTGCGGATTCCTATTTATGGGGAAGGCACGGGGCTGCCTCCTTTCTAATCAATATGAATGCGCTTCCACGAGCACACTACTATTGCGGTTGTTCCACGCACGTTCCCATGTCACGCGTTTAGTGCGCGCCGTGGGGGAGGCATGGTAAACAAGATAATTACAGCTAACTCCTGCCACGCATGCCCGTGCACTGTTTGGGCCTAGCCCAACAACGCCATGCACCTGTGTATGGCCTAGGCCCGGGGGCTCCTGTCGGTGTACTATAGTCTAGGTCCTTTAGTACCCCATACTTGTGCACGGGTGGTTGTAGCCATACCAGCGGCAAGGCTTGCCGGGAGACAGCTGGAAGCAAGTACAAGATCGTCAAGGAGGCATTCAGGCAATGATCAGAAGACAGAAGACTAAAGGCTTGGCCCCTGGCAAGATGCTTGCCGGGAGGTTCGCGAGGACCCGGCAACATTCGCACCCGGCAAGGTCCCGTCACCCTGTCACCGCTCCAGCGCAGCGACCAGCCTGTCATTTGGGTTTTGTCCTCCTGGATGCGTGCCATGGTTCTAGTGGTGGATAGGCTTAAGTGGTGCTGATGGGACGGCCCCTTTTTCCATCCCCAAGAAAGCGAGGGACACCTAAACGGAGCATTTAATGCGTTTGTCCTAAATCATTTGTGATAAGCATATAAACACTGTAGCAACTTTACACCTCTTGTATGTACTGTACGCCACTGTTGGTGACCCCTTGGACGTATAAAAGGAGGCCCAAGGCGTAGCTACAGGGGGTAGGACTCTCTGGCCCATTCTGCATGCGTAGCAGCTCTCGAACATACTGTTCATTGTAAGCGCTCTTGGAGCTTGGGCTTAAACACTCACAATAAACCAAAGCAGGAGTAGGGTATTACGCTTCTCAGTGGCCTGAACTTGGGTAAAAATCCCCTTTGTGTTGATCGTTGGATCTGCTCTTTATGCATACCTCTCTCCCTGCCGAATCGTAAAAGGGATCCACTTGGTCCCATAGGTGTCGTACGCCGACAAAATATGAGAGCTCCAGAAGTGATGATACTTCGCAGATGACAGCTTCAACATATAGTAAAGAAGAACAAGTCGACTTGACCTGACAGATTCAAAATATACTAAGGGAGAACAACTCGACCTGACCAGTCGACCGCAAATGTCTCTGCTACTCTTCCCAACAAGGAACATACTTATTAAAGAAGAGAAGAGGATCACATTAAAGAAGAGCAGAAGAGCAAGCAGATTGAAGATATTACAAGTCTTTCTATACAATGTCTCTTGCCCACCCATGATGAACCAAAGTGCACAGAGAAATACTATTCCTTCCGGTCTCTCCATATGTGGCTCACATGCATTTCGAAACTAAAGTAGGAACATTTAGCTGACCAATTAAACTTGTCTCAGTTTTACTAATATTAGCATAATATCAGATTCAAATTTGTACAACTAAGCTTGTTTAGCTCGATGGGTGGAGCAGTGCTATTACGACATGAACCACGTAGGCTGATCATGGTCATCATAAAATGGGGAAACCATAAGCATGATGAGTATAGTGTTGACCGTGGCAGTGGGATGGCAGATCTGAAGCTACAAACCGCACAAAGGGTAGTTAGCAACCGATGTTTGCTTTGAAATAACAACTAAGATTTGGCATGGACAAGAAAGTACAGTCAACAAGTGACAAAGAAATGCAATTCTGCTGTCTCTCTATAAGTCACGACATGCATTTGGAAACTCAAGTGGGACCTTTAGCTAACCAATTAAATGTGTCTGTTAACTAATATCAGTACCATATCACAATCATATTTGAACAACTAAGCTTTTGAATTATGAGTGATGTGTTGATTAGCTTGAAGGGTGGAGTACTGCTAGTATGACAGAAAGCACCTATGCAGATCATAGTAGGGTAGATAAAAGGGGAAAACCCTAAGCATCAAGAGTAAAATCAGGAAAGTGGAACTAGCTGGACCATATGGGCTTGTATTGCCGGTACGGCAAGAAAGGGTTCGGAAAGGCTTCGGCCCCAAAAGGGGAAGCTCTATTCAACTGAAGGCACAATACTATTACTATCAGTCTAGACTATCAAAGACGACATAGCTCCCAGCATTTCCCGAATATTTTGGCAGACCATCTAGAATCGTTGAAAGCATCCATCTGAAGCGACCCAATAGACCTGTCGACTACAAATGTCCCTGCTCCACTTCCCGACAAGGAACATACTGTACTACTCCCTCTATTCTTAAATATAAATCTCTTAGAGATTCAAATGCGGACTACATACAGAGCAAAATGAGTGAATGTACACTCTAAAATATGTCTATATACATCCGTATGTAGTTCTTATTGGAATATCTAAAAAGACTTATGTTTTACCGAAAAAGGCTTTCGCCCCGCTTTATAAATAAAGCAATGATGAACAACACCCGGTACAAACACACGCCACCACAACACACACACGCACCCAAGGCAGTTTAGGAACGGAGGAAATTATATACTTATTAAGAAGAACAGAAGAGGAACATGATAACAAAGAGCAAGCAGATTTCTCTACTTTTTTCTCTACTCTTATACTCTTATCTCTATCTATCTACTCTTATAAAAAACAGAGTTGGTGATGATGGTGTGCCTGCCATCCTGCAATATAGGCCGTCCGAATTATATCTGACTGATAGGAAGGAAACTATGGCAATTTTGCAAAAAGATACCCACACCCCTCTCCACATTTGCAAATAAGGCCTTCCCACGTTCATCCTTTTCTCCCACAAGATAAACTACTCATACAAATGCATCTTGATGTTCCGTGCAACGCACTGGCATCTTGCTAGTTAGATAATACAATGTGTGTTGCCCACCCATGATGAACCAGAGCGCACAGAGAAATGCAAATCCCTGTTGTCTCTCTATATGTGGCGCACATGCTTTTCGAAACGAATATAGGAACATTAGCTGACCAATTAAACATTCTTTGTTTTAGTAATATGAGCATCATATCAGATTCGTATTTCAACAACTAAGCTTTGGAATTATGAGTGGCATGTTGTTTCATTTGATGTGTTGAGGTCTTGAGGAGCAGTGCTAGCACGACACCAAGCACCTATGATGATGATAGTGAATATAAAGGGGGATAACCATAAGCATTACCAGTATAGTGACTGTGCCATGGAGGATCTGAAGGTGCAAACCAGACAAAGGCTACTTCGCAACCAATGTTTGCTTTCAACTAGCCACTATGATTTGGTACGGACAAGAAAAGTACAGTAAACAAGTTACGATCTATTTTTCGGGTGAGATCAACAACTTAAGCAGATATGAAAGAGTACCACCTCTCTTGCGACGCCGTGTAGGCCCCTGCTAATACGTTGGGTGTGCTGCGGGTGCAATGGCTGTCGGCGGCAGATGCCGGATCAGGGGATAAGTCCTGTTGCCGTGGACGAGGCGGTCGTAGGAGCAGCAACGGCAAGGTGGACGATGGTGCCGATGAAGCAAGAGGACGCGATGAAAGGATCCTGGTCCGGCGCTGTGGATGAGAGACGTCCATCTCTTGCAGTGGACGACGGGGTAGGGGTAGCGGCTCCGGCAAGGTGGAGGATGGGGTGGTGGATGGAGGAGGCTGGCCGAAGTGTGGAGGTTGTTGTGGCGCCGATGGTGTATGAATGGGGAAATGGAGGGGAAGGGGGATCTCAAACTTTGGGATGGGCTTGTCTGAAATGTGGGAAAGTTACGAACTTATCCCCCATTTAAAATTTCGGACATCTCGTCGGTTGGGGATAGGACGGTAATCTCGCATCTGCCCAATATTTGCCGGTAGCGATTTCGGGCGAGGAGAGGGTGTTTTGCCGCCCATGGTTAGCGCCCACGGTGTATGAACGGGGCTGACAGGTAGGGCGGTTGTGTCACATCTGAGGGAAGTTACACATCTGCCCCTATTTAAAATATTTGCCTACATCGATTTTGGACGAGCAGAGTTTGTTTTACCACCCACCGTGCATGAATGGGGAAATGGAGGGAGAGACATAGGTCTTTCGGACGAGCTTGAATGAAATGTGTTTTGCCGCCCACGTTTGGCGCCCACCGTGTCTGAATGGGCTTAGAGGTGGCCGTGTCATGTCTGATTGAAGTTACTAGTCTACCCCTATCGACAACAGTGGAAATCGGGTCGATTAGGATGTGAAGTGTCAGGGGTAGACAGTAATTTCCGTCTCGCAAACACTTGCTTCGGGCAGCCGACAAATGATAGTGGGTGTTTTGCCGCTTCGTTCAAAATTTGGGAGAATTAGCATTCACGTTTACCCTGGGCCCTGGAAACTAAATTCAAATCCAATTTGTATTCGATTATGAATATCCATACATCATTCTATGTTTTGTTATTTATTTCTTCAAAACCATGACAAAGATTTATTCCATCTTTATATATGAATATGATTTAGAAATGCCATGATCTTCGAACTCAGTAGGTTGGATACACTTTGAGTCAAACAGTTATTTCATCCAATACAATATGCTCACACAAAAAACAGTTCACCTTATGTCAATCATACAAGTACTGAGGATTACCTCGCCTAAAAAATTCAGATCATTACAACACATGGACAACATAGGGGGTCTTACAACATAATCCATTCAGAGACATGACACAGCATGCAAGTGTACTAATATAATGACAATTTCAACTGGTATCTAAAGAAGAACTGGGATTACCCTGGGCTGCAGATAGCAGAAGCAGCAGGACCTCCTCCGTCTTCAAATGAAACATTCTTACTTCCTCCAATTCTTGGGTTGCTTGCATAATGCGTGCAACTAATTGCATAATTTCCAGCCTCAAGATCAAGATTACCTCATTCATGGCAGCCACACCATCTCTTTCTGCCTCTAGTAGAGCCTCAAGAACTATAATATCTATGCTCAGACTGCTCTCCGGCTGTGTTGCCTCTGAACTGCTACCATATGGTAACATGGATGGCGCACTGCTTCCACCAATAGATTCTGGGGTTGTACATTGTGTCCTAGTGTGAACGGCATCCTGAAAGGTTTCCACTGGACATAAGAGATAGTTATCGCATGATCCAGGCAGTAAGCTTACATGGTAAATGACATACGAATTATTGCTGAGCATGGCAAGCTATATTTAAATGGTTTGAAGCAGCATCAGCCGAAAAGAAATTAAAATGGTAAGATGAAACTAGGGATGTAAGTGGCAAATAAACGGCATCCGCCAGTCCCATCTAGTTAGTTTTTGCTAGCTTGCTAGTTCATTTTCCTCAAAAAACAAAAACTCTTTTGAACTATCATACCACTAGTGGACTTTAATTGGGATTAAACGGGACCCAGTTGACATCCCTAGTTGAATGGGAGTGTACCACCGCTATATTTTAGTTGCCAAGGCATCTAAGCAGTTGAAATAATCTGAGAAAGCACTTAACAGTGTGGCCTCATATAAACTATGAAGACAGTCTTGTGATGAAGTTCATAGGAAAAGTTAAGGAGTCAAATGAACTAGGCATGCATTTCTTTACAATAGTACAGCAGGCACTGCTGACATATTGGCCAACTCAGGCATAGCCTAACAAAGTAACAAACAAGCATTCAAATCAAGCAATACATCAAAGCAGACAACTGAACTATTTGTAATTCTGTAGGATTACAGGTTGAGGGCACAAGCCAAGAAAGCAGCCCACACACATTACATTTCACATGTACTAAAACACACTGGCTTACCATATGTTGCTGTGAAGCCTAGCTGCTGTTGCAATGTTCTTTGAAGATATCGTCAGCATCCCGTGGTTGCAAATCTAGTTGTTGTAGTTTATTCTGCATCCTCTATTTAGGTAAAATTAATTTTAATCGCATGCACTGGTTCGAATTGATCATCAATGGTTCATCTAAACTAATGAAAGAAGGGTATGTGCTTACACGACAGTATATATGCTTCACTCTATTTTTATGCTTGTTCGAGGTGCCAGCCCCAAAAGAACAAATATTTTGCTTGATGGGGTTGGCAGCTCCATAATTAATAGAAGCATCAAATTAGTCATGCAACTTGGGAAGATCAAGAACGCGCAAAAAAGTAATGAACAGAGGCTCAGAGCAGTGATGTAATAGCTAGCATTAGAAAATGTAGGGTAAAACGAACAAAAAGCAGCGGAACCACATGCTAGTTTGCTGATGTGTAATTAACCATAGAGAACATGAAGCAGTTTGATGGAACCAACATGTGGCATCAGAATAACACTATTCTCATAAATATAGTATGCAAGAAGTAAAATAGTAGGCAGTGATATCTAGGAAGTATAGTAATACTTAGGACAAAACAAAAGCATTGTAACTATATGTGCACTGGTTTGTAATTTAGCACATGTAACATGTTCACTGCCAGAAGTATGGCCCTACAGGTGCATGCAGAATAACGCGTCTCATGAAAAATTGAATGATGCCCTGAAGAAATTCAAAGGTGTGGTGCTTATGGTAAGAAAGTGAACGTAGGTGCCGGCCGTTGGATAATAGTACCTTATTCTCGGCGGCGTATGGGTATCGTTGTCATACTTGATAGCTAAGGATTGTCGATTGTGCTCATGTTGCGGTTGAGTTTGGGCCGGCTGTCGTCGTTGCTGAAGCGGATCTGGTGCTTCGGTTGCGGCGCCTGTCGACATACAAGAAAGCTCATCTGTGGTAAGTGAACAGTTCCATGATAAAGATGAGAAAAACCGAAGGAGTACAAATTGAAATAACCTGATGAGGCTGCGGCGTCAGTAAAGCAGGGCCGGTGGAGTTGAATATGGCGTCCATAGCGCGGGTCCGGTGCAGTGGACGAAGGCGTCGGCGAAGCACATCCGGCGCGGTGTACAGTGCTTTCGGTGAGGCGGATCTGTTGCGGTGGACGAGGGCTTGTATGAAGGGCCAGTGATGGGGCAAACGAGGGAGTTGGTGAAGGGCCTACACTATGGTGGACGAGGGCGCCGGTCAAGGAGATCTGGTGCGGTGGACCATGATGGCGGTGAAGGAGATCTGGAGCGGTGGACAAGCCAGTCACTGAAGCGGCTCCGGTGAAGTGGTGAGTTGGCAGTTGGGGGTTCCAAGGTGCAGAAGGTAGATCCGGCGGGGTGTGAGGTCCACCACTGCGGCGGAGGACTAGATTCAGTGGCTTGGCGTGTTGGGGGGGGGGGGGGAGGGGAAGGGGAGGGGCTCTGGGGAAGAATGTTGGGAGCAAAGAGGGGAATACAATGGAGTTACCAAAGCAGCCCTTTTCCGTTCATGTGGCAGGGGTAAAACAGGAATATCGCAGGGCTAAACTTTCGGGCTCGAGATATTTCGATGTGAGTGGAAAGTTTGAAAGCTTTTGGCGCCTGAAATTAAGTGTTCTGCTCTTGTACGACCGACCATGATATCATGCCCGAGAATTTATTTGTTTTGCATGCAAAAAAAGTGCATGTTTCGAAAATCAATGTCTCCAACTCAAAACTTAGATTGTCCATACAATTCAAATATGGATCATTGAGCTAGTGGAAGCAAATACCATCATATGGTCCAATTCAAATGAAATTCCAAATGTGTTTATCCTAAATATGATGACAAAAACAAAAATGTGTATGTGTATGAATAAAGTCAATGATTATAAAGTTTGAACATGCCCGTATGTGTATATCTCTAGGTTTGATATATGAATTTGAAATCACGAAATCCCGGCTTAAGAAATGTACCTCCGTTTAAATGAATTACAAAAGCTAATGATGGAGTCAAATTCCAAAATTCCAATCTTATGTTTGTAATTCTGGTACTTCAAAGTATATCACGCATGTTCAAAAGTATCATTATCTCATAGTCCAAACTGCGAAACAAATTGATCAACCATGAGTGCACACACTATTGACCATATATATCTCAATTACGCTAAAGTCTATCAAATATAGACACCTCACTCTTTATCTGAAGCCACCCACCCCGTCCCCCCCCCCCCACAAGTGTTCTCTCCCCCGGACACGAACACAGGAGCACAATATAACCCCCCTCTCTTCTAAAGTCCGGACCCCAATATAGGTCTCTATCACTTTGTCTCTCGGGCATGCACACATCTCTTCCCCCACTCTCTAGGTCTCCGGCATCTCTCTTTCCCAAGCAACGCACTATATAGAGTATTTCCCATACACACAAAACATCACCCCAAACGTCTATCTCCCTAGTTATGTGGTTCTCGCACACTCACCTCACTCACCACCCCCACTGCAAACAAGCACCCTTTGTCTCCTTGTGCACCACTCTCCTCTTTCTATCTCTCCCACATGTGGACCCGCCCCAGCTCCTTCCCTATATACATATATGTCATGACTCTTTCCATAGCTCCCTAACGTATCATCGTTCTCAATCTCGCATGTTGTTCTCTACACCATCTATTCTAGATCTCTCATGAAGTCTCTATCACACACATGATGACTCGCTTCCATTGCGTCTCCGTACATAGGCCATTTTCGAACAACATCAACCTTGTCTCCCTATCTATACACCACTTCCGCACACAAACAACCCCTCTCTCTCCCCCTCTCTTCCTCTCTCCCTTGCTAGCTCTCTCTCTTGCTCTCACACCCCTCTCCCACACACACTCGGTGTATCTTCCAAATAGTCTGCTCCCCGCCCGCACCCATGCTATCCCGCTACTACACATGCCTTTGTCTCTCTTTGACACACATGTCACAACATTCCCCCTTCCCTACTAGGTTTACATCATTAGTGGTCTCTCTTCTCCGCATACACACACTCCCTCTCACACACACACGCACGCACAAACACACACAGACATGCACAAACACCCATCTATCTGGATCCTTCTTTTAAGACACACACCCTTGCATATTCTCTCCAGCTCTAGGTATGTATATATCCCCCCCTCTCTCTAGCTCACATGCACACCAAAATTCTCCATCTCTCTAACTCACACAACTCTCCCCATGTCCGCATGTGTATCTCACACACTCACTCTCTGATTATGTCTATGTGTCTCCACGTTACACAACACAAATCCCCATGCACATGTCTCTCTCTATCCTCCACACACAGAGACACAAAGAATCTCTTATCATTACCTCAGTCTCTACACATATCACACACGCACGCTGTCTCTCTCTCTCACACATGCTCAACAAAGGTTTTCCCGTGAATAACTTACCGTCTATTCATCAATAGTCGTGGCAGTACGGCGAACACGAGACATGAAAAAGAATAAATCTACATGTGCGTAGACCACCTAGTATGACTATTAGGACTAGAGCAAGCCGAAAGCGCGCCGCCGTCACCCCCTCCTTATTGGTGACAGGAAAACCTTTGTTTTACACAGTCGAGAAGTCATCGTGCTAAGCCCCACATGCTCAGCCGTTGAATAGAATGTAGATCCAAGTTTATGGAAACAAGTATCGATAATATGTTTGTATCTCCAGACTTATATCTCTTCTCTTATAAAAAAACCGAGTTGGTGATGATGGTATGCCTACCATCTTGCAATTAAACTAAAAGATACCCGCACCTCTCTCCACATTTGCAGACAAGGCCTTCCCTCGTTCATCCTTATCTCCCACAACCTCATTGTTGAGCAATTAAAAAAGGAAGCCTCTGGAACAAACTGGCATGGTGGTCGCTGCCGGCGTCGTCCATCCCCATGCCTCCGCTCAGTCCGACCACCAATCACCACCACGCCCCACTCCTCCTCACCTTATCTCTCTTCTTTCTCGAGATATCATTAGTTTTTACACATGGGATTACTCCCGCATGGGTCAATCACAACAGGTGTTTTATAAAAAAATGCATCTTGATGTTCTGTGCAATGCACGGGCATCTTGCTAGTACTCCTACAGAAGACTTAGTTGGTGATGATGGTGTGTCTGCCATCCGTCATTTCTGACCATTAGATCTACATCTAACGACTGTTAGGTAAGTTGTTGCCTTTTCTCAACAACATCCCACTTCTCTACCAATTTGCAGAAAAACCCTTAATTAGTATCTTAAAACCAACCACATCCCTCCCTCACCTCACCAAAACAGCCCAAGGAATATATTCTGATTGAAACATAATATATTTCTAGTGATATATGTATATCAAAATTAGAGTGTTTTCTATCAAGTTTTTGAATAAGTATTATTCTAATTATGATTCATTGCAACACACGTGAACATTGCTAGTATTTCCAACCATGCAAAAAAAATGCTAGTATTTCCATAGTTTCGAGTTTTCCATCAAGATATTAGTCACTCATGGTTGATATTTAGTTTGAATTACGTACACATAGGCACTATGTAACTAGCCATGCTTATTGGCTTCCAAAGCTTAACTTTACTCCTACTTTCAGTATGTAGAGTATTTAACAAAAAACTACCACTTTCAACCAGCCCTAGGAAGAAACTATTGTACAAAAAATAGCAAAAACATACCCAGAATTTCTTAAATCGCGCCAAAAAACTACTACCTAGTGCCGATTAGGCTCGTTTAAACCTGTTTATGACAGGGTTGGCCCACACGTCCGTGCTGACGAGGTAGCTTAAACCAACACATTTTGTTTGACCGTTGACATGAGGGACCCACATCTGACCTTCTATCCTGTTCTTCCTCCTCCAATCATTATTTTTCCTGAACATTACTTCAAATAGTTCTTTTGCGTGTTCGTCGGTGGCGCTGGTGATGAGCGAGTTGGCTGCCGCTCCGCCGGACGGGCCGGACACCGCGCTGGCCTCGGCACGGGTTGGCTGGCTAGCCCGAGCGTGGCTCACGCGCGAGCAAGCCGCCGCGCTGACCTTCGCTCGAGCCAGATGGCTGGCCTTAGCGCGGCGCGGGCGAGCAAGCAGCCGCACCGCCATGCCAACCTAGCTAGCAAACCTTGCAGACAAGCAGCTGGATGCATCCAGTAGGATGTGTGCTATCTTGGCTAGCTAGCGGCCGCGAGCGCCAGACAGAGCTGGCATTCGGGCTGCCGCAAGATGGGCTCCGCGCCGCCGGTGCTTTTGACCTCGCCTTCTGCCGGCGGCGGTAGCTGCGTCCCATGGCCGAGGATGACTAGGTGGACGGGCCGGAGGCAGGATGTCACCCTGGGATTTTTGTCCAGACTGACATGTAGGTCCCACAAGTCATAATGCCTAACTTGCCGGTAAAATAGAAGGCATTAACTTAAGGGGTGACATGGGTTGAAACGTGCCTATAACTGCACTTTGTAGAGTAGTCGTTTCTTGCTAGGGCTTCTTGGTAAGTGGTAGTAGTTTCTTGGTATTAGTGGTTTCTTGTAAGGAACAATGTACTAGCGACAAAATGTGATTCTAGGTTGCGTTGTACTCCAACGAGTACTACTAGTGGTCGCGGGAATGTATAGCTTGTTTTGTGGGTTCGATCCCGGACGAACGCACGGCGGCCTTTTTTTTAAAATAGTAACCTTGCTGCGAGCCAATATTGTACACTGGTAGTTTGACTTTTGAAGTTGAACGGATGTGTCGCACCACAATCTGGGTGCACTGGATAGCCCAGCCACGTGAACGGGTTTTCCCTCCCATCATCTCGTGGCTCGCGTACTAGAGTAGTACTCCTATATATCAATTCACACCATGCAAAGTTTCTCACCTGCGTGCTCGCCCTAGCTGCACCTCGCTTGCAGCTTCCTCATCAGCTACCATATTTAAACTAGCGCCTCCCAATT
Organism: Thinopyrum elongatum; assembly: GCA_011799875.1. Classification (NCBI taxonomy): domain Eukaryota; kingdom Viridiplantae; phylum Streptophyta; class Magnoliopsida; order Poales; family Poaceae; genus Thinopyrum; species Thinopyrum elongatum. Next base: position 298,424,085 of record CM022298.1, read on the forward strand.
AAGTCCGAGGAGCCGAAAAAGCCTGGCGTGGCATTGGGAACTGTGCAATATGGCTTTGTACATAAAGTGCTACTCTAGTACTCTGTAGCTTGTGGCGTTGCACGCATGGACTTCGCTCCATTATCGGCTCTATAAAAGAAATTCCTCTTGACGTTATTTTTTTTGTTTTGAAACAGAGGCAAAAGCTTTGCCTCATCTCATTCATGAAGAAGGAACTAACAAAGTTTGACGAGATCCATTACACCTCCACAAATGGAAGCGAAAAGCCTAGTCTCGCTGTATCAAAGAACTCAAATGTTCTGCCCCTGTAGTAACCGTCGCTGATAAACAGGCTGCTAGTGTGTGCATGAGAGGAGCGGCTGAGTAGGCCAGCTACGCGCTTGAATAGAGCACAGAGAGTACGCACTACGCAGGTGTACTTTCCCTGCATTGATAGTACAGCGATGGTTCTAGAGAACAGTAGTACCCTTCACATGCAACTGTAGCTCCTTGGCCTTGAGATTCAAGAGTTCAAAACTGGTGCACTATAGAAGTACAGTACATCGCACTACTAGTTGGCAAAGTAGTACAACTATTGCTATAGTATGAGTACGTAGTAAATAATAGCCTCACCATCGTGGGGCACTAGGCACTACCACTATACGTGCCCGCATAACTTCCTTATCTCCTCCTCGCCAGTTCCCCTCCCCGCGAAGAGACCAAGGCAGTTCGTCGCTGCTCCCATGGATTCGCCAAGCGGTTCTCCTCCTCGTCAGGGCTGGGAGACCTTGGATGACGATCCTCTGGGAGAAATTGCATGCCGCTCTAACGTCCTCACCGCCGCAAGACTAGGTGCTTCCTGCACCAACTATTTTAAGACGGCGCTTAAACAGGCTTGGGGAAAAGGCCATGCTTGTTGGTCTTCCATGCGTCCTCGAGGAGAAGGTTATTCTATGGGACAATCCATTGAACAGTCCACCGCTCCCTGGCCATGGTTGCACGTCGACTCCGCTAGAGTTTCCGACGTTGAGAGGTAGTCATATTTTGTCCGATGAGCAGGTCAGTCATGGAGTTTGATCATGTAGTGTATATTCTAAATATAGTACTTAGTTATTCCATCCCGTAATTTCTCCGCTGTCCACCGTCTTATATATAGGTATGGGTTGGTGCCAATGAAGATTGGCTTGCATACCTCCGGCCGGATACCACCATCATTTTGCACAACATCCACAGCAGTGCGGCCGTTCCCGTAGAACCCTTCTCCACCATTGGGATCAGCCTTCCGGACTGACTGGGCTTGAATATGTATGATGATGCCTACATGAGATTGAAGAAGATAGCAATTGCGGACCCGCCGATAAAGCGACGCGGCTACGATGATTACTATGTCTTCGCGGTGTTCGACATAAGGATTGCCATCAATACAAGTGGCAGTAACGGCAGAGGCTGGCACATGTTGGCCGCGGCAGATTTGTACCACTACACGTTCGAAGACGCCGTGTGCCATGTAGGCCGCATCTTCACAGTGACAAGCCAGGGGACTTGTTTCATCTGGTTGCCATCCTACAGTACGGGAGATTACAAACGGAATGCAAAAACCATCATTTGCATCCCTAACGGTACTCCATTATTTTGCAGGGACCAGTCATCCCCCGATCAAAATAAGATCGCCGATCCTGGATGTGCATTTGCATCCGCGATTCGGTCTAACCTGGAACCTTGTAGCTGACTTTGGCATATTGGTATCAACTATCTTAGCAGTCGTTACCCATGGTACCACTGATGTGCTACATGGTCACACAATCTACCACGATCAGACCGTCACCATCTACCCAGGTATTCCATTTTCTTATTACTGTGTGTTAGAGTAGTAGTACTTGTTAGTTATTTTCTTTTCTTGACTGGGACATGTTTACTGTACTAGTACTACAATTTAGTATTATATTTTTTAACCCTCTCGCCTTCTCTTTCATTGTAGTACTACTTACTAGTACTACTAGTACTTTTTACCTTGGAGGACGCGTATAGCTAGCTAGGCCCTTGAAGACTTGAACCCACTAGCTGCCACCATTTTTGTTTTTCCATGTCTTAATATCTCATCCATGTAGCCAAGAGTGGCTATATATAATAAGCCGGTTATTTTACTTCCTCTATACCAGAGTAGTACTATTTGCTACACAATATTACTGACCGCCATATTTGAGCACAACATTATTATGCATGGACCTTGACCATGTACGTCACCATGTGTCCAGATTTGAGATGCCACGTGTCCCAGATGAACGGTGCCGAGTTCGACCCCCGTGATGCTATGTGGGTGCCGAGGAACACTCTTGGAGAGTACTCGCTTTTCATTGGGGACAACTACCCCATTGTGAAGCGGATACCACCTTCCGTGCATGACATCGAAGGCCTGTCGTTCATGAAGCATGGTTGTGTCTTCAGTGCGCATTGCAGGATGAACGACATGCAGGAACACGCTATCCCTGATTTATGCCGCTTCAGCTTGGATGAGTCTCCATCGTGTGGAACCGGACTAGAAAGCTGCGACAATGATTCCCGTTGCCCACTGCTATGGATCATGCCATCTATGAAGAACACCTGGGACTGGAACCTGGAGGAGGACATGGAGTCCATCTATAACGTGTAAGTGGAGTATGGTAAATTGTGAATGGTAGCGCTGTGAATATATGTAGACTAGTCGTGCACAAATTTATCACATGAAGTGGAGATGAACTTGTGTGGCATACTGGCATTTGTCCTTTAGAATTTATTACTAGTAAATGTGTTATGTGTACGTGCAACTTGTATGGCTGTTGCACGGGCTCCAACATGCTCTGTGAGAAAAAAAGGTGGCACAGCTTTGGATATAGGTGACATGGCGGCATCATACAGTAGCATCATTCGCTATAGTTGTAGTACTCCTACTAGGACGACAACTCCTATAAAACCTTGCGCTTGGCTCTTTGCCGCCTCGGGAGGTTCAACAGTTTGTACTCCTGTGAACCTTGCACTTGGCTCTTCGCCTCTTCGGAAGGTCCAACAATGATGATACTACAGAACAATATGCTTCTAGCAATCTGACACTGAATGAACTGTTGCACATCCACCATGAGGGCGAGGGCGAGGGAGAGGGAGAGGGAGAGGGCACTATAGTCAAAACAATCTCCCCATCCTGCGAGCCATCACGCTCGTGGGCGAGGGAGAGGGCGTAGGCGTACGTAGTAAGCAAGCTTCTCCTCATCCTGTGAGCCACCGCGCGTGCGCGAGGGAGAGGGCGTAGTAAGCAAGCTTCTCCTTGTTCGGCGAGTTGACGGGACACATCAAAGTAGTAGTACTAGTCCATACTGCGTCCTTTCCGGTTAATATGGCTTAATTTGAAACGAGAAAAATACACTGGTGGTCAACGTATGTAACAATATGCTCCTTACGGTCACTATATAGTTTTGCGGCGATTATACGGTCACTAGCTCACCGTAGAGCACCGTATTGCACCCTACTAACCGGCCACATAGTCGACGTGGCACTTTGTTGACTGGTTAAATTGACACCTGGTTTTTGGGTCCCACCTGTCAGTTGGCATAGCAAAGAAATCAGTTAAACAAAACTTTACGCAGGCGCGACAGGAGTCCAACCCTTGCGCGTGAACCACCCTGGCTGTGTATGTGAGTGCATGCAAGTGTACTCCCTCGGTCCGTGAAAAACTGTACTCCATCTAGCATTAGAAATTTTTCCAACAAAGAGTGTACATCTACACTTCCAATGCACTTAGCCTTTAATATAATCGATATTGATTAACTAATGCACCAACTTGTGCTCTAGCTATAGGCTACATGTCTATCCTTAATTACAGCATGCAACAACCTTCATTTAATCTTCTTCTCTTGATGGTCGCATGCACACATAAGTCTGCTACTTTTGGGCGTTAATTATGGCATGAAGTTCCGGTTCCTCTTGGTCAATGTGTAAATCTCTATATGTACAGTCTTTCACGGACGAAGGGAGTAGGTTGAGCACTTGAGCGTGAGCGTCTGTGTTGCGTCGTGTGCTGTGTGCCGCATGGATGCGTGAGTGTTGCGTGCGTGCATGTGTACGTGTGAGTGTTGTATGTTGCATGCATGCATGCATGAGGCTTTTACTCCCTCCCATTGACATGTTCATATTTCAAGCTTCATTAAAACGTTGCATGCAAGAATTAAGAGAAAACCCACCAATGCGTGTAAAAGTTCTGGTCATTTGTTCCTCATGCATGCATTCCAATTAATACGTTCGTAAACACAATTTTCTTGAGGAAAACGAGCCCATTATTGAGTACTTTCGAAAAAAAAAATCTTTGGGCACTCATCATTTACTACTACCTTGGTTGATGATTTTTTTATTGACCTATATATAAACCTCCGTCTTGGTTTAATGGTCCCCTTCATAGTTAGTGTAAAATTTTGACCGTAAATTTAACTAACAAAGTGTCAATGCATGTCATAAAAAACTATACCATTAAAAACTATGTTCAAATACGAATCGAGTGATATGATTTTTGGTGAGATGCTTTAACATTTTATTAGTTAAATAGATGGTCAAAGTTTGACACAAAATACTACTAGTACTCCTATATTATTGGCGCCGGGTGCCTTGGCCAGTGTTTCATCTTGTTGGACAGGATGAGAGTAGAGGCATAGGGATACTGTAGATAGGAAGTCTTGGCGATCCATTATTCCCCATCTCGGTCAGAGAGAACTATTCAACTAGTCTTCACAGTGAACTGACAATACACGCTGCAGCAGATGGGACTCTTAATTAATAAGTTGAACCAGCGTGTTGGTGTTACTAAATCAGCCTTACCTAGTACTGCCATCATGTTTGCCAGTGGAGCACGCTTCTGCAAATATGCCTACGCACCTCTCTCTTCCATTAACTGACATATGGGCCCTCTTGAGGTAGACCCACATGTCATCGGCTTAACTATTTACACTCCGAAGGACAGTCTATCCTGGTAGTAGTACTAGTAGAATTGAGATTTAATGCACTTTCTTCCCCGTCTTTCCCTCTTCTTCCTCCTCTCTTCTTCTTCCTCCTCTCTTCCCCATCGTCGGCCGCACACCATTTCCCCCTGCTCACTGCTCGCCCGCCCGCACCATCTTCCTTGGTAACTCGCGCATACCATATCCCCCCCCGCTCACTGCTCGGCCACACACGCCATCTTCTTCGCTCACCCACCCGAATCCACTTCCCCGCTCGCTCGCATGCACCAAAAACTCCAATCACTCCGCGCCCTAAAAAACCCTATGGCAGAACCGACTGACACGCAGAGCCGCGATTGGAATTCCCTCCACGATATTCTCTTGGAGCAGATCTGTAATCGTATGGACCTGCTCAGCACCGTGCGTCTGGCCACATGCTCGGTGTCTTTGTACCGTCTACTCGTCTGCAACCGGCCGGCCCTTTTCAAGACACCCTGCTTGCTGATGCCCGATCCTCGCAGGTGGCCCAGACACCGACTTGACGATCTTACGGAGGTTGCCGTGGTGCCCCTCGACATGCTACCACTACCCGTCCACCTGTCCTTCAAGCGCGGCCACTACTGGGCGGGCATGAAGGCCAACTGGATCGTCCTCATCCACCAATCTGTTAGTCCGTGGCATCTCGTGGATATCTACACCCAGCGAGAGATCACCCTTCCATCATTGGATACCGCCGCCATCGAGCCTCGCGGCTCGCCGGACACTCCTGCCTACTACGCACGAGACGTGTCGAGCTTTTGGTGCGACCTCCATTTGCTGAAGGTTGTAATCTGTGAAGTGCCCACACCATCAGAAGACTACATGGATTACAAGCTCATTGCCTTATTCGACATGGGATTAGTCTATCTGGAATCCGGTAGCCACACATGGTTATGGCTCATCATCAATCCTGTTGAGCCTCCATTTATGTCTGTTGCTATAGTGCACGATGGCATCGTTTACGCGGTCGACACACAGATTGGCTACCTATACTGGTGGAATCTATCGTCATGTAATTGTTCTATCTCATCTCATCTTTACCTTATGAATACGACTGCCTGTTGATTGTTAGAAATTTAGAATAGATAGTATGTCTATAACCACGTCATTGATATATGTAACTCTCATTTCCAAGATTTTTATAACCACGCATGTTATTGTTAGAGTTGATATGAGAACAGTAATAACTGCTATGGTAGAATATGAGTAGGCCCTGTCATAGCTGTTTTCCTCTCATTTTTACATGATGTTTGAACCATGACATATTGCTAGAATATGAAAGCCATTGGCTTAATTTTTTTAACTTGGGGTATGATTATGACCACGGCATTGAAATTCTCTGTCTATGATATGTGTCACTATTATAATAATCTTAATTCCACACATACTCTGAACATGATTGTATATTTTTGTCCTTTCAGTCTCCAATTTGATTTGTTGCAGCAGACGCAAATGCACTGGCCTTCATGATTCCAGGACCTATAAATATACAAGTCAATGGGTGGTGGTTTATCACACGTTCAACTGATGGCGGTCATTTGATGCTCATTCGCACGTACCAAATTGACCAAACCATTTCATCAAACCACATGCAGTACAATGCCTGGGGTGTTCATGACTGTGATGGCTATGGCGGCTTCGTGTTTGAGAAAGATCCCAGCTCCGTTGGGCCAGGCGTATTCAACTGGAGGCGGGTTTACATCCTCGGCGACCACTCCATGTTCCTCGGGCTCAATTATCCGATCATCCAACCAATCATCGATCATATCACCAGCGATGATTACCGTGCTATGCAACTTCCATTCACCAGGGGGAACTGTGTTTACACATCGTACCATGGGTTTCATGAATCCATATACAGAGATTCGTCGACACAGCTTGTTGCCAGATAATCTTCAGTGTGTGAAAGGCATCAAGCTTCCATGCGATGAATGGCTTTTGCAAACCCGACATGCGGCGATGTGGTTCATGCCAACAACAAATATGCACAACTTGATTCGTAGTGATATCTAGACTTAGCCATGGATCCTGCTGCTGTAGCATGACCCTCTTTTGTTGGATATTATGTATTGTAGTTAGTTTGAAGGATAGATACCTTTCTGGGATCAAGTGCATCCTAACTCATCTGTGTAGGATGTACTGATAATGATGATGGAGATGCTGTGCAGAAGCCATATATATATCAATTAGGCTTCAAGTGCGTACTTGTTGGTGAAAGTGTTGTCCAATGGGAATTATATTTTGTATTACTCATGTAGCCTACAAACTCTGTCGCACAGCCTTGTAACTTCGTACTCCATTTCTAAATTTGTACTAGTCCTCTATACCGTATATTGCGCTACTCGTACTACTACCTCCCTCCTGGTTTATTTGTCCCCTTCGTAATTTGTGTCAAATTTTGACCATATATTTAACTAACTAAATGTTAATGCATGTCACAAAAAATTATATCGTTGGATTCATATTTGAACATAGTTTCCAATGGTATAATTTTCGGTGACATGCATTGACATTTTGTTAGTTAAACCTATGGTTAAAATGTGACACTAAATACGACTAGTAAGTAGTATAGTAGTAGTACTAGTATACGTCGGTCAAATTATTCATCATGTCCTCACATTGAATTGACGTGACAACACACTGCGCGTGATGTGACACAAGAGTCCCGGCGGCGTCTTCGGTTCACCAAGGTGACACAAGAGTCCCCTCTCGTACTACAACAACACTCTCGCATTCTCTACAAAATCACTCTCCCATTATCTCCCGGTCTCCCCGCCTCCCAGCCGCCGCCTTGTTCCGATCCATTTGGTACGATGAGCGATGAGCTACTGGAGTTGCTATACTTCATTGCAAGTAGTCAAAAGGAAGACGCTGAAAAAATTGATCTGAACAAGGATGCTCTTCAAGCTAGCCGGATGAAGGAAGGGACCAGCGAGACCGCTCCTATGAGTATTCGTCCCATCGCCCTGTATTACGATTTCGATCTTTATGGGGGTTTTCAAGTCTTTAGAGTCTACATGTAGTAATGAAGCCGAGACCCCAGTTTGTTCGGGTATTGTGGACATCAGATTTGGAGTACCACTTATCTGTCGAAATCTTTCATCATTTACTTAAAATAGTTGATTGATCATACATTGAGTACCATTTAACTGGAATTAACCGATGCAAGTCCAAGAAGGATTGGCCGGTGCTGCCGGCTGGTGTCAAGTTGATCCCACGGATCAGGAGCTGATCAAGCACCTTGAGGCCAAAGTGAGTGCTGACAGCGCGAGATCTCACCCTCTCATCGATTTGTTCAAACCAACCATCGACAGCGAGCACGGCATATGCTACACCCATCCTGAGAAACTTCCAGGTGAGACACCGATCGGCCGTCTACTTGCACAAACATATTCCTTTGTTATAGCTCTATTTTTCTTTTTAGATGCAGACCTAGTGAAGCAATTACAATTTGACAGTTAATAAAAAGTGAAACAAGTGACTGCAACATGCCAAAGATGTTATGAAAATGCCAACTACGTGCACTAAAACCTGTATTCGACAATACTGCAGGTATCACACTGAGTGGCCTAAGCAAGCATTTCTTCCAGCGCAACTCCAGGGTGCTCAAAAGGGGCACGCGGACGCGTCGCAAGATACAGTCGGAGTGCAGCATGCACGTGATGTGGCACAAGACTGGCAATACCTTGCCGGTGATGGTCAACGGCCGGCAGACGGGCAGCAAAAAGGTTCTGGTGCTGCACACCAACAAGAACTTCGACCAGCAGAGGACCAACTGGGTAATGCACCAGTACCACCTCGGGGACCTGGAGCAAGAGATGGAGCGGGAGCTGGTCCTCTGCAATATTTTCTACTAGACGAACACTAGGGCCAGGACTAAAAAGATTATAAGTTAGTTTGGTATTGGTACTTGTACTACCTGGTCGTCTGCAAGTTGGTAGTGTTGTTAAGGATCTTTTGGTATGAACTTGGTATTTGCTTCCAACCATCATGTCGAGGGTCGACGTGGATATAAAGCTGAATCATTTATTTCAAAATGAATTTTTAGGCAACTGATTTTTATTTGATGGGTACCATAAGCACCTGCCATTCGAATTCCTAGTTCTCCAAATTTTTGACATCTTCGAAGTACACAGGGGATCCATCTGGTTTCACAGGCTGATAGTTGGATGCAGCACATCAGAACTGGGCTGTGGCATGCCAAGCCCAGCTTCAAATTGTTAAAAGAGAGGAGCGATGGATTTGGGCCTTCCAGAACAGTTAAGTATCGCGACCTCGATCGTGAAGGGCCTCCCATGGACTAAGAAAAGGCCTAGTCCGTTATTATTAGTTGAAACATGTAAAATATTCCATAATGAAAAGAAATATGTAAAATGCAATGAATTTTGTCCGCTTTCACTGAAAACCATCCGTTTTGCATGAAATTCGTCTGTGGAACCACAAGACGGCTGTCCATACAGAGCCTAACCGTACGGAACCAGCATGTCCATGGCCGTACGCAAGAAAGTGCATGCACTTATTATCACGATGGAAAAATAATGCTGATGTCTGAGACGGTGAAACCCATGAAGTTTTCAACGTAGTCAATAAATGAGAGAATTCTGCAAGTACAGACTGATAACTGGGATCCAGCAGGTATATTGTTTTTTCAGGTCGAGCAAGTTTCAATTGGGCTGTAGACTGCCCAGGCTTGGTTTTGTTTTTAACAGGCTCAGCCCATGACGACAACGGGGCACAAAGATCTAGCAGGTATCAACTGGCCTCTTGCCCACAAGCCTTAGTTATATTTTCTCTTAGAACATCCGCAGGTAGGTTTTTTACTGAATGAAACACACAGCCCAGTTCTATTTTCTTCTTGAAACGCCATGTCCTACTTCCGTTTTCTAATCTCTACCTATAGTTTTACTAGTTCATATACACATATTATTAAATTGAAAATACATAATGTTCCCTTTTCATCTTTGCATCCTTATTTTTTTGTTGTTGTTTTCCCTCCCAGTGCTGATTTTTTTACCACTGGTTTTCCCTAAAACCAACTCAATTGTCCCACGTCTTATTAGCTTACAAAAACAAAATGATATTTTATTTGGAAAATCAATAAGTTCTTAAAAAACAAATGTTTATCATTTCTGGATTAAAACAGTTTGGACTCCACCGAAATATGCAAAATAAGGTTGAACTTTTTGACCGTGGTCCTGTGCAGAAAATGGGCTGTAATAAATTCCTTAAGAATTAGCAAATGGGCTGCAAATTATTAAAAAAAATAGCAAATGGGCTCTATGTTGTCTGCCACAGATTTGGAGGCTGACTTGTGGGCCTACTAAGTTCATGCATACACAAGGTTTCTCAAAAAAAGAAACTTAGTCAACAATCGACTCTACCAGCGTCAAACCGTTAGATGTCAATCTAACGGCAATCATGCTTCTTCAGTCTCTGATCTTCCTGCTCCGGCCGCCCAAACCAGCGCCGGCGGAACCGACTGCTCCCGCCTCCCGTGGCCGGCTGTGCTGCCGGGCAGGCCTCACGGCCCCACCATACTCGCATCCCTGGCCTGGCTATCCCTCTACTCACCCACACCTCCTGTTATTCTCCAGCGACGACAGCCTCACACTACAGCCGAACAAGTAAACCCTCGTACCCACTCCGCTTGGGAGACAACTACCGAGTCTTCCTCGGCTCTGGGTCATTCCCTTACTTGGCCTCGCTGTCGTCCACCGCCTTGGTGCTCTCAGCACGGCGTGGTCAATGAACGACATCCATCGGAAGAGGACTGTACGTGGAGAGGCTGACAGCTAGGTCCACGGCCACACGCAAAGAAGTGCCTCCTTTTTTTTGCGAGTAGGAAGTGCCTCCTTATTACACGCAAAATAATGATTCCTCCTCCTAATAGCTGGGACCGACCGAAAGGGCCTCTGTATTTCGCGAAAAAAACATTCCCCCCGCTGACAGCTCAGATACACCAGCTATTATGCACAAAAATAATGAATACCCCCGCTGCTAGGTCGGTCCCACCATATTTGGAGGCTGACTTGTGGGCCTACTAAGTTGACGCGGACGCAGGGCTTTGTCAACTTAGTCAATATAAATGATTCTAGCTGCGGTGATCATACGATGTCCATCCAACGGTCGTCGTGCTTCTTCAACCTCTGGTCTTCTTGCTCCAGCTGCCCAAACCAACACCGGCCGTGCCGCCTGCTCCTGCCTCCCGTGGCCGGCTGTGCTGCCACACAGGCCTCACCACCCCACCCTGCTCCCACAGCTGGCCAGGCCTTCCCTCTACTCACCCACACCCCCTGTTATTCTCCGGCGACGGCAGCCTCAAACCGCAGCCGAAGCAGTCAACCCTCGTACTCCCCTCCGCGTGGGCATCCACTGCTGCGTATTCCCCAGCTCCGGGTCATTCCCTTCCTAGGTCGCGCCGTCGTCCACCACCTTGGTGCTCTCGGGCGGTACGGCGTCGTCAACGCGGTCAACGAACGACAGCCATCAGAAGAGGACGGTAAGTGGAGAGGCTGACAGCTGGGTCCATGGCCGCACGCAAGGAAGTGCCTCCTTATTACGCGCAAAATAATGATTCCTCCACCTGACACCTCGGACCTACCAGAAGGGCCTCTGTATTTCGCGAAAAAAACGTTCCCCCCTGACAGCTGGGACCCACCGGCTTTATCTTCGCACGGAAGGAACTGCCTTCTTACCCCCTGACAGCTGGGACCCACCAGGTTGAATCGAAGGTAGCGTTATCTGTCCGGCCGCGAACGTGTACGTACATAGCGGTCGATCGGTCTCTTGGCAGCGATGTACCATGGCCGAGTAAGGAGCGGCATGTGTTGAAGTAGAGGCGCCGACGTAGCATGTCACGCAGTCCCGTCTATATCATGTACACGTACGTACGACCACGCTGCAAGATAGTAAATATGGCTACGTACGTACATACGGGCGGGGTCTCTAACGCGTACAGTGACATCGTCCTGTTCATCGATAGCCAACCGGCTGGGTCGGAATGGAGTAAACAGCATCGCGTGTTCATCGGGAGCCAACCGGCTTGGACGGAATAGCCGAAACGAGGTCTGGCGTACTGTAGAACGGAGGAAACGGCCTTCTGTTCGACCGCGTACAGTCGATACGGGGTCCTGTTCATCGGGAAGGGTCTGGCATACCGCAGAACGGAGGAAACGGACTTCTGTTTGATTGCCTACGGTCGAAATGGGGTCCTGTTGATCAGGAGGGCTGTGACGTACCACAAAACGGAGGAAACAAACTTGTGTTGGAGCGCTACGATCAAAACGGGGGTCCTGTTCATCGGGAGGGGTGTGGCGTACCGCAAAATGGGACTCCACGGGGTACTGTTCATCCATCGTCTACTTCCTCCAGCCTCCACCTGCTACTGTGCATCCACCGTCGACTTTCTCCTGCCTCCACCAGCTACTGTTCATCGATGGGGGTCCTGTTCATCCAGCCTCCACCGGGTCCTATTCAACCAGCCCTCCACCGGCTACTATTCAACCAGCCCTCCACGGGGTCCTGTTCAACCAGCACTCCACGGGGTCCCTCCACCGGATACTGTTTATCCACCCCCACCTCCTCGATCGCGGACCTGTTCATCCAGCGGCAATGGCCTCTACTACCACGGGATCCTGTTCATCCAACCCCCACCGGGAACTGTTCATCCAACCACCATCGGGGACTGTTCATCAAGAGGCAGCTTCGATCGGCTTCAGTTAGCATCAGTAGCGAAGGAATCACTCGGGTTCAGTTAACAGCAAGGGATCGATCGGGGTTTAGTAACGTAGCTAGTGCAATCGCTCGGGTTCAGTTAGAGCCCAACGCCTCGCTTGGGTTTAGTTAGAGCCCAACGCCTCGCACACATGCGTGTACCTCTACAAGAGAAACATGCAAACCTCCGTGCATCGCTCGGCCCCTACCACCCACCGTAACCGGGAACTCCCCGAAATTTTCCTCGCCCTCACTTCTACCACGATTTTTCCGTCAAGGACGGCCCAAAGAATGTCATGCAGGTGCGTCCCCGGCCCACCCAAGATGAAAAGGCCATTTTCTGTCATGATTTTTTGTCATAGAAGTAGGAGCCCACCACATCTATGATGATACATGCTTTTGTCACAATTATCGTCATAGAAGTGTCATAAGCATGACAGAATTTTTTTCGTTCGGCCCAAAATGTCACGGATGTGTCTTTTTTTTGTAGTGCATAAGCCTAATGAGATAAATCCGACATACTTCTGGCATTACCGGCTTGGACACATTAGTCTGAAACGCATGAAGAAGCTCCATGATGATGGGCTCCTTACTTCGTCCGACTTTTGGTCATTCGAGACACACGAATCATGCTTGCTCGGCAAGATGACTAAGTCTCCTTTCGCAAAGAGTTGCGAGAGGGCATTCGAACTATTGGAGCTTATACACAGTGATGTGTGTGGTCCAATGAGCACAACTTCCAGAGGTGGCTATCAGTACTTCGTGACTTTTACCGACGACTTGAGTAGATATGGATATATCTATTTGATGAGGCACAAGTCGGAAACTTTTGAAAAATTCAAAGAGTTTCAGAACGAGGCTGAGAATCAGCTCGGCAAGACTATAAAGCTTCTACGATTAGATCATGGAGGTGACTACATGAGCCAGGAGTTTGATGATTATCTGAAAAGCCGAGGTATAATACCTCAGCTCACACCTCCGGGTACGCCACCGAGAAATGGCGTGTCAGAACGGAGGAACAGGACCTTGTTGGACATGGTCCGGTCTATGATGAGCAAATCAGATTTACCCTTGTCATTCTAGGGATACGCTCTAGAAACAGCAGCTTTCACACTTAACAGGGTACCATCAAAATCCGTAGATAAGACACCACATGAGATGTGGACCGGGAAGAGTCCCAGTTTGTCTTTTCTAAAGATTTGGGGTTGTGAAGCATTTGTCAAGTGACTTATGTAAGACAAGCTTACACCCAAGTCGGAAAAATGCATATTCGTGGGATATCCGAGGGAAACCTTGGGATATAACTTCTACAACCGGGAAGAGAACAAAGTGTTTGTTGCTCGGAACGAGGTTTTCCTTGAGAAAGAGTTTCTTAGTCAGGAGGCCAGTGGGAGCACGGTCCGACTCGAAGAAATTCAAGGACCACTCAGGGATGGCTCGGCTGGTGATGAGATCATACCGGAGTTGGTCAGGGAACCCATTGTGGAAGTGGCACCGGAACCATGGAGGATGGAAATATTGCGCAGAGTGCGTGATGTATTGTTACTAGAAAGCGACGAGCCGGCTACGTATGCGGAGGCAATGGTGAGCCCAGATTCCAAGGCATGGCTGGAGGCCATGAGATCGGAGTTAAAGTCCATGGATGAGAATCAAGTCTGGGACTTGGTTGATCCGCCGCCTGGCATAACAACCATTGGTTGCAAATGGGTCTTTAAGAGGAAAACCGATGTGGATGGAAATATTCAGATCCACAAAGCTCGGCTTGTCGCTAAAGGTTATGGACAAGTTCAAGGAATTGACTACGATGAGACTTACTCGCTGGTAGTGATGCTGAAGTCGGTGAGGATCGTACTAGCTATAGCTGCATATTTCAATTACGAGATATGGCACATGGATGTCAAAACGGCTTTCCTTCACGGAAATTTAACCGAGGATGTGTATATGATACAGCCCGAGGGTTTTGTCGATCCGACTAACGCTAGTAAAGTATGCAAGCTCAAGAGATCCATTTATGGGTTGAGGCAAGCATCTCAGAGTTGGAACATTCATTTTGATGAGGTCGTCACTAGTCTCGGTTTCATCAAAAGTGAAGAGGACGCTTGTTTATACAAGCAGTTAAGTGGGAGCTCGGTAGTGTTTTTGATCTTGTATGTGGATGACATACTACTGATCGGAAATGATGTTTCGATGCTGAACTCGGTCAACTATCATTGAATGGCAAGTTTTCAAGGAAGGACCTCGGTGAAGCAGTTTACATATTGGGTATTAAGATCTATAGAGATAGATCGAGGAGGCTGCTCGGCTTAAGCCAGAGCACATACATAGATAAAGTGTTGAAGCGGTTAAACATGAGTGAGGCCAAGAACGGGTTCTTGCCTATCTCACATGGTATAAGGCTAAGCGAGACTCAGAGTCCTTCGACATCTGATGAGCGCAGCAGGATGAGTCAGACTCCGTATGCCTCGGCAATCGAATCCATCATGTATGCCATGATATGTACATGGCCTGATGTTGCTTTTGCAATAAGCATAAGAAGTAGATACCAGACCAACCCAGGTGAAAGTCACTGGGCAGCGGTAAAGACTATTTTGAAGTACCTAAAAAGGACTAAAGAGATGTTCCTAGTTTATGGAGGTGAGGAAGAGCTCGTCGTAACGGGTTACGCCGATGCTAGTTTCCAAACCGACAGAGATGATTGTTGATCACACTCCGGATTCGTGTACGTCATGAACGGAGGAGCAGTGAGCTGGATGAGTTCCAAGCAAGATACGGTAGCCGATTCTACCATAGAAGCCAAATACATTGCGGCTTGTGAAGCTGCAAAGGAAGGTGTTTGGACCCAGAACTTTCTGGATGATCTTGGTATTTTCCCAGCCTCGGTAAAACTGTTGGACCTTTATTGTGATAATTCTGGTGCCATCGCACAAGCCAAGGAGCCGCGGAATCACCACAAGACCAGACACATAGATCAGAAATATCACCTGATATGAAAGATCGTAAAGAATGGTGATGTTGAGTTATACAAAATTCACATGGATGCAAATGTTGCAGATCCGTTGACTAAGCCGCTTCCACAACCCATGCATGAGGGGCACATTAGAGCTATGGGCATACGATGTCTATTTGATTGACTCTAGTGCAAGTGGGAGACTGTTGGAGATATGCCCTAGAGGCAATCATGTATGATGATATTTCCTATGTGTTTATGAATAAAGATAGTCCTAAAAGGTACGTGACTTGTTTGTGGGACTATGCATTGTTTGATGACTGTCCTAGAATGTTCCTAGTCGAAAGGGCTATGTGGACGCACAGCTGACTAGACTAGCATATGACACGGTCGATGGCTTGGTCTCACTAGACATGGAGCATTGGATGCCAACCGGATAATATGGACTCGAAAGGATCTGGTCGGATTCGACGTAGTCAAATCCGAGCCGAGATAAGGTCTGAGTCAGACAGACCCAACTATGAGACGCAGCGATATGTCATTTGTGAGTCTCTAGTGCAACATACGTTCTATGTCCTAAGACCTGAGCCGACGCATGTACTCAAGATGGTGATAGCTTGCTTTGGGCCGACCAAACGCTACTCTATGACTGGGTAGTTACAAAGGTAGGTTTTGGGCTTGTCCAGACCCATGCTGCAAGACATGGTCGAGCAAGATGGGATTTTCCGCTCCGATTAGGAGAGATATACTCTGGGCCCCTCATGTGATCCGACCAAGATAAACATGGCCATGTGGCAAGGATTATGAGATAATCCGGTTTGTGGTTGGCATCACTGGAACGAGAAAGAGGTCGGGCTAGCACAAGGATGACAGACTCGCCTTGAGCCCGACAACATATATCGTGTGGCAAAGGGAACATAAGTGTGACATGTTGTACAGGTTCGCCAATCGGCTTCATTGTCTACTTGGTGGTCGGCATGCCTTGCTAGAGGCCACTACCAGCCGAGTAGGTCGGAGGTGATCCGACTTGCGACCAAGCCGACTTGAACCTAAGGGGTCGCGTGCTTAAGGGAAGGAACCTGTGAGGCCCGGTTTGACTCCACGAGTGAGAAGTGACCTACTCGGACTCAGATCCAAGCCGAACAGATTTTGGGCTTTAGGGTCCGTGCGAGGCCCAAGTGTTGAGCCCGCGATGGACGCCTATATAAAGTGGGGGCGCGGCACACTCATGCGATTGATCGCTTCGGCGCTGTCATTAGGGTTTGCATGTGTTGCGAATAACCACCTCCACTCGCCGCCGGTTGTGTGACCGGACCTAGCAGTCTGCCACACGACGTTCCTCCTGCATGCGTAGACACCGTTAGAGGTGGTGCACCTGCGCCGCTCCGGCAAACCTGTCCGCAGGAGATTATCGTTCACGGGAGATCACCATTCCCGGTGCTTCACTGTTCACGGGAGATCACCGTTCCCGGGGCTTAGCTGTTCGCGGGAGATCACCGACGCAAGGAGGAGAGGCGCTGCCCCAATTCTTCTTCTGCTGCACGGCACTGTGCGTCTAGTGGTAACGATCCGTGATCCATTCCCGTAGCATGTTCCTGGTTGTTCTGCGCGTAGGAAAATTTTAATTTGCACTCGACGCACCCTACTATAGAACCCAACAGCTCTTCCTTGTCTTGAACTACATCTGACCTTGCCGAGACGGGTTCACTTCCCTCTCTAGAGGGGGTGGCGGCGGTGGCTGCTGCCTCATCTACCTCCTGTTGTGCCACCAGCGCTGCGCTAACCACTTGATTGGTCGCTGCTAAATATAGCAGCAACGACTCTTGTGGTTTAGGACCGACTAAGGTGGGAACAGAGGAATGGTAGGTTTTCAAATCTTGTAGCGCAGCGTCTACCTCCGGGGTCCACTCCACGGGCCCTGCCTTCTTTAAGATTTTGAAGAAAGGGAAGGCGCGTTCGGTGGACTTGGAAATGAACCTGCTCAGCGCGGCAACACATCCAGTCAAACGCCTCACGTCTTTGACTGTCTTGGGTGCTTGAATCTGCTCGATAACCTTGATCTTGTCGGGGTTGGACTCTATCCCCCAGTGGGACACAAAGAAGCCAAGTAGCTTGCCGGAAGGAACTCCAAACACACACTTCTCCGGGTTCAGCTTCAAGTTGATCATGCGCAGATTTGCAAAGGTCTCTTCCAAATTCTGAATGAGAGTCATTCTGTCCTTGGTTTTGAACACAATATCATTCATGTAGACTTCAATATTTCTGTGCAGCTGGGACTCAAAGCCAATCTATACTGCTCTTGCAAAAGTGGATCCAGCGCTCTTCAACCCGAAGGGCATCCGTACAAAACAGTATGTGCCACATGGGTTTATGAACGCGGTCTTCTCTTCGTCCTCCTTGGACATGAAGATCTGGTGGTATCCAGAGTAGGCATCCAGGATGGAGAGCAGGTCACATCCAGAGGTGGAATCCACAATCTGGTCAATGCGCGACAAGGGGAATGGGTCCTTCGGGCATGCTTTGTTCAGATATGTGAAATCTATGCAAAGCCTCCATTTCCCATTCGCCTTGCGCACCACCACTGGATTTGCTAACCATGTTGGGTGCAATACTCCTCTGACCAAACCAGCTGCCTCAAGTTTCTTGATCTCCTCAGCAATAAACTACTGCCGCTCCAAAGCTTGCTTCTGGACCTTCTGCTTGACGGGCCGGGCATGTGGGCAGATAGCAAGGTGGTGCTCAATTACCTCCCTGGGAACACCGAGGATGTCAGATGGTTGCCAGGCAAACACATCGACATTCGCCCGCAGGAAGGCAACGAGCGCGCTTTCCTATTTGTCATCGAGGGTGGCACTGATGGTAAACGTACCATAAGCACCAGCCAGCCCTGCCGGGACCTTCTTCACAGTGGGTGCAGCAGCTTTGGATCTCTTGCTATTGGAACTCTCCGGCAAGTCATCAACAGGCGTAGCGCACTCCGAAGAGGTACGCTTCCCGGATTCCTTGCTGGCATCCTTACTGGCTTTCTCCTTTTTCTTGCTTTCCTTGGCAGGAGCAGTGGCTTCCGCGGCCTCTGCAGCGATTGCTTCCCGGTACATCTTTCTTGTCCACGCATATGATTGCGTCTTTCTTGTCTGATGGAATAGAAATGACGCCCATTGGCCCTGGCATCTTCAAAGTGTTGTAGGCATAGTGGGATGCCGCCATGAATTTGGCCAGGGTAGGGCGACCCAGGATTCCATTGTACGGCAGGGGGAGGTCAACCACATCAAACACAATCTTCTCAGTCCGGTAATTTAACTCCCCCCCCCCCGAATGTTACCGGCAGTGTGATATTCCCCTTAGGACAACTCCTGCCGGGGTTGATCCCTTGGAATGTACCAGTAACCTTGAGCTCTTCATCTACTATCTGGAGTTTGCTGATAACCTTCGGAGAAATCAGATTCAACCCGGCCCCGCCATCAACCGACATCTTTGTTAACTTGAGGTTGCGGATCGTTGGTGAAACCAACAATGGCAAACACCCTACCGCAGTAGTGCGGTCAGGGTGATCCTCCTCATCAAAGATGATTGGCGTGCGGGACCACTTGAGTGGCTTCCGAGAATTTGCCGCTGGCTCCACGGGATTGACCTCATGCGCCCACTTTTTAAGTTGGTGGTGAGAGGAGTGCAAAGAAGCACCCCCGTCAATGCATAGGGCTTCAGTGGCTTTCTGGAACTCTTGCTTGTTGGTTTCCTCTTCATCTCCTTCATCACTCTCATCCTCGCAATCCTTCTTCTCACGGCCTTTGGCGGGTTTCCCTTGGTACTGAGGAGCCCTGCCGGGGTGACCTGTTCTGCGACCTCGGCCCTTCCCGCCAGTGCCATCTTGGTCCTTTTCCTTATCATGCTTCTCGTACTCAGCCCTTTGCTTCTTGACGAGTTGCTCAACCTGATGACACTCCTGAAGATCGTGGCCCTTGGTCCGATGGATCTTGCAGTACGGCCCATCACCCTTCCCAGCCTTCTTGGCAGCTGTGGCTTCCCAGCAATCAGTGCATGCGGCAGCTTCCTTGCCTGGAACCTCGGTCTTGCCCTTCTTGTCGGTACTAGGTGCACTCAATCCTTCAACGGTCATCACCACTTTATCCTTGCACTTCTTGTTGCGCTTCTTGTTCTTCTTCTTCTGGTTGGTGGCGTCGTCGTTGTCCTCTGAGTCGATGTCGATGCCATCTTCTTCACCGGGGAGTCAACTCCCCTCTTCTACTCAGGCACACTTATCCACCAGAGTGTATAGCTCATTCACAGTCTTGGGCAACCGAACGTTCATTTTAGAACGTATCTCGCGGTTGCGCACGTTGGACTAGAACGCGGCTGTCAAGGCTACCGGGTGGATGTCCGGGATGTTCCTGTGCACCCGGCTGAACATCTGCATGTACTTCCGCAGACTCTCTCCTTCCTTCTGTGGGAGTAGCTGCAAGTCGCTGGGCCGCCCTGGTTCTTGATGGCCGCCCGTGAAGGCGCCAACAAACTCATGGCACAGGTCAGCCCAGGTCGAGATGGAATTCTCTGGCAAGTGCATCAGCCAAGATCTCAAATTTGGCTTGAGTGCCAAAGGGAAGTAGTTGGCGAACACCTTCTCGTCTCTTCCCCCGGCAACTTGAACAGCGATGGTGTAGATGCTCAAGAACTCTGCCGGGTTCAACCATCCATCGTACTTCTCTGATATTTCTGGCCTGAACATGCGAGCAGATGGCCAACGGACTTGCCGCAGCTTGCGAGTGAAGGCGGGGCACCCAACCTCGAAAGGTAGGTACCCACCTTCACCGGGTGTGGGCTCATCGACGTCAGGGCCATTGCGCCTATCAGACTGGTGTTGGGTTTTGCGGCGTCGTTCGATGGTCACACACGCGTCTTCCCTCCGCCTATCTTCCAGGACTCACCACTGGTCTTGTTGTGCTCGAGGATCGGACGAGGCCATCGATACGTCATCGGGTTCTTGGTTGCATGGCTCTGGCTGCGGCACCTGCACTGGCTGCCGCAGAGGGGATTGCACCGTGGGGGTGGCCCCTTCGGTACGGCCAGTGGCTCGGGCCGTTGTCGCCGCCTGCGGAGGCCATGACGGGCCCTCTCGCTGTGATCCTCCTGCCTCGGCGAAACCAATAAGGCTCTGAATGGTGGCTCTCCACTCATCCATCTGATCGGCCGGCGGCGGAAATCTCAACGGGAGTTGGGCCCGCTCCATGGTCTCCAAAGCAGTGCTCGGCATGGATGACGATGTAGACCATAACGTCGCTTGGCTTCTGACGGTGCCGGTAGTGGCAGCACCATGCTCCCGTCGCCGTGAGTCAGTCGCCAGGGCGGTGTGGAGATGAGGTGGATGTGCTTGGGGATCGGCGGCTCCGTTTGGTGCATCGGCTTGACCAGCCCATCCTGGGGATGGCGAGTGCCCTGTGGCTGCACCCGCAGCAGGGATGGCTGGAGGGTTGTGGTTCGCCCTAGGGCGAGCGCCACCGCTGTGGCTGCGCCCTTCAGCGGGGTGGAGAGGCGCGGAAGGGATGATCTCTCCTCCCTCACCCTATGGAGCGTGGCCGTTGGGATGTTGTTGGCGCTGTCCTTCTCCGGTGCCTCCTGCTCCCGTTTCAGCCATAGGGGAGGTGGCAACGATGCCACCTGCGCCGGCCACGTCCCCCGCAGCGTCCATGTCCCCGTAGCCCCCACGACGTCGGCGGCCGCGTGTGAAGGGGCCTCTGAGGTGGACAGGTGAGCTGCAGCACCGGGTTTCTTCTTGGGCGCCATGGATGATGAAGCCATCGATGAAGAAAACGATGATGAAGATGACGCGTTGCGTACGCTCTTGGGTTCGCGCAAGCGCTTCCCCCTACCTGGCACGCCAAAGATGTCATGGGAAAACACGGCCACCTATGGGGCCATCGGCCCCTTGTGGTTCGGCAAGGGGGAAGGACGCATTGCACAAAGAGGGGAGGGTGGGGGGCAGCGCGACAGCGATCACACGGGCAGTTTTTACCCAGGTTCGGGCCGCCACTAGGCATAAAACCCTACTCCTGCTTTGGTGGATTGATGAGGGGACCGTGGTGGAGACGCAACGCTCTAGCCCGGCAAGGTCGCCTAGGGGCGAGAGCAGCTATGCGCGTATGAGTGTACAATGGTCCGAATCCTTTCTAAGGTTGCCATGGCCCTCCTTTTATAGGTCAAGGGGTCACCACAATGGCAAATCAGTCATTGCGTACTGATTAGATAGTGAATAGTGCTATCATACCTAACTCTACAGACAGAACAGGGCGCATTAAAATGCGCCGCTTAGTGTCACATCATAGCGTAGCCCGGCAATCCTTGCCGTGCTGTTCAGCCACCTTCTTGCCTGCCTACGTGACACGTCCCTGGACGGGTGTCATTTAGAGGTGATTTCCTCCGGAAGTGGCTGCCACGTGCCAAGTAATGGCCACTTAGCCACTTGGGGGCTCGACACCGCATTGATCGTCGACTTGCGTTGCTCTCAGGTGGAGCGGTGGAGCCTTGGCGGGTTAATCCGCCCTCAGCGTCCCCGGCAAGCTTGCCGGGGCAATCTTGAGACTTGTCTTCGGGGCAACCTCATCACCGCCAGGCTCACCTGCCCGGCAAGGGAGGATTTTTCTTAGTGGTATCTTGCTCCTTCGGTTGGTCTTGGTCTTCTTGATCCGCCCTTTGATTTCCCAAAGAGCTGATCTCTTCTGCTTTGTCTGGTTTCGAATGCTGCAACCTTGTTCTCAAGCCTGTGTACTGTTTGGGCAACACACCTGGGTTTTGTTGCACCGACAGTGTCCCTCTCAAATAGGTGTGTCCAGCAAATATGATTGTGATAAACTAAAAAGCAAACAAAGCAAAGACTCATATAATACACAATGCTCCAAGCAAAACTCACACTACTAGGGAAAAGCCTAGCAGTAGCGCGGGTGGCCGCGCTACTGATACGGCGCCACAACTAACTCTTATCAGTAGCGCGGTTTGACCCATGCTACTGCTATCGAGGGATAGCAGCAGTGTCGGTCTCCAACACACGCTGCTGCTAATAGCTGTAGCGCCCTTGAACAAAGAGCGCTGCTGCTAAGAACTCGCTGCTGCAAAAGCCATACCCCGCGCTACTGTTATTAGTTGCTAATTTTTTTTTCTGCTCCATATTTTCTGCTGCTGAATTATGTTTAGGGCTTTATACAATAATCTCTAGCATATCATACACAAACAAATGTAATCATAGCATATACATACAAATAGTCTCGTCAAATCATGTCATCATCATAATCATCATCCAACACAAAGTGGTCTCTCGTCATCATCTCGAAAATAGTGATACAAATCTCGATTACTTGGAACTACATCGTCATCCATCTAAACAATGATATACGCGAGAAGAGCTATCACTATAAGTGAGAGCGGAACTATGCAGTACATGAGTTCGTATCCCTCTCTCACATTAGCGTGAACCTAAACTAACTACTGGCTGTCACTCGGAAACCGGAAACCGGTACACCTGGGCCTGACACTCCGGCCACTCGTCGTATACTCCTAGCGTAGCACTTCTTCGCCATCAATGATCTATGCACCTGCATCGTCACATGAGTCGATGATATGCAACATATATAGTTGAGCAACAGAAAGAAACAGACTTGGCAAAAATAGAAGCAACATATCATAAGCATAAATAACAAAGTTCATCGTACCCAAAATGCCCTAACTAGAGTGATCTTCGCTAGTTGAGGAGGATGGTTTAATTACATCACAAATAAAGTTTCGTCATGCATAACTCAAAGTTTCATCATACATAAAGTATGGACTAAACGGACACATTGTCATATATCGTTAATCACTCCAACATGTCATGCCATCCATCCAAGTCAGGGAGATAGTCCCCGAGCTTAGTGAAAGGCTTCAGGTCAAGACGCTGAGCGGCTACGCGTGTTCGGACGTCTTCCCGTGACATTTGCCCTTCCTCGTAGAACATCCCTGTTTTTTCGAGGACCTCCTTCATGATGATTTGGGCAAGTTCACGCTAGATGTGATAGAACTCAGCTCGAAGTCGATGATCCAGGATATCTCCTAGGTTCTTTGCCCATTGCAGAATATGGGCATCGCCGGATGTAAGTGACATGCGAAGGTTTTGCTGATCCCGTCTGTACTCCAGCATGTGGTGGAGGACATAGAATCCATCACTAAGAGTACCACTTGGTTGCTGGATGCAACAGGAGTCGGTTTTATGGCCGAAGCAGGGCCTGCGGTCCCTTGTCTTCTTAGTCTTGATCTCTCCACCCCGTGCGCCGTAGATAAAGATAGCACTGTCGAGAACAGACTTGATGTGGGTGTAATCCTTTTTCTTCATGTTCTTCGATGAGTCCAAGTAAAGAGCGTGGGAGAATCGGGGGTAAAGGATGATGAGGAGAGCGCGCCCGTCGCTGCGCAAAATAAGTACACCTCAAATTAGCCTCCACCGTGCAAATGAATGATTGAAATCGAAGGAAGGATATCCGCACGGATGACTTACATGGGATGATAAGGCACGAGAATCATCTCGTTGTCCTTATTGGCGACCATGAAATTGGCGATGTAGTCCCTCGCGTATTCACGGTGCACTGGGAAGACTGCCAAGAAGGCCTCGTGCATGAAGTACGGGTCAGCGACACAGATATAAGGTATGTGCTCAATCCTGATGATGTAGTTCATGTGCAAGGCAAAAAGGCGGACAAACGTAAAATCCAGCCTTTTCAAGTGAAACATGTCCAAGATGTAATCGAATCGAAGGAAGAACTTCTCCGTGGGTAATGTGTCGATGTACAACCTTTGCCACGGCACGTTAACCATGTAGAGTGGGTATCCTGGATTTTCCGAGGCAATTAGGCTTTTCTCTCTCTGCAGCACATCGTCATGAAGTCTCCTTAGATCACCGCATATGGCCTCTGACGCTGCCTTAGGTAGGATTGGATGATCGGGGATATGGTGTTTTGCCGCACCGGGGATAGGTATACGGTCTTGAACCCGAGGCTGCGGAGGTGGCTGGATCATAGAAGCAGCTTTGTTGCCTTTCCTCACTCTCTTCCTATGCTTCTTTGGTACTGGAGGGTCGTCTATAATACGTTCAGCCTCCGGAGGCGGCAATTCAGGCACCGACTCATGACGCTCAAACCCTGAGTACTCATACTACTGAGCCATCAATCCTCCGTCGTCATAGGCGTCAGTATTGATAAACTGTAGAGTGTCATCGTCATCCTCATCCTCATCCATGGCATCGATATCATGCATTGCTTCTTCGACGGTGGCAATGTCATCAGCGACTAATGGAGCCTCTTCCTCACCCCGTCCGCTATCACACGACACGATAGGCGACGCTAATTGGGTAGGTGGGGTGTTGATGTTCATACCTTGCTGAGGCTGCGTGGTCATGGGTGTGCTCCCGGCCGCCTCCAAAAGAAGCAGACTCTTTGGCCACAACAGGACCCACCTCTTGCAATCGCCAAGCCGCCGCGGGGTCTCGTCGTCATCTCCCCCTGGTACTGAAGGAGCCAAATTCTCGTGGCCCGGTTTGACACGGCCACGGAAACCTTGTAGATGTCAGGGGGGATCGGCCGGCTATGGAACAATGGTTCCTTCGGCTTCACTATCGTCGCCTTCCCCACATCCACCTTCTGGCCACTGATAGTGTACAGTATGGTGCACGGGGTTTCATCAGCCTGCAAAGACATGTCTGCGATGTGAGACATCCGGAAGGCAACGGAAACGGGAGATTATACATTTATTGAAGAGGGCCGGTGTGACAGGTACCGTGAGGGCGTCGAGCTCAGCCAAAGACGAAGCACCACCGAGCACGTCCAAGACGGATGACGGGCTGCTATGAGCAGGTGCGGGAGCCGGTGCAGGAGCTGGTGCGGGAGCAGGTGCTGGGGCAACGCTAGTCGAGCTGCTCCCGAAGAAGTTGGCAAGGGGAAAGTCTGCTGCATTTTTATTTGGATTTTCCCTGCTCCAAGCGATGATAGCCGGAAGCAACACACCATACGAAGCTGCCATTTCCTCTTTTGCGACAGCTACCGCCGCTTTGACTGTCTCGGTTGATTTCTTATCAACCGCAATCGCAACCTTCTTGTCGATGTTTTCTTCAGTTAACCTCCATCTTTCCTTTATCTCCTCTGTGGTCTCACGGTAGTACTTCTTCCACATGGCGCTGTCTTCGATGCCGTGCACGCGTCCATACGGCGGCCGAGTGTCCATGGGGAGTCCTTTCAATATGTTCAAGGCCCGGTTGAATGGGGTGTCCCACTTTGGCCTCGCCAACGCCTCAGATGGCGAGTCGCTTTCGGCCGCGATCCTGTGCTGCTCTCTCTGCAAAAGGAACAAGGATGTTTACAAATATGACTAAACGTGCAGTCGAATTGATCAGAAGCTAACATTAGGGGGTAATTAAAAATTACCAGCAGTCTCATGAACTCCGTCGTGACCGGGTCCGTCTCGAAAACCTTCTTGACTGGGTCCCAATGGTACCGGGCCCTGAGGACGTCACGCTCCTGCGGGACGGTGAACTCCGCCAAGGGGTCTGGGATGCCCAGACTTTCGCGTTCCGCGTCCTCCTTGGCCCATATGGACCTCTTCCCCGCGTAACCACGGCTTCTGAGGTGGTGGCACCCCATGTTCCTCTCATGAAGCCCCTTCATGTACTGTAACTTTTCTTTGGCAGCTTCGGCAACGCAAGCAGCCTTAAATATTTCAAACTGCTCTTCCGTAATTGTCGGATTATCCTTTACAATCTCGGAGTAGGGCTCCTTTTTGTCGATGATCCTTGCTTTCACCCTTACTTTCCAGGCGGACAACGCGCTGCTAAACTTGCCCATGGCGCGTCTGTTTATCTTCTTCATTGCCGGGTCTTTATCTGGATTTTTATATTTGCTTTCATCCCAGCCCCGAAACAAGAACACCTGGTGCAGCTTCGTTAGGAGGGACTGCTTCATATCTGGTATCTTCTTTAGTTTCACATCGTTGATGGTGGCGCAAGCCCGTAGTATGCGGCCTATTTGATTGCCGTAGCACACGCGCGCTTCCGCGTGCTCTTTTGGCTCAAAATTGCCGTCGTCCACCTCCGTGACCACCACTCTAGTAGTGATGAGCTGGTTTGGGCGTCATTGCCTCTTTGGTTTCGGTTCTATACCGGCTCCGCCAGTCTCGATGTCGGTCTCGGCACCAGTCTCAGTCTCAGCGCCGGTCTCGGCACCAGTCTCAGTCTCAGCGCCGGTCTCGATGTCGGTCTCAGTCTCCGATGTGACATGTGGGCCCTGCAACAACCGTTGGTCATCGAGAAGGTTCAAATAGGCGCCTGCCGCCTCGTAGACGTTGAAATCACCAGAACCCTGTCCTTCATCGTTGCTAGCCATGTTTCCTATGATTAAATCTAGTCAATTAATTCTAGACCTAATAAAATGGACAATGACATAAAAAAGGCCTATGTTTTGCTAGAACATTCATTAATTCCCGGTGCGGTAAATCCCGGGCACTCGATATGTCCTAGTTTGTAGCACAAGTCATGCCGAAATTCACGGAAAATTCGGCATGACCTTTGCTAAAAAGTGGACAAATCGAGCACCTGAAATTTGCCGGAACGGAAATGAATCAACATTTCGGCAAAACATAGGCCACTCGAAATCATTCCCTACAAACAACAAAAGGCCACATGGGCACAATCGAACCACTTCAATGTTGCATATAACAGGACCACTTAAGAACATGTACATGAGCAAACACAATTGAGGAATTTTCATATATCATGACCACTTCAATGTTTGACACTTCAAGAAAATCTACACAAATTTCAAATTATGAACCCTAGAACTCAATTCAAATTATGTCCTAAATTTCTGTCATAATAAAAAATCAGTAAAAATTAGGAACCTAGTACACTTGCAGCACTGATAGAAATTTATATTTTTATACTGAATTTTTTCTCTAAAATAAACCCTACTGCTCTAATTAACATCTAGTTAAACCCTACTGCCCTAGTACTTAAGCATCTACAAGTACTAACTAATTAGATGAACCCTAGGAATTATACAACTACTTAAGCATACATTGCGTGCAGAATAATTATATAAGTACTTAAGCAACTATATATACAACCCTATAATATATTTAGTTAACTACTTAAGCATATACAAGTTTGTCCTAAAAATAATATTTAGTTAAGTACTTAAGCATATACAAATTTGTCCTAAAAATTCAGTTAACTACTAATTTCATTCATTTAGGTCATTCATTTAACTTCAACTAATTAACCTAGTAAAACCCTACTTCCCTAACTAAAAAACATCTAATTAACATCTACTAGTACCACTACTGCCCTAACCTAATTAACCTAAGTTAATTCCTAGGGCCCTGTTATATGTTGCTGCTCTACTGCCCTAACCTAATTAACCTAAGTTAATCTAATTAACATCTACTAGTACCACTACTGCTAATTCCTAGGGTTCATAACTAAATTCACCTAAGTTAATTAACCTAGAGAGGAGGGGTGGGGCTTACAGAGAGGAGGGCATTGAGGGTGGCTTGGGGGAACGGTTGCGGGGAGGCAGGGGCGGTGAGGAGCGGACGAGCTGGCTCCGGGGGCGAGTGGCTCCGGTGGCGGCGATGGCGCGCAGCTCCGGTGACGGCGACGGAGGCAGGGGCGACGAGGGAGCAGGGGTGGCAAGAAGCGGACGAGGGTGTGGCTCCGGGGGTGCGTGGCTCGGGCGCAGGGGTGATCGACGGCGGCGACAGATCGACGGCTGGCGAGGGTGGGGGGAGAAGGGGAGAGGGGGAAAAGGACTTAGCAAAATTTTGAGCCCACACGTGTGGTTAAGTCAAACTAGCAGTAGCACTGTCAAGGAAAACACGCTATAGCTAAGGTAGCTATAGCGCTTTCCACTAAAACCCGCTACTGCTACTTGAAGCAGCTACTTATTTTCCTTTTTCTTTTCCTTTTATCTAAGGAACTTAGCTATAACGCGTGACCAGAAAAGCGCTACTGCTAAAGTAGCTATAGTGCTTTGTGAGAACAAGCGCTGCTGCTAGGCCTTTCTCCTCTATTTTTCTTTTTCTTTTTCTTTTTCTTTTCTTTTTCTTTTTTTCATTTCTCCTTTTTCTATTTCTTTTATTTTCATTTATTTTTCTATTAATTTTTCTACTTATTTTCTTTTTCTTAGCAGTAGCGCTCGACCATAGAAACGCGCTGCTACAACGCACTTAGCAATAGCGTGTTTCACACAGGCTCGCTACTACTATTCCTAGCCTACCGGCAACAGTGTGGGAATTATAGTAGTAGCGCGTTTTTGCACAGAGGCGCTACTGCTATAACTATAGTTGTAGCGTGCTTTTGTGACGAGCGCTACTACTAAGTAGCAGTAGCGCTTAGTTTTGACCAGCGCTACTGCTATACCTCTGTGTATAAGGTTTTCCCTAGTAGTGTCATATCATGTGATGAATAAAAATATTGCTCGAAGTAAAATTACTGATGGTCGGTAGAAGAAAGAGGGGATGCCTTCTGGGGCATCCCCAAGCTTAGTTGCTTGGGAGTCCTTGAATATTACCTTGGGGTGCCTCGGGCATCCCCAAGCTTAGGCTCTTGCCACTCATTATTCCTTCATCCATCGTGATCTCACCCAAAACTTGAGAACTTCATCACACAAACTTAACAAAACCTTCGTGAGATCCGTTAGTATAATAAAACAAATCACTACTTGAGGTACTATTGCAAACCCATTCATATTTTGTTTATATACCTACTATATTCTAACTTCTCCATTGCTTATAACCCTCGATACAATCCATAGTTCCATCAAAACAAGCAAAACAATGCATCAAAAACATAATCTGTCAAAAATAGAATAGTCTGTAGCAATCTGAATATTGACTATACTTCTGTAACTTCAAAAATTCCGAAAAATTTGGACAATGTAGGAAATTTGTATATCAATAATGTTTAAAAAAAATCAGAATTTTCCATGCTCCAGCAATTTTTGATAATTCTTCTACTGGACGCAAAAGTTTCTGGTTTTTTTCACAGAATCATATCAACAATCATCCAAATCATCCTAAAGGCTTTACTTGGCACAAACACTAATTTAAACACAAAAACACAACCATAACAGTAGCATAATTGTGTGCACACAAGAAAATAGAAAAATAAACAAGAAAATTAAGATAACTATTGGGTTGCCTCCCAACTAGTGCTATTGTTTTAAGCCCCTAGCTAGGCATAACGCATAGTTTCAAGTGTTATCATCTTTCAAATTAACTCCATAGGTTGCCATCATAAAGGATTCATATGGTTGCATAATTATTATTCTAGGGAATTGTTACATACCCTTCTTTAATGGAAACTGAAATTTTATATTTCCTTCTTTCATATCAAACAGCACCTATGGTTCATAAGAATGGTCTACCAAGTATTATGGGACAAGACGGATTGCATTCAATATCAAGCACAATGAAATCAACGGGTACATACTTTCTATTTGCAAGAATAAGAACATCATTTATTCTACCCAAAGGTTTCTTGATAGTAGAATCTGCTAAGTGCAAATTATAGAACATTCATCCATAGTAGTAAAACCTAGCACATCACATAGAGATTTTGGTATTGTGGAAACACTAGCACCCAAATCACATGAAGCATTGCACTCATAATTTGTAATTTTAACTTTAATGGAGGTTTCCCAATCATCATATAATTTCCTAGGTATTGAAACCTCCAATTATAGTTTTTCTTCTACGACTTTCATCATCGCTTCTACAATATGTTTAGTAAAAGCCTTATTTTGTTCATAAGCATTGGTTGAATTTAACCTGGAATGCAACAAACAAATACACTCAATCAAAGAACAACTATCATAATTAAATTCTTTGTAATAAAAAAGAGTGGGTGCATCACTATTTAATGTTTTTACCTCTCCAAACCCACTTTTATCAAAAAAATTGTTAAGATTTTCACCGTCCGAACTATGGGGATGCCTCTTAGCTAAAGTTGACTCTTATTAAGTCCCCTTTTCATCTAGTTTCACATTGCTAAATAAAGGTTCAATAGAAGAAAAACCAATCATTTTAATATCTTCATCATTACTACGATAAAAACCGGGCGACATCACTTTTTCTAAGAATTCTCGCTTAGCCCTCAACCTAGCTGTTCTTTCTTTACTTTCATCCATGGAGACATATAAAGCTTTAATTGATTCATTAATATCAATCTTGGGTGGCAAAATTTTAGACTTAAGATTTTCCACATCATGGATAATTCTATCGATACTCCTAGACATATCAAGTTTACTCAATTTTCTTCTATCATAGTGTTGAAAACTTTTTGAGCATTAATAAATTCTTTAATATTACTCTCAAGATCAGAGGGCACCCTATTATTATAAGAATTACCATAATTATTAGAGGAATTTCCAAGGAACGGCCTAGGATTAAAATTACCTCTATAAGCATTACTATTAAAATTGTTTCGCGAGACAAAATTCACATCTACGGGATCATTATTTTGCTTAATGAAAGTTAACAATGGCACATCATTAGGATCAATAAGAGCATTTTCACTAGCAACCAATTTCATGAGCGCATCAACTTTATCACTCAAAGTACTAATTTATTCAACAGAATTTACTTTTTTACTAGTAGGAGTTCTTTCAGTATGCCATTTTGAATAATTTTCCATAATATTATCAAGAAATATGGTAGCTTATTCCAATGTAATTTCCATGAAAGTACCACTTGTGGAAGAGTCTAAAAGATTTCTAGAAACAAAGTTCAACCCCACATAAATTTTTTGTATGATCATCCACAAATTTAAACCATGAGTAGGGCAATTTCTTATCATTAGTTTCATCCTATCCCGAGAATGGGCGATATGTTCATGCTCAAGTTGCTTCAAATTCATAATTTTATTTCTAAGAGAAATAATTTTCGTGGGAGGAAAATACTTGGTAATAAAATCATCTTTACACCTATCCCAAGAATCAATACTACTTCATGGCAAAGATGAAAACCAAATTTTTGCACAATCCCGCAATGAGAACATGGATAATTTTAATTCCACAATATCATTATCCACATCTTTTTTATTTTGCATGTCACACAATTCAACGAAAGTGTTAAGATGGGATGGACTACCAGAAAATTGTTGTTTCATAACAATATTTAACAAAGCGGCATTAATATCACAAGTCTCCGCACTAGCGGTAGGAGGAGCGATCGGGATACTAATAAAATCATTATTATTAGTATTGGAAAAATCACACAATTTTGTATTTTCTTGAGACATCGTAACTAGGCAAACAAGATAAAAAGCAAACAAACAAGAAAAAAGCAATCGGAAAATATTTTTATATTTTTGCAAAAGACTTTTTAGAAGCGGGGGAGATGAAAATGAGAGGCAAATGAAAAATAATGTAACTGCAAGGAGATGAAAGTTTATGCGTAGGTGCTTGATAGATGTTGACGATGTCTCCCTGGCAACGGCGCCAGGAATTCTTCCTGCTACTTGTGAACTGCGTTGGGATTTCCCCGAAGAGGAGAGGATGATGCAGTACAGTAGAGATAAGTATTTCCCTCAAGGTTCTCAATCCAGTTGGAGAACCACGCAACAACATGTTAGTAGCATCTGCACACAAAATAACAAATCCTTGCAACCCAACGCGAACAACGGGTTGTCAAATCCCTTGGCGGTTACGTGCGATATTAAATTGTGTAGTAATTGATAGATAGATTGAGCAAAAAACAAAATAAAATAAATAATGTAAAATTGCAGCAAGTTATTTTTAGGATTTTTAGTATATGATAAAAGTAGACTCGGGGGCCATAGTTTGCACTAGATGCTCCTCTCTTGAAAATAGCATACGGCTGGTAAACAAATTACTATTGGGCAATTGATAAAAAACAAATAATCATGACGATATTGAAGTCAATGATCATGTATATAGGCATCACATCCGAGACAAGTAGACTGACTCCTGCCTCCATCTACTACTATTACTCCACACATCGATCGTTATCCAGCATGCATCTAGAGTAGTAAGTTCATAAAGAACGGACTAAGGCCTTAAGCAAGATGACATGATGTAGACAAAGTAAAATCACGCATGAATAAACCCTATCTTTTTATCCTTAATGGAAATGATACAATATATGTCATGTCCCCTTCTGTCACTGGGATTGAGCACCGCAAGATCGAACCCATCACAAAGCACCTCTTCGATTGCGAGAAAAATCTATCTAGTTGGCCAAACCAAATCAATAGATCAGAGAGAAATACGAAGCTATAATAATCATGCATAAAAGAGTTTAGAGAAGACTCAAATAATACTCATGGATAATCTGATCATAAATTCACAATTCATCGGATCCCAACAAACACACCGCAAAAAGTGATTACATCGAATAGAACTCGAAGAACATCAAGGAGAACATTGTATTGAAGATCAAAGAGAGATAGATAGCCACCTAGCTACTAACTACATCATCGGAAGGGCAGCAAGGTTGATGTAGAGCCCCTCCGTGATTGATTTCCCCTCTAGCAGAGTGCCGTAAAAGTCCTCCAGATGGGATCTCACGAGAACAAGAACTTGTGGCGGCGGAAAAAGTATTTTGGGTGGCTCTTTGTTGGTTTCCCGATTTTAGAGAATTTATAGAGGCGGAGTTAGGTCAACCGGATCCACATGGGCCCAATGAGCCACCAGGGCACGCCCACCCCCCAAGGCGCGCCCTGGTGCCTCGTTGGCCGCTGCTCCATCTTCTCGTTCCCTCTCGAAGCTTCCAGGGTCTCTTGTGCCCATAAAAAAATCTCCAAAAAGTTTTGTTGCATTTGGACATTGTTTGGTATTGATATTCTGAAAAACCAAAAACAGGCAAAAAAACAACAACTGGCACTAGGCACTAAGTTAATAGGCTAGTCCCAAAAATTGATATATAATTGCTTCTAAATGCATATTAAACATCCAAGATTGATACTATAATAGCATGGAACAATCAAAAGTTATAGATACGTTGGAGACGTATCAGACGCCATAGTCCTTGAGGGCCCACTTCATCCATAGCAACTAAGAGCAGCAGGCACCAGCAGCAATGTACTCAGCCTCTGCTATGGAAAGTGAAATGGAGCTCTGCTTCTTTTAGGACCAACAGACAAGCGATCGTCTGAGGAAATGGTAGGTGTCTAATGTTGACTTGCGATCAACACGATCTCCAGTATAATCAGAATCAGAAAATCCAGTTAGATCAAAAGATGATCCCTTGGGATACCATAATCCAAGCGTTGGTCTGTGAGCTAAATATCAAAGAATTCGCTTCACGGCCTGATGGTGTGATTCCTTAGGTGTAGCTTGAAATCTGGCACACATGCAAACTCTAACATAATATCTGGCCTAGATGCAGATAGGTAAAGCAGCGAACCGATGATGGAGCGATATACCTTCTGATCAAAATCTTACCATTTTCGTCAGTGAAGAGTTGACCATTTGTCGGCACTGGAATTTTGAGGCCTTTGCAGTCCTGCATGCCGAATTTCTTCAGGCAATCTTTGATGTATTTCTCTTGAGAAATAAAGATGTCGTTTGGTTGTTGATGACTTTCAAGACCGAGGAAGAATTTCAACTCCCCCATCATAGACATATGATATTCTTCATGCATCATATATGCAAATTCATCATTGTATCGCTTGTTAGTGCAACCAAAGGCAATATCATCAACATATATTTGGCATATGAATAGTTCACGATCATAAGATTTTGTGAAAAGAGTTGGGTGAAGTGAACCGGGTTTGATGCCATTTTTCTTCAGGAACTTCTCCAGCATGTCATATCAAGCCGTCGGGGCTTGCTTGAGGCCATAGAGAGCCTTCTTGAGTCTGAAGAGTTTGTCGGGATGCTTTTGGTCCTCAAACCTGGGGTTGAGCAACACACACTTATTCCTCAAGCTTACCATTGGGGAATGCACTTTTCACATCCATTTGATATAACAGGACATCATGATGGTTAGCATATGCAAGCAGTATGCGAATAGCCTCAAGCCTAGCAACAGGTGCAAATGTTTCATCGAAATCAATTCCCTCAACCTGTGTGTAGCCCTGAGCTACAAGACGGGCCTTAGTCCGGACCACTTGGCCATTTTAGACTTTCTTGTTAGGGTAGATCCACTTGGTGCCAATGACATTGTGCTTGCATGTATTGGGACACTTGACAAGCTCCCACACATTGTTGAGCCCGAATTGGTGCAATTCATATTGCATGGTTTGAATCCATTCAGGCTCCAGAAATGCTTCATCAACTTTGGTGGGTCTGAGATAGAGACAAAGGAATAGTGCCCACAAAAGTTAGCCAAATGTGAAGCTCTTGAGAGAGTGAGGGGACCTAGTGCATTTATGTTGTCGAGGATTTTCTCAATCTGCACTTCATTTGCCACTCGTGGATGTGCTGGACAGGGGCCTTGTTGTTGTTGAGCATTCCTTAGCATCATTTTCTTCAGGATCAGAAGTTTCTTCATGATGAGGAAGAATCACTTCTTCAATAGTTATTTCTTCACTGGGCATAATTTCACCAGTGCCCATCAGCTTGATAGATTCCTCAAGAGGCATTTCATCTAGCACAGGAGGCACATGTTCTCTTTGCGAGTTGTTAATTTCATCGAACCACACATCTACAGTTTCAACAACCTTGTTGTGGTAGGTGTTGAAGACTCTGTAGTTGTGCGATTCCTTTCCGTAACCAAGCATAAAACCCTCATGTGCTTTCGGTGCAAATATAGAACTGCAATGTGGATCTCTAATCCAGCATTTAGCATCGAAGTCTTTGAAATAACTCACATTGGGTTTCTTGTCAGTACGGAGCACATATGAGGTCTTCTTGCAGAATTTGTGAAGATATACCCGGTTGGTGATGTGACATGCAGTATCAATTGCTTCAAGCCAGCATCGACGGGGAGTCTTGTATTCATCAAGCATATATAGTGCAAGCCATCTCGATGAGTGTCCTGTTCTTGCTCTCCATGACTCCATTTTGCTGAGGCGTATAGGGAGCAGATAACTCATGATTGATACCAAGTTCATAAAGATAGTCATCAAGACCTGTGTTCTTGAACTTGGTGCCATTGTCACTCCTGATGTGCTTGATCTTGACGCCATAATTCATCATGGCCTGATTTTAGAATCGTCTGAAAACGTCCTGCACTTCAGTCTTGAATTTGATGATATGCACCCAGGTGTAATAAGAGAAATCATCAACTATGACGAATCCATAGAGTGATGCTGCGTTGGTTAGTGTGGCATAATGAGTAGGACCAAATAGATCCATATGAAGTAATTCAAGGGGATGAGTAGTGGTCATGATTGTCTTTGAGGTGTGCTTGGATCTTGTCATCTTCCCAGACTCACAAGCACCACACAGATGATCCTTGACGAATTTTACGCCTTCAACACCAATGATATGCTTCTTCTTGACGAGAGTGCTCAAATTCCTCATGCCAGCATGTCCAAGTCATCAATGCCATAGCCAGCATTCTGAAGCTTGTGCCAATAGACATGTGGCAGGCTGTGGACCTAGAGAGAAATCTAAAAGGTACAAATCACCTATCCTAAAGCCTTTGAAGACTTTGGATTTGTCAGAGTCCAACAGCATAATCCATCTATATTTGTCAAAGATGACAATCATATGAAAATCACAAAGCATTGAGACAGACATGAGGTCATATCAAAGGGATTCGACAAGCATCACTTTTTCCATGTGTCGATCTTTTGAGATTGCAACCTTACCTAGACCTAATATCTTGCTTTTCCCTTTGTCAGCGTATGTGATATGGTTCAGATGTGATGGAGTAAGTGGAGCATCAGTGAGTAAATTCCTCTCACTAGTCATGTGATTCGTGCAGCCACTGTCTAGGACCCATTCAATGGCTTTGGGTGTGTCATCCTGCAGAAGCATTAGTCTGACTTACAAATTCATATACTTCAGAGTGAAGAATATGGCATAAATTTCATCAAAGTATTTCATCAAGAGATAGTAATTTCAGTAGCATAAGGGATGTGTGAAATGAAGAATTCATCTCAACATGATTACCCTGCATCCCAATAAGCTTTTGTCAGGTCTTTAGCAAATTCATCAAACATTGATTGTTGTCTGAAGACCTGACCCTGCAGAAGAGATTAGTTCTTCTTCTTAACCACCCACATCTGAATGGGCGACTGAGAAGCAATGTATCGAAGCGCAATGATAGAGAATTTAGGTTTTGAAGAATATGCATTCTTTTGCATAAGGGGGGTTAGAGTACTCAAATGAATATGTAGAGTAATTCTTTGAGGATTTGTGAACATAATGGTTTGAAGAATAATGCACATAATTCATCAGATCGATGTTTGTTTCCCTGTGAAACAGAGCCATTAGCACGACATAATTGGGTCTGCGACCGGTTAACTACTTTGGTCCATGTGAAGAATTTGCCCTGGAATTTTTCTTCTTCATTGGTGGTGTCATGATGGCATTCACCTGAAGATTTTCCAGAAGGCTTTTGGGTACCCAAGTTTTCTTCACTGGGGACAATTCCAGTATTTAGTACCAATAAATTTTGCAAATACTTCACCGTTCTGGTTTTTGAACAGTTTGTAGTTAGAGTTAAGTGACTCATCTGAAGAATATGAAGTATCATAGTTGTAACCAGATAAAGTGGATGGATCTACAGGAGGTCATTTTGCAACAACCCATGTGGTTTTGGGATACTGCTCAAGTTTCCAGTACGATCCATCAGCATTGAGCTTTCTCTCAAAAGCAATACCCTCTTTCTAGGAGTTCTATTCAGAATCTGCTACTTGAGAACATCACAAAGGGTTTTATGCCCTTTGAGGCTTTTGCACATGCTAGTGACATACAATTCCTTCAGCCCGCATTTTCGTTAGTAACACTCGTGGTCTCCTTAGATGAGGGGATTGATACCACAAAGACATTTGAAGATATTGCAGCATTTAAACATTCAGCTGAAGAATTTGCATTTTCACGTTCAAGGCATTTTAAGCAATGTCAGTGCAACAAACCCCAGGTGTGTTTCCCAGACTGTACACGGGCTCGAGAACAAGATTGCAGCATCCAAGACAAGGCCAAGTAGAAGAGATGAGCTCTTTGAGAAATCAAAGGGTGGATCAAGAAGACCAAGACCAACTAGAGGAGCAAGATACCACTAAGGGAAAACCTCCCCTGCCGGGCAGGCGAGCCTGGCGGGGACAAGGTTGCCCCAAAGACAAGTCTCAGGCTTGCCCCGGCAGGCTTGCCCTGGCAGGCTTGCCGGGGGACACTGAGGGTGGATTACCCCACCAAGGCTCCACCACTCCACCTTAGAGAAGCACAAGTCATCGATCGGTGCGGTGTGGAGCTCCCAAGAGGCTAAGTGGCCATTCTTTGGCACGTGGCAGCCACTTCCAGAGGAAATCACCTCCAAATGACACTCGTCCAGCGATGTGTCATGCAGGCAGGCGAGAAGGTGGCCGAACGGCACGGCAAGGCTTGCCGGGCTACGCTACGATGTGACACTAAGCAGCACATTTAATGCGTTTTGTCCTGTCTACAGAGTTAGGTATGATGGCACTGTTTGCTGTCTAATCAGTACACAATGACTATTTTGCCATTGTGGTGACCCCTTGATCTATAAAAGGAGGGCCATGGCAACCTTAGACAGGATTCAGACCCTTGTACACTCATACACGCGTAGCTGCTCTCGAACCGAGGCAACCTTGCCGGGCCGGAGCGCTGCGTTTCCACCACGGTCCTCTCATCAATCCACCAAAGCAGGAGAAGGGTTTTACACCTCGCGGCAGCCCGATCCTGGGTAAAAACTGCCCGTGTGATCGTTGCCGCGCCGCCCCACGCCCTCCGCTCTTTGTCCAATGCGTCCTTCCCCCCTACCGAACCACAAGGGGCCGATGGCCCCATAGGTGGCCGTGTTTTCCCACGACATCTTTGGCACGCTAGGTAGGAGGAAGCGCTTGAGCGAACCCGAGAGCGTACGCATCGCGTCATCTTCATCATCATTTTCTTCATCAACGGCTTCATCATCAATGGCGCCCAAGAAGAAAACCGGTGCCGCAGCTCACCCGTCTACCTCGAAGGCCCCTTCACACACGGCCGCCAACGCCGTGGGGGCTACGGGGGCGCACGGGGACATGGACGCTACGGGGGACATGACCGGCGCAGGCGGCGTCGTCACCACCTCCCCTTTGGTCGAAACGGGAGTAGGTGGCACTAGAGAAGGACAACGCCAACAACATCCCGGTGGCCACGCTCCGCAAGGTTCGGGAGGAGAGATCATTCCGTCCGTGCCTCTCCACCCCACCAAAGGGCGCAGCCACAGCGGTGAGACTTTCCCTGGGGCGAACCGCAACCCTCCGACTGCCCCCGCTGCGGGTGCGACCGTAGGGCATGCGCCACCCCCAGGACGGTCTGGCCAAGCCAATGCGCCAAACGGAGCTGCCGATCCCCAAGCACATCCACCTCGCCTCCAAGCCGCCCTGACGGCTGGCTCACGGCGACGGGAGCATGGCGCTGTCACCGCTGGCACCATCAGAAGCCAGGCGACGCTACGGTCTACATCGTCATCCATGCCAAGCACTGCGTCGGAGGCCGTGGCGCGGACCCAACTCCTGTTGAGATTTCCGCCGGTGGCCGATCAGATGGATGAGTGGAGAGCCACCATTCAGAGCATGATTGGTTTCGCCGAGGCAGGAGGATTGCAGCGAACGGGCCCGTCACGGCCTCCACAGGCGGCGGCAACGGCCCAAGCCGCTGGCCGTACTGAAGGGGCCAACCCCACGGTGCAATCCCCTCTGAGGCAGCCAGCGCAGAGGCCACAGCCAGAGCAACGCAACCAAGAACTCGACGACGTATCGATGGCCGCGTCCGATCCTCGAGCACGGCGAGACTAGCGGCGAGTCCCGGTAGGCAGGCGGAGGAAAGACGTGCGCGTCACCATCGAACGACGCCGTGAAACCCAACGCCAGCCTAATGGGTGCGATGGCCCCGACGTCGACGAGCCTACGCCCGGTGAAGGTGGGTACCTAACTTTTGAGGTTGGGTGCCCCGCCTTCACTCGTGAGCTGTGGCAAGTCCGTTGGCCATCTGCCCGCACGTTCAAGCCAGAAATACCAGAGCAGTATGATGGAAGATTGAACCCGGCAGAGTTCTTGAGCATCTACACCATTGCTGTTCAAGCTGCCGGGGGAAGAGACGAGAAGGTGTTCACCAACTACTTCCCCTTGGCACTCAAGCCAAATGTGAGGTCTTGTCTGATGCACTTACCAGAGAATTCCCTCTCGACCTGGGCTGATCTATGCCATGAGTTTGTTGGCGCCTTCACGGGAGGCCATCAAGAACTAGGATGGCCCAGCGACTTGCAGCTACTCCCGCAGATGGAAGGTGAGAGCCTACGGAAGTACATGCAGAGGTTTAGTCGGGCACACAGTAACATTCCAGACATCCACCCGGCAACTGTGATAGCCGCGTTCCAGGCCAACATGCGCAACCGCCGGATACGTTCTAAAATGAACGTTCTGTTGCCCAAGACTGTGAATGAGCTATACACTCTGGTGGATAAGTGTGCCCGGGTAGAAGAGGGGAGACGACTCCCAGGTGAAGAAGATGGCATCGACATCGATTCAGAGGACGATGACGACGCCACCAGCCAGAAGAAGAAAAACAAGAAGCGCAACAAGAAGCACAAGGATAAAGTGGTGATGACCGTTGAAGGATCGAGTGCACCTAGTACCGGCAAGAAGGCCAAGACCGAGGTTCCCGGCAAGGAAGCTGCCGCGTGCACTGACTTCTGGGAAGCCGCGGCTGCCGAGATGGTTGGGAAGGGTGATGGGCTGTACTGCAAGATCCATCGGACCAATGTCCACGATCTTCAGGAGTGTCATCAGGTTGAGCAGCTCGTCAAGAAGGAGAGGGCTGAGTACGAGAAGCGTGATAAGGAGAAGGACCAATATGGCGTTGGCGAGAATGGCCGAGGTGGCAGAACAGGTCGCCCCGACAAGGCTCGTCAGTATCAAGGGACACCCGCCAAGGGTCGTGAGAAGAAGGATTGCGAGGACGGGAGTGATGTAGGAGATGAAGAGGAAACCAGTGAGTAGGAGTTCCAGAAAGCCACTGACGCCCAATGCATTGACGGGGGTGCATCTCTGCACTCCTCTCACTGCAATTCAAAAGGTGGGCACGTGAGGTCAATGCCCATCATCTTTGATGAGGAGGATCACCCTGACCGCACTACCGCGGTAGGGTGTTTGCCGTTGTTGGTTTCACCAACAATCTGCAACCTCAAGGTCAGAAAGATGTTGGTTGACGGCGGAGCCGGGTTGAATCTGATTTCTCCAAAGGTCATCAGCAAACTCCAGATAACAGATGAAGAGCTCAAGGTTACTGGTACATTCCAAGGGATCAACCCCGGCAGGAGTCGTCCTAAGGGGAAGATCACACTGCGGGTTACATTCGGGGGGGAGTTGAACTACCGGACTGAGAAGATCGTGTTTGATGTGGTTGACCTCCCCCTGCCGTACAATGGAATCCTTGGTCGTCCTGCCCTGGCCAAGTTCATGGTGGCTTCCAACTATGCCTACAACACCTTCAAGATGCCAGGGCCAATGGGCATCATTTCCATCCCATCAGACAAGAAAGACGCGATCATATGCGTGGACAAGATGTACCGGGAAGCAGTCGCTGCAGAGGCTGCTGAAGCCGCTCCTCCCGCCAAGGAAAGCATGAAAAAGAAGAAAGATAGCAAGGATGCCAGCAAGGAGTCCGGGAAGCATACCTCTCCGGAGTGCGCTACGCCTGTTGATGACTTGCCGGAGAGTTCCAATAGCAAGAGATCCAAAGCTGCTGCACCATCTATGAAGAAGGCCCCGGCAGGGCTGGCTGACGCTGATGGTATGTTTACCATCAGTGCCACCCTCAATGACAAATAGGAAAATGCGCTCGTTGCCTTCCTGCAGGTGAATGTCGATGTGTTTGCTTGGCAACCATCTGACATCCCTGGTGTTCCCAGGGAGGTAATCGAGCACCACCTTGCTGTCTGCCCACATGCCCGGCCTGTCAAGCAGAAGGTTCGGAAGCAAGCTTTGGAGCGTCAGCAGTTTATTGCCGAGGAGATTAAGAAACTTGAAGTAGCTGGATTGGTCAGAGGATTATTGCATCCAACGTGGTTAGCAAACCTAGTGGTGGTGCGCAAGGCGAATGGGAAATGGAGGCTTTGCATAGATTTGACAGATCTGATCAAAGCATGCCCGAAGGACCCATTCCCCTTGCCGCGCATTGACCAGATTATGGATTCCACCTTCGGATGTGACCTGCTCTCCTTCCTGGATGCCTACTCTGGATACCACCAGATCTTCATGTCCAAGGAAGACAAAGAGAAGACCACGTTCATAAATCCATGTGGCACGTACTGTTTTGTACGGATGCCCTTCGGGTTGAAGAGCGCTGGATCCACTTTTGTAAGAGTAGTACAGATTGGCTTTGAGTCCCAGTTGCACAGAAAAATTGAAGCCTACATGGATGATATTGTGGTCAAAACCAAGGATAGAATGACTCTTATTCAGGATTTGGAAGAGACATTTGCAAATCTGCGCAGGATGAACTTGAAGCTGAACCTGGAGAAGTTTGTGTTTGGCGGTCCTTCCGGCAAGCTACTTGGCTTCTTTGTGTCCCACCGGGGGATAGAGGCCAACCTAGGCAAGATCAAGGCTATTGAGCAAATTCAAGCACCCAAGACAGTTAAAGATGTGAGGCATTTGATCGGATGTGTTGCCGCGCTTAGCAGGTTCATTTCCAAGTCTGCCGATTGCGCCTTGCCTTTCTTCAAAGTCTTAAAGAAGGCAGGGCCCATGGAGTGGACCCCGGAGGCAGACTGATCAATTGTAAGTATAGCGGGGTTTTATGCCCAAACTACGAGTGTCGTGTTCTCCACAGGGACTAGGCAAATCAGCGGCTATGCTCGGCTAAATCTAGGTAACACAATTCAAATGATGATTGCAGGGAAATAATCCTAAACTATCATATTTCAGAAAATCGTCGACAAAGAAGGTACAAACAAGCATATGGTGAATAAGAATTCAATCACTATCTTTTTGGTATTTTGTTGTTTTACTTTAGACACTAAAGCACTAACACAAAAGGAAACAACATGACATGAACTAGTACTGGAAATGACAAGCAAAAGAAGGAAGAATCAAGATTATAAGATAGAGATAGATATGTTTCACATCACAAACATATTTATCATAGGGACAAAGCTATCACAGAGACTGAAAATTAAATGATCACACAACTGACTACCACAGAGAGCAATTTCAATATAGAATAAAATCACAAGAAGTAATCTGAATTTATACAAACCACTTACTGACAAATAGGCCACATATATATAATTGTTTCACATCAAACACACACACACATACGTACTTATATCACAAGAACAATAAACTGGAGACCAATCATCAGCAAGTACAAAATATATATGACATATATAGCCTGTACTTTTTTTCCCTGATCTGCCACTTTTACTCTTTGGCCCTCCTCTTTGCTTCATTTCTGCCCAAGAAGATCCCTCTCTCTATTAGCTTGGCCCCTCTGATTGCTTCTTTTCTTCTCGCTCAGGTGCTTGACTCCATCACTTGATCCTTTTAAGAAGAGTTTTGTGCCTTGTCACACTTTTCTGCAAAATAAACAAGTGACGAGTAAATGATCTTTTTATATGATTTTCATCCAAATACACAATAATTCATAGCTAGAACTGATGGTCAAATCATAACAACTGGTATATTTGTGTGACAAATTATGAATATGAAATGTGCTTATCACAGACGCTGCGCTACAAGATTTGAAGACTTACCTTTCCTCTGTTCCCACCTTAGTCGCTCCTAAACAACAAGAGCCATTGCTGCTATATTTAGTAGCGACAAATCAAGTGGTTAGCGCAGCACTGGTGGCACAGCGGGAGGTAGATGAAGTAGCAACTGCCGTTGCCGTCCCCTCCGGAGAGGAAAGTGAACCCGTCCCGGCAAGGTCAGATGCAGTTCAAGACAAGGAAGAGCAAGGCAGCAGAGACAGTTCCAAGATCACGGCAAGGAAGAAGGTGGTGTAGCGCCCAGTGTACTTCGTCAGCTCCGTATTGCAGGGGGCTAGGTCAAGGTACTCAGGTGTGCAAAAG
This sequence comes from Thinopyrum elongatum, assembly GCA_011799875.1. Lineage (NCBI taxonomy): Eukaryota > Viridiplantae > Streptophyta > Magnoliopsida > Poales > Poaceae > Thinopyrum > Thinopyrum elongatum. The sequence goes on from CM022298.1 coordinate 298,467,930, forward strand.
TTGATTTTTGGCCTCATCATGGCCTCAAGGAAACTGCGCCACTACTTCCAAGCCCATGAGATCACGGTTGTTACCCGCTTTCCCTTGCAACGCATACTCCAAAACCCCGTGGCCACTGGCAGGATCATGGAATGGGCTCTGGAGTTATCCAGCTTTGGTTTGAAGTTTGAAGGCACATCAACTATTTAGATACGAGCACTGGCAGAGATCATTGCGGAGTGGACGCCAACCCCTGATGAAGAAGTACTAGAGACAGTCATCCCCAGCAAAGAAGCGCCCCAAGAATGGATTATGTATTTTGATGGTGCCTTCTCCCTACAAGGTGCAGGAGCTAGCGTGCTTCTTGTTTCTCCCACTGGAGAGCACCTTAAGTACGTCGTTCAAATGCATTTTCCCCGGGAGAAGGCTACCAACAATACTGCAGAGTATGAAGGGCTCCTTACCGGGCTCAGGATTGCAACAGAACTGGGAATCAAGAAGCTGATCATCCGTGGAGACTCACAACTTGTGGTGAGACAAATCAGCAAGGATTATCAAAGCCCATTGATAGAGGCATACGTTGAGGAAGTGAGAAAGTTGGAGGAACACTTTGACGGATTACAAACAGAGCACGTACCACGTGCGGAAAACAACATTGTTGATCATCTGTCGAAGTGCGTTGCGCAAAAACTCCCTGTGGAACCAGGGACTTTTGTTCTCCATCTGACTCAAACCTCCGTATCCCTAGCAACAATGGCCAGCAAGAGGAGGAAACTGAACTCCGGCAAGCCTCTGTCGGCAAAGCTTCCTGAAGCCCCCTGCAGAAGGCTTGGCGGGAACAACTCCCCTTCGGTCAGTGAGCTGCACCCTCCCGCCGAACTACCAGTCTTTGCGGTCGAGGCGTGCGATCCTATCGACGAGGAGATGCCACTAGTCCTTGTTGCCGAGCCCTAGGCTCCAGCTTGGCCGCAACACATTGTTTGTTTCCTCCAAACAGGAGAACTTCCCGAAGAACAAGAAGAAGCTGAAAGAGTAGCTCGGCGGGCCAGTATGTATCAGTTTGTTGACAACACGCTATACAGAAGAAGACCCAATGGTGTGAAATTGAAGTGCATTTGCTGGGAAGATGGAAAGGAACTGCTGGCAGAGATACACAAGGGTATGTGTGGCTCCCACATTGGATCAAGGGCCTTGGATGGGAAAGCTTTCCGGCAAGGTTTCTACTGGCCCACAGCCCTCCAAGACGCAATTGAGCTAGTCACAAAGTGTGAAGCCTGCCAGTTCCACTCCAAGAATATCCATCATCCTCCTCAAGCTCTCCAAACAATCCCTTTATCATGGCCATTTTTGGTCTGGGGGCTCGACATCTTGGGCCCTTTCCCCTGTGCTACCGGGGGCTTTGAATTCTTGTTCGTCGCAATCGACAAGTTTACAAAGTGGCCGGAAGTGGAGCCCGTGAGAAAGGTGACCGCGCAGTCAGCTATCAAGTTCTTGAAAGGATTGGTGTGCCGCTTCGGGGTACCTGCCCGAATCATCACCGACAATGGCACCCAATTCACAAGCCGCGCCTTCATGCAATACGTTCATGCCCTCGAAAGAAAGGTCTCATTTGCCTTTGTGGCCCATCCCAGAAGCAACAGACAAGGTGAGAGGGCGAACGCTGAAGTGCTGCGAGGTCTCAAGACAAGAACTTTTGATAGACTGTAGAAGTTCGGCAGGCAATGGATCGATGAGCTGCCGATGGTTCTTTGGTCCCTCCGTAGGACACCAAATCGAGCTACCGGGCAGACTCCCTTGTCCCTAGTCTATGGGGCAGAAGCAGTTATCCCCACAGAACTCATATTCGGGTCTCCTCGAGTGCTTGCCTACGATGAAGTAGCACAAGAACAGCACCGGCGTGACGATGTTGTGCTAATTGAGGAGAACCTTCTCCGGGCTGCTACGCGTGCTGCATGCTACCAGCAAGCCCTGCGTCACTATCACAGCCGCAGGGTTCATGCCCAGAGTTTTGAGGGAGGCGACCTTGTCCTTAGGCGTGTTCAGTCCGCCAAGGGTGCAAAAAAGTTGACGCCGAAGTGGGAAGGCCCTTACGGGGTAGTACGAGTCACCACACCTGGCGCAGTCCGTCTGGAGACCAGAGATGGCATTTAATTGCAAAACTCATGGAATATTGGGCATCTCCGTAAGTTCTACCCGTAAGGCGCGGCTGTCGGGCCCTGCCCGGCAGCCACCCTTTTGTACAAGCTTTGCCGAAGTTGCATGTAACCCTTTGTACAAAGCCAGGTGCAGACCCTGAGCAACAGACAAATAAACGAAGCGCTGGGGGCCTCCCGAAACTTGCATGCATGCATAACCATATCATGAGCATAGCATGATCATATAGATGAGGTCGCATGAGGCATTGTTTTCATCTGCATTAAGTTGCAGGGTTCTTGCCGTGGACTTGGTCCCGAAGAAAAGAAATGAAGACGAAGCCTACGTGATGGTCCCCGGCAAGCCAAACAGATAAGTTCCTTCTTATCCATATTTGTTCTGTAATTTGAAAACTTGTGCATATGAAAACCCCGCCGCCTTCGAAACATAGGTGCTCCCACCCATTGACTCGAACGTTGCTTCAGTCAGGGTGGTCGCAGTGGCCTTTGACGGAAAAGGCTCGGCGGGCGGATGGTCCCTTTTTATGGTTTTGAGCCCGGCAGGCCTAGCCCCGCGGCAATAAACTGAGGGCACCGGCAGGATGACTTGCCGAGGAGACTTGTTTACTTAAATGTATAGGGGAATTTCACCTCTGCATGGATATGATACATGCACAAGTGCCCGGCAAGGCTTGTCTTTTTCATTAATATGCTGATAAGCAAGTACAGATCTTACAGAACACAAACATGGGTAAAGAAGTTTACATTATTTAGACTAAAGTTTGGCCGATGCCTACATATTTTAAACTGAAAAAAGATAAGTGCCCTGTAATCCCCTTCTTGTCCTTATCCTCCTAGGAACTGCGACAGGAGGCCAAGAGGGCAAAAGGGGTGCCTGGGGAGAAGCCCAGCCTGACTCCATCACGCTCCAGGACAAGGAGCTCGGCAAGGTCAGGAGGGCACGGACGAAGGCGATGGTGAAGAGAGTGGCGGAAGGGTCCTCCTGACCACCGCCACCAGGGCTAGCAGGACACGGCAGGGCGAACGAAGTTGCAGCCCGCGAGGAAGCCTGCCGGGGTCCAGCTGGAAGACTGCTGGAGGAGCCCGGGATACCATCCCCACACCTGCATCCAACTCCCCGGCAAATCACCTTGCCGGGAATAAGACACAGGTGCAGACGATGGTGTACCCACCTGACGATGACGGTGCGGCTGGCGTTCAGCCGGAGTCAGAGCTGTCGCCCTCCCCATCAGCGCCGTCATCATCGCCATCACTGTCCTCCTCGTCGCTATCGCTCGAGGAGGAGCTTTCATCATCAGTCTAGCTCTCCGCGCAGCACCCTAAGCGAGCTCCCGAGCATCCGAAAACCTTGATGGAGACCTGCTCGACATCCATTAATTTAAAATGGAGGACGTGCCCCTCCGACAAATTGTGAGCGCGGGCGAAGGTCTTCCAGCCGCGTCGGAAGACATGAGGGGCGGGGAAATCCACGTCCACCCGCATGCTGCCATTACAGCAACCCCTCATGTGCAGCTTCAATGCGCGTGGTTGTTCAAGTTCCATCACCCTCGCAAATGGAGTAGGGAGGTGGAGGCGGCCATGCGGGGGCTTATACAACCTGATGATGAACTCCAGCGGTCAATCTCCGACATGGCCTTCTATTGGGAGATGATCGGTCGGCGGAGGTGCGATCAGAGCACGACCCTGTCCTCCTTGACCCCGGGCACCACGGCGACCGCGACCTCGCCCCCTCCCACCTCCTCTCGCGGTGGGCTCCGCCGCCACATTCTTGATAGGAGGAGGGAGGTGCTGTCGAGCAGAAGCCCTCATCGCCATGACCGGAGGACCTCCACGACCCCTGCCGCTCATCATGGTAGACGAGAACTGCTAAGGGTAAGGAAGGGGTGAGATGTGTGGAGAAGCTCCTCGCCTTGCATTCCTTTTTTATAGGCAAACGGGGTTGGGGGCTGGCTCCTCTGCCTGAAGGCAGCCACCCTACTCCTCCAATCCGGCTTCCCCGTGCCACCAACGGCTCGTGGAATCAAGACCGGCCCTCAGCACCAATCCATGGCATCTGGGTTTCTGCCATGGCACGCATTTCCACGCCCTTTGCATCCACCACCAACCCCGTGCGACGCATGTAGTACGCGTGGCGGAAACACTAGAAAATGAAAGGATAATGGAATGGCAGTTACCACCCCGTGAACGCGGGACGTGGGTAGCCCATGGAACGTGGCTCATAATCTCCCCACGACGTCTTCCACGACGCGCGGGAAAACAGGAAACTGACTCAAGCTCAGATTAATGAAGAAGCAAAGAAGATCTCAAAGGGTGGGCTACCGCAACCTCCCTGCCTGTGTACTGGATAGGGCCTACCCTGACGACGCTCGGCAGCGCATTCAGGCCAGGTCCGGGGGCTCCTGTCGGTGCAACAAACCCCAGGTGTGTTGCCCATACTGTACATAGGCTCGAGAACAAGGTTGCAACATCCAAGACAAGGCCAAGCAGAAGAGATCAGCTATTTGAGAAATCAAAGGGCGGATCAAGAAGACCAAGACCAACCAAAGGAGCAAGATACCACTAAGGGAAAACCTCCCCTGCCGGGCAGGCGAGCCTGGCGGGGACGAGGTTGCCCCGAAGACAAGTCTCAGGCTTGCCCCGATAGGCTTGCCGGGGGACACTGAGGGCGGATTACCCCGCCAAGGCTCCACCGCTCAACCTCAGAGCAATGCAAGTCATCGATCGATGCGGTGTCGAGCCCCCAAGAGGCTAAGTGGCCATTCTTTGGCACGTGGCAGCCACTTCCAGACGAAATCACCTCCAAATGACACTCGTCCAGTGATGTCTCACGCAGGCAGGCGAGAAGGTGGCCGAACAGCATGGCATGGCTTGCCGGGCTATGCTATGATGTGACACTAAGTGGCGCATTTAATGCGCTCTGTCCTGTCTGCAGAGTTAGGTATGATGGCACTGTTTGCTGTTTAATCAGTACAGAATGGCTGATTTGCCATTGTGGTGACCCCTTGATCTATAAAAGGAGGGCCATGGCAACCTTAGAAAGGATTCGGACCCTTGTACACTCATACGCGCGTAGCTGCTCTCGCCCTGAGGCAACCTTGCCGGGCCGGAGCGCTGCATTTCCACCACGGTCCTCTCATCAATCCACCAAAGCAGGAGTAGGGTTTTACGCCTCGCGGCGGCCCGAACCTGGGTAAAAACTGCTTGTGTGATCGTTGTCACGCTGCCCCACGCCCTCCGCTCTTTGTGCAATGCCTCCTTCCCCCCTACCGAACCACAAGGGGCCGATGGCCCCATAGGTGGCCGTGTTTTCCAATGACAAGCAAGGTGCAACGAATTCTTCCTGGGGGGTACTGATCTCTTGATCGAGCAATGAATCGTTTTCTTTTTGAAGATCATCATGAGACGCTCTCAACTCTCAAGATCTTGCTTCCTCTGAAGAAATTCATAGGACAACTTCTCGTGTTCAGCTGAGAGGGCCATGTGATGACTTTAAGCTCATCATACTTTGACTAAAGACATTTGAGATCGTCGGTCAAAGCCTGAGTACGTTCCATTTCATTGTTCAACATGTCATCGCTTTTGTCTAATAGATTTTGAATTCTTCCATAGAAGTTTGTTGCCTAGTCGAGATATTCACTACTGCAGGATGCTGCTAATGTGACACTACAATCAGAGACCCTTCAACGAAACTGTGTGCGATGCATAAATCGCAAACTATGTAGTAGTTAAACCGTCACAAATAATACAAACCGTTTGTGATGGTGGAGACATCAAAGACGATTCAGATTATAGGTGTGTGTGCGATGCGTGGCATACAATTGATCCATCTGAACTGTTTGTGATGAGCCAGAACAACCAAAATGGTCAGCCATATCAAGGTGTGTGCAATAGGCAGCATACAGTTCAGTCGGATGAACTGTTTGCGATGATCGAGATGAACACAAATGATTTAGCGTAACAAGATGTGCATGATACCCGGCAAAAAGGTCGATAATCAGAATTGTGTGCGATCATTATAGACAGCGCATATGATTTTTTGTTGTGAATTGTGTGCTCGATAGGGCACACAATTTAAGAAACCAAGCTGTGGGCGATAATGTAAAAGGTCTTTGTTGTATATGTATTTCTAACTGTCTGCGATTAGACTGACAGGGAAATAGAGATAACGAATTAATATTAGCGAACGACAACAGAGATATAGACAGTCTGCTTAATTTAGTCCTTCTTCTTCTTGTTTTTGTTCGATGGCCCCGCGGCATCATCTTGGCGAGGACGCTTCTTGCCGCAGACCGTTGGCTTTTCATCACCGCCGCTGTCATCATCGTCATTGTTGTCGTCCTTCTCCTCCTCCTCCTCGTTCGACCATTCCTCCTCATCATCATCATGATCCTCTTCTTCGTCCTCCAATGGCTCCTCGTTCGTCTGGATGTTATCTGACGACTCAGGTGGCGGCGTCCCTTCCATGATCCAGATAAAATCAAGGTCTGGGCTCGATGCCAGACTCATGGAAGACGAGCGGGATGATTCTGATATTGACCTATCATGGGGCGCCAGACTGCTGGCGGAACTATCGTCCTCGCTATCGCTCGACATGGTTGCGGTACGTATACAAACCGCAAGAAAGCGAGAATGCAGAGTGTGTGAAAGTGTGTAGCGTGGCCGTGTGGGACGATGAAGATTGTGGACACTAAAGCGGGGTATGCAGAGAAGAGGAATGCCAATTGAAGCGGGGGATTGACGGATTATCTAACCGACTTGGCAGGCAGTTAGAATACTGATATAATCAACCGCAATTATTAGTACCCAGTCACTCCAAATTCCCACGGTTGCGCAATTCTGAATGTGATAATTATGCAAACAGGTTGTAGCGTCCAAATGTAAAACAAGCATTTTTCATACTTCCTCCGTACCGACGACCAAGGTGGGGAAAAAGAGAGAACTTGATGTTTATTTGCTAATCAATACCATTGCATGCAGAGAATTTACCATTGCATGTTATGCTAAGTAGTCTCAAGTCATTGAATGCATACACGGCCCATGACTCTTATTGGTTGATTTCTTTTTCAGGAGAAAAAACAGGGAACGATTTTTGGGATTATTTGGTTTTCGTAATGTGACTTATGCACCAGTATGAAGGGAGCAGGACAGTTGGCAAGCAATAGATAGAGCTCTGCTTATTGGTGTAGCGAGTAATAATCATACAAAACTCCTAATCATCATTGCAAATAGCACATAGAAGATGGCTAATGCGACAACCACAACTACACATGCTAGTTCCTTCTTGTCTCTTGCTTTCATCTCTTGCCTGTGATTGATTCTTTCTTGCTTCACCGTACTGATTTTACACTCCAGATCAGTCAGTTTCTTCTTCGGCTTTACGTTATCTTCTGCGAGCTTGGTGATAACACTCTGAGCCCTGCTATGCCATTCTTCATCCAGCCAGTTAACAAAGGCGAAAGCCTCATATCCCTGCCAATGTTAAATAGTATTCAGGATGAGCGGTGGCATTAACTCAACTAAAATGATGAACTTAGTACTAACTTCTAAGGGGCAACTGAGAAACCATTTGCCAATGTTGAATCCCTCCGTGCATACATGTCGAGCAGGAGTGTGTCCTGGTGGCGCAAAACTTGGAGTCGAACTCATGTTGCGGGAGTCTGGAGTCATACTCCGGATCCGGCGGTTGATCGCTTTCCTGGGTGTGTGTGTGGGCGGGGGGTAATTCAGGACAGATTGAGTAGGGAGTTACTTTGGACATGACAAAATAGATCGCGATATATTGGAACCTGACAAGACGATTCGGATCCATAGTACACCTGCCATCTGACGACCTTAGGCAAGTGCCCGGCGATGACCGCCGCCTGGGCGGCACCGCCCATCGCGCTGCCGAGAGTGGTGATATGAGCAGGAGCAGCCACTCTGAAACCATCAACACCACTCGTCTGCATTCCCCCACTATCATTGCCACACGAGGGAATTTGGGGGCTAGGGATTTGGAGGCTATCTAGGGATTTGGGGGAAATGGGGAAACTGTGGGGATCTGATAACGGTCGGGAACTACTTGTCGCACTCTGTTGTATACGGCACATGGTTTATACATGTTGTTGGTGTTCGGTATTACAACTTCACACAGTATTTCCACACCAAAACCGTGTGAGAAGACAACGTAGGTGTGGCATGATTGCCGTGACATAAAAATATGTGATGTACTACCCTGTACATATGGGGATGCAATAATTGAGTTAATACTTAGGATAAATAGCCTCTCTGCGGCTACCCGTCAAAAAATAAAAATAGCCGCACTGCAGATAGAGATGGCGGCGGCGGCCGAGGCAGCGGCTACTGGATAGGAGGTCAATCGTTGGTCAGTCGGTGGTGGCAGTGTGATAGGAGGTCAATCCTCGGTCTCCGGCAGGAGATAGCAGGAGCTCAATCCTCAAGGTCGGTGGTAGCATGATTGGAGCACATCCATCGTGGTCGATGGCGGGATAGTGGAGCTCAAACTTCAGGTGATTGCCCCACTACTTCAGGCGGTTGCTCCTCGACCCTGCTATCTCGGTGTGTCGCGGCATCGCGCTTCTCTGTCTGCTAACTGGAGGTCACCGCGCGGCTAGTTAATTAAGGTATTCTTTTTGTTGAGTGGCTTAATTAAGGCATTCAGTTCATAAGGGTAGTACTGTAGTACTGTGCGTGTAAATTAACTGGCCATTAATTTTTGTCATCGCACGGCTAGATAACAATATGGAGCACCCTTAGTAATTATGAAAATAAAATCTTATGATTTATGCACGCATCTTTGGGCATCAATTAATCCATGTATTCATGTTGTTTTTTCGAATTACTCCTCGCGTGGTGCGGATTGTGGCACCCCGGCTCAGAGAGACCGGAACACCCCGTATTCCACCCCAGAGATCATGTCTTCTGGAATACGACACTGCTTGGCATAGAACAAATCAGCTCTTATTACAAATGATATGGATACAAAGGTTCCAATATCACAATGGATTACATCGGCATGGCGACACTATGCCTGACAGGTTGCTCTATGCTAGCAGCAGAATAACTCGTAGCAGCGGAAAAATGACGACAGTGATGGACTCCACTCCGCAGGGACTCTGGCTGGAACACTTATCCTAGCTCACAAACTCAGGATCCTCGGCAATCAAGCAAACACAGCATGACCTGCAAACTGGCATGACACGCCAGGTGAGTACTTTGAATGTACTCGCAAGCTCACAGCAACTAAAAGCAATCAATACAAACAACAGCATGGCATTTACAGGTTACTTAGCAATGTTGAACATGATACGGCTAGAATAGTATGGACATGTCATGAACATAAGAACATGATGATACTAGCGTGCAACATGTTAACAATATCATGCCCCAACTTACTCTGCTCGGGGTTACCTCGTAACCACCACATGAATCACTTACCATCATGGTCATCACACGATCACCTCAGGATCAAATCAATTTTGGTATTAACAATACCGTAGTAATCATTACATGACCACAAGGAGCTTGACCTTTACCCATGATTATTGCATAACACCACAAATATCAACCAATCTCGGTATCGACGATACCACTGGGATCCTCTCCTGATCACATAAAGATCAACCAACTTCTTTCCTCATCGAACCAGGGTTATTAATATACATGTTATTATTACTGTTGACCCATAGTGTGACCTACTACGAACTGTGCCAGTATCCACGGGTGTGGCTATCGATAAATTATAAACTCTGCAGAGGTTAGTATACTATACCCACACTACGGAACCCAAGGCCTTGTGCTCCCATTCGGGTGGACCAACGGCGTTCCAACAAAACTGATCTATTACATGACACTCTCCTGGCCACTCCGACAAACTCCCCTTTGGGCTAAGTCATGGGTGTCCCCGATGTCACCTCATGACATCCAATGGCCACCATCGTGGCAAAACTAAAACGGTCCCAAACGGGGACAATGGTATACCATACAACAATGGGCACACAAGGCTTGTGGCCACCTACCTGATCAGGGTAGCGTGCGCACATAACCTTCCCTCGTTGATGGCACCGGCGAGAGGCATGACAATAAACCCAATCAGGGCCCCCCATAAGGCAAGTGTGGCTGCGCTGGTCAGCTCGATTCGATGGCACTATGACTCAGCCAACAGTTGTTCAAGTTTGATTAATATCCGGTTAAACTTCAAAAGTAATGAGCTGAGTCATATTACAATAACATGATGAAATGAGCATGATATCAACATGAACATGGATAGGAAACATAACCATTAACATATGAAGCATTAGCATCAACAATAATAAAGCACTTAGACTACTCGATGCAGAGGAACATGACATAGCGATGATCATGCATATCGGAGATACTTTTCATAACTAACGATAATCATGCATCAGATGAACATCACTATCACTAGAATGACATAAATACCATCATGAAATACGAGAACAATACTACAAGCAAGTAACCACATATCTAACAAAGTGCATAAAAGCATAGCATGATGGTAAGCAGGGATCCACAAGCATAACCGAAACAGCAACGTCAATAGTAAATGAGCAAACATTTATTAAACATTCAAGTAGAAACCATGGCTACCGCAAATCCATCATGCAAGTGGCTATCGTGGCTTGCCTGGGGATGACGAATACTCCGGGAAGACGTGCCGTGAAGTCACGGGAAGATTCGCCGGAATGGATTCTCTCCCAGAGGGGGCTGATTAGAGGCAAGGGCAAATTGGTCATTTCTAGTATGTGAACACATAGTGAAAATGGAACCAACAGAACGGGCTCGACAAGATGAAGACGTGGGCTTCGGAACCACTTGATTCGCAGTTATGGTTGCAAAGATACGGACGGAAGAAGATCAGGGACTAATCTGCAAAAAATTTCCTCACAAACAAGTCCCTGGCGACTGAAAACAGAAAGCGCCTTTTCTGAGAATACGCCTTCTATACATAGAAAACGTATTTAGAGTCGAAGTAGAATGAAAATACGCCTTCTTCAGTGGAAAACGTATTCAGAGAATACATTTCCACTTAACCGAGTGGATAAGGTGGGTAGGGGATGACAAGTGGGACCGAGGAGGAGGCGGGGCCCACCTGGCTCGGGTCTTCTTCCTCCTCATCCTGCCTCCGATGGAAACAGAGAAGGCGAGGCAGGGGAGGGCGCCGGTGATGGCCTGGCCGGCTCCGGCCACCTCCGGCCAATGGGAGGCCACCGGCGGGCTCAGGCGACAGCGCCATGTCCGTCCAGAGGGGAGGCAGGCACCGGGGAGCGGTGTGGCTGCAATGGCTTGGCGAGGCAGAGAGCAGGTGCGGGCGGCAGCCGTTCTAGGGGGCGGTGGCCTCAGGCACTCCGACGATGGGGCGACGGGTGGGAGAGGTGCACCGACGAGTGGGGGAACTAGTGGAGTGGTCAGGGGGTAGAGGAGGAGCTCGGCTCGCCGGAATTTAGGCCGAGGCCGAGGCGGCAATGGTGGACGGCGGCGGACAGAGGCGAGGTGGAAGGGCTCCGATGGGAAAGGAGGGATGAGAAGAGAGCGGCAAGCTGCGGAGGAGGGCGGCCAAGCTATTTATAGCCGAGGGAGATCTCAGGAGCGCTCGAGAAGCTCCGGCCGACCGAACAATGGAGGAGCAGAGAGCTTAGCGTCACGGGCACGGCGATGGCGATGCAACACCGACGAGATAGGAGAGGGCAGCAGAGGGGAAATGATCGCATGGTCACGGGGCAACTACCAGACATGGAGAGGACTCGAGAAGAGGAGGTAGCGGACGAGCACAGCGCCGCGGTTTGCTAGAGAGCGCGGACGTGCATGCTGGCCACGCAGTCACTGCGTGAACAGGTGCACGTGGTTGCACCCTGGCTGGTCGACCATGTCCAGTAGATTGGTCATTCGAAGGAGAAGGACAAAAAGGAAAGAAACGGGCATAGTGCCTAATAAGGTGACCACAGCTAGCAGATTTGCTCAGGAACATCAAGGTGTTTCTGCTGTGGTGAGGAAGATACAAGAGGAGATAGGGACTGGTCTTTGCATGAGAGCGATCACATGCTATGAACACTGTGTTGGACAAAACCAAGCTCAAATGGAGAAGAAAACATAGCACTTGCTGTACAATGCTCTACACTGGATAGAAATGCAAATCTTGAAGGGGCAGTCACATATCAAATGAGATTGAGCTGAATTTTGGAGGAGGTAAGTTATTTGAGAATATGAAGCTACTGTAAAAGTGTCATACCATTTGGATACACCAAATTGGTACTTGCTTCACAAAGCTCCAATCTGAACAGAATTTTAGAAAAACATTAGAGGGAAAATGGCTAGATAAAATGAGCCCAAATTTGGTGGAGAGATGTTATATGGGTAGGGGCATGTCCTGGTAAATTTTCAGCAATAGTGAGGCAATATAAAATATAGTTGCTTCACAACCTGAAAATCTGACCAGAAACCAAGATTTGATGCTGAGCTCACACAGAGTGATGACATAAGCTAAAATTTGGAGGAGAGTCATTATTTGGCTATATGAAGGACCTTGAGAATTTTCAACTCATTAGGATATGCCTAGCTTGTACTTCCTTCACAAGGCCTCTATTTGAACAGAAACTTTGAAAAATTGCTCAGGAATATTCACTAGGCAAACTGAGTTGAATTTTGACATGAGGCAATGATATGGGTAGGAAAGAGTGCCCAAAAAGTTGGGGGACAAACAAGCAAAGATAAATGGCACTTCCTTCACCAAGTGCTAGCTAGGGCAGAATAGGAAAAGGAATATTTGTGAATTATTTTTGAACATGGCAAGGAAGGATTTTGACATATCTATGGAAGATATGTCCCAAAGGATTTATTAGAATTTTGTGGGATTTTTGTGGATGCCCGAAAGGTAGGTTGCTTCACAACCTAGGGCAAATAGGACTATTCCTTTAATATAAAAAGGAAAATTCCCAATAAAAAGAATATTGGAATTTGGTCCAAGATAAAAATGATATGATCTTGGGATGGAAATGAGGATGACAAGCCACTTGGGAGCTTGAAAAGTGATGATCTTCCCAAGTTTCAGGATCACAGCGGCACAGAAAAAGGAATCAAAGCAATAAACCAAAGAAAAAGAAAAAGAAAAAGCCAAAATCCAGGGTGTTATACAGATGTAACATTCTGCATGGATGAAGGATCGGAGAAGCTCAGATTTTATCCGTGGCATGATGGAGTTCATCAATGTCAGGACCCCGATCCTAAGTCACACCGATCTAGCATGTAACACATGATATCACTTTGCAGCCTCACGCATGGTATCCCCATGGGTGCCACCTTACCTGGCCCGGGACCGTCTGCGCCTTTTGGCTCATGTATATGATAGTGTCGCTAGCATCCATATGACAGAGAACCCGGCCCGACATACCTAGTTGTAAGCCCAAGGTGGCACTAACTTACAGGGACAGGCATACATGACCCAACAATGCACGTGTCGGTCAACATCGTGTGCAACCGAGTCGTAGCAAGCTACAAGGACTCCAGCAAAACGCCGCGTGACATTTCCCCGAAGGGACAGACACAGGAGCAAATAAGGAAACATGCGGATCATCCCATGTGTTCTGGAGCAGTAGCAAGCTACCATGGCTCAGTGGAAGCACTAGGAGACATTTCCCCATAAGAGAGGCTACCAAGAATAAACAACTAGATTGTCGGATCCCACGCATACCCATACACGTTACATGTACGCATAACATGCACGATATGTGTAGATACAACATGGCATCACAACATAACTCAACAACTCATATAGATAAAGGCACAGAAGAGCCTCATAGCATTTATTACAAACAGGGGTCACATGACCCAACATACAGAGCATACAAGCAAAGGAACCATAACATGTCTGAGTATAGACAACTATAAATGAAAAAGGCTGAGAAGCCTGACTATCTACAAGACCCTCCCAAGGGTACAAGATCGTAGCTGAGGTAACAAGCTAAACGTCGAAGTCCATGCGGAACTACTAGTGAGACTGAAGTCTCTCTACAAAAACATAGATTAAGCAAACATGAGTACAAATGTACCTAGCAAGACATACATCAGAACTAGCTACATATGCATCAGTATCAACAAAGGGGTGGTGGAGTTTAACTGCAGCAAGCCAGCTTTGAATCAGTGGCTATCCTCTGCTACGACTGCTGATAACTCTTTGAGGTGGCGCACACGAGTCCACATATTCACCATATCAATACACCACTATGGATCCGCTCCCGTCTCTCTACGAGAAGGCCATCCATAGCACTCACACTTATCTTGCGCATTTTAGAGTATCCACTTTAACTTGTCTACGAACAATGTAAGCAACCCAGTAGTCCATTACCGTGGACGCGGCTATTCGAATAGATCATGTTAACCCTGCAGGGGTGTACTTCTTCACAAGATTCAAATTCAAACTCCAAAAGAAGCATTTAAAATGCCCTTAATTTGATTAGACCTGATCAGTAGTTAAACTTTGTTCAAACATGCATGGAAATGCCATAAATAGATTCTTTGGATTTTTCTGATAATTTTTCATATATAAATCTTTTCCATCTGAGTTATAGATTAATTTCTATGATTTTTTTATGTTTAAACCATTTTCTGGATTTTCTAATTATTTAGAATTAAACTAACTCCAGAAAAGGAATTACTGCATCAGCACTACATCACCATGATGTCAGCGAGTAAACAGGGCGGACAAGGTCAAACTGACAAGTGGGTCCCGCGTGTTAGTGTCTAACTAAACTAACCTGATTTAGTTAACACTAATCTAACTAATTAGCCGGGCGGGGCCCGCATGTCAGTGACCCAGGGGGGTCAAATCTCTGGTCAACCGGGGCTAAACCACCGGCGGCACGACTCCGGCGTCCACAGACGCGGCGAAGGAACTCGGGCTCGCTCCTCCGGCGGCCAGAGGAGCAGCGGAGAGCGCCCACGGGGAGCTGGAGCTCACCCACGCCCAATGTAGTAGGCGGCAGCAGCTGGGGCGGTCGGAGATGATGGCCACGAGCTTGGCACCGGCGGCCGGAGCTCGGGTGTGTGCGCGAGTAGGCGAGCTAAAGTGCTAGCGAAGACCTGTGCGATGTGGCAAGCATGACAGGCTCAACGGCCGTGCCATTTGGTAGCCGGGGCACATCAGCGGTGAGAGCGGGCGGCGGCACGTTCGGGTGAGAGCGGTGTGGCGGCTACGGTGTGCGAGAGCGAGAACGGAGAGGGGGAGAAGGATCAGTGGCTCACGATGAGTCGGGCGAGGCGAGTCAGGCGAGGTGAGCGGCGAGCTCGGGGAGGGGCCGAAGCAGTCGGGGCGGCGAGGGGGATCTCCACCGATAGGCGGTCGGGGACGAGCTCGGTGAGGCGGAGGAGCGTGTTCGGCAACGGGTGGCGCAGCGAGGAGGTCGAGGACATCGAGGCGGAGCTTGCAAGCATGGCAAGGGGTCGAGGGAGAGATGGTGGCGTCGACTACGGTGCCAGCGTGCTTACGGGCGCGTCGGCCATAACGGGAGAGGACGAGGGAGAGAGCAGGGGGGCGAGTGAGAGGGTCGGAGCGATCCGGACGGAAGCGACGGGGTCACTGCGGCGTCGCGCTGGCCTGGGGCGGCCAGGCAGGCAGGTGGCGTGGCGCGCTGAGCGTGCGCGCGCTGTCCCCCTCTGCCTACTGGCAGAGGTAGGGGGTAACTGGCACCAGGCCAGGTGGGGCGGCCCAGTGAGGTAAGTGTCCTCTGGCCTTTCTCTCTCTCTCTCTCTTTCTGTTTTAGTTTTCTTTTTCTATTATTTGTTTCTGGTTTAGTAAAAAAATGCTAAATCACATTATAAAATCATGAAAATAATTGTGGGCACTTCTGAAATTATTTCCAACAGCCCTCAAATGCTTTCAAGATTATTTGGACATTTAAAAATATTTATAGCATTTAAATGTCCAAATGCAAATACCTTATGATTTAATTCAAAAATCCAAAGTGACCTAGAAAAATGTGCACCATTTTTGGCAGAGGTTCTAGACCAATCCAAAAATGATGAACTTTTGTGAAGGGCATTTTGGGTTCATTGAAACAATTTTCAGTTGAACCTGGTATTTCAGAGGGGTGCTAGGGTTGGATCAATCCCCATTTCAAGTTTCAAAAATTTAAACATGATGACATGAGGAACATGCAATGACAAGCAAAGGCTAAAGCTATAGGGCTGTGACAACTCACCCCTAGTAAACAGGAATCTCGTCCTGAGATTCAAGACGTACGGTAAGAAGACAGAGGGGACACAAAGCTAACACAATCTTCACGATCCAGATTGCACTTCATAAGAATGTTGATTGCTTGCATCATGTTGATCTTGACATCCTTGCTTTCGAGAACTTTGTCCAACACAGTGATGACAGAACAAACTCTACAGGAATCGATCTTCTCAAATATCGAGCAACTCAAGATCAACTCATGGAGTGAGATGTTGAAACATCTCTTGAGCTGAGACACAAAACACACATCGAGAGGGATGGAAGAAACAGATGACGGAGGTTCAATTTGGTAGGCAACAATTCCACGCTGGAGTAGGATGGTGCATGGTTTCAAAGTAGCGAGGAGGTAATTGCCATGATTCCATAACGGGACACCTTGGGAAGGTCACTCGTAGAAGTATTCCCTTGAGTAGCAAAAAGAATTACTTTTGATAAAGAGATCATTGAAACTCTTTATACCAGCCTGAGGCAATCACAATCAATCATTTGAAGGAGTTCAAAAGAATGACATACTCGGACTAGGATGGATGATGTGGACTACCTTGTTGAAGACAACGCAATGAGTGATTTTTCCTTATCATTTGAAATGGATGGGACCCATGGTAAGCTCCCTTTTGAAGATGGTCCCGGACAGCAATTGCCGAGAAAGTCAGCCCATGGTAAGATGGTACACTTACGGGTGCAAGCTGGGAACAAAATGCAAATGATGGGAATGATTCTAGTAACTAGGGAAAAGCTCAACAGTCGAGAATGATTCCACTGTTTGAATAGTTATAGTATAGTCGAAGAAACTAGGAGCTATAGAATCCCTAAGGAACAACTTCTAGAATAAGTTGCAAAAAATCCTCATGGAGAAGATGGATAAATTGCCCATTCAAGATACTATAATAATAGATCTTCCAGCTAGGTGTGTCGGCCAAAACATCAACCTTGCCGGAACCTACATTGTAGATCTTGGAATAGTTCCAACCATCATACCTGCCTGAGATTCAGATTTAGTTGGTAACAGGATATTTCAGACAACATGTGTGGAAAGAAAATTTGCAACACAAGCCGATGAGATGACGTTGCGAGATTCTTAGGAAATGGACTATGGAAGTAAGCTCCAAAACATGAATTGGTTCTGCTACACACATGTGAACATGCTGTCCCAGACAAGCATGACCACATAGTAGTCTTACAACAAACACTACCGAGTTTCGGTGGGGAACCATCATCGAGGATATCAAAGTCCTTGCATAAGGCATGCTCTTAAGAAGGAACTTCTTCTCCTTGAACAAATCAATCAGTGGCTTGGTGTGCTAGGGATACCTATAGAATGAAGGTTGTAAGTCTCCAGATCACAGAATACTTCGCACATATGCATGACTGACTTGGGATGATTCCAGAGGAAGCAAAACTAACTTTCTCAAATTCACGTCGGAAACTTGCATCGAATGCACATGAATTAAAGGAAGTCACTTCTTTCATCAAACATATACTTCATGAGCTGGCACGAAGGAGATGCTTACAAAAGTTTCCAACACTAGCTTGATGTTCAACATGAATCATGGAGGAGATAAAATGCTGCTGATGGGCTCAACAACAGGTCATCGGGATGACCATATAAATGGAATTCCATAATTATGTGAACAAGGACATAGCATTAGTCAGACCAAAAGATATAATGGTGTATGCTCGAGGAGACAACCACGGATAAAACAACATTACAAAATTCGTTGGTACTGATTTGATTTGATGATAGCCCACACTCAAATCAAAGTTTGCACAAGACAATAGATCCAACAACTGATCACGAAGATCAATCGATGAAGATATCATCTTTCTCCAACACACACACAACAGATATCCCTTTAATGAACTAAGTTAGGTAAAGCTTTTATCTTCCAACTCTCCAAGTTGTTTTTTAGCTTAACCAATTAGCTCAGCGGTATCCAACACAGATTCTTGGAGAAGGGGTGTTTTATAGGGATAAACCAACTTGATCACGAACTCAACATAAAAGCCATGGAACAACCTGGTGATACTTCCGTGAAGATATCCAGAAAATCACGAGCCACCGATATGTTACTAAGCTCGAGAACAATCTTGCTTTTCAGGGCAAGACGATATGATCAAAAGAGTGAGGGATTGACACAATCCTAACTCATTGATCGAAGAGTGCACCAGAAATAAGGAAAGGTAGCACGACCAATCTTAGAATGGTGATCTAGTAACCAACATGCTAAGAATGAAATTATCGTCCATTAACTACCAAGCGACGGAGTTGCTAGGAGTATTAATTTCACACATCACGATTCACTTGTCAGTATTCCGTTTACAATAACACGAAAACTGAGGAATGAACAATGATGGCAAGAACTATCACTTCATTAAGAATTCAGAGGATGGTGTGGAATTCCAATGATATTCCTGACGTAAAGATGGTAATACTCCAAGGTAGAACAGAACAAACGCTGGATTGGCATTTTGATCTGTGGAATACAACTATTTTGACCAGTCCAAGAAATGGATGAGGTGCTGGGGTTTATTTCTCCTAGTCATTCCGGAATAGAATGGCTTGACGGACCACAAGAATAATAAGCATCGATAACACGAATGCACAACTACTCCTGACTATCAACTGATAAATGAACGCCGGAATATAACTGAAGAGGGACAACTCATAGGAACATATGATTTTCTGGGTTGTGGATGCATAGATTAGTATGTCGAACAAGTTCAACATATTTCTTCCGAATAACCCATGCAGAAGAGGAAGGACTGGCAGATTCACAATGTAGAATCGAGAACTCATCAAGAGCGCTCTTATTGTGATCTTTTGGTTCAAAAGAACTTCTGCCAAGAATGGTTCATGGTATTTGGAAGGATGATATACCACGGACCTCGAGGACTATCACAAAGGTTACTAATAACCTAAAGGAATGAGCAAACACTATCAACAGGAAGTGAGTAGAGTGATTCCTGGGTTCAGGAACCCAGAAATAGAATACCTACTAACTAATAACATCACAAGATGCTTTCGAGAATGGTGGCCAGAATCATCACACTGGGAACATAAAGCATTGCTAGATTACTGGGTGGTTCTCTAGGATACCCTAGTGTCATAATAATAGCTTCAACATATATGTCAAGGCAATGGAGTACCCCAACAGACCGTTTAGTGTGCTTAATCTGGCCCAAAAGGACATCGGGAACTGGAAGAAGGATTTTGCAAATGCATCAGACTATTTAGAAATCTGGGATGACTCGGACAGCATAACGACTATAAATGCTCAAAAGGATTTGAGACATCCCGCAAAATGGTGGCATAACCACTCATCATTACAATATCAAGGTTCCGAGACCAACTGTCAACACACAAAAGTAGTAGGAACTGAACTGAGGCTTGAATCCATCAATCCTATAAGTCTACGGATTAGTAACACGTGATCCTGATAGAAAGAATGAGAAGCCTAGTTCTTAATCCCTGTAGGAAAGAAGAGGGTGACTCAGATCAGAATGACACAGGGATAAGGAGTAAAAAAGAGCCTTACGTTCCCTTCCACAATCAATTCCCTTATATAACTAAAGCATTTCTAGACTCAACTTCAACCAGTTTGGCTTGGTAATCCTACAGGCAGTCAGGCTCTGATACCAACGCTGTCAGGACCCCGATCCTAAGTCAAACCGATCTAGCATGTAACACATCATATCACTTTGCGGCCTCACGCACGGTATCCCCACGGGTGCCACCTTACCTGGCCGGGGACCGTTTGCGCCTTTTGGCTCATGTATATGATAGTGTCGCTAGCATCCATATGACAGAGAACCCGGGCCGACATGACTAGCCCTAAACCCAAGGTGGCACTAACTTACAGGGACAGGCATACATGACCCAGCAATGCACGTGTCGGTCAACAGCGTGTGCAATCGACTCGTAGCAAGCTACAAGGCCTCCAGTAAAACGCCGCGTGACATTTCCCCGAAGGGACAGACACAGGAGCAAAGAAGGACACATGCCGATCATCCCATGTGTTCCGGAGCAGTAGCAAGCTACCATGTCTCAGTGGAAGCACTAGGAGACATTTCCCCATAAGAGAGGCTACCAAGAATAAACAACTAGATTGTCGGATCCCACACATACCAATACATGTTACACGTACGCATAACATGCACGATATGTGTAGATACAACATGGCATCACAACATAACTCAACAACTCATATAGATAAAGGCACAGAAGAGCATCATAGCATTTATTACAAACAGGGCTCACATGACCCAACATACAGAGCATACAAGCAACGGAAGCATAACATGTCTGGGTATAGACAACTACAAATGAAAAAGGCTGAGAAGCCTGAGTATGTACAAGACCCTCCCAAGGGTACAAGATCATAGCTGAGGTAACAAGCTAAACGTCGAAGTCTACGTGGAACTACTAGTGAGACTGAAGTCTCTCTGCAAAAACATAGATTAAGCAAATGTGAGTACAAATGTACCCAGCAAGACTTACATCAGAACTAGTTACATATGCATCAGTATCAACAAAGGGGTGGTTGAGTTTAACTGCATCAAGCCAGCTTTGACTCAGTGGCTATCCTCTGCTACGACTGCTGATAACTCTTTGAGGTGGCGCACACGAGTCCACATATTCACCATATCAATACACCACTATGGATCAGCTCCCGTCTCCCTACGAGAAGGCCATCCATAGCACTCACGCTTATATTGTGCATTTTAGAGTATCCACTTTCCCTTGTCTATGAACAATGTAAGCAACCCAGTAGTCCATTACCGCGGACGCGGCTATTCGAATAGATCATGTTAACCCTGCAGGGGTGTACTTCTTCACACAAGCTCTTGCCACTTACCACCATGTACACGTCATGTATCTCGGCAACCTTCAAGCAGAAGCCTGGCGAGGGTGTCGGCCACGACTTGACTAACCACGCAAGTCTCTAGTCTAGGTTTATCGCCTATTAAGGTTCCATCCGCAGGGAGTCCGGCCAAGGTTTCCACTACGGCCCCGAACGATGTGTGCAGGGTTCCTGAGGCACCAAATGGGCGTCTCGGTACACCAGGCCATGTACCTACCACATCACAGCCCACCCCTAGGGTCAGCGCTGCGCACGGCCTTCAGTATACTACAAACACCAGAAACTACTTGCAACTCCTGGACCGAGGACAAAATGATTAATAAGCCGAGAGAGTCAATTAAGGATCCCAATGTGTGGTAGTAACTGTCTTGGATCACAAACACAGAACTCAGTTCCTGAGGATGGTTTCAATGAGACAACCCACCATGTACTCCTACATGGCCTCTCATCGCTACCTTTACCAAATCATGTTCACACACTTAGCTCTCGACAGTAGGACATGTTCACACCATTCCAATCCATCCCAGATGAATCAGACCTAACACAACTCTAAGCATGGCAGGCATAACTGTCGGTGTACTAGAATAGGGGTACCCTAGTACCCCGTACTTGTGCACGGGCAGTAGTAGCATCCCGCGGCCAGGCTTGCGGGAGGACAGCCAGAGAGAAGCTCAAGATTATTAAGCCATTCAAGAACAAAGTATACAAAGCAAGAGTTAAGGCCCCGGCAAGAGGAGCTTGCCGGGAGGGACAGCTGAGGCCCAGCCTGGGCATTGCTGAAGCAGAGTACTTGCCGCGGCAAGGTACTTGCCCCGGCAAGTCATTGGCTGCGGCAAGGTATTGGCTGCGGCAAGATAGCGGCTGCGGCAAGGTACTTGCCCCGGCAAGTTACCTTGCACGGCAAACTATGGGTTGCGCCAAGCTGTCAGGTGCGGCAAGGTCTTGCCGCGGCAAGCGTTACTGTACCACTGTGCTACTGTGCTGCTCCGGTGCCTCTGCCAGCGTGGCGCTCTGGGTCCTTCCAAGCGTGCGTGGCAGGGCACTGTGTAGACGGCGGTGCACTGTAGATAGCGGTGCAGCAGCAGGTGGGATAGGCTTTTCCCACGTCCACGACGTCCGGGTACATGTATGTGGACAGCAAAGGCATGGGCATTTAATGCCCTTTTCCCCTGCCGTCAGTGGTAGGTAGGATATGTCATCCTGGTAATAGTGCCCTTACTGTAGCAACTTTCCACCTCTACCTTTACTATTTGCCACCTGTTGGTGACCCCTTTGTGCGTATAAAAGGAGGCCCATAGGCAACGTGAAAGGGGAGAGGAACTGGAAAAGGGAGAACTCCAGTATTGTACGCAGCTACTCGGTACTGTAGCGCTCCTGGAGCTAGAACAATCATACAGATAATAAACCAAAAAAAGCAGGAGTAGGGTTTTACGCATCCGTGCGGCCCGAACCTGGGTAAATCTCTCTCGTGCACTGTCGTGTTCTTCGCTAGATTTGCTCTTCGCGCGACCGTCTCTCCCTGCCGAGCGTAAAGGGGTCCTTCTCTGGGTCCCATAGGTGATCGCGGATTCGTCCCCGACATCTTTGGCGCGCCAGGTAGGGGGCAGACAGGTTGTGTGAACCTAATCTAGCAATTTGCGCGCTAGTTTTTGGGCCATTCTTCGTCTTATGGCTCCAAAAAAGAAGACTTCAGCCATCGGTGCGTCCACGTCCAACCCGCCTGCTCCCGTGCAGGAGGGTGCCGACGTGATTGCGGCTGCTGGGGGGACTGGAGAGCGAGAGCTCCTATTACCTCCACCTGTCCAAAACCGGGCCAGCAACGCCAATCTTGGCGCTGCTGGGTCTGGGAACGCAGCGCTGCTCGCTGCTGCTGGCCCTGCAAGCTCCAGAAACGGTGCTGCGCGTTCTGGAACGCCTGCGCCGGTTCAGACGCCGCGGCCTTCGCAAGAAGCCCGTGACAGGCAGCGTCCTGACGCCCCAGGTGCCAGGCGCTCCCTGGATAATGAACTTGCGCATCAATCTCGAGATGCGCGGGGTCACCATACGCAACAACACGTTGGCGGGGTCGAGGTGCGGTCGCCTGGGCGTGGAGATGCTCCTTCTAACACTGTTAGGAGTAAGAGCATCCCACAGTCCTCACGCCACTCGATACCTCCCTCACCAGCAGAAGCGTTGGCGCGTGCGCAGCTGCTCCTGAACTTCCCTCCACCAGCAGATAAGCTTGACGAGTGGAGGGCAACCATTCAGAGCCTTCTCAGCTTCGCTGATGCCGACCCGGTGCGCGCGGCCGACAAGAGAACTGGTGACAATGCTATCACCAACAAGAACGGCGAGGGGGCAACAACCGTACACTCCCCACCCAGACGGCCTCGGTCGCCGACACGTCGAAACGACGCCCGTGGCGATGATTCCACGGCGTCGTCTGACCCGCGAGCTCGTCGTGACCAGCGCCTCGTTCTTCAGGAACGCAGAGGAGAAGACGCTCGTACCACTATCGAGCGAAGGAGAGAAGCGCATCGTCAGTCCGACAGACGCGCAGGGCCCGCTGTTGACATGCATGCGCCAGGGGATCCTGGCGACTTGCCGTACGCGGTAAGTTGTCCAGCGTTCACCCGTGAGCTGCGGCAGGTCCAGTGGCCCAATCGCAAGGCTTTCAAGCCTGACGTGCCGGAGAAGTATGATGGCAAGACACACCCGTCGGAGTTCCTCAACATTTACACCATTGCGGTGCAAGCTGCTGGGGGACGAGACGACAAGATTCTTGCTAACTACTTCCCGCTCGTGTTAAAGCGCAACGTCGTCTCATGGCTCATGCACTTGCTGGAGAACTCCATTTCTTCATGGGCGGACCTGTGCCATCAGTTTGTTGGTGCCTTTACTGGCGGTCATCAACCTCATGGCCAGGAGAGTGATCTTCACCTCATCCCCCAGAAGGAAGGAGAGCCCCTGCGCAAATACATTCAAAGGTTCAGCCGCGTACAGTACAACATCCCAGATGTTCACCCCGCTGCGGTTATTAGCGCGTTCCATCAGAACGTGCGTAACCGCAAGATGCGGGAGGAAATGGCGATGACCAAGGTCAGAGACATTGGCCAGCTATATGCTCTCGCCGACAAGTGTGCGCGCGCTGAAGAGGGAAGGAAACTTCCCGGTGAAGGTGTTGGCGCAGGGGGGAGCTCTGACAGCGAAGGTACCGACCCGGCAAAGAAGGGCCGGCGGCGGAACAACAGGAAGAAAAAGGGCAAAGCTGTGCTTGCCGTCGAGCAGTCCAGCGGCAACGGCAGCGCCGACAAGGCCAAGGTCGAGGGCTCCGACAAGGAGATTGCCGCGTGCGCCAACTGTCAGGCCTTGGCGGCTGCCGACAAGCAGGACGGCTCCGACAAGCAATATTGCAAGATCCACTGCACCAAGGGACACGATCTCCAGAACTGTCGACGAGTCGAGCAGCTTGTCGAACAGCAGAAAGCTGAGTATGAGAGGCGCGACAATGAGAAGGTCCCAGAAGGTGCTGGCGGGTCCGGCAAGAAGCGCACTGCCCGAGGAGGGCGTCGCGGCAAGGCCAAGCAGCAGCAGAGAGACAGGCCTCCTCGTGGCCGCGACAAAGATGATGATGATGATGATCTAGATGATGAAGAATCCAGTGAGCACGAATTTCAGAAAGCCGCAGACGTCTTGTGTGTTGACGGTGGTGCTTCGTTCCATTCTTCTCACCACCAACTTAAACAGTGGGCGCGAGAGATCAATGCGGCGGAACCATCTGTTGACGCCAGAAAGCTTCTGAAGTGGTCCGACACGCCTATCGTCTTTGACATTGAGGACCACCCTGACCGCACAACGGCGGTCGGGTGCTTGCCGATGTTGGTTTCACCAACGATCCGCAACCTCAAGGTCACGAAGATGTTAGTTGACGGTGGGGCCGGCTTGAATCTGATTTCGCCCGCTGTGCTCCGGAAACTTCAAATCTCTGACGGCGAGCTTGAGGAAACTGGTACTTTCCAAGGAGTCAATCCAGGAAGGAGCAGGCCGAAAGGGAAGATCACGCTGCCAGTGACATTTGGCGGCGAGCTGAACTACCGGACCGAGAAGGTCACCTTTGATGTTGCCGATATTCCATTGCCTTATAATGGGATACTTGGCCGTCCAGCGCTCGCCAAGTTCATGGCAGCCTCTCATTATGCCTACAACGTGTTGAAGATGCCAGGTCCAGTAGGTGTTATCACAGTTCCCTGCGACAAGAAGGATGCGCTTATTTGCGCCGACAAGATCTACCGGGAAGCAGCTGCCACAACTGCCGCCAAGGCACTTGCCGCTGAAGCTCTCGAGCGGGAGAACAAGAGGAAGTCCGGCAAGAGCTCCTGTGCCCACTCCGGCAAGCGCACCTCTTCGGAGTGCTGCGCTGCCGTCGAGGACGCACCAGAGAACTCCACCGGCAAGTGTAAGAAGAACAAAGCCGCTCCGCCGGCGACAAAGAAGGTGCCCGCCAAGGAGGATGGCACTGGTGGTTCCTTCACCATCAGTGCCACACTTGACAACAAATAGGAAAACGCGCTCGTTGCTTTCCTGCGGGCGAATGTCGACGTATTTGCATGGCAACCGTCCGACATCCCCGGTGTTCCCAGGAAAGTAATTGAGCACCACCTTGCCGTTTGTCCCCACGCGAGGCCCGTCAAACAGAAAGCCAGAAAGCAAGCTGTGGAGCGGCAAGAGTTTATTGCGGAAGAAATCAAGAAGTTGGAAGCAGCAGGCCTCGTTAGAGGAGTGCTCCATCCTACGTGGTTGGCCAATCCTGTTGTCGTGCGCAAAGCGAATGGAAAATTGAGGCTTTGTATTGATTTCACTGATGTCAATAAAGCTTGTCCCAAAGACCCATTTCCTTTGCCCCGCATAGACCAGATTGTTGACTCCACGGCAGGATGTGATTTGCTTTCATTTCTTGACGCATATTCAGGGTATCATCAAATCTTCATGGCTGAGGAAGATGAGGAAAAGACCGCATTTATCACACCCTGTGGCACATACTGTTTCGTACGTATGCCATTTGGTTTGAAAAATGCTGGTTCGACATTTGCAAGAGCCGTCCAGATTGCTTTTGAGCCTCAGCTGCACAGAAATGTGGAAGCCTATATGGATGATATAGTGGTCAAAAGCAAAGACAGGGCTACTTTGGTTCAAGATCTAGAAGAAACTTTTGTAAATCTGCGCAAGATCAACCTGAAGCTCAACCCCGAGAAGTGCGTGTTTGGAGTTCCCTCCGGCAAGCTTCTCGGGTTCTTTGTGTCTCAACGTGGAATTGAAGCCAATCCTGACAAGATCAAAGCCATTGAGCAAATTGAAGCACCGAAGCGCGTCAAGGATGTACGACGACTTGCCGGCTGTGTTGCTGCCCTCAGTAGGTTTATCTCCAAGTCAGCTGAGCGCGCCCTGCCATTTTTCAAAATCTTAAAAAAGGCAGGTCCATTGAAATGGACTCCGGAGGCAGAGGCAACGCTGCAAGACTTGAAGAGATACCTCTCCTCCCCTCCAATACTTGTCGCGCCTAAACCACAAGAGAAGTTGTTGCTGTATCTAGCGGTAACCAATCAAGTGGTTAGTGCTGCGCTGGTAGCAGAGAGAGAGGTGGATGAGGAGGCAGTAACTGCGGCAAGCACGACCAGCGACAAGCTGAGGGCAACAAGTTTTGCTGCCGACAAGGATTCGTCTGCGCAGTCAGGCGAAGTGATACAAAAGAAGAAAATGGTGCAGCGCCCGGTCTACTTTGTGAGCTCTCTTCTGCAGGGAGCTAGGTCAAGGTATTCTGGTGTGCAGAAGCTGCTTTTCGGCCTTCTCATGGCCTCGAGAAAGCTGCGCCATTACTTTCAAGCACATGAAGTTACCGTCGTCACTCGCTTCCCGCTGAAAAGGATTTTGCAAAATCCAGAAGCGACGGGCAGGATTGTCGAGTGGGCGTTGGAGTTGTCAAGCTTTGGTCTCAAGTTTGAGAGTACATCAACCATACAGAGCCGAGTTTTGGCAGAGTTTGTCACAGAATGGACACCAACTCCAGACGAAGAAATCCCAGAGATGACTCTCCCCGGCAAGGAGACAAGCAAAGAGTGGCTTATGTACTTTGATGGTGCCTTTTCGCTGCAAGGCGCCGGTGCTGGCGTACTTCTTGTCGCACCCACCGGAGAGCACCTCAAGTACGTGGTCCAAATGCACTTTCCCAAGGAACAGGCGATGAACAATACTGCAGAATATGAGGGGTTGCTTGCCGGTCTCAGGATCGCGGCAGACCTTGGGATCAAGAAGCTTATTGTCAGGGGAGATTCGCAGCTTGTCGTCAGGCAAGTGAACAAGAACTACCAATGCCCATTGATGGAAGCTTATGTAGATGAGGTGAGGAAGTTGGAAGAACGCTTTGACAGCCTACAAATGGAGCACGTCCCACGTGCTGAGAATGACATTGCCGATGGTTTGTCAAAGCGTGCCGCACTCAAATTGCCTGTGGAGCCAGGCACTTTTGTGCTCCAACTAACTCAGCCATCCGTGACACCATCAGTAGAGCAAGGCAGGAAGAGGAAGTTGGCTTCTGGCGACTACTTCCCGGCAGAGCTCTCCGAAGCCGCCGGCAAGAAGGCTGCCAAAGCCAGCACCAAAGATGCAGAGGGGCAACTTGCTCCGACAAGGCCTCACGCTCTTGTCGTTGAAGCGGGTGCTCCTAGGCTAGAGGCAAAGGGGCAACTTGCTCCGACAAGACTTCGGGTCCTTGTCGTTGAAGCAGGCGCTCCTGATCGAAGCGCTGAGGAGCAAGATGCTCCGACGAGGCCTTGGGCTTCCGTCGTTGAAGCAACTGCTCCCGACAAGCTTGTTGAAGGACAGCACGCTCCAGCAGGGCCCCAGGCTCTTGTCGTTGAGGCGGCTGTTCCCGCCAAGCTCGTCGGGGAACGGCCGGCTCTGGTAGAGCGACGAGCTCTTGCCGTAGGGCCTGATGTTCCCGCAGCAGAAGAAATGCCTTTAGTCCTCGTTGTCGAGCCACAGGCTCCAGCGTGGGCGCAGCAGATCGTCCGTTTCCTTCAGACAGGAGAACTTCCCGAAGAGCAGGAAGAAGCGGAGAAAGTAGCTCGACGGTCCAATATGTATCAATTTGTCGATGACATGCTGTGCAGAAAAAGACCAAACGGTGTGAAATTGAAGTGTATTCCCCGGGAAGAAGGACAGGAGCTGTTGGCGGAGATTCATGGAGGCATATGTGGTCACCACATAGGGTCAAGAGCCCTTGTTGGAAAGGCTTTCCGGCAAGGTTTCTTTTGGCCCACCGCCCTCCAGGATGCAACTGCACTAGTAACCAAGTGTGAAGCGTGCCAGTTTCATTCCAAGCAGATTCATCAGCCAGCTCAAGCTCTCCAGACAATCCCTCTCTCTTGGCCATTTTCGGCCTGGGCGCTCGACATCCTCGGCCCCTTTCCCTGTGCCACCGGGGGCTTCGAGTACTTGTATGTGGCCATCGACAAGTTTACGAAGTGGCCAGAAGTGGAAGCAGTGAGGAAGGTGACAGCACAATCAGCCATCAAGTTCTTCAAGGGAATTGTTTGTCGCTTTGGTGTTCCTAACAGGATCATCACCGACAACGGTACCCAGTTCACGAGCCACGCCTTCATGCAGTATGTCGAAGACCTTGGCGCCAAGGTCTGTTTCGCTTCTGTTGCTCACCCCCGAAGCAACGGTCAAGCTGAAAGGGCAAATGCTGAAGTGCTGCGTGGGCTCAAGACGAGAACTTTCGACAGGCTACGCAAGTGCGGCAAAAACTGGATCGAGGAGCTGCCAGTGGTTCTTTGGTCGATCAGGACGACGCCAAATCGAGCTACTGGCCAGACGCCTTTTGCTCTAGTTTATGGAGCAGAGGCAGTTCTCCCCACGAAACTCATATACGGGTCACCTCGAGTGCTCGCTTACGATGAGCTTGAGCAAGAGCAACTGCGGCAAGATGACGCTGTGCTCCTCGAGGAGGATCGTCTTCAGGCTGCTGTGAGAGCTGCTCGCTACCAGCAAGCTTTGCATCGCTACCATAGCCACAAAGTTAATGCCAGAAGTCTCGAGGAAGGCGACCTTGTTCTTCGGCGCGTTCAGTCGGCCAAGAATTCAAACAAGTTGACGCCGAAGTGGGAAGGCCCTTATCGGGTGAAACGAGTCACCAGGCCCGGCGCTGTCTGCCTGGAGACCGGGGATGGCATTCCAGTGATCAATTCCTGGAACATTGAGCATCTCCGTAAGTTTTTTCCATAAGGCGCGGTTGCCAGGCGCGGTTGCCGGGCCCTTCCCCGGCAACCACCTTTTGTACAAGTCTTGCCGCTGTTGCATGTAATCCTTTGTACAAAGCCAGGCGCAGACCCTGTGCATAAATAAAGCTTTTATATTTCGCAGTTTTTGACGATTTCATGTTTACTTTTATTTTGCATGATTATCTGACATACTGTGCAGTACAGCCTCCCCGGTAAGCATTAACGAGCCGCCAAGCTCCTATATCTTTATTTTCTCTTCTTTCTTTTTCTCAAAAAGACAGAAGCTTCCCTCGCGCACAAGTTTGCCGGGGGGGATGGGATAATGATATGGACCAAGTGTCGTTCAAAGAAACTTTGCCTTGCCGGGTAGAAGGCAGCGGCAAGCAGTGACAAGACCTTGCCGCGGAGAGATCAGCGACAAAGCTAAGTGCCAATGTTTGAATAACCAAATTCTTTTTTATTTTCAAGGTTATTTTCCTTGAACGATACTACTCTTTGTATGGAAAACCTGTGCGCGACGGAACCTAGGCGTAATCGGTCGCGCCCTTACCTTGGTTCGAGTCCGCTCAACAACCTAAGTGGCCGCACTGAGCGCGACAAGGTTGCTTGCTGGCAGCGGCACCGCCAGCAGGCTGCTGGAGTCCCGTACCCAGCGCTCGCGGCGATGGTGCGCGCACCGGCAAATTTCCTATAAGCGTAGGGCAAGTACACATAAAGAAAGAAATTGCTCAAGGGAGATGACATGCATTAACTTCAAAATATTGCATGTTATATTACAAGATAAGCTGCCGTGGCTTAAACAGATTGTTCTTTAACATGTCTAGCGGCGGCAAGGAGGGAGAAGAATGGGCTCTCTAATTGCGGTGCTCGCCTTCGACTCTCTGGATTTGGTCCACCCTCTCCACGATGGGCGCGACAAGGGCCTCTAGTGGCGCGGGGTCGTATCCCTTCGGCAAGCTTTTGAAGATGTTGCTGAAGTCGACGCCCGGGTTTCTGTATGCTATCTTCACCAACAACCTCCGGAGAACTCCCCGGCAAAGCCTGCGTGACTCGTCGGCCAGTTGAGCCTTGTGATTGACTTGGAGCTGTTGGAGTGCTTCTACTACTCCGTCGAAGAACTCGGCTAGCTTGACGCTAGTTTGCGTGTTCTTGTCGGTGGAGTACCCGAAGTCCGGCGCCTTCAGGGCAGTCAGCTCCTTGTCGATGTCCTCGGCTGCGCTGGCAAGCCTGTCTGTGAAGATCCCCACGTTATCCCTGAACTTCTTGTGGGTTGCAATAGCGTCTTGAAGCAGACCCTTTTCCTTCTGGAGCTCTGCCATTAGAAGCCCTTCGCGCTTTCTGGTGGTGTCGAGCGTCTCCTTCAGCGTGGTCAGTTTCAGCTTCAGGTCTGCTCTGGAGTCATTGGCGGCGGCAAGCAGATTGTTCTTCTTGGCTATGGTAACTTGCATCTCCGCCAAAGTGTGGGTCACCTTTGCCCTCTCACTTTCAAGCGTTGAGAGCTTGTCACCGTTTGCCTTGAGGGCGGCCTCTAGTCTTGCCACTTTCTCCTCCGTTTCCTTCCTGTTCACTTCTGCAGCAGCGACAGCGTTGGTGGCCTCCACCAACTTGCTGGCGTACTCTTGAGCCAAGGCTTCGATTTCCTTCTGGTGTTTTTGTGCCTGCCCCTGGGTCCACTCTGCGACAAGTCTTGCCACCTCCTCGTCTTTCTGTCGGAGGGTTTCGGCAAGTTTCCTCTTGCGCTCGGCAAGTTCTTCTTCGTGGGCATCAAGGTCCACTTTCCGCTGGTTCAGATCACCGGCCCGAGCAGACAACTCCTTGGCGGTCTCCTCCTGTTTTTGTTCAATGTCTTGCTTCATCAGGAGGAGGGCCTGCCGTTCTTCGGCCAGCTGTTCCCGCTTGGCCTCTAACGCATTAAGAGATCGCGCGCGGACATCCGCCAAGATCTCCGCGCGCCTCAACATGTCAGCTTCGGCCTTCTCGATGAGCGCCTCCCTGGAAGCTAGCTTCTCCCGTCGGGCGCGATGAAGATTCAGTAGCTTTTGGAGCAGTTGCTCCTCTTCAGACGTGCTGCTGCTGCTGGCGCCTGGCGCATCCACAAGCTGGAGCCCGGCAGCGGCAAGGATCTCCTCGTCCACAACATCCTCCTCGGTTGATGCTCTGGAGCCCACCGTCCAGGGGAGGCTGACGTAGACGTTCTCGCCGACCGGGATGTATTTGCTTGGCGGAGGCGAGTTGGGCGCTGCCGCCTCGTCAGTGGTTGAGGGACCCGTCGTCGGAGTAGCGCCTTGCACTCCTGTGGCCTCAGGGCCGTCAGTACGACCACCGGTTCCCTCGCCGGCCTCCTCAGCAGCCTTCTGGGCGGCCTCAGCTTCAGCAGCCTTGGCGGCTTCATCGGTGGGTGCCTTGGCGGTATTATCCTCGGCGGCCTTGCCGGCCTCTTCGGCAGCCCTGGCAGCTTCTTCGTCGGCAAGCTTGTCGGCTGCCAGCTGTCGGCCTTGGCAGCGGCGGCCTTGGCGGCCTCGTCGTCGACGGCCCCTGCGGTGTTCTCCTCGGCAGAAGAGTCAATGTTCATTGGCTCCACCAAGGAGGGCTCTGCCAACCCGAGAAGTAAAGCAAAAAGAGCTTCAGGAAGAAATTCAAGAAGCCAAAAGAAAGAAAGCAGAAAGAGTTTTGCAGCAAGTGGGTTTACCCGTGTTGAGCTCAAGAGCGGTGGGCTCCCCTCCCCCGTCAACGTTTGTCATTGGGGTGGGGTCGCCAGCGCTGGTGCTTGGCACTTCGGCGCTTGCCGGCTCCTCTTCGTGGCTCGGCTCGCTAGTGGGAGCCCTTACCGGAGATCTTCTCCTTGGCGGTGTGGTCGAGGGGGGTGGTACTTCTGGAGCACCTTCAGATGGCTCCACTTGCTGCTCCTCTCCTACACGCCCAAAGATGTCAGTAACAAAATGCTTGTTCCACAGCGACCGCCAGCGAAAGGTAGTTGAAATACTTACGCTGGGGGCTGCGCTGGGGGCTGCAACGAGGGCTGGGCTCCGAGCTGGTCGGGACGGTCTCAGACACTCTCCCGGTGGTTGCCGTGGGCTCATCTTCGACGACCACCACGGTCTTGCTCGTCGAGACCTTAGCTCTCTTCCTTGTCCTCTCCGCCAAAGTTTCCTCCCTGCGGAAGCAAGGCTGGAGCGTGACAAGTGAGGACAGAAACAAAACCTTACAAAGATTGAGGGTCGCGGCAAGGGAACTTACTCTTCCTCGTCGTCCTCTTCGCTGAGAGCGGAAAAATCAAAGTCCGCCTCCGTGTGAGGAGGGGGAGGAGGGGGAGCTGGGCTCCTTGGCCGCTTGGCGGGGGTAGTAGCAGCGGTCTTTGATGACCCTGCTCCAGTTGCCGGGGCCGCGTGAGACACTCCCGTAGCACCAGCCCTTGCCGCGGTCGAGCGCGTCGAACGGCGCTGCAGCGGTTGTTGAACTTCTTGCCGCTCAGCCACTTTGCCAAGCCTGCGAAGGTGTTTCCTCCTCAGAGGGGCTGGGGACTCTGACTGCGGTGGGCTTTCGGTGCCCTCCTCGGAAGAGGAGCCCTCATCCTCCGAGCTGCCTGACTCGTCGACAGGCTGGCTTGGCCCGACATCCTTGCCGGGTGCGGCGAGCTCGCCCTTCCCGGCAAGCATCCCCTGCTCGGCAAGGCTCTCCTTTTGTGCCTCGTCGAGCTCCGCCAAAGTATAACCAAAATCGCCAGCTTCCCTGGCGAGCCTGTCCTCGTCCACTCTTCGAGCAATGAATTCTATTTCTTGCTCAGTGGTGTTGCGGACGAGCCACTCTTCCACCCGGACCTGCTTTTCGACCGTGGAGTCAAAGAATCGCCGCACGTCTTCTTCGAGCGGCACGTCCCAAGTTGCTTCAACGCTGTGCGCATTGCAGAGCGGCATCATAGCGATGATTGCACTCAATGCGGAGTTGTTGCAAAGGGGCACGATGTGCTTCGGCAGCGTGAACGCCTTGTCGCGCTTTTCTGGATCTGTCTCTTGCTTGAACAGTTCTCGCATGAAAAAGTCGTGCTGCAGAACTGTGAAGTTGTTGATCAGTCCAGGGCGCAGCCGCATGATATCGGCTGGGTTCTTCCAATCAGAGGCCGGCCTTCCTCTCTACTGCAGAGGAGCAATGCGGCGGCGGAGGAAGTCTGCGCCAACCATCCCTATGGTGAGCCCGGCCTCCCTGAGCCGTATGATCCTGGCAGCGGCAATCTCCAGCTTTTTGTCCTGGGGATCCAGATCGCTCCAGTCTGTGCCACGCGCTGCTGGGGTCTTGCGAAGCTCACAGTATGGTGGCGGCTCATCGTCAATGATCCAACACCATTCAGACCGGATTTCTCCCCATCTTGGGCGGAGATCCCCCTTCAGATAATGCTCCTTGGCGCCCAATCTTGAAACGAACGAGACGCCAACAGTGAGAGGCTCCCCCTTTTCAGCACGGGGAGTGAAGTAATGCCTGAACAGCGCGGTGTTGGGTGCGACGCCGACGAAGTTCTCGCACAGATGCGCAAATATTGCCATGGTGGATACGGCATTCGGTGTGAGATCCAGCAGACGGAGGTTGAAGGTGTACATGACGTCGCTGAAGAAATCCGAGTACGGTGGGCAGAGCCCGCACCAAAAGTAGCAAGCGAAGAAGGGGTACTTGCTCACTTCGCTCTCGTCGGTGGCTGGGCGAACGCGGGTGGCCGGATGCGCCTTGGTCCTCGCGGCCCACATGCCCTGGAACTTGGCCTTCAGATCCGCCCCCGTGAGCGTCGGAGCGAAGAGCGTGTACTTCTGCCTCTTCATCTGCGCCTGGGTCTCCGTCCTTGAGGACTTCCCCGTCTTCCCCTTTTCTCCTTTGGGAGGCATGGCGAAGGCGGAGCTGAGGACCGAGGGAGATGCGGACACGCGCGGTGGCGGAGGATTGGGAAACTGCTTTTGTTTTAGAGCGGAGGAAGAAGAAGGCGGAGATAGGGAGATCGAGAATGGTGAGAGGGGTGTGTGAATGCTTCTGCAGGTCCCTCCTTTTATGGGGAAAGATGCGGAACCATCCGCCCCTTCGTCATTCGAGGTAACTATGCATGCTTCCCACGCTCCGCATTCAACGCGCGACGCGTGGGGGAGCGTGCAATTAAACAGCATAGAGACGTTTCGGCTTATCCCAGCCACGCGTGCCCGTGCACTGTTTGGGCCTGGCCCAACAACGCCCGGCACCGTGTGTGGCCCAGGCCCGGGGGCTCCTGTCGGTGTACTAGAATAGGGGTACCCTAGTACCCCGTACTTGTGCACGGGCAGTAGTAGCATCCCGCGGCCAGGCTCGCGGGAGGACAGCCAGAGAGAAGCTCAAGATTATTAAGCCATTCAAGAACAAAGTATACAAAGCAAGAGTTAAGGCCCCGGCAAGAGGAGCTTGCCGGGAGGGACAGCTGAGGCCCAGCCTGGGCATTGCTGAAGCAGAGTACTTGCCGCGGCAAGGTACTTGCCCCGGCAAGTCATTGGCTGCGGCAAGGTATTGGCTGCGGCAAGATAGCGGCTGCGGCAAGGTACTTGCCCCGGCAAGTTACCTTGCACGGCAAACTATGGGTTGCGCCAAGCTGTCAGGTGCGGCAAGGTCTTGCCGCGGCAAGCGTTACTGTACCACTCTGCTACTGTGCTGCTCCGGTGCCTCTGCCAGCGTGGCGCTCTGGGTCCTTCCAAGCGTGCGTGGCAGGGCACTGTGTAGACGGCGGTGCACTGTAGATAGTGGTGCAGCAGCAGGTGGGATAGGCTTTTCCCACGTCCACGACGTCCGGGTACATGTATGTGGACAGCAAAGGCATGGGCATTTAATGCCCTTGTCCCCTGCCATCAGTGGTAGGTAGGACATGTCATCCTGGTAATAGTGGCCTTACTGTAGCAACTTTCCACCTCTACCTTTACTGTTTGCCACCTGTTGGTGACCCCTTTGTGCGTATAAAAGGAGGCCCATAGGCAACGTGAAAGGGGAGAGGAACTGGAAAAGGGAGAACTCCAGTATTGTACGCAGCTACTCGGTACTGTAGCGCTCCTGGAGCTAGAACAATCATACAGATAATAAACCAAAAAAAGCAGGGGTAGGGTTTTACGCATCCGTGCGGCCCGAACCTGGGTAAGTCTCTCTCGTGCACTGTCGTGTTCTTCGCTAGATTTGCTCTTCGCGCGACCGTCTCTCCCTGCCGAGCGTAAAGGGGTCCTTCTCTGGGTCCCATAGGTGATCGCGGATTCGTCCCCGACAATAACAAGCAAGCATAAATGAGTAGGCACATCATGGCTCAAACAACTCCTATTCATGCTAGTGGGTTTTTACTAATTACTGTGGCAAAGACAGGTCATGCAGAGGAAAGGGTTCAACTACCGCAACATGTAATAGTTGAATTGTTGTTGTCCTAATGCAGTAAAAGAGAGCAAGAGCGAGAGGGTGGGATTGTATCGGAATGCTCAACGGGGGTTTGCTTGCCTGGCACTTCTGAAGATGATATAGCTCTTAATTGGTGTCATCGATCACATCGTCGGAACAACGTCTACCGAGAGGGAACAACCACCGACAAACAAGAAGAAACACAATCAATGCAATGCAACAATATGATGCATGATAATGACATGGCAATATGCTAGTGTTTGATCTAATGCAAAATGCTACCATGTTAGTTGAAGTCCATTTGAGTCAAAGATTCAAATTCAAACTCCAAAAGAAGCATTTAAAATGCTCTTCATTTGATATGACCTGATCAGTAGGTAAAATTTGTTCAAACATGCATGGAAATGCCATAAACAGATTCTTTGGATTTTTCTGATAATTTTTCATATATAAATCTTTTCCATCTGAGTTATAGATTAATTTCTATGATTTTTTGAAGTTTAAACAATTTTTTGGATTTTCTAATTATTTAGAATTAAACTAACTCAAGAAAAGGAATTACTGCGTCAGCACTACGTCACCATGATGTCAACGAGTCAACGGGGTGGCCAAGGTCAAACTAACTAGTGGGTCCCGCGTGTCAGTGTCTAACTAAACTAACCTAATTTAGTTAACACTAATCTAAACAATTAGCCGGGCTGGGCCCGCATGTCAGTGACCCAGGGGGTCAAATCCCTGGTCAGCTGGGGCTAAACCACCGGCGGCTCAATGCCGGCATCCACAGACGCGGCAGAGGAACTCGGGCTCGCTCCTCCGGCGTCCAGAGCAGCAGTTGGGGCGGTCGGAGATGACGGCCACGAGCTCGGCAGCGGCGGCCGGAGCTCGGGTGTGTGCGTGAGCGGTGCTGCAGTGCGTGAGCAGGCGAGCTAAAGCACTAGCAAAGGCCTACGCGATGCGGCAAGCACGACAGGCTCGGCGGCCGGGCCATTTGGTAGCCGGGGCACATCGGCGGCAAGAGCGGGTGGCGGCACGTTCGGGTAAGAGCGGCGCGGTGGCTACGACATGCGAGAGCGAGAACGGAGAGGGGGAGAAGGGTCAATGGCTCACGACGAGTCGGGTGAGGCGAGCGGCGAGCTCGGGGAGGGTCCAAAGCAGTCGGGGCGGCGAGGGGGATCTCCGGTGACAGGCGGTTGGGGACGAGCTCGGTGAGGACGAGGAGCCCGTCCGGCGACGGGTGGCGCGGCGAGGAGGTCGAGGACATCGAGGCGGAGCTTGCAGGCATGGCAAGGGGTCGAGGGAGAGACGGTGGCGTCGACTACGGCAGCGGCGTGCTTACATGGGCGTCGGCCATAACGGGAGAGGACGAGGGAGAGAGCAGGGGGGCGAGTAAGAGGGTCAAAGCGATCTGGACGGAAGCAACGGAGTCACCGCGGCGTCGTGCTGGCCAGGGCGGACAGGCAGGCAGGTGGCGTGGCGCGCCGAGCATGCGCGCGCTGTCCCCCTCTGCCTACTAGCAGAGCTAGGGGGTGACTGGCACCAGGCCAGGTGGGCCGGCCCAGTGGGGTAAGTGTCCTCTGGCCTTTCTCTCTCTCTCTCTCTTTCTGTTTTAGTTTTCTTTTTTTCTTTTTCTGTTATTTGTTTCTGGTTTAGTAAAAAAATGCTAAACCACATTTTGAAATCATGAAAATAATTGTGGGCACTTCTGAAATTATTTCCAACAGCCCTCAAATGCTTTCAAGATTATTTGGACATTTAAAAATATTTATAGCATTTAAATGTCCAAATGCAAATACCTTATGATTTAATTCAAAAATCCAAAGTGACCTAGAAAAATGTGCACCATTTTTGGCAGAGGTTCTAGACCAATCCAAAAATGATGAACTTTTGTGAAGGGCATTTTGGGTTCATTGAAACAATTTTCAGTTGAACCTGGTATTTCAGAGGGGTGCTAGGGTTGGATCAATCCCCATTTCAAGTTTCAAAAATTTAAACATGATGACATGAGGAACATGCAATGACAAGCAAAGACTAAAGCTATAGGGCTGTGACAATCAATTTGGCTGAAAGGACAAAGAAAAGAGTTCGTAATGACAATTACATCAGGTGTCCATGTAGTCATTGTGCCAATACAGAGTCACGTGAAGTTACAAATGTCAAGTACCACTTACTCAAATGGGGATTCATGGATGGATATACACGTTGGACTAGACACGGTGAAGAGCTGGTCATGGATGAATGTTCCCAGGGCTGTGAGATGCCAAACCCCGATTAGAGTCACAAGGATGTTGAATATAACATCGGGGCTGAGGCATCAAGCTACCAACAGAACACAGACAAGCCAAAAAACCCCTGGAAAACCAAGACGCCGACGTAGACGACGACCTTGATATTCCAGATTTTGCTGCTATGATTGCAGATTTCCAGGGCCCAGAAAAAGATATGGTTGGGTACAAGGATCTTCCATCCATTGATGCGAACTCTAAGAAAGATTTGCATCCATGTTGCAAACAGAAATATTCCAAGTTGAGTGCTACACTAGCGCTTCTCAGATTTAAAGCAGCAGAAGGTCTATCAAACAAGGGCTTCACAGAGTTGTTAGGTATTTTCAAAGAAATTATTCCGAAAGATAATGTGCTCCCCAATAGCACGAACGAAGCGGATAAAGTTGTTTTCCCATTGGAACTTAAAGTACAGAAGATACATGCTTCTGTGAATGATTGTATATTGTACCGTGGTGAGTACAAAGATTTGCATGCATGTCCCGCATGCAAGCAAGCACGATATAAGTGCAGTAGAGCAAAGGACAAGTACTTGGACAACAAGATGAGGACAAGAATCGCATTCAAGGTTGTTTGGTACTTGCCTTTAATTCCATGGTTGAGGTATTTGTTTGCAAACCCTAGAGAGGCAAAGAGGTTGCGGTGGCATCATGATGAGCAAACTGTGGTGTCGGTGCACTAGGAATGGGGTCCCTAGTACTCCTGACTTGTGCACGGACAGTAGCAACATTCCCAGCAGAGTGCCTCGGCGGGGACGGATACTAAACCAGAGAAGCCACTCTTCATGAGATCAAGGAGAGCATTAAGAAGACCAAGCATTGGAACAAGCTAAAAATGTCACAATGGAAGTAACCAACTCCGGCAGGAACGAGCTGTCAAGTCAAGGCCTGGCAAGCTCCTCAAAGCACAAGTTCACGCCAAACACCAGCGCTTCGCCTCTCCGACCAGCTGGTCGGAGGTTAGTGAGGTGTCGAGGCCGCAGGTGTTTAGGTGGACGTAACCCGTGCGTGTCAGCTTGCTGGGGGGTACATCATCTTTATTGACACCCATCCTGATGGCGTGTCACGCTAATAGGAGGTAGCTAGATAAGCAGCACGACAACCTTGCCAGGATTCAACCGACACATGACACCAAGCTATGCATTTAATGCATTTTGTCTTAATTGGCAGAGTTAGGTATGATAGCTCTTTATCAGTCTAATTACCCCTGTAATGACCTTTTTGCCACTATGGTCACCCCTTGAGCTATAAAAGGAGGGCTAGGGCAACAGGAGTAGGGGTTCAAATCTTTGCAACCCTCACGCATATGTATTTGTGTAGCTGCTCTCTCCTCATCACTTGCCGGGGAGAGCGCTCCGTGTATTTGTGCTCAACACCACCCAATACACCAAAAAGGCAGGAGTAGGGTTTTACGCCCCCGGGCGGCTCGAACCTGGGTAAAATCGTGTGCTCCTCTTTGTATTTACTCTTTGCATCGATCGCCACCCCTTGCCGAACCAGCAAAGGGGCTGCACAGCCCCATAGATGGCCGGCTCCACGGAGACATCTTTGGCATACCAGGTAGGGGGTCTGCATTGGCATAAATCAAAGCAGCGAGCGGCACATCAGCTACGTGAAGTTCTGCGTCTTCTTCATCATCCATGGCACCCAAGAAGAAGGGGTCCGTCGAGACAAAACCATCCTTGTCCAGGCTACCACCACATTCACCAGCGAATGGTGCAGGCGGCGCCACTCCGGCGGGCGGTGCGGAAGCAATGGAGGGCGCAGCCAGCACCGGAGGTGCCATCGCCTTGCCCACCGCGACGGGAGCGGATGATAGGAAAGCTGGAGCTGGACAGCTCCTACGACCCTCTGGCGACATCCCCAACAATGGTGCGGGCGGTGTGGATGACGGCGTTCTGGGAACCAGGGTACCCAAACTTTCCTGCCTACGGCCCATGGCGTGGCGCCATCGACGGCCTGGTACGGCCCATCTACAACACCTTCAAGACAAGACCCTCGCGAGGGGCCAAGCCTCGCGAGGCGGGCGACATCAAGACCTCTGGAGGGAGCGGCCTCCTTAGCCTGCCTCCTGAGGAGCGGAGATTTCTATGCAGATGCCCACCTCATGAGGTGGAGGTGACGCAAGCCATGATGACCAAGGCCAGGCGGGTGCCAGCGGGTGCAGAGCAGCAGGTTTCCTCTTTGGTGCTAAGGAGGCAAGCGCAGGCGCGGGGTCCTGAGGAATCACCCAAAGGTTTCCATTCCCATGCAACAAGACCAAGACCGCCAGGACAGCAGGACAGATGTCATCACCAAGCCCACCGCAGCGTCACGGCCAGAAGCTTTGGAGGCGAAGACCACCTTTCGTCAGGATAAGATGTCCTCCTTGTCCCCTTTCAAATTGGCCATTGTGGAATCCCTTCCCGCCTTCATTTTCGAGGAAGAGGACCGAGGCCAGTATATATAGGTTAGCCACCACCATAGGAAGGGGATCGGACTCGGAACAACTCACTCTCATAGGAGCAAGCCTCGTGATCTTGTTCCTCCACTGTACTACTTCATCCTCAGCCCCTCGTGAGGCCAATCCACCACAAAGCAGGAGTAGGGTATTACACCGCAAGGTGGCCCGAACCTGGGTAAACTGCCGTGTCCATCTTCTTCCCTGTTCTTCGGCCTAGGCTATAGGGCGGCACGTTTGGTTGGCAGGATAGGTTGAGTTCATCGCACACGCCCCAGACTTCGAACCTTCTTTGGGTCTATGGAGCCCTTAATCCGACATTTGGCGCGCCAGGTAGGTGCGTGTCGAAGCTTCTCTCCGGCCGTTCATTCCGCTGCTGGTTCCGATGTCCCTATGGCCGACGCTCGTCGTGTTCGTGCCGAGCGTCGGGCCACTCATGTCGCCCAGACGGCGCCCGCGGGCGACGGCATCCCTCGCCGCTCTGCCTCCCCGGTGGCTAACGCAGCCACCGACCCAGCTGCTCGTGAGCAGCAGGACTTGTCACTGCCCCGTCCGTGTGGCGCGACGGCCGCACTGTGACTCCCTCACCCACCCCAGCCACGGCATCGTCTTCTCATGGCCGTCATGGGCCGGCGAATGCGTAGTCTGCACTGCTCATGGCGCGCGAGCTTCTGCACTATCGTCCAGCCAACGACTGGCTTGCCCGCATCGCTGAGCTCGTCAACGCCGCTGGCAAAGCCCCTACACCGTCTCATTCGCCTCTCCCTCCTGGAGCTTCCGGAGGTCGAACTTGAAGACAGGAAGGCCAAGGCTAAGGACGTGAAGCGCAAGGGCCCAGATGTGCTCGCGGCTGAACCTGAGATGAAGCACGGCTGCGACCACCCCGAGTGCTCCAAGAGCAGCCCTCCACTTTGCGTCTTCCATAATGTCCACAGCCACAACACCAATGACTGCCAAGAGCGCAGGGTAATCCGTGATGGGCGCTTTGGCCGCCTTATTGAGTGCAACGACTGTGGCTACGGCCGTGGAGGAGGCCGTGGGGGTGGCCGCTGGGACAACCGCGACCCCCGCCAGGACTGGCGCGATCAGCCTCGTGAGGACATCTGGCAGGGCCAGCCTCACAACGGCCCCTAGAGGGACCAGCCTCATGGGGATCGTCCTCAGGGCAACGCCGGTCTCCCTCCGCTGCCACCGCCACCAAGGAGGAACGACGACTACCGCCAAGACGATGGGGCCGGGGCTTCAAAGAGCCTCGTGCCATTGCCTGCATCCTGGGTGGCACTCAGGCCCCTGCTTCCCATCGCATCTTCAAGCAGTTCGCTCGTGAGGTGAACGCGGCCATCCCCAAGCTCGAGGCATCGCACCCCCTCAGGTGGTCCAAGTACGCCGTCACCTTTGACTCTACAGACTAGCTCAAGTGCTCAGCTGCCGCTGGCGCGCTCCCAATGCTCTGTGTACCAACCATCAGCAACGTCCTTGTCACCAAGACACTCATCGATGGCAGCGCGGGGAGACGTTCGAGACGCTCTAGGTGCCATACGACCAGCTCCTCCCTACCAGGCCTTTCTCACCGGTGACTGATGGCTCCACCACCCCGATAGGGCAGATTCACCTCCCTATCACCTTTGGCCAGTGAGACAACTACCACACCGAGCTCATCGACTTCGATGTCACCCACATTCGCCTCCCGTACAATGCCATCCTCAGGTATCCAGCCCTCGCCAAATTCATGGCGGCGACTCACCACGGCTACAATGTCCTCAAGATGCCAGGATGCGGCGGTATCATCACGGTCGCCTGCGATGAGAAGGCAGCGGTGTGCTCCCTTGAGCGCGCCTACTAGGCTAAGGCAGTCGAGAATTCTGACGACGAGGGTGCAGTTCGGCCTCCTGAGGCCATTCCCAAGAAGAAGAGGCAGCTCCTCCCCAAGGGCCGCCAGGAGGCTGGTGCATCCGACGATCGTGCCTCAAGCCCTGCGCCCACTACTGGGTGCCCTTCCCCCTCGCATGGGAAGGCGCGCCCGCCCCCCCCCCTCAAGAAGGGCTCGGGGGCTCTCCTCTGGAGGGCCTCTGACCTGACCAGCGTCATGAGGGAGGCGTTCGGGCACCATGTGGAGGTGTGCTCCAATGCACGCTTCCGTGAGCAGGGCGCAGGGCACGAGGTGCCTGGCGCTCAGGAGTTCATCACCAAGGCAACCGAAGAGCTTCAGGCGACGCGAACCATGCGCGGCAAGCACCGCCCCGTGCCACTCAGTGCAGTTGCCGCCCCCGATGCGGGTAGCGAGCTGCGCGTCTGCATCAACATCCCAGGTCTCAACAGGGTCACTTCTCAGGAGCTCTACTGGCCATCCCGCATTGGACGGAGTGGGGGCTGCCCCCGCAGCTACATCCGCATGCTGTTCGGCCTACTGAACATGGCTGCCTCACACCAGCGCTACATGCAGGGCGTCCCGGCAGCTCACGAGGCCCGGTGTCAGGCGATCCTGACAGAGGAGGTGCTGGACCCTCACAAGCTTCCCAGGCCTCCAGAGCCTCCCGAGCCTCAAGAGCCAGCCGGCCCGTGAGGAGTGACCTCCGCAGCACGCATCTTCAGCTACTCCAACACCTCTGCGACAATGGTGTCAGGTGACTTTTTTGTTTGTTCAATTGAGGGCGCTCCTCAGGCTGCATTATCCTCAAGCTGCCAGGGCCCGCACCTACAGCATGTATCACTTTGTACATATATCAGATGTGGCTTCGCCCTTCCATGAATTGCTTAATATTATCACCTGCATGTTTGGTGCTTCGCCACCATGAATGTTGTGCGCCCTCACGAGCCCGCCCGCGACTGCCTCATGATTAAGGACTGGCATGGAGTCTATGCTCGGGTTCGTCCCTGCAGCGTCGCTAAACCCAAGTGGCTGAGCTCTGTCTCACGGGCTAGCTCCCGTGCATGTCACCTCCCATAGCCCTTGGTGCCTTATTCTCGCATGAGCTAATCGAGAGCGGATGAGTTAGGGCGCGCGACCCGGTGCCTTTCCACCGCGGGAGCCGTGCGCCGGTTGTTTTTCTTTAGGATTGTTGCATGAGAAGACAGTGCACGACGTCTGTGCTCAGATCCATCCCTGGAGCATCGATAAACCCAACGGCCGAGCTCTATCTGCCAGTTCGGTCCCGTTCACGTCACCTCCTGGGGTCG
Source organism: Thinopyrum elongatum (assembly GCA_011799875.1). Classification (NCBI taxonomy): domain Eukaryota; kingdom Viridiplantae; phylum Streptophyta; class Magnoliopsida; order Poales; family Poaceae; genus Thinopyrum; species Thinopyrum elongatum. Next base: position 298,511,703 of record CM022298.1, read on the forward strand.
TTGGTGCTTGGCCTTCTCATGCTATGTCTTCCGGAGATTCAGTCGGTGTAGGCCACCCCAACATCTGTCGTGGTTTTTACAGGCACCCCATAACAAAATTCAGGCGCAACCCGCCTTGAGGTAGGGCCCCGTGAGTCCCACACTAGCTCACGGGTGCCCATATACACCTCCTCCAGTCCGGCCGTGCAAGCCACGTGTCCAGACGGGGCTGTACACGCCCTGGAGTCTCCCCTCAGAGGGAACTCCCACCCACTCACTAGTGGAAGCCCCATGCTCCATGCTGGCGGACGACACGGTCGAGGAGCGACTATGCCCACGCTAAAGTGGAAGCACCATGCTCCGCGCTGGTGAAAAAACAACTGAGGGTAGCCCACGTGGCCACATCAACCTCAGGACAGCCTTTCAGCTCTTTGCCCTGTAGCACCTCACGGCTTTCCCCTAGAGAGGCCCGTGCGAGGGGGCTGGGCACGGGGGCTACGGCCAGGCCATGCCTGGCACACGCCACCTTACCTGTTTTCTCGCGTCCCTCCTATGCAAAAGCGGGTGAGCGAAGGTATGGAGGACTCCGAATTACCTTGTGCAGGTGTTTGTTTCTCCTTCATCGAGGCTGTTCGTACGTCAAGGGGGACCCCTGAGCGCCTCAGGGGTCTCACTAGTCAAATAGCCCCTCGCCCCTTGGTCTCGTCCTGGTGATCTGGACACCCCAACGGCAGCCATGGTATGCGCGGGGCTGGGCCCTGCCGACGCAGAACATCGAGGTTGTTCATACGTCAAGGGGGACCCCTGAGCATCGTGCCTTAGGGGCCTCACTAGTGACGTAGCCCCTCGCCCCTTGGTCTCTTCCTGGTGATCCGGACACCCCAACGGCAGACGAGGTACGTGCGGGGCTTGGCCCTGCCGACGCAGAACGCTGGGGCAAACACAAAGGAGACCAAGCACGAAAGAGAAATCGCGGAGTTCTACGAAGCTATTACAAAACATAATGTTCTACGGGTTCAAACAGAAGTTCTCACGCCTCCGCGAGGCACCATGAATGTTGCAGGGTCAACTCGGAAGAAGCACCACCATCGCCTTGGTGGCCGCCATCGCTCGCCTTGGGAAGCCCATCGTCGATGACGCTCCCACCACCTTCGCCGCCGGCTTCTGTCGCCACACCTGCGGGGTCGGGGATGCAGAGGAACTTCCCCAACAAGGCCTCCACCTGCTCCTTCACGGCCTCGGCAGTAGCAGCGCGAGATTCAAGGGCCACCGGCTCGATCAATGCGCTGAGGTCGAAGCTTGGGTCCTGGAGGTGGAGGTGGCTAAAGACGCGTGTTGCGGCCGAGGTAAAGAGCGCGCGGCAGTCTCCCTCCACCGCAGAATCCATCCCAGTGGCGATGCCCTCAAGCGCCTCCTCAAGCTTGGGGAGAAGCCCAGCAGGGCCATCCTTCGGAGTCGCCAGCGGCTCCTCGTACCCTCCTCCATAAGGGGAGCGCAGCGCCTTGCAAGACATGAGTTCGGAGGAGACCAAGGCTTCGCGTCCCGCGGCCGCCATTTTCTCGGCGGTGGCGAGGGCCTTCTCCTTGGCCTCCCGCTGGCTCGTCGCCTCAGAGACAAGCTGGGCATGGGACGCCCGCGCCTTGTCTACCTCCTTCTTCAGCTTGCCCAGGCGGTCCTGCTCCGCGGCTTGGTCCTTGGCTACCTGGGCTAGCTTGGCTTCGCGGTCGGCGAGCGTCGCCTCGTGGGCCTTTAGCTCCTCCTCATGCTGATGGAGCCGTTGGGTATGGGCAGCCTACGCATCACGGAGAGCTTTCGGCTCAGTTTCCGCCTTGCTGAGCGCCCCTCGGTGGATGATGCGTTGGCCAACGCCGCGTCGCGAGCCCTCACGGCCTCGTCAGCCTCCTTCCTGCTCTCCACGGCGGTGGCCTTGGCCCAGTTCTAGGCCACCCTGGCAGACGCGTCGGCCTAGAGCCATCCTGAGATTAGCCCCATGCGCTTCCTCGCCCCGCGCCTGTCGGCGTCCTGAAGATTGGTCCGGAGCTGGTCCAGTGCATTGAAGGCCTCCTCCAAAGCCTCGGGCCCAACAAGGGGGCTACGGTCTGCCAGCACAAGGTCCTGGGGAGGAGGCGGCGTCGGCATTGGAACTAGCGTTGTCACTGCTATAGGGCCAACTTGAGGCTCTGGAGCCCCCGAACCCCCCGCAGGCACGACTGGGAGAGGCGGCTCCTGAGCCTGCCGGCCTGTGGAAGCAGGCTCCTCCTGAGGCGCCACCATCATACCTTTAGGGGCCCGCTCCATCGCAGGGGAGTGCGAGGCAACCTCCTCAGCTTGCATTGGGGCCACCACGGCCCTAGCGAGCGGTGGAGCCCCGGGGATCCCTGCGTCCTCCTTTTTCTTCTCCACCACGACGCCCACCCTGGTCACTAGTAGGGGGGGTGCTATGAGTACAGTATCAAGAGGCGGCAAATGGAAACAAGGCAAGGCGCTTACTCGTTAGAGGTGATGTACGCCCTCTTCCTGACCAAGATCGGGGCACCGTCGACCTTCTTGGGCGCGGTCTAGGCCGCGCCCTAGAGATTGATAGGGCGCACGATGGCCGGCTTCGGTGTGTCACCGGCAGGCGGCAACACAGGGGTGCCGCCTCGAGGAGGGGGCGCTGCCCCGCTCTTCTTCAGTACCGCTCATCCCGGCCTCCGCGAGGCCGGGGGAGTGTCCCTGGACCTCGTGACGACCCAGGTGGGGCGCGGGGATTCCGCGACTGGGGGCTCAGCGGCATCATCGTCGTCGGGGAGGCTACGGAGAAGCTCGCTCTGGGACAGAGGAGAGGTCTCCGTCGCGTCGTACACGGTCACCTCCGAGTCCTCCTCCCCCTCTTCCTTGGTGTCATCGCCGGAAGACACCAGCACCGGGGGGTTCGGGAGCTCGGGTGGCACGAGCCCCAGCTCATTGAAGACGGGCATTGCGCCGGCCAACGCTGCCCCGTCGACACGGCGGTACAGTGGGATGTAGGACGCTGGGAGGTTGCTCAGATCCCTCTCAAGCAAAGTATGCATGGCCTTGTCCAGCTCCTCGCCCGTCAAGCTCCCTGGGCGTAGCTGGATGTCGTCCTCTGCGCCCTTGAACTCCCACATGGGGCGAGAGTGTGGCTAAAGCGGGGCCAAGCGCTGCGTCAGGAACTCCTTACCGAGCATGGCCCCTGTCAGCACCCCGGCCTCCATGTCCGCCATCATCTTCTTCAAGACTGGCGCCGCTCGGGGGTCGGTGAGCTTCTCGTGACCCCATCGATCAAGCTTCTCCGGCAGCTCGGTTGGCAACTCCAGCCGCGCGTGGAGGCCCCTGGCGTCCATGAAGACCCACTTGTGCCGGAAGTTCTGCACCTTCTTCCCGGCCTTGAGCACGTTGCCGCTATGGGCTGTGGCAAAGGAGGCGCAGCCCGAACGCTGGGTTGGGTCGTGTATCCGAAAGTAGAAGAAGTGGCGAGGAGCGCGACGGAAGGCTTCACGCCCATGAACGCCTCGCAGTAAAAGGCGAAGATCGACAGGATAAGGATGGAGTTGGGCTGAAGATGCAAAGCCTGAACTTGGTAATGGTCGAGGATGGCAGTGAAGAACTCAGAGAAAGGCGGGATGAGCCCCGCGAAGACGCTGGGAAAGAAGAAGGGATAGAATGTCCCCGCCAGTGTCCTCTGGTCAGCGAAGCCTGCCAGGAGCATCGTCTCCTTCGACTCATTGTCATTGCTCGCCGTCAGCGGGAGCGCGGCGGCAAGGTGCCTCTCCTCGGTAATGGAAGACGCATCGAGGGCCAGCGCGGGAGAAGAAGAGGAACTCACGGCCTGCACGGCCGGCTTCGCCTTCCCAGATGCCATATGCGAAGAGCTCGGAGAAGGGACAAAGAAGGGAGGAGGAATTCGACTTGATCTGGAGGTGCTCTTGGCAGGGAGAAAGGGGATCTGGAGCAATGCGAAGAGAAGACAATGATGGTGCGGTGTGGGCGCCAGTCTTTTGTAAGCCTAGGGAAGTTGCCGAGGTGGCGTGGGGAAGCAGAGATGCCCACGTCCCATCAAGCGCCATGCGTCAGCCTGGTCCACAGGAGATTGGGGCCCACAGCGCTTCATCCTTGCCCCTTGGCTTCGCCTCAAAGCCATGTCCGAGCACGCCTTGGGCCCGGGGGCTACTATCAGCGTTCTGGGAACCAGGGTACCTAGACTTGCTTGCCTGCGGCCCACGGCGTGGCGCCATCGACGTCCTAGTATGGCCCATCTACAACACCTTCAAGACAAGACCCTCGCGAGGGGCCAAGCCTCGCGAGGCGGGCGACATCAAGACCTCCGGAGGGAGCGGCCTCTTTAGGCTGGCTCCTGAGGAGCGGAGATTTCTATGCAGATGCCCACCTCATGAGGTGGAGGTGACGCAAGCCATGACGACCTAGGCCAGGCGGGCGCCAGCGAGCGCAGAGCAGCAGGTTTCCTCTTTGGTGCTAAGGAGGTAAGCGCAGGCGCGGGGTCCCGAGGAATCACCCAAAGGTTTCCATTCTAGTGCAACGAGACCAAGACCGCCAGGGCGGATGTCATCGCCGAGCCCACCGCAGCGTCACGGCCAGAAGCTTTGCAGGCGAAGACCACCTTTCGTCAGGATAAGATGTACTACTTGTCCCCTTTCAAATTGACCGTTGTGGAATCCCTTCCCGCCTTCGTTTTCGGGGAAGAGGACCGAGGCCACTATATATAGGCTAGCCACCACCATAGGAAGGGCATCGGACTCGGAACAACTCACTCTCACCGGAGCAAGCCTCGCGAGCTTGTTCATCCACTGTACTAGTTCATCCTCAACCCCTCGTGAGGCCAATCGACCACAAAGAAGGAGTAGGGTATTACACCGCAAGGTTGCCCGAACCTGGGTAAACTGTCGTGTCCATCTTCTTCCCTGTTCTTCAGGCTAGGTTGTAGGGCGGTGTGTTCGGTTGGCAAGACAGATTGAGTTCTTCGCACACGCCCCAGAGTTCGAACCTTCTTTGGGTCTGCGGAGCCCTGAATCCAACAATGGACATGCATCCCCTGCTTCCCCCATGACACGGTGAGTGCGGCCACCGGAGCAACATCGCTCAGTCTGATGCGAGCCAAGATCCCTTCGTTGCACTGATCCCAGCAACAACACGTGTGCGGATGATTTGATTGTCGACAAGCTCGTTCCTGGCAGCACGGGCGTCCACCCTGTAGGGATGAACCCCGGACAGGACTGCGGCAAGTCCATTGGATTTCTGCTCAATCCTGCAAGGTAGAGTTGTTGCGAGGGAACCGCGATAAGGCAAGCTTTCACCCCTTTCTGGCAAAACTCTCAACGTGTTGCGGTACTCTGCACTCATGCTATGTGTGGGTTAAAGAGAGTCCTCCACATGCGTAGCTTCTACGAAAAGGGGGATTCATGTCTCCGCGGCTGCGGCAACCGCAAGGAAAAAAAAGATAAGTTGGAAAACTTTTTAATTCCAAATTCTTTAATTATTCCTTGCAATGCCTTTGGCTTAAGCCCGGTACTTGTATAAAGGAACATTCAACGCGAAGGAACTCTTCCGTGATCATTTGCGCCCTTTTCTGTTTCGAGTTCGGTCAACAGTTCGGGTGGCAGCACCAAAAACGTCAAAGGGTATCTTGCCGGTGGCGTCACTACCATTAGGCTGCTAGGGGCCCGCCCCCAAAGTGCCCGCGGCTAGTGTCAACCCCGGCAAGCTTCCAGCATGCATAGGGTGCACAGTTATACAAGGGCCATAGGCAAAGTAAACTAAAAGGATAGCATAAGTTCATACACCTACTTAAAAGTGATATTACATCCCAAGAGTAGTGAAGATCTAACATAAGGTGGAATGTGTTCTTTTGTTTGGCAGTGCAGCGGGAAGCTTAGTCAGTACGGTCTCCCTGGACCCTGGGGACGTTGAGGACCTTGTAAGCAATAGGAGCGATGATCTTCTCAATGGCGAAAGCATCTGCGTTCGGCGGCAGCTTCGTGAAGGCTTTGGAGACGTTGAGGCCTGGGTTGTGGTAGACCAGGCTAACCAGCGCGGTGTGAAGCATATCCCGAGCGAATTTCCGGGACTCGTTGGCAAAGGCTACATTCATGTCATCATGGTATGTCTTTAGTGCTTCAATCAAGCCATCAAAGAACATGGATAGTCTGGCGCTGGCAACCTCATGCTCCGAAGTAGGGAAGCCCCAGCTCTTCATATCCATGACCGTGAGCTGGGAAGAGAGACGCTCGGCTGTGTTGACCAACTCGTCTATCTAGAGGGAATACATCTTTTGCAGCTTGTCCAACATGCTCTCGCCATCCTTCCGGAGAGTTTCTGTAGCGGCAAGTTTCTCTGCCAATGCCTTTTCCCTCGTGTTGGTGGACTCGAGGTTCTCCTCCAAGCCGGCAAGCTTGGATTTTAGGTCTTGGATCGCACCATCAGCGGCGATTGGTTCTTGGCTCTTGGATGAGAGCTACGTCTGCATATCCCCTAGGGTATGAGCTACTTTCTGCGCCTCGGTCTTGAGGGCCTCAACTTATTTGCAGCTGGTAGCAAGTTCTTCCCTCAGTTTGCCGACCTAGGTCTCCAAATCTGTATTGGCGGTGGTGGCGGCTGTAGCGTTGTCCATGGCTTCCTTCAGCTCGGTAGCATGTTCTGAAGCTTGTACCTCCAAGGCCTTCCGGTGGTCATCTTCCAGCTTCTGTGTCCGCGGTTTCACATGTTCCTCAATCTCCTCATCCTTGCTGCGGAGAGAGAAAACCATAGCTTGTTCTGCGGAGAGTGACAGCCATAGCTTTGGCGTTGAGCAGCGCCTCGTGCTCCGTCCACTTGCTGTCACGAGCTGTTGCCTTATCTCTCGTAGTAGCCATCTTCTCCTCTTGGCCCCTGAGACCGCGGGATTGATTGTAGTACCATGTACGCAACTCTTCTTCTTTCTCCTTCAGCTGCTGGTCAACCAAGTCTAAGGATCTGCGCTCTGCTTCAACCCGCTTCCACCGCCCGCCGTACTTGTCCTGTGGGTCCTGGAACCCGGTAGCCATAGCCTGCAGGAACTTGAGGTCCTCTTGCTCATTGGCGATGTCATCGGCATCTGTGGACCGCTGGCTCAATAGGAGCAGAATTCAGGCGACCTCTTCCTCAAAGTTCAGCTCTGCAGTGCCGGATGAGCTGGGGGCTCCAAGAGAAGCCTAGAAAGACACCGATGCCGTGCTGGTTGGTGGGATTAGAGGGGCCACCAACACCGGTTGCTCAACAAGCACTGATGGTGAGCCAATGGAGTGTACCACATCCACATCCATCTTGGCGGGCTCGGGCTGGTTGCCAAAGTCCTCCGACATCGCTGCATGGGCCTCTTGGATGTCCCCGTCAGTCCGCTTGAGGTTCTCTATGGCGGCAATCTTGGTGGCCTCTTCAGCAGCAGCCTTGGCGATACCAGCTACCTCCACAAGCTCATCACCTCCCATGCGAGAAATTGGTGTTGAAAAGCAAGGCCGAACAAGACAAGAGAAAAAGGAAGAAATAAGATTCAAGCTGCTGATGGAGACCAATGAAAAACTCTTGTGGAAATGGCTTTGCGACAAGGGACTTACCTGGCCGTACTTGTTGGGAAGGAGTGCCCCCTCCCCAGGCAACTTTCCTTGTCGACACAGGGCCCTCGATGTTTCCTATCGTCGGAGAGGCACTGGTGTGGACAAATCGTCAGTGGAGGTCCTTGCCGGTGAGGTTTCCCTGGGAATGGTAGTTGACAGTGTTCCCTTGGCGGGGTTTGCTTCCTGGCGCTCCTCGCCTTGATGCTCCTCTCCTGCCTCCCTGCTGTCAATGGAAGGGTGGGCTCCGACGTCCGTGGTGGACGGTTGAGATGGCAGCGCCTCCCGCGGTGGGCGGGGGGGGGGGGGGGGGGGGGGGGGGGGGGGGGGGGGGGCTGGCCCGAGGGCTGACAACTACGGTGTCCGTCGCTGGCGCTTCCTGCTCGGCCCTTGATGGAGAGCCCTTTGGCAGTGAACCATGTCCTACCGACGGTTTGGTTTTCTTCACCCGCATAACAAGTGACCTTTCACCTCTGAAATAACAAAGAGCCAGATCAGAATCGACAAATGGGATAAATTGAGCCATGATGGGAAGATACAGGGAATCATTTACTCTTCATCAGATTCGAGGATGTTGTTCATCTTATACTTTGGTGGCGGAGGGGATTCCCTGGCTCTCTTGATGGCTGGCGGTGGCGAGCTTGACAGGAGCAAGATCCCCTCTTCCCCGTCAAGTTCCTCACGAAAAGACGGAGGCTTGAGTTCGGCCTGCCAAGCGGGCTGCCGGCGTATCAGCTCATGTTTCCCGGTCCTGGTGGTAGACTTCCTCACCACGGGGCAGGCCGAGGAGGGGGAGTACCCGCGTGTTCTTGGCTGCTTCTGCTATGTAGATGCCATGGTGTCTCCAAAACCTGGAAGTCCACCTTCCCGAGTTTTTCGGATACCTCCACCCCGGCAGTCTCGCCTCCGGCAAGCTCCTCCTGGCCCTCCTTGGCAGGCTCTTCATCATCATCATCGTCCTCTTCATCATCTCCTCCCTCTTCCACAACATCGTCTTCGTCGTCTGTTGTCCTTGCGGCCTCCAATCTCCGAGCCTAGGCAATCCTGCTGGCTATTTATGCCACTTCTTCTGCCGTGGTGTCCTTGACAAGGTCCTTCTCTTCTCGCTCGGCCTTGTCCTTCAGTTCGGAGTCCCATTTTGCTTCATCCGCCAACTTGGGCAATTTCTAGCTCTCCTTGACCACTGCGGTAGAGCAATCTGGCATCTGTCAGGGCTCTGGGACTGGGGTACCCTGGACCGTCCGCCTGTAGCCTATCGCATGGCATCATCAAAGGGCCCAGCGCGGCCCAACGTCAAGGCTTCATGAGCAAAGCCCTCGTGAGGCCCCCCGCCTCGCGAGGCAAGCAGAGGCAAGCGTCATCAGGTGCCCCGAGGGCTGCATAAGGGCCGGCCTCCCGAGGCTGCCTACTGAGGCCCCTCTTGGGCGGACACTTCTAGGCTCGCCACCCCTCCTCGCAATGCATGTGGGTGACGCGGGCCAGGACGAGTGTCTCCAGGACCGGTGCCAACGGGTGCGGATGGTGAGGCTTTCCTCTTTGGTGCTAAAGGGACAAGGCCAGCACGCGGGTTCCCAAGGCAGCCCCAAAGGTTGCCTCTTTGGTGCAACAAGACCAGGACGCTGGCTCAATAGGACGGAGGTCATTGTCGAGCCCACCTACGCGTGATGGACAGAGGCTTTGCAGGCGAACACCACCTTTAGTCAAGATAGGGTGTACTATTGTCCCCCTTCAAGATTGCCCATTGTGGACTGCCTTCCCGCCTAGAGATGTGGGGGAAGAGGACCGGGCCAGTATAAGTATAGGCTAGTTCCACCATAGAGAGGGATCGGATCCAATCTTGGCATCCGGAGAGATCGGGTCGAGTCTTGAGCCTCCCGAGGCAGTTCATCCCTTGTACTAGTTCATACTCATCCTCCTTAAAGGTAATCCACCAAAAAGCAGGACTAGGGTCTTACACCGCAAGGTGGACCGAACCTGCGTAAATCATCGTGTTCTTCCTTCTTCCCTCTCGCTCGAGCACGTCGGAGCATCGCCGTGAGGCAGTGAGCAGCGAGCCGTAGCCTAGTGAAGTTCTCCGTGCACACCCTAGAGATCGAACCTTTCTTTGGGTCTGCGGAGCCCCGATTCCGACATTTGGCACGCCAGGTAGGGGTGTGCCGGAGTTCTTTCGCTTCATTTTGACCCTGCTTCATCGTCCCCATGGCTGACGCTCGTCGTGTTTGTGCCGAGCGCCGTGCGGCTCGGGTCGCCCAAACGGAGCCAGCAGACCATGGCGGCCGCTGCCTCTCCCTGCCAGCCGCAGCCAACGCCGCCACTGACCCGACTGCTCATGAGCAGTAGTACTCCTCCCTGCCGTCCTCCGTGTAGCATCACAGCTACACCGCCACGCCTTCTCTCACCCCAGCCATGGCTTCATCTTCCAATGCTTGCCGCGGGCTGGCGAACATGCAGGCTGCGCTGCTCATGGCACGCGAGCTGCTGTGCTACCAACCCACCGACAAGGGCTACGATGCCTGGCTGGGCCACATCACCGAGCTCGTCAACGCCGCGGGCGAGGCCCCGATGCCCTCCCATTCACTCTGTCCTCCGCCATCCCGCGTGTTGCACGGCGCACCTCCGCCTCCTTCCCTGCGCGGCCACAACACCGAGCCCCGGCACGATGCACGACCTCACGTTCCACCACGCGGAGCACCGATGCCGGCTCGGTACGAGGCCAGCTGCCAGATTGTGCATCAGCCGCTGCACAACAAGCGCGCGCCTCCTGTGCCGCTACGTCAGCACCAAGACTGGGCTATCTAAGAAGTTGCGACGCTTGGGCACCATAACCGCGCCGCTCCCGTGCGTGCTGCACCCGTGAACGCCGCTGGCTGCCACGCCTTCACTCGTGAGCTGCGCCGAATGGTCTGGCCGGTCAAGTTCAAGCTAGAGCTGCCCCCTCATTACGACGGCATCCCCAACCTCGCGGAGTTCCTCCATCTCTACGCACTTAGCATCGAGGTGGCGAACGGCGACGACAAGGTCTTGGCGAACTGGTTCCCCATGGCGCTCAAGGATGGCACGTGTTCCTGGCTCATGAACCTTCCTGAGGGGTCGATCTCTTTGTGGGATGAGCTCCGTGTGCGGTTCATTGCCAACTTCCAAGGCACTCGCGACCGCACCCTCACCATCAGCGATCTGCGACGCGTCAAGCAGCGCCCTGGTGAGACCCTTCGCAAGTACATTCAGTGCTTTACCCAAGTTCGCCTCAAGATCCCGAAGGCCTAGGACGAGGCCATCATCTCGGCATTCACCGAAGGTGTCACGGATGTCCGGATGAATGAGAAGCACACCATCAATGATGACCTGTGCCAGGCACTGGAGCTGTTCAACCTGGCCGACAAGTGCGTGAGGGCGGAGGAAGGCCGCCTCTCCCTCCTCAACAACTCCGACGTTGATTTCGAAGACAAGAAGGCCAAGGCCAAGGAGGTGAAGTGCAAGGGCCCTGCCATGCTGGTGGCGGAGCCCGAGCCGAAGCGTGGCCGTGACCGCGATGAGCCCGCCAAGGATAGTCACCCATTTTGTGTCTTCCACAACGTGCGCACCCATAAAACCGACGATTGTCAGGAGCTCAGGGCGCTCTGTGACCAGCGCTTGGGCCACCGCCCCAAGCGCAACGACTGTGGCTTCGGCCGCGGAGGAGGCCACGATGGAGGATGCTGGGACAACCACAACCCCCGCCAGGGCTGGCGTGACCAGCCTTGCGAGGATGGCTGGCGCGATCAGCCTCATGACGGCGCCTGGTGCGATCAGCCTCACGAGGTCCATCCTCAGGGCAACGCGGGCCTTCCGCCGCTGCCGTCCCCAGGAGGAACGACAACAACCAACCAGACGAGGGGGCTGGGGGCTACCAGGAGCCTCGCGCCATAGCTTGCATCCTCGGCGGAGCTCCGGCCCCCACGTCAAACCAGCTCTTCAAGTAGTTCTCTCGTGAGGTGAACACAACCGTCCCCAGGCTTGAGGCTGTGCGACCTCTCAAGTGGTCGCAGTACGCCCTCACCTTCAATTCCAAGGACCACCTCAGGTGTTCAGCAATCGCCGGTGCGGTCCCCATGCTGTGCACGCCCATCATCAGCAACATTTCAGTCACCAAGACCCTCATCGATGGCGGCGCCGGCCTCAATGTGCTCTCTATTGAGACCTTTGAGACGCATCAAGTGCCTTATGACCAGCTCATGCCCAACAGGCCATTCTTTGGGGTGACCAACTATCGGATTCAGGGCTCCGCAGACCCAAGATAGGTTCGAACTCTGGGGTGTGTGCGAAGAACTCGACCTTCCTAGTCTGCCAACTCATCGATCCCACGACCAAGCTTGATGAACTAGAAGGAAACGGGACAAGGCACTTTACCCAGGTTCGGTCCACCTTGCGGTGTAATACCCTACTCCTGCTTTGTGGTGGATTGGCCTCGAGGTGGGCCGAGGATGAACTGTTACAGTGGAAGAACAACCTCAGGTGGTGTGTTCTTGAGCTGGTGAGGTTTTGGGGTGGTTAGAATGATCCGTCCCCTCCTATGGTGGTGGCTAGGCTATACTTATAGTGGCCTTGGCCCTCTTCCCCTAAAACGAAGTCGGGAAGGGATCCCACAACGGCCAAATTCGAAGGGAGACAACTAGTACATCTTATGTTGATGAAAGGTGGTCTTCGCCTGCAAAGCTTCTGGTCGTGACGCAGTGGTGGGCTCGATGATGACCTCCGTCCTGCAGTCCTGGCGGTCTTGGTCTTATAGCACAGAATCAGAAACCTTTGGCTGATTCCTCGGGACTCCGCGCTTGCGCTTGCCTCTTTAGCACCGAAGAGGAAACCTGCTGTACTGCGCCTGCTGGCGCCCGCCTGGCCTTGGTCGTCATGGCTTGCGTCATCCGAACATCATGAGGTGAGGGCTTGCATAGAAATCTCCGCTCCTCAGGAGCCAGCCTAAGGAGGCCGCTCCTTCTGGAGGTCTTGGCGTCGTCCACCTCACGAGGCTTGGCCCCTCGCGAGGGTCTTGTGTTGTTGGTGCTGAAGATGGGCCGTACCAGGCCGTCGATGGAGCCACGCAGTGGGTCGCAGGCAGGCAAGTCTGGGTACCCCGGTTCCCAGAACACCGACAGTAGCCCCTGGGCCCAAGGCGCGCTCGTACTTGGCTTCGAGGCAAAGCCAAAGGGCAAGGGCGAAGCGCCGCGGGCCCGGTCGACGCGTGGCGCTTGATGGGATGTGGGCGTCTCCACTCCCCCACGCAGCCTCGGCAACTGCTAGACTTGACGGCCGCCTGTTGCAAGCACAACTCTGCCATCATTGTCCGCTGTGCTTGCCATTAGCTTTCCCTCTTTCCTGTGAATTCGCAGCTCCTCTTCCAGATTCGGCGCCGCCGCCATTCCACCATTGTCGCCATGGCCCCGAAGTCGAAGAAGAAAGGGAGGACCTGCGCGCCCGTCGAATCCCAGTCGGGCTTGGAGCCCGCACTTGGTCAGTCGACGGTGGTCAACCGGGAGTGGTTGGATAAGGTTCGGTCAGTCCTCGCCGCGGATTCCAATGAGTGGAAAGCGATGGCGGTCTGGCCTGCCTCCTGGGCCATGATCGACATGATGCCCACTATGATCCCCATCCACCTTCATGCTCTCCTGGCTGGCCTGGTTCCTCCCTTCTCCGATTTCTTCAATGCCATAATCTCGCATTACCAGATCCAAGCACTGCATCTAGACCGTGGGTCCATCATCCTCCTCACCGCCTTCGCTTTCCTGTGTGAGGCTATGGTGGGCATTGCCCAATCTGTCGCCTTGTTCCACCATTTCTTCTCACTCCATCTGGTCGATGGCCAGCAGCGCTCAGGGTGCGTGGCATTCCAGGCTGTGGCGGCTGGCTCCGGTATTGACTTCATGCTCCGCCCAGATATGAGGGGGTTCCGGAAGCAGTGGGTGTTTGTGGACGCCACCACGCTCAGCCCCCAGCTCCTGCTTCCGAAAACACCGGCGAAACCCAGCTCCGGCTGGGGGCACGTGAAGCTCGTCGACCGTCGACTCGCTCGCGTCTGGTACAGGCTTGCCTAGTTGAAGAAGGAAGGGGTGACGGCGTCGATGGTGGTGAGGGAGTTCGTCCGATGGCGCATCGCCCCACTCCAACTCCATTCTCGCCCAATGTGGGCCTTCACCAGCCCCAAGGACCCCATGAGGCTCCAGGTGCCCTCACTTCCTCCCAAGACGCTGCGCACGATGCTTGAGCTCCTAACCGGCGACCCAGCGCCCGCCGCAATTTCGAAGGAGGAATGCCTCTTGTACCACTGCTCGAACAAGGAGGACTTCGTGAGGCAGATGCCCCTCTTTGACGAGTGGGGGCTCCGCCCGCGCGACCTTGAGGGACCTTGCGAGAATCCCATCCAGGTGGCTCCTGTGCTTGCTGATCCTGCGGCGCGCGCCCCTGAGGTGGTAGCGCGGGGGCGAGCGCCGCCGGGCGCTCCTGAGGCGACTGCTCCAGGGATGGCTGCTCCAGGGGTAGGAGCTCCTGAAGCGGCGACTCCTGAGGCGGATGCTAGTGAACAGGTGGGGCCCGACGCTCCTGAGAAGGCTGTTGGTGAATAGGTGCGGCCCGGCACATCTGATGAAGCTGCCCCAGAAGCCCCAGCAAGGGCTCCTGAGGTAACGGTATGCGGCCCAGCTGCCAAGGGCCACGCCCCGACCCTCGGCTCGCTTCGTCTGAACCTTGGAGTACTCTGCAAAAGGAAAGGGCTCGGAAGCTGCAGTGGTGACACCTACCGGCCCCTAAAATAGAGAAAGTACATAGCCATAGACGAGTAAGTGCCTTATCTTTGTGATTCTTCCCGAGTCGTGTCCTCTCCTGACCCTGGCTCCTCAGGATCTCTTCGGCTGTGGCAGCTAAACCTCCTGGGGAGCGACCTCCGGACGCCCTTGGCCCTCTCGCGATTCCGAGCCCCTCGCGCCCAGCGCCTGCGCGGGGCACGGAGCCAGCCCGCATGGTGGACGCGCTACCGGGAGGCCGTGAACCGGTGCTCCCAGCATCTTTCATTCATGGTTGCCTCTGGGGCATAGGAGGCATGCCGAGGGCTCCTCCACTGGTCCGCGCTGGTGGCTGGGTGGCTCCAGCGTCGGCTTCATCTTTGAGCGGCGAGGCCACGCCGCCCAACGCCTCCGCCAGGGCCTGGGAAGCGGCTGGGGGAGCGCCGTCCGCCAGCCGTTTGTCGGAGACGAGCGAGCCGCTCCACGCTTCTGCGGTAGCCCCCGGCGCGGAGGAGGGGCTCGGCCACGCGCTGGATCTCGCGCGTGGGCGCAGCGTCGTCCGCCATGACCTTTTCCAGGAAGCAATGGGCGCACTGGGTCGGCTTGGAGGAGAGCTTGTCGATGTCGACGCTCGCCTAGAGGCGGAAGGCCTCCGCCTGGCGCACGAGTGGCACCAGGTGAAGGTCGCCATCGACCTTGGGCATCTGCAGCATGAGCGCGCTCGCACAGACGCCGCGGCATCCCTCGCAGCTTCTCGCTGCTGACCGTCGTCGCGAGGCAGCAGAGGAGCAGGAGAAGGAGCTTTGAGCATCGAACGCCACCCTCGAGCGGCAGGTCCAGGCTCATAGGGCCACCCTAGGGGCACCGCCGAGCGAGGCCCCCTCGGATGAGAAAGGAGGCCGGACATGTGAGGAAGCACTGGCGCTTGAGATCTCGAAACATAACCTGGAGCTCGAGCGGCTAGAGGTGAGGGAGCGCCAAGTGGCCGCGGATGAAGACGCCGTTGCCGCCCGGGAGGCCAAGATCCAGCAGGAGATCGACCAAAGGGTGGCGGAGATTCGCGGGGCTCTTCTTGGCGAATACCGCCGGAAGCTGAGGCCCCAGGAGACCCGCTTCCAACAGTGGCAGGTTAAGTTGCAGGGCAGGACCGACGCCCTCAGGGCGAAGCTTGCCGTGGCAGAGCAGCGCGAGATGACCACCGAAGAGGCTCGGGCCTCCACCAAAGCTGACTTGTCCTCACTTCAGCAGCAGGTCGCAGGCGTCATGTCTCTTGTGGGGAAAGCTACGAACGAAGCGAACCACCGCCGGACGATGCAGCGCGAGCGCTCCTCGATGCTTGAGGACCTCAGGGTCCGGGCCAACCGGGCCTTGGATACCATCTACGAAGAGAGCGTCTCCCTTCCGCACAAGGCTGATGACGCCGGCTACCTCCACTTTCTTTACCCAAGTCGTGACCCGTCTGGAAGACCGGGCCACGAGGGCGTGCCAGCTCATCGAGGAAAGAAGCAGGGGACTCCTCAGGCTCGCGTTCTCGCGTGTCTTCAGCTACATTCTTAGCCTTGATCCTGACTTCGACTTCAATGCCGTGGTAGCCCCCATGCCCAAGGTCACGCAGGGCGACCTGGCGAGCTGGGTGGATGACCATGTGGACGACCTGGTCGCGGAGTTCGCCCGTGAAGATGGCGTGGACGTGTTCGCAGCTGAAGAGGGTGGTACCGACGATGGTGATGATGAAGATGGCGATGCCGATGGCAGCTCATCTTGCTAGGCTTATGTTTCCTTTTTGATCCTGACCTGCATACCACAACTTCGAGCATGGCCCCATGGGGCGTGGAAAGTATTTTTTGGTGGGGGTTCCCCGGTTATGCATGAAACGATGATATGCCTTCTAAATTAATTTTGAAACGAGCTGCCGAGGGCAGGAGGGCCCCCGAGCGAAGTAACTATTGCGACTTATCTTTGGTGCTGGCGGCCTTGGACGAGTTCTTGTGTCGCGGGGGCCGGGCGCTCCTCTCCTGAGGCTAGCCTTCCGAGGCTCGTGAGGGCTTGAGCCTCCTGAGGACCCTGCGGACCCACTCGAGAGCGCCTCGCGAGGAGCCGATTGCCGAGTCTCGGCAAAGTGTGTGCGCAGTGGTCCTGCGGCAGCTGTGCTTTTGACCCCGATTGGGGCCTTGGTGCCGCTCGGGCTGACCCGAGCGCGCGCATAGTGCGCACACCACACCCAGCCCCCGCTCGTGGGATGCTTACGGGGGGGGGGGGGGAGCAGGCATAAGCCCTGCTTCTCAACACAAACCAAAAAACAAGAAAACACTGCAAATTGAAAAAAATTCCCCCCTTTTCTTTTGATAAGCACACGAAACTCCAAATCTCATTCTAAAAGATGGCAACTGGGTTACAGAAAGAGGGCGAAACGAACAGCCATGTCCGGCACCTAGCTAGTCTTCTCACCAGCGCGGAGCTAAGTGCTTCCACTGGGCGTGGGCATAGTCATTGGGGGACAGTGTCGATGGCCAGCGCGGAGCATGGTTCTTCCACTTGGACGTGGGTGGGAGCCCCCGTGAGGCCCGAGGGCGGCACTCAAGAGACTCCGGACCGTGTATAGCCCCAACTCATTATTACGTGAGAGTGTCACGAGCGAAGGAGGCCAGTGAGCGCTCCCTTCAGAAGGCTAAGCCGCTGACCGGCGGTGTGAAGCAGCGGAGGCCCATTGGCAGGAGCTTCAGACCCTGAACGTCGCACTAGAGCTGCAACTCCAGGCATGGAAGGACGCTATCGCAGCACGAGAAGATGAAGTGGTGGCTCGTGAGGCGGACCTTGAGGTCCTCAAGCAAGAGCTCATGTGGACGGCGTCTAAGCAAGACCTGGAGCACCAGTGACTGGAGACGCTGGACCGCGAGGTCACCACCGCCCAGAGCTCTTACGCCCGATGCATGGACAAGGCCAATGCCTCCTTGGCAGCCAAGGAGAAGAAGATCCGGGCGTATGCCGACAAGAGGGTCGCGGAGGACCGCCGGACACTCGCCAAGGAACATAGCAAAAAGATGACGCTGCAGGAAGACCGCTTCAAGACGCGACGCAAGGAACTGAAGCACGAGATAGTTGGCCTCGAGGAGCTGCTGGCTGAAGCAGAACAACAACGAGCGACTGTGTTGGAAACCAAAGCTAGCACCGAGGCTGATCTGGCCCCACTCCAGGAGCAAGTGGGGAGCGTCACGTCCGTTGCGGAACGGGCAAAGGACGAGGCGGACCAGGCTTGGGGGCGGCAGCACAAGCGCTCCAAGATGTTCCAGGATCACGAGCTGCGCGCTCGCTACGCCTTGGGTTCTATTTGCAAGGAGGATGTCTCCAGTCCCCTCGAGACCGATGATGCCAGCTATCTCGCCTTTTTTACCAAGGTCGTGGAGCGGTTTGAGGATGGCACCAAAAAGGTGGGTGGAATCATCGAGGAGGAATGCCGTGACCTCCTCACCCAGGCGGCGACGTGCGTCTTCGGCCACCTCCTCCACGCTGATCCTTCTTTCAACTTCAAGGATGTGATAGCCCCAGCTCCGTAGGTCTTCGCGATGCCCTCAAAAAGGTGGTGGAGGACCACATGGAGGCCTTGAACGCGGAATTTGTCCACGATAGTAGCGAAAGCAGCGAAGGCCAGGGCGGAGCTGAAGGAGACGAAGTTGATGACGGCGTCAGCAATGGTGATGCGCCTCCCTAGATTCTCCCCTTGTATACTTGCTTGTAGCCGAACGTGGCCCCGTGGGGGCGTGAAGACCATGACTTTTGCTTAAGCATTTAATGGCGCTATGAATGCGCTCCGGGCTGTTTTCGGGGTTTGTTGTCCCTTTCGTTTGTCTCACGCTCTACACCGTTAAGGACCAGCCCCCGAGCGAACTTCCGCCACCGCCTGTATGTTAGGTCGTGATGCCTAAACAAGACCGGGGAGCATGGGGCTCGAGGGCTCCCGTGGGCTCCTGAGATGCAATGCTCGCAAGATACTTAGACTTATCTTCACAGAGCACAAGCTCGCGACGCCCCACTAAGATGGGCGCCCCGGGCTAGCCCTCAAAGCCACTACGCACCAAGGATTGTACCATGATAGGATGGGGCACTCCTGCCGACCTTCTCATGAGCATTTCGCGAGGGAAGAAGAGAGCAAAAACCTAGGTGGGGTGGCATGCACGAGGACAGGCCCGCGAGCCAGAGCCCGGTTACTTGGGTTTTTCAGCGCTGCTGGCACTGACCCGAGCACAGGCACTATGTCCAACCCATGCTCACGAAAGGCTGAGGAGAGAGGTCATGAGAGTGTGTGACTCATAAAGCAAAAAACATAGCAAAAACCGAGAACTTCATTGAAGCAAGAAGGCCAAATCCATTATATAGCAAAGAAAAAGGTGGCTTAAGGTTGGTGCAGCCCGAGGGATGGCTTCAGTTTGCTGTTCTGCTAGTGCGGAGCATGGGGCTTCCACCAGGGTGTGGGTATGATCGCTGGTCGATCATTCCGCCAGCGGGGAGCATGAGGTTTCCACTTGGGCGTGGGCATGATCGCGGTTCGACCATTCCACCAGCGCGGAGCATGGGGCTTCCATTTGGGCGTGGGCATGATCGTGGTTCGATCGTTCCGCCAGCACGGAGCATGGGGCTTCCACTTGGTCGCGGGCAGGAGCTCTACCGAGAGTCTCTGGGACGTGTACAACCCCCCTTCTGTTCGTACGCGTGAGGGTCACGGGTAGAACTTGCGGAGGTTCTGTATGTTCCAGGGATTAGGCATAGGAACTCCGTCCTCCGTCTCCAGACGGGCGGCGCCTGGCCTGGAGACGTGAGCGACCCTGAAGGGGCCTTCCCACATGGGTGAGAGTTTGTGGAGCCCCACTCTGGAGAGGATTCGACGTAGAACGAGGTCCCCGACTTCGACGGTGCAGGGGCGGATGTTGCGGCTGTGGTAGTGATGCAAGGCCTGCTGGTACCTCGCGGCGAGAAGGGCGGCCTGACGACGGGCCTCCTCAAGGAGTAGCAGGTCAGCCTCTCGCGGACTGCCCTAGCACGCTTCATCGAACGCCAGGACTCGCAGGGAGCCGAGCTTAAGCTCCGAGGGAAGGACCGCCTCATCCCCGTAGAGGAGGAAGAAAGGGGTCTCGCCGGTGGGCTTAGTTGCCGTCGTGCGGATGGACCACAACACCGACTGCAACTCGTCCAACCAGCCCTTGCTGCGGGCTTCGAGCTTCTTCTTGAAGCTCCTTGTCTTGAGGCCCTTGAGGACCTCAATGTTTGCACGCTCGGCCTGGCCGTTGCTCCACGGGTGCGCCAGAGAGGCGTAGCAGATCTGCGTACCAAGGTTAGCGCAGTAGGATTTGAAGAGGCCACTCATGAACTGGGAGCCATTATAGGTGATGATGCGGTGGGGGATGCCGAATTGGCTCACGAGGCCCTTGATGAACTTGATGGCTGAGGCCACCGGGATGGTGCGCACGGGTACAACCTCCGCCCACTTGGTGAACTTGTCAACGGTGACGTAGAGGTACCGGTAGCCGCCAGCCGCATAAGGGAACGGCCCCAATATGTCCAGCCCCAAGACCATGATAGTCCATGAAAGTGGAATCGTCTCGAGCCCCTGCGCCGGCTGGTGAATCTGCTTGGCGTGGAATTGACAGCCGTTGCAGGATTGGACCAGCTCAGTAGTGTCGTGGAGCGTAGTGGGCCAATAGTAACCGCTGCGGAACACCTTACCGGCGAGGGTGCGTGATGAGGAGTGGTGTCCGCACTCCCCTCCATGGATGTCGACGAGTGTCGGAGTTCTGGGACAGGGGGTACCCAGACCCGTCTGCCTGTGGCCTAGCATGCGGCATCGTCAAAGGCCCAGTACAACCCAACTCGAAGGCTTCACGAGCAAGACCCTCGCAAGGGCCCCCTGCCTCACGAGGTGAATGACATCAAGGCCTCCCGAGGCTGCCTCCCGAGGAGTGGACATCTCTAGGCAGGTACCTCACCTCGCGAGGCGCGCAGTGACATGAGCCATGATGACCAAGGCCAGCAGGGTGCCAGCGGGCGCAGTCTAGGACAGTTTCCTCTTTGGTGCTAAGGAGGCAACGACGTACGCGGGTTCCCAAGGAATTCCCCAAAGGTTTCCATTCCAGTGCAACAATACCAAGAGCACGGGCTCGGCAGGACGGAGGTCATCACCGAGCCCACCACTACGTCATGGCCAGAGGCTTTGCAGGCGAAGACCACCTTTAGTCAGGATAGGGTGTACTCCTATCCCCCTTCAAATTGGCCATTGTGGTATCCCTTCCTGCCTAAGCAATGAGGGAACAGGACCAAGGCCACTATAAATATAGACTAGTCTCCATCGTAGGAAGATATCGAATCCTTTAGCCATTGAGCTCTCCCGAGGCAGCTCACACTTGTACCAGTTCATACTCATCCTCCTCGCGAGGCAATCCACCACAAAGCAGGAGTAGGGTTTTACAACGCAAGGTGGCCCGAACCTGGGTAAATCTCTGTGTTCACTTATTCTTCCCATCCTCTCGAGCTCGATGGAGCCAAGCCGTGAGGTGGCGAGCAGCGAGCCATAGCTAGGCAGGATCCTTCGTCCACGCCCCAGAGCTCGAACCTTGTTTGGGTCCGCGGAGACCCGATTCCAATATTTGGCGCGCCAGGTAGGGGCGTGTCAAAGTTCTTCGTTCCGCTTCGCTCCATCCTTGCATCGACACTCCCATGGCCGACACTCATCGAGTCTGCGCCGAGCATCGGGCTGTCCACGTCGCCCAGACGACATCGGTGGACTGTGGCGCCCCCCGCCCCCCGCCGCTCCACTTCTCCCGCAGCCAACGCCGCCACCGACACTGCCGCCCATGTGCAACAGGACTCTTCGCTGCCGCCCTCCGTGGAGCGTGATGGCCGCACGGCCATGCCTTCCCTCACTCCCGCCATGGCCTTGTTCTCGCACGCTCATCGTGGGCCGGCAATCATGCAGGCAGTGCTGCTCATGGCGCACGAGCTGCTACGCTACCGCCCCGCCAACGAAGGCTATGACGCCTGGCTGGGCCGCATCACCGAGCTCGTCAACGCCGCTGGCGAGGCCCCGGAGCCCTCCCACTCGCTCTGCCCTCCGCCGTCTCGTGCGGGCGACGTGGCTCATGGCTCGCCTCTGCCTCCTCCTCTGCGCAGCACTAACATCGAGCCAAGGCGCAATGCGCGTCTGCGCGACCCACGGCGTGGAGCGTCGGTGCCGGCACGGGACGAAGCCAACTGCCAGGTTGTGCAGTAGCCGCAGTACGACGCGCGTGTGCTCCCGGCGCCACCGCGCCAACACCAAGACTGGGCCGCTCTGGAGGCTGCCGCGCATGGGCGTCAGGACCGTGCCCCTCTCAAGCGGGCCACGCCCGTGAGTGCGGCAGGCTGCCTCGCCTTCACTCGTGAGCTGCGCCGCATTGTCTGGCCAGTGAAGTTCAAGCCATATCTACCCCCGCGCTACGACGGCATCCCTGACCCTATGAAGTTCCTCTAGCTCTACGTGCTGAGCATCGAGGCAGCAAATGGCAACGACAAGGTCATGCCGAATTGGTTCCCCATGGCCCTTAAGGATGGCACACACTCCTGGCTCTTGCACCTCTAGGAGGGGTCGATCTCCTCGTGGGATGAGCTCCGTGATCGGTTCATCGCCAACTTCCAAGGGACCCATGACAGCGCCCTCACCATCAATGACCTGCAATGCGTGAAGCAACATCTCGGCAAGACCCTCCGTAAGTACATGCAGCGCTTCACCCAAGTTTGCCTCAAGATCCCGAAGGCTTCGGACGAGGCCATCCACTACAAAAAAATACACTTCCGTGATGATACGTGTTTGTCACAGTAGGTCACGTTTTCTGTCATGCATGTACATCCATGACGATTTTATGACAGAATCAAGATAGTCATACCTGTGCTATCGTAGAAGTGTTCCATGAAAATACCAAAATTATCATCACGGAAGTGTCCAATTCCATGACGATAAATGGCGCGTCATGGAAGTGCTTTCGTCAAGGGTAACCGACATGTGGCATCCAGCATAATGGGTCGCCGTTAAGCTATCGGGTTCCGGTTTGAATCCGATAACCCGTTAACAGCCCGGACCAATGGGGATTTTCCACGTGTAAAACTCTCAATGGCCAGAGGAACCACGTGTCGGCTCACCGTTGGGACAGATGTCATCCATTCATTGGACCGGAGGTGCCTATGATACGTCGACACGTGGCATGGCCCAACAGAGGCCCATTTCGGTGAAAAGGCCGGCCCGTTTGACTTGGTCAAAAGGTAGCGGGCCGGCCCTTGGAAAGCCTGTTAACGACATGTTCGCATATAGCCCATTTACAGCCCGCTAACTCACGACCCGTTATGGCCTATCCGAATTAGGCCCAGTAGCGTCATCTGGGCCGTCCAATATGATTCCAGCCTGTTGTAACTTCCGGCCCATTTATGGCCCATGATGACTTTCGGCCCATATGAGGCCCTTTGTAACTCTGGGCCCATTAAAGGCCCAAGGTGAAACTGGCCCATAATGAACAGTGTATCGCTTTATACCCAATAACGGCCAATTATTCCTTCGGCCGTTTCCAGCCCGTGTCAACTTTCGGCCTTCTAAGGGCCCATTTATTCTTGGGCTCATTTCCAGAATTCGGTTACTTACGGTCCGTTAATGGCCTATTCCGCTTGTGGGCCAAATTCAGCCCGTGGTTACAGTCGGCCCGTTTGTGGCCCGTTAACCCGTTGGGCTATTTTCATAGCGTCATCAAATACGGCCTATTAACGGCCCATTATGGTCGGGCCATAAAACAGACGATTTCCACTCTAGCCCGTTTAAGGCCCATTTTGCGGACCGTTATTGGTCCATGAATAGTACGGCCCATGTTTGGCGAAACGATTATATGGCACGTAGAAGGCCCATTGATGAGACGGCCCGTAGAAGGCTCATGGTTCCTACGTCCTGTAGAAGGCCCATGGATCCTATGGCGCGTAGAAGGCCCATGGATCCTACGGCCCGTAGGAGGCCCATGGTCACTACAGCAGGTAGTAGGACCATGGTTACAATAGTCCGTGTGTTGCCATGGTTATTGTGGCCTAGTTATAAAAATAGGTTATTGTGGCCACTAGAAAAACGCGAAAAAAGAACTGCAGTGACTACAAGCAAACAACTAAACAAGACAATAATGAAATAAATAAGCAAGCAACTAATGCTAGGCTATTACGACTATTACACATATTACATCCACTGGGCATCAAAGTTCGCCACTAGTGCAAATATAGGGAACAAAGCAGCATATTACATACACTGGCCGTCTAAATTGGCCACCAGTGCAAATAAACATGGCAGCGAAACAAGTCCATAACTGAAACAACTTCAGAAGAGCTCAAGAAACATTATCTTGGGTATCCACCATGCTGGCAATAAGCTTAGCAAGCTTATTAGCTTTCTCCTGTTTGGCGCTAAAATCCTCCAACGCTTGCTGTTGCACCAGAAAGTATGCATCTGAATGCTCCAGGGACTTCCGTAATCCTTCGGCTTCTTGTCGCAGCACAGCTAATCGATGTCTTTCATCTTGTAGTTGAGACTCAAGAAATCGAACTGATTCAGACAGTGAGTTTGAATAGCTTGTGCCAGCTGTAGTGGCCAGTAACTCGAACACTACACTAAGACAGGACTTAGGAGTTGTCTCACTGTCTTCAAGATAGTTTTCCTTAGCTATTTTATCAGCTTTGTTGGAGACCAACAAGGATGTCTCACTATCCTGAACCTTATCTGCATTACTTCCTTTACCCCTGCTTAATAAGGCACTCTTCCCCAATATTCTGTCAGCATTCTAAAAGAAGAAACAAGTAGACACATAACAGGTTTAGCATGTACTAGTATATGATACTCATTTCGGTGAACCAGTTCATTATTAAGGTGGACATGATTAAACTACCAAGTCTTCTATTGCCAAGTAGCACATAATAAAAGAATCAAACAAACATATATCTATGTCCTATGGTCACTGCATTGTCTTGCCAAATCAAAATAGAGACTGGGTTCAAATCATATCAGTTCAAGACAAAGCAGCACTGAAAGAATACAAAGCGTGGGAAACTACACGGCACAACAAGATTTCAGATGGGTACCATGGCTCTGTTGTGATGCTAGTAATGTGCATGATATGAGAAGTCAACTGTATACACAATTGAAATTGAAATCAACAGAGCTATTTATAAGAGCAAACCTGTTAAAGAAACATGCGTAAACATACCTGTTCTGCCATTGGAGTTTCGATTGGATCCTTTAATTTAAAAATAAGTTTGTATGAGTAAATACAGTGATACGAGACCAAAGCAGTATGCACGATAGCAATGGAATCTTAAATGAGAACAGTTGTTCTTCAGGTTTAAGCACTTGTTCTACATAGACAGAGTAAAGTAAGACGCAGGCATATAGTACTTAAAAATAAAAAATGAGCTCATAGACCTTACCACATTCTTGGTTTGGGACCAATACAGAACAAGGCGTTCCCAGTCATCATACAGTAAATGTGTCTCAGGAGAACGTAAGGGAATTTGATGAGTTACTTTGCCAGTGAAGTACGTTTTCTTCAGGTAATTCTGATACTGCCACCAAGCATTCTTGAAGATAGCAGAGGTATTAGCACAGGTTACCTCATCCTGAGTTTCCAAATCGGTCCTTCTCTATAGAGAAAAATGAGAAATTTTGCTATATTATAACCATCATGGAGGTAGAATGTATGGGACAAAGCAAAGTAATTGCCATGAATAGCATTACTTACACATAACTCCTGGACAAACACCTACAACTAGCATTTTCCTTCATCTTCAGTATAATATTTCCATGATGGGAAGATACGCACATAGGATTTAACAACATCAAATGCGATAGATGCTAAACTATGAATGGCTGGTTGTGCTTCCTCGACAGGAATAGGTGTACTAACTGGTGGAGTTGGGGTTCACCGTGGTAGTACTGGCGCTTTGGGCATTGGAGCTGCCTTACTAACTGCTCTTGTTTGGGAGGTCTGTGGTGGAAATGGTGCTGTGTCAACAGGAACTGGGTTACTATCTACTGGGGTTAGGGTTAGATTGGGTGAAGCTGGTTCTCTGTCCATTGCAGTAGGGGTACAATCTGCGAGAGTCTAGGTTATGGGTGGTAGGGCTGGTTCTCATGCATGTACAACCGGGGTGCTATCTCCACCAAGAGGTAGCACTGTTTTATTTGAAGACCGTGTTTTTACTCTGCTAGATACTGCCATCACCCGCTCCAATTCGAATGGCTGATAAACAGGAAACATAGTTGAATGTATAGACATTATATGAGAGACAGATGCAATAGATAGTGTGGAAAAAAAAGGGCATGAAATAGTTGACATGTATATTGTTTAACTACAAAGGATAGCATGACATAATTTCACATATATGATGTCTATCCAAACTGGATAGCATAGCATGACATAATTCAAAGATATGATGACTAACTAAACAGGATGGCATGAGATAATTATATGATGTCTTTAGTAAATAGGTTCGCATGATTTAATTCACATATGTGATTTATATGCTAAGCAAAGGGCATTCGCATATATGATGTATGAACTAAGAACATGGTGTTGAATATTGTGTATATGATGTCTAAACTATGCAATGCAAGACACCATATGCATGATATGAGTAGTATAACCATGCCAAGTTAGAGCATACACCTCGGTGGGGGAATAGGACTGGTCATCTGTCTCTGAATCCATCTCTGAGGAGCTATCGGGACGCAGAAGAGACCTGCTTCGACAGGTAGCACTGTCTGCTCTGAAGACCTTGTTTTCACTCCAGATTTTTTTCCATCACCCACTCAAATGGCTAATTCACAGGAAGAGTAGTTTAATGTACAAACATTGTCAACAAATGGAAATGTAATGAAGAAAAGGATGGGCAAGATATCATTCAAATATATGATGCCTGGTTAAACAGGATGGCATTGCATATTTCACATATATTATGGCTAGCTAAAAGAGATGAGACAGCATAATTCCCATATATGATATAGAAACTAAATAGGTGGCATTACAGAACATGTCTAAACTAAGCAGATGACATATATGATGTCGAAAGTTGGCACTGCAAGGCAACATATGCATGATATGACCAACATCATCATGCCAAGTTAGAGCAAACACCTTGGGGGGGTAAATAGGAGTGGTCAGTTGCGTCTGAATCCACCTCAGAATAGATATCTTCCTCTGGATTACAATCTGGAGAGGGGGGGGGGGGGTTTGCCATTGAACCCACCATGGAGCGATGTCTGCATGACATTATATTGCCGCTCAAAACTCTTCTCTTTTTCTCTACATGTTCAGCATGACTATGTACAATATCTGACATGCATACAAAAAAAATATTGTGAGATTATGTAAGGAGAGCATGCAGAAATCTAGAGTGATGGTAACAACCAGTGGATGGATCCAAAAATAATGATAGCAGGCTGATGATAGCTTTAATTTAATAAAAAAGACAGATGATGATTGTTTTACTATTTGTTTCCCACCCAAGATGAACAACATAGGCATACCCTAGGTGAACCAGATAATAGACAGAGATACTATTCATTGCTGCCTTAATATGTGCCCCACAAGTAATTTTAAAACACAAGTTTAAACATTAATTTGGACCTGACTTGGAGTCTAAGAGGTGAACAGGATGATAAAGTAGCAGGTAATATTAAGCAATGCATAACATAAGCAGAAACAAAAGAGTGCGACCTCTCTTGTGGCCCCGTGTACTCCTTAGGTTCATCTGCTGAGTCGATGATGGTGATGCAGTTGCGGTGGGTGCTGGCGGCAGGGAAGGTGATCTAAGGTGGTGAAAGACGGTCAGGAGTCGTGATGTCTGGTTTGGTGGATGCTTCTGTCGATGGAGCATCTCAGGTGAGGTGGACGACGTCGCTGCAGGAGCAGGACAAACCACACAAAGTTTTCTTCGACACCTACCTTTAACTGAAGTAATTCTGTAAGGGCTCCTTTGGCTTGCAGGATTCTAAAAACGCAGGGATAGGAAAACACCAGAATAGGATAGGAATGCACGTGGGAAACAGAGCATTAGTAAACACAGGATTCCTGTCAACTTGGGTGTTTGGTTCACAGGAATTGGAAGAGCAGAGGAATGCAAAGAATCATGGCCAAATTAAAGTGAAACCATATGAAAGCGTGTACAGTTAGAATGTTATTCTGCCACTAATGCACTTGGTCTTGTTTTCATGCATAGGATTTTGAAAAGTAGGTCCACGTGTATATTTTGCTCCATTCCTTTCAACAAAATGCATGAATAATTGAATAGTAGAGTGCCATAGGAAAATTTCCTATTGCTATGTTTTTCCTTCACTTTTTCTTTGAACCAAAATAGCCCTAATGGATCGACATGAATGTAGAGTAATAAGTGATGCGACAAGTGTGAACCTCTTTGCCATAGCCATGTCGACCTCAGCATCATTGGGTTGGTCGCTGAAGAAGTTGCGGCAGAGGTGGCTGTCGGAGGTGTGGAGGAAGATCTGAGGAATCTGTAGACGGCGTCCAGGGCACTGCTCTGTTGTGATGGATGGTTCCATCGTTGGAGCAGCTCCGGTGAGC
The DNA here is from genome assembly GCA_011799875.1 of Thinopyrum elongatum. NCBI lineage: Eukaryota > Viridiplantae > Streptophyta > Magnoliopsida > Poales > Poaceae > Thinopyrum > Thinopyrum elongatum. The sequence goes on from CM022298.1 coordinate 298,539,639, forward strand.
CGTAAGACGTCGAGGCTGAAGCAGTACAAGACAGACATCATTAATCTCAAGTGGGATTCTAATAGCATCTCCAATAGATGATGTAAAATACATTACCAAAAAGTGATAGATGTAAAATGTACATCACCAAAAAACACCTAACTACAACAGATGAGGTAAAAACTGTTGACTCTGAACTTAACTGTTGAAACTAAAATTTACTGTGGAATCTGAATGTTACTGTCGAAACTGAACACACTGGTAGCAGAGAGGAACTTCACATGTAGTTTAGGCCGCTCGAGCACTAGTAGTAGAGAAACAGTGATCTAAATCAACAGGCAATCGACGGGGAACACACTAGCAGATAGCAGCCAGAGCAGCAGCGCCTGGAGGAGCAGCGCGAACTAAAGCCAGAGCAGCAACTCGTGTAGCTACAGCAGCCCGTGTACCAGCATCAGCAGCGTGAGCGAGAGCAAGAGCAGAGCAGCAGCACGAGCGAGGGGGAGAGCAGAGCAGCAGCGCGAGCGAGCGAGTGAGAGCCAGAGCAGCAGCAGCAGGGTGAGCGAGCGAGCGAGAGCCGGAGCAGCAGCAGCAGCGCGAGCGAGCAAGAGCCAGAGTAGCAGCAGCAGATCCGGCTGGTATGGACGCCGCCACCGAAGGGGGCTCGCACTGGGGGAGAGCCGCCGTGGAGATGTCACCCGCGGCACCGGCTTCGAGGTAGCCGCGCCATGGGGGTGGGGGATGGAGCACCGTCGGCGCCGGGAGGTCGAGTTAAGGAGAAGGTGCGATGCGATGAGTGTACATCATCTTTGGTGGCGCCGAGTAGGCCTCGGCTTCGTCCGAGGAGTCGGTGAGGATGTTGCGGTTCCGGTGGAGCAGGTTAAGGCGGCGCTGTGGGGATGGATCAGCCGCGATAGACGAGGCGATCATCGGAGCAGCTCCTTGGAGGTGGAGGATGGGGCGGCTGAACTGGCGGGACGACGAGATCGATGACGGATCCTCATCCGAGGAGGTGGATGAGGGACGTCGGGCTGTTGCGGTGGACGACATCGTCGGGGAAGAGGCTCTGGCTGGGCAGCGGTGGGGTGGCGGACGGAGGAGGGTGGGGTTTCGCGGCTGGAGCGGAGAGGTTATGGCGGCGTGGGATTTCGAATGGCGAAAAGGAGGTGATGGGAGGGGGGAACCATGACTTAGGGATGCGCTTTTCCAAAATGTAGGGTGTGTTACAAAAGTAGCCCCACCGATTTGAACTAGCGGCCCTTTCGGCTTAGTGTTAGAAGGGGGATTTCGTGTGTCGGGATTTGGCAGCTGGAGGAAGTTTTCGCACGCGTTGTAATTACGGGATAGCAAGGCGCGGGTTGTGAAGGCGTGAGTTTTGGGAGCACGATATCTGAATTTTCGGGATATAACAAGGCGCGGGTTGAATTTTAGGGACAAGCCTAACGTGTAATATTGTACATACCAAATCAATTCGCACTTCCCTCAACGAAAAAAATTAAAAAAATAAAACTATTCGCACCACACAAAGAGAGAGTCTTGTCCCGTTTTACTGTACAAATGATATTCAAAGCTATGAATCCATGTTATGTCCAATTAAATTTTTTCGCTAGCTGTATAATGCATGTAACCTACTCATACCAACATTTTAGTGCATTCCAAATGTCTATACTACCGCTGCAATTCGAACTAAATTTGAATTCGTTTCTCTATTTGAATAAGAATCTACAATCTTGATTGTTGCCAACTTAAACCATCATTCGTGTATTACACTACTGGAATCAGCTTCTTTGCCGTCCGCCATGTCGGACGGCAAAGGCATAGATCACGGACGGCAAAATGCTTTGCCGTCCGCTAGCGGACAGCAAACTGTCCGGATGAAAGCCTGCCAGCAAAGGCCTTCTTTGCCGTCCGCTTCTTAGAAATGGACGGCAAAGGATTACGCCGTCCGCCATCCGAGGCCAGCAGACGGCAAAGACAGCTAACGGCAGTGCGGTGGTGTGAGAGCCGTTAGGGGGTTAACGGCGCTCTTTGCCGTCCGCCAGCGGACGGCAAAGAGCCCAGCTAGGCAGCACTGGGAAGCTACCACGTGTCCAGATATGCCGTCCGCCAGCAGACGGCAAAGAGGTTTGAATCATTGCCGTCTGCTGGCAGATGGCATAGATGGTCACTTTGCCGTCCGCCAGCACACGGCAAAATGATCAAATAGGCAGCCAGTGTTCCCAGTTTGCACGGGTGACTGCCATGTGTCCTCTTTGCCGTCCGCTAGCGGACGGCAAAGAGGCTATATATCCCCTTTTTTTATTTAAATCCCATTAATTAGACATGGTTTCAAACACAGATATACATGCATACATATCCAACATATCCAACAGCATGTCCAACAACATATTTCATCCAATCCAACAACATAGTTCAACAAAGTCCAACATATCCATATATACATAACCAGAAACAAGTTTCCAACAACATATCCATATAGACATACATATCCAAACAAGTTTTCATAAACAACAAGGAAGCACCACAAGAATAGTACACTCCATGAATCCAAGCTTCCTCATGTAAAGCAAATCTGCAAATTGGGAAAGATGAAAGTTAGAAGAAGAAGAAGAAGAAGAATATTTTTTTTCTTCTCTTTCTTTTTCTCCTCTCCTCTTCTGTATCTTCTTCTTCTTCTAACTAAGGTAGGTAAAAATGTCATTTTATTGCTAAGCTAGGTAAAAATGCTAAGTGTAGGTCATTTTAGAGCTAATGTAGGTAAATAGGTCATTTTGGAGCTTAGTAAGGTTATTTTGTCATTTTCGAGGAAAATAAGCTAAGTCTATATCATTTTGGAGCTAACAAAGATTATCATGCCATTTTTTACCTAAGTATGCTAAGTATGTCATAAATGAACTGAATAAGCTAAGTATAGCTTATTTTTTATCTAACTTAGGTAATTATGCCATTTAGGAGGAAAATAAGCTAAGTATCCATTTGTAAAGCAAAACACTAGAGAAAACTTACCCTCATCACAACAAATGTGATGAAGATCGCAACTAAGGTAACAATTGATCCAACGGCATAATGATACCAAGCCTGATTATCAATGGCATATTTTCTAATCTTCTTAAGCTTCAGGCGCATTGCATCCATCTTGAAGCGCATTGCATTCATCTTCATCTTGTAATCATCGATGGCATCGGCAACATACAACTCCAATGTCATCTTCTATTCTTCAATTCTTTTAATTTTCCTTTCAAATACTCATTTTCTTTTTCAACTAAATTTAACTTCTCGACAAGAGGGTCCGTTTCAAATTCCGGTTCACATACCTCCTAGATTAAAATATCTCTATGTCAACTTGATGGCCATAATTTGCATAAATGCGAAATGCAACAAATAGTTATGAAAGAGAATTTACCACATCCGAATCATAAAGCGGGCGAGGGCCGACCGGGACGGAAATCAAGACCATGGCACTATGTATAAGAAACAATCATACAAAGTAAGAAAATTATAAATACCAACTATATAAATCATACAATCATACAAATAACTATATAAATCAAGTACAACATAAAAATTTGAATACCTAATAATCATTATCGGTAATGACGTGCTCGTCATCATCATCACTATCGGTAATGACGTGCTCATCATCATCATTAATAAATGCATCATCATGTGGAAGGCCACCTTTACGTAATCGTTCAAGCATTGATAGGTCATCTGCAGCAGTAACTTCTTCTTCTTCCGGCTCTTCTTGTTCCAGCTGAGGGGTGAAGTCGGATTCACTATCGTTGTCTACTTCAATGTTCTGGGGTGGAGTAGAGCGGTTCTTGAAACGTTTTTTGGAAAGATGTGTTTCTTGGAAGAATTCTCCTTCGTCATATGTGTCTTGGTTAATGTGAGGTTCATAATCCTTTTCATTGGGGGGAGGTGGTCTAAGACGTGGCGGCACTTCATAAACGACGTCCCAACCACTGAGATTTGGATCACTTTGACAGGCCCACGGTAGATAGAAAACTTGGGTTGCCTGTTGAGCCGTAATATAGACATCGGGAACATCCAAATGGGTGTTTGTCTGATTTCGACTAGCCCTATATGTTCATGAGTCCTTCTAGTCTCCCTCGGCTGGAACCAATAACATCTGAAGACTACGACGTTTGGTGGGTTTTCACCATAGAATTCAAGTTCATAAATTGCTTCAACTCTTCCATAATACTCGATACCTCCTTCGCCGATAGCAGAGACACAACAATTTGTAGACTTTCGGTCGGCCATAGATAGCTCTTTGCCATAGGTACGAAAGCGATACCCGTTGATGTCGTATTTGTCAAATGAACGGACCTTATAGTCAAAACCATTAGCTACTTGTCTCAATTCAGCATCCATAATCTCTGAATTAGCCTACAAGTTTAATACGAAAGGATTGTTGCATTAGTCGCAAATTAGCCAAAGAAAAAAAGTGTCTAATGGAAATTACCCTTTTTTTGAACCAAGAGATGAAACCGGGAAATTTGGCTCCTTGTTTTGCCAGAAGCTCATACTCTTCGACGGAATCCTTTTGGATCACCGCTCCATACGAGAATATGGTGACGTATCGACTGCATAAAAAATCCAGGAATAAGAGAAGTTCAAAGGAATTAGAAGTTGTGAAACAATGTACCGAGATCTTACTCGATGTACGGCCGCACTTCTGTTAGGTTGTTGAAGAGATACAGCGAAATGGTCCGCCATTCTTCAACATCCAACCTTACTGGTTTCCAACCACCGGCTGGTGCGAGATTCCCTTTGAATAGGCTGAGGTTGGATTGACCCTTTTGAGGTTCGTCAGCATTGTACCGAGGCTTCGGATTATGCAAATGATGATTTTTGGCTTCGTAGTGTGCGGTCACGAAGTTTGCCGCCTCCTCAGTGATTAATGCCTCTACCATTGATGCTTCTATTCTACGTTTATTTTTACATTTTGCTCGAAGCGTCTTCTGCATCCTCTCAGTTGAGTAGCACCAACGATTTTGCACGGGCCCCCCCAATCATGCCTCGGTCGGGAGATGCAAAATCAAGTGTTGCATTGGATTAAAGAAGCTTGGCGGAAAGATCTTCTCTAACTTGCAGATCAACTCCGGCGCCAACTGTTCCATTTCTTCTAGGAGGCCAGGCGATAGTTCTTTCGCACAAAGAACACAGAAGAAATAGCTCAGCTCTGCCAGTACTAGCCATTCATCCTCAGGGATGAAGCCACGCAACATCACCGGCATTATCCGCTCAATCCATATGTGCCAATCATGACTTTTTAGACCAAATATTTTCAATTTTTGAAGACCCGCTCCCCTCTTTAGATTTGCTGCATACCCATCGGGGAACATCAACTGCATTTTCACCCACAAAATAATTTCCTTCATAGCTAGCCTTCCAAGATTGAACCATGCCTTTCGCTTCGTCCAGTTGATCCCCTTTCCTTTCGGTTCTTTCATGTTTTGTAATGGTCTATCACATAGCTCCTCTTGATCGACTCTAGCCTTAGGATTATCCTTTGATTTCCCCTCTATGCCGAACAATGTACCAAAAATGGCTTTGGCGATATTCTTTTCAGTGTGCATCACGTCGATGTTGTGTGGGTAAAGGAGGTCTTTGAAGTAAGGCAGATCCCAGAAGCATGTCTTGTGAGTCCAGGCGTGTTCCTTATTATACCCCTTGAAATACCCTGGACGCTCTGGATCTGGCTCGAGAGCGTTTAACTGATCTAGGGTCTGTTGGCCTGTCAACGCAGGTGGTGCAGAGTGTTTGACAACTCTACCATTGATGAAGTTCTTCTTGTCTTTCCTGAACTTATGGCCAGGATGTAGAAACGGTCTATGCAAGTCGAAGCAACTATACTTGCGCCCTGCCGTCAGCCAACGAAACTCAAGAGCTCCCTTGCATGTGGGGCATGGGAACCTTCCATGCACACACCAGCCAACGAATAGCGCATACGCCGGCAAGTCATGCGTCGAGTAGATGTACCAGGCACGCATTATGAAGTTCTGTTTGCTAAAGGCATCATATGTCTTGAACCCATTATCCCAAGCTTCTTGCAATTCGTCCTTAAGCGGCTGCATGTACACATTCATCTTCCCTGGATAGTTGGGCCCTGGAATTTTCAACGTCAGGAAAATATTCTTTCGTTGCATAATCTGCCCGGGGGGAGATTGAGTGGAATGACAAACACGGGCCCACAGCTGTATGGGGCTGCCATATGACCAAACACACTGAACCCATCTGTGCTGACGGCGACTCGAGGATGCCTTGGATCTGCCATTTTTTCCTTATGTAATGCATCGAAGCGCTTCCACGCTTCACCATCCGATGTGTGCACCATCATCACATTCCCATCTGCATCTAGTTCGGTTCTTTTGCCCGTTTTGTGCCATGTCATCTATCTGGCCGTCTCTTCGACCATGAAAAGACGTTGAAGTCTTGGTACGATTGGCATATACCGAAGAACATTAACAGGTATTTTGGTCTGCGTCTTCTCACCCATACCGTTGTCTACCACAACATACCTAGAAGAATTGCAAATGGGACAATAGTTGAAGTCCTCGTACTGAAGCCTAAATAAGACACATCCTTTCTCACAGGCATGTATCTTCTCATAGGGCATCTTAAGAGCACGGAGGATTTTGTCTGACTGGTACAGGTTTGCAGGTAGCACATGGCCTTTGGGTAGAAATCGTCTAAATACTGTCATCATCGCGTCGTAGCATTCTCTGCCCAAGTTGAATTGAGCCTTGAAAGCCATTATTTGTGAGATGGCATCCAGCTGACAAAGCTCAGTGTGCTCGTGGAGAGGACGTTTTGAGGACTCCAACATTTCAGTGAAGGCCTTTGCAGATTCCTCCATCTCCTCGTCCGAGTCCCGAGCATCGTCAAAGTCTTGCACCATGTCTGCGGTCCCGGTACCATGCTCGTCGGTGCGACGACGAACCTCGGCTCTGGCACGTTGGGCAGACTCACCATGTAATGTCTAGACCATGTAACCAGGCGTAAAACCAAACTTCTGCATGTCTTTACTCATTTCAAGCTCGTCCCTCTTTTTATAGTTGTCGCAATGGGCACAGGGGCACCAGCTAAATTCCTGGCCATTTGCAAATGCGGCTCTAACAAACCCCTTGGTTTTTGTTAACCATTCCTCGGTCCAAACTTTCTGACTAGTGTAACCGGTGTACATCCATGCACAATCACTCATATTGACTTCCTACTGGACACACAAGAAATATATACATAATTAAGCAAACCATATCCATCAGTTAATGGAGTTTGTCAGTTTTATTACGTCCATGCAACCTACACGCTAATAGGTAAAGATAGGTCCTAATCCCACCCGAGTATGTGTAGATCGGGTTCGTTTTCCCTTGCTCTATTCCGGATCCGATGCAAAATTTCGGCAGCACCTCCCCGCTGTTCTCCTGATACACGTCTCGGCAATAAGCAGAGAGAATGTGTACCCGGAGAACAACAGGGAGGCACTGACGAAATTCTACATCAGATCCGGAGCTGAGCATATGGGAAAACGAACCCAATCTACACATACTCGGGCTGTCCATGGATACCGTTGGAAAATTCGAAAGAATCACGATTATAAATATGCAAATGCATGCATATTTATAGATGTAACCCTTTCGAACGGGAGACGCATAGTGGTCACGCATACTGATGATTGAAGAAACCTATAGCAAGTGTTAGGGGGTTCCTTGGCGTCAATGGAACCCTAAATAGCAAGTGTCATCGGTGTGAGATACATGTGGCGCTCGGCGTTGAACACTAGATCCACATCCCACAAGTGAAGCCGGCGCCCGGCGTCCCGCAACAATAGTTCTGGTGGCCGATGACGGTCGAGCACCTTGGCGAATTCGCAATGGTGTTCGACCGCCATCGACGTCGAGAACTGTTGCTGTGGGACGCCGGACGCCGGCGTCACTTGTGGGACGTGGATGTAGTGTTCGACACTGACGGCCACATGTATCTCGCACCGACGATACTTGCTATTTAGGGTTCCATCGACAACGACCCCCTAACCCGCTCGTCCCCGGGTAAACTAAATAGCAACTACCATCGGTGCAAGTTACATGAGGCGGTCGGCGTTGAACACTAGATCCACATCCCACAAGTGAACCCGGCGCCCGGCGTCCCGCAACAATAGTTCTGGTGGCCGATGACGGTCGAACACCTTGGTGAATTTGTATGGCAGCCTCTGCGATGAGGATTAAAGCCAAGTTTTGAAATTTCAAACAACCAAACCGACTTGAGTCAGTTTGGGTGTTTCAAGTTTCAACACTTGCCTTTTAATCGTCATCGCAGAGGCTGCCAGACAAATTCGCAATGGTGTTCGACCGCCATCGACGCCGAGAACTGTTGCTGTGGGACGCCGGACGCCGGCGTCACTTGTGGGACGTGGATGTAGTGTTTGACACCGACGGCCACATGTCGGGGTCGGGGTGTCGTGCCGGGGTGTCCTGTCGGGGTCGGGGTGTCAAGGTGTCGGGGTGGGTCGTGGTCGGGGTGGAGGGGGGGTAGGGGGGAAGGGGGAGGGGCGTGTAGCGTGTGGGGGAGGGGGTAGGGGGTAAGGGTCAGGGGGGGGGTTGTAGTGAAGACGTGTCGGTAGGGGGGGTATGGGGGTGTAGGGGGGTGGTAGGGGAGGGGTAGGGTGGGATTTTTAATTTTTTCTTTTCTTCTTATTATTATAAGAATGATAATATGTATTATGAGGGATTATTATTCTTGATGTAGCACCTACAACTGATATGTTAATTATTATGATTCTTGCATTCGGAGTCTAGAGGTTAGTTGAGGAGGACTGAGGGATGGCGAGGAGGAGGAGGGAGATGAGGGAGGAGGGAGGAGGAGGAGAGGAGCGGAGGAGAAGACGACAAAGTAACGTGAAGAAGAAGACGTGTACGCAGGTACTGTCTTTGAGCGTCTTCTTCTTCTCCTCATCTCTTTCCCACTTCTTTTCTTGTTGATTTCTTCTTCCCTCCTCTGTTCCTCCCTCCTCATTCTACTTCATATTATAAAAAACTAAAATAATATTAAAATCAACTAAACTAAAAATATACTAAAATTAAAACATAATCTAAAATAAAACTAAACTAAAATAAACTAAAACTAAAAACTATCTAAATAATAACTAAACTAAAACTAAAACTATAACTAAAACAGAAAACTAAACTAAAAGAAACAAAAAGAAACTAATTAAAACAAAAAAAGGGAGGAGGCGCACCGTGAAGGGTGGAGGAATGGAAGGAAGGAGGAAGAGGCGGATGCGAGGACGGGGGCGGCAGAGAGGGGAAGGAAGGGAGGGGAGAGGGAAGAAGTGAGGAGAGAGAGCGGGACGGGGGAGAGGGGGGAAGGAGAGGCGGTGCGGGGAGGAGCGAGGCGGGCGGCACCGAAGGGAGAGACGGCGGATGAAGCAGGGCCCGCGCGGGTGGAGGGCGGGGGAGGGTGTGCGGGGCGGGGGGGGTCGGCCGGTACACCGGACGGGTCGGCGGGCGGCGGCGCGGGCCGGTGTTGGTGGGGGATGTTCGACGGAGGGAGGGGGCGGGGGGCGGGGCGACGTGGAAGAGGCGGCGGGGGTGCGGTGGAGGTTCGGGGGTCACAGGGGAGGGGTGCGGGGCGGCGGGGCGGCCGGCTACGGCAGACGGGGTCGGCGGCGGCGGCGCGGGTGTGGGTGGGGAAGAATGAGAGAGTGGAGAGAAGAGAGGGGGGCGGGACGGCCGTTAACGTGCCCGCCTCTTTGCCGTCAGCCAACGGTCGGCAAAGTTTCTTTGCCGTCCGCTTGCGGACGGCAAAGAGGTGGGGCCGGTGGGCTTGAGTTGGTTAAACAATAACTGGACCCACCCACCTCTTTGCCGTCTGCTAGTGGACGGCAAAGATTCTTTGCCGTTAGCCAGCGGACGGCAAAGAACAGGCTGATGGCAAAGACTTTGTTTGCCATCAGCCACATCTTTGCCGTCCGTTTTCTTGTGGCTGACGGCAAAGACCTTATTTGCCGTCAGCAAGCGGACGACAAAGAATTAGCAGACGGCAAAGAAGTGGATTCCAGTAGTGTTATCTTAACAACACACCACATGATTACTATAGAGATAGATATGAACTATGTGTACTATATGAACTCGAATTCGAAATTTTGAATACACTTGATGTTGATTCCAAATAATAGTACATTTGATGTACTAACTAGATCTTCATAATCTAAACCATGTTTCATACGTACACTATGTTTATCACACAAAGTATAGTGCGCCGCCTCCTACATTATGACAAGTATTTAGCCCTGAGCTACAAAAGCCACACATTATCACAAATTCAAATAAATGTTCTATATATTATATGCTGTATAACATGTTCAAAACCACACCATGCGTATCACCATTATATATATTCATGCATGCATCAGTTTAAAACACTATGATATCTTCTTCAAATATCCAAATCCACTATTATAATGAATTATGATCTCTATTCGTCTTTTACACCCACACAATCCTCTTATCTTAGTAGCTAGCACTAACTTTCTCTCGTGCATGCACACGCCCGCCTCCCACTCACCCTCCCTCAGCATTCCCTAGCTCCATCGCGCACATTCGTCATTTCACTTTAGGTCGTTCACCCACGGTGTGTGTAGGCCCCCCAGCTCCTTCTTTCCGGCACACACCGATCGATATATGTCTCTAGCCAGGTGTGGCTACCACAAACACAAGATTTCCCTCTTCTCTTCAAACCGTCCATGCCTCACTCCCGCCCCTCTTTTCATCAAGCTAATACTCGCACACTCCTTCCCCCTCGATATAGTAGGCCTCTCGCACCACCTCCTAGCTGCATCCCTCTCTCTCTCTATCCTTCTCTCCGGGTCTTATTTGCTTCTAACACATACATGCATGTATACCGATCGATCTCCCTACATATACCTAGGTCGACTATAACTCTTTTTCCCCACGCATCGATCGACGTACCTCACAAGTTATGTCTCTCCCTTTCTTCAACAAAGGACGATTGATCTTCCTATGTAGTTACGTCTACTTACCACAGCCATATCGCCCCCCCTCATAATTCGTGCATGCCTCCTGACCCGTCTCTCACACGCATGTGCACAGACAGGCAGGCATCCCCTCTCTTATCGATATTGCACGCGTGCCCTCCGTTTGTCTAGCAAGCCTCTCCCACGATTTGTGAGAAGCAACTCCACCACCAACCCCTCCGACACTCTAGCTCTGTCTCTCTCCCAACCTTATTCCTCTCCTACACATATGCATGGATGCCGATCGATCTCCCTCAATACATAAGGTAGGTCTCTCTCCTCCTCCACACATATACTAGCCATTCTACCTCTATAGTTAGGTCTCTGCCCCCCCCCCCCCCCACACACACCAATAGTCGAACGTTGTAGGTAGGTATCCATGCCACATAGTCAAACTGCACCTGTCCCCTCTCATGTTCTAGTTGGCCAGCCACCCTATATCTTTGATGTGGGCACACACAAATTCGATGGCACTCTTTATCGATCACGCACACACACACACTTCATCCCTCTGTTCGATTCTATGGATACCTCATGCCGATGATACCTCCACCCTCTTCTCGTGGATCGCCCCTCTATATATATGATATATCCAGGCCTCTGTTTCACACACATTGCGTATGTTACATTTTTTGTTTGAAATATCATCGACACATATTCCCTCTCTATCTCTCATGCACCCCCCAAGAAAAAACACTCACGAACCCACACACTATATCTCTCTAGGTTTGTTTCTCTCTCACACAAACCCACGTAGGTGGTGTACGTACACGAAGAGAATAGGTGCACATACTCACGCTTCGTGCCCAGCCACACCCGCGCGGGTACACGGTGGAGCTCATTTCTGTACAAAATGGCAGCCCACGTGCTAACTTGAGCACGTGTAGCGGTTGTTTACCTACGTAGGTCGTGTACCACGCGTGCAGAAAACAAAGTTCGACTTGATGTGTTGGCGCATTATTTTTAAATAAAGTTATATTTCTCAATTGCACGTGCACAAAATATAAAATGATTTTCATGGAGAAAAAAGTAGTCCGCTCCACTATATACAATGGAGCCTGCCTGCCGGGGTTTGTCTCTCTTCAGAGTATCTCACACAAGGCGGCGGTGGCCTCTCTCTCTCTCAGGTCCCTCTCTCACCGTTGGTCACTGATCCGGCCGCATCCCATCCGCCGGTGGAAAGGGAGGATATGCATCTTTTCTCCGTTCGACGGCGCCGAGGCAGCACGTCCTGATCTGTGGTACCCGTCGTTCTCTCTGACCAAGCTCCGGCGCGGTAGGGCCTACGACACTTGCTCGCTGCCGCAGTACGGACGGATCCCGCCCGCCACCGCCCTCCTAGTTACATCCCGATGACCCCCAGGTATCCCCTCCGGCCTTGCTCCACTGCCCATCTTCCTATCGCAGCATGTGGATCTTCCCTAGTTCTTTGCCCAAAACATAGCTCGTCCGACGTACTTTCCATATTGCAATCTTTTCCTCACACCGTTTTAGATAAACACAACCGTCCTGTTATCTTCCCTTAGGACAAGGAATATGCTTCTTTTTTGTCGTCGTATGTTTCATCAACTGTTATTGGCCAGTAATTGTTTCCTTTCTACCTCTTTTTTGCAAACAGGGCTATCCATTTCACCTCGTTGCTATTGCGACCTTTTGGTGAACTACAAAAATCACTTTTTTCTTAAGAGTGTTTTGTGCAGTTCTACTAAAATGTCACACGGGCAACGTCTCTACATTTCAGTGTGACTTCACAAAGGGAGATTGGTTTTGCTCTGTCCTCCTCATCCAACTCCGAGCCTAATCTTCTCCAACTATTTGCTTAATCTTCTCCAACTAGTTAGTCTTAAGAGAGACTGCAAAGGTGACCAGCTTCTATTTGTGTGTTTATTGTTTCATCAACAGTCCTCTATTATTGTAATCACACTTAATATCTTTGGAACAGGGATGCTCAGCTCTATTTTAGTGGAACTGCACAAAATGATCATAATGTTGCATGCTCCTGACAGCTACTTTTTTCCCAACATGCCTTGTTGATTTCGACAGAGCTGGAGGGAAGTTGCTGCCAATGAAAGCATGGATCAATTTTAATTTAACACCTTCTCACAACTTTGTCTTCAGTTGTGATGTAAATATTAGCTCTGATCTGCTAATCATTGAGATGCATTAGCAAGGAAGTTATTTTTTTTGAAAGAGCATGGATGGCAAGACACACGAAACAAAAGCTGAAAGCTCTGAGCATTGTACAACTTCATGTCGCTGGAAAATTATTTGTATAGTACGTCAATTATGTAAACAAATGCTGGAAGCTTGATAGCATTGCCAGAAGCCTCTTTAGCATCCAGGTCCATGTGCCATGCACCAAATTATACTCCCTCCGTTCCTAAATATTTGTCTTTTTAGAAATTTCAAATGGACTACCACATACAAATGTATATAGACATATTTTAGAGTGTAGATTCACTCATTTTGCTTCGTATGTAGTCACTTGTTGAAATCTCTAGAAAGACAAATATTTAAGAACAGAGGGAGTAGTGCACAACCGCATGGGAGACTCAGCCCGGTCATTGCGCCACACTAATAGTGAGTAATGAGCAGTCAAATCATAAGCCCCACCTTTCCCACTGTAAGTTGCTCGGAAGAAGCAACCATCAATACGCTCTTCTTTGAATCCGCTCATACTACTCCCTCTGTCACTGTTTATAGAGCGCACTTCAACAATCTCTGGGACCAAGGCGACTAGTGATCGGCCTGAAAAATAGCATTGGTAGTTATAGCACGGCATCTATTACTAGAGGAAATAATGCGTACACACATGCATGCAGTGCTTCCACCCCGGGTACACACATGCATGCACTTACTCCACTCCACGTACACACCTACATAGAGAGAAAATTCTGGACTTGATTGCGGTTACCACGCCCTAATTAAATTGAGCATTAAACCAAACACGTCTAAAATCTCTCTGGTGGTGGAAATGCATGGAGAGAAATGCATGAGAATGAAGCGCGCCATGTAAACTATGACGGAGGGAGTAGTATGAAGGTGCAAAACCAAGTACGCGTATGGCCTGTCGGTCAACGCACTTCTTCTTGGCATATCACTGACATGTGGGACCGGAGTTTGACCAAACCTATCTCAATTGACGGCAAAATGGCCAACCCACCGTTCCTTGAGAGAGACGAGGAGCGAGAACACACAGACGGGCTCGCACGGAGGCCAAGATATATTCGAGCATGGTTGATCGATATCATCATTACCGCTGGCCCCACCAGTGCAACTGCCACCCCTAATGCGGGCGACGGGCTATGCATCTGCGTCGACATTTCGGGCCTCAACAGGACCGCTTCTGAGGGCCTCTTTTGGCTGTCTCACATCGGCCGAAGCGGGGGCTTCCCCTGCAACTACGTCCGCATGCCGTTCGTCATGCTGAAATTTGGCGCCTCGTACCAATGCCTGGCACAGTGCGCTATGGCATCAGGAGGCCCCGGACCATCGTGAGCCACCTGGGCCTCGCGAGCCTCTTGAGCCTCCGAAGACGTCCGGCTCGTGGGGAGCGAACCTCCGCGACACACTTCATCGACTCCGTCGACGCCTCTGTAGCATCATTGGCAGGTGACTTTTTGGTTTGTTTAATTGAGGGCGCCCCACGGGCTGTATTGTCCTCAGGCTGCAAAGGTCCGCCCCTATAGTTACATCGTTCCATTCATGTACCTCAAACCAGTTATGCTTTCATGAGTTACTGTGGCTGTTAACCCTGCGCTTGATGTCACATCACTTCTAGAGTCGCCATCCCGCGGGCTTCACGCGTTGCCAGCTCTCCTCTTGAATGTCCCATGAGAGGGGCCTACCGGCACGACGCCTGTGCTTGGGTCCGTCTAAGCGACTAAGCTCTGGCTCACGGGCCGGCCCCATGCACGTCACCTCACCAGGTCCTTAGTGCCTTCATCTTCTCATGAAACAATCATGATCAGATCAGCAAGCGCATGCCACCCTCAGTATTTCGTGATCTGTCAAATGCGTTGGAACTTTAGGAGACATGCATTCGAGTGGCCCCTTGACGACACCCTACCACCTCAGGAGGGTCGGCCTCGGTCAGGCAGTGGTTTGATCTGCGAAAGGCTAAGTAAAATCACTTCAGCCGCCGCGTGTTGCCAGCCAAAGTCCCTTTCCTTGCAACCCCCACGAGGCAAACCGCTCCTTTTCGCGCAAGCCGCTTGCACGTTAAAAGGGGGCTCTTGAGCGTCGCGCCTCGGGAGCCCCTACTGGCTCTTGGGCCCTCACCCCTTGGCCTTGTCCCAGGCATCACGACCTGACATACCAGCGGCGGCTGAGCTCCGCTCGAGGGCCAGGTCTTGAGGGAATAACCTTGGTGAGCAACGAAATGAGGGGTAAAGCTCATGAGGGAATACGGGAAGAGGGGCGCAGTCCAGCAGCGCAGGCATCGCTTGAAATACAGAGGATGCCAATCTTTTCACGCACCCCTAGTGGGACTTGTGTTAACTCATTGCAGAACAGGAAGTGTACAAAGGATCAAAGCTCTAGGGAAGCACACCCTCATGATGCAGGAATCCCTCACGGGCCACGAGCATCTCAAGATAAGTCATCTTATTAGCCCCAAGCATGAGCTTTACTATTAACGCTTTACCTTGACTCTCGCGATCTCGTCTGGGCGAAGAACCCCCTTTCTCTCTTGAAAGCCGCTTCCACGCCAAGGGGACCTCTTGAGCGTCATGCTTCAGGAGCCCTTATCGGACCTCGGGTCGTTCACCTCCTGGCCTAGCACACGGCATCGCGACCTGGCATACCAGCGACGGCAGAAGCTTGCCTGGGGACTGGGTCCTAGCGACACAAAGCACTAAGCTATCGCAAAGAAAAAGGGGGCTCAAGCCCAAGCAAGAGACACCAACATGACTTAAAACACAAGCTGGAAGCATTAAGATAAAGGCGCAAGCGCCACGGTTGCTTATATGCCCCCACAGGGCCCTTCATGGTTTTGATGCAGGAAACAAAAGAAACAGCCTCCTGGAGGCCGTAGCTCCCGAAGCGCCAACTCCGACATCGCGGGCGCCTAGTTGGAGTCGTCCTCCACCTTAACGCGGTGGCGGAGCGGCTCATCGTAGTCGTCGTCGCTCCCGCTTTCCTTGGAGGAGGTGCCATCGCCGCTGGAGGTGCCATGGCTGTCACCAAGGGCAAGTTCACCGCCTAGGACGCCACCGCCGCTGCTGTGGTCATCGTCGCTGCCGCTGCTGTCGCCCTCTGGGCAGCATCCGAGACGGCAGCCCATCTCCTCGGAGATCTTCACGTAGAGCGTCGCCGCCCCGTCAAACTTGAAGTGGAGGGTGTGCCTCCCCTTCAGGTCGTGGGCGCGGGCGAATGATTACCACCCCTGGGTCAAGTACACGAAGCCGGAGGGGGTGACTTCGACCTCTGCACAGGAGGATTTGCTACAGCAGCCGTTGGGCTGCAGCCACAACCCGACGGGGCCGTCCGCCGCTAGCTCCCCTCCGAAGGAGCCCGGGAGCTGGATCCAGGTGCGCGGCGGGCTCTCCATCCACACGACAAACTCGCGGGCCAACTCAGCTGAGTGCGCCCGCGCACAAGTTTGTCGGGCGCCGACGCCGTTCTGCCCCCGCATCCGCCAACGTGCCTCTTCCCGCGGCCCCTCCCGCAGACGAAGTTCTTCACGCGGCTGCCAAAGCCAGCGCAAACCGCCAATGGAGGGCACCCGCATCCTCGGGGAGGTGCGCGGGCATGGTGTTGGACTTGCGGGGGCGGCCGCGCCCCATCTTGGACTGCAGCAGCTCCGGTCCCTCCTTCGGAGCCTTGCCCTTCTCGGCGACGGTGAACCTCCTCACGGGCGCCATGGTTGCCGCGATAAGGGTTGGAGGCGAATGCACAAGAAGACAGGGATGGGCTGGGGGCTCTGTCCCTTTGCCCTCTTATAAGAGATCAGGGAAGGCCAACCGGCGCCCGTATTGTTCATTCAGTTAGTCTCATATTTATATGAAATCTTTGTTACATTATCTATTTAATTATATATTTTTGTACTTTGCTTTCAGTTATATATTGTTATGTTCTCTCAATTACTCCCATATTTGCATGTTGCTCTATTATTTCAATATATGTAATTAACGATCTTAATTTTTATTTCAAGCAGTACATCCCTTGCTTTGCAAGAACACGTGTAGAAGGAAATCTTGCCCTTTACTTTGTTGATGACTCCATGGATGTCATATTGACAACGCAACATGGATTTACAATGAAAGTTAAGGTAAAACTTGATAAAGATGTTCACTCCTATTTTGATGCCGACCTTTGGAGAAAATTTTCTAAGTTTTGTAAACTGAAAGCTGGCAATAAAATTCTAGTGCGTGCACCACAGCCTGGTCTAATTAACATGGATATTTACTTCCCCAACGTCATCAACCAATCATAGTCTGATCGAGGTTAGTGTTCTTTCAACTTTCTCCATGCTGGCATATTACTTAGCAAAATTGGGGTATTTGTTCTGACTAACTGATCACTATTTAAGAAACCAATTGTGATTTCATTTTCTGACTATGTTCCTAGGCAGTAACAAATTCTATTTACCAATTTATGCCCACTATGCTTCTGCCATGTTCTGAATAAATAATCCCTTTCCACCTTTTAAGAAGGATATGTTGGATGCATAGTTAACTATCTGTTTGTTACTCGGCAAACCAAATTTCACTAGAAAGACTTGAAGCATGTCATAAAATTTGTTGATAATCTGACAGAGATAGCACAATGTATGAACGCTAAATTTGGGATTGGCTTAATTCTACCAATGGTGCACACATTGAACAAGACCAATTGTGTGCACAAAACACTGGTACAAAGTCTTATTTTTATGTTGATGTTCATAAACTATATATAGGTTTAACGATATGTTACAATTGGTTTTTATTCTACATTGCAACAGAAATTGCCCGCTGCAGCTGTTCCTGAATTGATTTCTTGGCATGGTCAAATTACACTTGTGCCTGCTAATAATGCCAAAGTGAATGCAAGGTACTGCATTTCCCATAGAAATGGAACCATTCAAATTAACAACGTCTCGCTTGTCATGGCAATGCATCCACATTGGAAAATTGGAGACATTGTTCTACTCATGCTCCACCAAGGCACAGGAGGGTTCTTCATTTTCATTGATGAAATGCCGAGTCGCCATGATCAAGCTGCTTCCAGCGGATAGTTGTGGTTGTTAGCCCTCTGCCTCTTAAAATGTGCTAGTTGTTACTATGTTAAGTATGTAGATATGGACCATATGGTTGTCAAATTTGTTTAGTTCAGAATTATTAAGTACCGTGTTACCTAGATCCGCCTTTTGTTGAATAGTGTCACCACTATATATATATATATATATATATATATATATGTTACTCAAATGTTGTTAACCAAGTTCTTAAATTTTCATGGAAAGTACTAGTATCGTACACAGTTCATTCAGTTTAAGCGTGTGCCCGGTAGAGTAGAGGATGTCCATGTTTTCAACGTGGTGACCAGCACTGATGTCCAGAAGGCATTTGCACATTAAATGTCCATATTGCAAATTCAGATAATATACAGATAGGCCAGCCCATACAATTGACATATTTGACATGCATGAACAAATCAATCGAGCATATATATATGCTCAATTTATTGGTCCAGTGCCTAGTTCAACGAGTAATTTACAAACCATTAGCTCATTAATTTACAAGAATATAACGAACCGCGCGTGCACAAAAGAGCTACTGTGCACCTAACGCCGACCCAGCACGCACAACTGCCATCGTCCATCAGTGCATTGATCCTGGGCTCAGGAGGAGCGGAGGCCGCCAAGTCGATGACCTACAAATCTTGATCGATCAAGACTGTGGCAGCCTCGACATCGGGGATCACTGGTACTTCCTCGGGCACAGTGCTCACCAGGGCTACCGTGACCATCGGGTCTGTCCCAGCGACGTCTGGCGAGACGACATTCGCTCTCGCCAGGGATGCCGTCACGAACCCCAGGCATGCCCCAGCGACGTCCAGCGCTACACCCTCCTCCATCTGGGGCATAAGCCCACGCCTCATGCGGCTGCTGCCACTTCCACAATTGTCCTTGCGTCGTCGCGGTTCCTACTCCACCCCCGCACCATCCGCTGCAGTCTGCATCGAGCCAGCAATATCACTCGCTGGCGATCCCTATCCGCTTTTAGGATGACCCTGGCTAACTGGTCGCTTGCTCGTACCATGTTTCCTGGTTCCTCTGGCCGTCGTCAGGAGAGGCGGTGGCATGGCCGTCGACTGCCAAGCCAACCATCACGCCGCCAGTCTCGATTGCACCGTCGCCCAACTCCATCCTGTCGTCGGCCGTTGGGGGTATGGCGGTATGTGTGGGTAGCTAGCTAGCAAGGGGATCGGTAGTTAGTCACCGCCGCCTGCCATTGTTGTGGTTATTTATAGCTAGCAGTTGGCTAGGGGATTGAGGTTCTTATAATTTACCCCTGAGGCTATGCAGGAAGTCTTCGCCGGAGCGCGGGAAGACTAAGTGGAGCACACAATTCCCAGCACACAATTGTATGTTGTGTCACATGCTATCACAAACTTTTTAACATAAGGACACGTATGTGTAACTTACAAATCATCACACACGAGTACTCACACCACGCATCATGTGCAATGCTCCTAGCCATCGCAAAGAACTCGTTTGCATTTTCAATGTTTTTTCTACACACATAATCACACAAAAAACAACTGTAGCTACTGTTAGCAAGGGTTAGGGACACCATAAATATCATCTCTTCGCTCTCCATCATCTCTTTCCTCTCGCAGCCCCCAAATCTGGCCTTCTTCTCCCGTCTATCCTCGCATCCACAAAATCCTCCACATCACACATGTCCTGAGAAACTCGAACCACCCTCTCCATCGCAGAAGGCACGGGGAGACGTAGCTCAAACATGCGTCGGAGCCCGCGGTGGTGGCAGTACACGCTAATGACGGTGCAGTGGCCTTGGCGGCAAGCGCTAAAGAGCTTGTGGCTGCACCAGATCTGTTGGGGGCACACGCGGTTCTGTACGCGGAACAAGCGGTTGAGGCCACGGCCTGGGCGGCACGCGATGATGAGCCCACCATTGACTTGGAGTTGGAGGCATGCGCAGATTTCACCGTGGTAAGGGAGGCAGCCTCCTTAGGGTCTGCTAGAGCTCTAGGAGCACACACAGCAGATGCCATTTCTATTTACAGCCTCTTGGAACATGTCCATCAAGGCCATGTCGTACGCGCGCGTTTGGCCGTGGATGGGATTTTCCCTGAGACCGGAGCTCCTATGATGGAGCAGGAGCAGACGAATGGCCGAGCCTATGAAATGTTCAAGGACATGGTCATCGCTGACCCAAATCTTGACCCTTCCTTTCGAGAGAGGATTTTGCATGAGTGCAGAGAATATGTCAACATCATCGCACCAACAGCCAGCCCCGCAACAACGACGACGAGTAGTTGTTTATATTTTGCTGTTTTCTGAACCTTGCTAATATGTAATGCCACTAGCTATTTGGTTAATTATGTATGAGGACGAACGATAATTTGTGCAATCATTTTCTGAATTAGGTGCTTATTAGCACGAATCATATGTGTTATTGTCGGTCCGTGCTACTACACAACTCTGATAACTAACCTGTTTGGTGGGTATCACACACATCTTATTACGTCGAATTGTTTGTGTTATTTTTTTATCATCGCAAACAGTTCACCCGATTGACCTCTTTGCCTGGTATCACACACATATTGTCACTTGTAAATATTTGTGTTATTTTTTATCATCACAAATAGTTGATCTGAGTTGCCTGTTTGCCGCATATCACACATGTCTTGTTAAGTTGAACCATTTCTGTTGTCTTGGCTCATCGCAAATAGTTCATCCGAGTAAACTGTATGTCGTCTGTCGCACACATCTTGATCTGCCAGACCATTTCTGTTGTGTTGCCTAATCACAAACAGTTCATCTGGGTGAACTGTATGCCGTATATCGCACACACCTTCATCTGATTGACCGTTTCTGTTGTTAAGCTCATCGCAAACAGTTCATTCGAGTGAACTGTATGCCACGCATCGCGCACACAACTATAATATGAATTGTGTTTGATGTCTCCGCCATCGCAAACATTTTGTATCATTTTTGACGTTTTTATTACATCACCATTTGCGATTAATGCATCGTACACAGTTTTGTCGAAGGGTGTCTGATTGTAGTGTTGTGTTAGCAACATCATGCAGTAGTGTCTCGAGAGGTGTCACACTCTCTCTTTATCTATTGATCACTTGGCTTTCATTCTCTCACGTCTCTATCATGCTCTTGTATCTCTCTAGCTACCTAGCTTTCTTTCCCCCGCCACACACTCTCTCTCACTCGGCTTTCACTTTGTCTCTCTCTCTCTAGGGATCTCTTGCGCTCCCTATATCTTTCTAGATATGACTCCTACCACTAAAATTTCTCTCTCTCTCACACACACCGTCTGTCGGGGTCATCTTTCCCTCTTCATCCCCGTTCCGAAACTGACACTATTCCTTTGTTTACTGATTAGACAAACTCTCTCTCTCTCTCACACACACACACACACATAACTCTCACTTTCGCCCCCCAACTCACGTCTCTCTCACCCATACTGATCGACCAGCCTCTAGCTAGGTTTATCCATCTATCGCACACTGTCGCTTCCCCACTCTCATATATGTCTCTCTCGCGCTCCTTGTATCTATGTAGATATCTCGTCCCTTCTTGAAACACACCCTCTCTATGTAGTCTCTCCCGCGCTCCCTATTTCTTTGTAGTAAGGACTCTCTTTCTCCATAACACACATACACACGCACTGGGCATTCTTTCTCCCGCGCTCTCTATAGGTCTTTTTCAGATAATATTTGTAGGCCCCTTCGTTTCACTCATGCTATCTCTCTAGGCCTCACTTGCACACAATGTATCTTGCTCCCTAACCATACATGCATACTCCATGTGACTTCTCCCATTCTCTCTCTGTCGCACACACACGTGCTCCATCGATCATTGAGCCTTCTTCCCTACCTTTCACACACACGCATACTTTGATGTCTCTCTCTGATCCTCAATCTTTTGTCTACCTTTTTTTCTCTCAATCTTGCACACGCACATCCCCTCTCTCTTTATGTCGATACATCTCGCACACACACAACACACTCCCTCCTCTCTCTCTCTCTCTCTCTCTCTCTCTCTTTCAGACACACGATCTATGTCGACATCAATCTTTGATATGTCCCAAATGTATCTAC
The DNA here is from genome assembly GCA_011799875.1 of Thinopyrum elongatum. Taxonomy (NCBI): domain Eukaryota; kingdom Viridiplantae; phylum Streptophyta; class Magnoliopsida; order Poales; family Poaceae; genus Thinopyrum; species Thinopyrum elongatum. Next base: position 298,561,945 of record CM022298.1, read on the forward strand.
TTTTCCAAACACTTTTGCTCTTGTTTTGGACTCTAATTTGCATGATTTGAATGAAACTAACCCGGATTGCCGCAGTTTTCAGCAGAACTACCATGGTGTAATTTTGTGTACAAATAAAAGTTCTCGAATGGAGCTGAAACTTTACGAAGAATTTTTCTAGAATATATAAAAATAACTGGTGAAAAGATCTACCGGAGGGGGGCCACCAGAGGGCCACAAGCTTAGGGGGGCGCCCCCCTAGGACCCGCCCCCAGGCTTGTGGGACCCTCGAGACTGCATTTGCCCTACCTCCAACTCTTCATAAGTACCGTCTTGTGGGAAAAAAATCAGAGAGAAGGAATCATCATGTTTTACGATACAGACCCACCGCCACCTCCTGTTCTTCATCGGGAGGGCTGATCTAGAGTCCGTTCAGGGCTCCGGAGAGGGGGATTCATCGCCATTATCATCATCAACCCTTATTCATCAACAATTACATGATGCTCACCATCAGGAGTGAGTAATTCCTTCATAGGCTTGCTGAACGGTGATGGACTTGGATGAGATTTGTCATGTATTCGGGTCAATTTGTTAGGGCTTGATCCCTAGTATCCACTATGTTCTTAGATTGATGTTGCTATGACTTTGCTATGCTTAATGCTTGTCACTAGGGCCCGAGTGCCATGATTTTAGATCTGAACCAATTATGTTCTAATGAATATAAGTGAGTTTTGGATCCTATCTTGCAAGTTGTATGCACCTATTATGTGTTATGATCCGTAGACCCCAAAGTGACAACAATTGGGATTCGCTCCGATGATGACCGTAGTATGAGGAGTTCATGTATTGATTGAGTGTTAATGCTTTGCTCTGGTTCCCTATTAAAAGGAGCCCTTAATATCCCTTAGATTTCCTTATAGCTATGCTACCATGGGAGGGTAGGACAAAAGATGTTATGCAAGTTCTTATTATAAGCATGTATGACTATATACGGAATACATGCCTACATTGAATTGATGAATTGGAGCTATTGTGTATCGCTCTAGGTTGTGACTAGCTCCAATGCCTATGATGAATATCATCCAACACAAATATCCATCGCAGATCCAATGCCTATGCTTTTCTCATATTGATCTTTGCTAATTTACTATTGCCGCTACTGCTGTTACAATCACTACAAATCTGCTAGTGTTACTATTTCTATCACTATCGCTAGTACCAAAACCATCAAACTACTATGCTACTAAACACTTTGTGGTAGAAATATTATTTTCCAGGTGTGGTTGAATTTAAAACTCAATTGCTAAGGCTCATAAACATTCTTTGGCTCCCCTTGTGTCTAATCAATAAATTGGGTGAAATACTACCCTCGAAGACTGTCGCGATCCCTTATACTTGTGGGTTATCAAGACCTTTTTCTGGCGCCGTTGCCGGGGAGCATAGCTTTGCATGTTGAGTTCACTTGGGATTTAAACATCTACTTATCATTATGAAGAATCTGAAAGATGCTAAGACCAAGATCGTACCCTCTAAGACGAGGGGAGATAAGGAACTGCCATCACACTCTGCACTTGATTCACCTTCTGTAAGTAGGCTTGTGACCACCACCTGCTATTCAATCTGATATTTCACAAGTAATTGATGATGCTACTTCTATTATAAATGAAACTCGTGATCATGCTAGTATCTGCTTGATGAACCTGTGCCACTAGGTGAATTTCTTGATGAACAAATTGCTCAAGCTAAAGAACTTGAGACCGCTGAAGCTGATGAAAATTATGATTTGATATGTCTCCAATGTTTATATAAATTTTTATTGTTCCATGCTATTATAGTATCAATCTTGGATGTTTTATATGCAATTATATATCATTTGCTAGGACTAACCTATTAACCCAGTGCCAAGTGTCAGTTGCTGTTTTTTGCCTGTTTTTGGTTTTCTAGGAAATCAGTACCAAACAAAGTCCAAATGCCACGAGACTTTTTTGATGATGTTTTCCTGGACAAGAGAGATCCTTGAAGCTTAGGGAGGGGTCCAGAAGGCAAACAAGTAGACAACAAGGCACTAGGACGCGCCCTGGGGGGCGCCCTAGTACCTTGTGGGTCCCTCCGGGCTCTGTCTGACCTAATTCCAGCGCTATAAATTGTCTAAAATCGGGAAACCAACAGAGAACCACCCAAAATACTTTTTTTGCCGCCGCAAATTTCTGTTCTTCTGCGATCCCATCTGGAGGCCTTTTCCGGTTCTCTGCCAGATGGGGAATCGATCACGGAGGGCTTCTAAATCAACCTTGATGCCCTTTCGATGATGTGTGAATAATTTACCATAGACCTACGGGTCCCTAGCTAGTACCTATTGTTGGGGAACGTTGCATGGAAAATAAAAAAATATCTACGCACACGTAAGATCAATCCATGGAGATGCATATCTACCAGAGGGGAGAGTGTGTCTACGTACCCTCGTAGACCATAAAGTGGAAGCTTTTATTAACGCGGTTGATGTAGTCGAACACCTTCACGATCCAACCGACCGAGTACCGAACGTATGACACCACCGCGTTTAGCACACGTTCAGCCCGATGACGTCCTCACCTTCTTGATCAAGCAAGACGGGTGAAGTAGTAAATGAGTTCCGGCAGCACGATGGGGTGGTGATGGTGGTGATGCAACTATCTCTGCAGGGCTTCGCCGAGCACTACGAAAATATGACTGACGGTGAACTAGAGGGAAAGGGGCGCCGCACACGGCTTGGGGATCATCGTGTCTATTGCCCCTCCCCCTCCTCTCATATATCTATGTGGAGGGGGGAGAGGAGGAAGCCCCTAGGGTGCCCCAAGCGGCCGGCGGCTGCCCTAGGGCGCCTGCCTGGCCGCGCCTCCCTTCCATTTTTTAACATGGGGGTAAAGGAAAGGGGGGCTGGCTACCTTTGGGCGCTTCCCCCTTCCTTTCCCTCTCTTCCTTGGTGCGTGGGCTGGGGTGGAGGGGTGCACCAGCCCCCTTGTGGGCTAGTGTGCTTCCCCCCTTGGCCCATAAGGCCCACCGCTTACCGCTGGCCTCCCGGAACCCCTTCCGGCACTCCGATAAAAAACCCGGTACTTCCAGAACCTTTCCGGTGACCAAATACTATCGTCCTATATATCAATCTTTACCTCCGGACCATTCCGAAGCTCCTCGTCATGTCCGTGATCTCATCCGGGACTCTGAAAAACATTCATTCACCAATTCACATAACTCATATAATACTAAATCTTCAACGAACATTAAGCATGCGAACCCTATGGGTTCGAGGATGATGTAGACATGACCGAGATGCCTCTCTGGTCAATAACGAATAGCGGGACCTGGATGCCCATATTGGTTCCTACATATTCTATGAAGATATTTATTGGTCGAACCTTTATGACAACATACATAATTCCCTTTGTCTGTCGGTATGTTACTTGCTCGAGATTCGATGGTCGGTATCTTCATACCTAGTTCAATCTCGTTACCGGCAAGTCTCTTTACTCGTTCCGTAATACATCATCTCGTAACTAACTCCTTAGTCACTTTGCTTGCAAGCTTCTTGTGATGTGCATTACCCAGAGGGGCCAAAGATACCTCTTCAATACTCGGAGTGACAAATCCCAATCTCGATTCATGCCAACTCAACAGAGACCTTCGATGATACCTGTAGAGCATCTTTATGATCATCCACTTATGTTGTGATGTTTGATAACACACAAGGTATTCCTCCGGTATCCGGGAGTTGCATGATCTCATGGTCAAAGGAATATGTATTTGACATTAAGAAAGCAGTAGAAATAAACTGAACGATCATATGCTAAGCTAACGGATGTGTCTTGTCCATCACATCATTCTCCTAATGATGTGATCCCGTTATCAAATGACAACTCATGTCTATGGTTAGGAAACCTTAACCATCTTTGATCAACGAGCTAGTCTAGTAGAGGCTCATTAGGGACACGGTATTTGTTTATGTATCCACACATGTATTTAAGTTTCCGGTAAATACAATTCTAGCATGAATAAAAAACCTTTATCATGATTTAGGAAATATAATAATACCCAATTTATTATTGCCTCTAGGGCATATTTCCATCAGTCTTCCACTTGCACAAGAGTCAATAATCTATTTCACATCGCCATCTGATTAACACCCATAGTTCACATCACCATGTGACTAACACCCAAAGAGTTTACTAGAGTTAAATAATCTAGCTCACATCGCCATGTGATTAATACCCAAAGAATACTAAGGTGTGATCATGTTTTTCTTGTGAGAGAGGTTTAGTCAATGGGTCTGCCATATTCAGATCCATATGTATTTTGCAAATTTCTATGTCTACAATGCTCTGCATGTAGCTATTCTAGATAATTGCTCCCACTTTCAATACGTACCAAGATTGAGACGTAGAGTCATCTGAATCAGTGTCAAAGTTTGCATTGGCGTAACCCTTTAGGACAAACTCTTTTTCACCTCCATAACCGAGAAACATTTCCTTAGTCCTCTTAGGTAACTTAGGATAATTTTGACTGCTATCCAGTGATCCACTCTTGGATCACTATTCTACCCCCTTGCCAAAGTCATGGCAAGGCACACAATAGGTCTGGTACACAACATGGTATACTTTATAGAACCTATGGCTGAGGCATAGGGAATGACTTTCATTCTCTCTCTATCTTCTGCCGTTGTCGGGCTATGAGTCCTACTCAACTTCACACCTTGCAACACAGGCAAGAACCCTTTCTTTGACTGATCCATTTTGAACATCTTCAAAACTTTGGCAAGGTATATGCTTTGTGAAAGTCCTATTAAGCGTCTCGATCTATCCTTATAGATCTTGATGCCCAATATGTAAGTAGCTTCATCGAGGTTGTCGTGGGAAACCACGGCCACTTATGGGGCCATCGGCCCCTTTGTGGTTCGGCGGGGGGAAGGGCACTTTGCACAAAGAGCGGAGAGTGCAGCGCAGCACGGCAAAGATCACACGGGCAGTTTTTACCCGGGTTCGGGTCCCCGCGAGGCGTAAAACCCTACTCCTGCTTTGGTGGATTGATGTGAGGACCGTGGTGGAAACATAGCGCACTAGCCCGGCAGGGTTGCCTCGTGGCGAGAGCAGCTACGCGCGTATTAGTGTACAGGGGTCCGAATCCAAATCCTTTTTCTGGTTGCCATTGCCCTCCTTTTATAGATCAAGGGGTCAACACAATGGCAAATTAGTCATTGTCTACTGATTAGATAGCAAACAGTGCTATCATACCAAACTCTGCAGACAGTGCTATCATTAAATGCGCTACTTATTGTCACATCGTGGCATGCCCGGCAAGCCTTGCCGGGCCGTTTGGCCACCTTCTCCTCTACATGCTTGACACATCTCTGGACGGGTGTCATTTGGAGGTGGTTTCCTCTGCAAATGGCTGCCATGTGTCAAATAACAGCCACCTAGTCACTTAGGGGCTTGACACCGCATCGATCGATGACTTGCCTCACTATGAGGTGGAGCGGTGGAGCCTTGGTGGGGTAGGCCGCCCTTGGTGTCCCCGGCAAGCCTGCCGGGGTCGTCTTGAGTTCTGTCTTCGGGGTAACCTTGTCCTCGCCAGGCTCGCCTGCCCGGCAAGGGAGGTTTCTCCTTAGTAGAATCTTGCTTATTTAGCTTGTCTTGGTCTTCTTGATCCGCCCTTTGATCTCTCAAAGAGCTGATCTCTCCTTGCTTGGTCTGGACTTGGACGTTGAGAGCTTGCCTCCAAGCCTGTGTACAGTCCAGGCAACATACCTGGGGTTTGTTGCACCGACAGGAGCCCCCAGGCTTGGCCTGAATGCGCTGCCAAGCGTCGTCGGGGTAGGCCCTGTCAAGTACATGGGCGAGGAGGCTTGCTGCGGTTTGTCCATTGAGGTCTTCTTTGCTTCTTCATTAATCTGAGCTTGGACCAGTTTCCGATTTCCCCGCGCGTCGTGTAAGACGTTATAGAGGACATCCGAGCCACGATCCGTGGGTTGCCTACGTCCCACGATCACGGGGTGGTAACCACCATTCCACTAGCTTCCCCACCTCTAGTACTTCTGCCACGTGTACCGCATGCATTACGCAAGGTTGGTTGCGGATGCGGAGGGCATGGGAATGAGCGTCATGGCAAAAAACCAGGCACCGTCGATTGGTGCAGAGGGTCGGCTTTGATTCCCCGAGTCATTCATGGCACGGGGGAGCCGGATTGGAGGAGCGGGGCGGCTGCTTCCATGGTGAGGAGTCAGCCTCCTGCCCCGTTCCCCTATAAAAGGGGGTAGGAGCGGTGCGTTTGTTTATGCGCTTCACTCCCCCTCCCCTTCCTTGAGCATCTTTAGTCCTCCAAGGTGAGAGGACAAGGGCGCGGTGGTGCCCCGGAGGTGGCGACGAGGACTTCTGCTCGTCAGCGCCTCCCACCTACTACTGAAAACACGGGGGCAGAGTCCGCCGCGAGAGGAGGTGGAGGGTGCGAGGCCGTGGTCATCGTGGCGCTCGGGGCTGAGGAGGACGGGGTGGCGCTCTGGTTGCGCCCCAGCCGGCCGCCCCTCCCCGGATGGAAGGCCACATCGGAGACCAACCTCTAGAGTTCATCATCAGATTGTACGAGCCTCCGCACGGCCGCCTCCGTCTCCCTACTCCATTCGCAAGGGTGATGGAGCTCGAGCAACTGCGCGCACTGAAGCTGCACATGGGGGCTGCTGTAATGGTAGCATGCGGGTGGATGTAGACTTTCCTGCCCCTCAGGTTATGCTCTTCCAACGCGGCTGGAAGACTTTCGCCTATGCCCATAGCTTGTCAAAGGGGCACGTTCTCCATTTTAAATTAATGGATGCCGAGCTGCTCTCCGTCAAGGTCTTCGGGTGCTCGGGTGGTTGCTTAGGGTGCTGCGCGGAGAGCTCGACCGACAATGAAAGCTCCTCCTCGAGCGACGGCGACGAGGAGGACAGTGACGGTGATGACGATGGCGTCGACGGGGAAGACGATAGCTCCGACTCTGGCTGAATGTCAGCCGCACCGTCACCGTCAGGCGGCGGCACCACCATCTGCACCTGCACCACGTTCCTGGCAAGGTGATTTGCCAGGAAGTTGGGTGCAGAGGTGGGAATGGTGCTCCTGGCTCCTCCAGTAGCCTTCCAGCTGGACCCTGGCTGGCTTCCTCGTGGGCTACAGCTTTGTTCACCCTGCCGTGTCTTGCTGGCCCTGGTGGTGGTGGTCAGGGGGACCTTTCCATCGTCCTCTTCACAATCACCTTCGTCCATGCCTTCCTAGCCGTGTTGGGCTCCCTTTTGTGGGGCCCGACGGGGTCGGGCTGGGCTTCTGCCCAGGCACCCCTTTTGCCCTCTTCCACTTCCACCGCAGTGCCTAGGAGGAGAGAGACAAGAAAGGGATAATGGGGCACTTATCTTTTTTCAATCTAAAATATGTAGGCACTTGCCAAACTTTAATCTAAATTATATAATCTTCTTTATCCATGTTGGTGTTCTGTAAGATCTGTACTTGTTCATCAGCATATTAATGAAAAAGATAAGCTTTGCCGGGCACTTTTGCATGTATCAAACTCATGCAGAGGTGAAATGCCTCTATACATTCAAGTAAACAAGTTTCCCTGGCAGGCTATCCTGCCGGTACCCTTGGTTTGTTGCCGCTGAGCTAAGCCTGCCGGGCACAAATCACAAAGAGGGACCAGCCCCCCACCAAGCCTTCTCCGTCAAAGGCCACTGCGACCATCCTGACCGAAGCAACGTTCGAGTCAAAGGATGGGAGCACCTAAGTTTTGAAAGTGATGAGGTTTTCATATGCACAAGTTTCAACTTACAGAACACGTAAGGATAAGAAGAGAACTTATCTGTTTGGCTTGCCGGGGATCTTCACGTGGGCTTGTCTTCATTTCTTCTCTTTGGGACCAAGTCCACGACAAGGACCCTGCAACTTAATGCAGATAAAAACAATGCCTCATGCGACCTTATCTACATGATCATGCTATGCTCATGACATGCTTATGCATGCATGCAAGTTTTGGGGGGCCCCCCGCGCTTCGTTTATTTCTGTTGCTCAGGGTCTATGTCTAGCTTTGTACAACGGGATACATGCAACATCGGCAAGGCCTGTACAAAAGGGTGGCTGCCGGGCAGGGCCCGACAACCGCGCCTTACGGGTAGTACTTACGGAGATGCTCAATGTTCCATGAGTTTTGCAACTGAATGCCATCTCCGGTCTCCAGACGGACTGCGCCAGGTCTGGTGACACGTACTACCAGGTAAGGGCCTTCCCACTTCGTTGTCAACTTGTTTGTACCCTTGGCAGATTGAATGCGCCTAAGGACAAGGTCGCCTTCCTCAAAACTCCGGGCATGAACTCTGCGGTTGTGATAGCGACGCAGGGCTTGCTGGTAGCGTGCAGCACGCGTAGCAGCCCGGAGACGGTTCTCCTCAAGTAGCACAGCGTTGTCACGCCGGTGCTATTCCTGCGCTACTTCATCATAGGCAAGCACTCAAGGAGATCCGAATATGAGTTCCGTGGGGATAACTGCTTCTGCCCCGTAGACTAGGGAGAAGGGAGTCTGCCCAGTGGCTCGATTTGGTGTCATATGGAGGGACCAAAGAACCACTGGCAGCTTGTCGATCCATCGCCTGCCGCACTTCTGCAGTCTATCAAAGGTTCTTGTCTTGAGACCTCACAGCACTTCAGCGTTTGCCCTCTCAGCTTGTCCGTTGCTTCTGGGATGGGCGACAGAGGCAAATGAGATCTTGCTTCCGAGGGCATGAACGTATTGCATGAAGGTGCGGCTCATGAATTGGGTGCCATTGTCGGTGATGATTCGGGCAGGTACCCCGAAGCGGCACACCAATCCTTTCAAGAACTTGATAGCTGACTGCGCGGTCACCTTTCTCACGGGCTCCACCTCTGGCCACTTTGTGAACTTGTCGATAGCGACGAACAAGAACTCAAAGCCCCAGGTAGCATGGGGGAAGGGGCCCAGGATATCGAGCCCCAGACCGAGAAGGGCCATGACAAAGGGATCGTCTCAAGAGCTTGGGCAGGCTAATGGATGTTCTTGGAGTGCAACTGGCAGGCTTCACATTTGGTGACTAGCTCAACAGCATCTTGGAGGGCTGTGGGCCAATAGAAACCTTGCCGGAAGGCTTTTCCAACCAGAGCCCTTGATCCAATGTGGGAGCCGCACATACCCTTGTGTATCTCTGCCAACAGTTCCTTTCCTTCTTCCCGGCAAATGCACTTCAATTTCACACCGTTGGGCCTTCTTCTGTATAGTATGTCGTCAACGAACTGATACATACTGTCCCTCCGGGCTACTCTTTCAGCTTCTTCTTGCTCTTCGGGAAGTTCTCCTATTTGGAGGAAATGGACTATGTGACGTGCCCAAGTTAGGGCCAGGGGCTCAGCAACAAGGACCAGTGGCACCTCCTCATTCATAGGAGCACACTCCTCGACCGCAGGGACCGGTGGTCTCACGGGATGGTGCAGCTCACTGATCGAAGGGGAGTTGTTCCCGCCAAGCTCTCTCCCGGGAGCCTCGGGAGGCTCTACCGGGAGAGGCTTGCCGGAGTCCAGTTTCCTCCTCTTTCTGGCCATTGTTGCCGAGGATACAGAGGGCTGAGTCAGATGGAGAACAAAAGTCCCTGGTTCCACAGGGAGTTTTTGCGCAACGCACTTTGATAGATGATCAGCAATGCTGTTTTCCGCACAGGCACGTGCTCTGTTTGCAATCCGTCAAAGCGCTCCTCCAACTCTCTCACTTCCTCGACATATGCCTCCATCAATGGGCTTTGGTAATCCTTGTTGAATTGTCTCACCACAAGTTATGAATCTCCGTAGATGATCAGCTTCTTGATTCCTAGTTCTGTTGCAATCCTGAGCCTGGCAAAAAGCCCTTCATACTCTGCAGTATTGTTGGTAGCCTTCTCCCAGGGAAAATGCATATGGACGACATACTTAAGGTGCTCCCCAGTGGGAGCAATAAGAAGCACGCCAACCCCCGCACCTTGTAGGGAGAAGGCACCATCGAAATACATAATCCATTCTTGGGGCGCTTCCTTGCCGGGAACGACTGTCTCCAGTACTTCTTCATCAGGAGTTGGCGTCCACTCTGCAATGAACTCTGCTAGTGCTTTGCTCTGAATGGTTGCCGTTCTTTCAAACTTCAAAACAAAGCTAGAAAACTCCAAAGCCCATTCCACAATCCTGCCAATGGCCTCGGGGTTTTGGAGTATGCATTGCAAGGGGAAGCGGGTGACAACTATGATCTCGTGGGCTTGGAAGTCATGGCGCAGTTTCCTTGAGGCCATGATGAGGCCAAAAATCAACTTTTGCATGCCAGAGTACCTCAATCTAGCCCCCTGCAGTAGGGAGCTGACGAAGTACACTAGGCGCTGCACCACTTTCTTCTTTGCCGCCACCTCGGAACTATCTCCGCTGGCTTGCTTTTCTTTGTCTTGAACTGCATCTGACCTTGCCGGGACGGGTTCGCTTTCCTCTCCAGAGGGGATAGTGGCTGTGGCTGCCGCTTCATCCACTTCCCGCTGCACCACTAGCGCCACACTAACCACTTGATTGGTTGCCGCTAAGTATAGCAGCAATGGCTCTTGTGGTTTGGGAGCGACCAAAGTGGGCACAGAGGAAAGATAGGTCTTCAAATTTTGTAGCGCAGCGTCTGCCTCTGGGGTCCACTCCATGGGTCCTGCCTTCATCAATATTTTGAAGAACGGCAGGGTGCATTTGGCAGACTTGGAAATGAACCTGCTCAGCGCAGTGACGCATCCAATCAAACGCCTCACGTCCTTGACTGTCTTGGGTGCTTGAATCTGCTCGATAGCCTTGATCTTGTTGGGGTTGGCCTCTATCCCTCGACGGGACACAAAGAAGCCAAGTAGCTTGCCAGAGGGAAATCCAAACACACACTTCTCTGGGTTCAGCTTCAAGTTGATCCTGCGCAGATTTGCAAAGGTCTCTTCCAAATCCTGAATGAGAGTCATTCTGTTCTTGGTTTCGACCACTATATCATCCATGTAGGCTTCAATATTTCTGTGCAGCTGGGACTCAAAGCCAATCTGTACTGCTCTTGCAAAAGTGGATCCGGCGCTCTTCAACCCGAAGGGCATCCGTACAAAGCAGTACGTGCCACATGGGGTTATGAACGCGGTCTTCTCTTCGTCTTCCTTGGACATGAAGATCTGGTGGTACCCGGGGTAGGCATCTAGAAAGGAAAGCAGGTCACACCCGGAAGTGGAATCACAATATGGTCGATGCGCAGCAAGGGGAACGGGTCCTTTAGGCATGCCTTGTTTAGATCTATGAAGTCTATGCAGAGCCTCCATTTCCCATTCGCCTTGCGCACCACCACTGGATTCACTAACCATGTGGGATGCAACACTCCTCTGACCAAACCAGCTGCTTCAAGCTTCTTGATCTCCTCGGCAATAAACTGCTTCCGCTCCAAAGCTTGCTTCCGGACATTCTGCTTGACGGGCCGGGCATGTGGGCAGACAGCAAGGTGGTGCTCGATTACCTCCCTGGGAACACCGGGGATGTCAGATGGTTGCCAGGCAAACACATCGACATTCGCCCACAGGAAGGCAACGCGCACACTTTCCTATTTGTCATCGAGGGTGGCACTGATGGTAAAGGTACCGTCAGCGCTAGCCAGCCTTGCCGGGACCTTCTTCACAGTAGGTGCAGCATCTTTGTATCTCTTGCTATTGGAACTCTCCGGCAAGCCATCAACAGGTGTAGCGCACTCCAGAGAGGCATGCTTCCCGGATTCCTTGCTGGCATCCTTGCTAGCTTTCTTCTTTTTCTTACTTTCCTTGGCGGGAGAAATGGCTTCTGCAGCTTCAGCAGCGATCGCCTCCCGGTACATCTTGTCTACGCATATGACTGCGTCCTTCTGATCTGACGGAATGGAAATGACACCTAACGGCCCTAGCATCTTCAAAGCATTGTAGGCATAGTGGGATGCCGCCATGAACTTAGCCAGAGCTAGGCGACCAAAGATTCCATTGTACGGCAGGGGGAGGTCAACCACGTCAAACACGATCTTCTCAGTCCGGTAGTTTAACTCCCCTCCGAACGTCACCGGCAGTGTGATCTTTCCCTTAGGACGACTCCTGCCGGGGTTGATTCCTTGGAACGTACCAGTAACCTTGAGCTCCTCTTCTGCTATCTGAAGTTTGCAGATGACCTTTGGAGATATCAGATTCAACCCAGCCCCACCGTCAACCAACATCTTCGTGACTTTGAGGTTGCGTATTGTTGGTGAGACCAACAACAGCAAGCACCCTACCGCGATGGTGCGGTCAGGGTGATCCTCTTCGTCAAATATGATGGGCATGCGGGACCACTTGAGCGGCTTCCGAGAATCTGCCGCTGGCTCCATGGCATTGACTTCACGTGCCCACTGTTTAAGTTGGCGGTGAGAGGAGTGCAGAGATGCACCCCTGGCAACGCACAAGGCGTCAGTGGCTTTCTGGAACTCCTACTCACTGGTTTCCTCTTCATCTCCTTCATCGGTCTCACCATCGCAATCCTTCTTCTCACGGTCTCTGGCGGGTTTTCCTTGGGACTGAGGAGCCTTGTCGGGGCGACTTACTCTGCCGCCTCGGCCCTTCCCGCCAGCACCATCCTGGTTTCTCTCCTTATCACGCTTCTCGTACTCAGCCCTCTGCTTCTTGATGAGTTGCTCAACCTGATGACACTCCTGAAGGTCGTGGCCCTTGGTCCTATGGATCTTGTAGTACGGCCCATCACCCTTCCCAGCCTTCTCGGCAGTCGTGGCCGCCCGTCAGGCAGTGCACGGGGCAACCTCCTTGCCGGGGGCCTCGGTCTTGGCTTTCTTGCCGGTACTAGGTGTGCTCGATCCTTCGACGGCCATCACAACTTTCTCCTTGCGCTTCTTATTGTGCTTCTTGTTCTTCTTCTGGTTGGCGGCGTCGTCATCATCGTCTGAGTCAATGTTGACGCCATCCTCTTCACTGGGAAGTCACCTTCCCTCCTCTACGCGAGCACACTTATCCATCAGAGTATATAACTCATTCACAGTCTTGGGAAGCCGCATGCTCATTTTGGAATGTATGCTGTGGTTGCGCACGTTGGACTGGAATGCAGCTATCACAGCTGTCGGTTGGATATCTGGGATGTTCCTATGCACTCGACTGAACCTTTGCATGTACTTCCACAGACTTTCTCCTTCCTTCTGTGGGAGGAGCTGCAGATCGCTGGGCCATCCTGGTTCTTGATGGCCGCCCGTGAAGGTGCCAACAAACTCATGGCACAGGTCAACCCAGGTTGAGATGGAGTTCTCCGGCAGGTGCATCAGCCAAGATCTCACATTTGGCTTGAGTGCCAAAGTGAAGTAGTTGGTGAATACCTTCTCATCTCTTCCCCCGACAGCCTGAACAGCGATGGTGTAGATGCTCAGGAACTCTGCCTGGTTCAATCTCCCATCGTACTTCTCTGGAATCTCTGGCTTGAACGTGCGGGGAGATGGCCAACGGACTTGACGTAGTCCACGAGTGAAGGCGGGGCACCCAACCTCGAAAGGTAGGTATCCGCCCTCATCGGGTGTAGGCTCGTCGACGTCAGGGCCATTGCGCCTATCAGACTGGCGGTGGGTGTCTTCGCCTGTCTTCCTGGGCCTACTGCTGGTCCTGATGTGCTCGAGGGCCGGATGAAGCCATCGATGCATCGTCGGGTTCTTGCTGCGGCCCCTGCGCCGGCTGCCGCGGAGGGGATTGCACCGTGGGGGTGGCCCCTTCGGTACGGCCAGCGGCTCGGGCCGTTGTTGCTGCCTATGGAGGCTGTGACGGGCCCGCTCGCTGTGTCCTCCCACCTCGGCGAAACCAATCAGACTCTGAATGGTGGCTCTCCACTCATCCATCTGATCGACCGCCGGCGGAAATTTCAACAGTAGTTGGGCCCGCGCCATGGCCTCCGAAGGAGTGCTCGGCATGGATGACGACGTAGATTGTAACGTCACCTGGCTCCTGACGGTGCCAATATTGGCAACGCCATGCTCTCATCGCCACGAGCCAGTCGCTAGGGTGGCATGGCGGTGAGGTGGATGTGCTTGGGGATTGGCGGCTCCGTTCTGCGCATCTGCTGGGTCGGCTTGCCCCGGGGGTGGTTCATGCCCTGTGGCCGCGCCCGCAGCGGGAGCGGCCGGAGAACTGCGGTTCACCCCAGAGCGAGCGCCACCGCTGCGGCTGTGCCCTTCGGCGGGGAGGAGAGGTGCAGACAGAATGATCTCTCCACCCGCATATTGTGGAGCGTGGCCGCTGGGATGATGTTGGTGCTGTCCTTCTCCAGTGCCTCCTGCCCCCGTTTCGGCCGCGGGAGGGGTGGTGACACCGCCGCCTACGCCGGTCATGTCCCCCGCAGCATCCACACCCCGTGCATCCCCGTAGCCCCCGCGGCATCGACGGCCGCATGCGATAGGGCCTTCGAGGTGGACAGGTGGGCTGCAGCACCGAGCTTCTTCTTGGGCGCCATGGATGATGAAGCTGTCGATGAACATGACATGCTGCGTGTGTTTCTCAGGTTCGCACAAATGCTTCCCCCTACCTGGCATGGGAAACCACGGCCACCTATGGGGCCATCGGCCCCTTTGTGGTTCGGTGGAGAGAAGGGCACTTTGCACAAAGAGCGGAGAGCGCAGCGCACCACAGCAGAGATCACACACGCAGTTTTTAGCCAGGGTCGGGCCACCGCGAGGCATAAAACCCTACTCCTGCTTTGGTGGATTGATGTGAGGACCGTGGCAGAAATGTAGCGCTCTAGCCCGGCAGGGTTGCCTCGGGGCGAGAGCGGCTACGCGGTTATTAGTGTACAGGGGTCCGAATCTAAATCCTTTTTATGGTTGCCATGGCCCTCCTTTTATAGATCAAGGGGTCACCACCATGGCAAATCAGTCATTGTGTACTGATTAGATAGCAAACAGTGCTATCATACCTAACTATGCAGATAGAGCAGAGCGCATTAAATGCGCCGCTTAGTGTCACATCGTGGCGTGCCCGGCAACGTTTGGCCACCTTCTCGTCTGCATGCTTGACACGTCTCTGGACGGGTGTTATTTAGAGGTGGTTTCCTATGGAAATGGCTGCCATGTGTCAAATAACAGCCACTTAGTCACTTGGGGGCTTAACATCGCATCGATCGATGACTTGCGTCACTGTGAGGTGGAGCGGTGGAGCCTTGCCGGGGTAGGCCACCCTTGGTGTCCCCGGCAAGCCTGCCGGGGCCGTCTTGAGTTCTGTCTTCGGGGTAACTTTGTCCTCGCCAGGCTTGCCTGTCCGGCAAGGGAGGTTTCTCCTTACTAGTGTCTTGCTTATTTAGCTTGTCTTGGCCTTCTTGATCTGCCCTTTGATCTCTGAAAGAGCTGATCTCTCCTTGCTTGGTCTGGACTTGGACGTTGCAAGCTTGCCTCCAAGCCTGTGTACAGTCCGGGCAACATACCTGGGGTTTGTTGCACCGACAGAGGTCTTTTCATTAAAAAATTCTTATTCAAGTATCCTCTTATGCTATCCAAAAATTCTATATCATTTCCAATCATCAAATATGTCATCCACATATAATATCAGAAATGCTACAGAGCTCCCATTAGCTTTCTTGTAAATACATGCTTCACCATAAGTCTGTATAAAACAATATGCTTGGATCACCTCATCAAAGTGTATAATCCAACTCTGAGATGCTTGCACCAGTCCATAGATGGATAGCTGGAGCTTGTACACTTTGTTAGCACCTTTAGGATCGAAAAAAACCTTAGGGTTGCATCATATACAACTCTTCTTTAAGAAACCCGTTAAGGAATGCAATTTTGACATCCATTTGCCAGATTTCATAATCATAAAATGCGGCAATTGCTAACATGATTCGGAATGACTTAAGCATCGCTACGGGTGAGAAAGTCTCATCGCAGTCAACCCCTTGAACTTGTCGAAAACCTTTCGTGACAAGTCGACCTTTGTAGACAGTGATATTACCATCAGCGTCTGTCTTCCTCTTGAAAATCCATTTATTTTCAATGGCCTACCGATCATCGGGCAAGTCCACCAATGTCCACACTTTGTTCTCATACATGGATCCTATCTTAGATTTCATGGCCTCAAGCCATTTGTCAGAATCTGGGCTCATCATAGCTTCTTCATAGTTCGTAGGTTCGCCGTTGTCTAACAACATGACTTCCAGGACAGGATTACCGTACCACTTTGGTGCGAAACATGTTCTGGTCGATCTACGAAGTTCAGTAGTAACTTGATCCAAAGTTTCATGATCATCATCATTAGCTTCCTCTCTAGTTGGTGTAGGCATCACGCGAACATTTTTCTCTGATGTGCTACTTTCCAATTTGAGAGAAGGTACAATTACCTCATCAAGTTCTACTTTCCTCCCACTCACTTCTTTCGAGAGAAATTCCTACTCTAGAAATGACCCATTCTTAGCAACAAAGATCTTGCCTTTGGATCTGTGGTAGAAGGTGTACCCAATAGTTTCCTTAGGGTATCCTATGAAGACGTATTTCTCCAATTTGGGTTCGAGCTTATTAGGCCGAAGCCTTTTGACATAAGTGTCGCATCCCCAAACTTTAAGAAACAGCAGCTTAGGTTTCTTGCCAAACCATAGTTCATACGGTGTCATCTCAATGGATTAACACGGTGCCCTATTTAACGTGAATGCGGCTGTCTCTAATGCATAACCCCAAAATGATAAAGGCAAATCGTAAGAGACATCATAGAACGCACCATATCTAATAAAGTACGGTTACGATGTTCGGACACAACATTAAATTGTGGTGTTCTATGTGGCATGAATTGTGAAACAATTCCACATTGTTTTAAATGAAGGCCAAACTCGTAACTCAAATATTCACCTCCACGATCAGATCGTAGAAATTTTATTATCTTGTTACGATGATTCTCTACTTCACTCTGAAATTCTTTGAACTTTTCAAATGTTTCAGATTTGTGTTTCATTAAGTAGATATACCCATACCTACTCAAATCATCTGTAAAGGTTAGAAAATAATGATACCCGCCGCGTGCCTCAACACTCATCGGACCGCATACATCGGTATGTATTATTTCCAATAAGTCATTAGCTCGCTCCATTGTTCCGTAGAACGGAGTTTTAGTCATCTTGCCCATGAGGCATGGTTCGCAAGAATCAAATGATTCATAATCAAGTGATTCCAAAAGTCCATCCGCATGGAGTTTCTTCATGTGCTTTACACCAATATGACCTAAACGGTAGTGCGACAAGTATGTTGCACTATCATTATCTACTCTGTATCTTTTGGCATCAATATTATGAATATGTGTATCACTACGATCAAGATTCAATAAGAATAAACCATTAATCAAAGGTGCATGACCATAAAAGATATTACTCACATAAATAGAACAACTATTATTCTCTGATTTAAATGAATAACCGTCACGCATTAAACAAGATCCAGATATAATGTTCATGCTCAACGCTGGCACCAAATAACAATTATTGAGGTCTAAAACTAATCCCGAAGGTAGATGTAGAGGTAGCATGCCGACGGTGATCACATCAACCTTGGAACCATTCTCAACGTGCATCGTCACCTCATCCTTAGCCAATCTTCGTTTATTCCACAGCTCCTGTTTCGAGTTACAAATATGAGCAACCGAACTAGTATCAAATACCCAGGAGCTACTACGAGCATTAGTAAGGTACACATCAATAACATGTATATCAAATATACCTTTGTTCACTTTGCCATCCTTCTTATCCGGCAAGTATTTGGGGCAGTTCTGCTTCCAGTGACCATTCCCTTTGTAGTAGAAGCACTCAGTTTCAGGCTTGGCTCCAGCTTTGGGCTTCTTCACGGGAGCGGCAACTTGCTTCCATTCTTCTTGAAGTTCCCTTTCTTTCCCTTGCAATTTTTCTTGAAACTAGTGGTCTTATTAACCATCAAAACTTGATGCTCCTTCTTGATTTCTACCTCCGCGGCCTTAAGCATTGCGAAGAGCTCGGGAATCAT
The DNA here is from genome assembly GCA_011799875.1 of Thinopyrum elongatum. Taxonomy (NCBI): domain Eukaryota; kingdom Viridiplantae; phylum Streptophyta; class Magnoliopsida; order Poales; family Poaceae; genus Thinopyrum; species Thinopyrum elongatum. Next base: position 298,579,954 of record CM022298.1, read on the forward strand.
TTTCGTCATCCCTTGCATATTATAGTTCATCACGAAGCCTTTGTAGCTTGGTGGCACTGACTGAAGAACTCTTTCAATAACACTCTCAACTGGAAGATCAATTCGCAGCTGAATCAAGCGGTTATGATACCCCAGACATTTTGAGTATGTGTACACTGACATAACTGTTCTCCTCCATCTTGCAGCTATAGAACTTGTTGGAGACTTCATATCTCTCAACCCGGGCATTAGCTTGAAATATCAACTTCAGCTCTTGGAACATCTCATATTCTCCATGACGTTCAAAACGTCTTTGAAGTCCCGGTTCTAAGCCGTAAAGCATGGCACACTGAACTATTGAGTAGTCATCAGATCGAGTCTTCCAGACATTCATAACATCTGCAGTAGCTCCTGCTGCATGTCTGTCACCTAGCGGTGCATCAAGGACATAATTCTTCAGTGCAGCAATGAGGATAATCCTCAAGTTACGGACCCAATCCGTGTAGTTGCTACCATCATCTTTCAACTTAGCTTTCTCTAGGAACGCATTAAAATTCAGGGGAACGGTAGCACGGGCCATTGATCTACAACATAGATATGCAAAAACTATTAAGACTAAGTTCATGATAAATTAAGTTCAATTAATCAAATTACTAATGAACTCCCACTTAAATTAACATCCCTCAAGTTATCTAAGTGATACATGATCCAAATCAACTAAACCATGTCCGATCATCACGTGAGATGGGGTAGTCATCAATGGTGAACATCTCTATGTTAATCATATCTACTATATGACTCACGTTCGACCTTTCGGTCTCTAGTGTTCTGAGACCATGTTTGTACATGCTACGCTCGTCAAGTTTAACCCAAGTATTCTGCATGTGCAAAACTGTCTTACACCCGTTGTATGTGAACGTAGAGTCTATCACACCTGATTATCACGAGGTGCTTTGAAACGACGAACTTTGGCAATGGTGCATACTCGGGAGAACAATTTTATCTTGAAATTTAGTGAAGGGATCATCTTATAATGCTACCATCGTTCTTAGCAAAATAAGATGCATAAAGGATAAACATCACATGCAATCAAAATATGTGACATGATATGGCCATCATCATCTTGTGCTTTTGATCGCCATCTCCAAAGCATCGTCATGGTCTCCATCGTCACCGGCTCGACACCTTGATCTCCATCGTTGCGTCGGGGTCATCTCGCCAGCTATTGCTTCTACAACTATTGCTAACGCATAGCGATAAAGTAAAGCAATTAATTGGCGCTTGCATTTCATACAATAATTAAGAGACAACCCTAAGGCTCCTGTGAGTTATTGATATTACAAAACATGATCATCTCATACAACAACGTATATCACATCATATCTTGACCATATCATGTCACAACATGCCCTGCAAAAACAAGTTAGATGTACTCTACTTTGTTGTTGCAAGTTTTACGTGAATTCTACGGGGTTCTAGCAAGAACCATTCTTAACTATGCAAAAACCACAATGGTGATTATCAAGTTTGCTGTTTTAACCTTCTTCAAGGACCAGCCATAGTCAAATTTGATTCAACTAAAGTAGGAGAAACAGACACCCTCGAGCCACCTATATGCAAAACAAGTTGCATGTCAGTCGGTGGAACCGGTCTCATGTGCGTGGACATGTAAGGTTGGTCCGTGCTGCTTCATCCCACAATACCGCCGAATCAAAATAAGACATTGGTGGTAAGCAGTATGACCATCATCGCCCACAACTCCTTTGTGTTCTACTCATGCATGTCATCTATGCATAGACCTGGCTCATGATGCTGATGTTGGGGAACGTTGCATGGAAAACAAAAAAAATTCTACGCACACGTAAGATCTATCCATGGAGATGCATAGCTATGAGAGGGGAGAGTGTGTCTACATACCCTCATAGACCATAAACTGGAAGCGTTTATGAACGTGGTTGATGTAGTCGAACACCTTCACGATCCAACCGATCAAGTACCGAACGTACGGCACCTCCACGTTCAGCACACGTTCAGCTCGATGACGTCCTCGCCTTCTTGATCTAGCAAGACAGGCGCAGAAGTAGACGAGTTCCGGCAGCACGACGGCATGGTGACGATGGTGATGCAACTATCTCCGCAGGTCTTCGCCGAGCACTACGAAAATATGACCGAGGGTGAACTAGAGGGAGAGGGGCGCCGCACACGGCTTGGGGATCATGGTGTCTGTTGCCCCTCTCCCTCCTCTCATATATATAGGTTGAGGCGGGAGAGGGGGCAGTGTCTAGGGCGCCCCCAAGTGGCCGGCGGCTGCCCTAGGGCGCCTGCCTGGCCACCCCCCTTCCTTATTTGAACATAGGGGAAAGGAAAGGGGGGCTGTCTGCCTTTGGGCGCCTCCTCCTTCCTTTCCCTCTCTTCCTTGGTGCGTGGGCTGGGGTGGAGGGGTGCGCCAGCCCCCTTGTGGGCTAGTGTGCTTCCCCCCCTTGGCCCATAAGGCCCACCGCTTACCGGTGGCCTCCTGGAACCCCTTCAGGCACTCCGATAAAATACCCGGTACTTCCAAAATCTTTCTGGTGACCAAATACTATCGTCCTATATATCAATCTTTATCTCTGGACCATTCTGGAGCTCGTCGTAATGTCCGTTATCTCATCCGGGACTCCGAACAACATTTGGTCACCCATTCACATAACTCATATAATACTATATCATCAACGAACGTTAAGCGTGCGGACCGTACGTGTTCGAGAATGATGTAGACATGACCGAGATGCCTCTCCAGTCAATGACCAATAGCGGGACCTGGATGCCCATATTGGTTCCTACATATTATACGAAGATCCTTATCGGTCGAACCTTTATGACAACATACGTAATTCCCTTTGTCTGTCGGTATGCTACTTGCCCGAGATTCGATCGTCGGTATCTTCATACCTAGTTCAATCTCATTATCGGCAAGTCTCTTTACTCGTTCCATAATACATCATCTTGCAACTAACTCCTTAGTCACTTTGCTTGCAAGCTTCTTGTGATGTGCATTACCGAGAGGGCCCAGAGATACCTCTCCGATACTCCGAATGACAAATCCCAATCTCGGTTCATGCCAACTCAACAGAGACCTTCGGAGATACCTGTAGAGTATCTTTATGATCACCCAATTATGTTGTGATGTTTGATAGCACACAAGGTATTCCTCTGGTATCCGGGAGTTGCATGATCTCATGGTCGAAGGAATATGTATTTGACATTAAGAAAGCAGTAGCAATAAACTAAACGATCATATGCTAAGCTAACAGATGGGTCTTGTCCATCACATCATTCTCCTAATGATGTGATCCCATTATCAAATGAAAACTCATATTTCCATCACCTATATGGCTTATTCTCTCTCTTTGATCTTTAATACAATGTTCTCCTCAATGTTCTTGGAGTTCTATTCGATGTAATCTTGTTTTGCGGTGTGTTTGTTGGGATCCAATGAATTGTGGGTTTATGATCAGATTATTCATGAAAATTAATTGAGTGTTCTCTGAATTCTTTTATGCATGATCATTATAGCTTTGCATATCTCTCCGATCTCTCCGTTTGGTTTGGCCAACTAGATTGATTTATCTTGCAATGGGAGAGGTGCTTTGTAATGGGTTCAATCTTGCGGTGCTCTATATCCCAGTGATAAAGTAGGGGACAAGACACGTATTTGTATTGTTGCCATTAAGGAGAAAATGACGGGTTTTATTCATATTGATTGGATTTACTTTGTCGACATCATGTCTTCTTGCTTAAGGTGTTACTCCGTTTCTTATTAACTTAATACTCTAGATGCATGCAGGATAGCACTCGATGGGCGGAGTAATAGTAGTAGATGCAGGCAGGAGTCGGTCTAGTTGTCTCGGACATGATGCCTATATACATGATCATTTCCTTTAATATCATCATAACTATGCGCTTTTCTATCAATTGCCCAACAGTAATTTGTTTACCTACCGTATGGTTTTTGTTCGAGAGAGAAGCCTCTAGTGAAAACTATGGCCCCCGGGTCTACCTTTATCATATATTAAAATTCAAAAATACCTTGCTGCACTTTTATTTACCGTTATTTTATTTTATGTTCTATATTATCTATCTATCACTATCAGATTTGATCCTTGTAAATAACCGCCGAGGGGATTGACAACCCCCTTGATCGCATTGGATGCAAGTATTTGCTCTTTTTTGTGTAGGTGCTGCTAATGATGTTTCGCGTGGTTCTTCTACTGGATTTGATAACCTTCGTTCTTAACTGAGGGAAATACTTATCTCTACTGTACTACATCATCCTCTCCTCTTCGAGGAAATCCCAACATAGCTCACAAGTAGCAGGAAGAATTTCTGGCACCGTTGTCGGGGAGACATCACCAAAACCTATCATGTACTTTCGCATAAACTATCATCTACCTGCATTTACTTTTATTTTCCTTTTTCCTCTCCTTTTCATATCCCCCACTTCTAAAACTTTTTTTTACAAAAAACACAAAAATATGTTCGTTTGATTGCTTGCCTGCTTTGTCTCTATGTCTCAAGAAAATACAAAGTTGTGTGATTTTTTCAATATTAATAATAATTATTTTATTATTACTCCAATTGCTCCCCCCGCCACTAGTGCGGAGTCGTGTGATATTAATGTTGCTTTGCTAAATCTTGTTATCAAAGAATATTTTTCTGGTAGTCCTAATGAAGATGCTGCATCCCATCTTAATACTTTTGTTGAATTTTGTGATACGCAAAAGAAAAAAGATTTGGATAAAGATATTGTCAAATTGAAATTATTTCCATTCTCGCTACAAGATCGTGCTAAAACTTGGTTTTCATCCTTGACGCGAAATAGTATTGATTCTTGGGATAAGTGTAAGGATGCTTTTATTGCTAAGTATTTTCCTCTTGCAAAAATTATCTCTTAAAAATCAAATTAAGAATTTTAAGCAACTTGATCATGAACATGTTGCACAATCTTGGGATAGAATGAAATTGATGATAAGAAATTGCCCTACTCATGGTTTAAGCCTATGGATGATCATACAAAAAAATTATGCGGGATTGAACTTTGTTTCTAGAAATCTTTTAGATTCCGCTGCGGGTGATACCATCATGGAAATCACATTAGGAGAAGCTACAAAATTGCTTGATAATATTATGGCTAATTATTCTTAATGGCATACCGAAAGGGCTCCAACTAGTAAGAACGTGAATTCTGTTGAAGAAATTAATACTTTGAGTGATAAAAATGGATGCGCTTATGAAAATGGTTGCTAGTAAGAGTGCTCATGTTGATCCTAAAGATGTGCCTTTGTCTACTTTGATTTAGCAAAATAATGATTCCATTGATGTAAATTTTGTCTCTCGAAATAATTTCAATAGTTATGCTTATAGGGGTAATTTTAATCGTAGGCCTTCCTCTAATAATTATGGAAATTCCTATGGTAATCGTTATAACAATAATATTATGCCCTCTGATCTTGAAAGTAATATTAAATAATTTATTAATTCTTGAAATATTTTCAACACTATGACAGAGGAAAAATTGAAGAAAGTTGATGATATGGCTAGGAACATGGATAGAATTGCTCATGTTGTGGAAAATCTCAAATCTAAAATTTTGCTACTCAAGCATAATATTAGTGAGGCTATTAAAGCTATCTATGTCTCCATTAATGAAAGTAAATAAAGAACTGCTAGGTTGAGAGCTAAGCGAGAATTCCTAGAAAAAGTGATTCCGCCCGGTTTTTATCGTAATCATGATGAAGATATTAAAATGATTGGTGTCTCTCCTATTAAATCTTTATTTAGCAGTATAAAACTTGATGGAAAAGGGACTAAATATGAGTCAACTTTAGCTAGATGGCGTCCCAATTGTTCGGAGGGTGACAATATTAATGAAAAAAGTGATAAAAGTGGGTTTGGAGAGGTAAAACCTTTAAATAGTGATGTGCCCACTACTTTGGATTTCAAGGATTTTAATTATGATAGTTGTTCTTTTATTGAATTGGGTGCACTGATGAAAGCTTTAGAAGAAAATAATGTATTTCCACGTGAGTGTTCGCAACTGCCGTATGCTCCCTCCATTTCCAAATTGTAGTGCCTATAGCTTTATTGAAAATTTGAACCTCATAAACTTTTACTGAGTTTTCATAGAACAAAATGCACATATAGAATACCCAGTATATATCATTTCATTCATCATCAAGAGCTACCTATAGAGATGGGGGAGGAGTGTACAAAGAAAGACCGCCGTATCACCTGCAATAATTTCAACCATCCTTTGGTGTGGAGGAATATCATAGGAATTCTATATGATATGATTTTTATAGGAAATTTTCCTTTAGAGCCATTTGGTTCATAGGAATGGATTCCTATACTCCAAATTTCAAAGGAAAATAAACATGATATGATTTTTATAGCTTTAGAGCCATTTGGTTCATATGAATGGATTCCTATACTCCGAGAATTTCAAAGGAAAATAAACATTAGCCTAGATTCAATGGAAAAGTTACTATGATGTGAATCAAATGACATCTCTTTTCCAATCCCCAACCATAGGACTTGAGATACATGTCATGTCTTTCCCTACCACTTCCATATACATCTTCTATTCCTAAATAGCTAGTACAACCCACTAGCTATTTTTCCTGGACATGCAACTATGGCACATGAACACGTCATGCATGCAAGTCATAAATTACATTGTTTTTGTACTCTATGCATTCAAGCACCATGTTACTCATAAGTTACTTTTGCATTAAATTTTGTATTGACAATATATGTGTTGGTCACTTGCACATCTATGTAGTTCACATTGGCATTTTTGTTAGAAATGTCATTCTTTTAACTGCAATTCATTTTTTCTCTTTTTATACCCTTTTCATTTTATTTTCATTTTAAGCTTACATTCACTTCCCATTTGTTATAGATGTTTTTGGAGCAACTTCTATGCATTATTTTGAGTACTAAATTTCCCGCGGCAACGCGCTGGGGCATCATCTAGCTCCTATAATATTCCTACACTGTTAAGTGTTAACCAAAGGAGGCCGCGGGTATATCGAAATGCTGGGCCAATGCGCCATTGCCTTTGGGTCGAACCTACATCCATATTTTTTTTGTATGTATATCTTCCTTTGGTTTTATTTTTTCTTTATTATCTTGCGCCCTAGAGTGAAATGATGGTTGCTTCGTCCTTCCAGCTTAATGCGGGAAAGGTGGGGCTTTGTGATTTGACGCCTCATTCCTTATTTACTACTACTGTGGCGCTACGACCGGGGTGCCTCCAAGTCCAACCACTGCTCCGAACTGTAATTTGGTGCATGGCATGTGGAACAAGACGGTGGATGACCCACATGTTGGCGAAAGGGGTGTTGTAAGTGTGTCACCATTTCGTGGGTGGACTGACCCTACTGAGTGGCTACGCCAATGCGACAGGACTAAAGCCTACCACTTGGTTTTGCTCCTTGGTGAATCCTGATTATATTGATCTAAAAAAGATAGTATCCAGATTAGTAAAAATGAGGTGATTTTGCCGAGCAGTGGGCGGGGGAACTTGGCCTGTCATGTGGTCCCATGTGTCATGTACCAAGCCGATGTGCGTCCCTCATGAGGTAGAACAATGGCAAAAGCAACACGTGGTTTTCTTGAAGAAGATGATGGAGAAGTGGATTCAGCAAAGTGTGAAAAAATGGTTGCTTCGTTTGTCTGCGGGAAAGTTGCGACTTTGTGATTTGACAGCTCATTGCTCATTACAACTATTGCACCACTATGATCGTGGTGCATCCCCATTGCAGTTCTGCAGTGTTATTTGGTGCATGACACGTGGACCTTGTTGCTATATGTCCCACATGTTGGCGAAGCGAAGTAAAGCATTTATGAAAGCAAGCGTCTCCACTCTTACGACAGAGGAGTACAAGACACGGCAGCCCAGTTAACTATGAATTGTATGTAACACTCGGCTTTTGCTTCTTCGTTAGATCCATCGATACAAACCTCGACTAAAAAAGGCGAGGGCGGATCTTTTCCCGTGCGATAGGCAGGGGAGTTTGGCATAGTCTGTTTGATAGATAGAGTGAGAGAAAGATGTGATGAAATGCTTGAATGTGTATTGGGCCCTTTCTTTCTTTGTTTGTTTTTTGAAGTGGGTCCTTTCAGATCACTACGACTACTAGCGCGCACGGTGTTGAGTACTACCTCCCTCCTGGTTTATTGGCCCTCTTTGTATTTTGTGTCAAATTTTGACCAAAGATTTAACTAACAAAACACCAATGCATGTCACCAAAAATTATATCGTTGGATTTGTCTTTGAACATACTAGTTTCCAATGGTATTATTTTTTATGACATGCATTAACATTTTGTTAGTTTAACCTATGGTCAAAATTGGCACAAAATACGATGGGGACCAACTAATCAGGATGGAGTACATTTCAATGCAATTTTAATGCACATGCACCATGAATAGTAATTGAAGTACTAGTAATACGTTCCAGCCCGCCGCTCAACGTGCATTGGCAAGGCACATCAGTAACATGTGGGACTTCATGTGAGCAAACCGACGATGGTCCAGGCTGGCAAACTGCTTATCGTGCAGGAAAAGCCCCGCCCTAGCATTTTCAATTGTTATTTCTACCTCTCGGTCGCGCCAAGGAGCAGAACCAAATGTTACAAAAAGTTCAAAATGAAGAGCCTTCCGCATTCGCATCGCATCCCCACACGGTCGGTTCGGCATGCCGCTCAAGCTAGGGAACGTGTGTTGTCTTGCATTTTCACTGACATCTTGGACCGTTGTTGAGCAAACCAACTATCGGCAAACCCTCACCCCACCTGCCATGTGTCAGCTGAGTTATAAAGCAACGAGGAGGGAGAAGAGCTCGCTATAGCACGGACTCCAAGAAAATTGGTGTCACACGAGACTCGTACTGGTTTCTGCTCTACCACGATACTAATCCTACTACTCTACACTACTAATATGAGGCCATCCAACCATGTCCCGGCAAAAGACCGTGGACACCAATTATTTGTTCATATTTAAATTTGTTTTCACGCAGCAAAATATCCTTGAAAACAACAACACACGGCAAATTTCACGGTGAATGAGGGATTTGAATTTGCTGGGAGGGGTCGGTCTGGAAGGGGCTATTTGGATCTTGCCTGGGGTAGCCAAAATTGGTGAGCCTTTTGGCCGCCCATGCCTTTGCCACCGATGAATGAGGTAGAGCCTGGTGCTCCTGCTCCAGCGCGCACGTCAGGTATGAGCTCACCTGAGCTGATTTTTTGTCCCACCTCGCCGCGCGAGATGGCCGCGGAATGACTTAGGGAAATCTCCAACGGCGACCCACAAATTATGCCATCTAACCGTAGCTGCACACATTCTGACAACAACTCAACCAACCGGACGTAGTTCATGGAAACACGACGTTATTTCATATAAACATGACGAAATTCATATAAAATACTGGATTTTCATATAAACATGACGAATTTCATTACATTTACATCAACTAAGCGGTGCTAGTCCGACTCTGGAGGTATAATAATACCTAATCTAAATGGTCGCCCGTTGATCCCTTTGTCTTCCTCATGTCCAGCAGCCTGATCACCGGACTGCTGGGAACCTTAGAGGTATATGCTTCAGCGTAAAGGACGGCTCGCTTCCCCACCGCTCAACGGAGTGAAATCCTTGGTTGATGCTTGCGAGGGAGTCGAAGGGGTGCCTCCACTTTCGTGGAGACCATACGGGGTTGACGAATGTCCTCGCAAGAGAAGGAGCCGCCAAGACACCTGCTATGTATGCCGGCGTCACCTCGGCGGTGGCCTTCAAGGGACCCAAGTGGCAGCGGCCTCCCGTGTTCTACTTCTCCTTGATGATGGCAGCGGACGTGGAGGCGCTTGATACGTCTCTGTCGTATCTACAATTTTTTGTTATTCCATGCCAATATTATATAACTTTCACATACTTTTGGCAACAATTTATATGATTTATTGGACTAACATATTGATCCAGTGCCCAGTGCCAGTTCCTGTTTGTTGCATTTTTTTTGTTTCGCAGAATATTCATATCAAACAAAGTCCAAACGTGATAAAAGTTCATGGAGATTTATTTTGGAATATATGTGAATTTTTGGAAGAAGAATCAACGCAAGACGATGCTCGAGGGGCCCACTAGGCATCAGGGCGCGCCAGGGGGTCTGGCAGGCCGTGGTGACTAGTGAGCACCTCGTAGGTCGGTTTACCCCCTTCTTTCGCTACAAGAAAGTTAATATCCAAAAAAAAATTGTTTTAAAATTTCAGCCCAATCGGAGTTACGGATCTCCGGGAATTTAAGAATTGGTTTTCGGCCAGAAAACTGAAAGGCGAAACAGAAGAGAACAGAGAGAGATGTGCAATCTGGGAGGGGCTCTCGCCCCTCCACCGCCATGGAAGCCATGGACCAGACGGCAACTCTCCTCCCATCTAGGGGGAGGCCAAGGAAGAAGAAGAAGTAGGGGGCTCTCTCCCCCTCTCTCTCTTGGCGGCGCCGGAGTGCCGCCGGGGAAAGGATCGTTACGACGATCTACACCAACAACCTTCTACCACCAACACCAACTTCCACCCCCTCTATGCAGCGGTGTAACACCTCTTATCCCCACTGTAACCTCTACTTAAACATGGCGCTTAATGCTACATATTATTATCCAATGATGTGTTGCCATCCTATGATGTTTGAGTAGATTTCTTTTGTCCTATGGGTTGATTGATGATCGTGATTGGTTTGAGTTGTATGTTTTATTTTGGTGCTATCCTATGGTGCCCTCCGTGTCACGCAAGCCTGTGGGATTCCCACTGTAGGGTGTTGCAACACGTTCATGATTCTCTTATAGTGGGTGGCAAGAGTGACAGAAGCTTATACCCGAGTAAGGGTGTTGTTGCGTATGGGAGTAAAGAGGACTTGATACTTAATGCTATGGTTGGGTTTTACCTTAATGATCTTTGGTAGTTCCAATCATAAGTGCATATGATCCAAGTACAGAAAGTATGTTAGCTCATGCCTGTCCCTCATATAAAATTGCAATAATGATTACCAGTCTAGTTATCGATTGCCTAGGGATAAATAACTTTCTTGTGTGACAAAAACCTTTCTACTAAACAACTAACTTTTATTATCTTGCAAATTATTCATAGTTTTATTCTTGCTAAGTACATCTAGTTTTATTCTTGCAAACTTATCCTATCACCTACAAAATAGTTTCATACTTGTCCTAGGTAAAGCGAACGTTAAGTGTGCGTAGAGTTGTATCGGTGGTCGATAGAATTTGAAGGGAATATAAATCCTACCTTGAGCTCCTCGTTGGGTTTGACACTCTTATTTATCGAAAAAGCTACAATTGATCCCCTATACTTGTGGGGTATCAGCGCTCGCCACTGACTCGTCGCTCTCCGTGCACCGAGCTTCTATCTTTGCCTACATGGCGCAGCCACAGGCACGGGAGTTGTGGCCACAAACACGGGAGGCGCAGTACGAGGCGACATCGTGGACGGCAACAACGATGCCCGTGCTCCCCATTGAGCCGGCATGGAGCAACTCACCGCTACTTGTTGAGCTGGCCCAGAGCGGCGAGTTGCGGAACCACGCGCTGGCTTGGGGCGGCAACTGGCTCCGTCGGGCTAGGAAAGGGAGGTGGATCAGCGAGCTACATAGCTCGTATCCCGACGGGCTCAGCAGGCCACCCAGCCGGCTTGTATACCGGAGAACTACTCTTCGTAAGCCATTGGAAGAGTGGAGAAAATGGTGAAGGAGGAGATAGGGGAGCGGTAGAGGGGTGCGATTCTTGGCGTGGCCGGCGTCTGGCCTTGTTTAAATAAGAGATTAAATAGAGGGCGGACGGGAGGATCTCGTCCGGCGTTGTGTTTAATGTTGGCCCAGTCATGAATGGACATGTGGCTAGAGTGGGTTTCTCGGCTTCCACGCGGGTTTCATGGAGGCGTTTGCTTATGGCAAGGAGGCGTGTTCAGCAGGGCGTGCAGCGGGCGGCGCCCTCGACCAGATCATCTGACGTACGACACCGTGTCGTTCCTCCACTGACGTGGGGGCCCATTGGGTACCTGGCCTGCATGTCAGTACGCAGGCAGCACATGGCAGAGGAGCCGATTCTGCATGAATGTAGGCAGCTGGCACCGAGTGGGAATCGCGCGCGGGAGGGGGAGGATTTTTCGTGGGCCAGGGCGGTGAGAAGATGGCATTTCATAAACTGATGATTGTTCATTGCGTGTGATGTTATTTAATTCATGTACATTGATAGGCCTACAATATAATGTAAGAGAAATTTAAATTTTTCATATATACACTGATAGCCTGCTCGATACGTTGTGATTCAAAAAGTGTGCTGCAAACATCAATGTTCTGCTTATCACAGATAAGAATGATTAATACTCGTAACAATCCATGTCCTTAACAAAGGGTGCATGCACGTATAGGTTGAGCACTTAAGCGTGAGCGTGTGTCTTGCGTCGTGTGTTGTGTGCATCCATGCGTGCGTGTGTTCATGCATGTGTATGTGTGAGTTTTGCATGCATGCGTGCATGTGTACGTTTCAATGTTGCATGCATGCATGCGTGCGTGTGTTCGTGCGTGCATGTGTACATGTTAGTGTTGCATGCCTGCACGCGTGCGTTTGTTCGTGCGAGTATTGCGTGTGTGCATGTGTACGTGTGAGTATTGCATGCATGCATGCGGGTGTTGCATGCGTGTTTGTGCGCATGTGTGATGTGTTTGTATTCACCACCGTAGCTCGTGCGTGCATGTGTGCGTGCGTGCAAGTAAAAGGGTCGGCTTAGCATATCATCACAAGGCGACCTTGTCCGCTGTGGTTTGGGTGCGCGGTCTGCCAACCTAAGGTCACGACTTCGAATCCCCACCGACCACTTATTTATTACCATTTCTTTCTTTCATATACCCACTGACAGGTGGGCCCTACGGTAATGTGCGCTGATGGTGCAACACTAGTTGCGCCACATAGAACTTTTGACTGGTCAATTGATCATGTCATCAACAAATTCCGGAGCTGTAAGGCGAGCCAGTGACCGTATAATCACCACGAAATATATTTTTAACACAGTACAGATGCAAGCGCTCATATATACGTGCATACACTCACCCCTATGTACGCACACATGCACACCCTACCCCTATGAGCACCTTCGAGAGAGTGAGCCGGCATATCATCTTGACAATTTACGAAGTCACCGTAGGCGCCTCGTAGTCAATGGGAACGTCTCCTCTCACTGAATGCGCATTGCCGGAAATACTGAAATTAATCTAGGATAAATGCGAGCACCAGGACTTGAACCCCTATGAATGCGCATACACTCACCCCTATGAACGCACACATGCACACCCTACCCCTATGAGCACCTTCGAGAGAGTGAGCCAGCATATCATCTTGAGATTTTACAAGTCACCGTAGGCACCTCATAGTCGACGGGAACATCTCCTCCCACTGAATGCACATCGCCGAAAATATTGAAATTAATCCAGGATAAATGCGAGCACCAGGACTTGAACCCTGGTGGGCTGGGGATACCACTGTCCTCCTAACCATCCAACCAAAGGTTGGTTCGCACCACAAAATGTATATGGTGACTGTAATGAGCTTATTCTGAAGTCCAGTGACCATATCGTGCTTTCGCTTCAAATACAATGATCGTCAGTGTCATCAACAAAATATGGAGCATTCTTCAAATGCAATGACTGTCAGTGTCATGAACAAAATACGGAGCAATACGGTGAGCTAGAGACCGTATAATCACCACAAGAATGTATATGGTGACCGTAATGAGCATATTCTGATGTCTAGTGGCCGTATTGTGCTTTCGGTTGAAATACAATGACCTTCACGCGTGAATGTATCCGGGGCGTACTTTTAGAGGGCCAAGAGATAGTTTGTGTGCGTACGTGAAAGTGGTGTAGAGAGAGGGGGTGTGCCGTGGAAAGAGAGAGATATGCCCTTCATTTCTCTTTATCATGACTAATTTTATAGGAGAAATATATAAATATTCATAATATGGAACAAATATCATTGGATGCACCATGCAGTTAACTTTCATGTATAACTTTGTAGTATTGTATATGTTTATTTTCTTAGTGGTAGATGCTGTGTGAGCTGTGGTGGGTACATCATTTCTAGGTATGGTGGGTCGAGGTGAGGACTCATAGGTCAGTTCCGTCATGTGCCACATAGGTCGGACCGAGATGCATTATACGAAGACCCATGGAGGACTCGATGTACAAGACGAAGATACCAGAGTCGTGGAGGACTCTATCTCCACTGATGATAAGCCAACTATGATTTGTAACCCAAGGCCCCAAGTATGTTATATTAGCCCGGGGGCTAGTTTGTCGAGAGTATATACACACACAGAACCCCTTGGTATTCATGTGTACTTTGCACACACCCCAATCACAAATATACACTATAAGGAGTAGGGTATTTCCTCGACCGCAAGGGCCCAGACTTGGGTAAGACTTTTCCTCTTATTACCATTTAGCATAACTATCAGGGATATCCTACTGGATGATCTAATGGAATCATATCCGCCAACTAGTAAGAGAGAGGGAGGGGGGCAATGTGCATGAGAGAGGCCTAAAGAGAGTGTGCATGAGGGAGACATGTAGGCAGATATATGTGTAGAGAGAGGGCCAGCAGAGACCGTGCGTGCGTATGCATGTGAGGGAAATAGTGTTTCTGACTGTGATTAGTGAAAATAGTCATAGATAGTAGTAAGAGAGAGGGAGAGGGAGATATATAGAAAGAGTGTGTGTGATACACACTGGGAGAGAGTGTGAACATGTGTGAGAGAGAAATGCCGATGTATATAAAGTGTGTGCGCTTATGCATCCGATAGAGAGATAGCGCGTTTGTGAGGAGGGGCCGAGGCAGAGTGCATCTACGGATAAAAGACGGTTCTAAGCATTGAATTAAAATATAAATTGTATTAAAAAAATTGGATGGGATCATAAATTTTGCAATTTGCGTATAAACGAACATTGGTCTATCAAACACCCATACTATATTGAATTCGAGCATGTGTACGAGTTTATTTCACATTATTGATCCATAGAGTGAGAGCAGTTTGAAATCCAGACAATGCATGGCTTTTGCAATTCATATATAAACATGAGTGGACTCTGTGTTGTCAGTGTCAAGCATTTTATACATTTGTGACATACATGGATACATTCCAAATTACTAGCTACGAACTAGAATACATGTTGAATTCACCATAAAAGTGGTTTCAAAGATTTGAATTCATAGGAAGTGCATTCAACTATTTGAATTCGAGATAATGGCATTTGTAAATCACATCTAAAGGGGGCATCAAACTTTGTTGTGCGTTTGAACATGCTATATATTCATACGCATGTCTAACTATTTTTTTTCAACCAAGGAGATTATCTGGAACCATGTATGAATTGAGCTAAGCTGCAAAAAAATTAATATATACTCGTGTAAAAAGTAGATTTAAATATACCCCCTGCATTCTAAAATAACAATTGTTTTAGGATTTTCAAGATTCAAGATTTTTAAAGTTTGAAAAATCCTAAAAGTTCAATTCAAGAGAACTGTAAACGTTAATGCTTCTGCTCCCAAATTTTAAATGAAGCATCAAATAAGCCTCTCATCACCCGAAACCACGCGAGACCAATGTTTGGTGGTAGGAAATTACTGTCCTGACTCTGACCCGTATAGCCT
This sequence comes from Thinopyrum elongatum, assembly GCA_011799875.1. NCBI lineage: Eukaryota > Viridiplantae > Streptophyta > Magnoliopsida > Poales > Poaceae > Thinopyrum > Thinopyrum elongatum. Next base: position 298,595,675 of record CM022298.1, read on the forward strand.
ATCAGCCTGATGTCCAAAGGTCTAAACAGGGGTAGGTTTGTAACTTCACCAAGACGCCAGTCAACCGCCTCCGAAAAATATTCATACACCGTGGGCGCCTAAACACCCATGCGCTTGGCCGAAATTGCTCCCGCCCACTATTTGGGACACCTGAGATTACTGTCCTACCCTCGACCCACAATATGTCTGAAATTTTAGATGAGGGCAAAGTTTGTAACTTTCCCAAAATTTTAAACAAGCGCGTCCCAAACCGAAACATTGTTCCCCCTTAGCCCCCCTCCCTCCGTTTCCCCATTCATACTCAGTGGGCGCCAAAACACCTTCTCCACTAGCCGTGAAACCCTAGCCTCCTCCATCCTCCACCCCATCGCGCCCAATCCAACGCCGCCCTACTCCATCACACCGGAGCTAGTACCTCGACGTCGTCGTCCACCGCAACCGTAAACGCAACGCCCTCAAGGACTTAGAAGCTAAAGCCGAGGCAGAGCTGCCTCCACGACGCTGACATGCACCATACCCAAACCACTTCGACCACGCCGTCCTACGCCTCATCATTGCCACTCCACTTTTGCAACCATCCACCGCACCAGAGCTGTTCCCGCTACGCCATTGTTCGCCACCTCAGATCTGCTTCCCCGCAGCCGACAGACGGCCACCGCACCACACTCAACAACTTGGCCATGGGTTCATCCAAGGCTCCACCATCCTCCACAACATCTTGTTTCTAGCAAAGCACAAGATGATCATCAAAAAAACAGAACGAGGACACAACACTGCTAGCCGAAATTGGTACTCCTCTTCCCTTATTCGTGCAAATCTTACGTCTCTGCTCACACGGTATTGCTACTTGTGAGCTGCGTTGGGATTTCCCCGAAGAGGAGGGGAAGATGCAGTACAGTAGAGATAAGTATTTCCCCCAGTTAAGAACCAAGGTTATCAATCCAGTAGTAGAATCGTGCAACACCTTGTTAGCAGTACCTGCACACAAAATAACAAATACTTGCACCCAACGCGAACAAGGGGTTGTCAATCCCTTAACAATTACTTGCAAGATTAAATTTTGTAGTGATAGATAGATAGATAAAATACAAAATAAAATTTATAAAGAAAAATTGCAACAAGGTATTTTTGGATTTTAATATATGATAAAAGTTGACCCAAGGGCCATAGTTCTCACTAGAGGATTCTCTCTTGAAACTAGCATACGATGGGTAAACAAATTATTGTTGGGCAATTGATAGAAAAGCAAATAATTATGACGATATCCAAGGCAATGATCATGCATATAGGCATCACGTCCAAGACAAGTAGACCGAAATGATTGTGCATCTACTACTATTACTCCACACATCGACCGCTATCTAGCATGCATCTAGAGTATTAAGTTCATAAAGAACGGAGTAACGCCTCACGCAAGATGACATGATGTAGACAAAGTAAACTCACACATGAATAAACCTCATATTTTTATCCTTAATGCCAATGATACAAATATGTGTCACGTCCCCTTCTGTCACAGGGATTGAGCACCGCAAGATCGAACCCATCACAAAGCACCTCTCCCATTGCAAGAAAAATTAATCTAGTTGGCCAAACCAAATGAATAGGTCAGAGAGAAATACAACGCTATAATAAGCATGCATAAAAGAGTTCAGAGAAGACTCAAAAAATATTCATGGATAATCTGATCATAAACTAACAATTCATCAGATCCCAACAAACACACCACAAAAAGTGATTACATCGAATAGAACTCCAAGAACATCGAGGAGAACATTGTATTGAAGATCAAAGAGAGAGAGAGAGAGAGAGATAGCCATCTAGTTACTAACTATGGACCCGTAGGCCTGTGGTAAACTACTCACACATCATCGAAAGGGTAGCAAGGTTGATGTAGAGCCCCTGCGTGATTGATTTCCCCTCCGGAAAAGGACTCCAGATGGGATCTCACGAGAACTGGAACTTGCGGCGGCGGAAAAAGTGTTTTGGGTGGCTCTTTGTTGGTTTCCCGATTTTAGAGAATTTATGGAGGCGGAGTTAGGTCAAATGGAGCCTCGTGGGCCCCCACGAGCCACCAGGGTGCGCCTACCCCCTTGGGCGCGCCCTAGTGCCTCGTGGGCCCACGCTTCATCTTCTGGCCCTCTCCCGAAGCTTCTAGTGTCTCTTTTGTCCAGAAATAATCTCCAAAAAGTTTCGTGGCATTTGGACTTCATTTGGTACTTTGTCACAGCCCTAGAATTTGATTGTAATTAGTTGCATCAGCACCCATGCATCATGTTTGAATTCAAAGGAAATAGAAATGGGGATGATCAAACCCTAACAGATAATTTTTTTCAACTAGGCTCAAGTTTAAATATTTTCAATGAACCCAGAATGCCCTTTAGAAAGTTCATGATTTTTTATAAAGGTGAAAACCTCTGCCAAAAATGATGCACATAGTTTTTAGGCCATTATGGATTTTTTAATTAATCCAATATGTATTTGATTTGGGGCTATAAAATGCTATATATATATTATAGTCTCAAACAATTTGAAGCATGGTGTGGACCTCTGGAATATTTCTGTGAGTGCCCACAAGAAGTTTCAGATTTTTATTAAATGATTTGGTATTTTACTAAATCAAAACAGATAGCAGAATAAAAAAAAAGCAGAAAGAAAAAGGTTTTACCTGTGCCACTTACCTGGCTGGCAGCCCAGCTGGTGGCCCAGCCCATTCTGCAGCGCAAGTCATCCCCAACCCCTGCCAGGAGGATTGGGGCGTGTGATCGCCACCCGCTATCCACGCGCCGCGCCATCTCCTCCCTCCCTGCCTGCCTGCCCCTCCTCCGACGCGTCTAGACGACGCCACGCGCCACCCTGGTCCCTCTCGCCCTCTCCCTCAAGCTCATTCCCCTCCTCTACTCCCTCCCCTCCCTCTGTTCGTGGGCGCCCGAAAACACCGATGATCACCGTCGCGTCCACCGCCTCCCCCTCGCTTCTCCGACTGGTCCACGAGCTCCGCCATCGACCGCTATGCCATCTTCGCTGATCCACGCAACCGGAAGGCCCTCGGAGCATCGTCCCCGACCCCTTCTTCCTTCTTCGGCCGCGGAGATCACCGGCGACCCCACGCCGTCCCCAGCACTTCCTCGAGCCCGCTTCGACGGCCACTACAACCATCGTAAGGCGACGGTCCTTCTACCCCTAATCCTGTGCTCGATTGCCTCCCCTAACCGCCCTCACCGCCTTGCCGAGCGCTTCTCGCCGCCGGCCATGGCGCCGACGCAGCCACAGCTGCTAGCGCTCGTGTCCGAGCCCATTAGCGCGCTCAGCACACTCCCAGGGAGCCTCCTAGCCCCTATGCTGGCTCGCTCACCCAGCGCAGCCACATGCCAGCACGTGCCCGAGCTCTGGCAGCCACCAAACTCCACGCCGGTGAAGATCATGGCCACCCCAGCTCCTCCCACTGCCACAGCTCGATGCGCACCACTGCGTGCGTTCGAATGCCACCAACCGCGCGCAAAATGATGCCCTGTCGCTCGTTTCCGTAGCCCTCCACCGCGTCTGTCGTTGCCGGCGTCGAGCCGCAGGCAAGCTTGACCCAGTTGACCAGGGGTTTGACCTCACCTGGGTCACTGACGTGTGGGCCCAGGCCCCTAATTAACCAAGGTTTAGGATTAATTTTGTGCTAACTAACACTGTTAATTAGTGTGTCACTGACTAGTGGGTCCCACTGGTCAGGTTTGACCCGGACTAACCCAGTTGACATGCTATCGCAGTTCTAATGTCACTCTGATTTCATAAAGCCTTTTCTAGAATTCAAATAAATCTAAATGATTTATTTATTTTTAGAAAATGGCCAAAACTACTAAAATTCATAGAAATTCAACCGTAGGTCAGAATGAAGTAATTTATATATGAAAAATGATCAGAAAAATCCAATCTTTCCATCTGTACTATTATCATGCATGTTAGATCAACTTTTGGCTACTGTATAGGACAAATCAAATGAATGACATTTAAATAACCACACATGGAGTTTGAATTTGAACCATGGGTTCAAACCAACTTCATTTAAATTGTTGCCAGCTACATTAGCTCAAATCACAGCATGTTACCATGTCATGATCATGCATCATATTGTTGCATTGCATTGATTGTGTTCCCTCTTGTTTGCCGGTGTTTGTTCCCTCTCAGTGGACGTAGTTCCGACGATGAGTTCGATGACATCGATGAAGAGCTATGCTATCTTCGGAAGTGCCAGGCAAGCAAACCCCCTTTGAGCATTTTGATACAATCCCACTCTCTCGCTCCTGCTCTCTTTTACTGCATTAGGACAACAACGATTCAACTATTACATGTTGTGGTAGTTGAACCCATTCCTCTACATGACTTGTCTTTGCCAAAGTAAATAGTTGAAACCCACTAGCATGAGTAGGAGTTGTTTGAGCCATGATGTGCCTGCTTGTTATGCCTGCTATGCTTAGAGTTGTGTCAGGTCTGATTCATCTGGGATGGATTGGAATGGTGATGAACATGTCCTATTGTTGAGAGCTAAGTGTGTGAACACAATTTGGTAAAGGTAGCGATGAGAGGCCATGTAGGAGTACATGGTGCGTTGTCTCATTGGGACCGTCCTCAGGAACTAAGTTCCATGTTTGTGATCCAAGACAGTTACTACCACACATTGGAATGCTTAAGTGCCCCTCTCGACTTATTAATCGCCTTGACCTCTGTCCAGGAGTTGCAACTAGTTTCTGGTGTTTGTAGGTTCTGTTAGTAGTCTACCAAGTGGCACCCGGTATAGGTGGGCTTGGGACAGACTAGGCACAGTGGCACGGTGTACCAAGCGTCGCCCATTTGGCGGGCTTGGGAACCCTGCACACATAGTTTGGGGCCGTAGTGGAAACCCCGGCCGGACTTCCTTGCGGATGGAACTCAAATAGGCGATGAACCTGGATTAGAGTCTTGCGTGGTTAGTCAAGTCCTGACTGACACCCTCGCCAGGCTTCCGCTTGATGGTTGCTGAGATACATGACGTGTACATGGTGGTAAGTGGCGAGAGCGTGTGTGAAGAAGTACACCCCTGCAGGGTAATACGATCTATTCGAATAGCCGCGTCCGCGGATATGGACTACTTGGAACGCTTACATTGTTCATAGATAACTAAAAGTGGATACCGTAAAATGCGCAAGATAAGCATGAGTGCTATGGATGGCCTTCCCGTAGGGAGATGGGAGCGTATCCATAGTGGTGTATTGATTTGGTGAATATGTGGACTCATGTGCGCCACCTCAAAGAAAGTACTCGTTGTACAGGATAGCCGTTGAGTCAAAGCTGGCTTGCTGCATTTAAACTCCACCACCCTTTTGTTCATATTGATGCATATGTAGTTAGTTCTGATGTAAGTCTTGCTGAGTACATTTGTACACATGTTTGCTTAATTTATGTTTTGTAGAGAGACTTTAGTCTCACTAGTAGTTCTTCGTGGGCTTCGACATTAGCTTGGGAATCCCAAACAGAGGTCTGTTTCCTATGGAGGGTCTTGTAGATAGTCAGGCTTTCTAGCCTTCTTCTTTTCAGATGTCTGTACTTAGACATGTTTATGCTTCCGCTTGTTGCTTGTATGACTTGTATGTTGGGTCATGAGACCCATGTTTGTAATATCTGGCTCCTCAGAGCCAATTGAATAAATACTTTGAGTCGTAGAGTTTTGTTGTGATGCCATGTTGTATTTACATATATCGAGCATATTGTGTGTATGTTATTGAAATGCTTGGTATGTGTGGGATCCGACACCTAGTTGTTTATTCTTGGTAGCCTTCCTCATGGGGAAATGCCTCCTAGTGCTTCCACTGAGCCATGGCAGCTTGCTACTACTCCGGAACACATGGATTGACCGGCATGTGTCCTTCTTTGCTCCTATGTTTGTCTCTTCGGGGAAATGGCACGCGGTGTCTACCAGAGTCCTGATAGCTTGCTACAGCCCGGTTGCACTCGCTGCTGACCGACATGTGCATTGTTGGGTCATGTATGCCTGTCACTGTAAGTTTGTGCCACCTTGGGTTTATGACTAGTCATGTCGGCCCGGGTTCGCTGTCATATGGATGCTAGCGACACTATCATATACGTGAGCCAAAATGCGCAAATGGTCCTGGCCTAGGTAAGGCTGCAGCTGTGGGAATGCCATGCGTGAGGCCGCAAAGTGATATGATGTGTTACATGCTAGGTCGGTGTGACTTAGGATCGGGGTCCCGACTGCTTGGGTATCGGAGCTTGACTGCCTGTAGGATTACCAAGCCAAACTGGTCGAAGTCGAGTCTAGAAATGCTTTAGTTATATATGGGAATTGATTGTGGAAGGGAACGTAAGGCTCTTTTTACTCCTTATCCTTGTGTCATTCTGATTCTGAGTCACCCTCATCTTTTCTACGGGGTTAAGAAACTAGGCCTTCTCATCTATCTATCACGATCACGTGTTACTAATCCATAAACTTATAGGAATGATGGATTCAAGCCTCAGTTCAGTTTCTAGTACTTCCGTGTGTTAATAGTTGGTCTCGGAACCTTGATATTGTGATGTTGAGTGGTTATGCCACCATTTTTGCAGGATGTCTCAAAATCTTTTTTTGAACATTTACAGCCGTTATGCTGTCCGAGTTGTCCCAGGTTTCTAAACAATCTGATGCATTTGCAAATCTTTTCTCCCTATTTCTGATGTTCTTTTGGGCCAGATTAAGCACACTAATCGGTGCATTGAGGTACTCCATTACCTCAACATATATGTTGAAGCTACTATCATGACACTGGGGTATCTTAGAGAACCACCTAGTAATCTGGCCATGCTTTGTGCTTCCAGTGTGAACATTCTGGACACCATTCTCGAAAGCATCTCATGATGTTATTTAGTTAGTAGGTATTCCATTTCTAGGTTCTTGAACCCAAGATTCACTCTACTTACTTCGTGTTGATAGTGTTTGCTCGTTCCTTTGGGATATTAGCAACCTTGTGATAGTCCTCAAGGTCCGTGGTATATCATTTTTCCAATACCATGAACCATTATGACAGAAGTTCTTTTGAACCAAAAGATCACAATAAGAGTGCTCTTGATGAGTTCTCCATTCAATAATTGTGACTCTGCCAGTCCTACCATTCTACATGGGTTATCCGGAAGAAATATGTGGAACTTGTTTGACATACTAATCCATGCATCCACGACTCAGAAAAAACCATATGTTCCTTTGAGTTGTCCCTCTTCAGTGGTATCTCGACCTTATTCTATCAATTGATAGTCAAGGGTATGTCGTGCATTCATGTTCATCGATGTATATTATTCTTGTGGTTCGTCAATCCGTTCTATTCCAGAATGACTAGGAGAAGCAAACTCCAGTCCCTTATCCATTTCTAGGATTTGGTCAAAGTAGTTGTATTCCGCAGATCAAATGCCAATCCATCTTTTGTTCTATTTTACCTTGGAGTATTACCATCATTACATCAGGAATATTATGGGAATTGCACACCATCCTATGAATTCTTGATGAAGTGATACTTCTTGCCATCATTGTTATTTCCTTGGTCCCGTGTGATTGTAACCGGAATGCCGACAAGTGAACTGTGATGTGTGAAATCAATACTCCCAGCAACCCTGTTGCTTGGTGGTTAATGGACAATAATATCACTCTTAGCGTGTTGGTTATTGAATCATCACTTTAAGATTGATCGTGCTACCTAGTCCATCTTCCCTGGTGCACACCTCGATTGATGAGTTAGGAATTTGTCAATCCCTTGCTCTTTTGATCATATCGTCTTGCCCTAAAAAGCAAGATTGTTCTCAAGCTTAGTAACATATTGGTGGTTCATGATTATCCGAATATCTTCTTGGGAGTATTACCAGGTTGTTCCCTGACCGTTATGTTGAGTTCGTGATCAAGTTGGTTTTCCATAAACCACTATTTCTCCAAGAATATGTGTTGGATACCTTGAGCTAGTTGGTTAAGCTAAATAACAACTTGGAGAGTTGCAAGATAAAAGCTTGCCTGACTTAGTTCATTTCAAAGGATATCTTTTGTGTGTGTGTTGAAGAAAGATGATATCTTCATCGGTTGACCCTCATGATCAGTGGTTGGATCTACCATCTTGTCCAAACTTTGATTTGAGTTTGGGCTATCGTAAAATCAAATCAGAACCAACGATGTTCGTAATGTTGTCTTACTCGTGGTTGATCTCTCGAGCATACACCATTTCATCTTTTGGTCTGACCAATGCTATCACCTTGTTCACATAGTTATGGAATTCCATCTTCATGGAAAGCTGAATGAATTATTGTTGAGCCCATCGGCGATATTTTCATCTTGTCCATGATTCATGTTGAACATTTAAGTTAGTGTTGGAAACTTTTATAAGCATTATCTTCATGTCCCGTTCATGAAGCATATGTTGGATGAAAGAAGTGACTTCCTATTAGTTCATGTGCACTTGATGAAAGTTGCCGTCATGAACTTGAGAAAGCTTGTTTTTGCCTCCTCCGGAATCATCCCAAGTCAGTCATGCATATGTGCGAAGTATTCTGTGGTCTGGAGACTTGCAACCTTCATTCTATATGTATCCCTAGCACACCAAGCCACTGATTGATTTGTTCAAGGATAAGAAGTTCATCGATAAGTATACAAGGACTTCGATATCCTCGATGATGGTTCCCAACCAGAACTCGGTAGTGTTTTTGTTGTAAGACTACTATGTGGTCATGCTTGTCTTGGACAGCGTGTTCACATGTGTGTAGCGGAACCAGCTCATGTTTTGGAGCTTACTACCATAGTTCATTTCCCGAGAATCTTGCAACGCCATCTCTTGGATTTGTGTTGCAAACTTTCCTTCTAGATATTCTGGGTCTGGAATATCCTCACACCGACCAGATCTGAATCTCAGGCAGATATGATTGTTGGGACATTCCCAGGAATTATAATATTGGTCTTTTTGAACCGATAAGTGGATGTCATGGCTAGCACACTTATCCGGGATGTCTATTATTGTAGTATCTTGAGTCAACAATTTGGCCATTCTTCCATGAGGAGTTGGTATGACTCAGTCTACAAGTTGATCCTTATGGGCTTTTTGTGCTCCCGAAGTCCGACCCATACTTGATGGCCATGTTAATGCTTTTAAGTATGATCGTGGTACCAAGAACATCAAGGAGAACATTAGAAGCAGAGTGCTAAATGTCTCTTGGTCGATCATCCAGATTTTGTTCATTTGGCATCACTAAGGTGAAATCTGAGAAGGTGTTGTCTTCCTTTGCATCTGCATCATCCGTCGTTATTCATCATGGTAGTATGAGGTGTCACCAAAATATTTGGCACAGATGTTGGTAAAAGCCTGATGAATATGGAAATGCTCAAGTTCTTGAAAGCAAGCTCAGTCACTGGGTTAAATCCTAGGTATCAATTGGAATGTGCCTTCCGTTTGCCAAGTTGTCTTATAACTCTAGTTTCCTTTCCAAACTGAGTATGCCGTTCTTCCTAATTCCTTCAAGCAATCAATTGTGAATTGTCTCAGGATGGTATGAAGAGTTTCAATGATCTATGTATCAAAAGTAATTCTTTTTGCCACTTAATGGAATAACTCTACGAGTCACCTCCTCTAAGGTGCCCCGTTATGGAATCATGGAAATTATCTCCTCGCTACTTTGAAACCCATGCACCATCTTACTTAAGCGTGGAATTGTTGCCTACCAAATTGAACCCTTGTCATCTATCTCTTTCCATTGCTCCTGATGTTTGTTTTGTGCCTCAGCTCAAGAGGTGTTTGAATGTCTCATTCCGTGAGATGATCTTGAGTTGCTCGATCTTCGAGAAGATCGAATCCTGTATAGTTTCTTTCCGTCGTCATCATGTTGGACAAAGATCATGAAATCAAAGACGTCAAGATCAATATGATGCAATAAATTAACATCTTCGAGAGGGTAGCTGGATCGAGAAGATTGTGATAGTTTTGTGACCTCCTTTCCTCTTACCTCACGTCTTGAATCTCGGGACAAGATTCTTGTTTAGTGGGGGTGAGTTGTCATAGCCCTAGAATTTGATTGTAATTAGTTGCATCAGCACCCATGCATCATGTTTGAATTCAAAGGAAATTGAAATGGGGATGATCAAACCCTAACAGATAATTTTTCAACTAGGTTCAAGTTTAAATCTTTTCAATGAACCCAGAATGCCCTTTAGAAAAGTTCATGATTTTTTATAAATGTGAAAACCTCTGCCAAAAATGATGCACATAGTTTTTAGGCCATTATGGATTTTTTAATTAATCCAATATGTATTTGATTTGGGGCTATAAAATGCTATATATATATTATAGTCTCAAACAATTTGAAACATGGTGTGGACCTCTGGAATAATTCTGTGAGTGCCCACAAGAAGTTTCAGATTTTTATTAAATGATTTGGTATTTTACTAAATAAAAACAGTTAGCAGAATAAAACAAAAGTAGAAAGAAAAAGGTTTTACTTGGGCCACTTACCTGGCTGGCAGCCCAGCCCACCCTGCAGCGCCAGTCATCCCCAACCCCTGCCAGGAGGACTGGGGCATGTGCTCGCCGCTCGCCGGCCGCGCGCCGCGCCACCACCTCCCTCCCTGCCTGCTTGCCCCTCCTCCGACGCGTCTGGACGACACCACGTGCCACCCTGGTCCCTCTCGCCCTCTCCCTCGAGCTCATTCCCCTCCTCTACTCCCTCCCCTCTCTCTGTTCGTGGGCCCCCGAGAATGCCGATGAACACCGCCGCGTCCATCGCCTCACCCTCGCTTCTCCGACCGGTCCACGAGCTCCGCCGTCGACCGCTATGCCATCTCCACCGATCCACGTGACCGGAAGGCCCTCGGAGCGTCGTCCCCGACCCCTTCTTCCTTCTTCAGCAGCGGAGATCGCCGGCGACCCCACGCCGTCCCCAGCCCTTCCCCGAGCCTACTTCGACGGCCACTGCAACCACTGTGAGGCGACGGTCCTTCTCCCCCTAATCCCGTACTCGATTGCATCCCCTAACCACCTTGCCGAGCGCTTCTCTCCACTTGCCATGGCACCGCCACGGCCACAGCTGGTACCGCTCCCGTCCGAGCCCATCAGCGCGCTCAGCACACTCCCAGGGAGCCTCCTAGCCCCTCTGCTGGCTCCCTCACCCACCGCAGCCACATGCCCGCGCGAGCCAGAGCTCCGGCAGTTGCCAAGCTCCACGCCGGTGAAAATCACGGCCACCCTAGCTCCTCCCACCGCCACCGCTCGATGCGCGCCACTGCGTGCGTTCGAATGCCACCAACCGCGCACGAAATGATGCCATGTGGCTCATTTTCGAAGCCCTCCGCCACGTCTGTCATCGCCGGCGTCGAGCCACCAGCGAGCTTGACCCGGTTGACCAGGGGTTTGACCTCCCCTGGGTCACTGACATGTGGGCCTAGACCCCTAATTAACCATGGTTTAGGATTAATTTAGTGCTAACTAACACTGTTAATTAGTGTGTCACTGACTAGTGGGTCCCACTGGTCAGGTTTGACCCGGACCGACCCAGTTGACATGCTAATGCAGTTTTGATGTCACTCTGACATCATAAAGCCTTTTCTGGAATACAAATAAATCTAAATGATTTATTTATTTTTAGAAAATGCCCAAAACTTCTAAAATTCATAGAAATTCAACCGTAGCTCAGAATGAAGTAATTTATATATGAAAAATGATCAGAAAAATCTAATCTTTCCATCTGTACTATTATCATGCATGTTAGAACAACTTTTGGCTACTATTTAGGACAAATCAAATGAATGACATTTAAATAACCACACATGGAGTTTAAATTTGAACCTTGGGTTCAAACCAACTTCATTTAAATTGTTGCTAGCTACATTAGCTCAAATCACAGAATGTTGCCATGTCGTGATCATGCATCATATTGTTGCATTGCATTGATTGTGTTCCCTCTTGTTTGTCAGTGTTTGTTCCCTCTCAGTGGACGTAGTTCCGATGATGAGTTTGATGACACCGATGAAGAGCTATGCTATCTTCGGAAGTGCCAGGCAAGCAACCCCCCTTTCAGCATTTCGATACAATCCCACTTTCTCACTCCTGCTCTCTTTTACTGCATTAGGACAACAATGATTCAAATATTACATGTTGTGGTAATTGAACCCATTCCTCTGCATGACCTGTCTTTGCCACAGTAAATAGTTGAAACCCACTAGCATGAGTAGGAGTTGTTGGAGCCATGATGTGCCTACTCATTCATGCCTGCTTGTTATGCCTGCTATGCTTAGAGTTGTCTCAGGTCTGATTCATCTGGGATGGATTGGAATGGTGATGAACATGTCCTATTGTTGAGAGCTAAGTGTGTAAACACGATTTGGTAAAGGTAGCGATGAGAGGCCATGTAGGAGTACATGGTGCGTTGTCTCATTGGGACCGTCCTCAGGAACTGAGTTCCGTGTTTGTGATCCAAGACAGTTACTACCACACATTGGAATGCTTAAGTGCCCCTATCTACTTATTAATTGCCTTGACCTCTGTCCAGGAATTGCAACTAGTTTCTGGTGTTTGTAGGTTCTATTAGTAGTGTACCAAGTGGCACTCGATACAGGTGGGCTTGGGACAGACTAGGCACAGTGTACCAAGTGTCGCCCATTTGGTGGGCTTGGGAACCCTGCACACATCATTTGGGGCCGTAGTGGAAACCCCGGCCGGAATTCCTTGCGGATGGAACTCGAATAGGCGATAAACCTAGATTAGAGTCTTGCGTGGTTAGCCAGGTCGTGGCTGACACCCACGCCAGGCTTCCGCTTGAAGGTTGCCAAGATACATGACGTGTACATGGCGGTAAGTGGCGAGAGCGTGTGTGAAGAAGGTCACCCCTGCAGGGTAATATGATCTATTCGAATAGCCGCGTTCACGGATATGGACTACTTGGAATGCTTACATTGTTCATAGATAACTGAAAGTGGATACCCTAAAATGCACAATATAAACGCGAGTGCTATGGATGGCCTTCTCGTAGGGAGACATGAGCGGATCCATAGTGGTGTATTGATTTGGTGAATATGTGGACTCGTGTGCGCCACCTCAAAGAAAGTACTCGTAGTACAGGATAGCCACCGAGTCAAAGCTGACTTGCTGCAGTTAAACTCCACCACCCCTTTGTTGATACTGATGCATATGTAGTTAGTTCTGATGTAAGTCCTACTGAGTAAATTTGTACTCATGTTTGCTTAATTTATGTTTTGTAGAGAGACTTCAATCTCACTAGTAGTTCTTCGTGGGCTTCGATATTAGCTTGGGAATCCCAGACAGAGGTCTGGTTCCTATGGAGGGTCTTGTAGATAGTCAGGCTTTCTAGCCTTCTTCTTTTCAGATGTCCGTACTCAGACATGTTTATGCTTCCGCTTGTTGCTTGTATGACTTGTATGTTGGGTCATGAGACCAATGTTTGTAATATCTGGCTCCTCGGAGCATATTGGATAAATACTTTGAGTCGTAGAGTTTTGTTGTGATGCCATGTTGTATTTAAACATATCGAGCATATTGTGTGTATGTTATTGCAATGCTTGGTATGTGTGGGATCAGACACCTAGTTGTTTATTCTTGGTAGCCTTCCTTATGGGGAAATGCCTCCTAGTGCTTCCACTGAGCCATGGTAGTTGCTACTGCTCCGGAACACATGGATTGACCGGCATGTGTCCTTCTTTGCTCCTGTGTCTGTCCCTTCGGGGAAATGTCACGCGGTGTCTACCGGAGTCCTGATAGCTTGCTATAGCCTAGTTGCACTCGCTGCTGACCGACACGTGCATTGTTGGGTCATGTATGCTTGTCCCTCTAAGTTTGTGCCACCTTGGGCTTACGACTAGTCATGTCGGCCCTGGTTCTCTGTCATATGGATGCTAGCGACACTATCATATACGTGAGCCAAAAGGCGCAAACGGTCCCATCCTAGGTAAGGCTGCAACCGTCGGAATACCATGCGTCAGGCCGCAAAGTGATATGATGTGTTACATGCTAGGTCGGTGTGACCTAGGATCGGGGTCCCACATACTTATATTCTGAAAAACCAAAACAAGCAAAAAATAACAGCAACTGGCACTTGGCACTAAGTTAATAGGTTACTCCCAAAAAAGATATATAATTGCTTGTAATTGTATAAAAACATCCAAGATTGATACTATAATAGCATGGAACAATAAAAAAATATACATACATTGGAGACGTATCAAGCATCCCCAAGCTTAATTCCTGGTCGTCCTTGAGTAGGTAAATGATAAAAACATAATTTTTGATGTGGAATGCTACCTATCATATTCATCATATAATCTTTTCTTTTGTGGCATGGATATTTGGATTCGAGTGATTCAAAGCAATAGTCTATAGTTTGACATGAAAATATAAATACTCAAGCATACGAACAAGCAACCATGTCTTTAAAAATACCAATGCTAAAGAAAGTTATCCCTAGCCCATTATGCTCAATCATTGATCCATTCATGAAACACACTCAGTATTAACTACACCCAATGCACAAGTATGAAAATAGTGCTCTCTAGTTGGTGCTTTATAAGAGAAGATGGAGACTCAAAATAAAAATAAAAATTGCATAAAAGTAAAATAGATAGGCCCTTCGCAGAGGGAAGCAGAGATTTGCGTAGGTGCTAGAGCTCAAAGTTTTAAAAATAGAGATATAAAATTATTTTGAGCGGCATGCTTTTCCTGTCAACGTCATGACCGAAAGTTTCCAATATCTCCCATGCTAAACACATTATAGGCGGTTCCCAAACAAAAAAAAACTTTATTTCCTTTCCACCATTTTTTCACAACCCATGGCTAGCCGTATCCACGGGTGCCTTCCAAACTTTCAACTTTCCAAGTAATTTATTATTATTATTTTCATTTCAGGACCGGGCATCCCTATTACCGGTGATTTTCTCGTGCAATGACAAGTGAATAGACACTCATCTTTAGAATAACCCATCTAGCATGAAAATATTGACCACCCCATGTCGCTACATGAGCGGAATGGGTATATAGAACAGATTTTTTTTGAATGATTAGAGTTGGCACATGCAGATTTACTTGGAATGGCATGTGAATACCGCATATAGGTACATATAGTGGACTCATTTTGCACAACTTTGGGTTTAAGGAATTGGATGCACAAGCAGTATTCCCGCTTAGTATAAATGAAGGCTAGCAAATAGATTGAGAGGCAACCAACCAAAAAAATGGTCATAAACATGCATTGGGAATAACTAACACTGAATAATGCACCATAAGTAGGATATAACTTCATTGCATAACTATTGACTTTACATGCATGCATAGGGAATCACAAACCTTAACACCAATATTCTTCTAAAGCACAATTACTCACTAGCACAACTCACATATTATCATCTCCATATAGCAAAACTATCGAAAGGAATTAAACTTGTCATATCCAATGATCTTCATGAAAGTTTTTATTATATCCCTCCCGAATATTCATCACATTGGGACCAAATTCATATCTTGTGCGAATTACCATTACTATTAACAACTCTAAAAAAGATATAAGTGAAGCATGAGAGTGCAAATATTTCTTCAAAATATAATCACCGTCGTGCTAAAAAATATATAAGTAAAGCACTAGAGCAACTGCCTAGCTCAAAAGATATAAGTGAAGCACATAGAGTATTCTAACAAATCATGAAGAATATGTGTCCCTCTCAAATAGGTGTCTCCAACAAGGATGATTGTGACAAACTAAAATGCAAACAAAACAAATATTCATATAATACATGATGCTCCAAGCAAAACTCATATCATGTGATGAATAAAAATATAGCTCCAAGTAAAATTACAAATGATCGGTAGAAGAAAGAGGGGATGCCTTCCGGGGCATCCCCAAGCTTAGTTGCTTGGGAGTCCTTGAATATTACCTTGGGGTGCCTCGGGTATCCCCACGCTTAGGCTCTTGCAACTCCTTATTGCTTCATCCATCGTGATCTCACTCAAAACTTGAAAACTTCAACGCACAAAACTTCACAAAACCTTCGTGAGATCCGTTAGTATAATAAAACAACTCACTACTTTAAGTACTGTTGCAAACCCATGCATATTTTATTATTGGATTATACCTACTTTATTATAACTTCACCATGGCTTATACGCCCTGATAGAATCCATAGTTTCATCAAACCAAGCAAACAATGCAACAAAAATAGAAACTGTCAAAAACAAAATAGTCTGTAGTAATCTGAATTATGACTATACTTCCGTAACTCCGAAATTCTGAAACATTAGGAAGAAGTGGGTAATTTGTATATCAATCATGTGTAAAAAATTCAGAATTTGTCCACGGTCCTGCAGATTTTGATAATTCTGCTACTGGACGCAAAAGTTTCTGTTTTTGCACGGAATCAAAGCAACTATCATCCAAATCAATCCAAAGGCTTTACTTGGCACAAACACTAATTTAAACACACACAAAAAACCATAACAGTAGCATAATTGTGTGCACACAAAAAAATAGAAAAAGAATAATTATTGGGTTGTCTCCCAACAAGCTCTTTCTTTATAGCCATTAAGATAGGCTTAAGATTTTATTGATTCTCACACGAAAGATAATAATTGAAACACAAAGAGAGCATTATATGGACTATGAAGAATACATTTAAGTCTAACATACATCCTATGTATAGACATTTTATAAGCAAAAAAATCATCAACGCAAGCAAAAACTAGCATATGCAAGGGAGAATAAAGAAACAATAGCAATCTCAACATAACAAGAGGTAATTTAGTAACATGAATATTTCTACAACCATATTTTCCTATATGACAATAATTAAATGTAGGATCATAATCAAATTCAACAATAATAGCTATCATATAAACTTTTCTCATCATGATCCATATGCATAAAATTCTTGTAATCTTCCAAGATAGTGGGATTAACATCAACTAAAGTAATGACCTCTCCAAACCCACTTTCATCAAAAATTTCATAAGAATGAACATTCTCCAAATATGTGGGATTATTTTTACCTAAAGTTGACATTTTTCTAAACCCACATTCAATATTATTGTAAACATTATTATCAATGACATATTCATCATGAGGCTTAAATAAATTTTCAAGATCATAATAAACATTATCACCCCAATCGTGATCATTGCAAAAAGTAGTGGACATAACAAAATTAGCATCCCCAAGCTTGTAGCTTTGCATATCATTAGCACAATTGACATTAATAGAATTTATAATAACATCATTGCAATCATGTTTTTTATTCAAGGAGCTATCATGAATCACTTTATAAATTTCTTCTTCTAACAATTCATCACAATTTTCAGATTCACGATCTTCAAGCAAAACTTCATAGAGATAATCAAGCGCACTCAACCCACTAGAAATTGGTTCAACATTATTGGATCTTTTGAAAAGATTAGCAAGTGGATGAGGATCCATATGTCTTTTAATTTTCCTAGTTCTTTTTTTGGTTTTTGGTGTGTTGACATGAAGGCAAAAAGCAATAGAACAAGCAAACAAACAAAAAGGCAAATAGAAAATATTTTTGTATTTCTGCTAAAACATTTTAGAAGTGGGGGAGATGAAAACGAGAGGCAAATGGTAAATAATGTAAATTCAAGGAGATGAAAGTTTATGTGATGGTACTTGATACATGTTGATGATGTCTCCCCGGTAATGGACCCAGAAATTCTTCCTGCTACTTGTGAGCTACGTTGGGATTTCCCCGAAGAGGAGGGGATGATGCAGTACAATAGAGATCAGTATTTCCCTCAGTTAAGAACCAAGGTTATCAATCTAGTAAGAGAATCACGCAACACCTTGTTAGGAGTACCTACACACAAAATAACAAATACTTGCACCCAACGCGAACAAGGGGTTGTCAATCCCTTGATAGTTACTTGAAAGATTAAATTTTGTAGTGATAGATAGATAGATAAAATACAAAAAAATAAAGAAAAATTGCAGCAAGGTAATTTTGGATTTTAATATATGATAAAAGTAGACTCGGGGGCCATAGTTTTCACTAGAGGCTTCTCTCTTGAAAATAGCATATGGTGGGTACACAAATTACATTTGGGCAATTGATAGAAAAGCAAATAATCATGATGATATCCAAGGCAATGATCATGTATATATGCATCACGTCCGAGACAAATAGACCAAAACAATTCTGCATCTACTATTATTACTTCACAAACCAACTGCTATCCAGCATGCACCTAGAGTATTAAGTTCATAAAGAACGGAGTAACACCTTAAGCAAGATGACATGATGTAGACAAAGTAAACTCACGCATGAATATACCCCATCTTTTTATCCTTAATGGCAATGATACAAATATGTGTCGTGTACCTTTCTGTCACTGGGATTGAGCACCGCAAGATCGAACCCATCACAAAGCACCTCTTCCATTGCAAGAAAAGTCAATCTAGTTGGCCAAACCAAATCAATAGACCGGAAAGAAATACAAAGCTATAATAATCATGCATAAAATAGTTCAGAGAAGACTCAAATAATATTCATGGATAATCTGATCATAAACTCACAATTCATCGGATCCCAACAAACACACCGCAAAAAGTGATTACATCGAATAGAACTCCAAGAACATCGAGGAGAACATTGTATTAAAGATCAAAGAGAGAGAGATTGCCATCTACCTACTAAATATGGACCCATAGGTCTGTAGTAAACTACTCACACATCATCGGAAGGGCAGCAAGGTTGAGGTAGAGGCCCTGCGTGATTGATTCCCCCTCTGGTAGAGTGCTGGTAAAGGCCTCCAGATGGGATCTCATGAGAACAGGAACTTGTGGTGGTGGAAAAAGTGTTTTGGGTGGCTCTCTATTGGTTTCCCGATTTTAGAGAATTTATAGAGGCGGAGTCAGGTCAAATGGAGCCTCGTGGGCCTCACGAGCCACCAGGGTGCGGCTACCCCCTGGGCGTGCCCTGGTGCCTCATGGGCCCACGCTTCATCTTCCGGCCCTCTCCCAAAGCTTCCAGTGTCTCTTTTGTCCGGAAAAAAATCTCCAAAAAGTTTCATGGCATTTGTACTTCGTTTGGTACTGATATTCTGAAAAACCAAAATCAGGCAAAAAATACAGCAACTGGCACTGGGCACTAAGTTAATAGGTTAGTCCCAAAAAAGATATATAATTTCTTGTAATTGTATATAAAACATCCAAGATTGATACTATAATAGCATGGAACAATAAAAATTGTAGATACGTTGGAGACGTATCAGGTATTCATCCCTGCTACTTCTTGAGCTTGCGTTGATTTTTCCCTTGAAGAGGAAAGGATGATGTTGCAAAGTAGAGATAAGTATTTCCCTCAGTTAAGAACCAAGGTATCAATCCATTAGGAGGTACAAGCAAGTCTCCAATATATGCACCTGCACAAACTAACAAACACTTGCACACAATGCGTAAAAGGGGTTGTCAATCCCTTCACGGTCACGAACAAGAGTGAGATCTAAGACAGATAGGTATAAAAGATAAATAAAAGAGAAAACTAAAGTAAATATAAATAAATTGCAGCAAGGTATTTTTGGGTTTTTTGGTTTATAGATCTGAAAATATATGATGGAAAATAGACCCGGGGGCCATAGGTTTCACTAGAGGCTTCTCTCTTGAAGAAAACATACGGTGGGTAAACAAATTACTGTTGAGCAATTGATAGAAAAGCACATAATTATGAAGACCTCTAAGGCAATGATCATGAATATAGGCATCACGTCAAAATTATCATAATTGATTGCAACAAGGAAATACAATCAATCAAAGAACAATTATCATAATTAAAGTCCTTGAAATCCAAAAGAGTGGGTTCATCGCTACTTAAAATTTTGACATCGTTAATCCCACTTTTATCAATTTTTTCGTTAAGATCTTCACCCTCCAAATTATTGGGACGTCTTCTAGCTAAAGTTGACTCATATCCAGTCCCATCTTTATCAAGATTTATATTAGCAAACAAAGATTCAATAGGAGTCACACCAATCACTTTAAGATCTTCATCATTATTATCACAAAAACTAGAAGAACATGCTTTTTTTGGCCAATCCCTCTTAGTAGGCATCCTAGCGGTTCCCTCTTTACATTCATCCATAGAAATTTTAATAGCTTTGAGAGACTCATTAATATCAATCTTAGGTGGCATAGATCTAATCTCTACTCCTAATGGAGGAGTCCGTACGTCATTTGGTTGGTTCGCACGTAGTCATTAATGCAAAAATAATTTGGAAACCGACTCCTGAATCAAGTAAAAAAACAAACCATTAATGCAATTAATTACTTGATTGCTAATTGTGGGTGCAAGTTAATTTGGTTCATTTAAATAAGGATTTTTCACATGGAATCAATTTTAATACCAAGCCATTAATGCAATTAATTCATTAGACATATATTTAATTAGCCCTGTAGATAATTGGAAGTAGAATTTTATTCCAATTTGGGGGCAATTGATTAATTAGGTAGGTAATTAATTCGGCATTTTGATAATTAGGCATGCAGTTAATTTATCCCGCAATTAATTAACTAGGCACACAATCAAGCGTGTCCAACAATTTGAAAGCGCTCACTAGTGAGGATGGCCAGCAGGCTCTCATCGACTGTCAGTGGGCTTTCAGCGACATTACCGACCATTGCTTTCGAATATGGACAACGGCCACCACACGCTTTCGATGTGGGCGATCAAGCGGTCGGTAAGATGGATGATGACCATGCTTTGTAGGACGTCCATACTCTCACAGTTGCCAAACATTCATAGGTGAGGTCAACAGGCGCTCGAGGACAACCTAGCACTCACGATAAAAAAGGTTTTGACCGCCCCTTCGAGGACAACGGTGAAAATAGTTTGGAAACCGGATGCCAAAACAATAATCAAGCCATTAATGCAATTAATTACCAGATTGTTAATTATTTATGCAATTATTTAGGTCCATTTCAATAGGAATTTTTAGCACGAAATCAATTTGAATATTGAGTTATTAATGAAATTAATTAATTACGATGATAGTTAATTAAGCATGTAGATAATTAGAAATACGGATCTCTACTCCTAAAGGGGGAGTTGGTAGCTTCTCATCACCAGTTTATTTTTGTCTCATTTTTTACGCCTCACCTCTCATCACCCCCTGTCACTGAATTTTTCTCTCTCCCATTAAAAATCCAAATCCCATTAAAGGGGGAGATATGATTTCGTGCTTACTTTGCTAGGTACTGAGTGAGAAATAATAGATAAATAAGGATTCAGAAATCATACCATACATCTGAGACCACCTGCCTAAAAGAGAGACAAAAGATTTTTGTAGACAACCTTCCAAAAAAATCAGATATTCCTCAATAACAAATGGCTAATACCGCATTATGCCATTTATTATTAACATTATATCTATTATTAATTGACAATCACAAGTTTCCTAACAAAAAAAATTCTTATGGGCGTACGCATCCGCACGCCCCTGTGGAGGGATGCCGTGCCGGCACCATGGAGGACGCCATGTCCGGGCCTGACGCCGATGCAATGCTCGAGAATGCCATGGCGGGAGCTTGGCGTCAAGGACGACCGTGGTGGAAGGCGGGTCATCGGACCGCCACGTACATGTGTTCATGGACGCGATCATATTATATTTCTTGTCAGTCATACAGATAGCCAACCAGGATATATTCTCAAATCAAGTGTACCATTCAAATGTGAAGAAATTCGAGGTAGGGATTTTTCCCAATTATCCAGATAATTAATTGATTTCATTGTTAGTTAATTAGGCATGCATAGAGTTAGGTAGACAGTTAATCGTGCTGAATCATTTTGAAATCACTCATGGACAAGGACGGTCAACAGGATCTCAGCATCACTGAGCACCATAGACAACGGCCACCATATGCGTTCGCGACATGGGCAACCAAGAGTTCACCAAGATGCATGACGACCATGCTCTGCAGTATGTCCACATGCTGATGGTTGCTGAAACTTTCGCGGGTGAGGATAGCACGACACTACAGTGGCCAGGTGGTTCATTCTGTAGTAGAAAGAAAGAGTGTTCCAAGAATAAGAAGGAAACAAAATTAAAGCGGCCAAATGATCCATTGTGTTGGAGACGAAAAGAATGTTCCAGAAAATAAAGCGAAAAAAGAAAGGAAGAGTATCCTATAAAAAAAGTAGGATCGAGAACTAAAACTAGCATGGACGGAGGAAGAAGAAGATGAAACGTCACTGACGAACACACTGATGTTGACGTGGTGTTGGTTGGCACCAACGAAGGTTGACGAAGAAGCTAGGAATAAAAGATGTTGGGAAGGACGAGGAAGAGAAGAATGATAAGTACTTCTAGCAAAGAATGTTGTGTGGGCTAGAGGTGGAGCTTATTGGAGATGAGGAATATGTTCAGGTTGCCACTCGCTTTACAAGTCTGTCTTAATTTGCAAAGTTGAATGGACCTTTGAGAATTAGCTCTATAGTTATTTGTTGTTTTGTGTGAATAGTATATGTTAGATCTGCCCGCTCTATTATATTGTAAATATAAAAAGTTTCATACATGTTGCAACCCATGACGAAGGTTAGGTGAACATCATCTGGTTCTAAAGGTGAGGGCTCAAGTGAGAAATGTCCCGGTATGACAAAAAATCGAGTAGGAAATGGAGGGTCTGATAGGAAAAAAAGGGAAGGGTGTGCCATGGAATGGGGTTTTTGCTGTTGGGTCTGCGTGTTGGAGATAACATGGAGAATAGTCTAGACATCCAGATTTCTCCTCCATATATGACATGGATTTGGGGAGCCTGGACTATCCAGACGTTTAAATTCTAGGGAGCCTACTGGGCACTCGTCTAATGTTGGAACACGCTCGAACGTATGAGGGAGAAATGAGCTTTGACCTTGAAGATAACCCTAATTATTTATTTTATTTATTTATATATGCATTATAGCCCGTAGCAACACACGGGCATTCTACTAGTCTTAAAAGAATCAATCTCATGAGAAATTATATCAACTTTTCTAGCCAAATCATCAATCTTAAGCCATTTTTCTTCTACCATAGCATTGAAATTCTTTTGAGAATTAATGAAATCTCTAATATTATTCTCAAGATCAGAGGGTATTTTATTATAATTTCCATAAGAATTTTTGTAGGAATTACCATAGTTATTAGAGGAATTACTAGGAAACGGCCTATGGTTGAAATTACCTCTATATGCGTTATTACCAAAATTGTTCCTATCAACAAAATTCACATCCATAGATTCATTATTATTCTCAATCAAAGTGGACAAAGGGATATAATTAGGATCAATAGGAGGACTCTTACTAGCAAACAATTTCATAAGTTCATTCATCTTTCCACTCAAAGTAATAATTTCTTCAATCGCATGCACTTTTTTACTAGTAGAAGATATTTCGGTATGCCATTGAGAGTAATTTTCCATAATATTATCTAGGAGTTTAGTAGCTTCTCCTAATGTAATTTCCATAAATAAATTGCAGCAAGGTATTTTTGGGTTTTTTTATTTATAGATCTGAAAATATATGATGGAAAATAGACCCGGGGGCCATAGGTTTCACTAGAGGCTACTCTCTTGAAGAAAACACATGGTGCATAAACAAATTACTGTTGAGCAATTCATAGAATAGTGCATAATTATGAAGACATCTTAGGAAATGATCATGAATATAGGCATCACGTCTGTGACAAGTAGACCGACTCCTGCCTGCATCTACTACTATTACTCCACACATTGACCGACTCCTGCCTGCATCTAGAGTATTAAGTTCATAAGAATAGAGCAACGCTTTAAGTAAGATGACATGATGTAGAGGGATAAACTCGAGCAATATGACATAAACCCCATCTTTTTATCCTTCATGGCAACAATACAATATGTGCCTTGCTACCCCTTCTGTTACTGGGTGAGGACACCACCAGATTGAACCAAAAACT
Organism: Thinopyrum elongatum; assembly: GCA_011799875.1. NCBI lineage: Eukaryota > Viridiplantae > Streptophyta > Magnoliopsida > Poales > Poaceae > Thinopyrum > Thinopyrum elongatum. Next base: position 298,619,620 of record CM022298.1, read on the forward strand.
AAGCACCTCTCCCATTGCAAGAAAAACCAATCTAGTTGGCCAAACCAAACCGATAGTTCAAAGAGAAATACAAAGATATCTTAATCATGCATAAAATAGTTCAGAGAAGACTCAAATAATATTCATAGATAATCTGATCATAAATCCACAATTCATCGGATCTGAACAAACGCACCGCAAAAGAAGATTACATCGAATAGATCTCCAAGAACATCAAGGAGAACATTGTATTGAAGATCAAAGAGAGAGAAGAAGCCATCTAGCTACTAGCTATGGATTCGTAGGTATGTGGTAAACTACTCACACATCATCAGAAGGGCAGCAAGGTTGGTGTAGAGGTCTTCCGTGATCAAATTCCCCTTCGGCGGAGTGCCGGAAAAGGCCGAAGAACACACGAGAGGGGAAACGAGAGGAAACACTCAAATCAACGAGAAACGATCAAACATGTGCTAGATCCATGAACAAAAAAGAGATACAAAATCCAAACAGAACAAGGGACGATACAAATGTCTGGTAGTTCTTCCCAATCCGTGAGGAGATGGGAGCTTGAATCCGCGAGGGGACCTTCCCTTGACGGGGTCTTGAATCCAGTTGGGATCTTCTCCCCGGAGGCCTCGGTCTCCAATGGAGTAGGGTAACAAGTGGATGAGCAATGCTCTAATCTCCAAAATGAGCTATCACAATCTTGAACTTCTTCTTGGGCGGCATCGACCAATCAAAGTTCTGTTGAAATTCCAATGCTACAAGTTCGCCATCAGTCTTAATATGTGATAATATGGTGAAAGCACATTTGCTCTGTTGGTGGTTTTGGTAGTTAATGTCAACATACATTTTGTTGGACTAATAGTTTTACCTAGAATATTTCAGATAAGTTGAACAACGGCATGGCAAGGACATGGGGATGCTGACCCCTTCGAAATGTGAAGACAAGAATTGGCTACCGCAAGACTCTACATTTTTTGGTTTAGTGATCCAAGATCACATTGAGTCCCTTAGGAAAGCCAATACTATTAAAAGGCAATGAGTTATTGTTGATGAGGTTGTTGCTCAAAGAGCTTAGTGATGTTGCTCCAAAAATCCTCCATCACTTTCCCATAAACACATTTGTCCAAACCCTAATTCATCATTTCGGTCCCACCGATATCATCCACTCCGGACCCACCGAGATGATCCTTCTATTGCCACAGCCAAAACCCTAACAAATCAGTCTGACCGAAATGGTTCTCTGTCCCACCTAGACGGCCTTGCCAAGCTTCTGTAGTGAAGTCGCTTCATTTCGGAATCACCGAGATGAATCAATCAGAATTACTGAGACGTGGCTCCGCCCTAGCCATTGCACTTCGGTCCCGCCGAGTTGGTATAATCGGTCTCACCGAAAAGCCTAACGGTCAAGTCTTTTGCACTAGTTGGTCTCACCGAGATTTTCATATCGGCGCCACCGAGTTGGGTCAAAAGCTTGTAACGGTTGGATTTTTGTTGCAGCCTATTTATACCCCTCCACCACCACTTACTCCCTAAGAGAGCTATCGGTTCAACAAACATGTGTGTTTGCCACCCGGACTTATGCATAGCCGTGCGGCATATCATACATCAAGTATCAATGCTTAACACAAAATAAGCCAGAGAAACCACTCTTCATGAGATAAAGGAGTGCATTAAGGAGACGAAACCAACCAGAGGGTTCCCAGGAAGGCCTCCCTTGCCAAGCAAGCAGGGCCGATGGGGTCGACGCTGCGCCTGGGACAAAGGCCAAACCACCCCAACAGGGTCTCCGGGGCTGCCAAGGTCAAGACAAAACCCCAAGCCAAAGGACCCGGCAGGCTCCGTGCTAGCAAACCTCCACCACTCCACCTCATCAAACACCAGTCACTAGTTGGTGCTGTGTCAAGCTCTCGAGCGGCTAGGTGGATCCTGTCGTGCACGTGGTAGCCTGCTGGAGAAGAGATTACCATTAATGACACCCTTCCAAGAGGCATGTCATGCAAATAAGAGGTAGATAGGCAAGCGGTGGAGAAACCTTGCCGGGGCTACCTCTCCATGTGACACCTAGCACTGCATTTAACGAACCTTGTCCTAACTGCCAGAGTTAGGTATGATAGCACTGTTAGCTATCTAATCATACTAGCTATAATGATAGTTTTGCCACTGTGGTCGCCCCTTAAGCTATAAAAGGAGGCCCGAGGCAACCTATGAAATGATTCGAACTTTTGATCCCCCAACGCTTGTACGCATGTAGCTGCCCTCCCCGAGGCACCCTTGCCGGGCTTGAGCGCTCCGTGTCTTCGTGTTCCTACAGATCAATCCATCAAAGCAGGCGTAGGGTATTACGCTGCTCAGCAGCCCGAACGTGGGTAGAAGAGTGTTGTCATCACCGCACCGCCCTGCTACCTCTGCTCTTTGTGCAATGTGATCATCCCCAGCCGAACCACAAAGGGGCCTCTTGGTCCCATAGGTGATCATGATCTATCACGACATCTTTGGCACGCTAGGCAGGGGGAGTCGCTTGTGCAAATCTGAAGTAGCAGCCAGTGCATCGATCTTCATCACCCTCTACGTCACTGATGGCTCCCAAGAAGAAGAGCGGTGCAGCGGCACACCCTTCCGCTTCAAAGGCCCCTTTGCGTGCGGCTGCGGGCGCCACGGGAGCCGCGGCCACGAAGGGCAGAGTAGGCACCATGAGCGGCACAACGACCACGGCGATGCGGCCGTCGCCCCCACCGTAGTTGGAACAGGGGCTGGAGCCACTAGAGCTGCCCAGCTCCCCCAACCTTCTGGCGAGCACGGCCACACTAGTGCAGGCCGAGGGGACACCCAGCTTCCGCCTCCCTGCCGCACCAGTGAGCGCCACCAGCGCAGCGGTGGTGCCCAATTCACCGCGAGCCAAGATCCTCTGGCTACGCCGGCCAGGGTAGCGACATTAAGGCAAGCGCTTCGTCCCACACAGGGCGGGCGCAATAAGACTCCGAGCAGTGCCGTCGACCCATAGCGACCGCGCCCGAACGGCAAAGGCCCAGCTGACCAGGAGCTTGGCCACCAAGAACAGCCTCAGCCGTGCCAGACCGCCCTTGTGATTGGTCCGAGGCAGCAGGAGCTCAACGACGCTCCTTCTGGCTCGACCAGGATTTGAGCAGCGTCGCGCTCTGCTTCCCATGCCATGCCAGGGACGGTGGCGGAAGCAATGGCAAGGGCTCAGTTACTGCTGAACTTTCCTCCAGCGGCAGACAAGATGGACGAGTGGAGAGCTACCATCCAAAGCCTCATCGGGTTTGCTGAGGCTAACAATCACAGCATGCGGAGCCCTCACAACACCCACAGACGACGCCATCAGCCCACACTGGTGGCCTCATGGAGAGGACTACACTCACGGTGCAGTCCCCTTCACGGCAACCCTCCCAGGGGCAGTCACGCGGGCCCAACAAACCCAGCGTGTCGATGAGCCTGACGAGATATCAATGGCCTCGTCCGACCCATAGACTCAGCAAGATCAACATCGTGTGTTGAAGGACATGAAGAAGGAAGACGCCCGTGTCACCATTGAGCGGCGCCGCGAGGCACGACATCAATCAGACGGGCGCAATGGCCCAGACGTTGGTGAACCCGCGCCCTGTGTTGGGGGTTACTTGCCTTACGAGGTAGGCTGTCCCGCCTTCACTCGCGAGCTGCGACAACTCTGCTGGCCATCGTCTCGTACCTTCAAGCCTGACCTACCAGAAAAATATGACGGAAAACTAAACCCGGCAAAGTTCTTGGGCATTTATACAATCGTCGTTCAACCTACCTGGGGAAGGGATGAGAAGGTGCTCGCCAGCTACTTTCTATTGGCACTCAAGCCCAATGTTAGGTCTTGATTAATGCACTTGCCTGAGGAATCCATTTCCTCGTGGGCAGACCTGTGCAACGAGTTCGTTGGCGCCTTTACGGGTGGCCATCAAGAGCCCAGACAGCCTAGCGACCTGCAAGCCCTTCTGCAGAAAGAAGGGGAGAGCCTGTGTAAGTATCTGCAAAGATTCAATCGGGTACACCGCAATATACCGAAGATACATCCAGTAGCTGTGATTGCCGCATTCCACACGAATGTGCGGAATCGGAGGATGCGTGCTAAGATGAATGTTCGGCTACCAAAGACCGTCAACGAACTCTATACGTTGGCAGACAAGTGTGCTCGTGCTAAGGAAGGGAGGAGACTCCGAGGGAAGGAGGTTGGTGTCGAAGTCGATTCAGAGGATGACGACGACGCCACTGCCCCAAGGAAGAAAAACCGGAAACGCAACAAGAAGCGCAAAGGGAAAGCAGTGATGGCCGTTGAGAGCTCCCGTGATCCTAGTGCTGACAAGAAGGCGAAGACCGAGATGCCCGGCAAGGAAGCTGCCACATGTGCTGATTGCCGGGCGGTTGTGGCAGCTGAGAAAACTGGCAAATCCAATGGGCCATACTACAAAATCCACCAAACCAAGGGCCACGATCTCCAAGAATTCAAACAAGTTGAGCGGCTTGTTGAAAAACAGAAAACTGAATACGAGAAGCATGATAAGGAGAGAGGCCAAGATGGCACTGGCGGGAAAGCCCATGGGGGGCGCCGTGACAAGACCAATCAGCAGAAGGAGAAGCCCGCCAGGGGCCGTGAGAATAAGGAAGGTTAAGATGATAGTGAAGAAGACGACGATGATGAGTCCAGCGAACAGGAATTTCAAAAAGCTACCGAAGCGATGTGCATTGATAGGGGCACATCTTGTCACTCCTCTCACGCCAGCTTAAACAATGGGCACGTGAGGTCAATGCGGCAGAGCCGACAACAAATGCTCGGGAACCACTCAAATGGTCTCGCACGCCCATCATCTTTGATGTTGAGGACCATCCGGATCGCACCACTGCGGTCGGATGCTTGCCGTTGTTGGTTGCGCCAACAATCCGTAACCTCAAGGTCACAAAGATGCTGGTTGACGGCGGGGCAGGATTGAACTTGATTTCCCCCAACATGATTAAGAAACTCCAAATTCCTGATGAGGACCTCAAAAGGACAGGCATGTTCCAAGGGATTAACCAAGGAAGAAGCCAGCCTAAGGGAAAGATCACGCTGCCGGTAATGTTTGGCAGGGAACTGAACTACAGGACTAAGAAAGTTGTGTTTGATGTTGTTAAGCTTCCCCTGCCGTTCAACGGGATCCTTGGTCATCCAGCTTTTGCCAAGTTCATGGCAGCGTCCCATTACGCATATAACACCTTGAAGATGCCGGGGCCAATGGGAGTCATCTCCATCCCGTCAGATAAGAGGGATGCGGTCGCCGACAAGATGTATAGAGATGCGGTAGTAGCAGAGGCCATCGAGGTCCCAGCTCCCGCCAAGGAAGGGAGGAAGAGTAAGAAAACTAGAAAGGACACTAACAAGGTCCTTGGGAAGCGCGCCACTTCGAAGTGCGCTGCGCCCGGCAGTGACTTGCCGGAGAGTTCAGCTAACAAGAAGCCCAAGGCTGCCCCCTGCAACGAAGAAGGTTCTGGCAAGGCAGGATGGGACTGATGGTACCTTTACCACTAGTGCCACCCTTGATGACAAATAGGAAAGCACGCTCGTTGCCTTCCTGCGGGCGAATGTCGATGTGTTTGCATGGCAACCATCTGACACCCCTAGTGTTCCCAGGGAGGTAATCAAGCACCACCTTGTTGTCTACCCTCATGCCCGTCCTGTCAAGAAGAAGGTCAGTAAGCAAGCCTTGGAACGACATCAGTTCATCTCCGAAGAAATCAAGAAACTTGAAGCAGCGGGTTTGGTCAGAGGATTGTTGCACCCAACATGGTTAGCAAATCCAGTGGTGGTATGCAAGGCAATGGGAGGCGGAGACTTTGTATCGACTTCACGGACTTGAACAAAGCATGTCCAAAGGATCCCTTCCCCTTCCCGTGTATTGATCAGATCGTTGATTCCACTTCAGGATGTGATTTGCTCTCTTTCGTTGATGCATACTTCGGCTACCACCAGATCTTCATGGCCAAATAAGATGAAGAGAAAACTGCGTTTATAACTCCATGTGTCACGTACTGTTTTGTACGCATGCCTTTCGGGCTAAAAAGTGCCGGTTCTACATTTGCAAGGGTTGTGCAGATCGGTTTTGAACCTCAGCTGTACCGAAACATAGAAGCTTACATGGATGACATAGTGGTCAAGACCAAAGACAAGTCCACACTCGTCCAAGATCTGGAAGAAACCTTTGCAAATCTGCGTAAGATCAACTAGAAGCTCAACCCTGAGAAGTGTGTGTTTGGCATTCCGTCCGGCAAGCTCCTTGGATTTTTTTTATCTTAGTGAGGTATAGAAGCCAACCCCAACAAGATCAAGGCAATAGAATAGATCCAAGCGCCAAAAAGCGTCAAGGGTGTGAAGCGTCTGGCTGGCTGCGTTGTTGCGCTGAGCAGGTTCATTTCAAAATCTGCTGAGCGCGCCTTGCCGTTCTTCAAGATCTTGAAGTAGGCACGCCCAATGACTTGGACCCCAGAGGCGGAGGCCATTATAGGATTTGAAAACCTACCTTCCATCTGCACCATCTTTGGTCGCGCCTAAACCGCAAGAGCCATTGCTGCTATACTTAGCAGCAACGAATCAAGTGGTTAGTGCTGCATTGGTGGCGCAGAGGGAAGTGGGTAGCAAAGAAGTCGAGGCAGCAGAGTTGCCCGACGGTGAGCCAAACCTATCCCCAGCAGGGCCTGGTGTTGACAAGGGAAGAGAGACACAAGCAGATGCTAGTAACCAGAAGACGTTAGCAAAGAAGAAAATGGTGCAGCGATCAGTTTACTTTGTCAGCTCCCTCTTGCAGGGGGATAGATCAAGGTACTCTGGAGTGCAAAAGATGATCTTTGACCTCCTCATGGCCTCGAGGAAATTGCACCATTACTTCTAAGCTCACAAGATCACAGTTGTCACCCGCTTCCCACTACAGTGCTTTCTGAGAAATCCAGAAGCCACCGGCAGGATAGTTGAGTGGGCACTGGAATTATCAAGTTTTGCTCTGAAGTTTGAAAGCACGGCAACTGTCCAAAGTAGAGCACTGGTAGAATTCATTGCAGAGTGGGCGCCAACGCCTGACGAGGAAGTGCTAGAAATGACCCTCCCCTACAAGGAGGCCCCCAAGGAGTGGGTTATGTACTTTGATGGTGCTTTTTCGCTGCAAGGCGCCGGGGCTGGAGTGCTGCTTGTCGCACCCACCGGAGAGCACCTCAAGTATGTCATCCAAATGCACTTACCCGGGGAGGACGCTACCAATAACACGGCAGAGTATGAGGGGCTCCTTGCCGGCCTTAGAATCACAGTAGAGCTAGGGATAAAGAAGCTAGTCATCCGTGTTGATTCTCAGCTCGTGGTGAAACAAGTAAATAAGGATTACTAGATCCCGCTGATGGAGGCCTATGTGGAAGAAGTGAAAAAGTTGGAAGAGCACTTTGATGGGCTGTAAACAGAACATGTACCCCATGCGGAGAATAGTGTTGCAGATCACTTGTCCAAATGTGCCGCTCAAAAGCTCCCTGTGGAACCAGGAACTCTTGTACTCCACCTAACTCAACCATCAGTCTCCCCATCAACGTTGGCCAGAAAGAGAAGGAAATTGAACACCGGCAGATATTTCCCGGTAGAGCTCCCTGAGGCCGCTGGTGAAAAGGCTGTCGGGGGAAACCTTATGTTGGTTGGTGAGCAGCATCCTCCCACGGAACCCCAAGTTCTCGCTGCTGAGGACAGCGCTCCCACAATAGAAGAAATCACTACAAAAAAATACACTTCCATGATGATACGTGTTTGTCACAGTAGGTCATGTTTTCTGTCATGCATGTACATCCATGACGATTTTAGGACAGAATCAAGATAGTCATACCTGTGCTGTCGTAGAAGTGTTCAATGACATTACCAAAATTATCATCTTGGAAGTGTCCACTTCCATGACGATAAATCGCGTGTCATGGAAGTGTTTTCGTCAAGGTTAACCGACACGTGGCATCCACCATAACGGGTCGCCGTTAAGCTATCGAGTTACAGTTTGGATTCGATAACCCGTTAACAGCCCTGACCAGTGGAGATTTTCCACGTGTAAAATTCTCATTCGCCGGAGTATCCACGTGTCAGCTCAGTGCTGGGACAGATGTCATCCAGCGAATGGATGGGACACGCCTATGATACGTCGACACATGGCATGGCCCAACAGTGGCCCATTCAGGTCAAAAGGCCATTAACGACATGTTCGCATATAGCCCATTTACAGCCTGCTAACTCACGGCCCGTTATAGCCTATCCGAATTAGGCCCAGTAGCACCATATGGGCCGTCCAATATGATTCCAGCCCGTTGTATCTTCCGACCCATGTATGGCCCATGACGTCTTTCAGCCCATATGAGGCCCTTTCTAAATCTTGGCCCATAAAAGGCCCGTGGTGAAACTGGCCCATAATGAACAGTATATAACTTTATAACCATTAACGGCCCATTATTCCATTGGGCCGTTTCAGCCCGTGTTATCTTTCGGCCTTCTAAGGGCCCATTTATTATTGGGCTCATTTCCGACATTCGATTACTTACGGTCCGTTACTGGCCTATTCCGCTTGTCGGCCAAATTCAGCCCGTGGTTAAAGTCGGCCCTTCTATGGCCCTTGAATCCGTTGGGCCGTTTTCATGGCGTCATCAAATATGGCACATTAACGACCCGTTATGCATGTCGTTGGAATTAAGCCCGTTGTACACATGGGCCTATTAACGGCCCATAAATAGACGATTCCCATTATAGCCCGTTTACGGCCCATATTGCGGTCCATTAATTGTCCACGAAAGTACGGCCCATGTTTGGCCAATCGATCATACGGCCCGTAGAAGTCTGATTGAATCTACGGCCCGTAGAAGGCCCATGGATCATACGGACCTTAGGAGGCCCACTACAGCAGGTAGCAGGACCATGGTTACAACGGTCAGTATGTTTCCCATGTTTACTGTGGCCTAGTTCTAAATAAAAAGGTTACCGCGGAAAAAGAACTGCAGCGACTACCAGCAAAAAAATAAACAAGACAATAAGGAAATAAATAAGGAAGCAACTTATGCTAGGCTATTACGGCTATTACAAATATTACATCCACTGGGCATCAAAGTTCGCCACCAGTACAAATATAGTGAACAAAGCAGCATATTACATACATTGGGCGTCTAAATTGGCCACCGGTGAAAATAAACACGGCAGCAAAACAAGTCCAGAACTGAAACCACTTCAGAAGAGCTCAAGAAACGATATCCTGGATACCCACCATGCTGGCAAGAAGCTTAGCAAGCTTATTAGTGTTCTCTTGTTTGGCGCTAAAATCGTCCAGCGCTTGCTGTTGCACCAGAAAGTATGCATCTGAATTCTGCAGGGACTTCCTCAGTCCTTCGGCTTCTTGCCGCTCCACAGCTGACTGATGCCTTTCAGCTTGTAGCTGAGACTGAAGAAGCCGAAGTGATTCAGGCAGCGAGTTCAAAGAGCTTGTGCCAGCAGTAGTGGCCAGTAACTCGAACACTACATCAACGCATGACTTTGGGGTTGTCTCACTGTCTACAAGATTATTTTTATCACCTTTCTTGGAGACTAACAGGGTTGTCTCACTATCTTGAACCTTATCTGCATTACTTTCTCTAACATTGCATAATGGGGTGCTCTTCTCCAATATTCTGTTCGCATTCTACAAGAGAAACAAGCAGACACATCACATGCTTAGCATGTAGTATATGAAACTCATTTTGATAAACCGGTTCAGTGGTAAGGTGGACAGGATAACAGCATGAAACAAACATATATCTATGTACTATGGTCACTGTATTGTCCATATCATTCTAGTTTATGTTGCCAAATCAAGATAGAGACACAGTTCAAATCATATATTTTTAAGACGCAGCAGCATAGACAGAATATAAGTGTGGGAAACTACACAGCACTGGCAACACTTGTAATGTGCATGACATGAGAACATAACTATTTATACAACTGAAACTTAAATCAACATAGAGCAAGAAGTTAGAACAGCAATCCAGTTAAAGAAATAGGTTTAAAACATACCTGTTGCGCCATTGGAGTTTCAATTGGATCCTTCAAATTCGAAATTAGTTGGTATGAGTAAATACAGTGATGCAAGAGCAAAGGAGTATAGACCATAGCTACGGAATCTGACCTAAGAACAGTTTCTCTTCTGCTTTAAACGTGGAGTTTGGGTTCGCTGTGGTGGTCTTCATGCTTTGGGCACTGCAGTTGCTTTACAAACTGCTCGTGTGGGGGTACTCTGTGGTGGACATGGTGCTGTGTCAACTAGAAGTGGGTTACTATCCGCTGGGGTTGGGGTTAGATGGGGTGTAGCTGGTTCTCTGTCCATTGGTGTAAGTGTACAATCTGGAAGAGTCTCCATTATGTGTGGTGGGGCTAGTTCGTGGGCCAGTACAACCATGGTTCTATCTGCATTGACGGGTAGCACCGTCTTTTGTGAAGAAAGGGTTTTTACTCCCGTAGATACTACCATCTCCCCCTCCAATTCAAATGGCTGATAAACAAGAAAAGAAATTGAAAGTACAGACATTGTATGATAGACAGATGTGGTAATTCACATATATGTTGTCTAACCAAACAGGACAGCATGACACAATTTCACATATATGATGGCTAACTAAACAGGATAGCATGACACAGTTTCAGATATATGATGGATAACTTAACAGGATATAATGGCATACTTCAACATATGATGAGTATCAAAACAGGATGACATGACAAAACTATATGATGTCTTTCTAAAATAGGTTGGGATGAAATAATTCACATACATGTTGTCTAAGTATACAGGATGGCATGATATAATTCACATAATTGATTCATATACTAAGCAGCTGGCACTCGCATGTATGATCTCTAAACTAAGCAGATGGCATTCAATATTGTGTATATGATGTCTAAACTAAGCAATGCAAGACATCATATGCATGATATGAGAAATATAAACATTGCAAGTTAGAGCATACACCTAAGGTGGGATATAGGACTGGTCATCTGTCTCTGAATCCTCCTATGAGGAGCTACCTGTAACCATCGAGATATATGCTTCAACAGGTACCATTGCCTGCTCTGAAGACCTTGTTTTCACTCCAGATTTTTCCATAACCGGCTCAAATGGCTGATACACATGAAGAGTAGTTCAATATACACAGATTGTTGACAAATGGAATACGTAATGAAAAAAAAGGATGGCATGAGATAATTCACATATATGATGCATGGCTACATGGCGGTGCATAATTCACATATATGATAACTGGCTGAAAAACATGGCATTGCATAATTCACATATCTGATATAGAAAGCAAACAGGAGGCATTCACACAAAGCATGTCTAATCTAAGCAGATGGCATGGCAATGCAAGACACCATATGCATGATATGAGCAATATAATCCTGCCAAGTTAGAGCATACACCTCGGGGGGGGGGGGAATACGATTGGTCATCTGTCTCTGAATCCTCCTCTGAGGAGCTATCTGTAACCAGCAAGAAATCTGCATCGACAGGTAGCACTGACTTCTCAGAAGACCTTGTTTTCACTCTAGATTTTCCCATGACCGACTCAAATGGCTGATGCACAAGAAGAGTAGATGAATGTATAAACATTGTTGACAAATGGAATACATTATGAAAAAAAATATGGCATGATACAATTCACATATATGATGACTGGCTAAACAGGATGGCATTGCATGATTCACATATATGATGCCTGGCTAAAGAAGATGGCATTGCATGATTCAGATATACTCCCTCCATTCCTAAATATTTGTCTTTTTAGAGATTTCAACAAGTGACTACATAGTCCATTTGAAATCTCTAAAAAGACAAATATTTAGGAACGGTGGGAGTATGATATAGAAACCAAACATGTGGCATTCACACAAAGCAAATCTAAACTAAGCTGATGACATATGAGATGTATAATGTAAGCAATGCGAGGCGCCATATGCAAGATATGACCAACATCAGCATGCCAGGTTGGAGCAAACACCTCAGGAGGTAAATAGGAGTGCTCGGCTCCCTCTGAATCCCCCTCTGAATAGTTATCTTCCTCTGGAATACAATCTGGAATGGGGGGAGGGGGCCCACTTCGCCCACCATGGAGCGGCGTCTGCATGACATTATATTCCCACACAACGGTCTTCTCTTTTTCTCTACATGTTCAGTACGATTGTGTACAATAACTGACATGCATAATAAAAAAACATAGTTAGATTATGTAAGGCCTAAGGGGTGCATGCAGAAATCGAGACTAATGGTACCAAACGAGTGGATAGATCAAAACTAATGATAGCAGGCAGATTATAGCTTCAGTTTAAAAAGATAGACGATGGATCATCTACTGTCTGTTGCCCACCCAGCATGAACCACATAGAAGACCCCAGATGAACCAGATAGTAGACAGATACTATTCGTTGCTGCCTCGATATGTGCCCCACAGGCATTTTAAAACTCAAGTTTGAACATTAGTTTTGATCTGACTCGGAGTCTAAGAGGTGAACGGGAGGATAAATTAGCAGGTAATAATAACCGATGTATAATGTAAGCAGACATGAAAGAGTGCGACCTCTCTTTCGGAACTGTGTAGTCCTCAGGTTCATCTGCTCAGTCGATGATGGTAATGCAGTTGGCGTGGCTTCCAGCAACAGGGAAGATGATCTGAGGCGGCGAAAGAAAGTCTGCAGGGGGAATCTCTGCTGCAGTGAACGCTTCCGTCGATGGTGCACCTCAGGTGGGGTGGATGACGGCACGGCTAGAGCAGGACATAACACACAAAGTTTTCTTTGAGACCTATCTGAAAATGAAGTAAATTTGTAAGGGCTCCTTAGAATTGGAGGATTCTATAAATGCAGGGACAAGAAAAACACAGGAATAGGACAGAAATGCACATGCAAAATAGAGCATTTGCAAACATAGGATTTCTGTCAACCTGGGTGTTTGGTTCACATGAATTGGAAGAACACAGGAATGGAGAAACATGGTCAAATTAAAGTCAAAGCACATGAAAATGTAAAATAAGAATCTTTTTATGCCAGTAATGCAATTAGTCCTGTTCTTCATGCACATTAATTGGAAAGGACGTCCAAGTGGATATTAAAATGCCTACGTTTTTTCTTTGAAAGAGACACCAAAGGAAAAAAATCCTCCAGTTTTGCTTTGCTCCATTCCTTCTAAACAAATGCACGAATAGTAGTACCATAGTAAAGTTTCCAATTCCTATGTTTTCCTTCACTTTTTCTTTGAACCAATGGCGATTCTAGTAGGCAGTCTTCAACAGGCTGAACCCTGCCCTCAAAATATTTTGTGAGCTTAGATTTGGTCCACATGAGTATCATATAATGGCTATCTTGCTAAACCAATTCAAAATGTGGTTCAAAAGAGCATTTAGTTTTCTCCCTGTTAACTTTGTGACCACGATTCATTTATTTCTAGATTTGCAACTACTTTGAACCAAAGGATCCCTGAGGGATCGACATGAATGCAGAGTAACAAAGTGATGCGATGAGTGTACAACATCTTTGGCATAGCCTTGTCGACCTCAGCATCATTGGGTTGGACGTGGAGGATGGTGATGCTGGTGTGACTGTCGGAGGCGGGGAAGAAGATCTGAGGCCTCTGGAGACAGCGCCGAGGGTACTGCTCCATTGTGATGGACATTTCTGTCATTGGGGCAGCTCCGGTGAGGTGTACGACGGCGAGGCTGAAGCAGGACAAGACAGACAACATTAATCTGAAGTGGGACTCTAATAGCATCTACAATAGATGATGTAAAATACATCACCAAAAAGTTCTAGATGTAAAATGCATCAGCCGCGCCACGGCCGCTCTGACAGATGCTGTAAATTCTGTTCACTCTGAACTTAACTGAAGAAACTGAACTTTACAGTCGAAACTGAATTTTACTGTCGAAACTGATTGAACTAGTAGCAGAGCATTGCAATAGAAGTTTAGGGCATTCAAGCACTAGTAGCAGAGAAGCAGTGATCTAAATCAGCAGCCGCTCGAGCAGGAAACGCACTAACAGTGAGCAGCTCATGCAGCAGCACCGCGAGTGAGTGCTAAAGCATCAACTCCTGTAGCTGCCGCAGGTCGTGCAGCAGTAGCAGTGCGAGCGAGAGCAAGAGCAGAGCAGAGCAGTAGCATGAACGACAGCAAGAGCGGAGCAGCAGCGCGACCGACAGCAATAGCAGAGCAAAGCAGCAGCACGAACGAAAGCAAGAGCAGTGCAGCAGCATGACCCACAGCAAGAATAGAGCCGCAGCACGAGCGAGAGCCAGAGCAACAGCAGCGCAAGCGAGAGCTAGAGCAACAGCAGCTAGTGCTGGTGTGGATGTCGTCGCCGAGGAAGCAACGACATGGGGGAGAGACACCGTGGAGGAAGTGGCCGGCGACGGCGCTATCAATGTAGACCCGCCATGGCTGCTCGGTATCGAGCACCGAGAGCCCCGTGAGATCGAATAAAAGATAAAATGCAGCGGTGAGTGCAGAACCTCCTTGGTGGCACCGAGTAGGCCTCGGCTTCGTTAGAGGAATTTGTGAGGGTGCTGCGATTCCGGTGGGGCAGGTCAAGACGGTGTTGTGGGGATGGAGGTGGCGCGATAGACGAGGCGAACATCGGGGCAGCTCCTAGGAGGTGGAGGACGGGGCGGCTGATCCGGCGGGATGATGAGATTGACAATGGATCCTCATCCGGTGCGGTGGATGAGGGACATCGAGCTGTTGCTGTGGACGATGTCGTCGGGGAAGAGTCTTCGGCTGGGCGGCGGTCGGGAGGTCAACAGAGGAGCATGGGGTTTCGCTGGTTTTGGCGGCCTCGGTGTACGAATGGGGGGATGAAGGGGAAGGTAGGGGGAGCCATGGCTTAGGGACGCGCTTGTCTGAAATGTGGGGTAAGTTACGAATGTACCGCCACCGGTTTTGACCACGCGACGTCGAGGCAGCATTTCCTGCTGAGGGGTAGAAGGGGGATTTCGCGTGTCTAGGCTGCTGGACCGATTTCGGATGAGGAGGGAGTTTTCGCGCATGTCGAAATTTCGGCATAACAAGGCACGGTGCGGGTTGAAGAGGCGGGAGTTTCACAGCAGAAGAGACAAAAGATACTCGAGCTTGAAAATTTCAGGATAACAAGGTGCAGATTCCATGTTCGGCAGAACAAACTTAACGTGTACAAAAAAACATTTCATACAAGACACAAGAGAGTCATGTCCCCTTTTACTATATTGCTATAAATGCCATTGAAAAAACTACAAGAAAAATGTTAAAAAAATCGGGAGAACAAGACTAGCCTGTACAGTACCAAATCAATTCGCACTTCCCACAACAACAACAAAAAACAAATCAATTCCCACCACAAGAAAGAGTCATGTCCCTTTTTATATGATTACAAATGCCAGGATCTCGAATTTCAATTTTTGAATCCATGTTATGTTGAATTCGAATATATCGTTAGGTGATCTTGTGGTTTATAATGGATGTAGTCCTACATTTTGATCTTCCATCTTATATGAATATTTACTCCACCCTATGAATATATATATTGTCGTCTACCATATGGACTAAATTTGAAACAATTTTCCTTATTTGAATACGATTTTTGTCAAGTTATACCATCATTTAAATATTATCTTGATAACAGAAAACATGCATATAGTAGTAATCATATTTCAATATGAACTACTTGTACCATACGATCTCCAATTCAAATATTTGTATCCATTTTATGTTGAATTCAAATCATAATACATTGGTCTAGGTAGCGAGATGTTCGGGATAATCTAAACCCTGTTTTCATATGTATAAATTTTGGCCGAATTGGACAGGTTTTGGTATAAGCTTCTTGCAAACAGGAGATTCTCTCAAGAAGCCTCGTGGTTCCGAGAGGGAACGTGTCACCTTTGTGTGCGAAACGATATACGCTGCCTCCCCCCTGATTTTCTTTACAGAGGCAACATAGAACTATATGAGTGCCCTGTTAAATTTTGGAATTATTCCGGGTTCGTTTGGCCTTTTTTATACATTAATTGAGTTTCTGGTCATTTAATGTGGATAATTCAAATTTGAACTGCAAGGACATGCTCTGGTGAACCAAAGTTTGTTGAAAAATGACATGTGTGTCCTTGGGTGAATTTCTAGGTCCCATGCAAGAAATGGGAATGAAATTCAAACATCTGGGCATCGTGACTCGGCTGAGAACATTGAGAAACTTGGTTTTTAAATTCCTGTAAATCCAAAACTCGCCTGAAAATCATGAAACTTGGCATGGTGTCATGTCATGGCACTAACATGCTCTGGTAAAAAATTTGGCCGAATTGTAACAAGTTTTGGTATAAGCTTCTTGCAAACCGGAGCTTCTCTCAAGAAGGCTCGTGGTTTTGAGAGGGAACATGTCGCCTTTGTGTGCGAAACGATATACGCTGCCCCCCTTGATTTTATGTACAGAGGCAACATAGAACTATATGAGTGTCGTGTTAAATTTTGGAATTATTCCAGGTTCGTTTGGCCTTTTTTACACATTAATTGAGTTTCTGGCCATTTAATGTGCATAATTAAAATTTTAACTAAAAGCAGATGCTCCAGTGCACCAAAGTTGGTTGAAAAATAACATGGGTGTCCTCGGGTGAATTTCTAGGTCCCATGCAAGAAATGGGTGAAATTCAAACACCTGGGCGTCGTGGCTCGGCCAAGAACATTGAGAAACTTGGTTTTTAAATTCTTAAAAATCCAAAACATGCCTGAAAATCATGAAACTTGGCATGGTGTCCTGTCATGGCACTAACATACTGTGGTAAAAAATTTGGCCAAATTGTAACAAGTTTTGGTATAAGCTTCTTGCAAACCGAAGCTTCTCTCAAGAAGGCCCATGGTTCTGTGAGGGAACGTGTCACCTTTGTGTGCCAAACGATATACGCTGCCCCCCCCTTGATTTTCATTACAGAGGCAACATAGAACTACATGAGTGTCGTGTTAAATTTTGGAATTATTTCGGGTTTGTTTGACCTTTTTTATACATTAATTGAGTTTCTGGTCATTTAATGTGCATAATTCAAATTTGAACTACAAGCACATGCTCCAGTGCACCAAAGTTGGTTGAAAAATAACATGTGTGTCCTCGGGTGAATTTCTAGGTCCCATGCAAGAAATGGGAATGAAATTCAAACACCTGGGCGTCGTGGCTCGGCCGAGAACATTGAGAAACTTGGTTTTTAAATTCTTGTAAATCCAAAACACGCCTGAAAATCATGAAACTTGGCATGGTGTCATGTCATGGCACTAACATGCTGTGGTAAATTTTTTGGCCGAATTCGAACAAGTTGTGGTATAAGCTTCTTGCAAACCGGACCTTCTCTCAAGAAGGCTCATGTTTCTAAGAGGGAACGTGGCACCTTTGTGTGCGAAACGATATACGCTGCCCCCCCCCTTGATTTTCTTTACAGAGGCAACATAGAACTATATGAGTGTCATGTTAAATTTTGGAATTATTCCGAGTTCGTTTGGCCTTTTCTATATATTAATTGAGTTTCTAGTCATTTAATGTGCATAATTCAAATTTGAACTACAAGCACATGCTCCAGTGCACCAAAGTTGGTTGAAAAATCACATGTGTGTCCTCGGGAAAATTTCTAGGTCCCATGCAAGAAATGGGAATGAAATTCAGACATCTGGGCGTCGTGGCTCGTCCGGAAACATTGAGAAACTTGGTTTTTTAATTCCTGTAAATCCAAAACACGCATGAAAATCATGAAACTTGGCTTGGTGTCATGACATGGCACCAACATGCTGTGGTAATTTTGCTGTCCGATTTGCGAAGGCGCACACATTAACAATCAACAAAGTCATTTTGGAACAAGTTCTGTCATGTTACAATCGGAAACACAAGTATTATTGAAACTGTGGGCGTTCTACTTATCATTTACGTTCCGCCACACATCCCCTTTTTTGTTGGCTTGGAGGCACTGTGCGGGGTAGCTATTTGAGTACGGGAGGCATGCGATCAGACCCCTGCGCGTGCTTATCGGGAGGAGAGCCCTTTGACCTCCATCTAACGCCCCCCTCTCTCCCAAGGTCTCCATTAATGGCGCCCCAACCCCTGTTTAATGGCGTGGCTATGTCTCACTCGACTGAGATTTAAGAGAGAAAAAAGAAAATCTGAAAAGAAAATTTTGCACGGATCTTGATGTAAGATCCGACGGACCTATATAGCATCTACTGCGACTTATAGCAAGACTGATGAATATATAAGGACGACGACAGTGGATAACAATTGTCTTACATATTTAGGAAGATAATTAAAAAAGCCACATGCGGCTACGCCCGAAATACACAAGGGCAAAAGAAGAAGGAAGACGCATACAATGATCTGGCTCGCTGACCTCTACTTTCTTGATGCGCTGCAGGTCGCGGAGACTAGTTCTCGCGGCGAGCGGCGATGATCTCTTTCATCAGTTTCATGTCCTTAATACGCTGCTTGGCAGCATCCACAGATTCCTCCACCAGCCTTTCGCGCTCGATGTGCAGCATGGCATTCTCATCCATAAGTTTCTTGACGATGACGCCCGTCCTCTTCAACAAGGCAGCGGTCTCCTCCGCCTGCTTCGCCCTTCCGGCGATCTTCGCCCTCAACAGGTCGCGCTCGGTGTGGAGCTTCGCCTTGTCCTCCCCTACTCCCTGGATGACGGTGATAGCATTTTCAAATGAAGCATTCATCTTGTCCTGCAGCTTCATCCAGCCAGATATATGACCCATCGGGCCATCGAGCATAGCGCGCATGCGCCTGTGAGAGTCCTCGCCTGCCCGCGAGACATTTTCCCAGGCCTCCGCGGTGCGGGAGGACCTCCCTGCTGTAACACCCCATGTCATTAGCCACAGTAATCACTTTTGATAATGACAAGTCAGCAAGTTTAACAGTGCATGATCATCATTAGCATCATATTGCATTTCAACTCCTAACTCAAATTCAATATTTAAATGAAAGTGGAAAATAAAAGTTATCCAACTTAGAAACTAAAATGTTCAATAAATAACAAATATTCCAGAGACTATTCTAAAATTGTAACCAACAACTAATAAATTAATTAGGTGGCTCTAACATTACCAAAACAGCAGGGTTTAATACATTTTATTTATTATAAAATTTGTGTGAACTCCAATTGTCTCCAAACCAATTTTTGGTAGTAGTAGAGGATGCCAAGTAATTATTGGAGCAAATGCCATGTTTTACAAAAATCAATTTGAGGCTTAACTAATTACAAAACAGAAAATATGGATAAATAAAAGAAAAAGAAAAAAAGAAAACAAGACAAAAAAAAGGAAAACCCCTGGCCCAACTGGGCCACGGCCCAGCCGGCGGCCCACCCCGCCCCCCCCCTATATGGCCTCCCCCAGGAGGCCTCCGAACCCTAAGCCCCACTCACCCCCTCGCTCACTCCTCTTCCCCTCCCCGATCCAGATCGGATCGGGGCAACCGCCACCTCGCCCTCGTCCCCGTCGCCGCACGTCACTGACGCCACCGCCTCGCCGGACCGCCTTGTTGTCCACGTCGCGCGTCCCCGTCCTCCTCCTCGAGCTCGAGCCCGCTGCCTTGACCCTGCACCCGCGGTGAGGGCCACGCCCTCCCCCTCTCTCTGTCCTGCTGCGGTCACCGCCACCCCGCTCGCGCTCCGGCGCGCCCAGCCGCGCCCCCGCCGCACCTGGCCTCTCGCACGTGCGCGCCCGCTCGCTCGCTCCTGCTGCTCGCTCGCCCGCTGCCCGCGCTCGCCCGCCTCCGCCGCGCAGCTGCTGCCCCGCTGCGCCTGCCTCGCTCCTGCGCGCGCTCGCCGCGGCCTCTGCTCCATCCCGCCGCGCGCCCGCTCATGGCCGCGCTCGCAACCGGCGCCCGCGCGCATGCGCTGCCCCGGTTGGCCTCCTGGGCCACTGCCTAGTGGGGCCCGAACCCCTGTGACACTGACGTAGGGGCCCCGCAGCCCTAGAAACATTTTAAAAAAGAGAGAAATAAAAAAAATGAATTAGTAAAATAATTAATTAATTAATTAGTGAATTAATTAATTTAATTAATCCTGATTAGGTTAATCTAATTAAGTAGTTAGTTTAATTAAACAGTAATTAACTAGCTAATCCCTAATTAGACTAAACAGTCTATGACAGGTGGACCCCACCTGTCAGGTTGACTGCTGACGTCGTGCTGACGTCATGATGACATCAGCATACCCTGTTTCGGATAATGTTTAATTTAAATAAATAATTAAATTCCAGGAATTAATTAAAACTTTAGAAAATCATATTAAATAATCCGTAACTCCGATGAAAATACTTTATACATGAAACTTGCTCAGAATTCCGATAAGAACCCGAATACGCCCTCCGTATTCCTGTCAGATGCCTCTAGCTATATGAACATTGAACTTTTAGACCGATTTCGATAAATGAATAGTGCCCAACTTTAATTAAATGAATCCGATTAAATTCCTAAATTAACTAACTCGTTTAGTTAGGCAGTAGAACACCTATGCATATCATTTAGGCATGTCATACATATTATTTGTGTTTTTTGCCGTGGATTTATTGTTTCTCTCCCCCTCCTTCTCTCTCGATAGACGCCGAGACCGACGACGCTGCACCTGGATACGACTACACTACCGACGAGCAGCCCGTTGACGATCCCTCTCTCTTGCCAGAGCAACCAGGCAAGCCCCCCCTTGAGCATCTAGATATCGCCCATTCCAATTCTCCTGCTTGCATTAGATTTTGCTACTGTTAATGTATGCTCCTATTCTGATGCATAGCCTGCTGTTGTAACCTGTTCATTGTTACCTTACCTGCCTATGATAAACTGTTTAGTAAAGGTTGGTAGTGAACCATCAGTGACCCCCACCACCTTTCCCTTGTTGCCCCTGCTTGATCGTCGATGACTCGATCAACGCGATCGTCGACCAGAGACCGACACCTCACCTCACACCCCCTTAGTTGTATGACTCTGCATAGTACCTATCGAGTGCCGAGGGTGATACCTCGTAACGCACTCCTGATGAATACTCTGCAGTGTAGCTGTTCGGTCGTGGTCATCGAGGGTGATTCCTCCTTCTCCACTTCCTGTACGACTCTGTCGTGCAACCCCTCAGTGTGAACCTCGAGGGTGATGCCTCATCCGTTCACCCTGATGTTCTCGTCGAGTGGAATCCACCGAGGGTGATTCCTCGGGTTTCCCCCTGGATGTTATGACCACACGGTTACTTTGACCTTTGTTACAGGCGGGTCCACCTTGGTGGGTACCCGCTGGGGATCTATGATGTCGAGTGTGCCGGAAGGGCACTCGAGTGTGATATTGTGGCGGAGCATCAGAGACTCTGATTGTCTCCTCGTGATACTAAATGAGCCTATTGGATTTGGGTGTGTGATCTGAGTGGGTCGACGTGCCCTATACGCACTACCACCACGCGGGATAATGGTTATGGGGCCCTCTGCGATGTACGTTTCTCCCGAAAGCGCATCTGATGTCACGATTCACCGTGCAGGCTGATCGCCGGGACTGGGCTGGATACTTCACTGACGAGTTCAGTGTCGCGCCTGCACCCCGGCCAGCCACGCAATGCGCAGGGTGCCCAGGGCGATGGCCCAAGACCTCTGGGTGCATAGGTTAGTCCGGCGTGCTGACCTCTCTGCCGAGCCTAGGTAGGGTGTTGCTTCATGTTGATCTACCGAGGCCGGGCATTACCCAGCAAGTGTGTCCGGCCAGAGTTGATCGAGCGTGTTGGGTAACAGTAGTGCACCCCTGTAGGGATGAATGGTCTATCGATAGCCGGTCCTACGGTAAAGGACGCTCAGTTTGTGTATCCCGATCTACTACTTGAACTGGATACTTGTTACTTAATTGAAGCTTCGGGATCGCTTTCTCGCTGGGAGTCGAGGAAGGATCTCTAGGCTTTGCTTCAACATGTTTGCTAAATAAAATGCTATTCTACTCTCTTCTACTGCTGCAAGATGATGGCCTCGTGAAGATGTTTGAAGATGCTAGTCTTCGATAGGACTAGGCCTTCTCTCTATTCTGGCATTTCTGCAGCCCAGTCCACATATACAGCCTTTCTCCATTGATGATGTTGCATATGTAGTATAGATCCTTGCTTGCTGAGTACTTCGGATGAGTACTCACGGTTGCTTTACATTCTCTTTTCCCCATATCCCACTTTGATGATACATCAGACGATGGAGCCGCGGAGCCAGATGCCACCTCAGGAGTTTACTACCAGGAGGGTCTAGAGGGCACGTATTACTGGGTCGAGCCAGCCGACCAGGAGTAGGATCGGAGGCTCCCAGGCAGGAGGCCTTCGCCTTTCGATCTAGTGTCGTTGTTTGTGCTCGCCTTCTTAAGGCAGAACTTCTCTAACTATGTCTGTACTCAGATAATATTTGTATGACTGACTTATGTATTCGGATCTTCGGATCCCTGGTCTGTAATATTGTGGATCTCCGTTTAATTTGTGTTAGAGTTGTGTTGTGATAACTTCCCGTGAGTCCCTGTGCTTGATCGTGCATGTTTGCGTGTATGATTAGTGCAGGATTGAGCAGGTTGAGGAGGAATGTGCAGTCATCTTGGAGTAGAGTATTTATAACCGAGTACTAATACGCTCCTAAGTGGGAAACGGTTTAGGTTTTGATCGGTGTGAACAGGTTTGCAATTAAATATAGCGTGGTAGTAATTTGGAATGTGACGAGACGCAAGCTCAAAATTTATTGACGGTTCTAGTTTCGAAGTGTGGCACTATTCCCGGATGGCGTAACGTGGGCACCCATTCTTGGCCATGGTGTAGCAGTTTTGTAATATTCCATTGTACTTCTTTTTTCTACTGCTGTGTACGTGCAATAACTGGCACTGTCGGATACATATCTTACGGTTATAGGGGCATTCGCCAGGAATAGCCTCATGGCGAGCTATAGACTAGTATTTTTTTCACACGCATTACATCGACACATATCATCTCTCTCCCTCTTTCCCACACACACACCTATAGTCTCTCGGGACTTCTCACACGCACCATCTCTAGCTCCCTAGGTCGATGCCACCCACATACACTTGTACTCTGAGTTTAGTACATTATACACGAAGAGAAGAGGTGCACGCACGCACTCGTCCTCTCTCACACACGCATCTGTAGCTACGAATTGTAGTGTTCTCAACCATCCGATTGGCTCTATCATAGGTTCCCGTTGCTCCTTGGGCTTGAGATTGAGAAGTTTAAAACGCGGAGGCTAAGCTGGAGGCGAATTGTTTTGTTTAATGTGCGGGCCGCACACGGCACCAACATGACACGAGCTTCGTCTGCCCGGTGCGCAGTCGGGTGAGTACTACTACTAGTAGTACTACTTTGATGTGTCGCGTCAACTCGCAGAAGTATGCAACACTTCCTCAACAAACAAGCATATAAGCAGCTTATACTTCTTACCCAAAGGATCTTTATATCCAACAGACACAAAATATCCGTTCAACTGTTGGAAATTACTTTAACTGCTGATCTGATGTCGAAGTAATTGCTGCATCGCCACCAAAATCCACCATCTCTTAAGCTAAAGTAGACCGAGCTAACCCCTATATTAGCATATTACTAAGATAAACAGAAGGCACTGTAGAATCATTTAGGATGTGAGCTTGTCAATCTGAATGTGGAGGGACACCGTCCTCGACAACCCAGCCCCGGCCAGTAGCTTGGCCGGAACTATGAAGAAGGTCAGATCCTGCACGGCGACGGCGTCGAGATCCTTGCTGCTTGTCACCTCGATTTCCACCTTGACGGCGTCGGTCCTGCCTTTGGCCTCTCCCGGTAGGCCGTTCGCCCACAGCTTGGCCGCTTAGTGCGGCGGTGGGGACACCCCCGCTCTAATGCAGATGACCGACACGGCGATAGGTGCACCGACGTCGAGCACGTCGCCGACCAAGAAAAACGCGCAGCCGTCCTACTCCGCGAACAGCAAGAGCCGCGGCTTCGACACTGGCACTTGCAGCTGGAGCGCCTTGCCATACTGGATCCTGTGCACGGGCATGGGATGCAAGGTGCTGATGTGGTAGGGGAGCGCCGGCGGCGGGCCTTCATAGCCGCAGATGGGCACGGGGCATTTGCAGGGCGCGAGCGAACACACGCTTTGGTGATCGGCGAGCTTGTGGTAAGTGACGTAGAGCTCACAGCCTTCGTGCGGGCACTCCACCCTCACCAAGGAGAGGACGGCGCCCATCGCCGTGTTTCGCATGTCAAAGCCGCCGCCACGCTCGCACTTCTGCCACTCCTGCTGGTTCCCGGGGCGCTCGCCGCGGCAGTCCGCGCAGGCCAGGTGCCCTCCCTTGCACTGCACAAATCAATTGAACATCACATCAATGAAGAAACCTGCACCTTGCTCGATCAGCCGAATGGACAAGGTGTATTCGAACCTCATACACTAGAGGCTTCAAGGGGCGAAGTCACAAGGGGCAGTGGAGCAAGGTGAGGTCCATAGAGACCATAGAGAGCTCCATCGTCAGGTCCTGTTCCATCGGCATGATCTCGCCCTCCTCGTGCACCACCATCTCTCCCTTTAGGGCCGGGGAATTAGAATGTTTTACCATCACATATTCATACTACTTCAAGGTGCATTAAATCAACACATGCAAGTATCAAAAGGAAAGTCATGGCATGCATGCATGCGTTGTAATTAATGCATCGGTAAACGCAAATTATTGAAATATATCAAGTGCACTGCTTTGATGGGTCGTGTCAACTCATACAACAAGGAGAAGTTTGATTACAATGCCCTCTCCCTCGCCACAGAGTGTGGTGGCTCGTAGGACTAGAGAAGCTTTCGCTACACGCTGTCCCTCCCACACGCGGTGGACATACAGCAGTTCATTCGGTGTCAGATGGCCAGAAGCATACTAGTACTCCACTGTAGTAGTACCATCATTGTTCGACTTCCCGAAGAGGCAAAGAGCCAAGCGCAACTCGAACGCTCGTGTGGCAGTTTCATGTGTAGGGGAGGTAGTATAGTAACATAGTCTAGGATAGCGTGTACCAAACTTAAAATTGTTGGAGTCGGCTCCATGCTATGAGGCCGTCTCGAAGCAATTTTTTGATTAAAATAATCTTTTGGCCCTACCTGTCATCCTGGTTATTGTAGTTTGCACGCTGATCTGGTCAAGAGAGGAATATATATTTTAATTTGTGGTGGGGTAAATGTTAGAGGTTGCAGCAAATATTGTACAATGTGTGTCTTTTAGACAAGTTTAGAGGCAAGCATGTGGGGCCCGTGCTATGATGTGTTGCGTCAACTCGTACAACAAGAAAAAGCTTGATTACTAGTAGTACACCCTCTCCCTCGCCCATGCGTGCGGTCGCTCGCAGACGAGGAGAGGCTTTTGCTTTTACTACTCCTACAACAAGCTCTCCCTCGCCCATGTGATGGACGAGACATGCAGCAGTTGATTCAATACTGTAGAAGTAGTAACATCATTGTTCGACTTCTCGAAGAGGCGAAGAGCCAAGCGCACCCCAAACATGGCAGTTGTGTAGGGGTGGGGCGTCGTGCGGCAATTTTGTGGCAATTCTTTTCTACTGCTGTTTGCGTCCAATAGGTGCCACCATCAGATGCAGATCTTACGTTTATTGTGGCGATTGCTAGTAATAGTCATCTTACGAAAATCAAATAATCCCAAAACAAACCCGACCATCTTTCTTGTTTCTAGACATGAATAGGAATCAACCAATGAGAGTCGTGGGACATAGTACCTAGCACGACATGCAGCGGTCAGGTTGAGCACGCATCTTCTCTCTATCTCTTTCCTCACATTTATTGCATCTGCCTTGGAGCACGCATACAGCCAGGCTCTTGCATGAGAGCCCACTCCCCTTACTTTTTTATGTCTCTCTCCTCCACCTAGACAAAATTGCCATGTAAGCAGTCTATAAGCCCACTATTGTACTTGCTCTTAGGCTGGTCATAGTGGGGAGTAACTTAGACTAGTAACATGCTTTTGTTACTAGTCCATGTTACTACCTTTATAATGGGTAGTAACATACAAGCCTTCATTAATTGAGACATAGACTCATTCTACCTCGGGGTGTGTTTTGTTACAGTAACATATTAGGCCCCTCCCAATGTTCCACCTTGTACAGGTGCTAAGCCTACCATGTAGGCAAAAAAGATGATGTGGCAAAGTAATTAAGAGGAGAGAGATGGGTGTGGTGACCCCAGGAAGAAACAATGCTAAGCGCGGGAACCTAGAGAAAACACTTAAATGAAAGAAGCCCACCAATGCATAGATAACTTTAGTTGCTAAATCATTAAATGAAGGATGCTTAGCTACAACAAGTTAAGCACCTTTGCATTGGGGACTTTAGTTGCTTAGCTCTTTAATATGCTTAGCACCTCATCTTAGCACTAGTGCATTGGAGGAGGTCTTATTATGTTACCACAAGCATCTCTCCCCTCATTAACTCCATGCCACATAAGCAAATTTGTCTTGGGATGTCTCATGTTACTACCTAATAGTATAGCCCTATAAACCGGAAAGGAGGGACTACTCCCTCCGTTCCTAAATATTTGTCTTTCTAGAGATTTCAACAAGTGACTACACCGTAATTGAGTACATACGGAGCAAAATGAGTGAATCTACACCGTAAATAAAAACGTATTAAGTTCTCTCGTTTTCCTCTCCGCCTTGGTCGTGGTGCACAATATTGAGTATACTACTACTACTGACTAGTCTCTTTTTGACACGCATTTACGTTGGTACGGCTTGAATGCCAAGGAGGGAGAGGGTAGCGGTTCCCGAGACATTAAATGGTCAATGATGCATCCTCAATTAGCATGCAGAGGGAATTAATTGGAGAAGCAGAATGAAGCCAGCATGATGGGAATGCAACACAATGTGGACTCTCATATAAAGGCACCCCACCACTCCAATCCATCTACTCCTAGTCTCTGCGCAACACTGCTCACTCCAATCCAAGACCAAGTGACCAGAAGCCACAAGCACCTATGCAGGCGATGGATGCGAGCGGCAGTCGGCTGTGCCAGATCATCCAATATGCCGGCCTGCGGCCCCGCACCGCGCAGCATTTCTAGACGGTGCTGGCGACCGCCGGCGTCGTAGCCCTCGCCGACGCCGACTTCGCCTCTCGCATGGACGACATGATGGTCCGCTCCATCCGCAAGTTCACCGCTGTCAAGAAGCGCACGGACGACCTTGCCGTACTGCTCCAGCCCACGACCCCAGGCTCCTCATTGCCTACCACCCTCATCGGCCTCCATGGTGAAGAACTCTTTCAAGCCCTGGTGGCCCTGCAGCTGCCGGAGGTCGCGACAAAGAATGTGCACCTCGAGGCCGCGCTCGCCGCGCACTGCCTCGCCATGCAAGAAACCATCGACCTACACATCCACGTCTATGAGGAAATCATCTACATAGGCCACTACAAGGCCAAGGAGGACAAAAAGACGTTGGCCTTCTTCCACCGGTTGGAATCTTTGGACGCCATTGTTGAGAAGCACATTGACTTAGCCATGAAAGCCGCTGCTACTTAGCCACAGTTCGGTGGGCCGGCGCCCTGAGTCGAGGAGGAGGAGGTCGTCGATGGATGCATCTTTCTTCTTGCCTCCTGTAACCAGCACTGCATCGCCTCATGGCCTTAATGTTTTATTAGTGTATGGCATTTTTATATGTAGTATCACTGTCTTCATCCTGGTGTACTACCTAGGTCCTGGTTTATTAGTCCCTTTTGTAATTTGTGCTAAATTTTGACCAAAGATTTAACTGACAAAATGTTAGTGCATGTCAACAAAAATTATATCGTTTGATTTGTATTTGAACATAGTTTTCAATAATATAATTTTGGTGACATGCATGAACCTTTTGTTAGTCAAATTTATGGCCAAAATTTGGCACAGATTACGACGGAGAGCAATAAACCAGGACGGAGGTAGACTGGTCCGTCACCATCGTGTTTTATGTCTAATTTTGACTTCAGTGACCCAACCTACATGGAGGGATTACTTATATATTGGCGCGACAACCAAACTTATATATTCAAAACTGAGCGTTACTACAAGTCACGAGTTCAAAATGAGAATGTGGAACAAGTACAGCATGCCTGTGCTGGGTTAGGATCCTCTGCAGTAGCGCACCATGCAGTACGGTCACTGCCGTGCGGACCCGGCCCCACATGTCATCCGCAGTACAGCACCATATAGTACTACAGAGGATCTCAACCCTGACGTTCGTGTTGCACCCCCACAAGGTCTGTCCAACACGCCGCTCAAGCTAGGGAACGCTTGTTGTCTTAGCATTTTCACTGTCAGGTGGGGCCGCAGTTGAGCAAACCGACTTTCGGCAAATCCCCACCCCGCCCACCACGCGTTGGCTGAGTTAGAATTGGAAGAGAGAAACGAGGGAGAAGAGCGAGCTGTAGCACGGACGCTGTTGTCAGATGGGACTCGTGTTGATAGAATAGGAGTACTGAGTACTCGTACCTCTTTTTTTTTGGGAAAAAGTAGTCGTACATCTAGTACGAGTACTACCACTAGTTGGGTTCACGCGACCTATACCTGTCATCACTTTAGGTCTCCTTTTCGAACCGCAGCTATGCTTCATAGTATATATTTTTTCACGCATTTATCCTCCGATATGTACTCCTAGGCTATTTCCACGTGCTACCTTTCGCCGACATGTGCGACATAGAGCATCTGGGTCATAATGCATGCATGACTCAGAGCATATGCAACCATGCCAGCGTACTTTACATTTCAGACCTCATGAATTACATGCAAACCCCCCGCGGAAGAATAAATGAATTACTACATGCAAACCGGATTATTTTCATAGAAACCAGAGCACGTTCATTAAATTTTGGACATAACACATTTATAAGAAACGACCGGACCTAAACCAGTTTAAGGGTCTCTTTGATTCGTAGGATACTGAAAACACAGGAATGGGGAAAGTATGATGGCGATGAACCGAGAGGAGGAGGAAGAGGAGGAGTACTGTACATGCTAGAGACTGGACTGTAGCACATTGTTTTTTATGGCCTATCGCCTGCTGGTTCACTGGGATGTGAGTAGTAGTACTAGTATATACACTATATATACCGCATGATTCTTTGCTCCTTCTCACTTCGCCGACATGTGGGAGAGCCAGCATCCGGGTCGATGTGTCATGCACCAGATTAGAGTGGGTACGGAAGGGAAGGCATCACCCCGGTCGTAGAGCGAGTAATTAATGACTATAGTGAGTAGTCATATCACAAGACCCCGTCTTTCCAGCAGTAATGCGCCGTCAAATCGCACAGCCCTACCTTTCCAGCAGTAAGTTGAATCCGCTACTCCCTCACCCTCCTCGCCACTCTGTCAAACCGGCTACGCGAAAACTACCGCGCGTACTGCCTGGGAAAAGCCCTGCCCTCAACTTTTAACTACTCATAGTATAATTTTGTATCGATGAATTGCGCCATGGAGCAAAAAACCAAAAGAAAAAGGTGGTACATGTAAACAAATACTCCCTCCGTCCTTGAAAAAGTGCACTTCCAACTTTGTTGGAGGGTCAAACTATCTCAAAGTTTGACCTAGTTTGTGCAAAATTATGTCAATGCTTTTGAAACCAAATAGGTATATAATGAAAATATATTTTATCATGAATCTAATGCTACTAATTTGATGGCATGAATGTCGGTCTATTATTGTATAAATACGGTCAAACATAATTTTTTTTGACTTTCCAACAAAGTTGGAAGTACACTCTTTCAAGGACGGAGGGGGTACAGTTCAAGCTCTAGCTAGTAATTCGGAATGCAAACCGTGCATGTGTTTATACGTATAGGTTACTTCAAAGTACTGAGTCCATTGATGCAATGTGGTCAAACTGTACCATCGATATCTCAAAGCCAAAATAGTTCGAGCTTGTTCGTTCTATATAAATAGTACTGTATGTTTATTCACCCATGGGGTTGTTCAATGAATGGAGGGCCGGGGAGCACAAGTGAACAATACTAGTACTAGTAAGTAGGAGTAGTACAGTTAGTCATGTTAAATAGAGAGTTTCTTTTCTTTAATTCCACGTACACAAATTGAAACGCTTGTTGTGGAGAGAAAAATATAATTACTCCACTATATATGTAGGCAGGGGCCTGAGCGCTTGCTTTACTAGGGTTGCTCTCTTCATTCTCTCATCCTCTCCATATCTAAACAAGATAGCGGTAGTGACATTTTCTCTCTGCTCACCGCTGGTCACAGATCCGACCGGATCACTTCGGCCGGTGTGTGTAGGGGACTAGGTGCATCGTTCACACGGTCATCAACGACGAGGGAGGAAACCCACAGCTGTCGGCGGGTCCCGATCCACTGCCCGTGCTGTTCTCTCCGACACAGCGCCGGCTCCGGAGGTCCTCTGACCCTTCTTCCTCCCTGCCATATTGTGGGCAGATCCGACCTGCCGCCGGCCTCCTAGCCACATCTCGACGACCCTCAGGTATAAGTTCCTTCGAAAGCGGCCTTGCTCTACTGCCCCAGCTCCCCACATGTCTGCATGTGGATCTTTTTCTACTTCCATCAGCTCTTCCAAAGCCACCTAAATTTTTAGTATTATTAGAGGTAAAACTACTTCATGCAGTCGAATCTAGGACTTGATTCAAACATCGAAGAAAGGGGGTAAAGTTGTACTAGCATGAATCTAGGACTTGATTCAAAGAGGAAATAACATGGGGGAAGTAGTAGAGACTGGATACCCAACCGGTCTCTTGGTTGAAAAGGGAAATAAAGGGCAAAGGCAGTAAAAACTGGATAAGGAACATATCTATTATTGGTTGAAAAAATGATAGAAAGTGGCGGCTGGTGCACAAGTCAACAGAGTATGTCACTATGTCCAAGATTAGATTTGCTGCCCTCACATAGTAAAAGGTCTCCAGGATTAGATTTGCTGCCCTCACAGAGTATGAACAAACTCGGCATCACCACTTTATGCCTCCTTGTAGGTACATTGTGCTGATGCGTCCACTGTCACATGTCCTTATACCAACTTTTTGCTGTTGTTAATGTAAGGGTGCATGTAAAATGAATCAATCACATTGTTACCGTAAGGACATGTCTAACCAGTGTTATTGTTAATCTAATGCCTCCAGTAATATGATGCAATTAAACTGTGTTACAAATGGTACTCCTGCTGTTTTTACTAGTATGATAAGTAAGTTGCTTCTTTACGCTGCTGAGTGTCCTGGTGTCCCCATTGTCCCATGCCCTTAAACCAACTCTTTAGCTGCTGTTGATCTACTGTATCTGGTAAACAAGCAATGCCATCATTAAAGTAATCCCATATTTGACGAATGTCATTGTTGATCGTAATGCTTCCGGTAACATGAAGCAATGCCACCGTTTTAAAATTTCTACTATTCTTGCGTGATTGCCATGAACATAATCAAGATGCTTCTTTTCATTTTGTGTATGTTTTGTATCTTGTTATTGACCAGTAACTGTTTTCTTTCTATCTTTTTGTGCGGATAGGGATATCCATTTCACCTCGTTGCTATTGTGACCTTTTGGTGAACTGCACAAAACACTTTTTTTTTGAATGAGTGTCTTGTGTAGTTCAACTAAAATGTCACGTGGGCAACGTCTCTCAATTTTGGTTGAACTGCACAAAGGTTGATTGGAGTTTCCAACATCTCCCTCAAACTCTGCTGGTAATCTCTTGCAACATTTTATTAGCCTTTGCAAGATGAGCTGTCACTGTCACCACAATGGAACTTTATTTTAGTGGAACTGCACAAAAGGATAACCGAATTATAGTTGCACCTTGCATGAGTAGGACAGCTAACCTTAATGTTGCTCAATTTTAGTGCAACTACTAAAGAAGAACCTACCAGCTCATGAGAGCAAGTACTTCTTGCTAGGTGCATGATGCAATCTTTGCTTCATTTCAGGCGGACTGTAGAAAAAGGTCGCATGAATTGAATCATCCGAGTGGATCTGCAGGTGTAGGTTCACCACATCGAGTCGTGGCGGCGTAGGGCCCCTCTCTCAGTTATGGTTCCCATGACCTGGTATGTTCCTTTTTGGTTGATTTTGACTCTACATCTAGTAAGTGATCTTGTGCTACTATTTTGGCACTGCTACTACCACTGATAAAATGAAGTAATAATACATTTAAAATAGAGCTACTGTCTTAGCTACCATTTCATTTCCAATGTAGATAACTTGCAAAAGACCTATCCGGAAGAATCAAGTCCATGTGCACTGCATCAATCACATAGCTGCACTGAGCTAGTTGAGTCCATCACACCTACCGTTGAGGTGGCATGGGCCACCTCTCTAACTGGCGGGCGCCATAATTTTAGTTGAACTGCACAAAAAAAGTGATTGAAATGAGTCGACGCTCCTCCTTCTACTGCTACACTGAGGTGTTAATGGATGTCAACGAATCGTCTTCATGGCAAGATACGGGGACATGAAGAATAACTTGATCTCCCAAAGTCATCTCACACAGGTCAGTATTGTCCTTTAAAAACATGATTGTGCTTTTTCATACTGTGCTAACGTTGTATTTTTTTAATAAAGCTATTCTATCGCAATCTTTTCTCGTTTTGGAAATAAAGTTGATTTAACTAGTGCCAATATTATAGAAATCGTGCTCTTTCTTATCTATGCAAACAGGAATACTCAACTACAGATGTTGTGATGGTCAAAAGCATTGGCCCAGGGTTGTATGACATGGCTAGCCAGGATGGATTTAATCACGAGATTCACTTTATCCAAAGGCTCTAAAGTGCCATGCGTGTGTGCAAGGTGGAAAGAGATATTTCAGGACGTTGATTGATGATTCCACTAGATTCTGCTATGTGTATTTGTTAAATACTAAGGATGAGGCTCTATACACACTACTTCAAAATCTAGAAGGCCCTCTTGTGCATATATTGGAAGTGGTAGTGCCACCAGTGATGCAAAATATTTCAGGTGCCAATGTTTGACCTGCGTGGCCTTAAAAAGGACTGGTTTCAATGTTTAAGCAACTCCTTGGATCAAATGGCTTACATGAAGCATCAATCAATTTTTATTTATTTGTTCACATTCTCAAAATGTTTGAGTTGTACAGTTACAATTGGCTCTGAGCTGTGAATCATTGAGATGTGTAGGCATCTTTGTTGTACTTATTATTATTTGAATCTAATGGGTTGGTTCTGAATCTTGCAAGCTGGCAATCATTGTGATGTGTAGGCATCTTTGTTTTACTTATTATTTGAATCATATTGGTTGTTTCTGAATCTTGCAAGCTGGGAAACATGACATGATGATGCAGAGGATAGCAACCATAACTAGCTGTTCAAACTTGGTAGTATTGTCTGTGTGAAAGTGCGGCAAATGAGCTGATCGTTTGCATCCTGAGAATAATAATTCTAATTGCTATACATGTTTCTCCTGTGGCACTGATAGAACGAGCCAATGCTTTGGTTGTTTTAAGAATACATTTTAATTAAAACTAATAAAATTTATGTAAAGTGACCACTAACACTTGCTATAACAGTACCAATACAGACCCGCTCATGAAATCGAGGGGGCATGTTCTGCCGGGCGTGCAGCGGGTGAGGGATGTGTAGTAACTGATGTCGCCTGTACACACTCAGTTTACTGTTGGACGCAGTTCCCCAAGAGCTGAAAAACTAACTACTGCCGCTGCCTACCCACTCGTTCACCGTTGATTGCAGTTCCCCAAGATTGGAAAAACGAACTGCTGCTGCGGCGGTGCCGCCCCCCAGTCCCCCAGTACACACCGATCGTCTTCATCCCCCTGCCCCCAATCCCCACAAACGAGAACCACCACGTCAACTCTGCGTGAGAAGAGATTCCAATGGCGATCCGAGGGGTGAGCCTACTGGATATGGACTTCACCTTTGAGTTCACCGTTCAGACCCATGGCAGCACCAAGTTGAATGTGATGTGCACCAATGATCCAGACTCGGTGAAGCTCTGCCTCGCCAAGTTCAAGCAGTACCCACAGGAGGAGAATGCACAAGGTCACGGGACTAGGCATTGTGCCCATCCATTCATCTCCTGACAGTGACCACCAGATCGCCGTCGCCCAGGTATGAGTGCGGGATGAGGTTCTCGTCTACCACTACTGTAGGGCCACTAGAGGTTCTGGAGCATCTGGTGCAACAAGCTTGTCGACATCCAGAAGCAATACAAGATCATCAGCAACGGGCAGGAGGACTCCGTGGTTGACCTTGCCACGACCATCATGGACCCCTACTACGCCAACATGAAAGAAGACGTCGATACCAAGAACCTGAACATTTGGGAGGTACCTCCGAATCTAGCCTACATAACCTACACGGCCAAGGACGCATATGCATGCGACGACATGTACAGGCGGATCTTGGACATGAGGGTGTGTCTACTTCCCATAACCGACGAGTACACGGACAGCCGCAGCGTCATGATCAAGCGTGCCAGGAAGGTCTAGATGATGTGCTTTATCTGTTTAAGCACCTTTGTCATCTGAGTGTTTCATGCATTAGCCTATGTGTCGTAATTATCTGTTTTGTCCGAAATATTTCCTCTAAGAACCCATTAACTTGTTTGCTTTTTTTAGTGGCTATTTGCTTATGTATGTAACTAGTTCACTGTGCTGCCGTGCTTTGAATCTCCTTCCTCCGAACATATGCCCCTTCTCAGGTGGACCTAGCAGGTCTCATACATAGACATCTAGGACCAACCACCTATACATTTGTATTTCTTTATTTTTTTCAATCTTTCGTCCTCTTCCTACAGCGACTGGCAGCGCTACCGTGCACACCTCGATGACCCATCTGTGGCATGCGTGCTTACAACAAGTATCATGAACACATGCATTTCTATTAATGGGTATATAAGTCTTACATGATATTTTACAAGGTTGATGGCAGCGGAAAAGATCTATCTAAGGCAGCAGGGTCCTAGTGCGGCTCTAATCCACAGGGATCTGACTAGGTTACTCTCCTAGCCCGCGAACGCTCTGGCTCCTCGTCGACGGATGACGGATCCTTATGTGAACTTGGCCACATTGAATGCCGCTGAGTACTTTTGAATGTACTCGCAAGCAAACCAAACTAACATATACACCAAGCAAAGCAATCCATGGCATTCAAGCATGCATTTGTTATTAGAGCAATATTAATTATCATGGAATAACAAGTTTATCCAGCAAGATAACTACTAAAGTAAATACAGTAAAGTAAAGCATATCAAGTAAATAATCCATACTCCGAACATTCTCATGATCCAATCCAACTCTTTCGATCATCCGACCGTCTCTTTCATAGCCGTCCCATGGCTAACATATCATATCCCTGACATCATCCGATGGCTATGCATCTCCACTGTAAATCTGGTAAACTTACTCTCTTCCGGGTTGCCTTACAATCCTCAGAATATTCATGATCCACTGAGTACTACCGATCATAAGACGAGTTCTTCCATCATTATTATATTATTACGGTTGACCACCTAGTGAGGTCTGGACGGTCTGTCCAATACCATGGACGCGGCTATTCCAATAGATTCTTACACTCTGCAGAGGTTGCGCACTTTACCCACACCATGGAGCACCTAACCTCGTGATCCCATTCGGGTGGACCAACGTTGCTCCAACCAAACCTGCCTAACCCGTGACTCCTCCACCATACCACCGACAATCATACCCTCCCAGGGTCATGTCCTGGGTGGCCCCTGTGTCACCTCATGACACCTGCCATTGTCGTGGCCAACTAAACTATCCCAAACGGGGATGCTGGCAAATATCTCAACCGGGCTCACAAGGTTATCGCCGCCTACCGGGCCAGGGCAGCGCGTGCGCATAACCTTCCCTAGTAGGTGGTACCGATAAAAGAGCACGCGATCAGACCAAGTCAAGGCCGTCCCATACCGGCAAATGTGGCTGCACGGATAAGTCCAAACAGGTGACTCTGGATCAACCGACTAGGTTTAGTTTTAGCCATCATCTAGAAAGCATGATGGTATATCACAATAACTTGAGATGGCAACAACTATGCATTTAAGTAACCTACGTTGCATTACCACATAGCAACCTCATGCAAGTAATGTAAACAGTAAGTGTAGTCTAACAAAAGTTTACTTATTTCTTTCATAGGCATAATCGTTAATTAAACATGCAAGAATAACAGAGCAATGCTTTAGGGCATATATCAGATGGTCGGCTTGCTTGGGGTCGAAGAATACTCCGGGAAGAAGTGCGGTCAAGCCGCGGAAGAATTCGCCGAAAAAGTTCTCTCTCGGAGGGGGCTGATAGAGGGCAAGGGCAAAATGGTCATTTTTAGAATGTGTAAACATTATGAAAATGATTCCATCGGAACGGGCTCGACGAACTAAAGACGTGAGCGTTGGTTTCACCTGATTCGGAGTCACGAGCAAAAAGTTGTGAAGACTTGACTGCCAGGGGCCAATTTGTAATATAAATATTTACATAGAGGCCCTTGATAGTTTTTTTTTCTGGAAAAGAATAAAATGTACAGTGCAGCTGGGCTGCTCTGGGCCGGAAGCGGCTGGGACGCCGAACGCCAGCTGGGCCGCGTGGTTACTGTCGCTGCTGGGCCGGCCTACCCACTGCTGCCTCCACTTAAGTCACCGCGGGCCCAGGGTCGACACCGATGTCCGGCTGACGGGCGGGCCCCGCGGGCGTTGACTCTCTCCTCCTTGTTCCTTGTTCCACCTCACGCCTGGGCAGCGGAGAGGCTAGGCCGATGCGCGCCGGCGACGACTCCCAGCGGCACAGGGCACCTCCGACGGATCTCCGGGCACCGGCAGGCTTGGGAGAGAATGCCGCATCCATCCCGACCGGACGCAGACTTCGAGGAGGACTGGAGCGAGCGGGACTTGAGTGGCCATAGGCGGTGGTAGAGGCGGACTTGGAATGGAGGTCGTGTCCTTCCCCGGGGTAAAATGGAGGCGGGGAGGTCCTCTGGGTGGTGGTGGTGGTCGGCTACGGCGGCTAGGCGGAGCAGAAGGGTCTGGGGATGGCCGAATTTTGGCGGGGTCGAAGGTGGCAGTGGCGGACAGAGGGAAGGGAGGAGGAGCTCCGGGGCTCCGTTGAGTGGTCTAGAGAGCTAGTGGAGAGGAGGGGAGAGGATTTCCGTGCTTGGAGTGCTCGGGAAGGGCTCGGGGTGGCCAATTTATAGGCACCCGATGGCGACGGATGAGGATGGCTACCGTGGTGGTCTTATCGATGCACTGGTGCTCCGGTGAGGTGGCACGCTTCGGGTGGTGCCGACCTGATGAGTGGATGAGGGCAGGGCTGCGCTGGCGAGCTCGAGGAGCTTCGGCTCGGCCGGATGCGGCGGCGCATGTGCGGGCACAGTGGCGGAGCAGAGTGCTTGTCGCGGCGCGGCGAGGAAGAGGATGGAGGGGAAGAGGCTAGAGGAGGGGTGCGTGGACGGTGGGGAGCTTGTCGGCACAAGGAGACATGCAGCGGTGGCCTGAGCTGGCCTGCCCGACGCGACCAGACATGGTCAGCGCACAGAGCGTGTCTTTGGCCTAGCCACCGCATGGTCACCACGCGTTCAGCATGCTCTGGCCCGCTTCTGCCCGTCACACCTTGTCAAATAAGCCCCTTACTGCTCAATTAGATAAGGGGAGTGGTTGGAACCATCTAGGGTGCTCTAGGGGAGAGGAACATGCTAAAACAGGATTTATGAGCAAACTTGGGTGGGCTCTACTGGAGATATGGATGAACGATAGGAGCTGGCTCTTTATCAAAACGAAAGAGGATAGGAAGGCCTAGGTGCTGGCAAAATTTGAAGCCATTTGGACAAGATTTGAATGCACTTCCTTCACAACTACCATATCTAGTCAAGAAACTGAATCTTGAAGGAGCACTCATCTGGCTTGATGAAATGAGCTGGATTTTGGTGGAGAGTGATGATGTGAACATATGAAGATACTGGAAAAGTTTCAGCTCATTTGGATATACCAAAGTGGTACTTCCTTCACAGAGCTTTCAAATGGATAGAAACTTGAGAAAATTGCTGTGGATGAATGGATAGATGAATTGAGCTGATTTTTGGTTTCCATGAGTGATTTGCAATGTTAACCACCATGAAAAATTTCAGCTCAAATGGATCAAGGGTTCATGCACTTCCTTTGCAAACTGGAAATCTGGATAGAATTTGCAAATGGATGTTGTGCTCAAACTTTGAGTTATGGAACATGGATTTTGATGGAAATGGTGAAGATATGGATAGGGTAAGCTCCACAAATTATTTGGGATTTTTCCTAGCTATCAAAATGGTAGTTCCTTTAGAAAGTGCCCAAAATGCAATATTGGCTTTAAATGGGAAAATGCAATTTCCCTTATTTAATTATGGCCAATATTTTTTTGGGAGCTCAATATGATCACAAAGAATATCTCCACAAGTTTTTATGAACTTTGGAGATGGATAGATATTTTCCTGGATTTAATTCCCTTAACTGGCAGAAAAAGGAATTAATTATAAATGAAAAATATTGCAAATGACTTAGCAATATTTTTGCATATCCAGGGTTGACAAGGATAGGATGATAACTGGGAATAGTTTGGGAGTCAGCAGATCAAAGGAAATTGGGGTTCATTCGTAACTGAAAGAGTCGGGGTTTCCCTTCCGGTAACTCGGAAGGTAGGGTTTCGGTGGAACAATCCTGAGAATAGATCTTGGGTGGCAAGGTTGGACTGAAGAGAATGCCTCGTCTGATAGGGAAGGCAAGGTTAAATGACCATCTTCATATACCCAAGAGCTAGAGAAATCCGATAACACCGAGAAAAAAGACGGGAGTCAAATCCCGCGAAGGAAAAAAAACAGGAGCGAAAACCAGGGTGTTACAAACCTACCCCCCTTAAGAAAATCTCGTCCTCGAGATTTTTGGGCTTACCTCCCGATGAAGGGGGACTTACCTATGTGCGAATTGGATCCATCAGCGGTCTTGTATTCGTTGGTTCACTGACCTTTTAACCGCCTCTTCTGATGGACCATGTGTTGTCTTTTGACACAGCTTCCTTGAATCCTTCTCTTTCCTGTCAAGTGTACCTTTTGTCCTGGCAGTGGTGTTGCTGGGTGGGGTAGCGGGTAATATTGTCAAACAGCTCGGTTTCCATGGCCCGGAAGCAATTGCTTCGGGTTTTATTGCGATGCTTCGTACCCTGACTGTTACGGGCAAGACATCCTTTTCTGGTACCAGGCTCATGTGCTCGTATGGCCTCGAGTGGCTTGGGTGACTTTCTTTTTGCTGTGTTAGAATTCTTAGTCTGGCTGCGGGTTCCGTATTGACATTTCCTTTTGTCTTCGGCATTCTGACTTGGTCCTTAGTTGATCCACAATTTAAGGAACAACATGACCGAACTATTGCTGAAGGGTCGGGCATGATCACAAAGTAATCATAGACGGTAATCTCTTATTCCAATGATGTCATGACGTCTATGAGCTGTTGATGCTGATGTACATGTGCTTGAGCCATTCTATCTGGATGCCTTGTTTCAAACTCTGTCGCTCGTGGAGATGGTTCTGTCATATGTAGCCTTTGTAGTCCCTGATGTGACCACTGAGCTAAACATACTATCGCTATCATTCGGTGTATCTTTCAGAGCATAGCCTCTTATCTTGGTTGATGGCCCATGTTTAGGATGAGTATGGCATGCTGGCTGCATTGTTGTGGCCGTATATGCAAGAGTTTGGCAAGGATTGGTAATAATACGTTGTCCGTGAAATTGTATCTTGCTGACCGTCACGGAGGTTGTTTGTTCACCACTTCTTTGTTCCTGGGGACTCCTTTGATGGACCTGTCATGACCTGCCAACACGGCTCCTCGATTGTTTTCCCGGCTGGTCGGGCTTGTTCTCACAACTTACTCTTGCATACCTCATAGAGATTGCTGTGCTCATATTCTTCTTTCAACATGGGGCCAATGTTTCTTTGAACACAGTCATTCCTAATGAGTGGCTCGCATGAACTGATCCATTGGACTGCATGCTCACAACATATGCAGAGGTAGGATAAATCCTTTCATAACCACTGAGTTTTGAGGCGGATGTGTGTCCAGACTAGTTCGTGCTCCAGACAAGCTTGTTGTAGGCATGATGGCGTGTTGAAGAAGGCTGAATTCCTTATGCTCGAAGCTTCTGCCAAAGTAGCGTGCTGAAGAAGGTTGGGTATCATAACTTAAAAGTTTTCTTCATGTGGCTTGCTGCGGAAGGTCGGGTGCCTTATGTGGGAAGCTTTCTGCGGTAGCACGCTGTGGAAGATGGGAGTGATGTATCCCAGAAGATTTTCTCACCAAGTGGCGTACCGAAGAAGATTCGCAGTCTGGTAGCTTGTGATGAAAGGCTGGGTTCCTTATACTAGAAGCCTTTCTTTGTGTACATAGTCAGATCTATGGCCAATTCTGGCTTCCTTTCGAAGTATCCGGAATTTTACCCATAGCGGAGCCAAACTTGGTATAGGCCATACCTTGACTGCAGATATTCTGTTGTCATGCACACCGCTTGTCCTTCTGCTGGTCTGATCCTTGCTGCTGTAAAGGTTGCACGACTGATGCAAGCTTCATGTTGATAATTAATTCGAAATACCCTTTGTATTCAAACCAAGTGTTGCCGATAGTAAGCAGTTGACGGATAATCCCATTTGGTTCAGCTGAGCTTCTCAGCATGTGAAGTTCTCATTGATTCTGGGTAACCGCGAACTTATCCATATTCCTTGCAGACCTCGTCACAGTGCCCAGAAAATTTTGCATTTGCATCGGTGAATTCCAAAATATGCTTTGCAATTTGTACCAACATACCAGAGTTTTGTTGCTGCTCTTGGCACATTCACATTCTTGAAATATGTCTTCGGTGGGTAATAAATGATTCTTGGGTCCATTGAGAAAAGACGCGGTTCACCTCACTGACTGAAATAGTCCTTGTGTTGCGGATGGGATAATTTGTCCTTACTGATATTCATTCTTGGTAACTCATCTGACTGCTCCTTAGGCGTGATCTGTTCTGAGGCCAACTTTCTCATGTATATTTTGGCCTTGTCTGTTGCACACAGATCCTACTTCTACCCATCCTTTATTCTTGACAGATCCAAAGATGATGTTCTGAATATCAGCCAGTTGACTTGGCATGACCCTTGCTGAATTTGGACTATTGGGTTTTATCCAAGTTGCACGCTGGTCTTCTTGATGGCACTTGCGGATGGATCCAGTCGGAGCAAAGAACGGAATCGACAAAAGAAACAAAAACCATGAAAAACCAAAAAGCAAATAAAACTCAAATTTTGCGGACCTTACACACGTGGCCGAGGATTCACTAGTATAACTAGTATAGCGCACTCGATGCACCTCTAAGGATTTAGAAGCGAAACCACACAATGCTCCTGGTAGCACTGGTGTCAAGCTCCTACTACTTCCTTAGGGAACATCACACTCTCGATGCAGGACCATAGCCGAAGTGGCTTAGTCAACGATCCTATGGTTGTTGGGGAAAAATGGTATTTATAGGCATTTCCCAAAGGAAACTAGAGTAGGAGGAGAAATGCCATGGCTAGCAAGTAGGGTAAGGATATATGGTTTACCTAGGGGTTCAGGGCTCACGGGTCGTTGCCGGGTGCGGTCATTTCACACCGGAGGCAAAGGCCACGAGAGTTAGGGTCTGATGGAGCCAAAACCTAGGGGGTTGTCTTATGATCAATA
This sequence comes from Thinopyrum elongatum, assembly GCA_011799875.1. Classification (NCBI taxonomy): domain Eukaryota; kingdom Viridiplantae; phylum Streptophyta; class Magnoliopsida; order Poales; family Poaceae; genus Thinopyrum; species Thinopyrum elongatum. The sequence continues at coordinate 298,661,349 of CM022298.1, forward strand.
GTAGCCATGCCTGCTTTGCAGAAGATGGCTGAAATCCATCTGGGCTTTCTACTAATCAAGAGGCAATGAAGTCTGTCTAGGGTAACCTATAGTCAGCCTGGCTGCTCTAATACCATCCGTTGTGGCGCCCCGCCTGATTACCACTGTATCCAGACGGTCGCCACGCATACCAGCCCAGGAAATCACTCTGGCATGCGCGCTTACAACAAGTATCATGAACACAGGCATTTCTATTAATGGGTATATAAGTCTTACATGATATTTTACAAGGGTGATGGCAGCGGAAAAGATCTATCTAAGGCAGCAGGGTCCAGGTGCGGCTCCAATCCACAGGGATCTGACTAGGTTACTCTCCTAGCCCGCGAACGCTCCGGCTCCTCGACGACGGACGACGGATCCTTATGTGAACCTAGCCACATTGAAGGCCGCTGAGTACTTTTGAATGTACTCGGAAGCAAACCAAACTAACATATACACCAAGCAAAGCAATCCATGGCATTCAAGCATGCATTTGTTATTAGAGTAATATTAATTATCATGGAATAACAGGTTTATCCAGCAAGATAACTACTAAAGTAAATACAGTAAAGTAAAGCATATCAAGTAAATAATCCATACTCCGAACATTCTCATGATCCAATCCAACTCTTTCGGTCATCCGACCGTCTCTTTCATAGCCGTCCCATGGCTAACATATCATATCCCTGACATCATCTGATGGCTATGCATCTCCACTGTAAATCTGGTAAACTTACTCTCTTCCGGGTTGCCTTACAATCCTTAGAATATTCACGATCCACTGAGTACTACCGATCATAAGACGAGTTCTTCCATCATTATTATATTATTATGGTTGACCACCTAGTGAGGTCTGGACGGACTGTCCAATACCGTGGACGCGGCTATTCGAATAGATTCTTACACTCTGCAGAGGTTGGACACTTTACCCACACCATGGAGCACCTGACCTCGTGATCCCATTCAGGTGGACCAGCGTTGCTCCAACGAAACCTGCCTAACCCGTGACTCCTCCACCGTACCACCGACAATCATACCCTCCCAGGGTCATGTCCTGGGTGGCCCCTGTGTCACCTCGTGACACCTGCCACCGTTGTGGCCAACTAAACTGTCCCAAACAGGGATGCCGGCAAATATCTCAACTGGGCTCACAAGGTTATCGCTGCCTACCGGGCCAGGGTAGCGCGCGCGCATAACCTTCCCTAGTTGGTGGTACCGATAAAAGAGCACGCGATCAGACCAAGTCAAGGCCGTCCCATACCGGCAAATGTGGCTGCACGGATAAGTCCGAACAGGTGACTCTGGATCAACCGACTAGGTTTAGTTTTAGACATCATTTAGCAGGCATGGTTGTATATCACAATAACTTGAGATGGCAACAACTATGCATTTAAGTAACTTACGTTGCATTACCACATAGCAACCTCACACAAGTAATGTAAACAGTAAGTGCAGTCTAACAGAAGTTTACTTATTTCTATCACAGGCATAATCATTAATTAAACACGCAAGAATAACACAGAGCAATGCTTTATTTCATTTATCAGATGGTCGGCTTGCTTGGGGTTGACGAATACTCTGGGAAGAAGTGTGGTGAAGCCGCAGAAGAATTCGCCATAAAAGTTCTCTTTCGGAGGGGGCTGATAGAGGGCAAGGTCAAAATGGTCATTTTCAGAATGTGTAAACATTATGAATATGATTCCATTGGAACGGGCTCGACGAACTAAAGACGTGAGCGTTGGTTTCACCTGATTCGGAGTCACGAGCAAAAAGTCGTGAAGACTTGACTGCCAGGGGCCAATTTGTAATATAAATATTTACATAGAGGCCCTTGATAGTTTTTTTTTCTTCTGGAAAAGAATAAAATGTACTGTGCAGCTGGACCGCTCTGGGCCGGAAGTGGCTTGGACGCCGAACGCCAGCTGGGCCGCGTGGTTAGTGTCGCTGCTGGGCCGGCCCACCCACTGCTGCATCCACTTAAGTCACCGCGGGCCCAGGGTGAACACTGATGTCCGGCTGACAGGCGGGCCCCGCGGGCGTTGGCTCTCTCCTCCTTGTTCCTTCTTCCACCTCGCGCCTGGGCAGTGGAGAGGCTAGGCCGACGCGCGCCGGCGACGACTCCCAGCGGCACAGGGCACCTCCGACGAAGCTCCGGGCACCGGCAGGCTTGGGAGAGAATGCCGCATCCATCCCGACAGGACGCGGACGTCGAGGAGGACTGGAGCGAGCGGGACTTGTGTGGCCATAGGCGGTGGTAGAGGTGGACTTGGAATGGAGGTCGTGTCCTTCCGCTGGGTAAAATGGAGGCGGGGAGGTCCTCTGGGTGGTGGTGGTGGTCGGCTACGGCGGCTAGGCGGAGCAGAAGGGTCCGGGGATGGCCGAATTTTGGCGGGGTCTAAGGCGGCAGTGGCGGACAAAGGGAAGGGAGGAGGAGCTCCGGGGCTCCGTTCAGTGGTCTAGAGAGCTAGTGGAGAGGAGCGGAGAGGATTTCCGTGCTTGGAGTGCTCGGGAAGGGCTCGGGGTGGCCAATTTATAGGCACCCGATGGCGACGGATGAGGATGGCTGCCGTGGCGGTCTTAGCCGTGCACTAGTACTCTGGCAAGGTTGCATGCTTTGGATGGTGCCTACCTGACGAGTGGATGAGGGCAGGGTTGCGCTGGCGAGCTCGAGGAGCTTCGGCTCGGCCGGATGCGGCAGCACACGTGCGGGCACAGTGGCGGAGCAGAGTGCTCGTCGTGGCGCGACATTGAAGAGGACGGGGGGGGGAGAGGCTAGAGGAGGGGTGCATGGACGGTGGGGAGCTTTTCGGCACAAGGAGACACGCCGCGGTGGCCTGAGCTGGCCTGCCCGACGCGACCAGACATGGTCAGCGCGCAGAGCGCCTGTTTGGCGTGGCCACCGCGTGGTCACCACGCGTTCAGCATGCTCTGGCCCGCTTCTGCCCGTCACGCCATGTCAAATAAGCCCCTTACTGCTCAGGTAGATAAGGGGAGTGGCTGGAACCATCTAGGGTGCTCTGGGGAGAGGAATTTGCTAAAATAGGATTTAACAGCAAACTTGGGTGGGCTCTACTAGAGATATGGATGAAGCATAGGAGTTGGCTCTTTGTCAAAATGAAAGAGGATAGGAAGGACTAGGTGCTGGCAAAATTTGAAGCCATTTGGACAAGATTTGAATGCACTTCCTTCACAACTACCATATCTAGTCCAGAAACTGAATCTTGAAGGAGCACTCATCTGGCTTGATGAAATGAGCTGGATTTTAGTGGAGAGTGATGATGTGAACATATGAAGATACTGGAAAAGTTTCAGCTCATTTGGATATACCAAAGTGGTACTTCCTTCACAGAGCTTTCAAATGGACAGAAACTTGAGAAAATTGCTTTGGATGAATGGATAGATGAATTGAGCTGATTTTTGATTTTCATGAGTGATTTGTCAATGTTAACCACCATGAATTTTTTTAGCTCAAATGGATCAAGGGTTCAAGCACTTCTTTTGCAAACTGGAAATCTGGACAAAATTTGCAAATGGATGCTGTGCTCAAACTTTGAGTTATGGAACTTGGGTTTTGATGGAAATGGTGAAGATATGGATAGGGTAAGCTCCACAAATTATTTGGGATTTTTCCTGGCTATCAAAATGGTAGTTCCTTTAGAAAGTGCCCAAAATGAAATATTGGCTTTAAATAGGAAAATGCAATTTCCCTTATTTAACTATGGCCAATATTTTTATGGGACCTCAATATAATCACCAAGAATATCTCCGCAAGTGTTTATGAACTTTGGAGATGGATAGATATTTTCCTGGATTTAATTCCCTTAACTGGAAGAAAAAGTTATTAATTATAAATGAAAAATATTGCAAATGACTTAGCAATATGTTTGCATATCTAGGGTTGACAAGGATAGGATGATCACTGGGAAAAGTTTGGGATTCAGCAGATCAAAGGAAATTGGGGTTCCTTTGTAACTGAAAAAGTTGGGGTTTCCCTTCCGGTAACTCGGAAGGTATGGTTTCGGTGGAACAATCCTGAGAATAGATCTTGGTTGGTAAGGTTGGACTGAAGAGAATGCCTCATCTGATAGGGAAGGCAAGGTTAAATGACCATCTTCATATACCCAAGAGCTAGAGAAATCTGATAACAAAGAGAAAAAAGACAGGAGTCAAATCCTACGAAGGAAAAAAAACAGGAGCGAAAACCAGGGTGTTACACCATCCTAGCCAATGGCGCTGGCCAGGGCATCCCTCTACTCCCACACATCGTCGGCGGCAGCTCCACCATCCCACCCTGCACCCGAACAAGTCAACCCTCGTACTCCCCTCCGCCTGCGTCTTCCCCAGCTCCGGTTCGTTCGGTCCGAGGTCTCGACATCGTCGTCCGCCTTGGTGCTCTCGCCGCGGCGCCGCTGTTTGTCGTTCCCAACATGGCCAACAAAACGAGACGAATTGGGAGACGACTGTTCATCGAGAGGCTGACAGTCCCGGGCCCACCAGGTCCATGGCCTAGGTTTTGTTGTTTAACATGCGCAGCCCACGACATGCAGACACAGTTGATCCAGCTGGTTTCACCTTTTTTTTTGGGTCTAGCAGGTATCAAGCGGCCTCTGGGCCTCCCAGCCTAGCTTGTCTATAACATCAGCAGCCCAAGTTATGTTTGTTTTTTCAAGACGACGCACAGCTCAGTTCTATTTTTCTATAAGAATGCAAAACTGAACCTATGTTTTCCCTTCTATAATAGTATATATATTATTTATATTTATATTTATATCTTATTTTATTCCATATATATAATAGAAACAACATAAGGTTTCATTAAACCTGTCGTTCGTCCAACCATTGTATAGACCTTCCCACTTCCTTTATTTTTCGTTTTTATTAATCCTATATCTTAATTTTCTCCCACTTTCTTTTTCAATGTAATCTGAGTTTTCTCCCTAGAACCAACTCAACTGTCCCACGTCTAGCCTAAAAAATAATTATACCCTACGTCCTATTAACTCATCAAATTAAAATGATATTTTATTTCGTAAATCAAAAGTTCTTACAAAATAATAATAATAATTGTTTATATATAACTTGGCAAGTTAACTCCTGGTGATTGCGTACATAAGCTTGCAAAGATTTTACTGACCAATGCAGTAATAGACGTGCAATCATGTGTTTATGTTTTTATAACATTTCTTCGTCCAGCCCAACATGATATTTTCACCCAGCCCAGCAAGTCCGCGGATTTCAAGAAAAAATGCAAATGGGCTTTAAATTCTAACATAATATATAAACGGGCTGCATAGATGCTACATCATTGTTTCACCCAACCCACCCAATGGACTAAAAAAACCAAATGGACTAGCTGACATGTGGGCCAGTAGGTCGAAGCCTAAGCACTTTCGCAAAAAATAAAAATACAAAGGTCGAAGCCGAAGCAAGGCGTTGGATTTACATCCAACGGCCAGCATTCTTCTTCAATCTCTCGTCTTCTTCCCCCAACGATGTCGGGACCGCCTGCTCCAGCCTCCGGCGTCCAGCGGCGCTGTTTTGCGCGCCTTGCAGCGAAACGCTACTGTACCGACGGCCAGGCCATCCCTCCACTCCTCCGCACCTCCTGTTATTCTCTGCCGAGTGTAGGCCTACCCCACACCCGAACCAGTCAAGTTTCCCACTCCTCTCCGTCTGCGACTCCACTGCCGCGTCTTCCCCATCTCCGGGGTGTTCCAGTCTGGGGCCTCGCCGTCATCCACCGGCCTTGGTGCGCTCTGCACGGTGTGGTCAACGTGGTCAACAAACGAGAGTCATCGAAAGATGACTATACATGGAGAGGCTGACAGTGGGCATGCACCACGCCCATGGACGCATGCACGCAACTGCATCCTTTTTACCCTGAAAAATAATGTTTTCTCCCCCTGCCAGCTGGGACCCACTAGCTACATCTTCGCACGCAAGGAAGTGCGTCCTTATTACGGGGAAAAAATGATCATTCCCCTTGACAGCTGGGACCCACCGGAAGGGCCTCTGTATTTCGTGAAAAAAACATTCCCCTTGCTGACAGCTCGGACCCACCAGCTATATCTTCGCACACAAGGAAGTGTCTCCTTATTACGCACAAAAAAATGAATACCCCCGCTGCTAGGTGGGACCCACCATATTTGAAGGCTGACTTGTGGGCCTACTAAGTTGACGCGGACGGAGGGCTTTGTCAACTTAGTCAATATGAACGATTCTAGCTCTAGTGACCGTACGATGTCCATCCAATGGTCGTAGTGCTTCTTCAACCTCTGGTCTTCTTGCTCCAGCCGCCCAAACCAGCGCCGGTCGTGCCGCCTGCTCCTGCCTCTCGTGGCCGGCTCTGCTGCCGCGCAGGCCTCACCGCCCCACCCTACTCCCATCGCTGGCCTGGCCGTCCCTGTACTCACCCAGACCTACTGTTATTCTCCGACGACGACAACCTCACACTGCAGCCCAACTAGTAAACCCTCGTACGCCCCTCTGCGCGGAAAACAACTGCCGAGTCTTCCCCGGCTCTGGGTCATTCCCTCCCTGGGCATCACCGTCGTCCACCGCCTTGGTGCTCTCGGCGCGACGTGGTCAACGTGGTCAAGGAACGGAAGAGGACTGTATGTGGAGAGGCTGACAGCTGGGTCCATGGCCGCAGCAAGGAAGTGCCTCCTTATTACGTGCAAAATAATGATTCCTCCACCTGACAGCAGGGACCTACCGGAAGGGCCTCTATATTTTGGCTTAGCTATATTTTAGCGAAAAAATGTTTTCCCCCCTGACAGCTAGGACACACCAGCTATATCTTCGGACGCAAGGAAAGTGCCTCCATATTAGGCGCGAAAAAAATGAATCCTCCCCCTGAAAGCTCGGACCCACCATCAATAACTTCACACGCAAGGAAGTGCCTCCTTATCCTCCCTGACAGCCGGGACCCACCTAGTCAAAGCGTATGTAGCGTTGTCGCGAACGTGTACGTACATACTAGTCGATCGGTCTCCCTGCAACGATGAACCGTGGCCAAGCAAGCAGTGGCACGTGTAGTAGTAGAGCCCCCGACGTAGCAGTTCAGGCAGTCCCTTCTAAACCATGTACATGTACGTATAGCCACATGCCAAAAAATACGGCCACGTACGTACATACGGGCGGAGTCACTAACGCGTACTCATGCATACGTACATCTAGGGCTCATGTACATGGAGAGGCAACAGACGGCAGCAACAGCGTCCTGTTCATCGGGCAGCCAACCGGCTGGGTCAGAACGGAGAAACAACGTCCTATTCATCGGGAGGCAACAGACTGGGTCAGAATGCATCCTATTCAACAGGAGCGAACCGGCTTGGACGGAACAGCCGAAATGGGGTCTGGCGTACCGCAGTACGGAGGAAACGGCCTTCTGTTCAAGCGGCTACGGTCGAAACGGCATCCTGTTGATCGGGACGGGTGTGGCGTACCACAAAACGGAGGAAATGGACTTGTGTTGGAGCGCTACAGTCGAAACAAGGGTCCTGTTCATCGGGAGGGGTGTGGCGTACCGCAAAATGGAGGAAACGGACTTGTGTTGGAGCGCTACAGTCGAAACGGGGGTCCTGTTCATCGGAGGGGTGTGGTGTACCGCAAAACGGGACTCCACGGGCTACTGTTCACCCACCGTCGACTTGCTTCAACCTCCACCTACACTGTTCATCCACCACGTCTTCTTCCTGCCTCCACCAGCTATAGTTCATCCACGGGCTACTGTTCATCCAGCCCTCCACCGGCTACTGTTCAACCAGCCCTCCACGGGGTCCTATTCATCCACCCCCAACCAGCTGCTCGCCTGTGGCGGCCTCCTCTCGGGGTCCTGTTCATCTAGCGGCAACGGCCTACTACTACTACCACGGGGTCCTATTCATCCAACCCCCAACGAGAACTGTTCATCCAACCCCAACTACGTACGTCTCGACTCGTTCAACCAACCCCCACGTTCACTGTTCATCAAGAGGTAGCAGGTTCGATTGGCTTCAGTAAGCAGTAGCAGCAGCAGCAGCGATCGATCTCTCGGGCTTAGTTAGCAGCAGTAGCAAAGGAATCGCTCGGGTCAAGTTAAAAGCCAATGGATCGATCGCTCGGGTTCAGTAACGTAGCTAGTGCAATCGCTCGGGTTCAGTAAGCGAACGCCTCGCTCGAGTTTAGTTAGAGCCCAACACCTCGCACACACGCGCGTACGTGTACGAGAGAAACGTGCAATCCCTTCGTGCATCGCTCGGCCCCGACCACCCATCGTAACCGGGAACTCCCCGAAATTTTCCTCGCCCTCGCTTCTTCCATGATTTTTTCCGTCATGGACGGTCCAAAGAATATCATGCAGGTGCGTCCCCGGCCCGCACGCGACGACAAGCCCATTTTCTATCATGATTTTTTGTCATAGAAGTAGGAGCCCACCACATCTATGATGATACGTGCTTTTGTAACAATTATCGTCATAGAAGTGTCATAAGCATGACATAATTTTTTTTTGTTCGGCCCAAAATGTCACGGATGTGTCTTTTTTTGTAGTGAATGCCTTTAGTCCTTGTCATTGAGCCACAGGCTCCGACATGGGCACAACACATAGTCCAATTGCTGCAAACAAGAGAACTTCCCGATGACTTAGAAGAATCTGAAAAAGTGGCCCGCCAATTGAGTATGCACTACTGCAGGATGCTACTAATGCGACACTACAATCAGAGACCCTTCGACGAAACTGTGTGTGATGCATTAATCGCAAATGGTGATGTAAAAAAACCGTCAAAAAAGATGCAAAATGTTTGCGATCATGGATACATCAAACACGGTTCAGATTTTAGTTGTGTGTGCCATGCTGGGCATATGGTTCAGTTCAATGAACTATTTGCGATGAGGCAGAACAACAGAAATGGGCAGCCAGATGAAGGTGTGTGCGATATACGGCATACAGTTCACTCGGATAAACTGTTTGTGATGAGGCGGAACAACAGAAATGGGCAGCCAGATGAAGGTGTGTGCGATATACGGCATACAGTTCACTCGAATGAACTGTTTGTGATTAGGCAACACAAAAGAAACGGTCAGCCAGATCAAGGTGTGTGCGATATAAGGCATACGGTTTACTCGGATGAACTGTTTTCGATTAGGAAACACAACAGAAATGGTTCAGCCAGATCAAGGTGTGTGCAACGGAGGGCATACAGCTCATTCTGATAAACTGTTTTTGTTGAGCCAAGAGAACAGAAACGTTTCATGAAAAACAAGATGTGTGTGATACGCGACAAACATCCAATTACATAGGTGGCTAGTACACACATGACATTTCCACACACCAAAGTAAACTATTACATGCATAATTAACTAGGATAAACGATCATCTGATCATCATCTACTTCTTGTGACACTTGCCGCCACTGCTCTACTAGGTTAAATGGAACAATATTCTTTACTATGAATAGTGTGTTCTGTTGGGCACACAAGTATATGGATCATAGCCTTGGGCGAGCAATGTGCCCACACGCGTCATGCTAGCTCGATGTTCCTTCTATGCTAAGTTTACATTAATTGATGGCGTTTTATGAGCACGCCACCATTTCCCGCCATTTCCTCACCGATTTCCCGCCGCCACCCAGCGATATTGCACATAAACCTAGGTGGCGCATGACGCACGGAGATAACAAGTGCAGCCTGTAGCACATCCACATTTTCCTAGCATGCCAACCCAGCAAAGCGCTGCCTCTACCATCAACCTCCTCGATGAGGAAAACAAGAAGGCGCCACGGCCCGTCGAGCCCAAGGCACTCTTTGGCAACGCGATGGACGACGCCGTGGCACGCGTCATCGCCATGGTTTAGAAGACCCTTGGCGCATGGCGCTTCAGCACCGCAGATGAAGATAGGCATGTCAGCACCGAGAGGCTGTAGCTTGCTGCACAACATGATCGATGGTGCGCCGCAGAGCAGGCTAGGTGCGTCCATGCCAATAGGCTGTGGCTCGCCGCACAGTGAGACCGTTGGAGCACCGCAGAGCGAGAGGCACGGCATGCCACACAGCAAGAGCGGATCCATTGGTGCTTGCCTGCTGTGGACAGGGCATCAGAGCTGGGTATACGTCCCGTCAGTACCCCCATTACTCGCCATCAATGGGCAGAGGCCGTCTGCGCCGTACTTGCACCAGAGGTCGATCATGCCTTACTTGCACTGGATGCCCGCCGTGCCGTTTGCATGGGTCGCGACATTTGCCTTGTCCGCAGCCTACTCGATGCCAACGAGCTAGTCTCTAGGCTCGATTGCCTCCTTGGCCTAGGTGTCCACCTGGGCGTAGTAGAGGAACATGGTCGTCGCATCCTCGAGCTGGTGATCTCCGATGAAATAGCCAACTTGGAGCTCGAGATCGCGCTCTAGATGTACCGCGAGCGTGTCGACCGCTTGGACGAACGCCTGCACGAGTTCAGGCAGAGCCAAGAGCTACCTTAGGCAAGGGCTGCTTGTCATGGACACATTTATTTTGTTGACTCATTTCGACGTGAAGCGCTATGTATTCACAACAATCATAATATTGCTCTATTTCAATGTGTGTACTCTGTTTTCCGTTCTTATATGTTCTGTTTCAATGTGTGTATATATGCTTTCCATTCTGTATATGTGGATGATAACAGCTACATACAAATTAGTATACGAAAACAGATAGAAAAATTGAATTCATAATATATATTTATTGTTCATTAGTTCATCACAGAATATATATAATATCATCACTTATACGTGATGATACTTAACTACCATGTACAATGCATAAAATTGAAAACGAACAATACTAAAACTAATAATCCCTCCTGGGGCAGAATTCCGGCAACCCTCGCAAGTAGCTCCCTGGTGCGCGGCGTCTTTCCAGCACAGGGGCAGTACTCCGCCTCCTCCGCCTCGCAGCACTTGACGTACTGATCTGCCTCTTGCTGGCGGACGAGCGCGAATGATCTTGCCATTTCGTTGGGCGCCCACCGGAGCTCCTCGTTGGTGGCAAGCTGGAGTTTATCGTCCCACCTCCATGCAGCGATGAGGTTCCTCACGCCTTTGACCTTCCTTGTGGAGTACCCGTCTTCGTACACCTCCTCCGCACGACGACGCGCCCGCCCCCAATGCTCCACCGCCTCCTTTTTCCATGTGGCCTCACGGGCTTCACAGGCCGCCTGGTACATGGCTTCCTCCTCCGCCATCTCCTTCTTGAATGCCACTTGCCTGGCTTTCTTAGCCGGCGACAACGATTTCCACTGACAAAGATTGTACTGGCCCCAAAACCAATCCAAAGTTGGGGGGTCCGGCACAACCACGTCCGGCGGCCCGTAGGGGTCCTCCTTGTTGCTGCTCTTCGACTGAACGACCTCGGGGGTGGTGCCTCCTTGTCGGCACGTGGGCAGATCGGCGGTGCCATGGCAGAGATTTGTGTGTGTGTGAGAGAGAGAGAGGGCGAGCGAGGGGAGGATGTAGATGAGAATGCAGGTAGGACGCCGTGAGCAAGGTAGTATTTATTGGTGGCCGGAATCTAACTCGACGGGAATAGTACACACGTCGGTCATCAAAATTTACGAGTACTGTAGTTTGAATTGCACACGATTCCTGCAGCAAAAGCCATGTGTGAACTTAATAGCTGATGGTTTTCAATACAGAACCGCGTCTAATTAATAACCCGCGCCACTCACCTTCCAAACCTCAAGGCACGAAATTGAGTGCCAATCGTGTGGGGCCCGGTTGTCTTGCTAGATATTTACATTTTCTTTCCACATATAAGGGACGAATGCTTATTTTGTGTTACCATGGCACTCCATCCATGTGTCCAAGCCATGACACCAATATGTTTGAAAATTCCTTCCAATTTACTGCACATGGAATTAACTCGCACACAACAAGTACACAAATATGATTTTTCAAACCGTTATGGTTAGCTGTTGCATGTACATGTAGTTCAAATTTGAATTACGATCATTAAATGGCTACAAAATCACTTAAATGACTTAAAAGGTCAAATAACCCCTGGAATATTCCAAATTTTGAAATGATAGTTGTATTAGTGCATGTTAACTATAGAAAAAATTTGAAGGCCATAAGATGAAGCTATCGTCGGTTCGTCATCAAACATGCATTGTGCCCTCTCAGAACCATGCCCCTTCTAGTGAGTTGTTCCGGTTTGTGAGGGGTGTGTGTCCCAACTTTCGTCAAACATGCCAATTTTTTTACCACACCATCGTGGTGCCATGCCATTACGTCAAGCAAGGTTTCATGTGTTTCTGATCATTTTTTAATTTTTTGGAATTTAAATGCCATGGCATGCACTCTATGCTTTGTGTCCAAGCCGTGACACCAATATGTTTGATTATCTTCCAATTTACTGCACATGGAATTAACTCGCACACAAGTACACAAATATGATTTTTCAAAACCATTATGGTTAGCTGTTGCATGTACATGTAGTTCAAATTTGAATTACGGTCATTAAATGGCTAGAAAATCACTTAAATGTCTTTAAAAGGTCAAATGACCCCTGAAATTTTCCATATTTTGACATGGCAGTTATATTAGTGCATGTTAACTATAGAAATTTTTTGAAGGCCATAAGAGGAAGCTATCGCCGGTTCGTCATCAAAGACGCATTGTGTCCTCTCGGAACCACGAGCCTTCTATTGAGTAGCTTCGGTTTGTGAGGGTTGTGTGTCCAAAGTTTCGTCAAATAGGCCAATTTTTTTACCATAGCATCATGGTGGCATGCCATTACGTCAAGCAAGGTTTCATGTATTTCTAATCAAGTTTTAATTTTTTGGAATTTAAATGCCATGGCACTCCATGCTTGTATCCAAGCCGTGACACCAATATGCTTGAAAATTCCTTCCAATTTACTGAACATGAATTAACTCGCACATAAGTACACAAATATGATTTTTCAAAATGTTATGGTTAGCTGTTGCATGTACATGCAGTTCAAATTTGAATTACGGTCATTAAATGGCTAGAAAATCACTTAAATGTCTTAAAAAGGTCAAACGACCCCTGAAATTTTCAAATTTTGACATGACAGTTGTATTAGTGCACGTTAACTGTAGAAATTTTTTGAAGGCCATAAGAGGAAGCTATCGCCGGTTCGTCATCAAAGATGCATTGTGTCCTCTCGGAACCACGAGCCTTCCAATGAGTAGCTCCGGTTTATGAGGGGTGTGTGTCCAAAGTTTCGTCAAACAGGACAATTTTTTTACCACAGCATCCTAGTGGCATGCCATTATGTCAAGCAAGGTTTCATGTATTTCTGATCATTTTTTAATTTTTTGGAATTTAAATGCCATGGCACTCCATGCTCGTGTCCAAGATGTGACACAAATATGTTTGAAAATTCCTTCCAATTTACTACACATGGAATTAACTCGCACACAAGTACACAAATATGATTTTTTAAACCATTATGGTTAGCTGTTGCATGTACATGTAGTTCAAATTTGAATTACGGTCATTAAATGGCTATAAAATCACTTAAATGTCTTAAAAAGGTCAAATGACCCCTGGAATTTTCCAAATTTTGACATGGCAGTTTTATCAGTGCACGTTAATTGTAGAATTTTTTTGAAGGCCATAAGAGGAAGCTATCGCCGGTTCGTAATCAAAGATGCATTGTGTCCTCTCGGAACCAAGACCCTTCTAGTGAGTAGCTTCGGTTTGTGAGGGGTGTGTGTCCAAACTTTCGTCAAAAAGTTCAATTTTTTAGCCACACCGTCTTGGTGCCATGCCATTACGTCAAGCAAGGTTTCACGTGTTTCTGATCATTTTTGAATTTTTTGGAATTTCAATGCCATGGCACTCGATGCTTTGTGTCCAAACCGCGACACCAATATGTTTGAATATTCCGTCCAATTTACTGCACATGGAACTAACTCGCACACAAGCATTCAAATATTACTTTTCAAACCGTTATGGTTAGCTATTGCATGTACATGTAGTTCAAATTTGAATTATGGTAATTATATGGCTAGAAAATCACTTAAATGTCTTAAAAAGGTCAAATGGCCCCTCGAAGTTTCCAAATTTTGACAAGACAATTTTATTAGTACTCCAATTTTTTTCATACATTTAAAACACCACCTATTGCCACTGTACCCCAAATTCGTCTTTCACAGCTAATACAAAATATCCACATCACACACAATTTGTTGTAGGGACCGTTTGCGATGAAAATTTGTGTGTCTACTTAAGTCTTCCTACATAAGCTTCGCCGGCTTCGTATGCTCTAGTGCCGGTCACCCCCAAATCCATGAATCCCAGATTCCCATTCCCGCAAAACCTTCTTGCTAAGAATGACGCCATGGAAACGCTTCATGAGGGCTTGTACGGTGGTCGCGTCCTTGCTGAGCGCCGCCGCCTGCGCTTAGAGCGCGGCCGCCTACGCCGAAAGCGCCGCCGCATCCACATTGAGCATGGCTGCATCCGCCGAGAGGGCGCCTGCGGCAGCCGACAGGGCAGTTGCAGTAGCTGACGGGGCAGCTGCAGCAGCCGAGACTACTGTAGCAGCTGCTGCGATGGTGGCTGCAAATGCCGAGAGCGCTCGAGCTGCCGTCTGCACCGCTGATGTCGCCCTGGCCTGGGTCGAGGCCATCCACATCAAGATCGAGGACGCACAAGCCAAGATATTCTAGGCCACCTCGGAATCAAGCATGCAACCCACATCTGAAAAGGCGGTGGAGGCCATGGAGCACCTGCTTCCTCATGAGATCGCCGAGCGGGAGCTGGAGATGCAGCAGGCGGCAGAGATCGAGGAGCGCCGGGAGGAGGAGTTGCGCGTGGCTCAGGACGAGGTTGAGAAGAGCCTATCCGTCGAGGAATCAGCAGTGGAGTACCAGCGCGAGCTCTGGCGCAGCCACTACTATGAGCACTACAACCTTGAGGGTGGCACCGAGGACGAGGACGAGGATGACGACACGGTCAACTTCAGCCGGGGGGACGCGGAGTCCACCAACGGCGGCATGTCGCCAGGACAAGTCATCGACGTCTCATCTTACACCCGTGAGGCGTAGGGCGGCGCGGCAGCGGCTTCATTAAAATTATGCGTACTTAGCCTTTGTTTATAACGCTGGTCTTTTGTTAGAGCAATGTTTAGGTCAACTGGCTCTGTTTAATTACTAAAATTGCTCGATTCAGTAACTTTGGTCTCTGTGCTGTAGGCTCTTTTGTGTGCCCAAATTAGCAAGCAATGTTAAATTGTACAATGACATGGATGAGGACAGTACCCAGGGAAATTTCCACCAATATTTGAATGATCAACTCATCGCATGCGCGTAAAGCAGAAGAATAGTTTGCGATGCACACATTCGTTCAAAGTGATTGGTGTCCGGCGGCACCATGCGTAAATTTTCCCTCCACCTTTCGAAATTTTTGGCCTACCGCCGAAATATCTACCCCCCTCCCCACCCCCTTTTCTCCCCGACCACAAGTCACATTTCCCCTGTTTCCTCCTTCCGTCCTTCCCAAGCTATAGCCGCTTCCTCGCTTGCTTCCTCACTCTCGCCGTCTCGCATCCTACCGCCGGGGGTGCCATGGGCTTCTTCAATGACCTCTCCAGCGGTTCATCCTCCGACGACAACTCTTTCACCACCCGGGTATGCCTCTCTTCTCTCTCTCGGGTTATGATTTGGAATGAAGGATTTTAACCCGGCAGTCAATTTGAGTCATTTCTTCCTCTTGTAGCTCCCTAGGACCATCAGTTGCAACGAATGGAGCGGGGTGGCTGAAGATCTGTCTGCTCGTTGACACCATCAATCTCCATGCATGAAGTTAGTTGCATTTGAATCTATGGACAGTGGGAGGAAGTTTCTGGCATGTGTAGAGAAGGTTAGCCCACTTTCGTTGTTACAAATCATTTGTTAGATGTGATTCAGACACTGTCACTGTGCTATGTTATTCTGGATGTTAAGACAGTGTCACAGTTTGTACCTAGTATCTAAAAATGTTACCATCTTATCAGCGGTGGCATTAGAAAAATATTTGGCACAATTTCAGCAGTTTGTGTAGCCAACTTTGGTCCACACATACGAGCAGCCAAGCAGTAAAATACTAAATCTTTATGGCACGAAAGAACTGGGCATCAGAGCAACTAGGTGCTCCGGAGTCTGGTTCCCTGATTTTTTCCTCTGCATCGACTCGCCAGTGCAGGCTACCGGTGCCAAATGTAGCAACAGTTGTCTTGACACCGGTTTTGGCATACATAGTGGACGGCCTTAGTGCTATTAGTTCTATGTTACTAAATTTGTGCATGTACACACCTGTTAGTATCAATTTGATGTCATCCAAACACTGTCGCTATGTTGTTGCAGTTATATTTAGCTTCCTCATAAAATTTTCAATTTGTTATTTATAGTACATGACTAAGAACTTGTAGCGTTGTTGTAGTTAATTATAGCTTCTGATGTTTCAGAATTTGGTTGTTGTCTTAGTAGCAATTAATTCATTTGCACATTGATCTTTTTGAGAAGAAATGTCATAATTAACATGTTTCTTCAGTTTTTCAAAATATGTATTTGGTGATTTTCTATGTGGCTAGAAACCCATTTCCTCTACAATTGTTACTGATCTAGTTTTAAATATTATAGGATGAATGGAAGTGTTCTTACCTGGAATGGATTGATCAAGAGTGGCCACAGTCTTTGAAGATGTGCCTAGCAAAGCTCTGGAACATGTATGAGGAAGAGAACAGAGGTAGGCTTAGATAAAGTGTTCGCAACGCTGAAGAATATTTCAATATGCGGGAAAAAAGAGGAAGATGGAGAATGAGCTCAGATTTTTTAAATTAGACTTTGCTAAGATGGTGTTGGCGAAGGAGGAGGCACTTTCCTATTTGGTCAGTGCAAAACAGGTTCTTACTGAACTAAAAGCAGAGGTGGATAAGATGAGCCTGGCTGATCTCGATTAGGGAAATGAATATATTGTTCTAATATTTTTCTTATGAAGGTGAACTAGCTATATGATGTACTGCGTTGTTTTCAGGTAGCTATCGTACTGTGATGTTAAAATATATTTATGTGCCAGATATGAAATTGGCAAATAGTTGTTCTATATGAAATGTGAATTTGCATAATACTGGAATTATTAATTGTAAACTAATAAACCTGCTAAATGGGTCATTGAACTTTGCAAATGGTTCTAGCAGTAAAAGCGGTTGTGATGGATAGCCCAATGCCATACAATTTTCTTCATCAAATCGTGTGTGATGTAGTTGAATAAAAGCAAATGGTTAACCAAGGCAGAGCGTGTGTGATCGTTACACCTATCACACATGAGGCTATACATAAAACTGTGTGGGATGTATATACGAACGGAAACATTTTCCCTCGATTGACTATGTGGGATGTACATACAAATGGAAACGTACTTCTTGGATTGACTGTGTGGGATGTACATAAGAACGAAAACGTACTTCTTGGATTGACTGTGTGGGATGTACATAAGAATGGAAACGTATTCCTTGGATTGACTGTGTGGAATGTACATACAAACGGAAAAGTTTTTCTGGGACTGACTGTGTGGGATATACTTACGACCGGAACCGATTGGGCCTGTATAATTGTATTTGATTGCTTGCCCGTCGCACACGATCTCATTTTGCCCAGCGTGTGTAACCTGAGGGCCTGTCCCCGACGGTTTCTGGGTCATGTGGGAAGGACCCCCGTATCGCACACACACACTTGGCGATGGTTCAGAATGCCATCGCGGAAAGGGGTTAAAACCCGTTTGTATAGCAGCTCGCTGTACCAGTGATGTATCAATTTGTGGACAAAACTATGTACAGAAAGAGGCTGAATGGTGTGAAGTTAAAATGTATTAGCCGAGAAGATGGACTAGCGTTGTTGGCAGAGATACATGGAGGAGTGTGTGGCTCACACCTAAGATCAAGAGAACTTGTCGGGAAGGCTTTCCGGCAAGGATTCTATTGGCCCACCACCCTCCGGGATGCAATTGAGCTCGTCACTAAGTGTGAAGCATGCCAGTTCCATTCCAAGAACATTCATCAACCTGCTCAAGCCCTTCAAACAATCCCTTTATCCTGGCCTTTCACGGTCTGGTGGTTGCGCAATCAGCTGTCAAGTTCTTCAAAGGATTGGTGTGTCATTTTGGAGTACCCAACAGGGTGATCACCGACAACGGCACCCAGTTCACGAGCCGCACCTTCATGCAGTACATCCAGAGCCAGTGATGAAGGTGATTGCGCAATCAGCTGTCAAGTTCTTCAAAGGATTGGTGTGTCATTTTGGAGTACCCAACAGGGTGATCACCGACAACGGCACCCAGTTCACGAGCCGCACCTTCATGCAGTACATCCAGAGACTTGGAAGCAAGGTCTCTTTCTCCTCCGTCGCCCACCCAAGGAGCAATGGATAGGCTGAAAGAATGAACACTGAATTGCTGCGTGGGCTCAAGGCAACTTGCGAAAATGTGGCAGGCACTGGCTTGATGAGCTGCCGGTGGTTCTTTGGTCAATCAGAACGACACCAAATCGAGCTACTGGACAGACTCCCTTCTCCCTAATATATGGTGCAGAAGCAGTGCTCCCCACGGAACTAACATACGGGTCACCTCGAGTACTTGCCTATGATGAGATAGAGCAAGAGCAGCTGCGGCATGACAATGCCACGCTCCTCGAGGAGGATCGTCTCCGGGCAGCTGTGCGTGCTACACGCTACCAGCAAGCCCTGCGCCACTATCATAGCCGCAGGGTTCACGTCCGGAAGCTTGAGGAAGGCGACCTTGTCCTTGGGCGTGTTCTGTCCGCTAAGGGTGCAAACAAGTTTGCGCCAAAATGGGAAGGCACTTATCGGGTACTACGAGTCACCAGACCTGGCGTAGTCCGTGTGGAGACCGAGGATGGCATCCTAATGCAAAACTCATGGAATATTGAGCATCGTCGCAAGTTCTACCCGTGACGCGCGGTTGCTGGGCCCTATCCCGGCAACCTGTTTTGTACGAGCATAGTCTCCAAGGCTTGTAACCCTTTGTACAAAGCCAGGCGTAGACCCTGTGCATAGCAGAATAAAACCAAGTGTTTTCACAAAAATTGCATGCATGATTTCTTGATTGCTTAAGTATAATCTTAATGTGATTACACTAGTTTTGGATAAGGTGACTAATATGCCGTAAAGGGCTACGTACTACCTTCTTCCTTTTTTTTCTGACAATGACAGAAGGATTCCTCGCCAACAACTTCTCCAAGAGGGTGGAAGCAGGCCTGAATGTTTTGACCCACCGGCAATCCCCCTTTTTTAAAAAAGATAAGGAGTACATCAAAGAAAGATAAGTTTGTTTCATCTTATAACTTTCCGCCAACCCATGTTGTGCCTACGTATGAAGAACTTGCACGCGAGAAAATCTTGCCGTGTCTATCGTTCGCGCTCCTATTCTTGACTCGAGCCTACTAGACAGGATTAGTTGCAGCCGCGTTTGGAAAGACTGGTAAGGGACCGGCCTCTGTTCGCGCTCCCAACCCGTGTTGAGCTCACTTGATGAGGTTTTGTAGTAGCTGCATTAAAGGCCGGCGAGAAACTTTGTCGGGAACTTTAGTTGCAAAAGAGTGCTAAAGGCTAATTCTTCAGTAACATCTAAAGACATGTGTAAGTGTCCGGCAAGTTCTCTTTCAAAATTGCGTGAGACAAACAAGTACAGATCATACAAATATCAACATGGATGAAGGATTACATAAATTTGATTCAAACTTGGAAAATGCCTACATTTTTTGATTTAAAAAGATAAGTGCTCCGTAATGCCTTTCTTGTCCTTCTCCTCTTAGAGATTACATTTAGAAGAAAGGAGGGCAAAAGGAGAGGCTGGGCAGAAGCCCAGCCTGACCCCATCAAGACCAGCGGGATGCAGCCTGACAAGATCGGGAGAGCGCCCCCCCCCCCCCCCCCCCCCCCCCCGGCAAGGAAGAAGAGGCCAAAGATGGAGAGAGCGGCTAGGCGATGCCCTGGTCACCCCTGCCAGGAGCAAAGGGACGCAACTCGGTGTCGGGGCACGACACCTATGGGATCCCGAGAGACCCCTTTACGATTCGGCGGGGGGAGAGGTATACGCAAAGAGCAGAACCAGTGATCGACGCGTGAGGTTTTTACCCAGGTTCGGGCCGCTGATCAGCGTAAAACCCTACTCCTGCTTTGTGTTCTTATTGATGTTCTTGAGCCCATCCTTCAGGAGCGCTCGCAATGAACAGTACGTTCGAAGAGCAGCTATGCATGCAAAATGGGCCAGAAGTTCTCCTCCACTGTAGCAGTTGCCTTGGGCCTCCTTTTATATGTTGAAAGGGGTCTCCACAGTGGCAAAATGTATATGCATTGAGGTGTAAAGTAGCTACAGGGTATCATACCTAACCCCTGACGGATTAGGACAAACGCATTTAATGCACCGTGAGGTGTCCGTTTAGGTGTCCTCACTTTCTTGGGGATGGAAAAAGGGGCCATCCCATCAGCACCGCTTAAGCTCTCCTCCACTGGCGCGTTGCCACGCATCCAGAGAAGGACCCAGAATGTCAGGCTTTGTCGCTATGCTGGAGCGGTGGCATAGTGGCAGAATCCCGCCAGGCGCCGAAACTTGCCGGGCGCCAAGCCTTGCCGGGCGTCGATCCTTGCCGGGCACCAAACCTTGCCGGGCACCAGGCCTTGCCGGTCGCCAAGCCTTGCTGGGAACCAAGCCTTGCCGGGCGCCGAGCCTTGCCGGGCTCCACGGCTATCCCGGCAAGGATCTTGCCAGGGAAGCTGGCCTTTGATTTCCAACTTTGCCTATCTGCTGATCCTCAGATCTCTGACTTGATGATTTCCTTGATGGCTTGAATCAACCTCGAACTGTTCCCGGCAAGCCTTGCCGCGAGGATGGCTACAAGTGCCTGTGCACAAGTACGGGGTACTAGTGGCCCAATACTTAGTACACCGACACTCGGCAGGGACACCGGCAGGGAAGACGAAGCCGGAGTCCACGAGCCTGCCAGAGTCTAGCTGGAGGTGGCGGTGACGTCTAGGCCAAGCACTCATGGCAAATCACTCCGCCGCGGTCCAGCTGCAGATGATGGTGCTGCCGGCGCCTAGCTGATGGTGATGGTGCGGCCGATGCTCAGCTGGAGCCCGAGTCATCGTCTTCGCGCTTGACGATCGAGGGCTCGTCGTCGCCGTCTTCACCGTCGGTGTCCTCCTCGTCGCTGTCGCTCGAGGAGGAGCATTTGTCGTCGCTCGAGCCTTCCACGCAGCACCCAAGGCGAGCACCTAAACACCCAAAAACCTTGATGGAGAGCAGATCAGGATCCACCAACTTGAAGCGGAGAATATACCCCGTCGCAACGGTGTGGGCGTGGTCAAAAGTTTTCCACCCGCGCCTAAGAAGCATGACATGAGGCACAGGGAACTCAACGTTCACCCACACGGCTCCGTTGCAGAAGCCACTCATGCACAGATGTAGTCCGAGTGGCTGGTCGACGTCCATACCCCTGGCAAAGGGGCGAAGAAGCCGCAGGTGGTTGTGAAGAAGATCGCACAGCTTGACGATGAACTCCAGCGCCGTGTCCCCTGTGTGGCATTGTGTTGGTGTTGGAGCAGTTGGAGGAAGAACGTCGAGTGCGCCGCTCCGTCCACCTTGACCGTGGGCGCTGCGTCGAGCCCGACCATGCCCCGCAGCTGCACCTTGTGTGCTGGATCCAGCCTCTGTAGCTACAGTGGAGGCAGGAACAGGGTGTCGAGGAGAAGCTCTCGTCGTTACGGTCAAAGCACAAGCGCCGCCTCTTCCTCTCACCATGGTGGGAGCAGAGGTATGGTAGGAGGAACAGATGGTAGATGAGCATCGCCACCGTCGCACACCTCCTTTTATAGCGGGAGCGAGGGGGGGCTGGCTCTACACTGCTCTGGGGTAACCGCCCCGCCCCCCCAATCCAGCCCTCTGCATCCCTAGATGGCGTCCTGATTCATCGGCCGCCCCACTACACCAATCCGAGGCACTGTGTATTCTGTCAAGGCACATGTTCCCGCGCCCTGCGCATCCGTCACCAACCCCGCATGCCGACTCGCGTGGCGGAAATGGCAGGCGTAGTGGGTGAGCTAAAGGTAAAATGGCAGTTACCCCGGCTCGCGCGTGGGCACCCTAATGGTTTCCCGTGGACGTGGGCGTCCCCTGGTTCACGATGTAAACGACGCATGCCATCTGAGTGTCAAAGATATCATGGGAAGCCTGGGGGCTGGCCTAGGTCTAGATTAATGAAGAAGCAAAGAAGATCTCAACGACACTACATCAATCTCGGCAAGTTCAAACACGAGCACCTGTGCATTTGTTGGGCCTTCCCCAATGATGCCTAGCGGCATGTATGGACCAGGCCCGGGGGCTCCTGTCGGTGCAACAAACATGTGTGTTTGCCGCCCTGACTTATGCACAGGTGTGCGACAAATCATACATCAAGTATCAATGCTTAACACAAAATAAGCCAGAGAAACCGCTCTTTGTGAGATAAAGGAGCTCACTAAGGACACCAAACCAACCAAAGGGTTCCCAGGAAGGCCTCCCTTGTCGGGAAAGCAGGGCCGGTGGGGTCGAGGCTGCGCCTAGGACCAAGGCCAAGCCACCCCAGTAGGGTCTCTGGGCCGCCAAGGCCAAGACAAAACCCCAAGCCAAAGGACCCGCCAGGCTCCGTGCCGGCAAACCTCCACCGCTCCACCTCATCAAACACCAGTCACTAGTTGGTGCAGTGTCAAGCTCTCGAGTGGCTAGGTGGATCCTGTCATGCATGTGGCAGCCTGCTGGAGAAGAGATTACCTTTAATGACACCCGTCCAAGAGGCGTGTCATGCAAATAAGTGGTAGATATGCAAGCGGTGCAGAAACCTTGCTGGGGTTACCTCTCCATGCGACACCTAGCAGTGCATTTAATGCACCTTGTCCTAACTGCCAGAGTTACGTATGATAGCACTTTTAGCTATCTAATCATATTATAATGACTGTTTTGCCACTATGGTCGCCCCTTAAGTTATAAAAGGAGGCCCGAGGCAACCTAGCAAAGGATTCAACCTTTTGATCCCCCAATGCTTGTACGCGCATAGCTGCTCTCCCCGAGGCACCCTTGCCGGGCTTCAGCGCTCCGTGTCTTTATGTTCCTACAGATCAATCCATCAAAGCAGGAGTACGGTATTACGCTGCTCAGTGGCCTGAACCTCAGTAAAAGATAGTTATCATCACCGCGCTGCCCTACTGCATCTGCTCTTTGTGCAATGTGATCATCCCCAGCCGAACCACAAAGGGGCCTCTTGGTCCCATAGGTGATCATGATCAACCACGATAGGAGCCATCAGAACGAAACACAACTTCCACCATTCATTTTCTGAGAGAGAACCACCTACTCATGTGTTGAGATCAAGAGATTCCATTCCTACCATTTGAACCTTGATTTCTAGCCTCTTCAAGTTGCTTTCCACTCCAATCCTTCTCCTACCCAAGCCAAATCTGTGAGAGAGAGATTGGGTATTTAGGAGACTATCATTTCAAGCACAAGAGCAAGGAGTTCATCACCAACACAACATCTATTACCTTTTGGAGAATGATGTCTCCTAGATTGGTTAGTTGTCACTTGGGAGCCTCCAAGATCATGTGGAGTTGAACCAAGGAGTTTGTAAGGGCAAGGAGATCGCCTACTTCATGAAGATCTACCCAAGTGAGGCTAGTCCTTCATGGACGTAAGCCATGGAGGAATAGACAAGGTTGCTTCTTCGTGGACCCTTCGTGGGTGGATCCCTCCATGGACTCACGCAACCATTACCCTCCGGGGGTTGAAGTCTTCATCAACATGGACGTACGATACCACCACCTATCGGAACCACACAAAAAATCTTCATGTCTGCATTGTGTTTGCAGTTTCCAACTCCCATCCCTTTTACTTTCTTGCACTTGCATGCTTTATCTTTTCCGCTGCTCATACTCTTGGTGTGCTTGTGTAAATTGCCTCTCATGCACCTTACTATGTGCTAAACTCAACCTTAACTTAAAGAATCTTAAAAACTGCAACTTTTTCTAGTTATGGCTCTAATCACCCCCCTAGACCCGTCTTCTCTATCTTTTAATTGGTATGAGAGCATTGGTCTCCATTGCTTTGGTTTAATCACCATTGGAGGAAGATGGTTGAGTCTACGTTTGGGTGTATTAGACATAGAGTTCCTATCCTTGATGGGGAGTTTTATGGTGCTTGGAATACTGAAATGCTTGGTATTTTCAATGAATATAATTTGAGCAAGTATATTCTTAACCCTTATGTGCCTCCTATTGATCCTTTGCATCCAATCCCCGATGAAGAACTTGACATGCTACGTAATCTTAGAACTGTCAATCTCATTTTTAGAGGATTGCCTAGAAATGTGCTAAGGCTTATGCAAAACTTTGAGTGTGCATACATTATGTGGAGTGACCTTGAAAAACACTATCCCAATTAATCCTTAAAGAATCCTAGTGATCCAAAGTTTGATGAAAATCTATTTGAGCTTCGCGACCTTATGCGTGCTAAGGGCGATGTTGGAACTATTAGCAACATTATCATGGAAACCATTAGAATAAACTCACAAACTTGCACATTGTCATGATCATAAATCTAATGAATCACTTGACCTGGGTGATGATGATATGCATGATGATCATGATGTTGAGCATGGCTATTATGATGAAGACGAAGAATTCGACATCGAATATGAGAAGACTATGAGAAATCTTAGTCTCATGGCAAATCTTAGGAATTACATGGCCGAGGGAAAAGAGTGGATTCTCAATAGTGGATGTACCGATCGCATGACCGGAGATAGAGACGTGTTTCGTGAGCTTGCATAAAATGATGGTCCACGCAAGTATGTGACTTTTGTAGACAACTCCAAAGGTAAGGTACTTGCCCTTGGTAAGGTGGACATATCCAATGATAGCTCTATTGAAAATGGTATGCTCGTTGAATCTCTTGGTTACAGTCTTCTTTCTGTATCTAGACTAGCTGACTTTGGTTTCAATGTTCTATTTACCGAAGTAGATTGCCAAGTGTTCCATCGAGATAATCATAACATGGTCTTTACCGGTATCCGTAGAGGTGATCTATACATTGTTGATTTCACTAAATGTGCCCAACCTCGTACTTGTCTTATTGGAAAATCTTCTAAAGGTTTGCTATGGCATAGAAGACTAGGACTTGTTGGCATGTGAAATCTTGATAAACTTATTAAAGGATATCATATCCTTGGTGTTAAAGATGTTATATATGACAAGGATATACTTTGTAGTGCTTGCCAAGCAGGAAAACAAGTTGGAGTAAGTCATCCCATGAAGAACATCATGACCACAAGAAGACCAGTCGAGCTACTTCATATGGATTTCTTTGGTCCCAACGCTTACAAGAGTCTTCATGATAACTCTTTCGATTTAGTCATTGTTGATGATTTTTCCAAATTTTCGTGGGTGTTCTTTCTTGATGATAAGTCCCAGGTACAAAATATCTTCAAGAACTTCGCTAGGAAGGCCCAAAACCAATTTGAAGTGAAGATCAAGAAGGTTCGAAGCCACAACGGAATGGAGTTCAAGAACGCCAATGCAAATACCTTTCTTGACGAAGAAGGCGTCTCTCATGAGTTCTCCGCTACATACGCACCTCAACAAAATGGAGTTGTTGAGAGGAAGAACCGTACCCTTACTGAGATGGAAAGAACGATGCTAGATGAATACAAGATACCAAAACACTTTTGGGCGGAAGCGGTTGAGACATCTTGTCTTGCTACAAATCGACTTTATCTTCACAAGCTTCTTCGCAAGATGGCATACGAGCTGCTCACCGGTAACAAACCTGAAGTTGGATACTTTCGAGTATTTGGCTCAAAGTGTTACATTCTTGATAAGCATCGTAGTTCAAAATTTGCACCTAAATCTCATGAAGGTTTCATACTCGGTTACAGATCGAACTCTCACACTTATCGTGTCTCACTACAAAAAACTTACACTTCCGTGATGATACGTGTTTGTCACAGTAGGTCACGTTTTATGTCATGCTTGTACATCCATGACGATTTTATGACAGAATCAAGATAGTCATACATGTGCTGTCGTAGAAGTGTTCCATGAAAATACCAAAATTATCATCACGGAAGTGTCCACTTCCATGACGATAAATGGCGCATCATGGAAGTCTTTTTGTCAAGGGTAACCGACACGTGGCATCGACCATAACGGGTCGCCGTTAAGCTATCGGGTTCCGGTTTGGATCCGATAGCCTATTGACAACCCAGACCAATGGGGATTTTCCACGTGTAAAATTCTCATTCGCCGGAGGATACACGTGTCAACTCAGAGTTGGGACAGATGTCATCACTACAATGGGCAGAACACGCCTATGATACGTGAACACGTGGCATAGCCCAACAGGGGCCCATTTAGGTTTAAAAGCCGGCCCAGGAAAAGGCCCACAAGATTTCGCCAGATCTAATGGGTCGGCCCATTAACAACCTAACATTTTCTGGACCAAATTATGGCCCACATCATATACGACCCGTTAAAAGACTGCAATATTCTGGGCCAGTTTACGGCCCATATCAGATCTGGCCCATTAACAACTGTCGGTGCAACAAACATTCACGTTTTCTGACCGGACTCATGCACAGGCATGCTAACGGTCATACATTCAGCACCAATGCATGACACAAGGTCAAGCCAGAAAAACCGCTCTTCATGAGATCAAGGAGAGCATTAAGAAGAACAAGATAGATGTGAGCTGATACGTCTCCAATGTATCTATAATTTTTGCTTGTTCCATGCTGTTATATTATCATTCTTGGATGATTTACAATCATTTTATAGCAACCTTATATGATTTTCTGGGACTAACCTATTGACATAGTGCCTAGTGTCAATTGTTGTTTTTTGCCTGTTTTTTACTTCGCAGAATATCAGTACCAAACGGAGTCCAAATGCAGCGAAACTTTTTGGAGATTTTTTTGGACCAGAAGACACAACATGGGCCAAAGAAGTACCAGAGGGGAGGCCCGAGGTGGGCACAACCCACCTGGGCGTGCCCAGGGGGGTTGTGCCCCCCTCGGTGGCCTCCTGCACCGCCTCTTCGCCCTATAAATCCCCAAATATTCCAAAAACCCTAGGGGAGTCGACGAAACACAATTCCAGCCGCCGCAAGTTCCAGAACCACGAGATCCAATCTAGACACCATCACAGAGGGGTTCATCATCCTCATTGGTGCCTCTCCGATGATGCGTGAGTAGTTCATCATAGATGTACGGGTCCGTAGGCAGTAGCTAGATGGCTTCCTCTGTCTCTTTTGATTCTCAATACAATGGTCTCTTGGAGATCTATTTGATGTAACTCTTTTTTGCGGTGTGTTTGTTGGGATCTGATGAACTTTGAGTTTATGATCAGATCTATATCCATGAATATTATTTGAGTCTTCTTTTGATCTCTTATATGCATGATTATTTATAGCCTCATATTTCTTCTTCGAATCTTTGGTTTAGTTAGGCCAACTAGATCGATTTTTCTTGCCATGAGAAGAGGTGCTTCGTGATGGGTTCGATCATGCGGTGTTCTTTCCCAGTGACAGACAGGGCAGCAAGACACGCATGTATCGTTGCTATTAAGGATAAAAAAATGGGGGCTATTCCTACATGAATAGATCTTGTCTACATCATGTCATCGTTTCCATGAACTTAATACACTAGATGCATGCTGGATAGTGGTCGATGTGTGGAGTAATAGTAGTAGATGCAGGCAGGAGTCGGTCTACTAATCTTGGACGTGATGCCTATATATTGATCATTGCCTTGGATATCGTCATAATTATTCAATCTTCTATCAATTGCCCAACAGTAATTTGTTTACCCACTGTATGCTATTTTCTTGAGAGAAGCCACTAGTGAATTCTACGGCCCCCGGGTCTATTCTTTATGATATTTGCTTTGAGATCTATTTTTATTTGCTTTTGTTTTCAGATCTATTATTCCAAAAACCCAAAAATACCTTGCTGCATTTTTTTGTTACTTATTTTATTTCGCGTTTTATCGAGATCTATTTATCCAATCTACACAATTTTTATCCCGTCAACTTGACAATTTCTGGCACCGTTACCCGTAAAGGGATTGACAACCCCTCATATGTGTCAGGTTGCAAGTATTTGTTCTTTGTGTGCAGGTACCATTTACATAGTGTTGCTTGGTTCTCTTACTGGATTGATATGTTGGTTTTATAACTGAGGGAAATACCTACCGTAGTTGTGCTACATCATCCCTTCCTCTTTGGGGAAATACCGACGTAGTTCAAGCGACATCAATAGGAATTTCTGGCACCGTTGCCGGGGAGACATCATCAACATCTATCAGGTTCCTAATCACAAATCTCATCTCCTTGCAATTTACATTATTTGCCATTTGCCTCTCGTTTTCATCTCCCCCACTTCACAAAAATTTGCCGTTTTATTCGCCCTCTTTTTTGTTCCCCTTTTTCTCGTCAGATCTATCTTTTTGTGTGTGATCTTGTTTGCCTACTTTGTCTCTATGGCTAGCATGACTACTCCTCCTTTGTCACTAGATTTTGAAGTTTTATACTTCAAGCAAAAACATGGAGAAAATTTGAAAGATGCTTGGTATAGGCTGGAATCTTATCACATTTGCAATCTAAAAGGGGATGCAAAGATTTTGCTTCAAACTTTTTATATAGGATTAACTTTGCATCATAGACAACTTTTGGATTTTGCCACTAAAGGGAACTTTATTGAGCTTGATGCTAATACTGCCTATGAGATCCTAGAGGGAATTTTAGGAATTCCATCTACCAAAAAGGGGATTTCTTTTACTCAAGAAGGGGCTCAAATTTTAGACAAGTTAAGTGATTTGCATAAACATTTGGTTGAGTTGCAAAAATATAATGATCCTCTTAAACATATCAGTGGGAACCTCAATTGCATGAATACTTTGATTACTCTTTGCAATAAGCATTTGGATATTTTAGATCTCAAGATGACCTCTTTATTGGAAAATCTTGGCAAGCGTAAAGAGCCTCCCGGGTTTGAAAATGCCCTTACAAAAGTTGCAAAAACTAAAGATGACAATACTTGAATCTAAGCATTAAGCCTAGCTAGGGGCATAAAACGATAGCGCTTGTTGGGAGGCAACCCAACGAATAAAATTTATTTTTGCATTTTTTCTTTCTATTCTTGAGTGTTTGCACATTTATGACTCTTTGATGATTGTGTTTTTTATGTATTAATTAGTGTTTGTGCCAAGTAAAGCCTTTGGGATAGCTTTGGTGATAGTTGACTTGATCCTGTTGAAAAACAGAAACTTTTGCGTCTAATAAGAGAAATCTTTAAATTCATAGAAGAGACAAAAATTCTGCATATTTTACACAAGATTGATATACAAATTTCCTCTGTTGTCCTAATGTTTCAGAATTTTTGGAGTTACAGAAGTATGAGAACGATTCGCATCTTTACAGACTATTCTGTTTTTGACAGATTCTATTTTCTTTGCATTATGTGCTTATTTTGATGAATCTATGGATTGTATCGGGGGGGTATAAGCCTTGGAAAAGTTAGAATACAGTAGACATAATGGAATAACAAAATTTGAATGGGTTTTCTACAGTACTTAAAGTAAAGATTGGTTTTCTTATAGTAACGGATCTCATGAAGGTTTTGTTAAGTTTTGTGTGATTGAAGTTTTCAAGTTTTTGGTGACATCACGATGGATGAAGGAATAAGGAGTGAAAAGAGCCTAAGCTTGGGGATGCCCCATGGCACCCCAAGTTAATATTCAAGGAGAACCAAGCAACTATGCTTGGGGATGCCCCGGAAGGCATCCCCTCTTTCTTCTAACGACCATCGGTATTTTACTTGGAGCTATATTTTTATTCGTCACATATCATGAGTTTTGCTTGGAGCTTCTTGTATTATATGAGTCTTTGCTTGTTTTGCTTTTCATTTTGTCACAATTATACCTACTGTACACACCTATTTTAGAGAGCCAAAATTATGCTATGATTTGTTAGAACTGCTCTATATGCTTCACTTAAATTTTTTGAGCTATGGAATTGCTCTAGTGCTTCACTTATATCTTTTTGAGCATGGTGTGCTTTAATATTTTTGAAGGAATGCTCTCGTGCTTTGCTTAGATTTATTTGA
Source organism: Thinopyrum elongatum (assembly GCA_011799875.1). Lineage (NCBI taxonomy): Eukaryota > Viridiplantae > Streptophyta > Magnoliopsida > Poales > Poaceae > Thinopyrum > Thinopyrum elongatum. The sequence goes on from CM022298.1 coordinate 298,691,531, forward strand.
TATTTAGTAAATTTTTGAAGAAATTCTCTCATGCTTCACTTATATTATTTTGAGAGACGAAAAATTTTATGCTCATGTTCTTCACTTAGAATTGTTTGAGCTTGTCAAAAGCAATTGCAATATATGAAATTAGTCCCAAAGTGATAGATATTCAAGAGATATGTAATAAAAACTTTCATGAAGATCATTGGACGAAATAAACTTGATTCTTTGTAATAGTTTTGAGATATGATGATAGTGATATGTGAGTCAGTTTGTGAGTAGTTATGCTTTAGTAAGAATATTGGTGTTAAGGTTTGTGATTCCCTATGCAAGCACGAAAGTCAATAGTTATGCAATGAAATTATCCTACTTGTGGTGCATTATTCGGTGTTAGTTATGCTTAATGCTCGCTTATGTGATTTTTTGTTTCTTGGTTGGTTGCTTCTCAATCTTTTTGCTAGCCTCCACTTGTACTAAGTAGAAATACTATTTGTGCATCCAATATCTTTAAAATCAGTTTTGCCATATGAGTCCACCATACCTACCTATATGCAGTATTTCCATGCCGTTCTAAGCAAATTTGTATGTGCCATCTCTAATTTTCAAAATAAATTTCCTTTTTGTGTGCTCGTACCGCTCATGAAGCGGCACGGGGTGGCCAATATTTTCCATGCTAGATGTGTTATTCTCAAGATGAGTGTTTATTCACTTGTCATTACATGAGAGTGCGGCGGTAATAGGGATGCCTAGTCCTGAAATGAAAAAGAAATTTACTTTATGTTGTCAAATAATAAATTCCTTGGAAAGTGTTGGTATGGACGGTACCCGTGGATATGGCTAGCCGTGGAATGTGAAAGAATGGTGGAAGAAGGAATAAACTTTATTTTCTATTTGGGAACCGCCTATGATATATTTAGCAAGGAAAGTGTAGGGAATTACTCGGTCATTTTCGTTGACGGGAAAAGTATGCCTCTAAAAAAAAATATCTCTCAATTTAAGCTTTGAGCTCTGGCACCTCTACAAATCCCTACTTCCCTCTGCGAAGGGCCTATCTATTTACTTTATTCAATTTTATTTTTATTCGAGTCTCCATCTTCTCTTGCAAAGCACCAACTAAGGGGCACTATGATCATACTTGAGCATTGGATGTAGCTAATATGCGAGTGTGTTTCATGAATGGATCACTGATTGAGCATGATGGGCTAGGGATAACTCTCTTTAGTGTTGATATTTTGAAAGACATGGTTGCTTGTTGATATGCTTGAGTATTGAAACCTTCATGTCAAAACTAGACTATTGCTTTGAACCAAATAAAAGTCCAAATGTCCATGCTACAAAAGAAAAGAATATGTGATGAACATGTTAGGCAGCATTCCACATCAAAAATTCTGTTTTTATCATTTACCTACTCGAGGACGAGTATGAATTAAGCTTGGGGATGCTGATATGTCTCCAATGTATCTATAATTTTTGCTTGTTCCATGTTGTTATATTATCATTCTTGGATGTTTTACAATCATTTTATAGCAACTTTATATCATTTTTTGGGACTAACCTATTGACATATTGCCCAGTGCTAGTTGCTGTTTTTTGCTTGTTTCTTACTTTGCAGAATATCAGTACCAAATGGAGTCCAAACACAGCAAAACTTTTGGAGAATTTTTTTGGACCAAAAGACACAACATGGGCCAAAGAGGTACCAGAGGGGAGGCCCGAGGTGGGCACAACCCACCTAGGCGCGCCCAGCGGGGTTGTGCCTCCCTCGGTGGCCTCCCGCACCACCACTTCGCCCTATAAATCCCCAAATGTTCCAGAAACCCTAGGGGAGTCGACGAAACACAATTCCAGCCACCGCAAGTTCAAGAACCACTAGATCCAATCGAGACACCATCACGGAGGGGTTCATCATCCTCATTGGTGCCTCTCCGATGATGCATGTGTAGTTCATCATAGACCTACGGGTCCGTAGGCAGTAGCTAGATGGCTTCCTCTCTCTCTTTTGATTCTCAATAAAATTGTCTCTTGGAGATCTATTTGATGTAACTCTTTTTTGTGGTGTGTTTGTTGGGATCCGATGAACTTTAAGTTTATGACTATATCCATGAATATTATTTGAGTCTTCTTTTGATCTCTTATATGCATGATTATTTATAGCCTCATATTTCTTCTTCGAAACTTTTGTTTAGTTAGGCCAACTAGATCGATTTTTCTTGCCATGGGAAGAGGTGCTTTGTGATGGGTTCGATCAAGTCGTGTTCTTTCCAAGTGATAGAAGGGCCAGCAAGACACACATGTATCATTGCTATTAAGGATAACAAGATTGGGCTATTCCTACATGAATAGATCTCGTCTACATCATGTCATCGTTCTTATTGCATTACTCCGTTTTTCCATGAACTTAATACACTAGATGCATGCTGGATAGCAGTCGATATTTGGAGTAATAGTAGTAGATGAAGGCAGGAGTGGGTCTAATAATCTTGGACATGATGCCTATATATTGATCATTGCCTTGGATATCGTCATAATTATTCGATCTTCTATCAGTTGCCCAACAGTAATTTGTTTACCCACCGTATGTTATTTTCTTGAGAGAATCAACTAGTGAAATCTACGGCCCCCGGGTCTATTCTTTATCATATTTGCTTTGACATCTATTTTTAGTTGCTTTTATTTTCAGATCTAATATTCAAAAAACCCAAAAATACCTTGCTGCACTTTTTTGTTATTTATTTTATTTTGGGTTTTTTCGAGATCTATTTATCTAATCTACACAATTTTTATCCCGTCAACTTGACAATTTCTGGCACCGTTACCCGTAGAGGGATTGACAACCCCTCATAAGCGTTGGGTTGCAAGTATTTGTTCTTTGTGTGCAGGTACCGTTTATATAGTGCTGCTTGGTTCTCCTACTGGATTGATACCTTGGTTTCATAACTGAGGGAAATACCTACCGTAGCTGTGCTGCATCATCCCTTCCTCTTTGGGGAAATACCGACGTAGTTCAAGCGACATCATGAGCCACCTTGGAGGCCCTCCCTTGCCGGGTAGGAGAGCCTGGCCAGGTCGAGGCCGCCCCCAAGGAAAATTCCAGATCCGCCCCGGCAGGCTTGCCGGGGACGCCAAGATCAAACCCCCGGCAAGCTCCTTCAACAAGGAACCTTCACCAAGATGCCACCACTCCACCTCACCGCACCCAAGTCACTAATCGATGCAGTGTCAATGTGTAAAGCAACCAGGTGGATCCTATCAAGCACGTGGCAGCATCAAGGAGAAGAGATTAGCTTTATTGACACCCATCTAGGAGGCATGTCAAGCTGATAAGAAGAGGCAGATAAGCGGCGTGATAGGCTTGCCAGGATTCGCCCTCGGCATGACACCTAGCAGTGCATTTAATGCACTTTGTCCTAACTGCCAGAGTTAGGTATGATAGCACTGTTAGCTATCTAATCACACCCAAATAACTGTTTTGCCACTGTGGTTGCCCCTTAACCTATAAAAGGAGGCCCGAGGCAACCTAGCAAAGGGTTCAAACATTTGCCACCCCACAACACTTGTAAGCTCATGTCGCTCTCCCCGAGGTACCTTGCCAGGCTAGAGCGCGTCGAGCCGTCGTGTTCCTCCATATCAATCCACCACAGCAGGAGTAGAGTTTTACGCTGCAAAGCGGCCTGAACCTGGCTAAAGAGAGAGAGTCCATTGCCGTGCTGTCCCCTATTGCTTCTGCTCTTTGTGCAATGCGGCCGTCCCCATGCCAAACCACAAAGGGGCACCCCTGCCCCATAGGTGATCATGCTTCCACGCCGACATCTTTGGTGCACCAAGTAGGGGGCGTCGCTTGTGCGAACCTGAAGCAGTATCCAACACGTCGATCTTCGTCGACCTTCATCATCCATGGCTCCCAAGAAGAAGAGCAGAGCCAGAGCGCATCTTTCCTCCTCGAGGGCTTCGTTACCCGTGGTTGCGGACGCGGCCGGCGAGGCGAGTGGTGCTACTAACACTCCCTCCACGGCTGGGACAGGGACTGGGGCCGCGGGTGCGCCCCAGCCCCTTCAGCATGCTGCCGATCAAGCTCCCGCCGGTACGGGTCATGGAGACGCTCAGCTTCCTCCTGCTCATCCCACCGGCAAGCTCAACCAACGCAATGTTGATGCCCGCTCCGGTGCGAGCCAAAATCCACTGGCCGCGTTGCCCGGAGGGGCGGAGATAGGGCGTACGTTCCATCCCGCATCGGGCGAGCACAACGACACCCCGAACGGTGCCGTTGGGCCCCAGCGACCATGCCCGCACGGGAAAGGCCCTGCCGATCAAGAGCCTGGTCATCAAGAATAGCTCCGACCATGTCAGGTCCCTTTAGCAACAGGCCCGAGGCGACAAGAGCCCGATGGTGCTCGTTCTGGTTCATCCAGGAGTCGAGCGGTGTCGCGCTCTGCCCCACACCATGCCAGAGACGCCGGCTGAAGCGGTCGCGAGAGCTCAGCTGCTGCTGGACTTCCCTCCGGCCGCAGACAGGATGGATGAATGGAGAGCTACCATCCAAAGTCTCCTCGGTTTCGCTGAGGTCAACAAGTCATCGTGCGCGGAGTCATCACGATGCTCGCGGATGACACCAGCAACTCCCACTGGTGACCAAGATGGGAGGACCGCGCTCATGGTGCAGACGCCGCCGCGGCAACTCTCCCAAGAGCAGCCCCGCTGAACACAGCGGCCACCAGACGACGATGATTGTGATGAGGCATCAATGGCCTCATCTGATCCACAACTCTGGCGAGACCAACGTCAAGTATTGAGGGAAAGGAAGAAGGAAGACGCCCATGTCACAACTGAGCGACACCGTGAGACACGCCGTCAGTCCGATAGGCATAATCGTGCCGATGTCGACGAGCCCGCTCGCATTGTTGGCGGGTACCTACCTTACGAGGTAGGCTGCCCGGCCTTCACTCGCGAGCTACGACAAGTCCAGTGGCCATCATCTCGCACCTTCAAGCCTGACTTGCTGGAAAAGTACGATGGGAAGCTGAACCCAGCAGAGTTTTTGGGCATCTACACGATTTCCCTGCAAGCCGCCAAGGGAAGGGATGAGAAAGTGCTTGCCAACTACTTCCCGCTGGCCCTCAAGCCGAACATGAGGTCCTGGATAGTGCACCTACTAGAGGATTCCATTTCCTCCTGGGCCGACCTGTGCAACGAGTTCGTGGGCACCTTCACGGGTGGCCATCAAGAACCAGGGCAGCCCAGTGATCTACAGACCCTCCTACAAAAAGAGGGAGAGAGTTTGTGCAAGTATTTGCAGAGGTTCAGCCGAGTGCATCGCAACATTCCAAAGATACACCCAGCAGCTGTGATTGCCGCATTTCATATGAATGTACGCAACCGCAGAATGTGGGCTAAGATGAATGTCCAGTTGCCTAAGACCGTCAGTGAGCTCTACACACTGGCAAATAAGTGTGCTCGTGCTGAAGAAGGGAGGAGACTTCCCGGGGAAGAGGTTGGTGTCGAAGTCGATTCGGAGGACGACGATGGCACTACCGCACCCTGGAAGAAGAACAGGAAATGCAACAAGAAGCGGAAGGAGAAGGCAGTGATGGCCGTTGAGAGTACTGGTGATCTCAGCGGCAGCAAGAAGGCAAAAATTGAGACGCCCGGAAAGGAAGCTGCTACATGTGCTGATTACCGGGCGGCAGCGGCTGCTGAAAAAAACGGCAAGTCTGACGGGCCGTACTGCAAGATCCATAGGACCAAGGGTCATGATCTCCAAGATTGCAAGCAAGTTGACCAGTTGGTGGAGAAACAGAAAGATGAGTGTGAAAGGCGCGACATGGAGAAAAACCAGAATGGTATTGGCGGGAAGGGCCGTGGTGGTCGTAACGGGCACTGCGGCAAGGCTGATCAGCAGAAAGAAAAACCCGCCAGAGGCCGTGAGAGGAAAGAAAATGAAGAAGACAACGAAGAGGAAGATGATGAATCCAGTGAACAGGAGTTCCAGAAAGTTACTGAGGCAATGTGCATTGACGGGGGCGCATCTTTGCACTCCTCTCACCGCCAGCTCAAGTAGTAGGAACGTGAGGTTAATGTAGCAGAACCAGTAGCAAGCGCTCGAGAACCACTCAAGTGGTCCCGCACACCCATCATCTTTGACATTGAGGATCATCCAGACCGCACCACTGTGGTAGGATGTTTGCCATTGTTGGTTTCACCAACAATCCGCAACCTCAAGGTCACTAAGATGTTGGTTGATGGTGGGGCGGGATTGAATTTGATTTCTCTGGGTGTGCTGAAGAAACTCCAGATTCCAGATGAGGACTTGAAGCAGACTGGCACTTTCCAAGGAATCAACCAAGGAAGGAGCCAGTCGAAGGGAAAGATTACCTTGCCGGTAACATTTGGCGGGGAAATAAACTTTAGGACAAAGAAGATTGTGTTCGATGTTTTTGAGCTTCCCCTGCCATTCAATGGGATTCCTGGCCGGCCAGCTCTGACCAAGTTCATGGCAGCGTCCCACTACGCCTACAACACTTTGAAGATGCCTGGTCCTATGGGAGTCATCACCATCCCATCAGACAAGAAAGATGCAGTTATCTGTGTGGATAAAATGTATAGAGATGCGGTTGCAGCAGAGGCTGTCGGGGCCCCAACTCCCGCCAAGAGGGAGAAGAAAGTCAAGGAAACCGGCAAGGACTCCGATAAGGACACCGGGAAGTGCATCTCTGCAGAGTATGCCGCACTCGACAGCGACTTGCCAAAAAGTTCAACTAGCAAGAGATCACATGTTGCTCCCCCGACAACCAAGAAAGTTTTGGCGCAGTACGATGGCACTGATGGTACCGTCACCATTAGTGCTACCCTTGTGACAAATAGGAAATAATGCTCGTTACCTTCCTGTGGGCGAATGTCGATGTGTTTGCCTGGCAACCATCTGGCATCCCTGGTGTTCCCAGGGAGGTAATCGAGCACCACCTTGCTATCTGTCCTCATGCCCGCCCCATCAAGCAAAAAGTCAGAAAGCAGGCCTTGGAAAGACAGCAATTCATTGCCAAGGAGATCAAGAAGCTAGAGGCTGCAGGTTTGGTCCGAGGAGTACTGCATCCAACTTGGTTAGCTAATCCAGTGGTGGTGCGCAAGGCTAATGGGAAGTGGAGACTTTGTATCGACTTCACTGACCTAAACAAGGCCGTCCCGAAGGATCCCTTTCCCTTGTCGAGCATTGATCAGATTGTTGATTCCACCTCTGGATGTGACTTGCTCTCCTTCTTGGATGCGTACTCTGGGTACCACCAGATCTTCATGGCCAAGGAAGACGAAGAAAAGGCCGCCTTCATCACCCCATGTGGCATGTACTGCTTTGTGCGTATGCCCTTCGGGCTGAAGAATATTGGTTCTACATTCGCAAGGGCCATGCAGATTGGGTTCGAGCCGCAGCTACACAGGAACATTGTAGCTTACATGGATAATATCATGGTCAAAACCAAGGACAAATCTTCACTCATAGAGGATTTAGAAGAAACCTTTGCAAACTTGCGGAAGATTAACCTGAAGCTTAATCCGGAGAAATGTGTGTTTGGCGTTCTGTCCGGCAAGCTTCTTGGGTTCTTTGTGTGTCAGCGAGAGATAGAAGCCAACCCCGACAAGATCAAAGCAATAGAGAAAATCCAAGCCCTGAAGACAGTTAAGGATGTGAGATGCCTGACTGGCTGTGTAGCCGCACTGAGCAGGTTCATTTCTAAATCTGCTGAGCGCGCCTTGTCGTTCTTCAAAATTATGAAGAAGGTTGGTCCATTAAAATGGACTCCACGGGCCGAGGCTGTGCTGCAGGATTTGAAGGCTTACCTTTCTTCTGCTCCAACCTTGGTCGCACCCAAGCCACAAGAGCCATTGCTGCTATACCTGGCGGCAACCAATCAAGTGGTTAGTGTAGCCTTAGTAGCACAGAGGGAAGTGGACAGCGGAGAAGCTACTGCGGCAGAACCAGCCAGTGTTGGGCCAGCTTTATCCCCGGCAAGACCTGCCGGCGGTGACGGAGGGGGACCACAGAGCAGCGCTGACGAAGAGGAGGGGTGGCAAGGAAGAAAATGGTGCAGCGACCAGTTTAGTTTGTTAGCTCCCTCTTGCAGGGAGCGAGATCAAGGTACTCTGGTGTCCAAAAATTAATCTTCGGCCTCCTCATGGCCTCGAGGAAGCTGCGCCATTACTTTCAAGCACATGAGATCACCATTGTGGCTCGCCTCCCACTGCAGCGGATCATGAGGAACCTCGAAGCCACCGGCAGGATAGTAGAATGGGCTCTAGAGCTGTCAAGTTTTTCCCTAAAATTTGAGAGCACAACAACTATCCAAAGCGGAGCACTAGCTGAATTCATAGTAGAGTGGACGCCGACGCCTGACGAAGAGACCGTGGAAACTGCCCTCCCCGGCAAGGAGGCCCCTAAGGAATGGATCATGTACTTTGACGGTGCTTTCTCGCTCCAAGGTGCTGGCGAAGGAGTATTACTCGTTGAGCCCACCGGAGAACACCTCAAGTACGTCGTCCAAATGCATTTCCCCAGGTAAGACGCCACCAACAACATGGCAGAATATGAAGGGCTCCTTGCTGGGCTCCGGCTTGCTGTCGAATTGGGAATCAAGAAATTAATCATACACGGTGACTCCCAGCTTGTTGTGAAGGAGATGAACAAAGATTATCAGTGCCCGCTGATGGAAGGCTAATTGGAGGAGCTGAGGAAGCTGGAAGAGCACTTCGACGGGCTACAAACAGAGCACGTACCACGTGCAGAAAACAGCATCGCTGATCACCTGTCGAAGTGCATTGCGCAGAAGCTTCCTATGGAACCAGGCACTTTTGTGCTCCACCTCACCCAACCAACAGTCTCTCCGTCAGCCATGGCTAGAAAAAGAAGGAAGCTCAACATTGGTAAGCATTTCCTAGCAGAGCTCCCTGGAGCCGCTGGTGAACAGGCTGCCGGAGGAGATCCTGTGCTGGATGGAGAGCCGCACTCTCAAGCAAAATCCAAGGTTCTTGCCATTGAGGAAAGTGCTTCCACAGCTGAAGAGATGCCTTTGGTCCTTGTCGTCGAGCCTCAGGATCCGGTATGGGCACAACACATAGTCCAAGTCTTGCATACTGGAGAACTTCCTGATGATCCAGAGAAATCTAAGAGAGTAGCCCGACAATCGAGTATGTACCAGTTTGTGGACAACGTTCTGTACAGAAAGAGGTTGAACGTCGTGAAGTTGAAGTGCATCAGTCAAGAGGATGGACTAGAGCTATTGGCGGAGATACATGGAGGCGCGTGTGGCTCACATCTGGGATCAAGAGCACTTGTTAGGAAAGCTTTCCGGCAAGGATTCTACTGGCCCACCGCCCTCCAGGATGCAACTGAGCTCATCACCAAGTGTGAGGCATGCCAGTTCCACTCCAAAAATATCCATCAGCCAGCTCAAGCCTTGCAGACCATCCCTTTGTCCTGGCCTTTCGCGGTCTGGGGGCTCGACATCTTGGGCCCCTTTCCCCATGCTACCAGGGGCTTTGAGTTCTTGTATGTTGCAATCGACAAGTTTACAAAGTGGCCCGAAGTGGAACCAGTGAGAAAGGTGACGGCGCAGACAGCTATCAAGTTCTTCAAGGGACTGGTGTGTCATTTTGGAGTGCCCAACAGGGTAATCACCGACAACGGCACCCGGTTTACAAGCCGCGCCTTCATGCAGTACATCCAGAGCCTTGGGAGCAAAGTCACTTTCGCCTTCGTTGCCCACCCAAGGAGCAACGAGCAAGCTACGAGGATGAACGCTGAAGTGCTGCGGGGGCTGAAGACAAGAACCTTTGATAGACTACGAAAATGTGGCAAGCGTTGGATTGACGAGTTGCCGGTGGTTCTTTGGTCAATCAAGACGACACCAAATTGAGCTACTGGCCAGACTCTCTTCTCCCCGGTGTACGGGACTGAAGCAGTGCTCCCCACGGAACTCATATACGGGTCGCCTCGGGTAGTTACCTATGATGAAGAAGCGCAAGAGCAGCTACGACATGACGATGCCATGCTCCTCGAGGAGGACCATCTTCGGGCAGCTGTTCATGCTGCACGATACCAGCAAGCCTTGCGCCGCTATCATAGCCGTAGGGTTCACGCCCGGAGCCTTGAGGAAGGTGACCTTGTCCTTAGGCGCGTTCAGTCTGCCAAGGGTTCAAACAAGTTGACACCAAAGTGGGAAGGCCCTTACCAGGTAATATGTGTCACTAGACCTGGCGCAGTCCGTCTGGAGACCGAAGATGGCATCCCGATGCAAAACTCATGGAACATTGAGCATCTTCGTAAGTTCTACCCATAAGGCGCGATTGCCGGGCCTTGCCCCAGCAGCCTGTTTTGTACAAGCATAGTCCCTTGGACTTGTAACCCTTTGTATAAAGCCAGGCGAAGACCCTGTGCAAAGATAATAAAATGAAACGCTGGCATAAAATTTGCATGCATGTTTACTTAAGTATGATTTTGCTATGATGACTAATCTTTTAAGGAGGATCATATGCAGCTGTTTTCTCCCCTGCACTTCTTTTTTGATCAACTGCAAGGCCCCCGCCGTAGATGAACTTCCCGAAAGGAAGAGTGAGAACGAGCCAGCATATTGGTCCCCGTTAGCACTTCTTTATTGGGAGCGATAAGAAGGACAGCAAACGCAGATAAGTTCCCCTCGCCATCCATGATGTGTTCTTGTATGAAAAGCTTGTGCGTAAGGAAACCTTGTCGCTCCCAACATCTGTGCTCCCATCCCTGGATTCGAAGTTTCTTCAGTCAGGTTGGTCGCAATAGCATTTGGAGGGGGGGACTGACGAGGGGCCAGTTTCCATCCACGCTCCTAACCCATCATACAGGGTTTAGTAGCAGTTATGGAAGGGACCGGCAAGATGTCTTGCCATGGAACATTGTTTACTTGAAAGTATTGAGGGATCATTCCTCAGCATGGATATGATACGTGCACAAGTGCCCGGTAGGCATTCTTTTTTCATTAATACGCTGATAAACAAGTAGGAATCATACAGGATACAAGCCTGGATAGAGGGTTACATAATTTGAACTAATGTTTGGCAAATGCCTACATCTTATAATTTGAAAAAAGATAAGTGCCCCATAATGCCTTTCTTGTCCCTCTCCTCCTAGGAATTGCGTCAAGAAGGAAAGAAGGCAAAAGGAGAGCCTGGGTAGAAGCCCAGCCTGACCCCGTCAGGACCCGCGGGACGCAGCCTGACAAGATCGGGAGGGCGCCTCCCAGGCAAGGAAGAAGAGGCCAGGGACGGAGAGAGCGGCTAGGCGATGCCCTTGTCACCACTGCCAGGACGAGAGGAACGTGACAAGAGGGACACCGGCAGGGAAGACAAAGCCGGAGTCCACGAGGAAGCCTGCCGGGGTCCAGCTGGTGGAAGCAGAGTCGACTAGGCCAAGCACCCCCCGGCAGATCGCTCTGCCGGGGTCCAGCTGTAGATGGCGGTGCTGCTGGTGCCTAGCTCACGGTGACGATGCGTCCGGCGCTCAACCGGAGTCTGAACTGGGCTCGGCATCGCCGTCTTCACCGTCAGTGTCATCTTCGTCGCTATCGCTCGAGGAGGAGCTTTCATCATCAGTCGAGCTCTCTACACAGCACCCTAAGCGAGCACCCGAATGCTCGAAGACCTTAATGGAGAGCATATCAGCCTCCATTAGCATAAAATGAAGGACGTGCCCCTCCGCCAAGCTTTGGGCACATGCAAAAGTTTTCCAACCACGCTGGAGAAGCATGACATGAGGTGCGGGGTACTCGACGTCCACCCGCATGTTGCCATTACAGCAACCTCTCATGTGCAACTTCAATCCGTGCGGCTGTTCAACCTCCATCACCCTTGCAAAAGGGCCAGGAAGCCGGAGAGAGCTGTGCGGGGGCTCGTGCAGCCGAACGATGAACTCCAGCACTGTATCTCTGGCATGGCCCTCCATCAGAGCTGGTGCGGCTGGGGGAGGAGCGACTGGAGTACCACTGCGTCCTCCTCGGCCCCGAACACCGCGCCAGCCATGACCACGTCCTATGGCTCCGCCTTGCACACTGGATCCTGCCCCTGTGTCCCCAGCCGGGGCGGGGATGTGGTGTCGATTGGAGGCCATTGTCGCCACCGCCGGAGCTCGAGCGCGCCCTCTTCCCCTCACCATGGTGGGAGAAGGACACGAGAAGAAGAAGGAGAAGATGTGTGGGTGAGCCCTTCCATTCACCTCCGCGCTCCCTTTTATAGCGGTGCGTGGCAGGGGGCTGGCTCCCCACCATCCTGTGGCAACTGCCACGCTTCGCCAATCCGTTTCATCCACGTCACTGACGGCATCCAAATTCGCCGACCGCCCTCCTGCGCCAATCCCTAGCGCCATGCTTTCTGCTATGGCACTCATTCCTGCGCCCTACGCGTCCGCCACCAACCCTATGCAATGCATGGAGCGTATGTGGTAGAAACGGCAGGTGTAGTGGGATGGGTAAAAAGGCAGTTACCCCCCGGATCGCACGCAGACGCTTCAATCAACTTCCCGTGAATGTGGGCATCCCCTGGCCCGTTACGCGGGTAGACCTACGTCGTTCGACACCGCACGACTCGTGGGGAACCCGGGAATTGATTCAATTTCAGGTTAATGAAGAAGCAAGGAAGATCTCAGAAACATGGATCCCGCCACGGCATGGTCAAGGTGCCAGCCTGTGTATTGTTAGGGCCTACCCCAACGATGCCCGGCAGCACGTGTGGGCCGGGCCCGGGGGCTTCTGTCAGTGCAACAATCATTCAGGTTTTCCGACCAGACTCATGCACAGGCATGCTAACGGTCATACAAGGTCAAGCCAGAAAATCCACTCTTCGTGAGATCAAGGAGAGCATTAAGAAGAACAAGATAGCTGTGAGCCACCTTGGAGGGCCTCCCTTGCCGGGCAGGAGAGCCTGGCCAGGTCGAGGCTACCCCCGAGGACAAGTCTAGATCCACCCCGGCAGGCTTGCCGGGGCCGCCAATATCAAACCCCCGCCAAGCTCTTTCAACAAGGAACCTTCACCAAGATGCCACCGATCCACCTCACCGCACCCAAGTCACTAATCGACGCGGTGTCAAGGTCTTAAGAAACTAGGTGGATCCTATCAAGCACGTGGCAGCATCAAGGAGAAGAGATTAGCTCACACATATTTTTATCCCCGTTGAAAACTTCAACCAGTTTGTCATCAATCACCAAAAAGCGGGAGATTGTAAGTGCATCTAGTGCCACCCCTAGTTGGTTTTGGAGTATTGACGACAAACATGGTTGAGGGACTAATGTGTTTGTGAGAATTGCATGATAACACAGGTAGAAGTCCCTCATTGATTCGGTTTTCCTACCAGAGATGACCCCTAAAGATGTATGAAGACATTGAAGACAATGGTGGTTCATGAAGACAATCACGTTGAAGATAATGACGTGTGAAGACATTCACTTGAAGACTATGGAGTGCGAAGACATAGTTTCTTTCGTAGCTATCTTTTCTTCTTTATTGAGTCATAGGAACCACCGAAGTATTAAGTGGGGTCCAAGTGAACAAAGTCAGAAGACTGACGTGATGCTCAACCCAAAATCCTATGTCTTCGAGCGAAGACAATGAGAGCAAATCTTATCTTGAGTTGGATGAGTCAGCTTTGCTTGTAGCCCAAGCCAAGCTGCTGCGTGTGTTTGAAATCCGACCGTTGGACATGTGTCGGTTCCTTAGTGACCCAGGGTCATTTCTGACATATCCTGTCGGGTTGCCTCCTGGCTATAAATAGCCCACCCCTTACACCATAAATTGGTGGCTGCTCAGAGTTAGTGCACGGCTTTTGTCGTTCGAGAGCAACCCACCTCCAAAGCCTTTGAGAGAAAAATCCTTACGAGGACAAAGCCCAAAACACCCAGAGCTAAAGAATGTTAGGCATCACTGAAGTCTTTCTGTCTGCGTGACCTGAAGACTTGTTACACTTGAGGACTGTGTATCCTCCAGCCGGTTAGGCGTCACGTTCTAAAGATCCAAGTGTCATTGTGGATCGCCGGTGAACGGAGTCTATGAAGGTTTGGAAGTCTCCCTTGAAGACTTACCAGAGTGATTGGGCGAGGACTGGGTGTCCTTAGCCCAAGGGGAATAAGGTGAAGACATGGTCTTCTGAGTTCAATCTCAGCCTCCCTAACTAGACGTACAGTTGTCACAACAACTAGAACTGGTCTACCAAATCCTTGTCTTCAACAAGCTACTGGTTCTATCTTCCAACTCCTTTACATTTCAGTTTGTCTTCGTGAAGTCATTGCTTGCTTGCCTGATCTGTTTGACTTCACTGTGCGAAGACTATTACCTGTCTGGCTTCATTCTGTTTTCCATTCCGATCTGAACTACCTAGCTGCTATTAGTCTTCGTGCTTTCATTACAATGCTCACTTGACTATGGTCGGTCTAGAGTAGTCTATCTTCCGCTGCATATCATATACGTTCAATTTGATTGTTTGTCTTCAAAGACCTCGTGTTTTGAAGACTTTCATAAAAATCGCCTATTCACCCCCCCTCTGGTCGATAACTAGCACTTTGAATTGGGATCAGAGCAAGGTGCTCCCTTGTTCTGTGTGATTTGGTTTAACCACCTGGAGTTTTAGCTATGTCGACTGCAGGGATAATCAAAGTCACCGCTGCGTGCCCGGTCTTCGATGGCACTGATTACCCCTACTGGAAGAATAAGATGTGCATGCATCTTGAAGCCATTGACATCGACCTCTGGTATGCCATCAGGACTGGTGTTCTGAAAGTCGGTGAAGGTGTCACCACTGCTGATGTCAAGCATTTCACACAATTGGACTCAACTTCCAAGAAGATCATCTGTGGTTATCTGACCAAAGGGCAGTATGGCCATGTGAGTGCTCTAGAAACTGCGAAGCTAGTCTGGGACTGGCTGTCTAAGGTCAATGAAGGCGTCTCAACACAGAGAGACTCAAGGATTGATGTACTTCGCAATCTCTTCAACTGCTTCAAGAGAAATGACAATGAGAATGTCCAGATCACGTTCGATCACCTCACTGATATCACAAATGAGCTTCGAGCACTCGGCGCCACTGAGATCACTAAGCATGAAATTGTGAAGAAGCTACTGAGATCACTTGACAGCTCATTTGACACTTTGGCCCTGATGATTCAAGAAAGCCATGACTTCAAAGATCTTGATCCATCTGACATACTTGAGAGGCTCAACACACATGAGTTCCAGCTGTCTGAGAAGAGAGATATCTATGGCCCCAACTATGGCCGATCCCGTGCTTTGACGGCAAAAGTTGTTTCCTCATTTGAAGAAGAATCTGACTGCAGTTGTGATGATCCTGAAGACATTGGCAAAGAGCTAGCAATGCTCATGAGAAAGTTCCAAAAGTTCTCCAAGAAAAATCGCTTCGGGAAGTCTTCAAGATCCAGCTCCAAGAACGATGAAGCTTCCACTCGTGACCACAAGAAGAGAACATGTCACAAATGCAAGAAGCCAGGTCACTACATATATGAATGTCCTCAATGGTACAAGGAAGCCAAGAAAAAGAAGAAGAGCAGAATATGATTCTGATGACAAAAAAAGAAGAAATCCTCAAAGTCTTCTTCGAAGTCTTCATCAAAGTCTTCATCATACAAGAAGAGCTCTTCTAGCAGGGCTCATGCGTTCATTGGCAAGGAGATGGACTCAGAGGAGGAGTCCGCTTCTGAGGAGGTGGAGGTGGAGTCTAAGGAGGAGTCTAATTCAGGCATGGAAAGCCTGGCTCTAGCTTCGGCATTTGTCGCCAAGTCTATCTTCAACACTGAAGACAATGGTCACGCCGCCGACGCCGAAGCCTATGATGAGGATGACTCTGCTCCAACCTACTGCTTCATGGCACGAGGTGCCAAGGTAAACTCACACGATGCTTACTTTCAAACCTCCAGTGAAGATGACTCTGAGTGTGAATCCAAACCCAGCTATAAGACCCTTGCTAAAATTGCAACTGAACAACAAACTGCTATGGAACACATTCAAAAATTGTTAGACAAAAGCAATAACCTGTTGGACGAGGAAATGAATCAAACTCAGTCCTTAATCAAAGACATAAAAAAATCTTCGTGTTAAGTATGAAGAACTTGAAAGTCATTATGAAACCCTCTCAGCTACTCATGAGAAGCTTTCCTATGATTATCTTCAAAGGAAGCAAGATCTAGAAAAACTGAGAGCGTCTCATGAAGATCTTCAAAAGGAGAATGATTCACTACTCGCTCAATAGATCAGTTCCGCTGAGGAAGATTTTGTACCGCCATGTTTAAAATGTCTTGAGCGTGATAATGCTTTCTCTGTTGCTGAATGTTCTACTACTTCTGAAGTTGCAATATCTTCAACTACTGATGTGGTGACTAACCCCTCTTCTAAGGATACCACTACTATTGCCGATGAGAATGCCATGTTGAAGACATTGCTTGAAACAGGCATGAACAAAAGCCTCAAAGGGCATCAGACACTATGTGATGTCCTCAAGAAACAGATTCTGAACCGAAACCCTAGGAAAGAGGGTGTTGGTTTCGAGAGGAAAATGAATGCTGATGGTTCTTACTGGAAGCCTGAGTAGTACCCCAAAACCACATGGGTTGCTGCAAAGGATCCTTCAGTAGATCCATGAACTTTATCTGGCTTCACTTGTGCTAACCCTATTATCATTGATGAGTCTTTTGACTCCAATTATAAGCTGTTCAAGAATCAGAATGGTGAAGTGTTTGCCAGGTTTATTGGTACTAACTTCATGAATGGGCCACCTTTGAAGAAGATCTGGGTTCCAAAAAGTTGTCTTGATAAGCTTCCTATGAATGTCATCATGACACCATCAGGGAGGAAGACAAATCCCAGACCAAAGGCTTCATATGGCCCAAAGGCTTCATTCAGACAGAGGACCTCACAAGGCCACCCTAACGCCAATGTTTTGCAGGGAAATTATCATCAGACTCATGAATATGAGCGTGTTTCTTCTAACCGCTATGTTGACAAATCAAAGAACTTTTCTGCATATTCATATGAGTACTATTCACCTCCTGCAAAACTATTTGCTAGGGCTCCAAAGCCAAAGTTTTCAGATGCTGCACTTAGACTCATTTCTTCTAAGCCACCCCTTAAGATGTGGGTGGTTAAGAAGAATTAACCTCTCTTGCAGGGAAAGGTCTCTAGCCGGAAATCACAGACTTCTGAAGACAATGCTGGGGACCTAAAGCATCTTGTGGGTCGCAAGATAAAATGTCAAAATGGCCTTACTATTTATTTCGTCCTAGGGTTTCTTGACAAGAATCCTATCTTACCAAACAAGAATCTTAACTTTGATAGTAAGCTTGTTCGTTATATGTTTGTGCTTCATAATACTCTTGGTGAAGCCTATCCCGCTAACTGCACTGTAGGGTACGACTCCGAAACCTACTGAATGGATAATGGACAGTGGATGCACTAACCACATGACTGGTGATCAAAGTCTTCTCACGGATTCAACCCTACGTCCATCAACGAAAAGCCACATCACATTCGCTGACACTGGTAAAAGCAAAGTATTGGGCCTAGGTAGAGTTGCCATCTTAAAGGATCAACACATGGATAAAGTGATGCTTGTTGAATCCCTTGGATACAACTTAATGTCTGTCTCAATGCTTTGTGATCTGAACATGATTGTGATATTTGGAAAATATCGTTGCCTTGTGCTTTTGGAAACTGACAAATCTCAAGTCTTCGAAGGTTATCGAACAGGTGATCTGTATATGGTTGATTTCTCTGCAGGACCACAGCTTGCGTTATGTCTTCTAGCGAAAGCTTCAGAGTGTTGGCTTTGGCATCGAAGGCTAGGACATGCGGGCATGAGGAACTTGCACACTCTCGTGAAGAAGAAGCATATCATTGGCATCGAGGGCGTCAAGTTCAAGAAGGATCATCTATGTGGTGCTTGTGAAGCTGGGAAGATGACTAGGGCCAAGCATCCCTCGAAGACAATCATGACTACATCACGCCCCTTCGAGCTGCATCACATGGACTTATTATGCCCTACTCACTACTCTACCCTTACTACCATTGCATATCTTTATGGCTTCGTTATTGTTGATGATTATTCGAGATACACTTGGGTGCACATAATTCTCTACAAGACTGAAGTGGAGGATGTCTTCAGACCATTTGCCAATCGCGCCATGACCAACTATGGCGTCAAGATCAAGAACATCAGGAGTGACAATGGCATGGAATTCAAGAACATTGGCCTCGAAACTTATCTTGATACACTGGGCATCACTCATGAGCTCTCTGCTCCATACACACCTCAGCAGAATGGCGTCGTGGAGTGCAAGAATAGGACCCTTATTGAGATGGCTCGTACGATGCTTGATGAGTACAAGACTCCAAGAAAGTTCTGACCTGAAGCCATTGATACTGCATGCCATATCATCAACAGAGTTTATCTTCATAAGTTCTTCAAGAAGACATC
The DNA here is from genome assembly GCA_011799875.1 of Thinopyrum elongatum. Taxonomy (NCBI): domain Eukaryota; kingdom Viridiplantae; phylum Streptophyta; class Magnoliopsida; order Poales; family Poaceae; genus Thinopyrum; species Thinopyrum elongatum. Next base: position 298,709,994 of record CM022298.1, read on the forward strand.
CTATGAACTACTCACTGGTAAGAAGCCAAACGTTAGCTATTTCAAAGTCTTCGGTGCTAAGTGTTGGATCAAGGATCCACATCACACTTCCAAATTTGCACCAAAAGCACATGAAGGTTTTATGCTTGGTTATGGAAATGATTCGCACACCTACAGAGTCTTCAATCTCTTTCACTATAAAGTGGTTGAAACTGTAGATGTGCGGTTCGATGAGACTAATGGCTCGCAAAGAGAGCACCTACCAAATGTGCTAGATGAAGCTTCTCCTAGTGAATCTATCAAGCTAATGGGTACTGGAGAAATCATACCCACCGAGGAACAAGTTGAAGAGGAAATCATCATTTTAGCACCTAATCAACATGAAGACACTACTCAGCCTAAAGACAATGCTGGAGATGAAGATAGCAATAAACAAGAGCAAAGTCTTCGCCCAGCTCATCCTCGTGTGGCCAATGAAGTTCAAATTGAGAAGATTCTCGATAACATCAATGCACCTGGTCCTCTTACTCGATCAAGAGTTACGCAACTAGCAAATTTCTATGGACACTTTGCATTTGTCTCAATATCTGAACCCAAGAAAGTTGATGAAGCCTTCATGGAACCTGATTGAATTCAAGCTATGCAAGAAGAGCTTCAACAGCTTGAGCTGAACAATGTCTGGGAGCTAGTCAAACATCCTGATCCTCGCAAGCACAATATTATTGGCACCAAATGGATCTATCGCAACAAGCAAGATGAGCATGGTCAAGTTGTCAGAAACAAAGCTCGTCTCGTTGCCCAAGGTAACACACAAGTGGAAGGAATTGACTTTGATGAAACCTTTGCTCCTGAGGCTAGGCTTGAAGCTATTCGTATACTGCTAGCCTATGGTAACCACAACACCATTCTTCTGTATCAAATGGATGTGAAGAGTGCCTTCATCAACGGCAAAAATGAAGAAGAAGTGTATGTAGCTCAACCCCCTTGTTTTGAAGATCCAAAGCATCCTGATATGGTCTACAAGCTCAACAAGGCATTGTATGGCCTTAAACAAGCTCCTCGCGCTTGGTATGACACACTCAAGGACTTCCTGAAGAGCAAAGGCTTCAAACCTGGTTCTCCTGATCCCACTCTCTTCATGAAGACATATTATGGAAAATTGTTTGTACGCCAAATCTATGTGGATGACATTATCTTCGGCTACATTGATAAGAGATACAGTGATGAGTTTGGGCATATGATGCAAGAGCAATATCAGATGTCCACGATGGGAGAACTGAAATTCTTCCTTGGTCTTTGAATCCGTCAATAGAGAAATGGCATCTTCAGATCACAAGAAAAATACCTCAAAGATTGCGTGAAGAAGTTTGGAATGAAAGACTGCAAAGGGTACATGACGCCAATGCCAACCAAAGGTCAATTGGGCTCCGACGACAATGGTAAAGAGTTTGATAAAAAGGTATACCGCTCCATGATTGGTTCTTTATTGTATTTATGTGCATCTAGGCCAGATATAATGCTTAGCGTTTGTATGTGTGCCCGATTCCAAGTGGCACCAAAGGAATCGCATCACCTCACGGTGAAGCGAATACTTCAATATTTGGCTCACACCCCAACGCTAGGATTATGGTATCCAAAGGGCTCAGAGTTTGATCTAGTTGGATTCTCAGATGCTGATTATGCTGGTGACACGTTTGATCACAAGTCCACATCAGGCACATGTCACTTTCGTGGACGATCTCTTGTCTGTTGGTCTTCAAAGAAGCAGAACTGTGTATCACTCTCCACTTCTGAATCAGAATACATTGCTGCTGGATCTTGCTGCGCTCAGCTTCTCTGGATGAAGCAAACCCTCAAGGATTATGGCATCAACATGAAGCATGTGCCCCTTTACTGCGACAGTGAAAGTGCCATCAAGATTGCTCACAATCCAGTTCAGCACTCGAAGACAAAGCACATTCAGATCCGTCATCACTTTCTCAGAGATCATGTGTTGAAGGAAGACATTGATATCATTCACGTCAACACGGAAGAGTAACTGGCAGATATCTTCACAAAGCCCTTGGATGAGAAAAGGTTTTGCGAGCTGCGATGTGAGCTAAATATCTTAGAATCCTCGAATGTCCTGTGAATGGACACACATCCTAACGCTTATGCATATTGATGAGTTAGGTGTGCAACACACAAAGTAACGTATGTCTTCCATCTGAGTGTGAATACATTAATGTGGAATTTGACTTCGGAGCGCCACGATAATTGTGCGCCGTGTCTGGGTCTAATATTTCCTATACGGTGGGTAACGCCACCACCAACCTTTCCTGAAGATTTTCATTTGGCGTCATGATTGCATTAACTTCATAATTGGTTTGTCTTCAACATTGGTTTATCTTCATGATTTATCTTCGCAATGTTCGATTTGGTCTTCTCCGAGATATACATATATATATGTTCTGTCCTCTACATCATTCACTTATAGCTATGTCTTCAAGTTGCCATTTTCTGCACTAAGTGAATGTGATCTGACCCTAACCCCTTCTATGCTTATCCCTCAAACTCTCTCTGTCTCTTCATATGCATTTTGTTGACACGTATCGAATGTCTTCACTGTGTCCTTGTCAGCTGAAGATACAGAGACACACATTTAAAACTGCTTTTATTAACTCTATCCTTTTTCCCTGAATACCGGAGAAGCCGAAACGACCACTGACAAACCAGGCGCGTGTGGGGTTGTGGCACAACATTCAATATGTTGCATGCGTGCCATGTGTCCTTCAGATGTGAACCGCCAGTCGCACCTGAGTAATTACACTGCGCCGTCCCTCTCCCTTATAAATACTCCACCCCCGCGGTCATTATTCCTTCTCCCCTCGCTGTCTCGCTCAAACCCTAGCACCACCACTAGCATCCGTCATCGCGGGAGACGAAGCGCTTCGCTGCCGCGACTTCTCCGGCGTCATCTTCATGCCGGCCACGGACACCTTCCTTCCACCGTCGCCGTAGGTGTCTTCCGCCTCCAAGTTAGGGCGCGGGAGATCGGACTGCTCGGCCTCCGACTTTCCCGTCTAGCAGTTCTTCGTGCGGTAAATACAAGCTCACTTTTTACCGTTTATTTGATCCATTGAACTGTCCACATCTTCCAAAAGTTGGTTTTACACTTCCAAATTTGAATCTTTCCTTCTATGCATCTCATAACTTGCAAGTATGTTCACTTATGCATCACAACTTGTTAGATTCCTCACTTGTACTTATTCATGGATTCGTACAAATCTGGAACCAACTCACATCGATAAGTGAATGTCTTCGCGCTATGAGGTCAATGTCTTCAACCTAATTTATCTTCAAAATCTTCTGAGAATGCATATGACCTCTTCCCCTTCCCTCGCATCTCTAATGCTGTCACAGGTACATGTCCGTGGGAGAATCTCTTGGTCTCATAGTTTGCATTCATTTGCAGAGTTCTTATAGCATCACAGTGAATCACCTGAAGCCAGCTCCTGTCTGACCAGTCGCCTGAAGCTAAAAACAGTTGTGAAGCCTTCTAGTATGAATCCAATGGCTTCTGGCAAATCTGCAAAGAAGGGTGGCAGGCAGTGCCGGGACAACACTGCCTTGGATCTGCCTCTTGATCTATATGAAATGTACAAGTCAGATCCTGATGAAACCTAAGCAGAACGCAAGTCCAGAGTTCAATGGATTCGCAGGTACTGGGCTGAACAATGGTTTCTGTATCATTATGTGACCTCTGAATATGCTGAAAAGAATGCAGTGAGGCCACCATGGGCCGATACTGTATACAAGAAGCTACATCCCAAGACCAAGGCTGAAGCCATTGCCAAAGGTTTCTTTCCTTGCATGGTCAGAGGCCCTATGCCTGAAAATGCCGACCCATCCAGCCTCAGATGGTGTCGAGAAGATGATCTCTTTGAAGAAAATTACAAGTATGCCAAGAACTCAGTTGTCCAGAACAAGAAGGACTTCGGGATTGACTTCAACCTGGGTCCATCTCGACCAAGGCAAAGTGGCAGCCGTGAAGCTAAACAGAATCTCATTGGTCCCTTCAACAGCCTTGATGGACTTCTCACCCATATCACTGAGCAAAGGGCTAGTGTCGAAGAGGCTGCTGATGAAGAGGAACATGCTGATGTTCCAGAACCCCCAAAGCCAAAGAAAAATTCTAAGGCTTCAAAATCTTCTGCTGTCCCAAAAGCTTCAAGCGTGAAGCCTTTGCAATCTGCACCACCTGAATCCAGTGTGCAGTCTGAGGACCTGTCTCGCATATCCAAGAAGTCCACAAAGCCCAAGAAGAACTCAGGGCAAGCTCTTGCACCAGCACACATCTTTTGCAATGAGGAAGACATTGTTGATCTATCAAGCGATGAAGATGTAGATGATGATGCCCTTGAGATGCTGATAGAGAGCAAGCAGGAGGCCGAAATCTTCAATGATCTACCTTTGTTTGACACTGATATTCTCAACAACTTCATAGACGGGTGGTTTGAAGATACTTCTCTTACCCTCGATGATCTGCAGCTTCCGATTGGCATCAGTGTGACATTCCAGGGCTATATTGCCAAAGAGCTTGCCATTGTTCAAAAAGTCATTGAGCAGAAGAACAAGATCAACCATGAAAAGGCGGTCTTCAAGAAGCACATGGCCAAGCTAAGCGTCACGGATGTTTAGAAGTTCAAGAAAATGATGGCTGATCTCAAGGCTAAATTTGCTAAGCACCGTGATGAAGCCAAAGGCTCAAGAGAGCGCATTTCTGAAGCTGAAGACAAAGTCTTCAAAATCTTCTCGCAAAGAACATGCTGCTCCCCAAGAACCATTGCTCGTTGAGCCCATTTCTGTTGCACTGCCAGCTTCCACCAACCATGAGCATCGTCTCATTGTGCATGAGCCTGCTACCACAGAGACTCATGAGTCTGAAGATATTCCAGCTGCTGACCCCATCGCAGCTGAAGACATTGGTCGTGAAGACAATGTTGAAGATGATGAAGTCCTTCCTCAGCTCCCCCAGATCATGCCCAAGCCGGTATCATCACCTGCTCCCACGAGCAGTGAACAGATTAGCATTGGCGGTCCCACGACGCCAATCACTCAAGATGATTTCTGGGAAGAACACCACCTCAACACTCCGCTCCATGAAGTCATACCTCGCACTCCGCCAACTCAAGTCACCACTCGTGTGATTGAGACCCCACAAGACACACCAGAAGACATGGAGAAGACCACTCCCTCACCACAGGCATCACCATCTTTTCGAAGGCTTCGCAGAGGCCCTAGACCCATGGTCTCCATGTCGAGCATTCCTAAAGAGGATGTGCACACCACAAGCTCAGTAGCACGACAAGTGTTTCCTGAAGCCATCCCTTCAGATACTGCTCATGAGTCTCAAGCCAAAGAGGCTGAAGATATTCCGGCTGCATCAGCCGATGACAAAGAAGAAGAAGAACGTGAAGTTATTCCCCTTATTGTAGAATCAAGAGAGCATGAAGATGTGATTGTGCCTGACCCGCTAGTTGTTGAAACCACTGAAGCCCCTGCACCAGATGATGCTGCTGCTACAACTACTGAAGCCAATGACGTTGTCATGGCTGAAGATAATGTGCAGCCTGAAGCCCCTGAAGCCACAGAAGATCTTCAGCCATCCTCCTCGGATGTTGCTGCTGCTCCACCTGTTCCACATACAATGGCAAGGGCCTTCAATCGTGAAGGTGAGCTAATTAGCATCAAGTGTCCCATTATGACACCTCCAGTTGCTCCTGGTCCCCAATATGACTATCATGTGGAGCAAAGGCCTCAAACGCAGAAGCCGAAGCCCAGGCTGCCAAGGCTTCCGAGTGCTGTCACTACACAAGGCTCATTCAATGTGCTCAGCTTCAGAGAGCACAACACATTCTTTGACTCGGCCAAGAATCCATTCAAGAAGCCAAAGATCTCCTCTGACAGGTTTTGGAGGCGCCAGCAACGCAGCTACTACTCATGCATTCTCTACAACCAAGACATGATCTTTCCCCACAAGCGTCTGGATTGTGATGCCATTGATGGGCTGCCATGTCTTGAAGAGGCTCTTGACTGCTTTCAAGAAGTTGGTCTGCACCCATTTGTCGTCGACAAGGAGCACTGGAATGAAGAGCTTTTGCTGCAATTCTTTGCCACCCTTAATATATCAGGCTACAACAGGGATCCGAAGACATGGGTCCGTGAGTGGATGTCAGGTGATGTTCATCATGAAGCCAAAGCTCAAGATATCATCGAGCTCACTTCCCTGCCCACTCCTGGTGATCTGAATGAGCCAGGTTGTCAGTGCTATGTGCAAGAATTACAGAGTATCTTCCAGAAGCCTGAGCCCAACATGACTCAAATGCTCAGTATGATGAAGCCATTGCCAGTCGATGCTGAATACCCCAAAGAATTCTATGTCAATGACCTCAAGTATCTGCATCGCACGATATATCACATTCTGAGGCATACTCTATGGCCAATCAAGGGACATTATCCTCATGCCAAGATTGAGGGCACCATGAAGACATTGATCTTCTATATCATCAATGGCATCAAATTCAATACTCAAGACTTCTTCATCTGTCAGTTGGCTGCCTCAGGAATTGATCTGTTTGGCCTCAAGTTTTATGCTCCATGGGTAATGCGGCTCATTAAGCTTCACTCCACAATCAACTATCAAGCTTCAGCGCGCAATCATGTTGTATTTCTGCCTGAAGTGGATATGTCTCGTGAAGCCATATACCCTGAGCCTGCCAAGGAGCCTGTTCGCGAAGACAATGCTGCCTTTCAAAGCTTCACTCAGCAACTTGAAGGGATTCATGTGCCAAATCCAACCCCTACTGCAGCTGGTCCATTTGTTGGTCAGCTCAGGCTGCCGCATCATGCCAACACTGATGCAACAGCTAGCACAGTTGCCCAAAGGCTTAAGAAGCGTTCTCACATTCTAAATGACCGAGAGCTTCTTGTTTCGCTTCATCAGAAACAGGATAGGCATCATGATTGGATGAAGCGCCAGTTGCAGAGTCTTCTCGTTGATGTCAATCGCATTCGTAATCTTGCAACCAAGAACTCATTTGTTACCCATGAAGCCTGTCGGCGTGCCTGGAAGAGCCTCACAATGCTTTGTTCGGAAGATGATCTTCAAGCAGATGGCTTCACTGAACGCTTCAAGTTTGACTCCAGGCCTCCACAGTCAGCAAGTTGGCGTCCAACTCCTTCCATTGAAGATTCAGAATATTTATCTTCGGCTCCAACTGTTGTTGCAAGAGTCATTGATGAAGAAGACGATGCCACTTCACTTGCGCTGGCTTCACTGCACCAAGATTCTGCATCAGGCCCCTCTGCACCGCCCAACTCCAACGTCGACCCTACTGCCCCAACATCTTCACCGCCTGGGAACGCATAGACGCTCTATGTCTTCAAACCTTTTTGGTCATTCATTACAAAAGGGGGAGAAGCTTTTGAGCAGATAGTCTTCAAGCGGGTCTATATGGGTCGGGTGCTTATTTTTGCTAAGTTTTACAACTCTCGTTCTTGAACTATTGGTTTTTGAGTTGAAACACTTAAAACTTGATGGTCGTCTGCTATATTTTGCTGCTACCTCTTATTGCGATGATAAATTCCACATGAAGTCATTCTGCAGACGTCCATTTTTCATTGTGCATGTCATTATCTTCATACATTTTTGTATGCACGATGAACTATCTTCATGAAGTAAGGGAGGTCTCCACAAAGCAAAACCTGCCATGTGCATTTGCATTCAAAGGCAAAATACTTATATGCACATATTTAGGGGGAGCCCCTTCATCTTCATGAAGCCAATGACCACATTCTTTAACTCACACATATTTTTATCCCCGTTGAAAACTTCAACCAGTTTGTCATCAATCACCAAAAAGGGGGAGATTGTAAGTGCATCTAGTGCCACCCCTAGTTGGTTTTGGAGTATTGACGACAAACGTGGTTGAGGGACTAATGTGTTTGTGAGAATTGCAGGATAACACAGGTAGAAGTCCCTCATTGATTCAGTTTTCCTACCAGAGATGACCACTAAAAATGTATGAAGACATTGAAGACAATGGTGGTTTGTGAAGACAATCACGTTGAAGATAATGACATGTGAAGACATTCACTTGAAGACTATGGAGTGAAAAGACATAGTTTCTTTCGTAGCTTCCTTTTCTTCTTTATTGAGTCATAGGAACCACCAAACTATTAAGTGGGGTCCAAGTGAACAAAGTCAGAAGACTGACGTGATGCTCAACCCAAAATCCTATGTCTTCGAGCGAAGACAATGAGAGCAAATCTTATCCTGAGTTGGATGAGTCCGCTTTGCTTGTAGCCCAAGCCAAGCTGCCGCGTGTGTTTCAAATCCGACCATTGGACACTTGTTGGTTCCTTAGTGACCCAGGGTCATTTCGGACATATCGTGTCGGGTTGCCTCCCAGCTATAAATAGCCCACCCCCTACACCATGTATGATCGAAAGTAGGTCTAGAGGGGGGTGATTAGACTACTTGACCAAATAAAAATCTAGCCTTTTCCCAACTTAGCACAAGTCAAACAATCAACCTACACATGCAATTCTAAGAGTGTAGTAGCAAAAAGTAAAACATTGCATATGAAGGTAAAAGGAAGGGTTTGGAGAAGGCAAACGCAATGTAGACACGAAGATTTTTGGCGTGGTTCCGATAGGTGGTGCTATCATACATCCACCTTGATGGAGACTTCAACCCACGAAGGGTAACGGTTGCGCAAGTCCACGAAGGGCTCCACCCACGTAGGGTCCATGAAGAAGCAACCTTGTCAATCCCACCATGGCCATCGCCCACGAAGGACTTGCCTCACTCGGGTAGATCTTCACGAAGTAGGTGATCTTCTTGCCCTTACAAACTCCTTGGTTTAACTCCACAATCTTGACGGAGGCTCCCAAGTGACACCTAACCAATCTAGCAGACACCACTCTCCAAAAGGTAATAAACGGTGTGTTGATGATGAACTCCTTGCTCTTGTGCTTCAAATGATAGTCTCCCCAACACTCAACTCTCTCTCACAGATTTGGATATGGTGGAAAGATGATTTGAGTGGAAAGCAACTTGGGGAAGGCTGGAGATCAAGATTCTTGTGGTTGGATTGGAATGTCTTGGTCTCAACACATGAGTAGGTGGTTCTCTCTCAGAAAATGAGTAGTGGAAGTGTAGGCATGTTCTGATGGCTCTCTCTTGAATAGAGAAGGGGGTGGAGGGGTATATATAGCCTCCACACAAAATCTAATCGTTACACATATTTGACCCAAGTCGGTCAGACCGAATAGAAGAACTCGGTGAGACCGAACTAGTTCAAAATGTGAACGTTAGGATTTTTGGTGGGACCAACATGATCAACTCGGTGGGACCGATGCGCTAGGGTTAGGGCAAAACCTCTTCTCGATGTGACCGATTGCATGAACTCGGTGAGACCGATTTCAGCAATAAGCAAATAGAGAGTTAGTCAGGCAAACTCGGTGGGACCGATCACTCCTTTCGGTGAAACCGAAATGTTACGAAAGGGAAACCGAGAGTTTGCATTGCGAACTCGGTGGGACCGATCGCTCATTTCGGTGAGACCAAAATGTTACGAAGGGAAACAGAGAGTTTGCAATCCCATCTCTGTGAGACCGAAATCCATATCGGTGAGACCGAACTGATTAGGGTTTCTGGCTATGGCTATGTCAAAAGAACTCGGTGGTGCCGAATGGATCAAATCGGTGTGGCCGAGTTTGACTTTAGGTTTAGGACATATTTGGAATCGAGAAAGTGGTTGAGGGCTTTGGAGCATATCACTAAGCATTTTGAGCAAGTAGACCATTAAGCAACACCTCATCCCCTTTTAATAGTATTGGCTTTTACTATGGACTCAATGTGATCTTGGATCACTAAAATAGAAATGAAGAGTCTTGAGCTTTTGCCAATATTTGTCCTTAGCATTTTGAGGGGTCCACATCTCTAGTCCATGTGCCATGCCAATCATTGAACTACCTAAAATATTTAACTTGAATGGATATTAGTTCAATGAGCTATATGTTGTTATGAATTACCAAAACCACCCAAGGATTAGCTGCACTTTCAATCTCCCGCTTTTTGGTAATTGATGATAGCATATACATCAAAGCTTTGACAAATGATAATATGAATGAAATATATCGTCGCTTTGAGAAGTATGTGATAGGCAAGAGCTCCCCCTAAATTTGTGCATTATTTAAAATTTGCTTTTGAATGCAAATGCACAATCGATTAGGATCATGGGTTAATCTTCCATGTTACATACATCTTGGTGGAGCGCTCAAAATGATAGAATATAAATAGCATGCACTCATCACCAAGGCAAACATGATTGATCATACACTAGTAATAAGATATCATCATTCAAGCACACATTAAAGCATAATATGATCAATCACATGATCATAAGAGTATCTCACACACAAGCACGAATATTGTAGCAAACAAACGAGCAAATAACAAGTAGCAAGAGAGGCAAACAAAGCAAAACACTCTCTCTCTCTCGAAGCCTATGATCTATACACTTTCTCCCCCTTTGGTAACAAGTTACCAAAAAGCTTGAAAATGCATTGTGCTATGCGGCACTCTAAGCACGATCTCTGGGAGCTCCAGTGTGTGAAGATGGCGTTGAGAGGACAGCATCTGCAAAAGCTTCCGATGATAACTGAGGAACTGGAGGAGTTGCAACTGGAGGGGCAACTTGGGCAGTGGCTGCAGGTGCTGAAGTGGTGGCTCTTGTGTCACTGACTGGCACAGCTACAGACCTGTTGGCTCTAGGCACTCTCTGAAATGCCTCTGTGGTAGCTCTTCCTCTCCTGTCCTCTGCTTCTTCTTGAAGTTGCTCAACTGTGGTCTGAATTTCTGAGACCTTCAAGTCTAGATCGTAAAATTTTGTTTCAATGATCCTCTCAAGACTCTCTTGATTTTGAGTCAGGGTAGCTAGTCCTTTCTCAATTCTCATAGTGGCCTCAAGCAGATAGCTGAGCTGATCCTGCTTGGTCTTGAGATTTACAGCTGAGACATCTGGAATCTTGGAAGTCTTTGCTGCCTTTGCTTTTTCTCTCTTCTCCTGAGCCTCCACAGATGTAGGATGTGACGCATCGATGACAACAACATTGTCCTCAAAGTCTGGCCTCAGGGGAAGGTGCTCTCTGTCTAGCAGATATGTGCCTGTGCCCATCTTGGGGTTGATGAGCATCTGAATGTGTGGGGCATATCCACATGACCTCTTCTGATCTGCTGCAGTCCTCTTAATTGTTTCAACAATCAAGGTCATCACCTTGAACTTCTCTGGCACATCAAACATATGTAACAAGTTGATTGAGTGCCCTCCGATCATCCTATCATCTCCTGATTTGGGCAACAAAGTATGCCTCAATATAGTGTTGATTGTAGATAGCCCTGACAGCAGATAGTAAATGGACCCAAACTTGTGAGTCGCCAATGCAGCATCTGGAATTTCCTTGTACATGTGAGCCATGGAGTTATGATCTTTCCTGGGCTTGGCATAGACATCTATGTCATCCTCTGCCTCTTCAGGGGCATTGATCAGCTTGGCCCACTCAGCAATTGAAGATTGGTACCTTGTACCTTCAGTCATCCAAACTATCTTGCCATCTGGGTAAAAATGTGCAGTTGAATAGAATTGCATCACCATCTCATCATTCCATTTAGTCAGCTTCTGACCAACAAAAATGTCAACTCCATTCATCCTGAAACTCTCATGAACTCCAGGGAAGTAATCTTCATTGTCATCAATGAATTTCCAGTCAACCCATCTCATGTCACTAACTATGGGCTTCTTGTCCAAAAGTACTATTTCATAAAAGTCATGCTGCTCCTTGGTGTCAAACCTGTAATCCATAGCAGTCCTTCTCCTTGTAGCATAGGGGTCTGTCTGCCTCCATAGTCTGAGACCTGCATCTTTTCTCAACTTCATGTTTTCAGCTATGGGATGAGTGTCATCATGATCTGGAATTTTTGGCTTGAGTTTCCTGAGCACTTGTTGTTCCTCATCTTCCTGAACTTCAGGCACTGGGGCCTTGTTCTTCTGTGCAGCTGAGATATTTCTTGTGCTTCTCTTGGGTGCTCTTGGCTTTGGAGCTTGAGCTTGTGAAGGTTGCTTGGGAGCTGTCTTCGGCTTGGATGGAGTAGCCCCATACTTAATAGCATCACCCATCAATTTCTGAGATTTCTGAGCTGGTGCAGCATCTTCTTCCTCATCATCTTCATCTGAATCTCTCATCATTGATGATCTGCCAATCACTCTCGCCATGGTCTTCTTGACCCTTTCTTTATTTTTCTTGCCTCCAGTAGCCTCTTCTTCTCCTGGTTTAGCAGTGAACTCCATAGTTTCCTGAGTGGAGGCTCTGGCTTTTGACATAGGCACTCTCTTGGCAGGAACTTTCTTCTTCATGCTAGGCTTGATGGCAGCAGCAGCAGTAGCATACTCCTTCTTGACTACCTTCTTCTTTGAGGTGACATCCTCATCAACCACAAAGTCCTCATCTTCAGAATCTGAGGTTCTCTTCTTCCTTTGCCTAGTTGCAGCCTTAGGCAAGTAGCTTGGGGTGCTTCTACTACCCTCATCATAGCTGCTGTTGGAGGGACTAGTGCCCTCACTGAGATTTGCTTGCTCCTCTGACCTGTTCTGGCTGTCACTATTGTTTGACATCTCTAACACTGAAAGCTGACCCTGTGAATAGATAGGTTGAGATTGAGTGGATAAGCATCACAAAGTACAGCCATTTTGTAAAACAAATGAGTCAAAAACTTAGTTTTAGTTTTCTACAGAAAGCATTTCGGAGCTACCGATATTACAAACTCGGTGACACTGAAGCAGCTTTAGAGTCTAAACATGTGAAATCGGTCAGACCGAGACATAGTTCGATGACTCCGAGATGCTAGGGTTTCACAGAGAAATGAACTCGGTCACACCGATTGGTATGTTTCGGTCAGACCGATAAATACGTGTGCTATGGCCTGAGCCAAATTGGTGAGACCGAAATCCTAATATCGGTCGGTCCGAGATGAGTTCGGCGGAAACCTAAACCTAAATTTCTGCATCAAATCTAATCTAATGGAGTTTCTAGTGGATAGAGTAGTCTCAAACGTGGAAAGAATATAGGCATTGATCTTTGTGCTCGGAATCGGAGTGGGGAAGGCACAAAGGGAGGAGTTCATATCCTAACTTGGCGATGAACTCGCTACGGCGACAACGGTGGTGAAGATTCCTGTTGATGGCGGCGAAAACCAGCGGCAGGAGGACGTTGACGACGAGGAGACGATCTGGAGACCTCGAGTCGGCAGAGCTGGACAGGCGCGGGTGAAGCGTTTGGAGGAATTTCCAAATTTTTAGCTCGTGGGTATATATGTCCAGTCACTGTCGGTGTGACCGAGTGGAATGACTCGGTGGCACCGAGATGCATAATCGCAAGCAGTTGCTGCAACTCGGTGTGACCGAAAGGTTCAAATCGGTTGCACCGAGATTAAAACTTAGATCAACTTAAAGAACTCGGTGTGACTGAATGGGATGGATCGGTCAAACCGAAATGCACTAAGAAGTTTTGGAAGTTAAGCCTATGACGAATCGGTGGCTCCGAGTGCTCCTCACTCGGAGGGTCCGAATTTGACTTGATCAAACTTTGTGATGTAGCATGAATAGAGTTTGAGACGAGAAAAGCATCGATAGCTAAAGGGAGTGCTTAGGCATTCTTGTTCATCCATTTGGCAAAAACAAAAACCGATCAATCAAAACAACAAATGGATGTCCTCGAATAGAGAAAATTATGCATCCAACATGCTCACACAATAAGATAGCAAATGAAATATGTGTCAAAGCATGCACAAACACTCTAGCATCTATCAAGCAATTGGCGATGACTAGGTCATCTATATATGAGTATATTGACTTAGGAGTCAAATGAGAACATTTGATCATAGGTCAAGTGGGGTTACCACTTTTACATAAAGCATTGTTATGTTCACACCATTAGAGTTGCTTTAGCTCAATTCTTAGAGTAAAGCTCCCCCTAGATGTGATATCCCCCCTAAGAGGGATGAACTAACCTTGGGTTTTGTCGATGATGACTTCATGTAGATGTTGAAGATGTGGATGCTCAATGTTGATGTAGATCATTTGGAGCAATCCATTGGAGTGAGTTGCACTTTCAATACCTACACGGGTTAGTCCCACAAGGAACATGCAAGAATATCCAGAGACATAGAGTGAAATACACACATGATGATGTCCATGAAAGCATTGGGTTACCTTGTCCCTTCTCTTACCAACAAGAGGGTTTGTGACTCCTTCAACTAGTGCAAGATATGGAAGTTGATTGCACTTGTCCTTGACAAAATGAATATGCGTGAAGTCTGTTGGCGGAATCACCCTCAAGAACTCTCTAGTTATTCTTCTTTGGGATCCACATCAGCTTGATGGGAATCCTTGGAGTTGTAGTCGTATTTGCTGAAGTAGAACTTGATGTAGTCTTGGGAACCCACTTGACCAAGGCCTTTGGAGCTTCTTCAAATGAATCAATCTCCTCTTGAAGCTTGTCCTTGCCTTTTAGCTTGTGGTCTTGTGGTGGAAGATCATCTTGAGCATGTGTTCCCTTGAAGGAAGTGGGATCATACTTCTCTTGTTGAGGAACAAACTTCGTCTTGGGGTATTGATCTTCTTCCCACTCAACTCCATTGGCATTGAACTTGCGTTCAAAACCAACACCTTGATTCTTCCGGTGCCTTCCTTGCTTGCAGACAATTTACTCAAATTGCTTACTTCCGGCAAGGCTCTTGTAAACACCTTTCTCTATAATTCCCTTCAATAAGCTATTTTCTTGCTCAAGTGTAACTTGGCTAAGAGAATCATTAGTGGAATCAAGAGAACTACTAGAAGCAATAATATTGGATTTAACATGATTATTGTTACTACTAGAAGAAGAATCTTTCTTGCTCTTGTTGCTAGATTTTACTTGTGGCATGTAAGTAGACAAGAGTAAACGCTTGGCAATGTAAGAAGAACTTTTCTTACGAAGATCATCATTGATTGCTTTTAAGAACCCATGCTCTTGCTCTAGATTGAGCTTTTCAAAGCGTAGCTTCTCATGAGCCTTTAAAAGCTCTCGATGATCCTCTAAGGTAGTTTCATGAGCTAACTTAAGAGTGTTTAGTTCTTTAGTTAGATGCTCAATCTCCTTCTTATCATCATCATTCGTTTTATCTTGATTATCATTATTAATAGCAATTTCATCATAGTTTTCATCACTAGAGTTGTCAACAAGTAAATCATCATCACCTAGCAAATCATCATCATCACTATTGAAATCAAAATACTCGGGGTGTGATACCTTGGGGCCTTTAGCCATGAAGCATCTTCCAATCCCTTCATTTGGTGAGTCAAATATGTCGTAGGAGTTGGATGACACAAGTGCAAGACCGGCAACACCTTCATCTTGAGTATGTTCGGAGTTGGAGTGATAACTTCTCTCGGAGTAGTGTTCGGAGTCGGAACCGGATACCCATTCACCAACATGAGCTTGATGTCTTCGTCTTGTGTAGCTCTTTGATGACTTGTCCTTCCATTCCGTATCCTTGCTTCTGCGAGAGGGTCTTCGTTCATAACGATCATTACCACTCCTCCTCTCTCTAGGCGGTGATTCCTCTCTTTTACTTCTCCTTTTAGGTGAGTCTTCTCTTCTTTTGTAGGGAGCCGTACACTCATTAGAGTAGTGTCTGGGTCTTCCACAATTGTAGCAATTTCGTTCACGACTAGAAGATCTCTTGTCATAGTAGGACCTTGACTTGGAACTTCTCTCTTTGCTTCTACTCTTGTAGAACTTGTTGATGTTCTTCACCATTAGGCTCAATTCTTCATTGAAGACTTGTTTCTCCCTTGATGATGTAGGAGCATCACATGAAGCTTTGTAAGCACCACTAGACTTGTTGTGAAGCTCTTCTTTATCCTTGAGTGACATCGCATGAGCAACAATTCTACCAATGACTTCCGTTGGCTTGAGATCTTTGTAATTAGGCATCATTTGGATCAAAGTGCACACGGTATCATATTTTCCATCCAAGGCTCTTAAGATCTTCTTGATGATGAATCTATCGGTCATCTCTTCACTTCCTAAGCCGGCAATCTCATTTGTGATGAGAGCAAGCCTAGAGTACATTTCAGCGACCCCTTCACCATCCTTCATTTTGAACTTCTCAAGTTGACTTTGAAGCACATCCAATTTGGATTCCTTGACGGACTTGGTACCTTCGTGCTTATCAACCAAAGTATCCCAAATTTCCTTTGCAATCTCAAGACGGCTGATTTTGTTCAATTCTTCGGGGCACAATCCATTGAAGAGGATATCGCAAGATTGAGCGCTGTATTGCAACATCTTCAATTCTTCCGCGGTTGCTTCATGATTCGGTTCTCTTCCATCTTCGAAGAATTCACCTTGCAAACCAACACATACAATAGCCCAAACGGCGGGGTTATGTCCAAGAATATGCATTTTCATCTTATGCTTCCAACTAGCAAAATTAGTACCATCAAAGTAAGGACCTCTACGGTGGTAATTTCCCTCGCTAGACGCCATACTCTCCTAGGTTGTGAACCAAGGCTATGATCACCAAAGCTATGGAAATCAAGGCAAATGGAGACCAAAGCTCTGATACCACTTGTAGGATCGAAAGTAGGTCTAGAGGGGGTGTGATTAGACTACTTGACCAAATAAAAATCTAGCCTTTTCCCAATTTTATGTCTTGGCATATTTTAGCAACTTAGCACAAGTCAAGCAATCAACCTACACATGCAATTCTAAGAGTGTCGCAGCAGAAAGTAAAACATTGCATATGAAGGTAAAAGGAAGGGTTTGGAGAAGGCAAACGCAATGTAGACATGAAGATTTTTGGTGTGGTTCCGATAGGTGGTGCTATCGTACATCCACGTTGACGGAGACTTCAACCCACGAAGGGTACCGGTTGCGCGAGTCCACGGAGGGCTCCACCCATGAAGGGTCCGCGAAGAAGCACCCTTATCTATCCCACCATGGCCATCGCCCACGAAGGACTTGCCTCACTTGGGTAGATCTTCACGAAGTAGGCGATCTCCTTGCCCTTACAAACTCCTTGGTTCAACTCCACAATCTTGACGGAGGCTCCCAAGTGACACCTAACCAATCTAGGAGACACCACTCTCCAAAAGGTAATAAATGGTGTGTTGATGATGAACTCCTTGCTCTCGTGCTTCAAATGATAGTATCCCCAACACTCAACTCTCTCTCACAGATTTGGATATGATGGAAAGATGATTTGAGTGGAAAGCAACTTGGGGAAGGCTAGAGATCAAGATTCTTGTGGTTGGATTGGAATGTCTTGGTCTCAACACATGAGTAGGTGGTTCTCTCTCAGAAAATGAGTAGTGGAAGTGTAGGCACGTTCTGATGGCTCTCTCTTGAATAGAGAAGGGGGTGGAGGGGTATATAGCCTCCACAAAAAATCTAACCGTTACACACATTTGACCCAACTCGGTCAGACCGAATAGAAGAACTCGGTGAGACCGAACTAGTTCAAAATGTGAACGTTAGGATTTTTGGTGGGATCGACATGATCAACTCGGTGGGACCGATGCGCTTGGGTTAGGGCAAAACCTCATCTCGGTGTGACAGATTGCTTGAACTCGGTGAGACCGATTTCAGCAATAAGCAAACAGAGAGTTGGTCAGGCAAACTCGGTGGGACCGATCGCTCCTTTCGGTGAAACCGAAACGTGATGAAAGGGAAACAGAGAGTTTGCATTGCGAACTTGGTGGGACCGATCGCTCATTTCGGTGAGACCGAAATGTTACGAAGGGAAACAGAGAGTTTGCAATCCCAACTCGGTTGACCGAAATCCCTATCGGTGAGACCGAACTGATCCGGATTTCTGGCTATGGCTATGTCAAAAGAACTCGGTGGTGCCGGATGGATCAAATCGGTGGGGCCGCGTTTGACTTTAGGTTTAGGACATATTTGGAATCGAGAAAGTGGTTGAGGGCTTTGGAGCATATCACTAAGCATTTTGAGCAAGTAGACCATTAAGCAACACCTCATCCCCTTTTAATAGTATTGGCTTTTCCTATGGACTCAATGTGATCTTGGATCACTAAAATAGAAATGAAGAGTCTTGAGCTTTTGCCAATATTTGTCCTTAGCATTTTGAGGGGTCCACATCTCTAGTCCATGTGCCATGCCAATCATTGAACTACCTGAAATATTTAACTTGAATGGATATTAGTTCAATGAGCTATATGTTGTTATGTATTACCAAAACCACCCAGGGATTAGTTGCACTATCAAACCATAAATTGGTGGCTTCTCAGAGTTAGTGCACGGCTTTTGTCGTTTGAGAGCAACCCACCTCCGAAGCTTTGAGAGAGAAATCCTTGGGAGGACAAAGCCCAAAACACCCAGAGCCAAAGAGTGTTAGGCATCACTGAAGTCTTTTTGTCTGCGTGACCTGAAGACTTGTTACACTTGAGGACTGTGTATCCTCCAGCCAGTTAGGCGTCACGTTCTGAGGTTCCAAGAGTTATTGTGGATCACCGTTGAACGGAGTCTATGAAGGTTTGGAAGTCTACCTTGAAGACATACCGGAGTGATTGGGCGAGGACTGGGTGTCCTTAGCTCAAGGGGAATAATGCAAAGACGTGGTCTTCTGAGTTCAATCTCAGCCTCCCTAACCAGACATATAGTTGTCACATCAACTAGAACTGGTCTACCAAATCCTTGTCTTCACCAAGCTACTAGTTCTATCTTCCAACTCCTTTACATTTCAGTTTGTCTTCGTGAAGTCATTGCTTGCTTGCCTAATCTGTTTGACTTCACTGTGCAAAGACTATTACTTGTCTGGCTACATTCTGTTTTCGATCTGAACTACCAAGCTGCTATTAGTCTTCGTGCTTTCATTACAATGCTCACTTGACTGGGTCTATCTATAGTAGTCTATCTTCCGCTGCATATCATATAGGTTAAATCTGATTGTTTGTCTTCAAAGACCTCGTGTTTTGAAGACTTTCATAAAAATCGCATATTCACCCCCCCACTCTAGTCGATAACTAGCACTTTCAGTGGCCCATTTAACAGTTCAGCCCGCTATTATTTTTGGCCTATCATCGGCCCTATGAACATATGGGCCTCTTTCGGCCCGGTTTCACTTTCGGCCATTTAAAGGCTCGAGCTACATCTGGGCCTAATTCTGGTCCGTAGTGACTTTCGGCCTCTTAACGGCCCGAAGTCTTCGTGGATACATTTTAGCCCAAACTGCCTATCGGCCCGGTAAAGGCCTTTGATAGTGTTGGGCCTTATTTTGGCCTGTTATGCATCCAGCCTACTTCCAGCCCGTCATGTAATTGGGTCCACTAAGGCCCAAAAACATTTTGGCCTGTTAATGGCCCGTCAAATCACTGGGCCAATAATGGACCGATGTATATTCTAGCCTGCTGTCGGCCCGTGATTTGTTCGCCAGAATTCAGGCTCAATCTACATCTCAGCCTGTTAAAAGCCCATTTTATTTTCTGGCCCAATTAAGGCAAGTGGTTTACTCGGCCTTTTAAAGGCCCGAAACTAATAGTGGGCCAGATTAAGTCTAGAACTACTAATAAACCTAACATATTGGCTCATTGCGCTCCGATCGAAGATTAGGCCCTTATCTCAGAGTGACGACAACCTATACAACAAATAAATTACAGCATCGTGCCGATGAATAAACCTAGTGTAAGTCCATCTAGTGCCACCCCTAGTTGGTTTTGGGTATTGACGACAAACGTGGTTGAGGGACTAATGTGTTTGTGAGAATTGCAGGACAGCACAGGTAGAAGTCCCTCATTGATTCGGTTTTCCTACCAGAGATGACCCCTAAAAATGTATGAAGACATTAAAGACAATGGTGGTTCGTGAAGACATTCACATCGAAGATAATGACGTGTGAAGACATTCACTTGAAGACTATGGAGTGCGAAGACATAGTTTCTTTCGTAGTTTCATTTTCTTCTCTCTTGAGTCATAGGAACCACCATACTGCTAAGTGGGGTCCAAGTGAACAAAGTCAGAAGACTGACGTGATGCTCAACCAAAATCCTATGTCTTCGAGCGAAGACATTGAGTGCAAATCTTATCCAGAGTTGGATGAGTAAGCTTTGCTTGTAGCCCAAGCCAAGCTACCGCATGTGTTTGAAATCCGACCACTGCACACATGTCGATTCCTTTGTAACCCAGGGTCATTTCAGACATGTCATGTCGGGTTGCCTCCTGGCTATAAATAGCCCACCCCCTACACCATAAATTGGTGGCTGCTCAGAGTTAGTGCACGGCTTTTGTCATTTGAGAGCAACCCACCTCCGAAGCCTTTGAGAGAGAGAGATCCCTGCGAGGACAAAGCCCAAAACACCCAGAGCCAAAGAGTGTTAGGCATCACTAAAGTCTTTCTGTCTGCGTGACCTGAAGACTTGTTACACTTAAGGACTGTGTATACTCTAGCCAGTTAGGCGTCATGTTCTGAGGATCCAAGAGTCATTGTGGACCGCTGGTGAACGGAGTCTGTGAAGGTTTGGAAGTCTACCTTGAAGACTTACCAGAGTGATTGGGCGAGGACTGGGTGTCCTTAGCTCAAGTGGAATAAGGTGAAGACGTGGTCTTCTGAGTTCAATCTCAGCCTCCCTAACCAGACGTATAGTTGTCACAACAACTGGAACTGGTCTACCAAATCCTTGTCTTCACCTAGCTACTAGTTCTATCCGCTACCTCCTTTACATTTCACTTTGTCTTCGTGAAGTCATTGCTTGTTTGCCTGATCTGTTTGGCTTCACTGTGTGAAGACGATTACCTATTTGGCTTCATACTGTCTTCCATTCCAATCTGTACTACCTAGCTGCTATTAGTCCTCGTGCTTTCATTACAATCCTTACTTGACTATGGCCTGTCTAGTGTAGTTTATCTTCCGCTGCATATCATATAGGTTCCATTTGATTGTTTGTCTTTGAAGACGTCGTGTTTTGAAGATTTTCATAAAAATCGCCTATTCACCCGCCTCTAGTAGATAACTAGCACTTCCAATTGGTATCAGAGCAAGGTGCTCTCTTGTTTTGTGTGATTCGGTTTAACCACCTGGAGTTTTAGCAATGTCGACTGCAGGGATAATCAAAGTCTCCGCTGCGTGCCCCGTCTTCGATGGCACTGATTACCCCTACTGGAAGAATAAGATGCGCATGCATCTTGAAGCCATTGACATCGTCCTCTGGTATGTCATCAGGACTGGTGTTCCCAAAGTCGGTGAAGGTGTCACCATTGCTGATGTCAAGAGGTTTGCGCAACTGGACTCAACTGCCAAGAACATCATCTGTGGTCATCTGACCAAAGGATAGTATGGCCGTGTGAGTGCTCTGGAAACTGCGCAGCTAGTCTGGGACTAGCTATCCAAGGTCAATGAAGGCGTCTCAACACAGAGAGACTCAAGGATTGATGTACTTCACAATCTCTTCAACCGCTTCAAGAGAAATGACAATGAGAATGTCCAGCTCACGTTTGATCTCCTCACTGGTATCACAAATGAGCTTCGCGCACTCGGCGCCACTGAGATCACCAAGCATGAAGTTGTGAAGAAGCTACTGAGATCACTTGACAGCTCATTTGACACCTTGGCCCTGATGATTCAAGAATGCCTTAACTTCAAAGATCTTGATCCATCTGACATACTTGAGAGGCTCAACACACATGAGTTCCAGCTGTCTGAGAAGAGAGATATCTATGGCCGATCACGTGCTTTGAAGGCAAAAGCTGTTTCCTCATCTGAAGAAGAATCTGACTGCAGTTGTGATGATCCTGAAGACATTGGAAAAGAGCTAGCAATGCTCGTGAGAAAGTTCCAAAAGTTCTCCAAGAAAAATCGCTTCGGAAAGTCTTCAAGATCCAGCTCCAAGAACGATGAGGCTTCCACTCGTGACCACAAGAAGAGAACATGTCACAAATGCAAAAAGCCAGGTCACTACATATCTGAATGTCCTCAATGGGACAAGGAAGCCAAGAAAAATAAGAAGAGCAAAGAATATGACTACAACGACAAGAAGAAGAAGAAATCTTCAAAGTCTTCCTCACACAAGAAAAGCTCATCTGGCAAGGAGATGGATTCAGAGGAGGAGTCTGCTTCTGAGGAGGCAGAGGTGGAGTCTGATTCGGGCGTGACAAGCCTAGATCTAGCTTCAGCATTCATTGCCAAGTCCATCTTCAACACTAAAGACAATGGTCACACCGCTGACGCTGAAGCCGATGATGAGGACGACTCTGCTCCGACCTACTGCTTCATGGCACGTGGTGCCAAGGTAAACTCACGTGATGCTTACTTTCAAACCTCTAGGGAATATGACTCTGAATGTGAATCCAAACCAAGCTATAAGACTCTTGCTAAAATTGCAACTGAACAACAAACTGGTATGGAACACATTCAAAAATTGCTAGACAAAAGCAATGACCTGTTGGACAAGGAAATGAATCGAACTCAGGCCTTAATCGAAGACATAAAAAACCTTCGTGTTAAGTACGAAGAACTTGAAAGTGGTCATGAAACCCTCTCAGCCACTCATGAGAAGCTTTCCTATGATTTATCTTCAAAGGAAGCAAGATCTCGAGATACTGAGAGTGTCTCATGAAGACCTTCAAAAGGAGAATGATTCACTACTCGCTCAACAGATCAGTTCCGCTCAGGAAGATTTTGTGCCACCATGTTTAAAATGCCTTGAGCGTGACAAATTTGTCTCTATTACTGAATGTTCTACTGCCTCTGATGTTGCAATATCTTCAACTGCTGATGTGGTAACTAACCCCTCTTATGAGGATACCACTACTATTGCTGATGAGAATTCTAGGTTGAAGACACTGCTTGAAACAGGCATGTAAAAAAGCCTCAAAGAGCATCAAACACTATGTGATGTCCTAAAGAAACAGATTCTGAACCGAAACCCTAGGAAAGAGGGTGTTGGTTTTGAGAGGAAAATGAATGCTGATGGTTCTTACTGGAAGCCTGAGCAGTACCCCAAAACCACATGGGTTGCTGCAAAGGGTCCTTCAGTAGATCCATCTACTTTATCTGGCTTCATTTGTGCTAATCCCATTATCATTGATGAGTCCTTTCATTCCAATTATAAGTTGTTTAAGAATCAGAATGTTGAAGTGTTTGCCAGGTTTATTGGTACTAATTGCAGGGATGGGCCACCTTTGTAGAAGATCTGGGTTCCTAAGAGTTGTCTTGAGAAACTTCCTGTGAATGTCATCATGACACCACTAGGGAAGAAGACAAACCCCAGACCAAAGGCTTCATATGGCCCAAAGGCTTCATACAGACAGAGGACCTCACAAGGTCACCCAAACGCCAATGTTTTGCAGGGAAACCATAATCAGACTCATGAATACGAGCGTGTTTCTTCAAACCGCTATGTTCACAAGTCAAAGAAATTTTCTGCATATTCTTATGAATACTATTCACCTCCTGCAAAACTATTTGCTAGGGCTCCAAAGCCAGAGTTCTCAGATGCTGCACTTAGACTCATTGCTTCTAAGCCACCCCTTAAGGTGTGGGTGGTTAAGAAGAATTAACTTCTCTTGCAGGGAAAGGTCTCCAGTCGGAAATTTTTGAATTCTGAAGACAATGCTAGGGACCTAAAACATCTTGTGGGACGGAAGATTAAGTGCCAAAATGGTCTTACAATTTATTTCGTCCCTTGGTTTCTTGATGAGCATCCTATCATACCATCCAAGAATCTTACCTTTGATAGTATGCTTGTACGTCAAATGTTTATGCTTCACAATACTCTTGGTGAAGCCTATCGCGCTAATTGCACTGTAGGGTACGACTCCGAAAGCTACTAAATGGATTATGGATAGTGGATGCACTAACCACATGGCTTGTGATCGAAGTCTTCTCATGGATTCAAACCTACGACCATCTACAAAAATTCACATCACATTCGCTGACACTGGTAAAAGCACTAGGTAGAGTTGCTATCTCAAAGGGTCAACACATGGATAAAGTGATGCTTGTCAAATCCCTTGGATACAACTTAATATCTTTCTCAATGCTTTGTGATCTGAACATGATTGTGATATTTGGAAAATATCGTTGCCTTGTGCTTATGGAAACTGACAAATCTCAAGTCTTCGAAGGTTATCGAAGAGGTGATCTGTATATGGTAGATTTCTCCGTAGGACCACAGCTTGCCATATGTCTTCTAGCAAAATCTTCAGAGTGTTGGCTTTGGCATCGAAGGCTAGGATGTGCGGGCATGAGGAACTTGCACACTCTTGTGAAGAAGAAGCATATCATTGGCATCGAGGGCGTCAAGTTCAAGAAGGATCATTTGTGTGGTGCTTGTGAAGCCGGGAAGATGACTCGGGCAAAACATCCCTCGAAGACAATCATGACGACATCATGTCCCTTCGAGCTGTTACACATGGACCTATTTGGCCCTACTCATTACTCTACTCTTACTACCACTGCACATCTTTATGGCTTCGTTATCGTTGATGATTATTCGACATACACTTGGGTGCACATAATTCTCTATAAGACTGAAGTGCGGGATGTCTTCAGACGATTCGCCAATCGAGCCATGACCAACTATGGCATCAAGATCAAGCACATCAGGAGTGGCAATGGCACAGAATTCAAGAACACTAGCCTCGACACTTATCTTGATACACTGGGCATCACTCATGAGCTCACTGCTCCATACAAACCTCAGCAGAATGGCGTCGTGGAGCGCAAGAACAGGATCCTCAGTGAGATGGCTCGTACTATGGTTGATGAGTACAAGACTCCAAGGAAGTTCTGTCCTGAAGCTATTGGCACTGCCTGTCATATCATCAACAGAGTTTATCTTCATAAATTCTTCAAGACGACACCCTATGAACTCCTGACTGGTAAGAAGCCAAACGTAAGCTATTTTAATGTTTTCGGTGCTAGGTGCTGGATCAAGGATCCACATCACACTTCCAAATTTGCACCAAAAGCACATGAATGTTTTATGCTTGGTTATAAAAAGGATTCGCACACCTACAGAGTTTTCAACCTCTTTCACTATAAAGTGGTTGAAACGGTAGATGTGCGGTTCAATGAGACTAACGGCTCGCAAAGAGAGCACTTGCCAAATGTGCTAGATGAAGCTTCTCCTAGTGAATCTATTAAGTTTATGGGTACTGGAGAAATCATACCCACTGAGGAACAGGCTGAAGAGGAAATTGTCGTTCCAGCTCCTACTCAACGTGAAGACAATGCTGAGCCTGAAGACAATGTTGAAGGCGAAGACAATGATCAGCAAAACCAAAGTCTTCGTCCTGTTCATCCTCGGGTGGCGAATGAAGTACAGATTGAGAAGATTCTTGACAGTATCAATGCACCTGGTCCGCTTACTCGATCAAGAGCTACGCAACTAGCAAACTTCTATGGGCACTTTGCATTTGTCTCAATATCTGAACCCAAGAAAGTTGATGAAGCCTTCATGGAACCTGAATGGATTCAAGCTATGCAAGAAGAGCTTCAACAGTTTGAGCTGAACAATGTCTGGGAGCTTGTCAAACGTCCCGATCCTTGCAAGCATAATATTATAGGCACCAAATGGATCTATCGCAACAAGCAAGATGAACATGGTCAAGTTGTCAGAAATAAAGCTCGTCTCGTTGCTCAAGGTTACACACAAGTTGAGGGGATTGACTTCGATGAAACCTTTGCTCCTGTGGCTAGGCTTGAAGCCATTCACATACTGCTAGCCTATGCTAACCACAACAACATCCTTCTATATCAAATGGATTTGAAGAGTGCCTTCCTCAACGACAAAATTGAAGAAGAAGTGTATGTATCTCAACCACCTGGTTTTGAAGATCCAAAGTGTCCTGATATGGTCTACAAACTCAACAAGGCACTGTATGGCCTCAAACAGGCAACTCGCGCTTGGTATGACACACTCAAAGACTTCCTGAAGAGCAAAGGCTTCAAACCTGGTTCTCTTGATCCCACTCTCTTCACGAAGACATATGATGGTGAATTGTTTGTATGCCAAATCTATGCGGATGACATTATCTTCGGCTGCACTGATAAGAGATACAGTGATGAGTTTGGGCATATGATGCAAGAGCAATATCAAATGTCCATGATGGGAGAACTGAAATTCTTCCTTGGTCTTCAAATCCGTCAAGAGAGTAATGGCATCTTCATATCACAAGAAAAATACCTCAAAGATTACCTGAAGAAGTTTGGAATGCAAGACTGCAAAGGGTACAAGACGCCAATGCCAATAAAAGGTCAATTGGGCTCCGACGACAATGGTAAAGAGTTCGATCAAAAGGTATACCGCTCCATGATTGGTTCTTTATTGTACTTATGTGCATCTAGGCCAGATATAATGCTTAGCGTTTGCATGTGTGCCCGATTCCACGCGGCACCAAAGGAATCGCATCACCTCACGGTGAAGCGAATACTTCGATATTTGGCTCACACCCGAATGCTAGGATTATGGTATCCAAAGGGCTCAGAGTTTGATCTAGTTGGATTCTCATATGTTGATTATGCTGGTGACAATGTTGATTGCAAGTCCACATCAGGCACATGTCACTTTCTTGGACGATCTCTTGTCTGTTGGTCTTCAAAGAAGCAGAACTGTGTTTCACTCTCCATTGCTGAATCTGAATACAATGCTGCTGGATCTTGCTGCGCTCAGCTTCTCTGGATGAAGGAAACCCTCAAGGACTATGGCATCAACATGAAGCATGTGCCCCTCAACATCAAGATTGCTCACAATCCAGTTCAGCACTCAAAGACAAAGCACATTCAGATCCGTCATCATTTTCTCAGAGATCATGTGTTGAAGGAATACATTGATATCATTCACGTCAACACTGAAGAGGAATTGGCAGATATCTTCACGAACCCCTTGGATGAGAAAAGATTTTGCAAGCTGCGGTGTGAGCTAAATATCTTAGAATCCTCGAATGTCCTCTGAACGGACACACATCCTAACGCTTATGCATATTGATGACTTAGGTGCGCAACACACAAAGTAACGTATGTCTTCAACTCATGAAGACATACCCTCTGAGTGTGAATACATTAATGTGGAATTTGACTTCGGAGAGCCACGATAAATGTGCACTGTGTCTGGGTCTAATACTTCCTATACAGTGGGTAACGCCACCACCAACCTTTCTTGAAGATTTTTGTTTGGTGTCAAGTTGCATTATCTTCGAAGTTGGTGTGTCTTAAACATTGCCTTGTCTTCATGATTTATCTTCACAATGTTTGATTTGGTCTTCACTGATATATATATATATATATATATATATATATATATATATATATATATATATATATATATATATTCTGTCCTCTACAGCATTCACTTATAGCTATGTCTTCATGTTCCCAATTTCTGCGCTAAGTCAATGTGATCGGACCCTAACCCCTTCTGTGCTTATCTCTCAAATTCTCTCTGTCTCTTCATATGTATTCTATTGACACGTGTCAATTGTCTTCACTGTGTCCTAGTCAGCTGAAGATACAGAGACAAACATTTAAAACTGCTTTTATTATCTCTATCCGTTTTGCCTGAATACCGGAGAAGCCAGAACGACCACCCGACAAACCAGGCGCGCGTGGGGTCGTGGCACAACCATCAATCTGTTGCATGCTTGCCATGTGTCCTTCAGATGTGAACCGCCAGGGGCACCTGAGTAATTACACTGCACCATCCCTCTTGCTTATAAATACTCCACCCCTGCGGTCATTATTTCTTCTCCCCTCACCGTCTGGCTCAAACCCTAGCGCCACCGCTAGCTTCAGTCGTCGCCCGAGACGAAGCGCTTCGCTGTCACGGCTTCTCCGACGCCGTCTTCACGCCGGCCGCGGACATCTTCTCCCCCGCTGCCACCCTAGGTGTCTTCCGCTGCCAAGTTAGGGCCAGAGAGATTGGACTGCACGGCCTCCATCCTTCTCGTCTAGCAGTTCTTCGTGCGGTAAATAAGAACTCACTTTTTACCATTTATTTGATCCGTTGAAGTATCCATATTCTCCAAAAAAAATGTTTTTACACTTCCAAATCTAGATCCTGTCTATTGTGTATCTCATAGTCTACAAAGATCTTTCACTTATGAATGCTTCACAACTAGTTAGATTCCTCACTTGTGCTTATTTTTGGATTCGTACAAATCTGGAACCAACTTACATTTATAAGTGAATGTCTTCGCGATATGAGAGCATTGTCTTCAAACTGATTTATCTTCAAAATCTTCTGAGAATGCATATGACCTCTTCCCCTTCCCTCCCATCTCTAATGCTGTTGTAGGTACATGTCCGTGGGAGAATCCCTTGGTTCTCATAGTCTGCATTCATTTGCAGAGTTCTTACAGAATCACATTGAATCACCTGAAGCCAGTTCCTGTCTGACTAGTCTCCTAAAGCCAAACACTGTTGTGAAGTCTTTCAGTCTGAATCCAATGGCAGGTGGCAAATCTGCAAAGAAAGGTGGCAGGTAGTGCCGTGACAACACTGCTTTGGACTTGCCCCCCAGTTCTCTATGAGATGTACAAGTCTGGCCCTGAATAACCTATGGAGAACACAAAACTCGTGTCCAATGGATTCGAAGATATTGGGCAGAGCAATGGTTTCAGTATCACTTTGTAACTCCTGAATATGCAAAGAAGAATGCTATGAGGCCACCCTGGGCTGATATTGTATACAGAAAACTTCACCCCAAGACCAAGGCTGAAGCCATTACAAAAGGCTTCTATCCTTGCATGGTCAGAGGCCCAATGCCTGAAAATGCCGACCCATCAAGTCTTCGATGGTGTCGAGAAGATGATTTATTTGAAGAGAATTATAAGTTTGCTAAGGCTTCAGCAGCTCAAAACAAGAAGGACTTCGCGATTAACTTCAACCCTGGTCCAGCTGATCCAAGGCCAGATGGCTGTCGCAAAGCTGAGCCAAATCTCATTGGCCCCTTTGAGGATTTCAATTCATACTTGGCACATTGTGCCGCTCAAAGGGCCACTATTGAAGAAGCTACTGAGGAAGAGGAACATGCTGAGGTTCCAGAGCCCCCGAAGCCAATGAAGAAAGCAAAGGCTTCAAAATCTTCTGCTGCACCAAAAGCTTCAAGAGTGAAGCCACTGAGGACTGCACCTCCTGAATCCAGTGTGCAGTTTGAAGACCTGTCTCGCATCTCCAAGAAGCCCAAGAAGATCTCAGGGCAAGCTCTTACACCGACAAGCATTCTTCGCAATGATGAAGCTATTATCGATCTATCTAGCGATGAGGATATTGATGATAATGCCCTTGAGATGCTGATCAAGAGCAAACAGGAAGCCAAAATCTTCAATGATCAGCTTCTGTTTGATGCTGACATTCTCAACAACTTCATTGATGAATGGTTTGAAGACACCTCTCTTACCATCGATGATTTGCAGCTTCCGATTGGCATCACCGTGACATTTCAGGGCTACATTGCCAAAGAGCTCACAATTGCTCAAAAGGTCATCGAGCAAAAAGACAAGATTGACCATGAAAAGGCTGTAATCAAGAAGCACATGGCCAAGCTCAGTATTACTGAAGTGCAGAATTTCAAGAAGATGATGATTGATCTCAAGGCTGAAATTGTCAAGCGCCGTGATGAAGCCAAAGGCTCAAGAGAGTGTCTCAAGCACTATGCTGAAAAGTGTGTACAGGCTCTAAATGAAGCCTTGAAGAGGAAAGCACTTGGGCGTCCTAGCATTGACCCCAAGCTAGCTGCTAAGAAGAAGAAGCCCGCGGAAGCTGAAACCGAAGCTCCAAGGCAGGAAAGACCAAGCATCGTCTTCCCTGCCAGCATGACTGGCTCGAAGCCAACGGTCCCATCAGCTGCTTCTGAGCAGAAGAAGACAAAGCAGGCTGAGGCCAAGAAGCGAAAGCATCATGAAGCCTCTGATGCTGCTCCCTCCAAGAAGAAGCTGAAGACTAAGCCTTCCAAGTCTTCAAGAAAGGACCAAACTGCACCACCAGAGCCACTGTTTGTTGAACCCATCTCTGTTGCCTTGCCTGCCTCCTCCAACCACAAGCGACGCCTAGTAGTCCATGAGCCTGCTACCACAGAGGCTCCTGTGTCTAAAGATATTCCAGCTACCGACACCATCGCAGCTGAAGACATTGGTCGTGAAGACAATGTAGTTGACATGAAGTCCTTCCTTAGTTCCCCCAAATCATGCCCAAGCCGGTATCATCGCCTGCTCCCACGATCAGTGAACAGATCAGCATTGGCGGTCCCACGACGCCAATCACACAAGATGATTTCTGGGAAGAGCACCACCCCAACACAACGCTCCACGAGGTCATTCCTTGCACTCCACCATCTCAAGTCACTACTACTATGATAGAGACTCCACAAGACACCCCTAAAGACATGGAGAAGACCACTCCCTCACCGTAGGCGTCGCCCTCTTTCCGAAGGCTTCGCCGAGGCCCAAGGCCAACGGTCTCCATGTCGAGTATTCCTAAAGAGGATGTGCAAGCCACAAGCTCAGTAGCACGTCAAGTATTCCCTGAAGCCATCCCCACAGAAATTGCTCAAGAATCTGAAGCCAAAGAGGCTGAAGACATTCTGGCTGCATCAGTCGGAGAGAAAGAAGATGCTCAAGTTATTGTTCCCCCTATCATTGAAACAAGAGAGAATTAAGACGTGATTGTGCCAGACCCCCCAATTCCTGAAGCCCCTGAAGCTGTGGCAAATGAGGCTACCGATACAACCACTACTGAAGCTAATGACGCTGTCATAGCTGAAGACAATGATGCCACTGAAGACAATCAGCCATCCACCTCGGATGTGGCTGCTGCTCCTCCTGTACCTCACACTATTGAACAAGCGTTCTATCATGGTGAGCTTGTAACTGTCAAGTGGCCAATCATGACACCACCGGCTGCTCCTAGTCCTCAGTATGATTATCATGTGGAGCAAAGGCCTCAGACGCAGAAGCCAAAGCCCAGGCTACCAAGGCTTCCTAGTGCCGTTACAACACAAGGTTCCTTAAGTGTGCTCAGCTTCAGAGAGCACAACACATTCTTTGATCGTGCCAAGAATCCTTTCAAGAAGCCAAAGATCTCATCTGATAGATTTTGTAGCCACCAGCAATGAAGCTACTACTCATGTATTCTGTACAACCAGGACATGATCTTTCCCCATAAGCGCCTGTGCTGTGATGCCATTGCTGGTCTTCCTTATCTTAAAGAATCTCTTGACTACTTTCGTGAAGTTGGCTTGCTCCCTTTTGTCTTCGACAAGGAGCATTGGAATGAAGAACTTCTGCTGCAATTCTATGCCACTCTTCATATATCAGGGTACAACAGGGATCCGAAGACATGGGTCATCGAGTGGATGTCAGGTGATGTACATTATGAAGCCAAAGCTCAAGATATCATCGAGCTAACTTCCCTGCCCACTCCTGGTGATCTATATGAGCCAGGTTGTCAGCGCTATGAACAAGAATTGCAAAGCATCTTCCAGAAGCCTGAACCCAACATGAGCCAAATGCTCAGCATGATGAAGCCATTACTAGTTGATGCTGAATACCCCAAGGAGTTCTATGTAAATGACCTCGAGTACCTACCCCGCACTATCTATCATATACTGAGGCATACTCTATGGCTAATTAAGGGGCATTCTCCTCACGCTAAGCTTGAAGGCACTATGAAGACGTTGGTTTTCTACATCATTAATGGCATCAGGTTCAATACTCAAGACTTCTTCATCCGTCAGTTGGCAGCTTCTGGCATTGATCTGTTTGGCCTCAAATTCAATGCTCCATGGATCATGAGGCTGATTAAGCTTCACTCCACCATCAACTATCAAGCTTCAGCGCACAACCATGTTGTCTTACTGCCTGAAGTGGATATGTCACATGAAGCTATATATCCTGAACCTGCCAAGGAACCTGTTCGTGAAGACAATGCTGCCTTCCAAAGCTTCACTCAACCACTTGAAGGTGTTCATGTGCCTAATCCTCCTGCTGCTGCTGGTCCTCTTGCTAGTCAGCTTCAGCTGCCGCATCGTGCCAACACTGATGCTATAGCAAGCACAGTTGCCCAAAGGCCTTAGAAGCGTGCTCGTGTGCTGAATGACCGAGAGCTTCTTGTTTCACTTCCTCAGAAGCAGGATAGGCATCATGACTGGATGAAGCGCCAGATGCAAAGTCTCCTTGTTGATGTCAATCGCATACGCAACCTTGCAACCAAGAACTCGTTTGTTGCTCATGAAGCCTGTCTGCATGCCTGGAAGAGCCTCAGAATGCTCTCTTCTGAAGACGATCTTCAAGCAGATGGCTTCACTAAACGCTTCAAGTTTGACTAAAGGCCTCCAGAATCTGCAAGTTGGCGTCCAACTTCTTCCATTGAAGACTCTGAGTATTCATCTTTGGCTCCAACTGTTGTTGCGGGAGTCATTGATGAAGAGGACGATGCCACTTCACCAGCTATAGCTTCACCGCATCACGATTTTGCATCAGGCCCCTCCACACCGCCCAACTCCACCATCTACCCTGCTGCCCCAACATCTACACCAACACCGCCTGGGAACGCTTAGACACTCTATGTCTTCACTCCTTTTGGGTCATTCCTGACAAAAGGAGGAGAAGCTTATGAGTTGATAGTCTTCAAGCGGGTCTATATGGGTCGGGTGCTAATTTTTGCTAAGTTTTACAACTCTCGTTCTTGAACTGTTGGTGTTTGAGTTGTAACACTTAAAACTTGATGGTCGTCTGCTACTTTTGCTGCTACCGTTTATTGCGATGATAAATTCCGCATGAAGTCCTTCCGCAAATGTCCATTTTTCATTGTGCATGTCATTATCTTCTCTACATTTTTATATGCACGATGAATTGTCATCATGCATGGAAGGAGATCTCCACAAAGCAAGACCTGCCATGTGCATTTGCATTCAAAGGCAAACTATTTATATGCACATCTTCAGGGGGAGCCCTTTTAACTTCATGAAGACAATGACCATGTTCATTAACTTACACATATTTTATCCCCGTTGAAAACTTCAACCAGTTTGTCATCAATCACCAAAAAGGGGGAGATTGTAAGTGCATCTCGTGCCACCCCTAGTTGGTTTTGGAGTATTGACGACAAACGTGGTTGAGGGACTAATGTGTTTGTGAGAAATGCAGGATAACACAGGTAGAAGTCCCTCATTGATTCAGTTTTCCTACCAGAGATGACCCCTAAAAATGTATGAAGACATTGAAGACAATGGTGGTTCGTGAAGACATTCACGTCGAAGATAATGACGTGTGAAGACATTCACTTGAAGACTATGGAGTGCGAAGACATAGTTTCTTTCATAGTTTCATTTTCTTCTCTCTTGAGTCATAGGAACCACCGTACTATTAAGTGGGGTCCAAGTGAACAAAGTCAGAAGACTGGCGTGATGCTCAACCAAAATCCTATGTCTTCGAGCGAAGACAATGAGAGCAAATCTTATCCAGAGTTGGATGAGTCAGCTTTGCTTGTAGCCCAAGCCAAGCTGCCGCGTGTGTTTGAAATCCGACCGTTGGACACGTGTCGGTTCCTTAGTGACCTAGGGTCATTTTGGACATATCATGTCGGGTTGCCTCCTGGCTATAAATAGCCCACCCCCTACACCATAAATTGGTGGCTGCTCAGAGTTAGTGCACGGCTTTTGTCGTTTGAGAGCAACCCACCTCCGAAGCCTTTGAGAGAGAGATCCTTGCGAGGACAAAGCCCAAAACACCCAGAGCCAGAGAGTGTTAGGCATCACTGAAGTCTTTCTGTCTGCGTTACCTGAAGACTTGTTACACTTGAGGACTGTGTATCCTCCAGCCGGTTAGGCGTCACGTTCTGAGGATCCAAGTGTCATTGTGGATCGCCGGTGAACGGAGTCTGTGAAGGTTTGGAAGTCTACCTTGAAGACTTACCAGAGTGATTGGGCGAGGACTGGGTGTCCTTAGCTCAAGGGGAATAAGGTGAAGACGTGGTCTTCTGAGTTAAATCTCAGCCTCCATAACCAGACATACAGTTGTCACAGCAACTAGAACTGGTCTACCAAATCCTTGTCTTCACCAAGCTACTGGTTCTATCCCCTACCTCCTTTACATTTCACTTTGTCTTCGTGAAGTCATTGCTTGTTTGCCTTATCTGTTTGGCTTCACTGTGTGAAGACTATTACCTGTTTGGCTTCATACTGTCTTCCATTCCGATCTGTTCTACCTAGCTTCTATTAGTCCTCGTGCTTTCATTACAATGCTTACTTGACTATGGACTGTCTAGTGTAGTTTGTCTTCCGCTGCATATCATATAGGCTCCATTTGATTGTCTATCTTTAAAGACCTCGTGTTTTCAAGACTTTCATAAAAATTGCCTATTCACCCCCCTCTAGTCGATAACTAGCATTTTCACCTAGACTATACAACAAAGAAATTACAGCATATTACATCCCCTAGGCATCAAAGTTCACCACCAGTGATAATAAAGGGCAACAAAATAGCAGATTCCATACTCTGGGCAGATGGCCACCAGGGGAAGTAAACACGCTGACAAAATAATAGACAGAACCGACAGCACTTCAACATAGTTCAAGAAAGGTTAGCCCTGCCCAGGAGCTACAGCGCAAGCAGATTAGCAACCTCATGAGACTGCACTTGTTTGACACTTATATCCACCAACTTAAGCTGCATAGCATCAATAGACGTCATGTACTTATGGTTAATCTTGCATAGAGATTGGAGTTCCAGTCGGATTTGAGCGGAAGCATGTCTTTCTGCTTGAATTTCAGACTGAAGAAGTCGAACAGATTCAGGTGGCGACTTCATCGAGCTTGTCTCACTGCTATTAGCGAGTAAGTTCGACACTACATCAAGACATGACTTTGGGATTGTATTGCTATCTTCAAGATGTGTTGCCTTCTTCTCTGGAATATATGTTAGAGGGACAAGCAATGGGTTCGTCTCACTATCATTGTGGCAGTTCTTCCTAGCATCAGTGATGACACCCTGAAAAAGAAACAAGTAGGTAGATAATAGGTTATGCACGTATAAGCATTAGTGCTGTCAATTCATCTTATTTCTTAGTCAGAAATAAAGAGACACGGTTTAAAATAGCATTAAGATAATAGGCATTGTTCATAGCTAAGACGGCAAGAAATGGCATTGTGCAGGAGCGGCATCCGCCGTGTCCTGAGAATGAGATACGCGGCTCCTATCGGGATTGTCGACACGTCGAGAGGTCTTCCTGGACTTGTGTTACCATTGTCGAAATGTCTTGTGCATCGGGATTCCGAGGATACTTCAGGCTGACTCGAGGTTGATCGGGTTTTCTTGAGGTTGAGGTATTTCCACCACAGCTTGTGTTGGCTTGTGATGGGCCAGGTTGGAACACCCCTGCAGGGCTAAATCTTTTCAAGAGCCGTGCCCGCGGTTATGTGGCAGATGGGAATTTTATAATATCCAGTTGTAGAGAACTTGACACAAGATCCGAAATAAAATACACCAACCGCGTGCGTAACTTTGACCGTCTCTTTTCGAGTGAGTTCAAGAAGAGAACACGGTGGGGTTATGTTTGATTCATAAGTAGTTCAGGATCACTTATTGAATATTACTAGTTTGCGACCGTTATGCGTAGTTGCTCTTCTTACTCTTGTACTCGTAAGTTAGCCACCATACAATGCTTAGTGCTTGCTGCAACCTCACCACTTATCCATTCCATACCCATTAAGCTTTGCTAGTCTTGATGCCCATGGTAATCGGATTGCTAAGTCCTCGTGGCTCAAAGATTACTACAACAACAGATGCAGGTACATGTAATGTGATGATATGACGTGAGAGATGCTTGCTTGTTTTGGAGTTCTTCTTCTGCTTCTTCTTCTTCGATCAAGGGCTAGGTTCCTGGTTGGCAGCCTGGGCTAGCAGGGTGGATATCGTTCTTCTTTTCAGTTTGTTTCCATCCGTAGTCGGATGCCGCTTTTCTGTATGATGATTGCTATGTATTGATGTATTTATGTGGCAATTGTATGCCTTTGTATGTATCCCCAGGTGTGTTGTAAATGGTACGATGTAATGATATCCACCTTGCAAAGCGTCTTCAATATGCGGCTCTATCCTTGGTGGGACCTTCGAGTTCCTCTCGGATAGGATCGCATATTGGGCGTGACAAGTTGGTATTAGAGCCTCGACCAACCATAGGAGCCCCCTTGATTGATCATAATTTGGCCATTGTCGAGTCTAGAAAAAAAACCATTTTCAGAGTCTAGTTATCGAAGAGTAGGAATTCTTTTACTCCTCATCCCCTTCATCGCTCCGGTGAGGAATCGTGACATAGGTGTTTTGACTTACTCCTCTTCCCCTTCAAATTTTCTTTAGGATCACGCGGTTATTTTCGATCGTTGCATTGTCAATCCTTTTCATCCAGTGCAGTTCTCTTCAAGTTAATTCAATCCTCTTCAAGATCAATTCTCAGGTCTTCTCAACGGTGGCCATTCCATCCGTCCCAAGTTGCTTTTGATTTTCCCACCCTCCCGCCCTTTTTGTTCACGGAGTCTGAAGTATTGAATCGACTATCCATTTTATTCAGGCAAGCCTCTTCATTCTTTGCTCAATTGTCTCAACCGATGGATTCTCGTCTAGTTCATCATTCTTCGTTCTCGTTTTTTTTCTTTTTGGTGGATTCAATTCATGTTTTTTCTGGTTGATCATATTCCTTTCCTTGGCTCAAATATTTCCCCTTGCTCGTTCGCCTCTCACCATTTAATCATTCCGGAGTGCTGAAGACATCTCAAAGGATTCATGTTTGCGTTCAAGTTAATTGAAGGTTATCACCTAATT
Organism: Thinopyrum elongatum; assembly: GCA_011799875.1. Lineage (NCBI taxonomy): Eukaryota > Viridiplantae > Streptophyta > Magnoliopsida > Poales > Poaceae > Thinopyrum > Thinopyrum elongatum. Next base: position 298,746,888 of record CM022298.1, read on the forward strand.
CAAGTCTTTGAATTGTTCCAGTGCATCATCTCTTCCTCAATCGTTTCAACGGTGTTTCTTTTTTTTAGTGGGCCCTAACCCACAGGTTTATCCCCAGGATCTTACCTGGCTCTTCCAATTTTTCCGGAGTTATTCTCAAATTCCTTCCATGTTCGACATCAGGATGGGTCCTCTTCAGTTGATTCTCTTCTTCGAGATTTCGTTCGTCCCCTTTCTTTTTAATCATCTTTTGTCTCTCCCATTTCGTTCCTAAGATCTCGGGACGAGATCTTCTGTTAGTGGGGGGAGTGTTGTGACGCCCTGAGATCGGTGCTCCAGATGTCCTCCAGTTATTCCTCATCGTTGCCATGCCATTCACTTGCGTGTTGCACCTTGCCATGTCATCATGCGCATTTCATCTGCATGTTTTTCAAAACATGCATCTGTCCAGGTCTCCGGGTTCTCTTCATTGTTCGTTCCATGTCCGAACACACTTTCACACGCCCCCGGCATCTCCGAAATATTATTTTATAAGTGGCATCTAAATGTTCTCGGAATGGGTTGAAAGTTGGCATGCGGTCTTGTTATATTGTAGGTAGTCCGCCTGCCAAATTTCGTCGCATTCGGAGTCTGATTGACGCCCCAATGGATAACTATAACGACACTATAGTCGGTTTAAACGTCGGACGTTTTCGGTGTCCCGAAACTATTGCCGGGCTGCCTTCTCTTCTCTCCTCTCAGCCCATACCACTCTACACAACCCACCTATGGCCCAGCTACCCCTTCCTCTACCCGGAACCGTCCGATCGAGATCGGAGGTCTCCGAGATCCCCCAATCCCTCAAACCCTAGCAACTGCCTATATAACGAAACCCCTCCTTCCCCATTTGGAAACCTACCCTAGCCCCCTAGCCCTCCTTCCTCAGATCATGCGCCGCCACTTCCTCCCCGCCACTTGGCGTCGCTGCAGTCGCCACCCTCCAACACTCGCTGCGCGCCACGTCGCCTCCCCTCGCCCGTGCCCCCCACCAGCCCTGACGCGGCCCGGCGAAACCCATCCGCGGCCCGCCTCGGGCCGAATTGGGCCCAAGCCAGGCCCGACCACCGCCGCCCTCACGCCCGAGCTCCCCGTGCGGGAGGAGAGCTCCCGATCCACCGCGCCTCGCCGCCCCTCGTCTCCACGCCGCCTCGCCGTAGCCGCCGCCGCCGACGACGAGCACCTCCGCCCAGGCCAGTGCCCCGTCGCCCTCTCCACTCCTACCCTGTCCATCTCCCTCTCTCTCACCTCTCGATCTCTCCCTCTCTCTGTAGCTCCACAGGGAGCACCACCGTGCCATGGAGGGGCCAGACCTCCTAGAGCTCGCCGACGGAGCTCCATCCCCGCTGCATTGCCCGGATCTGGCCGCGCGGGACCGGATCCATCCATCCCCGGCCTTCCTTCTTCATCCCGTCGCCAGAGTCCTCAAGCCCGCTGCTGCCGTACCAAGCCCACCGCCGCTCATCCTCGTCACGGGAGGAGGACGACGCCCTCCATGTCGCTGCCCTCGTCCACGCAGGTGGGCCGCGCCAAGCCACAGGCCCAGCGCGCCGGCCTGCCCCAGCTCTCCACCGTCCTGGGCCTAAGCCCATGGTGAGCAGCCCCTTTTTTTCCACGCCCAGGCAATTCGTAGTTATTTTGCACTGGCTCTAGCCTGTGATTTTCGCTAAGTCATTTCTGTCTGAAATCATCGCATTGCATTTTGAGAGGGCTACAACTGTGTGCATGTTTGTTGGATGATGATAATTTATATATGTATTTTGATCTACTCTTCGTGCTCTACATGATGGTTACCTTCGCATGCATGTTAGGGTGCATCTTAATATCATAATCTCTGCTGCAAAATTGCATCTTGCTGTTAACTTCAGAAAACTGTTGAAACTTGTCATCTTTGCTTGATGGTTCCCATTGATCTAGAGCTCATATGCATGTGATTCCTTTGTGTGATTTGCTCTATGTTATGTGTACTTTGATTCCATGCCCTTGGTTTCCATGTAAAGTTGCTGTAGCATGTCTCTTTCTTGCTATCAAGTTGCCATCATGCTAAATATGTCAATCTATTAACAACATGTTCCATTTCATAAAAATGATATTAATTAATCTATGCATCATATGTATTTGTGCCCATGGAGTAAGTTAGAGTATGTCATGTCTACTATATGCCCATGCCTTTTTAATAAATATTAAAATTGCTATGCTTTCTATTATGTGCCTCCAAAGTCAGCATCATAATGTTACTGTTTTGCATTCTCAGATTTCACCAAGTCTGAGAATCATCTTATTTCATGTTTGCATCTTGTCTTGATGAATGCCATGAACCTGTTGCTCCTATGTTTATGCCATGTTGTAATATTTGAGCTCCATGATATGTAATAGAATGCTATGCCTTTTGATGCCATGTTCTTGTACTGTAGCATCTTTGTTTCATGCCCCCAACATGCCATTATAATAACTCTACTCATGTATATGCCCAGTTTTTCATCAAGTCCTAATCTGTAACAGAACTTTGCATTTTGCAAGGAGAATATTAAATTAACCATGATGCTTATGAGCCTGAAAAGTAAATATGAATTGTAGCATGTTGATTTGATGGTTGCAATATCCCTACTTGCTGTTTTGGGCAGATTGTGGTTCAAACTTGCTTCGAGTGTATGTGTTGAACCGTTGCTCCGTTTTCATCATGTTCTATATGAAATTTGCTTAGAATTGCATTTAGTTTCATGATACCTTGTTGCATCCTTGATTTGAGTGTTTGTGATTGTGTTTTGCTTGCATTTGCATCAATGCCATGTTAAACTTGTTTAGCTCATATCTTCTAGAACGTAGCTCCGAATTAAATGAACTTTATATGTAACTTAATTAGAAAAACGTGTAGATCATCATGGTGCACTTTAACTTGCTGTTTAACAAATTTAACATAATGTTTTGTTCAGATCAGTACCAAATTCGAAATTTGCATTTGGGGACTTTCCGGAGTTGTTATGTGTTGTTTCCGGCCTCATTTAAACTTGCTTTGATGTGGGGTTCTATCATGCATCATCTCTTACCATGAGTAGCATCATTTAAACTTATCATGCATCATACTTGGATCATGCATCATGTCTTTTTCATGATTATGTGTTTACCGTGATGTTTGCTTCTTTCCGGTTGTGCTTCTTCTCGATAGTTCCGGTTTCGTTGCGATTGTGAAGATTCGTTCGACTACGTTGGTTCGTCTACTTCATGGACTCGATCCTTCTTCCGAGCGGGATTTCAGGCAAGCTGAACATTACCCTGGATACCATTACTATCTTTGCTTTGCTAGTTGTCTCGATGCTATCTCTATGTCGCGCTACCTACCACTTGTTTATCAAGCCTCCCAAATTGCCATGATAAGCCTCTAACCTTTTCCACCATCCCAGCAAACTGTTATTTGGCTATGTTACCGCCTTGCTCAGCCCCTCTTATAGCGTTGCTAGTTGCAGGTGTAGTTGCAGGTTTTTCCATGTTTGGGACATGGATATCATGGGATATCACAATATCTTTTATTTAATTAATGCATCTATATACTTGGTAAAGGGTGGAAGGCTCGGCCTTTTGCCTGGTGTTTTGCTCCACTCATGGCGCCCTAGTTTCCGTCATACCGGTGTTATGTTCCTTGATTTGCGTTCCTAACACGCTCAGGGGAATGGGACCCTCTTGACAGTTCACTTTGAATAACCGCTTCCAGCAAGACCCAACATTGGTTTTAATATTTACCCAACATAATAAACATGATAATAAATTTGACGCATAGGGAGTTAGCGCTACCCGAGGTTTGTTATTCCACATAATACAGGGGGGCAGTGCTGATGGTGCTGGTCCAAACTAGAGCACCGTGCAGCTACCTGGGGCAACTCGGGACATCAGTTACTGTACGCTTCGCTCATCCGCCGTGTCCTGAGAACGAGATACGCGGCTCCTATTGGGATTGTCGACACATCGGTAGGTCTTGTTGGACTTGTGTTACCATTGTTGAAATGTCTTGTGCACCGGGATTCCGAGGATACTTTGGGCTAACTCGAGGTTGATCGGGTTTTCTTGAGGTTGAGGTATTTCCACCTTAGCTTGTGTTGGCTTGTGATGGGCCAGGTTGGAACACCCCTGCAGGGTTAAATCCTTTCGAGAGCCGTGCCCGCGGTTATGTGGCAGATAGGAAATTTATAATATCCGGTTGTAGAGAAATCGACACCAGATTTGAAATAAAATACACCAACCGCGTGCGTAACCATGACTGTCTCTTTTCGAGTGAGTTCGAGAAGCGAACATGGTGGGGTTATGTTTGATTCGTAAGTAGTTCAGGATCACTTCTTGATCATTACTAGTTTGCGACCGTTATGCGTAGTTGCTCTTCTTACTCTTGTACTCGTAAGTTAGCCACCATATAATGCTTAGTGCTTGCTGCAACCTCATCACTTATCCATTCGATACCCATTAAGCTTTGCTAGTCTTGATACCCATGGTAATGGGATTGCTGAGTCCTCGTGGCTCACAGATTACTACAACAACAGATGCAGGTATAGGTAATGCAATGATATGACGTGAGAGCGATGCTTGCTTGTTTTGGAGTTCTTCTTCTGCTTCTTCTTCTTCTTCGATCGAGGGTTAGGTTCCTGGTCGGCAGCCTGGGCTAGCAGGGTGGATGTCGTTCTTCTTTTCCGTTTGTTTCCATCTGTAGTTGGATGCCGCTCTTCTGTATGATGATTGCTATGTATTGATGTATTTATGTGGCAATTGTATGCCTTTGTATGTATCCCCAAGTGTGTTGTAAATGGTACGATGTAATGATATCCACCTTGCAAAGCGTCTTCAATATACGGCTCTATCCCTGGTGGGACCTTCGAGTTCCTCTTGGATAGGATCGCATATTGGGCGTGACAGCTGTCAATTTATACCATTTCAGATTAGTAAATAAAGAGATATGATTTAAATAAAATCAACATAATATAGCATTGTTCATAGTTAAGACATAGCAGGATATGACATTATGCTGGAGTTGGTAGTTTCACCACACCACTGGATTACAGATCAAGAACACAAGCATACATTCAGTGCTAAAGAAGATAATTTGCTATGTTTAGTTTAATTTACATGGTATGAATAAGGAACTAGGTTGTGCAACTAAAAAATGAAATTGAGAAGTACAAACTTATGTTATGTCTTCTTCTAATAAACTTTGAACATGCAATTTGATGCAGACGACAAAAGTAAACAGCATTTGCATTCATAGCTATTGAAATATGCACAACAAAGTTTGAAGGCTCGAGGAGGACAAACTTACGTTAGTAGTGAAGACCGGCTCTATAAACCCCTTGTCCATATTGATGGGGGGAAATTCATGAAGTTTACCACAGGCTCTTCTTCAGGAGCATTGCCTTTATTCTACATTTTGTTAAGAGTAAATATAGATGTGATGATATAGGAACAAATGGCCATTATTTAAGCTAAGATGTAGACTACAAATGTAAGTACAGCATACAGGCAAAAGGCACTGACAAGAGCAATGCAGAGCTAAACTTCTTCAGTAGCATTGGTTTTATTCAATATTTTGGCAAGAGTAAATATAGATCTGATGTGTAGAAAATGGAGGGCAAGGGAAAATAAGCTGCAAAGTGTACATGGACATCTAGCTAACAATATAAGTACAGTGATGAAGGACAACAAATACGTACAAGAACAGTGCAGAGCTAAACTTCCTCATAAGCATTGGCTTTATTCTACATTAATGTAAGCATTAATATAGATCTGATAATTTCAAGAGAACAGTGGATAAGCAAGCTATAATGCACAATGATGTCACATAATCCACTAGGTATGAATGTATGTACAGCGATAGGACAACAAATACTAACAAGAGCAAAGCACCGAGCAATATAGTTGCGATATCCTAGGTTTTGCGGTGCTGGTTCTATCGCCAATATAAGTGGGGTGCTATCTGATTTACTTGTACTCCTTCAGGTTCTGCAATCACCCTCTTCCTTTTGGATGTCTGAAACACAGGAACAACATTTGAATGGAAAAACATGGTATGACGACATATGGAATACGTATTGATAATGGATGGGAATGGCATCTTCACATATATCATGAGTAAACTAAGCAGATGGTGGTGCAACAAAGCAGAAGAAATGCAGGACACCTTATGCAAGATACGTGCAACCAATTGCCGAATTAAAACAGGCACCTTATTGGGTGAACATGATAGGCCATCTGCCTTTGACTCCTTGAGCTCAGAATAGTCATTAGGATCATATTCTGAATAAGAATCTGTAGGTCGGGAGCATGTGGGTTTCATTGCATCCACAATGGACCGCAATCCCTTGATGCCAAGTTTGTTACCCATTGAGAAGTTCCGATATTCTTCTGATGTGCGCATTCTTATATTCATTGTGATTACGTACAATATCTGAGAAGCATGAAAACATAAATAGTAGTGAGGTTATCTTTGTAATGCATAGGATATTCTAGTATAATAGGGGCTCCCTGTAAACTCTTGTGTGCTATCACTGGATTCTGATGAGAGAGGCCATGTGTGTTGTAACATGGTGCGTAGATTAATATAATCGGGCACAACTACACAAAAAAATAGGCTCCCTGTTGGGAGCTCCAGATGTAAGGATAGTAGGCAGATGATAGGTTCATAATATACCGTATAGAAAGTTTATTGCCAAACCATGATAACAAGAGCGCACAGCCAGTAGGCAGATTGTAGTGTCGATAAAAGGGGGACACCATAAGCATCATAAATAAATCGGGGAAGTGGAACTGGGTGGAAAATATGGGTTGTATTGCCGCTACTAATCGAAAGCCTATCGATCACCTACAGGCTACCTCTATTCACCTGAAGGCGCACTACTATTACTATCAGTCTAGTCTCTCAAAGGCTGCACAACTCCCAGCATTTCCTGGATATTATGGCAGACCAACTTGAATTGTTGAAAGCAACTTGAAGAAGCGGCCAAATAGACCTGTCGACTGCAGATGTCCCTGCTTGCCTTCCTGATAAGGAACATACTGTACTTATTAAAGAAGAACAGAAGAGGAACATGTTAAAGAATAGAAGAGGAAGCATATTATGGAGATTCTGTTTCTTTCCATACAATGTTGGTTGCCCACCCATGATGAATCAGAGCATCCAAAGAAATGCGATTTGATGCTGTCTCTCTCTATGTGGCCACAGGCATTTGGAAACTCAAGTGGGAGCATTAGCCGACCAATTAAATATATCTCTATTAACTAATATGAATATCATGTCACATTCGTATTGGAACAACTAAGCTTTGGAATTATGATTGGTGTGTTGTTTAGCTTTAAAGGGTCGACTGCTGCTAGTAGGACACAAAGCACCTACGCATATCATAGTGTAGAAATAATGGGAAAACCCTAAGCATCACGAGTAAAATCAGGAAAGTGCAACTTGCTGGAAAATATGTGCTAGTATTGCCGGTACGGCTAGAAAGGCTTCGGATACCAGCCCTCTACAACTGAAGGCGCAGTACTATTACTACCAGTGTAACTCTCAAAGGCGACACAGGTCCCAGCATTTCCTGGATATTAGGGCAGACCAACAAGAAGAGTTGAAAGCGTCCATGACAAGCGACCGAATAGACCTGTATGCCGCAAATGTCCCTGCTCCTCTTCACTACAAGGAACATACTGTACTGCTATTATACTCCCTCTGTTCCTAAATATAAGTCTTTGTAGAGATTCCACTATGGATCACATACAGGTGTATATAGATACATTTTAGAGTGTAGATTCACTCGTTTTGCTCCATATGTAGTCCATGGAGGAATCTCTACAAAGATTTATATTTAGGAATGGAGAGAGTACTTATTAAAGAAGAACAGAAGAGGAAAATGCTAAAGAAGAGCAAGCAGATTTTGTATAATAAAATGTTCGTTGCACAAACATGATGAACCAGAGATAATAAAGAATGCAGCTCCCTGCTTTGTCTCTATATGTGACACACGTACTTTTTGTAAGTAAAGTAGGAACATTAGCTGACCAATTAAACGTTCTTTGTTTTAGTAATATCAGCATCATATCAGATTTGTATTTGAGCAACAAAGTTTGGAATTATGAGTGGCATGTTGTTTAGTTTGATGGGTTGAGGAGCAGTCCTAGTACGTCTCGAAGCACCTTGGATGATGGTACACTGAATATAAAGGGAATGTCTACATGCAAGTCGTCTGACTTTCGTCATTTGGGTCAGTCGACCATTTCAGGCAGTTGGATGAAGATCCTACATCTCCTAACCCTTCTTATTCCTCACCTCTTTTCTTCCCCTACAGACCACCGCACGGGCCGTTGACCGAACCACCGGCCCCCGCCCTCCACTAAACTGCCCACCACCTCCGGTCTTCCGCCGCCCCCGGCCATCCCTCTAGCCAACCGACCCCCAGCCCCACCCGCGTCGAGTTTTGCCTCCAGCGAGGCCCCACCATGGCCCAACGATAGCCCCCCACAACCACTGTCCCCACCTGAAACCCTAGGAAAGATAATGGGGCATCCCTCCGGCGAGCCCCTTCCTTCCCTCTGGCGAACTCTCAAAAATGGACTGACCCCAAATTGAAATTCAGTCAACTGTCATTTAAGCTAATGTGGAATATAAAAGGGGAAAACCATAAGCATTGCGAGTATAGTGGTGAGTGTGCCATGGCGGATCTGAACATGCAAACCAGACAAAGGCAACTTCGCAACCAATGTTTGCTTTCAACTAACAAGTAAGATTCTAAGTGATGGACAAGAAATCATAGTAAAGCAGTGGCGATCTATTTTCTTGCTGAGATAAATAACTTGAGCAGATACGAAAGAGTACCGCCTCTGGTGTGGCGCCGTGTAAGCATCTGCTGAGGCGTTGAGGGTGTTGTGGTAGCGATGGCTGTCGGCAGTGTGGAAGCAGATCTAGGAGGGCAGATGGTGGAGGCAAGGGAAATATCCTGGCACGGTGGACGAGACAGTCGTACGAGCAGCCTTGGCAAGGTGGACAACGGCGCGGATGAAGCGAGAGGACGTGATGCAAGGATCCTGGTCGGAAGCCGTGGATGAGAGAGGTCGATCTCTTGTAATGGACAACGGCGTCGGGGTATCAGCTCCGGCATGGTGGAGGAGGACGGTGGTGGATGGGCTGGCGGACGAAGGAGACTGGGGTCGAGAGGGTGTTTTGGCGTCCACGAAGTACGAATGGGTAAATGGAGGGGGAGAGGTAGGGGGAACCATGTCTTCAGGACACGCTTGTCTCAAATCCGAGGAAATTTACAAACTTTGCCCCCGTTTACAATTTCCTACATCACAACAATATTGGTCGGTTGGGGATAGGACGGTAATCTCGCATACGTCGAATATTTGTCGACGGAGATTTCGGCCGAGGAGAAACTGTGTTTTGGTGCCCACTGTGTATGAATCGGGGAGAGAAGCAATTTGGGTCGAGGAGAAACTGTGTTTTGGCGCCCACCGTGTATGAATCCGGGGAGTTGAGAGGCGGAGGTGGTTATGTCACGTTTGAGTGAAATTACAAGCTTACCCCTATCAAAACCTATAGAAATCGAGCCGATAGGCTTTGTGTGTCAGGGATAGGCAGTAATTTCCATCTCGCAGATTTTGGTTTCGGGTGGTTAGTGCGAGTTTCCCCGCTTCGTTCAATTTTTTGCAGAAAAATATTGCGCTTTTACCGTGCCAACTCAATTCAAATCCATTTTGTATTCTTTATTTTTTGGCAGGATCCATTTTGTATTCGAATACAAATCTATATACATCATTTTTTATATATACTTTCAAAAGCAAAACACCCTTTATACATAAATATTGTTTACAAATGGCATGATCTCAGATTCATAAGGTTGAATCCATCTTAATTTGAATTTTCAAATATTTGAAACCACTTTATGTTGAAATCCAATGTATGCATTCCTCGCTAACTGTCTCCAATTAATGTGTGTTTTATGCGGGTTTTTTTACTTCTCAAACACGTATAATGTGTTTGACACACGCAACATATAGTGTAATCCCGTTTAGACATTAATTGCATGTAAACCATGCATTGTCTGTAATTAAAAAATATATGGATCACTAATATTGATAAACTAAATAACATTACACATGTCCCGAAATTCAAATGAATATGCATGTTTGATAGACCAATTTTCGTTATGATATTATCGATGTCCTGATCTCTAGTATAAATATATGAATCCCCTTTAATCCAGATATTCATCTCATATGGCTATCACTCATGCTTATATATCTCTCTAGACCTATACGCCTTCATCGTCTCTCGGGTATCTCTCGTGCTACTTGTATGTCGACAACAGTCTTTTATCTTCGTAACACACTGACGGTACTCTCTCCCTCTACCCTCACTCTATCTCTCTCAAAGTATATCTTGCTTCCTGTTATGTGTCTCTAACTATGATTCTCCCTGTCAAATCTCTTTCTCTCACAGAAACACAAACTTCGTCTCCCCATGGTCTCATTTGTCTCTACTATTCCCGTGTATGCCGCTCACATACACCCTCTCACACAAAGATGTGTCGCGCTCCCTATGTCTCGGTAGCTACGACTCTCCCTCTTGAATATCTCTCTCATACACAAACACAAACTCTGTCTCGCAGGGTCTCATATCTCTCCACCATTCCCTTTGCATGCTGCTCACACACCCTCTCTCCATAGGGATATCACGCGTTCCCTGATATGTCTCTCTAGCTGCGACTCTCCTTGCAAAATATCTTTCTCTCTTGCAAACACAAAAATCCATCTCTCGGGATCTCATTTCTCTCTAATATTCGTTTGTATGTCACTCACATGCACTCTCTATCTATGTCTCTCACACCCACACACATAACTCAGCCCTCTTATCCACTCGACTCTTATCTCTAACACACACACACTAGCCGAACTCCCTCTAGATATTATCTCTATCTTTCTATTTCTTTATTTCTCCAACAACCTTCTTTCTCGCCCGCACTCTTGCTTCCTATCACACACACTATATCTATTTCTCTCTACATGCAGTCATGCACCCTCTTTTTATCTTTCTCTCACACACACATAATTCACCCCTCTGAACCACACGACTGTTATCTCTAACACGCAAACTAGCTAATGTCCCTCTAGCTAGCATCTCTATCTCTCTCTATCTATCTGTTTCCCTGTCAACTTTTCTTTTTCGCACGCACTCTTGCTTCCTATCACGCACACTATATATGTTTCTCTATACATGCATCTAGAGGTTGATCTGCTTTGCACACACGTTGTGTCTCGCTCTCTCTGCTCGCCAAAGATGCATGCTCCAGCCCACGCCACACTCTCTTAAAGACAAAAACACATGCTCAATCATTGGACCTTCTTCCCTCTTCTCTCACATGCATGCATAGTGTCATACCGATCCATCTCTCCCATCCTGTTGATCTTATGACTTATGTCTCCTTTCTTTTATCTTGATCATGCGCGCGCACACACACACACATCCCACGTATGTATACCTCTCGCACATGCATGTTCAAAGGTCTCATATGTCTCCATACGTAGTTAATTACCCTCAACCCTCACCCCACATCGAATCTTTCTCTTCGTGTGTGCACATGACTTCCGTCTGGATGGGTCTCTTTTCTAAAACACACACTCACACTTAACTATCTCCTTCTAGCTACCCCCTCTCTCACTCCTTCCCTCTATCCTAGAAACCAATAAGACTATCCCTTCGTTTAATTCCCGCCTACATGCACCATCGATAGTAGTCTTCCTCGGCGTCTCTCGAACAAACACGTTATCTCGATGTCCACTCCTCTCACGCGCACACTCCTTCTCTTCCCTCTTTATGCGCCTCTTCTCTCTTATACCCCCCCCCTCGTTGGAGGCCTCTGTCATATGCATCACCTCTCTACGATGAAGGCACACACACTTAATTACTTCCCCCCCCCCCGAAGACTCAGTTTCACACAAACACACACACACACACACACACTCTCTAAGACTCCATTTCACACACACATGCTCTAGGTGGAGCATTTTTTCCTACCACCCTTCGTCCAACCTTACCTGTATGATAATCAATCACCTTAATTTACTTATATAACATGGACAAATTCCACTTTATTTTAGTAGTTAGCAAAATTCTAATAATTATATAATGCAAATCAAGAGTAGGAAGTGATATTTTTTTACACAACCACATTAGTATGGCCACGTAAATCACAAGCTAAAGTGTAGTACTATTATACTTATATCCCGATGCAAAAGGTGGAGTACATGTCCGAAGAGTAGAGGCGCACACACACACTCTCTGTCTCTCAGAATCTCACACACATACCAGTTACGTGACGCCCCCTAAACAGACCTGTATGTGTACAATTTGTGCACGCACGGGTACATGTGATGGAGCGCATTTATTTAAGCCGGACGGCAAAACAAAACAGTAGCCGCAATCATTCCCCTCCCGCCGCCTCTTCTCCGGTCGCCGTCCCCGATAGCCATGGCTCGACCGAAGATAACGACATACACCATGCCCCCCCGGAGCGACACTTTGATCTGCTTCCGGAGATCAGGAGGCGGCGCGAAGCCCGGATCGCAGATGCCTTGCCTTTGGAATCCGGACTAGCCAGAGCCGGAGGAGGAGGTGGTGGAGGTGGAGCAGCACGCGGAGCTGAAGGAGGAGAACGATGACAAGGGCGACGCGGAGCTGGAACAGGAGGATGACGACTCGGGCGAGGCGGATCCGATGCCACCAACTGCATGCCTCGCCATGGCGGAGTTGACCCAAGTGAAGGGGGCGGCGGAACAGCAGGCCATCCTCGAGTCCATCAGTCAGACGCCGAGGTGGAGGCCAATCGCCGCTTCCACCGCCAACGGGAGTGGGGGATCAACGAGATTTTCGCCTAACTAGAGGAGGAGCTGGAGTTGCAGCATGCGGCCGGCTACCCATCTCCGACGACGAGTAGTGTGTTCTAGCTTAGGTTATGTACTTAGTACTAGTTACTACTATTTCATGGTATGTATGGATTTGAGATATCTAGTACTACTCCTCAATGTAAACTGCTTTTAAGATGAATGAATGGAAGCTTGACGAGCGCCTTTTGTTTGTTAAAAAAATAATTCTAATACTCCCTCCTTTCTTGTTTAAAGGGCTCACCTAAAAAAATAGATTTCCATTATACTCAGACTTAAAGGGCTTTGAATCTCACGCCACATTTATTTCATAGAGATAAGAGAAAGGAAATTTTAGTGGTCATGCATGCATCTTTTTGTGCTAGTAGTACTATATTACGGTTGACCGATCGCTTCCCGCGGACGTGCCCGGGCGGTGGAAGAGGAAGGAGAAGGGAAGTGGGTTGTGGAGTATGCCAGTTGCAGCACGAGCTCCAAGGAACGTTTGTGGCAAACAATGCATAGTACAGTATAGGTAGCACGTACACCAGTGGAGTATTAATTGGCCTTTAGGTTGCATGTGGATGACATGGCTAGAACAGGCAGGCTGTAGTTCGACAGCCTACTACTCCGCCTCGCACGGTTTGGTCACACAAGATTTGCATGCACTCATGTCAAGCACGTAGTTGTTGAATTCATGCTCGAAAAAGGGCGACGAGGTCCACTAGTCCGTATTGGTCCATGCGCCCGCAAAACAAACTAATCCTAGTCGAAGTAAATGTCGTGCGTGCTTTAATTTCGGGCTAGTGGATGGACATGAATGTGTCATACAATGAACCGCCTGCCAGCTCCCTAATCTCAAATATAAACTGCACTAGTGCGTGCCCGCAGAACATCCTTTCCGAAGGGACGAAGCCCTGCTGTTACCATCTCCTCTCATGTAAACCAGCTCCCCAAGGGACAAGGCAGTTCGTCGCCATTGCCATGGATTCGCAAGGTGGTGGTGCTTCTCGTCCTCATCGAGGTTGGGAGACCTTGGATGATGATCCTTTGGGAGAAATCGTAAGTCGCTCCGACTTCCTCACATCCGCAAGACTCAGCGGTACTTGCACCAAATATTTTAAGAGGGTGCATAAATATGCGTGGGATAAGAGGATGCGTAAATATGCGTGGGAGAAGGCCATGCTAGTTGGTTTGCCATGCGTCCTCGAGGACAAGGATGTTTCCTGGGGGTCTCTCCAGCACAGCGTGACCGTAGTTGCAAGTTGACACCCCTTGAGATGCCGACATTGAGGGGCACTCGGATTTTGTCCGATGAGCACGTAAGTGATGAGTTTGATCACATAGAAAATACATTCTAAAGACTAATTCCATGTCCATTTCATAATTCCCCCATTGCCAACTGTTTCACAAGTTAGGCCTGGTGCCAATGGAGATTGGCTTCCATATGTACGGGAGGGTACCAACATCAATTTGCACAATATCTACAACGGTGGCACCATTGTCGTAGAACTTTTGTCCAACATTGGGATCGGCCATGCAATGGGCCATCGCCTGAATTGCTACGATGGAACCATGGTGAGATTGAAGAAGATAGCAATCCCGAAAGACCCGATAAGGTTGTGCGCCAACAAAAATTACACTTTCATCGCGGTGTTCGACATCGCGATTGCTTTCACGATCCATCCTGCACGTGGCGCTCAAAGCTGGACCATGCTGTCTGCGGCCAATTTGTTGCCGTACGAGTATGAAGACGATGTGATCCTTTTTAACCGCATCTTTGTGGTGACAAACCAGGGGACTTGTTTCGTATGGGACACATCCTACATGATGCTACCTGGGTGCGGATGAACACACTTGGAGAGTACTCGGTTTTCATTGGGGACAGCTACCCCATAGTGAAAATGATGCCACCTTCCGTGCACGACGCCGACGGCCTGCCGTTCATGAAGAACGGGTGCGTTTTCGTTGCGCACCGATGGATTCATATCTTGAATGCCCCTATCCTTGATCTATGCCGCTTCAGTTTGGATGAGTCTCCATCATGGGGAGCCACACTAAGAAGCTGCGATGATATGGACTCCCGTTGCCCACCGTTATGGATCGTGCCATCTATGAAGAACACGTCGGACTAGAACTACGAGACGGACATGTACCCAGGGATGTACGAACCTTAGTAATGTAGCGTAGTAAGTGAAGTAGCCAGGCACAAATAGTATGAACCTGCGTGGCATATAGGCATTTGTCTTACTACCACTAAATGTTGTACGTGCAATCCACGATGATATTATGATGTACTCCTACGTTCCTAAGTACTCTACTATATTAATTGCAGGCACATATTAGGTTGGATATTTGTTTATGTGTCTTGTCCGAGACCTTCCAACTAGAGGCGTTTGTCTCTCCGGGTCGCACTTTTGTATCGTTATATACTAGTACTATGTGTGGTCTCCGACCTAGAAGTGGAAGAAGTGGAGACGCTCTACCACGTTGTTCATGTCCCACTCCTTTCACTGACGTGTGGGACATCCAGCACGTGCCGTGTTTCGCACTCCTCCGTCGTAATAGTTGAAATGCTAGCTTTCATCAAAAAGAAAAAATAAATATAAATCAGCAGTGATACTACTATACCACGTGGTTTCCTTGCTCCTCCTCGATATCATCGGAAAGATGCTTTCGTTAGCCGACATGTGGGACATCGACCATCCTGGTCAACTAAAGTAGTAACTAGTAGATGCTCATAACTAATTAAACAAATGTACGGGCGACACAGACACACACACACACACTAACTACTAGTACTACTACCTATCACATGCTGGCCAGACATAATCTTTCTCGTTGTCGTTCTTGTCGGCGACATCTCTCCTCAGTGTCGCGATAGCTACCGCCGCGATCCTGGCAGCTGGAGTGTCAGTGTACGACACCTATGGGATTCGAAGGACCCCTTTTACGATTCGGCAGGGAGAGAGGTATGCGCAAAGAGCAGAACCGAGGACCAACGCAGGGGGATTTTACCCAGGTTCGGGCCACTGATCAGCATAAAACCCTACTCCTGCTTTAGTTTATTATTAGTGTATTCGTCCTAGTTCTTGGAGCGCTTGCAATGAACAGTGTGTTCGTGCAGCAGCTACGCATGCAGAATGGGCCGAGAGTGTTCCCTCCCTGTAGCAGTTGCCTTGGGCCTCCTTTTATATGCTTAAAGGGGTCACCGCAGTGGCAAACTGTTCATACGCGAGGTGTAAAGTAGCTACAGGGTTATCATACCTAACCACTGGCGGTTTAGGACAAATGCACTTAATGCACCGTGAGGTGTCCGTTTATGTGTCCCTACTTTCTTGGGGATGGAAAAAGGGGCCATCACATCAGCACCGCTTAAGCTCGCCTCCACTAGCGTCTTGCCACGCATCCAAAGATGGGGCCAGAATGCTAGGCTGGTCGCTGCGCTGGAGCGGTGGCACAGTGGCGAAACCTTGTCGGGGTGCGGATCTTGCGGGGCTCTGAGGGCTACCCCGGCAAGATCTTGCCGGGCTCCGCAGGCTACCCCAGCAAGATCTTGCCGGGGGCCGAGCCCTTGATCTCCAGTTCTCCTTATCTTCTGGTCCTTGGCTTGATTGTCTCTTTGATAATCTTGGATTAATCTTCAGATGTCCCGCGACAAGCCTTGCCGCAGGTATGGCTACAACTGCCCGTGCACAAGTACGGGGTACTGAAGGCCCAATACTTAGTACACCGACAGGAGCCCCCGGGCCTAGGCCACACACGAGTGCGAGGCATTGTTGGGCTAGGCCCAAACAGTGCACGGGCATGCATGGCAGAGGCTAACTGCTTGTAAGTATTTCATTTACTGCGCTTCTCCACTACGCGCATTGAATGCGTGACGTGGGAAGCGTGCGCTGAACGGCCGCGGCCGTAGCGTGCTTGCATAAGCATGTTCACATTGGGCAGTAAAAGAGGCAGCCTCGCTCCTTCCCCATAAAAAGGAATCCGCAGAGGCGCCGCCCATTTACCCCCTTCTTCTTTCCAATCTGAAATCCGCCATTACTTTCTTTCCCCCGAGCTCAGAGCAGAATTTCTCCTCATCCGCTCACCGCCTCCGCACCCGCTCTATCCTCGGCTTCCTCCTTCGCGATCGCCATGCCGCCCAAGGCTCGCAAGGGCAAAGGCAAGAGCAAGGAGACGAAGGCCGATGTCCCGGAGAGCGAGCTGGCGAAGATGCGGAAGAAGTACGTCGTCTTTGCTCCGACGCTCGACGCGAAAGCCTTGAAGAACCGGTACCAGTGCATGTGGGCGAGGGAGACGCAGGCTCACCCCGCAACTCGCGTGGCCCTAGGTTCTTCTTCCAAAGGCGGACCAGATAAATATCCCTTCTTTGTCGCTTACTTTTATTGTGGCTCTGTCCTCCATTTTCAGATTTCTTTATCGACATCATGTACACATACGGCTTCCACCTTCTGGATTTCACGCCGAATGCCGTAACATGCATGTCGATCTTTGCTCATCTTTGCGAAAACTTTGCCGGAGTAGTTCCCAACACTGCCCTCTTCCGCCATTACTTTGTTCCCCGCATCCAAAAAGGGGACGCCCTTTCCGGTTCTATCGCCTAGATCCCAAGGGCATGGAACAAGGAGATATATCCAGATGGGGTTTACCACGAGAAGTGGGAAGAATGGCAGTCCGAGTGGTGCTGGATCAAGGAAGCAGATCCCCATCCATTCTGTTCGCCCCGATGGCAGAAAGCGGTACGTGGCAAGGACTGGAGTAATCTTGATGCTCAAGACGACAAGCTCACAATTGCCACCACCAGGATTCTCCGTCTGAAAGCTGCCGGGCTCACAATAGAGATGATTGGGTCTGACTTCCTTCGCCGCCGCATCGCCCCTCTGCAGAATAAGGGGAGACCAGCTTGGGAGTTCCAGAACGCGGCAGACATCATGAGGCTACGCCCCGGATTAAACAGTAACTTGACAATCATGCAACTTGCCGCTCTCCGCCACAGGCTATTTCAGCGTGATGACAAGCATAAGTTGCCAGCGAGAATTATCCCTTTGTGCAACAACTCCGCCCTGGGGTCGATCATTGCCACGATGCCAATGTTCAACGCCCATGGCCTTGACGCAACTTGGGTCGAGCCATCTGAGGAGCAGGCGCAAAAGTTCTTCGACAACTTGTCGGAGAGGGCCGTCCGGGAAGAAACAAGGCTCGTCCGCGCCACCACCGATGAGGAAGTGGCATATATTGCCACTAGGGTGGAAGAGGCGAACCTTGCCGCGGAGGCCGGCGACGTCGGCTTCACGGAATGGGAAACCAGCGACGCAGAGGTCGTTTTGGAAGAAGATCCTGCCGGGGAGGATAAAGCTGCCGGGGAGCAGAGTGGCACAGGTGCTGAAAGCTTGTCTGATGAGGACGCAGCCGAAGAACAGCCACAAGAGGAGCCCCCAGCTCCAAAGAGGGCCAAGCGTGTCCTTCGGAAAGCTGTCTCTGATGCCCCAGCAAATCAACCTTCTTCGAGCAGTGATGCTCCCGGCAAGAAGGCGGCCGGCAAGGCTGCACCACGGCAAGAAGTTCGACAGCAACCCGTGCGGCGCACGAGACACACACCTGCGGCAACCACTGGGGTGGCAGGGGCGCCTCACACAACAGCACCAGAGGTTGAGGCGGCAGAGTCACGCCAACCCCCTGCACTTGCTGCAGTCAAGCGACCCAGGACCCCTCCTCCGCCTCCACAGACGGACGCCGCAACGGAGGTCGATTTCGACATCTCCGGTTTTAGCCCGGAACGAGAACAGGAAGAGTAAATATTCTGTCATAGCCTTTATCTCATTGTCTTGCTTTATCTTGTTTCTGCAGTGACGCATGAACTTTGGCGGAAAGGATGACGAAGAGGGCGAAGACTTTCACGGGTGACGAGCCCCCGACAGGCTTTGCGAGCGTGCTAGCAACTATCGTCATCAGCCCGGAGCTTAGCCCTCAACGCAGCCCCTAGCGTGAGTTCACTACTCATTTCCTGCTAGCGGGTGCTGAGGTTTCTACCTTTGCCGCTAATATCTTTGGGCTTGCAGGAGAAGGACGGCAACAGGGAGAGTCATTGGAGGACGCCCCCGTCATGCCGCCTCCGTCAACCACGCTGCCCGCAAGCGCACCTCCGGGAAGAGCTCCTATCGACGAGCCTACCTCGGAAGAGGAGGAGTCGGCAAACATGGGCACCGGCAACCTTTCCCCGGCAACCAATGTTGCCGGGAGGGATGAAGCCACCCCTCAACAGCTCGACGCAGGTGACTGCTTGCCTCAGAGCACTTGTCATTCTTTTCTTTATCTTTCTCTCTCTTTGTCTTCTTGAACTTCAATCTTGATCTTATTTCGTTTCCTTCCTTCGTCCTCCAGAATTCCCTGTGATGGAACACATGGACGTCGACGTCGTCATCGAGGAGACCGCCAGAGACGCCGCCACCGAAGCTGACAAGATCGCTGCTAGCGAGGCCGCCAAAGACGCCACTATCAAAGTCAGTGAAGCTGCTGCCGAGGAAGCCGCCAAGGAATCTGCCGAGAGGGCCGGCGAGGAGACTGATGACCATACTGACGGCATTCCTGCCGCAGGAGCGCCAGGCGCTACATCGGCCACAGAACCCCAGCCACCGGTGAGACGATTGTCGAGGATCAACAATCGACATCCGAGGCTCCCTCATCAAGCAAATATCTCAAGGTTGGAGACAACTTATTCATCAACTTGCCGGGCACGGCAAGTATTGGAGCGCTGACCGAAGGGGAAACCTTTGATGAAGAGATCATCACCGCTACCGGGCTTGAAATCGTCGATGAACCAAGCGCCAACAGTGGCAAATCTGAAGAAGATCAGCTCCTTCAGGCTATGGGCGATAATTTCCGCAAACTCCAAGCACTCCACCGTGCTCGAAAAGAGAAGGCAGATTCCAGAGTTGCAGTTGTCGAAGCAGCCGAGGCAGATTTCCAGAAGCGCGTTGAGCAGATGCAGATCTGGTACGCTGAGGCCCTTCAGGAGTTGACTGCCAGCCGGGAACAAGTGAGCCAGAGCTGGACGGAGCTCCTCCTGAGGCAAATCCGACATGCAGAAGGCGCAAGAGGAAAATGCACAAAGGATTGCCGCTGAGGAAGCCCTCTTAACGGAGCGCCGCATTGGGCTTGCTGCTCATGAAGAAGATCTCGTCGCGCGCGAGCAGGCACTTGATGCCAAACTCCGTGGCAAGGACGAAGAGATTGAAAAGCTTGTCACGCAGCGGACCCAGGAGCTGGAGCAGAAACACAAGGAGGCGCTTGAAGCTTCAACTGCAGATCATGCCAGCAAGCTCAAGGAAACCATCGATGCCGCCGAGGCTGCAGAGGCCGCCAAGAACGAGCTGAGCAACAAAGTGAAGAAGCTGGAGGCGGATCTTGAGGAACACAGCAAGGAGCTCTCGACGCTCAAGGGCGACAGGGAGAAAACTCTCCACAGCCTGGCGGAGATGCAAATTGCTATATCCGACAAGACCAAGCAGCTCTCTTCAGCTAATGATGCCATTGTCGATCTGAGGCTGAAGCTAACCACGCTGGAAAAGTCTCTTGAGGACAGCAGGGCCCGCGAGAGGGCCCTGAGCAAAGACCTCCAGGATGAGAAGAACTTTCTTAAGAGCGCTGCCGCCGCCCAAATTGACTATGAGAAGGGTGTGAAGATCTAGACTGATCGCCTTGTCGACACCGCGGAGAGGCTCACAGCACAATTGTTAACCATGGGCCAGGATGGCCTGCAAAACTTTAGGTATTCCTCTGAAGAAAGGATATCCTCAAGCGCCAGGCTGACCATGTTCTTTGAAAGCATCATTGATGCTCTGAAGCTGCTACAGTCCAACCAATCGACCCAACTGGCCAATGAATCCCGCAAACTTTGCCGGGCTGTCCTCCGCAAGGTACTCGTCAAGGTGATGCACAAGAACCCTGGCGTTGATCTCACCAACGTGCTCGACCGCCTGCCGAAGGATGCAGATCTCAAGGCACTTGAGGAGCTTGTCGCGCCCATCCTTGAGAAGGTGGATTCAATCAAGAGGGTCAAAGGCCAGCGCAGGGACTAGCCATCTTACTTTTCCTTGCCGCCACCATGCCAAAGACAATTCAGTCTTAAGTTAGAACAGCGGCAACTATCGATGTAATATAACTTGCTATAATTGAATACATGCATTCTATTTCTCCTATTCAATTTCTTCCCGTATGGTATACTCCCTACGCTTACTGGAAATTTGCTGGCGCGCAACCTGCCGCGAGCGCTGGGTGCGGGACTTCAGCAGCCTGCTGGAGGTGCAGCAGCCGGCAAGACACCTTGGCGCTCTTAGTGCAACCACTTAAATTGTTGAGCGGACTTGAAACAAAATAAAGGCGCAACCAATTACGACAAGGGTTCCTTCGCGTGCAGGTTTTCCATACAAGGGCCAAAATTGTCTAAAGAAAATAGCCTGATCGTAAAAATTGAAAAACTTGCTTAATGTTTCGCAACTTAGCTTTCTGTCGCTGTACTCCTTCCGGCAAGACATCAATTCTGAACATTGCCCATTGGTATCCATACCTTCCTTCCCCCCGGCAAACTTGTGCGCGAAGGAACCTTCTATCCTTTGAGAAAAAGAAAGAAGAGAAAATAAAGATATGGAACCTTGGTGGTTCGTTAGTGCTTACCGGGAGCAAGTGTCATACAATATCTCAGACAAGCATGCATATAGATAAACATGGAAATCAACAAGAAATGTACAACACTTAAGCTTATTCAACTGCGCACAGGGTCTGTGCTTGGCTTTGTACAAAGGATTATATGCCTTGCCGGCAAAACTCGTACAAAAGGAGGTTGTCGGGAGCCCCCGGCAACCGCGCCTTATGGGTAGAACTTGCGAAGATGTTCGATATTCCAAGAGTTACTCACTGGAACTTCATCCTCGGTCACTAGGCGGACAGCGCCGGGCCTGGTGACTCGTACTACCCGATAAGGGCCTTCCCACTTTGGCGTCAACTTGTTTGAATTCTTGGCGGACTGAATCCGCCAAAGAACAAGGTCGCCTTCCTCAAGACTTCGGGCATGAACTTTGCGGCTATGGTAGCGACGCAAAGCTTGCTGGTAGCGTGCAGCTCGCACAGCAGCCTGAAGATGATCCTCCTCAAGGAGGACAGCGTCATCTTGCCGCAGTTGCTCTTGCTCAGGCTCATCATAAGCGAGCACTCGAGGTGACCCGTATATGGGTTCTGTGGGGAGAATTGCTTCCGCTCCGTAAACTAGAGCGAAGGGTGTCTGGCCAGTAGCTCGATTTGGTGTCGTTCTGATTGACCAAAGAACCGCCAGCAACTCATCAACCCAGCGCCTTTCGCACTTTTTCAGCTTGTCAAAACTTCTGGTCCTGAGACCGCGCAGCACTTCAGCATTAGCCCTCTCTGCTTGGCCTTTGCTTCTTGGGTGAGCAACAGAGGCAAAACAGATTTTGCCGCCAAGATCCTGGACGTACTGCATGAAGGTGCGACTTGTGAATTGTGTGCCATTGTCGGTGATGATCCTATTGGGCACACCGAAACTGCAAACTATCCCTTTAAAGAACTTGATGGCTGATTGTGCCGTCACCTTCCTCACCGCTTCCACCTCCGGCCACTTTGTGAACTTGTCGATTGCAACGTACAAGTACTCAAAGCCCCTGGTAGCACGGGGAAAAGGGCCCAGTATGTCGAGCCCCCAGACCGAAAATGGCCAGGAGAGAGGGATTGTCTGGAAAGCTTGAGCTAGCTGATGTGATTTCTTTGAATGAAACTGGCACGCTTCACACTTGGTTACTAGTGCAGCTGCATCCTGGAGAGCGGTGGGCCAAAAGAAACCTTGTCGGAATGCCTTTCCGACAAGCGCTCTTGATCCTATGTGAGAGCCACATATGCCTCCATGTATCTCTGCCAACAGATCCAGTCCATCCTCCCGAGGAATACACTTCAATTTCACACCGTTCAGTCTCTTCCTGTACAGAACGCCATCGACGAACTGGTACATGCTAGACTGACGGGCTACTTTTTCCGCTTCTTCCTGCTCCTCAGGGAGTTCTCCTGTCTGAAGGAAATGGACAATGGGCTATGCCCAAGCTGGAGCCTGGGGCTCGACAACTAGGACTAAAGGCATCTCTTCTACCGGGGGAACATTTGTCTCGACAGCAAGGGCCTGAGCCCCTGCTGTAGCCTGTTATTCCCCGGCAAGCTTGTCGTTGATCCCGGCAACTTCCTTGCCGGCGGCTCCCGGGAGCTCTGCTGGAAAGTACTGACCAGAATTCAACTTCCTTCTCTTTTCTTGCCTCATTTATGGTGTTACAGATGGCTGAGTCAAATGGAGCACCAAAGTCCCTGGTTCCACAGGTAACTTGAGGGCAGCGCGTTTTGATAGGTCATCTGCAATACTATTTTCGGCACGAGGAATGTGCTTTGTTTGCAGACCGTCAAAGCGCTCTTCCATTTTTCTCACTTCATCCACATAAGCTTGCATCAACGGACTTTGATAATATTAGTTGACTTGCCTGACAATAAGCTGCGAGTCACCTTTGATGATGAGCTTCTTGATACCAAGGTCTGCAGGCCTTCGTACTCCGTAGTGTTGTTCGTCGAACTCTCCCGGGGAAAATGCATCTGAATTACGTACTTGAGGTGCTCTCCGGTGGGTGCGACAAGCAGCACGCCAGCACCGGCGCCTTGCAGCGAGAAAGCCCTGTCAAAGTACATAATCCATTCTTGATCTGTTTCCTTGCCGGGAACAGTCATTTCTTGAATCTCTTCGTCTGGGGTTGGGGTCCATTCCGCAATGAACTCCGCCAAGGCTCTGCTCTGAATTTCTGAAGTACTTTCAAACTTGAGACCAAAGCTTGACAATTCCAATGCCCACTCCACAATCCTGCCAGTTGCCTCTGGATTTCGCAAAATCCGCTGCAACGGGAAGCGAGTGACGACGGTAATCTCATGTGCTTCAAAATAATGGCGCAGCTTCCTTGAGGCCATAAGAAGACCGAAGAGCAGCTTCTACACACCAGAGTATCTTTACCTAGCTCCCTGTAGAAGGGAGCTAACAAAATAAACTGGACGCTGCACCATCTTCCTTTTTTGCACTGATTCCTCTGACTGCGCGGATCCTGTCTTGTCGGTACCAGACCTTGCCGGGGAAGATCCCCAGCGTGTCACCTGACGGTCCTGCCGCTGCTGTTGCCTCCTCGTCAACTTCTCTCTACGCCACTAACACATCACTAACACTTGATTCGTTGCCGCTAGATATAACAGCAACGGCTCTTGTGGCCTAGGTGCAACTAGCGTCGGCGGAGAGGAGAGGTACCTCTTCAAATCTTGCAACGCTGCCTCCGCTTCCGGAGTCCATCTCATTGGACCTGCCTTCTTCAAAATTTTGAAAAAGGGCAGGGCGTGCTCAGCGGATTTGGAGATGAACCTGCTTAGGGCAGCAATGCAGCCGGCAAGACGACGTACATCCTTGACGCGTCTTGGTGCTTCAATCTGCTCAATAGCTTTGATCTTGTCGGGATTCGCTTCGATTCCACGCTGAGATACAAAGAACTTGAGAAGCTTGCCGAAAGGGACGCCAAACACACACTTCTCAGGATTGAGCTTTAAATTGATCTTGCACAGATTTGTAAATGTTTCTTCTAGATCTTGTATGAGTGTCGCTTTATCCTTGGTTTTGACCACTATATCATCCATGTATGCTTCTACATTTCTATGTAGCTGAGGCTCAAAACCAATTTGGACAGCTCTCGCAAATGTAGAACCAACACTTTTCAACCCGAAAGGCATCCATATAAAACAATACGTACCACATGGGGTGATAAATGTGGTCTTTTCTTCATCTTCTTTCACCATGAAGATCTGAGGATATCCCGAGTAGGCATCAAGGGACGACATTAGGTCACAACCAGCAGTGGAGTCCACAATCTGGTCGATGCGCGGCAAGGGGAAACGATCTTTTGGACAAGCTTTATTGATGTCTGTATAATCAATACATAGCATCCATTTCCCATTCGCCTTGCGCACTACAATCGGATTGGCCAACCACGTTGGGTGAAGCACTCCTCTGACCAAGCCTGCCGCTTCTAGCTTCCTGATTTCTTCGGCAATGAATTCTTGCCGCTCCAAGGCTTGCTTCCTGAACCTTTGCTTGACGGGCCGCGCGTGAGGACAGACAGCAAGGTGGTGCTCAATTACCTCCCTGGGAATACCGGGGATGTCAGACGGTTGCCATGCAAACACGTCGACATTCGCCCACAGGAAGGCAACAAGCGCGCTTTCCTATTTGTCATCTAGGGTGGAACTTATGGTGAAAGTTCCTCCCGTTCCGTCCTCCTTGACGGGCACCTTCTTGATCTCTGGTGGAGTAGCCTTGGACTTCTTGTTCTTGCCGGTGGAACTCTCTGGTGCGTCCTCAACGGAAGCGCAGCACTCTGAGGAGGTGCGCTTGCCGGAGTTTGCGCCAGAGATCTTGCCGGTCTTCTTCTTCTTCTCCCCGGGAGTTCCAGTGGCAGGAGCAGATGCCTTGACGGCAGGTGCTACAGCTGCCTCCCGGTATAGTTGGTCAGTGTAGATAAGTGCGTCCTTCTTGTCAGAGTGGATAGTGATGACACTTATCGGCCCGGGCATCTTCAACACATTATACGCATAGTGTGATGCCACCATGAACTTAGCCATCGCTGGGCAGCCAAGGATCCCATTGTATGACAAAGGGATCTTGGCGACATTAAACACTACCTTCTCTATCCTGTAGTTGAGCTCGCTACCAAATGTCACCGGTAGCATAATCTTGCCTTTTGGCTGGGTCCTTCCTGGATTGATCCGTTGAAACGTGCCCGTTTCCTCGAGATCTTCATCAGAAATTTGCAGCTTCTTGAGCATGTCCGGCGAGATTAAGTTCAGCCCGGCCCCACCGTCAACTAGCATTTTTGTCACCTTGAGGTTGCGGATTGTTGGGGAGACCAACAAGGTAAAACACCCGACCGCATTTGTGCGATCAGGGTGATCCTCGGCGTAAAAAATGATAGGTGTGTTGGACCACTTTAAAGGTTTGCGTGCATCAAACGACGGCTCCGTTGCATTAACCTCACGCACCCACTGTTTAAGTCGGCGATGAGAAGAATGCAATGAGGCACCCCCATCAATACACATGGCCTCTGTGGCTTTCTGAAACTCGTGCTCGCTGGATTCGTCGTCTTCTTCATCATCATCGCCCCCTCGTCCTTGTCGTGGCCTCGGGCGGGCTTTTCCTTCTGTTGCTTAGCCTTGCCGCGGCGGCCTCCTCGGCCACCATGCTTCTTGCTAGATCCCTCAGTACCGTCCTGGGCCTTCTCCTTGTCTCGTCTTTCATACTCAGCTCTCTGCTTCTCGACAAGCTGCTCAACTTGCCAGCCGTTTTGGAGATCGTGGCCCTTGGTGCGATGGATCTTGCAATACTGCTTGCCGGAGTTTTCCGACTAGTCGGGTGCCGCCAAGGCCTGGCAAGAGGCGCACCCGGCAACGTCCTTGCCAGGGTCATCAACCTTGGCCTTCTTGGCGGTGCCGGGGTTGCCGAATTCCTCGACAGCAAGCACGGCCTTGCCTCTGCGATTTTTGTTCCGCCGCCGGCCTTTCTTTGGCGGGGTTGCAGCGTCTTCATCTTCTGATTCGCCCCCTGCGCCAACACTCTCGCCAGGGAGTTTCCTCCCTTCTTCAGCTCGAGCGCATTTGTCGGCCAAAGTGTAAAGCTCGGCAATACTCCTGACTTTGTTCATCGCCAGCTCTTCGCGCATATTGCGGTTATGCACATTCTGATGAAACGTGCTAACAACAGCGGCAGGATGAACGTCTGGAATATTGTATTGTACCCGGCTAAATCTCTGGATTAACTTGCGCAGGGGTTCACCCTCCTTTTGAGGGAGGAGATGCAAATCACTCTCTTGGCTAGGAGCTTGGTGGCCTCCAACAAAGGCGCCAACAAACTGATGGCACATATCTGACAAAGAAGAAATGGAATTCTCTGGCAGATGCATCAACCACGACCTGACGTTGGGTTTGAGCACCAACGGGAAGTAGTTGGCAAGTATCTTGTCATCTCGGCCCCCGACAGCCTACACCGCAATGGGGTAGATACTCAAGAACACCGAGGGGTGAGTCTTGCCGTCATATTTCTCCGGGACCTCTGGTTTGAACGTTCGGGAGTTGGGCCACTGGACTTGCCGCAGCTCACGGGTAAACGCTGGACAACCTACCTCATAGGGCAAGTCACCTACGTGCCCCGGCGCAGGCTTGTCGACAGTAGGCCCTGCGCGTTTATCGGACTGATGACGCGCCTCCCTTCGCCGCTCGATGGTAGTTCGAGCGTCTTCTTTGCTTCGTTCCCGAAGAACTTGACGCTGATCGCGGTGCATCCAAGGATCGGATGATGCCGTGGAATCGTCATCACGGCCGTTAGTCCGCCGGGTTGACGACCGCTGCTGCTGTCATGGAGGGGAGTGCACCATGGTCGCACTGCCTCCAGTCTTCTCACCATCGGCTTGCATCGGATTGATAGACCGCTGCCGCGAGGGCCCCGCAGGCTGCAGCCCATCCTTGTTGACGAAGCCAATGAGGCTCTGGATAGTAGATCACCACTCCTCCATCTTCTCCGGAGCAGAAGGGAAATCGAGGAGCAGCTACGCACGTGCCAAGGCTTCTACTGGTGTAGGTGGCGGCGATAGGTGCGAGGTACGTGAGGTGCTCTGACTCCTAACAGTGTTAGAAGGAGCACCATCACGATCACGAGACCGCGCGCCACTTCCATCGGCAGTTTGGCGTGCATGCTGGGCCTGCGCACCTTGGGATTGATACGCAGAAGTCTTTCCATCGGGACATTCAGAACCACCAATGCCGCGGCGCTGCTCGTCGCGTGCGACCTGGGAAGGCCACAACTCTTGCGCCGGCGTGAGAGTCTTGGAAGGCGCCCTTCGATCTCTGGAGTTCGCTACGCCGCCCGTAGGCAGCACGGCTCCATCTCTGGATCTGGCGGTGTGCGGGTTGCCGTCGCTGCTGCGAGCGACGCCGCTCGCCTGGCTCGGATCACCAGAACGCCGTGGAGGCGCTAAACCCCCATCTCCTGCATCCAAGCCGTCACCCGTCCGAGTAGGCATGGGCAAGATGGAGGTAGACGGAACAACCGCTGCCGCACCCTTCTTCTTGGGTGGCATGGTAACGAAGACGGTGAAGAAACTGACACGCTGATCACCGGATCAGGTTCGCGCAACCTCGATGCCCCCTACCTGGCACGCCAAAGATGTCGGTGTACGACACCTTGGGATCCAAAGGACCCCTTTTACGATTCGGCAAGGAGAAAGGTATGCGCAAAGAGCAGAACTGAGGACCAACGCGGGGGGATTTTGGCTCCTGTCGGTGTACTAAGTATTGGGCCTTCAGTACCCCGTACTTGTGCACGGGCAGTTGTAGCCATACCTGCGGCAAGGCTTGTCGGGGACAGCTGAAGATTAATCCAACATTATCAAAGAGACATTCAAGCCAAGGACCAGAAGATAAGGAGAACTGGAGATCAAGGGCTCTGCCCCCGGCAAGATCTTGCCGGGGTAGCCCGCAGAGCCTGGCAAGATCCGCACCCCGGCAAGGTTTCGCCACTGTGCCACCGCTCCAGCGCAGCGACCAGCCTGGCATTCTGGCCCCATCTTTGGATGCGTGGCAAGACGCTAGTGGAGGCGAGCTTAAGCGGTGCTGATGGGATGGCCCCTTTTTCCATCCCTAAGAAAGTAGGGACACATAAACGGACACCTCACGGTGCATTAAGTGCATTTGTCCTAAACCGCCAGTTGTTAGGTATGATAACCCTGTAGCTACTTTACACCTCGCGTATGAACAATTTGCCGCTGCGGTGACCCCTTTAAGCATATAAAAGGAGGCCCAAGGCAACTTCTATAGGGAGAGAACACTCTCGGCCCATTCTGCATGCGTAGCTGCT
The DNA here is from genome assembly GCA_011799875.1 of Thinopyrum elongatum. Classification (NCBI taxonomy): domain Eukaryota; kingdom Viridiplantae; phylum Streptophyta; class Magnoliopsida; order Poales; family Poaceae; genus Thinopyrum; species Thinopyrum elongatum. Next base: position 298,775,764 of record CM022298.1, read on the forward strand.
GCACGAACACACTATTCATTGCAAGCGCTCCAAGAACTGGGACGAATACACTGATAATAAACTAAAGCAGGAGTAGGGTTTTACGCTGATCAGCGGCCCGAACCTAGGTAAAATCCCCCCGCATTGGTCCTCAATTCTGCTCTTTGCGCATACCTCTCTCCCTGCCGAATCGTAAAAGGGGTCCTTCGGATCCCATAGGTGTCGTACACCGACATGGAGGCATCGGGGCATGATGGCCAGACGCCTTTGTTCTCCTTCCCGGCCTTACCGGCGACACCCCACCATGCTTGGATCTTTGCCGAGCTCTCGTCCGCAGCGCGTGCGTCCTCTTCTTTCTTGCGGCGGCAGGACTCTTTTCTTGAGTGCTTTCTGCCTTTTCCGCTCCCTTTGTGCGGCTTTGGCCGCCTCTTGCTCTACCACCCATTCGTCCTTGGCAGCTTCAAAGTCCACCCACATAGGTGTGAGGTCGCGAGCGGCGATGAACTCGGCACGGTGGGATGCCATCGCTTCCTTACCATTTTGTGTGCAGTCGTGGGCGGCGAGGAACTCGGCGCGGCGGGATGCCATCGCTTCCTTACCGGTTAGTGTGCAGCGCGGTGGCATGAACGACGCTTGGAGAGAGCTCTTGGGTGGAGTGGCCGGACAACCGTATAGTGCATTGGTTTGTCAAGAGCTCAAGAACAGACGACAAAGAAAAATTGGAATCCCCTTCAATCCTGGTCATTTATTATCGCACACGGTTAATTTCCGTAGCCTCTAGAAACTGTGTTCACTGACCCTATTGCGGTTTGCTTTCTGATTGGCCGCCACCCCAGCCACGCGGATCACGCGCATGCACCATGATTGAACGGCATTCCAGGTCCCTATCATCACACCCGTGTACCTGTAGCTGGGATTTGATGTTTTTGCGCTACTACCTCCGTCCTAGTTTATTGGTCCCTTCACATTTTGTGCTAAATTTTGACTTTAGATTTATGTAACAAAATGTTGATGCATGTAACTACAAATAATTTCACTAGAAACTATGTTTAAATATGAATCCAACGATATAATTTTTGGTGACATGCATTATTATTTTCTTAGTTCAATCTATGGTCAAAGTTTGGCACAAAATACTAAGGGGGCTAATAAATAAGGATGATGGTAGTAAATTTCTACAAAATGCACATAATGGCCTAAATATGCTAAATGAACCCAGAAACGTGCCAAATTTGAACACGGTGCTTTCTAGGGTGTATGTTGATCGTACAAAAAAAGTCAACTACCACATTTGGAGGGAACAGTTATCCCTCGATCAAAATCAGATCCGCAGTTATCGGTGCAACAAACCCTGGGTCTGTTGCCCAGACCGTGCACAGGCCTAAAAGAGCAAGGTTGCAACATCCAAAGCGAGATCAAGTTGAAGAGATAACTCTTTGAGGAAATAAAGGGCGGATCAAGAAGACCAAGACAAGCTAAATGAGCAAGACACCAATAAGGGAAAGCCTCCCTTGCCGGGCAGGCGAGCCTGGCGAGGTCGAGGTGGCCCCGAAGACAAGCCTCAAGACCGTCCCGGAAGGCCTGCCGGGAACGACAAAGGCAAACTACCACGCCAAGGCTCCACCGCTCCACCTCACAGCGACGCAAGTCATCGATCGGTTCGGTGTCAAGCCCCCAAGTGACTAAGTGGCTGTTATTTGGCACATGACAGCCACTTCCTATGGAAATCACCTCCAAATGACACCCGTCCAGAGACGTGTCAAGCAGACAGACGAGAAGGTGGTCGAGCAGCCCGTCACGGCTTGCCGGGCATGCCATGATGTGGTACTAAGCGGCGCATTTAATGCGCTCTGCTCTGTCTGTAGAGTTAGGTATGATAGCACTGTTCGCTATCTAATCAGTACACAATGACTGATTTGCCATTGTGGTGACCCCTTGATTAATAAAAGGAGGGCCATGGCAACCATAGAAAGGATTCGGACCCTTGTACACTCGTACGCGCATAGCTGCCCTCGCCCCGAGGCAACCCGTCGGGCAAGAGCGCTGCGTTTCCACCACAACCAACCATCAATCCACCAAAGTAGGAGTAGGGTTTTACGCCTCGCGGCGGCCCGAACCAGGGTAAAACTGCCCGTGTGATCTCTGCCATGCTGTGCTACGTTATGCGCTCTTTGTGCAATGTGCTCATCCCCCCTGCCGAACCACAAGGGTCTGATGGCCCCATAGGTGGCCGTGGTTTCCCACGACATCTTTGGCGCGCCAGGTAGGGGCAAGCGCTTGCGCGAACCCAAGAAGCGTACGCAGCGCGTCATTATCTTCATCATCTTCACCATCTTCTTCATCGGCGACTCCATTGTCCATAGCGCCCAAGAAGAAGCCTTGTGCTACGGCCCATCCGTCCACTTCAAAGGCACCGTCGCATGCGGCCGTCGACGCCGTAGTGGCTACAGGGACGCACGGAGACATGGACGCTGCGGGGGACGTGGTCGGCGCAGGCGGCGTCATCACCACCTCCCTGCGGCCGAAACAAGGGCAGAAGGCACCGAGGAAGGACAGCACCAACAACATCCCAACGGCCACGCTCCATGAGGTACGGGTGGTGAAATCATTCCGTCTGCATCTCTCCGCCCTGCCGAAGGGCACAGCCGCAGCGGTGGCACTCGCTCTGGGGTGAATCGCAACTCTCCGGCCGCTCCCGCTGCGGGCGCGGCCGCAGGGCGTGCACCACTCCCGGAATGAGCTAACCCAGTCGATGCACCAAACGAAGCTGCTGGCCCTCAAGCACCTCCACCTCGTCACCATGCCACCCTGGTGAAGGGCTCACGACGATGAGAACACAGCGCGGCTACTACCGGCACCATAAGGAGCCAGGCGACGCTACGGTCTATGCCGTCATCCATGCCAAGCACCACTTCGGAGGCCATGGTGCGGGCCCAGCTGCTGTTGAGATTTCTGCTGGCAGCCGATCAAATGGATGAGTGGAGAGCCACAATTCAAAGCCTGATTGGTTTCGCCGAGGCAGGAGGATCACAGCGAGCTGGCCCGCCACGGCCTCCCCAGGTGACGACGATGGCCCACACAGTTGGCTGTGCCGAAGGGGCCACCCCCACGGTGCAGTCCCCTCCACGACAGCCTACGCAGGGGCCACAGCCGGAGCCACACGATCAAGACCCCGACGATGTCTCGATGGCTTTGTCCGACCCTCGAGCGCGTCAAGGCCAATGGCGAGTCCTGGAGGACAGGCAAAGGGAAGGTGCGCCTCACCATCAAGCGACGCCGCGACACCCATCGCCAGTCCGATAGGCACAATGACCCTGAGCAACAGAGAAATAAACAAAGTGCTAGGGGGGCCCCAAAACTTGCATGCATGCATAAGCATATCATGAGCATAGCATGATCATGTAGATCAGATCGCACATGGCATCATTTTCATCTGCACTAGGTTGCAGGGCTCTTACTATGGACTTGGTCCCGAAGATGAGAAGAGAAGACAAGCCTACGTTGCGATCCCCGACAAGCCAAACAGATAAGTTTTATCTCTTATCCATACGTGTTCTGTGAAGAGAAACTTGTGCATATGAAAACCTTGCCACCTTTGAAACCTAGGTGCTCCCATCCCTTGACTCGAACGTTGCTTCGGTCAGGATGGTTGTAGTGGCCTTTGGCGGAAAAGATCTGGCGGGGGGCTGGTCCCTCCCTGTGGTTTGTGCCCGGCAGGCCTAGCCCCGCAGCAACGAACTGAGGGTACCGGCAGGATAGCATGCCGGGGAAAACTTGTTTACTTTAATGTATAGAGGCATTTCACCTCTGCATGGATATGTTACATGCACAAGTACCCGGCAAGGCTTATCTTTTTCATTAATATGCTGATTAACAATTACAAATCTTACAAAACACAAACATGGATAAAGAAGATTACATTATTTAGACTAAAGTTTGGCAAATGCCTACATATTTTAGATTGAAAAAAGATAAGTGCCCCGTAATTCCTTTCTTGTCCCTCTCCTCCTAGGCACTACGATGGAAGAGGAAGAGGGAAAAAGGAATGCCTGATCTGATGCCCGACCCAATCCCGTCAGGACCTACCGGGCGCAGCTTGACAAGATCGAGAGTGGCGAGGCTGCAAAGGAGAGGGGCGAAAGGAGCAGCTCGGTGGTGCCCTGGTCACCACCCCCAGGACTAGTCAGAAGCCCCAGCGTGAGCGCCGATGAAAAAAATCGTCGGAGCCCAGCTGGAAGACTACTGGAGGAGGCGAAGGCACCAAGAGAGCGACCCCCTCTCCGGTAGCCAGGCCGGTGATGATGGTGCCGGGAAGGGAAGGGAAGAGCTGAAAGATGAGGCAGCAGGTCGGCAATACGAGGCAAAGGCGTCGGTGCCATCATACTCCGACCTGACGCCCTGCCACCCGCCTTCTCCATCTTCCCTCGTTCTTTGTTCATCACCACCACTCCAGGAGGATGCCGGCCCCTCGAGCCATCGCCTCCCCCGGAGATGTTGCGGGCGACGACGGCGTCCAAGACGCGCAAGGAGCATCGCTCCCCACCTTGGCGGCAGGAAGATGCCGCCGTCTTCGACATTCGCCCCGACTTCACCAAAGGGGGCAGTGCTGGGATTACCTAAGGACCCGAGCGCTGCACCCCAGATAGATGCCGAAATCCCTGGGGGCTCGGGCGTCAGGGTAGGAAGCCGCAGTGGTTCACGGCAAGGCCTCGCGCTCCCCGCCAGACGGCCGACCCGAGCAGAGGAGACGAGCACGCCCCCACAGTGGAAAAGCTTGGCATCTCCTGCGCTGCGAGTGGCTCGACTGCCACATCCCTTTCGTCCCCAGACCAGACTCACTCCCCAGGCACCTACACAAGCTTTCGGCATCATCAACCCCAAGCTTGAGCCCGGGACCTGGCCCCGGTCTCTCCCTCTGAACATTGCAAGAAGAAAGAAGGAAACGAGGAGAAAAGGTGCGTGGATGGGCACTTCTTCTTCCCCTCGCCCCCCTTTTATATAGGCAGGCTGGGGGCTGGGAGCTGATCCCTCGACGGGTAACCGCCATCCATCTCCACCAATCCAAGAAGGCCGGGCCCCTGCCTTGACACTCTCCTGCACCATGCGCCTCTGTTACCTACCCCACTCAATGCATGCAGAATACGTGGCCAAAGGATAAGGGCGTGGTGGGAAGAGTGAATTGGCAGTTACTCACCCGTGCGTTAAAGTCATTCACGGGCCATTACAAGGATGGCCCAATCACAATTGGCGTTACGTGACACGCGGGAGAACCGAAAACTGACCGGGGCTCAGGTTAATGAAGAAGCTAAGAAGATCTCAAAGGACAAGCAACTACTACCCTCTTGCATGTGCACTGGATAGGGCCTACCCCGACGACGCCTGGCAGCGCGTTCGGGCCAGGCCCGGGGGCTCCTGTCGGTGCAAAAAACCCTGGGTCTGTAGCCCAGACCGTGCACAGGCCTATAAGAGCAAGGTTGCAACATCCAAAGCGAGATCGAGTTGAAGAGATAACTCTTTGAGGAATCAAAGGGCAGATCAAGAAGACGTGGACAAGCTAAATGAGCAAGACACCACTAAGGGAAAGCCTCCCTTACCAGGCAGGCGAGCCTGGCAAGGTCGAGGTGGCCCCGAAGACAAGCCTCAAGACCGTCCCGGCAGGCCTGCCGGGCGCAACAAAGGCAAACTACCCCGCCAAGGCTCCACCGCTCCACCTCACAGCGACGCAAGTCATCGATCGGTTCAGTGTCAAGCCCCCAAGTGACTAAGTGGCTGTTATTTGGCATGTGACAGCCACTTCCTATGGAAATCACCTCCAAATGACACCCGTCCAGAGACGTGTCAAGCAGACAGATGAGAAGGTGGCCAAGCAGCCCGGCAAGGCTTGCCAGGCATGCCACGACGTGACACTAAGCGGCGCATTTAATGCGCTCTTCTCTGTCTGCAGAGTTAGGTATGATAGCACTGTTCGCTATCTAATTAGTACACAATGACTGATTTGCCATTGTGGTGACCCCTTGATAATAAAAGGAGGGCCATGGCAACCATAGAAAGGATTCGGACCCTTGTACACTCGTACGCGCGTAGCTGCCCTCGCCCCGAGGCAACACTGCTAGGCAAGAGTGCTGCATTTCCACCACAACCCACCATCAATCCACCAAAGCAGGAGTAGGGTTTTACGCCTCGCGGCGGCCCGTACCTGGGTAAAACTGCCCGTGTGATCTCTGTTGTGCTGTGCTACATTCTCCGCTCTTTGTGCTATGTGCTCATCCCCCCTACCGAACCACAAGGGGCTGATGGCCCCATAGGTGGCAGTGGTTTCCCACGACAGCCGTGTTTCGCACTCCTCGCTCGTAAGAGTGTAAACACTTGCTTACGTAAAAATGGAACAAGTGGAGGTGCTCTACCATGCTGTTCATGTCCTCGTCAATCTGCAGGAGGCGTGGTGAGCAATCTTCAAGTCGTCACCTTGTTTCAAAAAATATTCAAGTCATCAAGTCAAGAAACAAAAATCTTCAAGTGATCAAGCCAAGTTAACAAAATCTTCAAGTCATCGGACTAAGGAACCATCATGACTTCATTGAATCCGCTTCTTCAAAAAAACTTACTGTACTAGCAATACTGCTACCACACGCGAAGACTGGACGACACTGTAGCACGTCATATCACTCAAACCCACTAGGCCAACTAGCCCGCCTAATGTGCGGGAAAGGCCCGCCCTCGTCATTTTGTTCTGGATTTCAATCGATCGATCGCACGAACAAGCGAAAGAAAAGTATAGAAAATGTTACACTTTGCAAGTTGAAAAGGAAAAGGTGGCACACTTAAAGCACGCCTGTCGCCTTCGCATCGCACCCCCGACAGTCAGTCTGGCATGCCGCTCACTAAAGGGGACACACGTTGATCTTGCATTTTCACTGACATGTGGGACTGCAATTGAATAAACTGACGATAACCGAAATCTAATCGCCCGCCGAGCTTCGGCTGAGAAGAGAGAGACGGGGAGGGAGAAGAGATCGGATGGCCGCCACGCACGGACTCCAAGAAATATGGACGGATGCGGGAGGTTGGTTGCGGGTTGTCGTTGGAGATGCCCTAATGTGAATGTATCCGTGAACTACCTCTTTAAGTTTGATGTGAATGTTGAACTTGGAATGCATCGCGTCTGTACATTATTGTATAATTGTGGACTATTGTCTGATCGATCGCTAAGCCGAGTATTACTACTCCCTCATTTACTTATACAAGGCCACTATAAAATATACATTTTGCATCTATACAAGGCCACCAACAGTAATTTAGGTAAAACTAATGCTGTTTCCTCGTAATAGCAACTTGTTTAATACTCTTGCTTGCATGCATGCAGTACTATGAACTACTCCCTCGGTCCGTGAAAAACTATACATCTAGCATTAGAAAATTTTCCAACAAAGAGTGTACATCTACACTTCCAATGCACTTAGCCTTTTATCTAATCGGTATTGATAGACTAATGCAGCAACTTGTGCTCTAGCTATAGGCTGCATGTCTATCCTTAGTTACAGCAAGCAACAACCTTCATTAAATCTTGTTCTCGCAATGGTCGCATGCACACATAAGTCTGCTACTTTCGGGCGTTAATTATGCCATGGAGTTCTGGTTCCTCTTGGTCAATATGTAAATCTCTATATGTATAGTCTTTCATGGACGGAGGGAGTAGGTTGAGCACTTGAGCGTGAGCGTGTGTGTTGCGTCTTGTGCTGTGTGCCGCATGGATGCATGAGTGTTGTGTGCGTGCATGTGTACGTGTGAGTGTTGCATGCATGCATGAGGCTTCTAATCCCTCCCATTGACATGTTCATATTTCAAGCTTCATTAAAATGTTGCATGCAAGAATTAAGAGAAAACTCACCAAAGCATGTAAAAGGTCTGGTCTTTTCTTCTTCACGCATGCACGCATGCATTCCAATTAATATGTTCATCAACACAATTTTCTTGATGAAAACGAGCCCATTACGGAGGACGCGTGTAGCTAGGCCCTTGAAGACTTGAACCCACTATCTCCCACCATTTTTGTTTTAACATGTCTTGCTATCTCATCCATGTAGCCAAGAGTGGTTATATATAATAAGCCGGTTATTTTACTTCCTCTATACTGGACTAGTACTACTTGCTGCACAATATTATTGACTGCCATATCTGAGCACAACATTATCATGCATGGACCTTGACCATGTACGTCACCATGTGTCCAGATCTGAGATGCCGCGTGTACCTGATGAACGACGCCGAGTTCGACCCCTGTGATGCTATGTGGGTGCCGAGGAACACTCTTGGAGAGTACTCGCTTTCCATTGGGGACAGCTACCCCATTGTGAAGCAGATGCCATCTTCAGTGCGCACCACCGGATGGACGACATGCTGGCACACGCTATCCCTGATTTATGCCGCTTCAGCTTGGATGAGTCTCCATTGCGTGGAACTGGACTAGAAAGCTCCGAGAATTATTCCCGTTGCCCACCGCTATGGATTGTGCCATCTCTGAAGAACACGTGGGACTGGAACCTGGAGGAGGACATGGATCCCATCTATAACGTGTAAGTGGGGTATGGTAAATTGTGAATGGTAGCGTTGTAAACATATGTAGAGTAGTCGTTGCACAAATTTATCAGATGAAGTGGAGATGAACTTGTGTGGCATGCTGCCATTTGTCCTTTAGAATTTATTACTATTAAATGTGTTATGTGTTCGTGTTACTTGTGTGTCTGTTGCACGAGCTCCAATATGCTCTGTGAGAAAAAAGGTGGCACAGCTTTGGCTATAGGTGACGTGGCGGCATTATACAGTAGTGATTGTTCGCTATAGTTGTAGAACTAGGATGACAACTCGTACTCCTATAAACCTTGCGCTTGGCTCTTCGCCTCTTCAGGAGGTCCAACAATGATGATACTATAGTACAATATGCTTCTGGCAATCTGACACCGAATGAACTGATGCACGTCCATTGTGAGGGCGAGGGCACTGTAGTCAAAACCCTCTCCTCGTCCTGCAAGCCATCGCGTGTGTGGGCGTGGGAGAGGGCGTAGGCGTACGTAGTAAGCAAGCTTCTCCTCGTCCTGTGATCCACCGCGCGTGGGCGAGGGAGAAGGTGTAGTAAGCAAGCTTCTCCTCGTTCTGCGAGTTGACGGGACACATCAAAGTAGTAGTCCATACTGCGTCCTTTCTGGTTAATATGGATTAATTTGAAATGAGAAAAATACATTGGCGGTCAAGGTACGTAACAATACAGTCACTGGACTTCATACTACGCTCATTACGGTCACTATATAGTTTTGTGGTGATTATACGGGCTCACCGTAGAGCACCGTATTGCACCCTGCTGACCGGCCACATAGTCGACGTGGCACTTTGTTGACTGGTTAAATTGACACCTGGTTTCTGGGTCCCACCTGTCCGTTGGCAGAGCAAACAAATCAGTTAAACAAAACTTTATGCAGGCGCAAAAAGAGTCTAACCCTTGCGAATGAACCACCTTGGCTGTGTATGTGAATGCATGCACGTGTACTCTCTCCGTCCATGAAAACCTGTACATCTAGCATTAGAAATTTTTCCAACAAAGACTGTACATCTACACTTCCAATGCACTTAGCCTTTAATCTAATCGGTATTGATTGACTAATGCAGCAACTTGTGCTCTAGCTATAGGTTGCATGTCTATCCTTAATTACAGCATGCAATAACCTTCATTTAATCTTCTTCTCTCAATGCTCGCATGCACACATTACTCTGCTACTTTTGGGTGTTAATTATGCCATGGAGTTCCAGTTCCTCTTGGTCAATGTGTAAATCCCTATATGTACAGTCTTTCACGAACGGCGGCAGTTGTGCACATGCCAAGTTCACTTGGCTGCCGTGTTTCACACTCCTCCGTCGTACTCAATAGTGGAGACAATAGCTTTCATAAAAAATAAACAATGAATAGTATAAAAGAGCACTAACATTATACCGCCCAGTTTCCTTGCTCGTCCTCGATATCAAAAAGAATACTTTCATTCGCCGACATATTGGACATCGACCATCCTAGTCCACTTGCCATGCACCAAAATTAGAGTGCATCACACAGTACTGCAGGGGACACTCCCCAGGTCATAGCGCCTCAGTAATAAATGACTAATGAGCCGTCAAATCGTAGGCCCAACCTTTCCCACTGTAAGTTGCTCAGACGAAGGAACCATCATGACTTCGTTGAATCCGCTTCTTCAAGAAAACATACTATACCAGCAATACTACTACCACACGCGAAGACTGGACGCCACTGTAGCATGTCATATCACTCAAACCCAGTAGGCCAAAGTAGCGTGCTTAACGCCAATGTTCTAGGATTTGTACGTCTCTCTACTGCTATAATTTTGTTGACGACTAGAAAGAAATGGAGGGCCTTTCTCTCTCTATAGATCTCTCTCCATCCCATAACCCATCTCTAGCACACATACACACTCTCTGTAGACACTCTGAAAGTATGACGTCACTACACATTCACGCGTCCAGCAAAAAAATTAAACATTCACACATATTACAAATACGTGCCAATTTTGTTCCGAATGCTAGCTATTAATGTGAATGTATGCGTGAACCAACTCTTTGATTTTCATTTGAATTAATGTATAACTGTGGACTATTGTCTGATCGAATTTTAGGAGCTTGGGCTATTGGCCGATCGACGACCAGACCTATGAGCGTACCACGAGCTCATCAGCCCCAACGTTTCTCTTTGGTGAGTGTTTGCGAGCACTATAGCTCACAGAGTACCTAGCCTACTAACACAGCGCGGAATCAGTCGAGGTTTGACACCAAGAATCATTAAACCATTTTTTCATCAAACAAGTCCTGCTTATATGATAAATAGTTCAAACTTATGTCTAACCACTCATGCCATATATTACATCAAAAGCTGGTGAGGATACATCTGTTTCCATAACTCGGAGAGGGTTTGTAACACCCCATGTCATTAGCCACAGTAATCACTTTTGATAATGACAAGTCAGCATGTTTAACAGTGCATAATCATCATTAGCATCATATTGCATTTCAACTCCTAACTCAAATTCAAATTTAAATGGAAGTGGAAAATAAAAGTTATCCAACATAGAAACTAAAATGTTCGATAAATAACAAATATTGCAGAGGCTAGTCTAAAATTGTAACCAGCAATTTATAAATTTGATAGGTGGCTCTAACTTTACCAAAACAGTAAGGATTAATGCATTTTATTTATTATAAAAATTGTGTGAACTCAAATTGACTCCAAACTAATTTTTGGTAGTAGTAGAGGATGCCTAGTAATTATTGGAACAATTGCTGTGTTTTACAAAATTCAATTTGAGGCCTAACTATTTACTAAACAGCGACATGAGAATAAATAAAAAGAAAAAGATAAAAGAAAACAGAGAGAAATAAAAAAAAGAAAACCCCGGCCCAACTGGGCCACGGCCCAGCCGGCCGGCCCACCCCGCGCCTATATGGCCTCCCCAGGAGGCCACCGAACCCTAACCCCCCCACCGACACTCCCCCACCTCGCTGCCCCCCCCCCCTCTGATCCATTTCTGGATCGGGCGCTGGCCCGACGCCGCCTCAGCCTCGCATTGACGCCGCTCGCCGCCGGACCTCGTCGCGCCTCCCCCTCTCCGTCGTCGACCTCGTCCCCGTCCTCCCCCTCGAGCTCGAGCACCGCTGCCGCCCCTCTACAGCTCGCGGTGAGCACCGCGCCGCCCGCGCCCCTCCTCTCCCCTCGGTCACCGCCGCTCGCCCGCACTGCCTCTGCGCTGCCGCTGCTCGCGCCGCCCCGCACCCGCGCGCGCGCCCGCCCGTTGCTCGCGCCATCGCGCCCCCGTGTCGCTGCTCCGCCCGTGCTCGCCCGCCGGCCCGCCCGCGCTCGCCCGTGCCTGCTCGCGCACGCGCCTGCGCGCACGCGCTGCCGCCCGCGTCGCCGCGCCCCTGCCGCTGCCCGTGCGCACGCGCCCACGCACGCGCGCCGCGCCCGTCGCCCGCGCCCGTGGCCCCGTGCCACTGACCAGTGGGCCTAGTTCCCCCCTGCCCAATGACAAGCGGGGCCCGCTGCCCAGAAAAACGGTTAAGAAAAATAGAAAATAAAAAATAAAAAATATTAAAATTAATAATTAATTAGTTAATTAATTAGATAGTAATTAATTAGTTTAATTAATCCTAATTAGATTAACCTAATCACTAGTTGAGTTAATTAACCCTGATTAGCCTAACAGTCTAAGATAGGTGGCCCCCACGTGTCAGATGACTGCTGACGTCAGCATGATGTCATGCTGACATCATCAACATCTGTTTCGGATAATGTTTAATTTAAATAAATAATTAAATTCCAGAAATTAATAAAAACTTTAGAAAATCATATTATGTAATCCGTAACTTCGATGAAAATACTTTATACATGAAACTTGCTCAGAATTCTGATACGAACCCGAATATGCCCTCCGTATTCCCGTCAGATGTCTCTAGCTATAAGAACATTGAACTTTTAGACCGATTTCGATAAATGAATAGTGCCCAACTTTAATTAAATAAATCCGAATAAATTCCTAAATTAACTAAATCATTTAGTTAGGCAGTAGAACACCCCGGCATATCATTTAGGCATGTCATACATATTGTTTGCATTATTGCCGTGAATTTATTGTTTCTCTCCCCCTCCTTCTCTCTCGATAGACGCTGAGACCGACGATGCTGCACCTGGATACGACTACACTATCGACGAGCAGCCCGTTGACGATCTATCTCTCTTGCCAGAGCAACCAGGCAAGCCCCCCCCTTGAGCATCCAGATATCGCCCATTCTATTCTCCTGCTTGCATTAGATTTTGCTACTGTTAATGTATGCTCCTATTCTGATGCATAGCCTGTTGTTGTAACCTGTTCATTGCTACCTTACCTGCCTATGATAATCTGTTTAGTATAGGTTGGTAGTGAACCATCAGTGACCCCACCACCTTATCCTTGTTGCCCCTGCTTGATCATCGATGACCCGATCAACGCGATCGTTGACCAGAGACCGACACCTCACTTCACACCCCCTTAGTTGTACGACTCTGCTTAGTTTCTATCGAGTGCCGAGGGTGATACCTCGTAACGCACTCCTGATGAATATTCTGCAGTGTAGCTATTCGGTCGTGGTCATCGAGGGTGATTCCTCCTTCTCCACTTTCGATACGAATCAGTCATGCAACCCCTTAGTGTGAACCTCGAGGGTGATGCCTCATACATTCACCCTGATGATTTCATCGAGTGTAATCCGCCGAGGGTGATTCCTCGGGTTTCCCCCTTGATGTTATGACCACACGATTACTTGACCTTTGTTACAGGCGGGTCCACCCTGGTGGGTACCCGCTGGGGATCTATGATGTCGGGTGTGCCGGAAGGGCACTCGAGTGTGACATTGTGGCGGAGCATCAGAGACTCCGATTGTCTCCGCGTGATACTAATTGAGCCTATTGGATTTGGGTGTGTGATCTGAGTGGGTCGACGTGCCCTATACGCACTACCACCACGCGGGATAATGGTTATGGGACCCTCTGCGATGTACGTTTCTCCCGAAAGCTCGTCTGACGTCACGATTCACCGTGCAGGCTGATTGTCGGGATTGGGCTGGATACTTCACTGACGAGCTCAGTGTCGCGCCTGCACCCCGGCCAGTCTCGCAACGCGCAGGGTGCCCAGGGCGATGGCCCAAGACCTCTGGGTGCATAGGTTAGTCCGGCGTGCTGACCTCTCTGCCGAGCCTAGGTAGAGCGCTGCTTCATGTTGATCTTCCGAGGACGGGCATTACCCAGCAAGTGTGTCCGGCCAGAGTTGATCGAGCTTGTTGGGTAACAGTAGTGCACCCCTGCAGGGATGAATCATCTATCGATAGTTGGTCCTACGGTAAAGGACGCTCAGTTTGTGTATCCCGATCTACTACTTGAACTGGATACTTGTTAATTAATTGAAGCTTCGGGATCGCTTTCTCGCTTGGGAGTCGAGGAAGGATCTTTAAGCTGTACTTCAACATGTTTGCTAAATAAAATGCTATTCTACTCTCTTCTACTGCTGCAAGATGATGGCCTTGTGAAGATGTTTGAAGATGCTAGTCTTCGATAGGACTAGGCCTTCTCTCTATTCTGGCATTTTTGCAACCCAGTCCACTTATACAGCCTTTCTCCATTGATAATGTTGCATATGTAGTATAGATCCTTGCTTGCTGAGTACTTCGGATGAGTACTCACGGTTGCTTTATTTTCTCTTTTCCCCGTACCCCACCTTGATGATACATCAGACGATGGAGTCCAGGAGCCAGATGCCACCACCGGAGCTTACTACCAGGAGGGTCCAGAGGGTACTTACTACTGGATCGAGCCAGCTGACCAGGAGTAGGACTGGAGGCTCCCAGGCAGGAGGCCAACGCCTTTCAATCTAGTGTCGCTGTTTGTGTTAGCGTTCTTAAGGCAAAACTTGTCTAACTATGTCTGTACTCAGATAATATTTGTATGACTGACTTATGTATTCGGATCTCCGGATCCCTGGTCTGTAATATTGTGGACCTCCGTTTAATTTGTGTTAGAGTTGTGTTGTGATATCTTCCCGTGAGTCCCTGTGCTTGATCGTACACGTTTGCGTGTATGATTAGTGTACGATTGAGTCGGGGGCGTCACAAGTTGGTATCAGAGCCGGCTGCCTGTAGGAAGCCCCCTTCCAATTCCTTAGCCGAAGTTGAGTCTAGAAACCGAAAAACTAATTTACTAACTTGGCTGTGTGGCTTACGGGCCCACGTCGCCAACTGGGTGGTAATAGGATCTTTTATTCCTCGTCTATACTCTAGGACTCTAATCTCTCTTCTTTTCGGGTTAAATGAATTTTACTAACGCCGACACTTAGTATCTCGTAAATCCCGTCTACCCGGAGAGCTGGATATCTGTGCGATTTCCCTGTCATTGATCTGATTAGTCTGATAATCATTTTCCTTTCCATTGATTTGTTTAACCTTTATCTCCGAGTTGTGTTAAACTTCTCATTGTCATTTGACAAATCTGAATTTCCTCTGTTTTAGATGGACCGTTTGTTTCCACCACGTCCTACGACACAGCTTGTGCTTCGCACTTGGGCTCGTGATGCCCCTGGGTTTCCAGCTGTCTTGATCGCTCTCATAACCAGACTTGGCTACCGTTGGTATCCTGAGTACTTGGTTTATCAGGATTACCGCGAGTTCAATCAGGAGCAGTACCATGCTGATGTTCGTATCTATGATTAGCAAAATGACTCAGACACCGAGTTACACCTTTTCCACGGTATCGGCATGACGACTGAGATGGCAGTCCATGATGCCGCCTACTCTGCTGTCGCACGTCTCCGAGGACAGTTCAGCGATATCTTGGATGACTCTGAGTTCTGATACATTTCGTATGCCTCTGCTGGAGATGCTACTGGATACTACACAGCTATCTGTGCCCCGTACGAGCCTCGTCGCTATGACACACACATTCTGATTCAGTGCACTCAGGCTCTGGATCGCACTGTTCGGGCTCTTGCTGTCGAGTTGGTTGCCACTCGAGCACGTCTCTACGATGCTATGACGCAGTTGCTACCCGCTGTTCGCGCAGGGATACATCCTGAGCACATCCTTTATCCGCGCAGGACTCAGATGTATGCTGATATTGATTGGCCTGCTGTTGGAGGTCATACACCTGCACGTTGACCTCTTCTTATAGCTCAAGACCGGATTCTGCATCAGAGTGCACATGGAGCGCAGGATCCTTCCGCGACGAACATTCATCGTCCGCACTTGCAGTTACCCCGTTTCGGTGGTTTTCTCCGACGTTGATGTAGCCTTTGCTAGGTCTCGTTGTGTACTTCCTTACCACGTGCCTGCGCACCGCCTAGTATGCCTAGCTTTTGAATTTACGCCGTTATGCTGTTCGCATGTACCCGGCTCTGTGTATGGATCTGTATGTCTCAATCGACTACTGTTATGTATCTGTTGCACTACTTAAATTGTTGTCGAGTTACATCATGCTTGTCACTAAACGCTTGCAATTGCTTTTACTAAGCTACCCCCCTGTTGATACTTAGCAGGATGGTTAGACCAGGTGGTCGTGGTCGTGGTACCCCTGAACACCCACCACCGCCAGACTATATGGCAGCCATGATGCAATAGTTTGAGCTTAACCGCCAGTTCATGACTAGAATCATGGCTCAGTTTCCGCATCAGAAAAACCAGAACCACAACCCAGCTTCAATAACTTTGACAGAGTTTATGCAACTTAACCCAACTCAGTTCCGCAACTCTGACAAGCCACTAGATGCTGATGACTGGCTCCGCGACATCACTCACGAGATGGAGTCTGCTAATGTCGCCCCTGCCAACTTCGTCAACTTCGCGGCCTTTTTCTTAAAGGGCCCCGCTGCTCAATGGTGGGACATACACAAGCGTCCTCTGCCTATTGGAACAGTCATCACCTGGTATGAGTTCCAGGCTGCTTTCCATACACGTTACATCCCTCAGGCAATTATGGAACGCATGAAGACACAGTTCCGTAACCTCACTCAGGGCAACAAGACTGTCAAAGCTTATCAGCGGGAATTTCTAGACCTCTCCCGCTATGCTGAAGAAGACATCGCCACAGATGCTCATAGACAGGAGAAGTTCCGTAGTGGACTACACCCCGACCTCAAGCTTGCACTAGCTGCTCAAGACTTCAACGACTTTTCAACTCTAACGAACAAGGCAATTCTTGTTGAGACCGCTCATATGGAATACAAGGACTCGCAGAAGCGCTATCGTGATGCTGGCTCATCTTCGGGCTCAGCACAGAAGCGTCAAGTTTGCATTCCCATCAATGCCATCCGTTCCAATAGCTCTGCACCAAAGAACAACTATGCTGCACCACGTCTGCCTCCTCCACCACCGAGGCAGCCATAATCTCAAGCTATTCAAAACAATGCTCCTCTTCCACCTGAAGATGGTCTGTGCTTCAAGTGCCGCAAACCAGGTCACAAGGCTAAAGACTGCCGCTAGAATCAGAATCAGTTAGCTTTTCCTCGTACTGGCCATGGCAATAGTCGTGGCAATAATCAGACCCGCAACTATAATACTGGGTCTACTGCACATGGTCGTGGACACGCTTACAACATTGACATTGAAGAAGTCCAGGATCAACCTGCTACTGTGATGGGTACCCTTCTTGTTTACTCAGTACCTGCTTCTATTTTATTTGACTCAGGAGCATCACATTCATTCATCTCTGGAAAATTTGCATTTATGCATGGCATTCGATATGAGAAAATGCATACTCCGTTAGTCGTTAAAACTCCCGGAGGTCACTGTCATGCTGACGTGATAGCACCTGACGTTACCATCGAAATTAAAGGGTTGGAATTCCTTCCCTCACCCATCGTCTTGAAGTCTTCCACCATAGACCTCATTCTTGGAATGGATTGGTTGAAAGCTCACATTGCTCCGATCAATTGTGCCACTAAAGTCGTCCAACTTCTTCACCCCTCCGATGAGATAGTGAACTATACCGCCCGCATTACACGGGACGCCGAAGCTCAGATATATGTTCTGAATGCTTTGAATGCCTCACCTCTGGAAGGGATCGAGAATGTTCCTGTCGTTCGAGATTTTCCAGACGTCTTTCGAGAAGAACTTCTAGGAATACCCCTGGCTAGAGCTATCGAGTTTTTCATTGACTTGAAGCCTGGCACTGTCCCTATTGCCAAGCGACATTATAAGATGCCTCCGCATCATCTACTCGAGCTTAACGAAGAAATCGACAAGTCGCTTAAGAGTGGTTTCATCCGCCCCAGTTCCTCTGCTTGGGGAGCACCTTCACTCTTCGTTAAGAAGAAGGATGGAACTAACCGTTTGGTTCAGGATTATCGGCCCGTTAACCAAGCCACAATCCAGAATAAATACCCACTGCCCCGGATCAATGATCTTTATGATCAACTTGCTGGATCATCGGTGTTCTCTAAACTCGACCTGAGGTTGGGTTATCACCAGATCCGTGTCCGTGAAGAGGATATTCCCAAGATTGCATTCGTCACTCGTTATGGCTCCTATGAATACACCGTCATGTCATTCGGCCTAACGAATGCTCCAGCAACTTTCTCCCGTCTGATGAATTATATATTCATGGATTACCTCGACAAATTCGTCGTGGTATATCTAGATGATATTCTGGTCTATTCTAAGAATAAAGAAGAACATGCTGAACACCTCCGTTTGGTACTAGAAAGGCTCCGAGAACACCAGTTGTATGCCAAGTATTCCAAATGTGAATTTTGGCTTTCTGAAGTAACTTACCTTGGTCATGTGATTTCCAAGGATGGAATTGCCGTTAACACCAAACGAGTTCAGGCTATCCTTGACTGGACTCCCCCGAAGAATGTTAAGCAAGTTAGAAGTTTTCTCGGACTTGCTAGTTATTGCCGTCGATTTGTTGAGAACTTTCCCAAAATTGCAAAACCATTGACAAATCTACTTCACAAAGGTGTTAAATTTGAGTGGACAGAAAAATGTCAAGAAAGCTTTCAGACACTAAAAGATAAATTGACATCTGCCCCTGTATTAGCACCCCCGGATTCCCAAAAGGATTTCGTGATATACTGTGATGCCTCCCGTCAAGGATTAGGCTGTGTCCTAATGCAAGAACACAAGGTCATTACTTATGCCTCCCGACAATTGCGACCTCATGAAGAAAATTACCCAGTGCACGATCTCGAACTTTCTGCGGTTATTTATGCCCTGAAGCTATGGCAAAATTACCTTCTCGGTAACCGTTGCGAGATATATACGGATCATCAAAGTTTGAAGTATTTATATACTCAACCGGATCTGAACCTTCGTCAACAAAGATGGCTCGAGACAATAGCCGATTATGATATGAATATCTCATACACCCCTGGCAAGGCAAATGTAATGGCCGATGCTTTGAGCCGTAAGGCTTATTGCAGCAACCATGTGGTTCAGGAATCACAACCTATGCTTTATGAAAAGCTTCACAAATTGAACCTCCATATTGTTCCACAGGGTTATCTCAATACCCTCGTTGTCGAACCAGATTTAGAACACAGCATCAAGACTATGCAACCGTATGACTCTGAAGTTGACAGGATCAAGCGATACCTTGAAAAAGGAAAACCGTCGGAGTTCCATCTTAATGATGATGGGATCCTATTTTTCCAACACCGTCTCTTCGTACCTAAGTTCAAGGATGAGAGGGAATACGTTATGATGGAAGCTCATGACACTCCTCTGTCAATTCATCCTGGTAGCACAAAGATGTACCGTGACATTTGTCAGAGATACTGGTGGCCTAATATGAAGCGAGATATTGCTCGTTATGTTTCGGAGTGTGACGTTTCCCGCCGCATTAAAGCACAACATCAAAGGCCCACTGGAACTCTGCAACCCCTTGCAATTTCTGAATGGAAATGGGACAAGGTCCAAATTGATTTCATTACTAGTTTTCCCAGATCTTAGAAGGGTCATGATGCTATTTTTGTCGTCATTGACCGATTCTCCAAGGTTGCTCACTTTCTGCCAGTTAAGGAGACAATCACTGCTAGTCAGTTAGCAGACTTGTATGTTTCCCGAATTGTGTCACTCCACGGAGTTCCGTTGGAGATCAGTTCTGATCGTGGCAGCCTCTTCACCTCCAGATTCTGGAATAGTTTCCAAGAAGCTATGGGAACACATCTTTCGTTCAGTACCGCTTTTCACCCTCAGTCATAGGGTCAAGTTGAACGAGTTAATCAAGTGCTCGAAGATATGCTTCGAGCTTGCGTCATTTCCTTCGGTAAGAAATGGGAGGAATCTCTCCCGTATGCCGAATTCTCTTACAACAATAGCTATCAAGCTAGTTTGAAGATGGCACCGTTTGAAGTTCTTTACGGTCGTAAGTGTCGAACCCCTCTGAATTGGTCAGAAACAGGGGAACGCTCACTCGTCGGACCGGACATTATTCAGCAAGCAGAAGAACAGGTCCGCATTGTCCGTGAACATTTGAAAACTGCTCAGTCTCGTCAGAAGAGCAACTATGACCGAAAGCACCAGGAAATGGTCTATCAACCTGGCGAGCAAGCTTACCTTCGTGTCACTCCGTTGAAAGGCACTCATAGGTTCGGAATCAATGGCAAGTTAGCTCCTCGCTACATTGGCCCGTTCCGTATTCTTGCCCGTCGAGGAGAGGTGGATATCAGTTACAATTGCCGCCAAAACTTTCTCAAGTACATGATGTTTTTCATGTATCCCAACTCCGTCGCTGCTTCGAGGATCCTATCCGAGCTGTGGATCACGAAGTGCTTGAATTACAGGAAGATCTGTCTTATCCAGAATATCCCATCCCTGTTCTTGATGAAGCTGAACGTCGGACTTATCAAAAGCCAGTCAAATTCCTCAAGGTTCAGTGGTCAAATCATTCTGAAGATGAGGCCATTTGGGAACGCGAGGATCGTCTTCGTGAAGAATACCCCTCTTTCTTTCAGTCTTCCTCTTAATTCTCGAGACAAGAATCTTGATAGATGAGGAGAATTGTAACACCCTATGTCATTAGCCACAGTAATCACTTTTGATAATGACATGTCAGCATGTTTAACAGTGCATAATCATCATTAGCATCATATTGCATTTCAACTCCTAACTCAAATTCAAATTTAAATGAAAGTGGAAAATAAAAGTTATCCAACATAGAAACTAAAATGTTCGATAAATAACAAATATTGCAGAGGCTATTCTAAAATTGTAACCAGCAATTTATAAATTTGATAGGTGGCTCTAACTTTACCAAAACAGTAAGGATTAATGCATTTTATTTATTATAAAAATTGTGTGAAATCAAATTGACTCCAAACTAATTTTTGGTAGTAGTAGAGGATGCCTGGTAATTATTGGAACAATTGCTGGGTTTTACAAAATTCAATTTGAGGCCTAACTATTTACTAAACAGAGACATGAGAATAAATAAAAAGATAAAGATAAAAGAAAACAGAGAGAAATAAAAAAAAGAAAACCCCGGCCCAACTGGGCCACGGCCCAGCCGGCCGGCCCACCCCGCGCCTGTATGGCCTCCCCAGGAGGCCACCGAACCCTAACCCCCCCCACTGACACTCCCCCCCTCGCTTCCCCCCCCCCGATCCATTTCTGGATCGAGCGCTGGCCCGACGCCGCCTCGCCCTCGCATCAACGCCGCTCGCCGCCGGACGCCGCAGGACCTCGTCGCACCTCCCCCTCTCCGTCGTCGACCTCTTCCCCGTCCTCCCCCTCGAGCTCGAGCACCGCTGCCGCCACCCTACAGCTCGCGGTGAGCACCGCGCCGCCCGTACCCCTCCTCTCCACTCGGTCACCGCCGCTCGCCCGCACTGCCTCTGCGCTGCCGCTGCTCGCGCCGCCCAGCACCCGCGCGTGCGCGCCCGCCCGCTGCTCGCGCCACCGCGCCCCCGTGCCGCTGCCCCGCCCGTGCTCGCCCGCCGGCCCGCCCGCGCTCGCCCGCGCCTGCTCACGCACGCGCTGCCGCCCACGTCGCCGCGCCCCTGCCGCCGCCCGCGCGCACGCGCCCGCGCCCGCGCCCACGCACGCGCGCCGCGCCCGTGGCCCCGTGCCACTAACCAGTGGGCCCAGTTCCCCCTGCCCAATGACAAGCGGGGCCCGCTGCCCAGAAAAACGGTTAAGAAAAATGGAAAATAAAAAATAAAAATTATTAAAATTAATAATTAATTAGTTAATTAATTAAATAGTAATTAATTAGTTTAATTAATCCTAATTAGATTAACCTAATCACTAGTTGAGTTAATTAAACCATGATTAGCCTAACAGTCTATGACAGGTGGCCCCCACGTGTCAGATGACTGCTGATGTCAGCATGATGTCATGCTGACGTCATCAACTACTGTTTTGGATAATGTTTAATTTAAATAAATAATTATATTCCAGAAATTAATAAAAACTTTAGAAAATCATATAAAATAATCCGTAACTCCGATGAAAATACTTTATACATGAAACTTGCTCAGAATTCCGATACGAACCCGAATACGCACTCCGTATTCCCGTCAGATGCCTCTAGCTATAAGAACATTGAACTTTTAGACCGATTTTGATAAATGAATAGTGCCCAACTTTAATTAAATAAATCCGAATAAATTCCTAAATTAACTAAATCATTTAGTTAGGCAGTAGAACACCCCGGCATATCATTTAGGCATGTCATACATATTGTTTGCATTATTGCCGTGAATTTATTGTTTCTCTCCCCCTCCTTCTCTCTCGATAGACGCTGAGACCGACGACGCTGCACCTGGATACGACTACACTACCGACGAGCAGCCCGTTGACGATCTCTCTCTCTTGCCAGAGCAACCAGGCAAGCCCCGCCCTTGAGCATCCAGATATCGCCCATTCTATTCTCCTACTTGCATTAGATTTTGCTACTGTTAATGTATGCTCCTATTCTGATGCATAGTCTGCTATAGTAACCTGTTCATTGCTACCTTACCTGCCTATGATAAACTGTTTAGTATAGGTTGGTAGTGAACCATCAGTGACCCCACCACCTTATCCTTGTTGCCCCTGCTTGAGCATCGACGACCCGATCGACGTGATCGTCGACCAGAGACCGACACCTCACTTCACACCCCCTTAGTTGTACGACTCTGCTTAGTTTCTATTGAGTGCCGAGGGTGATACCTCATAACGCACTCCTGATGAATACTCTGCAGTGTAGCTGTTCGGTCGTGGTCATTGAGGGTGATTCCTCCTTCTCCACTTCCGATATGACTCAGTCGTGCAACCCCTTAGTGTGAACCTCGAGGGTGATGCCTCATACGTTCACCCTGATGATTTCGTCGAGTGGAATCCGCCGAGGGTGATTCCTCGGGTTTCCCCCTTGATGTTATGACCACACGATTACTTGACCTTTGTTACAGGCGGGTCCACCCTGGTGGGTACCCGCTGGGGATCTATGATGTCGGGTGTGCCGGAAGGGCACTCGAGTGTGACATTGTGGCGGAGCATCAGAGACTCTGATTGTCTCCGCGTGATACTAATTGAGCCTATTGGATTTGGGTGTGTGATCTGAGTGGGTCGACGTGCCCTATACGCACTACCACCACGCGGGATAATGGTTATGGGGCCCTCTGCGATGTACGTTTCTCCCGAAAGCTCGTCTGACGTCACGATTCACCGTGCGGGCTGATTGTCGGGATTGGGCTGGATACTTCACTGACGAGCTCAGTGTCGCGCCTGCACCCCGGCCAGTCTCGCAACGCGCAGGGTGCCCAAGGCGATGGCCCAAGACCTCTGGGTGCATAGGTTAGTCCGGCGTGCTGACCTCTCTGCCGAGCCTAGGTAGAGCGCTGCTTCGTGTTGATCTTCCTAGGACGGGCATTACCCAGCAAGTGTGTCCGGCCAGAGTTGATCGAGCGTGTTGGGTAACTGTAGTGCACCCCTGTAGGGATGAATCATCTATCGATAGCCGGTCCTACGGTAAAGGACGCTCAGTTTGTGTATCCCGATCTACTACTTGAACTGGATACTTGTTACTTAATTGAAGCTTCGGGATCGCTTTCTCGCTTGGGAGTCGAGGAAGGATCTTTAAGCTGTACTTCAACATGTTTGCTAAATAAAATGCTATTCTACTCTCTTCTACTGCTGCAAGATGATGGCCTTGTGAAGATGTTTGAAGATGCTAGTCTTCGATAGGACTAGGCCTTCTCTCTATTCTGGCATTTCTGCAACCCAGTCCACTTATACAGCCTTTCTCCATTGATAATGTTGCATATGTAGTATAGATCCTTGCTTGCTGAGTACTTCGGATGAGTACTCACGGTTGCTTTATTTTCTCTTTTCCCCATACCCCACCTTGATGATACATCAGACAATGGAGTCCAGGAGTCAGATGCCACCACCGGAGCTTACTACCAGGAGGGTCCAAAGGGTACTTACTACTGGATCGAGCCAGCTGACCAGGAGTAGGATTGGAGGCTCCCAGGCAGGAGGCCAACGCCTTTCGATCTAGTGTCGCTGTTTGTGTTAGCGTTCTTAAGGCAAAACTTGTCTAACTATGTCTGTACTTAGATAATATTTCTATGACTGACTTATGTATTCGGATCTCCGGATCCCTGGTCTGTAATATTGTGGACCTCCATTTAATTTGTGTTAGAGTTGTGTTGTGATATCTTCCTATGAGTCCCTATGCTTGATCGTACACGTTTGAGTGTATGATTAGTGTACGATTGAGTCGGGGGCGTCACAGGGTTCGCATGATTCACTATCAAACAAAGTAGCAAGTACCTCCCAACACAATATAGTGCACTAGCCCTAAGATGGTTTGATAACATGCATTGTTCTCGCAATTAAACACAATGCGAACTACGTTGAAAGATTAGTGTGACCAGCTATTTCTTGTCATCGATCTCTGGGGCAATGTCCACAGGACGGAGAGCGGCATGGGAATCGATCTCTGGGGCGATGTCCATAGGATGGAGAGCGACATGGGAATCGATCTCTGGGGCGATGTCCATAGGACGGACAACAGCATGGGAATCGATCTCAAGGGCGATGTCCACGGGACGAACAGCGGCATGGGAATCGATCTCTGGGGCGATATCCACAGGACGGACCATGACATCGGAATCATCAAGGACGTCCACCGGCACCTGCACAACCCTAACATATTAGCAGGCACATTGCAAAGAATGAAAAACCACAACTATGGTAAGCCATTTTTTTACCTTGTGCAGCTCACCGGGGGATCCCATCCCTCCGGGGGCCATCTCATCGAAGGGGGCCATCGCCTTGCCAGGGAAATACTGCTTCTCAACAGCGACTATCTCCTCAAACCCGGCCTTGAGCCTCTCATAGGTGACCATCAGAGTTTCTGGGCTAGGCATGGTGGGGCCCTTCCTGTTCTTCCAGCTTTCTTTGTTCAGGAGTTTGTCCGCCAATGTCGTCAACTCTTTGGCCAGTGCTTGTTTCTTGGAGTTCTTCGTCTCCATGGGTTGGCCCACCAACATCGCCAACTCATTGGCCAGTGCTCGCTTCGTGGAGATCCCTATCTCGAGTGGGTTGTCCGCCGGCAACTCTTTGCCTAGTGCTCCAGGTTCCATCGATAAACTGACAAACCACAAGCAATCGAAAGGAAACCACAATCGCAATGAAAACGGGAAAAGAATAGACAGTGAGAATTGGTCGGTGCTTCGCAAAAAGAAGATTCTTGGAATGAAAATGGAGTAGCATCACTGATTCGCCCACCTTTCCTTCGTCGGTACAGAAGAAAAATGGCAGAAGTGAGTAGCCTGGAGTGAGGTTTTCTCCAAGATAGGGGAGAAAGGGCTTCAACGAGCGTTCCAGTGAAATGATGGTTGCTTCGTCCCGTCCAACTTCGAGGCCACTTTACCACTGCTGGTAAAAGTGTGGGTTTTGTGATATGACGGGTCATGACGGCCACACCGGGGTGACTGGTGAGTCTCGACTGCAGCACTTCGCTATGATTTGGTGGATGACACGCGGGCCCGGATGCTTGATGTCCCGCAGGTCTGTGAAACAATGTAAGGGCAAGTATAATAGTGAAGGGTGGAGAGAGAAGGGTGGAGAGAGAGTGAAGCCGATGCTTTACTTATCGCCGGGCTGTAGCGCGCAGCATGAGAGAAATAGAGCTGCATGCAGTCCTTAAAAGCAAACGTTGCCTTCTCCCTCCAATCAGGTGCGGTCCCCTCCTTCCCCATGCATGTAAATACTGATTACTATAGTGAGCTTAGCAGCTCCACTACAGCCTGCCTTTTTTTTGTGTGAAGACTACAAGTGACATGGCACCAGTATAGAGCCCTCGGTCGGCCTTTCTATTAGCATGCTCTAATAGAGTGGCTAGTCATAGAGTTTGGATGATAGAGGAGGAGCTGGCAATAGTAGTACTCCAAAAAAACTGTACTCTCACATTTTGATTTGAGGATTAACTTTACTCCCACATAGAAAATATAAATAATAGTGCATGTTGGTGCAACCCACATTTCCGATAATTTGAGTCGTGGGCTTGTTCGCAAATTTTACGAGCCGGTGGTTGTTCACTGCATGGAGGGTCTTCTACCAGATGTGAACGATACAAAGTGCGACCTGGCACACCATTAGGGCTGGTCCAAAAGCTTAGCGACCCATGAGCAATACAAGCCAAACTATCGAGGGCTCATTAAGCTCGTAGCTCACGAGCTTAATGAGCCCTCGATAGTTTGGCTTGTATTGCTCGTGGGTCGCTTCTTAATGAACAAAGCCAATCATTAGTTTCTTAACGAGCTTAACGAACAAGCTAACAAGTTTCATGCTAAGTTTGTTAGTAACAACACAACACATGTTTCATCTTACGTGACAAAATTGTTGACGAGGGCTCACGGGCTTAACGAGCTTCAAACAAACCGAGCCGAGCAGGGTTTTTCGCTCATTAATCCTTCCGAGCTTAACGAGCACGAGCTTAACGAGCACGAACTTAACAAGCCGAGCTGCTTGTTAATCCACCCCTGCACACCACTTGGAATAAGCGGGTAGCTATCTCAAAAAACAATCAACAAGTCAAAAAAGGGCGACCTGGCATGTACACAATTTTAAACGATTGTTTTGATGGATTGAAAAAAGAAAACTACCCCACTATACGTATATATATAGGCAGGAGCCTCTGCGCTTGCTTGTTAGGGTTGCTTTATTCATACATTCTCATCCTCTCTAGATCTAAACAAGATAGTGGTTGTAACACTGTCTTTCTATCCTTACCGCTGGTTACAGATCCGGATGCATCCCCTCCATCAGGGAAAGGGGAGGAGGGGCAGTGTTTAGGCCGTCGTCGACGGCAAGGGAGGAGACCCACTGCCGGCTGCGCCGTTATCTATGGCCGAGCGCCGGCGCGGGAGGTCCTCCGATCCTTTTGTCACTGCCCTAGTGTGGGCAGATCCGGCCTCCCGCCGACTACGGGCCACACCCCGATGACCTTCAGGTATATCTTCCTTCGAAACCGGCCTAGCTCTACTTCCCCAGCTCGCTACATCGCTGCATGTGCATCATTTTCTACCTCTCAGCCCCCCTCGTAGCTAGGCTCGATTGGATGGTCTAACGCCACCTAATTTTTTTCTATTGTTAGAGGTAAAGCTACTTCATGGAGTTGAATCTTGTACTTGGTTCAAACAGGAAATAAAGGGGGAAAGTTAGTATGTACATCGGACTTGGTACAAATAGAAAAAAAGGGGGTGAAAGTAGTACAGACTGGCCATCCAACCAGTCTCTTGGTCGAAAAGGGAAATATAGGGGAAACGCTATACACAGTGTTATGACCAAGACTATATTTGCTATCCACACATACGAATAGGTGGCTAAAGTGAACAAAAATGGGACCAACCAGATATGTTGCTTGGATGTTTGTTTCTCGGGGCAAAAACTCTGAATCACCACTTTATGCCCCGGTTTAGGTACATGGTGCAGGACTGCTGGTGCACCCACTGTCCCTTGCCCTTATAGCAAATATTTAGTTGTTCTTAATCTAATGCCCCTGGTAAAATGAAGCCATGCCACTCTTATAAGTTAAGACAAGATTAACCAATTGTTTTTGCCAGTAATTGTTTGAGACTCTGACTGTTTCCTCTATAGCTTTTTGTGCAAATAGGGATATCCATTTCACCTCGTTGCTATTGCGACCTTTTGGTGCACTGCACAAAACACTTCTTAAAAGAAGTGATTTTTGTGCAGTTTAACTGGAATGTCAAACCAGAACCGTTGGTTCATTTCGGTGGAACTGCACAAAGGGAGATCTGTGTTCCAATCTTCATCCTCTATATTGGCACCATAACCTTCCTTTAGGTAAGAATGATATTTAATGCATGAGTTCACGTCTATTTTGCAACTGACATGAGAAAATAATGCTATTGTTTCCTAGTACACTTGTACTCCCTCACTGACAAAACCAAATCTGACATAGAAGGCCAATCATGTACTTGGTTTCACCAATTGGTGAGGAGAAAGAGAAACAGAGCAAGAAGAAGAAGAAGAAGAAGAAGAAGAAGAAGAAGAAGAAGAAGAAGAAGAAGAAGAAGAAGAAGAAGAAGGAAATGAAGAAGATCACACGTTGGTACCGTCCTATGTTATCCTAACATCTTGCTAGTGGTATTGTATTGCTATGTTGCTACTAGTATTAATTTACTTGAAGAAATGCACTTGTAGTATGTAGTAGAGTAGTACTTGGCTTGATGACAAATCATACTAATTAACTGGATTCTGGATGCATGTGTGACCCAGCTCTACACGATCAACAGTGCCAAGGTGATCTTCCTAAAAATGAGGCCTCAGTCGAGGCCATTCAAGGGCTCCGGCAACGTCTCCCTTACATGTGGAACGATCCTCCAGGAGCCCTTCCACTTCTGCTGTCTCTCCTGCAAGGTCACTTAATCAATTAGGAGTACTTAAGCAGCACTAATTAATCGCTGCCTAATTTTCCTGTCGGAGTTAAACAAATATTTAGTAGCACCCTATGGTGAATCATGTATGCGTGTATGTGTGTCTGTGGAGGTGGACCATGTGGTGGAGCAGGGAGGGGATCTTGGGAGTGTCATGAGATAACAATGCTATCGTTTTGCATGTCAATTTATTGCCACTTGTTCAATGAGGTAATGTTTTGCTACTGTATTGTCATCATGAATTGGATTCTACTGTTAAAGTAATATGCTAATGTCTTTCTATCCTTTCTCACTAAGCTAATGAAGGTTTCACCTTGTTCCTACTTGTGCAAATAGGTATCATGTTGTGTCAATCATACATTTTAGTGGAACTGCACAAGAGAATACAATGAATTGTATCCCAGCCAGTGCTTTAACTCTGCTGGAAGTTCTTGATAATCTTTCGATATAATCTCACCACTAGTAAACAAGAGTGATGTCAACCATACATTGGAAGTGCACAAAAATATATACCATTGAATGATTCCAGTCAGTGCTTTATCATCTTTTCTAGGACTACTTGAATAAGCTTCTTGCTCAGGTTGGTGCCGGCCTATGGCCTTCATCCATATTAGTGTGTTGTCATCTCTAATTGTATCATGCTACTGTCTTGCTACTGTCATGAGAAAATCCTTTATCTTTATACGTTAAATTTTTGCAACCTATGATACATGGCAATGCTTTGATTGTTGAGCTAATTGGCACTAATTAAATAAACTAATACCTCTCTGTAAGCAAGACTACTATGTTGCTAACTTTACCCATTAAGATAATGAGGGTGCTTCTATTTGTTAGTGTATGTTTCATCAACTAGTCCCACTATTATACTAATCTCACTTTCTCAATATATGTGCCAACAAGGATGCTCGATTTTGGTGGAACTACACAAAAACTTTGGGTGCTTCATTGCCTCGACTACATCCTTCCTCCTGTCAGCCGCTTATATTGGCTTCCAGTTAAAGGAAATACTAATTCATATGCTTCCTCACACAGGTTGGTACAGGTCTTTATCCTAATTATTGTGCTTTTCATATGTATTGGTTATTTGGTATTGTGCTACTGTTGGCCGATTTCATAAAGGAGTAACTTGGAGCCTGAACTCGCAGGCAAATCATTACATTGGGCGATTTCAGTAGAACTGCACAAAAATATCAGGTGGACAGATACTTATGCTGCTGCTATGTACTCCAAAGTTCACTCAGACAAGCATCGATGTTGACAAGAAGAAGTGCCAGAGTGAATGCCAAAAATATTGCTTGGCGCATAGCCCAGAAAAATGCAGTCCAGTCTTTTGTCCCAACTTGTGCCTTTTGGTTATCGCCACATATGCTGGTAGCGAACTGTATACATGGAGTCTAAAGATTCCAGACAAGTTGGTTGATGCATATATTCATCTAGCACTTAATCAGTCTGGACGCTAGGGATGCTCCATTTCAGTTGAACTGCACAAAAAATTTGGGTGGTTCATTTTATCGACCGCATCCTTTCTTGTCTGCAATGTAGAATTTTGGCGAGCTACAAGACCAAGATGAGCCAGTAAACTAGTTGGATGAAAGTAGTGGCCAAGTTGCTCAAACCTCCCTCGGCATCGAGGCCACAATCTCGAGGATAAACCTACAAGCAAAGTTCAGATAGTCTGTGCTACCTCTTATGTACTCGAAAATTTGCTCGTACAAGCATTAATTTTCGTAAGAAGTACCACTGAGTGAACACCATTTACCAGTCTGTACCCTAGGTAATTAAAGTTTATCCATGGATGATATTGGCTGTGATCTCTCAATGATTTGGATGCATAAACATGCTGAACTTGTGTATATCTAAATCTTTTTGTGAATGTTACCTATGAATATTGACTTGTGATCTATCAATCATTTGGATGCATAGACATGCTGAACTTGTGTATATATGAATCTTTTGAGTTGTTAATTGTGAATGTTCGCTATAAATATGAATGTGTCCTGTCAACCTGAGTTTGATATGAATGTTTACCTTTTCTGTTGTACTTGTGCGTGAACTTGTTAGAATGTCTACTGTGGGATTGTGACGTGTGAGTGTCAACGACACACCTTCTTCCCGCGAAGAATTGCACCTGCTTGTGAGGGTAGCAACAACGCATCAGCTCTTTTTTTATCTTTTTGCTCTGTCTTCCCCCCTCCCCCGCTTGACCCCTGCCGTAATGTTTTAGGCCTCAAAACAAACATAGTATTGCGTTGTTTTTGGGCCTTGATGAAAAATCAAGTGCTGCTTTCTATAGGTTGGCCTACCCAGCAAATGGACTGCTAGTCCACCATGGACTGGGAGGCTAAAAATATAGGTTGTATGGTGCAGAGGCAAGTAAAAAATGTCATCGAGAGCCATCCACTGAAAAAAAGTGTCTGATGTGCTTCTTCAGTCGCGCTACCGGCCCCCTCTTTAATCCAGTTCGCTCCATTCCCCAACCGCCAGCATGGGATGGAAGTTTATTCTCCCCTCGCGCTGCCGGGGGATTGAAGAAGCGCGGCATCGAATCCAACACCGGCGATGGCTGCTTGTCCAAGTGATTTTCAGATAAGAAACTGCATGTTTCAGAGGTAGTGCATTTAAATCAACACACACTTTTCAAACATGGATAACAGAATATTGGAAATTTTATTCATGGTAAAAAAATGGAACTAACAACACGTTAACATCATGCTGATCAACATTCATGTATAGCACATCTTCATATGATGCAAAGTCAAAAAGATATGCTATTTTCAAAATGCCAAGACAATGTTGAGTGTGCGAGAAACTGGGTAAACTAGGGACTAAATTTTGGCAAGTGTTAGATATTTTTCAACTGCACCAGTTGGAATCGAACCCGGGCAGTACAGCTTTTGTGTGAGAGGGTTGCAGTCACCGGGCTACTGCGGTATGTTCGAAAGAATGAAGGCATCTTCCCCGGCTCTAGTTCGTTCCCGTCCATGTGCCCTCGCCGCGGTGCCGCCGTCTGCCGTTGTCAACATGCTCAACAAACGAGAGGAATCCGGAGAGGACCGTACATCGAGAGGCTGACAGTGGGGACCCACCAGGTCCAAGGCCGTACGCAAGCAAGTGCCTCATTGGAAAAAAAGCTTCCTCCTATTTGTATACTGACGTTGGGGCCCACGGGTTTGTCAACCTAGTCAATAAATGAAATAAACTAGGGGTATCGGGGATCTAGCTAGTATCATTTCTTTCAGAGGGCGAACAAGTATCAGCTAGGCCTAGGTTTTGTTTTTAACATGCGTAGCCCATGACATACCGACACAGTGGTTTCAATTTATTTTTTTGAGGTCCATCACGTACGTACCAGCCTATGGGCCTCCCAGCGTAGGTTTTACTTTTTCTTAAACATCGGCAGCCCAATTTTTTTAATAAAACACAGATCTCTGTTCTATTTATCTATATATAAGAATAATAATGTCGTGTCCAATTTATGTTTTCCCTTCTAACCAGATTATATATATATTTATATTATTACTATTATTGTATATTTAATAGAAACTTATATATGCATTACAAAAACATCCCACGTCTTTTAACTTATAAAAATAAATGTTTAACAAAAGTTGGCAAGGAAAATCCTGGTTGTTTTTGACTCTCGGGCAAGGAAAATCTTGGTCATTGCGTACAAAAGCTTGCGAAGATTTTAAGGACCAATGTAATAATAACGCGCTCATTTTTATTTTGAGCAATAAATCACTAATTTGTTAATTTTATATATAATAAAATGTGCAGCTCCGGTTTATTTTTTATATTAATTGCTCATTCTAACCTAACATTAAATATACAACAAGCCCAGCTAATTCGTGTATTTCAAGAAAGTGCAAATGGGCTGTGATTTCTTAGAAAAAATTAAATGGGCCGCATTGAGGCTAAATTATTTGTTCACCCAGCCCAGCAAATGGACTGTAAATTCTAGAAAACATGTGTTAAATATATGCCACATTTTTGCAGGCTGACATGTGGGCCAATAGGTCGAATCCTACGCAAGGCGTTATCAATTTAGTCAACAAGTGAATCTGACATCCACAGCCATTGGATTTATATCCAATGGTCGGCATGCACCTTCAATCTCTCGTCTTCTTCCTCCAGCACTGCTGGGACCGCCTGCTCCGGCCTCTGGCGGCTAGTGGCTCTGCTCAGCACGCATCGCTGCGAAGCGCTACCCCACCGCCGGCCAGGCTATCCCTCCACCCCTCCACACCTCCTGTTATTCTCCACCGACTATAGCCCCACGCCGCACCAGAACCAATTATAACCCTCATACTCCTCTCCGTCCGCGACTCCACTGCCACGTCTTCCCATCTCAGGGTTGTTCCCGTTCGGGGCCTCACCGTCATCCACCGCCTTGCTGCGCTCGGTGCGGCGTGGTCAACAAACAAGAGTCATCGGAAGAGGACTGTACGTGGAGAGCCTGACAGCTGGGACCCACGAGGTCCATGGTCCCATGCAAGGAAAGTTCCTCCGTATTAAGCTGAAAAAAATGTTTCCTCCCCCTGACAGCTGGGACCCACTAGCTACATCTTCGCACGCAAGGAAGTGCCACCTTATTACGCGGACAAAAATGATTCCTCCCCCTAACAGCTGGGACCCAGCAGTTATATCTTTGCACGCAAGGAAGTGCATCCTTATCCTCCCTGACAGCTGGACCCACCCGGTCGAAGTGTATGTAGAGTTGTCTGTCTTGTCGGGAATATGTACGTATATACTGGTCGATCGGTCTCTCTGCAACGATGAACCATGGCCGAGTAAGTAGCGGCGCATGTCATAGTTCAGGCTGTCCCGTCTAAACCGTGTACACGTACATACAACCACATGCCAAAAAATATGGCCACGTACGTACATATGGGCGGGGTCTCAAAACGAGTTCTCGCACATACAAGCAGCCAGGGCTCATGTACATGGAGAGGCAACGGATAGCAGCGACACCGTCCTGTTCATCGACAGCTAACCGGCTGGGTCGGAACAGAGGAAACAGGGTCGTGTTTACCGGGAGCCAAGCGACTGGGATGGAACACGTCCTATTCATCGGGAGCAAAGCCACTGGATCGGAACATGTCCTGTTCATCGGGAGCCAACTGGCTTGGATGGAACAGCCAGAACGGGGTCTAGTGTACCACAAAATGGAGGACAACGTCCTTCTGTTTGACCGCGTATAGTCGAAACGGGGTCCTGTTCATCGGGAAGGGTCTGGTGTACTGCAAAATGGAGGAAACGGACTTCTGTTCGAGCGCCTACGGTCGAATTGGGGTCCTGTTGATTGGGAGGGGTGTGGCTTACCGCAAAACGGAGGAAACAAACTTCTCTTGGAGCACGTACGGTCGAAATGGGGTCCTGTTCATCGGGAGGGGTGTGGTGTACCGCAAAACGGGACTCCACGGGCTATTGTTCATCCACCGTCTACTGCCTCCCTCCAGACTCCACGGGCTACTGTTCATCCGCTGTCGACTTCCTCCAGCCTCCACCTGCTACTGTTCATCCATCGCAGCTTCCTCCTGCCTCCACCAGCTACTATTCATCTAGTCTCCATCGACTACTGTTCAACCAGCCCTCCACAGGGTCCTGTTCATCCACCCCCAGCCGGCTCGGGTGTGGCGGCCTCCTCGGGGTCCTGTTCATCCAGCGGCAACGACATACTAACACGGGGTCCTGTTCATCCAACCCCCACCGGGAACATGTCATCCAACCCAAACCAACCGACTAGACTCACGACGTCTCGACTTGTTCATCTAACCCCCAACGGTCACTGTTCATCAAGAGGCAGGTTTGATCGGCTTCAGTAAGCAACCACAATGATCGATCGCTCGGGTTCAGTTAGCAGCAGTAGCGAAGGAATCGCTCGGGTTCAGTCAGTAGCGAAGGAATCGCTCGGGTTTAGTTAACAGCCATGGATCGATCGCTCAAGTTCAGTAACGTAGCTAGTGCAATCGCTCGGGTTCAGTAAGCGAACGCCTCGCTCAGGTTTAGTTAGAGCCTAATGCCTCGCACACACGCGCGTACGTATACGAGAGAAACGTGCAAGCCTTCGTGAATCGCTCGGCCCCGACCACCCACCATAACCGGGAACTCCTTGAAATTTTCCTCGCCCATGCTTCTACCATGATTTTTTCCATCATGGACGGCCCAAAGAATGTCATGCAGGTGCGTCCTCGGCCCGCCCAGGACGAAAAGCCCATTTTCTATCATGATTTTTTGTCATAGAAGTAGGAGCCCACCACATCTATAAAGATACGTGGTTTTGTCACAATTATCGTCATAGAAGTGTCATAAGCATGACAGAAAAAAAAATGCGTTCGGGCCATAATGTCACAGATGTGTCTTTTTTTTGTAGTGTCTATAACAACTTCACTCGAAAGATTGAAGAGACGGTAGATGTGAAGTTTGATGAATCTAACGGCTCGCAAGTAGTGCAATTGCCAATTGATGTAGGAGACAAAGATCCTTCGGAAGCAATTCAAGACTTGTCTAGTGGCAAGATTCGTCCAACGGAGGTGAAGGAGAGCACATCATCCATTCAAGTGGAAGCCTCAACTTCACATCAAGGTGAACCACAAGTTGACATGGAGGCATCCACAAGTGGAACATGTCAAGACGAAGGGAATGAGGAAGTACAACAAGATGATCCACCTCAACCTCCTTCTCCACCTCCACAAGCGAACAACAACACCAACAACAATGAAGAAGAAATATGATGAGGATGTGTCACCACAATCCAAGCAAAAACTACCTCAAGTTAGAGCAAGGATTGAAAAGCATCATCCCGTCGAACAAATTCTTGGTGACATCAAATCCGAGAGAATCACTCGCTCTAAATCCTGTTTAGCTAACTTTTGTGAGCATTACTCATTCATCTCTAGTGTTGAGCCTATCAAGGTTGATGAAGCCCTCGAAGACCCGGATTGGGTGAATGCTTTGCACGAAGAGCTACACAACTTCGAGAGAAACTAAGCGTGGACAATGGGTTAGAAGCCCAAAGATGAACAGAATGTCATCGGAACCAAATCGGTGTTTTGGAACAAGCAAGAGGAGGATGGACAAGTCATACGCTACAAGGCTCGTCTCTTTGCTCAAGGCTACACTCAAGTGGAAGGTATGAACTATGTTGAGACCTACACCCCCGTTGCTAGACTTGAGTCTATTCGCATCCTACTTGCTTATGCTAATCACCATGATATCATCCTCTATCAATTGGATATTAAAAGTGCTTTTCTAAATGGACAAATTGAGGAGGAAGCTTATGTAAAACAACCTCCCAGCTTTGTTAATCAAAAGAAACCAAACCATGTTTACAAACTTTACAAAGCTCTCTATGGTCTCAAACAAGTTCCTAGAGCTTGGTATAAATGCTTGACAAAGTTTCTTCTTGAAAAAGGTTTTGATATTGGTAAAATTGATTCAACCTTGTTCACTAAGAGAGTAAATGGTGAACTATTTGTGTGCCAAATATATGTTGATGATATTATCTTTGGATCTACTGACCCTCTCTTTAGTGAAAAGTTTGGAAGGTTGATGTCGGAAAAGTACGAGATGTCTATGATGTGTGAACTTAAATTCTTACTTGGTTTGCAAATCAAGCAAACTCAGGATGGTACCTTTGTCTCACAAACAAAGTATACCAAGGATCTATTCAAAAAGTTCAACATGCAAGAAAGCAAAGATATGAAAACCCCCATACCTACCACCAAACATCTTGACTTGAGTAAGGATGGCAAACCCATTGATTAACAAGTTTAGCAATCTATGATCGGTTATTTGCTATATCTATGTGCCTCTCGTCCCAACATTATGCTAAGTGTGTGCATGTGTGCGTGATATCAAGTGGCACCCAAAGAGTGTCATCTTAAGGCCGTGAAAAGGATTGTGAGATACTTGATACATACACCAAACCTTGGCATTTGGTATCCCAAAGGATCTTCTTTCAAACTTGTTGGCTACTCCGACTCGGACTATGCCGGAGACAAAGTTGATAGGAAATCCACTTCGGGCACATGTTAATTCCTTGGTAGATCTCTCGTGTCTTGATCTTCGAAGAAACAAAATTTGGTATCTCTATCCACCACCGAAGCGGAATACATCGCCACCTGATCATGTTGGGCTCAATTACTATGGATGACACAAACTCTCAAAGATTATGGGATACATGTGAAGCATGTGCCATTACTTTTCGAAAATGAGAGTGCTATTAAGATTGCACACAATCCCATGCAACATTCTTGAACTAAGCATATTGAGGTTCGTCACCATTTCATTCGAGACCATGTTGCTAAAGGTGACATTGAACTTAAGCATGTTCGTACCAACAAACAATTGGCAAATATCTTTACTAACCTCTTGATGAAAAGATATTTTGTCACTTGAGAAGTGAGTTGAATGTGATTGATGTTTCCAATGTGAACTAGACACTCACTTGGCTGCATGCAAGGGCATGAGCTATTATGACTAATCCTTGATATCACTCCTATGATGATCATTTCATATCTTGGACACTTTGCTCCCTTGTATTGCATCTAACCCTTGTAGGTACTTGGATATGTACTACTTCATAAAGCTTGATCTCCACATTCATATCTAGAGCAAAGGAGATTGAACCAAGTATCTACATCTTTGGTGTGCTCAAGGAACAAGACAACTAAACATATCCTTTGACACCATATGACTATATGTTTCACTCTTGTTCCTTGTAAAACTAACCCATGTAGGAAGATGAGCTACAAATGAAAGGATTGCTCCAATTTGGACTCCCTGAGCATCTACCTCAAGTTCAACTACACGATGGATCTCACCAAAACCCAATGTAAGTCCTCACATCTTAAAGAAGCTTTGTGTCGGTGTACGACACCTATGGGATCCTAAGGGACCCCATTACGGTTCGGCAGGGAGAGAAGTATGCACAAAGAGCAGAACCAATGATCGACGCGGGGCGATTTTACCCAGGTTCGGGCCGCTAATCAACGTAAAACCCTACACCTGCCTTGTTTTATTATGAGTGTTCTTGAGTCCAGGCTCCAGGAGCGCTTGCGATGAACATTACGTTCAAAGAGCAGCTACGCATGCAGAATGGGCCAGAAGATCCTCCCCTCTGTAGCAGTTGCCTTGGGCCTCCTTTTATACGCTCAAAGGGGTCACCACAGTGGCAAAATGTACATACATTGAGGTGTAAAGTAGCTACAGGGTCATCATACCTAACCCCTGACGGATTAGGACGAACGCATTTAATGCACCGTGAGGTGTCCGTTTAGGTGTCCTCACTTTCTTGGGGATGGAAAAAAGGGCCATCCCATCAGCACCGCTTAAGCTCTCCCCCACTGGTCTCCTGCCACGCATCCAGGAATGGGCCCAGGATGCCAGGCTGGTTGCCATGCTGAAGCGGCGGAACAGTGATAGAATCTTGCCGGGGTGCAAATCTTGCCGGGCCCAAATCTTGCCGGGTTTCACGAACCACCCCGGCAAGATCTTGCCGGAGGCCTGGCCTTCGGTCTTCAGATCTTATTAACTCCTGATCCTTTGATTCTTGGTTTGAGTGTCCCCTTGACAATCTTGCACTAATCTCCAATCACTCCCCCGGCAAGCCTTGCCGCGGGCTTGGCTACGACTGCCCGTGCACAAGTATGGGGTACTAAAGTCCCAATACTTAGTACACTGACAGGAGCCCCTGGGCCTAGGCCATACACGAATGTGAGGCATTGTTGGGCTAGGCCCAAACAGTGCATGGGCACGCGTGGCAGGGGATTAACTGCTTGCGATGATTTTGCTTACTGCATCCTCCCACTACGCGCATTGAATGCGCGACGTGGGGCGCGTGCGCTGAACGGCCGCGGCCGCAACGCGCTTGTAGAAGCGTATTCTCATTGGGCAGTAAAAAGGGCGGCCTCGCCCCTTCCCCATAAAAAGGAAACTGCAGAGGCGCTGCCTATTTACCCCCTCTTTCTTCTTCTCAACCCGAAATCTGCCATTGCCTTCCTTCTCTCGAGCTAAGAGCAAAGCTTTCCCTCATCCGCTTGTTGCTTCCACGCCCGCTCCATCCTCGGCTTCCGCCCCTGCAGTCGCCATGCCGCCCAAGACCAGCAAAGGCAAGGGCAAGGAGACGAAAGCCGATGTCCCGGAGAGCGAGCTGGTGAAGATGCGGAAGAAGTTCGTCGTCTTCGCCCCGTCGCTTGACGCGAGAGCTCTGAAGAGCCGGTACCAGTGTATGTGGGCGAGGGAGACGCAGGCTCACCCCGCCACTCGCGTGATTCCAGGTTCTTGTTCCCAAAGCGGACCAGACAGATACCCCTTCTTCATCGCTTATTTCTATTGCGGGCTCTGTCCTCCATTCTCTTACTTCTTCAACGACATTATGTACACATACGGCTTCCATCTTCTTGATTTCACGCCGAATGCCGTACTGTGTATGTCCATCTTTGCTCATCTTTGTGAAATTTTTGCCGGAGTGGTTCCCAATACTGCCCTCTTCCACCATTACTTTTTCCCCCGTATCAAAAAAGGGGAGGCCCTCTCTGGTTCTATCGCTTGGATTCCAAGGGCTTGGAATAAGGAAATATACCCAGAAGGGGTTTACAGCGAGAAGTGGGACGAATGGCGGGCTGAGTGGTGCTGGATCAAGGAAGTAGATCCCCATCCGTTCTGTTTGCCTCGACAGCAGAAGGCGGTCTGGGGCAGTGACTGGAGCGATTTCGCTGCTGAAGACGAAAAGCTCACGATTGCCACCACCAGAATCCTTCGCCTGAAAGCTGCCGGGCTCACAATGGAGATGATTGGCTTCGATTTCCTCCGCCGCCGCATCGCCCCTTTGCAGAATAAAGGGAGATCAGCTTGGGAATATCGGAACGCAGCAGACATCATGAGACTGTGCCCCGGGTTGAACAACAATTTGACCGCTATGCAGCTTGGCGCTCTCCGTCAAAAGCTATTCCCGTGCGACAACAAGCATCGGTTGCCGGCAAGAATTGTCCCTCTATGCAACTTGACGGAGAGAGCCATCCGGGAAGAAACAGACCTCATCCGAGCCACCATCGACGAAGAAGTGGCATACATCGCCACTAGGGCGGAGGAGGCGAATCTTGCCGCGGAAGCTGGTAGCGCCGGCTTCACAGAATGGGAAACCAGTGACGCAGAGGTAGTGGTGGAAGGAAAACCTGCCGGGAAGGACAAGGCTGCCGGGGAACGGAGCAGCGCAGCCGCTGAGAGCTCGTCCGATGAAGACGCGGCCGAAGAAGAACCGCAAGAAGAGCTCCCAGCCCCGAAGAAGACAAAGCGTGTTCTTCGAAAGGCTGCATCTGGCATCCCGGCAAGCCAACCTTCTTTGAGCAGCGAGGCTCCCGTCAAGAAGGTGGCCAGCAAGACTGCGCTGCGGCAAGGAGTCCGACAGCAACCTGCGCGGCATGCGTGACCCGCACCAGCGGCAACTGCTGAGGCGGCAGGGGTGTCTCGCACCACCGCACCGGAGGCTGAGGTGGCGGAATCACGCCAACCTCCTGCGCCTGCTACAGCCAAGCGACCCAGGACCCCTCCTCCGCCCCCTCACACAGACACAGCACCAGAGGTCGATTTCGACATCTCCGGCTTTAGCCCGGAAGGAGAAGAGGAAGAGTAAGTGTCCTGTCATAGCCTTTATCTTCCAAATCTTGGAGTAATCTCATAGCCTTGCTTGTTTTCTCTCTGCAGCGATGCAGAAAGCTTGGCGGAAAGAGTGGCGAAGAGGTTGAGAACTTCCACGGGCGATGAGCCCCCGGCTGGCTCTACGAGCGTGCCAGAAATTGTCGTCGTCAGCCCAGAGCTCAACCCTCAATGCAGCCCCCAGCGCAGCCCCCAGCGTAAGTTCTCCACTCGTTTTCTGCTGACGGGCGCTGAGGTTTTTATCCTTGCTGCTGATATCTTTGGGCTTGCAGGAGAAGGACGGCAGCAAGGGGAGTTATCAGGAGATACCTCCGTCAACCATGCCGCCCACAAGCGCATCCCCGGTAAGAGATCACACCGATGAGCTTGTCTTGGTTGAGGAGGAGCCGACAACCATTGGTACTGGCATCCTACCCCCGGCAACCGAGGTTGCCGGGAGGGGCGAGGCCACCTCTCAACAGCTCGATGCAGGTAACCAATTGCCTCAGAGCACTTGCTATTCTTTCCTTTATCTCTTTTTCTTTTGTCTTCTTGAACTTCAATCTTGATCTCATTCTATTTCTCTTCTTTGTCCTTTAGAATTCCCTGAGATGGAATACATGGACATCGACGCTGTCATCGAGGATACCGCCAGGGATGTTGCCACCGAAGCTGACAAAATCGCTGCCAGCGAGGCCACCATGGATGCCACCGTCGGAGCCAGCGATGCCTTTGCCGATGAAGCCGCCAAGACCGCACAGGAGGAAACCGCCAAGGAATCTGCTGAAGAGGGCGGCAAGGAGGCTGGTGACCATACTGACGGCATCCCTGCCGCAGGAGCGCCAGGCGCTATGCCGGCCACGGAGCCCCCAGCTACTGGTGAGGTGGT
Source organism: Thinopyrum elongatum (assembly GCA_011799875.1). NCBI lineage: Eukaryota > Viridiplantae > Streptophyta > Magnoliopsida > Poales > Poaceae > Thinopyrum > Thinopyrum elongatum. The sequence goes on from CM022298.1 coordinate 298,816,729, forward strand.
TGCTGACAATCAACCGTCAACATCCGAAGTCCCCTCATCAAGCAAATATCTCAAAGTTGGCGAGAACCTTTTTGTCAACTTGCCAGGAACGGCAAGCATTGGGGCACCGGCCGAAGGAGAAACTTTTGATAAATAAATCATCACTGCTGCTGGGCTTGAGATCGTCAACGAACCAAGTGTCAGCAGCAGCAAATCTGAGGAAGATCAACTCCTTCAGGCAATGGGCGATAACTTTCGCAAGCTCCAAGCACTCCACCGTGCCCAAAAAGAGAAGGTAGATTCCAGAGTTGAAGTTGTTGAAGCGGCTGAAGCAGATTTCCAAAAGTGCGTCAAGCAAACGCAAATCTGGTACGCCGAGGCCTATCAAGAGCTGACCGCCAATCGGGAACAAATGAGCCAAGGCTGGACGGAGCTCCTCTTGAAGCAATCTGACATGGAGAAGGCGCAAGAGGAAGCTACACAAAGAATTGCTACTGAAGATGCCCTCCTAACGGAGCGTCGCATTGCGCTTGATGCTCACGAGGAAGACCTTGCCGCACATGAGCAGGCGCTCGCCGCCAAGCTTCGCAGCAAAGATGAAGAGATCGAGAAGCTTATCGCGCGGCGGACCCAGGAGCTGGAGCAGAAGCACAAGGAGGTGCTCGAAGCTCTAACTGTAGATCACGCCGGCAAGCTCAAGGAGGCCGTCGATGCTGTCGAGGCTGCAGAGGCCGCCAAGAATGAGCTGAGCGACAAAGTCAAGAAACTGGAAGTGGATCTTGAAGAACACGGCAAGGAGCTCTCGACGCTCAAAAGCGACAGGGAAAAAACCCTCCACACCCTGGCGGAGATGCAAGTTGCCATGTCTGACAAAACCAAGCAGCTCTCCTCATCAAATGATGCTATCGCCGATCTGAGGCTGAAATTGACCACTTTGGAGAAGTCACTTGAGGACAGCAGGGCCCGCGAGAAGGCCCTGAGCAAGGATCTTCAAAACGAGAAGAACCTGCTCAAGAGCGCTACCGCCGCCCAAGTTGACTACGAGAAGGGCGTGCAAATCTGGACTGAACGCCTCATCGACGCTGCAGAGAAACTCACGGCAGAACTATCAACCATGGGCCTGTCAAACTTCAGGTATTCCTCCGAAGAAAGGATATCTTCAAGCGCCAGGTTGACGATGTTCTTCGAAAGCATCATTGATGCTCTGAAGCTGCTTCAGTCTAACCGGGCGACCCAAATGGCCAACGAATCCCGCCAGCTTTGCCGGGCCGTCCTCCGCAAGGTACTCATCAAGGTGGTGCACAATAATCCTGGCATCGACCTCACCAACGTGCTCGGCCGCCTGCCAAAGGACGCAAATCTCGAGGCACTTGAGGAGCTTGTCGCGCCTATCCTTGAGAAGGTGGATTCAATCAAAAGGGTCGAAGGCCAGCGCAGAGATTAGCTGCCCCACCTCTTCTTGTTGTCGCCATTCCATGCCAAAGACAATTAAGTCTTAAGTTAGAACTGCGGCAACTTATTAATGTAATATAACTTGCTTATGTTTGAGTACATGCATGCTATCTCCCTTGTCTGATTCCTTTATGTATGGAGTTCACCCTACGCTTACTGAAAAACTTGCCGCCGCGCAACCTGCCGCGAGCGCTGGGTGTGGGACTTCAGCAGCTTGCTGGAGGTGCAGCGGCCAGCAAGACTCCTTGGCGTTCTCAGTGCAGCCACTTAAATCGTTGAGCGGACTCAAAAAAAAATAAGGGCGCAACCGATTACGACAAGGGTTCCTTCGCGTGCAGGTTTTCCATACAAAGGTCAAAATCGTCTAAGGAAAATAACTTTGCAATAAAGGAAACTTGCTCTAAGTTTTAGAACTTAGCTTTCTGTCGCTATTCTTCCTCCGGAAAGGTGCCAATTCTGAACGTCGCCAACTAGTACCCATACCTTCCTTCCCCCCGGCAAACATGCATGCGAGGAACCCTTCTGTCTTTTGAGAAAAAGAAAGAAGAGAAAATAAAGATATGGAACCTTGGCGGTTCGTTAGAGCTTACCGGGAACAAGTGTCATACAACATCTTAGACAAACATGCATATATATATATATATGAACATGGAAATCAATAAGGAAATGCACAACACTTAAACTTATTCATCTGGGCTCAGGGTCTACGCCTGGCTTTGTACAAAGGATTACATGCCTTGCCGGCAAGACTTGTACAAAAGGGGGTTGCCGGGGGCCCCCGGCAACCGCGCCTTATGGGTAGAACTTGCGAAGATGTTTGATATTCCAGGAGTTGCTCACTGGAATGCCATCTTCGGTCTCCAGGCGGACAGTGCCGGGCCTGGTGACTCGTACTACCCGATAAGGGCCTTCCCACTTCGGCATCAACTTGTTTGAATTCTTGGCGGACTGAATCCATCGAAGAACAAGGTCGCCTTCCTCAAGGCTTCGGGCATGAACTTTGCGGCTATGGTAGCGGCGCAAAGCTTGCTGGTAGCGTGCAGCTCGTACAGCAGCCTGAAGACGATTCTCCTCAAGGAGCATAGCGTCAGCTTGCCGCAGTTGCTCTTGCTCAAGCTCATCATAAGCGAGCACTCGAGTTGATCCGTATATGAGTTCCGTGGGGAGAACTGCTTCCGCTCCGTAGACCAGAGCGAAAGGTGTGTGGCCGGTGGCTCGATTTGGTGTCGTTCTGATTGACTAAAGAACCGCCGAAACTCATCAATCCAGCGTCTTCCGCACTTTTTCAGCCTGTCAAAAGTTCTGGTCCTGAGACCACACAGCACTTCAACATTAGCCCTCTCCGCTTGGCTGTTGCTTCTCGGGTGAGCAATAGAGGCAAAACAAATTTTGCCGCCAAGGTCTTGGACGTACTGCATGAAGGTGCGACTTGTGAATTGCGTGTCGTTGTCGGTGATGATCCTGTTGGGCACACCGAAACGGCAAACTATCCCTTTAAAGAACTTGATGGCTGATTGTGTTGTCACCTTCCTCACTGCTTCCACCTCCGGCCACTTTGTGAACTTGTCGATAGCAATGTACAAGTACTCAAAGCCCCCGATAGAATGGGGGAAAGGGCCCAATATGTCGAGCCCCCAGACCAAAAATGGCCAGGAGAGAGGGATTGTCTGAAGAACTTGAGATGGCTGATGCGATTTCTTCGAATGAAACTGGCACGCTTCACACTTGGTTACTAGTGCAGTTGCATCCTGGAGAGCGGTGGGCCAAAAGAAACCTTGCCGGAATGCTTTCCCGACAAGTGTTCTCGATCCTGTGTGAGAGCCACATACGCCTCCATGTATCTCTGCCAACAGCTCTAGTCCATCCTCCCGAGGAATACACTTCAATTTCACACCGTTTGGTCTCTTTCTGTACAGGACATCATCGATGAACTTGTACATAACAGACCGACGGGCTACTTTTTCTGCTTCTTCCTGTTCTTCAGGGAGTTCTCCTGTCTGAAGGAAATGGACAATGTGTTGCACCCATGCTGGAGCCTGGGGCTCGACAGCTAGGACTAAAGGCATTTCCTCCGCTGGGGGAACATTTGTCTCGACAGCGAAAGCATGAGATTCCGCCGGAGCCTGTCGTTCCCCGGCAGGCTTGTCGTTGATCCCGGCAAGTTCCTTGCCGGCGGCTCCAGGGAGCTCTACCGGAAAGTACTGTCCAGAATTCAACTTTCTTCTCTTTTCTTACCGCATTGATGGCGCCACGGATGGTTGAGCCAAATGGAGCACAAAAGTTCCTGGTTCTACAGGCAACTTGAGGGCAGCGCGCTTTGACAGGTCATCAGCAATACTGTTTTCGGCACGGGGAATGTGCTTCATTTGCAGACCGTCAAAGCGCTCTTCCATTTTTCTCACTTCATCCACGTAAGCTTGCATCAATGGACTCTGATAATTCTTGTTAACTTGCCTGACGACAAGCTGCGAGTCGCCTCTTATGATGAGCTTCTTGATACCAAGGTCTGCCGCGATCCTGAGACCGGCAAGCAGGCCCTCGTACTCTGCAGTGTTGTTTGTCGAACTCTCCCGGGGAAAATGCATCTGGACTACATACTTGAGGTGCTCTCCGATGGGTGCGACAAGCAGCACGCCAGCACCGGCGCCTTGCAGCGAAAAAGCCCCATCAAAGTACATAACCCATTCCCGATCGATTTCCTTGCCGGGGAGAGTTGTTTCTTGGACCTCTTCGTCTGGCGTTGGGGTCCATTCCGCAATGAACTCTGCCAAGGCCCTGCTCTAAATTGTCGAAGTGCTTTCAAACTTGAGACCAAAGCTCGACAACTCCAACGCCCACTCCACAATCCTGCCGGTTGCTTCTGGATTTCGCAAAATCCGTTGCAACGGAAAGCGAGTGACGACGGTGATTTCATGTGCTTGAAAATAATGGCGCAGCTTCCTCGAGGCCATAAGGAGGCCAAAGAGCAACTTTTGCATGCCAGAATATCTTGACCTGGCTCCTTGCCAAAGAGAGCTAACAAAATAAACTGGGCGCTGCACCACCTTTTTCTTCTGCACTGGTTCTTCTGACTGCGCAGATCCTGTCTTGCCGGGATCAACCCTTGCCGGGAAAGATCTTGCCGCGTCGCCTGGCGGTCCTGCCGTTCGTGTTGCTTCCACATCAGCTTCTCTCTGCGCCACTAATGCAGCACTAACCACTTGATTTGTCACTGCCAGATATAGTAGCAATGGCTCTCGTGGTTTAGGCGCGACTAGTGTCGGCGGAGAAGAAAGGTATTTCTTCAAATTTTGCAGCGCAGCCTCCGCTTCCGGAGTCCATTTCATTGGGCCTGCCCTCTTCAAAATTTTGAAAAAGGGCAGGGCGCGCTCAGCAGATTTGGAAATAAACCTGCTTAGAGCAGCAACACAACCGGCAAGACGACGGACATCCTTGACGCGTCTTGGCGCTTCAATCTGCTCAATAGCTTTGATCTTGTTGGGGTTCGCTTCGATTCCCCGTTGAGATACAAATAATTCGAGAAGCTTGCCGGAAGGAACACCAAACACGCACTTCTCAGGATTGAGCCTTAAGTTGATCTTGCGCAGATTTGCAAATGTTTCTTCCAGATCTTGTATGAGCGTCGCCTTGTCCTTGGTTTTAACCACTATGTCATCCATGTATGCCTCCATATTTCTATGGAGCTGAGGCTCAAAACCAATTTGGACCGCTCTCACAAATGTAGAACCAGCACTTTTCAACCCGAAAGGCATTCGTATAAAACAATACGTACCACATGGGGTGATAAATGCGGTCTTTTCTTCATCTTCTTTTGCCATGAAGATCTGATGATACCCTGAGTAGGCATCAAGGAAGGAAGTTGATCACAACCAGCAGTGGAGTCCACAATTTATCGATGCTCGGCAAGGGAAAAGGATCTTTTGGATAGGCTGTATTGGTATCTGTATAATCAATACACAGCCTCCATTTCCCATTCGCCTTGCGCACTACAACCGGATTGGCCAACCAGGTTGGGTGAAGCACTCCTCTGACCAATCCTGCCGCTTCCAACTTCCTGATTTCTTCGGCAATGAATTCTTGCCACTCCAAGGCTTGCTTCCTGACCCTCTGCTTGACGGGCCATGCGTGGGGACAGACAGCAAGGTGGTGCTCAATTACCTCCCTGGGAACACCGGGGATGTCGGACGGTTGCCATGCAAACACGTCGGCATTCGCCCGCAGGAAGGCAATGAGCGCGCTTTCCTATTTGTCATCTAGGGTGGAACTTATGGTGAAAGTTCCTCCCATTCCGTCCTCCCTGACGGGCACCTTCTTGGTCTCTGGTGGAGCAGCCTTGGATTTCTTGTTCTTGCCGGCGGAACTCTCTGGTGCGTCCTCAACGGAAGCGCAGCACTCCGAGGAGGTGCGCTTGCCAGAGTTCGCGCCAAGATTCTTGCCGGTCTTCTTCTTCCCCAGGGAGTTCCAGCGGTAGGAGTAGATGCCTTGACGGCAGGTGCTGCAACTGCTTCCCGGGCATCTTCAATACATTATACGCGTAGTGTGATGCCGCCATAAACTTAGCCAGCGCGGGGCGGCCAAGGATCCCATTGTACGACATAGGGATCTTGGTGACACCAAACACCACCTTCTCTGTCCTGTAGTTGAGCTCGCTACCAAACGTCACCGGTAGCGTAATCTTGCCTTTTGGCTGGGTCCTTCCTGGATTGACCCCTTGAAACGTGCCTGTTTCCTCAAGATCTTCATCAGGAATTTGGAGCCTCTTGAGCACATCTGGTGAGATTAGGTTCAGTCCAGCCCCACCATCAACTAGCATTTTCGCCACCTTGAGGTTGCGAATTGTTGGTGAGACCAACAATGGCAAGCACCCGACTGCGGTTGTGCGATCGGGGTGATGCTCGTCGTCAAAAATGATAGGCGTGTTGGACCATTTCAGGGGCTTACATGCATCGAACGACGGCTCTGTTGCATTAACTTCTCGCACCCACTGTTTCAGTCGACGGTGAGAAGAATGCAATGAGGCGCCTCCATCGATACACATAGCCTCTGTAGCTTTCTGAAATTCTTGCTCACTAGACTCATCATCTTCTCCATCATCATCATCTCCCTCTGCTTTATCACGGCCACGAGCGGGCCTCTCCCTCTGTTGCTTGGTCTTGCCGCGGTGACCCCCTAGGCCACCGTGATTCTTGCTTGAGCCCTCAGCACTGTCTAGGGCCTTCTCCTTGTCTCGCTTTTCATACTCAGCTCTCTGCATCTCGACGAGCTGCTCAACTTGCCGGCAATTTTGGAGGTCGTGGCCCTTGGTGCGATGGATCTTGCAATACTGCTTGCCGGAGATTTTCGACCTGTCGGCAGCCGCCAAGGCTTGGCAGGAGGTGCACCCCGCAAGTTCCTTGCCGGGGTCATCAACCTTGGCCTTCTTGGCGGTGCCGGGGTTGCCGGATTCCTCGACAGCAAGCACGGCCTTGCCTCTGCGCTTCTTGTTCCGCCGCCGGCCTTTCCTTGACGGGGTTGCAGCGTCTTCATCTTCTGATTCGCCCCCCGCGCCAATAGCCTCGCCAGGGAGTTTCCTCCCCTCTTCAGCTCGGGCACACTTTGTCGGCCAGAGCGTAAAGCTCGGCAATACTCCTGACTTTGTTCATTGCCAGCTCTTCCCGCATTTTGCGGTTATGCACGTTCTGATGAAACGCGCTAACGACAGCGGCATGGTGAACGTCAGGAATATTGTACTACACCCGGCTGAATCTCTGGATAAACTTGCGCAGGGATTCGCCCTCCTTCTGAGGGATGATATGCAAATCACTCTCTTGCCCAGGAGCTTGGTGGCCTCCAATAAAGGCACCAACAAACTGATGGCACAGATCTGACCAAGAAGAAATAGAATTCTCCGGCAGAAGCATCAACCATGACCTAACGTTGGGCTTGAGCACCAACGGGAAGTAGTTGGCAAGTATTTTGTCGTCTCGGCCCCCGGCAGCCTGCACCGCAATGGTGTAGATGCTGAGGAACTCCGAGGGGTGAGTCTTGCCGTCATATTTCTCCAGGACCTCTGGCTTGAAGGTTCGGGAATTGGGCCACTGGACTTGCCGCAGCTCACGGGTAAACGCTGAAGTACCTACCTCGTAAGGCAAGTCGCCTGCGTCCCCTGGCACAGGCTCGTCGACAGCAGTCCCTGCACGCCTATCAGATTGATAGCGCGCTTCCCGTCGCCGCTCGATGGTGGATCGAGCATCCTCTTTGCTTCGTTCCTGGAGAACTTGACGCTGGTCGCGGCGCATTCGTGGATCGGACAACACCGTGGAATCATCGTCACGGCCATCAGTCCGCCGGGTTGCCGACCGCCGCTGGTGTCGTGGAGGAGAGTGCAACGTGGTTGCACCACCTCCGGTTTTCTCCACATCGGCTCGCGCCGGATCGTTGAACCGCCGCTGCGAGGGCCCTGCCTCCTATGGCCCATCTTTGTTTCCGAAGCCAATGAGGCTCTGGATAGTAGCTCGCCACTCCTCCATCTTCTCCGGAGCAGGAGGGAAATCGAGGAGCAGCTGCGCACATGCCAAAGCTTCCGCTGGCGTAGGCGGCGGCGACAGGTGCGAGGTACGTGAGGTGCTCTGACTCCTAACAATGTTAGAAGGAGCACCGCCACGATCACGCGACCGCGCGCCACTTCCGCCGGCTGTTTGGCAAGCATGCTGGGCCTGCGTACCTTGGGGTCGATGCACAGAAGCTTTTTCATGGGGACGCCCTGAACCACCAGCTCCATGACGTTGCTCATCGTGCACGACCTGGGTAGGCCGTGACGCTTGCGCAGGCGCGGGAGCCCCAGAAGGCGTCCTCCGATCTCTGGAGTTTGTTGTGCCGCCCGTGGGCAACATAGCTCCATATCTGGATCCAGCGGCGTGTGGGTTGCCGCTGCCGCTGTGAACGATGCCACTCGCCTGGCTTGGATCACCGGAACATCGTGGAGGCTCTAAACCTCTTCCTTCTGCATCTACACCGGCGCCCGTACGCGAGGGCACAGGCAAAACGGATGTAGATGGTTGCGCCGTTGCGGCGCTCTTCTTCTTGGGTGGCATGATGATGAAGAGGACGAAGAAACTAAGGTGTCGATCACTGGATCAGGTTCGCACAACCTCGATCCCCCTACCTGGCGCGCCAAAGATGTCGGTGTACAACACCTATGGGATCCTAAGGGACCCCTTTACGGTTCGGCAGGGAGAGAAGTACGCACAAAGAGCAGAACCAACAATCGACGCGGGGCGATTTTACCCAGGTTTGGGCCGCTAATCAGCGTAAAACCCTACTCCTGCCTTGTTTTATTATGAGTGTTCTTGAGTCCAGGCTCCAGGAGCGCTTGCGATGAACAGTACATTCAAAGAGCTGCTACGCATGCAGAATGGGCCAGAAGATCCTCCCCTCTATAGCAGTTGCCTTGGGCCTCCTTTTATACGCACAAAGGGGTCACCACAGTGGCAAAATGTACATACATTGAGGTGTAAAGTAGCTACAGGGTCATCATACATAACCCCTGACGGATTAGGACGAACGCATTTAATGCACCGTGAGGTGTCCGTTTAGGTGTCCTCACTTTCTTGGGGATGGAAAAAGGGGCCATCCCATCAGCACCGCTTAAGCTCTCCCCCACTGGTCTCCTGCCACGCATCCAGGAATGGGCCCAGGATGCCAGGCTGGTTGCCATGCTGAAGCGGCGGAACAGTGATAGAATCTTACCGGGGTGCAAATCTTGCCGGGCCCAAATCTTGCCGGGTTTTGCGAACCACCCCGGCAAGATCTTGCCGGGCGCCTGGCCTTCGGTCTTCAGATCTTATTAACTCTTGATCCTTTGATTCTCGGTCTGAGTGTCCCCTTGACAATCTTGCACTAATCTCCAATTACTCCCCCGGCAAGCCTTGCCGCGGGCTTGGCTACGACTGCCCGTGAACAAGTATGGGGTACTAAAGTCCCAATACTTAGTACACCGACACTTTGCTCCAAGTCATGAGTTACAAGCAACTCAATAAGCTGTGAATACATTAAGATGATTAAATGAGAAATGACAACCCCAATTTGAGCTTGACGATCAGTATGACCTATGATCAAGTGAACTCACTTGACTCCTAAGTCAATATACTCTAACATAGGTGACTTAGTCGCCCCCCTCTAGGTGAAGTTCTCTAGTGTTTTCCTCCTTTGCACTTCTTTTTGCCTTTCTTTTGCTAGAGTGCTTTCTTCTTTTTACAAAAAAAATTCATCTAGATTTCTTTTCTTTCTTTTCTGTGATCTTTTCCTTTAGTTAGTCTCTGGTAAATTCATTGCAAATTATATTCGAATTCCCTGAAAATCTTTGTGGGAGCCCTATTGCAAGTGAGCTGAGTTGACAAAATTTTCTCTTTGTGTTGGACTCGGCCTCTCCGATCTAAAGCCCATCAGTCACACCGAAGTGCAAATAAACCCTGCACACAGTTCATCGGTGCCACCAAAAAGGACTAATTTGGATCAACCGATGTGCTCTATCTGTGATTTCTCAATCTCAGAGTCATCGATCGAAATCAACCGGAGTCACCGATTTCACTGCTGAAAGAATGTTTTGCCAAACCTATTATTCGTTCTTTTCCAGCTCCACTCAATGATTCTTTCCCTCTGTCTGCATCCAAACCATTTATGCCTAGTTGCGCCTCTCCAGGACCACACTCACTTGACTCATAACCTTGAAGCCAACCCATCTTGGAAATTGATGTCAAAGGTGGAGAGAGATGCACATCAAAGCTTATCCTCAAATTTATTCTAAGAAAGGGAGAGAGAGATGCACTTCTAAAAGAGGAGAGAATCTGCATATCTCTAAGAGGGGAGAGATATGTTGAAAGTTCAATAGTTAATTTCTTCTCATTTGCTATGAGTTTGCTCTGATTTTGTCTCACCCTACCTACTCCCATTATCCAGTGCTAGATTTAGAGGGAGAGGAAGTTCAAGTTTACGGGAGCAAAATCCTTGAAAGTTTATTGAAAATCCTATTAAATCCTTTGGGGATATGTCTGTATCTAAAAGAGTGCTCACCTAGTGACACTCATCAAATACATGTCATCCCAGTCTTGGTATTCTTATGGAACTTGTAGTCTCTTTCTTGATTGAGATTTTCTTGTATTATCTAACCTTGTTTTCTCAAGATTATTTATTCAAGGACTAGTTCAAGAACCACAAGGTAATTATATGTATCTAACTCATGTGCATGATGATCTCTTGCTTGTTGCCCATATTTTTTGCAAGAAAAAATCATGGACATTAAGGTTAATTCTCTCATCATGTTACTCTTATGCATATAGCCAAGATACATGTAACTCATTACTCATTCCTTCCTGTTATGCATTCACATCTCTTTAGCTTCCATCATAAGCATGATTGCACACTTGTTGGGGGAGCTTATATATGTTACATGTTCTTTCAAAGCTTAAATGCACTACATACTATATTATTATTTGAAGCTTTGATGTATGTTGTCATCAATTACCAAAAAGCGGGAGATTGAAAGCACATTTGCTCCCTTGGTGGTTTTGGTAATTAATGTCAACATACATTTTGTTGGACTAATAGTTTTACCTAGAATATTTCAGATAAGTTCAACAGTGGCATGGCAAGGACATGAGGATGTGGACCCCTTCGAAATGTGAAGAACAAGAATTGGCTACCCCAAGACTCTACATTTTTGGTTTAGTGATCCAAGATCACATTGAGTCCCTTAGGAAAGCCAATACTAGTAAAAGGGGATGAGGTATTGTTGATGAGGTTGTTGCTCGAAGGGCTTAGTGATATTGCTCCAAAAACCCTCCATCACTTTCCCATAAACAAATCTGTCCAAACCCTAATTCATCATTTCGGTCCCACCGATATCATCCACTCTGGACCAATCGAGATGGTCCTTCTATTGCTAGATCCAAAACTCTAACAAATCGATCTAACCGAAATGGTTCTCGATCCCACCGAGACGGCCTTGCCAAGCATCTGTAAAAGTCGCTTCATTTCAGAATCACCGAGATGAATCGATCAGAATTACCAAGACATGGCTCTGCCCTAGCCATTGCACTTCGGTCCCACCGAGTTGGCATTATTGCTCTCACCAAAAATCCTAACGGTCAAGTCTATTGCACTAGTTGGTCTCACCAAGATTTTCATATCGGTGCCACCGAGTTGGGTCAAAAGCTTGTAGTGGTTGGATTTTTGGTGCTGCCTATTTATACTCCTCCACCACCACTTACTCTTTAAGAGAGCCATCAGAATGAAAGACAACTTCCACCATTCATTTTTTGAGAAAGAGCCACCTACTCATGTGTTGAGATTAAGAGATTCCATTCCTACCATTTGAACCTTCATTACTAGCCTCTTAAAGTTGCTTTCCACTCCAATCCTTCTCCTACCCAAGACAAATCTGTGAGAGAGAGATTGAGTGTTTAGGAGACTATGATCTGAAGCACAAGAGCAAGGAGTTCATCACCAACACAACATATATTACCTTTTGGAGAGTGGTGTCTCCTAGATTGGTTGGGTGTCACTTGGGAGCCTCCAAGATCATGTGGAGTTGAACCAAGGAGTTTGCAAGGGCAAGGAGATCACCTACTTTGTGAAGATCTAATCAAGTGAGGATAGTCCTTCATGGACGTAAGCCATGGTGGAATAGACAAGGTTGCTTCTGCATGGACCCTTCGTGGGTGGAGCCCTAAGTGGACTCGCGCAACTGTTACCCTCCATGGGTTGATGTCTCCATCAACGTGGACATACGATAGAACCACCTATCGAAACCACGCCAAATATCTTCGTGTCTCCATTGCGTTTGCACTTTCCAACTCCCATCCCTTTTACTTTCTTGCACTTGCATGCTTTATATTTTTGTTGCTCATACTCTTGGTGTGCTTGTGTAAATTGCCTCTCATGCGCCTTAATATATGCTAAATTCAACCTTAACTTAAATAATCTTAAAAACTACAACTTTGGTTAGTTAAGGCTCTAATCACCCCCCTCTAGACCCCTCTTCTCGATCTTTCATATGGCCCATGTCCTGTCAAATATCTCGTGGGCACAGTAGTGGTTCTGTCGGACTGCATTATGCGTCATAGTCATGCTGGCATGAATAGCAACAAGTTGACACCTTGTCCAGTCATGGTTTCTATCAACCTTCTGATGGAGGATGATGAGGAGTTCTCGGTCAGTTATGACACAGGGTGCTTCAGGCTGAGGAACTTGCCTTGATGCTTTTGCTAAAGTGTCTTGGTTAGCAGTCTCATCACTAGTTGATTCTGAGGCAGGCTGACGAAATTTTCCATCAAGGGAACGAATTCCTTCATCAATGATTGCCTCGCCTTTGCCAGGGACTGAGGAAATTGTGCTTTTAAGAATTTTAACCTCTGGCATAAAACTGAGATGATTCTGACAATCTGCCTTGTAATCGATTGAAGACCTGGATCTGATGAATCTTTCCACGGAGCATAAGGCGTCAACTCGAAAGACGATTGAGCCACTGTGACCAAGGTCCTCATGAAGAAATCATGGATATTGATGGGAATCCCATGAATGATGTTAAAGAGTAGATTCTTCATGATGCCAACCACTTCTTCAGTGTCAGAATTGTGGCCTTTGATGGGACTGATGGTCTTGGCGATAATGTGGTATACAGTGCGAGGCACATAGAGCAATTCCTTCACTAAGAAGGTGACCCTTGGAGCTTCTCCTCCAGCCAAAGGCTTCATCAGAACTTGCATCATATGGTTTGTCAGCTCTGGTTCTTCATTGACTTTTTTGGCTTCTTCAAGGGGTGGATCTATTGGAAGAGCACATAGTAATTCGTAAACTTGTGCTTTATAATGAGTGTCTTCACTCATCCAGTCCAGAGCCCAAGTCTGAAAGTCATCAGCATTGCATGTGAAGTGCTAATGTGGCATAAAATTGAAAAATAAGTTCTTCATTCTAGTCCTAGACATCAGAACAGAAGCTGTGCAACCCAACACCGTGAAGAACGGCCAGCACGGGCCTAAAGCATGGAATTGACTCCATATCCACATGAGGAATATGGCGATGCGGAAAGATCTTCTTCTTGTCAAAGAGCAAAGATGCATAGAAATTCATCTGCGTCTTGGTCCAGAAGTGCAGACGCCTGACCTTTGGAGAGTCATAAGGGGACTCGCCAATGAAGAAATTCTTCTCCTCAAAGAATTTGGCATTGTCAAACTAAGGCCGCCTGAGGCTTTTGTCAATCTTGGGCATTGAAGGGATAGGCTGAAGATTTACTTTCTTAGTCCTCACATCAAACACAAGCCTTGGAGAGCCAGTTGAGTCATTGGGATCAGTGACAGCCTTGGACTTAGTAATTTCTTCAATAGTGGCAGTTGGCACGGTGTCAGTATCTGCTGATGGAATTGGTTCTTCACACTGAGGAGATGAATTCACAACATGTTGGGGATGTAACCCCGAGGTGTGACCCGCCCAGTAGGGGCCGGGTTACACCGTTGGCAACTCTACACGAGAAAGCCCAAGTAGGTCCAAGAAGATGAAACATGAAGACTGATGGCGACTTACAAGGAGGGCCTGCTGAAGGCCCAAGACCTGGTGGTAGAATCATGACCCGAAAGGTGTGAGCCGCCGCTATGGCGATTTGCCTAGAAATGCAGGACGACTTAGAAACCGAATTTGTCATGTTGTGTGATCCGACTTGGACTCTTGTAAGCCCGGGGCTTTGGCCTGTGTATATAAAGGCGAGACCCTGCGACGGGTTAACTCAAAAAAACAACCAATCGAGAGCTAGGTCTAGCAATTCCGCTCCCTTGTAATCGATACTCAATCTATACAACTCGAAGCAAGACGTAGGCTTTTACCTTGTTGTGAGGGGCCGAACCTAGGTAAACCTTGTGTCTTTCCTCCCATTCAACCCCTTCAAGTTAACCTACGTTGCGATGACTCCACACGTAAGTCCTTTTAGAAGGACATCTGCCATGACAAAACCACGACAGTTGGCAACCACCATGGGGCCAGCGCACGATGGTTTTGAGTTCTTGAAGGGCTCTTTCCCAGGGATCGAGGGATACGCCGTGGGCCAGATGACTAAGAGTCGCCGTGGCATGCTCTACATCAACGACGCTGGCTGGAGTCCGGAGGCCAACTCAATCAAGTACGGGTACTGGGTCCCCTTCGGCGGGACTCATGTCTTCATCGGCAAGATTGGTGGATTAGAGCCTGAGCCAGACATCTGCACCGACATCGTCAAGCCGGCTCGGTGTGCAGACCCGCCAAGGTTCAACCTGGCCGGAAGCGTGTCTTCATTGGATTTGCGCATGGCACGGACCTTGCAGAGGATTCTGTGTCTAGAGTAGATACTCTCATCTATTAAGGTGATGAGTCCTCGACCGGTGAGACGGAGTCGATCTACTAGCTTCAAGACGGTGGGCTTGGGGGCTATTTTGATGGTGAAAATATTCTGGACCCTTATGAGCCGCCGAGTAGGGCTGCTATTTCTATGGCTGGTACACAACCGGTTCTAAACTCATCAACAGCTGCGGCCATGACATCTAGATCGACCGCGACGGCGACGGCTGGGGCTGGCGGCTCAGTTATACCACCGGATCAAGTTCTGTCTGGTCTTTTGGGCTCTTTGAACACCCTACTTGCAACGGAGGTGACCATTGCGAATCAAGCAGAGCGCAATGCAGAAATTGGAAAGATTCAGGCAGAGATCGCTAAGGCACAGGAAGATGTCAACGCGGAGAATGCCAGGATGGCAGAGGAATGCGCTTAGATCACAGCTGAGTTAGAACAAGTAAGGGTGGAGGCTTGGCGCTTAAATCTGGATCAGAACGCCTCTAATGCAGTTCTGCGTAGGAGGCACCAAACCCGCCTACCTCTACATTATGAGCTTATGAATCTGTTTAACACCCTTGGAGCAGGCCCAACTACTCCAGGCGCTCAGGTAAACCCAGGCGGGCTTGGTAGTGGTGCGGCAGCTCAGCCTTGGCAGCCTGAGCCGGCACGGAGGGATGAGCGGGTACCTAACCCGCTCCCAAACCAAACACCCCCTCAACGTTTCTTGACGCCACCGCCGGGTCATTTTTCTAACCCGGTGGACAACATGATAGCAGCGGCAGCACGGCTAGCGGCTATTCCGATTGAGGGTGAGTCGCCGGTTGTGGTGGAGGCCCGGAATGTGGTGGAGCTTCTTCAGACGGTTGTAGCTCAGCAGGCGGCTTATTCATATAGTCGTGAGCGTGTTCATTCGACTCCTCGCCCAAGTCGAAGTTACAATCGGCATATTGAGTCACCCGTGGTTTCCAGCAGCAAATGGCGTCGCAACCCGCCCCGCAATGATGACCCGCCCCGTGGGAATAACCCGCCCCATGATGATAATCTGCTAACCAATGCTCAAGCAATTGTGGATCAAGCTCGAGCCCGTTGTGATGCAGAAGTGGCGGCTCAATTGGGAGCTTATCAGCAGCTTCCAGTGAACCCCTCAGCCTTAGTTGAAGCTGGGATGACTTCCACAACGGTTGGTGTGCCATGTTTGGTACCGGCTCTGCGTAATGAATGTCTGCCCAAGGATTTTATGGGCCCTCATTAGGTACCTAATTATACAGCTGATCTTCCCCCTGAGGCTTGGATTGAGAGCTATGAATTGGCCATGGAGATGCTGGATGTCAATGATGCTGTATGTGCCAAGTACTTTACTATGATGCTGGACGGGCTGGCTCGAACCTAGTTAAAAGGATTGCCTGCCAATTCCATCAATTCATGGGCTGAGTTGAAAGCACGGTTCATTCAGAATTTTAAAGGAATGTGTAAGAAGCCTCTGACGATTATCGATCTGGATAACTGTGTGCAACGGGAGGATGAGTCGGCCCACCATTGGGACCACCGGGTCTCAGCTATTATCCACTCATCAGATAGCATCACGGCAGGTTCAGCGCTCCTAGTCTTGGAGAAGAAATGTCATTTTACCCCCCTTAAGCAGAAGCTTGGGCGGCTTAAACATCATTGTAATTATATGGGTGAGCTCACGGCGGCTCTCATTAAGTATGTCGACTCTGATACCACCAAGGACCATGGATCTGATGATGAGAAATCCAACAAGGGAAAGAAAGGCGGTAATGGTAAGGGCCAGTAGCAGAATATGGCAGGGCACAATGGAAACAACGAAGATAATGGTGGTAAGCGCAGACAACCCGATGGCGGGTTAGATCTTGTAGCTAACACCAACACTGGATATAAAACCAGCACCGTAATGGTAATGGTAAGCCGTCCTTCGGAGGGAAGAACTTTAATATTGAGGCGATGATGAACGAACCTTGCCCGAAACACAGTTTGCCTAATAAGCCAACGACTCATACTTGGAAGGACTGTTTTATCATGCAAAAGTACAGGAATTCCAATTTCAGTCAGAATCACGGTAACGATAATGCCTCGCTAGGCGGGCCAGGATCCGGTTCACAGGGGCCTGGCTTTGGTGGTGGCGGTTCAAATTCTAGTTATCAAGGACAGGGCAATCAGGGTGGTTATAACCAACAATCTGATCAGGGTAACCAGCAGCATCAGTCAGGATATCAGAGTAATCTAAAGCAGCTCAATAGTGGCCAGTATCATCTCTTCACCACAAGTCTGTGCATGCGAGATCAGAAGGTTCATAAGTGTGCGGTGAATGCAATTGAGCTGGCGGTGCCTCAATACTTGCGGTGGTCAGAGTATCCAATCACATGGAGTCGAGAGGATCACCCGCCCCGGGTTGATAATCTGGGTTAGCTAACATTGGTGGTAGCCCCTCAGGTTGGGGGTTATAAATTCACTAAAGTACTCATTGATGGTGGCAGCAGTATCAACATCTTGTATTATGACACATTTCGCCGGATGAACTTAACTGACAAGGATCTTAAGCCATCTTCTACGGTTTTTCATGGCGTGGTGCCTGGTAAGTCGGCGTATCCTGTTGGAAAGATTGCCCTGGAAGTGGCCTTTGGTGATGACTATGACTATAGAACAGAGACGTTATGGTTTGAAGTGGTCAAAATCAAGAGTCCTTATCATGCCTTGTTTGGACGGCCGGCTTATGCCAGGTTCATGGCTCGACCTTGTTATGTTTATTTGCAGCTTAAGATGCCAGGGCGTAAGGGCACTATTACGGTCCATGGTAATCGGAAGATTGCTTTGGAATGTGAGGAAGGAGATGCTGCCTATGCTGAGTCTGCCTGTGCCATGGAGGAGCTTAAATTCTATAAGGATAGTGTTGACCCGACTGATATGACCCCTTTGAAGAAGCCCACCACTGAGTAAGACCCTTTGTTAAAATTTAAGTCGGCTAATGACACTAAGCAGGTTGACTTTGTCCCTAGCAACTCATCTCAGCAGTTCACAGTGGGGGCTAATATGGATCCTAAATAGGAAAGCGCGCCCATCGAATTCATATGTGAGAATCGGGACATCTTTGCATGGAAACCTTCTGACATGCCGGGTGTACCGAGTGAATTCGCTGAGCTCAGCCTTAATGTGGATCCTATGTTTAAGCCAGTCAAGCAATTCCTTCGTCGTTTCAATGAAGAGCGACGTAAGGCCATTGGAGAGGAGGTAGCCCGGCTCTTGGCAGCTGGGTTTATTGTGGAAGTCTTTCACCCTGAGTGGTTGGCTAACCCTGTGCTTGTACTAAAAAAGAATGGCACATGGCGTATGTGTGTTGACTACATAGATCTTAACAAAGCTTGTCCAGCTGATCCGTTTGCTCTCCCTCGTATAGACCAAATTATTGATGCCACGGCAGGTTGTGAGAGTTTATCCTTCCTGTATGCTTATTCTGGTTATCATCAGATCAAGATGGCTGTTAAGGACCAAGAGAAGACATCTTTTATCACCCCTTTTGGAGCCTTCTGCTATGTTTCTATGCCTTTTGGGCTCAAGAGTCCTCATGCGACTTATCAACGTTGTGTTCAGAATTGTTTTCACAGTCAGATTGGGCGTAATGTGGATGCTTATGTGGATGATATTGTGGTCAAATCCAGAAAGAAGGAGACTCTCCTGGATGATTTGAAGGAGACCTTTGACAATCTCCGGGTCTATAAAATGATGCTTAACCCGGCCAAGTGTGTATTTGGTGTGCCTGCAGGTAAACTATTGGGGTTTCTGGTCTCAGAGAGGGGCATTGAGGCTAACCCGGAGAAGATTAAGGCCATCACTTCACTGGCTAAGCCGACGTGTGTCAATGACGTCCAGTGCCTAGCGGGTCGTATCGTAGCTCTGAGCCGGTTTATAAGCCGCCTAGGAGAGAAGGCAATTCCTTTATACCAGATGATGAAGAAGACAGATCACTTTGTCTGGAGTGATGCTACTGATAAGGCATTTGAGGCACTCAAAAAACAGTTAGCTGAGCCACCCGTCCTTGTGGCTCCCATTGAGAAAGAGCCTTTGCTCCTGTATGTGGTGGCTAATAGTAAGGCTGTCAGTGTGGCAGTTGTTGTGGAACTCAAGGACGCGGGTAAAGAATACCCGGTTCAGCGGCCGGCTTATTATGTCAGTGAGGTGTTGATTGAGTCCAAGCAACGATACCCACATTGGCAGAAACTGATGTATGGGGTGTTCATGGCGAGGTGCAAGCTGAAGCATTATTTTCTTGGTCATCCTATTACTGTGGTTAGCTCTGCTCCTTTAGGAGACATTATTCAAAAAAGGGAGGCCACAGGCCGGGTTGCTAAGTGGGCAATAGAACTTGGACCTCAAGGTTTGAAATATGTGCCAAGAACAGCCATCAAATCTCAGGCTCTGGTGGATTTCATCAGTGACTGGACAGAGTTGCAGACACCTGAGGAGAAGCCAGATAACACATATTGGACAATTCACTTTGATGGGTCCAGGCAGTTGGAAGGCTCGGGGGCTGGAGTTATTTTGACTTCCCCACGAGGTGACAAATTTTGTTATGTTTTAAGGCTAATGTTTCCTTGTACTAACAATGCAGCTGAATACGAGGCTTTACTCCACGGCCTTCTTATGGCCAAGGAGATGACTTTAAGCCGGGTCAGGTGTCTAGGCGACTCAGACCTGGTGGCTTAGCAAGTTTCAGGCACATGGGATTCTAAAGACCCTCTCATGGTGGCTTATCGCCGGGCGGTTGACAATATTGTTGGTCATTTCAAGGGTTATCAGATGGATCACCTTGATCGGAGAAAGAACGAGGCGGCTGATGCTTTAAGCCGGCTTGGATCTCAATGTAAGCCGGTGCCTCCAAATGTGTTTCTTGACGTGTTGCATAATCCTTCGGTCAAGTTACCATCTGAAGAAGACCTTGTTGTCCCTGACCCAGAGGCGCAGTTGGTCGCGGCTCTTCATGCTATTCTAGATTGGACTTTGCCTTATCTGGCTTATATGACCCGGGGCGAGTTACCTGAGGATGAAACTTTGGGAAGGCAAATAATCCGGCGGTCTAAGTCTATGACTATCGTCAACGGTGAGTTACACCGATGCAGTGTGACAGGCGTGTTCCAACATTGTGTTTCTCCTAAAGAGGGCCATGAGATCTTACGAGAGATTCATGAAGGTGATTGTGGTCATCATGCCGGCTCTAAGTCTTCAGTGGCTAAAGCTTTTCGTCATAGATTTTACTGGTTGACGGCCCATGCTGATGCAGAGGATATCGTTAGCAAGTGCGATGGGTGTCAAAAAATTTACAAGGCAGGCTCATGTGCTGAGTCAAGAGTTGCGTATTATTCCAATAACTTGGTTGTTTGCAGTCTGGGGGCTTGATATGGTTGGACCGTTCAAGAGGTCTAAGGATAAAAAGACCCACCTTTTGGTGGCGGTTGACAAGTTTACCAAGTGGGTTGAGGCGGAGCCAGTTAGCAATTGTGAGGCAGCCTTAGCTGTTCAGTTTGTTAAAAAACTGATTTTCCGCTTTGGATACCCTCATAGTATCATTACTGATAATGGCACTAATCTGTCTAAAGGTGCTATGAAGGAGTTCTGTCAGAGAGAGCATATTTGTCTTAACGTTTCTTCAGTGGCTCATCCACAGTCTAATGGCCAGGCAGAGCGAGCTAATCAAGAAATTTTGAGAGGCATTAAGCCCCGGCTCATGGTTCCTTTGAAGAGAATGCCGGGTTCTTGGGTTGAGGAGTTACCTTCAGTGCTTTAGAGTATCAATACCACCCCCAATAGATCAACAGTCTATACGCCTTTCTTTATGGTTTATGGTGCAGAGGCGGTTCTCCCAAGTTACATCCGTCATGACTCACCTAGAGTGGAGGCTTATGTTGAAGCTGATAATGAGACGGCACGTCAGAACTCATTTGATGCTTTGGATGAAGAGCGTGACCTTGCGGCGGCTCGTTCGACGATATATCAGCAATATCTACGTCGCTATCATAGCCGTAGAGTTCGAAGCCGTACCTTTCAAGAGGGTGACTTAGTGCTCCGTTTGATTCAAGATCACACAGGGATGCATAAGCTTTCTCCTCCTTGGGAAGGGCCTTTTGTGATCAGCAAAAATCTCAATAATGGGTCTTACTACCTCATTGATATACAAGAACACAAAGATTCATGCAAGTCGGAAGAGGAGACCCGCCGGCCATGGAATATTGCTCATCTTCGGCCTTACTATACTTGAGCCACTGGCTCTTATCCCTTGTACATACATTTGTCAATATATATATCTTTTATGATCAATATAATAAAGCCGGCATCCCTGAAATTCAGGGCCTCTGTCGTTTCATTTCTGTGCATCTGAGTCTTTGTTATTTGATCATAAGGTCACTTGGGGGCTTCCAACCCACCGGGTTTAGCTTTCATACCCTCTTGACCAGCCAGAGTTGCCACATTATGAGTTACACCTGCCTGTTTGCAACTTGCTACTCCGCCAGGTCACCCGTCGAACTCTTAATAGTCAATCTTTTTTAAGAACCTGAACTTGTTAAGGTTAAAACGGTGGCTTGTGTCACGTGAGAGCCGGCTTACAATGAGCTAGGATAAACTCAATGGCTATGCGGCCTTGAAAGCAAAAGGCCTGTGAGCCAACTTGTTCGGATGTGTCTTGAAAGCCGGCCTAACAAAAAAATTGAGATTTTTTGTATATCTCTCTTTTGGATTTTTTGGATGTTTTTTATTTTAAGTTTTAGCTTTTGTGCAAATTTTGACTACCCGGGTCGTAAGGCTCCGGGTTATGATGCTCATGTTTGAGTATTTCGGGTTGTCAATCACCCTGGCTTTTGACTTTAAGTCGCCAGCATGTTTTGGCTTGAGTAGCCGTGATTATGATTTTATTCAGTAGTTGTATAAGGCTACCTGTCTTTGGGTTATAACCCGCCCTGGCTTTTGACTTTAAGTTGCCAGAAAATATGTTGATTGGTCTTCTGCAGGATATACAAGGTTGTAAGCATAAACAAGAGTCGTGTACGGCTCATATATATGATCATATCAAACATGCAATCAACTGCAACTGCCGGATCAAGAGTTGCGATAAAACATGCATGAAGGCATGACAGGGTGGATCACTGTTTTAAAGCTACCCTATTACAAGGCTTCCATGAGCCCAAAAGTTTTGGAACCAAGTGTTTTTGGAGCTGCACTCCTCTAACCTGGCCTGAGAGCCGCCTGGTTCATCATTGCTATGATCAATTTTCTTCTTGACACTTTGACGACTCCGGGTCATCCCGCGCCGGCTCTTCCTCATCGACCATCTGGAGGTCAGCCAATGTCCAGTCGATGCCGGTTAAGGCCTCGAATGTGGCTTCATCATTAATAATAACGGAAGAGTTAAGGTCAGGGGCAAAGATGTGCTTACGCCTAGGAGGAACAAGATCCATCACTTCATGCATTGGCGGCTTAATCTTATTGTTGTTTTCATCATAAGCCGGTGTGTAATGGTTCAAGTTCATCTCTTCTATAAGCTTGCAAGCTACGGGCCGCATATCTCTGACACATTTGTTGAAGTCTTGTTCTTCAAATATTGACCCATCATCCTTGAAACTCTGGGCATCCGGTGGCTATCTCCTCCGGGTCAAGCTCTGATAGCCACGCTTTTACCCGGCCTAGAGCAACAATGGCTCCAGCTCGGGCGGCTGATAATTTAAACTCTTCAATTTGAGCCGGCGCAGTTGACAGTTGCTCTAAGACCGTCTTGATCAGAGTTGGAGGTTTCTTTCCGCCTGATAAAGCTGCAAGGTTGCATTGCGTACCAGCATATAACTGTTCGGCCAATGAATACACCGCCTAAAGTTTAAGCAGCATGTTCTGGCCAAGATTGGCGCTTCTGGGGCCTGTTCAAGAGTCGCCAGGCGGGTTAAATATTATCTATTATGAATCGCCAGGCAGGTCAAAGAAGTATTAAAAACAGATGAAGTGCAAATGTTTAACTTACCGTAAATGGTGGTTGTCATGTGGATTATGTGTTGCTTTAAGCCGGCAAGCTCGTCGATCACCGGCTTAATTTGATTTTCAGCCTCTTCGGCTCTCTTCAATAGGGCATCTTTGTCTAGCTCCCAGGCGGTTCTTTCAGCATCAAAGCCTGCTTTTATATTCTCAATTTCTTCTAGGGAAGGTTTCAGCTTTAACTCGGCCTTGGAAGTTTGAGCTTGTTGCAGCTCAATATTCTTCTTTAAGTCACTGAGAGGCGACTCCTTTACGTTCAGCTCCTCCTAAAAATACAGTATTGAAGTAATGATTACCACACGAGCAAATGATATAATTAACTTAAGTCCCAAGCATATTGCCAGCAATATACTTGGCACTTGGGAGCTAATGTAGGTCATTTTAATTCTAATTATGACCCAGGTCAACTTGTTAAGTTAAGCCGGCCCTTCGGGGCTACATATTTGGATTTCTTAAAGTAACTGTAAGTCCCAGCTCATCTTGCTAAGTTAAGCCGGCCATTGGGGGCTACATATTTGGATTTCTTAAGTGACTGTAAGTCCCGGCTTATCTTGTTAAGTTAAGACGGCCCTTGGGGACTACATATTTGGATTTCTTAAAGTGACTGTAAGTCCCGGCTCATCTTGTTAAGTTAAGCCGGCCCTTCGGCGCTACATATTTGGATTTCTTAAGTGACTATAAGTCCCGACTCATCTTGTTAAGTTAAGCCGGCCCTTGGGAGCTACACTTTGGAAAAAGTTTACAAGTCTACAACATACTCATTATTTTCCTATGCTCTATACTTGGGGGCTATTATGAATATAAGTATATCAGCAAGGCTAAAGAGGAGAGGGATGGTCTCATACCTCATATTTCTGCTTCATGAGTTGAACAAGCCCAGCCTCCATATCTCGACTTGTGTTAAGGCGGCTCAAATAGCCCGCATACACTTCGCCTGCACTAAAAGAGGAGGAGCTCTCCAGGTCCAGCTTGGCCTTGCCTTTTTCTAAGGAAGGATATTCTTCCTTAGTGCTATGCTTGGCTTGCACAGTTGAGGCTCCTGGCGCTGTGTAAGCCGTCCCAGTGATAGTCACGTCATCGGAAGTCTTATTAAGGGGGATCTCCTCAGTCAGCTTGGCAGGGCTATGCAGCTTAGGGCTTGGCATGTCATGGTTAATAGCTAGATTTATTTCACATGACATCATGGCGGGTTATAATGATTCATTCAAGGTTAAGCATTGGAAAGGCAGATTCGCTAACCAAAGCAGTGAAGATTGACATGAACAAGTTCAAATCAATCTGGGCCTAATGTTGGGGATGTAACCCCGAGGTGTGACCCGCCCAGGAGGGGCCAGGTTACACCGTTGGCGACTCTACATGAGAAAGCCCAAGTAGGTCTAAGAAGATGAAACATGAAGACTGATGGCGGCTTACAAGGAGGGCCTGCTGAAGGCCGAAGACCTGGTGGTAGAATCATGACCCGGAAGGTGTCAGCCGCCATGATGGCGACTTGCCTAGCAAGGCAGGACGACTTAGAAACTGAGTTGGTCACGTTGTGTGATCCGACTTGGACTCTTGTAAGCCCGGGGCCTTGGCCTGTGTATATAAAGGCGAGACCCTGTGGTGGGTTAACTCAAAAAACAACCAATCGAGAGCTAGGTCAAGCAATTCCACTCACTTGTAATCGATACTCAATCAATACAACTCGAAGCAGCACGTAGGCTTTTACCTCGTTGTGAGGGGCCGAACCTGGGTAAACCTTGTGTCTTTCGTCCCGTTCAACCCCTTCAAGTTAACCTATGTTGCGATGACTCCACACCTAAGTCCTTTCACAAGGACATCTGCCGTGACAAAACCACGACACAACATCTATGATTTCATCCTCTTGTGCTACTTCTTTAGCTAATGCAACTAGAATTTCTTCAGCAATGGTCTAAGGAGATGGTTGACGTTCTTCAGAACCATTGTGAATTTCTTCAGTTCTTGCGGGTGACTGTGGCACTTGCGTCAGAGGTGTGGTGACGTGCGAATTTGGGTGAACTGCTTCCCAAAATTCATCATGTATGATAGGCATTGTGGCACCATCAATGTCCACATGCTCTTCAATTTCTTCACTGCTACTGACAAGGCTGCAGGTTCTTCAGTCATTAGGAAAGGCTGCGGCTTCCGCGATGAAACTGAATGAAGTGAAGCATCTGCTTCAGCTTCAATTTCTTCACCCATCTGCTCTGTGGAAGCAGCAGAATGGTTATCCTCATCAACTTCATCAGCTAGAGGAATAATATACTCCACCCCAAATGGAATGATCTGAAGATCACCAGTGGTGCGGGTAGGGGGTGCTGATGAAATTGGTATGGCATCAATTGGCACAACTCAAGACAATGGAGCCATCTTCAGTTTCTTAACTTGGTCAGTGGTAGGAGGAGCTGATGCCTTTCTCTTTTTGGCTTCCTTCTTGGCTGCCTTGGTCTTCTTCACTTCTGATGCAGAAGGAAGGGTGATGAGCTTCAAAGATGAAGACTTTGTTGGCACTGCATCTGAGGAATTTAGTGGTTCATTTTCTTCAGGCGCGACAGGTGCAGTCGCCCTGGCAGTTTCTTTAGGCACAAATTCTTCAGTTGCCCGGGCTTGCTCTTGCAGAGGAGAGGAAGGCGTAGTCTCACGGGCATGAGGAGTTTTCTGGGGAGCTGAAGAACTTATGGGTGGCGCTGAGCCAAACTTGGCAGACTCACGCTTGTTCTGGTCCTCAACCACTTTTGTGGTGGCATTGATGAATCTGTCCCTGACGCCCCAACAGTGACTGGTCTGGCGCTCATATTCGTTAGACAGGTGTTGTATCTCAAATTGCAAGGACACTAGCTGCTTAGGAGATATGGAGAGCATGTTGTTCCTCAACTCCTTCTCCTTCTACTGTTGTTGTTTCTTCACCAGCTTAGCATGAGCAATCCTGTGATTTTCATTGAAGATGAAGGAAGTAGCACGTGACTAGGACCAGGAGGTAGGTCAAGGTCATCAAGTGGTGTGTCAGGCTTCTTGCACCATATATGAATAAAAGCAAGGATCTTCTTCGGATCCAGCAGCAAAGGCATTGAAGAATTCTTGGCGATGGTAGCTTGTTCCTGTTTTCTTCTGAGGAATTCTGCAAGCTCATCTTCGTCATCCATTCCATGATCATCAGCTTGAGGCACTATGGCATTGCTCTTGGGACTTGACCTAACGCCACAGCCTGTTTGTTGGAAATATGCCCTAGAGGCAATAATAAATTGGTTATTATCATATTTCCCTGTTCATGATAATCGTTTATTATCCATGCTAGAATTGTATTGATTGGAAACTCAAGTACATGTGTGGATACATAGACAACAACGTGTCCCTAGTGAGCCTCTACTAGACTAGCTCGTTGATCAAAAGATGGCTATTGTTTCCTAGTCATAGACATGAGTTGTCATTTGATAACGGGATCACATCATTAGGAGAATGATGTGACGGACAAGACCCAAACTATAAATGTAGCATATGATCGTGTCAAGTTTATTGCTATCGTTTTCT
Source organism: Thinopyrum elongatum (assembly GCA_011799875.1). Classification (NCBI taxonomy): domain Eukaryota; kingdom Viridiplantae; phylum Streptophyta; class Magnoliopsida; order Poales; family Poaceae; genus Thinopyrum; species Thinopyrum elongatum. Next base: position 298,843,051 of record CM022298.1, read on the forward strand.
GCATGTCAAGTATATGTTCCTATGACCATGAGATCATGCAACTCACTGACACCGGAGGAATACCTTGTGTGTACCAAATGTCGGAACGTAACTGGGTAACTATAAAGGTGCTCTACAGGTATCTCCGAGGGTGTCCGTTGAGTTGGCATGGATCAAGACTGGGATTTGTCACTTCGTATGATGGAAAGGTATCTCATGGCCCACTCGGTAATACAACATCACAGTAAGCTTGCAAGCAATGTGACTAATGAGTTAGCCACGGGATCTTGTATTATGGAAGGAGTAAAGAGACTTGCTGGTAACGCGGTTGAACTAGGTATGGAGATACCGACGATCGAATCTCAGGCAAGTAACATACCGATGGACAAAGGGAACTACATACGGGATTGTCTGAATCCTTGACATCGAGGTTCAATCGATAAGATCTTCGTTGAATATGTAGTAACCAATATGGGCATCCAGGTCCCGCTTTTGGTTATTGACCGCAGAGGTGTCTCGGTCATGTCTGCATAGTTCTCGAACCCGCAGGGTCTACACACTTAACGTTTGGTGACGATATAAGTACAGTTGAGTCATTATGGTGGTCACCGAAGGTTGTTCAGAGTCCCGGATGAGATCCTGGACATGACGAGGAACTCCGGAATGGTCCGGAGGTGAAGATTGATATATTGGACGAAGGGTATTGGAGTCCGGAATTGTTCCGGGGGTACCGGGTGATGACCAGCATGACCGAAAGGTGTTTCGGGGCGTCCCAGCAAGTGTTGGGGGGCCTCATGGGCCAAGGGGAGGGGGCAAACCAGCCCACTAAGGGGCTAAGCGCCCCTCTTACCCCATCCCACATGACTAGGGGAGGTGGGGCGTCTCCTGGCTTGGGAGGCAAGCCTCCACCTGGCTTTGGGGGGCAAGTCACCCTAGGATTTCCCTAGTGTAGATCCCATCTGCCCTGGCCGCCGCCCCTCTAGGGGAAACCCTAGGGGCGCCACTCCCTCCTCCCTTCTCCTATATATAGAGAGGTAGAAAGAGGGCAGCCGGACTGATACAGATCTATTCATGCCACGGCACTGCTCCTCCTCTCCCTCATAGCCATCTTCTTCTCCGTAGTGCTTAGCGAAGCTCTGCTGAGATTCTGCCACCACCACCGCCACCACGCCATCGTGCTGCCGGAGGACTCGAGCTACTACTTCACCATTGCTCGCTGGATCGAGGAGGTGAAGGCGTCATCAAGCCGTACGTGTGTTGAACGCGGAGGTGCCGTCCATTCGGCACTTGGATCGGGAGTTCGCGGGACGAATCGTGATTGGATCGCGAAGACGTTCGACTACATCAACCACGTTTCTTAACGCTTCCACTTAGCGATATACAAGGGTATGTAGATCCAATCTCTCCTCTCATAGATGGTCATCTCCTAGATTGGATCTTGGTGAGCGTAGGAATTTTTTTTGTTTCCCATGCAACGTTCCCCAACAGTGGCATCAGAGCTAGGTCTATGCATAGATGACATCACGAGTAGAACACAAAGGAGCTTGTGGGCGTTGATATTCAGATTGCTTCCTTCCTTGGTCTTTTCTTGATTCAGCGGTATTGTGGGATGAAGCAGCCCAGACCAACCTTACATGTCCACGTACATGAGACCGGTTCCATTGACAGACATGTGACTTTGTCGCATAAAGATGGCTGGCGGGTGTCTGTCTCTCCCACCTTAGTTGAATCGGATTCGACAAAGGCGGTCCTTGTAGAAGGTTAAATAGCAACTTGTAGATCACCGTTGTGGCTTTGCATAGGTAAGAATCGTTCTTGCTAGATACCCATAGCAGCCACGTAAAACACGCAACAACAATTAGAGGTCGTCTAACTTGTTTTTGTAGGGTATTTTGTGATATGATATGGCCAGAGACATGATGAAATATATTTAATGTATGAGATGATCATGTTTGTAATAGTTTATATCGACTTGCATGTCGATGCATACGGCAACCGGCAGGAGCCATAGGGTTGTCTTTAATTATTGTATGACCTGTGTGTCAATCATTAAGCGCTATGTAATGCTTTACTTTATCGCTAAGCGGTAGCAACAGTAGTAGAAGCATGGTTGGCGTGACAACCCCGATGGCGACGCGATGTTGGAGATCATGATGATGGAGATCATGGTGTCATGCCGGTGATGATGGAGATCTTGCCGGTGCTTTGGAGATGGAGATCAAAAGCACAAGTTGATGGCCATATCATGTCACTTATGATTTGCATGTGATGTTAATCCTTTTATGCATCTTATTTTTCTTAGGACGACGGTAGAATTATAAGGTGATCCCTCACTAAAATTTCAAGATAAAATTGTGTTCTCCCCAAGTGTGCACCGTTGCGAAAGTTCGTCGTTTTGAGGCACCATGTGATGATCGGATGTGATAGACTCTACATTCACATACAACGGGTGCAAGCCAGTTTTGCACATGCGGAACACTTGGGTTAAACTTGATGAGCCTAGCATGTACAGACATGGCCTCGGAACACAAGAGACCGAAAGGTCGAGCATGAGTCATATAGTAGATATGATCAACATGGAGATGTTCACCATTGAAACCACCTCATCTCATGGGATGATCAGACTTGGGTTGGTGAATTTGGATCATGCTACACTCGGACAACCGGAGGGATGTTGATTTGAGTGGGAGTTCTTAAGTAATATGATTAGTTGAACTCATTATCATGAACAATAGTCTAAGTTCCCTTTGCAAATTATGTTGTAGATCAATAGCTCGCGATGTAGCTCCCTGTTTTAATACGTTCCTAGAGAAAGACTAAGTTGAAAGATATTGTAAAAAATTATGCGGACTAGGGCCGTAGTCTGAGGATTGTCCTCACTGCTGCACAGAAGGCTCAGGTCCTTGATGCACCGCTCAGTGTGCCAACCCCTCCAGCGTCGTCTGTGGATGTTGTGAACATCTAGCAGACACGTTCTGATGACTACTTGATAGTTTAGTGCGCCATGCTTTCCGACTTAGAATCGGGGCTCCAAAGGCATTTTGAGTGCCATGGAACATATAAGATGTTCCAAGAGCTAAAATTGGTATTTCAGGCTCATGCCCGTGTTGAGAGGTATGAGACCTCTGACAAGTTCTTTGCCTACAAGATGGAGGAGAATGGCTCAGCCAGTGAGCATGTGCTCAGAATGTCTGGGTGCTACAATCGCTCGAATCAAGTGGGAGTTAATCTTCCAGATAAGATAGTGATTGACAAAGTTCTCCAGACACTATCACCAAGCTACTAGAACTTCCTGATGAACTATAACATGCAAGGGATGGAGATGATCTCGGAGCAGTTCGCGGTAGGCCGCGGAGGTAGAAATCAAGAAGCATGAAGTATTGATGGTTAACAAGACCACTGGTTTCAAGAAGGGCAAGGGCCAGAAGGGAAACTTCATGAATGGTAAGCCAGTTGCCGCTCCAGTGAAGAAACCCAAGGTTGAACCCAAGCCCAAAACTAAGTGCTTCTATTGTAAGGGGAACGATCGCTGGTAACGGAACTATCCCAAATACTTGGTAGATAAGAAGGCTGGCAACTTCAACAAAAGTACATTTGATATACGTGTTATTGATGTGTATCTTACTAGTACTCCTAGTAGCACTTGGGTATTAGATACCGGTTCAGTTGCTAACATTGGTAACTCGAAACAAAAGCTGTGGAATAAATGGAGACTGGCTAAGGGCGAGGTGACGATGTGTGTTGGAAGTGTTTGCAAGGTTGATATGATCACCATCGCACGCTCCCTCTGCCTTCGAGATTAGTGTTGAACATAGATAAAAGTTATTTGGTATCTACGTTGAGCATGAACATGATTAGATCATGTTTATTGCAATACTGTTATTCATTTAAATTAGAGAATAATGGTTATTCTGTTTACATGAATTATACCTTCTATGGTCATGCACCTAATGTGAATGGTTTATTGAATCTCGATCATAGTGATACACATGTTCATAACATTGAGGCCAAAAGATGTAGAGTTGATAATGCTAATACCACTTTCTTGTGGCGCTGCTGCTTAAGTCATATTGGTGTAAAGCGCATGAAGAAACTCCATGTTGATGGACTTTTGGTGTCACTTGATTTTGAATCACTTGACACATGTGTACCATGTCTTATGGGCAAGATGACTAAAACCCTGTTTTCCGGTACAATGGAACGAGAAAGTGACTTGTTGGAAATCATACATACTGATGTGTGCGGTCCAATGAGTGTTGACGCGCGCGGTGGATATCGTTATTTCCGCACCTTCACCGATGATATGAGTAGATATGGGTATATTTACTTAATAAAGGATAAGTCTGAAACGTTTGAAAAGTTCAAGCAATTTCAGAGTGGAGTTGAGAATCATTGTAACAAGAAGATTAAATTCCTACGATCTGATCGAGGGGGAGAATATCTGAGTTATGAGTTTGGCAATCACTTAAGACAATGTGGAATTGTTTCACAGTTGACGCCACCTGGAACACCATAGCGTAATGGTGTGTCCGAACGTCGTAATCGTACCTTATTAGATATGGTGCGTTCTATGATGTCTCTTGCCGATTTACCACTATCGTTTTGGGGTTATGCATTAGAGACAACTACATTCACTTTAAATAGGGCACCATCTAAGTCCATGGAGACGACGCCGTATGAATTGTGGTTTAGCAAGAAACCTAAGTTGTCGTTTCTTAAGGTTTGGGGCTGCGATTCTTATGTCAAAAGGCTTCAGCCGGAAAAGCTCGAACCCAAAGCGGACAAATGCGTCTTCATAAGATACCCAAAAGAGATGGTTGGGTATACCTTTTATCTCAGATCTGAGGGCAAAGTGTTTGTCACTAAGAACGGGTCCTTTCTCGAGAAAGAGTTTCTCTCGAAAGAATTGAGTGGGAGGAAGATAGAACTTCATTAGGTTGTTGAACCTTTACTTCAACCAGAGAGTAGCACAGCACAGAAAGATGTTTCTGTGGCACCCACGTCAGTTGAAGAGGAAGCTAATGATGATGATCATGAAACTTCGGATCAAGTTACTGTCGAACCTCGTAGGTCGACAAGGGTACGTACAGCTTCTGAGTGGTATGGTAACCCTGTCTTAGAGGTCATGTTGTTGGACAACGGTGAACCTACGAGCTATGGAGAAGCGATGGTGGGCCCGGATTCCAACAAATGGCTAGGAGCCATGAAATCCGAGATAGGATCCATGTATGAGAACAAAGTATGGACTTTGGTGGACTTGCCCGATGATCGGCAAGCCATTGAGAATAAATGGATCTTTAAGAATAAGATAGACGTTGATGGTAATCTCACCATTTATGAAGCTCGACTTGTCGCAAAGAAGTTTCCGACAAGTTCAAAGAGTTGACTATGATGAGACTTTCTCAGTCATAGCGATGCTAAAGTCTGTTGGAATTATGTTAGCAGTTGCTGCATTTTCATTTACGAAATCTGGCAGATGGATGTCAAAACAATGTTTCCTTGACGGTTTCCGTGAGGAAAGGTTGTATGTGATACAACCAGAAGGTTTTGTCGATCCTAAGGATGCTAAAAGGTATGCAAGCTCTAGCGATCCTTCTATGGACTGGAGCAAGCATCTCGGAGTTGGAACATATGCTTTGATGAGGTGATCAAAGCTTTTTTGGTTTATACAAAGTTTGCAAGAAACTTGTATTTACAAGAAAGTGAGTGGGAGCACTACAACATTTCTGATAAGTATATGTGGATGACATATTGTTGATCGGAAATGATGTAGAGTTTCTGGAAAGCATAAAGGGTTGTTTGAAAGTTGTTTTTCAAAGGAAGACCTGGGTAAAACTGCTTACATATTGGGCATCAAGATCTATAGAAATAGATCAAGACGCCTGATAAGACTTTCACAGAGCACATACCTTGACATGATTTTGAAGGAGTTCAAAATGGATCAGTCAAAGAAGGAGTTCTTGCCTGAGTGGTAAGGTGTGAAGTTGAGTGAGACTCAAAGCTCGACCACGGCAAAAGAAGAGAAGGGACGAAGGTCGTCCCCTATGCCTTAGCCATAGGCTCTATACGGTATGCCATGCTGTGTACCACACCTACGGCGTGCCTTGCCACGTGTCTGGCAAGGGGGTACAAAAGTGACCCAGGAGTGGATCACTGGACAGCGGTCAAAATTGTCCTTTGAGGAATAAGGAAATGTTTCTAGGTTATGGAGGTGATAAAGAGTTCGGCGTAAAGGGTTACGTCGATGCAAGCTTTAACACCTATCCGGATGACTCTGAGTAGCAAACCGAATACGTGTAGTGGAGCAACCATTTGGAATAGCTCCAAGTGGAGCGTGGTAGCAGCATCTATAATATGACATAGAGATTTGCAAAGTACATATGAATCTGAATGTTGCAGACCCATTGACTAAAACCTCTGTCACAAGCATAACATGATCAAACCCTAGAAATCATTGAGTGTTAATCACATGGTGATGTGAACTAGATTATTGACTCTAGTAAACTCTTTGGGTGTTAGTCACATTGTGACGTGAACTATGAGTGTTAATCACATGGCGATGTGAACTACATTATTGACTCTAGTGCAAGTGGGAGACTGTTGGAAATATGCCCTAGAGGCAATAATAAATTGGTTATTATCATATTTCCTTGTTCATGATAATCATTTATTATCCATGCTAGAATTGTATTGATTGGAAACTCAAGTACATGTGTGGATACATAGACAACAACGTGTCCCTAGTGAGCCTCTACTAGACTAGCTCGTTGATCAAAAGATGGCTATGGTTTCCTAGTCATAGACATGAGTTGTCATTTGATAACGGGATCACATCATTAGGAGAATGATGTGATGGACAAGACCCGAACTATAAACGTAGCATATGATCGTGTCAAGTTTATTGCTATCGTTTTCTGCATGTCAAGTATATGTTCCTATGACCATCAGATCATGCAACTCACTGACACCGGAGGAATACCTTGTGTGTACCAAACATCGCAACGTAACTGGGTGACTATAAAGGTGCTCTACAGGTATCTCCGAGGGTGTCCGTTGAGTTGGCATGGATCAAGACTGGGATTTGTTACTCCGTATGACGGAGAGGTATCTCAGGGCCCACTCGGTAATACAACATCACAGTAAGCTTGCAAGCAATGTGACTAATGAGTTAGCCACAAGATCTTGTATTACAGAACGAGTAAAGAGACTTGCCGGTAACAAGATTGAACTAGGTATGGAGATACCGACGATCGAATCTCGGGCAAGTAACATACCGATGGACAAACGGAACTACATACGGGATTGTCTGAATCCTTGACATTGAGGTTCGACCGATAAGATCTTCATAGAATACGTAGGAACCAATATGCGCATCCAGGTCCTGCTATTGGCTATTGACCGTAGAGGTGTCTCGGTCATGTCTGCATAGTTCTCGAACCCGTAGGGTATACACACTTAACGTTTGGTGACGATATAAGTATAGTTGAGTCATTATGGTGGTTACCGAAGGTTGTTCGGAGTCCCGGATGAGATCCCGGACATGACGAGGAACTCTGGAATGGTCCGGAGGTGAAGATTGATATATTGGACGAAGGGTATTGGAGTACGGAATTGTTCCGGGGGGTACCGGGTGATGACCAGCATGACCGAAAGGGGTTTCGGGGCATCCCGGCAGGTGTTGGGGGGCCTCATGGGCCAAGCGGAGGGGGCAAACCAGCCCACTAAGGGGTTGAGCACCCTTGTTACCCCGTCCCACGTGACCAGGGGAGGTGGGGTGCCTCCTGGCTTGGGAGGCAAGCCTCCACCTGGCTTGGGAGGCAAGCCTCCAACTGGCTTGGGGGGCAAGTCACCCTAGGGTTTCCGTAGAGTAGACCCCATCTGCCCTGGCCACCGCCCCCCTAGGGGAAACCCTAGGGACGCCACGCCCTCCTCCCTTCTCCTATATATAGAGAGGTAGAGAGAGGGCAGCCGGACCGATACATATCTATTTGTGCCACGGCGCTGCTCCTCCTCTCCCTCATAGCCATCTTCTTCTCCGTAGTGCTTAGCGAAGCTCTGCTGAGATTCCCCCACCACCATCGCCACCACGCCATCGTGCTGCCGGAGGACTCGAGCTACTACTTCACCATCACTCGCTGGATCGAGGAGGTGAAGGCGTCATCAAGCCGTACGTGTGTTGAACGCGGAGGTGCCGTCCGTTCGGCACTTGGATCGGGAGTTCGCGGGACAAATCGTGATTAGATCGCGAAGATGTTTGACTACATCAACCATGTTTGTTAACGCTTCGACTTAGCGATCTACAAGGGTATGTAGATCCAATCTCTCCTCTCGTAGATGGTCATCTCCTAGATTGGATCTTGGTGAGCGTAGGAATTTTTTTTGTTTCCAATGCAACATTCCCCAACACTATTGTGGCCTTTATCTTCAGCTTGGGCATAGTTGAAGAGATATGACCACTTGTTGAGGCACTTGATGCTGCTAGTGTGGCTGTTTGAAAACCTTCAGTGTGCTTGCAAGATGCAAGCACAACTGCCATTGAGGCTTTGGCAGCGGCCAATGAAGAACTTGTGGCTGGCGGAGGCGCTGAAGACTGAGATCTCTGTGGAACTGAGACCTTCGAAGATGACGGCTTTTCCACTGAGAGCTTTGGTGCTGAAGTCTTTGGCTTGTGTGCAGCCTTCTAGGGTGCACTTGTACTGGCGCTGGCACTGGCTTCAGTTGAAGCCTTTGTGGCCGTGTTGAATTCATCAATAGCCTTGGCCTTCTTCTTTAGTTTAGCTTGACGCTTGGCCCATTCGATGGGGAATTCTTCACCCCTCCTGATGCTTGTGGGGTTAGCTACCTGACCTTCAGCAAGTGGTGGCCTCTTGCATGGAGGCTTGATAGGGAATTCCTAGCACCAGCCGCAAAAACATTGTTATGTTGGTCGGAATAATATTGTTAGCGCCAGCCGCAAACAATGTTACTACTCGCATCGAAACATTGTTATTGACACCGACAAACAATGTTCCACCCATCACGGAACATTGTTATGTTCTTGGAATAACATTTTTAGCACCAGCCACGAGCATTGTTACTACTCGCCTCGAAACATTGTTATTGACACCGCCAAACACGAGGTATGAACAACAGAAGGCAGTAGTCCTGCCAGAAGCACTCCATGATTGGACTCATCTCCGCCTTCAAGATTTCAAGTCCATTGGTGAATACCGGTTGTGCCCAAACTGGGCGCTTACTTCGAAAACATTAGACCCGCTCCAGTGTCCAAAACTGGTTTCTTTGCAGGTGTAATTGAGCCAACTAGGGCTTGAGTAGATCATGAGTTACGATTATGTTTGGTGGCTTCAAAGAAAAACTGCAGCGACCTATGGTGTGATGTGGTGTGAGACTTCGAGATGGGATGGAACTGAGTTAATTAGCAACTAAGTAATCAGTTAGAACGAAGTGAGATTCATGACGGAGAGGCCAGGAATGATGGTAAGCGAAGAGGAGGAGGGACTAGGGAGATCGACTGGATCAAAGCCGTACCCGAACATGAAGCGAGGATGAGGAGGGGCTTCCCAGAGCGTCGCGTGACGGCTGCGGCTGTTATGATCACTGACTAGATAGGAGAGTAATGTTGCGAATAGATAAAATCGAAGGAGCAACAATCAAAAACTCCAACTCGTAGAAAACATTGTTTTGGAAGAAGATGTTATTTAAGATTAATTCATGAGTAAAGACACGATAGTGATCGATGAGCGTCTGAACAATGCTGAAAGGTCGGATCAGACTTGACCTCACTAGATGATGTTCAAACACGCTTGAAAACCTCTCAAACTTGTTCCTGCTGAGGTCAGACCTATTGATGTTGGCACATACATTTGATAGGGTTGGATCATAAAGAAAACTCAGACAAGAACTCCTTCTTCGACTGATCCATTTTGAACTCCATCAAAATCTTGTCAATGTATGTGCTCTGTGAAAGTTTTATCAGGCATCTTGATCTATCTCTATTGATCTTGATTTCCAATATGTAAGTAGATTTACCCAGGTCTTCCTTTGAAAAACTCCGCATGACTTCTTTTTATTTAACACGAACCTAATGAGAAGGTCGGCAGTAGGTATTTTAAACAAAATAATCAACTGATCAGCAATTTTAGTGAAATCAACTGATCAGCTAAGCATTACGTGTGTTTCTAAGCTTTTAATTCTTAAAATTAACTATTAATTAGGAGTTTGATTATATATGCTAATGTCGCTGCTCATTTTTCAGGTTATCTTTCTAGACTTTTTCTGTGAGGTGCAAAGAAAACAATCCGCTGGATTTCCTAGGATGGTAAAAATCAACGAGGAGCACTTTAAATCATATAAGTAATTTGTCGACCAGAAGTTTGGCTTGGATTGCTATCACCAAATGAACTGGTATGGCTTCTTTTTATTTACCTCGAACCTAATGACAAGGTCGGCAGTAGGTAATTTTAACAAAATAATCAACTGATCAGTAATTTCAGTGAAATTAGCATTATGAAAAATATTATATATCCGTTACACAAAAATTATTATGCTTGAAACTGAAATGGCAATCAATCAATAAAAGTGACCCACACGTTGGTTTCTAGGATTATATTCACGGTAAAAAGTTTACCCTCAAAAAGTATTGTAATTCAAGGTAAAACTACATGTTTTCTGAATGTCTTCAGGCACATCATTTAATAAATCCAAAGTTCACGAAGCAAGCATGAAGGAACTCGATGCGCTCAGTTATCAGCAGATTAGCCTACCATGCTTTGTACGTACAAATTGCTATGTGTCTACGTGTGGACGTGCCAAGGGCACACTATCGCACCTTTATGTTGACTTTGAAAGTCAATTTTCGTTGGGTTTTCTAATTCATGGTAATCTATGAACTTTGGTCAGTCATCTCCCCTTGTGATTTGCACTTAAAAAAATTTGTTGCACCTATGAAACATGTTGTTCCTAAAACTTGTTTTATTTTCTAGGACACATTTGAGGGTCTTCCCTTCAATCTTATATCGTGTATTTTTTAACCCAATTGAATTCACCTTCAAATTCATAGGAAGAGAGAGGCTCCATGTTATTTGTCATGAATCTGTAACCCTGCGTTCATATGCCCATCTGCATTTGATGTGTTGCATGCGCATCTTGCGTTGCTTGTCTGTTTCTTTGCCATGAATGGCTTCATCGGGTGTGTAGTATCCTGAGTAAATTTCCTCAGGAATCTCAAAAGCAGTTTGTTCCTCCTTCCTCATTCCTCCTTTCTATGGCTTTTTACCATGAGCCATTTTCTTCAACTGAGGTTTTTGAACTCTCGAGGACTCTGAATATGTTTGAAGGTTTTCCTCAAGCAACGTTGCAAATGAATTAATTTGATAAGAACCTAGAGATTCGTTGGCAGACATGTGTACCTGTGAACAAAGTATAGTTGCGAGGAAATTGGGAAGAGTCGCGCATGCTCTCAGATGTTTTTCAAAATAAACCAGTTGAGGAAATTGACCCTTATCGTCTTGAAGAAATTCACTAAGTGTTCTTGACTTAGGTTCCAGAGTTATACAGATTGAAGCAATTGCACGATTGAGGAATCTAACAGTTAAGCATAACTTAGTTGAAATACTCAAGACTGACCAAAAGGGAGTTCTGAAGAATTGAAAGTGAGGTAAAAACAACACTTGAAGAATTTTTTGTAGTGAGGAGATCAAACTCGATAGTAAAAATGAACTTTTAATTACCCCAAGGATGAACTCGATGAACTGGGCGATGAAATGAAGGAAACCTCCAGTTCAAATCTTCCATACCCTAACTCGGTGACAAAAGACAGCTAAGGCAGTGGTGGAGGTGAAAAAATCTGTGGCAGGTGTGAGTACGTCAATGAAGAAGTCAAGGCAGTGAAGCTTATCTTCTCCGGCGGCGATGAAATCTAGTGGCGGCGCTAGGGTTCGGGAGTGAGAGGCACATGGATGAGGGAGCAAAGTGAAATTAGGTTGACGGGGTCAAGCTTATTTATAGCCGCGGTGAAAACCGAGCGGTCCAAAGATTTTGGACGGATAAGCCCCTGGCGATTCGCATTTTGGTGACACGTGTCACACATGCAATTTTGAAGTCCATATCCACGTGTCGGAAGCGCGAGATTAAGTTGCTATGGCAACCACCATAAATGATTTGAATATTTTAAAATGTGTTCGCAATTTCTTCATTTATCAAAGACATAGTGAAGACTTTGAATGGTGTCAAGTAGAACGCACATGAAGAATTTATGAACAGAGTGGGTTGAGTTTAGCATAGAGGGGAGCGGGTCCGATCACATCGACATAAACTGAAATTGACTTGAAGAATTAGCAATACGTGGATGCTGTTTAGGACATGAAAACTCAAACATATATATATATATATATATATATATATATATATATATATATATATATATATATATATATATATATATCAGCTCAAGCAATGCAGAATAACCTCTAACGACGAAATTGAAAAGTTTGACGAAATTGCAACTGACGAAAAACTCAAATTTGAAGAATGTCAAGAAGAGGTGGTGATGTTACCCACCGTATAAGAACTATGATGACTTCAGACACCTCGTACAATTTTCGTAGGGTTCTGAGAGTCTAGTTCTTCATTAATTTCTTCACACTTAGAGGGTAAGTCTTCATTGATTGGAGAAATATGTTACTTTGTGTGTTGTGCATCAAAGTCATCAAAAATGCATAAGCATTAGGATGCGTGTCCATTTCAGAGGACATTCAAAGATTCTAGGATGTTTAGCTCAAACCGCAACATGCTAAACCATCTCTCATCCAAGGGCTTAATGAAGAAATCTGCAAGCTGGTCTTCAGGCTTCACGTGATCGATGATAATGTCTCCCTTTCAGCACATGATCATGAAGGAAATGGTGACTAATCTGAATGTGCTTCTTCCTTGAGTATTGCACTGGGTTGTGGGTGATCTTGGTAGCACTCTCATCATCACAATAGAGAGGGACTTTCTTCACGTTGATGCCATAGTCCTTGAGGGTCTGCTTCATCCATAGCAACTAAGAGCAAAAGGCACCAGCGGCAAAGTACTCAACTTCTGCTGTGGAAAGTGCAACGCTATTCTGCTTCTTTGAGGACCAACATAACAGAGATCGTCCGAGGAAATGACATGTGCCTGCTTGTGAATTGCGATCCATACAATCTCTAGCATAATCAGAATCATAAAATCTATCTGGATCAAAAGTTGAGCCCTTGGGATACCATAATCCAAGTGTAAGTGTGTGAGCTAAATATCGAAGAATTCTCTTCTCAGCCTAATGGTATGATTCCTTTGGTGCTGCTTGAAATCAGGCACACATGCAAACACTAATTATAATATCTGGCCTAGATGCACATAGGTAAAGAAGCAAACCAATGGTGGAGCGATATACCTTCTGATCAAAATCTATACCATTTTTGTCTGTGCAGAGTTGACCATTGGTAGGCATTAGAATTTTGAGGCCTTTGCAACCTTGCATGTAGAATTTCTTCAGGCAATCTTTGAGGTATTTCCCTTGAGAAATGAAGATGCCATTGGGTTGTTGACGAATTTGAAGACCAAGGAAGAATTTCAATTCTCCCATCATAGACATCTAATATTCTTCATGCATCATATATGCAAATTCTTCACAGAAATGCTTGTTAGTGCAACCAAAGAAAATATCATCAACATATATTTGGCATATGAATAGTTCACCATCATAAGATTTTGTGAAAAGAGTAGGGTCAAGTGAACCGGGTTCGAAACCTTTTTTCTTCAGGAACTCCTTCAGTTTATCGTACCAAGCCCGTGGTTCTCGCTTCAGGCCATAGAGAGCCTTGTTGAGTCTGAAGACTTTTTCAGGATGCTTTGGGTCCTCATGTGACGCCCCCGATTCAATCGTACACTAATCATACATGCAAACGTGTACGATCAAGATCAAGGACTCACGGGAAGATATCACAACACAACTCTAAAAGTAAAATAAGTTATACAAGCATCATAATACAAGCTAGGGGCCTTGAGGGCTCGAATACAAGTGCTCGATCATAGACGAGTCAGCGGAAGCAACAATATCTGAGTACAGACATAAGTTAAACAAGTTGCCATAAGATGGCTAGCACAAACTGGGATACATATCGAAAGAGGCGCAGGCCTCCTGCCTGGGATCCTCCTAAACTACTCCTGGTCGTCGTTGACAGCCTGCACGTAGTAGTAGGCACCTCCAGAGTAGTAGGGGCCGTCGTCGACGGTGGCGTCCGGCTCCTGAACTCCAACATCTGGTTGTGACAACCAGAAAGAAAAGAAAGGGGGAAAAGGGGGGAGCAAAACAACCGTGAGTACTCATCCAAAGTACTCGCAAGCAAGGAGCTACACTACATATGCATGGGTATATGTGTAAAGGGCCATATCAGTGGACTGAACTGCAGAAAGCCAGAATAAGAGGGGGGATATCTAATCCTGTCGAAGACTACGCTTCTGGCAGCCTCCATCTTGCAGCATGTAGAAGAGAGTAGATGGTAAGTTGACCAAGTAGCATCGCATAGCATAATTCCTACCCGGCGATCCTCTCCTCGTCGCCCTGTGAGAGAGCGATCACCGGGTTGTATCTGGCACTTGAAAGGGTGTGTTTTATTAAGTATCCGGTTCTAGTTGTCATAAGGTCGAGGTACAACTCCGGGTCGTCCTTTTACCGAGGGACACGGCTATTCGAATAGATAAACTTCCCTGCAGGGGTGCACCACATTACCCAACACGCTCGATCCCTCTGGCCGGGCACACTTTCCTGGGTCATACCCGGCCTCGGAAGATCAACACATCGCAGCCGTACCTAGGCCTAACAGAGAGATCAGCACACCGGTCTAAATCCTATGCGCGCAGGGGTCTGGGCCCATCGCCCATTGCACACCTGCACGTTGCGTGGGCGGCCGGTGAGCAGACCTAGCAACCTCCATTACAAAGGAAGTTGCGTTACGCGGTCCAACCCGGCGCGCGCCGCTCAGTCGCTGACGTCTAGGAGGCTTCGGCTGATACCACGACGTCGAGTACCCATAACTGTTCCCGCATGGTGGTTAGCGCGTATAGGCTCGTAGCCAGACTCAGATCAAATACCAAGATCTCGTTAAGCGTGTTAATTGATATAACCGCGGACGCCGACCAGGACCAGGCCCACCTGTCTCCTAGGTGGTCAAAACCTGCCCTGTCGCTCCGCCACAAAGTAACACTCGGGGGCCATCGGGAACCTAGGCCCACCTCTTCCTGGATGGAACCACCTGCCCCTTCAGCCCCCATCTCCGAACAGTAACATAAATATGTAATAGTATATAGTATATGTACCCGTGATCACCTCCTGAAGTGATCACGACCCAGTAGTTTAGCATGGCAGACGGACAAGAGTGTAGGGCCACTGATGTAATTCTAGCAACCTATACTAAGCATTTAGGATTGCAGGTAAGGTATCAACAGTAGTAGCAAAGACAGGCTATGCAGCAGAATAGGATTAACCGAAAGCAGTAACATGCTACACTACTCTAATGCAAGCAGTAGAGAGAAGGAATAGGCGATATCGGGTTGATCAAGGGGGGGCTTGCCTAGAAGCTGTGTCGAGAGAGAAGGGTCGTCGACGTAGTAGTCGTTCACGGCAGCGTCGTCAGTGGTCTCAGCGTCTATCGAGAGAGAAGGAGGGGGGAGGAAACAGTAAATACAAAGCAAACAATGCTACACAAAGTATGACATGACAATATGCAGTGCCGGGGTGTTCTACTGCCTAACTAAATGATTTAGTTAATTTAGGAATTTATTCAGATTTATTTAATTAAAGTTGGGCACTATTCATTTATTGAAATCGGTCTAAAAGTTCAATGTTCTTATAGCTAGAGGCATTTCACGGGAACACGGAGGGCGTATTCGGGTTCGTAACGAAATTCTGAGCAAGTTTCATGTATAAAGTATTTTCATCGGAGTTACGAATTATTTAATATGATTTTCTAAAGTTTTTATTAATTTCTGGAATTTAATTAATTATTTAAATTAACATTATCCGAAACAGTGTTATGCTGACGTTAGCATGACGTCAGCATGACATCAGCAGGCGTCCTGACATGTGGGTCCCACATGTCATAGACTGGTTAGGTTAATTAGGGTTAACTAATTAATTAACATTTAATTAAATTAATTAATTAAATTAGATTAATCTAAACAGGGTTTAATTAGTTTAACTAAATGATTAGGTTAATTAAACCAAATTAATTAGGTTAATTAATTCACTTAATTAATTAATTAATTAATTTTTATTATTTTTATTTTTTTATTATTTTTTTCTTTTTTTAAATGTTCTAGGGCGGGCCCCACGTGCCATAGGCACAGGGGCCTTAGCGGGTTAGCGGGCAGGAGGGCGCCGGGCACCGGGCGCTGGACCCGGGCGCGGGGCAGGTCCAGGCGGCGGCTGCGGCGGCCGGCGACGGCGCGCAGCGAGCAGCGGCGACAGTCGCGGGCGGTGGTAGTGGCTGCGGGAGCCCAGCGGCAGCAGTGGCCGCAGCCAGCGGCGGAGCCTACAGCGAGTGGGCACGGGAGTGGGGGGCGAGGGAGTAGAGCTCCGGTGCGGCCGTGGAGGGCGGAGGCGGCCAGCGGGCGAGCGGCAAGGCGAGCAGGGCAGGCGAGCGGGAGCGAGGCCAGGGGAGGCGCGGCGTGGGTGCAGCAGCGGGTTGCAGCGGGAGGCGGGCGCGCGCAGGGCTGGGTGGCGGCCGCGGGCGAGCGCGTGCACGAGCACGGCGAAGGGTACGGGTGAGTGGGGGGGAGGTCTAGCGCGCGGACGCGCGCCGAGGCACGGCGCGAGGGGAAGAGGTGGTCAGGGGGTTCCTCACCCTCCGCTCGTACTTGTTCGGACGGCGAGGCTCGATGTAGCGAGGCGAGGGGGAGACGGGGGCGACGTGCGGAGACGGAGTCGAGGTGGCGCGGTGGCCTCGGGCGAGTGGGGGCACTCCGGGCGACGGCGGTTGGCGAAGGGGCACCGGGATCGATCCCGATCCAGATCGGATCGGGAGGGGGGAAACAACGTGGGGAGAGGGGAAGTGGGGCGACAAGGGTTAGGGTTTGGGGGTAGTGGGGGGGTATGGGCGCGGTTGGTGGGCCGACCTGGTGGCCTTCTGGGCCGTGGCCCAGTGGGGGGGGGAGGCCTTTTCTCTTTTCTGTTTTTACCTTTTGTTTTTTTGTTTTTGTTCTATTTTTGTTTTATTATTCTTTTAATGTTTTATTTTATTTTAGTTTTACAAAACATAAAAGTTGTACCTAAATTAGTATCACTAATTATACCTCTGCTACGAAAAGTTAAACGCCCAAATAAAATAGTCTAAGATTTTATAAATAACAAAAGGCATTTATTAAATTGGTTAGGCTACTGACTTTATTCAATTCAGAGTATTTAAACATTTTATAAAAGTGTGGTTTCTCCACCATAATTACCTATGCAATATTTGGCACAACCCGAACACTTTAGTTTTAATATTGGAAAACTTTTATTGTTTGCCTTTAATTTGAAGTTGAATTCCAAGTCGGTTTTGAACTAACGCAAGATTCTCCACAGTAACCAAGGTGACGTGGCATCATTACTAGAGGGTTACTGTAGCTTAATTACCCGGGCGTCACAATTCTCCTCCACTACAAGAAATCTCGTCCCGAGATTTAAGAGGGGAAATGACGGGGAAGAGATTTGGTTACGAAATTCTAACGAGTGTCCTCGATCTTGGTTGCTCTTTTCGAAGCGATCGATCCATTACGGTGATGTCTTCATTTCTCTGCTTTAGGTCATCATGATAAAGTCATCATCCTTTCTTCGAGAACTCCATCATACTTACAAAAGAATAAAGGGGGTATTCCGGAAGAACGGACCTCTGCAAGGTTGGCTATCTGGTAGATAACATCGGGGAAGGTGGCGGAAAGTAACTCTCGAATTGAAACTTATGAAGATATCGAGAGCAAGGAAAGAAGGTACCATGAGAAGTATCGAGCGGGCAGGCAATCGTTCAATGCCTGAAACAGGGCGTGAAAGGGGTTCAAAGCAACGGGAATAAGTATTGTGTCTGATACCAGAATTGATGATCTCTCGGAAGTTGGCTCGTGAATTACATACAAGGCCACACGCGAGGAATAACTTGGGAAACTGGGGGGTGTGCAGGAGAGTCAGGTTTCGATCCTGTGGAACTGTGGGTTATGGGCCCACCATGTCAGTTAAAAGTAGAAGGAGCAGTGACATCTTGTATGGTCACGATAGCAGGGCAGGTCAGAGCATAGCCTGCCAGTTATATTGGCAACAATGTTGGTACCAAGGGCGAGGGACGAAGGGAACCATTTTCCTGCTCGTTGAAACGAGGCGGACCAATAGGCAAAGTTCTCGTCCATCGGTGGTTACCGAAATGTTATCAACATATAGTAACAGGGTCTTGCTGACAGAGTTGTACACCGAGGTGTTTGCGTAAGCAGGAAAATATTACTGCTTAGATCATATAGATCACAAGAAAGGTTAAACAAAACAATGGAAAGGAAAATATGTTTATCAGATTAAACAAAACAATGGAAAGGAAAATGTGTTTAATGTGTTTAAACACATATTTCAGGGGTATATCCTTCCAAGGGTTAAGCAGGGCATGATATACGTGACCAGATAGAAAGTAGAAAACCACTTAGGTAAAGGGAAAGGAATTTCATGACATTACCCATACAACGGTGTTTGGATAATTGAGCAGGAAACATTTAGTATTGGGCTACAAATGTTTTGTTGAAAATCGGAGTACCACATACAGGCTTCAAGATAGCATTGACATGGTCTTCAAGCAAAGGTCAGACTTTGGATACAGGAAGGATCCATCAGGAACAATTTGTAGAATAAGTCTTACGATTTCCTCATGGAAGAATGCCTAAACTTGCTAAAAAGGAAACTATAACAATAGTCCTCCAGCCAAGTGTGCTAGGCATGACATCACCTTACCGGGTCATATAAGACCAACGTTATATCTCTTGGAAATATGTTCCAACCATCATATCTGACCGAGGTTCAGATCTGATTAGTGTCGGGATACCTCAGACTCAGGATGTCTGAGAAGAAAAAGGTGCGACACAAGTTGATGAGATGACAATGTAAGATTCTCGGGAAATGAACTATAGGAGGGGGTCACGAAACAATAGTTCATCATTAAACCATGGAGAGGATGAGGAGGTGGCTGATTGACTCAGCGACAATTCATCGAGATTTCCAAAAGGATGGATTTCCACAATGATGTGAACAAGGAGATAACAATTGTCAATTCAAATGACATAAGGTTGTATGCTCGAGGAAAACATACACCATTAATCATCGGTTGAAAGGTGCATCCAAAATATGACCATAGGCAGCATGATCAATGTTAGAATGGCGATTGAATAACCAACAGTCTAAGAACGAACTATCGGTCGTTAACATTTAAAGCAATAGGGTTGCCAGAGGTACAGAATCCAAGAAGCACCGCTTGTTAGATGGTATCCTGGTTAGAATCAACACGGGGACCAAGAAAGAATGGTGACGGTGAGAAGTATCACTATGCCAAGAATTTTCAAAGAGGTGAACCAATCCTCACAACATACTCGGCATAAAGGACAGTAATACTTCAAGGTAGAATATAATGCAAACAGGATAGCAAGTTGCATCCATAACATGGACAAGCTCGCGATGAAAAGAAGTTCAGGGTGTTTGTCGATGATAACAAAAAGCATCGAGGGCAAGGAGGGTATTCCTCAACATGAACACAGTTGACATCTCGAAAGAAGTCAAAGTGTTGAAGGTGATCCGACACATTTGCCGGGAGGTTTCAAGAGGACGCAATCAAACAGCGACGGCGTCAAGCAGGGAATGACGACGTGAAAGTCATAGGAACAACAAGTAAGATGCAAGCTCAGAATCAAAGTTGCCTTTCAGAACAAGAAACATGATGTTGAAAGCTCGACGTAAGTCGTGCTCGCACTCTGAAGAATTTGTGCACCGAAGAAGGTCGAGGTAGCACAATCAAAGATAGCAAGATAAGGGTGTAGCCGATGGTCTAGGACGACATGACTGAGTTTAAATTTCCCAGTAATAATTACTAGGGGTATTTGAATTTTAGAGCGGATTTGATTTACTAAACGGTGTCCTCGGTTGACGGCAACCTAGAACCCGTAGAGTGATTACGACCGGGAAAGTTATTACTTCAACAAGTTAGTAAGATGCCGTGCAAAGGCATGATATCCTCGAGATACCACGGGGTAAAACTCGAAGGTAGAACATGATAGAAGTTGAACTGGGTCGTTGACCTGCGATAGCAGATAATTTAACCTTGTCAAAAATAGACGAAGCACTGGAATGGTTTTCTTTCAGACATATGTTAAATAAAGTTAGCATGGTCGGAACCATAGCTGCAAGGGATCCAATTCAATGACACCGAAAGAATTATTCAAATGATTAAATATTCTTCCAAGAAGCTTTCATGATAAGCTCCACATCGAGTCCATGGGCAAGAACACAAAGGTTCGGGGTCGACTCCCACTTCTTCAATGCATAACATTTCATTCACTTCTCGTCTTCGAAGAAGTTGTAGAATTGAAAAGTATCTGGTAAAACACCAGAAGAGAATATCTTGTGTAAACTTTTGGGTTCACACGGTTTAGGGAAGGTATATGTTCATCCCATAGGGCATCTTAGGAACATATAACGCATCAGGAGTAAATTGTACAAGCTCGAAAGCAGAGTATGGTTGGGAACGCAGAGGATACAATTTACCAAATGTATTATGTATCATGGAAGAATTCACAAGGCAGTTAAATATGAAGGACAATGTTGATTAATAATCCGACGAAGGATCGGATGTCCATAGCGGAGCTGATGTGAGCATCGGCACACAACTAGATGAAGAAAGAATGCAAGGGCATGGGATTATAGAACATCTGAATAATTTGATGCTTAGATAACAAAGGAAATATGAATTCCAATACGAAGGATCAGAAGCAGACGCTCTGATCAAGGATGGATAACTAGAATAGACCTAAGGGTACAATCGACGGCAAATAGATTGTTCGAGAACCAGCTCATGTTCAGAATGACGTCTGAGTTAGAAAGATAATTTTAAAAGGATCAACTAATGATCGCGTGCATTCGCACTCATGTTGAATCAATAATATCAAAATGACGGTGTCAAAGGATACTAATGAATATTGCCAGACGTATGGGAAGCATCCATAATGCAGGCAGACAAGTATTCGCAGAGCATAAGCTGCTAAGGATTTCGGAAGATCGAATAGTATTTGAATGTATCTTGCGAATCATATGAACAAAGGGGGTGGAACTGATACTCGGTAAGTGCGAGGAATTATCCGTAGGGGGTATTCATGAGGCAAGGTCTGCAAGGCAGTAAGCTCAAAGGATTGTCGGAACAATAAAGAGCAGTTCGGGGCATCTTGTAATAACAAGATCAACGGGACTGAATGTATGAATGGCAAGTGTATGTAGTTATCCATAAGTATATAACAGCGGTAGGGAATTTGCAAAGGCGGTGGACATAGGTGTCTCGGGAAATCATCGAATAGCATCTTCGGAACCTGCTGGTGAAGCAGGCGATCATCTGTAATAAGGGGCTCTCCGGGTGGATGTAATCACGAGATCCTAATGTTTGAGTTAGTAAATTCATTTTAACCCGAATAGAAGAGAGTTCAGAGTCCCAGAGTATAGACGAGGAATAAAAGATCCTAATACCACCCAATGGCGACGTGGGCCCGTAAGACACACAGCCATGTTAGTAAAAGTTTTGCAATGTCTAGACTCGACTTCGGCCAAGGAGTGTGGAAGGGGGGTTCCTATAGGCAGTCGGCTCTGATACCAACTTGTGACGCCCCCGATTCAATCGTACACTAATCATACACGCAAACGTGTACGATCAAGATCAGGGACTCACGGGAAGATATCACAACACAACTCTAAAAGTAAAATAAGTCATACAAGCATCATAATACAAGCCAGGGGCCTCGAGGGCTCGAATACAAGTGCTCGATCATAGACGAGTCAGCGGAAGCAACAATATCTGAGTACAGACATAAGTTAAACAAGTTGCCGTAAGATGGCTAGCACAAACTAGGATACATATCGAAAGAGGCGCAGGCCTCCTACCTGGGATCCTCCTAAACTACTCCTGGTCGTCGTCGACAGCCTGCACGTAGTAGTAGGCACCTCCAGAGTAGTAGGGGTCATCGTCGACGATGGCGTCTGGCTCCTGAACTCCAACATCTGATTGTGACAACCAGAAAGAAAAGAAACGGGGAAAAGGGGGGAGCAAAGCAACCGTGAGTACTCATCCAAAGTACTCGCAAGCAAGGAGCTACACTACATATGCATGGGTATATGTGTAAAGGGCCATATCAGTGGACTGAACTGCAGAAAGCCAGAATAAGAGGGGGGATATCTAATCCTGTCGAAGACTATGCTTCTGGCAGCCTCCATCTTGCAGCATGTAGAAGAGAGTAGATGGTAAGTTCACCAAGTAGCATCGCATAGGATAATTCCTATCCGGCGATCCTCTCCTCGTCGCCCTGTGAGAGAGCTATCACCGGGTTGTATCTCGCACTTGAAAGGGTGTGTTTTATTAAGTATCCGGTTCTAGTTGTCATAAGGTCGAGGTACAACTCCGGGTCGTCCTTTTACCGACGGACACGGCTATTCGAATAGATAAACTTCCCTGCAGGGGTGCACCACATTACCCAACACGCTCGATCCCTCTGGCCGGGCACACTTTCCTGGGTCATACCCGGCCTCGGAAGATCAACACGTCGCAGCCCTACCTAGGCCTAACAGAGAGGTCAGCACACCGGTCTAAATCCAATTGCGCGCAGGGGTCTGGGCCCATCGCCCATTGCACACCTGCACGTTGCATTGGCGGCCGGTGAGCAGACCTAGCAACCTCCATTACAAAGGAAGTTGCGTTACGCGGTCCAACCCGGCGCGCGCCGCTCAGTCGCTGACGTCTAGGAGGCTTCGGCTGATACCACGACGTCGAGTACCCATAACTGCTCCCGCATGGTGGTTAGCGCGTATAGGCTCGTAGCCAGACTCAGATCAAATACCAAGATCTCGTTAAGCGTGTTAATTGATATAACCACGGACGCCGACCAGGACCAGGCCCACCTGTCTCCTAGGTGCTCACAACCTGCCCTGTCGCTCCGCCACAAAGTAACACTCGAGGGCCATCGGGAACCTAGGCCCACCTCTGCCTGGATGGAACCACCTGCCCCTTCAGCCCCCATCTCCGAACAGTAAGATAAATATGTAATAGTATATAGTATATGTACCCGTGATCACCTCCCGAAGTGATCACGGCCCAGTAGTATAGCATGGCAGATGGACAAGAGTGTAGGGCCACTGATGTAATTCTAGCAACCTATACTAAGCATTTAGGATTGCAGGTAAGGTATCAACAGTAGTAGCAAAGACAGGCTATGCAGCAGAATAGGATTAACCGAAAGCAGTAACATGCTACACTACTCTAATGCAAGCAGTAGAGAGAAGGAATAGGCGATATCGGCGTTGATCAAGGGGGGGGGTGGGCTTGCCTGGAAGCTGTGTTTGAGAGAGAAGGGTCGTCGATGCAGTAGTCGTCGTCAGCGGTCTCAGCGTCTATCGAGAGAGAAGGAGGGGGGAGGAAACAGTAAATACAAAGCAAACAATGCTACACAAAGTATGACATAACAATATGCAGTGCCGGGGTGTTCTACTGCCTAACTAAATGATTTAGTTAATTTAGGAATTTATTCGGATTTATTTAATTAAAGTTGGGCACTATTCATTTATTGAAATCGGTCTAAAAGTTCAATGTTCTTATAGCTAGAGGCATCTGACGGGAACACGGAGGGCGTATTCGGGTTCGTAACGAAATTCTGAGCAAGTTTCATGTATAAAGTATTTTCATCGGAGTTACGGATTATTTAATATGATTTTCTAAAGTTTTTATTAATTTCTGGAATTTAATTAATTATTTAAATTAACATTATCCGAAACAGTGTTATGCTGACGTCAGCATGACGTCAGCATGACATCAGCAGGCGTCCTGACACGTGGGTCCCACATGTCATAGACTGGTTAGGTTAATTAGGGTTAACTAATTAATTAACATTTAATTAAATTAATTAATTAAATTAGATTAATCTAAACAGGGTTTAATTAGTTTAACTAAATGATTAGGTTAATTAAACCAAATTAATTAGGTTAATTAATTCACTTAATTAATTAATTAATTAATTTTTATTTATTTATTTTTCTTTTTTTTAAACGTTCCAGGGTGGGCCCCACGTGCCATAGGCACAGGGGCCTTAGCGGGTTAGCAGGCAGGAGGGCGACGGGCGCCTGGGCGGGCGCGGGCGCCGGGCGCTGGACCCGGGCGCGGGGCAGGTCCAGGCAGCGGCTGCGGCGGCCGGCGACGGCGCGCAGCGAGCAGCGGCGGCAGTCGCGGGCGGTGGTAGTGGCTGCGGGAGCCCAGCGGCCGCAGTGGCCGCAGCCAGTGGCGGAGCCTACAGCGAGTGGGCACGGGAGTGGGGGGCGAGGGAGCAGAGCTCCGGTGCGGCCGTGGAGGGCGGAGGCGGCCAGCGGGCGAGCGGCAAGGCGAGCAGGGCAGGCGAGCGGGAGCGAGGCCAGGGGAGGCGGGGCGCGGGTGCAGCAGCGGGTTGCAGCGGGAGGCGGGCGCCCGCGAGGCCGGGTGGCGGCCGCGGGCGAGCGCGTGCACGAGCACGGCGACGGGTATGGGGTGAGTGGGGGGGGGAGGTCGGGCGCGCGGACGCGCGCCGAGGCATGGCGTGAGGTGAATAGGTGGTCAGGGGGTTCCTCACCCTCCGCTCGTAGGTTTTCGGACGGCGAGGCTCGATGTAGCGAGGCGAGGGGGAGACGGGGGCGACGTGCGGAGACGGAGTCGAGGCGGCGCGGTGGCCTCGGGCGAGTGGGGGCACTCCGGGCGACGGCGGTTGGCGAAGGGGCGCCGGGATCGATCCCCGATCCAGATCGGATCGGGAGGGGGGAAACGACGTGGGGAGAGGGGAAGTGGGGCGACAGGGGTTAGGGTTTGGGGGTAGTGGGGGGGTATGGGCGCGGTTGGTGGGCCGGCCTGGTGGCCTTCTGGGCCGTGGCCCAGTGGGGGGGGAGGCCTTTTCTCTTCTCTGTTTTTACCTTTTGTTTTTTTGTTTTTGTTCTATTTTTGTTTATTATTCTTTTAATGTTTTATTTTATTTTAGTTTTACAAAACATAAAAGTTGTACCTAAATTAGTATCACTAATTATACCTCTGCTACGAAAAGTTAAACGCCCAAATAAAATAGTTTAAGATTTTATAAATAACAAAAGGCATTTATTAAATTGGTTTGGCTACTGGCTTTATTCAATTCAGAGTATTTAAACATTTTATAAAAGTGTGGTTTCTCCACCATAATTACCTATGCAATATTTGGCACAACCCGAACACTTTAGTTTTAATATTTGAAAACTTTTATTGTTTGCCTTTAATTTGAAGTTGAATTCCAAATCGGTTTTGAACTAACGCGAGATTCTCCACAGTAACCAAGGTGACATGGCATCATTACTAGATGGTTACTGTAGCTTAATTACCCGGGCGTCACACCTCAAAACCTGGTGGTTGAGCAACATGTACCTCTTCCTCAAGCTTACAATTGAGGAATGCACTTTTCACATCCATTTGATATAAGAGAATATCAAGATGGTTAGCATATGCAAGCAGTATACGAATAGCTTCAAGCCTAGTAATAGGTGCAAATGTTTCATCGAAATCAATACCCTCAACCTGTGTGTAGCCTTGTGCTACAAGTTCGGTCTTATACCTCACCACTTGGCCATTTTCGTCATGCTTATTGCGGTAGATCCACTTGGTGCCGATGACATTGTGCTTGCGTGGATCAGGACGCTTGACAAGCTCCCACACATTTTGGAGCTTGGATTGAATCCATTCAGGCTCTAGAAATGCTTAATCAACTTTTGTTGGCTCTGTGATAGAGACAAATGCAAAGTGCCCACAAAAGTTAGCTAAAGGTGAAGCTCTTGAGTGAGTGAGGGGACCAGGTGCATTGATCTTGTCGAGTCTCTTCTCAATCTGCACTTCATTAGCCACTCGTGAATGAGCTGGACGAGGGCCTTGTTGTTGTTGAGCATTTTGCTCAGTGTCATTTCCTTCATGATCAGCAGTTTCTTCACGATGGGAAACGATTATCTTCATCATCTATTTCTTCACTGGGCACAATTTCACCGGTGCCCATAAGCTCGATAGATTCCTCTGGAGGCATTTCATCTATCACAAGAGGCAGGTGCTCTCTTTGTGAGCTATTAATTTCATTGAATCGCACACCTACAGTTTCAACAACCTTGTTGTGGTAGGTGTTGAAGACTTTGTAGGTATGCGAGTCCTTTCCGTAACCAAGCACAAAATCCTCATGTGCTTTCGGTGCAAATTTAGAACTATGATGAGGATCTCCAATCCGACATTTAGCACCGAAGACTTTGAAATAACTCACATTGGGTTTCTTGTCAGTGAGGAGCTCATATGAAGTCTTCTTGAGGAATTTTTGAAGATATTCCCGATTGATTTTGTGGCATGCAGTATCAATTGCTTCAGGCCACCATCGACGAGAAGTCTTGTATTCATCGAGCATAGTGCGAGCCATCTCGATGAGTGTCATGTTCTTGCATTCTGTGACCCCATTCTACTGAGGGGTATATGGAGCAGACAACTCATGAGTAATACCAAGTTCATCCAGATAGTCATCAAGCCCTGTGTTCTTGAACTCGGTGCCGTTGTCGCTTCTAATGTGCTTGATCTTAAGACCATAATTCGTTATGGCATGATTGGAGAACCATCTGAAGACATCCTGTAGTTCAGTCTTGTAGGTAATGATATGCACCCAGGTGTAACAAGAATAATCATCAACTATGATGAATCCATAGAATGATGTTGCATTGGTTAGTGTGGCATAATGAGTGGGACCTAATAGATCCATGTGAAGTAATTCAAAGGGACGACTAGTGGTCATGGTTGTCTTTGTTGAGTTCTTGGATCTGGTCATCTTTCCAGACTCACAAGCACCGCAAATGTGCTCTTTGATGAATTTGACACCCTCAACGCCAATGACATGCTTCTTCTTGACAAGTGTACTCAAATTCCTCATGCCAGCATGTCCAAGTCATCGACGCCATAGCCAGCACTCTGAAGCTTTTTCCAGTAGACAAGTGGCACGCTGAGGACCTAGAGAGAAATCTACAATATACAAATCACCTCTCCTGATGCCTTCGAAGACTTTGGAGTTGTCAGATTCCATTGGCACAATGCTTCTATATTTGCCAAATATGACAATCATATTAAGATCACAAAGCATTGAGATAGACATGAGGTTATATACAAGGACTCGACAAGCATCATCTTTTCCACGTGCCGATCCTTTGAGATAGCAACCTTAGCTAGACCTAATACCTTGCTTTTTTCCTTTGTCAGCGTAGGTGATATGCTTCAGATAAGGTGAGCATCGATGAGGAGATTCCTATCACCAGTCATGTGATTTGTGCAGCCGCTATCCAGGACCCATTCAGTGGCTTTTGGTGTATCATCCTGTGGAAGCATTAGTCTGAACTACAAATTCATATACTTTAGAGTGAAGAATATGATGATCAATTTCGTTAGTGAATTTCATCAACAGAACATAACTAGCAGCATAAGGGGTGTGGGAAATGAAAGATTCATTTCATCATGATTAGCTTGCATCCCAACAAGCATATGTCAGGTCTTCATCAAATTCATCAGATATTTATTGTTGTCTGAAGACCTGTCCCTGCAAAAGAAATTAGTTCTTATTAAACACCCATATTTGAATGGGTGGCTGAGAAGCAATGTAGCACAACGCATTGATAGAGAACTTAGGCATTGACGAATATGCATTTCTCTTCACAGGGGGATTATAGTACTCAAATGAATATGTAAAGAAATTCTTTTAATATTTGTGAACATAGTGATTTGAAGAATAATGCACATATTTATCAGATCGCTGTTTGTTTCCCTGCGAAGAAACATTAGTGCGGCCATAAGTAGGTCTGCGTCCATTTGACGACTTTGATCCATGAGAAGAATTTACCCTAGGGTTTTTCTTCTTCTTTGGTGGTGTCACAATGACATTCTCCTGAAGATTTTGAAGAAGACTTTTCAGCACCCATATTTTCTTCACTTGGGGACCGTTCCTACAGTTAGTACCAACAAATCTAGCAAATACTTCACCATTCTGATTTTTGAGCAGTTTGTAATTGGAGTCAAATGATTCATCTGAAGAATGTGCAGTATCACAGTTGTAACTAGATAGAGTGGATGGATCCACTGGAGGTCCTTTTGCAGCAACCCATGTGGTTTTGGGATACTGCTCAGGTTTCCAATATGATCCATCAGCATTGAGCTTTCTCTGAAAAGCAATACCCTTTTTCCTAGGTTTCCTGTTCGGATCTGCTTTCTTAACACATCACAAAGAGTTTTGCCCTTTGAGGCTTTTGTACGTGCCTATGACATACAATTCCTTCAATCCTGCATGTTCGTCAGTAACACTTGTGGTCTCCTCAGATGAGGGGATTGACACCATACAAACATTTGAAGATATAGCAGTAACTTAAGCATTTGAACATTCAGCTGAAGAATTTGCATTTTCACGTTCAAGGCATTTTAAGCATGGTGCACCAAATTCTTCCTGAGCGGTACTGATCTATTGAGAGAGTAAGGAATCGTTCTCTTTCTGAACATCATCATGAGATGCTCTCAGTTTCTCGAGGTCTTGCTTCCTTTGAAGAAATTCATAGGACAACTTCTCGTGTTCAGCTAAGAGGGCCACATGATGACTTTCAAGTTCATCATATTTTTATTGGAGATGCTCAAGATCATCATTCAGGGTTTGAGAATGTTCCATTTCATCGTTCAATAGGTCATCGCTTTTATCTAGCAGATTTTGAATTCTCTCCATAGCAGTTTGTTGCCTAGTAGCAATGTTTGAAATTTTGGAATAGCAAGGAGTCATGTTTTGATCGGATTCACCTTCACTTGAGGAAGATGAAGGACATTGAGGTGCCTTAGTGCCTCTAGCCATGAGCCAAGTGGTTGAAGATGTTGAGGCAGATTCAGGTTCTCGTGTTTTGAGGGAATTCTTGAATTCAACAAACCAAGGATCCTCACAAGTGCGAACTCCTTCATGGACATTTGATATCCTATCCCAAATGAGTTTCGCATTGCACAGATGGCTAATGCGGATGAACTCATCTTTGGATAGATGAGAGCAGATCATGTACTTCGCCCGAGCATCTAGTTGAGTGTACTTGCGAATGTCATCAGCATTTTCCCTGTCGCACATGTCCGTTAGTCCCAGTTCAATCACGGTCCATAACTCGCTCTCCCTTGATAGGAGACGCTTCCGCATCATAGCTTTCAATTGACGATAGTTTGTGCCATCAAAGATGAGGCACGCAGTGGACCTTAATCATACCTGCAGTTGACATAACTAAAACTCTAGGTGGTTAAAACAAAATCACACAGAACAAGGGAGTACCTTGCTCCAATACCAATTGAAAGCATAGGTTTACTCCCAGAGGGGTGAATAGGAGATTTTTAGAAATTCTTCAGACTCTGATGAATTTGACGAAGATCAGAGTGATGAAATAAAAACGCGAGGGAACTAAACCATCACAGTAACAAAAAACATGCATACAAGATACATACAGGTGAAGAACATGTAATCATACAAGCATACAAGCAAGAGGAAGATGAACTGAAGAAATGAAAAACAACATGATGAAAGTCTTCGGTTCATATTCTTTAGAAGGTAGATCATGAATTCTTCAAAAGAAGAAATGCGAAAGGTAAAGGGTGAGGAATTTGAAACCAGGTAGGTTCGGTGAAGACACATCGATTTGGTAGACCAGTTCCAGTTGTTGTATCAACTGTACGTCCAGTTGAGGCAGATGAGATGAAATCAGAGGACACTTAGCCCTCACTGTGTTCCTCTTGATCCAAGGTCACTTAGACCCCTCCCAAACACTCGCGGTAAGTCTTCAAGGTAGACTTCCAAAACCTTCATGGACTTGTTCACCGGCACACCACGATTACTCTTGGGTGCTCAGAACTTGACGCCTAACCGTCTGGAAGAATGACAATCTTCAAAGGTAACATGCATCAGATCACACAGATTAATCTCTTTAGTGATGCTCAATCATTTTGGCTCTGGTTGGAGTTTTCCTCACTTAGGTTTCTATCAAAGTCGTCAGAGGATGGGTTGCTCTCAAATGACAAGTGTCAAGTTCTCTCTAGAGCAGCCAACCAGCAAGTGGTTGTGCGGGCGGCTATTTATAGCCACGGGCAACCCGACATGCATTGTCATAAATGCTCCTTCCAGACATGACTGTTGTTAGGATAAGGATCTACTCGGCAGTTGGCATGCAGTGCAACAACGGTCGTAAATTTAGCTCTCAATTTTGTCGCGGCACTCAATTTCCTCACGATAGGCACATCGCACTAGTGAAATCCTGACTCCTCGGCGTGACTAAATTCGTCAGCGACGAGATGAACTTCGTCACTGCTGCTAACAAAGTCATCACCAGTTCCAGAGATTTCCAAAGGCTTCACTCGAAGCGGCTTGTGTATGTATAGGTTTGAGCATCACTTTGGAAATGTGAACTGTGATTGACCCAGACCCCCTTTAACAGTATGGTTTTTCCTATGACTCAAAATAAGAAGAAAGAAACTATGAAAACAAAGTCTTCAAGCTTCAAAGTCTTCACATCAATTTGTTCAAAGGCCGTACCAATTTCTTCAGTTGAAGAAAATCATTTTTAGGGGTCACTTTCCATGGGTTAAACCAAATCTTTAGGAACTATAACACCTATGTACACTCACAAACACATTAGTCCCTCAACCCATTTGTCTTCAATAGTCCAAAACCACTAAGGGGGCACTTGATGCACTTACACAAAGTCATTTGTTGTGCCTGAACTAGATATTGCCATTGTTCTTGATGTGCCTTCAATGACTCCATTTGATGAAACGCCAATTGGAATTAGCCTTAAGGACTAGATAGCAAAAAAGGAGGGTGAGTTGCTTGCATTACGAGAAATATGAAAAAGTGATGCAACCACCATGGTGGATGATCATTCCTCGTTACCTCTAGATTTGTCGATATTGGACAAACCCCAAATTGCATATTCAGAAATTGATCTTGATGATACATGGGCTGATTTTCTACAGGCTCTCCACAGACCTCCTTTGCAGAGTAAATTGCAAAGTATTATAGATGATAATAGCATTGATATTGAATTTGCAAATTTGGATACTAACATTCCTAGGTAGACCCAAGATGAAGAAGAAGGTTATAGTTTCCTTGCTGCTCCATATCCTCTTTGTTCTAAAAATATTATCAAATTGCAGCTACTGATCTTTCAGGCATGCTAGCTAAGACGTGTGCATCGGTGCTCACCAACGAGCAAGTATGACTTTACATATATGATGAAGATGCACCGCAAGCGAGTGCGACTCCGACCGAGCCCTATTATGAGGTGCTCCAAACCCCGGTCGGGGTCTAGTCCCACACTCGGGGTTGATATCCCTTGGGATCCGGGTGGATGACCTTACAGAGCACTGAAGCCTAGCTATATGGCTATAAAGAAAGCACCGCCTAGGAGGTAACTTGGAAGTCTGTAGGTGTCTTTCTTAGCTTTGTGTCTTGAATCTAGTTGCATTCATGAATGCATTGGCACTTTTGCTTTATGTTAAGTAGTTGATATTGAGTTGGTTTCGTGTTGTTTTCATTGGTAAAATCTCAAGCATGTTTTTGTTGCATTCCTCCTCCTACTTTTATTGCGATTGCTATTTGCCTAACATGAGGGGGAAGCACAAAAAATTTCATGAAAATCTGCAGCTTCAGGAGAAAAGACGGTGTTCCATACGACCGCCCCGGTCGTTTGAGCGCCCGTATGAGTTCGTGGCCATGAAAGAGAAAAAGACCAGAGCAAAAGATGGCCTACCGTACGTGCACCCGCGCTCACACGAGCGGTTGTTTCACCTGGTGTCCACAACGAGCATCTCCACAGAGTGAATGATGGCATTCCGTACGACCATAATCGGTCGTTTGAGCGCCCGTATTATGGCAAAAATACCTCCAATTTACTCTTTTTTTACGTGTGAGGTCAATAGGGTATTTTCTAACCGATCATTTGCTTTGTAATCACTGTTACTTACCTCTGAAACTCTATAGCTAATAATTTTCCTTAGCAACTATGTTTTCTTTATTTCTTTTTACTAGTTGGCTATACAAACTCCGTTCATATACCGAATCGATGTTTTATTTTGTGTGTTATTTTTGCAGGGACTTGGACCTTCTGTGGTGATGTGTATGGTATGGTGCCAACCGTATAATGATCCACGCAAGCCACTAGGTCACTTCATCATGATGAACTTCACCGACAAGTGCCCGGTAATGTTTCTCAATACGGATCTTGCTCAAATAAAAGTTCCTTAGTAACGAGTTTCTCACCTTAAGTGAGGATCTCTCTTTTCACTTGGCACCTAGGAGCTGCACACTTGTGTTTTATCTTGTCTCACACATGTCACTTACAACCTAGGAGTATTCGAAGCTCCTAGCACTGGTACAGCGAGCTGCTATACAAATGGGTTTTAACCCCTTTCCACGACAAAGTTTTAAACCATCGCCTTGTTAGTGTGTGCGATAGGGGGGTCCTTCCCACAAAACCTAGAAACCGTCGGGGATAGGCCCTCTGATCACACACGTGGGGCAAAAAGAACTCGTGTGCGATCGGGCGAGCCATCGCAGACAATTATACAGGCCCAATCATTTCCGTTCGTAAGTACATCCCACACAATGAATCCAAGCCATACATTTCCGTTCGTATGTACACCCCACACAATCAATCCAAGAAATACGTTTCCATTCGTATGTACATTCCAAACGGTGAATCCTAGGCAAACGTTCCGTTCGCATGTACATCACACAAAATTTTCCCCATCAAATCATATGTGATAGCATTTCCATTCCACATGATATTAATAATTTTATCGTTTGCGTTATTGAATGCATCACACACGATGCCTAGAAGAAACTGTGTGGCATAGGCTATCCATCACACACACTTTTTATGTGGAAAACGTTTGCGCAAGGTGTCCTAACATAAACGGTTTTCTAGGGGAAGTTGTGTGTGATTGTTCATTGATCCAACATGTTTACTTCCCAGAAACTTTGTGGGTTGTTTAAGGTCATCGCCCACGGTGTTGTCTCAGTAATCGTTTGCAATAGAAACCCCCAATAAGCAGGCTAATTGGATGATTATTATTAATCCATTTATTAATCAAATTGACATTTCATATTAAGCACACAATATATTTCATTTTTGTATTACGGAACAAAGATTTCATAATTGAAATACATCAGAGTAGAACATCGTATAGCTTCATCACTCAGTTACACCATATAGGCATATAGCTAGCTACCCCATTACACAAATGCGCTAGCACCAAGTTTCACATGCAACATCTATAACCTTTGGAAATTAGCATCATACACAGTATATAGACAGATGAATCTCATCTGGAAAACTGCTGAAGCGGAAGGTGAATATTGAGCCTTCAATGATGTTGAAGGTCCTTGCAACTTTAGGCCAGTGCCTGTGCATGATTGACCATCCATCCTTCATGCTCTTGAGGAAGACTTCAATATTGTACTGTGGGTGTTGTATGAATACCTCCCTCTCCTCCTGACCATACATGTTGTTTGAGGGGTAATCATCAGTGAACTACTTTGGAAAGGCCTGAAAACAATGATATGCATAAATGTCTTCTCTAAATTTGGAAATGGCGCAAAGGAATAAAAAAGACAAGGTATAAGAGTTAGTACCATCCTGCAGTTCACTGATGTCTTCTTCATTGTGCAGACAAAGATCTTGTTGTTTTTCGTCGCTAGTTTCTTTATCCTAACAATCTTTCTGAGTTTCTTGACTTGACTGATATTCATGGACAACTCATTTCCCCATATGCAAAATGGGTCGAACAGTTGGTCAAGACCTCTGACAGCAGGACCTACATGTGCAATACCAAATTGTCAAAAAACCTAAATATTAGAATGGTGTCACCAATTGCACAATAATGTGGTATTAGACAAATGAACATGCATGTGCAAACATCGATGGTAAACCTCGGTACTTCCCATTGTTTCCCTGCAACACATCTAAGGTACTTATTGATCAGGTTAAGTGAGGGTTAGCATACTATCAATAAAATATGTTGCTGAAAAATAAACACATTGCAGGTTCAACAGATTAATTTTGAGCCACATGGAAAAGCCATTTATTCAAACCAAGCATGATTACGAACTAGGAAGTATAGCAATTGTATATGTTTCTCATGTATTTAGTACAGCCAAATTTGATTTATTCCTCACATGCATAACAATACATAATTGTACCCACAACAATTGAACATCGCATTGTAGAATTCAACCAAATAGTTAACTAAAAACCACAACAAATGAACCAAACCTTAACTGAGCACCACATTGCACAATATATAACATACTCCTAATAGAAGATCAGACAGTTAACCAAACCAAGCATGCTTAACAACTTGGAAATATAGCAATTGTATTTGTTTCTCATGTACTTAGTACAGCCAAATTTTATTTATTTCTCACATGGAAGACAATACAAAAATGCACCCACAACAATTGAACATCGCATTGCAGAATTGAACCAAACAGTTATCTAAACACCACAACAAATGAACCAAACATTAACTGAGCACCACATTGCACAATATATAACATACTAGAAGATCAGACAGTTAACCAAAGCAAGCATGCTTGACAACTTGGAAATATAGAAATTGTATTTGTTTATCATGTATTTTGTACAGCCAAATTCGATTTATTTCTCGCATGGAAGACAATACAAAATTGCACCCACAAGAATTGAACATCACATTGCAGAATTGAACCAAACAGTTAACTGAACACGACAACAAATTAATCAAACAGTTAATAAGTGACCACCACATTGCACGACATATAGAACACATATACTAGAGAATCAGATTGCATGTTAAAAGTACATAGGACAATTCACTAGAATTTGTTAAGGAAAGGCAGGAGCAGCACATGCAACAGGTAAATTGAACATGATTAACCGGCGTTACTAGATAGCTGAACATAGGTCCTTATAGTGAGCTAATAAGAAAAGCTACTCATTGTCGGAGATATCGATGATGATTGGCTCCTTGGACTTGGAAGAGGGCAAGGCCTCCACATCGTGGATGCCCTCCTCGTAGTGGTGAGTTGCCTGAGCCGCTCCAGGCACCAACCTGCTGGCTCTCGAGTTGAGGTAAGCACGGGCACACTGAGAAAACACATCGTAGTCTTCATCGAAGGCACCGACGGTGGCCTGGAGAAAACACCACGAAGTATCGTTTAAAGCAGCAAACTGCGTGGTGGCAATGGTGAGGTGCTCCTCCAAGATCAGGGGTTTGGCAGGAATGGCAGCCATCATGACCTCATCTACACGTGCGGCCGTGATTTGCTTCTCCGCTGCCAAATGCTCCTTGAGCTCCTGTCTATACCACGTGCACCATGGTTGAGGGCGGCGCTTATTTGGGGGATGGGTTGATGATTTGGCTGGAAGGTGTCATGCTGGCGGTCAGCGCATCTGGGATGCAGAAGGAGGAGGATGGGGGTCAGGTGTGGATTACCTACCTAGATCAACGAGGCCGAGCAGCGTGAAGCAGGGTCACCGGCGAGGAGGCGGCGCTGCAAGCAAGCAGTGATGGTTTGAATTCGGAAAGGAAGGTAGAAACATGAGAAATGTGGCTTTTCGTTAGGGAGAGGGGGCGGGGAGGTAGATATTTCTGCGGAAGCCGAAAATTTGGGCTTGGTGCAGTGAAAGACTGGCGCGCAAAGTGTCATCAGACACGGTCCCTTATTCAGCACTATGTATAATATGTGAACATCACAAAGCATTCATATAGCTTACCCCATGTGTGATGAGTTTGAACGTACAAATTTTGGTCCGAATTTCCCTGGTTACAGTGGTCATCCACGTCATTGAATAATTTGGGTACTCAAAAGGGCCTACAGCCCACCCACACTTCTTAATCAAGCAAGTTCAGCAATTAAATAGAGCCAGCTGACCTAAACATTACTCTAACAAATTAAAGACCGGCGTGCTAAACAAACAGTACTACTCCAACTGGCGCTCGTCGATCTACGCCACCTCCTCCATGTCCAGCTCGCGCCCAACGATCTCCTGGGGAAGGAACTCTATGGCATCCATCGCACCATACTCGGCAAGAATCTCGCCATCCGTGTCCGCCATCTCTTTGGAAAAGGCCACCACACACTGGCGTGGGTGGCCATGGTCTGGGCTTGTACGGGCTCCAACATGGCAAGGTATGCTATGAACGAACGGACGGCTACTCGAACGCTCTCGGCGATTGCCAACTCTTCGGTCATGGGTTGTCGATCATTGTCGGAGAAGCTTCATGCGATTTGTGTGGTAACAGCCAGGAGCTGGGCATGGGCGGCCTTCATCATGGCTAAGGCAACCACTGTAGAACGGACAGTTGTTGTGCCGCTCACACCAGTTGCTATCCCCGTCGGAGATGTTGCTGCCGCCACCTAAGCAACAACAGCGGCTGTTTGGGCTACCTTGGCTGCCCGGTCATAGATTGCGGCCGCACTCGTGCAGGTTGTTAGCACGCTCATGGTGGCTGCGGCCGCACTCTCACCGGAGTGGGCCGCCAAAGTTGCCCTCACGACGCGGGTCCATGTCCCCATCTTTGATCGGCGATGATTGAATAGTGAGATGATATTTGGGGAGCGAGGTAGTGTGCTTGATGCGCCAGCTATGGACTGTAGCCGACGAACCTTCTCGCGTAAGCCATATACTACTCTGACGGTGCTCCAAGATATTTTGTACAGCATCTCACACGGTCAGTGATAATAAACTGTATGTGATCTAATTGATTTTTCGTCTTGATTTGAAATACATAATGGGGTCACAGCGGCAAAGGAGGGTATTTGAATTTCTAGAACTTTTATCTGCAGTGAACATGCAACTATAGGAGTGTTGTCATATTTTTTGGAATTATTCAGGGTTCATTTGGACATTTTTATACATTAACTGAGTTTTCTAGGCATTTAAGGTGCATAATTCAAAATTAAACTACATGCACATGCTCTGGTGCACCAAAATGGGTTGTAAAATCATATATGTGTCCATGGGTGGATACTTATCTCCCATGCAAGAAATGGGAAGAATTTCAAACACCTCGGCACTGTGGCTAGCCAGCAAACATTGAGATACTTGGTTTTGAAATTCTAGTAATCCAAAACTCGTCTGAAATTCATGAAACTTGGCATGCTATCATGGAATGGCACATCATGCTCTGGTGAAAATTTTGTCCCATTTGGGGCAGGTTTTGCTATAAGCTTCTCACAAACCGGAGCTTCTCACAAGAAGCCTCATGGTTCCGGTAGGAAATGTGTCACCTTTGTGGACGAAATGATATTCGTTGCCTCTTCTTGCTTTCAATTTTTTTCTAGTGGCAACATAGACCAACAGGAGTGTCGTGTTAAAAGTTGGAATTTTTCGGGGTTCGTTTAGACATTTTTACACATTAACTGAGTTTTCTAGGAATTTTATGTGCATAATTCAAATTTGAACTACAGGCACATGCTCGAGTGCAGAAAAATGGGTTGAAAAATCAAATGTGTGCCCTTGGGTGCATGCTTAGGTCCCATGCAAGAAATGGGAATGAATTTCAAACACCTTGGCACCGTCTCTTGGCCATAAACATTGAGATACATGGTTATTAAATTCTAGTAAATCCAAAACTCGTCTGAAATTCATGAAACTTGGCATGCTATCATGGAACAGCACCAACATGCTATGGTAAAAAAATTGTCCCATTTGGGCCAGGTTTTGGTATAAGCTTCTCACAAGAAGCCTCGTGATTCCGGTAGGGAACGTGTCACCTTTGTGGACGAAATGATATTCGTTGTCTCTTCTTGCTTTCAATTTTTTTCTAGTGGCAACATAGTCCAACAGGACTGTCATGTTAAAATTTGGAATTTTTTTGGGTTTCGACATTTTTATACATTAACTGAGTTTTGTAGGCATTTTATGTCCATAATTCAAATTTGAACTACAGGCACAAGCTCAAGTGCAGAAAAATGGGTTGAAAAACCAAATGTGTGTCCTTGGGTGCATGCTTAGGTCTCACCTTTGTGGACAAAATGATATTCGTTGCCTCTTCTTGCTTTCAATTTTTTTTCTAGTGGTACCATAGACCAACAGGAGTGTCATGTTAAAATTTGGAATTTTTCTAGGTTCGTTTGGACATTTTTATACATTAACTTAGTTTTCTAGGCATTTTATGTGCATAATTCGAATTTGAACTACAGTCACAAGCTCCAGTGTAGAAAAATGGGTTGAAAAATCAAATGTGTGTCCTTGGGTGCATGCTTAGGTCCCATGCAAGAAATGGGAATGAATTTCAAACACCTCGACATCGTTACTTGCCGGCAAACGTTGAGATACTTGGTTTTTAAATTCTAGTAAATCCAAAACTCTTTTGAAATTCATGAAACTTGGAATGCTATCATGGAATGGCACCAACATGCTGTGGTAAAATATTTGTCCCATTTGGGGCAGATTTTGGTATACGCTCCACACAAACTAGAGCTTCTCATAAGAAGCCTCATGGTTCCGGTAGGGAACATGTGTCACCTTTCTGGACGAAACGACATTCGCTGCCTCTTCTCGCCTTGGATTTTTTCTAGATACAACATTGACCAACAGGAGTGTCGTGTTAAAATTTGGAATTATTCGGGGTTCGTTTGGACATTTTTATACATTCACCGTGTTTTCTAGGCATTTTATGTGCATAATTCAAATTTGAACTACATCCACATGCTCCCGTATAGCAAATTGGGTTGAAAAATCATATGTGTGTCCTTGGGTGCATGCTTAGGTCCCATGCAAGAAACATGAATGAACTTCAAACACCTCGGCGTTATGGCTCGGCCGCAAACATTGAGATACTTGGTTTTAAAATTCTAGTAAATCCAAAACTCGTCTAAAATTCATGAAACTTGGCATGCTATCATGGAATGGCACCAACATGCTGTAGTATTTTTCGTGTCCAATTTGAGAGAAGGCGCATGAAATAACAGCCAACAAAGGCATTTTGAAACAAATTGCTGCCACATTATCATCTCAAACATTTGTATAATTTAAATCGTGGGTGTTCTGCTAACCATTCACATGACGCCACGCGTCACACTTTTAATGTCTAAGAGGTGTCGTGCGAACAGCTGCTTAAGTAGACGGGAGGCGTGCCAGCGTAGTCCACTGCGCAGGCTGACTGGGAGGCATGCAAGCAGTCCTCTAGTGTGCAGGCTCACCGGGAAGTGTGCGAGCTGTACGCTGCACAGGCTCCCTGGGAAGCGAGCCCTTTGACTGCCATGGCCGTCTGCCTTGCTCCCAACCTCTCCATTAATGGCGCCTGAGCCGTTGTTTAATACGGGCGGAATTACTCTTCGCCTCCCATTCCCCTCCCGTAGACCTCCACCAACGGCATGGCGCAGAAGGATCATCTGCTACTAGTCTTCCAGTTTGTTGAACTCGACTCTGAGCCGGAGGATATAGAAAATAAGGAGGAATGGGGCCTCATGGACATGGCCCTGAATGAGCTGGCCGCGGCAGATGCTGCACCCGCGCCCGTGCCAGCGACCATCCCCGTAGCATTGACGGACTAGTCATCGAGCACTATGGCAGCGCTGGAAGCTGTGGGCGTCAGAGAGGTCTTGGCGGACCTGCTCCAGCTCGTGTACATGACAGCGCCAGTGCCCCTCCTGTGCCCGTGTGCGCCCCTGCACCCACCGCAGCGCCGGTCCTCCTGCGTTTGCCTGCACACGGTGCGCCCATGCGCGCGCCCCCTCAGCGTCATGGGACGCCACCGTTGATCGCTACCTCATAGCGCCGCGAGTCACTGTCCTCCGGTGCCTCGCCCGTCGATTGCGCGATGACAGGGTCTATGATTTCCAAGTCAAGAACATTCTGGGCTGGCTTGAAGACTTCAACAACGGCGTCCCGGAGGAC
Organism: Thinopyrum elongatum; assembly: GCA_011799875.1. NCBI lineage: Eukaryota > Viridiplantae > Streptophyta > Magnoliopsida > Poales > Poaceae > Thinopyrum > Thinopyrum elongatum. The sequence continues at coordinate 298,883,243 of CM022298.1, forward strand.
GACAACGCCGGCGCAGCATGCCGCCTCCGCCGCCGCCGCAAATAGTTTTTTTGGGTTTAATATTGTATCTCAATAGTATGAATATAAAGTCACACTGTGACTGAATGAAACCTATGGTTTGAACAAACTTGCGTTTTTTCTCTGAATGTACAAACTTATCAAAAGATTTTTTTTAAACATCAATGTTTTTTAAATTTAAAATACTCATTGCAAACGTTTTACATAGAACACCCGTATGCAAACCTAGAGCTTCCCCAGTAAGCCAAGGGAAAATTTGTTGCGCAGGATTTGTGCATCTCTTCATCGCAAACGTTTCAGATAGAACACCTGTATGCAAAGCAAGAGCTATGGTCCTTCCCCAGTAAGCCAAGGGAAAAATTTCCGCGCAGGATTTGTGCATCTCTTCATCACAAATAGTTCAGATTGAACATGGTATGCAAATCAAGAGCTATGGTTCCTTCACCACTAAGCCAAGAAAATCTGGCGCGCAGGATTTGTACATCCCTTCAGTGCAAACGATTTTTTTATGATGACGCGTGTGCAACCACGTATGGATAATTTGGTAAGATTTGCATATGTCATATTGGGTATATTGCCATTTGTCAAACTGGAAAGATTGGCATTTGTCGATCTAGTAACATTGCCCTTTGTCAACCTTGTAACACTGCCAATTGTCAAAATTTGCAGCTAAAAATCACTAGCACTACCTAATTTCGCAACTGAAAATCAGTAAGCATAGATTTCATTCATAGATTAAGCAGTTGTATTTTATACAAATAGTTCAACTCGACAGCTGAACCGACCAAACTTTTCCCCAATTGTTGCCAACCACATATTGAAATAGCTAGTTCAACTATATATACTAGCTAATTTTAAGTACGTAGTACAGTTCAACCATATCTACAGTCAGATGAACTGAACAAAATAGCCCCTAAATACTATCAACTAAGGAGGGGCTTTGTACTACTTCCAGTAGCCTCTCCTCTGCCGAGCATGCTCAGAAAGAGGCAGAGGAGGAGGAGCCTACCGACGAGCTGGACAACTGGAATCCGGTGCCTGCCGCTGCTGCACCTTTAGCGACGCTCACCTCGATGCCCTCTACCACTCTAGATGACCCCTCTCGAAGCGGCGGGACTCCTCGTAGATCTCCTCATTCCACGCCTCTGCGGTGGCGTCTGCTGCGGCCACGGCAGCGGTAACACTCTTTGCGTGCTCGACCAGACGCTCCTCCTCCTCCCGCAGGAACTCGATGTAGCACGCAAGGTCGCTGATGCACATGCGGGGCTCCACCTCCACCTCCCGCCTTCGGTTGGCGGTGGCGGAGCAGGTGATGACCCCGACGGACGATCCTGGGGTGGCGGCCATGGCGGTCGATGGTGGGGTGGCGGCCACGACGGCCACCTCCTGCCTTCGGGCTGCGATGGCGGAGCGGGTGATGGCCATGGTGGCCGACAGTGGGGTGGCGGCCATGACAGCCACCTCCCGCCTTCAGGCCGCGGTAGTGGAGCGGGCGATGGCCCTGGCTTTCAACGGTGGTGTGGCGGCCACGGCAGCAGACGGTGGGGAGGCGGCAATGGCGGCTGACAACAGCTGCCGACGGGCAGCGGCGACGGAGCGTGTGGTGGTAGTTGTGTGCACACCCAACAGGGATGACACGCACAGTACCCAACGTCGGGGACTGCGCTGCTACCATGGTGTAGTGTCCCAGCTAGACCTATCCTCTGATGATTGCAGAGTGGCTGAGCGACGACGATGGACCGGTGCCATTGGTGATTGTGGGAGAAGCAGACGAGATAAGCTATAGGGAGGGAGGGGAAAATGCGACACAGGACTCGTCGGCCATGAGGGTTTATATAGCTGGCCAGTAAGCATTGGGATTTTGGGGGATTTCGCCAAGTCGGGCGGGAAGCTTGCGTAGCTATGCGCGGGAACCTGCGCGGTTGCACGGCAACGGTCTCTATAACGATTCATTGGCGCCACTTCGAGACATCGTTTGGCCAAAAGAACATCTATGCGGTGCTCAAGCTTGCGCTCGAAGCCGTCTGTGGCAGCGGGGTGACAAGACATGCGGGAGTGTAACATCCCAAATTTTCAATTTGGAATGTTATACATAGGTCATCCATGCATATCATATTTTATTGCATTTCGTTTTGCGATCCTCGAAAATTCTAAGCAACTCAAGGACCCACGGAGAGAGTTGGGGATTTCACCGTTTTCATATTTGAATTTTCTCAAATATTGAAACAGGGATCAACTTGGTTTAACTATTTTTCTCTCCGAAAATATTTCATATTAAAAATATATGAGAGGAGATAATATGACTTCTCCAAAATAAATGGAATATTGGAGGAAAAATATTAAAATCAAATAAATATTTTATTTGGATTTTTATTGCCATTTTATTTGAATTTAGAAAAATATGCATTTTTCAAAATTGCATTAGAATCCCAAATAAATGTTTACCTTGTCCGGGAGATTTTTAGAGGACGGGGAAAATTTATTTCGGGAATTTTGGAGTCCGTTTAGTATTTCTTTTATTTTTTTTTCTGCGCGGAATTTAAAAAAAAAAATTTCCGCCGGACCGAACTGGGCCGAAGCCCAGCCGGCCCAGCAGGCCGCCGCCGCCTTCCCCGCGCAGGAGTCCGCCGCCCGCCGCCGCCCGCCGTGTCCGAGGCGGCCACTCCTCCGCCCCGTCGCCCCCTGCCCCAAGCCAACCCCCCCGCCCCCTTATATGCCGCCACGCCGCCGCCTCCCGACCCCCACCACCACCACGCCCCGCCGCCGCCTGCCTCCCCGCGACCGCCGCGCCGCCTCGCTCGCCGCGCCACCGCCGCCGCTCGCCGCGAGCCGCCCACCCCCGCCGCCGCCGCCCGCGTCGCGCCGCGCCCCCGCACCGCGCCGCCCACCGCCGCCCCCGCCCCGTCGCCAAGCCCCGCCGCCGTCCCCCGACCGCCGGAGGTAGCCGCCGCGCCGTCGGTTTTCATGAGAAAAACCGATCGGTTTTTGTTTAAACCCTAGATCTAGATTCGTTTTTTTTTTTAAATACCGGTTTATTTCTTTTTTAGATCGGTTTTCCGTCGGTTTAGTTATTTAGCGGACGTTCGTCCGTACGTTCGTTTTAACGAACGGTTTTCACCGTTTAACCGCAGACAGCGAAAGTTCGTTCGTTAGCCTGTTCGTTAGTTTTTCTTTTTCTCGGATTTTCCGCGATTATTTCGATCGGATTTCTGATCCGATTTTCGTTTTAGTATAACTTTTCGCTCGTTTGTCGGAATCAGGCGATTCAAGCGCCTAGATCTTCGTCTCGAAGCCCTCTTTCTGTTTAACCAACTAAACAAGTTTTTGCTACTGTAAAATTTGACTTTAGTCCAGATTAGTAATCGAAGCTTGTTTCTTTCGCAGTTTGAGTTTCGTTGCTCCGTTTGATTTGATTCTTTTTGCAAACCGGGTCTTCTTTGAACTTTCTGGTTAGGTCTTCTCATTTGGGTTTTACCCGTGCATCTTTGCTTGATTGCTATGTTATGCTATTGTTTGTTTGCGATAGATTCCCGGAGTGCGAAGCTGTCTACACGAGTCCCTAGGTTTTGCGGATCGTCAGCAAGCAAGTAACACATTGATCATACTTCTTCGTTACCCAGTTTTTATGCATTAGTTTCGACCCTCAAACATTGCATGACTAGGAGGTGATTAACTTGTGGGTATTGGGAAGTAGATGATGAGGTAGAACCTATTGCCTTTTTAATATCAAACCCTTGGGTGTTACTTCTACGCTATGCTTATGTTGCCTCTATGCTCGTAGACGTGGATTGGGTTTTGAGTGTATCCATGACAGATGTGAGATTTTTAATTAATGGTTCAACTTAAGGTGGCAACTTTAATACCATCTGGTGGGTGGATTGCTTGTTTGGGCACCTGGGGATATACCAGTGTTGTCCTAGGAGATCCCGGGGATATACCGTGTGATCCTCCTACGGTCCGCCACCCAGGCTCAAAGGGATCATAAGATTATTCATGCTAGAAACTTCCGTGTGCAGCCACAACTATTTGGGCTCTACATAGTTGAGTATGTTACATGACCTCTTTCAGTGGTAGGCTAGCAGATGTAGGGGAAAGTAGGTGTAACTGTCTACCCAGAGTAAAGAGTAAATGTTTCTGAAAGACGTGTGTCTCGGTCATCCGTTTCTCAAACACCATGTAGTGCGAGAAATCCAACGGAGGAGATCGAGTCTTGTGGGGAAAAGTGCACAAACCTCTGCAGAGTGGTACAAACTAAACTAAATCATGATTAGCCGTGTCCCCGGTTATGGACATCTTGAGTATCTGGTTCTTGGATCATCATATTGAATCCCATCACTCTAAATTAATTTGTTGGGATTAATAATTACTTTTAATTGGGATTGAGAGGGGGATTTACCTTCTCAATGTTCAACAACCACCATGATAGTTAAATAAAATATATTCCTTTGTTGTAGGGAAAAATTGGCTTTTCGCAAAACAGTATAACACTAGAGCTTTTCCACCAGCCAAATATGCATGTAGTATTAGCAATTATTCTGTTCATTGCTCTACTGTGTTATATTGCCAGCATATTCCATGTGCTGACCCGTTTCGGGCTGCAACGTCTCATGTTGCAGGATTCTTACGACGAGTAAGTGATACGTTAGGGTTACGATTTCTACACTCAACTTTGCCGTTGGTGTTGATGGGAATCCACAACCTTGTTGTTACTTCCGCTATATGGATTGAGGTAATAGTATTTACGTTACTTTATACATGTGATTTACCTCTGTTATAAATCCTCGAGTACTGTGTGTGTCAGCATACCGATCCAGGGATGACACTTAAGCACAGAGCCTTTGATCCATTCGGGTCGGGTCGCTACAAAGTATTGGACAACTAAGACCACTTCGGAATGAAGAGTATTTTATCGAGCATTGGTATAATTGGAACTACAACGGTTGAAGACTCGGAAGACTAGGAGAATTTGAAGGCTATGAAGAATTTCCAGATTTGTATGACCTAGTAAGGCTACTCTTATGGAATTTGTCAGACTATTGAGGCTGTCAATACCCGAGATCAAGGTGTGTCTGAGAAAGACCGGAACATGGAGCGTTAAAACTCAAAGTTTTTGTCAAGAAAACCCTAAGGCAGGAGATATCAACTATGGAATGATACCTCATGGCAATGACAAGGGCAGAAACACTGCTATCCATGATGTTATCGCCCGCTTATGCTATTGTTGCCGTGCTGAGTTAAGCATGCATTTCGTCGGAAGGATTGGATGACAAAAGGGCTAATGGAGCATCTATCAGCAAAAGATGAAGTTTAACCTTAGCTGGTGTATCGACAGGATCTGGAGTATTACATCGAGAATTTTAAGATGGACCTTCAGGAAGCCGTATTTGACAAGGAAGCATTTCGTGAAGAACTCAGGACCCAGAAGCTGAAAGTAGCCAAGCTGGAGGAGCAAAACCTCGAGATACCAGAGATTCGTCAGGAACTGAAGGTTTGTAGGACCATACCGAGTATTGGGACGTATGGGTGAAGTTGCCTACAAGTTGGAATTGCCCGAAGGACTGTCAGGAGTTCATGATGTGTTTCACGTTTCCCAGTTGAAGAAGTGCCATGCGGAGATGGCTGATATTTCTCTAAGAGATACAGTGCCCCTAGAAGCAATTCAATTGGATAGTGATCTAACCTACGAGGAGAAACCCGTCAAGATTCTCGAGTTTGCCAGCCGAGTTACACGCAACAAAGTTATCAAGTTTTGCAAAGTTCAGTGGAGTCACCATACCGAAGATGAAGCCACCTGGGAGCGCGAAGAAGACCTCCGGAAGGACCACCCGCACCTGTTTTCTAGTCAACCCGAATCTCGAGGGCGAGATTCATCTTAAGGGGGGTAGGTTTGTAACATCCCAAATTTTCAATTTGGAATGTTATACATAGGTCATCCATGCATATCATATTTTATTGCATTTCGTTTTGCGATCCTCGAAAATTCTAAGCAACTCAAGGACCCACGGAGAGAGTTGGGGATTTCACCGTTTTCATATTTGAATTTTCTCAAATATTGAAACAGGGATCAATTTGGTTTAACTATTTTTCTCTCCGAAAATATTTCATATTAAAAATATATGAGAGGAGATAATATGACTTCTCCAAAATAAATGGAATATTGGAGGAAAAATATTAAAATCAAATAAATATTTTATTTGGATTTTTATTGCCATTTTATTTGAATTTAGAAAAATATGCATTTTTCAAAATTGCATTAGAATCCCAAATAAATGTTTACCTTGTCCGGGAGATTTTTAGAGGACGGGGAAAATTTATTTCGGGAATTTTGGAGTCCGTTTAGTATTTCTTTTATTAGTTTTTCTGCGCGGAATTTTTTTTAAAAAAAAAATCCGCCGGACCGAACTGGGCCGAAGCCCAGCCGGCCCAGCAGGCCGCCGCCGCCTTCCCCGCGCAGGAGTCCGCCGCCCGCCGCCGCCGGCCGTGTCCGAGGCGGACACGCCTCCGCCCCGTCGCCCCCTGCCCCAAGCCAACCCCCCCGGCCCTTTATATGCCGCACGCCGCCGCCTCCCGACCCCCACCACCACCAGCCGCCGCCGCCGCCTGCCCTCGCCGCGCCGCCGAGCCGCCGCGCCGCCTCGCTCGCCGCGCCAGCCGCCGCCGCTCGCCGCCGAGCCGCCGCACCCCGCCGCCGCCCGCGTCGCGCCGCCCGCCGCACCGCGCCGCCGCACCGCGCGCGCCCCGCCCCGTCGCCAAGCCGCCGCCGCCGTCCCGCCGACCGCCGGAGGTAGCCGCCGCCGCCGTCGGTTTTCGTGAGAAAAACCGATCGGTTTTTGTTTAAACCCTAGATCTAGATTCGGTTTTTTTTAAATACCGGTTTATTCTTTTTTAGATCGGTTTTCCGTCGGTTTAGTTATTTAGCGGACGTTCGTCCGTACGTTCGTTTTAACGAACGGTTTTCACCGTTTAACCGCAGACAGCGAACGTTCGTTCGTTAGCCTGTTCGTTAGTTTTTCTTTTTCTCGGATTTTCCGCGATTATTTTCGATCGCGATTTCTGATCCGATTTTCGTTTTAGTATAACTTTTCGCTCGTTTGTCGGAATCAGGCGATTCAAGCGCCTAGATCTTCGTCTCGAAGCCCTCTTTCTGTTTAGCCAACTTAAACAAGTTTTTGCTACTGTAAAATTTGACTTTAGTCCAGATTAGTAATCGAAGCTTGTTTCTTTCGCAGTTTGAGTTTCGTTGCTCCGTTTGATTTGATTCTTTTTGCAAACCGGAGTTCTTCAGTTGAACTTTCTGGTTAGGTCTTCTCATTTGGGTTTTACCCGTGCATCTTCGCTTGATTGCTTATGTATGCTATTGTTTGTTTGCGATAGAATTCCCGGAGTGCGAAGCGTGCTACTACGAGTCCCTAGGTTTTGCGGATCGTCAGCAAGGCAAGTAACACATTGATCATACTTCTTCGTTACCCAGTTTTTATGCATTAGTTTCGACCCTCAAACATTGCATGACTAGGAGGTGATTAACTTGTGGGTATTGGGAAGTAGATGATGAGGTAGAACCTATTGCCTTTTTAATATCAAACCCTTGGGTGTTACTTCTACGCTATGCTTATGTTGCCATGCTATGCTCGTAGACGTGGATTGGGTTTTGAGTGTATCCATGACAGATGTGAGATTTTTAATTAATGGTTCAACTTAAGGTGGCAACTTTAATACACATCTGGGTGGATTGCTTGTTTGGGCACCTGGGGATATACCAGTGTTGTCCTAGGAGATCCCGGGGATATACCGTGTGATCCTCCTACGGTCCACCACCCAGGCTCAAAGGGATCATAAGATTATTCATGCTAGAAACTTCCGTGTGCAGCCACAAGCTATTATGGGCTCTAGCATAGTTGAGTATGTTACATGACCTCTTTCAGTGGTAGGCTAGCAGATGTAGGGGAAAGTAGGTGTAACTGTCTACCCAGAGTAAAGAGTAAATGTTTCTGAAAGACTGTGTCTCGGTCATCCGTTTCTCAAACACCATGTAGTGCGAGAAATCCAACGGAGGAGATCGAGTCTTGTGGGGAAAAGTGCACAAACCTCTGCAGAGTGTACAAACTAATCATGATTAGCCGTGTCCCCGGTTATGGACATCTTGAGTATCTGGTTCTTGGATCATCATATTGAATCCCATCACTCTAAATTAATTTGTTGGGATTAATAATTACTTTTAATTGGGATTGAGAGGGGGATTTACCTTCTCAATGTTCAACAACCACCATGATAGTTAAATAAAATATATTCCTTTGTTGCAGGGAAAAATTGGCTTTTCGCAAAACAGTATAACACTAGAGCTTTTCCACCAGCCAAATATGCATGTAGTATTAGCAATTATTCTGTTCATTGCTCTACTGTGTTATATTGCCAGCATATTCCATGTGCTGACCCGTTTCGGGCTGCAACGTCTCATGTTGCAGGATTCTTACGACGAGTAAGTGATACGTTAGGGTTACGATTTCTACACTCAACTTTGCCATTGGTGTTGATGGGAATCCACAACCTTGTTGTTACTTCCGCTATATGGATTGAGGTAATAGTATTTACGTTACTTTATACATGTGATTTACCTCTGTTATAAATCCTCGAGTACTGTGTGTGTCAGCATACCGATCCAGGGATGACACTTAAGCACAGAGACTTTGATCCATTCGGGTCGGGTCGCTACAGGGAGGAGGATGAAATGACACGTACACATATGGTTAATAAAAAATTGTTTGCGATTTAATTACCTACTACCTTCGTCCTGGTTTATAAGTCCTCTTTGTATTTTTGTGCCAAATTTGACTAGACATTTAACTATTAAAATATGAATGCATGTCACCAAACATTATATCATTGGATTCGTATTTGAACATAGTTTCCAATTATATTATTTTTTATAACATGCATCAACATTTTTTTAGTTAAATTTAAGGTCAAAATTTGGCACAGAATATAAAGTGGACTAATAAACCAGGACGAGGTAGTAGAAAATGGCCGCTCTCTATGCAGCCTTGCGAATGGTTGTTCGACCATCGTGTGATGTGGAACGCGACGTAGTATCAAAACATGTCGATGGCTCGCAACTCCCGGCCGGCATGTAGACGACCATTCCCTACATGTTCTACTGCTCTATGCGTGTGGTTGCTGGCGGTTGAGGCGGGCACCGCGCGCTCTCGTCGCGTCCTGCCATGTGTGCTCTATTCTCATGTCCCCATGGGCACGCTGCTGGTGTTGGGGACCGGTGCACAATCCCGTACGTTCGTGCTTCCAACATGAATTCGGTTGTGCCGGGCGTGGCACCATGATGCAGTTACCCACTGCAAAAACTGACATGCGAACGTGCCAAGAATCCAGGCCGCACGTCCCCCATTTATTCCCGCGGCCATTTAGCTTAATCTCTCGTTCCCCACGACACAATAACCACACCCACGACGACACATACAAAGAGGATATCCCGTGGCTCCAATAGCACTCCACTTGCTGCAATGGCGCTCCCAGCGGCTGATGACGACAACGAGTGGCAGTTCACCACGCCTCACTTAGTGGACACCCACATGAGGGGGAAGGACCTCTCAGTGGTGTACATGAACGAGCCGGCCTTGATGGAGAGCTCCATCCAAACTATGTAGCAGTTCTTGCTAAGGACAAGTACCAAGTGGTCGGCTTTGACCTCGAGTTCACCGGCTGTCGTGTCGGGCATGATAAGAAGGTTGTCGTCGCCTAGTTGTGCATGCACCATGACATTCTCGTCTACCACTACCACCTGGCCACAAGGACTTGCGAGCGTTTCGCCAGGTTTACCAACAGCCTCGACTACAGTTTCGCTACGGTGGACACCACAAACAATCTAAAGGTGCTCGAGGTTTCGGGCTTGGCATGTAGGTATCTTGTGAACATCTGTGACCTGTACAGGGTCTGGGGCAGCACGAAGAACAATTAGGACTCCCTGGTTTACCTCACCTCAGCCATCATCGACCCCTACTACATGAAGATGAAGGATGAGAGCAAGAAGGACAAGATCGCCTGGCACAGTGCCTGGGTGCATAGACTGGATGAAGAACACATCAAGTACGCAGCCAAGAATGCGTACACAAGCTACAAGATATACAGGTGGATCGTGGACATGAGGAAGTGCCTTCATCCTTCCCCAGCCGAGGGATGAGCCACAGAGCAGTTGCGGCAGCATCACAAGAAGTAGATGATTAGATGATCGTTTCTCCTAGTTTACAATGCATGTAATTGTTTATTGAGGTGTGTGCGAATGATTTGTATAGTCACTTATGTAATTGGATGTTTATTTTGGCTATATATGTTGTTCTTCTGTATATAGAGCAAATCACATCACACACGGAGTAAACTAGGGAACCTGTCCATGATGATTTCATCAATCGCTGACAATTGTATACTAGCAAACGTTTGCCCAGAACACACATGGATTATTAGCAGCAATCATCTGTGTTATTGTCGGTCTTATCACACATTTCTGATTACGGACCTATTTGCCATGTATCACACACATCTTGTTCAGTTGAACCGTTTCTGTTCTCTAGGCTTATCCCAAACAGTTCATCTGAGTGAACTATATGCCGTATATCACACACCCTGATCTGGATGACCGTTTCTATTGTGTTGCCTAATCACAAATAGTTCATCTGACTGAACTGTATGCCATATATCACACACACCCTCATCTGGCTGACCGTTTCTGTTGTTATGCTCATCGCAAATAGTTCGTATGGACCAACCGTATGCCACATATCGGACATGCAACTCTGATCTGAATCGTGTTTGATGTTTGCGCCATCACAAACAGTTCGTATCATTTTTTATGGTGTTCTTACACCATCGTTTATGATTAATGCATCGCACAGAGTTTCGTCGAAGGGTCTCTAATTGTATTGTCCCATTAGGACCATCCTGCTGTAGTGTAGACATAGTTTATCTTCTTGAGCGTGGTGCTTAGGTAGATAAACCGATCTTCTTGAGACCAATATTTTTATCACTTGTGTTTCTAATCTTTGTGGTACCAAAAAAATGAAAAGGCACAAAAGCACAAAAATATTTTTGCTTTCTTTTAGTTCTTCTCTAGCAGGCTCCATTGGAGGGCAGCCACCAGACCACAACAAGGAGAACACATGAAGCAAGGTCCATGCCTATTAGAAGAGAGGTCATATGCACCTCAACGGTAAAAGTGCCTAACCCTTTGCTATATTAAGCGTGGGGAGGTTACTCTTGCATGTGTAGCGTCTTGTGCAATGCTCTTCATCATATGGTTTCCATGCATTAGTGTGTCCCGCTATTTTGACATGCTTGCTTTGCACTTGTTTGACTTAGCTTGTGGGAATCTTGTTATCTTCTGAAAAACATTGCCTTGTTCTTTTACCAAAACCAAATAAAGGAGTCCTTTGAACTATTTCCTTTCTTTCACCTAATTACATAAGTTGGGGACTCTAGTGGTGGCTTGATTAGCGATTGAATGATTGTAGATGCTTTTTTGTTGATGAACACAGCATCTTTGGTTGATCCGGGACGTGCAACGGGGTTTATCTCCGCCACACTATCCCCTCGGGGTACTTAGCTTTTGAGTCCTATGCAACATGATACCGCGATGCAGTTGTGTAGTGTTTGAGTTCTTTATGACTATTTTTAGGCAAGTTTGAAAGCTTTTGCACTTCCGTTCATCTTTTATTGCTAGCCTCTACGATACCGTGCATTGCGCACTCTCACATTGGGACTTGGAGCAAACTTTGCAGGTACATCCAAACCCATGGAAAGACTTTCTCTTGTTCACCTATAGAGAAGACACCTCATCTTCACAAAACACCGCCATACCTACCTACATGGAATTTTCATAGCCGTTCCAAGCATATCGCCATGCACTACCATCATTTTAATTATATGACTAGAGACATGTTTTCATTTGCCTTGCATGATCATAGTATGGCTACCTTGACATTTTCATGGTTTGTCCGTTTATTGTTGTCTATGCTACATCGGACCATTGCACATACTAGTACACTGCCAGATGCATTCATCATATAAAGTTTATCTCATGGTTTTAGTTTTGAGTTATGATAAAATTCAGTTGAAGTGATTCATTATAAACGTGTGATGATCATCATTATTAGAGCATGCCCTAGTTAGGAAAAGAATGGTGGAGACTTATGAGTCCTCGAAAAAGTGAGGATGAGGTCCATGAAACTGTTCTTAAAAAAGGAATGGTGGAGACTTGAGTCCTCGAAAAAGTGGGGATGAAGTCCATGAGACTATTCTAAAAAAAGAAAAAATGAAGAAAAAATGAGAGAAAAAGAGAGAAGGGGCATGATACTATCCTTTTACCACACTTGTGCTTCAAAGTAGCACCACTTCATGCATTGTAAAGTAGAAAGTTTCATGAGCTTCATGTTTCATATTAGTGGGGAACCTATACTATAGAACTTGGCTTGTATATTCCGATGACGAGCATCCCCAAAAGCTCGAGGTCTTCATGAGCAAGCAAGTTGGATACACCCCCACTTAGTCCATAGGAGAACTTTCACATATTCATAGCTCTATGTGCATTCTAGTTGCATGGCGATCACTACTCCTTGTGTTGACATCGATCATAAGGCCTTCTCCATTGCCTAATGGTCAGTTACATTGATACATGACTTCCTTTATTTTTGACTTCTCAATACCCCAACCATTTTCTATCATTCCCTTAAGTGCGAGGCATAGGCTTGCGATTAGTGCTACATAAGTAGTTGAGTGGTTTAATAACACAGACAGACGATTTTGCTATTGTACCTGGTATGCCTCGGGTTGGTGTTTTTGAAGCGATAGCTGATGCTTGATTTCTTTTGTCTTTCATAGTTACTGTTGTGTTTCCAACATAATATTGACCCTCTCTCTAAACCTTTGGCAATGGGAATTTGGGCTCCACAAAAATATTTTCCTGTTTCTTGACCTCCATGGCAATGGAACTAAGATGATAGCTTGTATTACTCCCTTGCTAGTTAACTTTTGCATGCTTGCACAATGAACATGGATATCACTCTTGGGGTTTGGTTCAATGTATGCTTTAGAGTTGGTAGCACTGATCTTTTGGTAGTCAACCTTCTTACTCGAGGACGGGAAAGGTTTAAGCGTGGGGAGGTTGATGGCTCTATATTTTACGCATCATTAGAGCTCATTTGTTGCATGTTGTCTTCATATATCATGTCCCATTGAACCAAATACTTGTCCAATATGCATGATTATCGGTATCTACACTTTTCATTAGGAGCATTGCACATTTAGTGTTTTATTTGGTTTTTATTAGTTTTGTTTGTTTTCTTGTGTCTACAGGTGTTTTGGAGCAACCTAGGACCAAAACACGATGAAAGAATCAAGGAGGGGCTCAATACGGAGACACCCAGGGGGCAGGCTTAGCCATTTCAAAGTGCTCCAAATCAAGATCTAAGACCAGAAATGGATCGATGTTGTTCATACGAATCAAACGAGCCCAAGAACATCAAATTTCAAGTTTGTATGAACAAATGGTGGCCATTTTACCGGAGGAGAACAACATAAAAAGACAACACAAAAGACGGCGTTTCAAACGACCGCTCGCGGTCATTTCGGCGGTCATTTGACATGCAGACAGCTCTAAAAGTTGCCCTTCTAGACATGATCCTTCACCGATTTTGTCCATGTTCAATCCCATAGGATCCTTGGCTCATAAAGGAGAGATTGGGAGAGGATTAGGCTCATCTTGGGCCCTTGGATGAAGCCCATCAAGAGAGGAGGCTAGGGAGGCTCTCCATATAAGTCTCCTTCAATCCTAGCCGCAGCCATATCATCTCATTCACCAAGAACACATCCAAATACACATCCATTGCTGCTCTACACCTGAGAAGAAGGGACAACCACCAAGGGAATAAGGAGGAGGCTCCACCACCATGAGCACCGGCCTCCGGGCCAGTGCCCTCGCACCGGCGCCACCACCATGGGTGCCCCTCCCCCATCTCCATCACCTATGTGGCGGCCACCATCATCATCATCATCACCATCGTGTCGCCGCCATCACCACCATGCCTTCTCCCTTCACTGGCTTGATGCCGGCTTGTAACTTGACCCCAACCTTCTTGCATATGTTTGAGTAATTACAATAGTTCTTGAGGATATGGTTGAACCTTATGTGATTACTGATGTGATCCAATATGTTACGTTCATGATTCTTGTCAGAATCGGGGCACTGTGGACCCAAACAAGGTTCGAACTCTGGGGCATGTGCGAAGGATCCTGCCTAACTACAGCTCGCTACTCACCGCCTCACGGCTTGGCTCCGTCGAGCTCGAACGAGCGGGGACAAGAAGTGGACACATTAATTTACCCAGGTTCGGGCCACCTTGTGGTGTAAAGCCCTACTCCTGCTTTGTGGTGGATTGCCTCGCGAGGAGGATGAGTATGAACTATTACAAGTGTGAGCTGCCTCAGGAGAGCTCAATGGTGGAAGGATTGGATCCATCTCTAGGGTGGAGACCAGTCTATATTTATAGTGGCCTTGGTCCTCTTCCCTCATAGCTTAGGCGGGAAGGGATACCACAGCAGCCAATTTGAAGGGGGACATGAGTACACCCTATCCTGACTAAAGGTGGTCTTCGTGTGCAAAGCTTCTGGTCGTGATGCAGCGGTGGGCTCGGTGATGACCTCCGTCCTGCCAAGCCCGTGGTCTTGCTCTTGTTGCACTAGATTGGAAACCTTTGGGGGATTCCTCGGGAACCCGCGTACGTCCTTGCCTCCTTAGAACCAAACAGGAAACCATCCTGGACTACGCCCGCTGGCGCCCTGCTGGCCTTGGTCGTCATGGCTCACATCACCGCGCACCTCGTGAGGTGGGGTGCCTGCCTAGAGATATCCGGTCCTCGGGAGGCCACTCCTTGGGAGGCCTTGATGTAGTTCGCCTCGCAAGCCGGGGAGCCCTCGTGAGGGTCTTGCTCGTGAAGCCTTGGAGTTTGGTCGTACTGGGCCTTCGACGATGCCGCGCGCTGGGCCACAGGCAGACGGGTCTGGGTACCCCTGGTTCTAGGACTCGGACTGTAGCCCCTGGGCCCACGGCGCGCTCGGCCTGGCTTCGAGGCAAAGGAAAATAGGAGAGGGTGAAGCGACATGGGCAACCGCCTGCGGGCCAGGCTTGATGCATGGCGCGCGACGGGACGCGGATGCCCCCACTTCCCCACATCGCCTCGGCAACTGCCCAGGCTGACAAAAGCCTGGCGCGCGCCATAGGCCCATCATTACTCGAAGGTGGATGTGCGCCGGTTGGCCTTCTCTGGTCGCTTATAAGAGGACGAAGGGGCAGAGCCCCCGGCCCATCTCTATCTTCTCGCCCATTCGCCTCCAACCCTTGTCACGACAGCCACGGCACCCATAAGAAGGTTCAGCACCGCCGAAAAGGGCAAGAATCCAAAGGAGGGATCGGAGCTACCGCCGTGCCCGCAAGTCCGGCACCACGCCGATGGCGCCTCCCCGAGGACGTGGGCGCCCTCCATTGGCAGTCCGCGCCGGCTCCAACAGCCTCACGAAGAACTTCGTCCGCGGGCGGGGCCGCGGGAAGCGGCATGTCGGCGGACGCGGGGGGGGGGGGGAGGGGGGGAATGGCGTCGGCGCCCGGCCACCTCAGGCGTGGGCGCACTCCACTGATTAGGCCCGTGAGTTCGTCGTGTGGATGGAGAGCCCGCCGCGCACCTGGATCCAGCTCCCATGCTCCTTTGTGGGGGAGCTGGTGGCGGACGGCCCCGTCAGGTTATGGTTGCAGCCCGACGGCTGCTGTAGCAAAACCTCCTGGGCGGAGGTTTAAGTCACCCCCTTCGGCTTCGTGTACTTGACTCAGGGGTGGCAGTCGTTCGGCCCCCATGACCTGAAGGGGAGGCACACCCTCCACTTCAAGTTTGACAGGGCGGCGACGCTCTTCGTGAAGATCTTTGGGGAGACGGGTTGCCGCCTCGGATGATGTCCGGAGGGTGATAGCAGTGGCAGCGACGACGACCACAGCAAGAGCGGTAGCGTCCTCGGCGATGAACATGCCCTTAGTGACGGCCATGGCGCCTCCAGCGGCGATGGCACCTCCTCCGGGGGAAGCGGAAGCGACAACGACAACGACGAGCTGCCACCGCGTCAAGGTGGAGGACGACTCCAACTAGGCGTCGCGATGTCAGAGTCGGCGCCACAAGAGTTGCGGCCTCCGGGGGGCTGTTTCTTTTGTTTCTTTATTTCCTGCATAGAAACCATGAAGGGCCCCGTGGGAGCGTGTAAGGAACCGCAGCGCTTGAGCCTTTATCTTAATGCGTCCAACTTGTGTTTTAAATCATGTTGGCGTCTCTCATTTCGGATCAAGCCCCTTTTTTCCTTGCGATAGCTTATTGCTCTACGTCGCTGGGACCCAGTCCCCTGGTGAGATTCTGTCGTCACTGGTATGCTAGGTCGCGATGCTGTGTGCAAGGCAAGGAGGTGAGCGACCCGAGGTCCGGTAAGAGCTCCTGAGGCGCGATGCTCAAGAGGTCCCCCTTGACGCGCAAGCAGCTTCAAGAGACAAAAGGGGGATCTTCACCCGGACAACATCGCGAGAGTCAAGGTAAAGCGTTAATAGTAAAGCTCATGCCTGGCGCGAATAAGATGACTTAGCTTGAGATGCTCGTGGCCAGTGAGGGATTCCTGCATCATGAGGGCGCGCTTCCCTGGAGCCTTGATCCTTTGTTCGCTTCCTGTTCTGTAAGGAGCCAACACAAGTCCCATCAGGGGTGCATGAAAAGATTGGTGTCCTTTAAATTTCAAGCGATGCCTGCGCCGCTGGACTGTGCCCCTCTTCCCATATTCCCTTGTGAGGTTTACCCCTCATTTCCTTGCTCACCAAGGTGCTCTACATCCTCAGGACCCGGCCCTCGAGCGGAGCCCAGCCGCCGTTGGGATGTCAAGTCGCAATGCCTGGGACAAGGCCAGGGGGTGAGGGCCTGAGAGCCAGTAGGGGCTCCTGAGGCACGATGCTCAAGAGCCCCCCTTTTAACATGCAAGCCGCTTGCGCGAAAAGGAGTAGTTCGCCTCATGGGGGTTGCAAGGAAAGGGGCTTTGGCCGATAACCCAAGGCGGACGAAGTGATTTTACTTAGCCTTTCATGGATCAAACCGCTGCCTAACCGAGGACGAGCCTCCTGAGGTGGTTGGGTGTCGTCAACGGGTCGTTTGAACACCTGTCTCCTGAAGTTCCTACGCATTTAACAGATCGCGAAATACAGAGGGCGGCTCGTGCTGGCTGATCTACTCATGATTGTCCCGTGAGAAGATGAAGGCACTAAGGACCTGGTGAGGTGACGTGCACGGGGCTGGCCCGCGAGCCAGAGCTCAGTCACTTAGATTTATCAGCGCTGCAGGGACGGACCCAAGCACAGGCGTCGTGCCGAGCCCCCTCTCATGGGATGTTCAGGAGGAGAGCTGGCAACGTGTGAAGCCCGCGGGGTGGCGACTCCAGAAGTGATGTGACATCAAGCGCTGGGTTAATAGCCACAGTAACTCATGAAAGCATAACTGGTTGGAGGTACATGAACAAAACGATGCAACTGCAGGGGCGGACCCTTATAGCCTGAGGATAATGCAGCCTGTGGGGCGCCCTCAATTGAACAAACCAAAAAGTCACCTGGCAATGATGTTGCAGAGCCGTCGAGGTAGTCGATGAAGCGCATCACAGAGGTTCGCTCCTCATGAGCCGCACGGCTCCGGAGGCTTGAGAGGCTCGCGAGGCCCAGGGGGCTTGCGAGGGGCCTGGGCCTCTTGAGACACCACCGCCGAGCGTCGGGCCTCGTGAGACGCCATTGCGTGCTGTGCCAGGTGCTGGTATGAGGCACCAACATTTAGCAGGCCGAACGGCATGCAGACATAATTGCAGGGGAAGCCCCCGCTCCGACCGACGCGAGATGGCCAAAAGAGGTCCTGAGAGGCGGCTCGGTTGAGGCCCGGGATGTCGATGCAGACGCGCAGCCTGTCGCCCGCGTCAGGGGTGGTGGCTGCACTGGTGGGGCGTGCGGGGCGGCGCTCGCCTCATGTGGCTTGCGCTTCCTGAAGTTCCTCGATCGCCTTGGTGATGAACTCTCGTGCTCCTGGCGCCTCACGCCTCGTTCCTTGCTTGCGGGGGCGCGCGTCGAGGCACGCCTCGAAGTGGTGACCGTGCACCTCCCTCGTCACACTGTTCAGGTCAGACACTCTCAAGATGGAAGCCCCGAGCCCGTCCTGAGGGAGGCACGGGGCGCGCCTCCCTATGCGGGAGGAAGAGGTGCCCCAGCAATAGGCGCGGAGCCTGAGGCATCGCCGGCGGGTTCCTTGGACTCCGGACGGCTCTTGGGGAGGAGCTTCTTCTTCTTTGCGGGGGCAGCCTCAGGGGGTGCGACGTCACCCTCGCCATCTGAGTTCTCAACCGCCGCGGCCCCGGTAGGCATGCTCGAGGGAGCAAACCGCATCCTTCTCATCATAGGCGATGCTGATGACACCGTTGAACCCCGGCATCTTGAGGACATTGTAGCCATGGTGGCTAGACGCAATGAACTTGGCGAGTGCTAGGTATCCCAGGATGGCATTGTACGGGAGGCCGATGTGGGCCACGTCGAAGTCGATGAGCTCAGTGTGGCAGTTGTCATGCTTGTCAAGGTTACGAGAAGGCGCACCTGCCTCAGGGGAGTGGTGGAGCCATCGGTCACTCCAGAGAACGGCTTGGGGGCATGCGTTGGTCGTAAGGCACTTGAAGCGTCTCAAAGGTCTCCATGGAAAGGATGTTGAGGCCGACGCTGTCATCGATGAGTGTCTTGGTGACTAAGACGTTGCTGATGGTGGGTGTGCACAACATGGGGAGCGCGCCAGCAGTAGCCGAACACCTAAGGTGGTCCTTGGAGTCGAAGGTGATGGCGTACTGTGACCACTTGAGGGGACACGTAGCTTCAATCCTCGGGAGGGCTCATTCACCTTGCAACAGAACTCCTTGAAGATGCGGTTCGAGGTGGGTGCCTAAGCTCCGCCAAGGATACAGGCAATCGTGCGAGGCTCCTAGTAGCCCCCGGCCCCTTCGTCTTGCTGGTTGTCGTCGTCTCTCCTAGGCGCCAGCGGTAGAGGCAGAAGGCCAGCGTTGCCCTGAGGACGGGCCTCATGAGGCTGATCGCGCCAGGCACCATCGCGAGGCTAGTCATGCCAGCCGCCCTCGCGAGGTTGATCACGCCAGGCCTATCAGGGGTTGCAGTTGTCCCAGTGGCCTCCGCCGCAGCACCCTCCACGGCCGAAGCCACGGTCGCCGTAGTCGGGGCGGCAACCCAGGCGCTCGTCACGGAGCGCCCTGAGCTCCTGACAGTCATCGGTGTTGTGGTAGTGCATGTTGTGGAAGACGCAGAACGGGTGAGCGTCCTTGGGGAGTTCATCGCGATCACGACCTCGCTTCATCTCAGGCTCTGCTGCCAGCACGGTGGGGCCCTTGCGCTTCACTTCCTTGGCCTTGGGCTTCTTGGCTTTAGGGTCAATGTCTGGGTGCTTGAGGAGGGAGAGGCGGCCTTCTTCGGCCTTGCTGCACTTGTCAGCCAGATTGAATAGCTCCAATGCTGAACACAGTTCACCGTTGATGGTGAGCTCCTCGCTTATCCTGACGTGTGTGACGCCTTCTGTGAATGCGGAGATCATGGCCTCATCCGAAGCCTTCGGGATCTTGAGGCAAACTTGGGTGAAGCGCTGCATGTACTTGCGGAGGGTCTCGCCCGGCTGCTGCTTCACGCATCGCAGGTTGTTGACGGTGAGGGCACGGTCACGGGTCCCTTGAAAGTTGGCGATGAACCGCTTGTGGAGCTCATCCCAAGAGGAGACCCCTCCGGGAGGTGCATGAGCCAGGAGCGCACGCCGTCCTTGAGGGCCATGGGAAACCAGTTCGCCATGACCTTGTCGTCGCCATTTGCCGCCTCGATGCTCATCGAGTAGAGCTGGAGGAACTCTGTAGGGTCAGGGATGCCGTCGTAGCGCAGGGGCAGATCTGGCTTAAACTTGACCGGCCAGACAACGCGGTGCAGCTCACGAATGAAGGCACGGCTGCCCGCGCGAGGGCGGCATGGTCTTGACGCCCATGCGCGGCAGCCTCCAGAGCGGCCCGGTCTTGGTGTTGGCGCTGCGACATCGGGAGTGCATGCGCATTGTACTACGGCTGCTGCACGACCTGGCAGCTGGCCTCGTCCCGGGCCGGCACCGATGCTCCACGCAATGGGTCGCGTGGATGCGCGTCGCGCCTTGGGTCGACGTTAGTGCTGTGCAGAGGAGGTGGAGGCGCGCCATGAGCCACGTCGCCCGTATGTGACGGCGAGGAACGAAGTGAGTGGGAAGGCGCCAGGGCCTCACCAGCGGTGTGGACGAGCTTGGTGATGCGGCCCAGCCAGGCGTCGTAGCCTTTGTTGGCGGGGCGGTAGCGCAAGAGTTCGCGCACCATGACTAGCGTAGCCTGCGCGTTCACAGGCCCGCGATGAGTGTGGGAGGACAAGGCCGTGGCGGGAGTGAGGGAAGGTGTGGCGGTGCGGCCATCACGTCGCACGGAGGGCGGCAGCGAAGTGTCCTGCTGCAGGGTTGAAGGCGACGTTGGCTGAGGGAGAAGTGGAGCGTCGGTGGGCACCGCATCCCACCGGTGTCGTCTGGGTGACATGGGTGGCCCGGCACTCGGCGCAAACTTGACGAGCGTCTGCTATGGGAGCGGCGAAGCAAGGACGGAGTGAAGCGGGGGGAAGAACTTCAACATGCCCCCACCTGGCATGCCAAATGTCAGAATCGGGGCTCCGCGGACCCAACAAGGTTCGAACTCTGGGGCGTGTGCGAAGGATCCTGCCTAACTATAGCTCGCTGCTTAGTGCCTCACGGCTTGGCTCCATCGACCTCGAACGAGTGGGGAGAAGAAGTGGAAACAATGATTAACCCAGGTTCGGGCCACCTTGCGGTGTAAAACCCTACTCCTGCTTTGTGGTGGATTGCCTCGCGAGGAGGATGAGTATGAACTAGTACAAGTGTGAGCTACCTCAGGAGAGCTCAATGGCAGAAGGATTGGATCCATCTCTATGGTGGAGGCCAGTCTATATTTATAGTGGCCTTGGTCCTCTTCCCTCATAGCTTAGGCGGGAAGGGATACCACAGCGGCCAATTTGATGGGGGACAGGAGTACACCCTATCCTGACTAAAGGTGGTCTTCGGCTGCAAAGCTTCTGGTCATGACACGGCGGTGGGCTCGATGATGACCTCCGTCCTACCGAGCCCGTGGTCTTGGTCTTGTTGCATTGGAATGGAAACCTTTGGGGGATTCCTCGGGAACCCGCGTACGTCCTTGCCTCCTTAGAACCAAAGAGGAAACCGTCCTGGACTGCGCCCGCTGGCGCCCTGCTGCCCTTGGTCGTCATAGCTCATGTCACCGCGCGCCCCGCGAGGTGGGGTGCCTGCCTAGAGATATCCACTCCTCAGCAGGCCTTGATGTCGTTCGCCTCGTGAAACGGGGAGCCCTCGCGAGGGTCTTGCTCATGAAGCCTTGGAGTTGGGCTATACTGGACCTTCGACGATGCCGTGCGCTAGGCCGCAGGCAGACGGGTCTGGGTACCCCCGGTCCCAGGACTCCGACAATTCTAGTTAGTGTTATCATGAGTGTTGAGAGGAGGCCTCGCTCGCACAATTGTTGTATAGGTCGTAGATGAACTACTATCATTGTGAAGGGTTGGGGCATTGGGGTAATTTGAGGTGACAATAAAAGCCTTTGATTCCTCATCATCCTAATGAGTAGGGGAACAACGGAGAACCCTTAGAGAGGCCGCGTCCACGGGGTAACCCTTAACTATCATAAGTTGTAATCCTATGGGGGAGACTATGATAGTGGCCTGCATGGCGGGAAGTCTACTTTGAGAAGAACGTGTACTGTACCCGGCTCCGCCCACTTTTGCATTTGACCAGTGAATACAGGATTCGATAGTTCATATTTGTGGTAGTGATTCCGGAACCCTCAAGAACACTTTATTACTCAAGCACCGTCCTTACTACCTTAGCATCTTTTATTTATTGTTTTTACTCTCTTTGCTAGTAGCTTAGTAAACACCCTTTTTATCTAGTTTCCCTAGCAATTTATAGAATAGGCTATTTCCAAACTCCGGTTTGGATCCGTACATAGCTCATTAAGTGACAGCATCGCTGTGGGGTTTGTGGTGCCTTCCTATTTGCTCCCTGTGGGTTTGACACTCTATTTATCACACGAAAGTGCTACAACAGCCCTGTGCACTTGCATGACATCAGTCCCTCCTGTAACTCCAGACTTCCTTGGCTCAATGTCGACCTCATGGCTTGATGTGGGTTTCACTACAAAAAAATACTTCTGTGATGATACGTGTTTGTCACAGTAGGTCACGGTTTTGGTCATGCATGTACATCCATGACGATTTTATGACAGAATTAAGATAGTCATACATGTGTTGTCGTAGAAGTGTCCATGACTACTCAAATTATCATCACGGAAGTGTCCACTTCCATGACGATAAATGCCGCATCATGGAAGTGTTTTCGTCAAGGGTAACTGACACGTGCCATCCAACATAACTAGTTGCCCTTAAGTTATCGCGTCCAATTTTGGATCCGATAACCCATTAACATCCACGACCAGTGGTGATTTTCCATGTGTAAAATTCTAATTGGCTGAAGGAACCATGTGTCCGCTCTGTGTTGGGACAGATGTCATCCATCCAATGGACGAGACATTCCTATGATACATCGACACGTTGCATGGCCCAATAGAGGCCCATATAGGTTAAAAAGGCCGGCCCAGTCAAAGACATGTATGATTTACTCAGGTACTAGTGGGCTGGACCACTATCGACTTGCTTAAACATGGCCCATTTACGACCCACCGCCAGATCTAGACCGTTAATTGTTCGCTGAGTATTTGGGCCCATTACAGCCCAATGAGTTCTCGGCCTGTTAGAGGCCTGATGTAAACATCGGCCCATTTTAGCCCGGTGTATCTTTCGGCCTGGTAATGGCCCGTGCTGCCCATGGGCCATATATGGTCCGACGCGACATTTGGCCCATTAACGGGCCGTGATCACGGTGGCAACAGTTCAGCCCAACCTGACTTTGGGCATGTTAAAGGTCTGTCGTACAATTCAGCCCGTTGATGTCTCTACTAAGCTTTTGGCCTCTTAAAGGCCCATGATATCAGTGGCCAACCAAGGCCCGAGATATGTTTCGGCCTGGTAATGGCCCGTCATATAACTGGGCCAATAATGGCTCGAAGTATATTTTAGCATGTTAAAGGCCCATGGACGACTCTTGAAAATCGAGGACCAACATGCTTTTCGGCTTGCTAAAGGCCGATGGTGTCTTCTCGGCCATAACAGGCCAGCGGAATATTCAGCCTGTTAATGGCCCGAAGCTACATGGGCCCAACTAAAGGCCCACTAAACGTTGGGCCTAACAAAGGCCCATGTGAGTTCTCGGCCTGGCGCACCGTGTATATGAAGGGCCCATATGGTAGGTCCGTGCAGGCCCAAGTAACTTGCGGGCTGGCCGAATTATGGCCCGCTGAAATGCAGGCCCGTTCGAGGCGAATGTTTTGGCCCAGTTGCCTCCATCAGATTTTTGCCTTGTTTTCAGACAGCAAATGATGGCATATATAGTAACTAGGAATTAAGAACAAACCTACCCTATACAATAAAGAAATTACGGCATAGTAACTTAGAATAAACCTACATTATACAATAAAGGATTTAGGGTATATTACATCCACTGGGCATCAAAGTTCGCCACGAGTGATCATAAACCACAACCAAGAAGCATATTACTAAAACTGGGCATCACAGGTCCTGCCATTGCAGCGTAACAAAATAATACTGAACCAAGACCACTTCCAAGACAGTTCAACAAACGTTAGCCTTGCGTGGGACTTGCTACGCAAGGAGCTGAGCAAGGCAGTGAGACCGGCCTAGCATGTCGGTCATATCTTCTAGTTGTAGTTATTTAGCAATGTAGTTCTCATTGGATTTCTCTACGATCTTCCTTAGAGATTGGATTTCAAGTCGAAATTGAGTTGAAGAATACCTTTCTTCTTGAAGTTGAGACTGAAGAAGTCGAACTGATTTAGGCAGCGAATTCTGTGAGCTTGTGTGACTGCTAGTCTAGAGTAACTTGAACACTGCATCAAGACATGACTTTGGGGTTGTCTTGCTGAAGATGTTTTGCCTTCTTTCCTGCAATATATGTTGGGTTTGTCTCATAGCCTTCAGCAGACTTGTGCATGCCATTAGGCATATCACCCTAAAACAAGCAGACAGATGATAGGTTTTGTACGTATATAAACAAAGATGGTAACTGCACTATCAATTCCATCCAATTTCATATTAGAAAATAAAGAGACAGTTCAACATGTCAACGGCATAATTCAGCATTGTTCAAAATGCGGAGAGCTTCACCACACTAATGGATTACATATCAACAAAACAAGCATAGATGCAGGGCAAAAGACAATCATTGTATCTCTTTTGTTTAATGTGCATAGATGTTATTCATATGATCAGCTAGATCAGTAAGATAAAGGACGAAATGACAAGGTGCAAATGTGGGCTACTTCACCACACACTGCATTACAGATCAACAAAACAAGCATACATGCAGGGCTAAAGAAAATCATTGGATCTGTATTGAATAATGTCCATGGTATGAGTAAGGAATTTGAATTTACAACTAAAACATGGAACTTACAATTGTTGTGAGCATGCATTTTGATAGAAACAGCAAACTAAACAGTAGTTGACGATAGGGAGTATGAGCAAATTAAACAACAATTGAGGATAAAGGCTTTAGAAGGCTGACTTACAGTAACAGTAAACACCGGCTCTATAATGCCCTTCTCCATGTGAAGGGAAGAATAACTAAAGAATTTCAACATAGAAACTTCTTCATAAGCATTGCATGTACTCTACATTTTGTAGAGAGTAATTATAGATATGATAATATACTAGAAGGGATAGAGGATAATGAAGATAAGATGCAGATTGATGCTACATAATCAACTACCTATCCATGTAAGTACAAGCGTTGAATGAAAAAATGTACTGACAAGAGCAATGGGCTACACTTCTGCATTGGCATTGTCTGTGTATTCAACTTTTTGGTAAGATTAAATATAGATCTGATATTTATTAGTAAATGGTGGGCGAGGGAGATAAGATGCAGAGTAATGCTACACAATGAACCACTCACTCCTTGCCATAATATAAGAGTGTTTTGCACACTAGTGTACTGTACCAAACGCTCTTATATTATGGGACAGAGGGGGTAGTTGTTAATGTAAGTATAATGATACAAGACGTTCGGTCTTTACAAGAGGACTACAAAGCTAAACCTCTACAGAAGCATTGGCTTGATTGTAAATTTATGTAAGAGTCAGTACGGATCTTATAATGTCCACCAAATGGAGGATAAGGAGGCTAACATGTGCAGTGATGCTACATAATCAACCAGCTATGAAAGTAAGTAGGTGATACAGGGCAAGAGGTACTCACAAGAGCAATGTAGTGTGTAGTATAGTTGTGAGATTCTGTGGTCCCTTGTGAATGAATACTCTTCTGCAAACAGTTTTCATACAAGAGAGACAGTAAGGCACATGTAGAAATGTAGTTCAAATTGTGATGTGATATCATAGACAGTACCTTACGCTGCAAATGAGACCAATGTGTAACAAGATTATTCTAGTCACTGTCTACTAAATGTAGCACCGAAGACTTTCGTTTAGAGGATTGCCGTTGAAGTACGCTTGCCTCAGGTAGCAACGACACTTCATTAACGCGTGCATGAAAAGCTCTACCAAGCTTTGCTCATCTTGACTATCCAGTTTGGTCCTCGGCTATTTAAACGAATGAAATCTTTTGTCTTCTGTCAGTAGAAACATAGGCACTAATTACCATGAATAACATTAGTACATTACTTACATGTAAGTTGCAGAGGAAGATTGGAAATTATTCTTTGTTTGTGGTGTAATCTTTCCATGAAGGAAAGATGCGCAGAAAGGTCCTGAGACCAATAAAAGCTTCATCTGCTAAACTGGGGAGAAGTGGAACAGGGGTCCTATTTGCTGCATTTGGGGCTATCTCTCATTCAAAAAGGGATTTGGCAACTGGAGTTAGTGTACTCTTTGCTGGAATGGGGGTTTTGCGTCATAGAGCTGGTGCTATGTCAACTGGCATCGTCATACTGTTTGTTGCACTTGGGGTCTGCTGAGATGGGGCATCTGAGATGGCCAATGCAGTTGGGCTAAAGTATGCTAGAGTTGGGGTGGTGTTTTGTGGGTCTGGTGATATTGCCACTACACCTAATGGGCTATTTGATTTATCAGTTGTCACTACCTTTTCAAAATACTTTGTTCATGCTCCTTCACGATCTGCAATCTCCCCCTTCCTTTGACATCTGATACACAAGAACAACATTTGAATGGAGAAATATGGTATGATGACAGATGGAATATGTACTAAAAAGGATAGGCAGGGCATATTCACATAGACGATGTGTAAACTAACCAAATGCTAGTGCAACAAAGTAGAAGCAATGCAAAGCATCATTTACAAGATATGTCCGACAAATATAACCTTGCAAAGTTAGAGCAAGCACCTTAATGGGTGAATAAGATAGGGCATCTCTCTGACTCCTCCATTAGGGAGCTACATTGACTTAGGTTTCCCTCTAGCTCAGAATCATTATTAGGATCATATTCTAAACATGAATCTGTAGGTGGAGAGCATGTGCATTGCATTGCATCCAGACTGGATCTCAGTCCCTTAATGCCAAGTTTGGTAGCCATGGCATTGTTCTGCTTTATTCTGCTCACGCGCCCAAGCTTATAATCATTATGATGATGTTCAGTATCTGAGATTCATGAAAACATAAAAAAATAGTCAGATTATCTATGGAATGCATTGCGGATTCTACTCCAATAGTGTCTCCCTACAAACCCATGTGTATACAAAGTTCATCACCCAACCGTGCTGACCAGACCACACATGGAAATTCAAACCTCTTATATCTCTATAAGGGGCGGGCACACATTTCAAAACTGAAGTGGGAACATTAGCATCATATCAAATTCGTATTTGAACAAATAAACTTTGGAACTATGAGTGACATAATGTTTAGCTTCAACGGTGGACTGCTGGTAGTGCGACACAAAGCAAGTAGGTAGATTGTATTCCATGTAAAAGATAGTAGTCTATGTAAAATGTGGATATAAAACGTTTCTTTCTGTTGGGGATATAACCCCGAGGTGTGACCCGTCTAGGAGGGGCCGGGTTACACCGTTGGCACTCAATGAAGAAAGCCCAAATAAGCCCAAGAAAATCGAAGACGGCGGTTCAAGAGACGGGCCTGGTGGTGGCCCAAGACCCGGACGTGTGAGCCACCATATAGTGACTTGCGTGGCAAGGCAAGGTGACTTAGAAACCAAGCTGGTCACGTTGTGTGATCCGGCTCGGACTCTTGTAAGCCTCGGGACTCGACCTGTGTATATAAAGGCGAGACCCGGCGGCGGGTTAACTCAAGAAACAACTGATTGATAGCTAGGTCAAGCATGATCGCTCCCTTGTAATCGATACTCAAGCAATACAAATAGAAGCAGGACGTAGGCTTTTACCTCATTGTGAGGGGCCGAACCTGGGTAAACCTCTATGTCCTTTGTCCCGTTCAACCCCTTCGAGCTAACCTATGTTGCGATGGATCCACACCTAAGTCCTTTCACAAGGGCATCTGCCGTGTTAAAACCACGATAGTTGGCGCCCATCGTGGGGCCAAAGCACGATGGTTTTGAGTTCTTGAAGGGCAACTTCTCAGGGATCGAAGGATATGCCATGGGCCGAATGATTAAGAGTCGCCGCGGCAAGATCTATATCGACGATGCTGGCTGGGGCCCCGAGGCTGTCTCAATCGAGTACGGGTACCGGGTCCCCTTTGGTGGAATTCACGTCTTCATCGGCAAGATCGGCAAGTCAGAGCCTGAGCCGGACGCCTGCACCAACATCATTGAGACGGCTCAGCACGCGTGACCCGCCAGGGTTCAACCTGGCCGGAAGCTCGTCTTTGTTGGCTTTGTTCATGGGGCGTATTTTGCGGAAGGTTCTGAATCTGGAGGAGAGACGGCCATCTATTCAGGTGATGAGTCCTCGACTGGAGAGACGGAATTGATCTATCAGCTTCAAGACGGCGGGCTTGGGGGCTATTCCGATGGTGACAGTATTACGGACCCTTATGAGCCGCCGAGCAGGGCTGCTATTTTTATGGCTGGTACGCAACTGGTTCTGAACTTGTCAACAGCTGCTGGTATGACATCCGGATCAACTGTTGCTGCGACAGCTGGAGCGAGCGGTTCAGCTCGGCCGCCGGCTCATGTCTTATCTGAGCTCTTGGGCACTTTGATGAGACTGTTAGCCACAGAGGTGACTCTGGCAAATCAAGCACAGCATAATGCAGAAGTTGCAAAGGTGCGAGCTGAGGTGGCTATGTCCCAGGAGGATCTTAATGCGGAGAATAACAGGATGGCGACGGAGCGAGCTGCGATGGATGCCGAGTCACATCGGATAAAAGCAGAAGCTTTTCGTCTAAGTCTGGATCAGAATGCGTCCAATGTTGTCCTTCGAAGGAGGCACCAGAGCCGCTTACCTTCACAGTTCAAGGGACAGAATCTTTTTAATACACCCGGAGCAGGAACGAGTAACCCGCCCGTCGTAACCCGGGCTGCTGAGGCACCAGGGACTGGAGCGGCAACCCAGCCTCATGTGCCAGACCCGCCTCGTAGGGATCTGACCCCACCTCAACGGGTTCCAACACCCTCTGGCCATTATTCTAACCCGGTGGATAACATGATAGCAGCGGCTACACGACTGGTGGCTATCCCGATCGGAGGCGAGTCTCCAGCTGTGATAGAGACCCGGAACGCGGTGGAGCTTCTTCAGACGGCTGTGGCACAATAGGCGGCTTATTCATATAGTCGCGAGCGTGTTCACACAACCCCCCACCCAAGTCGAAGCTACAGCCGGCGCATTGAGTCGCCGGCGATTTCCAGCAGTGAGCGGCATCGTAACCCGCCTCATAATGATGACCCGCCCCATGGACATAACCTGCCCGTGATGATAATAATGCCCAGACCCTTGTGGATCAGGCTAGAGCCCATCGTGAGGCAGAATTGGTTGCTCAATTGGGGGCTCATCAGCAATTTCCAATAAACCCTTCGGCATCTGTTGAGGCTGGGATGACTTCCAGGACAGTTGGTGTGCCGTGTCTAGTACCAGCTCTGCGCAATGAATGTTTGCCCAAGGATTTTAGGGGCCCTTGTAAGGTGCCTAACTATACAGCTGATCTTCCTCCGGAGGCTTGGATTGAGAGCTACGAGCTAGCTATGGAGATGCTAGACGTTAATGATTCTGTATGTGCCAAGTATTTCACCATGATGTTGGATGGACCGGCTCGTACATGGTTGAAAGGATTACCCGCCAATTCCATCAATTCATGGGCCGAGTTGAAGGCGCGCTTCATTTAGAACTTCAAGGGGACATGTAAGCAACCTCTAACGATTATTGATCTGGATAACTGTGTGCAGTGGGAGGATGAGTCGGCTCACCATTGGGTTCGTCGGGTCTCAGCTATTATCCATTCATCAGAGAGCATTGTGGCAGGTTCAACTGTTCTGGTCTTGGAGAAGAATTGTCATTTTACCCCTCTTAAGCAGAAGCTTGGGCGGCTTAAGCGTCATTGCAAGGATATGGGAGAGCTCATGGCGGCTCTCATCAAGTATGCCGACTCTGATACTACCAAAGATCCTGGATCGGATGATGAAAAATCCAATAAGGGAAAGAAGAGTGGTAATGGTAAGGGTCAGCAGCAGAACATGACAGGGCATAATGGTCACAACCAGGGTAACGGTGGTAAGCGCAGACAACCTAATGGCGGGTCAAACCTGGTAGCTAACACCAACACTGGATATAAAACCCAGCGCCGTAATGGTAGTGGTAAGCAGGCCTATGGAGGGCCAAAATTTAATATTGAGGCGATGATGAACGAACCTTGCCCAACACACAGTTTGCCTAATAAGACGGCGGCTCATGCTTGGAAAGACTATTTCATCATGAGAGAGTATAGAATTCCAACTTCAATCAGAATCATGGCAACAACAATGGCCCGCCCAGCGGGTCAGGATCTGACTCACAGGGGCCTGGCTTTGGTGGTGGTGGCTCAAATTCTGGGTACCAAGGACAGGGCAACCAGGGTGGTTATAGCCAACAGTCTGGTCAGGGTAACCAGTAGCACCAGTCAGTGTACCAGAGTAATCCAATGTAGCTTAACAGCGGCCAGTATCATGTTTTTACCACAAGTCTGTACAAACGAGATCAGAAGGTTCATAAACGCGCGGTCAGTGTGATTGAGCCGGCGGTGCCTCAATATTTACGGTGGTCAGAGTAACCAATCACATGGAGTCGAGAGGATCACCCACCCCGGGTTGACAATCCAGGTCAACAAGCATTGGTGGTAGCCCCTCAGGTTGGGAGTTATAAATTCACTAAAGTGCTCATGGACGGTGGCAGCAGTATTAATGTCCTTTACTATGAAACCTTTCGTCGGATGAATTTAACTGATAAGGAGCTTAAGCCGTCCTCTATAGTTTTTCATGGGGTAGTACCTGGTAAGTCGGCATATCCAGTTGGGAAGATTGCCTTGGAGGTGGCCTTTGGCAATGACTATGACTACAGAGCAAAAACGTTATGGTTTGAAGTGGTCAAAATCAAGAGCCCTTATCATGCCTTGTTCGGACGGCCGGCTTACGCCAAATTTATGGCACGGTCTTGTTATGTTTATTTACAGCTTAAAATGCCAGGGCGTAAGGGCATGATTTCAATCCATGGTGATCAAAGAATTGCATTGGAATGGGAGGAAGGAGATGCTGCCTATGCTGAATCAGCTTGTGCTACTGAGGAACTTAAGTTTTATAAGGATAATGTTGACCCGGCTGATATGACACCCTTGAAGAAACCCACCACGGAGCAAGACCGTTTGTTGAAGTTGAAATCGGCTGATGATACTAAGCAGGCTGACTTTGTCCCTGGCGACTCATCTCAGCAGTTCACAATAGGGGCTAACATGGATCCAAAATAGGAAGGCGCGCTCATCGAGTTCATCCGTGAGAATCGGGACATCTTTGCATGGAAACCTTCTGACAAGTCGAGTGTACCGAGAGAATTCGCTGAGCACACTCTTAATGTTGATCCTAAATTTAAGCCGGTCAAGCAGTTTCTTCGTCGTTTCAATGAAGAATTGCGTAAGGCCATTGGAGAAGAGGAGGCCCGGCTCTTGGCAGCCGGGTTTATCATGGAGGTTTTTCATTCGGAGTGGTTGGCTAACCCGGTGCTAGTGCTTAAGAAGAATGGCACTTGGCGTATGTGTGTTGACTATACAGATCTTAACAAAGCTTGTCCAGCTGATCCTTTTGCTCTTCCCCGTATTGACCAGATTATTGATGCCACGGCGGTTTGTGAGTGTTTATGTTTCCTGGATGCTTATTCTGGTTATCATCAGATCAAGATGGTAGTTAAAGACCAAGAGAAGACATCTTTTATCACCCCTTTTGGAGCTTTTTGCTATGTCTCTTTGCCTTTTGGGCTTAAGAGTTCCCAGGCGACTTATCAACGCTGTGTTCAGAATTGCTTTCATAGTCAAATCGGGCGCAATGTGCATGCTTATGTGGATGATATTTTGGTCAAATCTAGGAAAAAGAAGACGCTCTTGGATGATCTAAAGGAGACTTTTAACAATCTCTGGGTCTATAAGATGATGCTTAACCCGCCCAAGTGTGTTTTTGGTGTACCTGCAGGCAAGCTCTTGGGTTTTCTGGTCTCAGAGAGAGGTATCAAAGCTAATCCGGAGAAGATTAAGGCTATTACATCATTGGCTAAGCCGACGTGTGTTAATGACATCCAACGTCTTGCGGGTCATATCGCGGCTCTAAGCCGGTTCATAAGCCACCTGGGAGAGAAGGCCATTCCCTTATACCAGATGATGAAGAAAATAGATCATTTTGTCTAGAGTGATGTTGCTAATAAGGCGTTTGAGGCGCTCAAAAAATAGTTCGCTGAGCCGCCTGTCCTTGCAGCTCCCATTGAGAAAGAGCCCTTGCTCCTATATGTAGCGGCTAATAGTAAGGCTGTCAGTGTGGCGATTGTGGTGGAGCGCAAGGAGATGGGTAAGGAGTATCCAGTTCAGAGGCCAACTTATTATGTCAGTGAAGTGTTGATTGAGTCCAAGCAACGATATCCACATTGGCAGAAATTGGTATATGGAGTGTTCATGGCGAGTCGGAAGCTGAAGCATTATTTTCTTGGTCATCCTATTACTGTGGTCAGCTCTGCTCCTTTAGGAGACATTATTCAAAATAGGGAGGCCACAGCCCGGGTTGCTAAGTGGGCAATAGAACTTGGTCCTCATGATTTAAAATATGTGCCAAGAACAGCTATCAAATCTCACGCTCTGGTGGATTTCATCAATAACTGGACAGAATTCCAGACGCCTGAGGAGAAGCCTGATAACACATATTGGACAATCTACTTTGATGGGTCCAGGCAGCTGGAAGGCTCGGGGGCTGGAGTTATTTTGACTTCCCCACAGGGTGACAAATTTTGTTATGTGTTAAGGTTGATGTTTCCTAGTACTAACAATGCAGCTGAATATGAAGCTTTACTCCACGGCCTTTGTATGGCCAAGGAAATGAATTTAAGCCGGGTCAGGTGTTTTGGCAACTCAGACCTGGTAGCTCAGCAAGTTTCAGGTACATGGGATTCCAAAGACCCGCTCATGGCGGCTTATCGCCAGGCGGTTGATAATATTGCTGGTCACTTCAAGGGTTATCAAGTGGAGCACCTTGATCGAAGGAAAAATGAGGCGGCTGATACCTCAAGCCGGCTTGGGTCTCAACGTAAGCCGGTGCCTCCTAATGTGTTTCTGGATGTATTGTATAGCCCCTTAGTGAAGTTACCATCAGAAGAGGATCTTGCTATTCCTGACCCGGAGGCGCAGTTGGTGGTGGCTCTCCATGCTATTCCTGATTGGACACTTCCCTATTTGGCTTATATGACCCGGGGCGAGTTACCTGAGGATGAAACTTTGGCAAGGCAAATCATCAGGAGATCCAAGTCTATGACTATAGTTAATGGCGAGTTACACCGATGTAGTGTGACAGGCGTGTTCTAATGTTGTGTTTCTCCTGAAGAGGGCCGTGAGATTTTAAGAGAGATCCGTGAAGGTGATTATGGGCATCATGCTGACTCTAAGTCCTTAGTAGCTAAAGCTTTTCGTCATGGGTTCTATTGGTTGATGGCTCACGCTGATGCAGAGGATATCGTCAGTAAGTGTGATGGATGTTAGAAATTTTCTAGACGGGCTCATGTGCTGGCTCAAGAGTTGAGGATGATTCCAATCACTTGGCCGTTTGCAGTCTGGGGGCTTGATATGGTTGGACCCTTCAAGAGGTCTAAGTATAAGAAAACCCACCTCTTGGTGGCGGTTGACAAATTTACCAAGTGGGTTGAAGCAGAGCCGGTCAGCAAGTGTGATGCGGCGACCATAGTCCAGTTTGTTAAAAAACTGATCCTCCGTTTTGGTTACCCTCATAGTATCATCACTGATAATGGCACTAATTTGTCTAAGGGTGCCATGAAGGAGTTCTGTCAATGAGAGCATATTCGTCTTGATGCTTCTTCTGTGGCTCATCCACAGTCCAATGGTCAAGCTGAGAGGGCTAACCAAGAAATCTTGAGAGGCATAAAACCCCGGCTTATGGTTCCTTTGAAGCAAACGCCGGGTTGTTGGTTTGAGGAGTTACCTTCAGTACTCTGGAGTATCAATACCACCCCTAACAGGTCAACAGGCTATAAGCCTTTCTTCATGGTCTATGGTGCAGAGGCGGTTCTTCCAAGTGATATCCGTCATGACTCGCCCCGCGTGGCGGCTTATGTTGAAGCTGATAATGAGATAGCACGTCAAAACACACTTGATGCTTTGGATGAGGAGCGTGACCTTGCGGCGGCTCGTTCAGCGATATATCAGCAAGACTTGCGTCGCTATCATAGCTGCAGAGTTAAAACTCGAGCGTTTCAAGAAGGAGACTTGGTGCTCTGGCTGATCCAAGATCAAACAGATATGCACACGTTATCCACACCATGGGAAGGGCCTTTTGTGGTCAGCAAAAACCGGAATAATGGGTCTTTTTACCTCATTGACATACGAGAACACATGGATTCACGCAAGTCGGAGAAGAAGACTCATCGGCCCTGGAATATTGCTCATCTTCGGCCTTATTACACCTGAGCCACGGGCTCTTGTCTTTGTACATACATTTGTCAGTGTATATATATTTTATGATCAATATAATAAAGCCAGCATCCCTGATAATTCAGGGCCTCTGTCGTTTCATTTCTGTGTATCTAAGTCTTTATTATTTGATCATAAGGTCACTTGGGGGCTTCCAACCCACCGGGTTTAGCTTTCATACCCTCTTGACCAGGCGTGGACGGCAAATTATGAGTTAGCCTGCCTATTTGCAACTTGCTACTCTGCAGGTGACCCGTCGAACTCCTAACAGTCAATCTTTTTCAAGACCCTGAACTCGTTAAGGTTAAAACGACGGCTTGTGTCACATGAGAGCCGGCTTACATTGAGCTAGGATTAACTCGAAGGCTGTGCGGCCCTTGAAAGCACATGGTCCTGTGAGCCAACTTGTTTGGTCGTGCTTTGGTAGGCCAACCAGGCACTTATTTGAGAATTTTTGAATTTTTTCGGTTGAGTCATTTGGATTTGTTTTTTCTTGAAGAGTTTTTCTGTTACGAGAATTTTCATAATCCGGATCATAAAGCTCCGATGGTATGCCTCATATTTGAGTATTTCGGGTTTGGTAACCTGCCCTGGCTATGGACTTTAAGTCGCCAGTCGGCTTTGGTTTGAACAATTGAGGTCATGCGATTACACGACTTTGGGTTGTCACCCGCTTTGGATATTGATGTTTAAGACATCAATATGCTCCAAATCTACAGGTATGTTTCCAATTTTTATATGAATATTAGAGGTTTGGTAACCCGCCCTGGCTGTTGACGTTAAGTCGCCAGGGTATATGTTGTTTAACCTTTGTGCAGGACATGCAAAACTTTAAGTGGGAATACGAGTACTGGTACGGCCCATATGCGTGATTACATCAGGCAGGACATAAAAGTTTAATTGGCGATTCAACAGTCAAAGGTTACCATGCACGACGGCATGACATGGCAGATCATTATTTTCAACTATCCTATTACAAGGCTTTGTTTTGAGCCCATAAAAGTTTTTCAAATGTTTTTGGAGCTGTGCTCCCATAAGCCGGCCTGAGAGCCGCCTGGATCATCAACACTCTGATTAATTTCCTTCTGGCCGCCTTGAGGATTGTGGATCATCCTGCGCCGGCTCTTCTTCGTCAATCATCTGAAGATCAACCGTTGTCCAGTCGATGCCGGTTAAAGCTTCGAAAGTGGCTTCATCATTGAGTATAAGAGAATGATCAATGTCATGGGTGAAGATATGCTTAAGCCGAGGAGGAATAAGATTAACAACATCATGAGTTGGTGGCTTAATCTTCTGATTGTTTTCGTCATAAGCCGGCGTGTAGTGGTTTAAATTCAGATCTTCAATCAGTTTGCAATCGACGGGTCTCATCTCCCTGACGCAGTTGTTGAAGTCTTATTCTTCGAAGGCAGACCCGTCATCCTTGAATTCTGGGAAACCGGTGGCTATTTCCACCGGGTCAAACTCTGACTGCCAGGCCTTGGCCCAGCCTAGAGCAACGATTGCTCTAGTGCGGGCGGCTGACAACTTGTGTTCTTCAACTTGAGCCTGAACTGTTGAGAGTTGGTCCAGAACAGTCTTGATCTTCTTTGGAGGTCTCTTCCCACCTGATAAGGTCACAAGGCTTCGTAATGTTCTAGAGTATAGCTGCTCAGTAAATGAATGTACTGCCTTGAGCTTCATCAGCATATTTTCGCCAAGGCTGGCGCTTCTAGGGCCTGTTCATACGTTCCCAAGCGAGTTAAACAGCAGGAATTGAGAATCGCCAGGCGGTTTATAGTAATATCAAAACAGATGTTGAAGTGCCAATGAGTCTTACCAAAGATGGCGGATGTCATATGGATGATATGTTGTTTTAAGCCGGCAAGCTCGTCAGCAACCAGCATAAATTGTGCCTCCGCTTCTTCGGCGCATTTGACTAAGCCTACCTTCTTGGTCTCAAAGGCGGCTCTTTCGATAGCAAATTTAGCTTTGAGTTCTTCGTTCTCCTTCAATACAAACTGGAATTTGGACTCAGCCTTCATAGTTCCGCCTCTTGATGTTTAATTTTCTTTCCTAGCTCGCCTAGCTCCAACTCCTTCAGATTCAAAGTTTCCTGTAGCAGGTTTGGGAATGGCGGTTCAAAGTAAGAATTCAATAAAGTTATTCAGGATAATTTCTTAAGTCCCGAGCACATTGCAAGCAATATACTAGGCACTTGGGGGCTAATGTAGGTCATTTTTTCTTATGAAGGCCCAGCTTATCATTATCAGATTATGCCGGCCCTTGAAGGGCTACGTGTTTGATTTATTAAAAGATATTGAAAACCCAATTCATCCTTGTTAGTTTACACTGGCCCGTGGGGGGTACATATTGGAATTCCTCAAACTACAGTGACTATAAGTCCCGGCTCATCTTGTTAAGTTAAGCCGGCCCTTAGGGGCTACGTATTTGGATCTCAGAGTTAATTATCAGTCTGGCTCAGCTTGTTACTATGCGCTAATGGTTGAAAAGTTGTACAAAGTTCATTCAAGGATTTATATTTGAAAGACCCGACTCATCCTGATAGGATAAGCTGGCCCTGAAAAGCTACAGTTTGAAGATTATTATTAAGTCTACAGCATACTCAACTTTTTTCCTATCCTCTAGACTTGGCGGCTATAGGAAAACATATGGAAAGGGGATAGCAACATACCTCATAGCATTCCTTCATAAGGCTCACTAAGCAGGCTTCCAGATCACGGCTAGTGTGGAGGCGGTTTAGATAGCCTGCGTGGATGTCACTTGCGCTGAAGCCAACATAGCTCTCCAGATCCAGCTTTAATTTGCCTTTATCTTCTGCTGGCGGCTCTTCTCTTGTGCTATGCTTGGCCAAGAATGTAGGATTTCCCGACTCTGTGTAGCCAGTACCAGTGATAATGACATCTTCAGTATTCTTCTCGAAGGGGATTTCATCAGCCGACTTTGGAAGAGATGGCGACTTTGGACTTGGCGGGTCTTGATGAGCAGACGGATTGATGTCAGTGTGCAGTGGTTCTAAGACTGTGATATCAACTTGTGGCGGCGGGTCATTGATAAGACTGTCAGGATTTTCTGACGCCTCAGTTGTTACTGGCGTTTGTTTCTTCGGCTCAACAGTTTGGGGATCTTTGGAAGAACCGCCCACCTTCTGTGCTTTGCCTGCTTTTGCCATACCACTTCAACAAGAGAACAGGAATTCGTAAATATGTTATTGCAAGTTATATATGAAACAAGTATAAATACTTACCCATGGGCAACCTTGAAGATAGGCATCTGAGTCCTAGTAGACTCACCAGATGATGAATGAGGTATTCCCTGATAGTTTGAATCGGAAGAGTTAAGCGGTTGACGAATGAGACCCGCCTTTGGAAAGGAGAGGGCTGGATTATGTGGCACCTCATTTCAGCGCTTGCGAGGGGCAGGCGTGTTGGGTAAGCCAGTTGCAAGGTCTCCACCACCACTGCTCCGGGTTGCACGCCTTGCTTCATGCTGCTGTTTTTTTCAAAAAAAATTGGGGTCCAGCTAAGAAAGAGGATGAGAAAATCTTACTTTTCGGGAGACCCGCCGAGTTTTTTGTCTTGGCAAAGATTCTGAGTCGGAGGAGATTATGGTTACCTCTGCTGCGTCTGCATGGCTGGTCTCCACATCGTCCTGAGAGGAGTCAGCGTCAATAAGTTGCATAAAAAGAAAGCCAAGAGAAAGGGCGAATAAGTCTTCAGCATCCTGTTTCTTTCCTTTGGTCCTTTTTCGAGCTTGATATTTTGCTTTGGCCTTTTTGGCCAGCTTATCTTGTAGTTTTTTGTTCCAAAAGGAAGAGCCAGCCTAAGAACATAAATGACAATGAGAAGATGTGCAGTTTATGTGAAAAAAAATAAATGAGTTAAAGAATGGCTTAAAATACTTACGTTGGGGGCCGGGTTAAGAGCACAGAAAGGGTTTAGTCTCATTTCACTGCAACTTTCTAAGGTTTCCCCGAGCAATGTCTTGGTCATTTCATTGATTTGTTGATCCTCAAGACGTACTTGGTTATACCGCTGCGGGTCCTTTACATCACATGAATATTGGTACATTAAGACGGTGCGGCGGCTCAAAGGCAAAATCCTCCAGGTGAACCAGCAGCGGACCAAGTCAACTCAAGTCAAGCCGTTGGCTAATAAAGCTCGTATTTTTGACAAGGTAGGCGCGTACTTGGTCCGTTCTGCAGCAGTGATCCGGTCAGGGAGTTCATGCCTAGGGCTAAGCCGGAAGGAGCGGAAACCCGGTAGAGGATTTTCATCAGCTCGAGAGGTATCTTTGGCAGTAGAACCAAGTCTGATTCCAGTCCTTGTGGTGACTGGGTAGTGCAGCTGCAGGGCAAATGGCGTCTCTCCATCCCTGGATAGAAATCCCGCCGAGTTCAAGGCTAGGCCTGTTTGTCATCTCGGTTTGGTGGTTTAGGTAATAGTACTCTCTAAATAAGTCAACACTAGGCTCCTCTTGAAGATACACCTCACAGAAGACTTGAAAGTTGCATATATTGGAAACAGAGTTGGGGCCAATATCTTGAGGGTGCAGCTTGTAGAAGTTCATAACATCCCGAAAGAATTTGGGCCCGGGTGGTGAGAATCCACGGAGGAGGAGATCTGAAAAGACTATAACCTCGCCCTGTTTAGGCTGAGGCTTAGTCTCGACCCCTGGAACTCGCTAGTGGATGATGTTTTTTGCTGGTAAAACACCCATCTCAACATATTCGTGGAGAGATTGTTCAGTGACAGTGGAAGTAACCCAATCTCAGGAGGTGGTGGTCTTAGTCATTTTTGGCAGTGGATGCCTGAGAATAAAGAGTTGGTGGGTTAATATTATGACATTAAGCCGCCCAATAATTAATGACTGGTTATAAGGTCCAAAATCCATTGCAATGATGAGTAAGAGTGAACCACCCAAATAAGCCAGCTATATACTAGCGGGTTACAAGTCCTGGTTATAAGGAACAATCATTATGGCAGGTCATGGGAAAGGTTATAAACTACATGGATTAAGCCAGCTAAGTCTGGCGGGTCATAAAGGTTGTTATTTAAGCCGCCCGAACAATGAATGGCAGGTCAGTTGACTATCAAATCAAGATGGTTGAGATTATGCTAAGTCTAAGGTAAAACAGGTTTCACGGATTATGCCTAAAAATTTGGATCTACGGCAGTTCAAGAAATGAAGAACAATTCCAAAACCTAAGGTTCGGTAGTGAAAAAGTAAGTGAGCCATATATGGATTCTGAAGAAAGGGGATCTATATGAGATGCAAGATAGGGGCTAAGACTGCTATTGCACGGCTTCAGTAATACTTTTGGATTAAGTTAAGTACAGATAGGGGGAGCTGTGATGAACTTGGATGAACACGATGAACTCCAACGAACCCTATGAACGGGATCAATCTAATATGGATCTAGGTCAAGGAAGCAGCTTTACCTGGATGCTTGACTGAAGAGCAGAGGAGCGCCGCGGTTTCTAGTCCCAGTCAGGTTGATGCAGCGGCCTGGTGTAACATCCCAAAATTCTAAATTTTGGAATGTTATAATAATTAAAATATATGATTGTTTGATTGATTGTTGAGTGATTGATTGAGTGGAATTTTAAACTTTTGAAGTTTTGAATGAGAGGGAATAAAAGGACTTTCCAAAAAAAATGTTTCTGTTTGAAAATATTTGAATTTGGAAATATTTCAAACTTCTTGCAACTCAATGATCCTCATGATTTCTTCAATGAAAGAGAGTGGGAAGTAAAGAAAAAAATTTCACTTGAATTTGTCATTTAAATTTTGTTTTTAACTCAAAGTGGCATTTGAATATTATTCAAAAACTTTTCTCACAAAGAACACTTGAAACAAAAGTGTTGAGACGGATTAACATGACACCCCAAAAATGTTGGAAGAATTTTTCCGATGAGTTTTGAAAGTCATTTGGATTTTTGTTTGAATTTAAAAAAAAATGATTTTTCAAAAAGTATTTTATTTCTCCGTGAAAACTATCCCATTATATTGGGCTTATTTTTCTGAGAATTTTGATATATAATACTCCTATATTTTATTTCTATTTTATTTTCTAAAATGATTTTTCTTCGCGGGTTATTTAAAAAAAAGGAAGGTACTGTTTTTTTTGGGCCAAATCTGGCCCGATCCGAACAGGATCATCTCTTTCCTACAGGCGAGATCCACTCGATCCTCAGCCACCGCCCCGGACCACCGGAGGACGTCGCCGGAGCTCCACCAGAACCCCATCTCTGGAACTGCTACAGTAACCCCGACCTGCCTTTTTTTTCGTTCTGTTTTTAAAACAGAATAGTTTCAATCTTGTAAAATAAATAGTTAATTATCTACGAGGTATTTTTGAGTGATTCCAACTGCGTTGGATCACAAATTTCATGAAGTTTCTGTTAGTATAATTGGATTTCACATTTGAGCAGTTTAAATTTGTGTTTGTATGAATTTGCTCAAATCACTAGATTTGAGTTATTTTGAGTTAGGAATATTATTTTTGACCGATTCTTTTTGCTACTGGTTGCTTATTAGCTTAGCTATACAGTAGTGTTAAGTTTGCATGTTAGTGATCTATTTAAAATAGCTTTTTATTGTAAACAGTACCGTAAACCCTGTTTTTAGTACTGTT
This sequence comes from Thinopyrum elongatum, assembly GCA_011799875.1. NCBI lineage: Eukaryota > Viridiplantae > Streptophyta > Magnoliopsida > Poales > Poaceae > Thinopyrum > Thinopyrum elongatum. The sequence goes on from CM022298.1 coordinate 298,924,304, forward strand.
TGTATTTTAATTATTAGTAATTAGTTTTAATTAGTTTCTTTTGTTAGTTTTCACTACTGTAGCATATATCCTGTTGTTATACAGTAGGTAAATTTTAGGAGTTATTAGACTTAGTATTCTTGAGGTTCTAGGTGTTGTAAGTTGCATGTCTAGTTTGCTAGTAATAGCAATAGCGTTATTTTATTGTTTTGCTAGAATTTTATTATAGGAAAAATATTTTCTGTTAATTAGTGAATACTTATTTTTACTCTCTGTTAAGTAATTGTTTTAGGCTTTTTTACTTGCTGTTAGTAGAGTTGATTGTGTTGTAGGTTAGTGTTATGCTTTGCTTTGAGTGATTTGGAGTTTTATTTGGTTTTTGCCTTCGATCATATTTCGACTTCATTGTTATTTTGATTGTTATGATTGAGTGCTAGAATGTTTGCTTATGTGAATACTATGCTTGCTTGTATAGATTTCATCGGAGAGTGACGACTAGTTTATCAAGTTTTTGAGAGCGATAATATCTTCATCACCTTACCAGGCAAGTTCACTTTGACCATGCTTTTCATACCTATGTTTTTATTGCATTTTGTGTCACCATTCATAATCCCTCCAGTAGTGATATTGAATTCTTGTAGTTGAGTAGAATGCATGAGGTAGGAACCCATCTCCCTGATTACCAAGCCCGGGACGTTATGTAGTTTAAATGCTATGCTATAGTAGACGGGGTTGGTACGAGTGTTCGGGAGTGGTGTGAGAATGGAGGACTCTACGTCAATGACGACAACTCCATGCTGGAATCTGCAAGGACTGCAACTTCGAGGCCTCAAGACTTCAAGACTCGAGACAAGAATTCAATACACACTACTGGGTGTAGGACGGTTGATGGGCACCCTGGAGAAACCAGTGGATGGCCGGGATGCATGGAGAAGCACCATGACATCTTGCGGAAAGCTTCACCCAGACTCAAAGAGACGGAAGAATACTTCATGCCCGGAAGCATACCTGTGCAACCGCAAGTCATTATGGGCTCTGGCTTGGTTGACCTTAGTGGTTACTCTGGCTGGGACAGTGCTAGCAGATGTAGAACTACGGTAGGATTGGATGAGCACCGGACAGAGGTCAGAGGAACTCTTTGGAAGACCATGTTTCGATCGTCCTGTTCTCAAACATCATGAAGTGCGAGGACGAAATGGGAGGGATCGAATCTTGCAGGTAAAGTGTACAAACCTCTACAGAGGGTTAAAACCTAATCGACTAGCCGTGTCCCCGGTTACGGACAATTTGAGCCTCTGGACTTGGATCTATCTCAGAACTCTCAACACTAGACTGATAACTTAATTGTGGGTAACTTATGATTGTTCTGGGATATGAGACATCGGTTGGCGGAACCATGTCATGATAGAAAACTCCGTAGTACAGACTCCTGATATTCCTTTGATGTAGGGAAAATAAAAGCAGCTTTTACGCAAACAAAACTCAGACACAGAGCCACCAAGCCATATTGCATATAGTATAGTTTTATCATCTGTTTTTCTTACAGTGATCTTGCCGGTACATTCAATGTACTGACCTACACGGCTACAACGTATCATGTTGCAGATATTTCTTCGACGAGTAAGAGTTACGATACAGGGTTACGGTCTACACTCAACCTGCCGATGGCGTTGATGGGACTCCACACCCGATTGATTGTTTCCGCTGAGACTTATAAGGTATATATCAGTTTTACGATATTTATACATGTGATTGCACTTTGATATATACATTGATGTACTGTGTGTGCCAGCATACTGATCCAGGGATGGCACGGATACACAGAGGCTTGACCGTTTGAGGTCGGGTCGCTACACCTGGTTGGAGTCATTGGCGAGGAACGGTGGCGACGGAACTCCAGCGGCGGCGGATGACGCTAGGAGGAAGAAGAAGAAGAGAGAAGAGCGGGGTAAAAGTGAAAGGAGGGGACCCCCGTCCCTATTTATAAGGAAACAGTAAAATGGCATGCGCGGAAATCAAGGAGGCAATATGATTATCTCAACAGTGCGGGTGCCTCGATTCTTGAATGGACAGTTAATGCAAAAGATCCGTTGTGATCTCACGGGTTTTTTATGAATTTACTTCGCATGACGTCATGGCGGGTTACAATGTTTTATTCAAGGTTAATCTTTGGAAGGATGACTCACCAACTGAAGTAGTGAAGATCGACATGAACAAGTTCAAATCAATCTGGGGCCTAATATTGGGGATATAACCCCGAGGTGTGACCCGCCCAGGAGGGGCCGGGTTACACCGTTGGTGACTCAATGAAGAAAGCCCAAGTATGCCCAAGATGATCAAAGACGGCAGTTCAAGAGATGGGCCTGGTGGTGGCCCAAGACCCGGACGTGTGAGCCGCCATATAGTGACTTGCCTGGCAAGGCAAGGTGACTTAGAAACCAAGCTGGTCACATTGTGTGATCCGGCTCGGACTCTTGTAAGCCTCGGGCCTCGAACTGTGTATATAAAGGCGAGACCCAGCGGCGCGTTAACTCAAGAAACAACTGATCGATCGCTAGGTCAAGCGTGATCGCTCCCTTGTAATCGATACTCAAGCAATACAACTAGAAGAAGGACGTAGGCTTTTTCCTCGTTGTGAGGGGCCGAACCTGGGTAAACCTCTGTGTCCTTTGTCCCGTTCAACCCCTTTGAGGTAACCTACGTTGTGATGGCTCCACACCTAAGTCCTTTCACAAGGGCATCTGCCGTGTTAAAACCACGACACTTTCTATACAATGCAGTGTTCGTTGCACACACATGATGGAAGAGATCACACATAGAAATACTATTCACTCATGTCTACGGTTCCAGGATTTTGAAACAGGATGGTCCACCCTAAAAAAATATTGACAACAAATATGACAAGGCAAGCATAGAGCTAGTGAATCAATCATTACTTGTGAGCTCACTAGTACATGTGTGCAGAATTCCAACTACAGTAAGAGACCGTTCAAAATCCGAATCAAGAAGTTGGGCTAGCACTTATTGTTTGGAACTAATCAAAGTGATCATTGGATATCATATCGAATGAGTAAGAAAGACAAGTAAAATTGTCAACAAACCTAGCATGCAGTAGTAATCTAGGTCAATTTTACTATGACCAACAATACAACATGACTAGTGTCTGTTCCTAGGCCAGGAATTTTGAAACCCTGTCAACTTTATAGGTACTAAAGATAACTGAAACATCTGAGCCATTAAGTGTAGGTAGAACTCAGTACACAACAAACCCTAATGACAGTCCTGCCTAATGAGTAATGAATCAATTAGAAAATGGGTGATGGGGAGTGGTTGCTGAGTGTTGAGGATGTATCTCAGGATAAATCAAGTTGACTGAGTGGGTGATGCACGCCTGAGCCCTGAACAGATTGGGAAGGTAGGCACACCGGCGCGCCCGGGCATCGGTGACGCTGTTGGGCGAGCGGCTCCTGACCTCCTGTTAGTCCAGCGTCTCCACCTAAAGTCATGCCGTCCGGGGATGGCAAGTCGTTGGTGAGGCAGGCGGCTGGGGACGAATAAAGATCGGAAGCGCAGCAGAACATAGGGGAATCGTGGTCTGGGCCGACCCAAAATCCCAAGGTGAGTCGCGGCCCACCGTGGCCACCCTGTAGATCCTCCCTAGCAGCGTACATGCATTTCAAAGCTAAATTAGGAACATTTAGCTGACCAATTAAACGATTCTATTTTACCAATATCAACATCATGTCAGATTCATATTTGAACAACTAAGCTTGTTTAGCTTCATGGGTGGAGCAGTGCTATTATGACACGAAGCACGTAGACTGATCGTATAGTGATCATAAAAGGGGGGAACCCTAAGCATGATCAATTAAACCCTATCATGACTGTGCCTGGCTGATTTTACGCTGCAAACCGCACAAAGGCTACTTAGCAACCAATGTTTGCTTCAAACTAACAACTAAGATTCTAAGTGCTGAAAAGAAAGTGCAGTAACCAAGTCACGGTCTATTTTCTAGTTGAGATCAAAAAGTTAAGCAGATATGAAGGAGTACCACCTCTCTTGTGGTGTCGTGCATGCATCGAGGGTGCGATGGCTGTCAGTGGCGTGGAAGCAGATCTGCGATGGTAGACATAGGCATCAGGGGATAAGTCCCGTTGCGGTGGACGAGAAGGTCATCAGAGCGCCCCTGGCAAGGTGGACGACGGCATGGATGAAGCGAGAGGACGCGATGCAAGGCTCCTGGTCTGGCGCCATGGATGAGAAACATCGATCTCTTATAGTGGACAACGCGGTCTGGGTAGGCGCTCCGACATGGTGGAGGACGGCGGCGATGGATGGGGTGGCGGACGGAGGAGGCTTGTGTGGGGATGGTGTTATGGCATCGATGGAGTGTGAATGGGAAAATGGAGGGAGAGGTACGGGGAACCATGTCTTTTGGACGCGCTTGTCTGAAATATGGGAAAGTTATGAACTTAGCCCCCGTTTAAAATTTTGGATGTCTCGTTGGTTGGGGATAGGACGGTAATCTCGCATCTCCCCAATATTTGCCGATAGCAATTTTGGGTGATGAGAGGGTGTTTTGGCGCCCATGGTGTATGAACAGGGCTGACAGGTAGGGCGGTTGTGTCACGTATGAGTGAAGTTACAAACCTTCCCGTATTTAAAATATTTGCCTAGATCGATTTCGGCCGAGGAGAGTTTGTTTTGCCGCCCACCGTGCATGAATAGGGAAATGGAGGGAGAGAGAGTGGTCTTTTGGACGATCTTGAATCAAATGTGTTTTTCCGCCCATGTTTGGCACCCACTGTGTCTGAATGGGGTGAGAGGCGGTCATGTCACGTCTAACTGAAGTTACTAACCTACCCCTATTGAGAGTAGTGGAAATCGGACCGATAGGTTGTGCATGTTAGGGGTAGACAGTAATTTCCATCTCACAAACACTGGTTTCGTGCAGCCGACATGGGAGTCGGTGCTTTGCCGCTTCTTTCAAATTTTGGGAGAATAAGCATTCACATTTACCTTGGCAACTAAATTTGAATCCATTTTGTATTCTTATATGAATCTTTATAAATCATTCTATGTTTTTTATATATATTCAAAAGCATGAAAAGATGTATTCCACTTTCATATATGAATATGATATACAAATGTAAATACTCGAATTCAGAAGGTAGAATCCAGTTTAAGGTGAATTCGAATATTTGAAACCACTTTATGTCCAACTCAAGTGTAACATGTATGACACACGTAGCATATAGTGTACTCCCATTTAGATATGAATTTCAAAAGAGAAGCGATGTCTCAAAATTCAAATACTGAGTAAATCAACCAATAATATAGAAACTAAGAGATATATAAACACGTATAGGGTATATGGATCAATAATATCAACTAACATATATAAGCCAGGCCGCTGTACTTTTTTTGCTAGAAGAGCATCTTTTTTTTAGAAAAACTAGTACAACATCTTGGCCCTTTCAGGTGCGTGCCACTTAAGGACCATATATACTACTATTATAGCTTAATGCACATTCAGCCCGATTGGCATATTTGTAGGTATCGCATAGCAAACAAAATGAAATATCTTTGCCGCGACAAAAAAACTGAAATGTCTCACAGTCTTATCAATTAAAACAGACTCGTGCTAAAAAAATACAGACCAAAAAACATAAAACAATTATTACATGATCTCTAAAACAAATGGTTCAATAGATTACATGAACAAATAACACAAAGGTTATTCAATAATGGAAAAAAACATTTCACCAATGATTTACCAAGTGGGATTTTAATTTCCTTTTTTCCTCCAGGACCTTAACAGTGCGGTCAGTCTCAGCTTGCTTCTTTTGAAATCCACCAAATACTTAACCTTTTTCGTGAGTACTGCTTGTGATTGTGTTTTAGGCTTCCTCAACATGTCAACTTCATCTCTAAGTGCAGAAGTAGACTCTTTTTCTACCAATAGTTTAGCCTCTAGAGCATTAGCAGTAGGCAATTCATGATGCACGGTTGGGCCGATGCCACTACTCTAGGATGATCCAACGTCCATGGGAACCTTGCTCTTTGATCTTGGGCTAACCTGTTTTGCCATTACAAGTCCGATTGGATTCAGAAAAGTTGAAGTTAGCAAAACATCTCAATTGGGAGTTAGAACAACAACCTAGTTAAACAAACAAGGAATTAAAGAGTTTTGATTGGATGATAAAAAGTATAAGTTATTAACATCATTGCAACCGGTTGCAGACGCAAAGCAGTTAAACAAACAAGTTTTGCAAAAGGCACCTGTTGTGGCATTGGAGTTTCTATTGGATCCAGAAAAGTTGAGTAGTCATTAACTTGATTAGAGCAACAAGTTACAATAGCAAACCTGCTACACAAATAAGTTTTTGAAATGTACCTGCTGTGCAGTTGGAGTTCCAATTGGATCCTGAAAAGTTGAAGTTGGTTACATGATTAGAGCAACAAGTTACATCAGCAAACCAGTTAAACAAGGAAGTTTTTCAAAACATACCTATTGTGCCATCGGAGTTTTAGTTGGATCCTGAAAACTCTAAAGTTAGCAATCATAAATAATGTGTTGCAAGAGCCATAAGAACCTAACATCAAACTAGTAAAACTAACTAGTTTTGGCAACGTATTTAATTACACATGAACTAGTAAAACTAACATGTTTTTGGCAACGTATTAAAGTAACAAGTCGGTACAGTTTACCAGCAAGACAGACATCTGTAAATATCATTGACGTAAGCAAAATGATTCTCACACACATATGTTAAAAAGACGTTGTCCCTCATATAAACTTGACAGTTGTCTGTCGATGAATATGCGAATATTACTAGTGCTAGAAGTCATAACAACAAACCATTTAAACAAACAGGGTATGAGAAGGTAAATTACACATGAATTTTGTTGCACCCTAGAAGTAATATGACCAGCTATCTACGTGCTTAAGTAGCTACTTTAAGTTCAGGCAATTCTATAAACAGTAAGTAACAAACACATAGATAGACGCAGTCTGTAATAGGATTAACAGGCTATGCCATTATGTAATGAGTAGAAAACTAAATTAAGCTAAGCAAGGTATAATTGAACAATTTTGTAATCAATGGCTAACTAAAATTCTGAGAAGCAGGTAACAAAATTACGCTAGCTCTTTGTACAGGCACACTGCAACTTATTTTATGCTTACAAGGTTCTACGAAGGAGTCCATGGCATCACTTGCTTGGATACACAGTCCAAATACTCCTTTCTTCCCACTCTGCATTGGTTAGTCGAATGGTTAATCTGATAAGATGGTGTGTCCTTGATATGTTATATGAGGAAGGGTTGTAAGACTAGTTGTAGCAACACACATCACACTGGCTTTTACTGTATATTTCGTGTGATTATATTTGGCATATTGAGATCTAAGCAATCTACAATAGATTGAAAAGACTGGCATCCTTCTCATTATTGGACAACTCAGTTCATAGAAACAAGCAATTCAACCATTCTGTGGGTAAATCAACAGTGCCACTAGAATACATTTCACTACCACAATCATACACGCAAACAGGGGCTCCGCCACCATAGGGGCTGGTATGGGTGGCCGCCTTGGGTGGCTGGAAAGTGCGCACCTAGTTTTAGTCGTCCAAGTTGGCCCTGGCTAGTTTCATTCGACCCAGCACCGAAGCAGGAAATGTAAAAGATGAAGAAAAACGCTTCCATTCGGATGGGCCAATAACATAAGTGTAAGGTAGGCCCAATAGCTGGCTCATGGCCCAAACGAGCGCCTCCCATATCGATCGAAAGAGCAGGAAAAATCCCCAATTCGTTCGCTCCTAACCTAGCTTCCACTGGACAGCCTACAGAGCTCTTCCTCGTGCCCTCGTTGGACACCGGTCGCCGGGCTTCAAGCAAATGGAAGGACAAGAAGATGAAGATCGAACCTAGGGTGTAGCCTGCGTGGAAGGCAGCGGCGGCAGCACGGGCATGGCATCGAGCTTGCGCAAACAGACAATCATAGTTTGCAAGAGTAGCATGCGCAACGAGCAGGTAAATCACATCCCTGATTATATCTAATTCAACTGTTCAATTTTTGGCCAATAGTTAAACCTGATGGTATTGTAAAACTACTTGTATGTAGGGAATCTATAAGAAAATGATACTAAACTGACTGAACCTCATGTGTCTAATAAAGTTTCTGGTGCAAACGTACAAGCTCTTGTTGTTCTTGAGTCTGAAGTATATAATGAATAGGATGCTAATGAAGCATTTGATGCACACATTTTACATGCTTCTGGTACTGAACATATAGTGTCTAATGAGGGATTTAATGCTAGCATTTTGCAAGCCCCCATTGAAGGATTTAGTGTCTAATGATGGTCTGCTATGTTGAGAGAGAGATATTTGCTGGAATTGATTACAAGAAAATTATAGTACATTTTCATGGCTTGAGGAAACATCGAGGCCATCTACCACAACGTCCCTGTATCATGACAACCTATCATAAAAACGTTTCTTATATATTGTTTCAAACTATTGGCATATTTGTTCAAGATAGATATACTTATATGCAGTTTGTGCACTGGTTATAGGTGCCAATTAGACTTGGATATTTTGGGCTAGAGAATGAATGATTGATGCAGCTATAGTCCATGTTAGTAGTCCTTATCCACCATGTTGTATTTTGTGTTTTTGGTGCTTACATCATCTAGTTGTTTATAATGTGGAACTACTTTGGATCATTAGCTGGTTCTTAAAGTTCATGTAGCTTAACATTTCTCAAGTTATGTTGATTTCCAAAGTGCAAGTGCCTTCGTATTTTTGAAGTTAATTTTTCGCCCTCGGTAACTTGAATTCCTAGATCCGCCACTGCAAACAAATCATACACACAGGCCAGTACGAATTAAATGAAATGTAGGGACTTACGATAGCTTGTTGTACAGGCTCACTACAGCTCTTCTTGCACTTGGGATGTTCCATGTAGAAGTCCATGTTACCACTTGCTTGGATGCTTGGATGTGTAGGCCATGTGCTCCTTCCATCCCCCTCTGCATTTTTGCCAAGGCGAATGGTTGATCAAATGAGAGGAATCGAACTTGCTCTTGTACCGGAGGACAGGTACTTACAAGGTGATATGACCATGCATGATGTATACCAGATCCCGTAGTGCCGTCATGCTTCGCTAAAAAATGGTTTTTCTTGTTTCAGATGATAGCTCCAGAAGAAATAAGAGTTAAAGTCAGAGTTGCATAGGCGTGTAAGCTAAGAGAGCAGTAAAATGATATCCAAACATCGTCGGAACAGTGCACAACGGAGTGATATGTGGATACCTAGTTCAGGCCGGTGTTTGGGCATACTAAGCTAGCGTGCGGGTCACTTCAGAGCCGTTGAGGGTGATGCGCTTGCGTTGGCTGGCCGCCTACGGATGCAGATCTTGAGCGGCAGCGAAGTGCTACGATGCGGTGGACAAGGCCGTTGGTGAAGCACCAACGGCCTCGGGGGTGGAGGTGCGACAATGTGCTCGGTGAAGTGCCCCGGTGAAGTGGGAGACGACGTCGGTGAAGCACACTTGATGTAGTGGAAGTCGGTGTTTGTGAGGCATGTCGGCTGCGGCGGCCGACATTTTCGATGGACCACCCGGTGCGGTGCACGAGGGCGTAGATGAGGTAGCTCCGGTGCGGTGGTGAAGCGCGACCATTGCCTTTGTCGTCGTCATCTGATACAGAGGTGGAGAAGAGATGACATGAGGGGCAATTCGAATTTTGCTTGGGTGGCGGCGAATTAGGGATTTGAGCACTCTGGGCGCGGAAGCGGACGGGGGAGAAGGGAGATTTTTTAGGGCTGGAATTTGGGCCGCCAGATATTTCAATCCGAAACATGGAGGCATGAAGTTTTTTGCCGATGTTGTTTTTGGGGAGGGGGTTGGGTGCTAGCGTCAGTATGACACATGCCACCACCGCGACATGACCCTAGTCTACCTGGTGCGCCTACATCTGAGAATGCAAATGAATCTTAGTTTCTTCATTGGCAAACAAATCTGTATGTATTACCATGCCCGTGTTTTCCTTGCAAATAATTAGTCCTTCGAAATGAGATACTAGTAATTAATTAATGATGAGTTCTTGGAATTAGAGTGTGTTTGACATAGCTATCTCCAATTCTAACATGGATTTCGTATTTCACGGTATCCATGCTATGTTTTTGAATGCAAATTCATATGTATAAGCTGAACACTATGGTAGTGAGAAAACTTTGGATGGATTCAAGCATATGACCACACACATACAAAATACCACAATAATCGAGTCAATATTAGTACATCAACTTTTCCAAATCTAGTACGTCACGAATTCAAAATAATTATAGAAGCCATATGCATGGTCCTCAATTCAAATTTTACAATGTACACTAAATTGAAACTCAATATTAAGTCTAGTACTATCTACATTCAAATGTTGTGTTTAGGCCCTCCCCCCCCCGGCACACACACTACATACTTCCTCTATCGATCAATCTTCCCCTCCTAACCACCTTATAGAGCTATTGGTTTCTGACATGCGCTCATTCTTTCTCTCCATGTTTCAATCTATAACTCTCTCAAATACACAACCCCCTTTCCGCACTCTGTCAATAAATGTATTTCTCTCACACACACACCCGCCATTGCACTCCATGCCAAGCTCTCTCTCTCTCTCCCTCCCACCCTCTCTTGCTAGATACATGCATTGCCTATCTAGACCACCTCCCTCTCGCGCACATGCACGCACATTGTCTATCTAGGTCACTCTCTCCAGACCGTCTCACTCTTTCGACCGCATGGTGGCCCACACTCGCTCAATCTCTCTCTCTTTATCTAAGTCTCTATTAACCTCACTTTCTCTCACACATAAAACATATATCTCCCTGTTTGGGCCTCGATTAACAAACTCTATGCTCTCGCACGCAGAATGTCTATCTAGGTCACTCTCTCCAAGCCGTCCCACTCTTTCGACCTCATGGCGGCCCACACTCGCTCAATCTCTCTCTCTCTATGTATGTCTTGATTGACCTTGCTTTCTCTCAAACACAGATGATATATCTCCATGTTTGGGCCTAGTTCGACATATTGTATACTCTTTGTCGGTGTGGAACGACTATCTATCGGGTGATCTAGCCCCTTTGTGGTTCGGCAAGGGGAATGCATAGAACGCAAAGAGCAGGATTAACAGAGGGTGCAACAATCGTTTACCCAGGTTCGGGCCACCTTTGAGGTGTAATACCCTACTCCTGCCTTGGTGTATTGGAAATGAGGGTGCACAAGTACAAGGAGTGCTCCCCCCGGCAAGGCGCAAGGAGGAGGCAGCTACACGTGCAAGTGTGCATGGGGTTTGAATGGGTCCGATCCCTTGTAAAGGTTGCCATGGCCCTCCTTTTATAGCTCAAGGGGTAACCACAGTGGCCAATAGGTAATTACATGTTGATTAGACTGCAACAGTGTTATCATACCTAACTCTGCTAGTTAGGACAAGAAGCATTAAATGCATCGCTAAATGTCGTGAGGAGGAGAAGCCCCGTCAAGGATGCTGCACTTCTTGCCTAGCTAACTCCTATTATCTTGACATGCCATTTGGACGGGTGTCGATAAAGGTGAAAAACCTTCCGATGAGCTGACATGTGTCCGGCAAGCCTTACCTAACCGCCTGCGGGCTCAACACCTCACTGATCATTCACTAGCAGCTCGGTGAGGTGGAGCGCAGGTAGATGGCGGGATTTTGCCGGCCAAGGAGCTTGTCGGGCCTTCGCCTTGCCAGCTCGGCTTTGCCGGTAGGGGCTGTTTCTGTAGTTGATCTCGAGGCTTGTCTTGGCCCTTGGTCTTCTTGATGTGCTCCTGGATTTCTCAAAGAGCAGCTCTTCTTGGTCTATGGAATCTGCTTGATCTTCTTTATAGCTTGAGTCGGGCAAGGGAGCTGCTACTTGTCTGTGCATAAGTCAAGGTATTAAGCACCCATGTTTAATACACCAACAGGAGCCCCTGAGCCTAGGCATCATTGGGCTAGACCCAAATAGTGCACAGACATGCAATGTGGATCGACACTGGATTTTGTCAAAACGATTCTGTATCTTGAGATCTTCTTGTTTCTTCATTAACCTGGACGCGTGCCCATCTTTGGCCTCCTTCCAGCAAACCCAATCGCCGGGTGGGTGCTCACCGCGTGTGTAGAAACCAGGGGCAAGCACGCACACGGGTTGCTACAGGGCGTGGCTCAGATGGCTATGGTCACAGGTGTCCAAAGGTACCTGCCATGTCTGTCATCACTCCCTACTTTACTGCATCCCTCCCCATGACGCGCGTCATATGCGAAATGTGGGATTGGTGGAGAGAGACGGTTGTGGAAGTAGTGCGCTGAATAGGGTAGTCAGGGCGTCAGATTGGCAAGGCAGGGCAGTCGATGAAGTAACGCGCCAGCCAGAAATGCTGGGCGTATGATTGGTGGGATGGGGCGGTTGCCCTAAAATGGTGGAGAGCCAGCCCCCGGGCCTCCTCCTATAAAGAGGGGCCACGGGAGGCGATGCTCATCCACCTTTCCCTTCTCCATTCTTCTTGCATCTGCCACTACAGTGGCGAGGGGAAGAGGTCGAGCTCGCGCCTCCGCTGTTGTAGTGAGAGCCTTCCATCGGCAGCATACTCTCGCTTCGGTTGTAGCCGTGGAGGCCGGCACTAGTGCTCGGGGAAGAACCGCAGGTCGGGGCCATGGAAGACGTGGCACTCGGGGCCAAGGTGGCCAGAGTAGGGCGCTCGTCGTTCCTGAAGGAAATATGCCCTAGAGGCAATAATAAAGTTGTTATTTATATTTCCTTATATCATGATAAATGTTTATTATTCATGCTAGAATTGTATTAATCGGAAACTTGATACATGTGTGAATACATAGACAAAACAAAGTGTCCCTAGTATGCCTCTACTTAACTAGCTCGTTGATCAAAGATGGTTAAGTTTCCTGACCATAGAAATGGATTGTCATTTGATGAGCGGGATCACATCATTAGGAGAATGATGTGATGGACAAGACCCATCCGTTAGCTTAGCATTATGATCGTTAAGTTTTATTGCTATTGCTTTCTTCATGACTTATACATGTTCCTCTGACTATGAGATTATGCAACTCCTGAATACCGGAGGAACACCTTGTGTGCTATCAAACGTCACAACGTAACTGGGTGATAATCAAGATGCTCTATAGGTGTCTCCGAAGGTGTTTATTGGGTTGGCATAGATCGAGATTAGGATTTGTCACTTCGAGTATCGGAGAGGTATCTCTGGGCCCTCTCGGTAATGCACATCATGATAAGCCTTGCAAGCAATGTGACTAATGAGTTAGTTACGGGATGATGCATTACAGAATGAGTAAAGAGACTTACCGGTAATGAGATTGAACTAGGTATGATGATACCGACGATCGAATCTCGGGCAAGTAACATACCGATGACAAAGGGAATGACGTATGTTGTTATGCGGTTTGACCGATAAAGATCTTCTTAGAATATGTAGGAGCCAATATGAGCATCCAGGTTCCGCTATTGGTTATTGACCGGAGATGTGTGTCGGTCATGTCTACATAGTTCTCGAACCCGTAGGGTCCACACGCTTAACGTTCGATGATGATTTGTATTATGAGTTATGTGTTTTGGTGACCAAAGATTGTTCGGAGTCCCGGATGAGATCACGGACATGACGAGGAGTCTCGAAATGGTCGAGAGGTAAAGATTGATATATTGGAAGGTTGTATACGGACATCGGAATGGTTTCGGAAAGTTCGGGGATTTTTCGGAGTACCGGGAGGTTACCGGAACCTCCCGGGAAAGTTAATGGGCCTCATGGGCCATAGGGGAGTTGAGGAGGCAGGCCACAGGAGGTGGCGCGTGCCCCCCCCCAAGGGAGTCCGAATTGGACTAGGGGTGGGGGCGCGGTCCCCCCTTTTCCTTCTCCCTCTCCACCTCTTTCCCCTTTCCCCTCTCCGTTGGAAGGAAAAAAAGAGGGGGGGCCGAATCCTACTAGGACTGGAGTCCTAGTAGGACTCCCGCCTCCATGGCGCGCCCCTTGGTGGCCGGCCTCCTCCCTTCCTCCTTTATATACGGGGGCAGGGGGGGCACCCCAAAGCACATCAATTATTCTCTTAGCCGTGTGCGGTGCCCCCCTCCATAGTTTACTCCTCCGGTCATATTGTCGTAGTGCTTAGGCGAAGCCCTACGCGGATCACATCACCATCACCATCACCATGCCATCGTGCTGACGAAACTCTCACTCGACCTTCTGCTAGATCAAGAGTTCGAGGGACGTCATCGAGCTGAATGTGTGCAAAACTCGGAGGTGTCGTACGTTCGGTGCTTGATCGGTTGGATCGCAAAGACGTTCGACTACATCAACCGCGTTAAGCTAACACTCCCGCTTTCGGTCTACGAGGGTACGTGGACACACTCTCCCCCCTCGTTGCTATGCATCTCCTAGATAGATCTTGCGTGAGCGTAGAATTTTTTTGAAATTGCATGCTACGTTACCCAACAGTAACATCCGAGCCAGGTCTATGCGTAGATGATATGCACGAGTAGAACACAATGAGTTGTGGGCGATAATAGTCATACTGCTTACCACCAACGTCTTACTTTGATTCGGCGGTATTGTTGGATGAAGCGGCCCGGACCGACATTACATGACCGCATTCATGAGACTGTTTCTATCGACGTGTTTTGCACACAGGTGGTTGGCGGGTGTCTGTTTCTCCAACTTTAGTTGAATCGAGTTTGACAACGGCTGGTCCTTGTTGAAGGTTAAAACAGCACACTTGACAAAAAATCGTTGTGGTTTTGATGCATAGGTAAGAACGGTTCTTGCTAGAAGCCCGTAGCAGCCACGTAAAACTTGCAACAACAAAGTAGAGGACGTCTAACTTGTTTTTGCAGGGCATGCTGTGATGTGATATGGTCAGGACATGATGTGATATACGTTATTGTTTGAGATGATCATGTTTTGTAAAAGTTATCGACAACTGGCAGGAGCCTTATGGTTGTCGCTTTATTGTATGAAATGCAATCGCCATGTAATTGCTTTACTTTATCACTATGCGGTAGCGATAGTCGTAGAAGCAATAGTTGGTGAGACGACAACGACGCTACGATGGAGATCAAGGTGTCAAGCCGGTGACGATGGAGATCATGACGGTGCTTTGGAGATGGAGATCAAAGGCACAAGATGATGATGGCCATATCATGTCACATATTTTGATTGCATGTGATGTTTATCTTTTATACATCTTATTTTGCTTAGTACGGCGGTAGCATTATAAGATGATCCCTCACTAAATTTCAAGGTATAAGTGTTCTCCCTGAGTAAGCACCGTTGCGACAGTTCGTCGTGCCGAGACACCAGGTGATGATCGGGTATGATAAGCTCTACGTTCACATACAACGGGTGCAAGCCAGTTTTGCACGTGCATAATACTCGGGTTAAACTTGACGAGCCTAGCATATGCAGATATGACCTCGAAACACTGAGACCGAAAGGTCGAACGTGAATCATATAGTAGATATGATCAACATAGAGATGTTCACCATTGAAAACTACTCCATCTCACGTGATGATCGGACATGGTTTAGTTGATATGGATCACGTGATCATTTAGATGACTAGAGGGATGTCTATCTAAGTGGGAGTTCTCAAGTAATATGATTAATTGAACTTTAATTTATAATGAACTTAGTACCTGATAGTTTTTTCATATCTATGTTGTTGTAGATCAATGGCCCGTGCTACCGTTCCCTTGAATTTTAATGCGTTCCTAGAGAAAGCTAAGTTGAAAGATGATGGTAGCAACTACATGGACTGGGTCCGTAACTTGAGGATTATCCTCATTACTGCACAGAAGAATTATGTCCTTGATGCACCGCTAGGTGAAAGGCCTGCTGCAGGAGCAGATGCTGATGTTATGAACATCTGGCAAGCTCGATCTGATGACTACTTGATAGTTCAGTGTGTCATGCTTTTCGGCTTAGAATCGGGACTTCAAAGACGTTTTGAACGTCATGGAGCATATGAGATGTTCCAAGAGTTGAAGTTAATATTTCAAGAAAATGCCCGGGTTGAGAGATATGAAGTCTCCAACAAGTTCTATAGCTGCAAGATGGAGGAGAATAGTTCTGTCAGTGAACATATACTCAGAATGTCTGGGTACCATAACCACTTGACTCAGCTGGGAGTTAATCTTCCTGATGATAGTGTCATTGACAGAGTTGTTCAATCACTGCCACCAAGCTATAAAGGCTTCGTGATGAACTATAATATGCAAGGGATGGAAAAGACAATTCCCGAGCTCTTCGCAATGCTAAAGGCTGCGGAGGTAGAAATCAAGAAGGAGCATCATGTGTTGATGGTTAACAAGACCACTAGTTTCAAGAAAAAGGGCAAAGGGAAGAAGGGGAACTTCAAGAAGAATAGCAAGCAAGTTGCTATTCCCGGGAAGAAGCCCAAGTCTGGACCTAAGCCTGAAACTGAGTGCTTCTACTGCAAAGGAACTGGTCACTGGAAGCGGAACTGCCCCAAGTATTTGGCGGATAAGAAGGATGGCAAAGTGAAAGGTATATTTGATATACATGTTATTGATGTGTACCTTACTAATGCTCGTAGTAGCGCCTTGGTATTTGATACTGGTTCTGTTGCTCATATTTGCAACTCAAACCAGGGGCTACGGATTAAACGAAGATTGGCTAAGGATGAGGTGACGATGCGCGTGGGAAATGGTTCCAACGTTGATGTGATCGCCGTCGGCACGCTACCTCTACATCTACCTTTGGGATTAGTTTTAGACCTGAATAATTGTTATTTGGTGCCAGCGTTGAGGATGAACATTATATCTGGATCTTGTTAGATGCGAGACCTTTATTCATTTAAATCAGAGAATAATGGTTGTTCTATTTATATGAGTAATATCTTTTATGGTCATGCACCCTTGAGGAGTGGTCTATTTTTGTTGAATCTCGATTGTAGTGATACACATATTCATACTATTGAAGCCAAAAGATACAAAGTTAATAATGATAGTGCAACTTATTTGTGGCACTGCCGTTTAGGTCATATTGGTGTAAAGCGCATGAAGAAACTCCATGCTGATGGGCTTTTGGAATCACTTGATACTTGCGAACAATGCCTCATAGGCAAGATGAATAAGACTCTGTTCTCCGGAAAAATGGAGCGAGCCAATGACTTATTGGAAATAATACATACCGATGTATGCGGTCCGATGAGTGTTGAAGCTCGCGGTGGGTATCGTTATTTTCTGACCTTCACAGATGATTTGAGCAGATATGGGTATATCTACTTCATGAAACATAAGTCTGAAACATTTGAAAAGTTCAAAGAATTTCAGAGTGAAGTGGAAAATCATCGTAACAAGAAAATAAAGTTTCTATGATCTGATCGCGGAGGCGAATATTTGAGTTGCGAGTTTGGTCTTCATTTAAAACAATGTGGAATAGTTTCGCAACTCACGCCACCTGGAACACCACAGCGTAATGGTGTGTCCGAATGTCGTAACCGTACTTTATTAGATATGGTGCGATCTATGATGTCTCTTAACGATT
The DNA here is from genome assembly GCA_011799875.1 of Thinopyrum elongatum. Classification (NCBI taxonomy): domain Eukaryota; kingdom Viridiplantae; phylum Streptophyta; class Magnoliopsida; order Poales; family Poaceae; genus Thinopyrum; species Thinopyrum elongatum. The sequence continues at coordinate 298,941,880 of CM022298.1, forward strand.
TACCACTATCATTTTGGGGTTATGCATTAGAGACAGCTGTATTCACGTTAAATAGGGCACCATCTAAATCCGTTGAGACGACACCGTATGAACTGTGGTTTGGCAAGAAACCTAAGCTGTCGTTTCTTAAAGTTTGGGGCTGTGATGCTTATGTGAAAAAGCTTCAACCTGATAAGCTCGAACCCAAATCGGAGAAATGCGTCTTCATAGGATACCCAAAGGAGACTGTTGGGTACACCTTCTATAACATATCCGAAGGCAAGATATTCGTTGCTAAGAATGGATCCTTTCTAGAGAAGGAGTTTCTCTCGAAAGAAGTGAGTGGGAGGAAAGTAGAACTTGATGAGGTAATTGTACCTTCTCCCGAATTGGAAAGTAATTCATCACAGAAATCAGTTCCAGTGATGCCTACACCAATTAGTGAGGAAGTTAATGATGATGATCATGAAACTTCAGATCAAGTTACTACCGAACCTCGTAGGTCAACCAGAGTACGTTCCGCACCAGAGTGGTACGGTAATCCCGTTCTGGAAGTCATGTTACTAGACCATGACGAACCTACGAACTATGAGGAAGCGATGATGAGCCCAGATTCCGCAAAATGGCTTGAGGCCATGAAATCTGAGATGGGATCCATGTATGAGAACAAAGTATGGACTTTGGTTGACTTGCCTGATGATCGGCAAGCCATAGAGAATAAATGGATCTTCAAGAAGAAGACTGACGCTAACGGGAATGTTACTGTACAAAGCTCGACTTGTTGCGAAAGGTTTTCGACAAGTTCAAGGAGTTGACTACGATGAGACCTTCTCACCCGTAGCGATGCTTAAGTCTGTCCGAATCATGTTAGCAATTGCCGCATTTTATGATTATGAAATCTGGCAAATGGATGTCAAAACTGCATTCCTTAATGGATTTCTCAAAGAAGAGTTGTATATGATGCAACCAGAAGGTTTTGTTGATCCTAAGGGTGCTAACAAAGTGTGCAAGCTCCAGCGATCCATTTATGGACTGGTGCAAGCATCTCGGAGTTGGAATATACGCTTTGATAGTGTGATCAAAGCATATGGTTTTATACAGACTTTTGGAGAAGCCTGTATTTACAAGAAAGTGAGTGGGAGCTCTGTAGCATTTCTGATATTATATGTGGATGACATATTGTTGATTGGAAATGATACGGAATTTCTGGATAGCATAAAAGGATACTTGAATAAGAATTTTTCAATGAAAGACCTCAGTGAAGCTGCTTATATATTAGGCATCAAGATCTATAGAGATAGATCAAGACGCTTAATTGGACTTTCACAAAGCACATACCTTGATAAAGTTTTGAAGAAGTTCAAAATGGATCAGTCAAAGAAAGGGTTCTTACCTGTGTTGCAAGGTGTGAAGTTGAGTAAGACTCAATGCCCGACCACTGCAGAAGATAGAGAGAAAATGAAAGTCATTCCCTATGCCTCAGCCATAGGTTCTATCATGTATGCTATGCTGTGTACCAGACCTGATGTGTGCCTTGCTATAAGTTTAGCAGGGAGGTACCAAAGTAATCCAGGAGTGGATCACTGGACAGTGGTCAAGAACATCCTGAAATACCTGAAAAGGACTAAGGATATGTTTCTCGTTTATGGAGGTGACAAAGAGCTTGTCATAAATGGTTACATCGATGCAAGCTTTGACACTGATCCGGATGACTCTAAGTCACAAACCGGATACGTATTTATATTGAATGGTGGAGCTGTCAGTTGGTGCAGTTCCAAGAAGAGCGTCGTGGCGGGATCTACGTGTGAAGCGCAGTACATAGCTGCTTCGGAAGCAGCAAATGAAGGAGTCTGGATGAAGGAGTTCATATCCGATCTAGGTGTTATACCTAGTGCATCAAGTCCAATGAAAATATTTTGTGACAATACTGGAGCAATCGCCTTGGCGAAGGAATCCAGATTTCACAAGAGAACCAAACACATCAAGAGACGCTTCAACTCCATCCATGATCAAGTCAAGGAGGGAGACATAGAGATTTTCAAAATACATACGGATCTGAATATTGCAGACCCGTTGACTAAGCCTCTTCCACGAGCAAAACATGATCAGCACCAAGACTCCATGGGTGTTAGAATCATTACAATGTAATTTAGATTATTGACTCTAGTGCAAGTGGGAGACTGAAGGAAATACGCCCTAGAGGCAATAATAAAGTTGTTATTTATATTTCCTTATATCATGATAAATGTTTATTATTCATGCTAGAATTGTATTGATCGGAAACTTGATACATGTGTAAATACATAGACAAAACAAAGTGTCCGTAGTATGCCTCTACTTAAGTAGCTCGTTGATCAAAGATGGTTACGTTTCCTGACCATAGACATGGATTGTCATTTGATGAGCGGGATCACATCATTAGGAGAATGATGTGATGGACGAGACCCATCCGTTAGCTTAGCATTATGATCGTTAAGTTTTATTGCTATTGCTTTCTTCATGACTTATACATGTTCCTCTGACTATGAGATTATGCAACTCCCGAATACCGGAGGAACACCTTGTGTGCTATCAAACATCACAACATAACTGGGTGATTATAAAGATGCTCTACAGGTGTCTCCGAAGGTGTTTATTGGGTTGGCATAGATCGAGATTAGGATTTGTCACTCCGAGTATCGGAGAGGTATCTCTGGGCCCTCTCGGTAATGCACATCATGATTAGCCTTGCAAGCAATGTGACTAATGTGTTAGTTATGGGATGATGCATTACGGAATGAGTAAAGAGACTTGCCGGTAACGAGATTGAACTAGGTATGATGATACCGACGATCGAATCTCGGGCAAGTAACATACCGATGACAAAGGGAATGATGTATGTTGTTGTGCGGTTTGACCGATAAAGATCTTTGTAGAATATGGAGGAGCCAATATGAGCATTGAGGTTCCTCTATTGGTTATTGACCGGATGTGTCTCGGTCATGTCTACATAGTTCTCGAACCCGTAGGGTCCGCACGCTTAACGTTCGATGACGATTTGTATTATGAGTTATGTGTTTTGGTGACCGAAGATTGTTCGGAGTCCCGGATGAGATGACAGACACGACGAGGAGTCTCAAAATGGTCGAGAGGTAAAGATTGATATATTGGAAGGTTGTATACGGACATCGGAATGGTTCCGGAAAGGTTCTGGGATTTTTCGGAGTACCGGGAGGTTACCGGAACCCCCCGGGAAAGTTAATGGGCCTCATGGGCCATAGAGGAGTGGAGGAGGCACGCCACAGGAGGTGGCGCCCCCCCCCCCAAGGGAGTCCGAATTGGACTAGGGGGTGGGGGCGCGGCCCCCCCTTTTCCTTCTCCCTCTCCACCTCTTTCCCCTTTCCCCTCTCCGTTGGAAGGAAAAAAAGAGGGGGGGGGCGAATCCTACTAGGACTGGAGTCCTAGTAGGACTCCCCCCCTCCATGGCACGCCCCTTGGTGGCCGGCCTCCTCCCCTCCTCCTTTATATACGGGGGCGGGGGGGGGGGGCACCCCAAGGCACATCAATTATTCTCTTAGCCGTGTGCGGTGCCCCCCTCCACAGTTTACTCCTCCGGTCATATTGTCGTAGTGCTTAGGCGAAGCCCTGCGTGGATCACATCACCATCACCGTCACCACGCCGTCTTGTTGACGAAACTCTCCCTCGACCGTCTGCTGGATCAAGAGTTCGAGGGACGTCATCGAGCTGAACGTGTGCAGAACTCGGAGGTGCCGTACGTTCGGTGCTTGATCGGTTGGATCACGAAGACGTTCGACTACATCAACCGCGTTAAGCTAACGCTTCCGCTTTCGGTCTATGAGGGTACGTGGACACATTCTCCCCCCTCGTTGCTATGCATCTCCTAGATAGATCTTGCGTGAGCGTAGAATTTTTTTGAAATTGCATGCTACGTTACCCAACAGTTCCACCCCCAGCTGCTCCTCCTTCGGTAGAAGGCCATACGGAAGACACGGCACTCGACTTCATCATCGAGCTGCGTGACCCAACGCGATGCTGGTTGCGGCTCCCCCGTCCCTTCGCTAGGGTGATGGAGGTCGACCAACCGCTATGCCCGTGGCTGCGTGTGAATGGCTGCTGCAACGGCTCCGTTTGGGTGAACGTTGAGTTCCCCGCCAATGGCGTCATGTACCTCACGCGTGGGTGGAAATCCTTCCTTCGTGCTCGTTATCTTGGGCAAGGACATCTCCTCCACTTAAAGCTAGTGGAGTACGACACGCTCTCTGTGAAGTTCTTCGGGGCTTTAGGCGCTCGCATGGAGTGTTGCGTGGAGAGCTCAAGTAGTAGTGAAAGCGCCTCCTCAAGCGACAGCGACAAGGAGGACGATGGTGAAGACGGCGACAGTGAGTTCCCGAGTGTCAAGTCCGAAGACGGTGACTCGGACTCCAGCTAAACGCCGGCAGCACCATCAACTCCAGCTGAGCGCCAGCGACACCACCATCTACAGCTAAGCATCGACAGCACCATCATCTGCCTGCCTGGAGCACTTCACCTAGGCGCCCCTTTTGACCTCTTTGCACTCGATGTAAACCCTGGGAAGAAAGGGCTAAGAAAAACGTTATCAAGCACTTTTCAATAAATATATCATATCTATTATGCTCAAATAAAGGTGTATAGTTTCCCTCGTTTGTCTTTGTTTTTCTATGATTTTTTATCTGACACCCTATGCGGTTTGGAAGCTTGCCAACACACACACTTGTCGTGGGTGCTTTGAGGAACTCGTCCTTAGCAGCCTGCTGGTAGTGCCGTCACTGGCATGGTAACTTGCCGGTCTCAACGCTGCTGCAAAGACCTTGCAGAGCGGACTCGAGGCAAGATAAGAGCACGAATAAACACGACAAGATTCCCTCGCGTGCAGGTTTCTCATACAACACAAAATCGTGCAAAGGGAAAACTATACATGTAACAAAGAAAAATTTGTCTTTCAACTGATCTTCCTTTGCTGTACTTCTGGTTGTATGAAATGTGTAACAACGCCATTTTCCATCCACTTCCTCCCTGGTAAACTTGCACGCGAGGAATCCGTCGTGTCCTTGAGAAAAAGAAAGGAGAGAAAGGGGTGGTATGTCGGACCTTGGCGGTACGTTAGCCATTTTATTCAAGCAATAATGTAATCACAGTGCTATGTGTATCGATGCATAAGTAAAGATGCATAAAAGGTTGCGAAGCACTTAGCTTGATTCACATATGCATAGGTACTACTTCTTGAGCTTGCGTTGGTTTTCCCTTGAAGAGGAAAGGGTGATGCAGCAAAGTAGAGACAAGTATTTCTCTCAGTTTGAGAACTAAGGTACCAATCCAGTAGGAGGAACACACAAGTCACCAATTGTTGCACCTACACAAATAAACAAATACTTGCACCCAACGCGATAAAGGGGTTGTCAATCCCTTCACGGTAAATTGCGAGGATGAGATCTGATACAGATAGGTATAAAAGATAAATAATAGAGCAAAATAAAATAAAGGTAAAAAATTGCAGTAAGGTATTTTTGGGTTTTTGGTTTTGTAGATCTGAAAATAATATGATAAAAATAGACCCGGGGGCCATTGTTTTCACTAGAGGCTTCTCTCTTGAAAGAACGGATACGGTCGGTAAACAAATTACTGTTGAGCAATTGATAAAAAAGCGCAAAGTTATGACGATATCTAAGATAATGATCATGAATATAGGCATCAGGTTCATGACAAATAGACCAACTCCTGCCTGCATCTACTACTATTACTCCACACATCGACCGCTATCCAGCATGCATCTAGTGTACTCCCTCCGTCCGGGTTTATTAGGCCCCCCAACCAAATCACAGGTACCGAGGCACGGTGATTAATTCCCTAGAACAAGCGCTGGTCCTTCGGTTTCCATGCATGATTTACTGCCAAAAGAAAATTCCACTTCACCCGCATGCAGCCCCACACTCAATTTAATTCCGTGGCGCTTCCGAACTAGACACCACCTCACACGCGATGTTGCTGCTACTTTTTCGCTCGTGCTCGAACGTTGCATGGCGCATACATGCGCCAATCAAAGGAGGATTAGAAACGCATGCATTGGCTGGTTGGGAGACAAACACAGCAGCGAAAAAATCAGCAGAGCGTGCTCGCGCCATGTTTTTGCAGTTTTGGTTTGCGGAGCAAGCTCACGCCATGTTTTTGCTTTGAAAGGAACTTGTGTTTCCATTATAAATATAGGCATACTCTAGGCATCCTCCAACCGTAAAGTCATCGAGCTATGCTTCCTTTCGATCTTAACATACAACTAGAGCTGCAAGTTCATGGCGAAGGAGAAGGTAGCAATGGCCGCAGGCAAGGCTCGCTAGGTCTTGGTCATGCCGGCTGCGGGCAAGGACAGCTACGCCTCGATCCTTCCGGGCGTGTATGCCAGCGCGGGCATGGTCCTGCATCCATAGGTTCATCGCCTGGCCGTGGACAAGGCTGCGAGCATAGCCTCGCGCTCCTCGGGCGAGGACACGCTGCCGTTCGCGACATAGGAAGCTCCTCCAGCGCTGAACGCCATCTTCGTCTCGGTCTTGCTGGTCGGTTGCCGTCGGTGGCGAGCTCCTCCAGTTGTAGTGTGTTTGGCTGGCGGTGCGATCGTGGGTTCACGGGGCACGAGGATGGTGGCGCGTACGGTGCACACAACGGCGGCGCGTACGGTGCACACGACGGCGGTGCCTTCCGTTCTCATGATGGCGGCGCGTATGACGCACATGACGGTGGCACGCTCGTCACACACGACTTCGGCACGTACGGAGCACATGATAGCGGCGCATTCCATTCGTTCGCCGGCCACAATCTCTTCGTCGTGCAAGGTGGGCATGGCTCTGCCGGTCATGGTGTCTTCGCCGGACTTGGCGGTCGTGGCTCTGGCGGCCATGGTGTCTTCATTGGGGGTGGAGGGCGTGGGTCTTCCAGCCATGGTGTCTTCACCATGGCCGGTGGTGATCATGGGTACAACGACGAAGGCAGCCACGGCATGGACCAGCACAGCGAGGACGGCCACGGCATGGACCAGCACGGCAAGGAAAACGGCCACGACATGGACTAGCATGTCGAGGAAGACAGCCAGGGTATCGACCAGCACGGCGAGGAAGACGGCCAGGGTAGGACCAACACGACGGGGACGGCAACGGCATGGACCAGCACGGCGAGGAACATGGCCATGGCATGGACCAGTACGTCGAGGAAGAAGGCCACGGCACGGACCAGAACGGTGAAGATCATGAGACCAACAACAACATCGATCTAAGTAGGTTTGCTTGCTTTGTGTATGAACACTTATTTTTTTAGTTCAAATATGCAATGGAACAGTACGTATAATTTTTGTTATAGGTCTCTCGTACTACCCGATAAGGGCCTCCCCACTTTGGCGTCAACTTGTTTGATCCTTTGGCGGATTGAACGCGCCAAAGAACAAGGTCGCCTTCCTCAAAGCTTCGGGCATAAACCTTGCGGCTGTGATAGCAGCGCAAGGCTTGCTTGTAGCGTGCAGCTCGCACAGACGCCCGAAGATGATCTTCCTCGAGGAGGACAACGTCATACTGCCATGATAACCCACAAGTATAGGGGATCCCAACAGTTTTCGAGGGTAGAGTATTCAACCCAAATTTATTGATTCGACACAAGGGGAGCCAAAGAATATTTGCAAGTATTAGCAGCTGAGTTGTCAATTCAACCACACCTGGAGATTAATTATCTGCAGCAAAGTGATCAGTAGCAAAGTAGTATGATAGTTTTGATAGTAGTAGCAACAGCAATAGTAACGGCAACAGTGATAGCAGTGATTTTGTAGCAAGTGCAATAGTAACAGCAGCAGTAATAACTTAGCAGAAACAATATGTAGGAAAATCGTAGGCATTGGATCGGCAATTTGTTGGATGATATTCATCATGTGACAGTCATAACCTAGGGCGATACGACACTAGCTCTAGTTCATAAATATAATGTAGGCATGTATTCCGTAAATAGTCATACGTGCTTATGGAAAGAACTTGCATGACATCTTTTGTCCTACCCTCTCATGGCAGCGGGGTCCATATTGGAAACTAAGGGATATTAAGGCCTCCTTTTAATGGAGAACCGGAACAAAGCATTAACACATGGTGAATACATGAACTCCTCAAACTACGGTCATCACCGGGAGTGGTCCCGACTATTGTCACTCCGGGGTTGCCGGATCATAACACGTAGTAGGTGACTATAACTTGCAAGATCGGATCTAGAACATGGATATAATGGTGATAACATAAACGGTTCAGATCTGAAATCATAGCACCCTGTCCCAAAGTGACAAGCATTAAGCATGGCAAAGTCAGAGCAACATCAATCTCAGAACATAATGGATACTAGGGATCAAGCCCTAACAAAACTAACTTGATTACATGATGAATCTCATCCAACTCCTCACCGACCAGCGAGCCTACGAAGGAATTACTCACTCCCGGTGGGGAGCATCATGGAATTGGCGATGGAGAAGGGTTGGTGATGACGAAGATCGAAGATCCCCCTCTCCGGAGCCCCAAATGGACTCCAGATCTGGCCTCCCGATGAAGAACAGGAGGTGGCGGTGGCTCCGTCTTGCGAAACGCGATAATTCTTTCTCCCTTATTTTTTTCTGGAAAAATAGGATTTTATAGCATCGGTTTCAGGGTCTGCGGGGCCACCAGGTGGGGACAACCCACCTGGGCGCGCCTGGAGGGGGTGGCGCGCCCTGGTGGGTTGTGCCCACCCAGGTGCCCCCCTTCGGTGGTTCTTGGCTCCAGAAATTATCTTTTATTGTATAAAAAATCCTCGCAAAGTTCCGTTCCATTCCGGGAACTTTTATTTCTGCACAGAAACAACACCAAGGTAGTTCTACTGAAAACAGCGTCAGTCCGGGTTAGTTTCATTCAAATCATGAAAATTAGAGTCCAAAACAAGAGGAAAAGCGTTAGGAGAAGTAGATACGACGGAGACGTATCAACTCCCCCAAGCTTAAACCTTTGCTTGTCCTCAAGCAATTCAGTTGATAAACTGAAAGTGAAAAAGAAAAACTTTTATGAACTCTTTTGCTCTTGTTTGCATAAATAAGCTTAAACAGCACCCAGGTTTTCAGCAAAGATTATAACTAACCATGTCGACAATAACTCTTAAAAACTATATTAACTCATATCAATGACGTAATCAACTAGCGAGCAATAATAAGATATCTCAAACAGCAACACGTTGTCAAAACAACCATGATATAATATGACAATAGTGGTATCTCGCTAGCTCTTTCTGAGACCGCAAAACATAAATGCAGAGCACCTCCAAAGTTCAAGCAGCGACCAAACATTGTAATTCATGGTAGAAAAGATCCAGTCATGATGCACCCAATATTAGCTACACATAATGCATAAGCATGACAGCAGTGCTCTCAGGTTCTGGCGCTTATTTGAGAGGGTGATGACACAAAATAAAAGTAAATAGATAGTCCCTTCGCAGAGGGAAGCAGTGATTTGCAGAGGTGCCAGAGCTCAAGTTTTTAAAACAGAGGTAAATGAAATTTTGAGGCATGCACCCTTCTTGTTTACTTCGCGACCATCAGTTATCAGTATCTTCCATGCTAAACACATTAGTGGCGGTTCCCAAGCGATAAAAGTAAAGATTTACTTCCCCTTCACCAACAGTCACAGTCCACGGCTTGTCCGAAACAACGGGTGCTGTCCATACCAACAACAGTCCCGGGGGAGTTTTGTTTAATCATTTGCATTTTGAGTTCGGGACTGGGAATCCCTATTACTGCCCCTCTCATGCAAGGATGAGTGAATAAACACTCATCATGAGAATAACCCGCTCAGCATGGAAGATACTGACTACCTCCTATCGCTCTATGAACAATCAATGCACACAAAAAGGATATTTATTTGAAGTTTTTAGAGGTGGCACATGCAAATTTACTTAGGACGGCAGGGTAATACCGCATATAGGTAGGTATGGTGGACTCATCTGGAATAACTTCGGTTTCAGGTTTTTGATGCACAAGCAGAATTCCCACTTAGTACAGGCGAAGGCTAGCAAATAGGCTGAGAAGCGGCCAGCTAGAGAGCAACAACGGTCATGAACATGCATTATGCATAAGTAACATTGGATACTAGCATGAGTAGGATATGAACACCATGAACATAAATATCATAGAGGCTATGTTGGTTTCGATTCAACTACATGCATGAACATGTGCCAAGTCAAGCCACTCAAACATTCAGAGGAGGATACCATATCATCATACTACATCACAATCATTTTAACGCAATGTTGACATCTAAGATAAATCATTATCCGCTCCTAGCTACTTATGCATGTCATGAGAAACTATAATCTCTAATTTTCATTGCAAACATGTTTGATCATAATAGGCTGAATCATGGATACTAGGTTAAACATATTTACAAAAAAAGAACAAGTCGAGTTCATACCCGTTTCTCTCTGCCACGGCCAGTTCTTCGAATATCATCATTATTGCCTTTCACTTGCACGAGTGAACGATTTGAAAATAATAATAGTGCAAGAGTGCCGTGGACTAAGCTGGAATCTGCAAACATTTTATTCAAAAGGAGAAGACAAGGTAAAATGGACTCTTTGTCAGATCAACAATAATGCATATGAGCGCCACTCAACATTTTCATCGTGGTCTCTCCTCGGTACGACTCGAAAGAAAAGAAAAAGAAATTCAGAGAAACACACTGAAATATTTTTGGAGTTTTTGGTTTTCTGAAGGAAAGCAAATAAAAGGGAAAAACAAAAACGAGAAAACTATTTACACGGGAAAGCTCCCAACAAGCAAAAGAAGAACAAGGAAATCTTTTTGAGTTTTCTTTTTAGTACTACAACAATTTAAACTAGGAAGAAAAAACGAAAAGAAGTAAGAAATATATTTTTGGATTTTCTCAAAGTTTTTCAAACACACAAGAGGAAAGCAAGAAAATAAATCTAACATGGATAATACAATGAAAAAGTGTGGATACTAACAACTGAAATGAAATGTGTGAACATGAATGTAATGTCGGTGGAAATACATACTCCCCCAAGCTTAGGCTTTTGGCCTAACTTGGTAATCACCAGTCGTAAAAGCCATGGGGTCCTATGTTGAAGTGCTGAGGAGCGGGCACCTGTGGATCCCATTGCTGAGGTTCCTCCTCTGCTGCAGCCTAGTTGTTCTGGTAAGCAACAATGTCCTCAGGCATAATCCTGTATCCGTGCCTGTCAATATGATCAAACAAAGCAGGTGCAGGCAGTGGAATAATATCACGAGTTTCCTCACTGAAAACTAAGTTATAGGGAATAGGGATATTAGGGTAATCAGCAGCAATAAACTGGTGGTGTTCCATAGCTGCACGATCTAGGTAAACCTTGGGCAAAGGGTAATCATGCTGGCGTATCTGAACGTTAAAGTGAGTCGCTAAGCGAGTAGCGTAAATGCCACCATGTATTTTGCCCTTGGATCAGTTAATGTGAAGGCGACGTGCCACAATAGCTCCCAAGCTATATGTGGTGTCGCCGTAAAGTGCACGGCGTAAAACAGCGAAGTCCGGGGCACTGAGTGCACCCACCTTCTCTCTAGCAAGCAAACACTTTGCGATGAATAAAGCAAAATAATGCACGGCAGGAAAATGCAAGCTAGTAGCGGTGACACTCGATACCCCTCTCTCATCCCCCAGTGTCAGAGTACGGTAAAAACCATCAAACTCTGTAGGCCTAGGCTCAGCTAAACTACCATTAGAAGGAAGGAAGCATATGTCACAAAAATCAGTAAGCTGTATCTGATGGGTTTCAGCATATAAATTAAACCGCACCTCAGGGGGATTATTCCTAGGATGGAAATGAAAATTTTGCACAAAGGAATTTGTGAGGAAATGATACTGTTCGCATTCAGCTGCGATGAAGTCGGTGAGGCCGGCATTAGCAGCGTATTGTGCAAACTCCCGAAGGATTCCGGCCCCTTCCATGAACGGGTTATGCGGCCATTCGCACAGTCGTAACTCCGCCAGTCTCCGGGTATGGAGATCACTGTCAGATGACTCCCCAATAACTCCCTTGGCGTTCTTCTTGGAAGCAAACTTCCTAATGATACTCATCTTTTTCCTATGAACAAAATTCTGAAATTTTTAGTCAACAATATTTTTCTCAACAAAACTTCACAAGATTGTAAGCAACTATTCATAGGGATGCATAGAGGCCATAGCAAGCATTCAACTACTTAGAACTCTAAGGATTCAACATGCAAGCTCATCTACATTAGCACCAAGAGTAGCTAATTATTCAAAGTATAAACTACTAAAACAAAAACTAATTGGACACATGGAGGAGTCACATACCAAGCAAGAATCCCCGAAACAGTTTCAAAAACGGAGCTTCGAGCAAAGAGGTCGAAATCCACGGGTTTGAGAGCAAGAACATGAGAGAAAGAGCAATGATGAATTTTTCTGGAGGTAGGTGGTGATGTGGGATGAAGAGATAAGTGAGGGGGCCCACGTGGGGACCACAACCCACCAGGGCGCGCCTGGGGGTCCTGGCGCGCCCAGGTGGGTTGTGCCCACCTGGTGCACCTCCCTCTGATATTATTTGCACCAAAAATTCTTAAATATTCATAAAAAATCGTATTAAATTTTCAGGGCATTCTGAGAACTTTTATTTTTGGGTCACATTTTTTTTATTGCATGGAAAATTCAGAAAACAGACAAAACATGGCATTTTATTTTATTTAACTAATAAAACAGAAAACAAAATGTAGGGACAGAAGGTAGCGCTCACTAAATTCATCAACTTCATACCTCTAAAAATTGATTCATTAATAAGGTTGGTCAAGTCTTATTAACAACCACTTTCGATTAGCATGAAACCGAAGAACTTTCGTAAATCACTAAGTTACCTCAACGGGGATATGAATGTCCCCAACAATAAGCATTTCATATTTCTTTTTAACAGTAGGTAGAGGTAGTTGAAACCTTCCAATAGTGATTGTCGGAGATTTGTTAATAACATTAATACCATTCACTTGGAATTATTTCTTTCGAAAGTGCATCGTATGATCATTACCATTGATATGAAAAGTGACCTTGCTTTTATTGCAATCAAGAACAGCCCCTGCAGTATTCAAGAAGGGTCTACCAAGGATAATCGACATGTTGTCGTCCTCGGGCATCTCAAGTATAACAAAGTCAGTCAAAATAGTAACATTAGTAACAACAACGGGCACATCCTCACAAATACCGATAGGTATGGCAGTTGATTTGTCAGCCATTTGCAAAGATATTTCAGTAGGTGTGAGTTTATTCAAATCAAGTGTTTTATATAAAGAGAAAGGCATAACACTAACACCAGCTCCCAAATCACATAAAGCAGTTTTCACATAATTTCTTTTGATGGAGCAAGGTATAGTTGGTATTCCCGGATCTCCAAGTTTTTTAGGTACTTCATCTTTCAAAGTATAATTAGCAAGCATGGTGGAGATTTCAGCTTCTGGTATTTTTCTCTTATTGGTGATGATGTCTTTCATGTACTTTGCATAAGGAGGCATTTTTAAGATATCAGTCAAGCGAGTACGCAAAAAGACTGGCCTCAGCATTTCAGCAAAGCGTTCAAATTCTTCATCATCTTTCTTTTTAGTTGACTTAGGTGGAAAGGGCATAGGTTTTTGAACCTATGGTTCACTTTCTTTACCGTGTTTTCTAGCAACAAAGTCTCTTTCATCATACCTTTTATTCTTAGGTTGTGGGTTATCAAGATCAACTGCTGGTTCTATCTCAACATCATTGTCTGGTTCTTTATTATTTGTTTGAGTTTCTTCATGAACCTCATCATTATCTTTTTCATTATCATAAGGTGAGTGTTCACTACCAGAATGAGTTTCAGCATCAGAGATAGAAACTTCATTATCATTATCAGGAGGTTTTCTACTTCAGGTTCACTAGAGGCATGCAAAGTCCTATCATTTTTCTTCTTCTTTTTCTTTTTAGAAGGACTACGTGCATCTGTGTCAACTCTTTGAGAGTCTTGTTCAATTCTTTTTGGGTGTCCCTCAGGATAAAGTGGTTCCTGAGTCATCCTACCTCCTCTAGTCATTACTCTAACAGCACGATCATTGATATTATTATTCATTTCATCTAACAATTCTCTTTGAGATTTAGCAACTTGCTCTAACTGAGTTTGAACCATAGAAGCATGCTTCCCTACACCTCTAACATCATTTGAGATTCTAAATAACAAGTCACTCAAGCGAGCTATCATATCAGAATTGTATTTCAATTGTTTCATAACATTTGCATTGAAGTGATCTTGCTTTCTAATGTAGTTTTCAAACTCATAAAGGCATTGGCTAGGGTGCATATTGTGAGGATTATCATTATCATTGAATTTCATTAGAGAATTTACCTCTACCACCTTAGGTGGTGGTGGTGTATCAAGCCCATGTATTTCTTCAATAGGAGGTAAATTATTGACATCCTCGGCTTTAATACCTTTTTCCTTCATAGATTTCTTTGCCTATTGCATATCTTCAGGACTAAGATATAATATACCCCTCTTCTTCGGAGTGGGTTCAAGCGGTGTTTCAGGAGGAGTCACTCCGGGTTTGCCGGATCATAACACGTAGTAGGTGACTATAACTTGCAAGATCGGATCTAGAACATGGATATAATGGTGATAACATAAATGGTTCAGATCTGAAATCAGGGCACCTGGGCCCAAAGTGACAAGCATTAAGCATGGCAAAGTCATAGCAACATCAATCTCAGAACATAATGGATACTAGGGATCAAGCCCTAAGAAAACTAACTCGATTACATGATGAATCTCATCCAACTCCTCACCGACCAGCGAGCCTATGAAGGAATTACTCACTCCCGGTGGGGAGCATCATGGAATTGGCGATGGAGAAGGGTTGGTGATGATGAAGATCGAAGATCCCCCTCTCCGGAGCCCCAAACGGACTCCAGATCTGGCCTCCTGATGAAGAACAGGAGGTGGCGGCGGCTCCGTCTCGTGAAACACGATAATTCTTTCTTCCTGATTTTTTTTCCAGAAAAATAGGATTTTATAGCGTTGGTTTCAGGGTCTGCGGGGCCACCAGGTGGGGATAACCCACCTGGGCGCGCCTGGAGGGGGTGGCGTGCCCTGGTGGGTTGTGCCCACCCAAGTGCCCCCCTTTGGTGGTTCTTGGCTCCAGAAATTATCTTTTATTGTATAAAAAATCCTTGCAAAGTTTCGTTCCATTCCGAGAACTTTTATTTCTGCACAAAAACAACACCATGGTAGTTCTGCTGAAAATAGCATCAGTCCGGGTTAGTTTCATTCAAATCATGCAAATTAGAGTCCAAAACAAGAGGAAAAGCATTAGGAAAAGTAGATATGACGGAGACGTATCATGCCACAACTGCTCTTGCTCTACCTCATCATAGGAGAGCACTTGAGGCGACCCGTATGTGAGTTCTATGGAGAGCACCGCTTCTGCACCATAAACTAGGGAGAAGGGTGTTTGGCCAGTAGCTCGATTTGGTGTCGTTCTGAGTGACCAAAGAACCGCCGGCAGCTCATCAATCCAGCGCCTTCCGCACTTGTGCAGCCTGTCAAAGGTTCTTGTCTTGAGGCCACGCAACACTTTAGGATTTGTCCATTCTGCTTGCCCATTGCTTCTCGGATGAGCAACAGAGGCAAAGCAAACCCTGCTTCCAAGGCTTTGGATGTACTGCATGAAGGTGTGGCTCGTGAACTTTGTGTCGTTGTCTGTAATGACTCTGTTTGGAACTCCAAAACGCCAAACTAGTCCCTTAAAGAACTTGACAACTGATTGTGCAGTCATCTTCCTCACTGATTCTATTTCAGGCCACTTTGTGAACTTGTCGATGGCGACATACAAGAACTCAAAGCCCTCGGTAGCATGGGGGAAGGGGCCCAAGATAGCGAGCCCCCAGACTGAAAAGGGCCAGGAAAGAGGCATCGTTTGGAGAGCTTGTGCTACCTGATGTATGTTCTTCGAATGGAACTGGCATGCTTCACATCTTGTTACTACCTCATTTGC
The DNA here is from genome assembly GCA_011799875.1 of Thinopyrum elongatum. Taxonomy (NCBI): domain Eukaryota; kingdom Viridiplantae; phylum Streptophyta; class Magnoliopsida; order Poales; family Poaceae; genus Thinopyrum; species Thinopyrum elongatum. The sequence continues at coordinate 298,957,926 of CM022298.1, forward strand.
ATCCTGGAGGGCAATGGGCCAATAAAAACCTTGTCGGAAAGCTTTGCCGACAAGGGCTCTTGATCCTATGTGAGAGCCACATATGCCTCCATGTATCTCTGCCAACAACTTGAGTCCATCTTCCCGGTAATGCACTTCAATATCACCCCATTTGGTCTCTTTCTGCATAGAGTGTTATCCACAATCTGATACATACTCGATTGAAGGGCTACATTCTCAGCTTGCTCTTGCTTATCGGGAATCTCTCTTGGTTGGAGAAATTGAACTATATGTTGTGCCCATGACGGAGCTTGTAGCTCGACGACAAGGACTATAGGCATCTCTGCGGCTGCGGGAGCCCTATCCTCAATGACAAGAACCTGGGGTTCTACGCAAGGCTGCTGCTCACCGGCAAGCGCGTCGCTGCTCCCGGCAACATCCTCACTGGCGGCCTTAGGAAGCTCTGTCAGGAAATATTTGCCAGTGTTCAACTTTCTACTTTTACTGGCCTGCGTTGATGGAGTAACTGATGGTTGAGTCAAATGGAGTACAAAAGTCCCTGGTTCCACAGGCAACTTTTGGGCAGCACACTTTGACAGGTGATCAACAATGCTGTTCTCCGCACGGGGGACATGCTCTGCAACCCGTCAAAGTGTTCCTCCAATTTCCTCACATCTTCCACATATGCTTCCATCAACGGGCTTTGGTAATCCTTGTTTACCTGTCTCACAACATGTTAGGAATCTCTGTGAACGATCAACTTTCTGATACCCAATTCCACCGCAATTCTGAGACCTGCAAGGAGCCTCTCATACTCTGCGGTGTTGTTGGTTGCCTTCTCCATAGGAAAGTGCATTTGAACCACGTACTTGAGGTGTTCTCCGGTGGGTGCGACAAGCAGCACTCCAGCACCGGCGCCCTGCATCGAGAAGGCACCGTCAAAGTACATGACCCAATCTTTCTCAGTCTCTTTACCGGGGAGAGTTTATTCTAGAATTTCTTTATATTGTGTTGGCGTCCAGTCTGCAATGAATTCTGCCAAGGATTTGCTCTGAATAGTTGAAGTGCTCTAAAATTTGAGTGCCAAACTTTACAACTCCAGTGCCCACTCCACTATCCTACCGGTTGCCTCTGGATTCCTCAGAATACGCTGCAATGGGAAACGAGTGACAACTGTGATTTCATGTGCTTGGAAGTAGTGGCGCAACTTTCTCGAGGCCATGAGCAGACCAAAAAGCAGCTTCTGCATGCCAGAGTACCTTGATCTAGCCCGCTGCAAGAGAGAACTGACAAAGTATACTGGCTGCTGCACCACTTTCTTCCTTGGTGTTATCTGCTATCTTACTTCTTCTGCTTGCACCATTTTTGCCTTGCTGGCATCGAACTCTGCCTTGTCGTGGGACGGACTTTTTGCTGTTGTTTCTTCATCACCAGCTTCTCTTTGTGCCACTAGTGCGACAGTGACCACCTGATTTGTTGCCGCTAGATATAGCAGCAACGGCTCCTATGGCCTGGGTGCAACTAAGGTTGGCGTAGAGGATAGGTACCTTTTCAGATCTCGCAGTGCAGCCTCCGCTTCAGGAGTCCATTTTACTGGAGCTGCCTTTTTCAATATCTTGAAAAATGGTAGTGCATGCTCAGCAGGTCTTGAAATGAACCTACTCAAAGTAGCAACACAGTTGGCAAGACACCGCACATCTTTGACAGTCTTGGGTGCTTGAATCTGCTCGATGGCCTTGATCTTGTCAGGATTTGCTTCTATTCCCTGCCGAGACTCAAAGAACCTGAGGAGTTTGCCGGACGGAACTCCAAACACGCACTTCTCAGGGTTGAGCTTCATGTTGATTCTGCACAAATTTGCGAATGTTTCTTCTAAGTCTTGAATGAGGGTTGTTTTGTCCTTGGTCTTGACCACTATATCATCCATATAAGTTGCGGCTCAAAACTAATCTGGACTGCTCTCACAAATGTTGAACTAGCGCTCTTTAGTCCAAAAGGCATACGGACGAAAAAATATGTGCCACATGGAGTAATGAACACGATTTTCTCCTCATCTTCCTTGGCCATGAATATCTAATGATATCCAGAATATTCATCAAGGAATGAAAGTAACTCATAGCCAGCAGTGGAGTCCACAATCTGATCAATGCGTGGCAAGGGGAAAGGATCCTTTGGACATGCTTTATTGAGATCAGTGTACTCAATACAAAGTCTCCACTTCACGTTTGCTTTACACCCAACAACTCGATTTGCCAACCAAGTTGGATGAAGAACTCCCGTAACCAGACCTGCTGCTTCAAGCTTCTTGATTTCTTCTGTGATAAACTATTGGAGTTCCAAAGCTTGCTTCCTGACCTTCTGCTTGATGGGTCGAGCATGGGGACAGACAGCAAGGTGGTGCTCAATTACCTCCCTGGGAAAACCAGGGATGTCAAACGGTTGCCACGCAAACACATCTACATTCACCCACAGGAAGGCAATGAGCACGCTTTCCTATTTACTGTACAGAGTGGCACTGATGGTGAAAGTACCCCCAGTGTCATCCTCCTTCGCTGGCACCTTCTTTGTCGTAGGTGGAGTGGCCTTGGATCTCTTGCCGGTAGAGCTCTCCGGTAAGTCTTTGATGAGTGCGCAACACTACGAAGAGGAGTGCTTCCCGGAAATCTTGCTAGATGTCTTGGCGGGCTTCTTGCTCTTCTTTTTCTTGGCGGGAGCTGGGGCCTCGATGGTCACTGCTGCAACCACATCTCTGTAAAGCTTTTCAACACATATGACTGCATCCTTTTTATCAGAGTTGATGGAAATGACACCCATTGGCCCTGGCATCTTCAGCGTGTTGTAGGCATAATGGGATGCTGCCATGAACTTAGCTAGCGTTGGGTGACCAAGAATTCCATTAAACAGCAACAACATCTTAACAACGTCAAACACTATCTTCTCTATCCTGTAGGTAAGTTCATCGCCAAATGTCACCGTCAGCGTGACCATTCCCTTAGGTCGGCTTCTTCCCGGGTTAATTCCTTGGAATGTCTCCGTTTTCTCGAGCTCTTCGTGAGGGATTTGTAGCCTCTCAATCACTTCAAGAGAGATCAAGTTCAAGTATGCCCCACCGTCAACTAACACTTTCGTGACCTTGAGGTTGCGTATTATTGGTGAGAGCAACAATGGCAGGCCCCCGACGGTAGTTGTGCGATCAGGGTGATCCTCGACATAAAAAATGATAGCTGTGTGGGAACACTTGAGGGGCTTCTGAGCATCTGTTGCCAGCTCTGCTGCATTGACTTCATGTGCCGACTGTTTAAGCTTGCGGTGAGAGGAATGCAAGGATGCACCCCCATCAATGATGGCTTCTGTTGCCTTCTGGAATTCTTGCTCACTGGACACATCATCATCTTCCTCTTTGCTTTCATCATCTTCTTCTTTCTTTTCCCTGCCCCTGGCAGGCTTCTCTTTCTGCTGATTGGCCTTGCCGCTGCGCCCTCCTCGACCACCGTGACCCTTCTTACTGGATCCACCAGTACCATCTTGGCCCTTTTCCTTGTCGCACTTCTCGTACTCAGCCTTTTGTTTCTCAACCAGCTGCTCGACTTGATGGCACTCTTGGAGATCCTGCCCCTTGGTATGGTGAATCTTATAGTATAGCTCATCAGACTTGCCGGCCTTCTCACCCACCGCAGCTACCTGGCAATCAGTGCACGCGACAGCTTCCTTGCCAGAGCTCTCTGTCTTGGTTTTCTTGGAGGAGCTAGTGTTGCCGGACCCTTCCACGGCCATAACTGACTTGCCCTTACGCTTTATATTGCGCTTCTGGCCCTTCTTCTTCGTGGTGGTGGTGTCCTCGTCCTCAGAATCAACTTCAGTGCTAGCATCTTCCCCGGGGAGCCTTCTTCCCTCCTCAGCACGTGCACACTTGTCCGCCAACGTGTAGAGCTCGTTGACGGTCTTCGGCAGCCGTTTGTTCATCTTCTCCCGCATCTTGCGATTGCGCACGTTCGTATGGAGCACGGTAATCATAGCTGCAGTGTGCACATCTGGTATGCTGCGGTGTACACGACTGAATCTTTGGATATACTTGCGTAGATCTTCTCCTTCCCTTTGCGGGATCGCTTGGAAGTCACTGGGCTGTCCAGGGCCTTTCTGGCCTCCAGTGAAGGCACCAACGAACTCGTCGCGTAGATCTGACCACGAAGAGATGGAGTTCTCCAGCAAGTTCATCAACCAAGATCTCACATTGGGTTTGAGTACCAATGGGAAATAGTTGGCGAGGATATTTTCATCCCTTCCTCCGGCAAGTTGTACAGCGATTGTGTATATGCCCAGGAATTCTGCCGGGTTGAGCTTGCCATCGTACTTCTCCGGCACTTCTAGCTTGAAAGCCCAGACGGACGGCCAACGGACTTGCCGCAACTCACATGTGAAAGCAGGGCACACAACCTCGTAAGGTAGATACCCACCAACAACAGGCGCTAGCGCGTCGATGACTGGACCATTGCGCTCGTCAGATTGATGGCACGTTTCCCGGCGCCGTTGAATGGTGGTACGAGCGTCTTCTACTCGCCTATCCAGCAGCACCTACCACTGATCTTGCTGCGTCTGCGGCTCTGAGGGGGCCATCAACACATCATCAGGCACGGCAGCTCGTTGGGTTCATTGTGACTGCTGATGCTGCTGTCAGGGTTGATTACGTGGAGGTGACTACACCGTCGGCGCATGACCTAAAACCTGGCCATCGGTTTGAGCTACTGGTGCAATTTGTGGGCGTTGTGAGGGCTCCGTCAGCTGGGGTTTGTTGGCCTATGCAAACCCAATCAAACTCTAAATGGTGGTCACCCACTCATCCATCTTATCTGCTGCTGGAGGAAAGTTCAACAGCATTTAGGCTCGTGCCATCGCCTCCATCACCATCGAAGGCATGTTGGAGAGCGAAGACCGCGACGTCGCTCGACTCCTGGCAGAGCCAGCAACAGTGTCGTTGCGATCTTACTGCCGTGCCGAGGGTGCAACAGCGGATTGGCATGGAGGAGGTGGCGCCTGAAGATCTTGAACTTGAAAGACAGGCGTCTTGTCGTGCGGGCACTGCTGTGCATGATCGACAACGCCGCTCGGGGTCACATCACGTCCATCTCGCGATGGATGTGGCATGTGGTTCGATGTTGTTTCCCTCGCCATCGCCGTAGTCGCTGTAGCGGGAGGATCTCGGCTCGCATCCGACCGGACTGTATTGCTTCGATGGCTGCGTTCGCCGGTGCGGGCGCGGGCGCGGGTGAAGGAATCTTGGATGTGGAAGGTTTCATTGCCATGCAGCCCTTCTTCTTGGGCGCCATGGATGATGAAGATGATGATGGAGCTTGATGAAATCACGCGCTGTCTGCTAAGCCCGGTTCACGCCAGTGATGCCCCTACGTGGCGCGCCACAGATGTTGGTGTAGAACGACTATCTATGGGGTGATCTAGCCCCTTTGTGGTTCGACGAGGGGAATGCATAGAACACAAAGAGCGGGATTAACTGAGGGCGCAACGATCGTTTACCTAGTTTCGGGCCACCTTTGAGGTGTAATACCCTACTCCTGTCTTGGTGTATTGGAAATGCAGGTGCACAAGTACAAGGAGCGCTCCCCCCCCCCGGGAAGGTGCAAGGTGGAGGCAGCTACACGTGCAAGTGTGCATGGAGTTTGAATGGGTTCGAGCCCTTGTATAGGTTGCCATGGCCCTCCTTTTATAGCTCAAGGGGTAACCACAATGCCAAATAGGTAATTACATGTTGATTAGACTCCAACAGTGCTATCATACCTAACTCTGCTAGTTAGGACAATAAGCATTAAATGCATCGCTAGGTTTCATGAGGAGGAGAAGCCCCGGCAGCGATGTTGCACCACTTGCCTAGCTAACTCCTATTATCTTGACACGCCATTTGAACGGGTGTCGATAAAGGTAAAAATCCTTCCGATGAGCTGACACATGTCCGGCAAGCCTTACCTAACCGCCTGCAGGCTCGACACCTCACTGATCAGTGACTAGCTGCTCGGTGAGGTGGAGCGCTGGCAGCTGGCGGGGTTTTGCCAGTCAAGGAGCTTGTCGGGCCTTCGCCTTGCCGGCTCGGCTTTGCCGGCAAGGGCTGTTTCTGTAGTTAATCTTGAGGCTTGCGTTAAGCCTTGGTCTTCTTAATGCGCTCCTTGATTTCTCAAAGAGCAGCTCATCTTGGTCTATGGAATCTGCTTTATAGCTTTAGTCGGGCAAGGGAGCTGCTACTTGTCTGTGCATAAGTCAGGTTGTTAAGCACCCATGTTTCATATACCGACACTCTCACAGGCACATTGTCTATATAGGTCACTCTCTCCAACCCGTCTCACTCTATCCACCGCATGACGGCCCACACTCGCTCAATCTCTCTCTTTATCTATGTCTCGATTGACCTTGCTTCTTCTCACACACAAACGATATATCTACCTGTGTTGGACTAGATCCACACTCTGCATACCCTGGCATGCACATCATCTATGTAGGTCAATCTCTCAAGATCTCTCTTACAGCTCTCACCCTCCCCAAAAGCTCAATCGCACAATATCTCTCCAGAGCATATCTATCTTTTCACCGAATGTCAGGCCACACTCACTCTATCTCTCTATCTATCTATGTCTTGATTGACCTCGCTTTCTCACTCCGTCTCTCCCACACATAGATGCTACCTCTCCATCTCTCGCAGTGCCGGGGCTATTGACATTGTGAGGGGGACTCCAACCTTGGATTAATTTGTGAAAGCATTTATTTCAGTGGGTTTAGATTATATTTTTGTAGCATTCGAGCCACAACTACTCTGAACACCGTTGCCCCATACCCCGCTGCTCCCCCAATTCATTTCCATCTAGCTCCGTCACCGCTTTCTCGCATGCTCTTTCTCACCTTCCATGTCACACCATGGTATTTTTGCAAAAATTCTCGTGTTCTCTTTAATTATTATTACAAATAAGCTACAAACTACACACCGGGAGTCCACCTATAATGGAACAAATTTCGACCCAGAAATTAAAGTGCTACAAACTACACACCAGGGGACCCACCTGTCATGGAACAAATTTGGACCCATATATAAATTAAAAATGAAAAAGGACGAGGATCAAACAGGTGACCAGGCCCTTCCAGGCGCACGTCAATAGGCAACATAGTAGCAACGTTGGTTGTACTCCCCTTCATTGATATCATGTTTTTATATTATCACAACCTATTTAATGGATAACATGTTTTTATATTACTATTAGTAGATTAGTGGGACCGGCTCATCAGCATGTACTATTCCCCTGTGTTGAGCCACTTACTGGTGGCTCCCATGTATGCTCTCTCTCTCTCTCTCTCTTCCCCTTCTATGTTTAGAAGCACGGGCAAACACGAAGAACGCGTGGGCGGTGTTAAAGAAAGTAAACATGACGTGCCACCCATGGCACATGGCCGATGTCATCGACCATATCTGGACGCGTTCACAAGTTACAACACCAGTTTCACGTAGTAGTAGTACTATATGTTACAAGTTTAGGAACAAAAGTTACCGTGACGGACAAGTTCAGGCTAGTAGTATTTAACTAGTAATAATTAAATGCATGGATAAATAGATGTATCGCCTAGTGCTCGAACAAGGGACCTGCTCGCGCCCTACAAGTACTTGGAATTGACTTCCCGAAAAATAGTATTTGGAATTGACGTGGTATTTAATATGAAATGTTTGTGATGAGAAGGAATACATGTCGCTTGATGACTTTTTTATTTAATTTGATAGGTCTCTAGCAGAACACTCAATTGATCAAACCATAGATTTCATTCAGTCTGACTGCAACTGTACATTCATACCACGATCGAACTAAAAAATGAAAATGATAAATCCCAAACATTCAGATTTTAAGCATGGCAATCTGAATGTTTTTCATGGAAAATTTATTCATGCGGTGGCGGCGAAGGCGTCTTGTCGCGGGTAGCGGCTCCGCTGTCATGCCCTATGTGTCATCGGGGCCACTGACCAGTGGCGACGGCGAAGTCTTGCACCGGTGTTGGCATACTCCTGGACATTGGCCAGTGCTTCAAGGAAGGCCAGAATGTTCTGGACTTCGGTTCCAGGAGCCAGTCAACCGGCGGGAGGCCGTGACTGGCAGCGGTGCAAGGAAGCGGTCGACGGCGGCGATCCATGCCACTGAACAGGGCACTAGCATCAGCGTGGGGATAGGCGTTGGCAACAGTGCGGCAGAGACATTTGTGAGCACGGGCATGCACGTCAGTGCATGTGCTGGCAGGTGCACGGGCGTGTGAAAGCCAGCGTGGACCTCGTTGAACACCGTGGCTTCAAGCTTGACGATAATGTGTGGCTCCTAGCCCATCAATGCCACGGGGATGGGCACTGGCGCAGGCGCGGCGATGGGAGATGGAACGGGAGCAGGGACAGGCGCGGCGACTTCCGGCAAGGCCAGTTCAAGCTCGTCCCAAAGCGCCTTATGTTCTTGTGACTCTGGCTTGGTGTCTTCCTCGAGAAACTAGAAGACTAAGAGCAGCCCATCGTGATGCAACATGGCGTATGGTGAGGTCAGGCTAATTGGAGGTAAACAACAGGAGAATCGGAGAGGAAAAGAGAAGATTGTAGCGAGACCGGGGAGTGCGGCGGTGATCGAAACTGTGGCGTGGGAGCCATTAAAAGTGGGGGCAATTGGGATGAAGGTGGGCGGCGGAGGTTGGTCAAAGGGCTCACCTCCCGGTGAGCCTGCACAACGGCCTGCTCGCATGCCTCCTGGTCAGCCTGCGCCGTGTTCTGCTCGCACGCCTCCCGTCCACTCACACGCTTACACGGACGGCACCTGCCAATGAGAAGCGGGACGTGTGGCGGCACATTGGTCTAACGCCCATGGTATGAATAGTGAAACCGTTCGCGTTAACGTGATAGCTCTTTGTTCCAAAATACCTTGGCTCTTCATGTGTGCAAGTTTTCATAAGCAGCTTGTCTCAAATTGAACAAAAAAATTATGACAACCTATTTGTGCCATATGTCGGTGTACTAAATTAGGGTTCCCTCCATACCCGACACTTGTGCACAGGCAGTTGCAGCACTCCGGATAACAAGGCCTTGCCAGAGGATAACTCGACCCAAGCATCAACACTTGGGCACCAAGATCGTGAAGAAGACCTCTAGGCAAGTGATTGAGAAGTACTAAGTTAGTACTGAAGATTAAGACTTCAGTTTCTGGCAAACTTCGCACCGGCAAGCTAAGACCTAACAAGCTCCTTGCCAGAAAGTTCCCCCTCTCACCCTTCGTCCACTCCACCTCATCGACCAGCTGATGGCTTGTCAAGATTACGTGTCAAGCGGGCAATGAATTGTACACCTTGGCGGATCAGTTTGCACGTGCTGAAGAGCAGAGGCGACTTCTCGGGGAGGACGCTGGAGTCGAGGTTGATTGTGAGGATGACGACGCATCCACCCCAAAGAAGACAGGCCGGAAGCACAATCGCAAGCGCAAAGGCAAGGTAGTGATGGCAGTTGAGAGTTCCGGCAACTCAGATGCCACCAATAAGCCCAAGACTGACAGCCCCGACAACGAGCTTATCGGGTGCGCTGATTGTCGGGAGGCTGCGGCAGGCGACAAGGCGGAGCGCTCCGGCAAGCCATGCTGCAAGATCCACCACACCAAGGGCCACGACCTCAATGATTTCTGACAAGTAGAGCAGCTTGCCGAAAAGCAAAGGCAAGAGTATGAGAAGTGTGACAATGAGAAAGGCCAGGATGGCACTGGTGGGTCCAGCAACAAGAACTGCGGTGGCCGTGGCGGTCGCTGCACCAAGGCTCAGCAGTAGAAGGAGAAGCCTGCTCGTGGCCGTGACAAGAAGGAAGGCAAGGATGATGGTGATGAGGGTGAGGAATCTGGAGAACATGAGTTCCAAAGGCTATGTAGGCCATGTGCGTTGATGGAGGTGCATCTTTGCACTCCACTCACTGCCAGCTCAAGCAGTGGGCGCATGAGATCAACGCGGCCGAACCAGCAGTAGAACCGCAGAAGCTGCTCAAGTGGTCTAACATGCCCATTGTTTCTTACACCGAGGAACACCCTGATCGCACCACTGTGGTCGGGTGTTTGCCTTTGTTGGTCTCACCAAAAAATTGCAACCTCAAGGTGAAAATACTGGTTGACGGTGGGGCCAGCTTGAACCTGATCACCCCTAATGTGATCAGGAGGCTGAAAATCCCTGATGCAGATCTCCGAGCAATGGAAGGGATCAATCCGGGGAGGAGCCAGCCCACCGGCAAGGTTACCTTGTCGGTCACTTATGGTACCGTACTGAACTACAGGACCGAGAAGGTCATTTTCGATGTCGTCAAGATGCCATTACCCTACAATGGAATTTTTGGTCGTCCGGCCCTGGCAAAGTTTATGGCAGCGTCCCATTACACCTATAATACTTTGAAGATGATGGGCCCGATGAGCATCATCACCGTTCACTCCGACAAGAAAGACATAGTTATCTGCGCAGACAAGTTCTACCAGGAGGCAGTGGCAGCATCTGCCGTCAAGGCACCTGCTCCGGCCGACAAAGCTCCCGGGGGAGGAAAGAAGAAGACTGGCAAGACCTCCGACAAGGACTCCAGGAAGAACACCTCTTCGTAGTGTAGCGCACCCATTGAGGACATACGGGAGAGCTCTATCGGCAAGAGCAAGAAGACCAACACCTCACCACCTACTACGAAGCAAGTCTCCGCAAGGGATGATAGCACTAGCGGTACTTTTACTGTGAGTGCCACCCTTGATGTCAAATAGGAAAGCCCGCTTGTTGCCTTCCTGCAGGCGAATACTGATGTGTTTGCGTGGCAACCATCAGATATCCCCGGCGTTCCCAGGGAGGTGATTAAGCACCACCTTGTTGTTTGTCCTAATGCGAGACCCATCAAGAAGAAGGTCAGGAAGCAGGCCTTGGAGCGGCAAGAGTTCATCACCCAACAAATCCAAAAACTAGATGCAGCAGGCTTGGTTAGAGGAGTGCTACACCCAACTTGGCTAGAAAATCTTGTGGTCGTTCACAAGGCAAATGGGAAGTGGAGGCTTTGTATTTACTTCACTAACATAAACAAAGCATGCCCGAAAGACCCCTTCATTTGCCGTAGAATGATCAGATTGTGGACTCTGCTGGCTGCGACCTACTCTCTTTTCTTGATGCCTATCCTGGTCATCATCAGATCTTCATGGCCAGGGAAGATGAGGAGAAGACGGCATTCATTACTCCATGTGGTACGTACTATTTTGTATGCATGCTTTTCGGATTAAAGAGTGCCGAAGCGATGTTTGCAAGGGCTGTGCAAATTGTATTTGGCTCTCAACTACACAGAAATGTGGAAGCCTACATGGACGATATAGTGGTCAAAACCAGGCACAAGGATACCCTGATCCAAGATCTAGAAGAGACATTTGCAAACTTGCGCAAGATCAACTTGAAGCTCAACCCTGAGAAGTGCGTGTTCGGCGTCTCGTCCGACAAGCTTCTTCGGTTCTTTGTATCTTAGCGTGGAGTGGAAGCCAACCCCGACAAGATCAAGGAAATTGAACAGTTGGAGGCACCAAAGCGTGTCAAGGACATGAGGTGTCTTGCTGGTTGCATAGCAGCTCTCAGCAGGTTCATCACCAAGTCAGCTGAGCACGCCTTGCCGTTTTTCAAAATCTTGAAAAAGGCAGGTACAATGCAATGGACCCCTGAAGCAGGTGTTGTGCTCCAAGACTTGAAGGAGTACCTCTTCTCTCCGCCAGTACTAGTTACGCCAATACTACGAGAGCCGTTCCTACTGTACTTAGCGGCAACCAATCAAGTGGTCAGCGCTACACTAGTGGCCGAGAGGGAAGTAGAAGACAAAGAGATAGCAACTGCAGAGCCTCAAGCCGATAGGCCAGAATCTTTTCCGGCAAGGTCAGATGCTGACAACCCAAGTTCAGCGCAGGCAAATGGGACAGGACAACAAGTATTGAAGAAGAAGATGGTGCAGCGCCCAGTTTACTTTGTCAGTCCCCTTCTCCAAGGGTCTAGATCAAGGTACTCTGGTCTGCAGAAGTTGCTCTTTGGCCTCCTCATGGCCTCACGGAAGCTACACCATTACTTCCAGGCACATCACATCACCGTCGTCACTCGCTTTTCGCTGCAATGCATCTTGAGAAATCCAGAAGCCACCGGCAGGATACTGGAGTGGGCGTTGGAGTTGACAGGCTTTGATTTGAAGTTTGAAAGTACATCAACAATCCAAAGTAGAGCCTTGGCAGAGTTCATTGCAGAATGGACACCAACTCCAGGCGAATAAATACCAAAGACCTTGCTTCGCGGCAAGGAAGCACCCCAATATTGGATCATGTACTTTGATGGTGCCTTTTCGCTCCATGGCGCCACTGCTAGAGTGCTGCTTGTTGCACCCACCGGAGAGCATCTCAAGTATGTGGTTCAAATGAACTTTCCCTGGGAGCAGGCCACCAACAATACTGCTGAGTATGAATGATTGCTTGCCGGACTCTGCATTGCAATCGACCTTGGAATCATAAAGTTTATTGTCAGAGGCGACTCGCAGCTAGTGGTGAAGCAAGTGAACAACGATTACCAGAGCCCGCTGATGGAAGCATATGTGGATGAAGTGAGGAAGTTGGCAGAGCACTTTGACGGTCTGCAGGAAGAGCACGTTCCTCATGCCGAGAACAGCATTGTCGACAAACTTTCGAAGCATGTCACCAAGAAATTGCTTGTGGAACCAGGTACATTTGTGCTCCTTCTGAATCAACCCTCGGTTACACCATCGATGAGGCCAAACAAAAGAAGAAAGTTGAACTCTGTGTCTGGCATCACACATGCTTCGCAAACGGCAACTGTGTGCATGGTCGCTCATGTTTCCTGTCTGCAAAACATGTCGGATTATGATGTATATCACACATGTTTGTGCTTTACAGACCATGTGCGCCGTAATGACCTGCAGGGCTTATTTTGACCCTAGTTTAATCGCTCCTATTTAAAATTGTACCAAATTTGAATTTGAAAGTTGGCTATAACTTTATTCATATCCATCAGGTTTAACAACCAATGCATTATTCGATTCGTAGTTACATATTCAAGAATTACATAAGCACCAAATAAAGAATGATGAATCAGGGTTGTATACTTGTACTATTAAACACGGTAAAGAAAGATGCAAAAGACATTCTGGTTGCGGAACAAGGTGAAGCAGAATGCCCGTATTGTGCTCTCCTCCATGCAGAAGGCACGCACGACTCTAGTCCAACCCCTTGTGAGGGCCGACCGCCCATCCTTCACTGTCTTCATGACTCATGAGGACATCTAGATAGTCATTGTGTTCTGGTAGAAATACTTTAACCTTTGCATGCCCACCAATCATGTAGTTTGAGAGGTAATCTTGAGTAAACTCCTTCGGGAACCACTGCAAAGGAAAAAGATTCAGACATTGTCATCTAACACAACTCATTATGGGCAGTAAAAAGAAGGCTGCAGAGTTCTTACTGACCATGCTGCAGTTCACTGTTGTCTTGGATAAAGTGTAAAAAATAGTTTAATTGCCATCTTTTGACCCATTTTACTAACAATCTTTATCAGTTTCCTCACTTGATGCTGGTTCATCAATATCTCATTGCCCCATACGCAGAAAGGGTCGAAGCATGGATCTTTACCAATGACATATGTACCTAAAAGCACCAAGTTAATATTAGAAGCTAAACAACAATTGCACAATGATGTAGTACAACACTCCCTCTATCCCATTATATAAGATCTTATAACATCCAATATACTCACATATTGGATGAATTAACATCTTATATTATGGGGCGGAGGGAGTTTATTACATTTTTTTACAAATATCAGCCGATTAAATGCAGTTAAGTGCTGCTGTGTTGTTGTTGTTGTTGTTGTTGTTGTTGTTCTTGTTGTTCTTGCTGCTCTTCTATGTATATCTAAACTTCATCAGAACATTAAGGTAACACTCTTGGTTTGAGAATAAGGGGATGTTTGGATTGTGACTATCCTTGCCCTATATTGCCACATTATTTTTGCCACACTTGCCTTACATGAGTAGCTCAAATTGTTAGCCACACTTTGGCTTGCCAAAGGGAATCTTGCCACACTTTTTGTGTCTATGACATGTGGGGTTCACTGCTCATTAAAAAATTCTTGCCTTAGGTGTGGATAGAACCAAACACCCACCTAACTTGGTCAAACTTGCCTAAGGTGAGGTGTGGTAAAGTATGGCAAGGTGTGTCTTGGAATCAAATAGCCCCTAAGTTTGCCAAAGGTTGCCGCACCTAAGGTTAGGTAAGTTTGACCAACTTAGGTGTGTGTTTGGTTCAAGCCACATCTTAGGCAAGCCACACTATGGTCCCACATCACATACACTCAAAAAGTGTGGCAAGATTCTCTTAGGCATGCCAACTTGTGGCTCTCGTTTTGAAGAACTAACCTTTGGCAAGTTTGGCAACATTGTATGGCAAAGTGTGACACTCCTAGGCCTAGGACCAAACAGCCCTTCCTTGTTGCTATGTGGCCTAGGATTGCATATTTAGTCATTTAGTACAATGCATGTTGCTATGTAGCCTCAGATATGTTAGATATGGCCCTAGTTAACCTATCGATAAATGGGTTACAGATATATTCAGTTAAATGTCTGATTCAATGATTAATCCCTTATCAGCCCCCGGCCTATATGTACCAGCTACTGATATCCTGAACAGTGAGTATATATAAGCTAGGATGAAACTAAACTTGATGGTAAACAACAGTTGTTCCCAATATTATCATGTGTAAGTACATCTAAAGGCATGTTAAGCACAACAGGCTAAACATCAACCAAATATATCCATGGTAGACAACATAATCTCCAAATGATAGCTTTAGGGCGAAGGTTTAAGCACTCTAGTTAAGCAAAACAAGAAGTGGAAAGGTGTGTTAACTGCAAAAGGCCTAACATTTAAAAACAAGCAAACATAGTCATTCAAACTGGTATTGCGTAGGTCTAAGTACACATTTATTGTTAAATCAAATGGAAAAGCATGTTAAATACAACATGCTCCACAACAACAAAATATAGTCATTCATAGAGGTATTGTTGAAACTGGTATTGATGGAATTGAACTGCAAAGTTCATACTTGCACATATAGAACATCACATTGTGAATAACTGAAATAAACAAGGCATAATACGAACAACCAAAGATAGCAATTGAAACTGGACATATGCTAACTAGAAACAACCGAACAACCAAAAACCATTGAAATAAACAAGGCATAATGCAAACAACCAAATATAGCAATAAATACTGGACATATTCTCACTACAAAAGGGGTTCGAGAAAACAAATCATGGGACACCCCCAGTGAAGAGGCACAGCAAAACAAATCATGGGTTTCCTCACTTGTCATAGATGGGATCCTCCTCGTGGTTGCCGTCGATGAGGTCTGACTTGGCAGCTGAAGATCCCAAGCCAGTGTCACAGAACGTGTCCTTCAGAAATGACAAAAGTGGCTCCATGGTGATGAAGGATGGCAAATTATTCATAATGAGCCACAGGAGATCAGCGGCAGGGCCATCGGAGATCGACGGTTGTCAAACCCGAGGGGTTAGGGGTAGGCAACTTAACATGTGACATAGCCCGCGTCAAGCTATCGTAGTCGATGACCTCGATGTCATAGCCGGCGTCCGCGAGATACCAGAATACTCTAGTCCGCTGATTGAAAGGCTGCGGCCAGTCATCGTCGTCAGCTTCCTCGGCGGCCACCTCACCAACGTCGGGCGGAGAGGCCACAGTAAATCTCTTTTGGGCCATTCGCTCCTCAAGCTCCGCAGGAAGCGTGGCCGGCCTTGGGCTGCGATGTTGTGGAGTGGGGGAGGGGGATGAGGATGGTGAACTATGGGAAAGGAGGCATCTCAGAGGCATCATCTAAGAAACTCAGGGCGGCGACGGTATGTAGATCGGTGGGTAACCTGCATGGGCAGACTGGCAGAGGTTTACGATGGAGGCGGCGCAGCAACGGCGGCGGTGGCAGCGACCTAGCTAGGGTTTCGAGGGAGGGAGGGGTGGTGTGTGTGTGTGTGTGTGAGCGGAGGATTTGGGGTGTGTGTCAGTGTGTGAGCGGAAGATTTGGGGTGTGTGTGTGGAAGGGGGCCAAGGTGGTGTTTGAGGAAATGCTGCGGCTACTGAAATTTTTACTAGGCGGGCGTAAAATGGCGGGGCTACTGAAAATCTTGGATCAAGGGATTGAAGCAGAGCGGGGCGGGAGTAACAAACATCACACACGGTTAAAACATAATAATCGTGTGCTATCAAACAGAAAAACCCTCCAGCTGAGCAGATATTTTTGAGATTGCGAGGGATGCAGGCGGGAGTAAAATGCCGGGGCTACTGAAAATTTAGATCAAGGGATTGAAGCAGAGCCGGAGTAACGAACCACACGGTCCACATATACTAATCTCGTGCTATCAAACAGAAAAACCCTCCAGACGGGTAGATATTTTCGAGATTGCGAGGGAGTAGATATTTTCGAGAGTGGGAGGGAAGCCTCGTGGAGCCCAATCTACTATGCTGATGTGGGTGACAAGGGCATGGGCATGGCACACGGGTAGTCTGAGGGAACACTTGTCTGTTGTGTACCCAATCGCAGACGGTTGCTGCATTCGACTAGTCTGTTGTTTATAAATTCGGCAGAAAATGCGGGAAGGGGTGAGAACATGAACACACTTGCATGTGGACCAAATATGTGTATGAAAAGGGTGGTTTGATGTTCAAATACCCAATGCACAACTTTGATGTGGCACCTGTCTCACAAAGTGCACGTTATTATTGCTAGTCCGCCGCCACCCCCCCCCTCCACACACACACTTCACGTTGGCGGGAGGGGAATCCTAGCTATGAACGCATGCCCCCAAATAGCTAGGTCTGACATCTCACCCTGCCGTAACACAAAACTGAAAGAAGTCCATCATGGCCAAACCCCCCTTTTGCTTTCGGTCAAATGTGGACCGTGTGCGGGCCCACACATGTGTGCTTGTGGCGCGAGATGGGTGAGACCACATACGAACCACACCTGCGGGTGGCCCAATATATATATATATATATATATATATATATATATATATATATATATATGGATTTGCTACCCACACTAGCTAGTGTGATTGCTATCGGAACCGTTGATGTGCTTTGGGATTCGCACTTTTAGGTGGATAATGTTCGGGTTTTATGAATTGTTGAATTTTGCCAGGACGTAAGAGAAATGCCCAGCTAAACCTTTACAGACCTATAGCCCCGGAACGGCAACCTAGTGTCTAACTTTTCAGGCCCTGTCAGAGCAAAAGATGCAGGTGCCTTTTTGGACCGGCAGGGATCGCCAGGGAGCTACTTCGGGCAATCTTGTGCCATTACCTGATGGGTGCTACTTTTACTAAAAGTTTAGAACTGAGTCCTGCTGGTCCGGGCATATGAATCCTGCCATTTTGGTCTTGCGAAGTCAACATAGTTTGGCACCCTTTTCTCTCGCCGAAAAGGCAGGTCGATTGCAGCCAAAAGTGTTTAAAGAGTATAAATGTTGTTTCTGTCGGTTTCTGTTGCATACCTAGAAGAAGGCAGACAAAAGTGTGGAGTATATGGTAACTTGGATCTTCAGAAAAAGGTAGGTTCCATGTTTCTGTTGGGTCTTAGAGCATCTCTAGCAGACCCCGTAAAAAGCCGCGACCCCCAAAATAACCGCCAAAATACGGGTCGGCGCGGAAAATCCTGCCCGAACAGACCCTGCAAATGCGTTCGACCCGTAAAAGTTTTTGCGGGGCGCGGCATAATTCCCGTCCCAACTCGCGAAAACACGGGTTCCCCCCCACCCCCTAGCTCGTCGGCGCCCTATATATAGCGGGAGCAGTCGGTGGGGAGGACATTTCAGCCTGCACTTTCCCCACCTACCACCGCCCCTCTCCCTGCCGCCGGGCCGCCGCCCACGATTCCGGCGAAAGTAGCCAGCGGGATCATGCCGAAAGGACTCCACACACCCGAGGTTGCCCTCCGCCACTCCCTCCTTCGTTGGCGAGCCAGAAAGTTGCAGATCGGCGGCTGTTCGACGCGGGCGGCCGGATTTGGCTTTTCCGGCCACCGATGGAATGGTCGGGGAGCACCCCGCGCAGCCTCGGGAAGGCCCCATCGCCGCATGCAGGTACGGGTTCGTCCTGTAGCTGCCGCCAACGGTTTGCCGGTAGGGATTCGACCGGCCATCCGCCGGGCTCGGCGCTCGCGCAGCGGCTCTATGGCTCACCGATGCCGCTCATACGATGTGACGACTGCACGCAGACAGTGCTGTGGCTAACTTCGGGCACGCCGAAGCACCCCAGATGGGTGTTCTTCAAATGCGAAAACAACAGGGTATCTCTTGTATTCATTCGGCTTTGTCACCGTATTCTTCGGTTCAATTGCGATAGCTCATTTTGAACATCATCATGTGTGTAGGAAGATGGATGCTCATTCTGGTTTTGGGAAGGAGAATACATTGATTTATTGATAGAAAGAAACTTAATAGATGTTTGTGCACTCCTTAGTAGAATTGATGCTAATGATGCGGCTGCATGTGCAATTAGAGAAGAAAGTAGAGGGGAAGTAACGTCTACTTCTTTAGAACCAAAGAAGAAGAATGAAGAATGCAAAATCAAGAATCCGCAGATCAACAATGAATGCATGGAGAAGATATTGGTCCAACTAGTGGGAGCAGTTATGGAAGTTGGATATCTTCTAAAATGCATAATTGTGGTTCTTGTTTTCTTTGGTCTTGCTATTCTAACAAAGATTTGGTGCAGTAACATGTATCCAATGCCGTTGAAAAAGCAAAGAAATGTATTTTCTTGTGTGAAATTGAATTGCAAATTTCGGATTTGCGGGCCAGCGGGAGCGGCGCCCGAGCAGAGCCCGCAAAGTCGACCCGTAAAAGAGCATATTCGACGAATATCCTTTTATACGGGTCCATTTTGCGGGGTCTGACTCTGCAGCCGTCCGTGCCGTTCCGCAAAGCCGTTTTTTCGCGAACTGCCAACGCATTCTGCGGGTCGGCGTTATACGGGATCTGCTAGAGATACTCTTTGCAATAAGCATGCCACGTATTCTTGTTGACTGGGCTACTCGTTTCTACAGTACAATGAGAAGAAATAGGATATTTGTCATAGGGACTTGGCCGTAGCTGCCCACGAGCAATCATATTCTGCTCCAAATGGCGCCAACAGGCTGCATGTGCTATGAATACTTTACCATCCAGTAATTATGTAGGTTCCGGTTTTTAGCTTCGAAATTCGAGTGTGTTTCCTATTTATTTTTGTGGCTATCGATGGTCGTCCAACTCCTGAACAGTGAGTTGGAGAATGACGCTTCCTTCTCTCTGATCCAATCTCAAACTGGTGCCTCATTTGCCTCACATATAGCAAGTAATACATCTCTGTGCTTAACAACTTTTTGTCTCATGTCTGTTATCGGAGCTCATGTGGCTATGGGCAACCTCTTCACAATCGTTGATGAGGACCATTACAAGTGCTTGTTCAACAGCTAAATGTTGATCCAGATGTCACTCAGCGGAATATTGCAGGTCAATGAAACACCGTGGTTACAGACCTGTCGGAATGTCTATCTATTATGCATCCCCACTAGGTTTTTTCTGCCTATTTTACTACCTTTTCTTGTCTACAAAACTTGGTCATAACAATCATCCTTCTAGCAAGTTGAAATATGTGTCTCGCACTACTCTATGTCTCGAAAACACGCATGCAAATTTCTTTATCTCGAAAAAAAACACATGTGCAAACATCATCATGGTTTCAAATCCTTCCAGAGAGAAGTATCAAGTCGTACCACGATATAGAACGCACTCTAAGCATATGAAAAAAGTTCCATAAAATGCATAATGCCTACTACAGAATCTACAGGAAAAATTATGAGTCTCTGATAAGTTTTTTGATAATGGGAATGGCCATGGTTCGCTTGATAAGGCCGTTGCAGATGACGCCCTTCTGATTTCTTGATTGTGGTGATGCTAATAGTGATAGTCCGACCAAGCTATATTTGCTCCCTTCTCAACAATCTGTCTGGCACATCTTAATTTTGCAGGGAGTTGCCCGATGTTCCCAGCTAATACCAAACCTTCATAAAGAAGGATCATCCTGGAATGGTCGATCTCATCTCCTAACTGTTGTGAAAATATAACATACAACACATCAGAAAAATCGCTCATGCTGTAGTTGATTTTATTCGTCTTTTTGATATGAGGGTTTCTGCACACGTACTGGTGATAAAGCCTTTTTCCACATCCACCGCCTCGCATAATGCAGTGTCAGTATCCTGCTTGAAGCCCATAAAGTCGTTGAAAATGAATTTTTCAGACTGCTCACTGCACTAAACTGAACAACATGATTTTATTGGGCGTGGGCAAGTACCTGTTGCAGACCCAAGGGCCGGTGGTGAGCTTTGGGAACCAATTCTGCCATCCCTTTGTCTTTGATGTCCATCCGTCAAAGTATCCAGCTATACATTGTAAGAGTAGTGGTGGTGGCAGTAGTAGAATCGATCTATTACACTCTCTGAAGTAGTAGCGATACAGATCGATTACAAGAATTGGGGAAAGCTGGTGTTCAGGGAAGGAAGAACAAAGAACTAGGGTTGCCACCGTCGGTAGCCGTCTGATCCACTAGATGCCTTGATCTGGTTGAGTCTCGGCCTTAAGTACGGGTGCTCGTAGCGGTAACCCACTCCGGCCCGGTGACGCTGCTGCTGGGCTTACGTGCACGGCTGGGCCGTGCACGGTCTTGGGCTGGGTCCTCTGCTGATGGGGCGCTGACATCCCCCTCTTCTTGGGTTTAGGCTTGACCCCAAGCCTCCGCGTTAGGAAAACGAGCCTGGAGAGCAATCTTGTCCTCCCAGGTGGTGCCGATGGCTGCATCTCCGGACTAGCGCACTTGAACTTGTTCGATCATTGCCCATTTTTCTTGCGCCATCTTGTGTTCAACACTTCCACAGGAACAGCCAATGCATCAGTAGAGGGGGGAAGCTGGGAATGAACTAGCGTACCAGGGGTTAGAGCCTTTCTTAGCTGTGACACATGGAAGACTGGGTGTACCGCTGAATGGTCTGGTAGTTATAGTTTGTAAGCCACATCATTGATGCGTTGGATCACTTGATAGGGGCCATAATACTTGAAGGAGAGCTTGTGATTCGCACGAGGCGTGACTGATGATTGGATATAAGGCTGTAGCTTCAGGAACACTTGATCCCCACATTCAAATTGGCGCTCCGATCTCTTCTTGTCTGCTTGAGCTTTCATACATTGTTTGGCTCGATTCAAATGTTGTTGGACAAGTTGTTGAATTACTGTGCGCTCTTCGAGCCAAGCTTGCAGTGATGGAACCGAACACGAAGAATGAGCAGACAGGCCCCAATGTCTAGGTTCATACCCGAACATGGCCTTAAAAGGTGTCATTCCAATGGCTGAATGCTGAGTGGTGTTATACCAGAATTGTGCTAGGGGTGTCCAAAAACTCCATCGCCGAGGACAGGCATGAGTGAAACAGCGAAGGAACATCTCCAAACATTGGTTTACTCGTTTCGTCTGGCCGTCTGTCTGCGGGTGATTAGCAGTGCTCAGACGCAGCTCCGTTCCGGCGTACTTGAATAGTTCCAGCGAAAAATGGCTGGTAAACACCGGGTCACGATCAGATACGATAGTCGCTGGAAATCCATGTATAACTGTGCCACTTTTGCTGCTATATATGGATGAGCTAATGGCAAGAAGTGAGCAAACTTGGTGTGTGTGTCCACAATAACGAGCAAGCAATTGGAAGCTCCAGACTGAGGAAGACCATCTATGAAATCTATGCTAATGGTTTCCCATGTTTCTCTAGGAATTGGCAGAGGTAAGAGTAAACCTGGTGACAATGCACGATCTGGCTTGGCTCGCTGATAGATTGTACAACATTGCACATAATTCTTAATGTGAATCTTCATCTTTGGCCATGCAAACAAGCGCCTGATGCGAGAATATGTTGCCGGGAACCCGGAATGCCCTCCCAAAGTGCTGTTGTGGAATGCTGCCATGATCTGTTGCTGCATTGCTGTTGAGCCCCCAAGCCAAATACGACCCCTGAACCTCAAAATCCCTTGCTGGAGTGTGAATCACCCCTTGGGATCGTCTCGGATAGCTAGCTGTTCCAGTAACTTGATGGTCTGAGGATTACTGTTGTAGCTGGCGACCAAATCGTCCAGCCAAGCAGGCTGGCAAGAAGTGATTGATGTCAAGGTACCTACCGTTGTAGCTATGGACAGTGCATCAGCTGCCTGATTGTCCGAACCCTTCTTATACTTGATCTGATAACGCAACCCTAAGAGCTTGGTGAAAGCCTTCTGCTGCCAAGGAGTGGACAAACGCTGCTGCTCGAGATGTACGAGGCTGCGTTGGTCTGTTTGAATGATGAGGTCGGCATGTTGTAGATAGGGTCGCCACTGCTCAACTGCAACTATAATTGCGAGGTACTCTTTTTCATATGTAGAAAGCCCCTGATACCTTGGAGACAACGCTTTACTGATGAAAGCAATAGGGTGGCCCTTCTGCTGCAATACCGCACCCACTCCAGTGTCGCATGCATCTGTTTCCACCGTGAATTGCTGCTTGAAATCTGGAAGGGCTAACACCGGCGCCGAAGTTAAATGTTGTTTGAGCAGTTGGAATGCTG
The DNA here is from genome assembly GCA_011799875.1 of Thinopyrum elongatum. Classification (NCBI taxonomy): domain Eukaryota; kingdom Viridiplantae; phylum Streptophyta; class Magnoliopsida; order Poales; family Poaceae; genus Thinopyrum; species Thinopyrum elongatum. Next base: position 298,980,643 of record CM022298.1, read on the forward strand.
TTTCTGTCGACAAAGTCCAGAGAAACGGCACTCCTTTCTTCAGAAGATTGAACAGGGGACGGGCTATCACACCAAAATTTCTGACGAAACGTCGGTAATACCCGGCTAGCCCTAAAAAGCGTCTCACTCCTTTGACATCTGATGGCACCTGCCATTGGGCTACCGCTGCGATTTTGCTTGGGTCTGTAGCCACTCCAGCAGCACTGACGACATGACCAAGATACACAACTTGCTGCTGCCCAAAAGTGCATTTGGAGCTCTTAACTTTCCAGTTGTCACGTTGAAGTAGTTGCAGGACCTGCTTGACATGTTGTGCGTGCTCTTCCAATGACTCACTGAACACTAGGATGTCATCGAAGAAGACCAACACATTGTGGTGTAACAGAGGGTGCAAGGTAGTAGTCAGTCCTCCATTGAAAGTTGCAGGCCCCCCAGCAAGCCCAAATGATAGCACTTTGAACTCGAAATGGCCAAAATGGGTTTGAAACGCTGTCTTGTACTCCTCTCCTTCGGCAAGCCTGATTTGATGGTATCCTGAACGAAGATCAAGCTTCGAAAACCACTTGGCTCCGTGAAGTTCATCCAGCAGCTCTTCAATGATGGGAATGGGGAACTTGGCAACACATGTGAGAGCATTGAGATGCCTGTAGTCAACGCAAAGGCGCCATGTGCCATCTTTTTTCTTGACCAAGATCACTGGTGAAGAAAACGGACTGGAGCTGCGTTGTATGATCCCTACCTTCAGCATTTCCATGACTTGCTTTTCAATTTCATCCTTATGTTCAGGCTTGTGGTGATACGGTCTGACATTCACAGGTTGAGCTCCTGGAATCAAGGGAAAGCGATGATCGCAAGGGCGCCAAGGTGGCAGCCCTGTAGGTTCCCCAAATACATCCGGAAAGGCATCTATCACTTGCTGCACAATCTCTGGCACAGGTGAGTTGGCTATTGCTTCTTCTGTAGTAGCACAAATTTGCACAATATGTGTAATGGCTTGTTGCTTGCACAGACTTTGTAGCTGAATGGAATTGATCATGAAACAATCAGTTGAGTTGGACTCATGGCCACGCAAACACACCGTGCCCTCTGATGTGGAGAACTCCAGGCATTTAGCACGCCAATCGACTTGCATGGGGCTGTGAGCTTTGAGCCAGTCCATTCCTAGAATGGAATCGTACGTGCCCAGCGCGAGGACCTTCATGTCAGTGCTGAACTCATGGTTCTGTGAATGCCACCGACACCCTGGCACTGATGAAGAACAAGAGAGCTCTCCGCCATCCGCAATGCGTACCTTGTACACCCGTGGCAGACGTTGCACGCCCTCCAATCGCTGAGCCAGAGAGTGGTTGATAAACGATGTTGAACTGCCAGAGTCCACCAACATTAAAACCTCCTGCCCTTGAATCCACGCGCGTAGTTGAAAGGCTTTTGCTGAAACTCCCCCGGACAGCGCAGACCGAGAGATAGCCATCACGATTTCTTCCTCTGCTGCCGTTGGCCTTTGATCGTCGTTGGTGTAAATGGTGTCGACACCGAAGAGCACCAATAGCTCTTCTACCACGTGAAGTTGTACTGATGTGGGACAAACATGGTCATGGCCCCAGTGCTCGCCGCACTTGAAGCAGAGGCCCCGCGCGTGCCTGTAATCACGTAGAGTCTTGATTTTGGACGCGTCGGCGCGAGCCGCATCCGTGCCACGGCGATCAGTGGCCACTGATGCCGAGGCCACCCGCGGTGGTGGTGGAGGAAGAGGTAGCGGCGCACCTGCTCGTGGTGGTGCATCGGGAGGTCTTGGCATAGGTGGAGTAGTAGCTGCACCGAAGGCACCATCGATGACTTCCTCTTGAAGTAACGCCAGGGAACATGCTGTGTCCAAATCCGGTGGCCGTTGCACAACGACCACCGCGCGGATGTCCGGTCGCAAACCTTCCACAAAACGAGTAAGGTAATAGTAGGGGTGAATTGAATCTGAATAGGAGCTCAAATGATTTATAATCAACTCAAATTGTTCTATGTAAGCTGCTACTGTAGTTGACTGACAAACAGTGTAACACTGACGAATCAACAATTGGTGTTGATCTTGTCCAAACTGAGTGCATAGTAAGGCAGAAAATGATTCCCAATCCAGCTGAGCTAACTTCTTTTGAACAGATTGTAACCAAACCGAAGCTGTGCCTGAAAAATTCTGACACACCATGGGCACCCAGAACGAATTGTGGATGGCGAACATCTAGAAATATTGTTCACACAGTGTCTTCCACAGCCGTGGATTCTCGCCGGTGAATTGGGGAAACACAATCGAAGTGTGTGCCTGCCCCAATCCCGCGAGCAACTGACTCGCATGAGCGAAAGGAGAAAGAGCAGGTAGGGGGAACTGGGAGTCGAGCTGACCGTTTGCCGGGAGTGGCGGCGGGGTCCGAAAGGACACCGCCGACAACCCTCGTGTGAGATCGAAGTCGCCGCAGTCCGTTGAGCCAGGGAGTGGCGCCGCCGCGTGTCGGGGACGAATCCGCGATCACCTATGGGACCCAGGGAAGGACCCCTTTACGTTCGGCAGGGAGAGACGGTCGCACGAAGAGCAAATCTAGCGAAGAACACGACAGTGCACGAGAGAGATTTACCCAGGTTCGGGCCGCACGGATGCGTAAAACCCTACTCCTGCTTTTTGGTTTATTATCTGTATGATTGTCCTAGCTCCAGGAGCGCTACAGTACCGAGTAGCTGCGTACAATACTGGAGTTCTCCATCTCCCAGTTCCTCTTCCTTCTTCCATGTTGCCTATGGGCCTCCTTTTATACGCACAAAGGGGTCACCAACAGGTGGCAAACAGTAAAGGTAGAGGTGGAAAGTTGCTACAGTAAGGGCACTATTACCAGGATGACATGTCCTACCTACCACTGACGGCAGGGGACAAGGGCATTAAATGCCCATGCCTTTGCTGTCCACATACATGTACCCGGACGTCTTGGACGTGGGAAAAGCCTATCCCACCTGCTCCTGCACCGCTAGCTACAGTGTACCGCCGTCTACACAGTGCCCTGCCACACACGCTTGGAAGGACCCAAAGCGCCACGCTGGTAGAGGCACCGGAGCAGCACAGTAGCACAGTGGTACAGTAACGCTTGCCGCGGCAAGACCTTGCCGCACGTGACAGCTTGCCGCAACCCATAGTTTGCCGCGCAAGGTAACTTGCCGGGGCAAGTACCTTGCCGCAGCCGCTATCTTGCCGCAGCCAATACCTTGCCGCAGCCAATGACTTGCCGGGGCAAGTACCTTGCCGCGGCAAGTACTCTGCTACAGCAATGCCTAGGCTGGGCCTCAGCTGTCCCTCCCGGCAAGCTCCTCTTGCCGGGGCCTTAAATCTTGCTTTGTATACTTTGTTCTTGAATGGCTTAATAATCTTGAGCTTCTCTCTGGCTGTCCTCCCGCAAGCCTGGCCGCGGGATGCTACTACTGCCCGTGCACAAGTACGGGGTACTAGGGTACCCCTATTCTAGTACACCGACAGGAGCCCCCGGGCCTGGGCCACACAAGGTGCCGGGCGTTGTTGGGCCAGGCCCAAACAGTGCACGGGCACGCGTGGCTGGGATAAGCCGAAACGTCCCTATGCTGTTTAATTGCACGCTCTCCCACGCGTCGCGCGTTGAATGCAGAGTGTGGGAAGCGTGCGCAGCTATCGCGAATGACGAAGGGGCGGATGGTTCCGCATCTTTCCCCATAAAAGGAGGGACCTGCAGAAGCACTCACACACCCCTCTCACCATTCTCGATCTCCAAATCTCCGCCTTCTTCTTCCTCCGCTCTAAAACAAAGCGGTTTCCCAATCCTCCGCCACCCCGCGCGTCTGCATCTCCCTCGGTCCTTAGCTCCGCCTTCGCCATGCCTCCCGAAGGAGAAAAGGGGAAGACGGGGAAGTCCTCAAGGACGGAGACCCAGGCGCAGTTGAAGAGGCAGAAGTACGCGCTCTTCGCTCCGACGCTCACGGGGGCGGATCTGAAGGCCAAGTTCCAAGGCATGTGGGCCGCGAGGACCAAGGCGCATCCGGCCACCCGCGTTCGCCCAGCCACCGACGAGAGCGAAGTGAGCAAGTACCCCTTCTTCGCTTGCTACTTTTGGTGCGGGCTCTGCCCACCGTACTCGGATTTCTTTAGCGACGTCATGTACACCTTCAACCTCCGTCTCCTGGATCTCACACCGAATGCCGTATCCACCATGGCAATATTTGCGCATCTGTGCGAGAACTTTGTCGGCGTCGCACCCAACACTGCGCTGTTCAGGCATTACTTCACTCCCCGTGCTGAAAAGGGGGAGCCTCTCACTGTTGGCGTCTCGTTCGTTTCAAGATTGGGCGCCAAGGAGCATTATCTGAAGGGGGATCTCCGCCCAAGATGGGGAGAAATCCGGTCTGAATGGTGTTGGATCATTGACGATGAGCCGCCACCATACTGTGCGCTTCGCAAGACCCCAGCAGCGCGTGGCACAGACTGGAGCGATCTGGATCCCCAGGACAAAAAGCTGGAGATTGCCGCTACCAGGATCATACGGCTCAGGGAGGCCGGGCTCACCATAGGGATGGTTGGCGCAGACTTCCTCCGCCGCCGCATTGCTCCTCTGCAGCAGAGAGGAAGGCCGGCCTTTGATTGGAAGAACCCAGCCGATATCATGCGGCTGCGCCCTGGACTGATCAACAACTTCACAGTTCTGCAGCATGACTTTTTCATGCGAGAACTGTTCAAGCAAGAGACAGATCCAGAGAAGCGCGACAAGGCGTTCACGCTGCCGAAGCACATCGTGCCCCTTTGCAACAACTCCGCATTGAGTGCAATCATCGCTATGATGCCGCTCTGCAATGCGCACAGCGTTGAAGCAACTTGGGACGTGCCGCTCGAAGAAGACGTGCGGTGATTCTTTGACTCCACGGTCGAAAAGTAGGTTCGGGAGGAGGAGTGGCTCGTCCGCAACACCACTGAGCAAGAAATAGAATTCATTGCTCGAAGAGTGGAGGAGGACAGGCTCGCCAGGGAAGCTGGCGATTTTGGTTATACTTTGGCGGAGCTCGACGAGGCACAAAAGGAGATCCTTGCCAAGCAGGGGATGCTTGCCGGGAAGGGCGAGCTCGCCGCACCCGGCAAGGATGTCGGGCCAAGCCAGCCTGCCGACGAGTTAGGCAGCTCGGAGGATGAGGGCTCCTCTTCCGAGGAGGGCACCGAAAGCCCACCGCAGTCAGAGTCCCCAGCCCCTCGGAGGAGGAAACGCCTTCGCAGGCTTGGCAAAGTGGCTGAGCGGCAAGAGGTTCAACAACCGCCGGAGCGCCATTCGACGCGCTCGACCGCGGCAAGGGCTGGTGCTGCGGGAGCATCTCACGCGGCTCCGGCAACTGGAGCAGGGTCATCAAAGACCGCTGCTACTACCCCCGCCAAGCGGCCAAGGAGTCCAGCTCCCCCTCCTCCCTTGCCGCGGCAAGTACTCTGCTACAGCAATGCCCAGGCTGGGCCTCAGCTGTCCCTCCCGGCAAGCTCCTCTTGCCGGGGCCTTAACTCTTGCTTTGTATACTTTGTTCTTGAATGGCTTAATAATCTTGAGCTTCTCTCTGGCTGTCCTCCCACAAGCCTGGCCGCGGGATGCTACTACTGCCCGTGCACAAGTACGGGGTACTAGGGTACCCCTATTCTAGTACACCGACAGGAGCCCCCGGGCCTGGGCCACACAAGGTGCCGGGCGTTGTTGGGCCAGGCCCAAACAGTGCACGGGCACGCGTGGCTGGGATAAGCCGAAATGTCCCTATGCTGTTTAATTGCACGCTCTCCCACGCGTCGCGCGTTGAATGCGGAGCGTGGGAAGCGTGCGCAGCTATCTCGAATGTCGAAGGGGCGGATGGTTCCGCATCTTTCCCCATAAAAGGAGGGACGTGCAGAAGCACTCACACACCCCTCTCACCATTCTCGATCTCCAAATCTCCGCCTTCTTCTTCCTCCGCTCTAAAACAAAGCGGTTTCCCAATCCTCCGCCACTGCGCGCGTCTGCATCTCCCTCGGTCCTCAGCTCCGCCTTCGCCATGCCTCCCAAAGGAGAAAAGGGGAAGACGGGGAAGTTCTCAAGGACGGAGACCCAGGCGCAGTTGAAGAGGCAGAAGTACGCGCTCTTCGCTCCGACGCTCACGGGGGCGGATCTGAAGGCCAAGTTCCAAGGCATGTGGGCCACAAGGACCAAGGCGCATCCGGCCACCCACGTTCGCCCAGCCACCGACGAGAGCGAAGTGAGCAAGTACCCCTTCTTCGCTTGCTACTTTTGGTGCGGGCTCTGCCCACCGTACTCGGATTTCTTTAGCGACGTCATGTACACCTTCAACCTCCGTCTGCTGGATCTCACACCGAATGCCGTATCCACCATGGCAATATTTGCGCATCTGTGCGAGAACTTTGTCGGCGTCGCACCCAACACTGCGCTGTTCAGGCATTACTTCACTCCCCGTGCTGAAAAGGGGGAGCCTCTCACTGTTGGCGTCTCGTTCGTTTCAAGATTGGGCGCCAAGGAGCATTATCTGAAGGGGGATCTCCGCCCAAGATGGGGAGAAATCCGGTCTGAATGGTGTTGGATCATTGGCGATGAGCCGCCACCATACTGTGCGCTTCGCAAGACCCCAGCAGCGCGTGGCACAGACTGGAGCGATCTGGATCCCCAGGACAAAAAGCTGGAGATTGCCGCTACCAGGATCATACGGCTCAGGGAGGCCGGGCTCACCATAGGGATGGTTGGCGCAGACTTCCTCCGCCGCCGCATTGCTCCTCTGCAGCAGAGAGGAAGGCCGGCCTTTGATTGGAATAACCCAGCCGATATCATGCGGCTGCGCCCTGGACTGATCAACAACTTCACAGTTCTGCAGCATGACTTTTTCATGCGAGAACTGTTCAAGCAAGAGACAGATCCAGAGAAGCGCGACAAGGCGTTCACGCTGCCGAAGCACATCGTGCCCCTTTGCAACAACTCCGCATTGAGTGCAATCATCGCTATGATGCCGCTCTGCAATGCGCACAGCGTTGAAGCAACTTGGGACGTGCCGCTCGAAGAAGACGTGCGGTGATTCTTTGACTCCACGGTCGAAAAGTAGGTTCGGGAGGAGGAGTGGCTCGTCCGCAACACCACTGAGCAAGAAATAGAATTCATTGCTCGAAGAGTGGAGGAGGACAGGCTCGCCAGGGAAGCTGGCGATTTTGGTTATACTTTGGCGGAGCTCGACGAGGCACAAAAGGAGATCCTTGCCAAGCAGGGGATGCTTGCCGGGAAGGGCGAGCTCGCCGCACCCGGCAAGGATGTCGGGCCAAGCCAGCCTGCCGACGAGTTAGGCAGCTCGGAGGATGAGGGCTCCTCTTCCGAGGAGGGCACCGAAAGCCCACCGCAGTCAGAGTCCCCAGCCCCTCGGAGGAGGAAACGCCTTCGCAGGCTTGGCAAAGTGGCTGAGCGGCAAGAGGTTCAACAACCGCCGGAGCGCCATTCGACGCGCTCGACCGCGGCAAGGGCTGGTGCTGCGGGAGCATCTCACGCGGCTCCGGCAACTGGAGCAGGGTCATCAAAGACCGCTGCTACTACCCCCGCCAAGCGGCCAAGGAGTCCAGCTCCCCCTCCTCCCTTGCCGCGGCAAGTACTCTGCTACAGCAATGCCCAGGCTGGGCCTCAGCTGTCCCTCCCGGCAAGCTCCTCTTGCCGGGGCCTTAACTCTTGCTTTGTATACTTTGTTCTTGAATGGCTTAATAATCTTGAGCTTCTCTCTGGCTGTCCTCCCACAAGCCTGGCCGCGGGATGCTACTACTGCCCGTGCACAAGTACGGGGTACTAGGGTACCCCTATTCTAGTACACCGACAGGAGCCCCCGGGCCTGGGCCACACAAGGTGCCGGGCGTTGTTGGGCCAGGCCCAAACAGTGCACGGGCACGCGTGGCTGGGATAAGCCGAAATGTCCCTATGCTGTTTAATTGCATGCTCTCCCACGCGTCGCGCGTTGAATGCGGAGCGTGGGAAGCGTGCGCAGCTATCTCGAATGACGAAGGGGCGGATGGTTCCGCATCTTTCCCCATAAAAGGAGGGACGTGCAGAAGCACTCACACACCCCTCTCACCATTCTCGATCTCCAAATCTCCGCCTTCTTCTTCCTCCGCTCTAAAACAAAGCGGTTTCCCAATCCTCCGCCACTGCGCGCGTCTGCATCTCCCTCGGTCCTCAGCTCCGCCTTCGCCATGCCTCCCAAAGGAGAAAAGGGGAAGACGGGGAAGTTCTCAAGGACGGAAACCCAGGCGCAGTTGAAGAGGCAGAAGTACGCGCTCTTCGCTCCGACGCTCACGGGGGCGGATCTGAAGGCCAAGTTCCAAGGCATGTGGGCCACAAGGACCAAGGCGCATCCGGCCACCCACGTTCGCCCAGCCACCGACGAGAGCGAAGTGAGCAAGTACCCCTTCTTCGCTTGCTACTTTTGGTGCGGGCTCTGCCCACCGTACTCGGATTTCTTTAGCGACGTCATGTACACCTTCAACCTCCGTCTGCTGGATCTCACACCGAATGCCGTATCCACCATGGCAATATTTGCGCATCTGTGCGAGAACTTTGTCGGCGTCGCACCCAACACTGCGCTGTTCAAGCATTACTTCACTCCCCGTGCTGAAAAGGGGGAGCCTCTCACTGTTGGCGTCTCGTTCGTTTCAAGATTGGGCGCCAAGGAGCATTATCTGAAGGGGGATCTCCGCCCAAGATGGGGAGAAATCCGGTCTGAATGGTGTTGGATCATTGGCGATGAGCCGCCACCATACTGTGCGCTTCGCAAGACCCCAGCAGCGCGTGGCACAGACTGGAGCGATCTGGATCCCCAGGACAAAAAGCTGGAGATTGCCGCTACCAGGATCATACGGCTCAGGGAGGCCGGGCTCACCATAGGGATGGTTGGCGCAGACTTCCTCCGCCGCCGCATTGCTCCTCTGCAGCAGAGAGGAAGGCCGGCCTTTGATTGGAATAACCCAGCCGATATCATGCGGCTGCGCCCTGGACTGATCAACAACTTCACAGTTCTGCAGCACGACTTTTTCATGCGAGAACTGTTCAAGCAAGAGACAGATCCAGAGAAGCGCGACAAGGCGTTCACGCTGCCGAAGCCACATCGTGCCTCTTTGCAACAACTCCGCATTGAGTGCAATCATCGCTATGATGCCGCTCTGCAATGCGCATAGCGTTGAAGCAACTTGGGACATGCCGCTCAAAGAAGACGTGCGGCGATTCTTTGACTCCACGGTCGAAAAGCAGGTTCGGGAGGAGGAGTGGCTCGTCCGCAACACCACTGAGCAAGAAATAGAATTCATTGCTCGAAGAGTGGAGGAGGACAGGCTCGCCAGGGAAGCTGGCGATTTTGGTTATACTTTGGCGGAGCTCGACGAGGCACAAAAGGAGATCCTTGCCGAGCAGGGGATGCTTGCCGGGAAGGGCGAGCTCGCCGCACCCAGCAAGGATGTCGGGCCAAGCCAGCCTGCCGACGAGTCAGGCAGCTCGGAGGATGAGGGCTCCTCTTCCGAGGAGGGCACCGAAAGACCACCGCAGTCAGAGTCCCCAGCCCCTCGGAGGAGGAAACGCCTTCGCAGGCTTGGCAAAGTGGCTGAGCGGCAAGAGGTTCAACAACTGCCGGAGCGCCGTTCGACGCGCTCGACCACGGCAAGGGCTGGTGCTGCGGGAGCGTCTCACGTGGCCCCGGCAACTTGAGCAGGATCATCAAAGACCGCTGCTACTACCCCCGCCAAGCGGCCAAGGAGTCCAGCTCCCCCTCCTCACACGGAGGCGGACTTTGATTTTTCCGCTCTCAGCGAAGAGGACGACGAGGAAGAGTAAGTTCCCTTGCCGCGACCCTCAATCTTTGTAAGGTTTTGTTTCTGTCCTCACTTGTCGCGCTCCGGCCTTGCTTCCGCAGGGAGGAAACCTTGGCGGAGAGGACAAGGAAGGGAGCTAAGGTCTCGATGAGCAAGACCGTGGTGTTCGTCGAAGATGAGCCCACGGCAACCACCGGGAGAGCGTCTGAGACCATGCCGACCAGCTCGGAGCCCAGCCCTCGTCGCAGCCCCCAGCGTAAGTATTTCAACTACCTTTCGCTGGCGGTCGCTGAGGAACAAGCATTTTGTCACTGACATCTTTGGGCGTGTAGGAGAGGAGCAGCAAGTGGAGCCATCTGAAGGTGCTCCAGAAGTACCACCCCCCTCGACCACACCGCCAAGGAGAAGATCTCCGGTAAGGGCTCCCACTAGCGAGCCGAGCCACGAAGAGGAGCCGGCATGCGCCAAAGTGCCAAGCACCAGCGCTGGCAACCCCACCCCAATGACAAACGTTGACGGGGGAGGGGAGCCCACCGCTCGTGAGCTCAACACGGGTAAACCCACTTGCCGCAAAACTCTTTCTGCTTTCTTTCTTTTGTCTTCTTGAATTTCTTCCTGAAGCTCTTTTTGCCTTACTTCTCGGGTTGGCAGAGCCCTCCTCGGTGGAGCCAATGAACATTGACTCTTCTGCCGAGGAGAACACCACAGGGGCCGTCGACGACGAGGCCGCCAAGGCCGCCGCTGCCAAGACCGACAAGCTGGCAGCCGACAAGCTTGCCGACGAAGAAACTACCAATGCTGCCGAAGAGGCCGGCAAGGCCGCCGAGGATAATACCGCCAAGGCGCCCACCGATGAAGCCGCCAAGGCTGCTGAAGCTGAGGCCGCCCAGAAGGCTGCTGAGGAGGCCGGCGAGGGAGCCGGTGGTCGTACTGACGGCCCTGAGGCCACAGGAGCGCCAGGCGCTACTCCGACCACGGGTCCCTCAACCACTGACGAGGCGGCAGCGCCCAACTCGCCTCCGCCAAGCAAATACATCTGGGTCGGCGAGAACGTCTACGTCAGCCTCCCCTGGACGATGGGCTCCAGAGCGCCAACCGAGGAGGATGTTGTGGACGAGGAGATCCTTGCCGCTGCCGGGCTCCAGCTTGTGGATGCGCCAGGCGCCAGCAGCAGCAGCACGTCTGAAGAGGAGCAACTGCTTCAGAAGCTGCTGAATCTTCATCGCGCCCGACGGGAGAAGCTAGCTTCCAGGGAGGCGCTCATCGAGAAGGCCGAAGCTGACATGTTGAGGCGCAGGGAGATCTTGGCGGACGTCCGCGCGCGATCTCTTAATGCGTTAGAGGTCAAGCGGGCACAGCTGGCCGAAGAACGGCAGGCCCTCCTCCTGATGAAGCAAGACATTGAACAAAAACAGGAGGAGACCGCCAAGGAGTTGTCTGCTCAGGCCGGTGATCTGAACCAGCGGAAAGTGGACCTTGATGCCCACGAAGAAGAACTTGCCGAGCGCAAGAGGAAACTTGCCGAAACCCTACGGCAGAAAGACGAGGAGGTGGCAAGACTTGTCGCAGAGCGGACCCAGGGGCAGGCACAAAAACACCAGAAGGAAATCGAAGGCTTGGCCCAAGAGTACGCCAGCAAGTTGGTGGAGGCCACCAACGCTGTCGCTGCTGCAGAAGTGAACAGGAAGGAAACGGAGGAGAAAGTGGCAAGACTAGAGGCCGCCCTCAAGGCAAACGGTGACAAGCTCTCAACGCTTGAAAGTGAGAGGGCAAAGGTGACCCACACTTTGGCGGAGATGCAAGTTACCATAGCCAAGAAGAACAATCTGCTTGCCGCCGCCAACGACTCCAGAGCAGACCTGAAGCTGAAGCTGACCACGCTGAAGGAGACGCTCGACACCACCAGAAAGCGCGAAGGGCTTCTAATGACAGAGCTCCAGAAGGAAAAGGGTCTGCTTCAAGACGCTATTGCAACCCACAAGAAGTTCAGGGATAACGTGGGGATCTTCACAGACAGGCTTGCCAGCGCCGCCGAGGACATCGACAAGGAGCTGACTGCCCTGAAGGTGCCGGACTTCGGGTACTCCACCGACAAGAACACGCAAACTAGCGTCAAGCTAGCCGAGTTCTTCAACGGAGTAGTAGAAGCACTCCAACAGCTCCAAGTCAATCACAAGGCTCAACTGGCCGACGAGTCACGCAGGCTTTGCCGGGGAGTTCTCCGGAGGTTGTTGGTGAAGATAGCATACAGAAACCCGGGCGTCGACTTCAGCAACATCTTCAAAAGCTTGCCGAAGGGATACGACCCCGCGCCACTAGAGGCCCTTGTCGCGCCCATCGTGGAGAGGGTGGACCAAATCCAGAGAGTCGAAGGCGAGCACCGCAATTAGAGAGCCCATTCTTCTCCCTCCTTGCCGCCGCTAGACATGTTAAAGAACAATCTGTTTAAGCCGCGACAACTTATCTTGTAATATAACTTGCAATATTTTGAAGTTAATGCATGTCATCTCCCTTGAGCAATTTCTTTCTTTGTGTGTACTTGCCCTACGCTTATAGGGAACTTGCCGGTGCGCGCACCATCGCCGCGAGCGCTGGGTGCGGGACTCCAGCAGCTTGCTGGCAGTGCCGCTGCCGGCAAGCAACCTTGTCGCGCTCAGTGCAGCCACTTAGGTTGTTGAGCGGACTCGAAACAAGGTAAGGGCGCGACCGATTACGCTTAGGTTCCGTCGCGCACAGGTTTTCCATACAAAGAGTAGTATCGTTCAAGGAAAATAACCTTGAAAATAAAAAAGAATTTGATTATTCAAACTTTGGCACTGAGCTTTGTCGCTGATCTCTCCGCGGCAAGGTCTTGTCACTGCTTGCCGCTGCCTTCTTCCCGGCAAGGCAAAGTTTCTTTGAACGACGCCTGGTCCACGCCTGGTCCATATCATTATCCCACCCCCCCGGCAAACTTGTGCGCGAGGGAAGCTTCTGTCTCTTTGAGAAAAAGAAAGAAGAGAAAATAAAGATATAGGAGCTTGGCGGCTCGTTAATGCTTACCGGGGAGGCTGTACTGCACAGTATGTCAGATAATCATGCAAAATAAAAGTAAACATGAAATCGTCAAAAACTGCGAAATACAAAAGCTTTATTTATGCACAGGGTCTGCGCCTGGCTTTGTACAAAGGATTACATGCAACAGCGGCAATACTTGTACAAAAGGTGGTTGCCGGGGAAGGGCCCGGCAACCGCGCCTTATGGAAAAAACTTACGAAGATGCTCAATGTTCCAGGAATTGATCACTGGAATGCCATCCTCGGTCTCCAGGCGGACAACGCCGGGCCTGGTGACTCGTTTCACCCGATAAGGGCCTTCCCACTTCGGCGTCAACTTGTTTGAATTCTTGGCCGACTGAACGCGCCGAAGAACAAGGTCGCCTTCCTCGAGACTTCTCGCATTAACTTTGCGGCTATGGTAGCGACGCAAAGCTTGCTGGTAGCGAGCAGCTCTCACAGCAGCCTAAAGACGATCCTCCTCGAGGAGCACAGCGTCATCTTGCCGCAGTTGCTCTTGCTCAAGCTCATCATAAGCGAGCACTCGAGGTGACCCGTATACGAGTTCCGTGGGGAGAACTGCCTCTGCTCCATAAACTAGAGCAAAAGGCGTCTGGCCAGTAGCTCGATTTGGCGTCGTCCTGATCGACCAAAGAACCACTGGCAGCTCCTCGATCCAGTTCTTGCCGCACTTGCGCAGCCTGTCGAAAGTTCTCGTCTTGAGCCCACGCAGCACTTCTGCATTTGCCCTTTCAGCTTGACCGTTGCTTCGGGGGTGAGCAACAGAAGCGAAACAGACCTTGGCGCCAAGGTCTTCGACATAATGCATGAAGGCGTGGCTCGTGAACTGGGTACCGTTGTCGGTGATGATCCTGTTAGGAACACCAAAGCGACAAACAATTCCCTTGAAGAACTTGATGGCTGATTGTGCTGTCACCTTCCTCACTGCTTCCACTTCTGGCCACTTCGTAAACTTGTCGATGGCCACATACAAGTACTTGAAACCCCCGGTGGCACGGGGAAAGGGGCTGAGGATGTCGAGCCCCCAGACCAAAAATGGCCAGGAGAGAGGGATTTTTTGGAGAGCTTGAGCTGGCTGATGAATCTGCTTGGAATGAAACTGGCACGCTTCACACTTGGTTACTAGTGCAGTTGCATCCTGGAGGGCGGTGGGCCAAAAGAAACCTTGCCGGAAAGCCTTTCCAGCAAGGGCTCTTGACCCTATGTGGTGACCACATATGCCTCCATGAATCTCCGCCAACAGCTCCTGTCCTTCTTCCCGGGGAATACACTTCAATTTCACACCGTTTGGTCTTTTTCTGCACAGCATGTCATCGACAAATTGATACATATTGGACCGTCGGGCTACTTTCTCCGCTTCTTCCTGCTCTTCGGGAAGTTCTCCTGTCTGAAGGAAACGGACGATCTGCTGCGCCCACGCTAGAGCCTGTGGCTCGACAACGAGGACTAAAGGCATTTCTTCTGCTGCGGGAACATCAGGCCCTACGGCAAGAGCTCGTCGCTCTACCAGAGCCGGCCGTTCCCCGACGAGCTTGGCGGGAACAGCCGCTTCAACGACAAGAGCCTGGGGCCCTGCTGGAGCGTGCTGTCCTTCAACAAGCTCGTCGGGAGCGGTTGCTTCAACGACGGAAGCCCAAGGCCTCGTCGGAGCATCTTGCTCCTCAGTGCTTCGATCAGGAGCGCCTGCTTCAACGACAAGGACCCGAAGTCTTGTCGGAGCAAGTTGCCCCTTTGCCTCTTGCCTAGGAGCACCTGCTTCAACGACAAGAGCGTGAGGCCTTGTCGGAGCAAGTTGCCCCTCTGCATCTTTGGCGCTGGCTTTGGCAGCTTTCTTGCCGGCGGCTTCCGGGAGCTCTGCCGGGAAGTAGTCGCCAGAAGCCAACTTCCTCTTCCTTCCTTGCCCTACTGATGGCGTCACGGATGGCTGAGTTAGTTGGAGCACAAAAGTGCCTGGTTCCACAGGCAATTTGAGTGCGGCGCGCTTTGACAAACCATCGGCAATGTCATTTTCAGCACGTGGGACGTGCTCCATTTGTAGGCCGTCAAAGCGTTCCTCCAACTTCCTCACCTCATCTACATAAGCTTCCATCAATGGGCATTGGTAGTTCTTGTTCACTTGCCTGACGGCAAACTGCGAATCTCCCATGACAATAAGCTTCTTGATCCCAAGGTCTGCCGCGATCCTGAGACCGGCAAGCAACCCCTCATATTCTGCAGTATTGTTCGTCGCCTGTTCCTTGGGAAAGTGCATTTGGACCACGTACTTGATGTGCTCTCCGGTGGGTGCGACAAGCAGTACGCCAGCACCGGCGCCTTGCAGTGAAAAGGCACCATCAAAGTACATAAGCCACTCTTTGCTTGTCTCCTTGCCGGGGAGAGTCGTCTCTGGGATTTCTTCGTCTGCCGTTGGTGTCCATTCTGCGACAAACTCTGCCAAAACTCGGCTCTGTATGGTTGATGTACTCTCAAACTTGAGACCAAAGCTCGACAACTCCAACGCCCACTCGACAATCCTGCCTGTCGCTTCTGGATTTTGCAAAATCCTTTTCAGCGGGAAGCGAGTGACGACGGTAACTTCATGTGCTTGAAAGTAATGGCGCAGCTTTCTCGAGGCCATGAGAAGGCCGAAAAGCAGCTTCTGCACACCAGAATACCTTGACCTAGCTCCCTGCAGAAGAGAGCTCACAAAGTAGACCGGGCGCTGCACCATTTTCTTCTTTTGTATCACTTCGCCTGACTGCGCAGACGAATCCTTATCGGCAGCAAAACTTGTCGGGGGAGCCCCCAGCTTGTCGCTGGTCGTGCTTGCCGCAGTTACTGCCTCCTCATCCACCTCTCTCTCCGCTACCAGCGCAGTACTAACCACTTGATTGGTTGCCGCTAGATACAGCAACAACTTCTCTTGTGGTTTAGGTGCGACAAGTATTGGAGGAGAGGAGAGATATCTCTTCAAGTCTTGCAGCGCTGCCTCCGCCTCCGGAGTCCATTTCAATGGACCTGCCTTTTTTAAGATTTTGAAAAATGGCAGGGCGCGCTCAGCTGACTTGGAGATAAACCTACTGAGGGCAGCAACACAGCCGGCAAGTCGTCGTACATCCTTGACGCGCTTCGGTGCTTCAATTTGCTCAATGGCTTTGATCTTGTCAGGATTGGCTTCAATTCCACGTTGAGACACAAAGAACCCGAGAAGCTTGCCGGAGGGAACTCCAAACACGCACTTCTCGGGGTTGAGCTTCAGGTTGATCTTGCGCAGATTTACAAAAGTTTCTTCTAGATCTTGAACCAAAGTAGCCCTGTCTTTGCTTTTGACCACTATATCATCCATATAGGCTTCCACATTTCTGTGCAGCTGAGGCTCAAAAGCAATCTGGACGGCCCTTGCAAATGTCGAACCAACATTTTTCAAACCAAATGGCATACGTACGAAACAGTATGTGCCACAGGGTGTGATAAATGCGGTCTTTTCCTCATCTTCCTCAGCCATGAAGATTTGATGATACCCTGAATATGCGTCAAGAAATGAAAGAAAATCACATCCTGCCGTGGAGTCAACAATCTGGTCTATGCGGGGCAAAGGAAATGGGTCTTTGGGACAAGCTTTATTGACATCAGTGAAATCAATACAAAGCCTCCATTTTCCATTCGCTTTGCGCACGACAACAGGATTGGCCAACCACGTAGGATGGAGCACTCCGCTGACGAGGCCTGCTGCTTCCAACTTCTTGATTTCTTCCGCAATAAACTCTTGCCGCTCCACAGCTTGCTTTCTGGCTTTCTGTTTGACGGGCCTCGCGTGGGGACAAACGGCAAGGTGGTGCTTAATTACTTTCCTGGGAACACCGGGGATGTCGGACGGTTGCCATGCAAATACGTCGACATTCGCCCGCAGGAAAGCAACGAGCGCGTTTTCCTATTTGTTGTCAAGTGTGGCACTGATGGTGAAGGAACCACCAGTGTCGTCCTCCTTGGCGGGCACCTTCTTTGTCGCCGGCGGAGCGGCTTTGTTCTTCTTGCACTTGCCGGTGGAGCTCTCTGGTGCGTCCTCGACGGCAGCGCAGCACTCCGAAGAGGTGCGCTTGCCGGAGTGGGCACAGGAGCTCTTGCCGGACTTCCTCTTGTTCTCCCCCCCGAGAGCTTCAGCGGCAAGTGCCTTGGTGGCAGTTGCGGCAGCTGCTTCCCGGTAGATCTTGTCGGCGCAAATAAGCGCATCCTTCTTGTCGCAGGGAACTGTGATAACACCTACTGGACCTGGCATCTTCAACACGTTGTAGGCATAATGAGAGGCTGCCATGAACTTGGCGAGCGCTCGACGGCCAAGTATCCCATTATAAGGCAATGGAATATCGGCAACATCAAAGGTGACCTTCTCGGTCCGGTAGTTCAGCTCGCCGCCAAATGTCACTGGCAGCGTGATCTTCCCTTTCGGCTTGCTCCTTCCTGGATTGACTCCTTGGAAAGTACCAGTTTCCACAAGCTCGCCGTCAGAGATTTGAAGTTTCCGGAGCACAGCGGGCGAAATCAGATTCAAGCCGGCCCCACCGTCAACTAACATCTTCGTGACCTTGAGGTTGCGGATCGTTGGTGAAACCAACATCGGCAAGCACCCGACCGCCGTTGTGCGGTCAGGGTGGTCCTCAATGTCAAAGACGATAGGCGTGTCGGACCACTTCAGAAGCTTTCTGGCATCAACAGATGGTTCCGCCGCATTGATCTCTCGCGCCCACTGTTTAAGTTGGCGGTGAGAAGAATGCAACGAAGCACCACCGTCAACACACAAGACTTCTGCGGCTTTCTGAAATTCGTGCTCACTGGATTCTTCATCATCTAGATCATCATCATCATCATCTTTGTCGCGGCCACGAGGAGGCCTGTCTCTCTGCTGCTGCTTGGCCTTGCCGCGACGCCCTCCTCGGGCAGTGCGCTTCTTGCCGGACCCGCCAGCACCTTCTGGGGCCTTCTCCTTGTCGCGCCTCTCATACTCAGCTTTCTGCTGTTCGACAAGCTGCTCGACTCATCGACAGTTCTGGAGATCGTGTCCCTTGGTGCGGTGGATCTTGCAATATTGCTTGTCGGAGCCGTCCTGCTTGTCGGCAGCCGCCAAGGCCTGACAGTTGGCGCACGCGGCAATCTCCTTGCCGGAGCCCTCGACTTTGGCCTTGTCGGCGCTGCCGTTGCCGCTGGACTGCTCTACGGCAAGCACAGCTTTGCCCTTTTTCTTCCTGTTGTTCCGCCGTCGGCCCTTCTTTGCCGGGGCGGTACCTTCGCTGTCAGAGCTCCCCCCTGCACCAACACCTTCACCGGGAAGTTTCCTTCCCTCTTCAGCGCGCGCACACTTGTCGGCGAGAGCATATAGCTGGCCAATGTCTCTGACCTTGGTCATCGCCATTTCCTCCCGCATCTTGCGGTTACGCATGTTCTGATGGAACGCGCTAATAACCGCAGCGGGGTGAACATCTGGGATATTGTACTGTACGCGGCTGAACCTTTGAATGTATTTGCGCAGGGGCTCTCCTTCCTTTTGGGGGATGAGATGAAGATCACTCTCCTGGCCATGAGGTTGATGACCGCCAGTAAAGGCACCAACAAACTGATGGCACAGGTCCGCCCATGAAGAAATGGAGTTCTCCGGCAAGTGCATGAGCCATGAGACGACGTTGCGCTTTAACACGAGCGGGAAGTAGTTAGCAAGAATCTTGTCGTCTCGTCCCCCGGCAGCTTGCACCGCAATGGTGTAAATGCTGAGGAACTCCGACGGGTGTGTCTTGCCATCATACTTCTCCGGCACATCAGGCTTGAAAGCCTTGCGATTGGGCCACTGGACCTGCCGCAGCTCACGGGTGAACGCTGGACAACTTACCGCGTACGGCAAGTCGCCAGGATCCCCTGGCGCATGCATGTCAACAGCGGGCCCTGCGCGTCTGTCGGACTGACGATGCGCTTCTCTCCTTCGCTCGATAGTGGTACGAGCGTCTTCTCCTCTGCGTTCCTGAAGAACAAGGCGCTGGTCACGACGAGCTCGCGGGTCAGACGACGCCGTGGAATCATCGCCACGGGCATCGTTTCGACGTGTCGGCGACCGAGGCCGTCTGGGTGGGGAGTGTACGGTTGTTGCCCCCTCGCCGTTCTTGTTGGTGGCAGCATTGTCACCTGTTCTCTTGTCGGCCGCGCGCACCAGGTCGGCATCAGCGAAGCTGAGAAGGCTATGAATGGTTGCCCTCCACTCGTCAAGCTTATCTGCTGGTGGAGGGAAGTTCAGGAGCAGCTGCGCACGCGCCAACGCTTCTGCTGTTGAGGGAGGTATCGAGTGGCGTGAGGACTGTGGGACGCTCTTACTCCTAACAGTGTTAGAAGGAGCATCTCCACGCCCAGGCGACTGCACCTCGACCCCGCCAACGTGTTGTTGCGTATGGTGACCCCGCGCATCTCGAGATCGATGCGCAAGTTCATTATCCAGGGAGCGCCTGGCACCTGGGGCGTCAGGACGCTGCCTGTCACGGGCTTCTTGCGAAGGCCGCGGCGCCTGAACCGGCGCAGGCGTTCCAGAACGCGCAGCACCGTTTCTGGAGCTTGCAGGGCCAGCAGCAGCGAGCAGCGCTGTGTTCCCAGACCCAGCAGCGCCAAGATTGGCGTTGCAGGCCCGGTTTTGGACAGGTGGAGGTAATAGGAGCTCTCGCTCTCCAGTCCCCCCAGCAGCCGCAATCACGTCGGCACCCTCCTGCATGGGAGCAGGCGGGTTGGACGTAGACGCACCGATGGCTGAAGTCTTCTTTTTTGGAGCCATAAGACGGAGGATGGCCCAAAAACTAACGCGCAAATCGCTAGATTAGGTTCACACAACCTCCTTCCCCCTACCTGGCGCGCCAAAGATGTCGGGGACGAATCCGCGATCACCTATGGGACCCAGGGAAGGACCCCTTTACGTTCGGCAGGGAGAGACGGTGGCACGAAGAGCAAATCTAGCGAAGAACACGACAGTGCACGAGAGAGATTTACCCAGGTTCGGGCCGCACGGATGCGTAAAACCCTACTCCTGCTTTTTGGTTTATTATCTGTATGATTGTTCTAGCTCCAGGAGCGCTACAGTACCGAGTAGCTCCGTACAATACTGGAGTTCTCCATCTCCCAGTTCCTCTTCCTTCTTCCACGTTGCCTATGGGCCTCCTTTTATACGCACAAAGGGGTCACCAACAGGTGGCAAACAGTAAAGGTAGAGGTGGAAAGTTGCTACAGTAAGGCCACTATTACCAGGATGACATGTCCTACCTTCCACTGACGGCAGGGGACAAGGGCATTAAATGCCCATGCCTTTGCTGTCCACATACATGTACCCGGACGTCTTGGACGTGGGAAAAGCCTATCCCACCTGCTCCTGCACCGCTAGCTACAGTGTACCGCCGTCTACACAGTGCCCTGCCACACACGCTTGGAAGGACCTAGAGCGCCACGCTGGTAGAGGCACCGGAGCAGCACAGTAGCACAGTGGTACAGTAACGCTTGCCGCGGCAAGACCTTGCCGCACCTGACAGCTTGCCGCAACCCATAGTTTGCCGCGCAAGGTAACTTGCCGGGGCAAGTACCTTGCCGCAGCCGCTATCTTGCCGCCGCAAATACCTTGCCGCAGCCAATGACTTGCCGGGGCAAGTACCTTGCCGCGGCAAGTACTCTACTACAGCAATGCCCAGGCTGGGCCTTAGCTGTCCCTCCCGGCAAGCTCCTCTTGCTGGGGCCTTAACTCTTGCTTTGTATACTTTGTTCTTGAATGGCTTAATAATCTTGAGCTTCTCTCTGGCTGTCCTCCCGCAAGCCTGGCCGCGGGATGCTACTACTGCCCGTGCACAAGTACGGGGTACTAGGGTACCCCTATTCTAGTACACCGACACCGCGCCAGAGCCGGCGCCTTGGAGATCGCCGCCTATCACAGTTGGGAGCGGGGGAGCAGTCTTGGCCGTCGCCTCTGCGTCGGATGACGCGCCCGGGCCGCGTGCCCGCTGCAGATCGGAGACTGCAACGGCAAGATCGTCGACGCGTCGCTCCAATTCAGGACGGCAAGCCAGCAGATCATCGATCTTCATGGATTGGGCCTGCATCGCCGCCGTGTTGGCATCAAGGGAGTTCTTCAGGGAGTCGAGGTAGGTCTTGATGGCAGGATCCATGGCTTCGAGCTGTTGATGGCCTTGATGAAACCGACGAGTTTCAATGATTTGCGCCAGTGGAAACAAACCGGGGATCGATGTCTCTGATACCAGATGTAAGAGTAGTGGTGGTGGTAGCAGTATAATCGATCTATTACACTCTCCGAAGTAGTAGCGATAAAGATCGATTACAAGAATTGGGGGAAGCTGGTGTTCAGGGAAGGAAGAACAAAGAACTAGGGTTGCCGCCGTCGGTAGCCGTCTAATCCACTGGATGCCTTGATCTGGTTGAGTCTCGGCCTTAAGTACGGGTGCTCGTAGCGGTCACCCACTCCGGCCCGGTGACGCGGCTGCTGGGCTTACGTGCACGGCTGGGCCGTGCATGGTCTTGGGCTGGGTCCTCTGCTGATGGGGCGCTGACATACATGACGAAGACATGTACCTAGGGTAGGGTAATAGGCCTGACCTAGATACCCTTACCCGAGGACACTGCCCTAAGGCCAAGGACATTCAAAGGATAGCATCATCTACCGACTGAAATCGCCACAGGGTGCAACCCACTCGACCAACAGTTCACTCAGATAACCCAATTCCATTCGACCGGGGTGTACTTACTCGACCACACCAGAAACCACTCGGAAGACAGAAGATCTAAGGCCACTCAGGATGGCAAGGGTCAGGCGTTCACTCCGTAGTCTTAATGATCATTTATTTGCCTTTATTACTGGCGTTATCAGTAACGTCCTGTCTTTATAGACAATGAACCCCTTGTAACGTGGGACGGTTGGGGTCCTGGCGCACTCTATATAAGCCACCCCCTCCTCAGGCACAAGGGTTCGCACCCCCTGTAACTTCGCGCATAATCCAATCGACCGAGCCTCCAGGCACCGAGACGTAGGGCTGTTACTTCCTCCGAGAAGGGCCTAAACTTGTAAATCTTGCGTGCACAACCTCACCGTAGATAGGATCTTGCCTCCTCATACCTACCCTCCATTCTACTGTCAGACTTAGAACCACGACAGTTGGCGCCCACCTTGGGGCCGGTGTCTTAGCGACTTTCCGGTGAGGTTGCGATTTTTTCCGATTCCCATCATCATGGTTTTGGGTGGAGGTTTGGCTGAGGGCCACGAGATCCATCTCGGCGCGCTCGTCTTCATCGCCGACGACTCCGCCTGTGTCGGGGACGAATCCGCGATCACCTATGGGACCCAGAGAAGGACCCCTTTACGTTCGGCAGGGAGAGATGGTCGCGCGAAGAGCAAATCTAGCGAAGAACACGACAGTGCACGAGAGAGATTTACCCAGGTTCGGGCCGCACGGATGCGTAAAACCCTACTCCTGTTTTTTTTGGTTTATTATCTGTATGATTGTTCTAGCTGCAGGAGCGCTACAGTACCGAGTAGCTGCGTGCAATACTGGAGTTCTCCCTTTTCCAGTTCCTCTCCCCTTTCACGTTGCCTATGGGCCTCCTTTTATACACACAAAGGGGTCACCAACAGGTGGCAAACAGTAAAGGTAGAGGTGGAAAGTTGCTACAGTAAGGCCACTATTACCAGGATGATATGTCCTACCTACCACTAACGGCAGGGGACAAGGGCATTAAATGCCCATGCCTTTGCTGTCCACATACATGTACCCGGACGTCATGGACGTGGGAAAAGCCTATCCCACCTGCTGCTGCACCGCTATCTACAGTGCACCGCCGTCTACACAGTGCCCTGCCACGCACGCTTGGAAGGACCCAGAGCGCCACGCTGGCAGAGGCACCGGAGCAGCACAGTAGCACAGTGGTACAGTAACGCTTGCCGCGGCAAGGCCTTGCCGCACCTGACAGCTTGGCGCAACCCATAGTTTGCCGTGCAAGGTAACTTGCCGGGGCAAGTACCTTGCCGCAGCCGCTATCTTGCCGCAGCCAATACCTTGCCGCAGCCAATGACTTGCCGGGGCAAGTACCTTGCCGCAGCAAGTACTCTGCTTCAGCAATGCCCAGGCTGGGCCTCAGCTGTCCCTCCCGGCAAGCTCCTCTTGCCGGGGCCTTAACTCTTGCTTTGTATACTTTGTTCTTGAATGGCTTAATAATCTTGAGCTTCTCTCTGGCTGTCCTCCCGCAAGCCTGGCCGCGGGATGCTACTACTGCCTGTGCACAAGTACGGGGTACTAGGGTACCCCTATTCTAGTACACCGACAGGAGCCCCCGGGCCTGGGCCACACACGGTGCCGGGCGTTGTTGGGCCAGGCCCAAACAGTGCACGGGCACGCGTGGCTGGGATAAGCCGAAACGTCTCTATGCTGTTTAATTGCACGCTCCCCCACGCGTCGCGCGTTGAATGCGGAGCGTGGGAAGCATGCGCAGTTATCTCGAATGACGAAGGGGCGGATGGTTCCGCATCTTTCCCCATAAAAGGAGGGACCTGCAGAAGCACTCGCACACCCCTCTCACCATTCTCGATCTCCAAATCTCCGCCTTCTTCTTCCTCCGCTCTAAAACAAAAGCGGTTTCCCAATCCTCCGCCGCTGCGCGCGTCCGCATCTCCCTCGGTCCTCAGCTCCGCCTTCGCCATGCCTCCCAAAGGAGAAAAGGGGAAGACGGGGAAGTCCTCAAGGACGGAGACCCAGGCGCAGATGAAGAGGCAGAAGTACGCGCTCTTCGCTCCGACGCTCACGGGGGCGGATCTGAAGGCCAAGTTCCAGGGCATGTGGGCCGCGAGGACCAAGGCGCATCCGGCCACCCGCGTTCGCCCAGCCACCGACGAGAGCGAAGTGAGCAAGTACCCCTTCTTCGCTTGCTACTTTTGGTGCGGGCTCTGCCCACCGTACTCGGATTTCTTCAGCGGCGTCATGTACACCTTCAACCTCCGTCTGCTGGATCTCACACCGAATGCCGTATCCACCATGGCAATATTTGCGCACCTGTGCGAGAACTTCGTCGGCGTCGCACCCAACACCGCGTTGTTCAGGCATTACTTCACTCCCCGTGCTGAAAAGGGGGAGCCTCTCACTGTTGGCGTCTCGTTCGTTTCAAGATTGGGCGCCAAGGAGCATTATCTGAAGGGGGATCTCCGCCCAAGATGGGGAGAAATCCGGTCTGAATGGTGTTGGATCATTGACGACGAGCCGCCACCATACTGTGAGCTTTGCAAGACCCCAGCAGCGCGTGGCATAGACTGGAGCGATCTGGATCCCCAGGACAAAAAGCTGGAGATTGCCACTGCCAGGATCATACGGCTCAGGGAGGCCGGGCTCACCATAGGGATGGTTGGTGCAGACTTCCTCCGCCGCCGCATTGCTCCTCTGCAGCAGAGAGGAAGGCCGGCCTCTGATTGGAAGAACCCAGCCGATATCATGCGGCTGTGCCCTGGACTGATCAACAACTTCAAAGTTCTGCAGCACGACTTTTTCATGCGAGAACTGTTCAAGCAAGAGACAGATCCAGAGAAGCGCGACAAGGCGTTCACGCTGCCGAAGCACATCGTGCCCCTTTGCAACAACTCCGCATTGAGTGCAATCATCGCTATGATGCCGCTCTGCAATGCGCACAGCGTTGAAGCAACTTGGGACGTGCCGCTCGAAGAAGACGTGCGGCGATTCTTTGACTCCACGGTCGAAAAGCAGGTCCGGGTGGAAGAGTGGCTCGTCCGCAACACCACTGAGCAAGAAATAGAATTCATTGCTCGAAGAGTGGAGGAGGACAGGCTCGCCAGGGAAGCTGGCGATTTTGGTTATACTTTGGCGGAGCTCGACGAGGCACAAAAGGAGAGCCTTGCCGAGCAGGGGATGCTTGCCGGGAAGGGCGAGCTCGCCGCACCCGGCAAGGATGTCGGGCCAAGCCAGCCTGCCGACGAGTCAGGCAGCTTTTCCGAGGAGGGCACCGAAAGCCCACCGCAGTCAGAGTCCCCAGCCCCTCTGAGGAGGAAACGCCTTCGCAGGCTTGGCAAAGTGTCTGAGCGGCAAGAAGTTCAACAACCGCCGGAGCGCCGTTCGACGCGCTTGACCGCGGCAAGGGCTGGTGCTGCGGGAGTGTCTCACGCGGCCCCGGCAACTGGAGCAGGGGCATCAAAGACCGCTGCTACTACCCCCGCCAAGCAGCCAAGGAGCCCAGCTCCCCCTCCTCCCCCTCCTCACACGGAGGCGGACTTTGATTTTTCCGCTCTCAGCGAAGAGGACGACGAGGAAGGGTAAGTTCCCTTGCCGCGACCCTCAATCTTTGTAAGGTTTTGTTTCTGTCCTCACTTGTCGCGCTCCGGCCTTGCTTCCGCAGGGAGGAAACTTTGGCGGAGAGGACAAGGAAGAGAGCTAAGGTCTCGATGAGCAAGACCGTGGTGGTCGTCGAAGATGAGCCCACGGCAACCACCAGGAGAGCGTCTGAGACCGTCCCGACCAGCTCGGAGCCCAGCCCTCGTTGCAGCCCCCAGCGCAGCCCCCAGCGTAAGTATTTCAACTACCTTTCGCTGGCGGTCGCTGAGGAACAAGCATTTTGTTACTGACATCTTTGGGCGTGTAGGAGAGGAGCAGCAAGTGGAGCCATCTGAAGGTGTTCCAGAAGTACCAACCCCTCGACCACTCCGCCAAGGAGAAGATCTCCGGTAAGGCCTCCCACTAGCGAGCCGAGCCACGAAGAGGAGCCGGCAAGCGCCGAAGCGCCAAGCACCAGCGCTGGCGACCCCACCCCAATGACGAACGTTGACGGGGGAGGGGAGCCCACCGCTCCTGAGCTCAACACGGGTAAACCCACTTGCCACAAAACTCTTTCTGCTTTCTTTCTTTTGGCTTCTTGAATTTCTTCCTGAAGCTCTTTTTGCTTTACTTCTCGGGTTGGCAGAGCCCTCCTCGGTGGAGCCAATGAACATTGACTCTTCTGCCGAGGAGAACACCGCAGGGGCCGTCGACGACGAGGCCGCCAAGGCCACCGCTGCCAAGGCCGACAAGCTGGCAGCCGACAAGCTTGCCGACGAAGAAGCTGCCAGGGCTGCCGAAGAGGCCGGCAAGGCCGCCGAGGATAATACCGCCAAGGCGCCCACCGATGAAGCCGCCAAGGCTGCTGAAGCTGAGGCCGCCCAGAAGGCTGCTGAGGAGGCCGGTGAGGGAGCCGGTGGTCATACTGACGGCCCTGAGGCCACAGGAGCGCCAGGCGCTACTCCGTCCATGGGTCCTTCAACCACTGACGAGGCGGGAGCGCCCAACTCGCCTCCGCCAAGCAAATACGTCCGGGTCGGCGAGAACGTCTACGTCAGTCTCCCCTGGACGGTGGGCTCCAGAGCACCAACCGAGGAGGATGTTGTGGACGAGGAGATCCTTGCCGCTGCCGGGCTGCAGCTTGTGGATGCGCCAGGCGCCAGCAGCAGCAGCACGTCTGAAGAGGAGCAACTGCTTCAATAGCTGCTGAATCTTCATCGCGCCCGACGGGAAAAGCTAGCTTCCAGGGAGGCGCTCATCGAGAAGGCTGAAGCTGACATGTTGAGGCACGCGGAGATCTTGGCGGATGTCCGCGCGCGATCTCTTAATGCGTTAGAGGCCAAGCGGGCACAGCTGGCCGAAGAACGGCAGGCCCTCCTCCTGATGAAGCAAGACATTGAACAAAAACAGGAGGAGACCGCCAAGGAGTTGTCTGCTCGGGCCGGTGATCTGAACTAGCGGAAAGTGGACCTTGATGCCCACGATGAAGAACTTGCCGAGCGCAAGAGGAAACTTGCCGAAACCCTCCGACAGAAAGACGAGGAGGTGGCAAGACTTGTCGCAAAGCGGACCCAGGGGCAGGCACAAAAACACCAGAAGGAAATCGAAGCCTTGGCCCAAGAGTATGCCAGCAAGTTGGTGGGGGCCACCAACGCTGTCGCTGCTGCAGAAGTGAACAGGAAGGAAACGGAGGAGAAAGTGGCAAGACTAGAGGCCGCCCTCAAGGCAAACGGTGACAAGCTCTCAACGCTTGAAAGTGAGAGGGCAAAGGTGACCCACACTTTGGCGGAGATGCAAGTTACCATAGCCAAGAAGAACAATCTGCTTGCCGCCGGCAATGACTCCAGAGCAGACCTGAAGCTGAAACTGACCACGCTGAAGGAGACGCTCGACACCACCAGAAAGCGCGAAGGGCTTCTAATGGCAGAGCTCTAGAAGGAAAAGGGTCTGCTTCAAGACGCTATTGCAACCCACAAGAAGTTCAGGGATAACGTGGGGATCTTCACAGACAGGCTTGCCAGCGCAGCCGAGGACATCGACAAGGAGCTGACTGCCCTGAAGGTGCCGGACTTTAGGTACTCCACCGACAAGAACACGCAAACGAGCGTCAAGCTAGCCGAGTTCTTCGACGGAGTAGTAGAAGCACTCCAACAGCTCCAAGTCAATCACAAGGCTAAACTGGCCGACGAGTCACGCAGGCTTTGCCGGGGAGTTCTCCGGAGGTTGTTGGTGAAGATAGCATACAGAAACCCGGGCGTCGACTTCAGCAACATCTTCAAAAGCTTGCGGAAGGGATACGACCCCGCGCCACTAGAGGCCCTTGTCGCGCCCATCGTGGAGAGGGTGGACCAAATCCAGAGAGTCGAAGGCGAGCACCGCAATTAGAGAGCCCATTCTTCTCCCTCCTTGCCGCAGCTAGACATGTTAAAGAACAATCTGTTTAAGCCGCGGCAACTTATCTTGTAATATAACATGCAATATTTTGACGTTAATGCATGTCATCTCCCTTGAGCAATTTCTTTCTTTATGTGTACTTGCCCTACGCTTATAGGAAACTTGCCGGTTGGCGGTGCCGCTGCCAGCAAGCAACCTTGTCGCGCTCAGTGCAGCCACTTAGGTTGTTGAGCGGACTCGAAACAAGGTAAGGGCGCGACCGATTACGCTTAGGTTCCGTCGCGCACAGGTTTTCCATACAAAGAGTAGTATCATTCAAGGAAAATAACCTTGAAAATAAAAAAGAATTTGGTTATTCAAACTTTGGCACTTAGCTTTGTCGCTGATCTCTCCGCGGCAAGGTCTTGTCACTGCTTGCCGCTGCCTTCTACCCGGCAAGGCAAAGTTTCTTTGAACGACGCTTGGTCCATATCATTATCCCATCCCCCCCCGGCAAACTTGTGCGCGAGGGAAGCTTCTGTCTTTTTGAGAAAAAGAAAGAAGAGAAAATAAAGATATAGGAGCTTGGCGGCTCGTTAATGCTTACCGGGGAGGCTGTACTGCACAGTATGTCAGATAATCATGCAAAATAAAAGTAAACATGAAATCGTCAAAAACTGCGAAATATAAAAGCTTTATTTATGCACAGGGTCTGCGCCTGGCTTTCTACAAAGGATTACATGCAACAGCGGCAAGACTTGTACAAAAGGTGGTTGTCGGGGAAGGGCCCGGCAACCGCGCCTTATGGAAAAAACTTACGGAGATGCTCAATGTTCCAGGAATTGATCACTGGAATGCCATCCCCGGTCTCCAGGCGGACAGAGCCGGGCCTGGTGACTCGTTTCACCCGATAAGGGCCTTCCCACTTCGGCGTCAACTTGTTTGAATTCTTGGCCGACTGAACATGCCGAAGAACAAGGTCACCTTCCTCGAGACTTCTGGCATTAACTTTGCGGCTATGGTAGCGACGCAAAGCTTGCTGGTAGCGAGCAGCTCTCACAGCAGCCTGAAGACGATCCTCCTCGAGGAGCACAGCGTCATCTTGCCGCAGTTGCTCTTGCTCAAGCTCATCGTAAGCGAGCACTCGAGGTGACCCGTATACGAGTTCCGTGGGGAGAACTGCCTCTGCTCCACAAACTAGAGCAAAAGGCGTCTGGCCAGTAGCTCGATTTGGCGTCGTCCTGATCGACTAAAGAACCACTGGCAGCTCCTCGATCCAGTTTTTGCCGCACTTGCGCAGCCTGTCGAAAGTTCTCGTCTTGAGCCCACGCAGCACTTCAGCATTTGCCTTTCAGCTTGACCGTTGCTTCGGGGGTGAGCAACAGAAGCGAAACAGACCTTGGCGCCAAGGTCTTCGACATACTGCATGAAGGCGTGGCTCGTGAACTGGGTACCGTTGTCGGTGATGATCCTGTTAGGAACACCAAAGCGACAAACAATTCCCTTGAAGAACTTGATGGCTGATTGTGCTGTCACCTTCCTCACTGCTTCCACTTCTGGCCACTTCGTAAACTTGTCGATGGCCACAAACAAGTACTCAAAGCCCCCGGTGGCACGGGGAAAGGGGCCGAGGATGTCGAGCCCCCAGGCCGAAAATGGCCAGGAGAGAGGGATTGTCTGGAGAGCTTGAGCTGGCTGATGAATAAGCTTGGAATGAAACTGGCACGCTTCACACTTGGTTACTAGTGCAGTTGCATCCTGGAGGGCGGTGGGCCAAAAAAACCTTGCCGGAAAGCCTTTCCAACAAGGGCTCTTGACCCTATGTGGTGACCACATATGCCTCCATGAATCTCCGCCAACAGCTCCTGTCCTTCTTCCCGGGGAATACACTTCAATTTCACACCGTTTGGTCTTTTTCTGCACAACATGTCATCGACAAATTGATACACTTTGGACCGTCGGGCTACTTTCTCCGCTTCTTCCTGCTCTTCGGGAAGTTCTCCTGTCTGAAGGAAACGGACGATCTGCTGCGCCCACGCTGGAGCCTGTGGCTCGACAACGAGGACTAAAGGCATTTCTTCTGCTGCGGGAACATCAGGCCCTACGGCAAGAGCTCGTCGCTCTACCAGAGCCGGCCGTTCCCTGACGAGCTTGGCGGGAACAGCCGCCTCAACGACAAGAGCCTGGGGCCCTGCTGGAGCGTGCTGTCCTTCAACAAGCTTGTCGGGAGCAGTTGCTTCAACGACGGAAGCCCAAGGCCTCGTCGGAGCATCTTGCTCCTCAGCGCTTCGATCAGGAGCGCCTGCTTCAACGACAAGGACCCGAAGTCTTGTCGGAGCAAGTTGCCCCTTTGCCTCTAGCCTAGGAGCACCCGCTTCAACGACAAGAGCGTGAGGCCTTGTCGGAGCAAGTTGCCCCTCTGCATCTTTGGCGCTGGCTTTGGCAGCCTTCTTGCCGGCGGC
Organism: Thinopyrum elongatum; assembly: GCA_011799875.1. Classification (NCBI taxonomy): domain Eukaryota; kingdom Viridiplantae; phylum Streptophyta; class Magnoliopsida; order Poales; family Poaceae; genus Thinopyrum; species Thinopyrum elongatum. Next base: position 299,010,677 of record CM022298.1, read on the forward strand.
TTCGGAGAGCTCTGCCGGGAAGTAGTCACCAGAAGCCAACTTCCTCTTCCTGCCTTGCTCTACTGATGGCGTCACGGATGGCTAAGTTAGTTGGAGCACAAAAGTGCCTGGCTCCACAGGCAATTTGAGTGCGGCGCGCTTTGACAAACCATCGGCAATGTCATTCTCAGCACGTGGGACGTGCTCCATTTGTAGGCCGTCAAAGCGTTCTTCCAACTTCCTCACCTCATCTACATAAGCTTCCATCAATGGGCATTGGTAGTTCTTGTTCACTTGCCTGACGACAAGCTGCGAATCTCCCCTGACAATAAGCTTCTTGATCCCAAGGTCTGCCGCGATCCTGAGACCGGCAAGCAACCCCTCATATTCTGCAGTATTGTTCGTCACCTGTTCCTTGGAAAAGTGCATTTGGACCACGTACTTGAGGTGCTCTCCGGTGGGTGCGACAAGCAGTACGCCAGCACCGGCGCCTTGCAGCGGAAAGGCACCATCAAAGTACATAAGCCACTCTTTGCTTGTCTCCTTGCCGGGGAGAGTCATCTCTGGGATTTCTTCGTCTGGCGTTGGTGTGCATTCTGCGACAAACTCTGCCAAAACTCGGCTCTGTATGGTTGATGTACTCTCAAACTTGAGACCAAAGCTCGACAACTCCAACGCCCACTCGACAATCCTGCCCGTCGCTTCTGGATTTTGCAAAATCCTTTTCAGCGGGAAGCGAGTGACGACGGTAACTTCATGTGCTTGAAAGTAATGGCGCAGCTTTCTCGAGGCCATGAGAAGGCCAAAAAGCAGCTTCTGCACACCAGAATACCTTGACCTAGCTCCCTGCAGAAGAGAGCTCACAAAGTAGACCGGGCGCTGCACCATTTTCTTCTTTTGTATCACTTCGCCTGACTGCGCAGACGAATCCTTGTCGGCAGCAAAACTTGTTGCCCCCAGCTTGTCGCTGGTCGTGCTTGCCGCAGTTACTGCCTCCTCATCCACCTCTCTCTCCGCTACCAGCGCAGCACTAACCACTTGATTGGTTGCCGCTAGATACAGCAACAACTTCTCTTGTGGTTTAGGCGCGACAAGTATTGGAGGGGAGGAGAGGTATCTCTTCAAGTCTTGCAGCGCTGCCTCCGCCTCCGGAGTCCATTTCAATGGACCTGCCTTTTTTAAGATTTTGAAAAATGGCAGGGCGCGCTCAGCTGACTTGGAGATAAACCTACTGAGGGCAGCAACACAGCCGGCAAGTCGTCGTACATCCTTGACGCATTTCGGTGCTTCAATTTGCTCAATGGCTTTGATCTTGTCAGGATTGGCTTCAATTCCACGTTGAGACACAAAGAACCCGAGAAGCTTGCCGGAGGGAACTCCAAACACGCACTTCTCGGGGTTGAGCTTCAGGTTGATCTTGCGCAGATTTACAAAAGTTTCTTCTAGATCTTGAACCAAAGTAGCCCTGTCTTTGCTTTTGACCAATATATCATCCATATAGGCTTCCACATTTCTGTGCAGCTGAGGCTCAAAAGCAATCTGGACGGCTCTTGCAAATGTCGAACCAGCATTTTTCAAACCAAATGACATACGTACGAAACAGTATGTGCCACAGGGTGTGATAAATGCGGTCTTTTCCTCATCTTCCTCAGCCATGAAGATTTGATGATACCCTGAATATGCGTCAAGAAATGAAACCAAATCACATCCTGCCGTGGAGTCAACAATCTGGTCTATGCGGGGCAAAGGAAATGGGTCTTTGGGACAAGCTTTATTGACATCAGTGAAATCAATACAAAGCCTCCATTTTCCATTCGCTTTGCGCACGACAACAGGATTGGCCAACCACGTAGGATGGAGCACTCCTCTAATGAGGCCTGCTGCTTCCAACTTCTTGATTTCTTCCGCAATAAACTCTTGCCGCTCCACAGCTTGCTTTCTGGCTTTCTTTTTGACGGGCCTCGCGTGGGGACAAACGGCAAGGTGGTGCTCAATTACTTTCCTGGGAACACCGGGGATGTCGGACGGTTGCCATGCAAATACGTCGACATTCGCCCGCAGGAAAGCAACGAGCGCGTTTTCCTATTTGTTGTCAAGTGTGGCACTGATGGTGAAGGAACCACCAGTGCCATCCTCCTTGGCGGGCACCTTCTTTGTCGCCGGCGGAGCGCGGCTTTGTCTTCTTACACTTGCCAGTGGAGCTCTCTGGTGCGTCCTCGACGGCAGCGCAGCACTCCGAAGAGGTGCGCTTGCCGGAGTGGGCACAGGAGCTCTTGCTGGACTTCCTCTTGTTCTCCCGCCCGAGAGCTTCAGCGGCAAGTGCCTTGGCGGCAGTTGCGGCAGCTGCTTCCCGGTAGATCTTGTCAGCACAAATAGCGCATCCTTCTTGTCGCAGGGAACTGTGATAACACCTACTGGACCTGGCATCTTCAACACTTTGTAGGCATAATGAGAGGCTGCCATGAACTTGGCGAGCGCTGGACGGCGAAGTATCCCATTATAAGGCAATGGAATATCGGCAACATCAAAGGTGACCTTCTCGGTCCGGTAGTTCAGCTCGCCGCCAAATGTCACTGGCAGCGTGATCTTCCCTTTCGGCCTGCTCCTTCCTGGATTGACTCCTTGGAAAGTACAAGTTTCCTCAAGCTCGCCGTCAGAGATTTGAAGTTTCCGGAGCACAGCGGGCGAAATCAGATTCAAGCCGGCCCCACCGTCAACTAACATCTTCGTGACCTTGAGGTTGCGGATCGTTGGTGAAACCAATATCGGCAAGCACCCGACCGCCGTTGTGCGGTCAGGGTGGTCCTCAATGTCAAAGACGATAGGCGTGTCGGACCACTTCAGAAGCTTTCTGGCGTCAACAGATGGTTCCGCCGCATTGATCTCTCGCGCCCACTGTTTAAGTTGGCGGTGAGAAGAATGCAACGAAGCACCACCGTCAACACACAAGACTTCTGCGGCTTTCTGAAATTCGTGCTCACTGGATTCTTCATCATCTAGATCATCATCATCATCATCTTTGTCGCGGCCATGAGGAGGCCTGTCTCTCTGCTGCTGCTTGGCCTTGCCGCGACGCCCTCCTCGGGCAGTGCGCTTCTTGCCGGACCCGCCAGCACCTTCTGGGGCCTTCTCCTTGTCGCGCCTCTCATACTCAGCTTTCTGCTGTTCGACAAGCTGCTCGACTCGTCGACAGTTCTGGAGATCGTTGACATAACATGGTTATCTAGCAAGATAACTACTGTAGTAGAGTACAGTAAAGTAAAGCATGCTAAGTATACAATCCATCTCCCGAACATTTTCATGATCCCATCTGAAACTGATACAAATCTAAGTCTCTCGGTCATCGGACCATCTCCTCCATAGCCATCCCATGGCTAACATACCACATTCTTGACAACATCTGATGTCTATGCAGGGCAGGTTCTTTCACCATTATTATCATTATTACGGTTGATCACCTAGCGAGGTCTGGACGGGCTGTCCAATACCGTGGATGCGGCTATTCGAATAGATTTCACACTCTGCAGAGGTTGCGCACTTTACCCACACTATGGAGCACTGACCTCGTGATCCCATTCGGGTGGACCAGCGTTGCTCCAACGAAACCTGCCTGGCCCGTGACTCTTCCTTCGTACCACCGGCATTCATCCTCCCCCGGAGTCCTACCCTGGGTGGCCCCCGTGTCACTCCTGACACCTGCCACCGTCGTGGCCAAACAAAACTGTCCCAAACGGGGACGGGTACCCAAACAACTCAACTGGGCTCACAGGGTTATCGCCGTTGTCGGGGACGAATCCGCGATCACCTATGGGACCCAGGGAAGGACCCCTTTACGTTCGGCAGGGAGAGACGGTCGCACAAAGAGCAAATCTAGCGAAGAACACGACAGTGCACGAGAGAGATTTACCCAGGTTCGGGCCGCACGGATGCGTAAAACCCTACTCCTGCTTTTTAGTTTATTATCTGTATGGTTGTTCTAGCTCCAGGAGCGCTACAGTACCGAGTAACTGCGTACAATACTGGAGTTCTCCATCTCCCAGTTCCTCTTTTTTTTCCATGTTGCCTATGGGCCTCCTTTTATACGCACAAAGGGGTCACCAACAGGTGGCAAACAGTAAAGGTAGATGTGGAAAGTTGCTACAGTAAGGCCACTATTACCAGGATGACATGTCCTACCTACCACTGACGGCAGGGGACAAGGGCATTAAATGCCCATGCCTTTGCTGTCCACATACATGTACCCGGACGTCTTGGACATGGGAAAAGCCTATCCCACCTGCTCCTGCACCGCTAGCTACAGTGCACCGCCGTCTACACAGTGCCCTGCCACGCACGCTTGGAAGGACCCAGAGCGCCACGCTGGCAGAGGCACCGGAGCAGCACAGTAGCACAGTGGTACAGTAACGCTTGCCGCGGCAAGACCTTGCCGCACCTGACAGCTTGCCGCAACCCATAGTTTGCCGCGCAAGGTAACTTGCCGGGGCAAGTACCTTGCCGCAGCCAATGACTTGCCGCGGCAAGTACCTTGCCGCGGCAAGTACTCTGCTACAGCAATGCCCAGGCTGGGCCTCAGCTGTCCCTCCCGGCAAGCTCCTCTTGCCGGGGCCTTAACTCTTGCTTTGTATACTTTGTTCTTGAATGGCTTAATAATCTTGAGCTTCTCTCTGGCTGTCCTCCCGCAAGCCTGGCCGCGGGATGCTACTACTGCCCGTGCACAAGTACGGGGTACTAGGGTACCCCTATTCTAGTACACCGACAGCCGTCTACCTGATCAGGCACTACTAGGAAAAGGCCAGCTAGTGGCGCACCAGTTTTGCCTACTAATGGCGCACTACTGGTGCGCCACTAGCACCACGCCATTAGAATTAAATACTAATGGCGCACCCCTGGTGCGCCATTAGTATCTGGTATACTAATGGCGCACCACGCAGTGCGCCATTAGTATAGCCCACCGTGCGCCATTAGTATGCCTCCCAGGGGGCCATATGTACCCATGTGCTTTGGCATACTAATGGCGCACTAGTGGTTGATGCGCCATTAGTGTCATTTTTCCAGTGCGCCGTTAGTGTGCTGAGTGGTGCGCCACTAGTATGAATATTAGGGATTATTTTTTTTCTTTTCTGATATTTTCACAGGTTACAAAATATATTATTGGACAGAATATAGACAGCACCACACAGCAACAGCAGATTCAACGAATACAATAGAAGATTAGTCTCCGAATACAATTCATCATATTAGTCTCCGAATTCAAAAGACCGAACAAAGATAGAACATTACAAGTCTCGAGACCGCGAGTAGCGAGTTTGTCTTCACATTACAAGTCGATATCGATCATCTAAACTACCATCACATAGAAGAGCATCATCGCGATGAAACTGGTCTTCATCCGGTTCCTCCTCTGCTCCCTCCTCTCTCCCGCTAGATAGCGCGCGTATCTAGCTTCCGCCGCCGCCCTAGTGGTGTACCCTTTGTAACTGTTACCGCTGAAACGGTGAACCTGTCTCAGACACTCCTCCCATTCGTCGTAGACTCCGGGAACATTACCCTTGTACACGACATACGACGGCATCTCTATGCACTAGCCAAACAAAATGTTAGTAGCAATTCACAGACAATACATAAGCAATATATAAGTATGCAACAAAAGGATCGGAAGAGAAAAGCAAGACATTAATAGCACGATTCATGGCCCTACTAATAAATAGCATCGATTACATCTAAGTTGAACGACTGTCCAAACCAAAGAGGCATACAAGTTCATTAAAGTTTAATTACAACATGAGCTAATCGATATTTCAGAACTACATAGCATCACTACTTTCGACTCGACTCAGGGACCGGAGCGTGGATGAAGCCGCCGTCTGTCGGGATGGTCATGAAATCGCGGGCGTCGTCAGCCTGCATTTGTAGCGTTGTTTCTATCTCACTGTTGGACGGTTGATATCTGAGGTAGAACTGCCCCGAGGTACGAAGGACATCTTGATGGATGATTTCCGCAAACTCCGACTGGATGCGAAAGAATTCTTGTCTGATGTCCGCGTCCTGGATTGCCGACAAGCGTGCGGCCCAATCTTTGAGATTATTTGGTAGCAGAAGGTGATTATGGTCCCGTACGATCGCCCGCATGTGATGGAGGGCGTAGTAGGCATCCTTCTGACCGCTAGGCGGCTGCTTGACGCAGGGGAACGTCGTATTGTGGGTGAACACGTGCTTGCCGTACCTACGAATTGGCCTGCTGAAGGTGCCTCCAGATCTGGCGTAGCCGAGGAGAACATCATCAAGAACTTTCTTGATATTTGTGTAGTCTTTCTTCGACTGACGGTCCGAGTCGAAATACGTGGCCATGGAATATTTCGGGCTTAAGAGGATGAGTGTGCAATGTGTGTCACTGCACAAAACACGGAATGTTAGAAAAAAAAAGAACGATCGAAATCTAAGAAATCATATGTTACGGGCCGGTGAGGGGATGACTTACTCGGGAAAGTAAGGCACGAGGAAGTTATCCTTATCTGGGTTTGCCAGAATGACGCCTTTGAGGTTTGAACTCGTGACTTGCCGGTCCCCAGCGCTGCCCAAGATCTTGGCACGCATGTAGAAGGGGCCGACTATCACGATGTCCGGGGTCTTGTCTCTAATGATCTGCATCTCCATACTCAGCAAAAATAGCCGAACGAAGGTGTAGTGCAGCGGATGAAGGTTAAACATAGTGAAGATGTCATCAAACCACAGGACGATCATACCCCCGATGGTGCTATCCACAAAGCCCTTGCCCTCTGGCACCTTGGCCACGAAAACTGGGTATGCCACATCATTCTCTCGGAGACGCCGCTTCTCCAAAGAAAGAACACTGTCATGCAGACTCCACATAGCACCAGTTGCAGCATTGAGCAGATTAGTTGGTAGCATCGGCCTTCCTGCCACATGCACCCTCCTCGAGATATCCTTAGGTGAAGGTGGCCCGTCCTGAGCATGGATCGTACTCGGTGCCGGCTGGCTCGCACCCTTGTTGGTTTTTCTTTCCCGTCCCTTCTTCTGCTGTAATGGGATCGAGTTCTGCTCAGAGACCGCCTTCTTGAGTGTGTTGGGGCTGATAATATTTCGCACCTCGGCTATCTGAGGCTCGGTGAAGGCGGCAGCTGGAGGCGTCTCCTGAGAACTGAACGCCAGACGACGCATGTTGCAATTGGGTTTCTCCGCGGTACCAGCTAGATCGCGATCGTCTTTTGCAGGGTTGGGTTCTTGAGAAGGAGGCCCCAAGAATTCGTCATCGCACCCATGTTCATTGAAGTACTTATCGACGTTGGTAAATGTACCGTCGTCATCGTCGTCCGGATCCTGTGCCATATGCATGCCCAGATCCTGTGCCATATGCATGCCCGGCATGTCCGGTAGCGTTGCGGGGGTCTTGCCATGGCTTGGCGCCGGCACGACTAGCGGTGTTGTCTGTGGGGTGGTGTCCCCCGCCCCCAAACGAATCTGGCTCTTCGGCCAAAGCATGGGCCAGCTTAGGCAGGCGCTAAGGGTCATCACATCATCTTCGTCAGCCCCATGGGGTCGATACGGAGGTAATATGTCGTCGAAGCCCGGCAGCACCCGAACCAGTTGAACCCTATAAACGGTAGGTGGCATCTGATTACCGTGGAACACGCGGCTGCCCGGTTGAACGATTCTGCCCTTGGCGACATCGACCAACTCGTCATTCACGAAGTGCAGGAGAGTGCACGGAACGTCGGCGGCGCCCTGCGAAAACATGTAGGGCGTCAGGGATGCCCAGTCAAAGGCAAGGAGATGAAGTCATCGGCCGAGAGGCTTAATTATTTACCGTGATGGCGTCGAGCTCGGCTAATGTCGAGGCACCGCCAACGGTGGGCGTGCAATTGACGGAGGGGCCGCTTGCTGTCGAGGTGCCGGCCGGCGTATTCTTCCCACACCCGGGTACATTAAGCTGCAATGCCGGCGCCGCCGCGGGAGACACCAATGCCGCCTCCGCCGGAGACACCAATGGCGCCGCCGGCGAGTTGCGCGAGTTGCTGCCCGTGAAGCTGGGAATCGGGGGCGGCCCCTGTTGGCCGCCCGCCACCCACGCCTGCAGCCCAGAAACCAAGGTAGGTATAATGGCGGTGATCGTCGCTCCCAGTTGTTCTCGCACTTGCTCTTCGACCATCTCTGGAATCCGCGCCACTTGTGACTTGAGTTGTTGAACCTCGCACTGCTGGCTTTTCGAGCTGGTCTTTCTCTCCTTTCACCCAGTGGTATAGTATTCCGACCATTTCGTGGACAAGCCTTTGCCGGCCACACGACCAGCTGACGACGGCTTACTGAGCTTATCCTTGTTTTTCATTATGTTCAACGCCCTATTTAAAGGGGTGTCGAAAGGGGAGCTCTGAGACGACCCCGCGCTACTGCTTTCAGTGTCCTGCGGAAGGAACGTGAACCATTTAGAAATTTGGCTTCATTAATTAGAATGCAACCATATGGAGCTAATTACGCGGGGGTGTATTCCTTACCAGAACACGCTCAAGCGCCTTGGTCTTCGCATCCGTGGTAAGCTCCTTTGTTACCGGGTCCACCTTGTACCGGGCCCTGACATAGTTCCTGGTCTGCTTGTCACGGTATTTCTCGAAGTGGGGCGGTAGGCCTTGCTCGGCACGCTCCGCGTCCTCCTTGTCCCATATAGGTTCCGCCACTCTGTAACCGCCGGGACCGAGTTGGTGGACCCCTAAGTTCAAGTCCCGCATATCTTTCCCCCACTGACTTGATTCCACGGTTGCGTTGCTCTCGCACTTGATCTTGAACTCCTTGTAGTCATCTTCGCTGATCGAAGGATTTTTCTCCTTGATCTTCTCATAACTATCACCTTTGTCAATCATTCTCTTCACCGCGCTTCTCCAAGTAGACAGGGCCGTACTCATCTTCATGAGGGTGGCACTGTTCACTTTATTCCCTGAGAGGCGTGTGTTTGCAAAGTCAGCGGGGAACTTGTATCGTTCAAGCAGCTTCGTGAAGAGGAGGTTGCGCAAATTCCCTCGGTCCTTATGCCTTAGGTTCTCGGTGTTGATCGAGACAGTGCTCCGGAGAATGCACCCGAGCTGAACCGAGTACCCCTTGACTAATTCTTTGGGCGCCGTTGGATGCCCCTCGGAGGACACTTCAGTAAATTCCTCCTTCACGGTGCCGAGCACGTTCGGGCGCCGGTCCTTCCGTTGCCTCTTTGGTTGGCTGCCATCTATGCGTGCACTGCCATCATCAGTGGTGGCATCCTCGGCGGCACCATCAGTGGTGGCATCCCCGACGCCACTAGGGGTTGTGTAGTCAGGATCGGTGTCTTCCGCGGCGTCCTCATAGCGGTGAGGTTCTTCCTCCATCTCCTAGGACAGCTCCCAGAATGCCTTGCCGCCCGAACCGCCGGCCTCATCATTGTGGGCCATGTTCGCTCTAAATAGGAAAAAAGTTTGGTCAAAAAGTTGGTTATTGTCAAGGAACAAGAGCATTTAGGGTTAAGTTTTCATCATTTAGGGTTTATCGATGCCGAGGCACCCTAGGTTGACTGATATATATGGGTATCTTCTAATAATATACCCTATCAAGAAAAGGGAAGGATAATTCTAAGTTGGGCCTAATCACTTGGCTCTATTGCCACCTATGGTTTAATGCAGCAAGAATAAAGGGGCAGTTGATCCTACTTAATTAAGTACTAAGATACCCCGGCCCATGCATTAGTCGCAAGTACCCCATATGTCCTATTTTTAGCAAAGTCATGCTAAAATTCACGGAAAATTTCAGCATGACCTTTGCTGAAAATAGGACATATGGAGTACCTGAATTTTCCAGAACGGAAGTTAATCGACATTCCGGCAATCTCAAGGGCCTCTCGGGGTACCTGCAAAATCATTATCCCTGCGTAATGAAGTCGCCAATGGGTCATTTCAGAAGATCACAAGTAGCATCATCACAAGTACAACAGCAGCAGCAGTGAATACAGGCATAACAGCAACAGCAGCAGGTTTATTCTTCTTCTTCATAAACACTAATTGTCTAATTGAGCAATACAGCGACAGTGTGAACAAATAAAAACACAAACTACACCTACATATTTGGGTACCTCTATGGTAGTAACATGCCATGCTCTACCTAGAGCTACTGCAGCACGATGAAGTATGCACACAGAATGTGGGGAACCTTATCATCAAAGCTATTCACAAGGAAGAACACACGGCATCTCATACACTTGCTGTTGTGTCCATCAAAACTGCATTCAAATAAATTTGCAAACTACTGGATGCAAACTGAAATTGAACTAAACGAGTACACCCATCAGACCGCCCTGAAACACATGGATGGGTCGTCAGCATCACCGTCGCCATTCATATGGTTGGTAATGGGAGAGAGGGCGGTACATCTCATCAGCCATCTTTCCACTGCTTGCAACCACATGTGTTGCCGCTGACCGCCCCCCTTGTGTGTGTGTGTGTGCGTGTGTGTCTGTGTGTGTGTGTGTGTGTGTGTGTGTGTGCGCGCGTGTGTGTGTGTGTGTGTGTGTTTATGGACATTTCCAGCAAGTTTTTTCTTTTTTGAGTTGGAGACAGATTTACATAATTCCACCTACCAACGAGCACACCACATACGGTCGCTGGCTATAAAAATGCTGGGATGAATGGTACCTGTGGGCACATTGGCCAGATCAAAATTCAAGGTCAATGAGTCTTTTAGGTCGGTTCCATATGGGAAGTTTAGCCAGTCAGTACCGACCGCCATATCGGGGCGAGCGTGTCGACCCAGATTTGCTTGTCTAGGTCTACAATATGTCATCACAATAGCAAATGCCTTTACAAGGTTGTTAGTTTGTGCTTATAGAAAACTTCAAAGCACTGAGCCATGAATGTTTCAGTTCTATACTTGCAAACATGCCAACTTTTATGATGTTAATGGGTTCATTTAAGACATTGAAATGGTGTTGTACATACGCCTTTTCTCGTGATCTCGTTGAATGAATAAATTCAAGATATTCAAATTTGCCACTACAAAATTTCTGATGCTAAATGATGCTGTTCAAAATGCAATTTCTGAATGTTGTACGGAGAACTGCACTCCAGAAATGAAGGAGGGGGTGAGGGAGAGAGGAGGAAGGAGTGGTGGCTACCTGCCTATGGAGTGGTCACCGGTGTTGCTCCTGGGATGGGGGTCCTGGACCGGCGGTGGAGACGGGCTCTGCTGCAGAGGAGGGGGCGCACGGTGAGAGAGAGAGAGGGAGGCAGAGAAAGAGGGAGGGAGGGAGCGGGAGGCTTACCGGAGCGGAGGGGGTCACCGGAGACGAGCAGGTAGGGGGCGGCGCGGCGAGCGGTCGCGGGAGAGGCGCTCGATCTGCTGCAGAGGAGGGGCGCGCATGATGAGAGAGAGAGAGAGAGGGAGGGAGGGAGAGGAGGGAGGGAGGGAAGAGGGAGCAGCGACGGGAACGGAGAGGAGGGGGTGAAAAGGAGGGAGGCATAGAGGCCAGGGAGGGAGAGGGGAGAGGTGGGGATGGGAGTGCGGCGGCGGCGGCAGTGGTTTTGCGCGAGAGGAGCGAGATGTGTGTGCAGTGGTGGGGTTAGGTAGGCCGCGGCGATAGCAATGGCGCACCCCCTGGCGGTGCGCCATTAGAATGTTTTTTTTGATAGCAATGGCGCACCACCGGGACGGTGCGCCATAAGTAATCTTTTTTTTAGATAGCAATGGCGCACCAGCCAGGGGTGCGCCATAAGTAATTTATTATTATTATTTTTTGTTGCATCTAATAATTTTTTAGAAAATGAATATGAATATGAAACAGTAATAAATTTTTATAAAAACAGTAATAATTTTTAGTTGCATTCATTTGTGACGGTCGAGTGGTGGAGGGTGCGGGGGTCGTCGGCGGTGGTGGAGCGGGGGAGGGTGCGGGGGGTGCTCGGCGGCGAGGGGGATCTGGCGAGGGGGGATAGCGATCGAGATGGAGGGGGATCGAGATCGAGTGTCCTCATGAATATTCAATATTTTTTCATGAATTCAAAAAGTGCCCATGAAATTTAAAAATATTCATGAGTTCAAAAAGTGCCCATGAAATTTAAAAATATTCATGAGTTCAAAAAGTGCCCATGAAATGCAATCGAGAAATGAAGGCTACAATTTAAATACAATCGATCTTAGCTAGCTAGCTATCTGTTCACAATCTTCTTGCCCTTCTTTTTCACAAATGGAGTTCTTCTGTGGAACGGACATCCTTTAGGTAGGGTGGTCCTGCTTCTTCTTGTGGTGTATGCTGCTACTTCATCGTCGTCGTCATGTTCCATCTTCGGGTCGCCGTACTTGTCGAAGTCTTGCTCATTGGTGACTCCATCCATTCCGATGATCTTCCTTTTGCCTCTCCTCACAACAACACGACTGGGCTTTGACGGGTCGGTAATGAAGAAGCATTGGTCCACTTGGGAAGCCAGTACCCATGGCTCATTTTTCGCGGTGATGTTTGCGCCCGCGGTCTTGGATTTGGCTTCGGGTATAACCATGGTGGTGAAATACCGGTCTTCTTTTAGGACGCTATTGGCCCATCTGACACGGAACATCGGGACCTTCTCTCCAGCGTAGCTCAGCTCCCAGATCTCCTCGATCCTTCCGTAGTATCTGTCCTTGTCGTTACCGGTGTAGGATTCCATCGTTACCCCGGAGTTCTGATAACCATCGCTCTTCATGTCCTTGTCCTCGGTGTAGAATGTGTAGTCGTTGATATCGTACGCCTCATAGGTCATCAGGTTGTGCTCGGCACCCTGTGACAAGGTGAATATGAGTTGTTCTTCCGCGGAAGAATCCTCATGTAAAGGGTACGACAGAAGCTTCTGCTTGAACCAACGCGTGAAACATGAGTTGTGCTCTTTGATTATATCTCCGTCCGTCCTCTGTTGGCCTCGGTCATTGTACGTCTTCTCAATAAAGGTTTTGTGCTCTACCACCCAAGGATCGACCACGTCTATGTGTTGTAGCGCGACTAGGTTTGCTCTTTCAAAGTCGGCGAGTCGACCCTCGAAGTCGACATGCATTTCGCAGAGACCCTCGCGGTGACCCCATCCAGCGAGCCTGCCGAGGTGCCTGTTGACGGGCAGACCAACGGGTTCTCGATGCCTAGATAATTAGTGCAGTAGGAGATGCACTCTTCGGTCAGAAAGCCCCTGGCTATGCTTCCCTCTGTACGTGACATGTTGCGAACGTATCCTTTGATGACACCATTCATCCTTTCAAACGGCATCATGCTGTGCAGGAACGTCGGCCCGAGTTGGATGATATCCTCCACGATATGGACCAGAAGATGCACCATAACGTCGAAGAATGCGGGCGGGAAGTACATCTCAAGCTCGCATAGTATCACCATGATCTCTTCCTGTAGCCTTCTGAGTTGCCTCACGCCAACTGACTTCCGAGAGATGACGTCGAAAAAGTTGCATAGGCCAAATAGCGTTTCACGGACGTGCGCGTCCATGATCCCACGGATTGCAACTGGAAGTATTTGCGTCATCAGCATGTGACAGTCGTGAGACTTCATCCCGCTGAACTTCTGCTTCGCTGGGTCTAGGTATCTGCTTATCTTCCCCGCATAACCGTAAGGAAGTTTTACTCCTACGAGGCAGGTGAAAAACTTCTCGATCTCCTCCTGACTTAGAGTGAAGCACGCGGGAGGGTAGTCATTTCCTGTCTTCTTGGCCTTTTTGCCTTTGCGACGACTTTTCGTGTCCTGCTTCGCCTCATCATCATCATTAGCGTGAAGCTCCTCCCTGATGCCCATTGATTTCAAGTTTGCCCTTGCTTTTGGCCCATCTTTGGTCCTCTCTGGCATGTTGAGCAGGGTACCAAGCAGACTCTCGCACACGTTCTTCGTGATATGCATGACATCAAGGCTGTGAGGCACACGATGGATCTTCCAGTACGGCAAGTCCCAGAAAACAGACCTCATATTCCATACCTTCAGCAGCGGCTCTGGCGCCTTTCGCTTCTTTCCCGGCTCTGGCGCCTTTTGCTTCTTTCCCGGCAGTGGGCAATCTTTCCAATTTTTCAACAGCTCGTCTATTTCCTCGCCGCTCCTCGTACGCGGGCGTCTTCGGGGTTCGGTTTCACCATCGAACAGATCCTTGCGTTTTCTCCATGGGTCATCGTCGCGAAGCCACCTTCGATGTCCCATGAACACGGTTTTCGAAGACCCGGGATCTCTATCTAGCTGGCGATACGTTGTGTCATCCATGCACCTGACGCATCCAGAAAATCCGTAGACCACCTGCCCCGCGAGATATCTGTAACCGAGATAGTCGTGCACCGTTGTGAGCAATGCGGCTCTCATAGGGAAATAATCTTTCTCTGCGGCGTCCCACGTATTGGCTGGCGTTTTCCATAGCGTGTCTAGCTCCTCTTTCAGCAGCTCCAGATACAGATTGATGTCGTTCCCTGGTTATTTCGGCCCTTCAATTAGCATACTCATGTGAATGTACTTCCTCTTCATGCACTTCCAGGGGGGAAGGTTGTACATCCACACAAACACAGGCCAGGTGCTATGTGTGCTTCTCTGGCTGCCAAATGGATTGACTCCGTCGGTGCTCGTGCCCAGCACGATGTTCCTTGGATCGTCCCCAAATTCTGGGTGTTCGAAGTTCAACGCTTGCCACTGGCTCGCATCCTTAGGGTGACTCAGCATCTTGTCTTTTTTATTTATCTCCGGATCATTTCTGTCATCTTCTCGCTTCTTCTCTTCCCTATCCGCGTGCCAACGCAGGAGCTTTGCTGCCTTAGGGTCCGCAAAATACCGCTGCAGACGAGGAGTGATCGGAAAGTACCACACCACTTTTCGAGGAGCTTTCTTCCTCTTCTTGTATCGAGTGACGCCGCACACCGAACATATGGTAGACTCCGCGTGCTCGTCCCGATAAATGATGCAATTGTTCATGCACACATGGTATTTCACGTGCGGTAAATCCAGAGGACACACGATTTTCTTCGCCTCCTCGAAACTGGTCGGGCACTTGTTCCCCTTGGGAAGACGTTCGTGCCAGAATGACATGTTCTCGTCGAAGCATGCGTCGGTCATTTTGTGTTTTACCTTCATCTCCAGAGCCATGAGCGTTACTTTCAGGCGGGTATCCTCGGGCCGGCATCCTTCATACAATGGAGTAACCGCGTCTATCTCCAGTTGATCCATCTTGGCTTTCTCTCGGGCGGCAGCTCTTGCGTTATCTGTCTGCTTGAGAAGCAGCTCTTGAATATGAGGGTCCTGCACCCAGCCCATCGATGGTCCATCGTCGTCTGCTCCGGCTTCTTCATCTTCATGATCATGCCCTTCGTCTTGATCTTCCTCATCATCATGTCCGGCATCTTCTACATGATGACTGTGTACAGCATCACCGTCGTGATCATGTCCTAGAGATTCTTTGTCTTCTCGCCCGCCCTCGCCGCGGTGGTTGTCTTGCTACCCTTCCTCATTTCTTGCCCGGCCCCCATGGACGACTTCATAGTCATCTTCATCACCTTGCCACCGATAGCCATCCATGAAACCACACAAGAGCAGGTGGTCCCGCACCTGCCCGGAATCCGGGTCCGCAATAAGGCTCTTCAGCTTGCATGTTCGACACGAACATCTTATCTCCGTCTCGTTCTTTTGAAGCATCTCGGCCTTTGCGGAGCTCAAAAACCTATTCACGATGCCTTCGGTCATCGTGCGGACCATGGTCGCCTGAGGGGTAGAGCAAAACGATATTTTAGAACCAAGAAAAAATTCGGCATGACTTTCCCTAAAAATAGGACCAAGAAGAATGCATAGTGCCAAAATTCTCGCCGAAACGGAAATGAATCAACATTCCGGTAAAATATTGGCAACTATCGCATTTCAAATACCGGTACCTGCAAAAACAAACATATATGCAACACCACAAACATACATAGATCTAGCTAGGCCATAAAAAGTGCATGTGCACATTGTTGGAGGGAGAAAAAAAGTAGATCTAGCTACAACATAAAGATAGCTTTCCCCTTACTTACCTATCAAAAAAAGGTAATTTAACCACTTAATTTTGATGAATCTATGGTGCAAATGAGGTGAGGAGGAGGAGGCAGCCGACACAAGCTTGGAGGAGGAGGTGGAGAGAATGAAGTGGGGAAAGTGAGTGTGTAGGTGTGGTTGTCCAAAATATCTAGCTGGTCCCAGGTTACTAATGGCGCACCACCTACAAATGCGCCATTAGTAACCATGGTTACTAATGGCGCACCAGTTGGTGGTGCGCCATTAGTAGTTTTGCAAAAAATAATTAAAAAAAATAGTAGTGACGCACTGCGCGGCTGGTGCGCCATTACTAGTTAAAACTAGTAATGGCGCACTCTGCCCTGGTGCGCCATTAGTATTTTTGGAAAAATAATAATAATAAAAATTTGTTACTAGTGGCGCACTCTGTGGCTGGTGCGCCATTACTAGTTAAAACTAGTAATGGCGCACTCTGGCATGGTGCGCCATTAGTATTTTTGGAAAAAAAAAATTATTACTAGTGGCGCACCATGTGTCTGGTGCGCCATTAGTGTCTTTCACACTAATGGCACATCAACACATGGTGCGCCACTGCTATATAGTAGTGGCGCACCACATGTCTGGTGCGCCATTAGTGGCCATATCATCTATAGCCCTTTTCCTAGTAGTGAGGGCAGCATGCACGCATAACCCTCCCTCTTTGGAGGTATCGGTGAAAGAGCACCGAGCCAAAACAAGTCAAGGCCGTCCCATACCGGCAAATGTGGTTGCACGGATAAGCCCGGACAGGTGACTCTGATCAACCGACTAGGTTTATCATTGTATCTCCATCATCCCACCATTACCTTAACAATTATAAGGGTGAACAGCCACTTAACATCAGCATAGCAGAATCATTACGACGTTGACAAACATAGCAAGAAATCAAATCATGGTACTCACATGATAACGGTATTCAAAATATTGTTACTAGCATGGCAGGACATGGCATGAAAACAAGTCATGATATTAGATGAAAAGTAATGCTAACATCTAAAACAGATGACATAACAGGTGTATGCAAGTGCAGGCTAACAGGTGATACAGATGTACTACAATGAACGCACAAGGTGCAAGCAAAGTCATCACGCAAGTCCGGAGCTCATGGAAGAGGTTGGCTTGCCTGGGGTAGAGGAATACGCCGCGAGGAAGTGCGATAAAACTCCGGAAAGATTTGCCGGAAAAGTTTCCTGCTGGGAGGGCTGATCGAAGGGCAAGGGCAAAATGGTCATTTTCACAGTGTGAAAACATTATGAAAATGACGGCATCGAAACGGGCTCGATGATCTGAAGACATGGGCGTTGGTTTTACCTCAATCGGAGTTACGGTCGCGGAGATACGCCCGTTCGTTCGTTAAGCGATAAAACAGACAGAAACTGTCCATTTTAGTGCTTAGCGAGTGAACGGTCGCTATTTAATCAGTTCGGCCGCCGGCTGGAAAAAGAGAAAGTGCCTTCTACGGATTACGCCTTCGATAGTGGAAAGAGTAATTCATTCATACAACGCGGTGGAGTACGCTTTCAACACAGGAAAACGCACTAACCGGATTATGCCTCCACTTAAAATCGCGGGCCTGGGCTCACTCCCACTTACAGCCAGGGCCCACCCTATCCTCTCGCTCCTGGCTTGTCCTCTACCTCCCGCCACGACAAAGAACGAGGGGAGGGCACGGCCGTCGACGTCGCCGTCGACGTCGCCGGCGACTCGCGGCTCCCCTGGACCGGCCGACGAGCGCAGGAGAACCGGTGGCCTGTGCCGCATCCGGCGGCGGTTGCCGCTCTGACCGGGGCGGCCCACAACCCCATCGCCATGGTCCAAGGCACGGCAGAGTCGTAGCCCCTGTGGATGTCCTCCGGCGAGGCTCCTCTAGCCAAACGAGAGCGGCAGCGACCTTGCGAACTCGTGGGGCGACCGAGGGTGCAGAGAGGAGGGGAGGGAGTGGCTAGGGCACCGGGTTTGCTCGAGGAGAAAATCAAGGCAGAGCTTCAGCCATTGAGAAGGTAGTGAGCTACTCGAGCTCGAGGGAAGGGGGTTGGGGCTGGTGGTGATCAAGGAGGGGCTCGGAGGCGCTACTTATTGCTGCGGAGAGAGCTACACGACGACGGCCGAAGCTCCGAGAGCTCCTCGCCGTGGCGGTGCTCGAGCGGAGCACCTGCTGTCGGCACGGCCGTCCCAAAGCTAGGATACGAGGGGATAAGTGACCATACGGCAACAATGAGTGGTGGGGAGCTCACCGGCGCGCCCGGACAAACTAGAGCTCGCTGGAGATGGCCTCCCGAAAGCTCCAGTGCACAGGGCGCCGATTTGGCGCGCTCTGACGATGGTCATCGTGTGGCCATGGCCTTGCCACGCTATACTTGATGCCAAACTGTGTCTGGGAGGTTCTCTTCACAACGCTGAGTTGACCTATGTGTCTGGAAGAGACAGGGGAGCTCTGAGGTGACTAGACCAAGGTCAAACAGGTTCTAGCAGCAAAGTTTTTGTCATGTGGTGTGGCCACCACAGTGCACCTATTGGCATGATCTTGGGCAGGGTTGAGTCATCCACTAAGGTGACCATGCTGGCAAAATTTGAGCTCAAATGGACAACTCTAGATGGTACTTCCCTCACAAAGCACCAATCTGACCAGAAATGAAGATGAGAAAGTAGGGGTCAAATGGATAAATGGATTTGGATGATTTTTGGTGTAGAGTGATTATCTGGTCATAGGAACTGTCTGGAAAAGTTTCAGCTCAAATTGATCATCCAGGAGGGTACTTCCTTCACAATGATGCAATCTGAACAGAAACTAATATAATTTACTGAGGAAGATTAGCTAGATGGAATGAGCTGATTTTTGGTATCCATGGGTAATATATCATAATGAATCACCCTGCAAAATTTCAGCCCAAGGAGATCAAGGAATCAAGCACTTCCTTTGCAAACTAAAAATCTGGACATAATTTGCAAAGTGGTGTTGTGCTCAAAATTTAATGGGTGAAACTTGAGATCTTGATGGAAATGGTGAATATATGGATAGAACAATCTCCACACTTTATTTGGGATTTTTCCTAACTACCAAAATGGTAGTTCCTTTGGAAAGGCCCCAAATTGAAATATTGGCTTAAAATAGGAAAATAAAATTTCCCCTATTTAATTATGGCCAATATTTTTATGGGAGCTCAATATGATTACAAAGAATATCTCCACAAGTTTTCATGAACTTTGGAGATGGATAGATATTTTCTGGATTTAATTCCTCGAAAAGGCAGAAAAAGGAATTAATTCTAGATGAGAAATATTGCATATGACTTGGCAATATTTTTGCACATCTAGGGTTTATGAGTGAAGGATGATCTCTGGAAATTTTGGGAGGATCAACTAAGCTAGAAAAATGATAGTTCCTTTGTAAACACAAAGGTAGGATTTCCAGTTCTGATATTTTGGAACTAGGGTTTCAGTGAGGTTCGGAGTTTACTTTCGGAAGGTTGGCTGCCACAAGCGCACGGGAAAGGCACTGAGAGGTTGAGGATTGTCTGGATTCACCTGGTCACTCACCAGATTCCAGAGGAAAAAATTCGGGAGAGAAAAGCTAGGAAGGAATAACAACACAAAAATTGATAACCCGATTTTTGGGGTGTTAGAAACCTTCCCCCCTTAAGAGAATCTCGTCCTCAAGATTCCTATTGTTAGCTCAGAACAAAAATTACGCCTCCTTGAAAAAAACTTCTGGGTTGAATTTTACCCCTGTGGTTGAAAACAACCGAGTTAAAGGTACCGAAAATTGGTACACCTAGTTCGAGATACGGATATCACGGGATTTGCTTCACGGTTAGGGCCACTGGGTAGCCCTGACATTTTTAGAAAATGCAGAATTTCGTTCTTCCAAAAATGCTTGGGGCACCACAATGAATAGTGGTCTCTCTGGCTGACAGGTGGGCCCAGGGCCCACTGGCAGCCTCCTTCTTCTCCTCCTTTCAACCAATGGCTCTCTCTCACTCCCGCGCTGTTCTACGCGTGGCTGAGCAATACGCACGCCTAGCTCTTGGGGCATAAAGCACCCTACGGTGATAGTGCGCGGTGTGCACGGGACCAACGCAGAGAGCACCCCCATCCAGGGCCAGCGCCGGTCGGCACTACTCGCGGATTCGCCTCCTGGATGCCGGTGATCGAGCGACGCGCGGTTCTCCTGGACCTCGCTCACCGTACACCAGGCTTGGCTATAAAAACGACGGCAGTTTCTTCTTCCTTCCACCTCGCATCCTACCTTGCCTTTTCTTCCTCTTCTCCTTTTCCTTCTGGCTGTAGGGGCGTGAGGCGAGGCGTTAATGGTGGACGTGGGTTCAGAGCTGATCACTATCCTCGTGGTGAGTCTGCTGGCAGCATTGGTTGGCTTCTCACTGCTGCTGTGTGCGATGATCCTCGATGATCATCGGGATGCCGCTAACCGAGCGGTGGCTGGTGATCATCTACGCCGTCTTAGGCCGGCGGAATAAGCGCGGGTTGTGGCGGGGCGAAGGGGGTGGCTGGTCAGCATCACACAAGACGGTGGCAAGGGCGCCGCTGGGTCTGGGGTTAGTGCGGTGTGGTCAGCGGAGCTCTACCAGTGTGGAAGCCACGCTGCTGGTTGCTCCTCGCTGAACCACATCCACAACGAGTGGGAGTTGAGGTAGTATCAGGGTATAGATCTTAGACTGGAGGGGTTGTAACGGTTTATGCTGCAATAAAATTTCTCAGAATTTCTCCGAGATTGCAGCTGGGTTCTGGGAAGAGATCTTGGGACCGGGGAATTACTGG
Organism: Thinopyrum elongatum; assembly: GCA_011799875.1. Classification (NCBI taxonomy): domain Eukaryota; kingdom Viridiplantae; phylum Streptophyta; class Magnoliopsida; order Poales; family Poaceae; genus Thinopyrum; species Thinopyrum elongatum. The sequence continues at coordinate 299,031,477 of CM022298.1, forward strand.
GGAGAACTGGCTCTCCAGAATGTTGGGTTCGGGAAAACTGGCAAATGGAATAAGCATAAATGGGTATGAATAGGTGGCTTTGTATTCTACCCGAGTACTGCGGCAATTGTACTCAGGAGAAAGAACTTGGTGTGCAGACATTGCTCACACGATACACATGCAATCTATTCAGACTAATATGCAAGTAAATGCAGAATGCACACCGTAGCAAAATGCAGACAGAGGAAAGAAACATATCGAGCAGATTACACTAAGGTGTTTTAATGCTAGTGGGTGTATGTACTCCTGGTACCAGCTCGCATTTTATTAGGGACTCTGGGTGAGTCCAATGTTATTAGGTGTAAGTGCTCTACTGACTAAAATCTTGTTAAAAATCCACTGCCAGCTCTGTTAAACATTTCTGCTTAACAGCGAGGCAGATGAACTAAACACACAGAGCAAACAAGCATACATAATATTATGACAGCACACAGGCACAAACATTACAAGCATACAACAACGCACAACCTTACTAGGCAGCCAACTCGCTCCGAACTACAGGGTCCCAATCCTAGACGAGGACGAAGAAACAGTCTTCGCAACACACACAATTACGGCCTTAACTGGCTACACTCACTGCCAGAGCCACAAATGGGCCTACTCTTGCTCGGGCTCTCCTGGAGGACGCAGGCTGAGCGAACTTCTATCTTCATCGTCGGACACCACAGTGGGTTGGGGCACAGCTGCTTGGGTTGCGGCTGGAACTTGATGGAACACCTCCCGACGACGAAGACGCCGGCTAGCTCCTCGAATGGAATTTGGGTGGATGATGCCGGGTAGCCATGGGTTCACGGGCAGCGAGGATAGCACTGGCTGTGAGGGTGGCACTAGTTGAGAAGGTGGCACTGGGTTTGGCAGTAGGGGAAGGGTAGTCTGGGATGCAGCTTGACGGGCCGCATGGTATGCTTCCGTAATAACCAGGGTGGTGTCACGGTCAATGGTTGAACTCCCTAAGAATGCCGGCAAGTAGTAGTCCCAGAGCAGTAATGAACTGAACTAGACGAGCTATTGCTGGTTCAGCGTCTCCAACTGCGCTGGAGAAGTCGCAACCTGCGTCGGATGAAGAGGGAAAATAGCGGACCTCCTGCATCTCCGCTACTTGCAGAAACTGAAAACGGAGACGGGTGATGGCTTACACGGCAGCTGTCTCGACAGCCAACTCGGGGATGGGCATGGGTTTGCCCCGAAACTTCATGGGCTTCCCATCCGCTGCTAGACCTGGGTTGATATGCACCTTCGCATAGAATCGGCAAAGGTGGGGAACGGGTTCCGATTGGAACACCAAATACACCGGAGGAGTACTATGGCCAAGGCCTTGAGTGACCATACTCGAAAGGAGGGGTGGAAAGCCGGGATAACCATCAGCCAAAGTTAGGCTATGGAAAGTGGGTGTTCTGGAAGAGCTAGCCATGGTTGCGGGTTTGAGAATGCTAGCCTGGGTTCTCTTGCGGGGATCTGGCTTACTGAATGGAGAGGGCTGCAGCTCACAGGTGAGAGGGACTTAAATAGGCAGTCGGGCTGGAAGACACCAGCATGCCGTGGGTCCTTCTCATGCCGGGTAGAAGATACGTCGGCACGGCCGACAACTGGGTAGGGTCGCGGTCTAATCCAGGGTGGCTGGGTGGGTGGACAGTTGAGCAGCGACACGTCCATTCCGACTGTACCGCCTGTTGATCAACAGTGGCCATGTCGGATGCCAGGGATGGGTCAAATCTATTGGGCTCACTACCGGTTGAAAATAGGGGTGGTTTGGTGCTAGGGTAACCTATAGCTAGCCTGGCTCTGATACCAAGTCTTGTGGCACCCCGATAGAGGGCCGACGCACACCAGCCCCAGGATAAGACCTGGCACATTTCAAAGACATGATACAGCAATTCTAGGCACAAAATGGCTTTATTATATAAAATGGAGTATTACAATACTGTTGCTTACAACAATATTACATAGCTCCAAGGCTATCTAAAAAATTGGCAGCGAAGGTCTTGGTTCGGGGACAACGACGTCTCTGGCTGGGCTCCCCAACTCACAGGACTGGCTGGGTTACGATCTAGCACGATGGATCTTCTCCTGCAACTGGCCACGTGCAAGGCCAGGTGAGTACTTTGAATGTACTCGCAAGACAACCAAATACATAGCATCCAAACAAGCAGATGACAAAGCAAGCCATATGCTATGCAAGAATTTATTCTAAACATGACATGGAACTATCAAGAAAATGTGAATCAAACATGGCATAGCATACCCTTCTAGCATTACTGATTATCATGTTGGAGAAAGATTACCTGGCATGATTAAACATCTAGCAGCATTCATCATCATGACATAACATGGTTATCTAGCAAGATAACTACTGTAGTAGAGTACAGTAAAGTAAAGCATGTTAAGTATACAATCCATGTCCCGAACATTTTCATGATCCCATCTGAAACTGATCCAAATCTAAGTCTCTCAGTCATCGGACCATCTCCTCCATAGCCATCCCATGGCTAACATACCACATTCTTGACAACATCTGATGTCTATGCAGGGCAGGTTCTTTCACCATTATTATCATTATTACGGTTGATCACCTAGCGAGGTCTGGACGGGCTGTCCAATATCGTGGACATGGCTATTCGAATAGATTTCACACTCTGCAGAGGTTGCGCACTTTACCCACACTATGGAGCACTGACCTTGTGATCCCATTCGGGTGGACAAGCGTTGCTCCAATGAAACCTGCCTGGCCCGTGACTCTTCCATCGTACCGCCGGCATTCATCCTCCCCCGGAGTCCTACCCTGGGTGGCCCCTGTGTCACTCTTGACACCTGCCACCGTCGTGGCCAAACAAAACTGTCCCAAACAGTGACGGGTACCCAAACAACTCAACTAGGCTCACAGGGTTATCGCCGTCTACCTGATCAGGGCAGCACGCACGCATAACCCTCCCTCTTTGGAGGTACCGGTGAAAGAGCACCGAGCCAGACCAAGTCAAGGCCATCCCATACCAGCAAATGTGGTTGCACGGATAAGCCCGGATAGGTGACTCTGATCAACCGACTAGGTTTATCATTGTATCTCCATCATCCCACCATTACCTTAACAATTATAATGGTGAACAGCCACTTAACATCAGCATAGCAGAATCATTACGATGTTGACAAACATGGCAAGAAATCAAATCATGGTACTCACATGATAACGGTATTCAAAATATTGTTACTAGCATGGCAGGACATGGCATGAAAACAAGTCATGATATTAGATGAAAAGTAATGCTAACATCTAAAATAGATGACATAACAGGTGTATGCAAGTGTTGGCTAACAGTTGATACAGATGTACTACAATGAACACACAGGGTGCAAGCAAAGTCATCACATATGTCCGGAGCTCATGGAAGAGGTTGGCTTGCCTGGGGTAGAGGAATACGCCGGGAGGAAGTGCGATAAAACTCCGGAAAGATTTGCCGGAAAAGTTTCCTGCTGGGAGGGCTGATCGAAGGGCAAGGGCAAAATGGTCATTTTCACAGTGTGAAAACATTATGAAAATGACGGCATCGGAACTGGCTCGATGATCTGAAGACGTGGGCGTTGGTTTTACCTAAATCGGAGTTACGGTCGCGGAGATACGCCCGTTCGTTCGTTAAGCGATAAAACAGACAGAAATTGTCCATTTTAGTGCTTAGCGAGTGAACGTTCGCTATTTAATCAGTTCGGCCGCCGGCTAGAAAAAGAGAAAGCACCTTCTACGGATTATGCCTTCGATAGTGGAAAGCGTAATTCCTACATACAATGCGGTGGAGTACGCTTTCAACACAGGAAAACGCACTAACCGGATTACGCCTCCACTTAAAATCGCGGGCCTGGGCTCACTCCCACTTACAGCCAAGGCCCACCCTATCCTCCCGCTCCTGGCTCGTCCTCTACCTCCCGCTGCGACAAAGAACGAGGGGAGGGCACGGCCGTCGACGTCGCCGGTGACTCGCGGCTCCCCTGGACCGGCCGACAAGCACAGGAGAACCGACGGCCAGCGCCGCATCCGGCGGTGGTTGCAGGTCCGACCGGGGTGGCCCACAGCCCCATCGCCATGGTCCAAGGCACGGCAGTGGCGTAGCCCATGTGGATGTGCTTCAGTGAGGCTCCTCCAGCCAAATGAGAGCGGCAACGACCTTGCGAACTCGTGGGGCGACCGAGGGTGCAGAGAGGAGGGGAGGGAGTGGCTAGGGCGCCGGGTTTGCTCGAGGGGAAAATCAAGGCAGAGCTTTGGCCATTGAGAAGGCAGGGAGCTACTCGAGCTCGAGGGAAGGGGATTGGGGCTGCTGGTGACCAAGGAGGGGCTCGGAGGTGCTACTTATAGCCGCGGAGAGAGCTACACGACGACGGCCGAAGCTCCGAGAGCTCGTCGCCGTGGCGGTGCTCGAGCGGAGCACCTGCTGTCGGCACGGCCGTCCAAAAGCTAGGAGACAAGGGGAGAAGTGACCATACGGCACCAACGAGTGGTGGGGAGCTCGCCGGCGTGCCCGGACAAACTAGAGCTCGCTGGAGATGGCCTCCCAAAAGCTCCAGTGCACAGGGCGCCGATTTGGCTCGCTCTGACAATGGTCACCGCGTGGCCACGGCCTTGCCACGCTATACTTGATGCCAAACCATGTCTGGGAGGTTCTCCTCACATCGCTAAGTTGACCTATGCATCTGAAAGACAGATGGGAGCTCTGAGGTGACTAGACCAAGGTCAAACAGGTTCTAGCAGCAAAGTTTTTGTCATGTGGTGTGGCCACCATAGTGCACCTATTGGCATGATCTTGGGCAGGGTTGAGTCATCCACTAATGTGACCATGCTAGCAAAATTTGAGCTCAAATGGACAACTCTAGATGGTACTTCCCTCACAAAGCACCAGTCTGACCAGAAATGAAGATGAGAAAGTAGGGGTCAAATGGATAAATGGATTTGGATGATTTTTGGTGTAGAGTGATTATCTGGTCATAGGAACTATCTGGAAAAGTTTCAGCTCAAATTGATCATCCAGGAGGGTACTTTCTTCACAATGATGCAATCTGAACAGAAACTTAGATATTTTACTGAGGAAGATTGGCTAGATGGAATGAGCTGATTTTTGGTATCCATGGGTAATATATCATAATGAATCACCCTGCAAAATTTCAGCCCAAGGAGATCAAGGAATCAAGCACTTCCTTTGCAAACTGAAAATCTGGACAGAATTTGCAAAGTGGTGTTGTGCTCAAAATTTAATGGGTGAAACTTGAGATCTTGATAGAAATGGTGAATATATGGATAGAACAATCTCCACAATTTATTTGGGATTTTTCCTAACTACCAAAATGGTAGTTCCTTTGGAAAGGCCCCAAATTGAAATATTGGCTTAAAATAGGAAAATACAATTTCCCCTATTTAATTATGGCAAATATTTTTATGGGAGCTCAATATGATTACAAAGAATATCTCCACAAGTTTTCATGAACTTTGGAGATGGATAGATATGTTCTGGATTTAATTCCTCGGAAAGGCAGAAAAAGGAATTAATTCTAGATGCGAAATATTGCATATGACTTGGCAATATTTTTGCACATCTAGGGTTTATGAGTGAAGGATGATCTCTGGAAATTTTGGGAGGATCAACTAAGCAAGAAAATGATAGTTCCTTTGTAAACACAAAGGCAGGATTTCCAGTTACGATATTTTGCAACTAGGGTTTCAGTGAGGTTCGGAGTTTACTGTCGAAAGGTTGGCTGGCACAAGCGCACGGGAAAGGCGCTGAGAGGTTGAGGATTGTCTGGATTCACCTGGTCACTCACCATATTCTAGAGGAAACAAATTCAGGAGAGAAAATCTAGGAAGGAATAACAGCACAAAAATCGATAACCCGATTTTTGGGGTGTTACATTTAACTCAGAAAGAAGCTCGCATTGATACTCTTCAGGTGAAGTTCAATAGGTTCAAGCGAATCGGAAATGAAAGCTGGCAGCAAACCTTCGATCATCTGAGTGACATTCCAAATGAGGTGCAATGTCTCGACGCCAAAGACATCACTGACCATGAAGTTGTGAAGAAACTGCTCCGATCTCTTGACAGTTCATTTGACACAAGTTCTGATGATCAGGGAATGAGCTGATTTCACATATCTCAATTCTTCTGATATCATGGAAAGGCTAAACACCCATGAGGAACAAGAAGAAGAAAAGAGAGATCTCTATGGCTCAAGTCATCGCAAAAGTCCTGCTCTCAAGGTTGTGGCTAATTCTTCCTCCGAAGAAAATGTCGAAGAAGATTCAGATGACCAAGAAAGGATCATCAAAGATCTCGCGTTGATCACGAAACGATTCTAGCGCCTTCACAGGAAGAACCAGCATCAGAAGAAGGGATCTAGCCACTCTGGCAGTTCAAAATCTTTTTCAAAACCTACTGGAGATTACACCTGCTTCAAGTGCAAAAAGCCAGCACACTTCACTTCGGACTGCCCTCTCAGGGAAGCTGAAATCCATGCCAGTGTAAGATATGATCCAGGAAACTACCATGACAAAAGCAAGAGCAAGAACTACGACTCCAATGATGAGAAGAAAACGAAGAAGTTCTTCAAGAAGAAGGACAGCTCCACCTCCAAGTCTTCGTCAAGATCTTCCTCAAGGAATCCTTCCAAGTCCTCCTCCAACCACAAGAATACCTCTCACAAGGCCAAGGCGTACATCGGCAAGCAGATGGACTCCGATGAAGAAAAATCATCTGATTTCGAAGAAGCTGATGAATTCGATGAGGATTCTGACTCCGGCGTGGCTGGCATAGCATGTGTCTCCACCCCTACATCAAACTTCTTCAAGAACCATTCAAGCGACGACGAACCTCCTGCCTACTACTTCATGGCCAAAGCCTCAAAAGAAAGGTATCCTCCAAACATCACAATGTTCACTCCAGTGATCAATATTCTTCGGATGAGGATGACCATGCTAAACTAATCAAAATTGCTAATATACAACAAAGCTCTCTTGAGAAAATTGAGAAAAGCCTTAGGAAATCTGAAGGGTTGTTGGTTGAGGAGATGGAGAAAAACCAGTCGTTGACAGAAGAGCATTCCACTCTCAAATCACGAATGGAAGAACTATCAACTCGTCATGATTTTCTCTAGGCTGACTACAAGAGATTGACCTATGATTACCTAAAAAGGAAACAAGAACTCGAGTCGCTAAGAGAGGCTCATGATGATTTGATCATGGAAAATTCTCTTCTCACCCCACAACTCAAAGAGAAACCTGAAGTCTTTATACCACCTTGCTTGAAATGCATTGAACGCAACAATGCTGAATCAAATGTTGAATCTTGTGTGAATGCTAACCCCTCTGTCGAGGAAAATGATTCTATGTCTGATGAGAATGCTAGATTGAAGGATCTTATTCAGACAGGAATGTTCTAGTCTCTCAAAGGGCATCAAACCTTTTGTGATGTTCTGAAGAAATCAATTCTTCACAAAAATCCCAGGAAAGAAGGCATTGGTTTCGAAAGGAAACTGAATGAAAATGGCTCCTACTAGGAACCTAATCAATATCCTCGCACTGTGTGGGTGCCTGCCAAGAGCAAAACGCTCGATCCAGCTTTGCTTTCGGGATACGATTGTCCTATCCCTGAATACCCTTATGATGATTCTCTGGACTACTATAGGCTGTTCAAAAACCAACATGGTGAGGCTGTTGCTCGCTATGTCAGACCAAACAGCAGGAATGCCACCCCAAAGCAAGCTATCTAAGTGCCAAGAAATACAATCGAAACATTGCCTATTACCACTGTACTAACCATGCAGGCAGAAAATGCTCGTAGAGGAGTTCGACAGAATGAGTACATGCATACCTCATTCAATCACTATACTCATTCGTCTGGAAAGAATTTCAATACCTATTCGTTCGATTATGATCACACTGGTTCGAGTAACAATTATGGTTACCGAAAGAAATCATATCCTGCTCGCTCTCTTGTTTCGAAGCCACTTGCAAAGATGTGGGTGTGTTGGTGTTCTGGGATCCGGGTACCCAGATCTGCCTGCCTGCGGCCTAGCATGTGGGCCCATCGACGGCCCTGTATGGCCCGGCTACAATGATTCCAAGGCAAGACCCTCGCGAGGCGAACGACACCAAGATCTCCAGAGGAGCGGCCTTCCCAGGCTGCCTCCCTAGGGGCGGAGACTTCTATGCAGGTACCAGCCTCACGAGGCTGCAATGATGTGAGCCATGATGACCAAGGCCAGATGGGCGCCAGAAGGCGCAGAGGCAACAATTTCCCCTTTGGTTCTAAGGGAGCAAGGACAGACGCGGGTTCCCAAGGAATCCCCCAAAGGTTTCCATTCCGGTGCAACAAGACCAGGACCACAAGCTCCGTAGGACGGATGTCATCACCGAGCCCAACTCTGCGTCATGACCAGAAGCTTTGCAAGCGAAGACTACCTTTCATTAGTATTAGATGTACTTCTTGTCCCCTTTCAAATTGGCCGTTGTGGGAGCCCTTCCCACCTAAGTTTCGAGGGAAGAGGACTAAGGCCACTATAAGTATAGGCTAGCCATCACTGTAGAGGAGGACCCCGGATCGAACCCGAGACAGGCCCATTCCACCCACACCACTCGAGCCCTCGCGAGGCTGCTCATCCACTGTACTAGTTCATCTTTAACCTCCTCGTGAGGCCAATCCACCACAAAGCAGGAGTAGGGTTTTACACCGCGAGGTGGCCCAAACCTGGGTAAAGTGTTGTGTTCATCTTCTTCCTTGCTAGCATGAACTCGACAAGGCTAGGCGATGGGGTGGTGAGCTGGAGGCTTGAGCTGGTTGAGATCTTCGCACACGCCCCAGAGTTTGAACCTTCTTGGGTCTGCGGAGCCCTGAATCCAACAGGGTGGTTAAGAAAGCCTAATTCCTCTGCAGGACTATGTCTTCGGGTGTACCAAATGGATAATGGATAGTGGATGCACTAGTCATATGACTAGAGACAAGTCATTGTTTGTCGACCCCAACTTAACTGCTTCATCTATGAAGTATATCACTTTTGGCGACAACAACAAAGGAAAGGTAATTGGGTTAGATAAAGTTGCTATATCCAAGTACAAGAGCATTGATGATATATTACTTGTTCAGTCTCTTGGATTCAATCTCATGTCAGTTGGCAAGCTTTTTGATCTTGGCATGCTAGTTCTATTTTCCAAATCCAAATGCATTGTCTTTATGGCTTCTGACAATTCCATCGTCTTCGAGGGAAATAAAAAGGGCGAATATTGTGGATATATCTAAGGGTCCCTCAGTCCAAACTTGTTTGCTTGCAAAAGCAACCAAAGGATGGCTGTGGCAACGAAGACTTGGTCATGTAGGTACGGGAAATTTGCAGACTCTCGTGAAGAAAAATCATCTATGTGGCATTCTTGATGTGAAATTGGACAAGAATCATCTCTGTGCTGCTTGTGAGGCTGGTAAATGTCCAAGAAGCATCATTCGTCAAAGACTGTCATGGCCACAACATGACCTCTGGAAATTCTTCATATGAATTTATTCAGACCTCAAAACTATGCAAGTTTTGGAGTCAGTCATTATGGTCTGGTTATTGTCGATGATTTCTCTCGTTATACTTGGGTATTCTTTCTCGAAGACAAGACCTGCACCCAAGACATCTTCAAAAGATTCACCAAGAAGGCCCAGAATGAATATGATGTGCGAATTAAGCATGTCAGAAGTGGCAATGGAACTGAGTTCAAAAATACTCATATCGAAGATTTTCTTGACGAAAATGGTATAACTCATGAGTTCTCTGCCGCATACACTCCCCAACAGAATGGAGTTGTTGAGCGAAAGAATAGAACTCTCATTCAAATGGCGAGAACAATGCTCAGTAAGTATAAAACTCCTATTCACTTCTGGGCTGATGCTTTTAATACTGCTTGTCATGTTGTGAATCGTGTTTATCTTCACAAGTTCCTTAAGAAAACTTCATATGAACTTATCACTAGCAAGAAACCAAATGTTTCTTATTTACGTGTTTTTGGTGCACCATGATATATTCGTGACATGAATCATAATTCCAAACTTGCACCTAAGGCACATGAAGGTTGTCTTCTTGGTTATGGCTCGAACTCGCATACTTATCGTGTCTATAACTCTCACCACGGGAAAGTTATGGAAATGGTAAATGTGCGGTTTGATGAATCTAACGGCTCCCAAAAGGAGCACCTGCCTATTGTGATAGATGAACCACCGATTTCGGATGCTATTCGACAAATGGACATTGGGAGCGTTAGGACAGTTGAAGGAAATGTTCCTGATTCTTCCGATGATGATGATGTTCCCATGACACGAAGCAGAACACGCCAAGCCACCGCCCAAGAAAATGCCTCTTCGAGCACAAATGACAACCAGAATGCAAATGCCGATCTAAAAGGCAATACCGATGAAAATGGCGACACAAATGCTAATCCCGATGCTGATACTGAGGAAAATGAAACTGATCATCAAGATGAAAATCTTCATCCTTGAGTAACTAATCAAGTTGACCCTGCATTAATTCTCGACGATCTCGAGAATCCAGGTTATTGACCCACAACTCATTCTCGCACTCGTTTGGCTAACTACTATGGCAGTTTCTCCTTTGTCTCATTAGTAGAACCTAACAAGTATGAGGAAGCCATGAATGATCCCGATTGGATGAATGCCATGCAAGAAGAGTTGGGGCAATTCGAATTAAATGATGTATGGGAATTGGTCGACAAGCCGAATCCTAAGAAGCAGAATATCATTGGTACTAAATGGATAATCGGGAACAAGAAAGATGAAAATGGCATTGTTGTGAGAAACAAAGCACGTCTTGTTGCTCAAGGGTATACACAGTTAGAAGGTCTTGATTTCGGTGAAACTTATGCTCCTATTGCCCGCCTTGAGGCAATTCGTATTCTTCTCGCATATGCAAACTACAATGATATCCTACTTTATCAAATGGATGTGAAAAGTGCTTTCCTCAATGGTGAAACTGATGAGGAAGTTTATGTTAGGCAGCCACCTGGCCTTGAAAACCCTTAGTTTCCTAACAAAGTTTTTAGGTTGAAAAAGGCTCTATATGGGCTGAAGCAAGCCCCTCGAGCTTGGCATGATACCTTGAAGAGGTTTCTGCTCGACAAAGGGTTCAAGCCAGGATCCACTAATTCCACTCTATTCACACGTGCTATTGATGGTGTTCTTTTTGTGTGTTAAATTTATGTGGATGATATTATTTTCGGTTGTACTAACAATGCTTGCAGCTTGGTGTTCAGGCGAATGATGTCCGAGAAATATCAAATGTCTATGATGGGTGAACTTAAGTTCTTTCTCGGACTGCAAATTCGTCAACAGGACAATGGAATTTTCATATCTCAGGAGAAATATCTAAGAGATTGTCTGAAGAAGTTTAAAATGCAAGATTGCAAACTAAAGGGCTACAAAACTCCAATGCCCATGAATGGTAAGCTGGACGCAGATGTGTATGGTAAGGATTACGATCAGAAGGCTTATCATTCGATGATTGGTTCTTTACTCTACCTATGTGCATCCAGACCTGATATAAGGTTGAGTGTTTGTATGTGTGCTCGCTATCAAGCTGCACCGAACCAATTGCATCACCAAGCGGTCAAGCGTATTCTGGGATATTTGGCTCACACCAACACCTTAGGTTTATGGTATCCTAAGGGAGCACAGTTTGATCTTGTTGGATATTCAGACTCAGATTACGCTGGTGACCTAGTTGATAGGAAATCTACTTCGGGGACATGCCATTTCCTTGGTAGATCTTTGGTATGTTGGTCGTCAAGGAAGGAGAATTGTGTATCTCTCTCTATGGCTGAGGCCGAATATATTGCTGCTGGCACTTGTTGCACTCAGTTGTAATGAATGAAGAAGACTCTGAAGGATTATGGCATCAAGGTCAAGAATATACCTCTCTACTGCGATAATGAGAGTGCGATCAAAATTGCACCAGTGCAGCACTCTTGCACCAAGCATATTGCCATCAGACATCATTTCATTCGCGATCATGTTGCTCGAGGGGATATTGTTATCAGTCATGTCATCACTGAAGATAATCTTGCTGATATTTTCACCAAGCCTCTCGATGAGAAAAAAACTGTGTGTTACGGTGTGAGCTAAATATCGTAGATTCCGCAAACATGCAGTAAGCTGGACTCGGCACCCATACCAACAATTCCACATCTTAGAAGGAATGGGTGCACAACATTCGAAGAGTCTGAAAATTTCGACAAAGTGAAATTTTCTTTCCGAGAGTGAATACATTAATGAAGAACTAGACTAACCGAGTGCCACGATAATTGTGCGATGCTTGGGGTCATACAGTTCTTATACGGTGGGTCATGCCACCACAATTTCCCTTTGTTGAGTTGTCTTTCGGTTGAAGGGTTTTGTGTTAGTCCAAATGTATTTCACTCATAGCATTTCTCTCGGGTGTCTGTGTTTCTTTCTCTGAGTGAAATGCCTAGGACCCTCTATTCTATCTCTTCCAATCTATGTTGTTCCGTTATGAATGCTCAACTTCATCTGGTACCGAAACTCTATCTGGTGTCCTTGACCACGTTAAAGGTTCATTCCAAACTTAGTTTGATTTGGCGAAAGCCGTCCCAAATTTGGGGTTTCCCGCCCAAGTCAGGACCATGATCTTTGATGACGGTTTCCACGTGCTGTGCATCAACTGCCATTCTTCCTGAATCGTTGAATCGCAAAAGACCTTTCATGGTAGCCGTCCAATCTGATTCACCCGATGTGGTTATTTCTCCTTGCACATATAAACCGCATCGCCACCGCTCCCTCATTCACCTCTCTCCTTCGCCTCCGTCACTTTTCGAAGCCCTACCGCACTGCTCCTTCTTGAGCTTGACGCTGTCGATCTTCTTCGCCGCTTCGCTGCCAGAAAGAGGTCATCGGAGTCATCCCTCACCGCCGCAGATCATCCTCCTCCCTGCGCCGCCATAGCTGCTGCACATCACCGAGTTAGGGTATGTGTAGTGCGAACTTGTTCTTCCATCCATCCCGTTCGAGTTCTTCCGCAGTAGAAATCTCATGTATTTACCGCATTTATCAGATCTGTTACTGCTAGGTAACTTTTGTGGATGTGGTTTGTAGATGTCCCTTGCATCCAAAAAAATTCAGATCTAGGGTTTGTGTTATGTCTCGCACGAATGGCATGCTTAGCACGTTGACTAGTATTTTCTTCGAACCTACTAGTTCGTTCTACACATTTCTTTCATTCAAAACATTTCTCAAAGTATGCATCTACTTCTTCTTGAAAATGTTTTCGTTCACAAAAATCCTCACTGTGAGCATTCGTAACCCTGTCCCCATTTTCCCTCGCATCTATTCTTATTCACAGGTGTATGCAGTCAGTTGAGGATTCTGCTCGACCTGTGAGCATGGACGATGGAGAAGATGTCATTTTGGGCACAGCAGATGAGTCCAAAGGTCCAAATGCAAAGGGCCCAACGGTAGGCCCAGCAACCAGCAAGAGAAAGAGAACTGAGGAAAATGCCGATGAGCAAGAAGAAGATGCTCCAAATAAGAAGAAGGGTGGCAGACAGCCATATGCAAACACAGCTGAATACATCTCCCATGACCGCTATAACACTGTACCCGGTGAAACAAAGCATCATAGAGATAAGCGTCTGCAATGGATTCGACGACACTGGGTGTGAAAATGGTTCAATTATGAACTTATTCATCCTCAGTTTGCTCAGAACATTGCATTTCATCCACCATGGGGTGACTGCCGAGAAATTGGTCTCCTCAAACCAACTGATCCTCAGGAGAGACCGCCACCACCACCAAATGCTCATGATTCTTCCCTTTGCACGCCCGAATCTTATCCTGATGAGCTTGCTAAGCATCATAAGAATGCCATGAAGCCAGCAAAAAGGGAAGAAAAGAAAAAGGCTCGTGAAGAGGAAAACCATCACCTTCTTCAAGATGTGTTGAAGAAAAAGGCCGAAGGCAAATCTGAAGGTCGCTCTAAATGCAAGCATGATCCCAGTTCTACTGCATCTAAGTGAAAGAGTGCTACAAAGAAAAGAGCAGCTAAATCAGGCAGAAGTGATTCTTCTGATAATGATGATCCCCCAACTAACAAAAGATGAGGTTGATGCTACTCTCAGCGAGCAAGTGAATATCTCCACTTCAATGGTGCTGCCTGATCTTCGGGTCCCGATTACACGCAAGAAAATCACTGCAAGAAAAAACTCCACTGACAACTATCACTATGCAGCAGCATGTGAATTTGACTCCTCATCCAGAAGCTATCGATCAGAAGGATCTGGTAGTTGACACCCCTATGAGTACTGCTAAGCTAGGCGAACAGATTCCCAAGCCTGAGCAGAAGAAAATCAAGGCGCCTACTACCGAGCAAAGTGCTCCTCAAGCTACTGCTCTGAAGGAAAAGGCCGCTAAATTTGCTCGAACATTGACTCAGCCATTAGCTTCTAAACCTCCTTCTGAGAAAATTCCCATGCAAACTGCTCCAACTGCTCAGTCTGATGCTCCTCACTACTACAATCATGTGTTCATCATGGAATAGCTTGATAAATTTGTGGACAACCCATTCGATGGTGAAGTGGCCTCTCTGCCTATTCCTCCTGAAGTTATTTCTCAGGCCACCACTATTGTTGAAGAAATGAGAGATTATGTAGTTGAAATCAACACACTTTTTGCCAAACTGAATGAACTTGATGATAGAATGAAAACTGCTTCTTCAAACTTTGTCATTAAAGCTCTCGAAGATTCCTACACGGATATCAATCGTGCCCTGACTCTCCTCCGGCACCGAAGGTTGCATTTTCACATGGATCTTGATGAAATTGTTCAGAAGATCTGTCTTGAGCATCAATCAAAGGTTACTGGCTGCGATGATCTTGTCAAATGCCACATTGATCGATCTGCACAGCAAACCAAGAGGCGTTGAAAGAAAATTGCAAAGAAAAATGTTCCTCCTGCTCCGACAGAGAAGTCTCCTGATCGACCAGATGCTCAGCCCCAAAAAGAAAAGTCTCCTGAGCCAGCTATTCATTCGCCACCCCCAGTCCAAGTCTCAGATGCTCCACCCTCGCCAAAGCCAACTGAATCAGTGCCTGTGGCCTCCCCTTTTCAAGCTGATATCCCATCTCAGCACAATGTTTCCGAGGAAGGTGAAATCCCTCGCTCCAAGCCCCAAGCTTCTCCAACTCATGATTCTCCAAAGGTCTCGGTTCCTCCAAATGTTCAGCTGCAACCGATTCCAGTGGAAGAACCTCAACCACCTCCTGTACTTGATTCAAACCTAGTGCCTACTGCCTCTGCAGCTCCCACTGTTGTGCCACCAGTTCGATCACCATTCAAATTATCTATCGACATAGCGCCAAGAATTCAAGAGGCTGGTTCCTCCGAACAAAAATCTGTCTCTGCTCGCCATACTGACTCAGTGTTATATGATGATGAATTTATCACTCCTGAAGATGAATTCAAATACCCATACCCTCGTGAAGAACTATCTTTGTTCTCTGCAGGAGCTGGCACCAAAGGTCCTCTTTTCAATCAGAATGCGCATCCCCAATTCTTTCAAGATAGTCCATATGATGGGCCACACACTTCTGAATCGCCTCACTTCTGGACCAAGGAACAGGTAATCTATTACACTCGGGTCCTCTATGAAAGCAAGAAGATTTTCCCGCATGAATACCTGGACATCCCAGCGATGAAAAGTATTCGCTGCTTCAATCAGTTGCTACAAGATCTAGAAGATTTCTGCCTCACCAATGTATTTTTGTTCGAACATCCTTGGAACAGAGAGATTATTCTTTAGTTCTATGTTACACTGTACATCTCTGGTGATGAATCTGACAGCTCTAAGTGGATTATGGAGTGGATGACCGAAGGAAAATGCATCAAATGCACATCAATTGATTTTGTCTCGCATTTCCATTTCCCTCTATTTGAGCATGGTACCCATGAAATTCGAATGCACAATATTGATGTCATTTCAGATGAAACTTCTCGGTGCACCATGGATAAAGAAAAGATTCGTGATTACACTGGTCCTCCCAGGCCTGAGCATTTAACTTTAGAAAATCAGACTCTATATCATATGCTCTCTTACACCATTTGCCCTCTGGCCGGGATGAACACGGACAAATCAATCTCAGATGTTCTTCGGAATGCAATCTATGCTATGTCTAAACAGTATATCTTCGATGTTGTGGATATGTTTCTGCGCATTCTAAAGGACTCTGCTCAGTATCCCAACCGCGTCAAAGTTTATGCGCCATGGATCCAGAAAGTGGTTGATCATGCCATGTGCACAGTGTATCTGGTGAAGCAAAGTCACAAAAGCTTCATATGACATGTTCGCGATACTTTGCAAGTTATGGAAGATATTTCTTTGGTTCAGTTGCCCATGTCAAGCCCTCTGGATTATCACAAAACATTCGACGGCCCATGTCTACCTCAGCGCGACTGAATGACTTCACTTCAACCTCCATCCCAACTTGAAGTCAGTTTGCGCACACAACAGTCGTTGCTACAACACATTGCTGAGGATCGACGAGAAAAGGAACATCTTGCCTCGCAGCTGAATGCTCTCAACAATCGAGTAAGAATCATGCATCTCATTGCTGATGAAAACAAGAAAAGGCTCTGGAAATTACTGTGCAAGTTCTTTACCGAGCGGCAAGTCCTGAATGTCGATCTCAAAGAGCTCTATGATTATATTTCAAAGGCTTTTCTATTGAAGATTTCCAAGATCGAAGTACTCCCTCGCTACCTGCTCGAGAGCCATTTACTAATCTTCTGCATCTCAAGTTCGCAAATTGCTCGAAGAATCTGAAGCTACCTCACCAACTATGAAACCTGCTAAAGGAAATGTGATTTCCCATGTTCCTCATGAGGCTACCCTAGATATGCCATCGTCTTCTCAGCCCCAAGCTGTTATGGATGAAGGAAAATCTGCTGCTACTGAAGCTAAAGCCAGTCCCATCACTTCCGAAGATGAAATCACCTCGAACAGTTCCTCTGGAGATGCCGCCGAGTGAACCAAGTTCTGCACTTTTGCACTCATGTTATTCGTCACCTTTTTGACACTAGTTGACAAAAAGGGGGAGAATTACATCGAGTCTCAACAGATTTGCTTTATGTGTTTCTTTGGTTTGGTTTCGTGCAAGTCTAAAACTTTTGGTTTAAGCCTTTCAGTTCTAAGTTGTAAAACTGTTGTGCTGTAATGTTAATTACCCCGCCTGCTGCACTATTTCTCTTGAAGCATTTATGTTGCAGGTGGAATTATTATCGAAAGTTATGAATGATTGCACTACGATCTCGATGGATTATATATCATCAGTGCGAATCATTGCCTCGAATGATTGAAATTTTCTCTGTATACTTCAATATTTATAGGAGATTTAATCTCATATCTTTATGCCTGCATACATTTTGGGGGAGTCTATTTCATCATCGAGCAAAGTAACACTTGTACACTCTTGTTCGAATTACTTTTCACTTATCTATCTTCACTTTGATGGTTATCTATTTTGTCAACAATCGTCCAAAAAGGGGGAGATTGTTGGTGCAATAATTTGCCTCCTTAGGTTTTGGAGCTTGTTGACGTAAACAGTATGGGACTTATGTTTTTGCTAGTGCACACCGAGTAACAGGTCCCTAGAATCACGAGGAATTTGATGCAAACGATGAAGATAATCCCCTGCGTGGCAGTGAAGGTTATCACCGAAGAATATGATAACAAGAGTGACCCCTAAAAAATTGCTGATATGAAGCAATTGGTTCAGTGTTTGTCCGAGGGAAGTGACTGCGACCGAGAAGATTGAAGACGAAGTGAAGACGTAGCATTTATTTCATTGTTTCTGTTCTCTTTATTGAGTCACAGGACCATCGTACTATTAAGAGGGGTATAGTGTTCGAAGCTTTGATTCTCTGATGCTAAACCCAAATCCTATGAAAGTTGTGATAGAAATCTCTTTGTGTTCCGAGCAAATACTTGCGAGCAAGAGACAACGATCTTCATCGCTGCGAGAGATTTGTCTCTGACCGAGGAGTTAGCATTACTTGGTCCTCAAGTAATTTTATCGTTGCTCTTTGAAATTCGACCATTGGAAACATGTCGGTTGGCCATTGGCTGGACCGCGTGTCCAAAATGGTCGTTTCCCACCAGGGAAAGCTGTGGCTATAAATAGCCACCCCGCACCGGCTTTGTCTAGTGGCTGCTCCGTTTGATCATGAGAAGATTGTTGAGCAACCCCCTCTCCAGAGTGATTTGAGTTTAAAATCCACCGAGAGAAAACCCCTAGAGCCGAAAAATTAGATAGTGGTTCAGCATCACTCGAATCAAAGTCCAGTACGCTCCGCCTATTACTCTTTAGAGCTGCAAACTCTCTAGTCGGTTAGGTGTCAATTTCTTCAGAGACGTAGAGTAATTGTGGTTCTCAAAGAAGAAGTCTGTAAAGGTTCAGAGATCGCCTCAAGTACCTACCACGAGTGATCGACTTTGGTTGACGAACCAATTGTCGAGGAGAATAGGATGAAGAGAGTTCATCTTCCGTGTTAATTCACAACCCCTCACTACAAAAAAATACACTTCCGTGATGATACGTGTTTGTCACATTAGGTCACGTTTTCTGTCATGCATGTACATCCATGATGATTTTATGACAGAATCAAGATAGTCATAACTGTGCTGTCGTAGAAGTGTTCCATGACAATACCAAAATTACCATCACGGAAGTGTCCACTTCCATGATGATAAATGGCGCGTCATGGAAGTGTTTTCGTCAAGGGTAACCGACACGTGGCATCCACCGTAACGGGTCGCAGTTAAGCTATCGGGTTCGTGTTTGGATCCGATAACCCGTTAACAGCCCTGGCCAATGGGGATTTTCCACGTGTAAAATTCTCATTCGCCAGAGGATCCACGCGTCAGCTCCTCATTGGGACAGATGTCAACCGTCCACTAGACAGGACTCGCCAATGAAACGTTGACACGTGGGACGGCCCAATAGAGGCCCATATAGGTTTAAAAGCCGGCCCAGGAAAAGGCCCACAAGATTTCGTCAGGTCTAACGGGCCGGCCCATTCATTTTCTGGACCAAATTGTGGCCCACATCAGATACGACCCGTTAAATGCTTGCAATATTCTGGGCCAGTTTATGGCCCATATCAGATCCGGCCCATTAACAGCCTACAATAGTTTGGGACAAATTATGGCCCTTTAATAGCTACTGTGCCTTTGGGCCAATTGGGGGCCTGCTTTGCTCATCGGGATGTTAATGGCCGGCTTAATAGTTCGGCCCGATATTAGTTTCGGCCTATCAGCAGCCCTGTGTACATATGGGCCTCTTTCGGCCCGGTTTCACTTTCGGCCATTTAAAGGCCGAGCTGCATCTGGGCCTAATTCTTGTACGTAGAGACATTCGGCCTCTTAACGGCCCGTAGTCTTCATGGATACATTTTAGCCCAAACTGCCTATCGGCCCGTAAAAGGCCCTTGATAGTGTGGGGCCTAATTTTGGCCCGCTATGCAATCAGCCTGCTTCCAGCCCATCCTGAAAATGGGCCCACCAAGGCCCAACAACATTTCGGCCTGTTAGTGGCCCGTCCTATCACTGGGCCAATAATGGGCCGATGTATATTCCAGCCTGCTGTCGGCCCGTGCTTTGTTCGACACAATTCAGTCTCAATCTACATCTCAGCCTATTAAAAGCCCATTTTATTTTCTGGCCCAATTAAGGCAAGCGCTTTACTCGGCCTTTTAAAGCGTGAAACTAATAGAGGGCCAGATTTAGTCTAGGCCTACTAAAGGCCCAAGATGATTGTAGGCCTACGGTTCGGCCCATTCATAGTGATTGGTGGCCGGCCAGTTTTAGTATCGATTTTTTTAATATAAATTGAACGTATTGGCTAATTGCACTCCTATCGAAGATTACGACCTTTTCTCAGAGCGACGACAGAACATACAACAAATAAATTACAGCATCGTGACGAAGAATAAACCTAGACTATACAACAAAGAAATTATAGCATATTACATCCCCTGGGCATCAAAGTTCGCCGCCAGTGATAATAAAGGGCAATCAGATAGCAGATTCCATACACTGGGCAGGTCGCCACCAGTGGAAGTAAACACACCGACAAAATAATAGACAGAACCGACAGCACTACACCATAGTTCAAGAAAGGTTAGCCCTGCCCAGGAGTTGCAGCGCAAGCAGCTTAGCAACCTGATGAGACTGCGCTTGTTTGACGCTTATATCCACCAACTCAAGCTACATAGCATCAATAGACGTCCTGTACTTATGGTTAATCTTTCATAGAGATTGGAGTTCCAATCGGATTTGAGCGAAAGCATGTCTATCTGCTTGAATTTCAGACTAAAGAAGTCGAACAGATTCAGGCGGCGAATTCATCGACCTTGTGTCACTGCCATTAGCGAGTAAGTTCGACACTACATCAAGACATGACTTTGTGGTTGTGTCTCTATCCTCTAGATGTGTTGCCTTCTTCTCTGGAATATATGTTGGAGTGACAAGCAATGGGTTCGTCTCACTATCATTGTGGCAGTTCTTCCTAGCATCAGTGATGTCACCATGAAAGAGAAACAAGTAGGTAGATAACAGGTTTTGCATGTATTAGCATCAGTGCTGTCAATTCATCTCATTTCTTAGTCAGAAATAAAGAGACACTGTTTAAAATAGCATTAACTTAATAGGCATTGTTCATAGTTAAGACGGTAGGAAATGGCATTGTGCAGGAGCGGCCAGCTTCACCACACCACTGGATTTTAGATCAAGAACACAAGCATACATGTAGTGCTAAACAACGTATAAGCATGAATGGTGAGTGTACTGTCAATTTATACCATTTCAGATTGGTAAATAAAGAGACATGATTTAAATAACATTAACATAATATGGCATTGTTCATAGTTAAGACATAGCAGGATATGACATTGTGCTGGAGTTGGTAGTTTCACCACACCACTGGATTACAGATAAGAACACAAGCATACATGCAGTGCTAAAGAAGATAACTTGCTAAGTTTAGTTTAATTTACATGGTATGAATAAGGAACTAGGTTATGCAACTAAAAACTGAAATTGAGAAGGAGAAACTTATGTTTATGTACTTCTTCGTAATAAACTTTGAACATGCAATTTGATGCAGACGACAAAAATAAACAGCATTTGCAGTCATAGCTACCCAAATATACACAACAAAGTTTGAAGGCTTGAGGAGGACAAACTTACGTTAGTAGTGATGATCGGTTCTATAAAGCCCTTGTCCATATTAATGGGGGGGGGGTGATGCAATTCAAGAACTTTACCACAGACCTTCTTCAAGAGCATTGCCTTTATTCTACATTTTGTTAAGAGTAAATATAGATGTGATAATATAGGAACAAATGGCGATTATTAAAGCTAAGATGCAGACTATAAATGTAAGTACAGCATACATGCAAAACGCACTGACAAGAGCAATGTAGAGCTAAACTTCTTCAGTAGCATTGGTTTTATTCAATATTTTGGCAATAGTAAATATAGATGTGATGTGTAGAAAATTGAGGGCAAGGGAATAAGCTGCAAAGTGTACATGAGCAACTAGCTGACAATATAAGTACAGTGATGAAGGACAACAGATACTTACAAGAACAATGCAGAGCAAAACTTCTACATAAGCATTGGGTTTATTCTACATTAATGTAAGCATTAATATAGATCTGATAATTTGGAGTGAACAGGGGATAAGCAAGCTATAATGCACAATGTTGTCACATAATCCACCATGTATGAATTTAAGTACAACGATAGGACAATAGGTACTAACAAGAGTAAAGCAGCGAGCAGCATAGTTGCGATATCCTAGGTTTTGCGGCGCTGGTTCTATCGCCAATATAAGTGGAGTGATATCTGATTTCTTAGGTACCACCACCCTTTGCAAGGACTTTGCTTGTACTCCCTCAGGTTCTGCAATCACCCTCTTCCTTTTGGATTTCTGAAACACAAGAACAACATTTGAATGGAAAAACATGGTACTCCCTCTGTCCAAAAAAGCTTATCCCAAGCTTGTGGATTGACTGAATGTATTTAGCACTAACTTGGTGCTAGATAAATCCACTTGAGGGACAAGCTTTTTCGGACGGAGGGAGTATGACGACAAATGGAATAGGTATTGATAATGGATGGGCATGGCATCTTCACATATATCATGAGTAAACTAAGCAGATGGCGGTGCAACAAAACAGAAGAAATGCAAGACACCTTATGCAAGATACGTGCAACCAATAAAACCTTACCAAATTAGAACAGACACCTTATTGGGTGAACAGGATAGGCCATATGCCTTTGACTCCTTGAGCTCAGAATAGTCATTAGGATCATATGCTGAATACGAATCTGTAGGTCAGGAGAATGTGGGTTTCATTGCATCCAGAATGGACCTCAATCCCTTGATGCCAAGTTTGCTACCCATTGAACTGTTCCGCAATATTCTTCTGATGTGCGCATACTTATATTCATTGTGATTACATACAATATCTGAGAAGCATGAAAACATAAATAGAAGTGAGATTATCTTTGTAATGAAGAGGATATTCTAATATAATAGGGGCTCCCTGTAAACCCTTGTGTGCTATCAGTGGATTCTGATGAGAGAGCCCATGTGTGCTGTAATATGGTGCGTAGATAAATATAATCTGGCACAACTACACAAAAAAATAGGCTCCCTGTTGGGAGCTCCAGATGTAAGGATAGTTGGCAGATGATAGGTTCATAATATACTGTATAGAAAGTTTATTGCCAAACCATGATAACGAGAGCGCACAGCCACTAGGCAGATCGTAGTGTAGATAAAAGGGGTACACCATAACAATCATAAATAAATCGAGAAAGCGGAATTGGCTGGAAAATACGGGGTTGTATTACCGCTACTAATATAAAGCCGATCGATCACCTACAGGCCAGCACTATTCATCTGAAGGCGCACTACTGTTACTATCAGTCTAGTCTATCAAAGACCGCACAGCTCCCACCATTTCCTGGATATTATGGCTGACCAACTCGAAGTGCTGAAATCATGTAGCACAAGCGGCCCGATCAAGCTGTCGTTTGCAGATGTCCCTGGTCCCCTTCCTGACAAGGAACATACTGTACTTACTAAAGAAGAACAGAAGAGGAACATGTTAAAGAATAGAAAGGGAAGCATATTATTGAGATTCCGCTTCTTTCTCTATAATGTTGGTTGCCCACCCACGATGAATCAGAGTGCCCAAATAAATGCCATTCCATGATGTCTCTCTATATGTAGCCACATGCATTTGGAAACTCAAGTGGGAGCATTAGCTGACCAATTAAATGTGTGTCTGTTAACTAATGTCAGTATCATATCACATTCGTATTTGAAGAAGTAAGCTTTGGACGTATGATTCATAATTGAGCACATAAAGAATGCAACTCCCTGCTGTCCCTCGATATGTGGCACACGTGCTTTTTGAAAGTAAAGTAGGAACATTAGCTGACCAATTAAACATTCTCTGTTTTGGTACAACATGTCAGCATCATATCAGATTCGTATTTGAGCAACTAAGTTTGTTATTATGAGTGGCATGCTGTTTAGCTTGATGGGTTCAGGAGCACTGCTTGCACGTCTCGAAGCACCTACGATGATGGTACTGAATATATGGCAATGTCTTGACGCAAGTCGCCTGAATTTCGTCATTTGGGTCAGTCGACCATTTCAGGCGGTTGGATGAAGATCCCAAATCTCCTAACCCTTCTTCTTCCTTGCCTCTTATTCTTCCCCTATAGACCACCGCATGGGCCGCCGGCCGAACAACCGGCCCCCACCCTCCACTGAACCGCCCACCATCTCCGGTCTTCCAGCGGCCCCGGCCATCCCTCTAGCCAACCCCACCCCAACCCGCCCACCCGAGTCGAGTTTTGCCTCTGGCGAGGCCCCACCATAGCCCGACGACCGCCCCCCACAACCACTGTCCCCACCCAAAACCCTAAGACAGATAATGGAGCAGCCCTCCGGCGAGCCCCTTCCTTCTCTCTGGCGAACTAGGGCGAACTCCCAAAAATGGACTGACCCCAAATTGAAATTCAGTCGACTATCATTTAAGCTAATGCTGAGTATATAAGGGGAAAACAATAAACATTGCGAGTATAGTGGTGAGCGTGCCATGGAGGATCTGAAGGTGCAAACCAGACAAAGGCAACTTCACCACCAATGTTTGGTTTCAACTAACAAGTAAGATTCTAAGTGATGGACAAGAAATCACAGTAAAGCAGTGGCGATCTATTTTCTTGCTGAGATAAGTAACTTGAGCAGATACAAAAGAGTACGCCTCTGGTGTGGCACCGTGTAAGCATCTGCTGAGACATTGAGGGTGCTGCGGTAGCGATGGCTGTCAGCGGCGTGGAAGCAGATCTAGGAGGGCAGACGGTGGCGGCGAGGGAAATATCCCGGCGCGGTGGATGAGACGGTCGTACGAGCGGCCTCGGCAAGGTGGACGATGACGCGGATGAAGCGAGAGGATGCGATGCAAGGATCCAGGTCCGAAGCCGTGGATGAGAGAGTTCGATCTCTTGTAATGGACGATGGCTCCGGGGTAACAGCTTCGGCATGGTGGAGGAGGATGGCAGTGGATGGGGTGCCGGACGGAGGAAACTGGGGTGGGGAGGGTGTTTTGGTGCCCACGGAGTACGAATGGGGAAATGGAGGGAGAGAGGCAGGGTGAACCATGTCTTCAGGACACGCTTGTCTCAAATGCGAGGAAATTTACAAACTTAGCCCCCATTTATATTTTCCTTCATCACAGCAATATTGGTCGGTTGGGGATAGAACGGTAATCTCGCATACACCGAATATTTGCCGACGGATATTTCGGCCGAGGAGAGTTTGTTTTGGTGCCCACCCTGTATGAATCCGGGGAGGTGAGAGGCGATTTCGGCCAAGGAGAAACTGTGT
Organism: Thinopyrum elongatum; assembly: GCA_011799875.1. NCBI lineage: Eukaryota > Viridiplantae > Streptophyta > Magnoliopsida > Poales > Poaceae > Thinopyrum > Thinopyrum elongatum. The sequence goes on from CM022298.1 coordinate 299,056,500, forward strand.
TTTGGTGCCCGCCGTGTATGAATCCGGGTGAGAGGCAGTTATGTCATGTTTGAGTGAAATTACAAGACTGCCCCTATCAAAACCTATAGAAATCAAGCCGACTGGTTTTGCGTGTCAGGGTTAGGCAGTAATTTCCAGCTCTCCGATTTTACGCCGCTTCTTCCCAATTTTTGGAGAAACAGATTGAACGTTTACCATGCCAACTCAATTTGAATCCATTTTGTATTCTTTTTTTTCGGGTAGGATCCATTTTGTATTCCAATACAAATCTATATACATCATTTTTTATATATACATTCAAAAGCACAACGCCATTTATACATAAATATGGTTTACAAATGGCATGATCCCACATTCATAAGGTTGAATCCATCTCAATTTGACTTTTCAAATATGTGAAACCACTTTATGTTGAAATCCAATGTATGCATTCCTCGCTAACTGTCTCCAATTAATGTGTGTTTCATGCGGGTGTTTTTTTACTTCTCAAACACGTATAATGTGTTTGCCACACGCATCATATATATAGTGTAATCCCGTTTAGACATTAATTGCATATAAACCATGCATTGTCTCTAATTAAAAAATCTATGGATCACTAATATTGATAAACTAAATATCATTACACGTGTCCCCAAATTCAAATGAATATGCATGTTTGATAAACCAATTTTCGTTATGATATTTATCGATGTCCTGATCTCTAGTTTAAATATTTGAATCCCCTTTAATCCAGATATTCGTATCATATAGCTATCACTCATGCTTATATATCTCTCTAGACCTATACGCCTTCACCGTCTCACGGGTATCTCTCGTGCTACTTGTATGTCAACAACAATATTTTATCTTCGTAACACACTGACGGTACTCTCTCCCTCGACCTTCACTCTATCTCTCTCGAAGTATATCTCGCTTACTACTATGTGTATCTAATTAACTATGATTCTCCCTGTGAAATTTCTTTCTCTCACACAAACACAAACTTCTTCTCCCGGGGTCTCATTTCTCTCTACTATTTCCCATGTATTCCACTCACATACACCCTCACACACATAGATGTTTCGCGCTCCCTATGTCTCAGTAGCCACGACGTCTCGCAGGGTCTCATATCTCTCCACCATTCCCTTTGTATGTCGCTCAGACACCCTCTCTCCCTAGGGATATCCCGCGTTCCCTGATATGTCTCTCTAGCTACGACTCTCCTTGTGAAATTGTCTCTCGCAAACACAAAATTCCGTCTCACGGGATCTCATTTGTCTCTGATATTCGTTTGTATGTCACTCACATGCACTCTCTCTCTCGATCTCTCTCCCACCCACACACATAACTCAGCCTTCTGATCTACTTGACTATTATCTCTAACACACACACTAGCCGATCTCCCTCTAGCTAGCATCTCTATCTTTCTATTTCTCTGTTTCTCCACCAACCTTCTTTCTCGCCCGCACTCTTGCTTCCTATCACGCACACTATATCTGTTTCTCTCTACATGCATTCATGCACCCTCTTTTTATCTTTCTCTCTCACACACATAACTCACCCCTCTCAACCACTCGACTGTTAACTCTAACACAAAAACTAGCCGATGTCCCTCTAGCTAGCAGCTCTATCCCTCTATCTATTTGTTTCTCCATCAACCTTTCTTTCTCGCACGCACTCTTGCTTCCGATCACGCACACTATATGTGTTTCTCTATACATGCATCTATAGGTCGATCTCTTTTGCACACACGTTGTGTCTCGCTCTCTCTCCTCGCCATAGATGCATGCTCCAGCCCACGCCACTCTCTCTTAAAGAACAAAACACACATGCTCAATCATCAGGCCTTCTTCCCTCCACTCTCACATGCATGCATACTATCATACTCATACCGATCCATCTCCCCCATCCTGTTGATCTCATGACTTATGTCTCCTTTGTGTTATCTCGATCATGCGCGCACACACATACACACACACGCACATCCCACGTATGTATACCTCTCGCACATGCACGTTCAAAGGTCTCATATGTCTCCATACATATTTAATTACCCTCAACCCTCACCCCACATCGAATATTTCTCTTCTTGTGTGCAGATGAATTCCGTCTGGATGGGTCTCTTCTCTAAAACACACACTCACACTTAACTATCTCCTTCTAGCTACCCCCTATCCCACTCCTTCCCTATATCCCATAAACCAATAAGACTATCCCTTCGTTTAATTCCCGCCTACATGCACCATCGACAGTAGTCTTCCTCGGTGTCTCTCGAACAAACACGTTATCTCGATGTCCACTCATCTCACACGCACACTCCCTCTCTTCCCTCTTTACGGGCCTCTTCTCTCTCATAACCCCCTTGTTGGAGGCCCCTGCAATACATATCACCTCTCTACGATGAAGCCACACACACTTAATTACTTTCCCTACCAAAGACTCTGTTTCACACACACACTATAAGACTCCATTTCACACACACACACATACTCTAGGTGGAGCATTTGTTCCTACCACCCTTCGTCCAACCTTACCCATATGATAATCATTCACCTTAATTTACTTATATAACATAGACAAATTCCACTTTATTTTAGTAGTTAGCAAACTTCTCATAATTATATAGTAACGCAAATCACGAGAAGCAAGTGACTTGTTTTTACACAACCACATTAATATGGCCAAGTAAACTGTATAAGTCACAAGCTAAATTGTAGTAACCATTATACTTATATCCCGATGCAAAAGGTGGCGTACATGTCCGAAGAGTAGAGGCGCACACACACACTCTGTCTCTCATAATCTCACACACATACCAGTTACGTGACACCCCCTAAACAGACATGTATGTGTACAATTTGAGCACACGCGTGTACACGTGATGGAGCGCATTTATTTAAGCCGGACGGCAAACCCAAATAGTAGCCGCATTAATTCCCCTCCCGCCGCCTCTTCTCCGGTCGCTGTCGCCCGATAGCCATGGCCCGACCAAAGGTACCGACATACGCCATGCCCCCGCCGGAGCGGCGCTTTGATCTGCTTCCGGAGATCTGGAGGCGGCCCGAAGCCCGGATCGCAGCTGCCCTGCCTCCGGAATCCGGAGCCGGAGGAGGAGGCGGTAGAAGTGGAGCAGCACACGGAGCCGGAGGAGGAGAATGACGATGAGGGCGATGACGTAGGCGAAGCGGAGCCGGAGGAGGAGGATGACGATGCGGGCGAGGCGGAGCCGGAGGAGGAGGACGACGATGCGGGGGTGGCGGCATAGCAGGCCATCCTCGAGTGCATCCAACTGGAGGCCAAGGTGGAGGCCAACCGACGCTTCCACCGCCAGCGGGAGTGGGGGATCAATGAGATGTTCACCTAACTGGAGGAGGAGCAGAAGGAGCTGGAGTTGCAGCATGCGACCGCCTACCCATCTCCGATGACGAGTAGTGTGCTCTAGCTTAGGTTATGTAGTACTTAGTAGTACTAGTTCTACTATTACATGGTATGTATGGATTTGAGATATCTAGTACTACTCCTCAATGTAAACTGCTTTAAGATGAATGAATGAAAGCTTGGCGAGCGCCTTTTGTTTATAGGGCTCGTCTAAAAAATAGATTTCCATTATACTCAGACTTAAATTGCTTTGAGTCTCACGCTACATTTATTTCATAGAGATAAGAGAAAGGAAATTTTAGTGGTCATGCATGCATCATTAGGGTTGACCGGTCGCTTCCCGCGGACGTGCCCGGGCGGTGGAAGAGGAAGGAGAAGGGAAGCGGGCTGTCGAGTACTAGTACAGTAGTTGCAGCATGAGCTCCAAGGAACGTTCATGCCAAACAATGCATAGTACACCAACGGAGTGACATGGCTAGAACATGCAGGCTGTAGTTCGACAACCTACCGCTCCGCCTTGCACCGTGTTTGGTCACGCAAGATTTGCATGCACGCATGTCACACACGTAGTTGTCGAAGTTGTGCTCGAAAAAGGGTGACGAGGTCCGCTAGTCCGTGTTGGTCAATGCGCCCAGAAAACAAACTAATCCCAGTCACTGTAAATGTCGTGTGTGCTTTAATTCCGGGCTAGTGGATGGACGCGAATGTGTCGTACAATGAACCGCCCGCCAGCTCCCTAATCTCAAATATAAACTGCACTAGTGCGCACCCGCAGAACATCCTTTCCGATGGGACGAAGCCCTGCAGTTACCATCTCTCATGTAAACCAGCTCCACAAGGGACAAGGCAGTTCATCGCCATTGCCATGGATTCGCAAGGCGGTGGTGCTTCTCATCCTCGTCGAGGTTGGGAGACCTTGGACGACGATCCTTTGGGAGAAATCGTAAGTTGCTCTGACTTCCTCGCATCTGCAAGGCTTAGCGGTACTTCCACCAAATATTTTAAGAGGGTGCGTAAATATGCGTGGGAGAAGGCATGCTAGTTGGTCTGCCATGCGTCCTCGAGGACGAGGTTGTTTCCTTGGGGCTCTCTCCAGCGCGGCGTGGCTGTAGTTGCAAGTTGACGCCCCTTGAGATGCCGACGTTGAGGGGCACTCGGATTTTGTCCGATGAGCAGGTAAGTGATGAGTTTGATCACGTAGTAAATGCATTCTAAAGACTACTTCCGTGTCCATTTCCTAAATCCCCCGCTGCCCACTATTTCACAGGTCAGGCTTGGTGCCAGTGGAGATTGGCTTACATAATTACAGGAGGGTACCAACATCAATTTGCACAACATCTACAATGGTGACACCGTTCCCGTATAACCTTTGTCCAACATTGGGATCAGCCATGCAATGGGCCATCGCCTGAATTGATACGATGGAACCACGGTGAGATTGAAGAAGATAGCAATCCCGAAAGCCCCGATAAGGTTGTCCGCCAACCAAAATTACACTCTCATCCTGGTGTTCGACATCACGATTGCTTTCACGAACCCTGCACATGGCGGTCAAAGGTGGACCATGCTGTCTGTGGCCGATTTGTTGCCATACGAGTACGAATACGTTGTGCTCCTTTCTAACCGCATCTTCGCCGTGACAAACCAGGGGACTTATTTCGTATGGGACACATCCTACAGTATACTCTCTCTCTCTCCCAGTTTATTTGTTTTGAATTTTTCTGTATTATAAGTTTCAAATTCAAATTTAGAGCTCCCCATCACATGTTGAGATTACAATGTGCATTAAATCGTTGCGTGCATGTAGTAGTTTTTTATTGGTCATATATATGGGTCACGCATGCATGCATTGCATGTTTACAAGGCATGCACATCGTTCTAGGTTGGGAATTTAACTAGCTATATATGTATTATATGTGATGAAAAATATATGTTTAGAAAATACATCCTCTTAAGAATACAATGATATACTTTTGGTGACATATAAATCATATATAGTTAGTCAAATCAATGACCTAGAACTATGCGCACACCCTCTAAACCGAGACGGAGGGAGTAATGTTTTTTACCAAAAAAATTTAGGAAACTGAGTGCAATAATTTAGTAGTTTTGCAAACTACCAGTACTACACCTAAAATGGTACAAAATCAATACCACCACCACGCCCGCGTTTGACCACGTTGGCCGACCCAAACCCCCTCCCTTGCCAGCGCACGCTTCCAGCCTGAAACGGTCAGCGCTGCCCCAGAGCGTCAGTGCCGCATTAATGCCCAGCCAGAGTGGAGGCACCTCTCACTGGCGCCGGCTTTGAAGCAGCGTGATGGCCAAGAGAGCACCGCTTCCCGGTGCATGTGACTGCTCCGCGTCGAGGCTGGCCATAGTGGGGAGTACATACACTCGGGAATAGCATACATGGTGATGTGGCAGAGAATTAAAGAAGAGACAGAGGGTCATGCATAGCAATAAATATGATCATCTATGATACTACTCTATGATACTATGCACTATAAAAGTAGTATATCATGCACTATTATATTGTATTATATGATACTCCCCACTATGAGTAGCCTCAAAGGACACCACGGTCGGCGGTCATCCGTGCGGCGCCCACATTACAGTTGCAACTTGTTTAGAGTAGGTTTTAGAGTAGGTTTTACTCCGGTTTGTATGAAAATTGTAATGTATCTCGTCCAGTTTATATGAAAAGTTTTCAAAACATAATGATTTGCCTTTGGTTTCTATGAATTCCGCCTTGTTTGCATGATTATGCAGGGAAAAGTGATCCCCTGATCAAAATCAGATCGCCAATCATGGATGTGCATGGGCCATTTGGTCTAACTTGGAACCTTGTAGCTCACAACACCCAGTTGGGACGTACTATCTTAGCAGTCGTTACCCATGGTACCATTGAAGGGCAACAAGGTGCCACGATCTATCATGATCGGACCCTGATTATGTATCCAGGTAATCCCTTCTCTCCGATCTAAGAGTAGTAGCAGGAGTTATCGTATATCTTATTGCCATGTCATCTTATAACATTTCAGTACATGTCTCTTTATACTCCAGGAGCAGGAGTAGTTCTTTCCTTATTATTTTTATTGATTGGGATAGTCATCTACACAACTTTATAATGCCAGTTGTATATAAACTATAAAGGACTTAACAATTTCAATTCCGTGTAGTACTAGCTAGGTAGCCATAATCCCATCAAACAAAACTACTCCTCCTTTAATTAATGTACACGACCCAGGTAACACTCTCAAATTGTTTGTCGTCCCCCGTGCCATAGCTGGTCTATACATTGCTTCCCTTCCCCCTCATAGAAATAAGCAATATCAAGTATTTTATTTTAATCCGTATCCTCTGCTTATGTCACCTTATTATACTGCATGGAGCATAACCATGCACGTCACCATGTATCCAGGTTTGAGATGCCAGGTGTACCAGATGGATGGCGGCGTGTTCGACCCCCGTGATGCTACCTGGGTGCGGATGAACACACTTGAAGAGTACTCAATTTTCATTGGGGACAACGCCCCCATACTGCAAACGATGCCACCTTCCGTCCACGACGCCGACGCCCTGCCGTTCATGAAGAACAGCTGCGTTTTCATTGCGCACCGACGGATTCATATCTTGAACGCCCCTATCCCTGATCTATGCCGCTTCAGTTTGGATGAGTCTCCATCATGGGGAGCCACACTAATTATGGACTCCCGTTGCCCACCGTTACAGATCATGCCATCTATGAAGAACACGTGGGACTGGAACTTCGAGATGGACATGTACGCAGGGATGTATGAACCTAAGTAATGTAGCGCAGTAAGTGAAGTAGAAAGGCACAAGTAGTATGAACCTGCGTGGCAATGCACGGTGATATTATGATGTACGTGGCAATGCACATATTAGGTTTTATATTTGTTTACGTGTATGGTCCGAGACGTTCCAACTAGACGCGTCTGTCTCTCCGGATCGCACTTTGTATCGTTATATACTACTACTACTACTACTACTACTACTACTACTACTACTACTACTACTACTACTACTACTACTACTACTACTACTACTACTACTAGTACTACGTGTGGTCTCCGACCTAGAAGTGGAAGAAGTGGAGACGCTCTACCACGCTGTTCATATCCCACTCCTTTCCCTGACGTGTGGGACATCCAGCACGTGCCGTGTTTCACACTCCTTCGTCGTAAGAGTTGAAACGCTAGCTTTCATAAAAAATAGAAAATAAATATAAATCAGCAGTGATACTATACCACGCGGTTTCCTTGCTCCTCGATATCGAAAAGAATACTTTCGTTCGCCGACCTATGGGACGTCGACCATCCTGGTCCACTAGCCATGCACACAGAACTCCAGGGGAGAGTCCCCCTAGTCGTCGGGCTGCTATAATAATGACTAATGAGCCATCAAATCACAGGCCCAGCCTTTCCCACTGTAAAGTTACTCGGACGAAGGAACCATCATGACTTCGTAGAATTCCGCTTCTTGAAGAAAACTACTCTACCAGCAATACTGCTAGCTACAGTATTACTGTACACCAGCGGATGACTCCTTTGGTTCATAGGATAGGAATTTTATAGGAATAGGAAAATCATAGGAAGTGAGATGATATGCATATCAATTCCTATACAGAAAGAGATGCCATTTGATGCATAGGATAGGAATTTTTCCATTGAATCTAGGCTAACATACTGGTAATTTGCTCTAAAAACTACACTAGTAACTAGTACTGGTAGATGCTCGTAATTAATTAAACAAACATACGGGCGACACAGACACACACACTAACTACTAGTACACCTTCCCGGCTTTGTCGGCGACACCCCATCGTGCTTGGATCTCCACCGAGCTCTTCTCAGTAGCGCGTGCATCCTCTTCTTTCTTGCGGTGGCGAGACTCTCTTTTCTTGAGTGCTTTCTGCCTTTTCCGCTCCCTCTGTGTGACTTTGGCCGCCTCTTGCTCTACCGCCCATTTGGCCTTGGCAGCTTCAAAGTCCGCCCACGTAGGTGTGAGGTCGCGAGCGGCGACAAACTCGGCACGTCGGGATGCCATCGCTTCCCTACCATTTTGTGTGTGGTCGTGGGCGGCGAGGAACTCGGCGCGGCGGGATGCCATCACTTCCTTACTGGTTAGTGTGTGGCGTGGTGACATGAACGACGCTTGGTGAGAGCTCAGGGGCGGAGTGGCCGGACAACAGTATAGTGCATTGGTTTGTCAAGAGCTCAAGGACAGACGACGAAGGAAATTTGGATTCCCCTTCAATCCTGGTCATTTATTACCGCACACGGTTAATTTCCGTAGCCTCTAGAAACTGTGTGCGCTGACCCTATTGTGGGTTGCTTTCTTATTGGCCGCCACCCCGGCCACGTGGACCGCGCGCGTGCACCGTGATCAAACGGCATTCCATGTCCTGGAATTTGATGTTTCTGCGCTACTACCTCCGATCTGGTTGATGCATGTAACTACAAATAATATCACTAGGAACTATGTTTAAATACGAATCCAATGATATAATTTTTGGTGACATGCATTATTATTTTCTTAGTTCAATATGTGGTCAAAATTTGGCACAAAATACTAAGGGGACCAATAAATCAGGATGGTGGTAGTAAATTTCTAGAAAATGCACATAATGGCCTAACTATGGTAAATGAACCCAGAGAAGTGCCAAATTTGAACACTGTGCTTTGTAGGGGTGTATGTTGATCGTAGAAAAAAAAGTCAATTGCCACATTAATTGAGTACTTTTACAAACTACAAAAACAATATACCACCACGCCAGCGTCTGACCGCCCTGGCCCACCGAAACCCCTTCCCTCGCTCGCGCGCGCTTCCTGCCTGAAACGGTCACCGTCGCTTCAGAATGTCAATGCGGCATTCATGCCCGACGCGACCTCTCATAGGCACCGGCATTGCAGCAACGCGACGCCCGAGAGAGCGCCACCCGCGTGGCATCCCGGTGCAAGTGACTGCTCCGCGTTAACGACACCACGGCCATCTGTTCATCCGCCGCCCACATTAATGACACGCGGCTGCCGACAAACCTACTCTGGCGCCAGACGTCTGTCCGTCTGCCACGGCTCATTGCCATTCGCCCGCTATATTAACTTCAGCCCCAGCCATAGCCACAGACCCATAGTCATTCTCCTCCGGTCCCTTGCTTCTATCGACACCACTCCAACCATGGCCTCCACGCGCTCCAAAGCTCTCTTGGATGTACTGTCCCTGGAGCAGACGAAGGACATCGTCGGCTCCTCTCCGGGCGCGCTCCAAAGCTCTGTTGGATGTACTGTCGCAGGAGCATACGGAGGACATCGCCGGCTCCCCTCCGGCCGCCCTCCGCTGCCACGACCACGAAGCCGGCGCGCGTGCGCGGGCGCGGCCGATAGCGAGGAAGAGTAGTACATGGTAGGTCACCGCCGCTCTGGTCCCAGGAAGGCCACCGCTCCTCCAGTCCGTCGACGCCAAGCTAGGTGGGGTAAACATCGGCGGTCGATTAGCCACTTGACGGCGACGTGGAGGGAAAAATCTTCAGAACCTTGTGCTCTGGAGGAGGAGGTTATGGAGGCGGAGCTGGACAAAGCCGAGGCGGATGAGGAGGGTCGGACATGGTGGTCGGGCGCCGGTGATCATTTAGATTAGGTTTACAGTAGGTTTTAGTACGGTTTGTGCGAAAAATGTAATGAATTTCGTTTGGTTTATAGGAAAAGTTTTCGAAATGTAATGAATTTCATCCGGTTAATATGAAATTTGCTTTGTCTTGCATTTTCACTGACATGTGGGACTACAATTGAATAAACCTTCGATAGCTGAAATCTAATCGCTCGGCGGGCGTCGGCTGAGAAGAGAGACACGGGGAGGGAGAAGAGATCGCCCGCCCGCCACGCACGGACTCCAAGAAAGATGGTGATAATGTGAGGTGGCCATGCGGGAGTCCGGACCGCTCCCAAGCCAATTTTTGACCGCCCTGGCCCACTAGAAAACCCCTCCCCCATCCTGCGCACACTCCCCCCAGGCGCCAGCTGCACGCATTCAGAGCAAGTACAATACATGGCTATAAGCCCGCTTATGTGGAGGAGAAAGGCATTGAAAAAGTGAAGGAGTGGGCGAGCCCGTCTCTACACGTTCTCCTAGGTATAAAAATACATTCGTGTCTAAAAAAAGAAGGTAAAAAACATTTTAGAGGAAATAGATAGAGAGAAAGTGAGAAAAAGTTGTAACCTTATAGCCAACATTATAGTCAACACTATGGTACACGAGGAAGGAGGGAGTTGTGCACATGCCAAGTTCACTGGGCTGCCGTGTTTCACACTCCTCCGTCGTAACAGTGGAGACAATAGTTTTCATCCAAAATAAACAATGAATAGTCCTTGCTCATTCTCGATATCGGAAAGAATACTTTCATTCGCCGACATGTGGGACGTTGTCCATCCTGGTCCACTTGCCATGCACAAAGTACTGCAGGGGAGAGTCACCCCAGTCGTAGCGCCGCAGTAATAAATGACTAATGAGCCGTCAAATCGCAGGCCCAAGCTTTCCCACCGTAAGTTGCTCGGATGAAGGAACCATCATGACTTCATTGAATCCGCTTCTTTAAGAAAACTTATTGTACTCGCAATATTGCTACCACACGCGAAGACTGGACGCCACTGTAGCACGTCATATCACTGAAACCCACTAGGCCAAACTAGCCCGCCTAGGATTTGTACGTCTCTGTATTGCTATGATTTTGTAGCACACGTATCCTTTGTCAATCTGACAACTAGAAAGAAATGGAGGGCCTTTCTCTCTATCTAGATCTCTCTCCATCCCACAACCCCTCTAGCACACGTACACACTCTCTGTAGCCACTCCGAAAGTACGACGTCACTACACATTCACGCTTCCAGCAAAAAAATTACACATTCACGCATGTTACAAGTACGTGCCAATTTTGTTCCGAATGCTGGCTATTACTGTGAATGTATCCGTGAAGCAACTCTTTGAGTTTGATGTGAATTAATTTATAATTGTGGACTATTGTCTGATCGATCGCTAAGCCTACAATTTTAGGAGCTTGGGCTATTGGCCGATCGACGACCAGACCTATAAGCGTACCATGAGGTCATCAGCCCCAACGTTTCTCTTTGGTGAGTGTTTGCATGTACACTATAGCTCGCACAGTAGCTAGCCTACTAACACGAAGAATCATCAAACAAGCCCTGCTAATATGATAAACAGTTCAAACTTACATCTAAGCATGCCATATATTATATCAAAAGCTGGTGAGGATATAGTTATTTCCATAACTCGGAGAGGGTTCACATGATTCACTATCAAACAAAAGTAGCAAGTACCGCCCACACAAGACAGTGCAGTAGCCCTAAGATGGTTTGATAACACGCATGGTTCTCATAATTAAACACAATGCAAACTACGTTGAAAGATTAGTGCGACCAACTATTCCTTGCCATCGATCTCTGGGCAATGTCCACAGCACGGACAGCAGCATGGGAATCGATCTCTATGGCGATGTCCACGGGACGGACCGCGAAATGGGAATCGATCTCTGGGGCGATGTCCATAGGATGGACCGGGACATCGGAATCATCAAGGACGTGCACCAGCACCTACACAACCCTAACATATTAGCAAGCACATTGCAAATAATCAAAAACCACAACTATGGTAAGCCATTTTTTTACCTTTTGCAGCTCACCGGGGGATCCCATCCCTCCGGGGGCCATCTCCTCAATGGGGGCCATCGCCTTGCCAGGGAAATAATGCTTCTCAATGGCGACTATCACCTCAAACTCGGCCTTGAGCCTCTCATAGGTGGCCATTAGAGTTTCTGGGTTAGGCACGGTGGGGCCTTTGCTATTCTTCCAGCTTTCTTGGTTGAGGAGTTCGTCCGCCAACATCGTCAACTCTTTGGCCAATGCTTGTTTCTTGGAGTTCTTAAGGAGCTTAATGAACCAGCTATCGAGTTTCACGCTAAGTTCGTTAGTAACAACACAACACATGTTTCATCTTACGTGATTTTTTAATGAGCTTCGAACGAACCGAGCCGAGCAGGGTTTTTTGCTCGTTAATCATTTGGAGCTTAACGGGCCGAACCTTAACGACCACGAGCTTAACGAGCACGAACTTAATGAGCTGAGCAGCTCGTTAATCCACCCCTGCACACCACTTTGAATAAGCGGGTAGCTATGTGAAAATACACTCAACAACTCAAAAAAAACGGCGACCTGGCACGTACACAATTTTAAATGATTATTTTGATGGAGTGAAAAAAGAAAACTACGCCACTATTTGTATATACTCTATATATATAGGCACGAGCCTCCGCGCTTCCTTGCTAGGGTTGCTCTATTCACACACTCTCATCCTCTCCAGATCTAAACAAGATAGCGGTGGTCACACTGCCTTTGTATCCTCACCGCTGGTTACAGATCCTGACGCATCCCCTCCGTCGGGGAAGGGGAGGAGGGGCAGCGTTTAGGCCATCATCGACGGCGAGGGAGGAAACCCACTGCCGGCCGCACCGTTATCTCTGGCTAAGCACTGGCGTGGGATGTCCTCCGATCCCTTGGTCACTTCCGTAGTGTCGGCGGATCCAGCCTCCCGTCCCCCACTTAGCCACACCCCGATGACCTTCAGGTATATCTTACTTCGAAACCGGCATAGCTCTACTTCCCCAGCTTGCTACATCGCTGCATGCGCATCATTTTCTACCTCTCAGCCCCCCACGTAGCTAGGCTCGATCGGATTGTCCAAGGCCACCTAATTTTTTTCTGTTGTTAGAGGTAAAGCTACTTCATGGAGTCGAATCTTGTAGTACTTGGTTCAAACAAGATAGAAAGAGGGAAAAGATGTAGTATGTACATAGGACATGGTATAAACACAAAAGAAAGGGGCTGAAAGTAGTACAGACTGGCCATCCGACCGGTCTCTTGGTCGAAAACGGAAATAAAGGTGAAACGCTTTACACACTGGTATGGCCAGGACTAGATTTGCTATCCACACATACGAATAGGTGGCTAAAATGAGCAAAGCTGAGACCAACCCAGATATGTTGCTTGGATGTTTGTTTCTCGGGGCAACAAACTCTGAATCACCACTTTATGCCCCGGTTTAGGTACATGGTGCTGGACTGCTGGTGCACCCACTGTCCCATGTCCCTAGAGCAACTTATTTAGCTGTTCTTAATCTAATGCCTCTGGTAAAATGAAGCCATTCCATTGTTACAGGTCATCACAAGTTAACCAATTATTTTTGCCAGTAATTGTTTGAGACTCTGACTGTTTCCTTTGTAGCTTTTTGTGCAAACAGGAATATACATTTCACCTCGATGCTATTGCGACCTTTTGGTGCACTACACAAAAATCACTTCTTTTTAACTGGAATGTCACACCGGAACCGTTGGTTGATTTCAGTAGAACTGCACAAATGGAGATCTATGTTCCAATCTTCATCCTCCATATTGGCACCGTAAGCTTCCCTTAGGTAAGAATGATATTTAATGCATGTGTTCACCTCTATTTTGCAACTGCCATGAGAAAATAATGCTATTGTTTACTAGTAGACTTGTACTCCATCACTAACAAAACCAAATCTGACATTGAAGGCCAATCATGTACTTGGTTTCACCAATTGGTGAGGAGAAAGAGAAACAACCCAAGAAGACGAAGACAAAGAAGAAGAAGAAGAAGCAAAAGAAGGAAATGAAGAAGGATCACACGCTGGTACCATCCTATTTTTATCCTGACATCTTGCTAGTGGTATCGAATTGCTGTGTTGCTACTAGTATTAATTTACTTGAAGAAATGCACTTGCAGTATGTAGCAGAGTAGTACTTGGCTTGACGACACATCATACTAATTAACTGGATTCTGGATGCATGTGTGACCCAGCCCTACACGATCAACAGTGCCAAGGTGGTCTTCTTGACGCCGAGGCCTCAGTCGAGGCCATTCAAGAGCTTCGGCAACGTCTGCCTCACAAGTGAGATGATCCTCCAGGAGCCCTTCCACTTTTGCTGCCTCTCCTGCATGGTCATTAATCAATTAGGAGTATTAAGCAGCACTAATTAATCACTGCCTAATTGTCCTATCGGAATTAAACAAATCTTTAGTAGCACCTCATGCTGAATCATGTACGTGTGTGTGTGTGTGTGTGCAGGTGGACCATGTGGTGGTGGAGCCTGGAGGGGATCTTGGCAGTTGAGGGAGTCCTGGATTAAGGGGTCCTCGGGTGGTCGGGCTATGTAACATGGGCCGGACTGATGGGCCGTGAAGATACAAGGCAGAAGACCTTTCCTCGTGTCCGGGTGGGACTCCCCTTTGCGTGGATGGCAAGTTTGGCGTCTAGATGTATATTTTCCTTCCTCTGTAAACCGACTCTGTACAACCCTAGCCCCCTCCGGTGTCTATATAAACTGGAGGGTTTAGTCCATAGAGGCTATCATAACTCCCATAGGCTAGACATCTAGGGTTTAGCCATCATGATCTCGAGGTAAGTCAACTCTTGTAACCCCCATACTCATCAAATACAATCAAGCAAGATGTAGGGTTTTACCTCCATTAAGAGGGCCCAAACCTGGGTAAACATCGTGTTCGCTTTGTCCCTTGTAACCTTCGATCCTCAGACGCATAGTTCGGGACCCCCTACCCGAGATCAGCCGGTTTTGACACCGACAGCAGTGTCATGAGATACTAATGATATTGTTTTGCATCACAATTTATTGCCACTGGTTCAATGAGCCAATGTTTTGCTACTGTATTGTCATCATGCTTTGATGCTATTGTTAAAGTAATATGCTATTGTCTTTCTATCCTTCCTCACTAAGCTAATGAAGGTTTCACCTTGTTCCTACTTGTGCAAACAGGGATCATGCTGTGTCATTCGTACATTTTAGTGGAACTGCACAAGAGGATACAATGAACTGTATCCCAGCCAGTGCTTTAACTCTGCTGAAAGTTCTTGATAATCTCTCGATATAATCTCAGCAGTGGTAAACATGAGTGATGTCAACCATACATTGGAAGTGCACACAAATATTTACTATTGAATGATTCCAGTCAGTGCTTTATCTTCTATTCTAGGACAAGTTGAATAAGCTTGCTTGCTCAGGTTGGTACCGGCCTAAGGCCTTCATCTAGATTAGTGTGTTGTCATCTCTATTTGTATCATGCTACTGTTTTGCTACTGTCATGAGAAAGTCCTTTATCTTTGCACGTTAAATGTTTGCAAGCTATGATACATGGCAATGCTTTGAGTGTTGAGCTAATTGGCACTGATAATATAAACTAATACCTCTTTTTAAGCAAGGCTACTATGTTGCTAACTTTACCCATTAGGATAATGAGGATGCTTCTATTTGTTAGTGTATGTTTCATCAACTAGTGCCACTTTTACAGTAATCTCACTTTCTCAATATATGTGCCAACAGGGATGCTCGATTTCAGTTGAACTGCACAAAAACATTGGGTGGTTCATTGCCTCGACTGCCTCGTTCCTTTCCTGTCAGTGGCTTATCTCAGTTTCCAGTCAAAGGAAGCACTAATTGATATGCTTCCTCACACAGGTTGGTACCGGTCTTCATCCTGATTATTGTGCTTGTCATATCTAATGGTAATTTTGTATTGTGCTACTGTTGGCTGATTTCATAAAGTAGTAACTTGTGAGCCTAAACTCGTAGGCAAATCGTTACATTGCCCGATTTCAGTAGAACTGCACAAAAAGATCAGATGGACAGCTACTTATGCTGTTGCTTTGTACTCACAAGTTCACTCACACAAGCATCGATATTGACAAGAAGAAGTGCCAGAGTGAACGCCAATAATATTGCTTGGTGCATAGCCCTGAAAAACGTAGTCCAGTCTTTGGTCCCAACCTGCGCTTTTCGGTTATCGGCTCATATGCTGGTAGCAAACTGTATGCCATGGAGTCTGAAGATTCTAGACAAGTTGGTATATGCATATATTCATATGGCACTTAACCAGTCTGCATGCCTGTGATGCTCCGTTTCAGTTGAACTGCACAAAAACTTTGGGTGGTTCATTTTGTCGACAACCTCGTTTGTTGTCTGCAATGTATATTTTTGGCGAGATACATGACAAAGATGGGCCAGTAAATTAGTTGGATGGAAGTAGTGGCCAAGTTGCTCAAACCTCTCGCAGCATCAAGGCCACTATCATGAGAATAAACCTACAAGCAAAGTTCATATAGTTTGTGCTGCCTCTTATGTACTGGAAAGTTTGCTCAGACAAGCATTAATTTTACCAAGAAGTACCACCGAGTGAAAGTAGTTGGATGAAAGTAGTAGCCAAATTGCTCAAACCTCTCGCAGCATCAAGGCCACTATCATGAGGATAAACCTACAAGCAAAGTTCAGATGGTCTCTGCTGCCTCTTATGTACTCGAAAGTTTGCTCAGACAAGCATTAATTTTAGCAAGAAGTACCACGGAGTGAACATCACTTGCCCGTCTGTACCGTAGGTGATTAATGTGTGTCGATGGATGATATTGGCTGTGTTCTCTCAATCATTTGGATGCGGAAACATGCTGAACTTGTGTATATCTGAATCTTTTGTGAATGTTAGCTATGAATATTGGCTTGTGATTTAAGTATGAATCATTTGGATGCATAGGCATGCTGAACTTGCCTATACATGAATTTTTTGAGTTGTTGATTGCCAATGTTGGCCATGAATATGAACGTATCCTGTGAACCTGAGTTTGACCTGAATGTTTACCTTTTCTGTTGTACTTGTGTGTGAATAGTTAGAATGTACTAGCAAGATGCCCATGCGTTGCACGGAACATCATGATGCATTTGTATGAGTAGTTTATCTTGTGGGAGAAAATGATGAACAAGGGAAGGCCTTATTTGCAAATGTGGAGAGGGGTGTGGGTATCTTTTAGCGAAATTGCCATAGTTTCCTTCCTATCCGTCAGATATAAATCAGACGGTCTATATTGCAGGATGGCAGGCACACCATCATCACCAACTTTTGTTTTTTATAACAGTAGAGATACTGTGGGATTGTGACGTGTGAGTGTCACCCGGCACACCTTTGTTCCGAGAAAATGGCACCTGCTTGTTAGGGTAGCAACGACGCATGAGCTCCCTTTTTATCTTTTTGCTCAGTCTACCCCCTTCCCGCTCAACCACCGACATAATGTTTTTGGCCGAAAAAACAAACATAATATTGCATTGTTTTTGGGCCTTGATGAAAAATCAAGTCCTGCTTTCTGTAGGTTGGCCTGCCTAGCAAATGGGCTGCTGGTGCGCCATGGACTGGGAGGCTAAAAATAGAAGTTGTATCGTGCAGAGGCAAGTAAAAAAAATATGCCATCTAGAGCCATCCACTGAAAAGAATAATTCACGTCTGATGTGCTTCTTCAGTCTTCCCTCTGGTTGTTCTCCCGCCGCCCAATCCAGCAGCGCGGCCGGATTGCCTGCTGCCGCTCAGGGGCCAGTGGCACTGCCTCGCATCGTGCCCCCCGCCCCCTCTTAAATCCACGGGTTTGTCAGCCTAGTCAATAAATGTTTTTTTTACAACGAAGACTGTCATCGGGGAGCTGTTTTTTAGGGGTATCGAGGATTTATCAGTACCAGGTATCATATTTTTCAGAGGGCGAACTAGTATCAAGTCGGCCTAGGTTATGTTATTTAACATGCGCAGCCCATGACATAGCGAGACCTTGGTTTCAACTTAAGTTTTTGAGGTCCATCATGTATGTACCGGCCTATGGACCTCCCAGCCTAGGTTTTATTTTTTCTTAAACATCGGCAGCCCAATCTATCTTTTTATAACAAAACGCAGATCTCTGTTCTATTTTTCTATATATAAGAATAAGAATGCCGGGACCAATTTATGTTTTCCTTTCTAACCACATTATATATATTTATATTATTCTTATTATCATATATTTAATTGAAACTTATATATACATTATAAAAACATCCCATGTCTTATCAACTTATAAAAATAAATGTTTAACAGAAGTTGGCAAGGGAAATCGTGGTTAAGGCAACAAAAATCCTGGTGATTGCTCACAAAAGTTGCAAAGATTTAAGGACCGATGTAATAATAACACTCATTTTTCCTTTGAGCAATAACTCGCTAATTAGCTAATTTTATATATAATAAAATGTCCACCTCCAGTTTATTTTTTCCTACTAATTGCACCGTCGAACATATCAATTTATTTACAACAAGCCCAGCTAATCCATGTATTTCAAGAAAGTGCAAATCTACTGTGATTTCTTAGAAAAAAATTAAATGGTCCGCATTGACGCTACATTATTTGTTCACCCAGCCCAGCAAATTGAATGTAAATTCTAGAAAATATGGGTTAACTATGTTTCTCTCTAAAAAAGGGTTAAATATGTTCTGCATTTTTGCAGGCTGACATGTGGGCCAATAGGTCGAAGCCTACGCAAGGCATTGTCAACTTAGTCAACAAATGATTCTGACTTCCACCTCCATTGGGTTTATATCCAACGGCCGGCATGCATCTTCAATCTCTCGTCTTCTTCCTCCAGCGCCGCCAGGACCGCCTGCTCCGGCCTCCGGCGTCAAGTGGCTCTGCTTAGCACGCATCGCTGCGAAGCGCTACCCCACCGCCGGCCAGGCTATCCCTCCAGCCCTGCACACCTCCTGTTATTCTCCACCGACTGCAGCCCCACGCCGCACCAGAGGCAGTTAACCCTCGTACTCCTTTCCATCTGTGACTCCACTGCCACGTCTTCCCATCTCAGGCTCGTTCCCGTTCAGGGCCTCGCCGCCGTCCATCGCCTTGGTGAGCTCGGCACTGCGTAGTAAACGTGGTCAACAAACAAGAGTCATCGGAGGAGGACAGTACGTGGAGAGGCTGACAGTGGGGACACACCTGTTCATGGACGCACGCATGCAACTGGCTCCTTATTAGGCCGGAAAAATATTATTCCTCCCCCTGACAGCTTGGACCCACCAGCTACATCTTCTCACGCAAGCAAGTGCGTCCTTATTACGCGGAAAAAATGTTTTCTCTTCCGGACAGTGATACGTCTCCATCGTATCTACTTTTCCAAACTCTTTTGCCCTTGTTTTGGACTCTAATTTGCATGATTTGAATGGAACTAACCCGGACTAATGTTGTTTTCAGCAGAATTGCCATGATGTTATTTTTGTGCAGAAATAAAAGTTCTCGGAATGACCTGAAACTTCACGGAGATCATTTTTGGAATTAATAAAAAATATTGGTGAAAGAATCAACTGAAGGGGGCCCACACCCTGTCCACAAGGGTGGGAGGCGTGCCCACCACCCCAGGGCACGCCATCCATCCTTGTGGGCCCCCTGGACCTCCACCGACCTCAACTCCAACTCCATATATTAACGTTCGGAGAGAAAAAAATCAGAGAGAAGGATTCATCGTGTTTTACAATACGGAGCCACCGCCAAGCCCTGTTCTTACTCGGGAGGGCAGATCTGGAGTCCGTTCGGGGCTCCGGAGAGGGGAAATCGTCGGCATCGCCATCACCAACCATCCTCCATCACCAATTTCATGATGCTCACCGCCGTGCGTGAGTAATTCCATCGTAGGCTTGCTGGACGGTGATGGGTTGGATGAGATTTACCATGTAATCAAGTTAGTTTTGTTAGGGTTTGATCCCTAGTATCCACTATGTTCTAAGATTGATGTTGCTATGACTTTGCTATGCTTAATGCTTGTCACTAGGGCCCGAGTGCCATGATTTCAGATCTGAACCCTTTTTGTTTTCATGAATATATTTGTTTTCTTGATCCTATCTTGCAAGTTATAGTCACCTACTACGTGTTATGATCCGACAACCCCGGAGTGACAATAGTCGGGATACTTCCCGGTGATGATCGTAGTTTGAGGAGTTCATGTATTCACTAAGTGCTAATGCTTTGGTCCGGTTCTCAATTAAAAGGAGGCCTTAATATCCCTTAGTTTCCAATAGGACCCCGCTGCCACAGGAGGGTAGGACAAAAGATGTCATGCAAGTTCTTTTCCATAAGCACGTATGACTATATTCGGAATACATGCATACATTATATTGATGAACTCGAGTTAGTTCTGTGTCATCCTAGGTTATAACTATTGCATGATGAATGCCATCCGACAAAATTATCCATCATTGATCCATTGCTTACGAGCTTGTTTCATATTGATCTTTGCTTTGTTACTTTTCTGTTGCCACTGTTACGATTGCTACAAAACTGCTACTGTTACTTTTGCCACTGTTACCGTTACTTCCATACTACTTTGCTACTAAATACTTTGCTGCAGATATTAAGTCTTTCAGGTGTGGTTGAATTGACAACTCAGCTGCTAATACTTGAGAATATTCTTTGGCTCCCCTTGTGTTGAATCAATAAATTTGGGTTGAATACTCTACCCTCGAAAACTATTGCGATCCCCTATACTTCTGGGTTATCAAACAGCTGCGACCCAGCAGCTAAATCTTCGCACGCAAGGAAGTGCCTCCTTATTATGGGCAAAACAAATTATTCCTCCCCCTGACAACTAGGACCCACTAGCTAGATCTTCGCACGCAAGGAGTCTGACATGTGGGCCATTAGGTCGCCTACGGAAGGTGTTGTTAAATTTGTCAACAAAATGATTCTGACATCTATAGTCATTGGATGTACATCCAACGGCCATCGGCATGCATCTTCAATCTCTCATCTTCTTCCTCCAGCGCCGGTGGGACCTCCTGTCCCGCCTCTGGCGGCTTGCGGCGCTGCTTCGCACACCTCGATACGAAGCGCTACTCCACTGCTGGCCAGGCCATCCCTCCACCCCTCCACCCCTCCTGTTATTCTCCGCCGACTGCAGCCCTAGGCCGCACTGAACCAATCGACCCTCGTACGTCATACTGCTCTCAGGCTACGACTCCACTGCCGCATCTTCCCCGTCTCTGGGTCGTTCCTGTCCGGGGCCTCGCCGTCGTCCACCGCCTTGGTGCGCTCGGTGCGGCGTGGTCAACATGGTCAACAAACGAGAGTCATTGGAAGAGGACTGTATGTGGAGAGGCTGACAGTGGGGACGCACCAGGTCCATGGATGCACGCATGCAACCGCCTCCTTATTACGCGAAAATAAAATTATTCCTCCCCCTGAAAGCTGGGACCCACCACGTATATCTTCGCAAGGAAGGAAGTGCCTCCTTATTCCTGCCCCTGACAGCTGGGACCCACCAACAACATCTTTGTACGCAAGGAAGTGCCTCCTTATTACCGAAAAAATATATATGATTCCGCCCCTGACCGCTGGGACCCGCCAGCTATATATTCGCACACAAGAAAGTGCCTCCTTGTCCTCCTTGACAGCTGGGACCCACCCGGTCGAAGTGTATGTAGCGTTGTCTGTGTACATACCGGTCGATCGGTCTGTCTACCACGATGAACCGTGGCCGAGTAAGGAGCGATAGTAGTTCAGGCAGTCTCGTCTAAATCCTGTACACATACGACAGCTACGCTGGAAAAAAGACGACCACGTACGTACATTCGGGCGTGGTCTCGAACGTGTACAGCGACGGCGTCCTGTTCATCGGCAGCCAACCGGCTGGGTCGGAATGGAGGAAACAGCGTCATGTTCATCGGGAGGCAACCGACTTTGTCGAAATACGGCCTATTCATCGGGAGCCAACCGGCTTGGACAGAACAGCGGAAACGAGGTCTGGCGTATCACAGAATGGAGGAAACGGCCTTCTGTTCGACCGCCTACGGTCGAAACGGGGTCCTGTTCATCGGGAAGGGTCTGGCGTATAGTAGAACGGAGGAAATGGCCTTCTGTTCGAGTTCCTGCGGTCGAAACGGGGTGCTGTTGATCGGGGGGGTGTGGTGTACCGCAAAATGGAGGAAACAGACTTGTGTTGGAGTGCCTACGGTAGAAACGGGGTCCTGTTCATCGGGAGGGGTGTGGCGTACCGCAAAACGGGACTCCACGGGCTACTATTCATCCACCGTCAACTTCCTTCAGCCTTCACCTGCTACTATTCATCCACCATCGACTTCCTCCTGCCTCCACCAGCTACTATTCATCCACGGGGTCGCCTCCACCGGCTACTGTTCAACCAGCCCTCCCCGGGGTCCTGTTCATCCACCCTCCACTGGCTACTGTTCAACCAGCCCTCCACGGGGTCCTGTTTATCCACCCAACCGGCTCGGGTGTGCCGGCCTCCTCTCGATCAGGGTCCTGTTCATCCAGCAGCAACAGCCTCTACTACCACGGGGTCCTGTTCATCCAACCCCCACCAGGAACTGTTCATCCAACCCCCAACAACGATCACTGTTCATCAAGAGGCAGCAGCAGCTGGTTCGATCGGCTTCAGTTAGCAGCAGTAGCGAAGGAATCACTCGGGTTCAGTTAACAGTCAGGGATCGATCGCTCGGGTTCAGTAACGTAGCTAGTGCAATCGCTCGGGTTCAGTAAGCGAATGCCTCGCTCGGGTTCAGTTAGAGCCCAACGCCTCACACACACGCGCGTACGTGTATGAGAGAAATGCACAATCCCTCCGTGCATCGCTCAGCCCCGACCACCAAACATAATCAGGAACTCCCCGAAATTTTCCTCGCCCTCGCTTCTACCACGATTTTTTCCATCATGGACGGCCCAAAGAATGTCATGTATGTGCGTCCCCGGCCCGCGGAGGACGAAAAGCCCATTTTCTGTCATGATTTTTTGTCATAGAAGTCGGAGCCCACCACATCTATGATGATACGTGCTTTTGTCACAATTATCGTCATAGAAGTGTCATAAGCATGATAGAAAAAATTTCGTTCGGCCGAAAATGTCACGGATGTGTCTTTTTTTTTTGTAGTGCCTCCAACCAAACGTAGTCCTTGTGCAGAAGGACGAACTGGTCTACCAAATCCCTTGTCGCCATCGAGCATCACTGGTTACATCTACTATTTCTCTTTTAATTTGATCTATTTCAATCATGTGATTTGTCTCGATGCATGCTCGTAGTTTTCATTCGGTAGTTTTTACTTGCTCACTGTTCTTAGTTTACATTCGCTCCGCTGCTGGGTTCTGAGAGTTTTGATATTTTGAAAGAAATTTTAAACTCCCATTTACCCCCCCCCCCCTCTGGTAGACATACTTCATTCCTACAACTGCATTGATGAGTTGCCGGTGGTTCTTTGATCACTCAGAACGACAACAAATCGAGCTACTGGCCAAACACCCTTCTCCCTAGTATATGGTGTAGAAGCGGTGCTCCCCATGGAACTCACATATGGGTCACCTCGAGTGCTTTGCTATGATGAGGCGGAGCAAGAGCAGTTGCGGCAAGATGATGCAATGCTCCATGAGGAAGATCGTCTTCGGGCGGCTGTGTGAGCTGCACACTACCAGCAAGCTTTGCGCCGCTACCACAGCCGCAAAGTTCATGCCTGAAGCTTTAAAGAAGGCGACTTTGTTCTTTGGCGCATTCAGTCCACCAAAGGATCAAACAAGTTGACGCCAAAGTGGGAGGGCCCTTATCGGGTAGTACAAGTCACCAGGCTTGGCGTAGTCCGTCTGGAGACTGAAGATAGCATCCGAGTACAGAACTCATGGAATATTGAACATCTTCGGAAGTTCTACCCATAAGGCGCAGTTGCCGGAGCCTGTCCCCGGCAACCCCTTTTGTAAAAGCTTTATTGGAAAGACTTGTAACCCTTTGTACAAAGCCAGGTCCAGACCGTGTGTCGGGGCCGGTTTTCCGGGGCATAAAATCCTAGTAAATGACCCTTGTGTCATCACTAGCCCCAAGATTACTGTTGCCGATGGACACTTCCTTGATATAGAATTCCAAGCAGTTGCAAGAATTTCAGTACAAGGCCATAAAGGTCCATTGAGAAAAACAATGATCTCTTGTGGTGGATGACGGAAGCGACTCGTGGATCTCCAACGTTGACGGGGCTCCATTCCCAGAGGAACAGATGACCTGGCTAACTTCTACCTCACGTGGTTGGTATCTTCAATTCCTAGGTTGCGGGGTGTCTTTGTAGTGCTCCTCTCCAAATCATGATCTGGCCAGGACAATAGCTAGGGAGAAGCCTATGAGTACGTTTGAATGTACTCGCAAACACTATGAACAAAAGATATACCGAATGCATATGTTCATGCACTAGTAGAAAACAGGGCTTTGGTTCAGGCCTGGCCAGCCCATTAGTCCCGGTTCAGTCACGAACCGGGACCCATGGGGGCATACGTCCCGGTTCATGCGCCCAGGGGGCCGGCCGGGCCTCGTGGGGCATTGGTCCCGGTTCGTCTGGATGCTTTTGTCCCGGTTCCAGACAAGAACCGGGACCAATGGGCCTCGCTCCTGGGCCACATCCATTGGTCCCAGTTCATGGCTGGAACCGGGACCAAAGGAGGTCCTTTAGTCCCGGTTCCAGCCACCAACCGGGACCAATGAGGTGCCTATATATACCCACCCGCCCGCAAGCAGAGCACTCCACTGCTCTGTTTTTTCTGGCAGGCTAGGGGAGGGCTTTGTGGTGCTCTAGCTCACCTCCTATGCACATGAGTTGTTCGATGAAATGCCTGAGCCACACTACTTAAGCTTTCTTCTCTCCAAGCTCGACCTCCAAGCTCCATTTTCCTCAAGATTTGTCTAGGTTTAGCGGTCTGTCACGTCCCGTCCCCGTCTTCACCGCCATCGATCGCCCGCGCCGATCTCGTCGCCGGCACCACCGTGGTGTGCCTCTTGTTCTTATCTTCTTTCTAAAAGAGAAAAATTCTTACTTGTATGATTTAGATAGATACTTGTATAATTTTCTTACTTTTATTATTGTTTGTTATTATATAGTGCGATGGTTTTGGTATCCGCCCCCGTCGGCCCTCGTCCTGTCTATGATTCGGATGTGGTATATATTATATTTTATAACTATTTGGTTAATTTATTGTTTATGACAATTATGCCGACCAACGTGACATAGATTTTTTTATCTAGGAGGTATGTGAACCGGAAATTCCAACCGACCCTATTGTCGAGAGGTTAAATTTAGTTGAAGAAGAAAACAATTACTTGAAGGAAAAATTGAAAAAAATTGAGGAGGAGAAGATGATATTGGAGTTGCATGTTGTGGATGTCGTCGATGATCACAAGATCAAGATGGATGCAATGCGCTTCAAGATTAGAAAGTATAGAAAATATGCCATTCATACCGAGGCTTGGTATCATTATGCCGTTTGATCAATTGTTACCTTGGTTGCGATTATGATCGCATTTGTTGTTGCATTGAAATGTTTTACATAGTTTCAATGTATGGTTTAATTAGATGCTCTGGAGAGCTATATGTTGTTCAATGAGAACTATGTATGTACTTTGGTTTTAATGTGATGATGAACTTCTATTAATTTGGTCACTTATCTATTCATGATGTTCTGTAATGGTTTTTGACACACTTAATTATATATAATGCACGCAGATGAACCGGCAATGGATGTATGGTGACAGACGCACCTCCGAGTACATTAAGGGCGTGCATAATTTTCTCGAAGTGGCTGAGGCAAACAAGCAGAATGGTTTTATGTGTTGTCCATGCCCTATATGTGGGAATACGAAGTCTTACTCTGACTGGAAAATCCTTCACACCCACCTGCTTTATAAGGGTTTCATGCCACACTATAATGTTTGGACCAAGCACGGAGAAAGAGGGGTTATGATGGAAGACAGTGAAGAAGAAGAGGATGATGACAACTATGTGCCCCCTGAATACGGTGATGCTGTAACGGGGGAAGCTGAAGATCAAGAGGAACCAGACGATGTGCCCGATGATGATCTCCGCCGGGTCATTGTTGATGCAAAGAGACAGTGCGAAAGTAAAAAGGAGAAGTTGAAGTTCGATGACATGTTAGAGGATCACCAAAAAGGGTTGTACCCCAATTGCGAAGATGGAAACACAAAGCTCAGTACCGTACTGGAATTGCTGCAGTGGAAGGCAGAGAATGCTGTGCCTGACAAAGGATTTGAGAAGCTACTGAAAATATTGAAGAAGAAGCTTCCAAAGGATAACGAATTGCCCGACAGTACGTACGCAGCAAAGAAGGTCGTATGCCCTCTAGGATTGGAGGTGCAGAAGATACATGCATGCCCTAATGACTGCATCCTCTATCGTGGTGCGTACGAGGATTTGAACGCATGCCCGGTATGCGGTGCATTGCGGTATAAGATCAGACGAGATGACCCTGGTGATGTTGACGGCGAGCCCCCCAGGAAGAGGGTTCCTGCGAAGGTGATGTGGTATGCTCCTATAATACCATGGTTGAAACGTGTGTTCAGAAACAAAGAGCATGCGAAGTTGATGCGATGGCATAGAGAGGACCGTAAGGAAGACGGGAAGTTGAGAGCACCCGCTGACGGGTCGCAGTGGAGAAAAATCAAGAGAAAGTACTGGGAGGAGTTTGCAGGTGACGCAAGGAACGTATGGTTTGGTTTAAGCGCGGATGGCATTAATCCGTTTGGGGAGCAGAGCAGCAATCACAGCACCTGGCCCGTGACTCTGTGTATCTATAACCTTCCTCCTTGGCGGTGCGTGAAGCGGAAGTTCATTATGTTGCCAGTACTCATCCAAGGCCCTAAGCAACCCAGCAACGACATTGGTGTGTACCTAAGGCCATTAGTTGAAGAACTTTTACAGCTGTGGAATGGAAATGGTGTATGTGTGTGGGATGAGCACAGACAGGAGGAATTTGACCTGCATGTGTTGCTGTTTGTAACCATCAATGATTGGCCTGCTCTCAGTAACCTTTCAGGACAGACAAACAAGGGATACCACGCATGCACGCACTGTTTAGCTGACACCGAAAGTATATACCTGGACAAATGCAGGAAGAATGTGTACCAGGGGCATCGTCAATTTCTTCCGACCAACCATCAATGTCGAAAGAAAGGCAAGCATTTCAAAGGCGAGGCAGATCACCGGAAGAAGCCCGCCATGCGTACCGGTGATCACGTACTTGCTATGGTCAATGATTTACACGTAATCTTTGGAAAGGGTCCTGGCGGACTATCTGTTCCGAATGACGCTGAGGGACGCGCACCCATGTGGAAGAAGAAATCTATATTTTGGGACCTACCCTACTGGAAAGACCTAGAGGTCCGCTCTTCAATCGACGTGATGCACGTGATGAAGAACCTTTGCGTGCACCTGCTAGGCTTCTTGGGCATGTATGGAAAGACAAAAGATACACCGGACGCACGGGAGGACCTGCAACGTTGGCACGAAAAAGACGGCATGCCTCCAAAGCAGTATGAAGGTCCTGCCAGCTACACTCTTACCAAAGAAGAGAAGGAAATCTTCTTTGAATGCCTGCTCTGTATGAAGGTACCATTTGGCTTCTCATCGAATATAAAGGGAATAATAAATATGGCAGAGAAAAAGTTCCAGAACCTAAAGTCTCATGACTGCCACGTGACTATGACGCAACTGCTTCCGGTTGCATTGAGGGGACTTCTACCGGAAAACGTTCGATTAGCCATTGTGAAGCTATGTGCGTTCCTCAATGCAATCTCTCAGAAGGTGATCGATCCTGAAATCATACCAAGGCTTAGGAGTGATGTGGCGCAATGTCTTGTCAGTTTCGAGCTGGTGTTCCCACCATCCTTCTTCAATATCATTACGCATGTCCTAGTTCATCTAGTCGACGAGATTGTCGTTCTGGGCCCCGTATTTCTACACAATATGTTCCCCTTTGAGAGGTTCATGGGAGTCTTAAAGAAATATGTCCGTAACCGCGCTAGGCCAGAAGGAAGCATCTCCATGGGCCATCAAACAGAGGATGTCATTGGGTTTTGTGTTGACTTCATTCCTGACATTAAGAAGATTGGTCTCCCTCAATCGCGGTATGAGGGGAGACTGACTGGAAAAGGCACGCTAGGAGGGGACTCAATAATATGCAGGGATGGGCATTCTTGGTCTCAAGCACACTACACAGTTCTACAGAACTCTACCTTGGTGACCCCGTATGTCGATGAACACAAGAACATTCTGCGCTCCAAACACCCGGAGCAGTGTGACGACTGGATTACATGTGAACACATCAGGACTTTTGGCAGTTGGTTGGAAACACGTCTCAGAGGTGACAACACTGTTTCTGATGAGCTGTACTCATTGTCCAGGGGACCATCTTTGACTGTATTGACTTACAAAGGATACGAGATTAATGGGAATACATTTTACACGATCGCCCAAGATCAAAAGAGCACCAACCAAAACAGCATTGTCCGCTTTGATGCAGCAACCAAGAGGGGAAAGGACACATATTATGGTTACATAGTGGACATATGGGAACTTGACTACGGACATGATTTTAAGGTCCCTCTGTTTAAGTGCAAATGGGTCAATCTGTCAGGAGGCGGGGTACAGGTAGAGCCACATTACGGAATGACAACAGTGGATCTGAACAATCTTGGGTACACAGACGAACCATTCGTCCTAGCCAATGATGTGGCGCAGGTTTCCTATGTGAAGGACATGTCTACCAAACCGTGAAAAAGAAAAGATAAGGAAGCGAATACATCATACGATGAGCCAAAGCGCCACATAGTTCTTTCAGGGAAAAGAGACATCGTGGGAGTGGAGGGTAAGACAGACATGTCTGAAGATTTTGAAAAGTTTCATGAAACTCCTCCCTTCAAAGTCAAGGCTGACCCAAGCACCCTGTTAAGCAATGAAGAATATCCATGGTTACGGCGCAATATGCAAAGGACACAAGCGAAGAAAAAGTGAAGACAGATGAAGTCAGAAAGGGTTGAAAATTAATGATGTGGCTTTGAAAAAGATTGTCCATTTGTAACAGAAAAAGTGAAAAATGAAATCCCTTTGTAACAGATGTGTTTTCGTCCGAAACCCTGATACTTTGAAAGAAGATTGTCCATTTTGTACACGAAGTGCATCCAGTTTTTGCCGTAACCCTCTCAACTTTTTAGCACATGCTATGTGGGTGAAATGATGATATCATGCCAATTTTCAACCTCTTCAGAGTTCATTTGAAGTGCTTTTCAATTTCAGGCGGTCCTTCAGCTCAAAAATCAGTAAATGCATGAAAAATAACAGATGAAGTCAGAAAGGGTTTGAAAATTGATGATGTGCTTTGAATGGTTCATTTTGAACACACAAAACATCTGGAGTTCAAATAAGTTCAAAAAAATGAAATCCCTTTGTAACAGGAGTTTTCGTCCGAACCCTGATACTTCGAAAGAGATTGTCCATTTTGTACACGAATGCATCCAGTTTTTGCCGTAACCCTCTCAACTTTTTAGCACATGCTATGTGGGTGAAATGATGATATCATGCCAATTTTCAACCTCTTCGGAGTTCATTTGATTGCTTTTCAATTTCAGGGTCATTTAGCTCAAAAATTCAGTAAATGCATGAAAAATAACAGTGAAGTCAGAAAGGGTTGAAAATTGATGATGTGGCTTTGAATGGTTCATTTTGAACACCAAAAAGTCTGGAGTCAAATAAGTTCACAAAATGAAATCCCTTTGTAACAGATGAGTTTTCGTCCGAAACCCTGATACTTCGAAAGAATTGTCCATTTTGTACACGAGTGCATCCAGTTTTTGCCGTAACCCTCTCAACTTTTTAGCACATGCAATGTGGGTGAAATGATGATATCATGCCAATTTTCAACCTCTTCAGAGTTCTTTGAAGGCTTTTCAATTTCAGGGTCATTTAGCTCAAAAAATCAGTAATGCATGAAAAATAACAGATGAAGTCAGAAAGGGTTGAAATTGATGATGTGGATTTGAATGGTTCATTTTGAACACACAAAAAGTCTGGAGTTCAAATAAGTTCAAAAATGAAATCCCTTTGTAACAGATGATTTTCGTCCGAAACCCTTATCCTTCGAAAGAGATTGTCCATTTTGTACACGAAGTGCATCCAGTTTTTGCCGTAACCCTCTCAACTTTTAGCACATGCTATGTGGGTGAAATGATGATACCATGCCAATTTTCAACCTCTTCAAGGTTCATCTGAAGTGCTTTTCAATTTCAAGGTCATTTAGCTCAAAGAATGAACTAATATAAAAAAAATGAACTAATATAAAAAAGAATGAACTGGAAAACTTTTATGAAACTGTATAGCAAAATAATAACTAAAGAATGAACTAGAAAACTTAATGAAACTCTAATAAAAAAAGAATGAACTAGAAAACTTTAATGAAACTCTAATAGCAAAAGGAATCAACTAAAAAGCTTTTATAAACCTCTAGTATTATTGAAACTAAAATATATAAATTTATGCAACTAAAATTACCAAAGTATTTTCTGTTCAAAACATTAAAAGCAAAATGAATTTTCATAAAGAACTTTTTTTGTTAGAAACTTAATAGCAAAAAGAATTATCATAAGATTTTTTTGTTAGAAACTAAAATAACAAAACTGTTTTTGAATATAATGATAACACAGTAATATTAAATAGCAGGAAAAAGAATCACTCCCAAATCTATTTTTATGTAAAGTTAATCACACCTAGTGATTCACACAATTTCAAGAATTCAAATTGGAAAACTAATGGCACTAACATCAAGTTTATAATTTTTATTACCTAAAAGCAAAAGAATCACTGAAAACAGTAAGTATTTTGTTGTAAGTAGAAACAAAATAAAATAAATAAAGCAAAAAAGAAGACAAAATAAAAAAATGCCACCTACAGGGCCACCATGGCGTGAATACGACAAAACCCAACCATGGGCCATGATTCAGCCCGCAGCACGCCCAGTAGGCCCATGGGCAAGATTATAAAGTAGGCCCGAAAGCCTGCATTTGAGTGGAGCTCGAGAGGTGGGCGCAGCAGCGCTTATAAACCACTCTCGAGCTCTCTCAACTAGGGAGGTGGGAAAACATCCCACCGCTCCGCGCCGCGCAAGCCTTTGGTCCCGGTTGGTAGCACCAACCAGGACGAAAGGTGTGCATTGGTCCCGGTTGGTGGCCACCAACCAGGACCAATGCCCCCCTTTGGTCCCGGTTCATGCAACCACCAGGACCAAAGGTGTCTGTTTCCCGCCCTTTGGGCTGCTGAAAGAGACCTTTGGTCCCGGTTGGTGGAACGAACCGGGACCAAGGGGGAAATTGGTCCCGGTTTGTGCCACGAACCGGGACCAATGTTTCGTGTATATAAGAAAAACTTAGCAGTTTCTCCAAAATCACTTCTTCTCCTCGTCGTCCCCGCCCCTGCCCCAATCGCCGTCAGGCTGCTCCCACTCGCCATCGTCGCCGACGCCGTCAGGCCGCCCCGCGCCGCCCGCCGGCCCGCCCCTGCCACCCTGCCGCCTCGCCGCCCGCCCCCGACGCCCGCGCTCGCCCTACCCGCCCCGACGCGACACCCGCCCCGCACGACGCCGCCCCGCCCGCCCTGCCCCCCCGCCCGACACGCCGCCCCGGCCCGACCCCGACGCCGCCCCGACGCCGCCCGGCCCGCCCCTGCCCGCCCCGACGCCTCCTCTGTGAGCACCGCCGCCGCCGCCGCGTTGCTATTTTTTATATATGTTTTTTTTGTTATATATATATATGCTTTCTTTTTATATGTATGTATGTATTTTTTGTATGTATGGATGTATGTTTTAAATTTTTATATGTATGAAAAGAGAAAAGGGAAGAAGAAAAGAAGAGAGAAAAGGAAAAAAGAGAAGAAGAAAAAAAATAACAAAAGGAAGAGAGAAAGGAGAAGAGGAAAGGAAAAGAGGAAAGAGAGAAGGGAGAAGAAAAGGAGAAAAATAGATTAATATTATTAATCTATTTTTTCTCCTTTTCTTCCTTTCCTCTTCTTCTCCTTCTTCCTCTTCTTCCTTTCCTCTTCTTCCTTTCCTCTTCTTCTCCTTTTTTTTTCTTCTTCTCCTCTTTTGTTTTCTCTTCTTCTTCCTCTTCTTAATTTTTATCGGGAATGAGGGTGTCGAGGATCGCCGAGCGGTCGAGGGTCGGGAACTAGGGTCAAGGGTCGAGGAACGCCGAGGGGTCGAGGGTCGGTCGGGAACTAGGGTAGAGGGTCGAGGAACGCCGAGGGTCGAGGGTCGAGGAACGCCAAGGGGTCGAGGGTCGGGAACTAGGGTAGAGGGCCGTGGTCGCCGAGCGTCGAGGGTCGTGAACTAGGGTAGAGGGTCGAGGGTCGCCGAGGGTCGAGGGTCGTCCAAGGTCGAGGGGTCCCCGAGGGGTCGAGGGTCGCCAAAGGTTCGAAGGTCGAGGGACGTTGAGGGGTCGAGGGTCGGGAACTAGGGTAGAGGGTCGGGGAACGCCGAGGGGTCGAGGGTCGAGAACTAGGGTAGAGGGTCGAGGGTCGCCGAGGGGTCGAGGGTCGTCCAGGGGTCGAGGGGTCACCGAGGGGTCGAGGTTCGCCGAAGGTTCGAGGGTCGAGGGTCGTCAAGGGGTCGAGGGTCGAGGAACACCGAGGGTCGTCGAGGCCTTCTTGAATTCTATAACACTGGAAAAAAGAACAAATCAAGTAATAGCTATCTTCTTAATAATGGTATGAATTTCCAAAGGCCTTCCAATAGCGATATTCGGAAGGCTCTTGCTGAACTTTTACCAAAAAGCAAATTACTCTATCGGGAACTCCATTCCAAAACAACTTTGAAGAGCTTCGTACCATTATGTGCCTGTCATTTCCGGCTAATGATGAATTCATGGTTTCTTGAATTCTTTGACACTAGACAACGTGACATATAGAAGGGTAGATGAGATCAGGAAAATATGAACCATTTTCTGCACATCCAGAATGGCGTCATTTTGTTAAATCCCTTGTCGGTCGGACTCGGACATTCATGAGAGGCGGTCCAGCCCAAACCCTAGAAGCATTGTCGAGGCCACCCCAAACCCTAGAAGCGTGCCTAGGCCACCCGAAACCCTAGAAGCGTTGTCGAGGCCAGCCCAAACCGTAGAAAGCGTCAAGCTAGCTAGGTCTACGTTTGCACTAATATATCCATCTGTCATGTTTGTATATTAATTGCCATGTTGTAATATTTGCAGAAACTAGGAGCACCGAGACATCGAAGCAGAACAGTTGTTTGGGGACATAATCCTCGCGGGTGGTGATGTCTTGTCGTATCTCAACGACACCGATGTCTGGAAGGAGAGGGTGAAGCATGCTCCGGTGATCGAACAATGGATTGGAAGGACATGATTATGATGGCTCCATTACAATGCCGGTGGAAGAAGGAACGTGATGACTCTCCGGTGAGCGAACGGAGGAAGGATCTAGTGCAAAGTCCGGCGAGGTATATATATTAATTAAGCCTGTGCTGACTAGCTAATTCATGCATTAATTGTTTTGGTATGTACACATATTAACTCTCTTCCTTCTTCTTTTCTAGCCCTCCGGATCGAGCCAAACTTCGGTAAAAATGAGGCCCGAGAAAGGTTGCGCCAGGATGAAGGTTCACGATCTAGCAATCAGGGCGTGGCCAACCGATTGAACCCAGCCGGACCAAGGAGCATTTTCTGCTCGGTTGGGTTCTTGTTAGGGACATGATCCCAATCAGCATCCACCAATGGAATAAGCCTATGAGCGAAGACCCTCAAGTGTCTTTTGTCAACGATAGACAGAAAGATGATCTTTGACCAATTTGGACGCATCCGAGCGAGAAATTTCACCGACTACCCAGGAGCATCGGGATGACGAGTTTAGAGCCATTGTCAAGGCTCATGTTCTTAAGAAGCAGATCTATTCAGGAGGTGGAAGAATGATTGAAATCAACGTTTGTCGACAAAGGGAAGACTCCAGAATTCACCGACCGATTTGAGAAATTAGAATCACTGGCCCGCATTTGTGGCGCACAAGACATCGGAGAAGAGTAGAAGATGTCAGCGACAAACAAGAAAATCACCATCGCACGGGTAGGTGGCTACCTCAAAGCCCGCCGTTGTGGGACAAGGCTGAGAAGGACCTGCTTGATAAAGGGTCGAATCAGAGACATTGAACTGGTCACCCGTTCAAGGACTTGGTTCTTCGGGGTTGGGGGACCTGGACCCTGAAACAGGGAAGTGCCAATGGACGGGAGGAACTTGAAATACCCGTCAAGAAGCTTCAGAAGTATTCGCCGCAGCGCAGCAAGGGACGTTCATTCCCGACGAGAGAACGACGAGCCCACACAGGCCCTCGGGAATCCTGAGCACCCAGGAGAACACGAGGCATGGCAGGCTCCGTTGCGTGGAAGGTTGGTTTTCCCCAGCGCAGGCGGTTACAAAACCCTGGAGAGAGAGGAAAGTGGAGCAACCGAACTGCAAAAGCTGAATGCAAGGGTACGAGCTCTAGAGGAACAGTTCAGAGCCAGCGACCTGCCGGAGCTACCCCAGAAGCTACCCCGCCATCTCAGCAGAAGAAGCGTGGCTTCCACCGAGCTTCTTCAGCAGCCTGACTTCACGCTCCCAGCTACCCCGTGGATGCTATCACGGGGCTCAAGATTGCCACCTATGATGCAATGGCAGCACCTCAAAGTCAAGGCGGCTGTCGGCTCTGTTGCACCTCCTGAACCCGGCACAACTTTTCACTGCCTTCCGATTCCAAAGCTATGCGGTTGTGATGGTCGATAAATAATGGAGGGATTTGAGGAGCTCGAGCTTGACCACCCTACCGGTGGAGGAGCTCAGTTGGGTCTGCCTGAAGACTACATGTCTATGGCAGAAGGAGCTCATCAACCTTCTGAACTGGACGCCTCCGCCTCCTCCTCCTCCTCCGGCGATCAGGGCACTCCGCCTCGTCCTCCGCGAGTGTCAGGGCACTCGCCTCCTTCTCCGCTGCTCCGGCGCGTGGCGGCCACTCTCCTCCTCCTCCGCCTCCTCCTCCGGCAAGTGATTAGGGCACTCCGCCTCCTTCTCCGGCTGCTCCGGCGCGTGGCGGCACTCCGCCTCCTTTCTGCCTGCGCCGGCGCGTCCCAGCAGCCCGCCTCCTCCTCCGCCTCGTCAGCACAGCGGAAGACACCGCCGCCGCTCTGGCTGCTCTGGCGCGTCGTAGCACTCCGCCTCCTTCTCCACCTCGTAAGCAATGAAGAAGACAGCCGCAGCCGTCCGGCTGCTCGGCGTCTGAGCAGTACGCCAGAGGCGGAGGCAATACAAATTCGTCCATCTCTCAAGCCTCTAGAGAAGTTCCATACGAGATGACCGAGGAGGAAAACGCGCAGATCCGCAAGCCCAGTAAGGACTTTTTTGCAAAAGAAAATCCACCTCCGAGGAGAAGATAGAACCGGTGAAATTGAAGCGCACTTTGGATGCCCTAAAGCGACCACCACCTCCACCACCGGATGACAACCATGTCCGCGCTCTTAAAAAGGCAGTTGCAAGGAGCGCGCCGGTCGGGACTACTTCAAGTGACAAAAGGTTACAAGAATGAAGAAGTGGGAAAAAAACCTCCCTACTCAGCGAACAGCGAACCAATCGTGCCCCCGCTCAATGTGTCTAGCGATATCGTCGCAATCTGCCGGGGATGCTGCCTGGTACCAATCCTGGTGATACCTGCCCGACGATGCACATTTTGATATAATGGAGGTGGACGAACAAAAATACCGGCATGAGAAGCCTCTCATCAAACCTGGTCATCCTCCTCTACAAATGATATAACACACTGGATTTTGCCCATTTTCTTTTTCTTTTGATTGGTCCGGATTTGCTTTTCTTGGTGTGATAGTTTTGCAAACCCGGAGGGATCACCCTTCATTTTATTTCCGAGTGGCTTGCCAACCTCAAAACCATTCCAGGACCATGTCATTTCCACTCGGACCAATCCCAATATTCTTTTTCTGGGAATATTCCTTTTTCTATTAAAGGAATAACCCTGTTTGTCCTGAGTTGTGAAGCAACCCACTTTCCATCATTTCCAAAATTCCCAAATAATTCTCATAAATTGTTTGGGTCGATTTTCCACAAAATGTCAAAACCTTCCTGTCCATGTTTAAAATATTCCCAAATATTCCTTTTCTGATTCTGCTCCAGTTGTCAGATTGAAGCAAGTACCCTTTATATTTGCTTGCATGGTCTCAAACTTTTTGTGCACTCTTCCTACCCATATCATTGCCACATCCAAAATTCAACTTTATTGGATATAAACTCTCTTGGCTAATTTCCAGTTTCTGGTCAACTGGAATCTTTGTGACAAGTGCTAGCTAGGAGTATCCAAATAAGTTTAAATTTTGCAAGCATCTTCATGTGCTCATATTATCACATCCTCCAAATTCACGCCCTCTCCAAGCATCTATGTGAGCACAGGACCAAATCTTTGATTCTGCTAATATTTTCAGGTTGTGAAGCAAGTATATTTTATATTGCTTCATTTTGGCTGAAAATATACCAGAGCATTCTCCTACCTATATAAAACTCTCCACAAAATTGGGCTCATTTATCTTTCCAATAATCCTAGAATTTTCCCAAGTTTCTGGACAGTAAGGATGTTTGTGAAACAAGTACCATTTTGGATTGTCCAATGGTATGAAATTTTTACAGCATCATCACCTATCCAATCACCTTGCTCTACCCAATTTGAGCTCAAGTTGATACTCCATGTAGTGCACCTTCCTGATCAAGTTTCTGGACCCAAATGGCAGTTGCAAGCAAGTAGGTTATTTTGTGGTCCAAATTCCCTCAAAACTCCAGGATCAATGTCTTTCCTAAGTAATCACCCCAGATACACTTTGACCCAATCAATTCCCTGTTGATCACCAGTGTGCAGCCAAGTTTGCTGCAGCAAACTTTACTCGAAGCCTCACATCTCTCCTTGGCTCTCTCTCTTGATCCATCAACTCCCACGCCCAGGGCAGACTCTCTTGTCCTCTCATGCCAGTCCCGTGGTGACTGCCCCCTTGGCATCATTTAATGTGCTCTGGCAGCGTTGGCGCGCTCTGCGCGTCGGGACTCGTCGGGCAGCTCCGCCCCGGCGGTGTTCGCACGTCTCAGCTTGCCAAACTAACTCCCCATGCTTCACCCGTCACCCTCGACCCTCTGCCCCCTCCGATTCCTCCTTGCTGCACCGCAACGATGGCTCTTTGCTCCGCTACTGTACTGCCATGGCCACTGTATACGGCCACCCCCGAGCCCTCCCGATTTCGCAAGCGCCCTCCTCCCTCCGCGAAGCTCCCGACGCCGCTAGCCGCCAGCCATGCCACCCTGCAGCTCCAGTGCGATGATAAGAACGCCACGGCGGCGTGCTCATCCCCTCCGTTGCCGCGCCTATATAGGCCCCGAGCGCCTCTCAACCTCACCAACCTCTCCCACTCGCTCTCCAGTCCTCCCCATCCTCTCCCCGAAGCTCCAGCTCTTCCCTGCACTTCACCGCCGCCATGACCACCGCCCCTCCTCTGCTAAATTCGCAGAGTGCCGGCCCCCTCCCTTCTTCCCTCTACCACATTGGCCTCCCTGAGCTCCGGCAGATCTCCCAGTTCCTTCCCTCGACCGCCGGTGGCCCGCAGCCGGAGCCCAACTCCCAGAGCCGCCGTCCGCCGCGGCCGTGAGCACCGCGCTCCCGTTCCTCCTGGAAGACCGTGTTCTGCCGAGATGGATGCGGCTCGTCTTCGCGGTCATGCCGGTACCCGAAACGCCGGCAACGGTGGCTGGAGCCGCCTGGGACGGTTAGCCGGAGCGCGCCGCCTCCCTCGTTCTGCGCGGGCGAGCGGGGGAAGTTCAGGGAGGCGAGGTCGAGGGAACACCGAGGGTCGTCGAGGCCCTTTCTTGATTCGAAACACTGGGAGAAAAAAGAAACAAATCAAGATAGACTACTCTTCTAAATAATGGGATGAGATTTCAGCAAAGGCCTTCCAAAGTAGCGATAGTTCGGAAGGCTCTGCTGCACTGTTACCCAAAAAGCAAATCTACCATCGGGGAACCCATTCAACAACTGAAGAGCTTCTAACCATATGTGCCGTCATTTCAGGCTAATGATGAAGTAATGGTTTTCTGAAATTTTGACACTAGAACAACGTGACATAGATAGAAGGGTAGATGAGGACCAGGAAACAAAATGAAACCATTTCTGCAACTCCACAGGAATGGCGTCATTGTTAAATCCCTTGTCGGTCGGACGTCCACATTCATGAGGCGCGGGTCCATGCCAAACCCTAGAAGCATTGTCGAGGAACCCCACAAACCTAGAGCGTTGCTAGGCCACCCGAAACCTAGAGGCGTGTCGAGGCCAGCCCCAAACCGTAGAAGCGTCAAGTAGCTGAGGTCTAGTTGCACTAATATATCCATGTCATGTTGTTTATTAATTGCCATGTTGATACTTTGAGAAACTAAGAGAGCACCGAGACATTCGGAAGCAGAACACGTTGTTGGGGGACATAATCCTCGTGGGTGTGATGGCTTGTGTATCTCAACGACACCGATTGTCGTGAAGGAGAGGGGTGATGAAGCGACTCCGGGTGAGCGAACAATGGAGGTGGAAGGACATGATATATGATGCTCCAGAGGGAATCCGTGGTGGAAGAAAGGAGAACGTTGTGACTGCTCCGGTGAGCGGGAACGGAGGAAGGACTAGTGCAAAAGGCCGGCGAGGTATATTTAATAATATAAGACTGTGCTGACTAGCAATTCATGCATTAATTGGTTTTGGTATGTAACACATATAACTCTCTTTCCCTTCGTTTTTAGCCCTCCGGATCGAGCCCAAAAATTCAGGTAACAAGATGAGGCCCAAGAAAGGTTTGCGCCAGGATGAAGGTTCACGATCATAGCCAATCAAGGGGATGGGCAACCGATTGAACCCAGCCAACCCCCCCCGGACCAAGGAAGACATTTTATGGCTAGTGTGGAGGTTTCTGTTAGGGACATGATTCCCAATCAGCATCCACCAACAAATGGAATAAGGCCTATGAGCCGAGACCCCAAGTGTCTTTGTTACGATAGACAGAAGATGATCCTTTGGGCCCGCGTGAAGGAAAAATCAACCCTACGGCCAGAGGAGATCAGGATAAAGCGAGTAAGAGCCATTGGTCACAGGCTCATGGTCTAAAGAAGAGGCAGATCTATTCAAGGAGTGGAAGAATGGATGACTATCAACGTTTGTCGACAAAGGGCGAGACTCCAGAATTCACCGACCGATTTGAGAGGATTAGATGATCACTTGGCCCGGCATTGTTGGCGCACAAGGACATCGGAGAAGAAGTAAGAAGATGTTCATGCGACAAACAAGAAAAATCACCATCGCACGGGGTCAGGTGGCTACCTCAAAGCCCGGCCGTTGTGGGGACAAGGCTGAAGAAGGACCTGCTTGATAAAGGGTCGAACTCAGAGACCATTGAACTGGTCAGACCGTTCCAAGGATGGGTTTCGGGGTGGGGAAACCTTGGACCCGAAACAGGGAGTGCCAATGGACGAAGCAGAGGGAGCAACTTGAATACCCGGCAAGAAGCTTCAGAAAGTATAGGCCGAGCGCAGCAAGGGACGTTCATTCCCGACAGAGAGATAGACGACGACCCAACACAGGCCCTCGGGAATCTGGCACCCAGGAAGAACACGAGGGCATGGCAGCTCCGTTGCGTAGGAAGGTTGGTTTTCCAGCGCAGGCGGTTACAAAACCCTGGAGAGGAGGAGAGAAAGTGGAGAGGAGACGGAATGCAAAAGCTGAATGCAGGGTTACGAGCGGCGTAGAGGAAACAAGTTCAGAGCCAGCGACCAATCCGGGAGCTACCCCAGAACTTACCCGCCATCTCAGCGGGAGAAGAGCGTGGCTTCCACCGAGCTTCTTCAGCCCTGCGACTCACGGCTCCCAGGACCCCGGGATGCTATCACGGAGGCTCAAGATTGCACTTATGATGCAATGGCAGCACCATCAAAGTCAAGGCGGCTGTCGGCTCTGTTGACACTCCTTGAACCGGCACAACTTTTCATGCCTTCGATTCCACGAGAGCTATGCTCGTTGTGATGGTCGATGTGAAATAAGGTGGAGGGATTATGAGGAGCTCGAGTCTTGACAACCCTACCGGTGAAGGGGAGGGACTCAGTGGGTATTGCTCTGAGACTACAGTCCTAGGCAGAAGGAGATCATTAACACCCTTCTGAAATGGGACGCCTCCGCCCCCTCTCTCCTTCCGGCGAGTCAGGGCACTCCGCCTGTCCTACGGCGAGTGATCAGGGACTCCGCCTCCTTATACCGGCTGCGTCCGGCGCGTGGCTGGAACTCCCCTTCCTCCTCCGCCTCCTCCTCCGGCATGTGATTGGGACTCCGCTCCTTCTCGGCTGTCCGGCGCGTGGCGCACTCGCCCTTATTGCCTGCGCCGGCGCGTCCAGCAGCCGGCCTCCTCTCCGCCCCTCGGCGCTACAACAGCGGGAAAGCCAGCCGCCGCCGCTCTGGTTGCTCTGGAGCGTCGTGCACTCCGCTCCTCATCTCCACCTGGTAACAATGAGGAAGACAGCCGCAGCCGCTCGTAGGCTCCGGCGTCTTAGCAGTACTAGCCAGAGGCGGGAGGGCAAACAAAATTCGGTCCATTCTCAAGCCTCTAGAAGAGTTACCATACGAGATCGACCGACGGAGGCCCTCTCAACTTTTTAGCACATGCTATGTGGGTGAAATGATGATACCATGCCAATTTTCAACCTCTTCAGAGTTCATCTGAAGTGCTTTTCAATTTCAAGGTCATTTAGCTCAAAGAATGAACTAATATAAAAAAGAATGAACTAATATAAAAAAGAATGAACTGGAAAACTTTTATGAAACTGTAATAGCAAAAATAATAAACTAAAAGAATGAACTAGAAAACTTTAATGAAACTCTAATAAAAAAAGAATGAACTAGAAAACTTTAATGAAACTCTAATAGCAAAAGGAATCAACTAAAAAGCTTTTATAAACCTCTAGTATTATTGAAACTAAAATTATATAAAATTTATGCAACTAAAATTACCAAAGTATTTTCTGTTCAAAACATTAAAAGCAAAATGAATTTTCATAAAGAACTTTTTTTGTTTAGAAACTATAGCAAAAAGAATTATCATAAAGATTTTTTGTTAGAAACTAAAATAACAAAACTGTTTTTGAATATAATGATAAACACAATATTAAATAGCAGGAAAAAGAATCACTCCAAAATCTATTTTTATAGTAAAGTTAATCACAAACTAGTGATTCACACAAATTTCAAAGAATTCAAATTGGAAAACTAATGGCACTAACATCAAGTTTATAATTTTTATTACCTAAAAGCAAAAAGAATCACTGAAAAACAGTAAGTATTTTGTTGTAAGTAGAAACAAAATAAAATAAATAAAGCAAAAAAGAAGACAAAAATAAAAAAATGCCACCTACAGGGCCACCATGGCGTGAATACGACTAGAAACCCAACCATGGGCCATGATTCAGGCCCGCAGCACGCCCAGTAGGCCCATGGGCAAGGATTAATAAAGTAGGCCCGAAAGCCTGCAGTTGAGTGGAGCTCGAGAGGGTGGGCGCAGCAGCGCTTATAAACCACTCTCGAGCTCTCTCAACTAGGGAGGTGGGAATAAACATCCCACCGCTCCGCGCCAGCGCAAGGCCTTTGGTCCCGGTTGGTAGCACCAACCAGGACGAAAGGTGTGCATTGGTCCCGGTTGGTGGCCACCAACCAGGACCAATGCCCCCCTTTGGTCCCGGTTCATGCCACCAACCAGGACCAAAGGTGTCTGTTTCCCGCCCTTTGGGCTGCTGAAAAGAGACCTTTGGTCCCGGTTGGTGGAACGAACCGGGACCAAAGGGGGAAATTGGTCCCGGTTTGTGCCACGAACCGGGACCAATGTTTCGTGTATATAAGAAAAACTTAGCAGTTTCTCCAAAAATCACTTCTTCTCCTCGTCGTCCCCGCCCCTGCCCCAATCGCCGTCAGGCTGCTCCCACCTCGCCATCGTCGCCGACGCCGTCAGGCCCGCCCCGCCGCCGACGCCGCCCGGCCCGCCCCTGCCAGCCCTGCCGCCGACGCCGCCCGCCCCGACGCCGCCGCGCTCGCCCTACCCGCCCGACGCCGACACGCCGCCCGGCACGACGCCGCCCCGCACCTGCCCGCCCCGACGCCGACACGCCGCCCGGCCCGACCCCGACGCCGCCCCGACGCGCCGGCCCGCCCCTGCCCGCCCCGACGCCTCCTCTGTGAGCACCGCCGCCGCCCGCGTTGCTATTTTTTATATATGTTTTTTTGTTATATAAT
Source organism: Thinopyrum elongatum (assembly GCA_011799875.1). NCBI lineage: Eukaryota > Viridiplantae > Streptophyta > Magnoliopsida > Poales > Poaceae > Thinopyrum > Thinopyrum elongatum. The sequence continues at coordinate 299,098,964 of CM022298.1, forward strand.
ATATGCTTTCTTTTATATGTATGTATGTATTTTTTGTATGTATGGATGTATGTTTTAAATTTTTTATATGTATGGAAAAGAGGAAGAAGGAAGAAGGGAAGAAAAAGAAGGAGAGGAAAAAGGGGAGAAAAAAGAGAAGAAGAGGAGAAAAAAAATAACAAGAGAAAGAAGGAGAAGAAGAGGAAAGGAAGAAGAGGAAAGGAAGAAGAGGAAGAAGGAGAAGAAGAGGAAAGGAAGAAAAGGAGAAAAAATAGATTAATATTATTAATCTATTTTTTCTCCTTTTCTTCTTTCCTCTTCTTCTCCTTTTTCCTCTTCTTCTTTCCTCTCTTCCTTTCCTTCTTTCTTTTTTTCTCTTTCTCTTTTGTTTTCTCTTTTTCTCTTCTTAATTTTATCGGGAATGAGGGTGTCGAGGATCGCCGAGCGAGGGTCGGGAACTAGGGTCAAGGGTCGAGGAACGCCGGGGTCGAGGGTCGAGGGTCGGGAACTAGGGTAGAGGTCGAGGAACGCCGAGGGGTCGAGGGTCGAGGAACGCCAAGGGTCGGGGTCGGGAACTAGGGTAGAGGGCCGTGGATCGCCGAGCGGTCGAGGGTCGTGAACTAGGGTAGAGGGTCGAGGGTCGCCGAGGGGTCGAGGGTCGTCCAAGGGTCGAGGGGTCACCGAGGGGTCGAGGGTCGCCAAAGGTTCGAAGGTCGAGGGACGTTGAGGGGGTCGAGGGTCGGAACTGGGTAGAGGGTCGGGACGCCGAGGGGTCGAGGGTCGAGAAATAGGGTAGAGGGTGAGGGTCGCCGATTGGGGGTCGAGGGGTCACCGAGGGGTCGAGGTTCGCCGAAGGTTCGAGGGTCGAGGGTCGTCAAGGGGTCGAGGGTCGAGGAACACCGAGGGTCGTCGAGGCCTTCTTGAATTCTATAACACTGGAAAAAAAGAAACAAATCAAGTAATAGCTATCTTCTTAATAATGGTATGAATTTCAGCAAAGGCCTTCCAAATAGCGATATTCGGAAGGCTCTTGCTGAACTTTTTACCAAAAAGCAAATTACTCTATCGGGAACTCCATTCCAAAACAACTTTGAAGAGCTTCGTACCATTATGTGCCTGTCATTTCCGGCTAATGATGAAGTCATGGTTTTCTTGAATTCTTTGACACTAGACAACGTGACATATAGAAGGGTAGATGAGATCAGGAAAAATATGAACCATTTTCTGCACATCCAGAATGGCGTCATTTTGTTAAATCCCTTGTCGGTCCGGACGTCGGACATTCATGAGAGGCGGTCCAGCCCAAACCCTAGAAGCATTGTCGAGGCCACCCCAAACCCTAGAAGCGTTGCCTAGGCCACCCGAAACCCTAGAAGCGTTGTCGAGGCCAGCCCAAACCGTAGAAGCGTCAAGCTAGCTAGGTCTACGTTTGCACTAATATATCCATCTGTCATGTTTGTATATTAATTGCCATGTTGTAATATTTGCAGAAACTAGAGAGCACCGAGACATCGAAGCAGAACAGTTGTTGGGGGACATAATCCTCGGCGGTGGTGATGTCTTGTCGTATCTCAACGACACCGATTGTCTGGAAGGAGAGGGTGAAGCATGCTCCGGTGATCGAACAATGGAGGTGGAAGGACATGATTATGATGGCTCCATTGACGGAATGCCGGTGGAAGAAGGAGAACGTGATGACTGCTCCGGTGAGCGAACGGAGGAAGGATCTAGTGCAAAGTCCGGCGAGGTATATATATTAATTAAGCCTGTGCTGACTAGCTAATTCATGCATTAATTGTTTTGGTATGTACACATATTAACTCTCTTCCTTCTTCTTTTCTAGCCCTCCGGATCGAGCCAAACTTCGGTAACAAGATGAGGCCCGAAGAAAAGGTTGCGCCAGGATGAAAGGTTCACGATCATAGCAATCAAGGGCGATGGCCAACCGATTGAACCCAGCCGGACCAAGGAAGCATTTTCTGCTCAGTGTGGGGTTCTTGTTAGGGACATGATCCCAATCAGCATCCACCAATGGAATAAGCCTATGAGCGAAGACCCTCAAGTGTCTTTTGTCAACGATAGACAGAAAGATGATCTTTGGACCGCGCTGAAGGAAAATTTCACCCTACCGCCAGAGGAGCATCCGGATAAGCGAGTTATAGAGCCATTGGTCAAGGCTCATGTTCTTAAGAAGATGGCAGATCTATTCAGGAGGTGGAAGAATGAGTTGAAATCAACGTTTGTCGACAAAGGGAAGACTCCAGAATTCACCGACCGATTTGAGAAGATTAGAGATCACTGGCCCGCATTTGTGGCGCACAAGACATCGGAGAAGAGTAAGAAGATGTCAGCGACAAACAAGAAAAATCACCATCGCACGGGGTCAGGTGGCTACCTCAAAGCCCGGCCGTTGTGGGACAAGGCTGAGAAGGACCTGCTTGATAAAGGGGTCGAATCAGAGACATTGAACTGGTCAGACCGTTCAAGGACTTGGTTCTTCGGGGTTGGGGGAACCTTGGACCCTGAAACAGGGAAGTGCCAATGGACGGAGGAGCAACTTGAAATACCCGTCAAGAAGCTTCAGAAGTATATCGCCGCAGCGCAGCAAGGGACGTTCATTCCCGACAGAGAGAACGACGAGCCCACACAGGCCCTCGGGAATCCTGAGCACCCAGGACGAACACGAGGCATGGCAGGCTCCGTTGCGTGGAAGGTTGGTTTTCCCAGCGCAGGCGGTTACAAAACCCTGGAGAGGAGGAGGAAAGTGGAGCAGACCGAACTGCAAAAGCTGAATGCAAGGGTACGAGCGCTAGAGGAACAAGTTCAGAGCCAGCGACCTGCCGGAGCTACCCCAGAAGCTACCCCGCCATCTCAGCGGAGAAGAAGCGTGGCTTCCACCGAGCTTCTTCAGCAGCCTGACTTCACGGCTCCCAGCTACCCCGTGGATGCTATCACGGAGGCTCAAGATTGCCACCTTATGATGCAATGGCAGCACCTCAAAGTCAAGGCGGCTGTCGGCTCTGTTGCACCTCCTGAACCCGGCACAACTTTTCACTGCCTTCCGATTCCAGAAGGCTATGCTGTTGTGATGGTCGATGAAATAATGGAGGGATTTGAGGAGCTCGAGCTTGACCACCCTACCGGTGAAGGGGAGACTCAGTTGGGTCTTGCTCTGAAGACTACATGTCTATGGCAGAAGGAGCTCATCAACCTTCTGAACTGGACGCCTCCGCCTCCTCCTCCTCCTCCGGCGAGTCAGGGCACTCCGCCTCGTCCTCCGGCGAGTGATCAGGGCACTCCGCCTCCTTCTCCGGCTGCTCCGGCGCGTGGCGGCACTCCTCCTCCTCCTCCGCCTCCTCCTCCGGCAAGTGATTAGGGCACTCCGCCTCCTTCTCCGGCTGCTCCGGCGCGTGGCGGCACTCCGCCTCCTTATCTGCCTGCGCCGGCGCGTCCCAGCAGCCCGCCTCCTCCTCCGCCTCGTCAGCAACAGCGGAAGACAGCCGCCGCCGCTCTGGCTGCTCTGGCGCGTCGTAGCACTCCGCCTCCTTCTCCACCTCGTAAGCAATGAAGGAAGACAGCCGCAGCCGCTCCGGCTGCTCCGGCGTCTAGCAGTACAGCCAGAGGCGGGAGGCAATACAAATTCGGTCCATCTCTCAAGCCTCTAGAGAAGTTACCATACGAGATGACCGAGGAGGAAAACGCGCAGATCCGTCAAGCCCAAGTGAAGGACTTTTTTGCAAAGAAAAATCCACCTCCGGAGGAGAAGATAGAACCGGTGAAATTGAAGCGCACTTTGGATGCCCTAAAGCGACCACCACCTCCACCACCGGATGACAACCATGTCCGCGCTCTTAAAAAGGCAGTGCAAGGAGCGCGCCGGTCGGGAACTACTTCAAGTGACAAAAGGTTACAAGAATGAAGAAGTGGGAAAAAAATTCCCTAGCTCAGCGAACAGGCGAACCAATCGTGCCCCCCGCTCAATGTGTCTAGCGATATCGTCGCAAATCTGCCGGGGATGCTGCCTGGTACCAATCCTGGTGATTACCTGCCCGACGATGCACATTTTGATATAATGGAGGTGGACGAACAAAAATACCGGCATGAGAAGCCTCTCATCAAACCTGGTCATCCTCCTCTAACAATGATATAACACACTGGATTTTGCCCATTTTCTTTTTCTTTTGATTTGGTCCGGATTTGCTTTTCTATGGTGTGATAGTTTTGCAACCCGGAGGGATCACCCTTCATTTTTATTTCCGAGTGGCTTGCCAACCTCAAAACCATTCCAGGACCATGTCATTTCCATCTCGGACCAATCCCAATATTCTTTTTCTTGGGAATATTCCTTTTTCTATTAAAGGAATAACCCTGTTTGTCCTGAGTTGTGAAGCAACCCACATTTCCATCATTTCCAAAATTCCCAAATAATTCTCATAAATTGTTTGGGTCAGATTTTCCACAAATATGTCAAACCCTTCCTTGCCATGTTTAAAAATATTTCCCAAATATTCCTTTTCTGATTCTGCTCCAGTTGTCAGATTGAGAAGCAAGTACCCTTTATATTTGCTTGCATGGTCTCAAACTTTTTGTGCACTCTTTCCTACCCATATCATTGCCACATGCCAAAATTCAACTTTATTTGGATAATAAATCTCTCTTGGCTAATTTCCAAAGTTTCTGGTCAACTGGAATCTTTGTGAAGCAAGTGCTAGCTAGGAGTATCCAAATAAGTTTAAATTTTGCAAGCATCTTCATGTGCTCATATTATCACACTCCTCCAAATTTCAGCCCTATCCAAGCATCTATGTGAGCACAGGACCAAATCTTTGATTCTGCTAATATTTTCAGGTTGTGAAGCAAGTATATTTTATATTGCTTCATTTTGGCTGAAAATATACCAGAGCATTCTCCTACCTATATAACACCTCTCCACAAAATTTGGGCTCATTTTATCTTTCCAATAATTCCCTAGAATTTTCCCAAGTTTCTGGACAGTAAGGATGTTTGTGAAACAAGTACCATTTTGGATTGTCCAATTGGTATGAAATTTTTACAGCATCATCACCTATCCAAATCACCTTGCTCTACCCAATTTGAGCTCAAGTTGATACTCCATGTGAGTGCACCTTCCTGATCAAGTTTCTGGACCCAAATGGCAGTTGCAAAGCAAGTAGGTTATTTTGTGGTCCAAATTCCCTCAAAACCTCCAGGATCAATGTCTTTCCTAAGGTAATCACCCCAGATAACACCTTTGACCCGAATCAATTCCCTGTTGATCACCAGTGTGCAGCCAAGTTTGCTGCAGCAAACTTTACTCGAAGCCTCACATCTCTCCTTGGCTCTCTCTCTTGATCCATCAACTCCCACAGCCCAGGGCAGACTCTCTTGTCCTCTTCATGCCAGTCCCCGTGGTGACTGCCCCCTTGGCATGTCATTTAATGTGCTCTGGCAGCGTTGGCGCGCTCTGCGCGTCGGGACTCGTCGGGCAGCTCCGCCCCGGCGGTGTTCGCACGTCTCAGCGTGCCAAACTAACTCCCCATGCTTCACCCGTCACCCTCGACCCTCTGCCCCCTCCGAATTCCTCCTTGCTGCACCGCAACGATGCTCTTTGCTCCGCTACTGTACTGCACATGGGCCACTGTATACGGCCACCCCCGAGCCCTCCCGATTTCGCAAGCGCCCTCTCCGCTCCTCCGCGAAGCTCCTCGACGCCGCTAGCCGCCAGCCATGCCACCCTGCAGCTCCAGTGCGATGATAAGAACGCCACGGCGGCGTGCTCATCCCCTCCGTTGCCGCGCCTATATAAGGCCCCCGAGCGCCTCTCAACCTCACCAACCTCTCCCACTCGCTCTCCCAGTCCTCCCCATCCTCTCCCCGAAGCTCCAGCTCTTCTCCTCGCACTTCACCGCCGCCATGACCACCGCCCCTCCTCTGCTAAATTCGCAGAGTGCCGGCCCCCTCCCTTCTTCCCTCTACCACCATTGGCCTCCCTGAGCTCCGGCAGATCCTCCCAGTTCCTTCCCTCGACCGCCGGTGGCCCGCAGCCTCGAGCCCAAGCTCACCAGAGCCGCCGTCCGCCGCGGCCGTGAGCACGCGCGCTCCCGTCCTCCTGGAAGACCGTGTTCTGCCGAGATGGATGCGGCTCGTCTTCGCGGTCATGCCGGTACCCGAAACGCCGGCAACGGTGGCTGGAGCCGCCTGGGACGGTAGCCGGAGCGCGCCGCCTCCCTCTGTTCTGCGCGGGCGAGCGGGGGGAAGAAGGAGCCGGGTCAGGCGGGCCCCTCCCAGCGCGACCCCACCTAGCAGAGACCCAGGCGCCCGGCCGCGCACCTGTCCAGCTGGATAAGTGGAGGCGTAATCCACTGGATTACGTCTTCGCTTATCGAAAGCGTATTTTCGTGTTCCTTTGGATGAAAATGCGTTTTCACTTCCAGAAAACGTATTCCCTTCTAATGCGCTTTCAGTTTTTCTGTTTTGGCCCAGTCTGTAAATATTTCTATTATAGATGGGTCCCTGGCAGAAAAACTATCACAACTTTTAACCGAGACTCCGATCGTGGTGAATCCAATGCCCACGTCTTCGTCTCGTCGAGCCCGTCGTGTTGGTATCATTTTCACTATGTGGTCCCACTATGAAAATGACCATTTTGCCCTTGCCCATATACAGCCCCTCCGAGAGAGAACTGTTTCCGACAACTCCTTCCGCAACCCCTCCGCACTCCTTCCCGATGGTTTCTTCATCCCCAGGCAAGCCACAACTCTCATCTGCATCATCGCATTGCAATGTCATAGTTTAACTATTTACTTTATTAGCAAGTATGTGTATCTGTGAAATGATTTGGATTATGCAATGTTTGAGTTAATTCTCGGATAGGTGACTACCAGGTGGAGTATCGGATTACTAGTGACTAGTAGTTTACACTCGTTGATGCTATGATGTTGAGATCACTGTCTATGATTATTCTGGAGTTCATCCGGTAGTTCGTGAAGATGAGTAATAGCAGTGGCTTAAGCATCCCGGTTATTGGAAGGTCAGCTATGACAGAAATATTATTTGGAGATGAGATATTTAGTCGATTGACCTTGAGTCACCTGTCCGGTCTTATCCGTGCAACCACATTTGTCGGTATGGGATGGCCTTGACTTGGTCTGATCGCGTGCTCTTTCATCGGTACCGCCCGACAGGGAAGGTTATGCGTGCGCGCTACCCTGGCCCGGTAGGCGGCGATAACCTTGTGAGCCCAGTTGAGTTTTGTGCCGGCATCACTGTTTGGGACAGTTTAGTTAGGCCATGATGGTGGCAGGTGTTACGAGGTGACAAGGGGCCACCCAGGGCAGGACTCCAGGGGAGTATGAATGCCGGTGGTACGATGGGAGAGTTACGGGTCAGGCAGGTTTCGTTGGAGCAACACTGGTCCACCCGAATGGGATCACGAGGTCAGTGCTCCATAGTGTGGGTAAAGTGCGCAACCTCTGCAGAGTGTAAAATCTATTCGAATAGCCGTGTCCACGGTATTGGACAGTCCGTCCAGACCTCACTAGGTGGTCAACCATGTTAGTGATGATAATAATGGAAGAACTCGTCTTATGATCAGAAGTACTCGATGGATCGTGAGTATTCTGAGGGTTGTGAGACAGCCCGAAAGAGAGTAAGTTTGTCAGACTTGTGGTACAGCTGGTATCAGGTGGAATCAGGTATATGGTATGTTAGCCATGAGATGGCTATGAGGTGAGTGGTCAGATGACCACATGATTGGGCTTGGAGCAGGTTTGGATTGGATCCTGAGATTATTTGGAGAATAGATTTAACTACTTAATATGCTCTGCCTTAGTGCATATATTTTTGCTATGATGTTGTCTTGCTTTAATGCTGATGTTTGCTATGAGCTTGCGAGTACATTCAAAGTACTCACCTGGCGTGTCATGCCAGTTTGCAGGTCATGCCGTGATTGCTTGCTTTGTCGAGGATCCTGAGTTTGCGACTTAGGATACGCGGTCTAGCCAGAGTCCCTGCGGAGTGGAGTCCATCACCATCGTCGTTGTTCCGCTGCTGAGAGAGTTTCTCCGCTGTTAGCATAGAGCTACCCCGGGCAGGCGTAGTGTCGCCGTGCCGATGTAATCCTTGTACCCTTTTGTAACCATATCCACTGTAATAAAGAGCTGATTTGTTCTATGCCAAGAGTGCCATATTCCAGAGGACTTGTCCCTGGGCCGGAATACAGGGCGTTCGGTTTACTCTGAGCTGGGGTGCCACAAACGATGATGCGAAGATTCCATGAGTGGTACATGGACACCTGCAGCGAGTCTAGGAAGGATACTTTGACGCTGAGAGATAAAGAGGAGCACGACCTCGTTGGAATTGATCTGTTGTCTGTTCCATTTGAGGAGTTCTTCCAGTTTTTCAATCTAAAGGCCCTCGATAAAATAATCGTCACTTGCTACTGTCTGTAAGTACTACTTCTATAATTAAGTCTCTATATATAGCTCAGCTCTTTCATTGCATGTATATATATAATTATCCTCACTATATTATGCAGATTGAAGATCGTCGAATGCAGAAATGCACAAATCTATGATATTGGGTTCATTAACACAAATCTCATAGATGAATGGACGGTTAAATATAATGCCAAAGAAACCGAGGCCAACTTGCTACAATCGTTGCTTCGAAATCAAAACAAACATAAAATACTCTTTCCTTACAACTTCAAGTGAGTGTTACTGTCTTGTGCATATTCGGTTTCCCTTATTACTCGAGGTTATAGTAATGTAATTGATGAGTTATACATGCGTGCGCAGCTTCCACTTTCTTCTCCTAGAGATTAAGCTTGAGCAGGGACTAGTAACCGTCTTAGACTCGAGACGAAAAGATCCCAAGGAGTATGCGTCCATGACTAAAATGCTCGAGAAGTAAGTTCAATCGATCGTTATCGCACCATATCGGCAACTTTGTTCATTTCCTGATACCAAGTAAGTGTTTTCTTTGTCTGGCAGTGTTTGGAAAGAGTTCACCGCTAAAGCTCCGGGACTGTCGGGGAAGCTCCGATTTACACACCCGAAAGTAAGTACTACTAGCTAGTTCCGCGCATCTCCCATTGATTCTATCTAGTTTCATCAATACCATTTATATATAATGCTTGATTATCAGTTTCATTGACCTCTATTTCTCATAAAGTGGTTGTGGCAGGAAGGCGGGAATAATTTTTGTGGATACTACGTTTGCGAGTACATCTACAACGCGACGACCTCTAAGCGGGGCTACTCTGAAAAACAATATGAAGTGCGTAAGCAATAATATTCACAATTTTATTTTATTACCATCATTTGTGTTGAGTTTCATTCATATATATGTATTGACCCCCTTCTTCAAATTAGATGTGGCTGCTGCGGGATGAACTCCTACCACAAGATCGCATAAAAGCAATTCAAGAGGAATTGGTGGGATTCTTTCTTGACCACGTCATCAATCCAGTCGGAGAATACCATGTGGAAACTGACTTTAGATGTTAGGGATTGTAAGAGATCTTATATTATATATATGTAGCTAGTAGCGTCGGATAGATATACGAAAACTTGTTGTTCGACCAATCTCTCGGAGAAGGAGGAGGTCGATCACTTCTCTCTGTATATGTTCGTGACGATCTTGTGTACTTAATGGTTTCCTTCATTTGCTTACTAGCTAGCGTGTTGAGTCCAATCTATACGTATAGTACGTAGCGTCGACCAAGCACGGAGATAAGAGACAACACTTCTCTCTATTAGCTAGCTAACACAATATATGAAACCCCTAAATTAACCCCCCAAAACTCCCAAAACCCCCCCCCTCCCCCCCCCCCCATTCAAAAAAAAACCCCAGCCCCTGAACTGCTGACGCGTTGATGCTTTTTGGTCACGGCTGGTGCTACCAACCGGGACAAAAGGCCTCCTGCCTGGGCAAGTGGCAGCGGCCACGTGGAGCCCCATCTGTCCCGGTTCGTAGGCGAACCGGGACTAAAGGTATTGGGCTTTAGTCCCGGTTCCAGAACCGGGACAAATGGGCCTCTGGAACCGGGACAAATGGGCCTTTTTCTACTAGTGATGGTGGATTAAAGTTATATGCATATGCTGACTGAAACTAAAGCATGGCATGGTAATTATTAATACGGTGTAGATGAATAAATAAATTATATTAGAAATAAACGAAGAGAATAAAATGGAACATCGGGCTTTGGACTGCCCGAGGAATTCCAAGAAAAATGCCGAACGGGTGTCCAGAACCGACGCCTCGAGAGGTCTTGAAAAGAAATGCCAAACGGGTGTCTGGAAGCGACGCCTCGAGATGTCTTGAAAAGAAATGCCAAACGGGTGTCTAAAAGCAACGCCTCGAGAGGTCTTGAAAATAAAATTGAGTATCAGGGTAGTCTAGCCATCCCAAGTGATACTCAGAAAAGAAAATAAAACTAAGTGCATGGGTAGTCTGGCCATCCCAATTGACACTCAGTAAATTCAAATAAGAGAAACCGGTTAGTCCATAATAACAATAATATTTATAGCAACCATATTCATGATAACAAGGATATCCTTGATAGCATTAGTGGTGACAATAATCATCCTGCAAAAATGAATCATGCTCAGTTTAACTATTTCGTCCGAAGACCGACACTAAGACCGACACTTGACCAACCCAGAATGTAGTCCTTAACCGCGAACACGGCTATTCGAATAGGTTTTAAAACTCAATAGAGGGTGCACTCTTTACCAACAAGTAAAAGATTTCTTTAGCCAACATCGAGACGCTGACTAATTCTGATTACGGTCTTTTGGTTGAAAACAAACTTGGCCAGCACACACCAGAATAACTTTCCGGATGCCAAGAATCACCCAAGGCATCATTCAAGAACAACTCTAAGACGGGGAGACCATCATCTCGAATAGCATGGGATCACTATTTCATAACGTGCGGATTCCAAGGGGTGCCCCCCTCTCGGCCCAGCCGGATACACCCATGCCCCCTGACCAGGTGACATGCCTACCAGAGGCGTCTATTATCTTTCACCATGGCCTCTCTGTATAGTGTGTGCACGAAAAGGGTTAACAACTTACTGAACCATACCTTGCTTGTGGCAGGGACAAGTGGCAGCATGAAACAAGTATGGGGGTTATCGGAACAAGACCCGATCTACGGTCAACACAAGAGGTTCAAGTTTTCCTGCAGTGGTTAGCACAATATATTCCCTTGGTAGTATCCAAAAGGGTCACCATCTGGCATGTTCCAACATGCCCCCACTGATCATTCTCGTCACAACGAGATTTCAGTCTCACGGTCACATCTCTCATGACTGATTCTTTCCTGCAGATTAGTCTTGACCAGCATAGGCATACGTGACATGTGACAGTAACAATCCTTACTCATACTTCTTGAAGTTGCACTATTATCAAGGAATCATGCATGCATAACTAGCTATATGCAAATTTTATTCGAATTCAACATACTCATGTTACAACTATTCTTGCAACTATTAACCATGCATTCACCATATCCAGATGTAACAGCCCAAGACCAATGCTCCAGATGCCTTCCATGTATTTCGTTGTCGTCATCTATTTTTATTGTTTGTTGCATTCATCATCGCATCATCCGCATTGCATCGGCACTCCGTTGCCGTCAATTGTTTTCAAAACTTGCATCCATTAGTAGTCGCTGCTTCTCTTCTTTGTCTTTGTCGAGCATTCCGAGTCCAAACACACTTCCACACTACCGCCTAACCCCTCTTTACGTAGTGCATAGACACCTCGCACGCGTCCGAAAACTGCCCCGGACCCGAACCGGGCAGTCGTGACCGGTGGATCCGGATCATTCCCAAACATCGCCAAACATCCTCGGTTTCTTATTAGAACTACCCTAACCTATTTATATAGACCATCCGATCTAAATTGAAGGGTCCTGATGCGTCTCCAACGCATCTATAATTGTTGATAGTTCCATGCTATTATGTTATATGTTTTGGATGTTTTATATGCATTAATATGCTATTTTATATTATTTTTGGGAGTAACCTATTAACCTAGAGCCCAGTGCCAGTTTTTGTTTTTCCTTGTTTTTTTTACTTTTACATAAAAGGAATATCAATCAGAGTCCAAACGGAATAAAACTTTACGATGATTTTTCTTGGACCAGAAGGCACCTACGTAACTTGGAGAGAGGGCCAGAAGAGTCCCGAGGAGGCCACAAGCCTCTAGGGCGCGCCCTAGGGGGGTGCGCCCTGAGGGCTTGTGGGCCCCTCGAGAGTCCTCCAACCCTAATTCCAGCTCTATATATTCTCAAATATTCCCCAAACATCAGAAGCGTCCACCAAAATACTTTCCCGCCACCGCAAGCCTCTGTTCCCGTGAGATCCCATCTTGGGGCCTTTTCCGGCACCCTGCCGGAGGGTGTTTCGATCACGGAGGGCCTCTACATCAACCTTGCTGCCCTTCCAATGAAGCGTGAGTAGTTTACCATAGACCTATGGGTCCATAGCTAGTAGCTAGATGGCTTCTTCTCTCTCTTTGATCTTCAATACCATGTTCTCCTCGATGTTCTTGGAGTTCTATCCGATGTACTCTTATTTTGCGGTGTGTTTGTTGAGATCCGATGAATTGTGGATTTATGATCAGATTATTTATGAATATTATTTGAGTCTTCTCTGAACTCTTTTATGCATGATTAAGATATCTTTGTATTTTTCTTCGAACTATCGGTTTGGTTTGGCCAACTAGATTGGTTTTTCTTGCAGTGGGAGAGGTGCTTAGTTTTGGGTTCAATCTTGCGGTGTCCTCACCCAGTGACAGAAGGGGTAGCGATGCACATATTGTATTGTTGCCATCAAGGATAAAAAGATGGGGTTTATGTCATATTGCTTGAGTTTATCCCTCTACATCATGTCATCTTACATAAAGCGTTGCTTTGTTCTTATGAACTTAATACTCTAGATGCAGGCAGGAGTCGGTCGATCTGTGGAGTAATAGTAGTAGATGCAAAATCTTTTAGGTCTACTTGTCATGGACGTGATGCCTATATTCATGATCATTGCCTTAGATATCATCATAAATATGCGCTTTTCTATCAATTGCCCAACAGTAATTTGTTTACCCACCATATGTTTTCTTTCATGAGAGAAGCCTCTAGTGAAACCTATGGCCCCCGGGTCTATTTTGCATCATATATTTTCATATCTATAAACCAAAAAATCCAAAAACACCTTGCTGTAATTTATTTATATTTACTTTAGTTTGCTCTTTTATTTATCTTTTATACCCATCTCTATTAGATCTCACTCTTGTTCGTGACCGTGAAGGGATTGACAACCCCTTTTTCGCATTGTGTGCAAGTGTTTATTAGTTTGTGCTGGTGCATAGATTGGAGACTTGCTTGTGCCTCCTACTGGATTGATACCTTGGTTCTTAACTAAGGTAAATACTTATCTCTACTTTGATGCATCACCCTTTCCTATTCAAGGAAAAAATCAACGCCAGCTCAAGAAGTAGCAGGAAGAATTTATGTCGCCGTTGCCGGGAGGTTCTACATCAAGCCTACCAAGTACCCATCATAAACTCTCATCTCTTTCACTTACATTATTTTCCATTTGCCTCTCGTTTTCCTCTCCCCCACTTCTAAAACATTTTCAGAAAAAACACAAAAATATTTGCCTTTTTATTCGCCCTTCTTTCATTCGTATTTTCGTTTGCTTTTTTTTGCTCGTTTGCTAGATTGGTTTCTTGCCATAATGTATGAATATGGGGAGGTTATCATTGAAAAATATAGTAATGATATTGAGGGAAACTTTGATGAATTTGCTAATAATGATCCTCGTGAAGAACCTACTATCATGCGTACTAAAAAACTCCGCGTGGGTAGCGGTAATATTATTGGAAAAGGTGTTATTCAAGATTTCTTTACTTGTGCCGGTACGATACCCATGCTAGGAGGGTCAATCCTTAATAAAACTAATAGCCTTGTGGATGCAATATATTTGGTTGTAATTGAACTTGAAATACAATTTGTTCACATGCATCCGTGTATACAAAGGGTTTTCCTAGAATTCTCTAATTTGCATCACCCTTCCGTTAAACGTATTGCCACCATATTCCTAGCTAATGAGTTTAGGTTTATTTTAAAAGAAGCGGGTGAAATATTTGTTCATTATAATATCAATAGTGGTTGTCCTCCCATAGAGGAGATCCTTTTTAATCAAGAAGAAATAATGAGATTGCAATCTTCGGATTATGCTGCTTATAATGAAAATTTAAGAAAGAAAGTTCCTATCGATGTTTTGGTTGATAAGATTTCTGAACACAATGAAAATTTTGCTATACAAAATAATGGATTTGGGTTTGTGCTAAGAGATAAACTTAGAGAAATCACTCAAAGGAAGGTTTATAATGAAGAAATAATTATCAAGTATAAGGGGCCGAAGGAGGATCCTATTCCTCCCAAACTTGATGTTATAGATCCTTGACCTATTAAATATAGCCCCTTTGATTATTTTTGCTTGATACAAAGAAAGCTTGCTGCTGAGAGGAGGGAGTATAATATGAGCATGGATGATCTCCCTCACTTCTACTTCAATGATTAAGATCTATGTTTTATGCCTAGCTAGGGGCGTTAAACAATAGCGCTTGTTGGGAGGCAACCCAATTTTAAATTTTATGTTTTTAGTTTTTTGTTCTGTTTTTCAATAAATACACATTATTACCTCTGTAGTCGTTGTTTTTGGTGTTTTAATTAGTTTTTGAGCCAAGTAAGACCTTTGGGATGGTCTGCGGTGGTAGTTGATTTGATCTTGCTGAAAAACAGAAACCTTTGCGCTCATTGCCAGAAATTTAGAAAATCACAGAAACGTGATTTTGATTTGAATATTTTACACAAGATTGATATACAAATTTCCTAAATATTCCTAATTTTTTAGAAATTTTGGAGTTACAGAAGTATATGAAATTTCCAGATTACTACAGACTGTTCTGTTTTTGACAGATTCTGTTTTCTATGTGTTGTTTGCTTATTTTGATGAATCTATGGGTAGTATCGGGGGGTATGAACCATGGAGAAGTTGTAATACAGTAGACAACACCAATATAAATTTAGAATGAGTTCACAACAGTACCTAAAGTGGTGATTTATTTTATTATACTAATGGATCTTATGAGTTTTCTGTTGAGTTTTGTGTTGTGAAGTTTTCAAGTTTTGGGTAAAGATTTGATGGACTATGGAATAAGGAGTGGCAATATCCTAAGCTTGGGGATTCCCAAGGCACCCCAAGGTAATATTCAAGGACAACCAAGCATCTATGCTTGGGGATGCCCTGGATGGCATCCCTTCTTTCGTCTTCAATCCATTGGTAAATTTACTTGAGGCTATATTTTTATTCACCACATGATATGTGTTTTGCTTGGAGCGTCTTGTATGATATGAGTCTTTGCTTTTTAGTTTGCCACAATCATCCTTGATATACACAGCTTTTGAGAGGGACATGCTTTAATCGTGAATTTATTAGAATACTCTATGTGCTTCACTTATATCTTTTGAGCTAGGCAGTTTGCTCTAGTGCTTCACTTATTTCTTTTTTTAGCACGGCGGTGGCTTTATTTTATAGAAATTGTTGAACTCTCATGCTTCACTTATATTATTTTGAGAGTCTTTAAAAAGCATGATAATTTTCTTAGGTTATGAATTTATTCCTAATATGATGGGCATCCAAGAGGGATATATAAAAACTTTCATATAAAGAGCATTGAATGAATGAGAAGTTTGATTCCTTGCATTTGTTTTGAGATATAAAGATGGTGATATTAGAGTCATGCTAGTTAGTAATTGTGGATTGGTAGAAATACTTTTTTTAAAGTTTGTGATTCCCGTAGCATGCATGTATGGTGAATCGTTATGTGATGAAGTCGGAGCATGATTTATTTTTTGATTGTCTTCCTTATGAGTGGCGGTCGGGGACGAGCGATGGTCTTTTCCTACCAATCTATCCCCTAGGAGCATGCGTGTAGTACTTTGTTTTGATGGCTAATAAATTTTTGCAATAAGTATGTGAGTTCTTTATGACTAATGTTAAGTCCATGGATTATACGCACTCTCACCCTTCCACCATTGCTAGCCTCTCTAGTACCGCGCAACTTTCGCCGGTGCATTAAACCCACCATATACTCTCGCTCAAAATAGCCACCATACCTACCTATTATGGCATTTCCATAGCCATTCCGAGATATACTGCCATGCAACTTCCACCATTCCGTTTTATTATGACACGCACCATCATTGTCATATTTCTTTGCATGATCATGTAGTTGGCATAGTATTTGTGGCTTGGCCACCGTTCAAATTTTTATACATGTCACTCTTGATCATTGCACATCCCGGTACACCGCTGGAGGTATTCATATAGAGTCATATTTTGTTCTAGTATCGAGTTGTAATTCTTGAGTTATAAGTAAATAAAAGTGTGATGATCATCATTATTAGAGCATTGCCCTAGGTCTTCGTGAGCAAGCAAGTTGGATGCACACCCACTTAGTTTCTTTTTGAGCTTTCATACACTTTTAGCTCTAGTGCATCCGTTACATGGCAATCCCTACTCAGTTGCATTGATATCAATTGATGGGCATCTCCATAGCCCATTAACTTGCCTAGTTGAGGTGAGACTTTCTCCTTTGTGTCTACTCCACAACCACCATATTCTATTCCACCTGTAGTGCTATATCCATGGCTCATGCTCATGTATTGCATGAAAGTTGAAAAAGTTTGAGAACACTAAAAGTATGAAACAATTGCTTGGCTTCTCATCAGGGTTGTGCTTGATGAAATACTTTGTGTGATGAAGATGGAGCATAGCCAGACTATATTATTTTGTAGGGATAACTTTCTTTTGCCATGTTATTTTGAGAAGACATGATTGCTTTATTAGTATGCTTGAAATATTATTGTTTTTATGTCAATATTAAACTTTTGTTTTGAATTTTATGGATCTGAACATTCTTGCCACAATAAACAAGATTGCACTGATAAATATGTTAGGTAGCATTCCACATCAAAAATTTTGTTTTTATCATTTACCTACTTGAGGACGAGCAGGAATTAAGATTGGGGATGCTTGATACGTCTCCAATGTATCCATAATTTTTTATAGTTCCATGCTATTATACTATCTATTTTGGATGTTTTATATGCATTAATATTCTATTTATATTATGTTTGGGACTAACCTATTAACCTACAGCCCAGTGCCAGTTTCTGTTTTTTCCTTGTTTTTGACTTATACAGAAAAGGAATATCAAACGGAGTCCAAACAGAATAAAACTTCAGAATGATCTATCTTTGACCAAAAGACACCTATGTAACTTGGAGAGAGGACCAGAAGAGTCCCGAGGAGGCGCGCCCCAAGGGGGCACGCCCTGAGGGCTTGTGGGCCCCTCGGGAGTCCTCCAACCCTAATTCCACCTCTATATATTCTCAAATATTCCCCAAACATTAGAAGCGTCCACCAAAATACTTTTCCACCGCCGCACGCCTCTGTTCCCGTGAGATCCCTTCTTGGGGCCTTTTCTGGCACCCTGCCAAAGGGGGATTCGATCACGGAGGGCTTCTACATCAACCTTGCAGCCTTTCTGATGAAGCTTGAGTAGTTTAACACCGACCTACGGGTCAATAGCTAGTAGCTAGATGGCTTCTTCTCTCTCTTTGATCCTCAATACCATGTTCTCCTAGATGTTCTTGGAGTTCTATCCGATGTAATCTTAGTTTGTGGTCTGTTTGTTGATATCCGATGAATTGTGGATTTATAACCAGATTATTTATGAATATTATTTGAGTCTTCTCTGAACTCTTTTATGCATGATTAAGATATCTTTGTATTTCTCTTCGAACTATCGGTTTGGTTCGGCCAACTAGATTGGTTTTTCTTGCAATGGGAGAGGTGCTTAGTTTTGGGTTTAATCTTGCGTTGTCCTCACCCAGTGACAGAAGGGGTAGCGAGCCACGTATTGTATTGTTGCCATCAAGGATAAAAAGATGGGGTTTATGTCATATTGCTTGAGTTTATCCCTCTACATCATGTCATCTTACTTAAAACGTTGATCTGTTCTTATGAACTTAATACTCTAGATGCAGGAAGGAGTCGGTCGATGTGTGGAGTAATAGTAGTAGATGCAGAATCATTTCGGTCTACTTGTCATGGACATGATGCCTATATTCATGATCATTACCTTAGATATCGTCATAACTATGCACTTTTCTATCAATTGCTCAACAGTAATTTGTTTACCTACCGTATGTTTTCTTTCAAGAGAGAAGCCTCTAGTGAAACCTATGGCCCCACGGGTCTATTTTCCATCATATATTTTCAGATCTATAAACCAAAAAACCCAAAAATACCTTGCTGCAATTTATTTATATTTACTTTAGTTTGCTCTTTTATTTATCTTTTATACCCATCTCTATTAGATCTCACTGTTGTTCGTGACTGTGAAGGGATTGACAACCCCTTTTTCGCGTTGACTGCAAGTGTTTGTTAGTTTGTGCAGATGCATAGATTGGAGACTTGCTTGTGCCTCCTACTGGATTGATACCTTGGTTCTTAACTACGGGAAATACTTATCTCTACTTTGCTGCATCACCCTTTCCTCTTCAAGTGAAAAATCAACGCAAGCTCAAGAAGTAGCAGGTCCAGATAGTCCTGAATCCCTGCCCTATTCGCTATTTAAATAGAGCAACCCTAGCCCCTAGCCTGTCCCATCCATCCATTCTCTCAGCCGCTGCCACTCTCTCTCGCATCTTCATCGGGATCCTCCCAGATCCATCCCCACCACCACCAGCCCCCGACCACCTCCCGGGTTTTCAGCGCAGCCCGCGCCCCCGATCCAAAATCCCTTCGGCCTACTCTGCATCGATCCCTGAGCTCCATAGCCACCTCCACACGCCCCTCGTCCTCGAGCACCCGAGGCCCTGCCTCCTCCTCATCACCTCGCACCTCACCCCGGTGTTCCTGACCGCCTTGTCAGCCTCGACGTTGGAGACGGTCACCTCCTTCCCTGTGCTCGCCCTTCTGCCTGCTACCGCTGGAGCTCGTGGACATCTCCAGCCAAGCTCTCCTCATCGCCAGAGCAGCTCGATCCCGAGCTCCTCCGACCTGCAACCTAGGGCCTCCCCGACATTGCCGCCAATGACCACCTCCAGTAGGCCCGTGCCGCGCCCCGTCTCCCTCGCTCTCTCTTCACTTATTTTTCTTCTTCCTGTGATTTATCTCTCTGCTCTCTCTTCGCTGGACAGGAACCCCATCCATGGTCGTGTCCTCGACATGCGCGCCGTCGCCCATTCGTCTCTACTGGATCTGCGAAACCGCCCGTACGGGACCTCATCTGCCTCCCCTGCATCACGCCCCATCGCCGGGAGCTCGCGCCAAGTCCGCCTTCGTCCTCTGCTTCCCCTGCAACGAGCAGTAGGCACTGCCGGCCCTTCAACGCCTCCTGTCTTCCACGCCCTGGATCCAAACGCCCCCATCACTTCCTCCTTGCCGCCACTCACGTTGCCACCTTCCGGAGTCCCGCTGCCTCTGCGTGTCTCCTCTATGTCGAGGAGACGATGCTCTCGACCGCACAAGCCTCCTGCAGCCCTGACTTGCGCATTGACTGCGCCTGGGCCGGCCCCGCCTCAGCCCAACTGCCTCTGCCCTTCTTCACAGCCACTGCTAGGCCTGAGGTGATGAGCCTCAACCTCTATTGTACAGCTTGTTAGGTCTCAGTTTCAGCCCGCTTATGTTTATTTCAACGTCCGCGAATTCGTTCAACATTCTAGAGAATTACAGATTTGCAGAAAAACCCTTCATGTTCATGCATATCATATCTCACATACCGTGCATTCGAATTAAATGAACTATGTATGTAAAATGCTCAGATTTTCCTATACTTTCATAATCTTCAACTTTCATTCATGTTAAAAATGTTTACATTTCTGTTTGCGTTAATTTGCATAAATAACATGCTAAAATGGTTTATTTCATAACTAAATAACCGTAGCTATATTTTGAATGAACTTTATGTGTAAATGGTCTAGAAAAATGCATGGATTAACATGGTGCACTTATTTTGCATCTTTAACAACTCTAAAATATGGTTTTAGCCAAAACAGTAGCAAATTTGAAAAATTGCACATGGGGATTTTTCAGAATTGTTGTTTGTTGTTTCCGGCCTCATTTAAATTGACTAGATAGGTAGATTAATTATGCTTCACCACTTGCCATGTTAACCAACATTTAATGTTTATGTGTACATGGACAGGAGTGAAATGAATAATTCAAATGTTGGGTTTCATCGATATGCAACTCGTTGCATATTGAGCTCCACTTAATTTGTAGTATTGTTTGTTGCACTTTGCCATGCCATGATTCATTAAACCAGATATGTATCATACTTGGTTGTGCTTCATGCCATGTTTATGTGTTGGTTGTTTACCGTGTTGTTTGCTTCTTTCTGGTTGTGCTTCTTCTCAATAGTTTTGGTTACTTCAAGATTGTGAGGATCCATTTGACTATGTGGGCTCGTCTACTTCATGGATTCGGTCTTCTTCCTACGAGATTTCAGGCAAGATGACCATTACCTTGGATATCACTACTATCTTTGCTTGCTAGTTGTCTCGATGCTATCGCTATGTCGCGCTACCTACCACTTGTTTATCAAGCCTCCCAAATTGCCATGATAAGCCTCTAACCTTTCCATCATCCTAGCAAACCATTGTTTGGCTATGTTACCTTGCCCAGCCCCTCTTATAGCGTTGTTAGTTGCAGGTGCATTGCAGCTTGTTCCATGTTGGGACATGGATATCATGGGATATCACAATATCTCTTATTTAATTAATGCATCTATATACTTGGTTGTATGTGGAAGGCTCGGCCTTTTCCCTGGTGTTTTTTCCACTCATGCCGCCCTAGTTTCCATCATACCGGTGTTATGTTCCTTGATTTGCATTCCTTACACGGTCGGGGTTTATGGGCCCCCCTTGTAGTTTGCTTTGAATAAAAATCTTCCAGCAAGGCCCAACCTTGGTTTTACCATTTTCCTAATAACAACTAAAATTTGCATAGGGACCGGCTAGCACTCGAGGATAATTAATCAACAACCCGGGCCAGTGCTCCTCATGAGTGTTGGTCCAAACCGGGCAGCTTGCAGGGCCACCACGGGGAAAATCGAGGATTGGTTTTACTCGTAGCTTGTCCCATCCGATCGTGGCCTGAGATGAGATACGAGCAGCTCCTATCGGGGTGTCGGCACGTCGGGAGGTCATGCTGGTTTTGTTTTACCATTGTCGAAATGTCTTGTGCACTGGGATTCCGAGCTTGATCGGGTTGTCTCGAGATTGATGTTTTTCCTCAGCGGATCATGAGAGTTTATGATGAACTAAGTTGGGACACCCCTGCAGGGTTTAATGTTTTTGAGAGCCATGCCCGCGGTTATGGGCGACTTGAAAATTTATAATATCTGATTGTAGAGAACTTGACACTAAATCCGAAATAAAATACACCAACAGCGTGAGTAACCGTGACCGTCTCTTTTCGAGGGAGTTCGGGAAGAGAACACGTTGGGGTTATGTTTGACTCGTAAGTACTTCAGGGTCACTTCTTGATCATTACTAGTATGCAACCGTTATGCGTAGTTTACTCTTCTTACTCTTGTACTCGTAAGTTAGCCACCATACAATGGTTAGTGCTTGCGGCAACCTCACCACATATCCATTACATACCCATTAAGCTTTGCTAGTCTTGATACCCATGGTAATGGGATTGTTGAGTCCTCGTGGCTAACAGTTTACTACAACAATAGGTGCAGGTACAGGTAATGCGATGATCTAACATGAGAGCGATGCTTGCTTCTTCTTCTTCGAGCAAGGGATATGTTCCGGGTCAGGAGCCTGGGATTAGTAGGGTGTATGTCATTCTTATTTTCCGTTTGATTTCATCCGTAGTCAGATCCTGCTCTTCAGTATGATAACTGCTATGTATTCATGTATTCATGTTGTAGCTTGTGGAGAGTATAAGCATTTATCTGGTATTCTCATCTATTCAGTACATGGTATGTTGTAATGATCTCCACCTTGCTATGTGCTCGAAATGCGGTTGTGCCCCAATCATGAATTCATCACGTGATTGGGATAGAATCGCCTCTTGGGCGCTACACCAGTGTTCAAGATGGTTGCCTCGAGCATGCAGAAAGGTTGGGTGCACTCCAAAACTTTGAAAAATTTATCTTCCCTCCATTTTGCTAATTTCAAAAATATTGCAATTACCACATAGAGATAACACAGTGCCAAAAAGTTGCTTGATTTTTTTTGAAATAAATACTAAAATAAACTAGAAGCATTCAAAGTTGTGGTCAAATATGTTTTTAATTAAAAAAAATAAAAAAGGAAAATGTTTCGGCTAGAAATACGCTTCCCTACCAGGAAAGCGTACTCCTGCCAAAAGTCGCCAGCGGTATAATAGAAAAGAATAAAAAGCTGACGGGTGGGTCCCACCCGTCAGGTTTGAATTACACGCGCCAGAACAGAGGGAAGAGGGTGGTCACCGTCGGCGATCGACGGTGATATAGGGGATGTCGATGTTGCAGGCGTGCTCAGGGTATTCTTCCGCGTCGGTGGGTGGTGGATTTGCTCTCCGGCGAGCACTGTAGTGATGTCGATGTCGACTCTGGCGCATGGCGGCTTCGGTGATGTTGGATCTTGTTGGAGGGACCTGCAAACACCGAATTGACGTGCGGGTCAGACGAGAGGATGGACTAGGAGGCCACTGGTGAAGTTTGGGAGGCTGAGGTGGACGAACGGCGTCGAGTTCTTCTTGGAAGTCATAGCGGCTCCGGCGGCCGGAGTTGCGGAAGAAGACCTCCACGAGGCTGTTAGATCCCTCCGGTGTGTGATTAGGAATGGATGGAGCTGGTGTGTGCTCAAAATAGTGCTCTGGTGCCTTTTATAGCCCGAGAGGTGATGACAGGAGACGATCGGATCACGCCGGAGTGAATTTGGCCGGCAGAGGTAGCTACGGTCGGTGAGCGTGGACGGTGGGCGTCAGTGTGGTCGGTGGAACCTCCTCGAAGCACCAGCGTGCTCGATTCCAAGCTCGACTGCCTTGCCCACGGTGAATCTCCCGTACGGCCTTGGTGGACGGTGCCAGCTCCGACGACTGACAGCGGGGCCCTGGGCGGTCTGGCTTCATGAGGTGGTGCCGCATGGAAGGAGAGGTAGGCCTGGATGGTGCCGTGGAGTGAATGCGCAGGAGGGGGCCGAGGCTATCCGTCAGCCGCCATGGCATGGGTGGCGGCCATTGCACCGGTCCGGTGCCCTGTTGGTCGGTGATGAGAGGCTGATGGGCGGGCCAAAGTGTCATCTAGAAGGTTGGTAATGAAGGGGAGGAAGAGTGGAATGCAGTGCAGTGTGTTCCTCTGATTTTTGGCAAAAATTTGTTTTGTGCACAGAAGGTGTTCAACAAAATGCCAATGCTAGCTAGGCATTTCTGAAATTTTTGAAACTTGTTGTGGGGTCTCTCTAATGCAATTCTGAGTTAGTGTGAAGATTTCAGAATTTTTGGAGCAGGGGAGATTTGGTTTTGAGCAAGGATTCCAAATATGGTCTAAATTTCATTCAAATGAAATTTGAATTATTTGAACTATGGACCTGAATAATTTTGGAGAAATTGAATGCAGGTACTAAGGTCTTGTTGTGGAAATTTTAATGAGGTCAGAAGGGTTAGGAACAATGGAGTTCCTTTGTAAACTCAAAGGATGCTAGGAAGTGATGATAGTTAGTTTTGGAAATATTTAAATTGGTAAAATAAAATTTTGGTGGAAGAAATTGCATTGGGTAGTGACATAGGGCAGGGGAGGTGCTTGAGGGAATTTTTGGAAATAAATTTGAGATAGTCTTAGTGCAACAGAAACTTTCTAAATTTGAAAATACCATTAAAATAATTATTTTGTGGCAAATTTTTATTATGAAAATTTCCTTCTGAAATTTTAAAAGGTAAATGAAATAGTTAAGAAAAACCTTTCAAACCCACAATATTATTGCGAAAGTTACTATATGGAAGGAAGAATTTTGGAAAGTAGAAAACAGAAAAGATTTTGAGATTAAAAAGAGCTAGTATAATCCAAAATTTTATTTCTAGCCAAATTTTACTTAACAAAATTATGGTTAAATTTTTGGGGTGTTACATCCTGTGCATATGTGAATAAAGCTAAGTGTTTCGTAACTTTTTGTGCATATTCATTTATGTATCAATAGGTATGAAATTGTGATTACACTTTAGCTCATGCAAAATGATTGACGAACCGCCAAGGTTCCCAAACCACTCCTTTCTCTTCTTTCCTTTTTCTATGGGACAGAAGGATTCCTCACGTACAAGTTTCCCGGGGGAAGTGGTGATAAGGATACCATTTAATGGCATTCAAGTGATCATTTAGACGACAAGAAGTACACTAAAGAAAAGCTAAGTTAATGGCGTTCAAGTGATCATTTTATACGAGAAGAAGTGCGTCAAAGAAAAGCTAAGTTGAAAATTTTTCAACCAAAAATTCTTTGTTAAATTTAGTGATTTCCCTTGAACAATTATGTGTTTGTATGAGAAACCTACACGGAGGAACCTTGTTGTGATCATTAGTGCTCTGATTTTGCGTCGAGTCTGCTCGGCAAGATTTTGCAGCCACATTGAGACCGACAAGTTATCTCGCCGATGGCGGCACTTCCTAGCAGGATGCTAAGGATCTGATCCTCAAAGTGCTCGCGGAAAGTGTGCGCACTGGCAAGTTTCCAAAACTGCATAGGGTGTGGGATCGGAATCATACAAAGACAAAAACAAACAAGGGAGACAACACACATTCATTTGAGCATACTGAACAATAGATGTTTATTAGGGGATGCTCGATGACATTTTCTTAGCCCTTTTTCCCAGGGTTTACATCAAGTGCAATGTAGGGCAAAAGGGGCGCCTAGGTGAGGTCCGGCTCGCTCCGGGCAAGCCAGATGATGGTGTTGCCGATGTTCATCTTGAGTCGGAGCCATCGTCCTCGGTCTTGACGCTGGGGAGGCCGTCGTCATCCTCCTCCTCGTCGCTTTTGCTGGAGGAAGTGATGTTGCTGCTGCTCGAGATCTCCATGCAGCACTCCAGACAAGCTCCTGAAACCCCAAAGAACTTCACGGTGAGCGTGTCGGATTCGACCAGCCTAAAGTGAAGAAGGTGTCCCTGCCCCAAGCAACGAGCGCGGACGAAAGATTTCCATCCGTGCGTGAAGTACAAGATGCCATTGGCGGAGGATTCAATGGTCACCCAGACAGGGCTGTTGCAACAATCGTCCATGCGCAGCCACAAGCCACGCAGACGACTGTCTTCCATCATTCTAGCAAAAGGATGAGGGAGCCGCAGCCAGCTCCGTGTTCGATCACATAGTTCCACAATGAACTCGCGCGTCGTCTCCTCCGTATGGCCATCTGCCGGGCCGGATCGGCTAGGGGTGAAACGACGAGCGCTCCGGCATGACCGCCCCGCCCCGGGTGCCGCGTCTTCAATGACCCTGAGCTGGGCCCCCTCCTCGAGCGCTTGAACTAGCTTCTGCAACCATGGTCGAGGCTGAAGTGTGATGCCGAGGAGAAGCTTTCGCTGCAACAACAGACGCATGAGCTTAACCTTTTCCCCTAGCCATGGCAGCGGTAGATGCGGGAGAAGGAGGAAGAAGAAGGAGACGGCAGATACTAGGGGATTGGAATGAGGAAAAGTGGATGAGCATTGCCCTCCGCATCCCCCTCTTTATAGGGGGGCTGGCTCTTCAGCATTTCTTGGCAACCGCCCTGTTCCACCAATCCCGCGCCATGCATTTCTGGCCGGGTGCATTACTCCAGCAACCGCCTAGTCTCGCCAATCCGGCGCCCTGCCTCCCTCGCTCGGTGCATCACTCCCACGACTGCCTCTCTTCACCAATCCCACGTCCCACGATAACACACGTAATGGGGGCTGTAGTAAAAGAAGAAGTGATGACAAATATGGCAGTTATTCCTTCACATGCGTGGCCATGCGCCTGTTC
The DNA here is from genome assembly GCA_011799875.1 of Thinopyrum elongatum. Classification (NCBI taxonomy): domain Eukaryota; kingdom Viridiplantae; phylum Streptophyta; class Magnoliopsida; order Poales; family Poaceae; genus Thinopyrum; species Thinopyrum elongatum. Next base: position 299,125,015 of record CM022298.1, read on the forward strand.
GGCTGAACCCAACGACGACTAGCATGCATGCTCACCCTTGGCTTTGGCATGGGCAATAGATACCCACCCGACAACAAGGTTTGCCAGAAGATGGCCAAAGGCATACATAAATTTAGATTAATGAAGAAGCAAAGAAGATCTCGGAAGACAAAAGTCATCATTACATCGTCAGCTTTCTGTCATGTGTCTGTGCATTAATTGGGCCTAGCCCAATGACGCATCAGCAACGCGTATGGCCCAGGCCCGGGGGCTCCTGTAGGTGTATAAAACATGGGCATTTTATACCCTAACTTATGCACAGACAAGTAGTAGCTTCCTTGGAGGCCAAGGCTTGCCAGGGATCATCAAGAAGATCTCTGGGCCACAGAAGCCGCTCTTAGTGAGACCAAGGAGCGCATCAAGAAGAACAAGATTCAAAACCCAGTTGTTGCTCTCAACTGGGGGAAGAGAACAAGATGAAGCACCAAGGGCAACCCATGCTGGCAAGGCCGAGCTGGCAAGGCGAAGGCCCGGCAAGCTCCATGGTGGCAAGCTCTCGCCAGCCACCAGTGCTCCACCTCATCGAGCAGCTAGCCGATAATCGATGAGGTGTTGAGCTCACAGGTGGTTAGGTGGGATTTGTCGGGCACGTGGCAGCATGCTGGAGGGAGATTTACCTTTAATGACACCCGTCCAGAAGGCCTGTCAAGATAATAGGAGGTAGCGGGGCAAGTGCTACAGCAGCCTTGCCGGTGCTCCTCCTCTACACGACACCTAACAGAGCATTTAATGCTTTTGTCCTAGTCTAGTAGACTTAGGTATGATAGCACTGTTTGCTATCTAATCAGCATGTAATTACTGTTTTGCCACTATGATAACCCGTTAAGCTATAAAAGGAGGGCCTGGGCAACGTTTACAGGGATTGACCTTTGGCACAACATACACGCGTAGCCGTTCTCCCTCTACACCTTGCCGGGGTAGCATGCAAAGCAATAGTAGGGTTTTACACCTCAAGGTGGCCCGAACCTGGGTAAAACCCCTGCGCTCTCTTCTGATTCTGCTCATTGCGTTTGTGCATCTCCCTAGCCGAACCACAAGGGGCTAGATGGCAACATAGATGATCGTCCTCCATGACAATTGTTGTTGTCCGCTATATAGATCATTTGCGATGAGATCTACATGGGAAACACATTTCGAGAATGGTAAATAAAATCTAAGTCCATTGGATATTATGGTCTAAATAGTACTACCAATATACGAGTCTCATACAATGCCATTTCAATGATTGTACCATAAAAGCCCGAAATATTACAAGGTTCAAATTCCAGAGTTATATGGCTCAAATTCGAAGGTTACAAGGTTCAAACTGATATTAGAAATGAAATTCAGCTCATGCAGCTGTAGACGCCCACACTAATTAGCTGAACATGGACATAATAGAGGTTCAAACTGATATTACCATTTGTATCACTTGTTTCGAAACCTCATCATTTCTGCAAAGGGATCAGCCACATACAAGTCATGTATGGGCTTGACATAATGACTTCTGATTACTCTGTTGTCGGTGTCAAGACCGGCAGACCTCGGGGCAGGGGGTCCCGAGCTGTGGGTCTTCGGATAAATGGTAACAGGAACATGCAGATGATGTTTACCTAGGTTCGGGCCCTCTTGATAGAGGTAAAACCCTACTTCCTGCTCTTGCTTATATCAATGGAGATGTATCATGTACAGAGTTGATCTACCTCGAGATCATGAGATGTGGTCTAACACTAAGGCTAGGTGAATGATATTGCGTTGATGTCCCCTCTACGGGGTAAACCCCACGGCTTATATACATGCTAGGTGGGGTATCTAGGGTTACAAGGTCGGTATCTAGGAGCAAGGCGGCAGGAGAAATCTAGGAGTAGACGTCAAGTGTTCAGGGATGGTAGTCTTGATCATGCCTCCTGCGTACTTCCTCCAGAGTCCATCTTGATCACAAATGAGGGTCCACCGGCCCAACCCGAGGAGATGGGACAACTAGGTTAGTACGCCCTAATCCAGGACACCGTCAGTAGCCCCTGAACTAGTCTTCTATGCCAAGGACGACCTTTCTATCGATGACCACCTCGGATCCAGTGTCCTTGGCTTGATAGACGAGTTCCTCATTATGATCCTCGGATCACTCCTTTAAAGGAGCAACGCCAACCTAGGTTCAACTGAGCTTGTACCCTGCCCCAAGAGATCGGGTAACTTAGCCTCGAAGGCCAACCATCTAGGTATGAACAGTCATGCCTAGTCTGACAACTTTATCAAAGCGGCTCGCCCCGCGATGGGCCGGGCAGTTACTGCTTCCCTCAAATCCACCCCGAGGCAGCCTTTTTACTGGCGCGTCCCAGCGAGGTGGAGATCATGCCTGTTTTTCTCAAGGATATCATCAAGATTTTGTTTCCCCCAATATGCTTAACGACATCTTTGGTGGGAGTGGCATTTTTATTGGCGCAGTAAGGGGGACTCTTGGCCTTTCACTAGCCTATAAGAGCAAAAGGGAGGACAGCACAACTAAGCTCGCTCCCATTCTCCCCATCTACTATTTCGCCTAGCTCCAGCACCTAGATCAGATCCCACAGCTTCTTCTTTAGCGAGTCCAACCTCCCCCCACGAGCCATGGCCGACACCCTCAAGGGGCATTGCAGTGGTTCCATCATGACGGATGGCACCATCCTAGAGCTACGCAGTGCAGGGTACCTATCCGCCAACATCGCCGCCCGTGCTCCAGCCGCTGGCCAGCAGGTGCCCGCTCACAACGCAGGGGAGCGGGTGGTGTTCATCCCCCTGCTCGTCCGAGGGCTAGGGTTCCCACTGCATCCTTTCATGCATGGGGTAATGTTCTACTATGGGCTCGATTTCCACCATACGGCCCGAAACTCCATTCTCCAGCTCACCTCCTTCATCACAGTCTGCGAGGCCTTCCTCCGCTGTGAGCTGCACTTTGGCCTATGGCTGAGGATCTTCGAGGTCAAGCCGAAGCAAAGCGGCTCCGCCCTTGCGGAGTGCGGAGGGGCCATGATCAGCAAGAATCAGGGGGTCGAATGGTTCAAGGGAACCTTCATCAAAACGGTGAAGGAGTGGCAGCGGGAGTGGTTCTACATCACCGAACCGCTTGCCCATGGCCAGGCCGAGGTCCCCGCCTTTTCGGCCGGACCTCCAATGAAGCTCAGTTCCTAGAAGGAGAAGGGTGTCGCCTGGGGGAACCCAGCCAAGGTGGAAGCCATGATCAAGAGGATCAAGTGGTGGTCCACCATGAAGAACCTCTACCTCGCTGACGTCATCAACTCATACTCAACCGTCCTATGCTCCCGCTCCAGCTTTGGGCTACCCCAATGTGGGTGCAAGAGCCCGAGGACATGGGCCCCATCACCGCCTTCTTCAACTCCACCTTCACAGCCATGTGGACGTTGGCCACAGACAAGATCCCTGAGAAGGGGAAGGACGTCGGCTTCGAGGATGGCCATGAAGCCCCCCCCCCCCCCCGTGAGTGTTCTAACACACAAACCTAAATTTTTGTCTTCCTGATGAGGGAAAGATTCTCACGAATCACCTATGCTTGATGTCTGCAGAAGTGGCCGACATGGGCGGAGAAAGTGTGATGCCCGGCCCCCTGCCAGAGGAGCCAAAGACTCCCCAGCTCACTTCGCTCCTAATCGAGGAGCCACACAGGGTGGCCCCAAGGGGAGGAAGTTCCTAAAGGGCAAGGCGAGTGCTCGAGCTCGGGATACCTCGATCACCCGGTCCGAGGAGACCCACGCCTCCTCCGCCCATGACGGCGACGCGGAGGAGGATGAAGAAGAAGAGAACCCTCCCCCGAAAGGGAAGAGGGGGGCATCGGAGGATGCCGAAGCTAGCAAGCAGCCCAAGGGCTCAAGGAGTCCGAGGAAAACCTCGGCCAGGGCGGCCGACAAGTCGTTGGAGGGAATTGAGCTCTTCGATGACTCGGGGGAAGACCTCTTTGCCATGGGGAGGAAGAAATAGGCACCCCAAGGGTAAGCCATTGCCTTTTATATCCTGTTATTTTAATAAGTCCTTTTGGCTATGATAAACTTATAAAGTGTATTTTTTTCTAAGCAGTCCGCCGAGGGTGATCACCAGCGGTTCCTCAAGTGAGTTGCCGCCTGCTAGTGGGACTTCGGAGCCTGTCCCTTCTACTCTAGCTCATGATGGGCTGGGGTAGGCAACATCCACTCTGGCCCCTCAAGACTGCACGGCGGGGGCCAAAGAGTCGGTAGTCATGGCCGAGGTTGACACCTCGTCCCAACAAGACCTAGGGGAGGAGATCCCCGAGGTTGTCAAGGAAGGGTTGCGCCATCCATTGGCAAAGCCGACATCTACTCTAGCTCCACCATCGCAGCTGGAGGCTGCTCGACCCAGCCCCCCGGCACCTAGGTCCGATGTCGTCCCGCCACCCCCACCTCCTGCTCAAGGGCAGGCTAGCACGGGGTGGATAGAAGACGTGGAGAAGGCCTTGTAAGGGCTCCTCCCTCAAGGAAGAGCACCACGCCTTAATAGATGTGGCGCTGCAAGGTTTCCGATCCGCGGGGGCCGGCCTGCACGAGGTTTTCAAGAACCTCTTCTCGATGTTTGAGGTATGCTTCCACCCTTTTAGCTTATTTGTTTAGGTTTAGAGATTTATGAGCCTGTCCGAAGACATGTCCTCATGGCCTTCTAAATGGCTTGGGGAGTGAGTAGCCCCCGAGCCCAAAGCTGGTTTCAAGAAACCGGCATTGGGGTCGTATAACTTAGAAGGAGCTTGTCATGCGGCCCCCAGGACGCTGCCTGAGGCCGTCGTCCTGGAATTTCAACATTTTGATTGCGGGCTTTGTAATAAGGATTATTGCTGCCAGGTTTTGATCTTGGTTCCGCACTCCATCTCCGAGGAGATTGCGGAGATGAACCGGAAGCTCGAGAGGTCGCAGGAGGACCTCAACCTAGTGAACCAGAGGTTCGAGCAGTCTCAAGGTAAATAATTTGGACGTGCGTTCTATACGTGATATTTTTGCACGAAAAAGTTGCAATAGGTCTATGCTGGGCCAAAAACTAAAGCCGAACTATTTTAATGACAACAGTGTTAGCCGAGCTTGATGCGCTCAAGGCCGAGCTCAAAAAAGCTCGGCAAGAGGTGAAGTAGCATAAGGCTGCAGCCGCGAAGGCGGAGGAGGCCCGCTCTACCGAGAATATGGCCACGGAGAAGGACCGGGCACGGGTTCAGGAGGCCGAGGTGACCCTGAAGGGCATGTTCGAGGCACGCAACAAGCTTCAGGCAGAGCGGAAACAAGCGAAGGAGGAGCTCGAGAAGCTCCAGCTTGTTCACACCGAGCTCAAGACCATGGCCCGAGCTGACCGCGAGGTGCTCCAGCAATTGGAGCAAATCGCCTCAGATAAGCTATACTTATTACAATGTGTGTTTGGCAGCAAAGGGTGCGTCGAGCTCACCTAGCAATGTCATTCTGCAGAAGTCTTCATGGATCTCCCACAGAGTGTGGCAGATGCCATGGCGCACTTCAACCAGCAGGCAGGTAATGAGGTGGAGAAGGCATTGTGGGGGCAGTTCCCAGGGTCTCCGTCATCGCAGCTGCTAAATCATTGAGTGAAGTAGCTGGTGGAGTTATTCCGCATGACGAGATCGGCACTCCAGGACCTCTGCGTCGCATTGTGGCCAACCGAAACCCTGCCAACCAGCTTCTTCGGCCTTTCGGCTCGTCTGCGAGATGTTGTCCCCCGCGTGAACAGCTGCAGGAGGTCCGCGTGCTTTGAAGGAGCGCGGAGGGCATATGTCTGCATGAAGACACACTTTTGATAGGTTGATGCGATGATGGTTTCCATGGGCCCCCCTGCAGACAAGCCGCACATTGTGGAGCAATTTTATCCTGAGGTGCAGGAGGGAGCCCGGGTTACCGAGGCCATGTGTCTGTAGGACACGTTGTATTTCTAGGTAGCACTTCGGGATGCCAAAGTTGTGTAATGTACAAAACTTATCGGTTGATTGAATGAGTATGGTTTTTAAATTCCGTCATATATGAGTAATTTGTTTAAATTTTTTTACCTCATGTGCGACTGTTTTAAAATGAAAGTGGCCAGTCTTCGGCTTCTGCCCCAGTGTAGAATATATAAAGGGTGTTCTGAGATGCAGTTTTGACCCTTGGCCGACATCTCGGTACCTGGAGGCGGTCTCTGCTCATAGGAACTTGGCAATCCGACTGTAATAGCTTTATAACTTTCACTTAGTCTTAGGAGTTTGACTGTGGGGGCTGATGATGAGCCCTTGGTGTGGGAAGTGGTCGGCTTAGCAAGCCTAGGTCTAAGCCATGACACACTTCGGCTAAAAAGGAAAGCCCTTCGTTTAACATGGGTGATCTCTATCGTCACGTTGCTTAACGCGATCTGCAGATGGCCGACCAGTTTGCACCTACCCAGATAGTCAGTTTTCGACTTTCTCCCCTGAGGCGCTCTTCCAATTAACTTGGCGGCACAATCACAGTAGTTCTCCCGTTACACCCTTAGCCGAATTGATCGGGAACATAAGGGGTACACGTAGGAGCCGAGCAACCCAACTATTGACCAAAATCTAGGTCCGAATCTGATGCATATAAAGCCTAAATTCGAGACGCCGAATACTTTGGACTTGTAAGGCAGGGGAGCGAGGCCCCTTAATGGTTGAATCTTTAAAGACATTCTTGTAGTGCAAAGGCAATCCTTGGGCAGAAATGTAGGCAATACCTTCAGAGGGCATGATTTCTTTATTTGATAACCTCAAGCTTTTACATGTTGAGCTACTGCGAGAGAAACTAAAAAGAATACAACATAAAAGAGTGCAGGAGGAAGGAAGAAAAAACAGGGCGGATATTCGCATCGGGTTTTAGGAGCCCGGGCCGCATCTCGCCGCACGTCTACGCTTCCGAGCTGTTGACCAGCTTGCCGTCATGAATGGTGGAGATTAAATGGGATTTGTGCAGTCTCGGCCCTTTATGTGATTCAAGCATTTATTAGCTGAGCCCCTTTAAGGGGGTCTTGCAAGAGTCTGTTGTGTGGTTTATGCCACATTGATGAAGTCATGCTGGCCGGCTCTTTGATAGAGGCCTGCCGGTGTGAGCGCTCGAAGTTGATACGTCTCCAACGTATCTATAATTTTTTATTGTTCCATTCTATTATATTATCCATATTGGATGTTTTATATGCATTAATATGCTATTTTATATCTTTTTTGGGACTAACCTATTAACCTAGTGCCTAGTGCCAGTTGTTGTTTTTTCCTTGTTTTTGTCTTGTACAGAAAATTAATACCAAACAGAGTCCAAATAGAACGAAACTTTTTGAGGATTTTTCTTGGATCAGAAGACAACACGAAACTTTGGGAGGAGGCCAGAGGAGCCACGAGAAGGCCACAAGCCCTAGGGGCGCGCCCCCAATGCTTGTCGGCCCCTCAAGACTCCCCTAACCCTAATCTCAGCTCTATAAATACCCAAATATTCCCCGTATACCAGAGGCACACCAAAAAAACTTTTCCGCCGCCGCAAGCTTCTGTTCTCGTGAGATCCCATCTTGGGGCCTTTTTCGGCAGTCTGCCGGAGGGGGATTCGATCACGGAGGGCCTCTACACCAACCTTGCTGCCCTTCCGATGATGTGTGAGTAGTTTGCCACAGACCTACGGGTCCATAGCTAGTAGCTAGATGGCTTCTTCTCTCTCTTTGATCTTCAATACAATGTTCTCCTCGATGTTCTAGGAGTTCTATTCGATGTAATATTCTTTTGCGGTTTCTTTGTTGAGATCCGATGAATTGTTGATTTAAGATCAGATTATCTATGAATACTATTTGAGTCTTCTTTCAACTCTTTTATGCATGATTAAGATAGCTTTGTATTTCTCTTCGATCTATTGATTTGTTTTGGCCAACTAGATTGATCTATCTTGCAATGGGAGAGGTGCTTTGTTTTGGGTTCAATCTTGCAGTATCCTCACCCAGTGACAGTAGGGGTAGCGAGGCACGTATTTGTATTGTTGCCATTAAGGATAAAAAGGTGGGGGTTTTACCATATTGTTTGGATCTGTTCCTCTAAATCATGTCATCTTACTTAAGGCGTTACTCCATTCTTGTTAACTTAATACACAAGATGCATGCTGGATAGCGGTCGATGTGTGGAGTAATAGTGGTAGATGCAGGCAGGAGTTGGTCTACTTGTAACGGACGTGATGCCTATATTCATGATCATTGCCTTAGATATCGTCATAACTATGCGCTTTTCTATCAATTGCTCAACAGTAATTTGTTTACCCACCGTATGTTTTCTTCAAGAGAGAAGCCTCTAGTGAAAACTATGGCCCCCGGGTCTATTTTCTCACATATTATTTTTAGATCTATAAAACCAAAAGCCCAAAAATACCTTGCTACAATTTATTTATATTTACTTTATTTTACACTTTTACTTATCTTTAATACCTATCTCTATCAGATCTCACTCTTACTAGTGACCTGAAGGGATTGACAACCCCTTCTTCGCATTTTTTGCAAGTATTTGTTAGTTTGTGCAGGTGCATCTATTGGAGACTTGGGTGTTCCTCCTACTGGATTGATACCTCGGTTCTTAACAGAGGGAAATACTTATCTCTACTTTGTTGCATCACCCTTTCCTCTTCAAGGGAAAAATCAATGCAAGCTCAAGAAGTAGGAGGAAGAATTTCTGGCGCCGTTGCCGGGGAGGTTCTACATCAAGCCTACCAAGTACCTATCATAAACTCTCATCTCTTGCATTTCATTATTTGCCATTTTCCTTTCGTTTGCCTCTCCCCACTTCTAAGACATTTTCAGAAAAAAAACAAAAATATTTGCCTTTTTTTTCTCGTTTGCCTTTATGTCTTACTTGGGTTGTTTGCTTGGCATAATTGCATATTTATTCCAAATCAAAAGGAAAAAGTTTATGGATCCGCATCCACTTGCTAATCTTTTTAAAAGATCCAATTATGATGAACCAATTGCTAGTGAGTCGAGTGCACTAGATTATCTTTACGAAGTGTTGCTTGAAATTCGTGAATCTGAAAATTGTGATGAAGTGTTTAAAGAAGAAATTTATGAAGTGATTCATGATAGCTCCTTGAAAGAAAAGCATGATTGCAATGAGTTTATTATAAACTCTATTAATGTTAGTTGTGTTAATGATATTCAAAACCCCAAGCTTGGGGATGATGATTTTGCTATGTCCACTACTTATTGTAATGATCATGATTGGGGTGGTACATCTTATGATCTTGAAAATTTGTTTAAGCCTCATGATGAATATGTTTGCGATAATATTCGAAGTGAGTTTGGAAGAGTGTCAACTTTAGTTAAAAATAAACCCACATATTTGAAGATTGATCAATCTTATGAAAATTTTGATAAAAGTGGGCTTGGAGAAGTCATGACTTTATTTTATGATAATCCCACTATTTTGGAAGAGTATCAACTTTGCATGCATGTGGAACAATTAGAAAATATGTTATGTGATAGCTATATTGTTGAATTTGAATATGATCCGACATACAATTATTGTGAGAGAGGAAAATATGGTTGTAGAAATCTTCATGTTACTAAATTACATCTCGTTTTGTTGAGATTGCTATTGTTTCTTTCTTCTTCCTTGCATATGCTAGTTTTTGCTTGTCTTGATAAATCTTTTCCCTATAAAATGCCTATGCATAGGAAGTATGTTAGACTTAAACTTGTTTCTCACATGCTATATGATTCTCTCTTTGTGCTTCAATTTTTTGTCTTTCATGTGAGCATCATTAAAATTATCAACGCCTAGCTAAAAGGCTCTGAAGAAAAGCGCTTGTTGGGAGACAACCCGATATTTTTCTTTTCTATTTTTATGTGTATATGCAATATTACTTCTGTAATAATTGTATTTTATTGTTTTAATTAGTGTTTGAGCCAAGCAAGACCTTTGGGATGCTTTGGTATATCGTTGATTTGATTTTGCTAAAAAACAAAGACTTTTGCGTCTAGTAGCAGTATTGTTAAAATTCAATGGAGCGTGGAAAAACTCTTACACAAGATTGATATATGAATTGTCTATGTTTTCCTAATTTTTCAAAAAATTTGGAGTTACAGAAGTATGACTAATATTGGGGTCTTTACAGACTGTTCTTGTTTGCTTATTTTGATGAATCTATGGGTAGTATTGGGGGGTATGAACCATGGAGAAGTTAGATACAGTAGATATAACGCCGATATAAAGTTGGAATGAGTTCACAATAGTACCTAAAAGTGGAGATTTGTTTTATCATACTAACGGACCTCATGAGTTTTTTGTTGAGTCTTGTGTTGTGAAGTTTTCAAGTTTTGGGTAAAGTTTTGATGGACTACGGAATAAGGAGTGGCAAGAGCCTAAGCTTGGGGATTCCCAAGGCACCCCAAGTTAATATTCAAGGACAACCAAGCATCTAAGGTTGGGGATGCCCCGGATGGCATCCCCTCTTTTGTCTTCAACCCATTGGTAAGATTACTTGATGCTATATTTTTATTCACCACATGATATGTGTTTTTCTTGGAGCGTCTTGTATTATATGAGTCTTTGCTTTTTAGTTTGCCACAATCATACTTGCTGTATACACCTTTTGATAGGGACACATATTAATCGTGAATTTATTAGAATACTCTATGTGCTTCACTTATATCTTTTGAGCTAGGTAGTTGCTGTAGTGCTTCACTTATATCTTTTTAGAGACCGGTGGTGGTTTTATTTTGAAGAAATTGATGAACTCTCATGATTCACTTATATTATTTTTAGAGTCCTAAAATTGTATGGCAATTTTCTTAGGTTATGAATTTGGTCCGAATATGATGGGTATTCAAGAGGGGTATAATAAAAACTTTCATGAAGATCATTGAATATATGAGAAGTTTGATTCCTTGCAATTGTTTTGAGATATGAAGATGGAGATATTAGAGTCATGCTAGTTTGTAATTGTGGATTAGTAAAAATACTTGTGTTAAGGTTTGTGATTCCCTAAGCATGCATGTATGTTCTATCGTTATGTGATGAAGTTGGAGCATGATTTATTTTTTATTTTCTTCCTTATGAGTGGCGGTCGGGGACGAGCGATGGTTTTTTTCCTACCAATCTATCCCCCTAGGAGCATGCGTATTAGTACTTTGTTTCGAGGGCTAATAAAGTTTTGCAATAAGTATGTGAGTTCTTTATGATTAATGTTGAGTCCATGGATTATACGCACTCTCACCCTTCCACCTTTGCTAGCCTCTCTAGTACCGCACAATTTTCACCGGTGCATTAAACCCACCATATACCCTTCCTCGAAACAGCCACCATACCTACCTATTATGGCATTTCCATAGCCATTCCGAGATATATTGCCATGCAACTTCCACCGTTCCGTTTATTATGACACACACCATCATTGTTATATTGCTTTGCATGATCATGTAGTTGGCATAGTATTTGTGGCTTGGCCACCGTTCATATTTTTTATACATGTCACACTAGATCATTGCACATCCCGGTACACCGCCGAAGGCATTCATATAGAGTCATATTTTTGTTCTAGTATCGAGTTGTAATTCTTGAGTTGTAAGTAAATAAAAGTGTGATGATCATCCTAATTAGAGCATTGTCCCATGTGAGGAAAGGATGTTGGAGACAATGATTCCACCACAAGTCGGGATGAGACTCTGGACTTAAAATAAAAGAAGAGGCCAAAGAGCCCAAACAGAAGAGAAAAAAAAAGAAAAGAAAAACTGAAAAGAAAAAAATGAGAGAAAAGAGAGAAGGGACAATGTTACTATCCTTTTTTCACACTTGTGCTTCAAAGTAGCACCATGTTCTTCATATAGAGAGTCTCCTATGATATCACTTTCATATATTACTAATGGGAATTTTTCATTATAGAACTTGGCTTGTATATTCCAATGATGGGCTTCCTCAAAATTGCCCTAGGTCTTCATGTGCAAGCGAGTTGGATGCACACCCACTTAGTTTTCTTTCGAGCTTTCATACACTTATAGCTCTAGCGCATCCATTGCATGGAAATCCCTACTCACTTGCACCAATATCAATTGATGGGCATCTCCATAGCCTATTAATTTGCCTAGTTGGTGTGAGAATTTCATTCACCCATAGCCTTTTTGTCAACCTCCACCATCGTACTCTATTCCACCCATAGTGATATATCCATGGCTCACGCTCATGTATTGCGTGAAAGTTGAAAAGCTTTAGAACGTCAAAAGTATGAAACAATTGCGTGGCTTGTGATTGGGGTTGTGCAGGATAAATACTTTGTGTGATGAAGATAGAGCATGACAAGATTATATGATTTTGAAGGGATAACTTTCTTAAGCCATTATATTTTTAAAAGACATGATTGCTTTATTATTATGCTTGAAGTATTATTGTTTTTATGTCAATATAAAACTTTTGTTTTGAATCTTATGGATCTGAATAGTCATACCACAATAAGAAAGATTACTTGATAAACATGTTAGGTAGCATTCCACATGAAAAATTCTGTTTTTATCATTTACCTACTCGAGGACGGGCAGGAATTAAGCTTGGGGATACTTGATATGTCTCCAATGTATCTATAATTTTTTATTGTTCCATGCTATTATATTATCCATCTTGGATGTTTTATATGCATTAATATGCTATTTTATATCATTTTTGGGACTAACCTATTAACCTAGTGCCCAGAGCCAGTTCCTGTTTTTTCCTTGTTTTTGTCTTTTATAGAAAATCAATACCAAACAGAGTCCAAAAGGAACAAAACTTATTGGGGATTTTTCTTGGATCATAAGACAACCACGAAGCTTCGGGAGGGGGCCAGAGGAGCCACGAGAGAGCCACAAGCCCTAGGGGGGCGCCCCCAAGGCTTGTGGGCCCCTCGGGACTCCCCTAACCCTAATCTCAGCTCTATAAATACCCAAATATTCCCCATATACCAGAGGGCACACCAAAAATACTTTTCCACCGCCGCAAGCTTCTGTTCTCGTGAGATCCCATCTTGGGGCCTTTTCCAGCACTCTGCCGGAGGGAGATTCGATCACGGAGGGCCTCTACACCAACCTTGTTGCCCTTCCAATGATGTGTGATTAGTTTACCACAGACCTACGGGTCCATAGCTAGTTGCTAGATGGCTTCTTATCTCTCTTTGATATTCAATACAATGTTCTGCTCGATGTTCTTGGAGTTCTATTTGATGTAATCTTCTTTTGCGGTGTGTTTGTAGAGATTCACTGAATTGTGGATTTATGATCAGATTATCTATGAATATTATTTGAGTCTTCTCTGAACTCTTTTATGCATGATTAAGATAGCTTTGTATTTCCCTTCGATTTATTGATTTGGTTTGGCCAACTAGATTGATCTATCTTGCAATGGGAGAGGTGCTTTGCTTTGGGTTCAATCTTGCGGTGTCCTCATCCAGTGACAGTAGGGGTAGCGAGACACGTATTTGTATTTTTGCCATTAAGTATAAAAAGATGGGGGTTTTACCATATTGCTTGGATCTATCCCTCTACATCATGTCATCTTGCTTAAGGCGTTACTCCCTTCTTGTTAACTTAATACACTAGATGCATGCTGGATAGCGGTCGATGCGTGGAGTAATAGTAGTTGATGCAGGCAGGAGTCGGTCTACTTGTCACGGACATGATGCCTATATTCATGATCATTGCCTTAGATATTGTCATAACTATGCGCTTTTCTATCAATTGCTCAACAGTAATTTGTTTACCCACCGTATGTTTTCTTCAAAAGAGAATCCTCTAGTGAAACCTATGGCCCCCGGGTCTATTTTCTATCATATTATTTTCAGATCTATAAAACCAAAAACCCAAAAATAGCTTGCTGCAATTTATATATATTTACTTTATTTTACACTTTTACATATCGTTTATACCTATCTCTATCAGATCTCACTCTTGCTAGTGATCGTGAAGGGATTGACAACCCCTTTTTCTCCTTGTGTGCAAGTATTTGTTAGTTTGTGCAGGTGCATCTATTGGAGACTTGGGTGTTCCTCCTACTGGATTGATACCTTGGTTCTTAACAGAGGGAAATACTTATCTCTACTTTGTTGCATCACCCTTTCCTCTTCAAGGGAAAAATCAACGCAAGCTCAGGAAGTAGCAGAAGCCACATCGGTCCTTGGTCGAGCTGTCCCGTTGTTTCATTAAATTTTGGCTCCTCGGCGGCCTAGGGAATGTTAAATGTGAAATTATGCACCCTGGGGATGTAGCGCCTCTTCCAGAAAGGGCACGCAAGGAGCCCGCATCCCTATTTAGGGTGTGGGGGTACGTGATCGATGTCGATTTGAGCAGCCCGCATGTGCTTCGCAGAGCTGGTGGTGCATTTATCGCTGCGGGCTGCCTCCTCAGACGTCTGTACCTCAGCTGCGAAAGTCGTGGTCTGCTCCTCCGTCCGGAGAGAGCACTCAGTGTTACCATTGACTGTGATACCATTGGGTCGTGGCATTTTAAGCTTTGAGATAAGCATAATGCGGGACTGGATTGAAACATGCCAAGGTTGTGCAGCCTAAGAGCGCGTGGTATTCGCTTCGTAAGGGGACGACGTCGAAGATTAACTCCTCTCTTCTAAAGTTCTCGGGTGAGCCGAAGACTATCCAGGGTGACCGTTCCGGTACAGTGGGCTTCGACATCTAGGATGACACCTTTAAAGGTGGTGGTGCTCGGCTTGATCCGGGATGAGTCGATGCCCATCTTCCTAACTGTGTCCTCGTAAATGAGGTTGAGGCTGCTTCCTCCATCCATCAAGACGATTTGTCAGATGATAACCATGGATAATTGGGTCGAGGATGAGCACCGCCAATCCTCCATGCCTGATGCTGGTCGGATGATCATGCTTGTCAAATGTGATCGGGTAAGCCGACCATGGGTTAAACTTTGGTATGACTGGCTCCAACGCGTATACATCCCAAAGTACACGCTTCCTCTCCCTTTTGGGGATGTCGGTGACATAGATCATTTTGACCTCTGTTACCTCAATAGGAAACTTCTTTTGGCCTCCATTATTGGGCCGCCGAGGTTCATCCTCGTATTCGCTGCACTTTTGGGTTTTATTTTGTCCCTCTATCGATACCTTGCCGGCTTGTTTAAAGACCCAACAATTCCTGTTGGTGTGGGTTGCTGGTTTGTCTTGAGTGCCGTGGATTCCGCATGGTCGGTCCAGGAGGTTGTCAAGCTGGCTAGGTCCATCTTTTTTCCCCTTAAAGGGTTTTCTCTTCTGACCGGGTCTAGGTCTGGTGAACCCTACATTGACTACCGCATCTTCTGTGTCGCTTCCACCATTTTCATACCTATGCTTATTTTTATTGCGTTTGGGTTTTCCATTGGTGTCGCGGGTTTCCGAGGTGCCTGCCTTGCCGTTATGAGTATTGCGGGTGAGCTAACTGTCTTCTCCCACACAAAAGTGAGTCATCAATGAAGTCAGGGCTGCAATAGTCCTTGGCTTATCCTGGCCGAACTGGCGGGCCAGCCATTCATCTCGGATATTGTTCTTGAATGCGGCGTTGGCCTCGGCCTCAGAACAGTCTATGATCTAGTCCTTCTTGGTGAGGAACCTATTCAGAACTTTCGGGCTGATTCGCTTGGCTACTGGGTGACACGACTGAGGTCATCAGCATCCAAAGGTTGGACATACGTGCCCTAGAAGTTTGCCTGAAAAGCGTCCTTGAGGGGCTCCCACCTGCCAATAGAATGAGCAGTTAGGCTGTCAAGCCAATGCCTAGCCGACCCCTTTAGCTTTAGCGGCAAATATTTAATGGCGTGGAGATCGTCTCCGTTGGCCATGTGTATATGGAGAAGGAAGTCCTCGATCCATACTGCTGGATCGGCTGTGACATCGTATGATTCTATATTGATGGGCTTTAATCCTTCGGGGAATTGATGTTCCATTACCCTCTTTGTGAAACAGATGGGGTGGGTTGGACCTCGGAATCGGGTGGTGTCCCGTCGGAGGTCAGGTGAGAGCCGTGTGTAGGCTTGATCTCAGGCGCGGCCGTTCCTGTCCATCCAGGCGTCGTAGCCGTCCGGACAGGCGGGAGTGCGTCCTCTGGATTCATAGATGGATTGAGGAGGTGCCCTGTTTGCCTCAATGTGTCATCGAACATCGCGAGGGTCTAAGTTGTCCATGGGGTCCTTGCCATAACAGCGGGGAGGTGGTCAAGTGTTGGGGTTTTCCAGCATTGGCCTGTCCCAACCTCTAGGGGGTCGGCCGGGCTCGTCGGCGTCTAGCTCCTCATCAAACTCTGGTAGCAGACGCCTACGTGGGTATGATTTCGGTGCACTATGGCACCGGTCTTCCATATCTTGCTCGTCGGAGAGCACTTTGACCCACTTTTCATTTAGTGCGTTGGTGTTGGCTTGCAACTGCTGCTTCTTGCACTTCATGCTCCGAGCCGTGGCAATAAGGCGCCGCCGGAAGAGCTCTTGTTCGAAAGGGTCTTTGGGGACGACATAGTCCTTAGTGCCGAGGCTCTCGTCTTCCTTGGATTATGGCATGTGGTTGTCATTGGCCCCTTCAAAGAGGTCATCGGGATCTAAGTCCTCGGGATATCGTTCGGGAGTGTCGTTCTGCACTGGGGAAGCTTGAGGGTCCTCCCCAGGGTCGTCGGTGTCCCCAGCTACCGCATCATCATTATCGGTGATAGCGTTGTTACCACTAGGTTCCCCATTGTTAGCCCTTCGACGTCTACGCTGACGTCTTGGAGGGGAATTGCGGGTGTCAACCATGTGGACATCATAAGTCCATGTCGCAGTCAACCTGCCAGTGTTTACCAGAGGCGAGGTGTTTTCTGTGGGGCCATCGACATCTTCATCCATGTCTGTGGCCTCACCATAGTCTAGCACATTGGTTAAATCATCGAACGTGGCGACTAGGTCGGTGGTAGGTGGGATGTAAATTTCTCGATAGTCGGCTTTAAGTCCGATCTGATCATAAACCGAAGCCTTGCCGTCCGAGATAGACATGCTCTGGATACGGTCAAGAATCTCATTGAGGTGAGACAGCTCTTCGGAATTCATCGCTTGGTTATAGGCGGGGTTGACTCGAAGTATGCCCGGTGTGTAACTTGACGTATCTTCGGCACGAAGAGGATCTAGAAGCGATTCTGGGTCCTGCGCCGACGTCAGCTCTAAGGTTGATGCCTCTTCAGATGTGGGCCGGATCTACATCCGAACAAGAGATCAAAAGTGGATCGTCCGGGGTTATTACGCTCAGCATCTCGGGTGACGCCACGAGGAGATCGGTTCCAGAATCGAGCCTCCGGTGTCGGGCAAGTTTTCAATTTGGCCGGGAGTCCAGCCTGATAGGACGAGTTCACCACGGGAGTCCAGCCAGATAGGACGAGTTTGCCGTGGGAGTCCGCAGAGTACTCGAGGCCGCCGAAGGTCATGATCTGGCCTTGTGCGTAGTTCTCGAGGGAGGCCAAATGGCCCATCGAGTCGGCGCAGAAGATCATGCTGCCAAACACACAAAACTAGCTGGGGGCATAAATGCTCCCATTGCGATTGGCGCAGTTCATCTTGGATGAGCCATCGATCCTTCAATGATCGCACAATGGAACTCTCATTGAAAGCACTAGTGTCGGTGTCAACACCGGCAGACCTCGGGGTAGGGGGTCCCGTGCTATGCATCTTCGGATAGATGGTAACTGGAACAGGGAGACGATGTTTACCTAGGTTCGGGCCCTCTTGATGGAGGTAAAACCCTACTTCCCGCTCTTGTTTATATCAATGGAGATGTATCAAGTACATATTTAATCTACCTCCAGATCATGAGATGTGGTCAAACTCTAAGGCTAGGTGAATGATATTGTGTTGGTGTCCCCTCTACGGGCAAAACCCCACGGCTTATATACACGCCAAGTGGGGTATCTAGGGTTACAAGTTCAGTATCTAGGAGTAAGGTGGCAAGAGAAATCTTGGAGTAGACGTCAAGTCTTTAGTGATGGTATCTTGATCACGCCTCCTGTGTACGGCCTCCGGAGTCCATCTTGATCACAAATGAGGGTCCACCGGCCCAACCAGAGGAGACGGGCCAACTCGGTTAGTACCCCCTAATCCAGGACAATGTCATCTGTCAACTGAAGTTCCAAAATGAAATTCAGCTTCTTCAAATCCTTTCCATTTTGCCGTAGCCGCTGGCGTGGATCAAGAAGCCATTCATTTTTGTGAAATAAATGTAGGGCAAACCTCATTACCTTTAGCACCCTTGCCCTGACAACAAAGAACCTAGTGAATATAATATCCAGTAAGGTCCCTTGGTAGGAGTTGAAAGCAGAGATGCAGATCAAGGCATTTGATGTGATTGTTATACTGTATCACATTTTCCACTACTGGGCCTAATCTTATATGCAAAAGAAGAGAACGTATTAGTGCCTACATGCAGTTTTGAACACCACTACATGCCTATTTGGTTTGCAGGATTTCTAAAATACACTAATAGAGTGACATGCCATCTTTGATCCTTCATGATTAACATGGGCATTTGATTACAATCTAGAAAAATGTAGGCTTCTTCACAAGAGGTTGGAGTGCATGGAAATTTCCCTGCGAAAACCAGTACAAATGAATCCAAAGGAGAAATGCTTATGGATTGTAACCATATGAATCAAGCAACTAATATAGGGGAAAACATGTATGTACTGAGATCCTCCAAAATTTCTTCAGAAATCATAGTACATTGTCATTATAAAGTTGTGCAAAGGTACCAAAAATTGAACTCCCTTATGGTTAACATTTAACAGGAAAGGAGCATCACCTCGATATATAGATTCTCCAAGCACGAAAAGCATCTCAGGAATCTGACAACTTGGTCCAGGTTAGGGCTGATAGATTCTAGTGCCAAGACCTTCACTGCGCGCAGATTTAGGGTTAAGCTTGTCGGAATCATTTTCTGGATGATAGACAAACATACATCTTCAAAATTAGAAATAATGTTAATTACAAGAAGGAGAGGAAGAAGGCAACTGATGTACCTGAACGGGTGTGGATCCAATAACAAGTTCGGAGTATTTGATAGACGAGTAGCCTGCCACTATCAATTTCGGCACAGAAATGATATTGAATCTTGTTGGACCTTGTTGATCAACCACAAGTAATCTCTCAAGTGAAGGTGTGTCCTCAATGACCATACTATGATACACCTTATGTGATCTCTTGTTGTAGCACCAGCAACACACATAAAATAGTCCGGAGAGTCATGGAGGTGATGTGGAAGCTACTCAACCCATTGATCGCCTCAAGACGAAGGTACTCGAGTGCAGTACAGCCGCGGAGTAGGCGCACCATGTCATCCTTTGGGATGCAGACGACGATGAACTCGAGGTGCTTCAGTCATGGTAGAAAAAGAGCGGCTGCATCATTAATCGGGGGAAATGGTAGTTCATGAACCTGGCGACGTGCAGCGTGGGTGCGAGGAGGAGGACGATGGGAACGAGTGCATATTCCCATCATTAAAACTAAGCTCCTCGAGCTGATCTAGGGCAGATGATCAGAACCACTCATCAATCTTGGCTCGGTTCTTGCCATTGGGACGAAACTTACCCGTGGTAAGGCCTCTGATTGGGCAATGGTGCCTGCCAAGGATCTGGGACAATGCGTCGAAGCTTTTGCGATATCAATGGCAGAACTTGTGGACGTCAATGAGGTCAAGAGGGGTGGAGTGCCATAGTGGGTGCCACCATCAGGAAAGGACAGTTGTCCGCGTGCCATATTTGATTGGGAGGAGGGAGATGATGACTATCAACATATCATCGAGGAGGCTACTGATGAAGTCTAGGCCTGCCAGAGTCACTTGCGGTTCTTCCTCGACCCGCCCCCGCTTGTTGACAGCCTCGTCCTCCACCTCCGGAGTCTCCTCGGCTGTAGTGCTTTCTGATAGAAGTGGGAGTATAGGGAATATTTAGTTAGAACAGGACAGAAGAAAAGTGTATTGGTAACTAGAAGTTACTAGGTAGGAACAGAGTCAAAAATGGAATAACAATTGGTTGCTTAAGTACCACACAATTCCTTCGATATTGCTAGGTAAGTCAACATGGAGACACTTGAAAAGAACACTTACTTTGAACAAAGTCTGGACGGTTGATATCGTCGGGGAAGTTAGCATATATCATATGACCAGGCTCTTTTTTGTGCAGTGCAATTTTAGTGCCATCTTTCACTACATAAAACATAGAAATCTCTTTCCAAAGGCTCGTTCCAAAATAGGAGTGACCATGTTCATCAAGTCTTATAGAAGCAATGATTGTAAATCCATGGTTTTGTTCAGTATGACGTCCCTGCAGTCTTCAGTTATGTAAAGGGCAAGATTGTGTACTACAAATGTTGTTGCAAAGCAAGGGATGTACTGTAGAAAATGGTAAGATTGTTAAAGAATATGGTAACATGCAAATATGGGAGTAATTCAAAGAACAGTACAGCAGTTGGCATCAAAGTAGGCCATGCTGTATGTGGCACCTTTTATCTAAATATAGCAATATATAGTATATGTTCAGAAAAGTAGGCCATGCCAACCGAGGTAGGGTGAGATTGAACATACCGTGCGCCTCCTGTAGTCATCTGGTATGGTGAGATGGAACTCCTCGGCTATCTGGCCGAGGCGGCAAAGGCCTGATGTGTCCGTGCACTGTACACTCTATGAATGAAAGAAAACCCTCGAATTAGCTAGAAGAAAAATAAATTCACAGTGATTTCGGCCGAGTGATTAAAAGGGGCAGACAGACTGGGATAAGAGAAGAGCAAATAATTCAATAAATTAGTTACCTAGTTGTCCATGAGAAAAAACCCTCAATACCATAGATTACCCAATCGGGTGGACCTGGGTCAATGGCGAGGAGTGTCGAGAACCTCGATGGCGATAGGCAGCGGCAAGCGGCAGTGGCGAAATGTGATAGGCTGATACGTCTCAGTTGTATCTACTTTTCAAACACTTTTTCTCTTGTTTTGGACTCTAATTTGCATGAATTGAATGAAACTAACCCAGACTAACATTGTTTTCAGCAGAACTACCATGGTGTTGTTTTTTGTGCAGAAATAAAAGTTCTCGGAATTGGACGAAATGTCGTGGATGGACACGATCACCTATGGGGCCATGAGCCCCTTGTGGTTTGGCAAGGGGGAGATCATGTTGCATAAATAGCAGAAGCCATGAGGCAGCATGACGATGGGGCTCTGGTCGTTTTTACCCAGGTTCGGGCCACTGAGAAGCGTAAAACCCTACTCCTGCTTTGGTGGATTGTGTCGGATTCAAGGCTCCGCGGACCCAAGAAGGTTCGAACTATGGGGCGTGTGCGAAGAACTCAACCTCTCAAGCCTACCGACTCGTCGCCCCACAGCCTAGCCTAGCCGGACTCGCATGAACAAGGAAGAAGATGAACACGGCAGTTTACCCAGGTTCGGGCCACCATGCGGTGTAAAACCCTACTCCTGCTTTGTGGTGGATTGGCCTCACGAGGGGCTGAGGATGAACATGTACAGAGGATGAACAACCATGCGAGGGCTCGGGGGTGAGAATGAGTCGACCCCTTCTATGGTGGTGGCTAACCTATCTTTATAGTGGCCTCGGTCATGTTCCCCCAAAACGTAGGGGGCAAGGGATCCCACAGTGGCCAATTTGAAAGGGGACAAGTAGTACATCTTATCCTGACGAAGGGTGGTCTTTGCCTGCAAAGCTTCTGGTCATGACGTAGCAGTGGGCTCGGCGATGACATCCGTCCGGCCGTGCTGGTGGTCTTGGTCTTGTAGCAACAGAATGGAAACCATTGGTAAATTCCTCGGGAACCCACGCCTGTCCTTGCTTCCTTAGCACCAAAGAGGAAACTGCCTCCTCTGCGCCCGCTGGCGCCCGCCTGGCCTTGGTCGTCATGGCTTGCATCATCGTAGCCTCATGAGGTTGGTACCTTCATAGAAATCTCCGCTCCTCGGGAGGCAGCATGGGGAGGCCGCTCCCTCCGGAGGTCTTGGCACCATCCGCCTCGCGAGGCCAGGGGGCCTCCCGAGGGTCTAGTCTTGGCGGTCTTGTAGATGGGTCGTACCAGGCCGTCGAGGGAGCCACGCCACGGGCCACAGGGAGGCAAGTCTGGGTACCGTGGTTCCCAGAATGCCGACAGTAGCCCCCGGGCCCAAGGCACGCTCGAGCTTGGCTTCGAGGCGAAGCTAGAGGGCAAGGGTGAAGCGTCGCGTGCCCCAATCGCCTGCGGGCCAAGTTGACGCATGGTGCTTGACGGGACGTGGGCGTTGCCGCTTCTCCACGTGGCCTTGGCAACTGCCTGACTTGACAACTGCCTGGTGCATGCAGCGAGGCCATCATTGCTTGGAACGTGAGAGGCCGCCGGTTAGCCTTCCTCCGACTATAAATGGGAAAGGGGGCAAAGCCCCCAACTCATCTTCATCTTCTTGCTGCCCGCTCCTTCTTCTTCTTCGTCGTCCCTCCATCTTGCCGAAGCATCCATGGCGCCGGTGAAGAAGTTTTCCGCTGAGGAGAAAGGCAAGGCCCCACGGGTGGAATCGGAGCTGCTCCCGCTGAAGAAAAGACGCGGCTGCCCCCGCAAGGCCGCCGCAGCGCTAATAGCTGCCGAACCCTGGTGCGAGCGTGCCCCACCAGGTTTCCCCGTCAGCGCGAACGTTTGCGCGCCGGGCCCCCCTCGCGAGAGCAGCCATGGAAGTCGTAGAGGACAAAGCCGGGAAGGAGAACAAGCAATGGATGCGTGACCACCCTACCCGCAGGGCCATGCCGGCGGCACGGCCCGCGAGTTCGTCGTGTGGGCGGTGATGCCGCCGCGCACATGGATCCGGCTCCCACGGTCCCTGGCAGGGGAGATACCATCGAGGGGGTCCGTCGAGTTGTGGCTGCAGCATGACGGCTGCTGCACCCAAGCTTCGCAGGCGAAGGTTGAGGTCATCTCCTCCAGTGACAACTTCATGACCCGGGGATGGGGAGCGATCGCCCGTGCCTGGAACTCGGAGGGGGGCGCGCCCTCCACTTCGAGTATGACGGGGAGTTGATGCTCTTCTTCAAGGTCTTCGGAGAGGATGGCAAACGTCTGGAGTGCTACCCCAGGGGAGGCGACCGAGACGGCGAGGCCCTTGGCAGCGAACTTGCCCTTGGCCTTGTCCGTGATTCCTCCTGCAGCAGCGGCGCTTCCTTCGGACCAAGCACAAGCGACAATGACTACTACGAGCCGCCGCGTCGCTGCGCCTTGGCTTAGGAAGGGAATGGTGCCGACCAGGCGTCACCACGTTGTGGGCGACGCTGCCCGGGTCGGGGCTCTCAGGAGATATTTTTCTTTGGTTTCATTCCTGCATAAAAAAACATGAAGGGCCCCGCGGGGGCGTATAAGGATCGTGACGCCTACGCCTTAATGTTAGCATTCCAAGCTTATGTCGTGATTGCGTTTCTCGCTTGGGCACGGGCCCCCCTTTTATTCTCGTGGTAGCTTAGTGCTCTACGCCAACAGGACCTAGTCCCCAGGCAAGCTTCGGCCATCGCTGGTATGCCAGGTCGCAATGCCGTGGTCAAGGCCAGGAGGTGAGTGGCCCAAGGTTCGGTAAGAGCCCCCGAGGTGCGATGCTTGGGAGGTCCCCTTTAGCGTGCAAGCAGCTCCCGAAGGACTAAGAGGGAGGTTTCCTTGCCCAAGCGAAATCACAGAAAACAAGATGTCAACGATGAGGTTCACGCCTGAGCATGTAAGGCGACTTAGCTTAGCGAGCTTGCAGCCTGAGGTGGTTTTTCTTGTTGTGAGGGCGAGCTTCTTTGATTTCACGATTGCGAGGGCATGCTCCTCCTCCGGCGTCAGGCCGCGCCCCTCCCTTGGAGCTCCTCTGCAAGGTTTCTCGACCCCATTTCTCCCACTCATCATGGTGCTCTACGTTCTCAGGACCCGGCCCTCGAGCAGGGCTCAGCCGCTGTTGGTATGCCAGGTCACGATGCCGTAATCAAGACCAAGGGGTGAGGGCTCGAGAGCCAGTAGGAGCCCCTGAGGCGGGGTGCTCAAGGGCCCCCCTTTTGACATGCAAGCGACTTGCGCGAGAAAGGAGTGGCTCGCCCGCGGGGGTGCCTAGGAGGGGTCGTACCCAATAGTACATGGTATAGCATCTTCCTGAAGTTGTGAAGTGTTGGCGAAGCCGCTCGAGGCCCCATCTCTGGAGGATCCTACGCATTAGTCAGTCACAAAAATACAAAAGGTAGCCGCGCTTGCTGTTCTGCCCATGATCCTTCCACGAGAAGACGAAGGCACTAAGGACCTGGTGAGGTGATGTGTGTAGGGCTGGCCCATGAGCCAGAGCTCTGTCTCTTAGGTTTGTCAGCGCTGCAGGGATGGACCCAAGCACAGGCGCCATGCCGGTAGCTCCCCTCATGGGATGAGCAAGAGGCGGGTTAGCAACGCGCGGTGACCGCAAAGGTGATTCCAGAGATGATAGATCGTCGGTGCAATGTTAACAACCATAATAGCTCAAGCAGGCATAACCGGTCCAGAATACATGAATCAAAATGATGAAGCTGCGAGGATGGGCCCCAGCAGCCTGAGGATGATGCAGCCCGGGGGCGCCCTTAGTTGAACAAACCAAAAAGTCACCTGGCACTATTGCTGTAGGAGAGTCGGGGTAGCTGAAGATGTGCGCTGCCGAGATCGCTCCAACCAAGCCGACCAACTCCCGAGGCCCGGGAGGGTCAGGAGGTCCAGGGATCTCGCGAGGGTCCGGCACCTCCTCCGTCAGGACCGCCTGGCACCAGGCCTCGTGGGCCGCCATGGCACCCTGCGCGAAGTGCTGGTATGAGGCAGCCACGTTCAGCAGGCCAAATGACATGCGGATGTAGCTGTAGGGGTAGCCCCCACTCCGGCCGATGCGGGACGGCCAGAAGAGGTCCTACGAAGCGGCCCTAGTGAGGCCTGGGATATTGACGCACGCCTCCTGAAGCTCTTCGATTGCCTTGGTGATGAACTCTTGCGCGCCTGGCGCCTCGCGCCTGGCGCCTCGCGCCTGGCACCTCGTGCCTTGCGCCTTGCTCACGGAGGTGCGCATTGAAGCACACCTCCACGTGGTGCCCGAACACCTCCCTCATCGCGCTGGTCAGGTCAGAGGCCCTCCAGTAGAGAGCCCCCGAGCCCGTCCTGAGGGGGGCGCCGGGCGTGCCTTCCTATGCGAGAGGGAAAGGCGCCCGGGCCATGGGCGCGGGGCCTGAGGCACCGTCGGCAGGCGCCCCAGCCTCCTAATGACCCTTGGGGAGGAGCTGCTTCTTCTTCTTGGGGATGGGCTCAGGAGGCAGGATGGCACCCTCATCGTCAGAGTTCTCGACCGCCGTGACTTGGTAAGCGCGCTCGAGGGAGCACACCGCATCTTTTTCGTCGTAGGCGACCGTGATGATGCCGCCACTTCCTCGCATCTTGAGGACATTGTAGCCGTGATGGGTTGCCGCCATGAACTTGGCGAGGGCCGGATACCCGAGGATGGTGTTGTACGGGAGGCCGATATGGGCGACGTCGAAGTCGACGAGCTCAGTGTGGTAGTTGCTGCGGTTGCCAAAAGGTGACGGGGAGGCGCACCTGCCCCAGGGGAATGGTGGAGCCATCGGTCACTCCTGAGAAAGGCTTGGTTAGAAGAAGCTGGTCGTAGGGCACCTAGAGCATCTCAAATGTCTCGACGGAGAGAACATTGAGCCCTGCGCCACCATCGATGAGGGTTTTGGTGACGAGGACGTTGCTGACGGTGGGCGTGCAGAGTATCGGGAGCGCCCCAGCGGCGGCTGAGCACTTGAGTTGGTCCATGGAGTCAAAGGTGATGGCGTGCTTGGACCACCGGAGCGGACGCGACGCCTCAAGCTTGGGGAGGGCCGCTTTCACCTCGCGAGAGAACTGCTTGAAGATACGATGGGAGGCGGGAGCCTGCGCACCACCCAGGATGCAGGTGATCGCGCGAGGCTCTTGGAAGCCCACAGCCCCATCGTCTTGCCGGTTGTCGTCATATCTCCTTGGCGGCGACGACAGCGGAGGGAGGCCGGCATTGCCCTGAGGACGGTCCTCACGAGGCTGATTGCGTAAAGGGCCGTCACGAGGCTGGCCTTGCCAGCGGTCCTCGCGGGGTTGGTCGCGCTAGTCCTGGCGGGGGTCGCGGTTGTCCCAGCGGCCTCCACCGCGGCCTCCTCCACGGCCGTAGCCATGGTCATTACGCTTGGGGCGGCGGCCGAGGCGCCCGTCCCGGATTGCCCTAAGCTCTTGGCAGTCGTTGGTGTTGTGGCTGTGGACCCTGTGGAAGACGCAGAACGGGCAGTTGCCCCTGGAGGATTCGCCGTAGTCGCGACCGCGCTCCATCTTAGGTTCAGCCGCAAGCACAGCGGGGCCCTTACACTTTGCCTCCTTGGCCTTGGCCTTCTTGTCTTCAAGGTCGGCCTCCGGAAGATCAAGGAGGGAGAGGCGGCCTTTCTCGGCCCTTGCGCACTTGGTCACCAGGTTGAACATCTCCAGGGCCGAACACAGGTCCTCATGGATGGTGAGCTCCTAGTTCATCTTGACATCCCGGACGCCATCAGTGAACGCCGAGATGATGGCCTCGTCCGACGCCTTTGGGATCTTGAGGCGAAAGCTCGTGAAACACTGGACGTATTTGTGCAAAGTTTCGCCCAGCTGGTGCTTCACACGCCGCAGGTCGGCCACTGTGGGAGCGCGGTCGCGGGTGCCCTGAAAGTTGGCGATGAACCGCTCGCGAAGCTCGTCCCAGGAGGAAATTGACCCCTCCGGGAGGTTGAGCAGCCAGGAGCGCGGGCCGTCCTTGAGGGCCATGGGGAACCAGTTGGCCATAACCACCTTGTCGCCGCTTGCCGCTTCGATGCTCAGCGCATAGAGGTGGAGGAACTCCGCAGGGTCGGGAGTGCCGTCGTAGCGCGGAGGCAGATCCAGCTTAAACTTGCCAAGCCAGACGACACGGCGCAGCTCCGGGGTGAAAGCACGGCAACCTTCCGCGCTCACAGGTGCGGGCCGCATGGGTGGAGCTTGGTCTTGACGCCCGCGCACCGCGACCTCTGGCGGCGCGCGGTCTTGGTGCTGGCACTGTGGCGCTGGGAGTGCGCAAGCATCGGCCCACGGCCGCTGCACCACCTAGCAGCTTGCTTCATCCCTTGCCGGTGCCCCGCGCCATGGGTCGCGCGGGGGCGCATCGGGCCTGGGCTCCGGGTCCACATCGTGCCGAGGAGGAGTAGGTGCATCGTGAGGCACGTCGCCCGCCTGGGATGGCGGGGGAGGCAGCGAGCGTGATGGCGCTGGGGCTATGCCAGCAGTGTTGACGGGCTCAGCGATGCGGCCGAGCCAGTCGTTGGCGGGGCGGTAGCGCAGGAGATCACGCTCCATGAGCAGCGCAGCCTGCGCGTTTGCCGTCCCACGACGAGCATGGGAGGACGATGTCATTGCCGAAGTAGGCGACGTAGTGGCGGTGTGGCCATCACGCCGCACGGAAGGCGGCAGGGACGAGTCCTGCTGCTCACGAGCAGCAGGGTCAGTAGTAGCATTGGCCACCGGGGAGGCAGAGCAGCGAGGATCGCCGTTACCCACGGGTGCCATCTGGGCGACACGAGCGGCCCGACGCTCGGCACGGACACAGCAAGCGTTGGCCATGGGAGCGACGGAACGGAGGCGAAACGAACGGTGGAAGAAGGACTTCGACACGCCCCTACCTGGCGCGCCAAATGTCATATTCAGGGCTCCATGGACCCAAGAAGGTTCGAACTCTGGGTGTGTGCGAAGAACTCAAGCTCTCAAGCCTACTGACTCGTCGCCCCACAGCCTAGCCTAGTCATACTCCCGTGAACAAGGAAGAAGCTGAACACGGCAGTTTACCCAGGTTCGGGCCACCTTGCGGTGTAAAACCCTATTCCTGCTTTGTGGTGGATTGGCCTCACGAGGGGCTGAGGATGAACAAGTACAAAGGATGAACAACCTCACGAGGGCTCGGGGGTGAGAATGAGTCGACCCCTTCTATGGTGGTGGCTAACCTATCTTTATAGTGGCCTCGGTCCTCTTCCCCCAAAACATATGCGGGAAGGGGTCCCACAATGGCCAATTTGAAAGGGGACAAGTAGTACATCTTGTCCTGACGAAAGGTGGTCTTCGCCTGCAAAGCTACTGGTCGTGACACAGCAGTGGGCTCGGCGATGACATCCGTCCTGCCGTGGTGGTGGTCTTGGTCTTGTAGCAGCGGAATGGAAACCTTTGGTAGATTCCTCGGGAACCCACGCCTGTCCTTGCCTCCTTAGCACCAAAGAGGAAACTGCCTCCTCTGCGCCCGCTGGAGCCCGCCTGGCCTTGGTCGTCATGGCTTGCGTCATTGCAACCTCATGAGTCTTGTACCTGCATAGAAATATCTGCTCCTCGGGAGGCAGCCAGGGGAGGCCGCTCCCTCCGGAGGTCTTAGCGTCGTCCGCCTTGCGAGGCCAGGGGGCCTCCCTAGGGTCTTTTCTTGGCGGTCTTGTAGATGGGCCATACCAGGCCATCGAGGGAGCCACGCCATGGGCTTCAGGAAGGCAAATCTGGGTACCCTGGTTCCTAGAACGCCGACAGATTGGATGGAGGAAACACGACAGCACACAGTGCTCAAACCCGGCAAGGTGGCCTTGGGGAGAGCTGCTACGCGCGTACAAGTCTGAGGGGGTCCGAATCCCACTCTAGGTTTCCTTGGGCCTCCTTTTACAGCTCAAGGGGTAACCACATTGGCAAAATAGTCATTATCTCATGATTAGATAGCTAACAGTGCTATCATACCTAACTCTGGCACTTAGGACAAAATGCCATAAATGCTACCTTAGGTGGCGTGCGGGGGTGCATCCCCGGCAAGCTTATGTCGCTGCTTATCCATCTTGTGCTTATCATTTTCACACGCCCTTGGACGGGTGTCAAGTGGGTTTGATCTGTTTATCATTGAGCTGCCACGTGCTTAGTGAGAGCCACTTAATCACTTGGAGGGCTTGACACCGCGTCGACAAGTGACTGGCGTTGAGATGCGGTGGAGCGGTGGTAGCTGGCGTGCGCCTGCCGGGGGCAGGGCTTGCTGCGCTATCTTGGAGGGGTGCGCGCTTCGGCCTCCGATTGCCCCGGAGGCATAGCTGGCGGGGGTTTGCCTTTGCACTTGCTTGTGGTATCGACCTTGCTGGCCTCGTCTGGCCAGCAAGGGACACTCCTCTTGGGATCTTGACTTGTATGCTTAGCTTGGTCTTCTTGATACGCTCCTTGGTCTCACGAAGAGCGGCTTCCCTGGCTTGGTTTTGCGTTACCCAGTGGTGCTGGATATATGACTGTCAGCACGCTTGTGTATGGGTCTGGTCAACAACTGCGAATGTTTGTTGTACCGACAGGAGCCCCCGGGCCTGGCCCATACATGTTGCCGGGCATCGTTGGGGTAGGCCCTAACAAATGCACAGGTGAACACTTCGGCCATACCACAATGGGATCCATGTCTCTCTTGATATCTTCCTTGCTTCTTCATTAACCTGTGACTGGATTAGTTTTCAGTTTTCCCGTGAGTCGTGCTGAACATCGTGGGGCTATCCATGTAATGGTTCGTGGGCTGCCCATGTTCACGGGGAGGTAACTGCCATTTTACTCATCCCACTACCGCTGCCATTTCCACCACGTACGCTGCATGCATTGCACATGAATGCTAGCAGAAATGCAGGGCGTGGGAATGAGTGCCATGGCAGAAAGCTCGGCGCCGTGGATAGGCGCAGGAGGGCGGTCTGAGATTCCGGACGTTGCCAATGACGCTGATGGACCGGATTGGTCGATCGTGGTGGTTTCCATGGGGTAGTGGGGAGCCAGCCCCGTGCCACACTCCGCTATAAAAGGGAGCATGGGGGCGGGCGAAAGGACTCACCCATGCACCTCCTTCTTCTTCTTGTGCCCTCTTCCACCATGGTGAGAGGGAGAGGGCGCGGGCGTGTTCCTGCGGTGGCGACGAGGACCTCTTCTCGTCAACGCATCCCTGCCCCGGCCAGGGATGCGGTGGCAGAATCCAGCGCGCAAGGTGGTGCTCCGGGACACGGACGCGGTCGGCGAGGCTCTCGAGGCCGGAGAGGACGCGGTGGCATGCTAGTCGCTCCTCCCCCAGCCACCCTAGCTCCGATGGAGGGCCATGTCGGGGACACGCCGCTAGAGTTCATCCTTAGGCTGCGTGAGCCCCCGCGCAGCCGCCTTTGGCTTCCTACCCCTTTTGCAAGGGTAATGGAGGTGGAACAACCGCACGGGTTGAAGTTGCACATTAGGGGTTGCTGTAATGGCAACATGCGAGCGGATGTTGATTTCCCTACACCTCACGTGATCCTTCTCCATCGCGGCTATAAAACTTTCGCACGTGCCCATAGATTGGCGGAGGGGCACATACTCCATTTTAAGCTAATGGATGCAGATCTGCTCTCCATCAAGGTCTTCGGACGTTCGGGTGCTTGCTTACGGTGCTGCATGGAGAGCTCGGCCGATGACGAAAGCTCCTCTTCGAGCAACAGCGAAGAAGAGGACACTGACGGTGAAGACAACAGCGCCGAGCGGGAGGACGGCGGCTCGGAGTCCAGCTGAGCGCCGGATGCACTGTCACCGTCAGCTATGCGCCGGTGGCACCATTATCTGCACCTGGCCTTCTCCCCGGCAGAGCGATTTGCCGGGGTGTTGGGTGTGGATGCCTCCGCCTCCTCTAGCTAGACCCCGGCAGGCTTCATCGTGGACTCCGACTTCGTCTTCCCTGCCAGTGTCCCTCCTACCGCGTTCCTCTGGTCCTGGCAGTGGTGACCAGGTCATCGCCTAGCCGCTCCCTCCGTCCTTCTCGCTTCGCCCCCGCCCTCCCGATCTTGTCAGGCTGCGTCATATAGGACCTGACGGAGTCAGGCTGGGCTTCTGCCTAGGCACCCCTTTTGGCCTCTTCACCTCCCTTTGTAGCTCCTAGGAGGAGAGGGACAGGAAAGGCATTACGGGGCACTTATCTTTTTTCAATCTAAAAGATGTAGGCACTTGCCAAACTTTAGCTTAAATTATGTACCCTTTCATCCATAGTTGTACCCTGTATGGTTTGTACTTGTTTACCTGTGTATTAATGAAAAAAGATATGCTTGTCGGGTGCTTGTGCATGTATCATGTCCATGCTAAGGAATGAATCCTCTATACTTCCAGCTAATCAAGGTTTTCCGGCAAGACATCTTGTCGATCCCTTCCGTTGCTGCCGCGGGGCTCAGCCTGGTGGGTTAGGAGCATGGAAGAGAACCGGCCCCTCGTCAACCCTTTTTTCAAATGCTACTGCGACCACCCTGACTAAAGTAATCTTCAAATCAAAGGATGGGAGCACAAATGTTTGAGGGTGACGAGGTTTTTCTACGCAAAAGCTTTTCACACAGGGGTATGCGATGGATGGTTAGGGGAACTTATCTGCTTTACGCTGTCGGGGATCAATACGCCAGCTTGTCCTCCCTTTGGGGGGTTTATCCACGACAGGAGCACTGCTGTTAGTATAGGGGAAAACAGCAGCATACGATCTCATCTATATGATTTAAGGACTATAGCCAAGTCAGACTTAAATAAACATGCATGCAAGTTTTAGGCGCCAGCGCTTCGTTTTATTAACTTTGCACAGGGTCTACGCCTGGCTTTGTACAAAGGGTTACATGCGCATCGGCAAGGCTTGTACAAAAGGTGGTTGCCGAGGACTGAGCTCGGCAGCCGCGCCTTACGGGTAGAACTTGCAAAGATGCTCAATATTCCATGAGTTTTGCATTTTAATGTCATCTTCGGTCTCCAGACGGAGTGCGCCAGGTCTGGTGACTTGTACTACCCGGTAAGGGCCTTCCCACTTCGGCGTCAACTTGTTGGAACCCTTGGCGGACTCAACACGCCTAAGGACATGGTCGCCTTCCTCAAGGCTCCAGGCGTGAATCATGCGGCTAGGATAGCGGCGCAAGGCTTGTTGGTAGCGTGCAGCACGCACAGCAGCCCGGAGACGATCTTCCTCAAGGAGCACGGCATCATCATGCTGGAGCTGCGTTTGCTCTACTTCATCATAGGCAAGTACTCAAGGTGACAAGTATATGAATTCCGTGGGGAGCACTGCTTCCGCCCCATACACTAGGGAGAAGGGAGTCTGGCCGGTGGCTCGATTTGGTGTCGTCCGGAGGGACCCAAGAACCACCAACAGCTCATCAATCTAGCGCCTGCCGCATTTCCGCAACTTCTCAAAAGTTCTCGTCTTGAGCCCATGCAGTACTTCAGCATTCATCCTCTCAGCTTGCCCATTGCTCCGGGGATGAGCAACAGAGGCAAAGGAGACGGTGCTCCCAAGGCTTTGGACGTACTGCATGAAGGTGCGGCTCGTGAACTTGGTGCCGTTATCGGTGATCACTATGTTGGGTACTCCAAAATGGCACACCAATCCTTTCAAGAACTTGACGGCTAATTATGCGGTCACCTTCCTCACTGGCTCCAACTTAAGCCACTTTATAAACTTGTCGATTTCAATGTACAAGAATTCAAAGCCCCCGGTAGCACGGGGAAGGGGCCCAAGATGTCGAGCCCCTAGACCAAGAATGGCCAGGATAAAGGGATCGTCTGTAGAGCTTGAGCTGGTTGATGAATGTTTTTGGCAATCAGGGTATTTGCCATCTGCCAGCTCTTTGCCGTCTGCCAGCTGATGGCAAAGAGGTTGTTTGCCGTCTGTCTTGTCAAAGCAGACGGCAAAGAACCAGCTGATGGCAAAGAGGGTCTTTGCCATCTGCCACTTCTTTGCCGTCTGCTGGCAGACGGCAAAGAGTTCTTTGCCGTCTGCCAGCAGACGGCAAAGACCAAAGTGGGCCCCACTGGGTACTGCGCTGGCTAGGTCACACGGGCCACTTCTTTGCCGTCTGCTGGCAGATGGCAAAGATTTCTTTGCCATCTGCCAGCAGACGGCAAAGGATTCTTTGCCGTCTGCTGGCAGACGGCAAAGAGGTGCCTCTTTGCCATCTGCCAGCAGACGGCAAAAGACCTCTTTGCCGTCAGCTGGCGGACGGCAAAGAGGTGGGGCTATCCACCTCATCTCTCTCTTCTCTCTCTCCGCCACCCGACCCCCACCGCCCCCGCCCCAACCTCCTCTCTCTCTCTCTCTCTTCTTCTCTCTCCCGCCACAGCGCCCGACCCCACCGCGCCCCCGCCGCCCCCTCCCTCGGCCGCACCTGCTCCTCCCGCTCATCCACCCCGGCCGCCACCAACCCAATCCCAATCTCAAGCCCTCCCGCTCCTCCAAGCGCGCCCGCCCATCGGACTTGGCGCCCGCCAAGCGCGCCCGCTCCCGGCCCCCGGATCCGGACCCCGCCGTCGCGCCCCCGCCGGATCCGCTGCAGGATCCTCCGTCGCCTCCCCCCGGCGCCAGCGCCGACGCGGATGTGCCGGTGCGCGCCCTGTCCGCTGCCGCCACGCCCACCGCAAACGGGCCCCAACCGCCGCCTCCCCCGCAGCCTCCCGCCGGGGATGAGCCGGTGCTCGCCCTCTTCGCCGCCAACACGCCCACCGCAAGCGTGCCCCAACCGCCTCCGCAGCAGGAGGAGGAGCCATTGGCCATCGCAGCTGCCGTTGGCAGCTCATCGGAGATGGTCGAGGGGTGGGCGCCCATATGGGAGGCGAATTAGTCATCGAAATCGGTCAAGGCAACATTGCTACAGACGCTGGCAGCGGAGCAGGGGCTCCCGCACGCGGACCCTGCGTCGTCAGCCCTGCCTCAGCGAGCAGCGCCAGCACAGCGCCTAGGGAGTCCATGGCAATGAGCATAAGACTAGGCACGGGGACATCCTCCTTGGGGATGAGGAAAAAGAGGTAACATCAAGGACGGCCATGGAGGTGGTAGTGGCGAGGAGGATGCAGCGATGGGCTTCAGTAGCAGCAAACTTAACCTCGAGCATAAGCAGCGCTTTATTTCGATGGTTCAGGTATGCTTGTGTTAATATTCATCTACCTTTTAGCTTGGACTGAATAACTCAATTGTTACTGTTAAGAGCAAGGATGAAAAACTCCTGCTGTTTCTACCTGCAAAACGTGCAGTAGATAGTGGAGCACATAATACCACAGATTCAACTAGCCTGCTGAAACAACTCTGCTTTTTTTTTATGACATGTTGTAATATTTCCTCAAGATGGCTGTTTTCCAGGATTATACAACTCATCCATGCTTCTGATCCTTCACTTTCTAATCATTGTGCAGTAGCATGAAAATCTTCTTGGGGAAGTACAGTGATATAAACTGATGTTTGAAGGTTAAATAAGTAGGAGTACAACATTCGCCGTTTGTACGTAGAGCTTAAAGGATGACTTTCATACGTCTTGTTGTCGACCCGGGTAGCCTGCTGCAGGTTTAGTACAAGAAGGCCGACAGGAGAAATTGGGTAAATGGTTTCAAGCGGAGCGACATCCCAGAGTTCTCTAAGGCGGCGGCCACCATGTAGGACCACACCAGTGTTCAGTTTAGGATTTCATATCAGTTTTGTTGGTTGTTGCTGGGTAAATTCCTCTCCTTGGTAGTGAAAACTATGTGAGGATAAACGAATAGTTATCACTTGGATTGGATGGTCATTCTACATTGCAATTTTTCTCTATAGTTCTATTTTCTTTACACAGATTTAGAGGCTTTTCCTCTTTTCCTCTATAGTTCTATTTTATTTTCTTCTATTTTATTCATTAATAGATAATTAGCTGCATTGCAGGATACCATGACAGATGTCCGCTTTAATTCTACAATTAGAAATGACTAATGGAAGAGAAAGTATGGTGTACTTTATAATTGCGATAGAATAATAGTTAACTGTGGTCTCTCAAAACATTGATCACTAAGTGCAAGTCATGTAAGAATTCAAGCAAATTATTATAACAAAGTTCGCCTCCATTCTGGATGTTAACCCAGCAAGGTTAAAAACTAATCCGCCAAAGTCTGAAAGTATCTATATGCCTAAGTAGATGCTACTAATTGTGGCATCAACACACTTCACTCCTTGTAATACATCAAACATAAGGTGAATATCACTTCTCTTTGATTTCTTTCAACATGAATGGAGATGTGCATATCCAGATAACTTTTGTTGTCCGTGTTAGTTGAATATGGATTTTATTACCTGTTCATCTTCCTGTAATCAAGTCATCCTAATTCTCCCTGAAGCTTCACTTGCCCTTCTTTTCTTTTAGAAAATGGAAGATATATTACCTCCGGCCTCTGTCATGGATGGACACTGCCCTTCTATGAATCAGTGTAGTATCTTGCTCTTAAAACTTCTTTGTGAGTATTATGAAAAGACGAACCGCCAAATAGTTTTATAGATATTTTTGTTGTGTCTGGAACCATTTGGTACATAGCTCGCTTAAATGGAACCTGCGATTGCGAGCGCATTAGTACAATCCACATATCTCCGTAGAATGTGGCCATATGAAACATCTGAATAATGTCTAATTGGCAATTTGGCATGCATATTTTGCACCGAGTGATGCCAAAATAGTGTTGTTTCATTAGTGAGACGTGTACCATTTGTGGAATGTGATTAACCTACTATTTGTTTAGTTTGCTACGTACACAATCTTTAGTTTTGTTCCATTGAACGATGAATTCAATCAATTAAATAGTCGATCATGAATGAATATTCCATTCTTTTTCCTTCTTCTGGTCGTTAACCTGGATGAAAATGCTCTTCTTTCAGTCTCTGTTGAAGTCAAACCCATCCATGCAAAATCTGTACTGTTGTAGAATTAATGTAGATGAATATATATGCCTTGCAGTTTTATCGTGCATGCCATTCAACTAACTTGCTCTTGTCCATGCAGATGGAGTACGAGGACGAGCAGCAGCAGCAGCAAATCAGCCTGATGATGACGGGGTGCGGGAGGCAATGGTGATCATGCTGATGGCATGAAGAAGGCTGATGACCACAACCTGGACCTGTTGGCATTTAGAGATGGCAAACACAGGCGGCGCGGAGACAGCAATATATATGTATTGGATGTTTGATGTTTGCCCTATTATGGATGAACATGGTGAAACTATGTTTGATGTTTACCCTATGCAATATATATGTGGTGGATAAGCATAATGTTTGCCTTATTATGTGATTCTGAATATATATATATATATATGTGTGTGTGTGTGTGTGTGTGTGTGTGTGTGTGTGTTTGAATTTCTGTGAAAATGAATTGATATAGGAAAAAAAGAAAAAGGGGCTATATAGCCACTTTGCCGTCTGCTAGCAGACGGCAAAGCTCTTTGCCATCTGCCAGCAGACGGCAAAGTGGCCACGTGGCAGCAGCTTGTGCAACCTGCCGTCTGCTGGCAGACGGCAAAGAAGCAGCTCTTTGCCGTCTGCTGGCAGACGGCAAAGAAGCAAGCTCTTTGCCGTCCGCCCGCAGACGGCAAAGCGGCCTTTACCGGCATCAGCTTTGCCGGAGTGTTTGCCGTCTGCTAGCGGACGGCAAAGCCTTTGCCGTCCGCCAAGCATGCCTTTGCCGTCTGCTATGGCAGACGGCAAAGCAGCTGATTCCAGTAGTGTATGAGGCAGCCACGTTCAGCAGGCCAAATGACATGCGGATGTAGCTGTAGGGGTAGCCCCCACTCCGGCCGATGCGGGACGGCCAGAAGAGGTCCTATGAAGCGGCCCTATTGAGGCCTGGGATATTGACGCACGCCTCCTGAAGCTCTTCGATTGCCTTGGTGATGAACTCTTGCGCGCCTGGCGCCTCGCGCCTGGCACCTCGTGCCTTGCGCCTTGCTCACGGAGGTGCGCATTGAAGCACACCTCCACGTGGTGCCCGAACACCTCCCTCATCGCGCTGGTCAGGTCAGAGGCCCTCCAGTAGAGAGCCCCCGAGCCCGTCCTGAGGGGGGCGCCGGGCGTGCCTTCCTATGCGAGAGGGAAAGGCGCCCGGGCCATGGGCGCGGGGCCTGAGGCACCGTCGGCAGGCACCCCAGCCTCCTAATGACCCTTGGGGAGGAGCTGCTTCTTCTTCTTGGGGATGGCCTCAGGAGGCAGGATGGCACCCTCATCATCAGAGTTCTCGACCGCCGTGACTTGGTAAGCGCGCTCGAGGGAGCACACCGCATCTTTTTCGTCGTAGGCGACCGTGATGATGCCGCCACTTCCTCGCATCTTGAGGACATTGTAGCCGTGATGGGTTGCCGCCATGAACTTGGCGAGGGCCGGATACCCAAGGATGGTGTTGTACGGGAGGCCGATATGGGCGACGTCGAAGTCGACGAGCTCAGTGTGGTAGTTGCTGCGGTTGCCAAAAGGTGACGGGGAGGCGCACCTGCCCCAGGGGAACGGTGGAGCCATCGGTCACTCCTGAGAAAGGCTTGGTTAGAAGAAGCTGGTCGTAGGGCACCTGGAGCATCTCAAATGTCTCGACGGAGAGAACATTGAGCCCTGCGCCACCATCGATGAGGGTTTTGGTGACGAGGACGTTGCTGACGGTGGGCGTGCAGAGTATCGGGAGCGCCCCAGCGGCGGCTGAGCACTTGAGTTGGTCCATGGAGTCAAAGGTGATGGCGTGCTTGGACCACCGGAGCGGACGCGACGCCTCAAGCTTGGGGAGGGCCGCTTTCACCTCGCGAGAGAACTGCTTGAAGATACGATGGGAGGCGGGAGCCTGCGCACCACCCAGGATGCAGGTGATCGCGCGAGGCTCTTGGAAGCCCACAGCCCCATCGTCTTGCCGGTTGTCGTCATATCTCCTTGGCGGCGACGACAGCGGAGGGAGGCCGGCATTGCCCTGAGGACGGTCCTCACGAGGCTGATCGCGTAAAGGGCCGTCACGAGGCTGGCCTTGCCAGCAGTCCTCGCGGGGTTGGTCGCGCTAGTCCTGGCGGGGGTCGCAGTTGTCCCAGCGGCCTCCACCGCGGCCTCCTCCACGGCCGTAGCCATGGTCATTACGCTTGGGGCGGCGGCCGAGGCGCCCATCCCGGATTGCCCTAAGCTCTTGGCAGTCGTTGGTGTTGTGGCTATGGACCCTGTGGAAGAAGCAGAACGGGCGGTTGCCCCTGGAGGATTCGCCGTAGTCGCGACCGCGCTCCATCTTAGGTTCAGCCGCAAGCACAGCGGGGCCCTTACACTTTGCCTCCTTGGCCTTGGCCTTCTTGTCTTCAAGGTCGGCCTCCGGAAGATCAAGGAGGGAGAGGCGGCCTTTCTCGGCCCTTGCGCACTTGGTCACCAGGTTGAACATCTCCAGGGCCGAACACAGGTCCTCATGGATGGTGAGCTCCTCGTTCATCTTGACATCCCGGACGCCATCAGTGAACGCCGAGATGATGGCCTCGTCCGACGCCTTTGGGATCTTGAGGCGAAAGCTCGTGAAACGCTGGACGTATTTGTGCAAAGTTTTGCCCAGCTGGTGCTTCACACGCCGCAGGTCGGCCACTGTGGGAGCGCGGTCGCGGGTGCCCTGAAAGTTGGCGATGAACCGCTCGCGAAGCTCGTCCCAGGAGGAAATTGACCCCTCCGGGAGGTTGAGCAGCCAGGAGCGCGGGCCGTCCTTGAGGGCCATGGGGAACCAGTTGGCCATAACCACCTCGTCGCCGCTTGCCGCTTCGATGCTCAGCGCATAGAGCTGGAGGAACTCCGCGGGGTCGGGAGTGCCGTCGTAGCGCGGAGGCAGATCCAGCTTAAACTTACCAAGCCAGACGACACGGCGCAGCTCCGGGGTGAAAGCACGGCAACCTTCCGTGCTCACAGGTGCGGGCCGCATGGGTGGAGCTTGGTCTTGACGCCCGCGCACCGCGACCTCTGGCGGCGCGCGGTCTTGGTGCTGGCGCTGTGGCGCTGGGAGTGCGCAAGCATCGGCCCACGGCCGCTGCACCACCTAGCAGCTTGCTTCATCCCTTGCCGGTGCCCCGCACCATGGGTCGCGCGGGGGCGCATCGGGCCTGGGCTCCGGGTCCACATCGTGCCGAGGAGGAGTAGGTTCATCGTGAGGCACGTCGCCCGCCTGGGATGGCGGGGGAGGCAGCGAGCGTGATGGCGCTGGGGCTATGCCAGCAGTGTTGACGGGCTCAGCGATGCGGCCGAGCCAGTCGTTGGCGGGGCGGTAGCGCAGGAGATCACGCTCCATGAGCAGCGCAGCCTGCGCGTTTGCCGTCCCACGGCGAGCATGGGAGGACGATGTCATGGCCGAAGTAGGCGACGTAGTGGCGGTGTGGCCATCATGCCGCACAGAAGGCGGCAGGGACGAGTCCTGCTGCTCACGAGCAGCAGGGTCAGTAGTAGCATTGGCCACCGGGGAGGCAGAGC
This sequence comes from Thinopyrum elongatum, assembly GCA_011799875.1. Classification (NCBI taxonomy): domain Eukaryota; kingdom Viridiplantae; phylum Streptophyta; class Magnoliopsida; order Poales; family Poaceae; genus Thinopyrum; species Thinopyrum elongatum. The sequence goes on from CM022298.1 coordinate 299,164,285, forward strand.
GGCGAGGATTGCCGTTACCCACGGGTGCCATCTGGGCGACACGAGCGGCCCGACGCTCGGCACGGACACAGCAAGCGTTGGCCATGGGAGCGACGGAACGGAGGCGAAACGAACGGTGGAAGAAGGACTTCGACACGCCCCTACCTGGCATGCCAAATGTCATATTCAGGGCTCCATGGACCCAAGAAGGTTCGAACTCTGGGGTGTGTGCGAAGAACTCAAGCTCTCAAGCCTACTGACTCGTCGCCCCACAGCCTAGCCTAGTCATACTCCCGTGAACAAGGAAGAAGCTGAACACGGCAGTTTACCCAGGTTCGGGCCACCTTGCGGTGTAAAACCCTACTCCTGCTTTGTGGTGGATTGGCCTCACGAGGGGCTGAGGATGAACAAGTACAAAGGATGAACAACCTCACGAGGGCTCGGGGGTGAGAATGAGTCGACCCCTTCTATGGTGGTGGCTAACCTATCTTTATAGTGGCCTCGGTCCTCTTCCCCCAAAACATATGCGGGAAGGGGTCCCACAGTGGCCAATTTGAAAGGGGACAAGTAGTACATCTTGTCCTGACGAAAGGTGGTCTTCGCCTGCAAAGCTACTGGTCGTGACACAGCAGTGGGCTCGGCGATGACATCCGTCCTGCCGTGGTGGTGGTCTTGGTCTTGTAGCAGCGGAATGGAAACCTTTGGTAGATTCCTCGGGAACCCACGCCTGTCCTTGCCTCCTTAGCACCAAAGAGGAAACTGCCTCCTCTGCGCCCGCTGGAGCCCGCCTGGCCTTGGTCGTCATGGCTTGCGTCATTGCAACCTCATGAGTCTTGTACCTGCATAGAAATATCTGCTCCTCGGGAGGCAGCCAGGGGAGGCCGCTCCCTCCGGAGGTCTTAGCGTCGTCCGCCTTGCGAGGCCAGGGGGCCTCCCTAGGGTCTTTTCTTGGCGGTCTTGTAGATGGGCCATACCAGGCCATCGAGGGAGCCATGCCATGGGCTTCAGGAAGGCAAATCTGGGTACCCTGGTTCCTAGAACGCCGACAGATTGGATGGAGGAAACACGACAGCACACAGTGCTCAAACCCGGCAAGGTGGCCTTGGGGAGAGCTGCTACGCGCGTACAAGTCTGAGGGGGTCCGAATCCCACTCTAGGTTTCCTTGGGCCTCCTTTTACAGCTCAAGGGGTAACCACATTGGCAAAATAGTCATTATCTCATGATTAGATAGCTAACAGTGCTATCATACCTAACTCTGGCACTTAGGACAAAATGCCATAAATGCTACCTTAGGTGGCGTGCGGGGGTGCATCCCCGGCAAGCTTATGTCGCTGCTTATCCATCTTGTGCTTATCATTTTCACACGCCCTTGGACGGGTGTCAAGTGGGTTTGATCTGTTTATCATTGAGCTGCCACGTGCTTAGTGAGAGCCACTTAATCACTTGGAGGGCTTGACACTGCGTCGACAAGTGACTGGCGTTGAGATGCGGTGGAGCGGTGGTAGCTGGCGTGCGCCTGCCGGGGGCAGGGCTTGCTGGGCTATCTTGGAGGGGTGCGCGCTTCGGCCTCCGGTTGCCCCGGAGGCATAGCTGGCGGGGGTTTGCCTTTGCACTTGCTTGTGGTATCGACCTTGCTGGCCTCGTCTGGCCAGCAAGGGACACTCCTCTTGGGATCTTGACTTGTATGCTTAGCTTGGTCTTCTTGATACGCTCCTTGGTCTCATGAAGAGCGGCTTCCCTGGCTTGGTTTTGCGTTACCCAGTGGTGCTAGATATATGACTGTCAGCATGCTTGTGTATGGGTCTGGTCAACAACTGCGAATGTTTGTTGTACCGACAGGAGCCCCCGGGCCTGACCCATACGTGTTGCCGGGCATCGTTGGGGTAGGCCCTAACAAATGCACAGGCGAACACTTCGGCCATACCACAATGGGATCCATGTCTCTCTTGATATCTTCCTTGCTTCTTCATTAACCTGTGACTGGATTAGTTTTCAGTTTTCCCGTGAGTCGTGCTGAACATCGTGGGGCTATCCATGTAATGGTTCGTGGGCTGCCCATGTTCACGGGGAGGTAACTGCCATTTTACTCATCCCACTACCGCTGCCATTTCCACCACGTACGCTGCATGCATTGCACAGGAATGCTAGCAGAAATGCAGGGCGTGGGAATGAGTGCCATGGCAGAAAGCTCGGCGCCGTGGATAGGCGCAGGAGGGCGGTCTGAGATTCCGGACGTTGCCAATGACGCTGATGGACCGGATTGGTCGATCGTGGTGGTTTCCATGGGGTAGTGGGGAGCCAGCCCCGTGCCACACTCCGCTATAAAAGGGAGCACGGGGGCGGGCGAAAGGACTCACCCATGCACCTCCTTCTTCTTCTTGTGCCCTCTTCCACCATGGTGAGAGGGAGAGGGCGCGGGCGTGTTCCTGCGGTGGCGACGAGGACCTCTTCTCGTCAACGCATCCCTGCCCCGGCCAGGGATGCGGTGGCAGAATCCAGCGCGCAAGGTGGTGCTCCGGGACACGGACGCGGTCGGCGAGGCTCTCGAGGCCGGAGAGGACGCGGTGGCATGCTAGTCACTCCTCCCCCAGCCACCCTAGCTCCGATGGAGGGCCATGTCGGGGACACGCCGCTAGAGTTCATCCTTAGGCTGCGTGAGCCCCCGCGCAGCCGCCTTTGGCTTCCTACCCCTTTTGCAAGGGTAATGGAGGTGGAACAACCGCACGGGTTGAAGTTGCACATTAGGGGTTGCTGTAATGGCAACATGCGAGCGGATGTTGATTTCCCTACACCTCACGTGATCCTTCTCCATCGCGGCTATAAAACTTTCGCACGTGCCCATAGATTGGCGGAGGGGCACATACTCCATTTTAAGCTAATGGATGCAGATCTGCTCTCCATCAAGGTCTTCGGACGTTCGGGTGCTTGCTTACGGTGCTGCATGGAGAGCTCGGCCGATGACGAAAGCTCCTCTTCGAGCAACAGCGAAGAAGAGGACACTGACGGTGAAGACAACGGCGCCGAGCGGGAGGACGGCGGCTCGGAGTCCAGCTGAGCGCCGGATGCACTGTCACCGTCAGCTATGCGCCGGTGGCACCATTATCTGCACCTGGCCTTCTCCCCGGCAGAGCGATTTGCCGGGGTGTTGGGTGTGGATGCCTCCGCCTCCTCTAGCTAGACCCCGGCAGGCTTCGTCGTGGACTCCGACTTCGTCTTCCCTGCTAGTGTCCCTCCTACCGCGTTCCTCTGGTCCTGGCAGTGGTGACCAGGTCATCGCCTAGCCGCTCCCTCCGTCCTTCTCGCTTCGCCCCCGCCCTCCCGATCTTGTCAGGCTGCGTCATATAGGACCTGACGGAGTCAGGCTGGGCTTCTGCCTAGGCACCCCTTTTGGCCTCTTCACCTCCCTTTGTAGCTCCTAGGAGGAGAGGGACAGGAAAGGCATTACGGGGCACTTATCTTTTTTCAATCTAAAAGATGTAGGCACTTGCCAAACTTTAGCTTAAATTATGTACCCTTTCATCCATAGTTGTACCCTGTATGGTTTGTACTTGTTTACCTGTGTATTAATGAAAAAAGATATGCTTGTCGGGTGCTTGTGCATGTATCATGTCCATGCTAAGGAATGAATCCTCTATACTTCCAGCTAATCAAGGTTTTCCGGCAAGACATCTTGTCGATCCCTTCCGTTGCTGCCGCGGGGCTCAGCCTGGTGGGTTAGGAGCATGGAAGAGAACCGGCCCCTCGTCAACCCTTTTTTCAAATGCTACTGCGACCACCCTGACTAAAGTAATCTTCAAATCAAAGGATGGGAGCACAAATGTTTGAGGGTGACGAGGTTTTTCTACGCAAAAGCTTTTCACACAGGGGTATGCGATGGATGGTTAGGGGAACTTATCTGCTTTACGCTGTCGGGGATCAATACGCCAACTTGTCCTCCCTTTGGGGGGTTTATCCACGACAGGAGCACTGCTGTTAGTATAGGGGAAAACAGCAGCATACGATCTCATCTATATGATTTAAGGACTATAGCCAAGTCAGACTTAAATAAACATGCATGCAAGTTTTAGGCGCCAGCGCTTCATTTTATTAACTTTGCACAGGGTCTACGCCTGGCTTTGTACAAAGGGTTACATGCGCATCGGCAAGGCTTGTACAAAAGGTGGTTGCCGAGGACTGAGCTCGGCAGCCGCGCCTTACGGGTAGAACTTGCAAAGATGCTCAATATTCCATGAGTTTTGCATTTTAATGTCATCTTCGGTCTCCAGACGGAGTGCGCCAGGTCTGGTGACTTGTACTACCCGGTAAGGGCCTTCCCACTTCGGCGTCAACTTGTTGGAACCCTTGGCGGACTCAACACGCCTAAGGACATGGTCGCCTTCCTCAAGGCTCCAGGCGTGAATCATGCGGCTAGGATAGCGGCGCAAGGCTTGTTGGTAGCGTGCAGCACGCACAGCAGCCCGGAGACGATCTTCCTCAAGGAGCACGGCATCATCATGCTGGAGCTGCGTTTGCTCTACTTCATCATAGGCAAGTACTCAAGGTGACAAGTATATGAATTCCGTGGGGAGCACTGCTTCCGCCCCATACACTAGGGAGAAGGGAGTCTGGCCGGTGGCTCGATTTGGTGTCGTCCGGAGGGACCCAAGAACCACCGACAGCTCATCAATCTAGCGCCTGCCGCATTTCTGCAACTTCTCAAAAGTTCTCGTCTTGAGCCCATGCAGTACTTCAGCATTCATCCTCTCAGCTTGCCCATTGCTCCGGGGATGAGCAACAGAGGCAAAGGAGACGGTGCTCCCAAGGCTTTGGACGTACTGCATGAAGGTGCGGCTCGTGAACTTGGTGCCGTGATCGGTGATCACTATGTTGGGTACTCCAAAATGGCACACCAATCCTTTCAAGAACTTGACGGCTAATTATGCGGTCACCTTCCTCACTGGCTCCAACTTAAGCCACTTTATAAACTTGTCGATTTCAATGTACAAGAATTCAAAGCCCCCGGTAGCACGGGGAAGGGGCCCAAGATGTCGAGCCCCTAGACCAAGAATGGCCAGGATAAAGGGATCGTCTGTAGAGCTTGAGCTGGTTGATGAATGTTTTTGGAATGGAACTGGCAGGCTTCACACTTGGTGACTAGCTCAGTTGCATCCTGGAGGGTTGTGGGCCAGTAGAAACCCTATCGGAAGGCTTTTCCGACCAGGACTCTTGATCCAATGTGAGAGCCACACATACCCCCGTGTATCTCTGCCAACAGCCTCAACCCATCTTCTCGGCAGATGCACTTCAATTTCACCCCAATTGGCCTCTTTCTGTACAGAATGCCATCGACAAACTTGTACATACTAGATCATCGGGCTACTTTTTTAGCTTATTCATGTTCTTCGGGAAGTTCTCCTGTTTGAAGGAAACGGGCTATGTGTTGTGCCCAAGTTGGAGCCTGTGACTCGACAACAAGGACTAAAGGCACCTCCTCATTCATGGGAGTGCGCCCTTCTACAGCAAGAACTTGTAGTTCTGCAGGAGGGTGCGGCTCAACTTTCTTATTTTTCTGGCCATCGTTGAAGAGGATACTGATGTTTGAGTTAGATGGAGGACAAAAGTCCCTGGTTCCACAGGGAGCTTCTGCGCGACGCACTTACAAATGACAAGCAATGCCATTTTCTGCTTGTGGTACGTGCTCTGCTTGTAATCCATCAAAGTGCTCTTCCAACTTTCTCACTTCCTCCATATATGCCTCCATCAACAGACTCTGATAATCTTTGTTGACTTGCCTCACCACTAGTTGATAATCTCCGCGGATAATCAGATTCTTGATTCCCAACTCCACCGCACTTCTGAGTTCGGCAAGGAGCCCCTCATACTCAGAAGTGTTGTTGGTGGCCTTCTCCCGGGGAAAGAGCATTTGAATCACATATTTGAGATGCTCTCTGGTGGGCGCGACAAGAAGCACGCCGGCTCCGGTGCCCTGCAGCGAGAAAGCGCCATCAAAATACATGATCCACTCTTGAGGTGCCTCTTTCCCGGGGAGAACTGTTTCTAGCACTTCTTCGTCTGGAGTGGGGCTCCATTCTACAATGAACTCTGCCAATGCCCTGCTCTGAATAGTTGAGGTGCTTTAAAGTTTGACAATTCTAGTGCCCATGCTACTATTTTGCCTGTGGCTTTGGGGTTCCTCAATATGCGCTGTAGTGGAAACGGGTGACAACTGTGATCTCTCGGGCTTGGAAGTAGTGGCACAATTTCCTCGAGGCCATGATTAGGCCAAAGATCAGCTTTTTTCCTCCAGAGTACCTTGACCTAGCCCCCTGTAATAGCGAGCTGACAAAGTAGACTAGCCGTTGCACCACTTTCTTCCTTGCCGCAGTTTTAAGATCGCCTTCGCTGGATTGCTCCGCCTCCTCCTGGTCTATGTCTAGTCTTGCCACGACTGGTTTAGTTCCATCTCCGATGGGTGCAGTTGCTGCAGCTGCTTCCTCATCCACTTCTCGCTGCGCCACCAGCGCAGCGCTAACCACTTGATTCGTCGCAGATAAATATAGCAACAACGGCTCTTGTGGTTTAGGCGCGACTAAGGTGGAAGCAGAGGAAAGGTAGGCTTTCAGGTCTTGCAGCGCTGCTTTTGCTTCCGGGGTCCACTTCCTTGGGCCAGCTTTCTTCAAGATTTTGAAGAAAGCCAGGGCAAGCTCGGCAGACTTGGAGATGAACCTACTCAGTGCGGCAACGCATCCAGTCAAATGCCTCACATCTTTAACAGTCTTGGGTGCCTGTATTTGCTTGATCGCTCTGATCTTGTCATGGTTGGCCTCTATCCCATGTTGGGACATAAAGAAACCAAGGAGCTTGCCGGATGGGACACCGAACACACATTTCTCATGGTTTAGCTTCAAATTGATCTTGCGAAGGTCTCTTCCAAGTCTTGAATGAGTGTTGATCTGTCCTTAGTCTTGACCACTATATCATCCATATAAGCTTCTACATTCCTGTGCAGCTGGGGCTCGAAACCAACTTGTACTACCCTTGCAAAAGTCGATCCGGCGCTCTTTAACTTGAAAGGCATTCGTACAAAGCAGTGCGTGCCACATGGAGTTATGAACACGGTCTTCTCTTCGTCTTCTTTCGCCATAAATATCAGATGGTACCCAGAGTACGCATCCAAGAAAGATAGAAAATCACATCCAGAAGTGGAATCTACAATTTGATCAATGCGCGGTAGGGGAAAGGGTCTTTTGGACATGCTTTGTTTAAGTTCGGGAAATCAAAGCATAGCCTCCATTTCCCGTTTGCCTTGTACACCACTACTGGATTCGCTAACCAAGTTGGATGCAGCACCCCTCTGACCAAACCAGCTGCTTCAAGTTTCTTGATTTCCTTGGCAATAAACTGTTGCTGCTCTAAAGCTTGCTTTCTGACCTTCTTCTTGACGGGTCGAGCATGAGGACAGACAGCAAGGTGGTGCTCGATTACCTCCCTGGGAACACCAGGGATGTCAGACGGTTGCCAAGCAAACACATCGACATTCACCTGCAGGAAGGTAACGAGAGCGCTTTCCTTTTTGACATCAAAGGTGGCGCTGATGGTGAATATACTGTCAGCGCCATCCTGCCTTGCTGGAACTTTCTTCACAGCAGGTGAAGCAACCTTGGGTCTCTTGCTAGTGGAACTCTCCGGCAGGTCATCAACAGGTGCGGCGCACTCCGAAGAGGCGCACTTCCCGAAGTCCTTACTAGCATATCTGCTTGCCTTCTTTCCCTTCTTTGTTTCCTTGGCAGGAGCTGGTGCGTCAGCAGCCTCAGCTGCTACCGCATCCCGATACATCTTGTCTACACATATGATCGCATCTTTCTTATCTGACGGGATGGAAATGATGCCCATCGGCCCTGGCATCTTCAAGGTGTTGTAGGCATAGTGGGATGCTGCCATGAACTTTGCCAGAGCTGGACGACCAAGAATCCCATTGTAAGGCAGAGGAAGATCAACAACGTTAAACACGACCCTCTCGGTCCGGTAGTTCAATTCCCCGCCAAATGTTACAGGCAATGTGATCTTCCCTTTGGGCCACCTCCTGCCGGGGTTGATTCCTTGGAATGTAACCGTAGCCTTGAGTTCTTCATCAGGGATCTGTTGCTTGCCTACCACATTAGGGGAGATCAGATTCAGCCCAGCCCCGCCATCAACCAGCATCTTTGTTACCTTGAGGTTGCGGATCGTTGGGGAGACCAACAATGGAAAACACCCTACCGCGGTAGTGCAGTCAGGGTGATCCTCTTCGTCAAACATGATAGGCGTGCGGGACCACATAAATGGCCTTCAGGAATCCGTAGTTGGCTCCATGGCATTGACATCACGCGCCCACTACTTGAGCTGTCGATGAGAGGAGTGCAAGGATGCACCCCCATCAATGCACATGGCTTCAGTTGCCTTCTGGAATTCTTGTTCACTGGTTTCTTCTTCATCCTCTTCATCACTCCCATCATCTCCTTCTTTCTTTAGATCGATCGGAAAGAATAGCTTGGTGTTATTTTAGTATGAACTCTAGGATAGATTGATCGGAAAGAATAGCTTTGAGGTGGTTTCGTACCCTACAAAAAATTTCTTCTTATGTTCTCCGCTAGATAAGAACTTTGGAGTGATTCTTCGTCGCACGTTGAGGGATGGTTATATGATCCAATTATATTAGCATTGTTGAGAGATTGCACTAGTAAAAGTACGGACCCTAGGCCTCATTTCCAAGCATTGCAATACCGTTTGTGCTCACTTTTGTTACTTGCTACCTTGCTGTTTTTTATTGTTCCTATTACAAAACTCAATATCTACTATTATTACTACACTTTTATCACCATCTCTTCGCCGAACTAGTGCACCTATACAATTTACCATTGTATTTGGTGTGTTGGGGACACAAGAGACTTTTTATTATTTGGTTGCAGGGTTGTTTGAGAGAGACCATCTTCATCCTATGCCTCCCATGGATTGATAAACCTTAGGTCATCCACTTGAGGGAAAATTGCTACTGTCCTACAAAACTCTGCGCTTGGAGGCCCAACACGTGTCTACAAGAATAAAGTTGCGTAGTAGACATCAAGCTCTTTTCTGGCGTCGTTGCCGGGGAGGTGAGTGCTTGAAGGTATATCTTTAGATCTTGCAATTGAATCTTTTAGTTTCTTGTTTTATCACTAGTTTGGTTCGTAAAAGAAAACAAAAAAATGGAATTGAGGTTGCATCATATTGTTCATCTTTATCATGTCTTTCATGAAAATGATGGAAAGGAAAATTGTGCTCATATGATAGAAGAAGAATTCAATAAAATGTTTGGTATAAATGATGAGCATGATTGCAATGTTTTTGGTATGAATTCTTTGAATATCCATGATGCTAATGATATGCAAAGCCAAAAGCTTGGGGATGCTGTGTTTGATGAAGATGATATTTTTAGTACCCCAAGTTTTGATGAGAATATTTATTATGATGATAGCATGCCTCCTATTTATGATGATTATATTGATGAAATTGGATTTAGAGAGGTCATGACTTTATTTAATGTTGAATCTACTATTTCGGAAGAGGTTTCAATTGACTATTACAACAAAGTTGCTATCTATGATGATTATGGTGATGGCATGTATGCTATAAAGAATAATTATAACCATGAAACTTGTCATCATGATTTTAATTTTCAATCACATGATAGTTATATTATTGAATTCATTCATGATGCTACTGAAAATTATTATGAGGGAGGAACTCATGCTTGTAGGAATTGCAACAATATCAAATTTCCTCTCTATGTGTTGAAAATCTTGAAGTCTTGCTTGTTTTGCCTTCCTATGCTAGTTGATTCTTGTTCCCATAAGTTGTTTGCTCACAAAATCCCTATGCATAGGAAGTGAGTTAGACTTAAATGTGCTAGTCATATGCTTCATGATGCTCTCTTTATGTTTCAATTCTTTACTTTTATGCGAGCATCATTGAAATCATCTTGCCTAGATAAAAAGGCATTAAAGAAAAGCACTTGTTGGGAGACAACCCAATACTTTTACCTACTATTTTTGTGTGTTCACATGGTTATGATACTGTAGTGATCTTGTTTTATAGCTTTTGTTTCAATAATGTGCCAAGTAAAGCCTTTGAGATAGTGTGGATGATAGTTGACTTGATTCTGTGCAAAAACAGAAAATTTTGCGTCCAGTGCAGATATTCCTGCCTTTTACTGCATCATGCAAAAATTCTGAATTTTTTACAGTTTATGGGTATACAAATTTTCTACGTTGTCCTAATTTTTCAGAATTTCTGGAGTTACATAAGTATGACCTTCATTCAGATCTTTATGTACTGTTCTGTTTTTCACAGATTCTGTTTTCAATGCATAATTTGCTTGTTTTCTAGTTTCTATGGCTTATATTGCCTAATATAAATTGTGGAAATTGTAGAGTAAAGTAGGAATTGTGTGAGAACAATTATGAATCTTGTCTTTGACAGTACCAAAGTGAATGATTTGTCTTTATCATACTAACCCATCTCACGAAGTTTCGTTAAGTTTTGTGTGATTGAAGTTTTCAAGTTTTGGGTGAGATATCGATACGAGGAGAATAAGGAGTGACAAGACCCTAATATTGGGGATTCCCAAGGCACCCTAAGGTAATATTCAAGGAATATCCAAGCAACTAAGCTTGGGGATGCCCTGGAAGGCATCCCCTCTTTCGTATCCAACATTATCGGTAACCTCACTTGGAGCTATATTTTCATTCGTCACATGATTGCTTGGAGAGTCATTTTATTTTATTAGGATTTGATTTATGTTATTTATAATAATCTTTTACATCTTTTATTTCAATAAAACTGTCAAGGATAGCCATCACCATCCTTATTTTGCAAGTATATGAGTTGCTGTTTCAAAACAGAAAGTTTATCGCTGTTGCAATAATTCTCCAGAAAAGTAAGAATGTGATAAAATGTTGAAACTTTTTGCACAGTAAGATCTGATAAATTTTATACAGTGTGTTAAATTTGAGAATTTTTGGAGTTAGGGAAGTATGAGTACAATTGCACTCTTTACAGACTGTCCTGTTTAGACAGAATGCTGTTATGTTCGCATTGTTTGCATATGTTTGCTTGTTTAATGATTCTATTTGAGGATAGGAGTATTAAATATGCAGAGGCATTTAGTATGCAATGTTGAATAATAATTTTAGTGATTTGCTACAGTATAGAATGATAAGGTTTTTGCATTGATTTATACTAACTTATCTCACGAGTTCTTGTTGAGTTTTGTGTGGATGAAGTTTTTAAGATTTAGGGAAACCGTGATATAAAAGGAATTAAGGAGACACAAAAGCTCAAGCTTGGGGATGCCCAAGGAATCCCAAGTTAATAATCAAAGAAGTCTCAAGCATCTAAGCTTGGGGATGCCTCGGTAGGCATCCCACCTTTCTTCATGAACAATTATCGGTTAGTATCGGTTGAGCCTAAGTTTTTGCTTCTTCACATGAGTTGTGCTATTTTTGGAATTTCATTTTGTTTTGTTTTGCTTGCTGTTTTAATAAAATACTTGGATCTGAAACTTTTAAATAAGAGAGAGACCTCACATAGCTACCTATTTACTTAACTATTCATTTGATCTTCACTTGTATCTTTTTGGAGTAGTTTGTCATTTACTCTCATGCTTCACTTAGATTATTTTGAGAGTTGAAAATTTTGAAGAAATACTTATGCTCTCATGCTTCACTTAAATATATTTGAGAGCTTTTTAGTAGCAATGGTAGTACATAAATTTAGTCCCAAAGTAATGGATAGTCAAGAAGGATATAATAAAAACTTTCATGTAGATCGCTGGATATGATAAGTTTTATTTCTTGCAATAGTTTTGCGATATGGAGATAATAATATGTGAGTCATGTTGGTGAGTAATTATGCTTTAGTAAGAATATTGGTGTTAAGGTTTGTGATTCGCTATGCAAGCACGAAAGTCAATAATTATGCAATGAAATTACATCCTACTTGAGGTGCATTATTCGGTGTTAGTTATGCTCAATGCTCGTTTATGTGAATTTTCGTTTCTTGGTTGGTTGCTTCTCAATCTATTTGCTAGCCTCCATTTGTACTAAGTGGGAATACTACTTGTGCATCCAAATTCTTAAACCAAAAGTTGTGCCAAATGAGTCCACCATACCTACCTATATGCGGTATTTCCATGCCGTTCTAAGCAAATTTGTATGTGCCATCTCTAAATTTTCAAAATAATTTCCTTTTTGTGTGCTCGTACCGCTCATGAAGCGGCAGGGGGTGGCCAATATTTTCCATGCTAGATGTGTTATTCTCAAGAAGAGTGTTTATTCACTTGTCATTGCACGAGAGTACGACAAAGGTATTAGGGATGCCCAGTCCCGAAATGAAAAATGAATTTACTTTACGTTATCAAATAATAAATTCCTTGGAAAGTGTTGGCATGGAGGGCACCCGTGGATACGGCTAGCCATGGATCGTGAAAGAATGGTGGAAAAAGGAATAAACTTTATTTTCTGTTTGGGAACCGCCTATGATATATCTAGCATGGAAAGTCTTGGGAATTACTCGGTCGTTTTCGTTGACGGGAAAAGTATGCCTCTCAAAAATTTTATCTCTCAATTTAAGATTTGAGCTCTGGCACCTCTACAAATCCCTACTTCCCTCTGCGAAGGGCCTATCTATTTACTTTATGCAATTTTTATTTTTATTTGAGTCTCCATCTTCTCTTATAAAGCACCAACTAAGGGGCACTATGATCGTACTTGAGCATTGGATGTAGCTAATATGCGAGTGTGTTTTGCAAATGGATCAATGATTGAGCATGATGTGCTAGGGAGAACTTTCTTTACTGTTGATATTTTGAAAAACATGGTTGCTTGTTGATATGCTTGAGTATTGATGTCTGCATGTCAAATATAGACTATTGCTTTGAATTATTCAAGTCCAAATGTCCATGCTACAAAAGAAGGAGTATATGATGATTATGATAGGTAGCTTTCCACAACAACAATTCCGTTGCTACTTTATCATGATAAGTTTTATGAGAAAGAGTTGTTGTTATGATGCTAGAAAAAGTGATTGAAATTATCATTGATCAAACTTATGCACTTTGCTAGCATTCACACTTCATAAATTATTTCTTTTATCATTTACCTACTCGAGGACGAGTAGGAATTAAGCTTGGGGATGCTGATACATCTCCAATGTATCTATAATTTATGAAGTATTCATGCCATGTTTACAACAATTTTATATGGTTTTGGTATGATATGCATGGAACTAACCCGGACTGACGCTGTTTTCAGTAGAACATTCATCTTGGGCAGCTGGACATTCATCTTGGCCCGCATCCTTCAGTTGCGCATGTTCGAATGGAACGCGGCAATAACGGTGGCAGGATGTATCTCTGGAATGTTACAGTGCACTCAACTAAACCTCTGTATATACTTATGCTAATCCGCCCCTTCCTTTTGTGAAAGGACCTGCAGATCACTGGGCTGTCCAGGCTCTTCGTGGCCACCTATGAAGGCGCCAACAAACTCATTGCATAAGCCTGCCCATGATGAAATGGAGTTTTCTGGCAGGTGCATCAGCCATGATCTCACATTTGGCTTAAGTGCCATAGGGAAATAGTTGGCGAACACCTTCTCATCTCTTCCTCTGGCGGCTTGAACAACAATTGTATATATGCTCAGAAACTCTACCGGGTTTAACTTTCCGTCATATTTTTTTGGCAGCTCAGGCTTGAAGACTCGGGCAGATGGCCAGCGGACCTGCCGTAGCTCACGAGTGAAGGCAGGGAACCCAACCTCGAAAGGCAAGTACCCGCCAGAACTGGGCGCGGGCTCGTCATCTTCTGGGCCATTGCGCCTGTCAGACTGACGGAGTGCCTCTTAGCGTCGCTCTATGGTGACACGTGCATCTTCCTTCCGCTGTTCCTCCAGAACTTGCCGCTGATCACAACGGGTTTGCGGGTCAGACGAAGCCATCGATGTCTCGTCGGCCTCGTTGACTCGCTAAGCTCGGTGAGGTTGCTCCTGGACCTGCTGCCTCGGAGGGGATTGTGCCGTTGGTGCGGCCCCCTCAACACGGCCATCGCCTCAGGGTGCTGTCACTGTTCGCCGGCATCGTGACGGCTCCGCATGCTGTGATTTACCGGCCTCAGCAAAGCCAATCAAACACTAGATGGTGGCCCTCCACTCATCCATCTTGTCAGCTGTTGGCGGAAAGTTCAACAAGAGCTGGGCTTGCGTCATTGCCTCCGCGACCGTGCTTGGCATGGCCAACGAAGTGGGCCGCAATGTCGCTTGACTCCTCGTAGAACTAATAGGAGCGTCACCGCGTTCTTGCCGCTGTGGACCGGTCGACAAGGCGGTATGGTGGTCAGTGGGGCGTGTCTGGGGGCCGACGGCCCCATTCGACACCCTGCCTTGCCCGTCTCGCCCCGGGCAAGGCATGCGCTTCGAAGCCTTGCCCATAGCGGGCGGAATTGGAGAAACGTGGCTTGCACCCGAGCGGGTGTCGCTGTTCCGACTACGTCCACTAGTGCGGTGGGGAGGTGGAGACTGGGCGTACCCTCCACCCGCAGCTTTCGGGCCAAGCTCATCAAGACGCTGCTGATGCTGCATATCCCCGGCGTTTCCTGCTCTAGCTTCAGCCGCAGAGGAAACAACGGCGGTGCCGCCTGTGCCGGTTGTGTCGCCAGTGGCACCCGCCTCACCCAGCGCTACCGTGGTGTCGACAGCGTCCGCGGCCGTGTGTGAGGGGGCCTTCGAAGTGCAGGGATGCGCGGTCGCACCGGGTTTCTTCTTGGGCGCCATGGACGGAGAAGTTTATGATGAAGAAGACGATGATGAAGATCGACGCGCTGTTCGCAACTTCTGGTTCGCGCAAGCGATTCCCCCTACCTGGCGCGCCAAAGATGTCATGGATGGACACAATCACCTATGGGGCCATGAGCCCCTTTTGGTTCGGCAAGGGGGAGATCACGTTGCACAAAGAGCAGAAGCCATGAGGCAGCACGACGATGGGGCTCTGGTCGTTTTTACCCAGGTCTGGGCGGCTGAGAAGCGTAAAACCCTACTCCTGCTTTGGAGGATTGGATGGAGGAAACACGACATCACGCAGTGCTCAAAACCGACAAGGTGGCCTCGGGGAGAGCTGCTAGGCGTGTACAAGTGTGAGGGGGTCCGAATCGCTCTCTAGGTTGCCTTGGGCCTCCTTTTATAGCTCAAGGGGTAACCACAGTGGCAAAACAGTCATTATCTCATGATTAGATAGCTCACAGTGCTATCATACCTAACTCTGGCACTTAGGACAAAATGCCATAAATGCTACCTTAGGTGGCGTGCGGGGGTGCATCCCAGACAAGCTTATGTCGCCGCTTATCCATCTTCTGCTTATTATTTTGAAACGCCCATGGACGGGTGTCAAGTGGGTGTGATCTGTTTATCATTGAGCTGCCACGTGCTTAGTGAGAGCCACTTAATCACCTGGAGGGCTCGACACCGCATCGCCAAGTGACTAGCGTTGCGATGCGGTGGAGCGGTGGTAGCTGGCCTGCGCCTGCCGGGGGCAGGGCTTGCTGGGCTATCTTGGAGGGGTTTGCGCTTTGGCCTTTGGTTGCCCCGGAGGCTTAGCTGGTGCGGGTTTGCCTTTGCTCTTGCTTGTGGTATCGACCTTGCCGGCCTCGTCTGGCCAGCAAGAGACACTCCTCTTGGGATCTTGACTTGTATGCTTAGCTTGGTCTTCTTGATACGCTCCTTGGTCTCACGAAGAGCGGCTTCCCTGGCTTGGTTTTGCGTTACCCATTGGTGCTGGATATATGACTCTCAGCATGCCTGTGAATGGGTCTGGTCAACAACTGCGAATGCTTGTTGTACCGACATGAAACTTTTTGTAATTTTTTTATGGATTAAATAAAAAAATACTAGAGCAAAGACCCATTGGAGGGGGGCTACCAGGTGCCCACGAGGCACCTGGGCGCGCCCACCCGCCTAGGTCGCGCCCTAGTGGCTTATGGGGCCCACATGGCTCCACTGACCCTAATCTCAACACTATAAATTCCTATTTCCTGAGAAAAATAAGACAGGAAGTTTCATCGCGTTTTACGATACGGAGCCGCCGCCACCTCCTATTCTTCATCGGGAGGCCAGATCTCGCGTCTGTTCGGGGCTATGGAGAGGGGGATCTTCTGTCTTCGTCATCATCAACCATCCTCCATCTCCAATTTCATGATGCTCACTGTCGAGAGTTAGTAATTTCTTTGTAGGCTTGCTGGTCGGTGATGGGTTGGATGAGATTTATAGTGTAATCAAGTTAGTTTTGTTAGGGCTTGATCCCTAGTATCCACTATGTTCTAAGATTGATGTTGTTATGACTTTGCTCTGCTTAATGCTTGTCACTAGGGCCTGAGTGTCATGATTTCAGATCTAAACCATTTATGTTTTCATGAATATATTTGTGTTCTTGATCCGATCTTGCAAGTTGTATGCACCTACTACGTGTTATGATATGCATACCCCAAGGTGATAATAATTGGGATTCTTTCCGCTGATTACCGTAGTTTGAGCAGTTCATGTATTCACTATGTGTTAATGCTTTCTTCCAGTTCTCTATTAAAAGGAGGCCTTAATATCCCTTAGTTTCCTTATGGACCCCGCTGTCACTGGAGTGTAGGACAAAACATGTCATGCAAGTTATTATCATAACACATATGACTATATACGGAATACATGCCTACATTATATTGATGGATTGGAGCTAGTTCTCTGTGGCCCTAGGTTATGACTGTTACATGATGAATGTTATCCAACATTATCACTGATCCAATGACTACGAGCTTTTCACATATTCGTTCTGCTAAGTTACTACTATTGCTGCTACTGTCACAATTTCTACAAAACTACTGCTACTAATGTTACCGTTACTCTTGCTACTATTAGCACTGCTATCAAATTATCATACCACTGTGCTACTGATCACTCTACTACAGATATTTAGTTTCCAGGTGTGATTGAATTGACAACTCAACTACTAATACTTGCAAATATTCTTTGGCTCCCCTTATGTCGAATCAATAAATTTGGGTTGAATACTCTACCCTCGAAAGCTATTGGGATCCCCTATACTTGTGGGTTATCAAGACCTTTTTCTGGCTCCGTTGCCGGGGTGCATAGCTTTATTTGCTGAGTCACTTGGGATTTATATCTGTTTATCACTATGAAGAATCTAAAAGATACCAGAACCAAGATCGTCCCCTCTAAGACGAGGGGAGGTAAGGAATTGCCATCTAGCTCTGCACTTGATTCACCTTCAGTTCTGAGTAAGCTTGCAACACCACCACCTGCTATTAATTCTGATTTGTCGCAAGTAATTGATAAGGCTACTTATGCTATGAATGATGCTATTGATGATGCTAGTACCTTACTTGATAAGACTGTGCCACTAGGAGAATTTCTTGATGAACAACTTGCTAAAGCTAAAGAATTTGAGAATGCTGAAACTGATGAAATTACTGAAACTGACGAAGTTATCAAAACTGAAAATTATGAAACACCCATTCGACCTAGCTCTCTGATACATCTCCAACGTATCTATAATTTTTGATTGTTCCATGCTGTTATATTATCATTCTTGGATGTTTTAACTTCATTTTATGGCAAATTTATATCATTTTTGGGACTAACCTATTGACATAGTGCCCAGTGCCAGTTGCTATTTTTTTGCTTATTTTTTACTTCACAGAATATCCATATCAAACAAAGTATAGTGCATCAAAACTTTTTGGAGATTTTTTCAGCCCAGAATACAACTTGGGAGCCAAGGAAGTGCACGAGGGGAGGCCCGTGGGGCCCACCACCCACCTGGGCGCGCTAGAGGCCCCTGGCGCGCCTTGATGGGTGGTGGGATGCACGGAGGTCTCCTCCACCGCCTCTCAGCTCTATAAATACTCAGATATTCCAGAAACCCTAGGGGAGTGGTCGAAACACAATTCCATCAGCTGCAAGTTCCAAAACCACGAGATCCAATCTAGAGCCCTATTCCTGCACCTTGCCGGAGAGGAACACGATCACGGAGGGGTTCATCATCCTCATTGGTGCTCCTTCGATGATGCGTGAGTAGTTCACCATAGACCTACGGGTCCGTCGGTAGTTGCTAGATGGCTTCTTCTCTCTTTTTGATTCTCAATACAATGTTCTCCTCGCTGTTCTTGGAGATCTATATGATGTAATGACTTTTTGCAGTGTGTTTGTTGGGATCCGATGAAATGCGAGTTTATTATCAGATCTATCTAGGAATATTATTTGAGTTTTCTTTGATCTCTTATATGCATGATTATTATAGCCTCGTATTTCTTCTCCGAAACTTTCGTTTGGTTTGGCCAACTAGATTGATTTTTCATGCAATGGGAAGAGGTGCTTTGTGATGGGTTTGATCTTGCGGTGTCCTCACCCAGTGACAGAAAGGGTAGCAAGGCACACATGTATCATTTCTATTAAGGATAAAAAGAAGGGGTCTATTCCTACATGAATAGATCTTGTCTACATCGTGTCATCGTTCTTATTGCATTACTCTATTTCTCCATGAACTTAATACACTAGATGCATGCTTGATAGCGGTCGATGTGTGGAGTAATAGTAGTAGATGTACGCAGGAGTCGGTCTACTAATCTTGGACGTGATGCCTATATACATGATCATTACCTTGGATATCCTCATAATTATTTGCTCTTCTAACAACTGCCCAACAGTAATTTGTTTACCCACCGTACGCTATTTTCTCGAGAGAAGCCACTAGTGAAATCTCCGGCCCCCGGGTCTATCTTTTATCATATTGTTTTCAGATCTATTATTCCAAAAACCAAAAAATACCTTGCTGCACTTTTTCTTTACTTATTTTATTTTGTGTTTTCGCTAGATCTATTTATCCATTCTCATACAATTTTATATATCTTTTTATCGTGGAGGGATTGACAACCCCTCTTACACGTTGGGTTGCAAGTATTTGTTCTTTGTGAGCAGGTACTGTTTACATAGTGTTACTTGGTTCTCCTACTGGATTGATAACCTTGGTTTCATAACTGAGGGAAATACTTACCGTTGTTGTACTACATCATCCTCTCCTCTTCGGAGAAATACCAACGCAGATACAAGCAATCAGGAAGAATTTCTGGCGCCGTTGCAACATCTATCAGGTTCCTAAACACAAATCTCATCTCCTTGCAATTTATCTTATTTGCCATTTGCCTCTCGTTTTCATCTCCCCCACTTCACAAAAAAAATTGCCTTTTTATTTGCCTTCTTTTTCGTTCGCCTTTTTCTCGTCAGGTCTCTTGTTTGCTTGCAATCTTGTTTGCATAGTCATGATGTCTCAAGAAAATACCAAATTGTGTGATTTTTTCAATACTAATAACAATGATTTTATTAGTACTCCGATTGCTCCTCCCGCCGCTAGTGCGAAGTCTTATGATATTAATGCC
This sequence comes from Thinopyrum elongatum, assembly GCA_011799875.1. Taxonomy (NCBI): domain Eukaryota; kingdom Viridiplantae; phylum Streptophyta; class Magnoliopsida; order Poales; family Poaceae; genus Thinopyrum; species Thinopyrum elongatum. The sequence goes on from CM022298.1 coordinate 299,183,748, forward strand.
GCTTTGTTGAATCTTGTTATCAAAGATCAATTTTCCGGTACTCCTAATGAGGATGTCGCGTCCCATCTAAACACATTCGTAGAATTGTGTGATATGAAAAAAAAGGATGTGGACAATGATATTGTGAACTTGAAATTATTTCCTTTCTCTTCGAGGGATCGTGCAAAAATTTGGTTTTCTTCTTTGCCTCGCAATAGTATCGACTCTTGGGATAAGTGCAAAGATGCTTTTATTACTAAGTATTTTTCACCTGCAAAAATTATTTCGCTTAGAAGTCAAATCATGAATTTTAAGCAACTTGAGCATGAACATGTTGCACAATCTTGGGAAAGAATGAAATTGATGCTAAGAAATTGTCCTACTCATGCACTACTGGAATCAGAGAATTTGCCATTAGCCAGTTCTTTGCCATCTGCTAGCTGATGGCAAAGAAGGTCTTTGCCGTCCGCTAGCAGACAACAAAGAGGTGGGTGGGGTCCAGTAGAGGCCAGCGCCGGGCAGTACATTATAATGGCCCACCCCCCACCTCTTTGCTGTCTGCTAGCAGACGGCAAAGAAAATAACCTAACGTATCTAACGGCCGCCCCCGCCCCACCTCCCCTCTCTCTCTCTCTAAGTCGGTCTCTTCCCGACGCGCCCGACGCCCCACCGCCCCCGCCGCGCCACCCGCCGCCCCCGACGCCCCACCGCCCCTGCCCCCATCCCTCTCTCTCCACTCTCTCTCCCATACTCTCCTGCCCCGCGCGCGCCGCCCTCCCCGTCTCGCGCCACCACCCCGCCCCGTGCCGCCAGCGCCACCCCGTCCCCACGCGTCGCCCTCCTCCATCGCCGGAGGCAAGCTCTCCTCCACCGCCGACGGCACGGCACCCTCCTCCAACGCCGCCACCCCTGCCTCCTCCAGCCCACCACCGCCGCCGCCGCCTCCACCTACACCGTCGGTGTCGGCCTCCTCCACCTCCACCAACGCCGACCTCCACCTCCCCCACTTCGGTGAGCCCCCTCCCCCTCTTTGTTTTTTCATTTTTTTCTCTGTTTTAGATTTTAGGAATTAGGGTTACTTAGCTTATTTAGTTAGGTCTAGCATTAGTTAAATTTTAGGTCTACTATTAGTTAAATTTAGTTAGGTTAGTTAGGTGAAAGAAGTAGAAGATGTTGAAAATGTAAAGGAAAAATAAAATGTTAATGTAGAGATCCCCAGATCCCTCCCCTCGCCGGTCACTAACCTATCCCTTCTCGGATCTCCCCCTCCTCACAGATCCTCACTGGTGCCCCTTGCTTCCTCCCTCGGCTACCCTCCTTGGCTCCATCCCCTCATTGCCGACAGCAGCAGGTAGCTAACTATATCCTCCTCCTCCCACCTTCCTTTGCTTTGTTCCGGCCTTCGTGCCGATGACACTAGCTAGGTAACTACAGTCGCATAACCAGTATGTGTCGCCCGTTCGAAAGGGTTACAGTTATAAATATGAATGCATTTGCATATTTATAACCATGATTCTTTCGAATTGTCCTATTTTAGTATTAGTTAAATCTAGTTTAGTTGTAGTTAGTTAATTAGTTGTAGAAGATGTAAAAAATGTAGTTTAGTTGTAGTTAGTAAGATTTTAGGAATTAGGGTTACTTAGCTTATTTAGTTAGGTCTAGCATTAGTTAAATTTTAGGTCTACTATTAGTTAAATTTAGTTAGGTTAGTTAGGTGGAAGAAGTAGAAGATGTTGAAAATGTAAAGGAAAAATAAAATGTTAATGTAGAGATCCCCAGATCCCTCCCCTCGCCGGTCACTAACCTATCCCTCCTCGGATCTCCCCCTCCTCGCAGATCCTCACCGGTGCCCCTTGCTTCCTCCCTCGGCTACCCTCCTCGGCTCCATCCCCTCATTGCCGACAGCAGCTGGTAGCTAACTATATCCTCCTCCTCCCACCTTCCTTTGCTCTGTTCCGGCCTTCGTGCCGATGACACTAGCTAGGTAACTACAGTCGCGTAACCAGTATGTGTCTCCCGTTCAAAAGGGTTACAGTTATAAATATGAATGCATTTGCATATTTATAACCATGATTGTTTCGAATTGTCCAACGTTATCCATGGACAGCCCGAGTATATGTAGATTGGGTTTGTTTTCCCATATGATCTGCTCTGGATCCGACACATAATTTTGTCAGTGCCTCCTTGTTGTTCTCTGGGTACACATCCTCTCTGTTTATTGGCGAGACATGTATCAGGAGAATAGCAGGGAGGTGCTGCCGAAATTTTGCGTCGGATCCGGAGCAGAGCATGGGAAAATGAACCCAATCTACACATACTCGGGTGGGATTAGGACGTATCTTTACCTATTATAGTTGAGGTTGCATGGACGTAATAAAATTGACAAACTAGATTAACTGACAAATATACATGCTGAATTATATATATATATATATATATATATATATATATATATATATATTTCTTATATTTCTTGAGTGTCCAGTAGCTAGGCAAGATGAGTGATCGTGCGTGGATGTACATCGGTCACACTAGTCAGAAATACATGACCAATGAATGGTTACCAAAAACCAAGGGGTTTGTGAGAGCTGCATTTGCAAATGGCCAGAGAAAAACCTGGTGCCCCTGTGTCCGGTTCGATAATTGGCACACGAGGATAGAAGATGAAATGGGTAAACACCTGCAGAAGAGTGGTTTTACGCCCGGTTATACGGTGTGGACATTTCATGGTGAGTCTGCCCAACGTGCTAGAGCTGAGGTGGTTCATCGTCGCACCGACGAGCATGGTACCGGGATGGAAGACATGGTGCAAGACTTTGATGATGCTCGGGATTCGGACGATGAGATGGAGGAATCTGCAAAGGCCTTCAATGAAATGTTGTAGTCTTCAAAACGTCCTCTCCACGAGCACACTGAGCTTTGTCAGCTGGATGCCATCTCACAAGTAATGGCTCTGAAGGCTCAATTCAACTTGGGTAGATAATGCTATGACGCGATGATGACAGTATTTGGACGCTTTCTACCCAAAGGCCATGTAATGCCTACAAACCCGTACCAGTCGGACAAAATCCTCCGTGCACTTAAGATGCCCTATGAGAAGATAGATGCCTGTGAGAAAGGATGTGCCTTATTTAGCCTTGAATATTGTCCCATTTGCATGTTTTCCAGGTATGTTGTGGCAGACCAAAATCCCCGTTCATGTTTTTTGGTATGTGCCAATCATACCAAGACTTCAACGTCTTTTCATGGTCGAAGAGACGGCCAGACAGGTGACATGGCACAAAATGGGCAAAAGAACCGAACTAGATGCAGATGGGAATCTGATGATGGTACACACATCGGATGGTTCTGCGTGGAAGCACTTCGATGCAATACATGAGCAAAAAGTGGCAGATCCAAGGTATCCTCGAGTCGCCATCAGCATGGATGGGTTCAATGTGTTTGGTCTGACGGCAACCCAATACAGTTGTTGGCCTGTATTTGTCATTCCACTCAATCTCCCCGTCGGACAGATTATGCAAAGAAAGAACATTTTCCTGACATTGATAATTCCAGGGCCCAACAATCCGGGGAAGAATATGAATGTGTACATGCAGATGCTTAAGGATGAATTGCAAGAAACTTGGGATAATGCGTTCAAGACATACGATGCCGCTAGCAAACAGAACTTCATAATGCGTGTCTGGTACATGTACTCGATGCATGACTTGTCGGCGTATGCGCTATTCGTTGGCTAGTGTGTGCATGGAAGGTTCCCGTGCCCCACATGCAAGGCAGCTCTTCAGTTTTGTTGACTGCAGGCGGGTCATAAGTTTCCTTGCTTCAACTTGCATAGACAGTTCCTGGATCCTCGCCATAAGTTCAGGAAAGACAAGAAGAACTTCATCAAAGGTAGAGTTGTCAAAAACTCTGCACCACCTGCGTTGACGGGCCAAGACACCCTGGATCAGTTAAACGCTCTCGAGCCAGATCCAGAGTGTCCAGAGTATTTCAAGGGGTATAATTCGGAACACGCCTGGACTCACAAGACATGCTTGTGGGATCTGCCTTACTTCAAAGACCTCCTTTGCCCACACAACATCGACGTGATGCACACTGAAAAGAACATTGCTGAGGCCCTTTTTGGTACATTGTTTGGCATAGAGGGGAAGTTAAAGGATAATACTAAGGCTAGAGTCGATCAGGAGGCGCTATGTGATAGACCGTTACAAAACATGCAAGAACCGAAAGGAAAGTAGAACTGGACGAAGCCAAAGGCATGGTTCAATCTTGGAAGGCCAGCTATGAGGGAAATTATCTTGTGGGTGAAAATGCAGTTGATGTTCCCCAATGGGTATGCAGCGAATCTAAAGATGGGAGCGAGTCTTGAAAAATTGAAAATATTTGGTCTCAAGAGTCATGATTGGCACATATGCCTTGAGCGGGTAATGCCGGTGATGTTGCGTGGCTTTATCCCTGAGGATGAATGGCTAGTACTGGAAGAGCTGAGCTATTTCTTCCGTTTTCTTTGTTCGAAAGAACTATTGCCTGGCGTGCTGGAAGAAATGGAAGAGTTGGCACCGGAGTTGATCTGCAAGTTAGAGAAGATCTTTCCACCGGGCTTCTTTAATCCAATGCACATTTGATTTTGCATCCCCCGACCGAGGCAAGATTGGGGGCCCCGTGCAAAATCGTTGGTGCTACGCAACTGAGAGGATGCAGAAGACGCTTCGAGCAAAATGTAAAAATAAACGTAGAACTGAAGCATCGCTGGCCGAGGCAATCATTACTGAGGAGGCGGCAAACTTCATGACAGCACACTACGAAGCCAAAAATCATCATTTGCATAATCCAAAGCCTCGGTACAATGCTGGCGACCCTAAAAAAGGTGGATCCAACCTCAGCCTATTCAAAGGGAAGCTCGCACCAGCCGGTGCTTTGAAACCAATATCGTTGGATGTCGAAGAATGGAGGACCATTTCATTGTATATCTTCAACAACCTAACAGAAGTGCGGCCGTACATCAAGTAAGTTCTCAGTACATTGTTTCGCAACTTCTAATTCCTTTGAACTGCTCTTATTCCCAGATATTTGATATAGTCGATACGTCGACAAATTCTCAGATGGAGAGGTGATCCAAAAGGAATCCATTGAAGATTATGAGCTTCTGGCAAAGCATGGAGGCGACTTTCCCGGTTTCATCTCTTGGTTCAAACAAACGGTAATTTCCATTAGACCATTTCATTTCTTCATCTAATTTGCGGCTAATGCAACAATCCTTTCATTTTAAACCTGTAGGCTAATTCAGAGTCTATGGACGCCGAATTGAGATAAGTCGCTAATGGTTTTGACTTTAAGGTCCGTTCATTTGACAAATACAACATCAACGAGTATCGCTTTCGTACCTTTGGCAAAGAGCTATCTATGGCCGACCGAAAGTCTACAAATTGTTGTGTCTCTACTATCGGCGAAGGAGGTACCGAGTATTATGGGAGAGTTGAAGCAATTTATGAACTTCTATTCTATGGTGAAAACCCACCGAACGTCATAGTCTTCAAATGTTATTGGTTCCAGCAGAAAGAGACTAGAAGGACTCATGAACATATAGGGCTAGTCGAAATCAAATAAAGCACCCATTTAGATGTTGCCGATGCTATATTATGGCTCAACATGCGACCCAAGTTTTCTATCTACCGTGGGCCTGCCAAACTGATCCAAATCTAAATGGTTGGGATGTCGTTTATGAAGTGCCACCACGTGTTAGACCACCTACCCCCAATGAAGAGGATTATGAACCTCATATTAACCCAGACATATATGAAGGATAATTCTTCCAAGAAACACGTCTTTCCAAAAGACATTTCAAGAACCGCTCTACTTCACCCGAAAACATTGAAGTAGACAGCGACAGTGAATCCGACTTCACCCTTGAGCCGGAACAAGAAGAGCCGGAACAAGAAGAGGTTACTGCTACGGATGACCTGTCAATGCTTGACCGATTACATAAAGGTGGCCTTCCACATGTTGATGCCGCTGAACCCGATGAGCACATCATTCATGATAGTGATGATGATGCATTTATTGATCCCGGAGCATATATAGATGATCAAGATTATTATTAGTTTAATGTTAAAAAAAGCTTATTATTAGTTCATGTCAGGTATTCAATTTTTATTATATACATATATATTATTAGTTCATGTTAGGTATTCAATTTTTTATGTTGTAATTGATGATGATACACTTAAGTTATATACATATTATTATTCATGTTGGTATTAAAAAAATTTATGTTGTACTAATTTCGTTTACTCTTTGTCATGGCAGGTGTTGAATGATGGTGGGCGTGGGTCCGAAGCGCTCTGAGCCTCCTTCTTCGTCAGCGCGTGGTGGGAGGGGTACTTCCATTCCACCCCAGTCTCTCCGGAGAGCGTTGCTCAACAGTATGCAGACACCGGTGGGCGCTTCTTCCTCGGCGTCGTTACCCACCAGGAGAGGAGGTTGGGGAGGGAAGAAGAGAGGAGGTCGAGGAGGATGTGACTGCGGTGGAGGTAGGTTGGCTGCCACACCTTCCTCGCCGCCACCCCCAGCTGATTCACCCGAGCACAGGACTGCTAGGGTGGACACGTCTGAAGAGGAGGCTACGTGGACTCCGGTCCACGAGCCTTGGGTCGACGGGCCTTCGGCCCATGAGACTTCGGACCAGGCTACGTCCCAGGAGACGTCCGGATGGGGTACCTGGTCGGATCCGCCTGAGGGGCCGAGTGGCCATGCTGATGGTGGTGGGGATAAGATTTCTGATAGCGAGGGCGAGGTGGTTGAGGGGGCCACCATCTACCAGTGTGGTAGTACATGGCTCCCGCCCGTGCTGGAGACCCTCCAGCAGAGGTGGTTGATTTGGTCTGATGGGGAGAGGCAAGTGCATTTACTCTTTTTGTACCTTTTGCCATCATGTTTCTTCAAATATCTAATGTGTTGGCCTTGTCATACTGCAGGGGTTGGGACCATGCTCAGGATGTCCGCAGTCCCAACACCGTCCTTGGTGTGATTTGCCAGCAAAACTTCTCGGGGTTTGTCACGTTGCCCACTGAGGGTCAGCTTCCACAGCTAGGATTGAGCTAGGAGCACTACTTGGCTGCCCGGCCCTGCCGGAGGAGATGATCGACAGTGTCTTGTGCCACACGAGGGCCGACATGGTGATCAAAAAGTTTTGGGTAATTTCTCCTTTACACAATTAAAAATCTTCATATAGCTAGTTATTGTACTAATCAATGTTGTCTTGTTTGATTGCAGACCTTCTACAGGTGTGAGGAGGGATACGAGGAGGCCACGACACATGTTATCAATGCCGAGTGCAAGCGCCTACTACAAAACTTACGGCACGAGGCTCGGGTGCAGGCTGTTCGAGACTACTACGCCTCGCGTGGTATTAAGAAGCCGAAGCCGGCGTGCCACGGAAAGTTTCTGAAGAAGGAGCAGTACATGACGGTAATTACCTATTTTAAGGCCTTGTACTTAGTTTCCTTGATTTGATTCGTAGGCGTAGCGCTCAAATTTCTCTTTACTAACTTAGGTGCCCCCAAGATGGATTGTTGGGAGGTGTTGGTGGATGAGTGGTGCTCAGACCAATGGCTAGCCCTCCACAACAATGCCAAGGACCAGCGTGCCCAAATGGAAGGTGTGCCACACCATCAAGGCAGCGCCAACTTATATCAGTTTGGGCGGAACTGGGTATGTGGTTTGCTTCATGATTCATGCAATTCATTCTTCATGCTAGCTTGAGCCCTTTAATTACTAATTTACTCTATTCCTCTCTTTTAGGCGTGATACAATAAGGCGGAGGTGCCAGAGGTGTACGACCTCTATGCCTTGGCCCATACTGCCTCGTACAAGAAGACCAAGGCATTCTCTGCGTCTGACCTCGATCATCCAGAGAACTTCACCAACATCTCCTCCCACAACAAGCTTGTGAGGTACAGAGATGAGGGAAAGGCGAGGAAAGGGGAGGACTTTAACCCGAGACAGCAGTTTGATCCAGAGCTGGTGATGATATCTGGTGGCGGGAGGTCGCATGGCTTGATAGCCATTGGAGATGGACTTATATGTTGTCCTCGCACTCTCCCAGAGATCAAGGCGCGCCAAACAAGCTCCTGTCCTGAGATAAGGCCTCGTCCACGGCCAATGGAGCTTGCCATCGAGGTTAGTTATACGGACTTAGATTTCTTTCCTCCATTACATTGTGTGTACGACCATCGATGATTACAATGCTAATGTGGAGTGGTCTTGCAGGCTGCTATTCAGAAAGAGAGAGAGAGAGAGAAAACCCAGGCGCTTCTGCAGGAGAGAGACCGGTAGGCGGCGGAGATGGAGCGGGAATTGGAGGAGAGGACGGCTACGATGTTGGAGGAGGAGAGGGCACGGAATGACATGGCAAACCGGGCCATGTACGAGCTCCTCGTAGTAAGTTTCTTCTGCATTTTAGCCAAATCATGCACTTAATGTTCGTTTCATTACTAACTAATATGACTGACTCATCAAAAGAAAATGTGCAGCCTGTGTGTGAGAAGACCGGTCAAACCCCTCTGCCGATGCCAGTCATTGCTCCGGGGACCACGGTGAGTTTCATTTGAATGGTCATTAGTTACTAGTCTTAGCATTTGAGTGTCATCATGCTAACGAGACATTGCAAATGATCTTTGGTGTAGCGTAACTCTAGACAAGCATCGCACAAACCTTCTCCAGGTGGTACCGGCATTAGCAACCCCGATTCTTCAGCTCCGTGATGACGGCAAGTTTTCTCTAGTCTTTTGCTTAACAAATGCATAATGACCTATACTTAGCTTTATTTCCTCCAACATGCTTACCATAATGACCTAAGTTAGCTCTAATATGCTAAGTTAGCTCTAATATGCTTAGTTACCTAGGTTAGCTCAATAATGACATATACTTAGCTTACTTATGTTAAAAATGGCATAATTAGCTTACTTATGTAAAAAAATGGCATAATAACCTTGGTAACCTCATAAATATCATGTACTTAGCTTATTTTCCTCCAAAATGATATAATAAGCTTACTTAGCTCCAAAATAATCCATTTTACCTAAGTTAGCTCTAAAATGATCCATTTTACCTAAGTTAGCTCTAAAATGACCTATACTTAGCTTTGTTTCCCCCAAAATGACCTAAGTTAGCTCTAATATGCTTAGTTACCTAGGTTATCTCAATAATGACATATACTTAGCTTACTTATGTCAAACATGGCATAATTAGCTTATTTAGGTCAAAAATGGCATAATAACCTTGGTAACCTCATAAATGGCATATACTTAGCTTATTTTCCTCCAAAATGACATAATAAGCTTACTTAACTCCAAAATGATCCAATTTACCTAAGTTAGCTCCAAAATGAACTAAGTTAGCTCTAATATGCTAACTTAGCTCTAATATGCTTAGTTACCTAGGTTAGCTCAATAATGACCTATACTTAACTTACTTATGTCAAAAATGGCATAATATGCTTAGTTAACTCAAAAATGGCATAATTACCTAGGTTAGCTCAATAATGACTTATACTTAGCTTATTTAGTTCATTTATGACATAATTAGCTTACTTAGCTCATAAATGGCATGACAACCTTGCTAAGCTCATAAATGTCATATACTTAGCTTACCTAGGTAAAAAATGTCATGATAACCTTGGTAAGCTCATAAATGTCATATACTTAGCTTACTTAGCTCATAAATGGCATGATAACCTTGGTAATACTTAGCTTACTTCTTCTTCTTCTTGTTCTAGTCTTCTTCTTCTTCTATTCTTCTTCTTCTTCTTAGTCTTCTTTTTCTAACTTTCTTATTTCCCATTTTGCATATTTCATTCACTTCACGGAAGCTTGCATTGATGGAGTGCTTGTTTTACTTTTTGTTTTGATTTTGTATCGATGAACAATGTGGAACTTGCTACCTATGGATGAAACTATTGTAATATGGATGAAACTATGTATGTATGGATGAAACTTATGTGTTGGATATCTCATATATTTGTTGTGAAACTTGCCTTATGCAATATATATATATATATATATATATCATATTTTTTGCTGTGAAAATGCTTGGATATAGCAAAAAACAGAAAAAAAAAATGGGGCAATACAGGCACTTTGCCGTCTGCCACGGACGGCAAAGTGGACACGTGGCAGCAACCTATGCAACCTCGGAGCACTGGGGCTGACCCATTTAGTCACTTTGCCGTCTATGGTAGACGGCAAAGGTTGGTGTGTTTTGCCATCTGTGGCAGACGGCAAAGAAAAAGAGCGGCAGACGGCAAAATCGGGGAGGAGTGACATTAACCACGGGTCTGCTGATGTCAGGAAGCAGACGGCAAAGGGAGGGCACGCTTGCCGTCAGCCGACAGACGGCAAAGTCTCCCGTTAGCCACCTAACATGGCTAACGTCTATTCTTTGCCGTCCACTTTATTTGTTGTCTGCTTGCCTAGGAAAGCTGACGGCAAATGTCTTTGCCATTTGCTGTGTGAAAAAAGACGGCAAAGAAGCTCATTACCGTAACTTACAGTGCCGGAAAAGTTTACCGTCTGCGGCTGACGGCAAAGACCTTTGCTGTCAGCTTTCTGGTCCTTTGGCGTCTGCCATGGTAGACGGCAAATCAGCTGATTCCTGTAGTGATGGTTTAAATCTTTGGATGATTATACAAAAAAATTATGCGGGATTGAATTTTGTGTCTAGAAATTTTTTAGATTGTGCCACGGGTGGTACTTTTATGGAGATTACTTTGGGTGAAGCTATTAAATTGCTAGATAATATTATTGCAAATTATTCACAATGGCATACCGAAAGAGCACCTACTAGTAAAAAAGTTAATTCGTTTGAAGAAATGAGTACTTTGAATTTAAAGTTGATGCTCTTATGAAATTGGTTGCTAGTAAAAATGCTCCTATTGATCTTAATGATGTGCCTTTTTCTACTTTGATTTAGCAAAATAGTGATCCCGTAGATGTGAATTTTGTCTCGCGAAACATTTTTAATAACAATGCTTATAGAGGTAATTTCGATCCTAGGCTTTTTCCTGGAAATTCCTCTAATAATTATGGCAATCCCTATGGTAATTCTTCTTACAATAATAATAGGAACCCCTCTGATATTGAGAGTAATATTAAAGAATTTATCAATGCTCAAAAAAAATTTCAATACTACGATAGAAGAAAAGTTGAATAAGATTGATGATATGTCTAGAAGCATTGATAGAATTTCCCATGATGTAGAAAATCTCAAGATTAAAATTTTTCCACCTAAGGTTGATGTTAATGAATCAACTAAAGCTTTATATGTTTCTATTGATGAAAGTAAAAAAAGAACCGCTATGCTTAGAGCTAGAAGAGAATTTTTAGAAAGAGCGTTTTCTACCGATTGCTTTCATAATAATGATGAACATCTTAAAATGATTGGTGTTTCTTCTATTGATTCCTTGTTTAGTAATATTAAACTTGATGAAAATAGGATAGAAGAAGAGTTAACTTTAGCTAGAGGGCGTCCTCACAATTCGGAGGGTGAAAATCTTGTTGAAAATTTTGATAAAAGTGGGTTTGGAGAGGTCAAAACTTTAACTAGTGATGTGCCCACTCTTTTGGATTACAAAGACTTTAATTATGATAGTTGATCTTTGATTTAATGTTTCTTTGTTGCAATCCATGATAAATTCACCCAGTGCCTATGAATAAAATAAAGCTTTTACTAAACATATTGTAGAAGCGATGATGAAAGCTTTAGAAGAAAAGTTGGAATTAGAGATTTAAATTCCTAGAAAATTATATGATGAGTGGGAACCTACCATTAAAGTTAAGATTAAAAATTATGAGTCATTTGCTTTATGTGATTTGGGTGCTAGTGTTTCAACAATTCCGAAATCTCTATGTGATGTGCTTGGTCTTACCAATATTGAAGAGTGTTCTCTTAATTTGCACTAGGCGGATTCCAATATTAAAAAGACTTTGGGAAGAATAAATGATGTTCTTATTCTTGCAAATAGGAGCTATGTGCCCATTGATTTTATTGTTCTTAATATTGATTGCAATCCGTCTTGTCCCATCATACTTGGTAGACCGTTCTTACGAACTATAGGTGCCGTGATTGATATGAAAGAAGGCAATATTAAATTTAAATTTCCACTAAGAAAGGGTATGGAACACTTCCCTAGAACAAGAATTAATCCACCATATGAATCAATCATAAGGGCAACCTATGGACCAAAAACCAAAGATGACAATACTTTAATCTATGCATTATGCTTAGCTAGGGGCATAAAACGATAGCACTTGTTGGGAGGCAATCCAATGATTAAAATTTGTTTTTACCTTTTTGTTTTTGTTTCTGAGTGTTCGCACAGTTATTCCTCTATTATTATTGTGTTTTTTATGTTTTAATTTGTGTTTGGGCCAAGTTAAGCCTTTAGGATAGCTTTGGATGATAGTTGATTTGATCTAGTTGAAAAACAGAAACTTTTGAGTCCAGTAACAGAATTTTTAAAATTTAGAGAAGTAACGAAAAATTCTGAATTTGTAGAAAAGATTGATATACAAATTTCCTCTGTTTTCCCAAAGTTTTCAGAATTTTTGGAGTTACAGAAGTATGAGTAAAATTTGAGTCTTTACAGACTGTTTTGTTTTTGACAGATTTTGTTTTTATTGCATTGTGTGCTTATTTTGATGAATCTATGGATTGTATCGGGGGGAATAAGCCATGGTAAAGTTAGAATACAGTAGGTATAATGCAATAGCAAAATATGAATGGGTTTGCAACATTACTTAAAGCAAAGATTGGTTTTCTTATACTAGCGGATCTCGCGAAGGTTTTGTTAAGTTTTGTGTGATTGAAGTTTTCAAGTTTTGGGTGAGATCTCAATGGATGAAGGAATAAGTAGTGAAAAGAGCCTAAGCTTGGGGATGCCCATGGAACCCCAAGATAATATTCAAGGAGAACCAAGCAACTAAGCTTGGGGATGCCCCGGAAGGCATCCCCTCTTTCTTCTAACAACCATCAGTAATTTTATTTGGAGCTACATTTTTATTCGTCACATATCATGAGTTTTGCTTGGAGCGTCTTGTATTATATGAGTCTTTGCTTGTTTTGCTTTTTAGTTTATTGCAATCATCCTTTTTGGACACACCTATTTGAGAGAGCCATAATTATGCTATGATTTGTTAGAATTTCTCTATGTGCCTCACTTCAATTTTGTAGCTATGGAATTGCTCTAGTGCTTCACTTATATCTTTTGGATCATGGTGTGCTTTAATTTTTGAAGAAATATACTCTCATGCTTCACTTATATTATTTTGATAGTTAGTAATTTTTTTGAAGAAATCCTCTTATGCTTCACTTATATTATTTTGAGAGATGAAAATTTATATGCTCATGTTCTTCACTTAACTTTGTTTGAGCTTGTCAAAAGCAATGGTAATATATGAAATTAGTCCCAAAGTGACAGATATTCAAGAGGGATATAATAAAAACTTTCATGAAGACCATTGGAAAAAATAAACTTGATTCTTTGTAATAGTTTTGAGATATGATGATTGTAATATGTGAGTCATGTTGGTGAGTAATTATGCTTTAGTAAGAATATTGGTGTTAAGGTTTGTGATTCCCTATGCAAGCACGAAAGTCAATAGTTATGCAATGAAATTATATCCTACATGTGGTGCATTATTCGGTGCTAGTTATGCTTAATGCTCGTTTATGAGAATTTTTGTTTCTTGGTTGGTTGCTTCTCAATCCATTTTCTAGCCTTTCCTTGTACTAAGTGGGAATACTACTTGTGCATCCAAAATCTTTAAACCCAGTTATGCCATATGAGTCCACCGTACCTACCTATATGCGGTATTTCCATGCCATTCTATGTAAATTTGTATGTGCCAACTCTAAATTTTCAAAATGAATTTCCTTTTTGTGTGCCCGTACCGCACAGGAAGCTGCAGGGGGTGGCCAATATTTTTCCATGCTAGATGTGTTATTCTCAAGATGAGTGTTTATTCACTTCTCATTGCACGAGAGTGTGGAGGTAATAGGGATGCCCAGTCTCAACATGAAAAGAAATTTACTTTAAGTTGTCAAATAATAAATTCCTTGGAAAGTGTTGGTATGGAAGGCACCAGTGGATATGGCTAGCCATGGATTGTGAAAGAATGGTGGAAAAAGGAGTAAACTTTATTTTATGTTTGGGAACCACCTATGATGTATCTAGCATGGAAAGTATTGGGAACTACTTGGTCGTTTTTGTTGACGGGAAAAGCATGCCTCTCAAAAAAAAATTTATCTCTGAATTTAAGATTTGGGCTCAGGCACCTCTACAAATCTCTGCTTCCCTCTGCGAAGGGCCTATCTATTTACTTTTATGCAATTTTTATTTTTATTTGAATCTCCATCTTCTCTTATAAAGCACCAACTAGGGAGCACTATGATCATACTTGTGCATTGGATGTAGCTAATATTCGAGTGTGTTTCATTAATGGATCAATGATTGAGCATGATGGGCCAGGGATAGCTTTCTTTAGTGTTGATATTCTGAAAGACATGGTTGCTTGTTGATATGCTTGAGTACTGAAGTCTTCATGTCAATTATAGACTATTGCTTTGAACCATCTAAAAGTCCAAATGTCCATGCTACAAAAGAAAAGAATAAGTGATGAACATGTTAAGCAGCATTCCACATAAACAATTCTATTTTCATCATTTACCTACTCGAGGACGAGCAGGAATTAAGCTTGGGGATGCTGATACGTCTCCAATGTATCTATAATTTTTGATTGTTCCATGCTGTTATATTATCATTCTTGGATGTTTTACCGTCATTTTATAGAAACTTTATATAATTTTTTGGGACTAACATATTGGCATAGTGCCCAGTGCCAGTTGCTGTTTTTTGCTTGTTATTTACTTCACAGAATATCCATATCAAACGGAGTCCCAACGCAATGAAACTTTTTGGAAAAAAATTTCAGCCCAAAAGACAACTTGGGAGCCAAGGAAGTGTACGAGGGGAGGCCCGTGGGGCCCATCACCCACCTGGGAGTGCCAGAGGCCCCAGGCGCGCCCTGATGGGTGGTGGGGCCCATGGAGGTCTCCTCCACCGCCTCTCAGCTCTATAAATACTCTGATATTCTAGAAACCCTAGGGGAGTCATCGAAACACAATTCCAGCTGCCGCAAGTTCCAAAACCACGAGGTCCAATCTAGAGCCCTATTCCGGCACCTTGCCGGAGGGGAACACGATCACGGAGGTGTTCATCATCCTCATTGGTGCTCCTTCGATGATGCGTGTGTTGTTCACCATAGACCTGTGGGTCCGTAGGCAGTAGCTAGATGACTTCTTCTCTCTTTTTGATTCTCAATACAATGTTCTCCTCGATGTTCTTGGAGATCTATTTGATGTAATGACTTTTTGCGGTGTGTTTGTTCGGATCTGATGAAGTGCGAGTTTATGATCAGATCTATCTATGAATATTATTTGAGTTTTCTTTGGTCTCTTATATGCTTGATTATTATAGCCTTGTATTTCTTCTCTAAAACTTTGGTTTGGTTCGGCCAACTAGATTGATTTTTCTTGCAATGGGAAGAGGTGCTTTGTGATGGGTTCGATCTTGCGGTGTCCTCACCCAGTGATAGAAGGGGTAGCAAGCCAGGCATGTATCATTGCTATTAAGGATAAAAAGATGGGGTCTATTCCTACATGAATAGATCTTGTCTACATCATGTCATCGTTCTTACTGCATTACACCGTTTCTCCATGAACTTAATACATTAGATGCGTGCTGGATATCGGTCGATGTGTGGAGTAATAGTAGTAGATGCAGGCAGGAATCGGTCTACTAATCTTGGACCTGATGCCTATATACATGATCATTGCCTTGGATATCATCATAATTATTTGCTCTTCTATTAATTGCCCAACAGTATTTTGTTTACCCACCGTATGCTATTTTCTCGAGAGAAGCCACTAGTGAAATCTACGGCCCTCGGATCTATATTTTATCATATTGTTTTCAGATCTATTATTCCAAAAACCCAAAAATACCTTGCTGCACTTTTTCTTTACTGATTTTATTTTGTGTTTTTGCTAGATCTATTTATCCAATCTCATACAATTTTATCTATCTTTTTACCGTGGAGGGATTGACAACCCCTCTTACGCGTTGGGTTGAAAGTATTTGTTCTTTGTGTGCAGGTACCATTTACATCGTGTTGCTTGGTTCTCCTACTGGATTGACAACCTTGGTTTCATAACTGAGGGAAATACTTACTGTTGTTGTGCTGCATCATCCTCTCCTCTTCCGGGAAATACCAATGCAGATACAAGCAATCACTCTCCTAGATGTGAATTGGCTAAGATACCTGAGGGTTATGTTATGGATGGAGAGGTAGCTATGGATTTTCTTGCTTGTAAGGATAGAGATTATCTTAAGAAATTACTATACAACTTGAAAGAAAAATCTTTGAATGCTAGAATGAAATATGATCCTAAGTTTGCTACTTCACCTATCTTTATTACTGATAAGTATTATGAATTCTCTGTCTATCCTGAGTTAATTACTTTGGTTGAATCTGATCCTTTCCATGGTTATGAAACTGAAACCGTTGTGGCACATCTTACTAAATTAAATGATATAGCCACCCAATTTGCTCATGATGAAAAAAATTCTATTACTGTATTCTTAAGTAATTTCCTTTGTCGTTAAAAGGTGATGCTAAGATATGGTATAATACTCTTGCTCCTGGTTGTGTGCATAGTCCCCAGGATATGATTTATTACTTCTCTGGAAAAAATCCTGCTCATAAGAAACAAGCTGCCTTATAGGAAATATTTAAATTTGTGCAAATTGAAGAACATAATCTTCCTCAAGCTTGGGGGGGGGGGGCTTCTCCAATTACTTAATGATTTGCCTGATCATCCTCTTAAGAAAAATGAAATACTTGATATATTCTATAATGGACTAACCGATGCTTCTACGGACTACCTAGATAGTTGTGCTAGTTGTGTTTTCAGGGAACAAACTATTGAACAAGTTGAGGAACTATTGAATAATATATTGAAGAATGATAACAATTGGACACTTCCTGAACCACCGCCTAAACCTACTCTAAATAAGAGGGGTATCTAATTTTTCAGACCTGAAGATATGCAAGAAGCAAAGAAATGTATGAAGAAAAAAGGAATTAAAGCTGAAGATGTTAAGAATTTACCACCTGTTGAAGAAATACATGGTCTTTACACACCACCATAGGTGGTAGTGGTAAATCCTCTAATAAAGTTTGATGAAGTTGATATTCCTTATAAACAACATCCTAATCAATGCTTGTATGAATTTAAGAATTACATTATTAAGCAAGATCATTTCAATGCAAATGTTATGAAACAATTGAACGAAATGACTACAAGATTGATCGCTTGAGTGACTTGTTGTTTAGAATTGTTAATGATGTCAAAGGTGTAAGTAAACATGCATCTATGGTCCAAACTCAGTTAGAACAAGTTGCTGAATCTCAAAGTGAATTGCTCAATGAAATGAATAACAATATAAATGATCATGTTGTTAGAGTAATGACTAGAGGAGGTAGAATGACTCAGGAGCCAGTTTATCCTGAAGGTCACTCTAAAAGAATTGAACAAGACTCTCAAAGAATTAATATTGATGCACCTAGTCTATCCAAAAAGAAAAAGAAAAAGAAAAATGATAGGACTTTGCACACTTCTAGTGAACCGGAGGTAGAAAAACCTTTTGAGGATAATAATGATGTTCCTATTTTTGATGCTGAAACACAATCTGGTAATGAACATTCACTAGTGATATGATAATGACAATGATGATGTTCATGTAGATGCCCAACCATACAATGATAAAGAGCCTGATAATGATGTTGAAATAGAACCTGCTATTGATCTTGATACACCACCTTCTAAAAATAAATTTTATGATAAAAGAGACTTTGTTGCTAGAAAACATGGTAAGGAAAGAGAAACATGGGTTCAGAAGCCATGCCTTTCCCACCTAAACCATCTAAGAATAAGGATGAGGAAGATTTTGAATGCTTTGCTGAAATGCTTAGGCCAGTCTTTTTGCGTACTTGTTTGACTCATATTTTGAAGATGGCACCTTATGCAAAGTATATGAAAGATATTGTCACTAATAAAAGAAAAATACCTGAAGCTGAAATTTCCATCATGCTTGCAAACTATTCTTTTAAGGATGGAGTACCTAAGAAACTAGGAGATCCAGGAAGACCAACTATACCATGCTCCATTAAAATAAATTATGTCAAAACTGCTTTATGTGATTTAGGAGCCGGTGTTAGTGTTATGGCTTTCTCATTATATAAAAAGACTTGACTTGAATAAACTCACACTCACTGAAATATAATTGCAAATGGCTGACAAATCAACTACCATACTTATCGGTGTTCGTGAGGATGTGCCCGTTGTAGTTACAAATGTTACTATCTTGACAGACTTTGTTATACTTGATATGCCCGAGGATGACAACATGTCGATTATCCTTGGTAGACCCTTTTTGAATACTGCAGGGGTTGTTATTGATTGCAACAAAAGCAAGGTCACTTTTCATATCAATGGTAATGAAGATACAGTGCACATTTCGAAGAAACAATTTCAAGTAAGTGGTATTCAAGGTATTGAAAAGACTCAAACAATTACTATTGGAAGTATTCAACTCCCTCTTCCTACTGTTAAAAAGAAATATGAAACACTTATTATTGGGTAGATGCATATCCCCGTTGAGGTAACCTAGTGTCATACGAAGATTCTTCGTTTTCATGTTGATCCAAAATAGTTTGATAATAAGACTTGATCAACCTCATTAATGGATTCTTTTTGAGAGGCATGTGGTCAATGAATTTAGTAAGCACAACTTTCTGTACCCACTTTTTGCTTTCTGTCATTTTTAGTTAATTGCAATAAAATGCCATGATTATCCTCTTTTCTGAACTATCCGTGCAATAAAAAGTGCCCAAAATGAAAGTGTTCAAGATGACCTAAAAATTTTACATGATTTTTTAAGAATATTTAAGAATTTTTGGCACAGAAAACACCCTAGGAAGATGCCCCAGGTGCCCACGAGGCAACAGGTTGCGCCCACCCCCCTAGGTGCGCTCTGGTGGCTTGTCGGCCCCACAGGGACCCCCTCACTTATTCCCTTAGCCCACTTTGTCGCTTACCTCTAGAAAAAATTACCTAGTAACTCTCTCTCTCTCGTGTTCGTGCTCTCAAATGTGAGATTTTCGATCTCTTTCCTCGAAGCTCCATTTCTGAAACTGTTTTGGGGGATTGCTACTTGGTATGTGACTCCTCCATTGCTCCCATTAGTTTTTTCTCTAGTGGATTATATTCTGCATAATTAGCTGCTCTTGGTGCTACTGAAAATGAGCTTGCATGTCAAATTCTTTGAGTTCCAGGTAGTTTGAATGCTTGATAAAGCCTCTAGACATCCATATGAGTAGCCGATACCAATCTTGTGAAGTTTTATTGATATCATTTTGTGGCCCAGAAATTTCAGAAATTTGTTCGCAGAAAAAAATGAACCTCTTTAGGAGGAGTTCTTCGAGGAGGAGGTCCTCGGAGGGGTCGTTGAGTGAGAGCTCGATATGGCAAGCATATGTTGAACCAAGGGCAAGCTCGGTGCGGATCACCGATACCAAATCACATCGGTGGCCGTGCAACGAGTTCATGACAGGCGCGGGCATTAAATAAGAGTTTGACGAACATGTTCATAATGCTGAGCTCGCTCCCTTCATCATAGATAAGTGTGGGGACCCCGACTCGTAAGTCTTGATCACCGAATGCATGTGTACAGTGATCCCAGAGATCAATGCTCACTGAACACACAGAAGATGAATAACAAGAGACTTACATCCATACATACCGTCTTACACAAATTATGACCATTATGGTCAAGTCTTCATAAACTCGCAGCGGAAAATCTTCAACGATAGCATGAACCCATGCCATCTACCTTAACCCTACAGGCATTCTGACTAGGAAGCGTCCTAGCTCGCATGTTCGTCACCGAAGAATTCTTCCTCATATTCCTGCTCTTCCATGCCTGGCCAAGTAAATAGCCAGGGACAAGCCAATGAGTACGTTGGAATGTACTCGCAAGCAACCCATGAATGGTAATAGAATGACATATGCATGATAATATCACTATGTTGGCATGTTGGTGGTATGTTAGTGTTTCTCATGCAAGTATGATTGATACTTGTGGTGTTAATAATGCGTGTATGATCATGAATCAAGGGATTACAGATCTCAATATTGAGAAGGAGTTTCACACAACTCAGTCTCCAACTCATCATGATTCTCATCAACATTTTCAATCTGTGTTGTTTTTCAGAAACATATGGACATAGTCTAAGCAGCACCACCCAACTATCCTTGACCGTGGACACGGCTATTCGAATAGTTTGACACTCTACAGAGGTTGCACACTTTACCCACAAGATCCGGGGAACTTTCATGTCAACCACGACCCGCGGTACCTCAAGTACCTGGGGTAAGCACCCGATCACTATCTTTCCCTAGGCGACACTAACATAGAGTCCACTCGTTGGTACACAACCCTCGAGTATAATCATAAAGATCTTGGTACTCTGCCTCTTTCCATTTTCGCAACTACAGGAAGGGACCAATGGTGTGTCCGGTGCCCTGTAAAAACAGTCATGGCCGCCTATCCAAGCACGACCCCATCCCGAGAGTGAACACACGTCACCCCGTCACTAGTAATGTGGGCACCATGCTAGTATCGGACTAGGTAGTCAATAACGCCCTTTCCCACGTAAGGGTAGAGTGGTTGCGCGTGTTTGGTTGGGACGGTCAACAAATCTTAAATCTAATCCGTCTCTGTAAACAACACATATTCACATGCTTCGGTGCACCACTTCTTCATCAAGTCGTGACCTAGATCAACATTACCCACGGGTATTAGGGGCACCCGATGGGGTTTTCGAAAGATTGTAACCAAGTGATGATCATGGCATAGATGCAACATCATGTGTCAACATCAAGTATTTTTCATCGCATCTCTAGCACAAGGTAGATCTACGAACATGCAAGTACCAACAGGCATGCATCAATGCAACACTTATATCAAGCTCATAATCAACAACGTCATCATGCATACGAAAAAATTATCGATGAACAAGAGAGGTGTATCATGGTCAAAGGGCTGCTTGCCTGGCTCCGCAAAGTCTTCAATTCTTCTGGTCCATCTCCGAGTACTCCGCCTACTTCGTCAACTAACGTCGGAAACAATCACAATAAGCAACACAACAAGGCAAAAATAAAAGTTCTCTCAAAATGTGAGTTGGACTTTTCTAGGTTACCCTTGGTCATATGAAAAATGACCAAAGTGATTTCATTGGGATTGGATCAGTAGACATTTCTGAACATTTCAGTATGATGGAATCAAGGGATTTCTGGATTTGCAAGAAGTGTACAGAAACACATTTTTGAAAAATGAGCAATGGCACCCATTTAACAAGGAATGATTTTATAAGAACCTAGGAGTTGGTTTCACTGGATTTGGAGTTGTAATGATTTTCCTAGGGACTGGCAAAGTTGGCTATACATGAAGAAATGGACCAATATTTTATGTGGCACAGAAGGTATTGGAAAAATGTTCCAAATCTAAGTTATGAACTTAGAAGTATCTAGGAATTTGAGTCATGGCATTTGGATCAACAATGGGCTCTCTGTGATTTTCTAAAGTTTATCATAGAAATGGAAAAAATGGGATTTGATAAATAATTGTGAGGGAAATGTTTCTGGAAAAATGTGCAAATAGCACCATGTGATAGATCATGAATTTAGGAACTACTCGAAATTTGAATTGTCAAATTTGGAGTTCATTTGAATTGTTTATGGATTTTTGAAGTTCACTTGAGAAAGAAAAAGAAAAAGGAAAGATCTTTACCCTTATCAAGCTCACAGGGCGAGAGATAGCAGTGGCCGGCCCAGCAGCTCAGCCGTGGGCGCAGGAGGCCACGTCGATGGCATACTCCTGGGAGTACGCCTTCGCTAGTGGCAGGTGCCTTCACTGGAAGCCGTCTCCGCTTAACAGGGGGGCCCGGGCCTTAGCCACTTACAGGCGGGCCCTGCTGGCAGGCCCTCCTCCTACCTCCTGCTGAAAACAGAGGAGGGGCTGGGGAGGCCGACTGAGCACGTGCCGGTGCCTGTGTCAGCGGCTCAGGTCGCCTCCGACGACGGTCCGGCCACCGGCATGCTCGGGGAGAAGTCTCGCACCTTCCTTCTGGCCCCATTCCCGCAGGGGAGCGCCAGAGCGAGTGGGGCTTCGGCCGCAGCGGTGGCCGGCGACGGGCAAGATTGATCACGATGCTGCGGCTCGCCGGAGGAGAAATAGGTGCGCGGGTGAGTTGGCAGTGGTGCTTGAGATGCTCCGGAACAAAGAGATGGAGAGGAGGGGCTCTTGGCGGCTCGAATTTAGGCGGAGACCGGCGACACTTCTCCGGCCATGGAGGTGCAAGGAGGGCACGGGGAGGAGAATTGCTTGGTCCAGGGGATGCATGGGAGGGAGAGAAGGCAAATGGAGCAGAGAGGGGGCATGTTGGTGGCCTTATATGGGCGCGGCCGGGCGGTACCGTAGGCGGGGTGCACGGCCACGGCCCGGGGCATCGCCAGAGGCCAAGCGGGCGCTCTGGGATGTGCCTGGGGTGCTCGTGGTCGTGGTCCTGGCCGAGAGGAGAGGAGGGGGGAGCAGGGCGAGCTCCAGGAGGGCCCCGAGTTCGTGCACCCACTGGCCGAGCTGGGCGGCGTCGGGCGAGCTCAGCAGGGGGAGAAGGAGGGCAAGGGAGGAAGGGGCCGACCGTTAGCCATGTCACGCACGCCGAGGCAGCCTTGGGGAACACGATCCCGGCGCCCAAAGCTGTCAGATGCCTCGGGAGGGTCGAGCTACAGTGCATCGGTGCACTGTTGCATGCTCCAAAGCGCGAAGTCTGCACGCCTTGGCATACGTTATGCGTCCAGGGCGTGTCCACTTGTGTCTAGGGGTGCTAGGGACGGGTAAACAAATGGGAGAAAGCAGAGGATGCTCTGGAGAGTTTCTGAAGTGAGAGAAGAGGTGGAGAGAGAGATGAATGGTGCTATCTAGAGGGGTAAAATGGGGGTTTTCACCCACCAATAATTGAGCCAATGTCATGAAAAACTTACTGGACGTAGAAGATGATCAGGGTTAGCTTTGGTAAAAATTTGAGCTCATGGAGAATAGTGGAAGGGGTCAAAACAGTGGTTTTGGTAAAATGTCAGAAGGTGTTTGATGCAAGTTTGAGCAAGCAACAAGATTCTCCTTGACATGATATTTAACAGGATCAAATGGCATATAGCAATGAGGTTGGTCACCAAGTTTGAGCTCATTTGAAGAAAGTTTCTAATGTAACTTCGGCAAACCCTAGAAATCAACAGAAATGGATTTTCCAAGATGTAGTCATGCAAATCTATTCTCCTTGATGCACCTCTTGGTGTAGTGTCATAATTTGGAGATTTGAGCATGCCCACAAAATTTGGGATCAACAGGAGACAGTTGGCAATGTAGAGTTGCTCAAATTTGGTTCTGGACAGAGATGGTTTTGACAAGCTTTGATCAAGTTAACTTGTTCTCCAACTTGTGCCACTTGGTCTAGATGAATTATTAGACCATTTTAGCATGTGTACCAAGTTGGACGTCATTTGGACATGTTTGGTAGTGCTAAGTTGTTCAAACTTGGAAAAGGACAGAAATGGTTTTGAGAGGGTTTCATGGGGTTATACTATTCTCCATGACATGAGACTTGTCAAGATCATCAAGTAGGCCTTTTGTGACATGGTGGAATTTTCTTGGATTTAATGGAGAATATTTCCTTTGTAAATATTTCAAAAGCTTGAAATATCCAGAAAGGGTTTTTGGGGGATTTGACCAATATTTTGGTCATGACCATGTGTTGAAACTCATATATATGGACAATATATGTCCACTGAGTCTCCCTAAATTTTCTCAAATATTTTTGAAACATTAAAATAATTTTAACCTATTAAAGACCATTTTTGGCCTTAATAAAAAGCCTTTGAATAAAATAGCAAAATTACTTTTAAAATAATATTTTTGTGGTTTTAGGGAGTCCTATATACATTAGGATTCAAATATAATTTTTGAAAGATTGTTCACATCCCAAATTAAGTACTTGTAGTTCAAGCCTTAACTCAGGGGTTTTTGGAAAACCTAATTTAGAAAATACTTTTTGGCCAAATTATTTTTGCAAGAAAATACCATTCTGACCTATACACACGTCATGATCATTGGGCAAAGTTTTGGATCAAGGAGAAGGAGTATAAGAATGGAAGTTACTATATGACTTTTAGAGCACTTTGAAAATAGCACAAAAATCCAAATCAAGGCAAATGACAAAACAATCAAAAGTTTTTATTAAACCATATTTCATCATGATTTAGTAGCTTAAGTGTTGTGGCATGAAAATCAGGGTGTGACAATATGTGCACACAACATTACAACCTCACCATCTCATTCACTAAAAAGTTTGAGTTTAATCCTCGCACTTCTAGAGTTTGGTTTCATCTGTATAACCAAGCTTTTAATATGCCTCTAGAAGAATTATGTGATGCATGCAAAATTCCATATTGGGGTACATTAGATGAACCACCAATATCTGATTATGAAATGTTCCTGAGTAGCCTCTGCTGTGGTGAGGATAGGGGAGTCACACAAGCTAGAATAAAAAGTATTTAGTTTCCCTCTATTCATTATTTTGCACTGTTTAATGGAAAATGCATCGTAGGTAAGCAAGACTGTAGCACACTTTGCGCCCCTATCTTGGCATTATTCACACTGCTCTAACAAGCATTAAACGATATAATCTTGGGGCAATTGTTGCACGGAGACTGCAACGCAACGCGAGCAGCGGTCACTTTTATGCAGGAATTTATGCCTCTCGAGTAGCTACAAGGCTACGAGTCGCACCTATGCCTAATGATCATATACTACCTAATAAATATTTAGACTTTGAGTCAATGCAGCACCACGAATTCAGTAAGCATGGAGCTCATAATTACAATTATAACCTGATGTTCAATAAAAAACCTATTGTACCTGTTATTTTGCCTGCACCAGCTGTCTTTGATTTCTAGAGTAAACAAAGATATTACATTTATGATAGCGAGGCACGTGAGTACAACTAGCAGTAGAAGCTACTCGCCTGGATGAGGAGGAGGCACAGAGAGCCTCCACGAGCTACCACTTTGACTATTACCCAGACCAAGGATGGTGATTACCAAGCTAGGCAAAAGCCTAAGCTTGGGGGAGTACACTTTCTCACCGACATTACATTCATGTTCACACATTTCATTCCAGTTGTCGGTGTTCATCCTCTTTCATTGTATAATCCATGATTAGTTTTATTTTCTCGCTTTCTTCTTGTGTGTTTGAAAAACATTGAGAAAATCCAAAAATATTTCTCTCTTCTTCTCGTTTTTTCTTTCTAGCTTAAGTTATTGTAGTATTAAAAGAAACCCAAAAAGATTTCCCATTTCTTCTTTTAGCTGTTGGGAGCTTTCCCGTGTAAATAGTTTTTCTTGTTTTTGTTTTCCTTTTGTAAGTGCATCTAGTGCCCCTTAGTGATTTTGGTGTATTGAAGACTTATAGGGTAAGGGACTAATGTGTTTGTGAGTGTACACAGGTTCTATAAGTCTATGGGGAGTTTGATATTTACCAAGAAAGTCGACCCCTAAAAATGAATGTCTTTAGTTGAAGACTTTGGTTTTCTTGAAGACTTTGAAAATGAGGAAATTGGTGTGACCTTGAAGACTTGATATTGATGCGAGGATTATAAAGCGTGAAGACTTTTGTTTTCATTGTTTTGTTTTCCCTTTCTTGAGTCATAGGAAACACCGTACTGTTAAAGGGGGTCGAGGTAAAACTAATGAAAAGTTTCCAAGTGATGCTCAACTCAAATCCTACACCTACCAATCCTTTCGAGTGAAGCCATTCGAAATCTCATACAGTTCAGTCAAGTTCTTCAGTGACAGAGACGAAGTTCTTCTGTTCTCTGAGGAATTTGTTCTGACTGAGGAGTTAGGAATTCGCCAGTGCGGATTGCCTACATGTGAGGAACATGATAGCCCTGAGGAAGTTGAGGGCTATCATGTTCCTCACTTGTAGGCAATCCGCACTGGCGAATTCCTAACTCCTTAGTCAGAACAAATTCCTCAGAGAACAGAAGAACTTCGTCTCTGTCACTGAAGAACTTGACTGAACTGTATGAAAATTCCAATGGCTTCACTCGAAAGGATTGGTAGGTGTAGGATTTGAGTTGAGCATCACTTGGAAACTTTTCCTTAGTTTTACCTCGACCCCCTTTAACAGTACGGTGTTTCCTATGACTCAAGAAAGGGAAAACAAAACTATGAAAACAAAAGTCTTCACGCTTTATAATCCTCTCATCAATATCAAGTCTTCAAGGTCACACCAATTTCCTCATTTTCAAAGTCTTCAAGAAAACCAAAGTCTTCAACTGAAGACATTCATTTTTAGGGGTCGACTTTCTTCGTAAATATCAAACTCCTCATAGACTTATAGAACCTGTGTACACTCACAAACACATTAGTCCCTTAACCTATAAGTCTTCAATACACCAAAATCACTAAGGGGCACTAGATGCACTTAGAATCTCCCGCTTTTTGGTGATTGATGACAAATAGGTTGAGTTTTCAACGGGGATAAAACATATGAAGTGTAAATACTGATATTGAGGAATTTGATTGCAAGATATAGAGGAACTCCCCCTGAAGATGTGCATATTGAGGATTTTGCTTTGGATTGCAAATGCACATTGTAGAGTAATATCATGGAGATCTCCCCCTATATCTTGTAATTCATACATGCATTTAACATATGATATGAAGAATTTGAAATGCATGATGAAATATGGTGTCTGACAAAATTCAACATGCATGCATTAAGGTACTTGAGGAAATAAGCATGCAGAAAGCAGTTCAAAAGTATCAGTCCACCATAGGACTTAAGTTTACAACTCATCAGATCAAACACCTCAGAAGAGCAAGAGTTGTAACTTAACAGAAAAAATAGCCCATATATAAGACCCGCTTGAAGACTAACTCAAATTTCTCCCCCTTTGTCATCGAATGACCAAAAGGGACGAAAAATGAGGACTAACGCCCCTGAAGAATATCATCATGATGTCGACGGAGGAGCGCCAGCGTTGTTGGGGTCGTCCGTTGAGGTAGGGCCTGCCGCAGTGTCGTTCAAATCTTCAGCTTCATCCGTCTCGCGCGATGAAGAATATGAACTGGCAACAAGCTGAGGAACTTTCCTTCTTGAATTTCTTTGAAGGTGGCTGAGACCAGTCAAAGTCCTGTTGGAAGCCCATCTCCTTGAGATCTTCAGCACTATAAAGATTCGATAGAATAGCCCAAGTGCGGTCAAAGACTTCATGCAAGTAGTAGTGATTCTTCTTCACAGTGTTTTGAGTGACTGTCATGTTCTGAAGAATTGCACCAAACTGACATTTGACCCAATTGTGATTTCGATCAACTTTCTGATGAAGACTGAGGAGAAGTTCACGATCAGTTATCACACGCGGAGCTGTTGCTTGAGGATTTTGCTTTGAAGCTTTGGTGGCAGAATCTTGTGTTGCAGAGTCATCATTGGTGGAATAGGATGCAGCTTTGTGAAACTGTCCATCCAATGGACGAGTGCCTTCATCTATAATAGCAGACTTGCCCTTCTCATCAGCTGAGGAAATAGTCCGCTTGAGGACTTCAATAGGTGGCAAATAGTTGAGATGATTCTGAAAGTTAGCATGATAATGAATTGTAGACCTTGATCTGATGAATTTCATGATCCAGGGAGCATAAGGCTTCAACTCAAAAGGTGACACAGCAGCATTGGCCAAAGTCCTCATGAACAGCAGATTCTTTATGATGCCAATAACCTCTTCTTCATCACAGTTGTGGCCCTTGACTGGACTGAGGGTTTTGGTCAATATGCGATAAATCGTCCTTGGCACATAGAGTAATTCCTTCACAAGGAAGGTGGTCCTTGGAGCTTGGCCAGCCTTCAAAGGCTTCATCAGCACTTGCATCAAATGATTTGAGAGTTCAGGTTTCTCATAGATGAGCCTAGCACCTTCAGTGGGAGGACTGACTGGGATGGCATGAAGCAATTCAGAGGCCGGTGCTTTGTAATGTGTATTTTCGGTCATCCAGTCTAGCACCCATGAATTCACATCTTCAACATTTCCAGTGATATGCAGTGTGGCATAGAATTGAAGAATGAGTTCTTCATTCCAGTCGCAGATGTCAGTGCAGAAGTTAAGCAGCCCAGCGTCATGAAGAACACCGAGGACTGGATGGAAGCAAGGAAGCGACTCCATATCCACATGAAGAATTTGCTCGTGGTCAAATACGTTGTTTTTACCAAACAAGAGGGAAGAGTAATAGTTCATTTGACTTGCTATTCAGAAGCAATTGCGTCGCAGTCTTGCAGAGTCATAGGGATTGTAATCCGTGAAGAAATGATGCTCAGCAAAGAAATCATTAGCGTTGAATTTCTGCTTCTTGGTATGAGGATTTTGTGGCTTGGGCTGAAGATTAACAGTTGAAGTCTTCACAGCCGCTTGGCGCACAACCTCTGGAGCCACAGACTGAGGAATTTCCATAGCAATTTCATCAGCAGCAGTCTTGGTCTCCATTTCTTCAGCATTAGTAGCTGGAACTTCTTCTGGAATAGAATGAAGTGAAGATTGATGTCCTTCAGAGCCCATATGAATTTCTTCAGTCTGCACAGGGGACTGAGGAATTTGTTGCAGAGGAGTGGTCAATGGAGAATTTGGATGATGTCTTTCCCAATAATCATCATTGAGAACTGGTGTAGTAGACCCAATGCCCACATCCTCATCTTCTTCATAATTATCTTCAACTCCTGCCTCTTCAGCTGTGAACTGAGGCACGGGCGATGATACCAGTGGGGTTGAAGGGATATCATTCACTTCAATTTCTTCATCCAACTGTTCTGAAGTAGCAGCAGAAGGATTCGCTTCATCACTATCATCTAGAATGACATATTCCTCACCAAAGGGAACAATTTCCTTTGATGGCATGCTTGAGATAGGAACAACATCAATGGGGTTGGTGTACGAGCTTTGCAAAGTCTTCACTTTCTTGGGAGCTGAAGACTCTACAGTTTCTGATGCTTTCCTTTTCTTCAGAGCTGCCTTTTCTGCAGCTTTGGTCTTCTTCACTTCTGATGCAGAAGGAAGGTGGATATCTTTCATTTGTGATGACTTTGCAGGAGGAGCCGATGAAAGTGGTGCAGTTTCTTCAGGCACAACTGATGCAGTTGCCCTGGCTTGATCAGATTCTTCAGGCGCAACATTGGTGGTTGCCCTGGCATTTTCTTCAGGAACTAGAATTTCTTCAGCAGCCCTGGTACTTTCAGTTTCTTCAACAGACTAATTTTCATCAGCTCTGCTAGCATTCTCTTCAGTAGGCTGAGCAGATGCATCAGCTTGAGGAATTTGTTGTTGCGATGGAGCTGCAACATTCGGGTTGAACCCCTTGGCCATTCTGACAAATCTGACTTTGGCACCTAGCCAATCTGCACGATATGTGTCAAATTCGTCGCTGAGAGCTTTGATCTCCTTTTGCAGATTCACAAGTTCGTCAAGAGTCATCTTCACATCATTCTTCTTCAGAAAGCGCTCCTTCTTGTATTGAGCTTTCTTGACTTGCCTGGCCTTCTCAAATTTCCATTTTTCTTCGGCTATGAAGGCCGTCAACATGTGGCTCTGGCCAGGAGTGAGGTTCAATTCAGGCAAAGGAGTATTTGGATCCTTGTGCCATAGATCGATGAAATCAAGGATCCTTTTAGGATCCAGCATGAGTGGCACAGCACTGCCTTTGGCTCTAGCGGCCTTTTCTTGCCTGTCTTTGATGATCTCAGCATGTTCTTCATCATCAGCATCATCGTCATCAGACGGAACTTGGAAGGCAACATGCTTCTTGTGAGGACTTGGCCTTGGGCCTCGTCCAGCGGTGGCCTTTTTCTTCAGCAAGATTGGACCAGTTGAAGACTGTGGCGGAGCTGAGGAACTTGCAGATGCTCCTGAGGCAATAGAGATTCCTATAGTCCATTGGCACGTGGCAAGATGCACAGGTGCTGAGGACTTTGCAGCTCAAGTTGAAGACTTTGTGGCAGCTGAGGGAATTGGAGCTGCCCTTGATGTGGTTGCCTGAGGAATTGGCAGTGAGGGCTTTGCAATTGGCCGTGAGGGCATAGCAGTTGAGGAACATGGCTTCACAGCAGATTTCTTTGGCAAAGCCTTCTTGGGCTTGCTAGCAGAGGCATCAGCAGCAGCAGCAGCAGAGTCTTCATTGAATTTCTTCACTGCTTCCTTTGCTACTTTAGCCAATTTGGCTTGGCGCTTAGCCCATTCCTTGGGAAATTCCTCACCGTGCCTGATACTTGAGGGATCAACTTCTTGGCCTGGAGCCAATGGAGGTCTTGGACATGGAGGGTTAACGGCAAATTTCTTCATGTACTTGGGAGTAACATAACGATATTCCCTCCATTACTTAGCTCATCTTCTCTCAATTCTCTGTATGCGCACTTTGCACTGAGTCTTGGTCTCTTTGCCATGAGTTGCTTCATCAGGTGTGCAATATTCATCATATATGTCTTCAGGGATCTCAAAAGCAGTGTTTGTTTCAGGCCTCTTTCCTCCCTTCTGAGGTCTCTTACCATCAGCCATTTTCTTCACTTGAGGATTTTGAACAATTGATGTTTCTGAGGAAGTGTGCAACTTATCTTCGAGGAATGCTGCAAATGAATTAAGTTGATGAGAACCTAGTGATTCAGCAGCAGACATTTTGTACCTATGAACAGAGCATAGGTGCGAAGAATTTGGAGAGGTCATATGCGTTCTCAGAAATTTTTCAAAAGAAATCAAGTTTGAGGAATTTGACCATGGGAGTCTTGAGGAATTTCACTAAGCGTTCTTGACTTAGGTTCCAGAGTTGTATAGATTAGAAAATCCACACAATTGAGGAATCTTGAAGAAAAACATAGCTTAGAGAAACAAATCAAGATACAGAAGCATTCGGGAGTTTATGGAAGTTGAAGAATAAACACCTTTTGAAGATTTTGTGAAATCATCAGAATCAAAGTAGGGCAGTAAAATCAGATTTTATTTACCCTAGACAAAGAACACGATGAACTGGAAGTGGAAGTGGAGAAGTTCGTCCGTTCAGATCTCCCACGCCCTAACTTGGCGGTGAGAGACAGCTATGGTGGCGGCGGAGTGAAGATTTCCGCGGCCAGCGTGAGTACGACAGCGACGAGGTCGAGGTAGTGAAGCTCTTCCTAACCGGCGATGATGGTGAGTAGCGGCGGCGCTAGGTCAGAGAGCTCGAGCGAGTTGGTGGTCGAGCGGAGTAAATGAGGACAGAGGAAGGGAGGGGGTATTTATAGCCACGGTGAAAAATTGCCCGTCCAAAATTTTTGGACGAACATGCCCCTGACCCTTGCTCTTCTGATGACATGTGTCACCCACGTACAGAGATATGGAGATCGTGGTAGATCGTGGGTGAGTAGTTTAATCCTATCGCGGGATGCGGAACGGTTTGAGCGGCAAAAGCCAAAAATTCAGATATGAAAATTTTAACGTTTCGCTCGCAAATTCTTCAGCTGTTAAGGACACAGGGAAGACTTTGAACGGGTTTCAAATAGAACGCACATGAAGAATTTTTGAACAGACTGGGTTGAGTTTAGCATAGAGGGGGAACGGGTCCGATCACATTCACTTAGAAGAAGATCAACTTGAAGAATTAGCAATAAGTGAATGTTGTTGAGGACATGAAAAACTCAATTATATATATATATTCAATGAAGAACATCAGTCGAAATTTTTGAAGACTTTGCAAGTTGAAGAATTTGAAAGTTGAAGAATTTAAAAATTGAAGAATTTGCAAAAAGAAGAAAAACTCAATTTTGAAGATTTTCAACTTTTGTGGTGGCGTGACCCACCGTATAAGAATGATGATTTCAGACCCCGCGTACAATTGTCGTAGGGCTCTGAGAATCAAATTCTTCATTAATTTCTTCACACTTAGAGGGTTAGTCTTCATTGATTGAAGAAAAACGTTACTTCGTGTGTTGCACATCTAAGTCATCAATTTTGCATAAGTGTTAGGATGTGTGTCCTTTTCAAAGAACATTCGAAGATTGTAAGATATTTAGCTCACACCGCAACTTGCTAAATCTCTTCTCATCCAAGGGCTTGGTGAAGATATCCGCTAGCTATTCTTCAGTCTTCACGTGATGAATAGAGATATCGCCCTTCAACACATGATCTCGAAGAAAATGATGACGAATCTGGATGTGCTTTGTCTTTGAGTGCTGAACTGGGTTATGAGCAATCTTGATGGCACTCTCGTTGTCACAGTAGAGTGGCACATTCTTCACATTGATGCCATAGTCCTTGAGGGTTTGCTTCATCCACAGCAATTGAGCACAGCAAGAACCAGCAGCAATGTACTCAGCTTCAGCAGTAGAGAGTGATACGCAGTTCTGCTTCTTCGAGGACCAACATACTAAAGATCGTCCGAGGAAATGGCATGTGCCTGATGTTGACTTGCGATCCACATGATCACCAGCACAGTCAGAGTCAGAATATCCAATGAGATCAAAAGTCGAGACCTTGGGATACCATAATCCAAGTGTTGGAGTGTGAGCTAGATATCGAAGAATATGTTTCACAGCCTTATGGTGTGATTCCTTCGGTGTAGCTTGAAAACGGGCACACATGCAAACACTAAGCATAATATCTGGCCTAGATGCACATAGATACAGTAAAGAGCCAATCATGGAGCGGTATACCTTTTGATCGAAGTCTATACCATTTTCATCGGTGCATAGATGGCCATTTGTGGGCATAGGGATTTTGACGCCTTTGCAATCTTGCATACCGAATTTCCTCAGAACGTCCTTGAGGTATTTCTCTTGAGAAATGAAGATGCCATTGCGTTGCTGACGAATTTGAAGGCCTAAGAGGAATTTCAATTCTCCCATCATGGACATTTGATATTCCTCACTCATCATATAAGCAAATTCGTCACTGTAACGTTGGTTAGTACAGCCAAAAATAATATCATCAACATATATTTGGCACACGAATAATTCATCATCATATGTTTTGGTGAAAAGAGTTCGGTCGAGTGAACTGGGTTTGAAGCCTTTCTTCATCAAGAATTCCTTCAGAGTATCATACCACGCCCGAGGGGCCTGCTTGAGGCCATAGAGGGCCTTATTGAGTCTGAAGACTTGATCATGATGCTTAGGATCTTCAAAACCTGGGGGTTGAGCAACATATACTTCTTCCTCAAGATTACCATTGAGGAATGCACTTTTCACATCCATTTGATATAAGATGATATTATGATGGTTAGCATAGGCAAGCAATATGCGAATAGCCTCAAGTCTAGCAACAGGTGCAAAAGTTTCATCGAAATCAATTCCTTCAACCTGTGTGTAGCCTTGAGCTACAAGACGAGCCTTGTCCCTCACCACTAGGCCATTTTCATCTTGTTTGTTGTGGTAGATCCATTTGGTGCCGATGATATTGTGCCTGCGTGGGTCTGGTCACTTGACAAGCTCCCACAACTTGTTCAGCTCGAATTGATGTAATTCCTCTTGCATCACTTTAATCCATTCAGGCTCCAGAAATGCCTCATCTACTTTGGTGGGCTCTGTGATAGAGACAAAAGCAAAATGCCCACAAAAGTTAGACAAATGTGAAGCTTTTGAGCGAGTGAGAGGACCTGGTGCGTTGATGTCTTTGATGATTCTCTCAATCTGCACTTCATGTGCAACGCGAGGATGAGCAGGTTGACGACTTTGACTTGGCTCAGCATTTTCTTTAGAGCCATTTTCTTCAGATGCACCAGCGTGATTTTCTTCACGATCTGGAATGACTTCTTCAGCAGATTCTTCAGTAGGTATGACATCCTCAGTAGCCTTTAGCTTGATGGATTCCTCAGGAGACATTTCATCTAGCACAGGAGGTAGGTGCTCTATTGGGTTTCTTGTCAGTGAGGAGTTCATATGAGGTCTTCTTTAAGAATTTGTGAAGATATACCCTGTTGATAATGTGGCATGCAGTATCAATTGCCTCAGGCCAGAAGCGACGAGGTGTCTTGTATTCGTCAAGCATGGTGCGAGCCAACTCAATAATAGTCATGTTCTTGCGCTCCACAACGCCATTCTGCTGAGGAGTGTATGGGGCAGATAACTCATGAGTAATACCAAGTTCATCAAGATAGTCATCAAGACCAGTATTCTTGAACTCGGTCCCATTGTCACTCCGAATATGCTTGATCTTCACACCGAAATTTGTCAAAGCCCTTGAGGAAAATCGTCTGAAGACTTCCTGCACTTCAGTTTTGTAAGTAATGACATGCACCCATGTGTAACAAGAATAATCATCAACAATAACAAAGCCATAAAGAGATGCTGCATTTGCTAGTGTGGCATAATGAGTAGGGCCAAAGAGATCCATATGAAGCAATTCAAAAGGACGAGAGGTAGTCATGATAGTCTTCGAGGGGTGCTTGGCTCTGGTCATCTTTCCAGCCTCACAAGCCCCACAAAGATGATCTTTGAGGAATTTGACACCCTCAATGCCAATGACGTGCTTTTTCTTCACGAGCGTGTGTAAGTTCCTCATGCCAGCATGACCCAGTCGTCGATGTCATAGCCAGCCTTCTGAATCTTTTGCAAGTAGACAAGTGGCAGGCTGTGGTCCTGCAGAGAAATCAACAATATACAAGTCTCCTCTCCTAAAGCGTTCGAATACTTTGGAATTGTCAGATTCCATGAGCACTAAGCAACGATATTTGCCAAAGACAACAACCATATCAAGATAACAAAGCATTGAGACAGACATGAGGTTGAATCCGAGGGACTCGACAAGCATGACTTTGTCCATGTGTCGATCCTTTAAGATTGCAACCCTACCTAGACCGAATACCTTGATTTTGTCTTTGTCTGTGTAGGTGATATGCTTCAAATGTGATGGAGATAAAGGAGTGTTCATCAGTAAGCTCTTGTCACCGGTCATGTGATTAGTACATCCACTGTCGAGGAACCACTCAGTAGCTTTGGGTAAATCATCCTGCAGATGAATTAGTGCATCTTACGAACACATATCTTCAGAGTGAAGAATATGACATCAATTTCATCAAACAGAAATTCATCAATTAATGCAACATATGTATATATAGCAGTATGAGGACGTGACAAATGAATGAATCATTTCTTCATGATTAGCTTGCGTCCTTTCAAGCATTTCAGGTCTCCAGAAAATTCTTCGGACGATTTAGTTCGTCTAGAGACCTGACCCTGCATAAGAGGTTAGTTCTTTTTCTTCACCACCCACATCTGGAGGGGTGGCAAAGAGTTCATCATTCTGCGAGCTCCATAAGAGAAAGGTGGCATTGAAGCCAAAGCGCTTCGTTTCACAGGAGAGGGATTAGTATAGGCATATGAGTAAGCAGAGAAATTCTTCGAGGACTTATGAACATAATGATTTGAAGAATAATGCACATAATCAGAACTCTTAGATTTTCCCTGCGAAACAGAAGCGTTAGCATGATGATGATCATATGAGGACTTAGATCCATATGAAGACTTCGGTCCATATGAAGAATTTGATCTGGGGTTCCTATTCTTCACAGGTGGTGTCATGAGGACATTCACCTGAAGACTTTCAAGGCACCTTTTGGGAACCCAGATTTTCTTCATAGGGGGACCATTCCTACAGTTAGTTCCAACATATCTAGCAAATACTTCACCATTCTGATTTTTGAACAGTTTATAGTTGGAGTCAAATGACTCATCAGATGAATATGAGGATTCACAAGTTAAGCCAGATAAAGTGGATGGATCTACGGGTGGTCCCTTCGCAGCAACCCATGAGGTTCTGGGATACTGCTCAGGTTTCCAGTAGGTTCCATCAGCATTGAGTTTCCTCTCAAAGGCAATACCCTCTTTCCTAGGGTTCCAGTTCAAGATCTGCTTTTTGAGCACATCACAAAGAGTCTGATGCCCTTCGAGGCTTTTGTACATGCCTGTCGCATACAATTCCTTCAACCCTGCATTTTCGTCAGTGATACTAGTGGTATCCTCAGATGAGGAATTTGTGACCACAGAGATAGTTGAAGAATTTGCAGCAATAGAAGCATTTGAACTTTCAGGTGAAGAATTAGCAGTTTCACGTTCAATGCATTTCAAGCATGGTGGAATAAATTCTTCCTGAGCGGAACTGATCTGTTGAGCAAGCAATGAATCATTTTCCTTCTGAAGATCTTCATGACTCACCCTTAGCTTCTCAAGATCTTGCTTTCTTTGAAGAAATTCATAAGAAAGCTTCTCATGATCGGCTAAGAGAGTTTCATGAGGACTTTGAAGGTTGTCAAACTTAGACTGTAGTTGCTGAAGATTATCAGTCAGTGTTTGAGTTCGATCCATTTCCTCACCTAACAGGTCATCGCTTTTGTCTAGCATATTTTGAACTTTTTCCAAAGCCTTTTGTTGTTTAACAGCAATATTAGCAAGTTTGGAATAGCTGGGTTTTAGGTTATCATCAGATTCACCCTCACTTCATTCAGAGGAGGGATATTTGAATACCTTGGCAGCTTTTGCCATGAAGCAATAGGTGGGAGCACAGTCATCGTTGCCGTCATCAGCAGTGTTGGGGAAGCCATTTTCCTCAGTGTTGATGATGGACTTGCTGACATAAGCAGTAGCGAGGGCTAGGCTCGCCACACTAGAGTCTGACTCCTCAGATGCCTCCACTTCCTCATGTTCCTCAGATTCAGCTTCAGAGTCCATTTCCTTGCCAATGAATGCCTGAGCCTTCTTGGAACCGCTCTTCTTGTGAGATGAAGACTTTGAAGATCTTGATCATGAGGACTTTGAAGATTTCTTCTTCTACTTTGAGTCATCTGAACTATCATCCTTGTATTTCTTCTTCTTTGATTCCTTTGCCCACTGAGGACAATCAGTTATGTAGTGACCAGGTTTCTTGCATTTGTGGCAAGTCCTCTTCTTGTAATCACGGGATGAGGAATCTGATCTTGTGTCATCACCTTTTGAAGATTTTACAAAGCGACCATGCCTTGAGAACTTCTGGAATTTCTTCACGAGCATTGCTAGCTCCTGGCTTAGTTCTTCAGGGTCACCAAGGCTGCTATCAGAATCTTCTCCTTCAGATGAGGAAACTGCCTTGGCCTTCAGTGCACGTGATCTTCCATAGCTTGGCCTGTAGAGATCTCTCTTTTCAGCTTGTTGGAATTCATGAGTGTTCAGCCTCTCAAGAATATCAGCAGGATCTAGTGACTTATAGTCTCCACGTTCTTGAATCATCAGTGCCAGTGTATCGAATGAAGAATCGAGTGACCTCAGCAATTTCTTCACCACCTCATGGTCGGTGATGTCAGTGGCACCCAGAGCTTGAAGCTCATTTGAAATGTCAGTGAGGCGATCAAAGGTTTGCTGGACATTCTCATTGTCGAGTCTTTTGAAGCGGTTGAAGAGATTGCGAAGAACGTCAACTTGAGAATCACGTTGAGTTGAGATTCCTTCGTTGACCTTGGACAGCCTGTGCCAGATAAGCATTGCAGACTCCAAAGCACTCACTCTGCCGTACTGTCCTTTGCTCAGATGGCCACATATGATATTCTTCGCTTGAGAATCGAGTTGCTTGAATCTCTTCACATCAGCAGCGTTCACGGAAGGAGTGACAGAGGGAACACCATTTTCCACAACGTACCAGAGATCATTGTCAATTGCCTCAAGATGCATGCACATCTTATTCTTCTAGTAGGGGTAGCCTGTCCCATCAAAGGTAGGACACCTAGCTGAGACCTTGATCATGCCTGCAGTCGACATAACTAAAACTCCAGGTGGTTAAACCAAAATCATACAGAACAAGGGAGTATCTTGCTCTGATACCAATTGAAAGTGCGTTATATCGACTAGAGGGGGGTGAATAGGCGATTTTTATGAATTCGTCGCTAAGGAAATACTACTTGAGGAATTTCCTAAGAAACGAACTACAGGCAACGGAATAAGTACTCAGGTACATGGATAACAAAGCAGTAGCATAGTAATCATGATGAAATGAAACAAAACAGAGCACAGGTAGCGTGTAAACAGGATAAGCAGGTTGAAGACAAAGTGACTGAAGAAATAGGAATGAGGAAATTGAGAAAGTCTTCAGTCAAAGTCTTCAAAAAGTAACGATCAAGTACACAGCAAGTATGCGAGGAAATGAAAGGGTTGAGGAAATAGAACAAGTAGCTTGGTGAAGACAGTGATTTGGTAGACCAGTTCCAACTGCTGTGACAGTTGTACGTCTGGTTGGAGTGGCTAGGTATTTAAACCTGAGAACACACAGTCCTGGACACACAGTCCTCACCGTATTCTCCTTGAGCTAAGGTCACACAGACCTCGCCCAATCACTCGTGGTAAGTCTTCACAGGTGACTTCCAAACCTTCACAGACTTGGTCACTCGGCAATCCACAATTCCTCTTGGATGCTCTAGACCAAGACGCCTAACCATCTGGAGGATGCACAGTCCTCAAAGGTAACAAGCGTCGGTTCCACACAAGAACAATTTCTTCAGTGATGCTCAATCACTTTGGGTTTTAGGTGTTGGGTTTGGGTTTTTCCTCACTTGATGATTTTTGCTCAAAGTCCTCGGAGGATGGGATGCTCTAAATGACAAGTGTCAGTTTCTCTCGGAGCAGCCAACCAGCTAGTGGTTGTAGGGGACAGCTATTTATAGCCGGGGAGCAACCCGACATGATAAGACATAAATGCCCTTCAATGATATGACCATTAGGTGGGTAGGATATTTTGGACAGCTGGCGCATAGCACAGCAATGGTCGGAAATTTGAGCTCTCAAATTCCTTTCGTTAATTTGCTTTCTTCAAGAAATACTAAAAACTCCAAAAATATTTTAGTGTGTTTCTCTGAAACTCTTTTCTTTTGTTGAGTCATACTAAGGAGAAGACCATGATGAAAAAGTTGAGTGGCCCTCATATGCATTATTGTTGATCTAACAAAGAGCTATATTATTTTGTCTTCTCCTTTGAATAAAATGTTGCAGATTCCAGCTTAGTCCACAACACTCTTGCACTATTATTATTTTCATATGATTCGGTCGTGCAAGTGAAAGGCAATAATGACGCTATTTGATGAAGTGATTGTGGCAAGGAAAAGCGGTTATTAACTCAACTTGTTTTTGTTTTTATAAATATGTTTGACTCAGTATCCATGATTCAGCATATTATGATTAAACATGTTTATGATGACAATTAGAGATTATAGTTTCTCATGCCATGCTTAAGTAGCTAGGAGTGGATAATCATTTGTCTTGGATGTCAACATGCATTAAAATGATTGTGATGTAGTATGATGATATGGTATCCTCCTCTGAATGTCTCAAGTGGCTTAACCGCAAAAAAAAAGTCTCAAGTGGCTTCACTTGGCACATGTTCACGCATGTAGTTGATTCAAAACCAACATAGCCTCCATGATATTTATGTTCATGGTGCTTATATCCTACTCATGCTAGTATTCAATATTGATTATTCTTAATGCATGATTATGACCATTTTTGCTCTCTAGTTGGTCGCTTCTCAACCTATTTGCTAGCCTTCGCCTGTACTAAGTTGCAATACTGCTTGTGCATCTAAATCCTTAAACCAAAGTTGTTCCAGATGAGTCCACTATATCTACCTATATGCGGTACTACTCTGCCATTCCAAGTAAATTTTCATGTGCCACCTCTAAAATATTCAAATGAACATCTTTTTTGTGTGCCCATATCGCTCATGGAGCGACAGGGGGTGGTTAGTATCTTCCATGCTAAGCGGGTTATTCTCCTGATGAGCATTTCACTACCGCAGGATGCTGCTAACACGACACTACAATCAGAGACCCTTCAACGAAACTGTGTGCGATGCATTAATCGCAAACGGTGATGTAAAAAAACGGTCAAAAAAATGCAAAACGTTTGCGATGGTGGATACATCAAACACAATTCAGATTTTAGTTGCGTGTGCGTTGCGGGGCATACGGTTCAGTTCAATGAACTGTTTGTGATGAGGAGGAACAATAGAAATGGGCAGCCACACGAAGGTGTGTGTGCGATATACGGCATACAGTTCACTCGGATGAACTGTTTGTGATTATGTAACACAAAAGAAATGGTCAGCCAGATCATGGTGTGTGCGATATACAGCATACGGTTCACTTGGATGAACTATTTTTGATTAGGCAACGCAACAGAAACGGTTCAGCCAGATCAAAGTGTGTGCAATGGAGGGCATACAATTCATTCCGATAAACTGTTTGTGTTGAGCCAAGAGAACAGAAACGTTTCACATAAACAAGATGTGTGTGATACGCTGCAAACATCCAATTAGATAGGTGGCTACTACACACATGACATTTCCACACACCAAAGTAAACTATTACATGCATAATTAACTAGGATAAATGATCATATGGTCATCATCTACTTCTTGTGAAGCTGGCCG
Source organism: Thinopyrum elongatum (assembly GCA_011799875.1). Lineage (NCBI taxonomy): Eukaryota > Viridiplantae > Streptophyta > Magnoliopsida > Poales > Poaceae > Thinopyrum > Thinopyrum elongatum. Next base: position 299,224,409 of record CM022298.1, read on the forward strand.
TCACTGCTCTACTAGGATAAACGGAACGGTATTCTTTACTTTGAATACTGTGCTCTGTTGGGCACACAAGTATATGGACCATAGCCTTGGGCAAGCAATGTGCCCGCACGCGTCATGCTAGCTCGATGTTCCTTCTATGCTAATCTTCCATTAATTGATGGCATTTTATGAGCACGCCACCGTTTCCCACCATTTCCTCACCAGTTTCCCGCCGCCACCAAGCGATATTGCGCATAAACCTAGGCGACGCGCGACGCACGGAGGCAACAAGTGCAGCCTGTAGCACATCCACCTTTTCCAAGCATGCCAACCCACCAAAGCGCTGCCTCTGCCATCAACCTCCTAGAGGAGGAAAACAAGAAGGCGCCACGGCCCGTCGAGGCCGAGGCGCTCCTCGGCAACGCGATGGACGATGCTGTGATGCGCGTCATCGCCAGGGTTGAGTAGACCCTTGGCGCATGGCGCTTCAGTGCCGCGGATCAAGATCAGCATGTCAGCGCCGAGAGGCTGTAGCTCGGCGCACAACATGATCGATGGCGCGCCGTAGAGCAAGCTAGGCGCGTCCGCACCGATAGGCTGCTGCTCGCTGCACAGCGAGACCATTGGAGCGCCACAGAGCGAGAGGCGTGTCGCACAGCAAGAGCGGATCCATCAACGCTTGCCTGCTATCGACAGGGCGTCGCAGCTAGGTACACGTGTTGGCAGTACCCCCATTCCTCGCCAGGAGTGGGTAGAGGCCGTCTGTGCCGTACTTGCACCAGAGGCCGGCCATGCTGTACTTGCACCAGAGGCCGGCCACGTCGTACTTGCACCAGACGCCCGCTGTGCCGTTCGCATGGGTCGCACCGTTGGCCTTGTCCTTGGCCCACTCGATGCCAACACGCTGGTCGCTACACTCGACCGCCTCCTTGGCCCAGGTGTCCACCTGGGCATAGTAGAGGAACATGGCCATCGCATCCTCGAGCTGGGGATCTCCGATGAAATAGCCAACTTGGAGCTCGAGATCGCGCTCCAGATGTACCGCCAGCGTGTCGACCACTTGGACAAACGCCTGCACGAGTTCAGGCAGAGCCAAGAGCTACCGTAGGCAAGGGCTGCTGGTCAAGGTCTCATGGACGCGTTTTATTTTGTTGAGTCGTTTCGACGTGGATTGCTATGTATTAACAGCAATCATAATATTGCTCTGTTTCAATGTGTACTCTGTTTTCCGTTCTTATATGTTCTGTTTCAATGTATGTGTATATGCTTTCCATTCTGTATATGTGGATGATAATAGCTAGATACAAATTAGTATACAAAAACATATAGAAAATGGAATTCCTAATATTTGTTAATTGTTCATTAGTTCTTCACAGAATATATATAATATCATCACATATACGTGATGATACTTAACTACTAGGTACAATGCATAAAATTGAAAATGAACAATACTAAAACTAATAATCCCTCCTAGGGGCAGTATTCCGGCAGCCCCTCGCCATCAGCTCACTGGTGCGTGGCGTCTTCCCGGCACGGAGGCAGTACTCTGCCTCCTCCGCCTCGCAGCGCTTGATGTACCGATCTGCCTCTTGCTGGCGGACGAGTGCGAACGATCTTGCCATTTCATTGGGCGCCCACTGGAGCTCCTCGTCGGTGGCACACTGGAGCTTATTAGCCCACCTCCACGCAGCGATGAGACGCCTAGCGCCTTTGACCTTCCTCGCGAAGTACCCGTCTTCGTACACCTCCTCCACACGACGATGCGCCCACCCTAGAGCTCCACCGCCTCTTTTTTCCAGGCGGCATCACGGGCTTCACAGGCCGCCTGGTACCTGGATTCCTCCTCTGCCATCTACCTCTTGAACGCCACTTGCTTGTCTTTCTCAGCCGGCGGCAGCGACTTCCACAGACAAAGATTGTACTGGCCCCAAAACCACTCCAAAGTTGGGGGGTCCGGCGCAACCTCGTCCGGCGGCGCGTAGGGGTCCTCCTCGTCGCTGCTCTTCCACCGAGCGTCCTCGGGGGGCGGCTCCTCCTCGTCGGCACGTGGGCAGATCGGCGGCGCCATGGCAGAGATTTGAGAGAGAGAGAGAGGGCGAGCAAGGGGAGGATGTAGATGAGAGTGCAGGCGGGACGACGTGAGCAAGGTAGTATTTAGTGGCGGCCGGAATCTAGATCGACGGGAACAGTACACACGCCGGTCGCCAGAATTTATGAGTACTATAGTTTGAATTACACACTATTCCCACAGCAAAAGCCGTGTGTGAACTTAATAGCTGATGGTTTCCAATACAGAACCGTGTCTAATTAATAACCCGTGCCACTCACCTTCCAAACCTCGAGGTGCGAAATAGAGTGCCAATCGTGTGGGGCCCAGTTGTCTTGCCAGATCTTTACATTTTATTTTTTGAACACCAGATATTTACATTGTCTGATCATTTTTTCATTTTTGGGAATTTAAATGCCAAGGTACTCCATGCATGTGTCCAAGCCGTGACACCAATATATTTGAAAATTCGTTCCAATTTACTACACATGGAATTAATTCGCACACAAGTACACAATTTTTTTTTCAAACCGTTATGGTTAGCCGCTGCATGTAGATGTAGTTCAAATTTGGATTACGGTCATTAAATGGCTAGAAAATCACTTAAATGTCTTAAAAAGGTCAAATGACCCCTGAAATTTTCCAAATTTTTGACATGACAGTTGTACTAGTGCATGTTAACTGTAGAAATTTTTTGAAGCCCATAAGAGGAAGTTATCGTCGATTTGTCGGTGCAACAAACCCTGGGTCTGTTGCCCAGACCATGCACAGGCCTAAAAGAGCAAAGTTGCAATATCCAAAGCGAGATCGAGTTGAAGTGATAACTCTTTGAGGAATCAAAGGGCAGATCAAGAAGAACAAGACAAGCTAAATGAGCAAGACACCACTAAGGGAAAGCCTCCCTTGCCGGGCAGGCGAGCCTGGCGAGGTAGAGGTGGCCCTGAAGACAAGCCTCAAGACCGTCCCGGTAGGCCTGCCGGGCGTGACAAAGGCAAACTACCCCGCCAAGGCTCCACCGCTCCACCTCACAGCGATGCAAGTCATCGATCGGTGCGGTGTCAAGCCCCCAAGTGACTAAGTGGCTGTTCTTTGGCACTTGGCAGCCACTTCCAATGGAAATCACTTCCAAATGACACCGGTCCAGAGACGTGTCAAGCAGACAGACGCGAAGGTGGCCGAGCAGCCCGGCAAGGCTTGTCGGGCATGCCATGATGTGAGACTAAGAGGCGCATTTAATGCGCTCTCCTCTGTCTGCAGAGTTAGGTATGATAGCACTGTTCGCTATCTAATCAGTACACAATGACCGATTTAACACTGTGGTGACCCCTTGATCTATAAAGGAAGGCCCATGGCAACCATAGAAAGGATTTGGACCCTTGTACACTCATACGCGCATAGCTGCCCTCGCCCCGAGGCAACCCTGCCGGGCAAGAGCGCTGTGTTTCCACCACAACCCACCATCAATCCACCAAAGTAGGAGTAGAGTTTTATGCCTCGCGGTGGCCCGAACCTGGGTAAAGCTGCTCGTGTGATCTCTGTCGTGTTGTGCTACATTCTCCGCTCTTTGTCCAATGTGCTCATCCCCCCTGCCGAACTACAAGGGGCTGATGGCCCCATAGGTGGCCGTGGTTTCCCACGACATCTTTGGCACGCCAGGTAGGGGGGCAGCGCTTGCGCGAACCCGAGAAGCGTACGTAGCATGTCATTATCTTCATCATCTTCACCATCTTCTTCATCGACCGCTCCATCATCCATGGCGCCCAAGAAGAAGCCCGGTGTTGCGGCCCATCCGTCCACTTTGAAGGCCCCGTCGCATGCGGCCGTCGACGCCGCGGGGGCTACGGGGATGCACTGAGACATGGACGCTGCGGGGGACGTGGCCGGCGCTGGCGGCGGCATCACCACCTCCCCTGCGACCGAAACGATGGCAGAAGGCATAGGGGAAGGACAACACCAACAACATCCCAGCGGCCACGCTCCATGAGGTACGGGTGGAGAAATCATTCCATCTGCACCTCTACACCTGGCCGAAGGGCAAAGCCGCAGTGGTGGCTCTCGCTCTAGGGCGAATCACAACTCTCCGGACGCTCCCGCTGCGGGCACGGCTGCAGGGCGTGCGCCACTCCCGAAATGAGCTGACCCAGCTGATGCGCCAAACGGAGCCGCTGGCCCTCAAGCGCTTCAACCTCGTCACCACGCCACCCTGGCGATGGGCTCACGACGACGAGAACACGGCACGGCTACTACCGGCACCATAAGGAGCCAGGTGACGCTACGGTCTATGTCGTCATCCATGCCAAGCACCGCTTCGAAGGCCATGGCGCGGGCCCAGCTGCTGTTGAGATTTCCGCCGGCAGCCAATCAGATGGATGAGTGGAGAGTTACTATTCAAAGCCTGATTGGTTTCACCGAGGCGGGAGGATCACAGCGAGCTGGCCTGCCACGACCTACCTAGGTGACGACAACGGCCCGCGCTGCTGGCCGTGCCGAAGGGGCCACCCCCATGGTGCAGTCCCCTCCGCGGCAGCCTGCGCAGGGGCCACAGCTGGAGCCACGCGATCAAGAACCCGACGACGTCTCGATGGCTTCGTCTGACCCTCGAGCGCATCAAGGCCAACGGCGAGTCCTGGAGGACAGGCAAAGGGAAGGCGCGTGCGTCACCATCGAGTGACGCCGCGACACCCACCGCCAGTCCCATAGGCACAATGGCCCTGACGTCGACGAGCCCACTCTCGGTGAAGGTGGATACCTACCTTTCGAGGTTAGGTGCCCTGCCTTCACTCGTGAGTTGCGTCAAGTCTGTTGGCCATCTACCCGCACGTTTAAGACAGAAATACCAGAGAAGTACGACGGGAAACTAAACCCGACAGAGTTCTTGAGCATCTACACCATCGATGTTCAAGCTGCCGGGGGAAGAGACGAGAAGGTGTTCGCCAACTACTTCCCTCTGGTGCTCAAGCCAAATGTGAGGTTTTGGCTAATGCACCTGCCGGAGAACTCCATTTCGACCTGGACTGACCTGTGCCATGATTTTCTTGGCGCCTTCATGGGCGGCCATCAAGAACCAGGGTGGCCCAGCGACTTGCAGCTCCTCCCGCAGAAGGAAGGAGAGACCCTGCGGAAGTACATGCACAGGTTCAGCCGAGTACGCAGGAACATTCCAGACATCCACACGGCAGCTATGATAGCTGCGTTCTAGTCCAACGTACGCAATCATCGGATACATTCCAAGATGAATGTTCAACTGCCCAAAACTGTGAAGGAGCTTTACACTCTAGTGGATAAGTGTGCTCGGGTAGAGGAGGGAGGCGGCTCCCTGGTGAAGAGGATGGTGTCGACATCAACTAAGAGGATGATGATGAGGCCACCAGTCAGAAGAAGAAGAACAAGAAGCGCAACAAAAGGCACAAGGATAAGGCAGTGATAACCGTTGACGGATCGGGCACAGCTAGTACCGGCAAGAAGGCCAAGACCGAAGTTCCCGGCAAGGAAGTTGCTGCGTGCACCGATTGCCGGGAAGCTGCGGCTACCGAGAAGGCTGGGAAAGGTGATGGACCGTATTGCAAGATCCATCGGACCAAGGGCCACGATCTCCAGGAGTGTCATCAGGTCGAGAAGCTCGTCAAGAAGCAGAGGGCTGAATACGAGAAGCGTGATAAGGAGAAAGGCCAAGACGGCGCTGGCGGGAAAGGACAAGGCGGTGGAGCAAGCTGCCCCGGCAAGGCTCCTCAGAATCAAGGGAAACCCGCCAGAGGCCGTAAGAAGGAGGAAGGATTGCAATGATGAGAGTGATGGAGGAGATGAAGAGGAAACCAGTGAGCAGGAGTTCCAGAAAGCCACTGACGCCCTGTGCATTGACGGGGGTGCATCTCTGCACACCTCTCACCGCCAACTTAAACAGTGGGCGCGTGAAGTCAATGCTGTGGAGCAATCGACATATTCTCGGAAGCCGCTCAAGTGGTCCCGCATGCCCATCATCTTTGACGAAGAGGATCACCCTAACCACACCACTGCGGTAGGGTGCTTGCCGTTGTTGGTCTCACCAACAATCCGCAACCTCAAGGTCACAAAGATGTTGGTGGACGGCGGGGCCGGGTTGAATCTGATTTCTCCAAAGGTCATCAGCAAACTTCAGATTGCAGAGGAAGAGCTCAAGGTTACTGGCATGTTTCAAGGGATCAACCGCGGTAGGAGCCGTCCTAAGGGGAAGATCACACTAGTGAAGCGGGGTGGGGGGGGGGGGGAGTTAAACTACCGGACTGAGAAGATCGTATTTGATGTGGTTGACCTCCGCCTGCCGTACAATGGAATCCTTGGCCGCCCAGCCCTGGCCAAATTCATGGCGGCATCCCACTATGCTTACAAAACCTTGAAGATGCCAGGGCCGATAGGCGTCATTTCCATTCCGTCAGACAAGAAGGATGCAGTCATTTGTGTGGACAAGATGTACCGGGGGAAGCAGTCGCAGCAGAGGCCGCGTAAGCCAGTGTTCTCGCCAAGGAAAACAACAACAAGAAGAGAGATAGCAAGGATGCCTGCAAGGAATCCGGGAAACGTGCCTCTTCGGAGTACGTTGCGCCCGTTGATGACTTGCCGGAGAGTTCCAATAGCAAGCGACCCAAGGCTGCTGCTCCCGCTGTGAAAAAGGTCCCGGTAGGGCTGGCTGGCGCTGATGGTACCTTCACTATCAGTGCCACCCTTGATGACAAATAGGAAAGCGCACTCGTTGCCTTCCTGCTAGCGAATATTGATGTGTTTGCCTGGCAACCATCTGATATCCCCGGTGTTCCCAGGGAGGTAATCGAGCACCACCTAGCTGTCTGCCCACATGCCTGACCCATTAAGCAGAAGGTCCGAAAGCAAGCTTTGGAGCGGCAGCAATTCATTGCGGAGGAGATCAAGAAACTTGAGGCAGCTGGTCTGGTCAGAGGAGTACTGCATCCAACATGGTTAGCAAATCCTGTGGTGGTACGCAAGGCTAATGGGAAATGGAGGCTTTGCATAGATTTTATGGATCTGAACAAGGCATGCCCGAAGGACCCATTTCCCTTGCCGCGCATCGACCAGATTGTGGATTCCACCTCCGGGTGTGACTTGCTCTCTTTTCTGGATGCATACTCTGGATACCACCAGATTTTCATGTCCAAGGAAGACGAGGAGAAGACTACGTTCATAACCCCATGTGGCACGTACTGCTTCGTACGGATGCCCTTCAGGTTGAAGAGCGCCGGATCCACTTTTGCAAGAGCAGTACAGATTGACTTTGAGTCCCAGCTGCACAGAAACGTTGAAGCTTACATGGATGATATTGTGGTCAAGACCAAGGATAGATCAACCCTCATCTAGGATTTGGAAGAAACCTTTGCTAATCTGCGTAAGATCAACTTGAAGCTGAACCCAGAGAAGTGTGTGTTTGGAGTCCCTTCCGGCAAGCTACTTGGCTTCTTTGTGTCCCATCGGGGGATAGAGGCCAACCCCGACAAGATCAAGGCTATCGAGCAGATTCAAGCACCCAAGACAGTTAAGGACGTGAGGTGTTTGACTGGATGTGTTGCCGCGCTTAGCAGGTTCATTTCCAAGTCTGCCAAGCGCGCCTTGCCATTTTTCAAAATTTTGAAGAAGGCAGGGCGTATGGAGTGGACCCCGGAGGCAGACGCCGCACTACAAGATTTGAAGACCTATCTCTCCTATGTGCCCACTTTGGTCACTCCCAAACCAAAAGAGCCATTGCTGCTATACTTAGCGGCAATCAATCAAGTGGTTAGTGCAACACTGGTGGCGCAGCGGGAAGTAGACGAAGCGGCAGCCACCGTCGTCCCCTCTGGAGAAGGAAGTGAACCCGTCCCTGCAAGACCAGAGTCAGTCGAAAGCGAAGAAAGGCAGGGCAGCGGAAGCAGTTCTATGGTTGCAGCAAAGAGGAAAGTGGTGCAATGCCCAGTGTACTTCGTCAGCTGCCTGTTACAGGGGGCTAGGTCAAGGTACTCTGGCGTGCAAAAGTTCATTTTTGGCCTCATCTTGGCCTCAAGGAAACCGCGCCACTACTTCCAAGCCCACGAGATCACAGTTATCACCAGCTTCCCCTTGCAACCCATACTCCGGAACCTTGAGGCCACGGGCAGGATTGTGGAATGGGCTTTGGAGTTGTCCAACTTTGGTTTAAGGTTTGAAAGCACGTCAACCATTCAGAGCAAAGCACTAGCGGAATTCATTGCAGAGTGGACGCCAACCCCTGATGAAGAAGTGTTGGAGACAGTTATCCCCGACAAGGAGGTGCCACAAGAATGGATTATGTATTTCGATGGTGCCTTCTCCCTACAAGGTGCAGGAGCTGGCGTACTTCTCGTTGCCCCCACTGGGTAGCACCTGAAGTACGTCGTCCAGATGCATTTCCCCCGGGAGGAGGCTACCAACAATACTGCAGAGTATGAAGGGCTCTTTGCCGGGCTCAAGATTGCAACAGAACTAGGAATCAATAAGCTGATCATCCGCGGAGACTCGCAACTTGTGGTGAGACAAATGAACAAGGATTACCAAAGTCCATTGATGGAGGCATACGTTGAGGATGTGAGGAAGTTGGAGGAGCGCTTTGACGGATTGCAAATAGAGCATGTACCCCATGCGGAAAACAGCATCACTGATCATCTGTCGAAGTGCGCTGTGCAAAAACTCCCTGTGGAACCAGGGACTTTTGTTCTCCATCTGACTCAGCCCTCCGTATCCCCGGCAACAATGGCCAGAAAGAGGAGGAAAATGGACTCCGGCAAGCCTCTCCCGGCAGAGCCTCCCGAGGCCCCTGGCAGAGGGCTTGGCGGGAACAACTCCCATTCGATCGCTGAGCTGCACCCTCCCGCCAGACCACTAGTCCCTGCGGTCGAGGAATGCACTCCCATGAATGAGGAGGTGCCGCTAGTCCTTGTTGCCGAGCCCTAGGCTCCAACTTGGGCGTGGCACATAGTCCATTTCCTCCAAACTGGAGAACTTCCCGAAGAGCAAGAAGAAGCTGAAAGAGTAGCCCGGAGGGCCAGTATGTATCAGTTCGTTGACGACATGCTGTACAGAAGAAGGCCCAACGGTGTCAAATTGAAGTGCATTTGCCGGGAGGAAGGAAAGGAACTGTTGGCAGAGATACACAAGGGTATGTGTGGCTCACACATTGGATCGAGGTCTCTGGTTGGAAAAACCTTCCGGCAAGAATTTTACTGGCCCACGGCCCTCCAAGATGCAATTGAGTTGGTCACCAAATGTGAAGACTGCCAGTTCCATTCCAAGAATATCCATCTGCTTGCCCAAGCTCTTCATACAATCCCTTTGTCATGGACGTTTTCGGTCTGGGGGCTCGACATCTTGGGCCCCTTCCCCCATGCTACCGGGGGCTTTCAATTCTTGTTCGTTGCAATCGACAAGTTTACAAAGTGGCCGGAAGTAGAGCCCGTGAGAAAGGTGACTGCTCAATCAGCTATCAAGTTCTTGAAAGGATTGGTGTGCCGCTTCAGGGTCCCTGCCCGAATCATCACCGACAATGGCACCCAATTCATGAGCCACGCCTTCATGCAATACGTTCATGCCCTCAGAAGCAAAATCTCATTCGCCTCTCCCGCTCATCCAAGGAGCAACGGGCAAGCTGAGAGGGCGAACGCTGAAGTGTTGAGAGGACTCAAGACAAGAACATTTGATAAGCTGTTGAAGTGTGGCAGGAGATGGATCGACGAGCTGCTGGTGGTTCTTTGGTCCCTCAGAACGACACCAAATTGAGCTATCGAACAGACTCCCTTCTCCCTAGTCTATGGCGCAGACGCAGTTATCCCCACGGAACTCATTTACGGGTCACCTTGAGTGCTTGCCTACAATGAAGTGGCGCAAGAACAACACCGGCAAGATGACGTTGTGCTACTCGAGGAGAACCATCTCCGGGGTGCTACGCGTGCTTCACGCTACCAGCAAGCCCTGCATCGCTATCACAGCCGTAGGGTTCATGCCCGGAGTTTTCAGGAAGGCGACCTTGTCCTTATGCGTGTTCAGTCCGCCAAGGGTACAAACAAGTTGACGCCGAAGTTGGAAGGCCCTTACCGGGTAGTACGAGTCACCAGACCTGGCGCAGTCCATCTAGAGACCGAAGATGGCATTCAATTGCAAAGCTCATGGAACATTGAGCATCTCCGTAAGTTCTTCCCGTAAGGCGCGGCTGTCGGGCCCTGCCCGGCAGCCGCCCTTTTGTACTGGCCTTGCCGATACTGCATGTAACGCCTTGTACAAAGCCAGGTGCAGACCCTGAGCAACAGAGAAATAAACGAAGCACTGGGGGGCCCCCGAAACTTGCATGCATGCATAAGCATATCATGAGCATAGGATGATCATGTAGATCAGATCGCACTTGGCATCATTTTCATCTGCACTAGGTTACAGGGCTCTTACCGTGGACTTGGTCCCGAAGAAGAGAAGAGAAGCCTACGTTGCGATACCCGGCAACCCAAACAGATAAGTTTTATCTCTTATCCATACGTGTTCTGTGAAGAGAAACTTGTGCATATGGAAACCTCGCCACCTTTGAAACTTAGGTGCTCCCATCCCTTGAGTCGAACGTTGCTTCGGTCAGGATGGTTGTAGTGGCCTTTGGCGTAAAAGATCTGGCGGGGGGCTGGTCCCTCCCTATGGTTTTTGCCCGGTAGGCCTGGCCCCGCGGCAACAAACTGAGGGTACTGGCAGGATAGCCTGCCGGGGAAAACTTGTTTACTTTAATGTATAGAGGCATTTCACCTCTGCATGGATATGTTACATGCACAAGTACCTGGCAAGGCTTATATTTTTCATTAATATGCTGATTAACAAGTACAAATCTTACAAAACACAAACACGGATAAAGAAGATTACATAATTTAGACTAAAGTTTGGCAAATGCCTACATATTTTAGATTGAAAAAAACATAAATGCCCGTGATGCCTTTGCTCTGTCCCCCCCCCCCTCCTTGGAACTGTAGGGGGAGATGAAGAAGATGGAGGGAAGGCCTGACTGGGATTCGGTGCCTCCCCAGGATCATGATGGCACCGTTCCTAGGCTGGGAGGAAGAAACCGGACGGCAGGTGCGGATGGTGGCCCTGCCAAAAGCCCAGCCAGTGATGATGGTGCTGCCGGCAATCATGCCTCATCGGAGCGGTCATCCTTGCTCTTGACAAGTCGTGGGTTGCCGCCACCTCCCTCGCTGCTGTCGCTCAAGGGGGCATGCCCGCTATCGCTTAAGCCCCCACCATAGCGGCCAGGGCGTTCACCAGGCGCTCCAGATGGCTCCGTAGAGAGCATGGTCGTCACCAATGACCAGAGGCTAGGTGGATGCCATCCCCTGAAGAAGCATACGCAGGCACAAGGAACCCACCCATACGCAAGGCAGGCAGTACCCCGAAGGAAGGGATCTGCCGTTACCAATGGAGAACCGCTCCCACGGTCTCCCTTCAGCGTCACAGGAGAAAAGGGGATAGGCCACGATTGACTACCACACTTTGCGGGCTCCAGCATGGTGTCACTCACATAGCCCCTCACTAGAAATGAAGCCCCGGGCGGCCCGGCGATGAGCGCACCAGAGTCGCTACCTCCGGCGCTACCGCCGCGCCGCCCGCGCGCCTCCGTGAGGCCTGTGCAAAGACGGGAGAGGGGTCTTATCCCAGCAAAGGCGTGACCACGCCCTTCTACTCCCCAAGCACCTACACAAGCTTTTGGCGTCATCAACCCCAAGCTTGAGCCCAGGACCTGGCCTCGGTCTCTCGCTCCCAACATTGCAAGAAGAAAGAAGGAAACAAGGAGAAAAGGTGCGTGGATTGGCACTTCCGCTTCCCCTCGCCCCCCTTTTATATAGGCGGGCTGGGGGCTGGGAGCTGATCCTTCGATGGGTAACCGCCGGCCATCTCCACCAATCCAAGAAGGCCAAGACCCTGCCTTGATGCTCTCCCACACCACGCGCCTCCATTATCTACCCCACTCAATGCATGCAGCATACGTGGCCAAAGGATAAGGGCGTGGTGGGAAGAGTGAATTGGCAGTTACTCACCCGTGCGTTAAAGTCATTCACGGGCCATTACAGGGATGGCCCCACCACAATTGGCGTTACGTGACACGCGGGAGAACCGGAAACTGACCTGGGCTTAGGTTAATGAAGAAGCAAAGAAGATCTCAAAGGACAAGCAACTACTACCCTCTTGCATGTGCACTGGATAGGGCCTAACCCGACGACGCCCGGCAGCGCATTCGGGCCAGGCCCGGGGGCTCCTGTCGGTTCAACAAACCCTGGGTCTGTTGCCTAGACCATGCACAGGCCTAAAAGAGCAAGGTTGCAATATCCAAAGCGAGATTGAGTTGAAAAGATAACTCTTTGAGGAATCAAAGGGCAGATCAAGAAGACCAAGACAAGCTAAATGAACAAGACACCACTAAGGGAAAGCCTCCCTTGCCGGGCAGGCGAGCCTGGCGAGGTCGAGGTGGCCCTGAAGACAAGCCTCAAGACCGTCCCGGCAGGCCCGCCGGGTGCGATAAAGGCAAACTACCCCGCCAAGGCTCCACCGCTCCACCTCACAGCGACGCAAGTCATCGGGCGGTGCGGTGTCAGGCCCCCAAGTGACTAAGTGGCTGTTATTTGGCACGTGGCAGCCACTTCCTATGGAAATCACCTCCAAATGACACCCGTCCAGAGACGTGTCAAGCAGACAGACGAGAAGGTGGCCGAGCAGCCCGGCAAGGCTTGCTAGGCATGCCACGATGTGACACTAAGCGGCGCATTTAATGCGCTCTGCTCTGTCTGCAGAGTTAGGTATGATAGCACTGTTTGCTATCTAATTTGTACACAATGACCGATTTGCCACTATGGTGACCCCTTGATCTATAAAAGGAGGGCCATGGCAACCATAGAAAGGATTCGGACCCTTGTACACTCGTACGCGTGTAGCTGCCCTCGCCCCGAGGCAACCCTGCCAGGCAAGAGCGCTGTGTTTCCACCACAACCCACCATCAATCCACCAAAGCAGGAGTAGGGTTTTACGCCTCACGGCGGCCCGAACCTGGGTAAAACTACCCACGTGAGCTCTGCCGTGCTGTGCTACGTTCTCCGCTCTTTGTGTAATGTGCTCATCCCCCCTACCGAACCACAAGGGGCTGATGGCCCCATAGGTGGCCATGGTTTCCCACGACACGATTTGTCATCAAACATGCATTGTTCCCTCTCGAAACCACGAGCCTTCTAATGAGTTGCTCCGATTTGTGAGGGGTGTGTGTCCAAACTTTCATCAAACAGGCCAATTTTTTTACCACATCATCTTGGTGGCATGACATTACGTCAAGCAAGGTTTCATGTGTTTCTGATCATTTTTTATTTTTTTTGGAATTTAAATGGCATGGCACGCCATGCATGTGTCCAAGCCGCGACAGCAATATGTTTGAAAATTCCTTCCAATTTACTGCACATGGAATTAACTCGCACACAAGTACAAAAAATATGACTTTTCAAACCGTTATGGTTAGCCGTTGGATGTAGATGTAGTTCAAATTTGAATTACGGTCATTAAATGGCTAGAAAATCACTTAACTGTCTTTAAAAAGAAAAATGACCCCTAGAATTTTCCAAATTTTCACATGACAGTTGTATTAGTGCATGTTAAATGTAGAAAAATTTTGAAGGCCATAAGAGGAAGCTATCTCCTGTTCGTCATCAAACATGCTTTGTTCCCTCTCGGAACCACGAGCCTTCTAGTGAGTTGCTCCGGTTTTTTAGGGGTGTGTTTCCAATCTTTCGTCAAACAAGCCAATTTTTTTACCACATCATCTTGGTGGCATGACATTATGTCAAGCAAGGTTTCATGTTTTTTTGATCATTTTTTAATTTTTTGGAGTTTAAATGCCATGCCACTCCATGCATGTGTCCAGGCCGTGACACCAATATGTTTGAAAATTCCGTCTAATTTACTTCACATGGAATTAATTCACACACAAGTACACAAATATGATTTTTCAAACCGTTATGGTTAGCCGTTGCATGTAGATGTAGTTCAAATTTGAATTACGGTCATTAAATGGCTAGAAAATCACTTAAATGTCTTTAAAAGGTCAAATGACCCCTAGAATTTTCCAAATTTTCACATAACAGTTGTATTAGTACATGTTAAATGTAGAAAAAATTTGAAGCCCGTAAGAGGATGCTATCTCCTGTTCGTCATCAAACATGCATTATTCCCTCTCAGAACCACGAGCCTTCTAATGAGTTGCTCCGGTTTCTGAGGGGTGTGTGTCCAAACTTTCTTCAAACATGCCAAAATTTTTACCACATCATGATGGTGGCATGACATTACATCAAGCAAAGTTTCATTTGTTTCTGATCTTTATTTAATTTTTTAGAATTTAAATGCCAAGGCACTCCATGCATGTGTCTAGGCCGTGACACCAATATGTTTGAAAATTCCTTCTAATTTACTGCACATGGAATTAACTCGCACACAAGTACACAAATACAATTTTTCAAATCGTTATGGTTAGCCGTTGCATGTAGATGTAGTTCAAATTTGAATTACGGTCATTAAATGGCTATAAAATCACTTAAATGTCTTTAAAAGGTCAAATGACCCCTAGAATTTTTCAAATGTCAGTAAATTGGAAGGCCGTAAGGGGAAGCTATCGCACGTTCGTCATCAAACATGCATTGTTCCCTCTTGGAACCACGAGCCTTCTAGTGAGTTGCTCCGGTTTGTGAGGGGTGTGTGTCCAAACTTTTGTCAAACATGCCAATTTTTTTACCACATCATCTTGGTGGCATGACATTACATCAAGCAAAGTTTCATGTGTTTGTGATTTTTTTTTATTTTTTGGAATTTAAATGCCATGGCACTCCATGCTTTGTGTCATAGCCGTGAGGCCAATATGTTTGAAAATTCCTTCCAATTTATTGCACATGGAATTAACTCGCACACAAGTACACAAATATGACTTTTCAAACCATTATGGTTAGTTGTTGCATGTACATGTAGTTCAAATTTGAATTACGGTCATTAAATGGCTATAAAATCACTTGAATGTCTTAAAAGGTCAAATGACCCCAGAAATTTTCCAAATTTTGGCATGACAGTTGTATCAGTACTACAAATTTTCTCGTATATTTAAAACACCATCCATTGCCACTTTACTCCAAATTCGTCTTTCACAGCTAATAAAAAATATCAACAACATCACACATAGTTTTTTGTAGGAACCGTTTGCGATGAAAATTCGTGGGTCTATTTAAGTCTTCCTCCTTAAGCTTCACCGGCACGTCTGCTCCAGTGCCGGCAACCCCCAAATCCACGAATCCCGATCCCCATTCCCACAACCCCTTCTTGCATAGATGAAGCCATGGAAACGCTTCGTGATGGCCCGTATGGTGGTCACGTCCTCCCCGAGTGCCACCGCCTGCGCCGAGAGCGCCACCGCCTATGCCGAGAGTGACACCGCATCTGCACTGAGCGCAGCCGCATCCACCGAGATGGCGTCTCCGGCAGCCGACAGGGCAGCTGCATGTCGTGGGAAACCACAACCACCTATGGGGCCAAGGGCCCCTTTTGGTTCTGCAGGGGGACTGAGCGCATTGCACAAAGAGCGGAGGAGCAGAGCGTAGCGCGATAGAGATCACACGGGCAGTTTTTACCCAGGTTCGGGCCACCACGAGGCGTAAAACCCTACTCCTGCTTTGGTGGATTGATGGTGGAAACGCAGCGCTCTTGCCCGGCAGGGTTGCCTCGGGGCGAGAGCAGCTACGCGCGTATGGGTGTACAGGGGTCCGAATCCCTTCTATGGTTGCCATGGGCCTCCTTTTATAGATTAAGGGGTCACCACAGTGGCAAATCAGTCATTGTGTACTGATTAGATAGCGCACAGTGCTATCATGTCTCGTCTACAGACAGAGCAGTACGCATTAAATGCGCCGCTCAATGTCACATCATGGCCTACCCGGCACGCCTTACCGGGCTGTTTGGCCACGTTCTCTCCTGTCTTCATGACATGTCGCAGGACGGGTGTCATCTGGTGGTGATTCCTGTAGGAAGTGGCTGCCATGTTGCAAAAGGCAGCCACTTAGTCATCTTGGGGCTTGATACCGCAGCGATTGGTGACTTGCGTCGTCGTGAGGTGGGACGGTGAAGCCTTGGCGGGGCGTTTTGCCTCCGTATGCCCCCGGCAGGCCTGCCGGGGCGGCCTTGAGGTTTTGCTTCCAGGGCAACCTTGACCTCGCCAGGCTCTCCTACCCGGCAAGGGAGCTTTTTCCCTTAGCGGTGTCTTGCTTCTTGGCTTGACTTGGTCTTCTCAACTTGCCCTTTGATTTGTCACAGAGCTTATTTCTTTACCTTGGCCTTGTCTTGGACGTTGCAATCTTGATCTTGGGCATGTGCATGGTCTGGGCAATAGACCCAGGGTTTGTTGCACCGACAGGAGCCCCCAGGCCTGGCCCGAATGAGTTGCCGGGCATTGTCGTGGTAGGCCCTAACTTGTGCACAGGTGATTGGGAAATAGCTGCTCGCCCTTTGAGATCTTCTTTGTTTCTTCATTAATCTGAGCTCAGATCAGTTTTCGGTTCTTTCGCCCATCGCGTAACGCCAACCGCAGTGGGGCCACTCTTGTAATGGCCCATGAATGACTTTAACGCACGGGCGAGTAACTGCCAATTCACTCTTCCCACCATGCCCTTATCCCCGGCCATGTATGCTGCATGCATCGAGTGGGGTAGGTAGTGGAGGCACGTGGTGCGGGGGAGCGTTAAGGCAGGGGCCTGGTCTTCATGGATTGGTGGAGGAGGACGGTGGTTACCCATCGATGAATCAGCTCCCAGCCCCCAGCTTGCCTACAAAAAGGAGGGGCTGGGGGGAAGCGGGAGTGTTCATCCATGCCCTTCTTCTTCCTTCTCGCAATGCTTAGAGAAAGAGACCGGGGCTGAGCCCCGGATTCGAGCTTGAGGTTGGCGATGTTGGAAGCTTGTGAAGGGGCTCGGGGAGTGAGCCTGGTCCGGAGTAAAAAGGGGCGTGGTGGAAATGCCACCCGCGGTGCAGGAGGCGCCGAGTGTTTCTCTCGCGGGGGCGTGTTTGTTCCCTCATTCTGGGTGCTGAAGTTCTTGGCGGCTCCGGTGTCTGTCTGGGGCGCAGCACTCGGGTTCCTTGGTAATCCTGCTACCGCCCCCCTTGGTGAAGTCAGGGCAAATTTTGAAGACGGCGGCATCTTCCTGCCCACCAAGGTGGGGAGCGATGCCCCTCGCGCACCTCCGACGTCGCTGTCGCCCGTAGCTTCTCCGGGGGAGGCAACGGCTCGCGAAGCCGGCATCCTTCTAGAGTGGCGGTGATGGAGAAAGATCGAGGGAAGACGGAGAAGGCGGGTGGCAGGGCGTCAGGTTGGAGTACGATGGCACCGACGCCTTCGTCTCGTATTACCGTCCTACTGCCTCATCTTTCCGCTCTTCCCCTCCCTCCCCGACACCATCATCACCGGCCTCTTGGTTGCCGGGGAGAGGGCCGCACTCTTGGTGCCTTTGCCTCCTCCAGCAGTCTTCCACCTGGGCCTCGGTGGTTCTCCCCGCCGGTGCCTTTTGCTGGAACTTCTGGTTGGCCCTGGAGGTGGTGACTGAGGCACCGTCGAGCTGCTCCTTCCGTCTCCCTCCTTCGCAGCCTCGCCACTCTTGATCTTTTCAGGCTGTGCCTGGCAGGTCCTGGCGAGGTCGAGTGGGTCATCTTGCCCAGGCACCCCTTTTTCCCTCCTTCTCTTCCACCACAGTGCCTAGGAGGAGGTGGACAAGAAAGGGATTACGGGGCACTTATCTTTGTTCAGTCTAAAATATGTAGGCACTTGCCAAACTTTAGTTCAAATTATGTAATCTCTTTTATCCATGTTTGTGTTCTGTAAGGTCTGTACTTGTTGATCAGCATATTAATGAAAAATATAAACCTTGCCGGGCACTTGTGCATGGAACATGTCTAGGTAGAGGGAGAATGCCTCTTTAAGCTCAAGTAAACAAGTTTTTCCCCGGTAGGCTATCCTGTCGGTACCCTCGAGTTCCTGCCATGGGGCTGGGCCTGTCGGGCACAAATCATGAAGAGGGACCAGCCCCCCGCCAACTTCCTCGCCAAAGGCCACTACAACCTCCCTGACCGAAGCAACGTTCAAGTCAAGGGACGGGAGCACCTAAGTCTTGAAAGCGGTGAGGTTTTACTATGCACAAGCTTTACTTACAGAACTCGTATGGATAAGAGAGAGAACTTATCTTTTTGGCCTTGTCGGGGATCGCGATGTAGGCTTGTCTTCTCTTCTCCTTTTTCGGGACCGAATCCACGATAGGAGCCTGCAGTATGATGCAGATGAAAATGATGCCTCATGCGATCTTATCTACATGAACATGCAATGCTCATGATATGCTTATCCATGCATGCAATCTGTCAAGGGCCCCCAGCGCTTCATTTATTTCTCTGTTGCTCAGGGTCTGCGCCTGGCTTTATACAAGGGGTTACATGCAATAGAGGCAAGGCCTGTACAAAAGGGTGGCTGCCGGGCAGGGCCCGACAGCCGCGCCTTACGGGTAGAACTTGCGGAGATGCTCAATGTTCCATGAGTTTTGCAAACTGAATGCCATCTCTGGTCTCCAGACGGACTGCGCCAGTTCTGGTGACTCATACTACCCGGTAAGGGCCTTCCCACTTCGGCGTCAACTTGTTTGCACCCTTGGCGGACTGAACGTGCCTAAGGACAAGGTCACCTTCCTCAAAACACCGGGCACGAACCCTGCGGCTGTGATAGCGATGCAGGGCCTGCTGATAGCGTGCGGCACGCGTAGCAGCCCGGAGACGGTTCTCCTCGAGTAGCACAGCATCGTCACGCCGGTGCTGATCTTGTACTACTTCATCGTAGGCAAGCACTCGAGGTGACCCGTAAATGAATTCCGTGGGGATAACTGCTTCTGCCCCATAGACTAGGGAGAAGGGAGTCTGCCCGGTAGCTCGATTTGGTGTCGTTCTGAGGGACCAAAGAACCACCGGCAGCTCATCGATCCACCGCCTGCCGCACTTCTGCAGCATATCAAAAGTTCTCGTCTTAAGTGCTCACAACACTTCAGCATTCGCCCTCTCAGCTTGCCCGTTGCTCCTTGGATGGGCCACAGAGGCGAACAAGATTTTGCTTCCGAGAGCATGAACGTATTACATGAAGGCGCAACTCATGAACTGGGTGCCGTTGTCAGTGATGATCCGGGTAAGAACTCCGAAGCGGCACACCAATCCTTTCAAGAACTTGATAGCTGACTTAGCAGTCACCTTTCTCACGGGCTCTACTTCCGGCCACTTTGTAAACTTGTCGATTGCAACGAACAAGAATTCAAAGCCCCCTGCAACACGGGGGAAAGGGCCGAGGATATCGAGCCCCCAGACCGAAAACGGCCATGACAAAGGGATTGTCTGAAGAGCTTGGGCAGGCAGGTGGATGTTCTTGGAATGGAACTGGTAGGCTTCACACTTGGTGACAAGCTCGACCGCATCTTGGAGGGCGGTCGGCTGGTAGAATCCTTGCCGGAAAGCCTTCCCAACCAACGCCCTTGATCCAATGTGGGAGCCGCACATACCATTGTGTATCTCCACCAGCAGTTCCTTTCCTCCTTCCCGGCAAATGCACTTCAATTTCACACCATTGGGCCTCCTTCTGTACAGCGTGTCATCAACGAACTGATACATACTGGCCCTTCGGGCTACTCTTTCAACTTCTTCTTGCTCTTCGGGAAGTTCTCCAGTTTGGAGGAAATGGACTATGTGTCATGCCCAAGGCGGAGCCTGTGGCTCGGCAACGAGGACTAACGGCACCTCCCCATTTGTGAGAGTGCGATCCTCGACCGCGGGGACCGGTGGCCTGGTGGGAGGATGTAGCTCAGCAACCGAAGGGGAGTTGTGCCCGACAAGCTTTCTGCCGGGATCCTCGAGGGGTTCTACCGGGAGAGGCTTGCCGGAGTCCAGTTTCCTCCTCTTTCTGGCCATTGTTGCCGGGGATACGGAGGGCTGAGGCAGATGGAGAACAAAAGTTCCTGGTTCCACAGGGAGCTTCTGCACAGCGCACTTTGACAGATGATCAGCGATGCTGTTTTCCGCACGGGGTACGTGCTCGGTTTGCAATCCGTCAAAGCGCTCCTCCAACTTTCTCACTTCCTCAATGTATGCCTCCATCAATGGACTTTGGTATTCCTTGTTGACTTGTCTCACCACAAGTTGTGAATCTCTGCGGATGATCAACTTCTTGATCCCCAGTTCTGTTGCAATCCTGAGCCCGGCAAGGTGCCCTTCATACTCTGCTGTATTGTTGGTAGCTTCCTCCCGGGGAAAATGCATCTAGACGACGTACTTCAGGTGCTCTCCGGTGGGAGCAACAAGGCGCTCGCCAGCCCCTGCACCTTGTAGGGAGAAGGCACCATTGAAATACATGATCCATTCTTGGGGTGCTTCCTTGCCGGGGATTACTATCTCCAATACCTCTTCATCAGGAGTTGGCATCCATTCTACAATAAACTCTGCCAATGCTCTGCTCTGAATGGTTGATGTGCTCTCAAACTTCAAACCAAAGCTGGATAACTCCAAAGCCCACTCCACTATCCTGCCGATAGCCTCAGGGTTTCGGAGTATCCGTTGCAAAGGGAAACGGGTGACAACTGTGATCTCATGGGCTTGGAAGTAGTGGCGAAGTTTCCTTGAGGCCATGATAAGGCCAAAGATCAATTTTTGCATGCCAGAGTACCTAGATCTAGCCCACTGCAACAGGGAGCTGACGAAGTATACATGGCGCTGCACCACTTTCTTCTTTGCCGTGACTAGAGAACTGCTTCCGCTGTTCAGCTCTTCTCTACCTTGATCTGCACCTGACCCTGCCGGGGTGTGTTCGCTTTCCTCCCCGGAAGGGACACCTGCTGCATCTGCTGCTTCATCCACTTCCCTCTGTGCCACTAGTGCTGCGCTAACCACCTGATTAGTTACCACCAAATATAGCAGCAACGGCTCTTGAGGTTTTGGAGCAACCAAAGTGGGCACAGAGGAAAGGTAGGCCTTCAAATCTTGTAGGGCGGCGTCTGCCTCGGGGGTCCACTCCATGGGCCCTGCCTTTTTCGAAACCTTGAAGAACGGCAAGGCCCGCTCGGCAGACATGGAAATGAACCTACTGAGCGCGGCAACACATCCAGTCAAACGCCTCACGTCCTTGACTGTCTTCGGTGCTTGAATCTACTCGATAGCCTTGATCTTGTCGGGGTTGGCCTCTATCCCTCGGTGGGACACAAAGAAGCCAAGCAGCTTGCCGGAAGAAACGCCAAACTCACACTTCTCCGGATTTAGCTTCAAGGTGATCTTGCGTAGATTAGCAAACATCTCTTCCAAATCCTGGATGAGGGTTGATCTGTCCTTGGTCTTGACCACAATATCGTCCATGTAGGCCTCAATGTTCTTGTGCAACTGTGACTCAAAACCAATCTGGACCGCTCTTGCGAAAGTAGACCCGGCGCTCTTCAACCCGAAAGGCATCCGCATGAAGCAGTATGTGCCACATGGGGTGATGAACGTGGTCTTCTCTTCGTCTTCCTTGGACATGAAGATCTGATGATATCGAGAGTAGGCATCCAAGAAGGAAAGCAGGTCGCACCCAGAGGTGGAATCCAAAATCTGGTCGATGTGCGGCAAGGGGAAAGGGTCCTTCGGGCATGCCTTGTTCAGATCCGTAAAATCTATGCACAGCCTCCACTTCCCATTGGCCTTGCGTACCACCACTGGATTTGCTAACCACATTGGATGTAACACTCCTCTAACCAGACGAGCTGCCTCAAATTTCATGATCTCCTCGGCAATAAACTGCTGCCGCTCCAAAGCTTGCTTCCGGACCTTCTGCTTGACGGGTTGGGCATGTGGGCAGACAGCAAGGTGGTGCTCGATTACCTTCCTAGGAACACCGGGGATGTCAGATGGTTGCCAGGAAAACACATCGACATTCACCCATAGGAAGGCAACGAGCGCGCTTTCCTATTTGTCATCGAGGGTGGCACTGATGGTGAAAGTACCACCGGCACCAGCCAGCCCTGCCAGGACCTGTTTCACAGTGGGTGAAGAGGCCTTGGATCTCTTGCTATTGGAACTCTCCGGCGAGTCATCAATAGGCGCAGCATACCCCGAAGAGGTACGCTTCCCGGATTCCTTCCCAGTATTCCTGTTAGCCTCCTTCTTTCC
This sequence comes from Thinopyrum elongatum, assembly GCA_011799875.1. Classification (NCBI taxonomy): domain Eukaryota; kingdom Viridiplantae; phylum Streptophyta; class Magnoliopsida; order Poales; family Poaceae; genus Thinopyrum; species Thinopyrum elongatum. The sequence goes on from CM022298.1 coordinate 299,246,658, forward strand.
ATTACTTTCCTTGGTAGGGATCGCAGCTTCTGTGGCCTCTGCCGTGACTGCATCCCGGTACATCTTGTCCACGCAAATAATTGCGTCCTTCTTGTCTGATGGAATGGAAATGACGCCCACCGGCCATGGCATCTTCAAGGTGTTGTAGGCATAGTGGGATGCCGCCATGAACTTGGGCAAAGCTGGGCGACCAAGGATTCCATTGTATGGCAGGGGGAGGACAACCACATCAAACACGATCTTCTCAGTCCGGTAGTTCAAGTCTCCCCCAAATGTCACTGGTAACGTGATTTTCCCCTTAGGACGACTCCTGCCGGGGTTGATCCCTTGAAACGTACCAGTAACTTTGAGATCTTCTTCTGCTATCTGAAGTTTGCTGATGACCTTTGAAGAAATCAGATTCAACCCAGCCCCGCCGTCAACCAGCATCTTTGTGACTCTGAGGTCACGGATTATTGGTGATACCAACAACGGCAAGCACCCTACCGCGGTGGTGCGATCAGGGTGGTCCTCTTCGTCGAATATGAAGGACGTGCGGGACCACTTGAGCGGCCTTCGAGAGTCTTCCGCTGGCTCCACGGCATTGACTTCACGTGCCCACCATTTAAGTTGGCGGTGAGAGGAGTGCAAAGATGCACCCCCGTCAATGCACAGGGCGTCAGTGGCTTTCTGGAATTCCTGCTCATTGGTCTCCTCCTCATCTTCTCCATCACTCTCATCGTTGCAATCCCCCTTCTCACGGCCTCTGGCGGGTTTCCCTTGATTCTGAGGAGCCTTGCCGGGGCGGCTTGCTCCGCCACCCCGGTCCGTTCCGCCAGCGCCATTCTGACCTTTCTCTTTATCTCGCTTCTCATATTCAGCCCTCTGCTTCTTGACAAGCTGCTCAACCTGATGACACTCCTGGAGATTGTGGCCCTTGGTCCGATGGATCTTGCAATATGGCCCATCACCTTTCCTAGCCTTCTCGGCAGCCGCGGCTTCCCGGCAGTCAGTGCACGCGGCAACCGTCTTGCCGGGTATCTCAGCCTTGGCTTTCTTGCCGGTACTAGGCAGGCCCGATCCCTCAACGGTCATCACTACCTTATCCTTGCGCCTTTTGTTGCACTTCTTGTTCTTCTTCTTTTGACTGGTGGCCTTGTCATCATCTTCTGAATCGATGTCGACGCCATCCTCCTCTCCAGGGAGCTTTCTCCCTTCCTCAATCCGAGCGCACTTATCCACCAGAGTGTAAAGCTCCTTCACAGTCCTGGGCAATCGAACGTTCATCTTGGAATGTATCCGACGATTGCACACGTTGGACTGGAACGTAGCTATCACAGCTGCCCGGTGGATGTCCGGAATATTCCTATGGACTCTGCTGAATCTCTGCATGTATTTCCGTAGGCTCTCGCCTTCCTTCTGTGGGAGGAGCTGCAAGTCGCTGGGCTGCCCTGGTTCTTGATGGCCTCCCGTGAAGGCGCCAACGAACTCGTGGCACAGGTCAGCCCAGGTCGAAATGGAGTTCTCTGGTAGGTGCATCAGCCAAGCCCTCACATTTGGCTTGAGTGCCAAAGGGAAGTAGTTGGCGAATACCTTCTCATCTCTTCCCCCGGCAGCTTGAACAGCGATAGTGTAGATACTCAAGAACTCTGCTGGGTTCAGTCTTCCTTCATACTTCTCTGGTATCTCTGGCTTGAACGTGCGAGTGGATGGCCAACGGACTTGCCGCAGCTCGCGGGTGAAGGCAGGGCACCCAGCCTCGAAAGGCAGGTACCCGCCGTCAGCATGTGCGGGCTCGTCGATGTTGGGGCCATCGCGGCTGTCGGACTGGCGGTGGGCGTCACGGTGTCGCTCGGTGTCGACACGCGCGCCTTCCCTACGCCTGTCCTCCAGGACACACCGTGGGCCTTGACGTGCTCGAGGGTCGGACGAAGCCATCGAGACGATGTCATGGTCTTGGTCACGTGGCTCCCGCAGCAGCTGCCGCGGAGGGGACTGCACCGTAGGAGTGGCCCCATCCGCACGGCCAGCAGCGTGGGCCGTTGCCGTTGCCTGGGGAGGCCGTGGCGGGCCAGCCCACCACGATCCTCCCGACTCGGCGAAGCCAATCAGACTCTGAATGGTGGCTGTCCAACATCTATCTAATCAGCTGCCGGCGGAAATTTCAACAGTAGCTAGGCTCGCGCCATGGCCTCCGAAGTGGTGCTCGGCATGGATGTCGATGAAGATCATAATGTCGCTCGGCTCCTCACTGTACCGGTAGCGATCGCGCCGTGCTCTCCTCGTCGTGAGCCAGCCGCCTGGATGGCGTGTGGACGAGGTGGAGGCGCTTGAGGGCCAGCGGCTCCGTTTGGCATAGCGGCTGGGTCGGCTCGTTCCGGGGGTGGCGCATGTTCTACGGCCGCTCCCATGGCGGGTGCGGTCGGGGAGTTGTGATTCCCCCCAGAGCGAGTACCCCCGCTGTGGCTGTGCCCTTCGGCTGGACGAGGAGGTGCAGTTGGAATGATCTCTCCTCCCGTACCTCGTGGGACGTGGCCGCTGGAATGTAGTTAGTGTTGTCCTTCTCCGGTGCCTCCTGCTCCTGCTTCGGCCGCAGGGGAGGTGGTAACGACGCCGCCCGCGCTGACGTCGTCCACCACATCGTCCACACTTCCAGGCATCCCTGTAGCCCCCACGACATCGGCGGGTGTGTGTGGCGGGGCCTTCGAGGTGGATGGATGAGCTGCGGCGCCGGGCTTCTTCTTGGGAGCCATGGACAATGGAGCCATTGATGAAGAAGATGGCGGTGAAGATGACGCGCTTCGTACACTTCTCGGGTTCGCGCAAGCGCAGCCCCCTACCTGGCGCGCCAAAGATGTCGTGGGAAACCACGGCCACCTATGGGGCCAAGGACCCCTTTTGGTTCGGCAGGGGGACTGAGCGCATTGCAAAAAGAGCGGAGGAGCGCAGCGTAGCGTGGCAGAGATCACACGGGCAGTTTTTACCCATGTTCGGGCCGCGGCAAGGCGTAAAACCCTACTCCTACTTTGGTGGATTGATGGTGGATGATGGTGGAAACGCAACGCTCTTGCCCGGCAGGGTTGCCTCGGGGCGAGAGCAGCTACACGCGTATGGGTGTATAGGGGTCCGAATCCCTTCTATGGTTGCCATGGGCCTCCTTTTATAGATTAAGGGGTCACCACAGAGGCAAATCAGTCATTGTGTACTGATTAGATAGCGAATAGTGCTATCATGTCTCCTCTGCAGACATAGCAGTATGCATTGAATGCGCCGCTCAGTGTCACATCATGGCCTGCCCGGCACGCCTTGCCGGGCTGTTTGGCCACCTTCTCTCGTATCTGCATGACACATCGCAGGACGGGTGTCATCTGGAAGTGATTCCTGTAGGAAGTGGCTGCCATGTGGCAAAAGGCAGCCACTTAGTCATCTTGGGGCTTGACACCGCACCGATTGGTGACTTGCGTCGTCGTGAGGTGGGACAGTGAAGCCTTGGCAGGGCATTTTGCCTCCGTATGCCCCCGGCAGGCCTGCCGGGGCGGCCTTGAGGTTTTGCTTTCGTGGCAACCTTGACCTCGCCAGGCTCTCCTGTCCGGTAACGGAGGCTTTTCCCTTAGTGGTGTCTTGCTTCTTGGCTTGATTTGGTCTTCTCAACTTGCCCTTTGATTTGTCAAAGAGCTTATCCCTTTACCTTGGCCTTGTCTTGGATGTTGCAATCTCGATCTTGGGCGTATGCATGGTGTGGGCAACAGACCCTGGGTTTGTTGCACCGACACTGCAGCAGTCGAGACGGCTGCAGCAGTTGCTGCGATGGTGGCTCCAAACGCCGAGAGCGCTCGAGCTGCCGTCCGTGCCGCCGATGTCGCCCTGGTCCGGGTCGAGGCCATCCACGCCAAGATCGAGGACGCGCACGCCAAGATATTCCAGGCCACCTCAGAATCCAGCATGCAACCCATGTCCGAAAAGGCGGCGGTGGCCATGGAGCACCTGCTTCCTCATGAGATCTTCATGTGGGAGCTGGAGATGCAGGAGGCAGTGGAGATCGAGGAGCGCCGGGAGGAGGAGTTGTGCATGGCCGAGGTCGAGGTAGATAAGAGTCTGTCCGTCAAGGAATCGGCGGTGGAGTACCAACGCGAGCTCTGGCGCAGCCACTACTATGAGTACTACAACCTTGAGGGCGGCGCCGAGGATGAGGATGAGGACGAGGACGCGGTCGACTTTAGTAGGGGGGACATGGAGTCCACCAATGGTGGCATGTCGCTAGGACATGTCATCGACGTCTCATATCAAACCGGCGATGCATAGGCCGGCGCGGCGGCTGCTTTGTTAAAATTATGCGTACTTAGGCTTTGTTTTTAATGCTGGTCTTCTGTTAGAGCAATGTTTAGGTCAACTGGCTCTGTTTAATTACTAAAATTGCTCGATTTAGTAAGTGTGGTCTGTGTGATGTACGCTCTTTTGTTTGCCCAAATTAGCAAGCGATGTTAAATTATGCAATGACATGGATGAGGATAGTACCCAGGGAAATTTCCACCAAAATTTGAATTATCAAACTCATCCCATGCACGTAAAGCAGAGGAATCATTTGCGATGCACACAATTGTTCAAAGTGAATGGTGTCCCGATGGCACCGCGCGCAAAGTTTCCCTCCACATTTCGAAATTTTTGGCCTACCACCGAAATATCTACCCCCGCCCCCCTTCCCCACCTCCTTTTCTCCCCGACCACAAGTCACATTTCCCCTGTTTCCTCCTTCCTTCCTTCCGAAGCTATAGCCCTTCCTCGCTTGCTTCCTCGCTCTCGCCATCTCGCATCCTACCGCCGGGGTCGCCATGGTCTTCTTCAATGACCTCTTCAGCGGTTCCTCCTCCTCCTCCGACTCCTTCACCACCCAGGTATGCCTCTCTTCTCTCTCTTGGGTTATGACTTGGAATGAAGGATTTTAACCCTGCGGTCAATTTGAGTCATTTCTTCCTCTTGTAGCTCCCTAGGACCATGAGTTGCAACGAATGGAGCGGGGAGGCTGAAGATCTGCCTGCTCGTTGTCACCATCAATCTCCATGTGTGAAGCTAGTTGCGTTTGAATCTGTGGATAGTGGGAGGAAGTTTCTGGCATGTGCAGAGAAGGTTAGATCCACTTTTGTTTTTAAAAATCATTTTTTAGATGTGATTCAGACACTGTCACTGTGCTATGTTATTCTGGATGTGAAGACAGTGTCACAGTTTGTACCTAGTATCTAAAAATGTTGCCATCTCATCAGTGGTGCCATTAGAAAATTATTTGGCACCGCTTCAGCAGTTTGTGCAGCCAACTTTGGTCCACACATCCAATCAGCCAAACAGTAAAATACTAAATCTTTATGGCACGAAGGAACTCGGCATCGGAGCAACTAGGTGCTCCGGAGTCCGGGTCCCTGATTTTTTTCCGCTGCATCGGCTCGCCAGTGCAGGGCACCGGCGCCAAATGTAGCAACAGTTGTCTTTACACCGGTTTTGGCATACATAGTGGACAGCCTTGCTATTAGTTATATGTTACTAAATTTGTGCATGTACACACCTGTTATTACCAATTTGCTGTCATCCAAGCACTGTCGCTATGCTGTTGCAGTTATATTTAGCTTCCTCATAAAATGTTCAATTTGTTATTTATAGTACATGACTAAGAAGTTGTAGCATTGTTGTAGTTAATTATAGCTTCTGATGTTTTAGAATTTGGTTGTTGTCTTAGTAGCTATTAATTCATTTGCACATTGATCTTTTTGAGAAGATATGTCATAATTAACCTGTTTCTTCAGTTTTTCAAAATATGTATTTGGTGATTTTCTATGTTGCTAGAAACCGATTTCCCCTACAATTGTTACTGATCTAGTTTTAAATATTATAGGATGAACGGAAGTGTTCTTACCTAGAGTGGGTTGATCAAGAGTGGCCATAGTCTTTGAAGATGTGCCTAGCAAAGCTCTGGAGCATGTATGAGGAAGAGAACAGAGGTAGGCTTAGAGAAAGTGTTGTCAACGCTGAAGAATATTTGAAGATGCGGGATAAAAAGAGGAAGATGGAGAATGAGCTCAGATTTTTTAAATTAGACTTTGCTAAGATGGTGTTGGCGAAGGAGGAGGCACTTTCCCAGTTGGCCAGTGCAAAACAGGTTCTTACTGAACTGAAAGCAGAGGTGGATAAGACAAGCCTGGATGATCTCGATTAGGGAAATGAATATATTATTCTAATATTGTTTTTATGAAGGTGAACTAGCTATATGATGTACTGTGGTGTTTTCAGTTAGCTATCGTACTGTGATGTTAAAATATATTTATGTGCCTGATATGAAATGTGAATTTGCATAATACTGGAATTATTAATTGTAAACTACTAAACCTGCTAAATGGATCATGGAACTTTGCAAACGGTTCTAGCAGTAAAAGCGCTTGTGATGGATAGCCCAATGCCATACAGTTTTCTTCATCAAATTGTGTGTCATGTAGTTGAATAAAAGCAAACGGTTAACCGAGGCAGAGCGTGTCTGATAGTTACACCTATCACACACGAGGCTATACATAAAACCGTGTGGGATGTATATACGAACGGAAACGTTTTCCCAGGATTGACTGTGTGGGATGTACATACGAACGGAAACGTTTTCCTTGAATTGACTGTGTGGGATGTACATAAGAAAGGAAACGTATTCCTTGGATTAACTGTGTGGAATGTACATAACAAACGGAAACGTTTGTTTGGGACCAGCTGTGTGGGATGTACTTACCACTGGAACCAATTGGGCCTGTATAACCGTATTTGATCACTCGCCCATCGCACACGACCTCATTTTGCCGAGCATGTGTGTCAGGAGGGCCTATCCCCGACGGTTTTTGGGTCATGTGGGAAGGACCCCGTATCACAGTCACTCACTTGGCGATGGTTCAAAATTCCGTCATGGAAAGGGGTTAAAAATAGTTTGTATAGCACCTCACTGTACCAGTGTTTATTCACTCATCCTTGCACGAGAGGGGCCGGTAATCGGGATGCCCATTCCCATGATTAAAATTGCAAAAATAATAAAACAAACCCCCCCCAGAAAGTTGTTGGTATGGAGGGCACCCGAGGATTCAGCTAGCCATGGCTTGTGTTTGTTGGTGGAGGAGGAGTAAACTTTACTTTTTCCGCTTGGGAACCGCCACCAGTTTTGTTTAGCATGGAAGATATTGATAACTCTAGGTTGTAACGTTGACAGGAAAGGTATACCTCCGAAAATTATATTTACCTCGGATTTAAGATTTGAGCTTAGGCACCTCTGCAAATCCCTGCTTCCCTCTGCGAAGGGCCTATCTATTTACTTTTATGTTATTTTACTTTTATTGTTAAGTCATCACCTTCACAAACAAGCACCAGTCCTAAGAGAACTATTGTCATTCTCATGTGTTGTGTATAGTTAATGTTGTGTGTGTCATGACTACATCTCTTCAACCATGAATTACAATGTTTAGTCGCTACTTGAACTTTGGAGGTTCTCTGCATTTATGTTTTGCGGTCTCAGAAAGGGCTAGTGAGATACCATGTTGTCATATTATATCATGATTGTTTTGACAAGTGTTGGCATTTGAGATATCTTATTATTGCTCGCTAGTTGATTATGCCATTGATATGAGTGAATATAATTTTTAAGAGTTATTGTTTGCATGGTTAGTTATGATCTTTGCTGAAAACCTGGGTATTATTTAAGCATATATATAGATACAAGAACAAAAGAGTTCGTAAAAGTTTTTCTTTATCACCTTCAGTTTCTCAACTGAATTGCTTGTGGACAAGCAATGAGTTAAGCTTGGGGGAGTTGATACATCTCCATCGTATCTACTTTTCCAAACACTTTTGCTCTTGTTTTGGACTCTAATTTGCATGAATTGAATAAAACTAACTCGGACTGACATTGTTTTCAATAGAACTACTATGGTGTTGTTTTTGTGCAGAAATAAAAGTTCTCGGAATTGGATGAAACTTTTTGGAGATTTTTTATGGATTAAATAAAAATACTGGAGCAAAGACCCACTAGAGGGGGGCCACCAGGTGCCCACGAGGCACCATGGCGCACCCACTGTTGGTGTCAAAACGAGCGGATCTCATGTAGGGGGTCCCGAGCTGTGGATCTTAGATCAATGTGGAACAGGGGATGAAGGACACAATATTTACCTAGGTTCAGGCCCTCTATAGGAGGTAAAACCCTATGTCCTGCTCAATTATATTGAAGTGTATAGGATGGTTACAGACTCGATCTACCACAAGATCAGATGAACTAAACCCTAGGCTTGTAGGATGATGGTTGTTGTTCTAGCCTCTACGGACTAAACCCTCTGGTTTATATAGGCACTAGGGGTACTAGGGTTACACATGGTCAGTTACAACAAGGGAAATAATCATGCTGGATCTTCTATCTTGACTTGGAGGACACACCAAGATTTCTAGGGTTTCCTGTCCGGACACGGAGTCGCCTTATAGCTCAGTCTTGTGGTAGTCATACAGCAGCCCACCTGCCGGCCCATAAGAAGTAGGCCAGCAGCCCGAGGACCCCATAGTACATGACTCCCTCAGTAGCCCCCAAACTAGACTCCAACGCGGCGTCTTGTAACTCCCCCTCTGTAGTCTCCGGCTTGTGGGTGAGTTCTTCTTCCCCTGTGTGTTCGGAATAATCTTCCTTGGTCGAGTCTCCAAAAAACAACTCGGTCAAGTTCGGCCATGCACCTAATTAAGTTGTATCCGGAATCTGGAATATCAATTTTACTTAGCCTCGAAGGCCAACCACTCAAGTGTGAACAGTGCCTTCGCCGGACAACTTTCAGCGAAGGGTCATGTCCGGTCATAAGCACCGAACCGTTGTGAGTACTTGATGCGTGGTTCAAGGCAACCTCTTCATTGGCATGTCCAATAAAGGTGGGGATCGTGCCCCGTTTTTAAGGGATATGATCAATGATTTTGATTATCCCACTCGCGTATAACGTTACGAGTATATCGGGAAGTGGCGAGGCCCATGGTGCAATAAAAGGACCTTTGGTATTTTGGCAGCCTATAAAAGGGAAACAACCACCGCTATCAGTGTATGCCTTCTCCTTCCTCTCGCCATCTCTTTCCCAATCTACAGAGCTACAGCGCCCTGTGCCATTCTTCCACGAGAAATCCCTTCAAGCCACACCCTCACTTCAGCCATGGAAGGATCCGGTGCCAAGGTCAAGTGGGAGGCCTCCACCGTCACCAACAACGACATTGAGGACACGAAGCGCGCTGGATATCTCCGGGCCAAAATCGCACACTGGGCCCCAGAGGAGGGCTAGGCCGTCGCATTGCCTCGGCCAAGCGAGAGGGTGGTGTTCGTCCCTCACTTCATCTGAAGACTGGGCTTCCCGCTCCACCCCTTCGTTAGGGGGCTTATGTTCTTCTGCGGGCTAGATTTCCATGATCTGGCCCCAAACTCCTTCCTTCATATCTCGGCCTTCATCGTCATCTGCGAGGCCTTCTTAGGAGTACAACCATACTTCGGCTTGTGGCTATAGGTCCTCAACGTCAAGCCGAAGATAGTCGATAGTCAACAGGTGGACTGCGGCAGGGCGATGATCAGTAAGCTTGCCCAGATCGAGTGGCCGGAGGGCACGTTCATAGATACTGTCAAAGTTTGGCAGAAGGAGTGGTTCTACATCATAGAGCCACGGGACGCGGCCTGGACGGCGGCTCCCGAATTCAGATCCGGACTCCCGACGAGGCTAACCTCGTGTTCCAAGAAGGGCCTTGACTGGGGGTCCACCACGGAGGTGGAGTCGCTGCAGAAGCGCTTTTCCAATGTGATAAAGGCGGGCGCCAAGCTGATCAATGTGGTTCAGGTGATGCTCTGCCATCGTCTCCTCCCCTGCCAGAAAAGGGCCGCCCCGATGTGGTCCTACAAACTCAAGGATCCGGCCACCATGCAATACTTTTATGGCACCACCCACGACAAGCTGTGGAAGGTGCTACTTAAGCCTCAAAAGGCGTGGCCGGCCAAGGAGGAAGGCATCGGCCTTGACGCCGCACACTCCCCAAAGGAGGTAACAAAGTTCTATCCGCTCTATGTTCGGATGTTTACATTTCAGGAGATTTAACCTTCGTTCTCTTACTTCCACAGGGCTGGCTCGAGAAGGCCAAGAAGATTGACAGTCCGGCCCCGCTGCCTGAAGACCCTCGGTCGGCTCTGCTGAAGGAGTTGCTGACCGTGGAGCCGTACAACACACTAGAGAAGAAAGAAAAGAAGAAGAAGAAGAAGAAGAAGAAGAAGAAGAAGTAGAAGAAGAAGAAGAAGAAGAAGAAGAAGAAGAAGAAGAAGAAGAAGAAGAAGAAGAAAGAGGCACCGGAGGCCAGGAAAGGCCTCCGCCCAAGGGGCCATCCGTACAGCAAGTCTGGAGACACCCAGGCTCCCTCCGATCAAGAGGGGAAGCAGGAAGAGGGTGAGGAGGAGAGCGACTCCTCGCGTTGGAAGAAGAGGGCGGCGGCGGATGATGTTGAGGAGGAGCAGCCTCCTCATGCCCTAAAGAAATAGTGCTGGCCCAAGCTGGTCCTGCCTGATGACAACTCGGACTCTGATGAGGAGTCCGTAGCGTCTGACGAGGTTCCGGAGAGGAATCCGATTGTTAAGCCCCCTGCCGAAAGGTATGAATCCCGATATTCTCCAGGTGCTTGTTTCATTAGTCTATTGTTAATAACACATGTGCATTTGATGTTACCACCCACCGCGTGCCCACCCCTCTGACAAAACTTTAAAGGGGACTTCTCCGCCAGCCAAACTAGCGGAGAGTGGGTCTGCATCACGCTCTACGCCTCTCCCAGTCATCGGGAAGACCGGGGAGGTGCTGTCCCGAAGGACCCCTCTTGGCCCAAACACAGGAGGTGGTGGTGATGAGATCATGGCCGAGGCTAACACCTCGGTCACCGAAGAGTAGGAGGAAGTATCCCTCCTCGTGAACAAGGAGGGGGAGCTCAGCCAATCCGAGCCCTCTCAAAAGACAATCCCAGAGCCCCCAAGGCCCTCGGAGGTGTCAATTATGCCCTCTACCTAGGAGGGAGTCAGGGCCCCGCTGCCAGCGCCAAGCAATAATGATCCGGCCACAGCAAGGTGGTCGGATGTGATGGAGGAGGCAGTGAATAACACTTCCATCATCATAGAACACCGCGCCCTGATGGGCGTGGTTCTGCAAAGTATTCGGTCCATCAACAGCGGACTGAAGGAAGCCTTCGGTGGCCTCCTGACGGGCTTCGAGGTAAACCATGTAATATTCTTTCCATAGAGCGGGTTTGGCTAACAAAGTTTGAGCAGTCCTTGTATATAGGAGCCCTCGAGACTCCGTTAGGATTGAAAAACCTGACGGAGGATCGAAAATCATTGAATCAAAAGTTTGAATGATGTGATTCTTCTTGTTATTGCAGGCCTCATCCTTGGCAGCGGCTGCTAATGCCGCAGCCCTGTATGAGATGAATCAGAATCTCAAAAGCTCCGATGAAGAGCTTGACCTTGTCAATAAGCGGTTCGATGAAGCGCAAGGTTAGCCCGATCGAGATTTAAAGCCCTCTTGTCGAGCAAAGTGTTCAGGATTATTCCTAAGAAAGAGGTGCTTAATTATGTTTGTAGCTGTTGTCGCGGAGGTCGAGCGCCTCAAGGCCAAACTGAAGAAGGCCAAGGAGGAGGCGGCTGAACAGAAGGCGGCGGCCTAGAAAGCGGCCGCCAAACTCAAGACGGTGAAAAACCGTGAGTGGGATGCACGAGGCCAGAGTGGCCGAAGTGCAGCAAGAGCTCAAGGATGCCATCACTAAATGTGAGGACCTTGAGCAGAAGAATAAGGATCAGGCCTCCGAGCTGTCGAAGCTGAAGCAGGAGTTCCAGGAGGCGAGGACGGAGATGTGGGGCGCCCGAGAAGACTTCCGCCAAGTGAAGCAAATTGTTGATCATAAGTCGTACTTACTGCGGAGTGTCTTTGGAGGCAACAGGTTCGCATTGCACACACGGGTCTGGCATTCCTCAGGCGCATTTGTGGAGCTCCCGAGGAGTGCAGCGGATGCGGCGAGGCACTATGCGGCTCGGGAGGGTGGAACCGAACACAAGATGTTCTGGGCGCTATTCTAGGCGCCCGAACACCCTCCCCTCCTGAGAAACCAGATGAAGCAGCTGATGGAGCTGCGTCGGATGGCTGAGCCAGCCCTGAGGGACCTCTGCGTCTGGCTGTGGTCTGTAGAGCCAATACCGAGCAGTTACTTCGACCTGGTGCAGAAGTTGCGCGATGCGCCCTCCCAGGTTGATGCTGTGAAGCGCTCCGCGTGCATCGAAGGAGCTCGGATGGCCATCGCGAAGACCATGGTGCACTGGCCTAAGATCAAGCCAGTTGAGATGGCAATCGGTCCCCCGTCTGTTAGAAAGGAGCATCGTCGGCCCGAGCAATATTTCCCCCTTGTAATGGATGGTGCTCGGGCGATAGAGGATCAGTGTCCCAAATATGTAATCCTTGAATGAACTATCATGTATTGGATGACAAGTAGACCTTTTGCTTTATAATGCGGCCCTTTGTATGGTTTATCATACTTGAATCTGTATTGATTTTATTTTGACTCCTGTGCAACCGTTTTGAGTTTGAAAGTTACCACTCATCGGCTTCAGCCCCCATGTGGATACTATGAGGGGTGTTTCATTCCCGCACTCTGACCCTTAGCCGATGTCTCGGTGCCCGTAGGCGGTAGTGCGTGGGGGAAACAAGGCATTCGGAATTATGCAATTTTATTACCTTCACTTGGCCATAGGAGCTTGACTATGGGGGCTAGTGATAGCCCCCAGTGTTTTCCGATGTTCGGGAGAGCCGAGGTATATGCCTTTATCACCTGGTTTGTGCAAAGACAAACCCTTCGTATAACACGCTGTAATCACTATTGATTTTGAGTTTGACACTTCTCATCGGATCGCCGACCAGTTCTTGCTTATTATGACAGTCAGTTTTCGGCTTTCTCTACTAGGGTACTTAACCAGGCTAGCCAGAAGTACAATCACAGTGGTTCTCCCTTTACCTTCTTAGCCGAACATGTGGAACATAAGAAAGTAAGCACAGGAGCTAGGCAACCCAACTATTGACCCAAGACATAATTCGGAACCGATTCATATAATGCAATATCCGAGACGCCGAACACATAGAGAGAGAGAGTGTGTTGGACTTGATGCATAGGGAGAGTATTACAATCGAGCCCTCGGTCTATTAGCCGATTGCATTGTAGAGAAAATGTGTGCCGAGGTAGTCAAAGAGCGGAAATAAAAGGGGTTAAATGACTGCAAGAGGACCATAGAAGGTGGTCTTTATTTCCAATGACCTCAGGAGGTCTATCCGTACAATTCGAACTACCAAGGCATCTATTACATGTATTTCATAAAATAGAAAAAACTTACAGATGAAAGGAATACACAGGGCCTTAATGCATGGGTTGAAGCCTCTACTGTGCCCTGCTACACGTATGTGCCTTTGCTTCTGTTGGGAGGAAGGACTCCGTGGGGGGGGGGGGGTATAATCGGCCGACAGGCCCTTGACAAGGAGCCTTGAGAGGTCGATGTGTTGTTCTAGCTTAATGCTGGATAGGTCCTAGATGGTACCTGTTGTCGTCCGAAGACGCTCGTGATCATTGTTCGGTTAAGCCGAATACTTGGTGTTTAGTTTAGTTTAGGCCCCACGGTAGCCCATGGTATCTTGAGCGAGAAGTTGTGTTGGCGCGGCACCTAGTGTGCAACTGTGGTGGGCATGCCATGGGGGGCATATCCCTATTTACGTTGAGCCCGTTTACCTGCTTGTCGGGCCTTGATGGTGGGCTGGTACTTTGGCCCTTCGACGCTGTTTTGGTCTTAGGCTGCCAGAGCTGTAGTGTGTTCCTCGGTCTGGAGTGAGCGTTTCGTATTACTATTAACTGTGATGAAGCATTTGGGTCCAGGCATTTTTAATTTGAGATATGGATAGGGGGACAACGTTGAAACGACCAAACGCGGTTCGGCCCAGGAGTGCGTGAGAGCCACTGCGAAAGGGGACAATGTCAAAGATCAATTCTTCACTGTGGAAGTTGTCCGGCGAGCCGAACACCACTTCTAGAGTCAGGGTGCCCGAGCAGTGGGCCTCCACGCCTGGGATTAGACGATAGTGTTACTGGGTTTGATCCTTGATGGGTCAATGTCCATTTTCCTCACTATATCTGCATAAATACGAATGAGGCAACTGCCTTCATCCACGAGGAGTCTGGTGAGGTGGTACCCATCGATAATGGGGTCGAGAACCAGGGCAACCGATCCTCCATGACGGATACTGGTCGGATGGTCCCTGTGATCGAAGGTGATCGGATATGCCGACCATGGGTTAAATTTTGGGGCTATAGGCTCTACGGCGTAGACATCCTGAAGTGCATGTTTCCTCTCCTACTTGGGTATATGAGTGGCGTAGATCATATTCACCATCTTTACCTCAGGAGGGAATTGTTTTTGGCCTCCATTGTTTGGCCTGCGGGGTTCCTCATCGTCCTTGCTGTGTGGGCTTTTGCCTGAGTCCTCGGCTATTATCTTGCTGGCCTATTTTATCACCCAACAGTTATGGTTGGTCTAGTTGGCAGGCTTATTAGTGGTGCCATGGATCTGGCAGGGCCTGTCCAAGATTGTATCCAACTTGATGGGTCCGTCCTCTTTGCCTTTAGAGGGCTTTGCGGTCCTGACTTGGGGTTGCGGAATCCGGCATTCACTGTCGTGTCTTCGGCTTCATCATCGTTGTGATGACAATTATTTCTGTTGTGCCGTGGTTTCCATTTTCCTTACTAGACTTCCGAGGTGCTGGGGTCTTCCGGATTGGTGCTTCTATGAGCCAACCAACTATCTTCCCCCACGCAAAAGCGGGTCATCAAGGAGGTAAGTGCTGACATCATTTTTGACTAATCCTGACCGAGCTGGCGCGCTAGCCATTTATTCCTAATACTATGCCGAAATGTAGCTGTAGCTTCTGCATCCAGACAGTCGACGATCTGGTTCTTTTTGGTCAAAAACCGATTCCAAAATCATCAAGCTGACTCTCCGGGCTATTGGACCAAATGGCTCAGGTCATCGCATCCGGAGGCCGGACATAGGTGCCTTTAAAGTTAGCTCGGAAAGCATCCTCAAGCTCTTCCCAACTCCCTATGGAGTCTTTGGGGAGGCTGTTAGCCAATGCTTGGCTGGTCCCTTCAGTTTTAATGGCAAGTATTTTATGCCGTGGATGTCGTCCCCTCGAGCCATATGAATGTCAAGAAGAAAGTCTTTGATCCACAAGGCTGGGTCTGTAGTCCCGCCGTATTATTCGATGTTTATGAGTTTAAACCCTTCGGGGAACTGGTGCCGTATCACCTTGTCCGTCAAGCACATCGGGTGTGTCACGCCCCTAACCCGGGCTACGTCACGTCATAGATCGGTGGTCGTAACGGTCCGATGCTACTCCCGAATTCTATCATTTCGGTCGTGCCATGCTTGGTATCCGCTCGTCCAGCTAGGCGTCCTCCCGAGATCCATAAATGGATCTTGTCTGTCCTGCTCTATTGGCCAGGTCATGACGGAGATCGTATTGGTATTCTGGCTACACCGCCTATTTGCCTTTATGTCAAGGAGGAGCGTGTGGGTATTCGGCCTCTCCAGCTGGCCTGTTGTCAGGGCCGGAGTTCCGGGACACAAAATCCCAGCAAATGACCCTTGTGTCATCACTAGCCCAGGATTACTGTTGCTGGTGTACACTTCCTTGATACAGAATTCTAAGCAGTTACAAGAATTTGAGTACAAGACCATAAAGGTCCATTGAGTACAATAATAATTTCTAGCGGTGGATGACAGAAGCGACTCATGGATTTCAAACGTTGAAGGAACTCCATTCCCACAAGAACAGCTGACCTGGATAACTCTTATCTCATGTGGCTGCTATCTCATTTCCTAGGTTGCGGGGTGTCCTCGCAGTGCTCCTCTCCAAAATGTAATCTGGCCAAGACAATAGTCAGGGACAAGCCAGTGAGTACATTTGAATGTACTCGCAAACATCACGTACAAAAGATATAATATCGGCAGGCAGAATGCATGCAACAAACTTTAAACAAATTCAACAATTTATATGGCATGGCAAGAGTTTTAATGTAATCATGTAGAGTAGTATAATTGCATGGAAACTACAGGTTAGCCTTATGATATTAACAAAGTATAAGAAATCAAGTTGACACCTACATTTTAAAGACAGGTCTCAGGAGGTAGAACCGTCCGGAAGGAATCCAAGAGAAAAAGATAAATAATACCACAGTTGGGCGTCTTCGCGACGCCACGCAAAGGGCTTTAATCCAAATAAAATCCTGGCAAGGTAATTCTAGGCGGTAGAACTGCCCGATGAATTCCAAAAGAAAAATAAAATGCGTGCCATTCGGGTGTCTAAAGCGATGCCTCGAAGGTATTGAAGATAAATGCCACAGTCGGGTGTCTGAAGCGACGCCTCATAAAGCACTTATAAGAAAATAAAAAAATGAGTATCCAGGTGGACTAGCCATCTGAAGTGACACTCGGTAAATAAGAGTAACAGTTAGTCCATAATAACAATGATACTCATAGGAATAATTCTCAGATCAACAAGGGTATCCGTGATAGCATTAGTGGTGACAATAATTACCCTGCAAAAATGTCGGTACAACAAACCATGTATCTGTTGCCCAGACCGTGCAAAGTCCTAAAAGAGCACATCCGCAACATCCAAGACCAGATCAAGCTAGGAGAGATGGCTCTTTGAAAAATCAACGGGCAGGGCAAGAAGACCAAGACACTGCAAGGAAAAACCTCCCTTGTCGGGCAGTGTGGCACCCCGGTTCAGAGAACCGGTTTACCTATGTTTCCAACCCAGAGATCATGTCTTCTGGAAACACACAACAACTTGGAACAGAACATAGCTGAACTTTTATTGATAATAGTCGAGTACAAGCTCACATATATTACATGATCATCGAGGCCAAAAGCACACCTAGTGCTATGAAAATATCTACATTATTTATCCAACATATCAGGGCCTCGGTATTACTACAGAAAACTACGGCGGAAGACTACTGCGTAGCGGAACATGATTGTAACTCCATCCACAGGGACACTTCTGAGGACACATCCTAGGGATCACAACACGGACATCGAGACCTCCGTCTCAGTCTTCTCCTGCATCTGGCATGATACGCCAGGTGAGTACTTTGAATGTACTTGCAAGCACATGACAACCAATTTATGCAGCAAATAATGGCATGGCAAATCAACATGTTAAGTCTTAAGTGATTCACTTACTGTGACCATCTTATTCGTCCCTGGGTTGCCTCACAACCCTCGGAATACTCGATTCCAACGAGTACTTCCGCTCGAAAGACAAGTTCTTCCATCATTACTACAGTTATTATGGTTGATCACCTAGAGAGGTCTGGTCGGGCTGTCCAATACCGTGGATGCGGCTATTCGAATAGGTTTTACACTCTGCAAAGGTTGTGCACTTTACCCACACTATGGAGCACTGACCTCGTGATCCCATTCGGGTGGACCAGCATTGCTCCAACGAAACCTGTTTGACCCGTGACTCTTTCATCGTACCACCGGCAATCACACTCCCCGGAGTCAAGCCTTGGGTGGCCCCGTGTCACCCCATGACACCTGCCACCGTCGTGGCCTAACTAAACTGTCCCAAATGGGGACGCCGGCAAACAACTCAACTGGGCTCACAGGGTTATCGCCGTCTACCTGATCAGGGCAGCATGCACGCATAACCCTCCCTCTTTGGAGGTACCGGTGAAAGAGCACCGAGCCAGACCAAGTCAAGGCCGTCCCATACCGACAAATGTGGCTGCACGGGTAAGCCCGGACTGGTGACTCTTGATCAACCAACTATGTTTCACTTAGCAAGCATAGTTATTGATCATATCATTCTGAGTTATCAACTTTAAACATTTAAATAACTTACTATGAATTATCTAGGTTAAATATATGCAAGAAATGAATATGAATTATGCAATGCTATGAAATGCTTTATAATATGGATGTCCTGGCTTGCCTTGATCAGTTGGGTTGTTCAGAAACTCCTGGTCTTCAAATCCACAAGATTCTGCTTCTGAAAATATTTTTAAATAGCAAAAGAAAATGTCACATAAAGCCTTTTTATTCACCAACAATTCTGTGAGTATTGGAAAAATACCAAACTTGGTGGAAAAATAAAGGGGTTTAATACAAACACAATGCAAAAAGAATCAGGTCAATTGGACCTTCCTGTAAAAAGTTATAAACGGTTAAAGTAGCTGGTCAATTCTGTTAAATAAACAAAAATCAGAAAATCAGAAAAACAGACGAACGGGCCACGTCGAAGGCGTAAACGGAGAGTACGCCTCCACTTACCCCTTCGCGCGCGCGCCCACAGTGGCTGACGGGTGGGGCCGGGCCCGTTTAAACAGAGGGAGGAGAGAGAACAGAGGGAGGGGGCGGCTCACCGGCGGTGATTGCCGGAGTTAGCGACGGCGGTTGGGCTCGTGGATGGTGGGGATGGATCGGGTGTTCAACGGTGATTCTCCCTGTACCCGGGGCTCCTCCGGGGATGGCCGGACAGCATCGTGCCCTTCTTCTCCAGCGGGTGGTGGCTGCACTAAGCACTAGTGGAGTACACTAAGCACTATGGTGGTCTCAGGTGGGCCTAAGGTGTAGTGGAGAGAGCTGGTGGTGGAGCTCGACTCACGGCGGAGCTCCTGCGAAGCTCGAGGCCAGAGGGCCTCTCGGCGTTGGCTCTTGCTTGGGGAGGCGATTGAGGATGGAGGGAGAGAGGTGAGGAGCTTAACGAGGCCAAGCAAGGCTATTTATAGCCAGGAGGTGGGGTGCGGTGATCTCTCTGGATCGGCGGCGACATGGTTCCGCCACTGGCGCAAGGAGGCGAGCTGGCCGTCGTGGCGTGGGGTGAAGCGACGGGAGCGAGCAGAAGCACTTAATGCGACGAGATAGCTCGGGGGGAGGGGGAAGACGACGAGCGGCGCCGCACTGTGACTGCACAGGCAGAACAGTGCCTGCAGGCGTGGCGGCCGCCGAGGGCTTCTCCGGCATGGGCGAGGGTTCAGGAGGGGCTATGTGGCAACCAGGGACGACGTCGGCATGCTTGGACAAGCTGCCACGGCGCAGGTGTCTCGCCCCGACGAGACCCAAGCGTGGCGACAACCATGCCAGCACCGTGCTCACCATGGTGCTTGGCACCAAGAGGCCACGTATGCCTGGCATTTCTTGTCTAGCACGTCGACCTTCGATCCCTCATTTCATCTGTGTCCTTGGTTTGGCTTGGTTCGGTCTGAGATGAATGGTAGGATCAGCAACAGTTTCTGACAGTGAACTTGGGAGGGATCTAGAGGGTTGGAGAGATGGAGGTAGGGCCAATGGAGATGTCCAGAATGATTTAGGTTGGAAGGACTAGGAGCTGACAAAATTTGAGGTGATTTGGTTTAAGTTTGAGAGTAGTTCATGTACAAACTACATTTCTGGTCCAGAATCAAAATGTTGAAGTGTTGCTCACTAGAATGATCTCCTAGGGTTGAAACTTGGTGGAGGAAGGTTATTTGTAGGTGTCGTCATGCCACAAAAATTTGAGAGCAATTGGACAATCCTAGCATACACTTCCTTCACAAAGGTCCAAACTGTCCAGGAGCAAAAATGATTTATTTTGCAAAATATTTGAACTAGGCCATGGAATATTTTTTGGAGATTGGGGCAAGATATAGTCCAAAGGATTTTTAAGAATTATTTGAGAATTTTCTGAGCATCCAAGCTATAGGTTGCTTCACAACCCATAGTAATGCCCTAAATCCTCAAAGAAAAGAGTTTTGGAAAATAATTTTAATTGGAATTTGGATCCTTGGGGTACTTGGTAGGGTTTTGGCAAGGTGATGGAGCTTTGGAGCACTTGGAAGAAGATTCAAGAATGTCCAAGACCAAGTGAAAGATTCAAAAATCCATTCAAATTCCAAATAAAACCAGAAAAAGTTTGAAAAGAAAAAGTTGTAAAAATCAGGGTGTCACAAGCCTACCCCCCTTAGGATGAATCTCGTCCTCGAGATTCGGTTGCTCAGGGCACAAATATGGGTAAGCGGATCTCAGAAAATCTTCTCTTTCCCAAGTAGCCTCTCCTTCAGTGTGATGCTCCCATAGCACCTTGTAAAATCTTATCACCTTACTCCTTGTGGTTCTTTCCATCTCTTCCAAGATCCTGACAGGTTTTTCCTCATAAGTAAAATCCTTAGCCAGCTCTAGCTCACTCATATCCGCTTGCTTGGCTGGGGGTGCAATGCATTTCCTTAACTGTGAGATGTGAAAGACATCATGAACGTCTGACAATGCTAGTGGCAATTCCAACTGATATGCGACTCTGCCTTTCCTGGCAATCACTGGAAAGGGGCTGATGTATCTTGGGGCTAATTTTCCTCGAGTACCAAACCTCTTTACTCCCTTCAGAGGAGTTACCCGTACATAAGCATAGTCTCCGGGCTCAAAAGTTAATTCCCGGTGCTTTGGGTCGTAATAGCTCTTCTGTCGGGACTTGGCTGCTCGAAGTCGTTCTTGGATATCCTTAACTTGCCTCTCAGCCTCAAGCACCAAGTCCATGCCAAAAATGCGACTATCTCCTGTTTGGTACCAGTTCAGTGGTGTGCGGCACTTCCATCCGTACAATGCCTCAAAAGGTGACATCTTGAGACTTGCCTGATAGCTATTGTTGTAGGAGAATTCAGCATATGGCAGACTATCCTCCCATTTGGGTCCATGGGAGAGAGCATATGACCGAAGCATATCCTCTAATATTTGGTTCACTCGCTCGCTTTTTCCATCTGTCTGCGGATGATATGCTGTGCTATGTTTCAGCATGGTTCCCAAAGCCTGATGTAGCCATAGCCAAAATGCTGAAGTAAATAGGGAACCCCTATCTGAAGTGATAGACTTGGGTACCCCATGCAGACTGACTATCCGGGACATGTTGAGTTGTGCCAACTGATTTGCGTTGAAAGTGGTCTTTACTGGGATAAAGTGCGCCACTTTCATAAGGATGTATACAATGACCCAAATAGCATCATTGCCTCTCGTGGACTTGGGCAGTCCCACAATAAAATCCATACATATGTCGTCCCACTTCCACTGGGGTACTGGTAAAGGTTGTAGTAGCCCAGCGGGTTTCTGATGCTCTGCCTTGACCTTGTTGCAAATGTCACAGCAGGCGACATAGTATGCTATATCTTTCCGCATTCCCGACCACCAAAAGGTTTCTCTCAAGTCCTGATACATCTTGGTACCTCCTGGGTGGATCGAATATGCGGACTCATGTGCTTCCTTGAGTATTTGTTGCATGAACTTGTTCTGACTTGGCACACAAATTCGTTTCTCGAACCACACGGTACCCTGTTCATCCATGCGGAAGGACTTGGCCTTCCCTTGCTGAATTAACTCCTTGATCTTACGAATTTCTTCATCTGACTTTTGTGCATCCTTGATTTCCTTCATGAGGGTTGGAGTAATTTCCATCGTGTCTGGAGTCATTGGGCCTCATAGCACCATATTGAGCCTGACAAACTCTTCTTGTAAGCTTGGATGCATACTCTCAACTAATGCATTCACAGTAGCTTGTTTCTTGCTCAGGGAGTCAGCGACCACATTCGCTTTCCCTGGATGATAGTTTATCCCAACATCATAGTCCTTGACTAGTTCAAGCCATCTTCGCGGCCTGAGGTTCAGGTCGGGTTGAGTGAAAATACACTTGAGACTCTTGTGGTCAGTGTATATTTCACATCGTTGTCCAATGAGGTAATTAATGCCTCCAAATCTTCAGGTCATGAACCACAGCAGCTAGCTCCAAGTCATGTGTGGGATAGTTCTCCTCATGAGGTCGTAGATGTCATGATGCATAAGCCACAACCTTCCCATCTTGCATTAACACGCATCCAATTCCACGCCTAGATGCGTCGCAATATATGTCAAAACTCTTGTGAATATCTGGAAGAACTAAGACAGGGGCTGTGGTTAGCCTCGTCTTTAACTCCTGGAAACTGATGTCGCACTCAGCTGTCCAGATAAACCTTTGGTTCTTTTTCAACAATTCCGTCAGTGGCTTGGCTATCTTAGAGAAGCCTTCAATGAAGCGACGGTAGTAGCCTGCCAAGCCCAGGAAACTACGGACTTCGGTCACCGTAGCTGGTGTCTTCCAGTTCAAAACCGCAGTAACCTTACTTGGATCAACAGCTATTCCCTTCTCTGACAGAATATGTCCAAGGAATCCCACCTCCTTCAGCCAAAATTCACACTTACTGAACTTGGCATATAAGCAATGGGTTCTCAACCTTTCTAGGACAGCTCTGAGATGTTGCTTATGTTCCTCTTCATCCTTGGAGTATATCAGTATGTCATCAATGAACACCACTATGAACTTACCCAGAAAGTCCATGAAAACTTTATTCATCATACTCATGAAATAGGCTGGAGCATTGGTTAATCCAAACGCCATAACTGTAAATTCATATAGTCCATATCGAGTGGTGAACGCTGTCTTGGGGATATCCTCCTTTCGGATTTTCAATTGATGATATCCCGTTCTGAGGTCGATCTTGGAGAATACCCGTGCTCCACTCAACTGGTCGAATAAGTCATCAATTCGAGGGAGCGGGTACTTGTTCTTGATAGTGACCTCATTAAGCTGGCGATAGTCTACGCACGTTCATAGACTTCCATCCTTCTTCTTGACAAATAATACTGGTGACCCCCATGGCGAGATGCTTGGACGAATGTATCCTTTTTGTAGCAACTCGTCCAACTGCTTCTTTAGTTCTGCCAGCTCCGGGCCTGGCATTCGGTAATATTTCTTGTATATTGGAGCTGTACCAGGAATCACTTCAATGGCAAACTCCAATTCTCGGTCGGGCGGCATTCCTGGTAATTCCTCAGGAAACACATCCAGAAATTCACCCACTACCGGAATCAGATTCATATCCATAACAGTGGTCTGATATGCCGTGCCCTTTCTTGTTATCATTCTGCTGGCCAGGAATTGAACGGTCTGTCCGGCGGGGTTCACCATTGTCACTGTTCTGGTGGCGCAGTTGATGCACACTTGGTGCGGTGCCAACCAGTCCATTCCCAGTATTATGTCCAGTCCTGGGGATTCAATAGCAACAAGGGTAGCTGGAAATTTGACTCCGTGAATTGAGATTTCCAGATCCTTGTATACTATATTTGTTCTGAGCATTGAGCCAGGAGATTGTACCACCATGATTTTGTCCAAAAGTGAAGGAGAAAATTTATGCAAGGTGGTGAAACTCTGTGAAATAAACGAGTGGGAAGCCCCAGAATCAAATAAAATTACTGCACGTATGTTATGGACAGAAAACATACCAAGGACGACGTCTGGAGTTTCGCAGACTTCTTCGGCAGAGATATGATGGACGCATCCATGGCTGAAGTTGTGGTTGGGACGGCGTCCAAGGTGATTGACTTGTGGCTTGTGGTCAGCTGATTGCTTTCCGTTATTAGTAGGACACTGTTTGGCGTAGTGTCCGCTCTGGCCACAAGTGAAACAAGTGTTGTTGCAACGACAGTCTTCTATGACTGGCTGTTTGCCGAAGGTCTTGCTCTGGTTGACTGGCTTGTTATTGTAGTTGCCACCATTGTTCCACACCGGTTTGTTCTCAGATGGCCCTGGCTGCCAACTGCGCGGCTTTTGTGCATACGGTTCCTTGTTGTCCTTCTTGGGCTCGAACTTCCTCTTATGATCATCATTCCCAGATTTGTACTCTCGCTCGGCGATGAAGGCCTTATTCACCAATGTCCGGAAATCGGGGAAATCCAACATGCATAGCTGACATCGGAGGGCGTGATTAAGTCCTCTGAGGAACCGGTCTATTTTCCTCTCTTCGGTGGCCACATCATAAGGAGAGTACCGGGTCAAGTTGTTGAATTTGTTTAAGTATTCTCCTAGAGTCATGTTGCCTTGTGTGAGGGCTAGAAATTCCCTCTGCTTCACTTTCATGATACCTGTGGGAATATGATACTTACGGAACAGCTCCTTGAATTTCTCCCAGGAAATCTCTTCAGCAGGCCATATTAACTTGGTGTTATCCCACCATATGGCTGCTGGGCCTTCAAGATAATGAGTGGCAAATGGAACTTTATCTACTTCTTCACAACGAGCGATGTCCAATTTCTTTTCCATGGTTCTCAACCAGTCATTAGCCTCAATAGGGTCCACAGCCTGACCAAAGCTGGGTGGTTTTGTGCGCTGAAAGTCAGTCAGTTTAGAACGCACCCCATTGCCATTATTCTAACCTACTATTGTCTGCATACTCTTGAGGATTTCCATGAGGTCTTTGTTTCTCTTTTCCTCAAACATTCTCATTATCTGATCTGTGGTTGGTGCTTGAGGTGGTGGTGGTGGTAAGTCTTCGGGCAGTTGCCCTGCCTGCCTGGTGGATCGACGGACGGGGTTTCCATCGCCGCCTTGACTGCTACTTCCTCTCTTCATCCTAATTTTTGTTCCCATGGCAAAGACCGAATCGATGAGCAACATTCATAAGGAGAAATACAGTAATATGACACCAAAGAAAATTCATGGAAAAGGCAAATAAAGAGAACAACATAATTATACAATATAACCCAACATCATACATGGCAAGCTAGTAGGGGAATATCATGGCTAAACTGCTCATACGGCAGTTGACATATGCAAAGACGCATGCATTACTACTCAAGCTCCAGTCTAGTGGCGTCGGTGACACGAGCACTACCCATCTGAAGAGTCCTCGTCATCAGATCCTGAGTCGGAATCAGAACTGATGATATAAGTCACCGGGTCAAAGGAGACACGACGTCGCTGCTAGGACGGCTCTCCTTCCACGGGATAAAGAGCACGTCGCCTCAGCATTAGCGGAGCAGGAGTGGCTAGAAGTGAGGCCCACTCAGCTGGGGTCTCAAATCGACTACGAGACGATAAGCCTGATAGTCCAGGAGAACCAGAAGGGATATCAAGCACACGCAGAGGTGGAACTGGTGGTGGATAACTAGGTCGAACTACGGGAGGAGGTGCTGGAGTCACTGCTGCAAGTACCCCCTGAACACGACACAGCTCCTCAGCCAAGGAAATGATCATACGGTAACTGGCATTCAGGTAGCGAGACAAAACACCAGCCGCATGATCACACGCCGGGTCTACAGGTGAGAAAAGGACTCACCCTGTCGTAGGCAACAGGGTGGGATAGTGGAGGAAACCTAGATGGGTCTGCATCTCAGCCTCGTGGAAGCGCAAGTCAGTAATAGCCTCCATGGCAGCAAACTGGATCACCAACTCCGGAGTAGAAGCCACCCCGCCCTTAGAAGAACGAGAAGAGCTTCCAATATCCGAAGTCGCGGTCGGGTAAGCTACTGCATGGTACTAATATACCGACTCGCCCAACTGCTCCCGAAACACCTGATACACCAGGTCATCACTGTAGGGATACAGTCGAAGCCAGACGCTACGAAGGAAAACTGGAAAAGTGTGGGCTTCGGGCTCATGATGGTAGTGATATGGAACATGTGCCATCTACACTCACAATGCCAAAGGTTAATAACATAATGAATTATGATGCATGATGCAGGGCATGCAACAAGCAAGATGCACACTCAAGGTCCTATGCTAATAGCAGTCCTAACGCGGTTGCCTAGGTTGTCCTACAGTCAACCTGGCTCTGATACCAAGCGTTGTGGCACCCCGGCTCAGAGAACCGGTTTACCTGTGTTTCCAACCCAGCGATCATGTCTTCTGGAAACACACAACAACTTGGAACAGAACATAGCTGAACTTTTATTGATAATAGTCGAGTACAAGCTAACATATATTACATGATCATCGAGGCCAAAATCACACCTAGTGCTATGACAATATCTACATTATTTATCCAACATATCAGGGCCTTGGTATTACTGCAGAATACTACGGCGGAAGACTACTGCGTAGCGGAACATGATAGTAACTCCATCCACAGGGACACTGCTGAGGACACATCCTAGGCATCACAACACGGACATCGAGACCTCCGTCTCAGTCTTCTCCTGCATCTGGCATGATACGCCAGGTGAGTACTTTGAATGTACTCGCAAGCACATGATAACCAATTTATGCAGCAAATAATGGCATGGCAAACAACATGTTATGTCTTAAGTGATTCACTTACTGTTACCAACTTATTCGTCCCTGGGTTGCCTCACAACCCTCGGAATACTCGATATCAACGAGTACTTCCGCTCGAAAGACAAGTTCTTCCATCATTACTATAGTTATTACGGTTGATCACCTAGAGAAGTCTGGTCGGGTTGTCCAATACCGTGGACGTGGCTATTCGAACAGATTTTACACTCTGCAGAGGTTCCGCACTTTACCCACACTATGGCGCACTGACCTCGTGATCCCATTCGGGTGGACCAGCATTAATCCAAGGAAACCTGTCTGACCCGTGACTCTTTCATCGTACCACCGGCAATCACACTCCACCAGAGTCAAGCCTTGGGTGGCCCCGTGTCACCCCGTGACACCTGCCACCGTCGTGGCCTAACTAAACTGTCCCAAATGGGGACGCCGGCAAACAACTAAACTGGGCTCACAGGGTTATCGCCGTCTACCTGATCAGGGCAGCACGCACGCATAACCCTCCCTCTTTGGAGGTACCGGTGAAAGAGCACCGAGCCAGACCAAGTCAAGGCCATCCCATACCGGAAATGTGGCTGCACAGGTAAGCATGGACAGGTGACTCTTGATCAACCAACTATGTTTCACTTAGCAAGCATAGTTATTGATCATATCATTCTGAGTTATCAACTTTAAACATTTAAATAATTTACTATGAATTATCTATGTTAAATATATCCAAGAAATGAATATGAATTATGCAATGCTATGAAATGCTTCATAATATGGATGTCCTGGCTTGCCTTGATCAGTTGGGTTGTTCAAAAACTCCTGGTCTTCAAATCCACAAGATTCTCCTTCTGAAAATATTTTGAAATAGCAAAAGAAAATGTCACATAAAGCCTTTTTATTTACCAACAATTCTATGAGTACTGGAAAAATACCAAACTTGGTGGAAAAATAAAGGGGTTTAATACAAACACAATGCAAAAAGAATCTGGTCAATTGGACCTTCCTGTAAAAAGTTATAAACGGTCAAAGTAGCTGGTCAATTCTGTTAAATAAACAAAAATCAGAAAAATCAGAAAAACAGACGAACGGGCCACGTCGAAGGCGTAAACAAAGAGTACGCCTCCACTTACCCCTTCGCGCGCGCACCCACAGTGGCTGATGGTTGGGGCCGGGCCCGTTTAAACAGATGGAGGAGAGAGAACAGAGGGAGGGGGCGGCTCACCGGCGGTGATTGCCGGAGTTAGCGATGGCGGTTGGGCCCGTGGATGGTGGGGATGGATCGGATGTTCAACGGTGATTCTCCCTGTACCCGTGGCTCCTCCGGGGATGGCCGGACGGCGTCGTGCCCTTCTTCTCCGGGGGTGGTGGCTGCGGTGGACGACGGAGGTGACGGTTCCGGCGACGATTCGGTTGGGCAGGAGGTCGGGGAGCTCTAGTGGAGTGCAATGAGCTTTATGGTGGTCTCAGGTGGGGCTAAGGTGGAGTGGACAGAGCTGGTGGTGGAGCTCGACTCACGGCGGAGCTCCGGCGAAGCACGAGGCCAGAGGGCCTCTTGGCCTTGGCTCTTGCTTGGGGAGGCAATTGAGGATGGAGGGATAGAGGTGAGGAGCTTAACGAGGCCAAGCGGGGCTATTTATAGCCAGGAGGAGGGGTGCAGCGATCTCTCTGGATCGGCGGCGACGTGGCTCCGCCACTGGCGCAAGGACGGCGAGCTGGCCGTCGTGGCATGGGGCGAAGCGACGGGAGCCAGGAGAAGCACTTAATGCGACGAGATAGCTCGGGGGGGGGGGGGAAGATGACGAGCGGCGCCGCACTGTGACCGCACAGGCAAAATAGTGCCCGCAGGCGTGGGGGCCACCGAGGGCTTCTACGGCGAGGGCGAGGGTTCTGGAGGGGCTAGGTGGCAACCAGGGACGACGTCGGCATGCTTGGACAAGCTGCTGTGGCGCAGGCATCTTGCCCCGATGAGACCCAAGCCTGGCGCGAGGCAGAGCGCGGCGACAACCATGCCAGCACCATGCTCACCACGGTGCTTGGCACTAGGAGGCCACGTATGCCTAGCATTTCTTGTCTAGCACGTCGACCTTCGATCCCTCATTTCACCTGTGTCCTTGGTTTGGCTTTGTTCGGTCTGAGATGAATGGTAGGATCAGCAACAGTTTCAGACAGAGAACTTGGGAGGGATCTGGAGGGTTGGAGAGATGGAGGTAGGGCCAATGGAGATGTCCAGAATGATTTAGGTTGGAAGGACTAGGAGCTGACAAAATTTGAGGTGATTTAGTTTAAGTTTGAGGGTAGTTCATGTACAAACTACATTTCTGGTCCAGAATCAAAATGTTGAAGTGTTGCTCACTAGAATGATCTCCTGGGGTTGAAACTTGGTGGAGGAATGTTATTTGTAGGTTTCCTCATGCCACAAAAATTTGAGAGCAATTGGACAATCCTAGCATACACTTCCTTCACAAAGGTCCAAACTGTCCAGGAGCAAAAATGATTTATTTTGCAAAATATTTGAACTAGGCCATGGAATATTTTTTGGAGATTGGGGCAGGATATAGTCCAAAGGATTTTTAAGAATTATTTGAGAATTTTCTGAGCATCCAAGCTCTAGGTTGCTTCACAACCTATAGTAATGCCCTAAATCCTCAAAGAAAAGAGTTTTGGAAAATAATTTTAATTGGAATTTGGATCCTTGGGGTACTTGGCAGGGTTTTGGCAAGGTGATGGAGCTTTGGAGCACTTGGAAGAAGATTCAAGAGTGTCTTAGACCAAGTGAAAGATTCAAAAATCCATACAAATTTCAAATAAAACCAGAAAAAGTTTGAAAAGAAAAAGTTGTAAAAATCAGGGTGTCACAGGCAGGCGAGCCTGGCGAGGACAAGGTGGCCCCAAAGACAAGCCTCAAAACCGCCTCGGCAGGCCTGCCGGGCACTACTAAACAAACTACCCCGCCAAGGCTTCACCACTCCACCTCACAGCGACGCAATTCATCGATCGGTGCGGTGTCAAGCCCCCAAGTGACTAAGTGGCAGTTATTCGACACATGGCAGCCATTTCCAGAGGAAACCATCTTGAGATGACACCCGTCCAGAGACGTGTCAAGCAGACATGCGAAAAGGTGGCCGAGCGGCTTGGCAAGGCTTGCTAGGCAAGCTACGATGTTGTTGGAAATATGCCCTAGAGGCAATAATAAAGTGGTTATTATTATATTTCCTTGTTCATGATAATTGTCTATTGTTCATGCTATAATTGTGTTATCCGGAAATCATAATGCATGTGTGAATACATAGACCACAACATGTCCCTAGTGAGCCTCTAGTTGACTAGCTCGTTGATCAATAGATGGTTACGGTTTCCTGACCATGGACATTGGATGTCATTGATAACAGGATCACATCATTAGGAGAATGATGTGATGGACAAGACCCAATCCTAAGCATAGCACTAGATCGTGTAGTTCGTCTGCTAAAGCTTTTCTAATGTCAAGTATCATTTCCTTAGACCATGAGATTGTGCAACTCCCTGATACCGTAGGAATGCTTTGGGTGTATCAAACGTCACAACGTAACTGGGTGACCATAAAGGTGCACTACAGGTATCTCCGAAAGTGTCTGTTGGGTTGGCACGAATCGAGACTGGGATTTGTCACTCCGTATGACGGAGAGGTATCTCTGGGCCCACTCGGTAATGCATCATCATAATGAGCTCAATGTGACTAAAGAGTTAGCCACGGGATCATGCGTTACGGAACGAGTAAAGAGACTTGCCGGTAACGAGATTTAACAAGGTATAGGGATACCGACGATCGAATCTCGGGCAAGTATCATACCGGTAGACAAAGGGAATTGTATACGGGATTGATTGAATCCTCAACATCGTGGTTCATCCGATGAAGATCATCGTGGAACATGTGGGAGCCAACATGGGTATCCAGATCCCGCTGTTAGTTATTGGCCGGAGAGATGTCTCGGTCATGTCTGCATGGTTCCCGAACCCGTAGGGTCTACACACTTAAGGTTCGGTGACTCTAGGGTTGTTATGGGAAATAGTATGTGAATACCGAATGTTGTGCGGAGTCCCAAATGAGATCCCAGACGTCACAAGGTGTTCCGGAATGGTCCGGAGGTAAAGATTTATATATGGGAAGTTGTTATTGGGTTTCCGGAAAAAGTTCGGTTTTTTCGGTATTGTACCGGGAAGCTTTCGAAAGGTTCCGGAGGATTCCGGAGGGGTCCGGAAGTCCGGAAAGGGTTCCAGCCCCCCCAAGGCCTAGCCTTAATGGGCTAGGGGCACCAGCCCCCCCAAGGCCCATGCGCATGGGAGAGGGGAAACCCTAAAGGGGGAGGGCCTCCACTTGACTTGGGAGGCACTCCTCCCCCCCCTTGGCCGCTGCCCCAACCCTAGATGGGATCTAGGGGGGCTGGCCCCCTCTCCCCCCAGCCTATAAATAGTGGAGGGGTGGGAGGGAGGCCACAAGCTCTCCCCTGGCGCAGCCCTTCCCCTCTCCAAAACCTCCTCCTCCTCCGTTTGAGCTTGGCGAAGCCCTGCCGGAGAACTGCAAGTTCTACCACCACGCCGTCGTGCTGCTGGAGCTGTCTTCCCCAACCTCTCCCTCCTCCTTGCTGGATCAAGGCGCGGGAGACGTCACCGGGCTGCACGTGTGTTGAACGCGGAGGCACCGTTGTTCGGTGCTTAGATCGGAATCGCCCGCGATCTGAGTCGCTGCGTGTACGACTCCTCCAACCGCGTTCCTGTAATGCTTCCGCATCGCGATCTTCAAGGGTATGAAGATGCACTCCTCTCTCTCTCGTTGCTAGTCTCTCCATAGATTGATCTTGGTGATGCGTAGGAAAATTTTTGATTTACTACTACGTACACCAACAGTGGCATCATGAGCCAGGTCTATGCGTATTTTCTTGCACGAGTAGAACACAAATTGTTGTGGGCGTCGATTTTGTCAACTTTCTTGCCATTACTAGTCTTATCTTGATTCGGCGGCATCGTGGGATGAAGCGGCCCGGACCGACCTTACACGTACGCTTACGTGAGACAGGTTCCACCGACTGACATGCACTAGTTGCATAAGGTGGCTAGCGGGTGTCTGTCTCTCCCACTTTAGTCGGATCGGATTCGATGAAAAGGGTCCTTATGAAGGGTAAATAGAAATTGGCATATCACGTTGTGGTGGTGGCGTAGGTAAGAAACGTTCTTGCTAGAAACCTATAGCAGCCACGTAAAAAAATTTGCAACAACAATTAGAGGACGTCTAACTTGTTCTTGCAGCATATGCCGTGTGATGTGATATGGCCAAAAGGATGTGATGAATGATATATGTGATGTATGAGATTGATCATGTTCTTGTAATAGGAATCACGACTTGCATGTCGATGAGTATGACAACCGGCAGGAGCCATAGGAGTTGTCTTAATTTATTGTATGACCTGCGTGTCAATGAAAAATGCCATGTAATTACTTTACTTTATTGCTAACCGTTAGCCATAGTAGTAGAAGTAATAGTTGGCGAGTCAACTTCATCAAGACATGATGATGGAGATCATGGTGTCATGCCAGTGACGATGATGATCATGGTGCCCCGAAGATGGAGATCAAAAGGAGCAAAATGATATTGGCCATACCATGTCACTATTTGATTGCATGTGATGTTTATCATCTGTTTACATCTTATTTGCTTAGAACGACGATAGCATAAATAAGATGATCCCTCGCTAAAATTTCAAGAAAGTGTTCCCCCTAACTGTGCACCGTTGCGAAGGTTCGTTGTTTCGAAGCACCACGTGATGATCGGCTGTGATAGATTCTAACGTTCGAATACAACGGGTGTAAGCCAGATTTACACATGCAAAACACTTAGGTTGACTTGACGAGCCTAGCATGTACAGACATGGCCTCGGAACACGGAAGACTGAAAGGTCGAACATGAGTCGTATAGAAGATACGATCAACATGGAGATGTTCACCGTTGATGACTAGTTCGTCTCACGTGATGATCGGACACGGCCTAGTCGATTCGGATCATGTATCACTTAGATGACTAGAGGGATGTCTATCTGAGTGGGAGTTCATTGAATAATTTGATTAGATGAACTTAATTATCATGAACTTAGTCTAAAATCTTTACAATATGTCTTGTAGATCAAATGGCCCACGCTAATGTTGCCCTCAACTTCAACGCGTTCCTAGAGAAAACCAAGCTGAAAGACGATGGTAGCAACTACACGGACTGGGTCCGTAACCTGAGGATCATCCTCATAGCTGCCAAGAAAGCTTATGTCCTTGAAGCACCGCTAGGTGACGCACCTGTTTTCCCGGCAACTCAAGACGTTATGAACGCCTGGCAGTCGCGTAGTGATGATTACTCCCTGGTTCAGTGCGGCATGCTTTACAGCTTAGAACCGGGGCTCCAAAAGCGTTTTGAGCGACACGGAGCATATGAGATGTTCCAAGAGCTGAAAATGGTTTTCGAAGCTCATGCCCAGGTCGAGAGATATGAAGTCTCCGACAAGTTCTACAGTTGTAAGATGGAGGAGAATAGTTCTGTCAGCGAGCATATACTCAAAATGTCTGGGTTGCACAACCGCTTGTCTCAGCTGGGAGTTAATCTCCCGGATGACGCGGTCGTTGGCAGAATCCTTCAGTCGCTTCCACCTAGCTACAAGAGCTTTGTGATGAACTTCAATATGCAGGGGATGGAAAAAACCATTCCTAAGGTATATTCAATTCTGAAATCAGCGGAGGTGGAGATCAAAAAGGAACATCAAGTGTTGATGGTGAATAAAACCACTAAGTTCAAGAAAGGCAAGGGTAAAAAGAACTTCAAGAAGGACGGCAAGGGAGTTGCCGCGCCCGGTAAACAAGCTACCGGGAAGAAGCCAAAGAATGGACCCAAGCCTGAGACTGAATGCTTTTATTGCAAGGGAAACGGTCACTGGAAGCAGAATTGCCCCAAGTACTTAGTGGATAAGAAGGCCGGCAATACCAAAGGTATATGTGATATACATGTTATTGATGTGTACCTTACCAGCGCTCGTAGTAGCTCCTGGGTATTTGGTACCGGTGCGGTTGCTCATATTTGTAACTCAAAACAGGAGCTGCGGAATAAGCGGAGACTGGCGAAGGACGAGGTGACGATGCGCGTCGGGAATGGTTCCAAGGTCGATGTGATCGCCGTCGGCACGCTACCTCTACATCTACCTTCGGGATTAGTTTTAAACCTCAATAATTGTTATTTTGTACCAGCTTTGAGCATGAACATTGTATCAGGATCTCGTTTGATGTGAGATGGCTACTCATTTAAATCCGAGAATAATGGTTCTTCTATTTATATGAGAGATATGTTTTATGGTCATGCCCCGCTGGTCAATGGTTTATTCTTATTGAATCTCGAACGTGATGTTACACATATTCATAGTGTGAATGCCAAAAGATGTAAGGTTGATAATGATAGTCCCACATACTTGTGGCACTGCCGCCTTGGTCACATTGGTGTCAAACGCATGAAGAAACTACATGCAGATGGACTTTTGGAGTCTCTTGATTATGAATCATTTGACATGTGCGAACCGTGCCTCATGGGCAAAATGACCAAGACTCCGTTCTCCGAGGCAATGGAGCGAGCAACCAACTTATTGGAAATCATACATACTGATGTGTGCGGTCCAATGAGCGTTGAGGCTCGCGGTGGTTATCGTTATGTTCTCACCCTCACTGATGACTTAAGTAGATATGGGTATGTCTACTTAATGAAACACAAGTCTGAGACCTTCGAAAAGTTCAAGGAATTTCAGAGTGAGGTAGAGAATCAACGTGACAGGAAAATAAAGTTCTTACGATCAGATCGTGGAGGGGAATATTTGAGTCACGAGTTTGGCACGCACTTAAGGAAATGTGGAATTGTTTCACAACTCACGCCGCCTGGAACACCTCAGCGTAATGGTGTGTCCGAACATCGTAATCGCACTCTATTGGATATGGTGCGATCTATGATGTATCTTACTGATCTACCGCTATCATTTTGGGGTTATGCTTTAGAGACTGCCGCATTCACTTTAAATAGGGCTCCGTCGAAATCCGTTGAGACGACACCGTATGAATTATGGTTTGGGAAGAAACCTAAGCTGTCATTTCTGAAAGTTTGGGGATGCGATGCTTATGTCAAGAAACTTCAACCTGAAAAGCTCGAACCCAAATCGGAAAAATGCGTCTTCATAGGATACCCTAAAGAAACTATTGGGTATACCTTCTACCTTAGATCCGAAGGCAAGATCTTTGTTGCCAAGAATGGATCCTTTCTGGAGAAAGAGTTTCTCTCGAAAGAAGTAAGTGGGAGGAAAGTAGAACTTGATGAGGTACCCCCTCTTGAACCGGAGAATAGCGCAGCTCAGGAAGATGTTCCTGTGGTGCCTGCACCGACTAGAGAGGAAGTTAATGATGATGATCATGAAACTTCGGATCAAGTTGCTACTGAGCTTCGTAGGTCCACGAGGACACGTTCCGCACCAGAGTGGTACGGCAACCCTGTCTTGGAAGTCATGTTGTTAGACAACGGTGAACCTTCGAACTATGAAGAAGCGATGGCTGGCCCGGATTCCAACAAATGGCTTGAAGCCATGAAATCCGAGATAGGATCCATGTATGAAAATGAAGTATGGACTTTGACAGACTTGCCCGATGATCAGCAAGCCATAGAGAACAAATGGATCTTTAAGAAGAAGACAGTCACTGATGGTAATGTGACCATCTATAAGGCTCGACTTGTCGCTAAGGGTTATCGACAAGTTCAAGGGGTTGACTACGATGAGACCTTCTCACCCGTAGCGAAGCTGAAGTCCGTCAGAATCATGTTAGCAATTGTCGCATACTATGATTATGAGATATGGCAAATGGACGTCAAAACGGCATTCCTTAATGGTTTCCTTAAGGAAGAGTTGTATATGATGCAGCCGGAAGGTTTTGTCGATCCTAATAATGCTGACAAGGTATGCAAGCTCCAGCACTCAATCTATGGGCTGGTGCAAGCATCTCGGAGTTGGAACATTCGCTTTGATGAGATGATCAAAGCGTTTGGGTTTACACAGACTTATGGAGAAGCCTGTGTTTACAAGAAAGTGAGTGGGAGCTCTGTAGCATTTCTCATATTATATGTAGATGACATACTATTAATGGGAAATGACATAGAATTCTTGGAAAGCATAAAGGCCTACTTGAACAAGTGTTTTTCAATGAAGGACCTTGGAGAAGCTGCTTACATATTAGGCATCAAGATCTATAGAGATAGATCGAGACGCCTCATTGGTCTTTCGCAAAGCACATACCTTGACAAGATATTGAAGAAGTTCAATATGGATCAGTCCAAGAAGGGGTTCTTGCCTGTATTACAAGGTGTGAGATTGAGCACTGCTCAATGCCCGACCTCGGCAGAAGATAGAGAAACGATGAGTGTCATCCCCTATGCCTCAGCCATAGGGTCTATTATGTATGCCATGCTGTGTACCAGACCTGATGTGAACCTCGCCGTAAGTTTGGTAGGAAGGTACCAAAGTAATCCCGGCATGGAACACTCGACAGCAGTCAAGAACATCCTGAAGTACCTGAAAAGGACTAAGGATATGTTTCTCGTTTATGGAAGTGACGAAGAGCTCGTCGTAAAGGGTTACGTCGATGCTAGCTTCGACACAGATCTGGATGACTCTAAGTCACAAACCGGATACGTGTATATTTTGAATGGTGGGGCAGTCAGCTGGTGCTGTTGCAACTAAGGGTTGTGGCGGGATCTACATGTGAAGCGGAGTACATAGCAGCCTCGGAGGCAGCACAGGAAGCAGTCTGGATGAAGGAGTTCATCACCGACCTAGGAGTTATTCCCAATGCGTTGGGCCCAATGACTCTCTTCTGTGACAACACTGGAGCTATTGCCTTTGCCAAGGAGCCCAGGTTTCACAAGAAGACCAGGCATATCAAGCGTCGCTTCAACTCCATTCGTGAACATGTTCAAGATGGAGACATAGATATTTGTAAAGTGCATACGGATCTGAATGTCGCAGATCCGTTGACTAAACCTCTTCCACGAGCAAAACATGATCAACACCAGAACTCTATGGGTGTTCGATTCATCACAATGTAACTAGATTATTGACTCTAGTGCAAGTGGGAGACTGTTTGAAATATGCCCTAGAGGCAATAATAAAGTGGTTATTATTATATTTCCTTGTTCATGATAATTGTCTATTGTTCATGCTATACTTGTGTTATCCGGAAATCGTAATGCATGTGTGAATACATAGACCACAACATGTCCCTAGTGAGCCTCTAGTTGACTAGCTCGTTGATCAATAGATGGTTACGGTTTCCTGACCATGGACATTGGATGTCGTTGATAATGGGATCACATCATTAGGAGAATGATGTGATGGACAAGACCCAATCCTAAGCATAGCACTAGATCGTGTAGTTCGTCTGCTAAAGCTTTTCTAATGTCAAGTATCATTTCTTTAGACCATGAGATTGTGCAACTCCCTGATACCGTAGGAATGCTTTGGGTGTATCAAACATCACAACGTAACTGGGTGACCATAAAGGTGCACTACAGGTATCTCCGAAAGTGTCTATTGGGTTGGCACGAATCGAGACTGGGATTTGTCACTCCGTATGACGGAGAGGTATCTCTGGGCCCACTCGGTAATGCATCATCATAATGAGCTCAATGTGACTAAAGAGTCAGCCACGGGATCATGCGTTACGGAACAAGTAAAGAGACTTGCCGGTAACGAGATTGAACAAGGTATAGGGATACCGACGATCGAATCTCGGGCAAGTATCATACCGGTAGACAAAGGGAATTGTATACGGGATTGATTGAATCCTCGACATCGTGGTTCATCCGATGAAGATCATCGTGGAACATGTGGGAGCCAACATGGGTATCCAGATCCCGCTGTTAGTTATTGGCCGGAGAGATGTCTCGGTCATGTCTGCATGGTTCCCGAACCCGTAGGGTCTACACACTTAAGGTTCGGTGACTCTAGGGTTGTTATGGGAAATAGTATATGAATACCGAATGTTGTTTGGAGTCCCGGATGAGATCCCGGACGTCACGAGGAGTTCCGGAATGGTCCGGAGGTAAAGATTTATATATGGGAAGTTGTTATTGGGGTTCCAGAAAAAGTTCGGTTTTTTTGGTATTGTACCGGGAAGCTTTCGAAAGGTTCCGGAGAATTCCGGAGGGGTCCGGAAGTCCGGAAAGGGTTCCACCACGTCCAATACAGCAGCATGGGCTGTAAGGGGGCGCCCTAGCCTTAATGGGCTAGGGGCACCAGCAGGCCCATGCGGATGGGAAAGGGGAAACCCTAAAGGGGGAGGGCCTCCACTTGACTTGGGAGGCACTCCTCCCCCCCTTGGCCGCCGCCCCAACCCTAGTTGGGATCTAGGGGGGCTGGCCCCCTCTCCCCCAGCCTATAAATAGTGGAGGGGTGGGAGGGAGGCCACAAGCTCTCCCCTAGCGCAGCCCTCCCCCTCTCCAACACCTCCTCCTCCTCCGTTTGAGCTTGGCGAAGCCCTGCCGGAGAACTGCAAGTTCCACCACCACGCCGTCGTGCTGCTGGAGATGTCTTCCCCAACCTCTCCCTCCTCCTTGCTGGATCAAGGCGCAGGAGACGTCACCGGGCTGCACGTGTGTTGAACACGGAGGCACCGTTGTTCGGTGCTTAGATCAGAATCGACCGGGATCTGAATCGCTGCGTGTACGACTCCTCCAACCGCGTTCCTGCAACGCTTCCGCATCGCGATCTTCAAGGGTATGAAGATGCACTCCTCTCTCTCTCATTGCTAGTCTCTCCATAGATTGATCTTGGTGATGCGTAGGAAATTTTTTGATTTACTACTACGTACCCCAACAGATGTGACACTAAGCGGCGCATTTAATGCGCTCTGCTCTACCTGCAGAGTTAGGTATGATAGCACTGTTTGCTATCTAATCAGTACACAATGACTAATTTGCCACTGTGGTAACCCCTTAATCTATAAAGGGAGGGCCATGGCAACCAGAGAAGAGGTTTGGAACCTTGTACACTCGTACGCACGTAGCTGCTCTCGCCCCGAGGCAACCCTGCCGGGCGAGAGCGCTGCATTTCCACCCCAATCCACCGTCAATCCACTAAAGCAGGAGTAGGGTTTTGTGCCACGCGGCGGCCCGAACTAGGGTAAAACTGTCGATGTGATCTTTGTCGTGCTGTGCTACGGTCCTCCGCTCTTTGTGCAGTGTGCTTAGCCCCCCTGCCGAACCAAAAGGGGCCGATGGCCCCATAGGTGGCCGTGATTTCCCACGACATCTTTGGCGTGCCAGGTAGGGGGCAGCGCTTGCGCGAACCCGAGAAGCGTACGTAGCGCATCATCTTCATCGACGGCTCCATTGTTCATGGCGCCCAAGAAGAAGCCCGGTGCTGCAGCCCACCCGTCCACTTCGAAGGCCCCGCTACACGCGGCCGCCGACGCCGCGGAGCCCACGAGGACGCACGGGGACACGGATGTTGCGGGGGACGTGGCCGGCGCAGGTGGCGTCGCCACCACCTCCCCTGCGGTGGAAGTAAGAGCAAAAGGCACCGGGAAGTACAGCACTAACAGCGCCCCGACGGCCACGCTCCACAAGGTACGGGTGGAGAAATCATTCTGTCCGCACCTCTCCGCCCGGCCGAAAGGCACAGCCGCAGCGGCAGCTCTCACTCTGGAGCGAATCGCAACCCTCCGGTCGCTCCAGCTACGGGCGCGGCCACAGGGTGTGCGCCACCCCCAGCACGAACCGACCCAGTCGATGTGCCAAATGGAGCCGCTAGCCCTCAAGCGCCTCCACCTCGTTACCACGTAACCGTGGCCACGGGCTCACGACGGCGAGAACACGGCACAGCTACTACTGGCACCGTAAGGAGTCAGGCGACACAATGATCTACGTCATCATCCATGCCAAGCACTGCCTCAGAGGCTATGGCGCAGGCCCAGCCGCTATTGAGATTTCCGCCGGTAGCCGATCAGATGGATGAGTGGAGAGCCACCATTCAAAGCCTGATTGGTTTCGCCGAGGCAGGAGGATCACAACGAGGTGGCCCGCCATGGCCTCCCAATGCGACGATGACGGCCCATGCAGCTGGCCATGTCGACGGGGGCACCCCAATGGTGCAGTCCCCTCCGCGGCAGCCTGCGCAAAGGCCACGACCAGAGCCACGCGATCAAGAACCCGACGACATCTCGATGGCTTCGTCCGGTCCTCGAGTGAGTCGGGACCAGCGGCAAGCCCAGGAAGGCAGGCGAGAGGAAGGCGCGCGCGTCACCGTTGAGGAATGCCGTGACACCCGCTGCCAGTCTGGTCGGCGCAATGGCCCCGACATCGACGAGCCTGCGCTCTATGACGGTGGGTGCCTACCTTTTGAGATTGGGTGCCCCGCCTTCACTCGCGAGCTACGGCAAGTCCGTTGGCCATCTTCCCGCACATTCAAGCGGGAGATACCAGAGAAGTATGATGGAAGATTGAACCTGGCAGAGTTCCTGAGCATCTACACCATCACTGTTCAGGTTGCCGGGGGGAGAGACGAGAAGGTGTTGGCCAGCTACTTCCCTTTGGCACTCAAGCCAAACGTGAGGTCTTGGCTGATGCACCTGCCGGAGAACTCCATTTCAACTTGGGCTGACCTGTGCCATGAGTTTGTTGGCGCCTTCACAGGTGGCCATCAAGAACCAGGGCGGCCCAGCGATCTGCAACTACTCCCGCGGAAGGAAGGGGAGACCCTACGGAAGTACATGCAAAGGTTCAGCCAAGTGCACAGGAACATCCCAGACATCCACCCGGCAGCCGTGATAGCTGCATTTTAGTCCAACATGGGCAACCGCCGGATACATTCCAAAATGAATGTGCGGCTGCCCCAGACTGTGAATGAGTTATGCACACTGGTGGATAAGTGTGCTCGCATAGAGGAGGGAAGGCGACTTCCCGGCGAAGAGGACGGCGTCGACATCGATTCAGACGATGACGATGACGCCAATAGCTAGAAGAAGAACAAGAAACGCAATAAGAAGCGCAAGGAGAAAGTTGTGATGGCAGTCGAAGGGTCAAGCACACCTAGTACTGGCAAGAAGGCCAAGGCCAAAGCACCGGGCAAGGAGGTTGCCGCGTGCACTGACTGCCAGGCGGCTGCGGCTGCCGAGAAGGCCGGGAAGGGTGAGGGGCCATATTGCAAGATCCATAGGACCAAGGGCCATGACCTTCAAGAGTGCCATCATGTTGAGAAGATCGTCAAGAAGCAGAGGGCTGAGTACGAGAAGCATGATAAGGAGAAGAATCAGGATGGTGCTAGCGGGAAGGGCCGTGGCGGCGGAGTAAGTCGCCCCGGCAAGGCTCCTCAGAATCAAGGGAAACCCGCTAGAGGCCACGAGAAGAAGGATTGCAGTGATGAGACAGATGAGGGAGATGAAGAGGAAACCAGCGAGCAGGAGTTCCAGAAAGCCACTGACGCCTTGTGCATTGACGGGGGTGCATCTCTGCACTCCTCTCACCGCCAACTTAAACAGTGGGCGCGTGAAGTCAACGCCATGGAGCCAGCGGCAAATTCTCGGAAGCCGCTCAAATGGTCCCGCACGTCCATCATCTTTGACGATGAGGATCACCCTGATCACGCCACTGCGGTAGGGTGCTTGCCATTGTTGGTCTCACCAACAATACGCAACCTCAAAGTCACAAAGATGTTGGTTGACGGCGGGGCTGGGTTGAATCTGATATCTCCAAAGGTCCTCAGCAAACTTCAGATAGCGGATGAGGAGCTCAAGGTTACTGGTACGTTCCAAAGAATCAACCCCGGTAGGAGTCGTCCTAA
Source organism: Thinopyrum elongatum (assembly GCA_011799875.1). Classification (NCBI taxonomy): domain Eukaryota; kingdom Viridiplantae; phylum Streptophyta; class Magnoliopsida; order Poales; family Poaceae; genus Thinopyrum; species Thinopyrum elongatum. Next base: position 299,287,714 of record CM022298.1, read on the forward strand.
AGGAAAGATCACGCTGCCAGTGACGTTCAGGGGGGAGTTAAACTACCGGACTGAGAAGATCATGTTTGATGTGGTCGACCTCTCCTTGCCGTACAATGGAATCCTTGGTCGCCCAGCTCTGGCAAAGTTCATGGCAGCATCTCACTATGCCTACAACACCTTGAAGATGCTAGGGCCGATAGGAGTCATTTCCATTCCGTCAGATCAAAAAGATGCAGTCATATGTGTGGACAAGATGTATCGGGAAGCAGGCACTGCAGAGGCCACGGAAGCCAGTGTTCCCGCCAAGGAGAGTAAGAAAATGAAGAGAGCTAGCAAGGATGCCAGCAAGGAATCTGGGAAGCGTGCCTCTCCGGAGTGCACTACACCTGTCGATGACTTGCCCGAGAGTTCCAATAGTAAGAGATCCAAAGCTACTGCGCCTGCTGTGAAGAAGGTCCCGGCAGGGCTGGCTGGCACTGATGGTACCTTCACTATCAGTGCCACCCTCGATGACAAATAGGAAAGCGCGCTCGTTGCCTTCCTGCGGGCGAATGTCGATGTGTTTGCCTGGCAAACATCTGACATCCCCGGTGTTCCCAGGGAGGTAATCAAGCACCACCTTGCTGTCTGCCCACATGCCCGACCTGTCAAGGAGAAGGTCCAGAAGCAAGCTTTGGAGCGGCAACAGTTTATTGCCGATGAGATCAAGAAACTTGAAGCAGCTGGTTTGGTCAGGGGAGTGTTGCACCCCACGTGGTTGGCAAATCCAGTGGTGGTGCGCAAGGCGAATGGGAAATGGAGGCTTTGCATAGATTTTACGGATCTGAACAAGGCATGCCCGAAGGACACGTTCCCCTTGCCGCGCATCGAGCAGATTGTGGATTCCACTTCCGGGTGCGATCTGCTTTCCTTTCTGGATGCCTACTCCGGATACCATTAGATCCTCATGTCCAAGGAAGACGAGGAGAAAACCTCGTTCATAACCCCGTGTGGCACGTACTGCTTTGTACGGATGCCCTTCGGGTTGAAGAGCGCCAGATCCCCCTTTGCAAGAGAAGTACAGATTAGCTTTGAGTCCTAGCTACACAGAAACATTGAGGCTTACATGGATGATATTGTGGTCAAGACCAAGGACAGATCAATCCTCATCCAGGATTCGGAAGAAACCTTTGCTAATCTGCGTAAAATCAACTTGAAGCTGAACCCGGAGAAGTGTGTGTTTGGCGTCCCCTCCGATTCAGGCACCCAAGGCAGTCAAGGACGTGAGGCGTTTGACAGGATGCGTGGCTGCACTGAGCAGGTTCATTTCCAAGTCTGCCGAGCGCGCCCTGCCATTTTTCCAAATCTTGTAGAAGGCAGGGCCCGTGGAATGGACCCCGGAGGCAGATGCTGCACTGCAAGATTTGAAGACCTATCTTTCCTCTGTGCCAATCTTGGTCGCTCCCAAACCATAAGGGCCGTTGCTGCTATACTTGGTGGCAACCAATCAAGTGGTTAGCGCAGCACTGGTGGTGCAGCAGGAAGTGGATGACGCGGCAACCGCAACCACTGTTACCTTTGGAGAAGAAAGTGGACCTATCCCGACAAGGCCAGAGTCAGTCCAGAGCGAAGAAAGGCAGAGCAACGAAAGCTGTTCTCTGGTCACGGCAAAGAAGAAAGTGGTGCAGTGCCCAGTGTACTTCGTTAGCTCCCTATTGCAGGGGGCTAGGTCGAGGTACTCTGGTGTGCAAAAGCTGATTTTTGGCCTCATCATGGCCTCAAGGAAACTACACCACTACTTCCAAGCCCACGAGATCACAATTGTCACCTGTTTCTCCATGCAACGCATACTCCGGAACCCTGAGGCCACCGGCAGGATTGGGGAATGGGCTTTGGAGTTGTCCAGCTTTGGTTTGAAGTTTGAAAGCACGACAACCATTCAGAGCAGAGCACTAGCAGAATTCATCACAGCGTGGACACCAACTCCTGATGAAGAGGTATTGGAAATAGTAATTCCCGGCAAGGAAGCGCCCCAAGATTGGATCATGTATTTCGATGGTGCCTTCTCCCTACAAGGTGCAGGGGCTGGCGTGCTTCTTGTTGCTCCCACTGGGGAGCACCTTAAATATGTCGTCCAGATGCACTTTCCCCAGGAGAAGGCTACCAACAATACTGCAGAGTATGAAGGGCTCCTTGCCGGCCTCAGAATTGCAACAGAACTAGGAATCAAGAAGCTAATCATCCGTGGAGATTCACAGCTTGTGATGAGACAAGTCAACAAGGATTACCAAAGTCCATTGATGGAGGCATACATTGAGGAAGTGAGAAAGTTGGAGGAGCGCTTTGACGGATTGCAAACAGAGCACGTACCCCGTGCGGAAAACAGCATTGCTGATCATCTATCAAAGTGCGCTGCGCAAAAACTACCTGTGGAACCAGGGACTTTTGTTCTCCATCTGACTCAACCCTCCGTTTCCCCAGCAACAATGGCCAGAAAGAGGAGGAAACTGGACTCCGGCAAGCCTCACCTGGCAGGGCCTCCCGAGGCCCCCGGCAGAGAGCTTGGCGGGAACAACTCCCCTTCGATCAGCGAGCTGCACCATCCCGCCAGACCACCGGTCCTTGCAGTCGAGAAGTGCGCTCCTGCGAATGAGGAGGTGCTGTTGGTCCTTGTTGCCGAGCCTCTGGCCCCAACTTGGGCATGACACATAGTCCATTTCCTCCAAACTGGAGAACTCCCCGAAGAGCAAGAAGAAGCTGAAAGAGTAGCCCGGAGGGCCAGTATGTATCAGTTTGTCGACGACACACTATACAGAAGGAGGCCCAACGGTGTGAAATTGAAGTGCATTTGCCAGGAGGAAGGAAAGGAACTGTTGGCGGAGATACACAAAGGTATGTGCGGCTCACGCATTGGATCAAGGGCCCTGGTTGGAAAAGCCTTCTGGTAAGGTTTCTATTGGGCGACGGCCCTCCAAGATGTAGTTGAGCTCATCACCAAATGTGAAGCCTACCAGTTCCATGCCAAGAACATTCATCAGCCTGCCCAAGCTCTTCAAACGATCCCTTTATCATGGCCCTTCTCGGTCTGGGGGCTCGATATCTTGGGCCCCTTCCCCCATGCTACCGGGGGCTTTGAGTTCTTGTTCGTCGCTATCGACAAGTTCTTAAAGTGGCCAGAGGTGGAGCCCATGAGAAAGGTGACCGCTCAGTCAGCTATCAAGTTCTTGATAGGATTGGTGTGCCGCTTCGGAGTTCCTGCCCGGATCATCACCGACAATGGCACCCAATTCACGAGCCGCACCTTCATGCAATATGTTCATGCCCTCGGAAGCAAGATCTCGTTTGCCTCTGTCGCCCATCCCAGAAGCAACGGACAAGCTGAGAGGGCGAACACTGAAGTGTTGCGGGGCCTCAAGACAAGAACTTTTGATAGATTGCAGAAGTGTGGCAGGCGATGGATCGATGAGCTCTCGGCGGTTCTTTGGTCCCTCAGAACGACACCAAATCGAGCTACCGGGCAGACTCCCTTCTCCCTAGTCTATGGGGTAGAAGCAGTTATCCCCACGGAACTCATATTCGGGTCTCCTTGAGTGCTTGCCTACGATGAAGTAGCGCATGAATGGCACCGGCGTGACGACACTGTGCTACTTGAGGAGAACCGTCTCCGGGCCGCTATGCGTGCTGCACGCTATGGGCAAGCCCTGCGTCGCTATCACAGCCGCAGGGTTCGTGCCTGGGGTTTTGAGGAAGGCGACCTTGTCCTTAGGCGGGTTCAGTCTACCAAGGGTACAAACAAGTTGACGCCGAAGTGGGAAGGCCCTTACCGGGTAGTATGAGTCACCAGACCTGGCACAGTCCGTCTGGAGACCGAAGATGGCATTCAATTGCAAAACTGATGGAACATTGAGCATCTCCGTAAGTTCTACCCGTAAGGCGCGGCTGTCGGGCCCTGCCCGGCAGCGACCCTTTTGTACAGGCCTTGCCACTATTGCATGTAACCCCTTGTACAAAGCCAGTGCAGACCCTGAGCAACAGAAATAAATGAAGCGCTAGGGGGCCCCCAAAACATGCATGCATGCATAAGCATATCATGAGCATAGCATGATCATGTAGATGAGGTCGCATGAGGCATTATTTTCATCTGCATTAAGTTGCAGGGTTTTTGCCGTGGACTCGGTCCCAAGAGAGAAGAAATGAAAACAAGCCTACGTGACGATCCTTGGCAAGCCAAACTGATAAGTTCTCTTCTTATCCTTATGTGTTCTGTAAGCAGAAACTTCTGCATATGAAAACCTCGCCACCTTCGAAACTTTGGTGCTCCCATCCTTTGACTTGAACGTTGCTTCGGTCAGGATGGTCGCAGTGGCCTCTGACGGAGAAGGCTTGGTGGGGGGCTGGTCCCTCTTTATGATTTGTGCCCGGCAAGCTTAGCTCCACGGCAACAATTCGAGGGTACCGGCAGGATAGCTTGCCGGAGATAACTTGTTTAGTTGAACGTATAGAGGCATTTCACCTCTGCATGAGTATGACTCATGCACAAGTGCCCGGCAAAGCTTGTCTTTTCCATTAATATGCGGATGAACAAGTACAGATCTTACAGAACACAACAAGGATAAAGAAGATTACATTAGTTAGACTAAAGTTTGGCAAGTGCCTACATGTTTTAGATTGAAAAAAGGTAAATGCCCATGATGCCTCTGCTTTTTCTCCTATTCTCCTTGGAACTACAGGGGAAGGCGAAGATGGCGGAGGGAAGGCCTGGCTGGGATTCGATGCCTCCCCAGGATCAGGATGGTGCGGTTCCCAGACTGGGAGGAAGAAACCAGAGGGCAGGCGCAAATGGTGGTGCTGCCGAAGCCTGGCCGAAGACGATGGTGCCGCCAGGCAATCACGCCATGTCGGAGCGGTCATCCCCGCTCTTGACGCATCGTGGGTTGCCGCCACCCTCCTCGTTGCTACCACTCGAAGAGGCGTGTCTGCCACCGCTCGAGCCACCGCCGCGGTAGCTAGGACGGGCACCGAGTGCTTAGGGAGATGCCACAGAGAGCATGGTCGTCTCCATCAACCCGAAGTTAGAAGGACGATGTCTTTTGAAGAAGCATACACGGGCACGAGGGACCTGCCTATACGCCAGGCCGACAGTACCCCGAAGGAAGGGATTCACCGTTACCAATGGCGAACCGCTCCCACCGTCTCCTCTCAGCCTCTTCGGGGAAAATGGGATGGGCCGAGAGTGACTACCATGCTCTGCGGACTCCGGCGTGGTGTCGCTCACATGACCCTTTACTGGGAGTAGAACCCCGGGCGGCCCGGCGACAAGCGCGCTGGAGTCGCTACCTCCGACGCTACCGCCGCGCCGCCCAAACGCCCTCCTGAAGCCCGTACAAAGGCAAGAGAGGGGTATTATCCTAGCAAAGGCGTGACCGCGCCCTTCTTCTCCCCAGGCTCCTTCACAAGCTTCCAGCGTCATCGACCTCAAGCTCGAGCCCGAGGCCTGACCCCGATCTCTCTCTCTCAACATGGCAAGAAAAGAAAAAGGAAAAGGCAAGAAGAGGAGTGTGGATGAGCATTTCCGCTTCCTCCTGCCCCCTTTTATAGGTGGGCTGGGGGCTGGGGGCTGGGGGCTGATCCATCGGTGGGTGACCACCATCCCTCTCCACCAACCTAAGGAGACCGGGCCGCCACTTTGGCACTCTCCTGCACCACGCGCCTCCGTTACCTACCCCACTCAATGCATGCAGCATACGTAGCCAGGGTTAGGGGTGTGGTGGGAAGAGTGAATTGGCGGTTACTCGCCCATGCGTTAAAGTCATTCACGGGCCATTACAAGAATGGCCCCACCATAATTGGCGTTACGCGATGGGAGGAAGAACCGGAAATTAACCTGGGCTCAGGTTAATGAAGAAGCAAATAAGATCTCAAAGGACGAAGCAACTACTACCCTCTTGCGTGTGCACTGGATAGGGCCTACCCCGACGACGCCCGGCGGCGCGTTCAGGCCAGGCCCGGGGGCTCCTGTAGGTACAACAAACCCTAGGTCTGTTGCCCAGACCTTGCACAGGCCTAAAAGAGCACAGCCGCAACATCCAAGACCAGATCAAGCTAGGAGAGATGGCTCTTTGAGGAATCAAAGGGCAGGGCAAGAAGACCAAGACACGGCTATGGAAAAACCTCCCATGCCGGCAGGCGAGCCTGGCGAGGATGAGGTGGCCCCAAAGACAAGCCTCAAAACTGCCCATGTGAATCCACCGTCAATCCACTAAAGCAGGAGTAGGGTTTTACGCCTTACGGTGGCCCGAACCTTGGTAAAACTGCCCGTGTGATCTCTGTCGTGCTGCGCTATGGTCCTCCGCTCTTTGTGCAATGTGGTCAGCCCCCCTGCCAAACCAAAAGGGGCCGATGGCCCCATAGGTGGCCGTGATTTCCCATGACAAAAAATGAGTCATGCTCAACTTAATTATTTCCTCCTAAGACCGACATTTGACCAACCCAAACTGTAGTCCTTAACCACGGACATGGCTATTCGAATAGATATGACTCTGCAGAGGGTGCACTCTTTACCCACAAGTAAAGGATTTCTTAAGTCACCCCCGAGACATTGGCTAATCCCGATTACGGTCTTTGGGTTGAAAACACACCTGACCAGCACAGACCAGAATAACTTTCCGGATGCCAGGAACCACCAAAGGCATCATTTAAGAAAAACTCTAAGACGGCGATACCATCGTCTCAAATAGCATGAGATCACTATTTCATAACACGGGGATTCCAAGGGGTGCCCCCCTCTCGGCCCAGCCGGATACACCCATGCCCCCTGACCAGGTGACATGCCTACCAGAGGCCTCTGGTGTCTTTCACCATGGCCTCTCTATACGGTGTGTGCACGGAAAGGGTTAACAACTTGCTGAACCATACCGTGCCTGTGGCAGGGACTAGTGGCAGCACGACACAAGTATGGGGGTTACAACAACAAGACTCGATCTATGGTCGAATTAGGAGGTTCAAGTTTTCCTGCAGTGGTTAGCATAATAGTATAGGGGTATATTTCCTTGGTAGTACCCAACAGGGTCACCATCTGGTATGTCCCAACATACCCTCACTGATCATTCTCGTCACAACGAGATTTCAGTCTCACAGTCACTTTTCTCGTGACTGATTCTTCCTGCAGATTAGTATGGACCAATATAGGCATATGTGGCACATGGAAATAACCATACTCACTTATACTTCATGTGTAAATGAGGGCAACAAAATATCAATGGATCATGCATGCAAAAATAGCCATATGCAAGTTATATTTGAAATCAACATAACCATGATCCAATGATTCTTGCAAAGAATCAACCATGCATTCACCATATCAAGTGTTCACGATGCTTGCCTTGAGCATGCGGAAAGATTGGGTGCAGTCCAAAACTTTGCAATTTTTATCTTCCCTCCATTTTCCTATTTTCAAAAATGTTTCATACATTTTTGAAATAAATACTAAAATAAACTAGATGAAAAATGAGGATGCCAGAAAAAGAATCAAATCATTTCGAGATGTGGTTTAAAAACTAGAGGCAGTCAAAGTTGTGGTCAAATCTGTTTTTAATAAAAACATAAAAAGGAAAACTGTTCGGCTGGAAATACGCTTTACTGAAAGAGAAAGCGTATTCTCTCAAAAGACACGTTCAGACTAAATAGAAAACAATAGAAGTCTGACGGGTGGGTCCCAACCGTCAGGTTTGAACTCGGGCGTGCTTCGCGCCGAAACAGAGAAGGAAGGGAGGTCATCGGCGGTGATCGACGGCGTAGCAGAGGTTGGCGATGGTGCAGGCTTGCTCATGGAACCTTTCCGCGTCGGTGGGTGGTGGAGTTGCCCGTCGGCGTTCACCACAGCAACGGCGACGTTGACTCCGGCGGACGGTGGCTTCAGGTGATGCTGGATCTCGTCGGAGGAGCCGGCGAACGGCAAATTGACGCGTGGGTCGAACGAGATGATGCACTAGGAGTTTTCTGGTGAGGTTTAATAGGTGGAGGTGGATGAATGGCGTTGGTCTCTTCTCGGAAGCAGAGGCGAATCGGGTGGTCGGAGTTGGGGAAGAAGACCTCCCCGAGGCCGTTCGATCCCTCTAGAGTGTGATTGCAGATGGGTGGAGGTGGGGTCAGTTCGAACGAGCCCCGGGGTAGCCTTTATATAGGCGGGCGGAGATGGCCGGAGCAGAGTGGATAACGGCGGAGTAATTCCGGCCGGTTGGGTTGTTTGGGATAGGTTGGCTTGGAAGGTGGCCATAAGTGAGGTCGGTGATAGCTCCCCGAAGCGCTAGCGCTGACGATTTCGTCATCTATCCACTTCCCCACAGTGGAGCCCGTGTATGGCCATGGCGGATGGTGCTAGCTCTGGCGACTGACAGCGAGACCCTAGATGGTTTGGGCGGTGGTCTAGCGTCATGAGGTGGCGCCGCGTGGAGGGAAAGGTCGGCCCAGACGATGCAGTGAAGTGAATGCGCAGGAGGGGTCAGGGCTATCCATCAGCCGCCATGGCGTGGGCGGTGGCCGTTGCACCAGTCCGGTGCCCTGTTGGTCGGCGATGAGATGCTGATGAGCGGGCCAGGGCGTCGTCTAGAAAGTTGGTATTTAAGGGGGGAAAGGAGTGGAGTGAACGGCAGTGTTCCTCTGATCTTTTGCCAAAAAAAATTGTTTTGTGCACAGAAGGTGTTCGACGAAATGCCAATGCTAGCTAGGCATTTTTGCAAAATATGAAATTTGTTGTGGGGTCTCTCTGATGCAATTTTGAGTTCGTGTAAAAATTTCATAATTTTTGGAGCATGGGAGATATGGTTTTGAGCAGGGATCCTAAATCTGGTCAAAATTTCATTCAAATGAAATTTTATTTATTTGGCCTATGGACCTGAATAATTTTGGAGGAATTGAATGTAGGTACGAAGGTCTTCCTATGGAAATTTTGGTGAGGTCAGAAGGGTTAGGGAGAATGGAGTTCCTTTGTAAACTCAAAGAATGCTAAAAAGTGATGATGGTTAGTTTTGAAAACATTCAAATTGGTAAAGGAATTTTTTGGTGAAAGAAATTGCATTGGGTAATGTCATAGGGTAGGGGAGGTGCTTCAGGGATTTTTTTAGAAATAAACTTGCGATAGTTTTAGTGCAACCAAAACATTCAAGCATTAGAAATGCTATTAAAAGTTTATTTTGTGGCCAATTTTATTCTGAAAATATTTCCTAATGTTATTTAAAATAGAAATGAAATGATTTAAGAAACAACCACAGCCCACAATACTTAAAAAATATATTATATGGAGGGAAGAATTTGGAAAGTAGAGAACATAGAAGGCTCTCAAATTAATAAATGACCTAGTATAATTCAAAAAAATTATTTCCAGCCAAATTTTACATAATAAAATATGGTTAATTTTTTTGGGGTGTTACAAACTCTACGCCCCTTAAAGAAAATCTCGTCCTCGAGATTTGTTAGGGTGGTTACCAGAATTACGTCTACCACTCCGAGGGGATACTACTGAAATAATTATTTAGCTCACATGATTTAACGAAGTGACAGTGAGGGTACTGATAATAGGTGCAAGTACAGTGAGGCACTCGTGCTGTGGATCTAATTCTACAGCAAGGGCAACTGAGGATTTGCTATTTAGAGCTACGACAAATTTGGAAAAAGTATAGTTTCAAATTCCAAACTTTGCTTGCCGTACTCCAGTGCATAGTGCTCTCTCCTGCTGACAGGTAGACCCAGGGCCCACTGTCAGCCCCTTCTCCTTCCTCCGGCTCTCCTCTTTCTTCTCTCTCGCATGCGTTTTCACGCACTTACCCTATCTGCGGCGCCTAGCGCGCAGGGCATCTAGGGCCGTACTGTGGTAGTGTGCGGCGTGCTTGCTGCCGGCGCAGCGTGTACTCATCTCGCGGGCCAGCACCTTCTCAGCACTTCTCGCGGATTCGCCTTCGAACACAGGCGATCGAGCGGTGAGTGGAGCTGATGGACTTTGCTCACTGTGCACCGAGCTCGAGCTATAAAAATGACCGTGATCTTTCTCTCTTCTACCTCACACCTTGCCTCAGTTCTTCTCCCTCTTCTTCCTCCTTCTTCTTCTGGTTGCAGGAGCCCGAGACAAGGACTAATGGAGGATGTGGCTCTGGAGCAGATCACGATTCTCCTGGTCAGAATGCTGGAGGCATTATTTGGCTTCTCGATACTCCTGTGTGCGATGATTCTAGATGATCGCCGTGATGCTGCTGCTCGAGTGGTGGCTCTTCGAGGCGGCGGTGGATATGAGGACTAGTCATCGGTGTCGGGTTGTTAGCGTGTGTGGAGGTAGGTTTTGCAAAAATAAAACACGAGAGTTTTTCTACCGAAAAAATACTGGAGTGCGTTGTTAGTGATCCCGTGAACAAGGTGTTTGATTAGGTGCCAAGGGTATGTGGTTTCTGCACTTGGTGCATGTGGTGAAGTGAGTGTGGCTGTAAGCTAGATCATGCGGTGGTGCGGGAATTAACACTGTGTTGAGAAAAAAATATTTACTAGGGTGGTCCCGAATAAAATCTCAACCCGATATTCTTTAATGGTGAATAATCCATTATAAACCATGGCAGCAAAATTACTCATATGCAACTGCAACCAAACCATTCACTCATAGGGTAAATCCTAAGATGCAACACAGATATCACATCATGCAACTTGAACGCTAGACTAACAAACACAAGCATGGTGTTTACGGTACAAAGGTAGGAGTGGATGGAGGAGTTGGTGAATGTCCCCTCCCTGGTTTGGCAACAGTGGTCCGCCGATAGCGATCTGAGGATTCAAAACAGCAAGAATCTGGAGGAAGTCCATCACTTGCTGGGTCAAACGCTCTTGGGCGATGACTTGTTGAACAAGGTTGGCCAGCACTGGGTCTCTCTCTGATTGTCTGCAGGGGAAAGATGCTTCTTCTCCGGGTGCTGCACGGCCCGGTAAGTAGTAATACCCCCTTTTGTTGGCACGAGGCACTACGAATCAAAGACGGGTAATTGCTTAGTAGGCAGCAATTTCTATAGCCGTTTGTGGAGTTGGCATAGGTTTCCTGATGAAGACTTTGGGTCTACTGATGGGATGTGCATGACTGCCCATAATTTTGAGGCAGTGTGGGTGATCCTTGATTTGAACCGCTCGTACCGGGGTGGTTGAGTGGAGCCAAGAGTGTTGCGGGTGAAATCCCACAATATCTTGACAAAACTGCCCGGTGTAGCAGAGGTTGGCGATGGTGCAGGCGTGCTCATGGAACCTTTCCATGTCGGTGGGTGGTGGAGTTGCCCGCTGGCGTTCAACACAGCGGCGGCGACGTTGACTCCGACGGACGGTGGCTTCAGGTGTGCTGGATCTCGTCGGAGGAGCCGGCGAACGGCAAATTGACGCGTGGGTCAAACGAGATGATGCACTAGGAGTTTTCTTGTGAGGTTTAATAGGTGGAGGTGGATGAATGGAGTTGGTCTCTTCTCGGAAGCAGAGGCGAATCGGGTGGTCGGAGTTGGGGAAGAAGACCTCCCCGAGGCCGTTCGATCCCTCTAGAGTGTGATTGCAGATGGGTGGAGGTGGGGTGAGTTCGAATGAGCCCCGGGGTAGCCTTTATATAGGCGGGCGGAGATGGCCGGAGCAGAGTGGATAACGGCGGAGTAATTCTAGCCGGTGGGGTTGTTTGGGATAGGTTGGCTTGGAAGGTGGCCATAAGTGAGGTCGGTGATAGCTCCCCGAAGTGCTAGTGCTGACGATTTCGTCATCTATCCACTTCCCCATAGTGGAGCCCATGTACGACCATGGTGGACAGTGCCAGCTCTGGCGACTGACAGCGAGGCCCTAGATGGTTTGGGCGGTGGTCTGGCATCATGAGGTGGTGCCGCGTGGAGGGAAAGGTCGGCCCAGACGATGCAGTGAAGTGAATGCGCAGGAGGGGTCATGGCTATCCATCAGCCGCCATGGCGTGGGCGGTGGCCGTTGCACCAGTCCGGTGCCCTGTTGGTCGGCGATGAGAGGCTGATGAGCGGGCCAGGGCGTCGTCTAGAAAGTTGGTATTTAAGGGGGGAAAAGAGTGGAGTGAACGGCAGTGTTCCTCTGATCTTTTGCCAAAAAAAATTGTTTTGTGCACAGAAGGTGTTCGACGAAATGCCAATGCTAGCTAGGCATTTTTGCAAAATATGAAATTTGTTGTGGGGTCTCTCTGATGCAATTCTGAGTTCGTGTAAAAATTTCAGAATTTTTGGAGCATGGGAGATATGGTTTCGAGCAGGGATCCTAAATCTGGTCCAAATTTCATTCAAATGAAATTTTTATTATTTGGCCTCTGGACCTGAATAATTTTGGAGGAATTGAATGTAGGTACTAAGGTCTTCCTATGGAAATTTTGGTGAGGTCAGAAGGGTTAGGGAGAATGGAGTTCCTTTGTAAACTCAAAGAATGCTAAAAAGTGATGATGGTTAGTTTTGAAAACATTCAAATTGGTAAAGGAAATTTTTGGTGAAAGAAATTGCATTGGGTAATGTCATAGGGTAGGGGAGGTGCTTGAGGGATTTTTTTTTTTAGAAATAAACTTGCGATAGTTTTAGTGCAACAAAAACATTCAAGCATTGGAAATGCTATTAAAAGTTTTATTTTGTGGCCAGTTTTATTATGAAAATATTTCCTATTGTTATTTAAAATAGAAATGGAATGATTTAAGAAACAACCACAGCCCGCAATACTTCAAAAATATATTATATGGAGGGAAGAATTTGGAAAGCAGAGAACATAGAAGGCTCTCAAATTAATAAATGACCTAGTATAATTCAAAAAAATTATTTCCAGCCAAATTTTACTTAATAAAATTATGGTTAATTTTTTTGGGGTGTTACAAACTCTACGCCCCTTAAAGAAAATCTCGTCCTCGAGATTTGTTAGGGTGGTTACCAGAATTACGTCTACCACTCCAAGGGGATACTACTGAAATAATTATTTAGCTCACATGATTTAACGAAGTGACAGTGAGGGTACTGATAATTGGTGCAAGTACAGTGAGGCACTGGTGCTATGGATCTAATTCGACAGCTAGGGCAACTGAGGATTTGCTATTTAGAGCTACGACAAATTTGGAAAAAGTATAGTTTCATATTCCAAAATTTGCTTGCCGTACTCCAGTGCATAGTGCTCTCTCCTGCTGACAGGTAGACCCAGGGCCCACTGTCAGCCCCTTCTTCTTCCTCTAGCTCTCCTCTTTCTTCTCTCTCGCATGCGTTTTCACGCACTTACCCTATCTGCGGCGCCTAGCGCGCAGGGCATCTAGGGCCGTACTGTGGTAGTGTGCGGCGTGCTTGCTGCCGGCGCAGCGTGTACTCATCTCGCGGGCCAGCACCTTGTCAGCACTGCTCGCCGATTCGCCTCCGAACACAGGCGATCGAGCGGTGAGTGGAGCTGATGGACTTTGCTCACTGTGCACCGAGCTCGAGCTATAAAAATGATCGCGATCTTTCTCTCTTCTACCTCACACCTTGCCTCAGTTCTTCTCCCTCTTCTTCCTCCTTCTTCTTCTGGTTGTAGGAGCTCGAGACGAGGACTAATGGAGGATGTGGCTCCGGATCTGATCACGATTCTCCTGGTCAGAATGCTGGCGGCATTATTTGGCATCTCGCTACTCCTGTGTGCGATGATTCTAGATGATCGCCGTGATGCTGCTGCTCGAGTGGTGGCTCTTCGAGGCGTTGGTGGATATGAGGACTAGTCATCGGTGTCGGGTTGTTAGCGTGTGTGGCGGTAGGTTATGCAAAAATAAAACACGCGAGTGTTTCTATGAAAAAAATACTGGAGTGCGGTGTTAGTGATCCCGTGAACAAGGTGTTTGATTAGGTGGCAAGGGTGTGTGGTTTCTGCACTTGGTGCATGTGGTGAAGTGAGTGTGGCTGTAAGCCGGATGTTGCGGTGGTGCGGGAATTAACTCTGTGTTGAGAAAAAATTATTTACCGAGGTGGTCCTGAATAAAATCTCAACCCGATATTCTTTGATGGTGAATAATCGATTATAAACCATGGCAGCAAAATTACTCATATGCAACTGCAACCAAACCATTCACTCATAGGGTAAATCCTAAGATGCAACACAGATATCACATCATGGAACTTGAATGCTAGACTAAACAACACAACCATGGTGTTTACGGTACAAAGGTAGGAGTGGATGGAGGAGTTGGAGAATGTCCCCTACCTGGTTTGGCCACAGTGGTCCGCCGATAGCGATCTGAGGATTCAAAACAGTAAGATTCTGGAGGAAGTCCATCACTTGCTGGGTCAAACGCTCTTGGGTGATGACATGTTGAACAAGGTTGGCCAGCACTAGATCTCTCTCTAATTGTCTGCAGGGGAAAGATGCTTCTTCTCCGGGTGCTGCATGGCCCGGTAAGTAGTAATACCCCCTTTCATTGGCACGAGGCACTACGAATCAAAGACGGATAATTGCTTCGTAGGCAGCAATTTCTATAGCCATTTGTGGAGTTGGCATAGATTTCCTGATGAAGACTTTGGGTCTACTGATGGGATGTGCACGACTGCCCAAAATTTTGAGGTGGTGTGGGTGATCCTTGATTTGAACCGCTCGTACCGGGGTGGTTGAGTGGAGCCAAGAGTGTTGCCGGTGAAATCCCACAATATCTTGACAAAACTGCCCGGGGTTGCATCTGGAGTTCTCAGATGAATCCCAAGGTGCGACATGGGGGAAAATGGCTATGGAGGTAGTGTACAAGGTGAGGGATGCTTGCTATGGTCACGAGAGTGGCCTCTTATATAGTGCTTGGGCTAGGAAACATATTTTAGTGTGGGTACGATTCTGGGTATCTGCTCCGTTCTAGAGTGGTCGGGGTCAATGTCGTAGATACAAATCACAAAATGTGACATATTACTGTGATTGTCGGTTAGGGTGATAGGTTGGGCACCGACTGCTGAAGGGTGTCGGCTGGCCCCTGCAGGCTATCAGATAGGACGGGCTTGAGTGTGGACACAGAAGGATGTGGATAGTGTGGAAATCTAGGGATAGCGACCAGGCTAAGATAGGATTAACCAATGGTCAGCCTGGCTCTGATACCAAGGTTGTCAGTGCCGGAGTTCCGGGACACAAAATCCCAGCAAATGACCCTTGTGTCATCACCAGCCCAGGATTACTATTGCTGGTGGACACTTCCTTGATACAAAGTTCCAAGCAGTTACAAGAATTTGAGTACAAGACCATAAAGGTCCATTGAGTACAATAATTATTTCTAGCGGTGGATGACGGAAGCGACTCGTGGATTTCCAATGTTGAAGGAACTCCATTCCCACAGGAACAGCTGACCTGGATAACTCTTAACTCACATGGCTGCTATCTCAATTCCTAGGTTGCGGGGTGTCCTCGCAGTGATCCTCTCCGAAATGTAATTTGGACAAGACAATAGCCAGGGACAAGCTAGTGAGTACGTTTGAATGTACTCACAAACATCACAAACAAAAGATATAATATCAAGAGGCAGAATGCATGCAACAAACTTTAAACATATTCAACAATTTATATGACATGGCAAGAGTTTTAATGTAATCATGTAGAGTAGCATAATTGCATGGAAACTACTGGTTAGCCTTATGATATTAACAAAGTATAAGTAATCATGTTGACACCAAAATTTTAAAGTCGGGTCTCAGGAGGTAGAACCGTCCCGAAGGAACCTAAGAGAAAAAGATAAAAGAATGCCACAGTTGGGCGTCTTCGCGATGCCACGCAAAGGGCTTTAATCCAAATAAAATCCTGGCAAGGGAATTCTAGGCAGTAGAACCGCCCGGTGAATTCCAAAAGAAAAATAAAATGCGTGCCAGTCGGGTGTCTGAAGCGACGCCTCGAAGGTCTTGAAGATAAATGCCATAGTCGAGTGTCTAAATTGATGCCTCGTAAAGGGCTTATAAGAAAATAAGAAAATGAGTATCCAGGTGGACTAGCCATCTGAAGTGACACTCGGTAAATAAGAGTAACGGTTAGTCCATAATAACAATGATACTCATAGCAATAATTTTTAGATCAACAAGGGTATCCATGATAGCATTAGTTGTGACAATAATTACCCTGCAAAAATGAGTCATGCTCAACTTAATTATTTCCTCTGAAGACCGACACTTGACCAACCCAAACTGTAGTCCTTAACCGCGGACATGGCTATTCGAATAGATATGACTCTGTAGAGGGTGCACTCTTTACCCACAAGTAAAGGATTTCTTAAGTCAACCCCGAGACGTTGGCTAATCCCGATTACGGTCTTTGGGTTGAAAACTGAAAGGATCGAGAAGAGGTGTCTAGAGGGGGGGGGGGGGTGATTAGACCCTCAACAAGCAAAAGTGGCAATTTTTGAGTTTTTCAAGTTGAGGTGAAGTTTTAGCACAAGATTAAGCATTCACAATACATTTCAAGAAAGCATGGCAAGAGTATGAGTAGTGGAAAGAGTAAAGCATGCTAATTGCAAGAAAGTAAAGGGATGGGATTGGAATGTTCAAACGCAATGTAGACATGGAGATTTTTGGCATGGTTCCGATAGGTGGTGCTATCGTACATCCACGTTGATGGAGACTTGAACCCACGAAGGGGAACAGTTGCGCGAGTCCTCGGAGGGCTCCACCCACGAAGGGTCCACGAAGAAGCAACCTTGTCTATCCCACCATGGCCATTTCCCATGAAGGACTTGCCTCACTCGGGTAGATCTTAAAGAAGTAGGTGATCACCTTACCCTTACAAACTTCTTGGTTCAACTCCACAATCTTTTCGGAGGCTCCCAAGCGACACCTAACCAATCTAGGAGACACCACTCTCCAAAAGGTAATAGATGGTGTGTTGATGATGAACTCCTTGCTCTTGTGCTTCAAATGATAGTCTCCCCAACACTCAACTCTCTCTCACGGATTTGGCTATGGTGGAAAGATGATTTGTGTGGAAAGCAACTTGGGGAAGGCTAGAGATCAAGATTGTTGTGGTAGGATTGGAATGTATTGGTCTCAACACATGAGTAGGTGGTTCTCTCTCAGAAAATGAGTAGTGGAAGTGTAGGCACGTTCTGATGGCTCTCTCATAAATGGAGAAGGGGTGGAGGGGTATATATAGCCTCCACACAATATCCAACCGTTACACACATTTGACCCAACTCGGTTAGACCGAATAGAAGAACTCGGTGAGACCGATTCAGTTCAAAATGTGAACGTTAGGAATCTCGGTGGGACCGATGTGCTAGGGCTAGGGCAAAACCTCATCTCGGTGAGACCGATTGCTTGAACTCGGTGAGACCAATTTCAGCAAACAACAAACAGAGAGTTGGTCAAGCAAACTCGGTGGGACCGATTGCACATTTCGGTGAGACCGAAATAATTGCAACAGGCAACAGAGAGTTTGCAAGGCCATCTCGGTGAGACCGAGATCTGTATTGGTGTGACCGAATCGTCTAGGGTTTCTGGCAGTGGCTATGTCAAATGAACTCGGTGGCGCCAGATGGATCAAATCGGTGGGGCCGAGTTTGACTTGGAAGTTTTGGACATATGTGGAAATGAGAAAGTGGGTGAGGGTTTTGGAGCAATATCACTAAGCACTTTGAGCAAGTAGACCATTAAGCAACACCTCATCCCCTTTTAATAGTATTGGCTTTCCTATGGACTCAATGTGATCTTGGATCACTAAAATAGAAATGAAGAGTCTTGAGCTTTTGCCAATCTTTGTCCTTAGCATTTTGAAGGGGTTCCTCATCCTCTTGTCCTTACCACGCCATTGTTGAACTCATCTAAAATATACTAGATAAAAGTATTAGTCCAACAAGAGATATGTTGGCATTAATTACCAAAATCACCCAGGGAGCACTTGTGCTTTCAATCTCCCCCTTTTTGGTAATTGATGACAACATACATCAAAGCTTTAGATAAAAGATATGAAGAGTAACAAGTACAGCTTTGGAAAGACATGTAACATGCATAGGCTCCCCCTACATGTATGCAATTATGTAAAGATAGAATATAAGAACATGTGAATGCATAAGCATGACAGAGCAAGCAATGAGTTACATGTATCTTGGTTATATGCATCAGAGCAAATGATGTAGATAAAAGGAAGTGTACCTTCATGTTCATGAATCTTTCTTGCAAACAATATGTTCATCAGCAAGAGATCATCATGCACATGAGAGTGATGCATATACTTACCTTGTGGTCTTGAGCTGGCTTTGGGAGAGGTGAACTTGAGAAAACAAGGTTAGATAACACAAGAACACTTTAAACAAAGCAATTTCAGGAAACCACAAGAGTACCAAGACTGGGATGACATGTAATGGGTAGGTACTAGGTACTCTATTTAGATATTGACATGTCCCCAAAGATTTTAAAGATATGCAATGAATTCCAAAGATTTTCTTCCCTAGATATGGACTCTTTCTCCCCCTGAATATGATATTGGATAATGGGAGAAGGTAGGGTGAGAGAAAATCAGAGCAAGAAATGGTGTAGACAACCACAATTCAGAGCAACAAGAATGTTAGCAATAGCTAAGATCAAACAAGTATTGACATGTCTTTCCCCTCTTAAAGACATGTAACTTCTCTCCTCTTGTTAATGTGCATCTTTTTAGAAGAGGCTTCGATGCTCGCTTTTTCTGAGAAGCTTTGATGTTCTCTCTCTCCCCCTTAGACATAAATTTCCAAGAAGGGTTTCTTCAGGAATTCGGGTCAAGTAGGTTTGGTCCTTGAGAGACACTACAAAGCAGCATGTAGCTTAAGATGCGAGTAGAGGATAAGAATCATTGAGTGGAGCTGGAGAAGAAATAGAATATGCAGAATGCAATGGCAAAATGTGTTCTCAACAGTGAAATTGATAACGCCGATCTGTTTCCATCGGTGACACCGAGTTGGCAGTGTCATGGATGATGCATATCGGTCAGACCGGGTAGTCAATGTCAGTTGTACCGATGAGCTGTTTACAAGATATTCTTGTAGTTCGGTCTAGCTGATAGGCTTGGATCGGTGAGTCCGAGTTCAATGTAGAGGAAAAATCTTGTCAACTCAGCTCACTTGGCAAGTTAAATCTCACAAAGATTTGCAAGGAATTAACTAAAAGATTTGCATTGAATTAGACACAGAATAAGAGCAATAAAGAGATCTAGATGAAGTTTTTTTTATAAGAGGAACAAGATAGCAAGAAATATATGCAAGAACACAAAGTAAGTGAATAAAGAAACACTAAAGAACTTCATCTAGAAGGGGTCGGCCACAAAGTCACCTATGTTAGAGTATATTGACTTAGGAGTCAAGTGAGATCACTTGATCATAGGTCATACTCATTGTTTAAGCTCAAAAATGGGGTTACGATTTTTCGTTTAAGCATTTTGATGTATTCACATCTTGTTGAGTTGCTTTGACTCATGACTTGGGTCAAAGCTTCTCTAAGATGGAGTGATATACCTTGGGTTATGATGTTGATGTTGATCATGTAGTTGAACTTGTGTTGGATGCTCAAGGTTGATGTAGTTCATCATGAGTTGGGAGCACCACTAGGAGTCTAAGTTCATCTTCCTACATGGGCTAGTCTTGCAAGGAAGAGCACTTGTGTATCCAAAATGACAAACATGAAACTTGATACCAAATGAACTTTGATATATAGAAATTATCAAAGGATATGTTGAGTGAGTTCATGCTTCCTTGTTTTCAACATCCATATAGTAGGAACTTGGTGATGTAAGGATTGCTCAAGATGTGAATGACTTGCAATCCCATAGATTTGGATTCGTCCAGGTACCTACAAAGGTTAGATAACATGCAAGGGTACAAGTAGATCCAAGACATATGATCATCATCATAAGAGAAATATCAAGGATTAGTCATAGAAGGCTCATGCCTTGCATGTATCCAAATGGAGTTTCTACTCCAAGTTTGAGGCATCAATGATGTTCAATTCACCTCTCAAACGACAAAATACTTTCTCATCAAGCGGTTTGGTGAATATATCCGCCAATTGCTTATCGGTACGAACATGCTTAAGATTGATGTCTCCTTTAGCAACATGATCTCGAATGAAATGATGACGAACTTCAATATGCTTAGTTCGAGAGTGTTGCACGGGATTGTGAGCAATCGTAATAGCACCCTTATTATCACAAAGCAATGGAACGTGTTTCACATGTATCCCATAATCCTTAAGAGTTTGGGTCATCCAAAGTAATTGAGCACAACATGATCCGGTGACAATGTATTCCGCTTCGGCGGTGGGTAAGGATACTGAGTTTTGTTTCTTGGCGGACCAAGATACAAGAGATCTACCAAGAAATTGACAAGTACCCGAAGTGGACTTCCTATCAACCTTGTCACCGGCATAGTCCGAATCGGAGTAGCCAACAAGATCAAAAGAAGACCTCTTAGGATACCAAATGCCAAAATTTGGTGTAAGAATTAAGTATCTCACTATCCTTTTCACAGCCTTAAGATGACATTCTTTAGGGGCCGCTTGATATCGTGCACACATGCACACACTTAGCATAATATTGGGACGGGAGGCACATAGATATAGCAATGATCCAATCATAGAGTGGTAAACCTTTTGGTCAATCGATTTGCCATCCTTAGTCAAGTCAAGATGTCCACTAGTAGGCATGGGTGTTTTCATACCTTTGCTTTCTTGCATGTTGAACTTCTTGAATAGGTCCTTGGTATACTTTGTTTGAGAAACAAAGGTACCTTCCTTAGTTTGCTTGATTTGCAAACCAAGAGAGAATTTGAGTTCACTCATCATAGACATCTCAAACTTCTCCGACATTAGCCTTCCAAACTTTTCACTAAAATGAGGGTTAGTCGAACAAAATATGATATCATCCACATAGATTTGTCACACAAATAATTCACCATTAACCCTTTTAGTAAAAAGTGTAGAATCAATCTTCCCAATTTCAAAGCCTTTTTCAATAAGAAACTTGGTCAAGCATTTATACCATGCTCTAGGAGCTTGTTTAAGACCATAAAGAGCTTTGTGAAGTTTGTAAACATGATCGGGTTTCTTGGGATTAACAAAGTCGGGAGGTTGTTTAACATACACTTCTTCCTCAATTTCACCATTTAGAAAAGCACTTTTAATGTCCATTTGGTATAAGGTGATATCATGGTGGTTGGCATAAGCAAGTAAGATGCGTATGGACTCAAGTCTAGCAACGGGGGCATAAGTCTCACCATAGTCCATACCTTCGACTTGAGTGTAGCCTTGGGCGACAAGACAGGCCTTGTTGCATACAACTTGTCCATCCTCACCTTGCTTATTCCGAAACACCCATTTGGTTCCAATGACATTGTGCTTCTCGTCGGGCTTCTCAACCAACGTCCATACTTGATTCCTCTCGAAATTGTGTAGCTCTTCATGCATTGCGTTCACCCAATCCGGATCATCAAGGGCTTCTTCAACCTTCATTAGTTCAATACTAGAAATGAATGAGTAATGTTCACAAAAGTTAGCCAAATGAGTTTTAGAGCGAGTAATTCTCCCGGTTTGAATATCATCAAAGATTTGTTCGACGGGATGATCTCTTGAGACTATTGCTCTAACTCGTGAGAGCTTTTGTTTGGGTCGGGCTGGAACATCCTCTTCATTGTCTTCATCTTCTTCTTCTTGTCCTTCTTCATTGTTGTTGGCGTTGTGGTTCTCTTGTGGAGGTGGAGAAGGAGGTCGATGAAGTTCATCTTGTTGTACTTCCTTGTTTCCTTCGTCTTGACGTGTTCCACTTGTGGATGCCTCCAAGTCAACTTGTGGTTCACCTTGTCGTGAAATTGAGGCTTCCACTTGAATGGACAAAGTACTCTCCTTCACCTCCGTTGGGCGAATCTTGCCAATAGACAAGTCTTGAATTGCTTCCGAAGGATCTTTGTCTCCTACATCAATTGGCAATTGCTCTACTTGCGAGTCGTTAGATTCATCAAACTTCACATATACCGTCTCTTCAACCTTTCGTGTGAAATTGTTGTGAAAGTGCTAGTTATCGACTAGAGGGGGGGTGAATAGGTGATTTTTATGAAAGTCTTCAAAAACACTAGGTATTTGAAGACAAACAGATGAAATGAACCTATTGATATGCAGCGGAAGATAGACTACAATAGACAAGCCATAGTCAAGTGAGCAATGTAGTGAAAGTACGAAGACTATCAGCAGCTAGGTAGTATGGATCAGAATGGAAGACAGTATGAAGCCAAATAGGTAAAAGTCTTCACACAAAGACAAACTGTAAAGTAAAGGGAAGTGGGGGATAGAACCAGTTGCTTGGTGAAGACAAGGATTTGGTAGACCAGTTCCAGTTGCTTTGACAACTGTAGGTCTGGTTAGGGAGGCTGAGATTGAACTCAGAAGACCGCGTCTTCACCTTATTTCCCTTGAGCTAAGGACACCCAGTCCTCGCCCAATCACTCTGGTAAGTCTTCAAGGTAGACTTCCAAACCTTCACAGACTTCATTCACCGGCAATCCACAATGGCTCTTGGATGCTTAGAATGCGACACCTAACCGGCTGGAGGATTCACAGTCCTCAAGTGTAACAAGTCTTCAGGTCACGCGGACAGAAAGATTTCAATGATGCCTAACACTGTTTGGCTCTGGGTGTTTTGGGCTTTGTCCTCGCAAGGATCTCTCTCTCAAAGGCTTCGGAGGTGGGTTGCTCTCAAACGACAAAAGCCGTGCACTAACTCTGGGCAGCCACCAATTTATGGTGTAGGGGGTGGGCTATTTATAGCCAGGAGGCAACCCGACCTGATATGTCCGAAATGACCCTGGGTCACTAAGGAACCGACACGTGTCCAACGGTCGGATTTCAAACACAGGCGGCAGCTTGACTTGGGCTACAAGTAAAGCTGACTCATCCAGCTCTGGATAAGGTTTGCTCTCATTGTCTTCGCTCGAAGATATAGGATTTTGGTTGAGCATCACTTCAGTCACTCTGACTTTGTTCACTTGGACCCCACTAAACAGTACAGTGGTTCCTATGACTCAATGAAGAAGAAAAGGAAACTACGAAACAACTATGTCTTTGCACTCCATAGTCTTCAAGTGAATGTCTTCACATGTCATAATCTTCATCGCGAATGTCTTCACAAACCACCATTGTCTTCAATGTCTTCACACATTTTTAGGGGTCATCTCTGGTAGGTAAACCGAATCAATGAGGGACCACTACCTGTGTTATCCTGCAATTCTCACAAACACATTAGTCCCTCAACTAGGTTTGTCATCAATACTCCAAAACCAACTAGGGGTGGCATTAGATGCACTTACAATCTCCCCCTTTTTGGTGATTGATGATAAACTGGTTGAAGTTTTCAACGGGGATTAAAGTATGTGAAAGTTAAAGATCAAAGTCATTGTCTTCATAAGTTGCAAAAGGCTCCCCCTGAAGATGTGCATATAAGTAGTTTGCTTTTGAATGCAAATGCACATGGCAGGTTTTACTTTGTGGAGATCCTCTTCAACTTACGAAGACAATTCATCATGCATATATAAAAATAGTGAAGATAATGACATGCATAATGAGAAATGGGCTTCTGCAGAATGACTTCATGCGGAATTTATCATCGCATCACAAAGTAGCAGCAAAAGTAGCAGACGACCATCAAGTTTAAGTGTTACAACTCAAGAGCCAAATGGTTTCAAAATGAGAGTTGTAAGAACTTAGCAAAATAATGCACCCACCCCATATGGACCCGCTTGAAGACTATCAACCTCATATGCTTCTCCCCCTTTTGTCAGTAAGGACCAAAAAGGTTTGAAGACATAGAGGATCTACTCATTCCCAGTTGGAGAAGATGTTGGAGCAGGGTTAACGTTGGAGTTGGGTGGTGCAGACGGGCCTGAAGCAGAATCGTGGTGCAGTGCAGCCAGAGTTGGTGAAGTGGCGTCGTCTTCTTCATCGACGACTCTCGCAACAACAGTCGCAGCCGAAGACAAGTGTTCAGAATCTTCAATTGAAGGTGTGCGATGCCAACTTGCAGATTGCGGAGGCCTGGAGTCAAACTTGAAGCTCTTGGTGAAGCCATCTTCGCGAAGATCATCTTCAGGGCAGAGCAGTGTGAGGCTCTTCCAGGACCGCCGACAGGCTTCATGTGCTACGACGGAGTTCTTGGTGGCCAAGTTGCGAATGCAATTTACATCTACCAAGAGACTCTGCATTTGGCGCTTCAGCCAGTCATGATGCCTATCCTGCTTTTGATGTAGAGAAACCAGAAGCTCATGGTCGTTGAGGACACGGGGATGCTTCTGAGGCCTTTGAGCAATAGTGCTGGCAGTGGCTTCAGTATTGGCACGATGCGGCAGACGCAAGTTGCCAGCCAGAGGATAAGCCGGAGTAGCAGAATTTGGCACATGAGTGCCCTCAATTGGCTGCGTGAAGCTTTGGAATTCTGCATTTTGAAGATGGAGTGGCTTCTTAGCTGGCTCAGGGTAGATGGCTTCAATGGACATATCAACATCAGGCAGAAATACAACATGGTTGCGCGCTGAAGGTTGATAGTTGATCAATGAATGAAGCTTGATCAAACACATCATCCATGGAGCACAAAACTTCAGTCCAAAGAGATCAATCCCAGAGGCTGCAAGTTGTCGGATGAAGAAATCCTGAGTATTGAATCTGATGCCATTAATGATGTAGAAAACCAATGTCTTCATGGCGCCTTTGAGTTTAACTTCAGAGGAATTGCCTTTGATTGGCCAGAGAGTACGCCTCAAAATGTGATAAACTATGTGGGGCAAGTACTCAAGGTCCTTAACAAAGAACTCCTTGGGGTATTCGGCGTCATGGGGCAATGGCTTCATCATGCTCAGCATCTGGCTCATGTTGGGCTCTGGCCTCTGGAATATTCTTTGTAGTTCATTTTGATGAAGCTGACAACCAGGTTCAAACAACTCACCTGGAGTGCGCAGGGAAGTAAGCTCAATGATGTCCTGAGCTTTGGCTTCATGATGAATATCACCTGTCATCCACTCAAAGATCCAAGTCTTCGGATCCCTGTTGTAGCCTCGAATGTGCAATGTGGCATAGAACTGTAGCAGAAGCTCTTTGTTCCAGTGCTCTTTGTCAGTCACGAATTGAAGCAGCCCAACGTCCCTGAAACAGTCAAGGGCCTCTTCAAGGCATGGCAGCCCAGCCATAGCATCACAATCCAGACGCTTATGAGGAAAAATCCGATCCTGGTTGTATAACATGCAGGAGTAGTAGCTTCGTTGTTGATGGCTCCAAAACCTGTCAGAGGATATCTTGGGCTTCGTGTACGGGTTCTTGGCGCTGTCAAAGAAAGTGTTGTGCTCTCTAAAACTAAGCACACTGAACGAGTCTTGAGTCGTGGCAGCACTTGGAAGCCTTGGCAATCTTGGCTTTGGCTTCTGAGTTTGTGGCCTCTGCTCCACATGATAATCATACTGAGGTCCGGGAGCAGTTGGTGGAACCATGATAGGCCACTTGACAGTCACCAACACACCACTACGATTGAACGCACGTTCCATTGTATGAGGCCTTGGTGGAGGAATGGCTTCATCAGAAGTGATTGGCTGCACAATGTTGTTAGTTGCAGCATTGGCTTCGGGCTCCACATTGTCTTCAGCCATGACAGTGTCATTGGCGTCAGTGTTGTTGGTGGTGGCAGCCTCATTGTTTTCAACCTCCATCTCTTCAATGACAGGAGGGTTTGGCTCAGTTTTAGCTTCAGACTCAGAAGCAGTCACAGACGGGATGGCTTCAGGGAACACTTGATGTGCTACTGAGCTTGTGTGTTGCACATCCTCTTCTGGAATGCTTGTCATGGAGACCTGTGGCCTGAGGCCTTTGCGAAGCCTGCAGAATGTTGGCGACGCCTTTGGAGAGGGAGTGGTTTGTGCCATGTAGTCATCATCAAGCACTGGAGTGGTGACTTGAGTTGGGGGAGTACGAGGGATCTCATCTTGCAAGGGGGTTTCTTGTTGTTGCTCTACCCACGAATCATCTTGAGCAACTGGCGTCAAGGGACGACCAATGCTAATGAGTTCACTACTTGTGGGAGATGGTAATGATACCGTATTGGGTTCAAGCTGAGGAAGGACTTCATCATCATTAACATTGTCTTTACGACCAATGTCTTCAGCTGCGTTGGGGTCAACAGCTGTAATCTCTTCACTTTTTGGAGCCTCTGTGGAAGCAGGCTCATGAATCACAAGGTGGCGCTCACGGTTGTCCGGTGGAGCAAAAGAGATGGGTTCAACAGTGAGGGGCTCTTGGGCAGTAGCACACCCTTTTCTTGAAGACTTAGAACCCTTTGTCTTCAGCTTTTTCTTTGAGGGAGCATCATCAGAAGTGTCTTTGAGCTTCCTCTTCCTAGCTTCAGCTTCTGCTTGCCTTCTCTTCTTCTGCTCAGAAGCTGCTGAGGAGACCTTTGGCTGTGAGCCAGTCATGCTGGCAGGGAAGACAATGCTTGGTTGCCCCTGCCTTGAAGCATCTGATTTGGCTTCAGCAGACTTCTTCTTCTTGGCAGCCATCTTGGGGTCGATGCCAGGACGCCCAAGAGCTTTTCGCTTCTCAGCCTCATTGTGCGCTTGCACACACTTCTGCGCATAATACTTCATGCGCTCGCATGAGCCTTTGGCTTCTTCACGCTTCTTGTTGAACTCGGCCTTGAGGTCATTCATCATCTGCTTGAATATTTGTACATCAGCAACACTGAGCTTGGCCATGTTCTTCTTGAAATGTGCCTTCTCATAGTCTATCTTGTTCTTTAGCTCAACAATTTTCTGAGCTAAGGCAAGTTCGTTGGCAATGGCTCCATGAAAAGTGACGCTGATGTCCACAGGCAGCTGCAGATCATCAATGTTGATGCTTCGGTCCTCAAACCATTCATCAATGAAGTTGTTCAGTATATCAGCATCAAATAGAGGCAGATCTTGGAAGATCTCAGCCTCTTGCTTGCTCTTGATCAACATTTCCAGAGCTTCATCTCCAAGATCTTCATCACTTGAGAGATCAATGGTGTTATCCTCATTGTGTAGGATGGTAGCAGGAGTAAGGTCATGCCCAGAAATCTTCTTAGGCTTCTTGGTCATCTTGGAGACACGAGACAAATCTTTAGATTGCACACTTTGTTCAGGCGGTGCAGTCTTCAATGGCTTCACATTCGAAGCTTTTGGTGCTGCAGAGGGCTTTGAAGCTTTTGACTTCTTCTTCTGCTTCGGTGGTGCAGGTGCATCCTCAGAGTCTGCATCATCTGCAGATTGATCTACTGTGGCCCTCTGAGCAGCAATATGGGAGAGGAGCCCATCAAAATCATTAAAGGGGCCAATGACATTGGGATTGGCGTCTCGTCTGCCATCAGGCCTTGGAGCAGACGGACTAGGGTTGAAGTCGAGTCTGAATGCCTTTTTGTTCTTGGCAGCCGACGCCTTAGCAAACTGAAAGTTACGCTTGAAGAGATCATCGTCACGACACCATCGAAGAGATGATGGGTCGGCATTTTCTGACTGAGGCCCTCGGACCATGCATGGATAGAAGCCTTGGGCAATGGCTTCAGGCTTGGTCTTGGGTGGCAGATTCTTGTAAAGAATATCGCCCCATGTGCGCTTGACAGCATTCTTTTCTGCATACTCTGGGGTGACGAAGTTATATTTGAACCATTGCTCTGCCCAGTATCTTCTAATCCACTGAATTCGTGTCTTGCGCTGATTGTAGTTCTCCTCAGGATCTGATTTGTAAAGTTCAAAGAGATCCGGAGGCAGATCTAGAGCTGTATTTCCACGGCGCTGCCTTCCACCTTTCCTAGCAGATTTTTCAGTTGCCA
The DNA here is from genome assembly GCA_011799875.1 of Thinopyrum elongatum. NCBI lineage: Eukaryota > Viridiplantae > Streptophyta > Magnoliopsida > Poales > Poaceae > Thinopyrum > Thinopyrum elongatum. The sequence goes on from CM022298.1 coordinate 299,315,479, forward strand.
TTATATTCAGACAAAATGGCTTCAAAACAGTGAATGGCTTCTGACGACTGGTCAGACAAGAGCTGGCTTCAGGAGAGTCAATGTGATGCTCTAAGTATTCTTTTGATCGAACTCTTTACCATTGTCGTCGGGGCCCAATTGGCCTTTGGTTGGCATTGGCGTCGTGTACCCTTTGCAGTCTTGCATTCCAAACTTCTTCAGGCAATCTTTGAGGTATTTCTCTTGTGATATGAATATGCCATTTCTCTACTAACGGATTTGAAGACCAAGGAAGAACTTCAGCTCACCCATCATGGACATCTGATATTGCTCTTGCATCATATGCCCAAACTCATCACTGTATCTCTTGTCAGTGCAGCCGAAGATAATGTCATCCACATAGATTTGGCACACAAATAGTTCACCATCATATGACTTCGTGAAGAGAGTGGGATCTAGAGAACCAGGTTTGAAGCCTTTGCTCTTCAGGAAGTCTTTGAGTGTGTCATACCAAGCGCGAGGTGCTTGTTTGAGGCCATACAGTGCCTTGTTGAGCTTCTATACCATGTCAGGACGGTTTGGGTCTTCAAAACCAGGTGGTTGTGCAACATACACTTCTTCTTCAATTTTGCCGTTGAGAAAGGCACTCTTTACATCCATTTGGTACAGAAGAATGTTGTGATGGTTGGCATATGCTAGCAGTATGCGAATGGCTTCAAGCCTAGCCACATGAGCAAAGGTTTCATCAAAGTCAATCCCTTCAACTTGTGTGTAACCTTGAGCAACGAGACGAGCTTTGTTTCTGACAACTTGACCATGCTCATCTTGTTTGTTGCGATAGATCCATTTGGTGCCGATGATATTGTGCTTGCGAGGATCAGGACGCTTTACTAGCTCCCATACATTATTCAGCTCAAACTGTTGAAGCTCTTCTTGCATGGCTTGAATCCATTCAGGTTCCATGAAGGCTTCATCGACTTTCTTGGGTTCAGATATAGAGACAAATGCAAAGTGCCCATAGAAATTAGCTAGCTGAGTTACTCTTGAACGAGTGAGTGGACCAGGTGCATTGATGCTATCGATTATCTTCTCAATCTGGACTTCATTTGCAATGCGAGGATGTACTGGACGAAGATTTTTCCCTTGCTTATCAATGTCTTCATCTTCAGCATTGGCTTCAGGTTGAGAAGTGTCTTCATGCTGATTAGGCATAGAAATGATGATTTCCTCTTCAGCCTGTTCCTCTGAAGGTATGATTTCTCCAGTACCCATAAGCTTAATAGATTCACTTGGTGTAGCTTCATCTAGCACATTTGGCAGGTGCTCTCTTTGCGAGCCGTTAGTCTCATCGAACCGCACATCCACAGTTTCAACCACTTTGTAGTGAAAGAGGTTGAAGACTCTGTAGGAGTGCGAATCCTTTCCGTAACCAAGCATAAAACCTTCATGTGCTTTCGGTGCAAATTTTGAAGTGTGATGTGGATCCTTGATCCAGCACCTAGCACCAAAGACTCTGGAGTAACTGACATTTGGCTTCTTACCAGTCAGGAGCTCATATGATGTCTTCTTTAGGAACTTGTGAAGATAAACACGGTTGATGATGTGGCAAGCAGTATCAATGGCTTCAGGCCAGAATTTCCTTCGAGTCTTGTACTCATCAAGCATTGTACGTGCCATCTCAATGAGGGTTCTGTTCTTGTGCTCCACGATGCCATTCTACTGAGGTGTGTATGGAGCAGAGAACTCATGTGTGATGCCCAATGTATCAAGATAAGTGTCGAGGCTGGTGTTCTTGAATTATGTGCCGTTGTCACTTCTGATGTGCTTGATCTTGATGCCATAATTGGTTATGGCACGATTGGTGAATCGTCTGAAGACATCCTGCACTTCAGTCTTGTAGAGAATTATGTGCACCCATGTATATCTTGAGTAATCATGAACAATGATGAAGCCATAGAGGCATGCAGTGGTAGTAAGGGTAGAGTAATGAGTTGGTCCAAATAAGTCCACGTGAAGTAGCTCGAAGGGACGTGTTGTCGTCATGATTGTCTTCGAGGGATGCTTGGCCCTTGTCATCTTCCCGGCTTCACAGGCACCACACAGATGATCCTTCTTAAATTTGACGCCCTTGATGCCAATGACATGCTTCTTCTTTGTGAGAGTGTGCAAGTTCCTCATGCCCGCATGCCCTAGCCTCCGATGCTAGAGCCAGCAATCTGAAGCTTTTGCTAGAAGACATATGGCAAGCTGTGGTCCTGCGGAGAAATCTACCATATACAGATCGTCTCTTCGATACCCTTTGAAGACTAGAGATTTGTCAGATTCCATAAGCACAAGGCAACGATATTTACCAAATATCACAATCATGTTCAGATCACAAAGCATTGAGACAGACATTAAGTTGAAACCAAGGGATTCAACAAGCATCACTTTATCCATGTGCTGATCCTTTGAGATTGCAACTCTACCTAGACCCAATACCTTGCTTTTACCAGTGTCAGCAAATGTGATGTGACTCTTGTCAGACGGACGTAGGGTTGAATCCATAAGAAGACTTCGATCACCAGTCATGTGGTTAGTGCATCCACTGTCAATAATCCACTCAGTAGTCTTCGGAGCCGTACCCTACAGTGCAGTTAGCGGGATATGCTTCACCAGGAGTATTGTGAAGCATAAACATTTGACGAACAAGCATACTATCAAAGTATAGATCCTTGTTAGGGTAGATAGGATGTTGGTCAAGAAACCCTGGGATTAAATACATAGTAAGACAATTTTGGCACTTTATCTTGCGTCCCACAAGATGTTTTAGGTCCCCAGCATCAGCACCTGACGCCTTTGATTTCCGGCTGGAGACCTTTCCCTGCAGAAGAAAGTTAATTCTTCTTAACCACCCACATCTTCAGGGGTGGCTTAGAAGCAATGAGTCTAAGTGTAGCATTTGAGAACTTTGGCTTTGGAGCCCTAGCAAATAGCCTTGCAGGAGGTGAATAATACTCATAAGAATAGGCAGAAAAGTTCTTGGTCTTATGAACATAGCGGTTTGAAGAAACACGCTCATATTCATAAGTCAGAGTATGGTTTCCCTGCAAAACATTGGCTTTAGGGTGACCTTGTGAGGTCCTTTGTCTGTATGAAGCCTTTGGACCATATGAAGCCTTTGGTTTGGGGTTTGTCTTCTTCCCAGGTGGTGTCATGATGACATTCACGGGAAGTTTCTCAAGACAACTTTTGGGCACCCAGATCTTCTTCAAAGGTGGTCCATTCCTGCAGTTAGTACCAATAAACCTGGCAAACACTTCACCATTCTGATTCTTAAACAGCTTATAATTTGCGTCAAAGGATTCATCAATGATAATAGGGTTAGCGCAAGTGAAGCCAGATAAGGTAGATGGGTCCACTGAAGGGCCCTTTGCAGCAATCCATGTGGTTTTGGGGTACTGCTCAGGCTTCCAGTATGAACCATCAACATTCATTTTCCTCTCGAACCCAACACCCTCTTTCCTAGGGTTTCGGTTCAGAATCTGTTTCTTGAGGACATCACATAGTGTCTGATGCCCTTTGAGGCTTTTGTACATGCCTGTTTCAAGCAATGTCTTCAACCTAACATTCTCATCAGCAATAGTAGTGGTATCCTCAGATGAGGGGTTAGTTACCACATTAGCATTTGAAGATATTGCAACAGTAGCAGCAGTAGAACATTCAGCAACAGAGACAGCATTATCACGCTCAAGACATTTTAAACATGGTGGCACAAAATCTACTTGAGCGGAACTGATCTGTTGAACACGAAGTGAATCGTTTTTCTTTTGAAGATCTTCATGAGACGCTCTCAGATTCTCTAGATCTTGCTTCCTTTGAAGATAATCATACGAAAGCTTCTCATGAGTAGCTGAGAGTGTTTCATGATGACTTTCAAGTTCTTCGTACTTAACATGAAGATTTTTAATGTCTTCAATTAAAGACTGAGTTCGATTCATCTCCGCATCCAACAGGTCATCACTTTTGTCTAGCAACTTTTGAATATATTCCATAGTAGTTTGTTGTTCAGTTGCAATTTTCGCAAGTGTCTTGTAGCTAGGTTTGGATTCACATTCACAGTCATCTTCACTGGATGTTTGAAAGTAAGCATCGTGTGAGTTTACCTTGGCACCTCGTGCCATGAAGCAGTAAGTCGGAGTAGAGTCGTCCTCATCATTGGCTTCAGCGTTGACGACGTGACCATTGTCTTCAGTGTTGAAGATGGACTTGGCGATGAATGCCGAAGCTAGAGCCAGGCTTGCCACTCCTGAATCTATCGGGGCCAGGACACGAAATCCTAGAAATTAACCCCTCGTGTCATCACCAGCCCAGGATTACTGTTACTGGTGGACACATCCTTGTTACAGAATACCAAGCTATTACAAGAATTGAATACAAGACCATAAAGGTCCAATGATACAACACTGATATCCGGTGGTGGATGACAGAATTGACTCGTGGTTCTCCAATGTCAATGGGGCTCCATTCCCACAGGAACAGCTGACCCGGATAATTCCTATCCCGCATGGCTACCATCCTAGGCTCTGCACGGACGTCGCTGTGGTACTCCTCGTGGAACTCTTGACCTGGCCAAGTAAATAGCCAGGGACAAGCCTGTGAGTACATTTGAATGTACTCGCAAACATCATGAACAGGAGATATACCGAATGCAGCAGACAAAATATATGATCATGTTGAACCAAACTGTATGCGTATGCTCATGCTGGATCATGCTAAAATGCTCATGCTGACACGAATCTAAATTATGACATGACAATAGCAAAATGATACGGAAGTAAATATAGTATGTTAGTCATGATCAAACTTGTCAGAAATAATGCAAATGAATGCCACAGGTAGTCTAGCCAGCCCAAGTGACATTCAGAAAATAAAATAAAAGAAATGCCAGTCGGGTGTCAAGTGACGCCACGGTCGGACTTGAAGAGAAATACCAGTCGGGTGTCAAGTGACGCCACGGTCGGACTTGAAGAGAACATGCCAATCGGGTGTCCACAAGAGTAGTGGCGGGATAAACCGCCTGTTAACTCGAGAGACGCCACGAGAGGTCTTGAAAATAAAATTTGAGTGCCCGGGGTAGTCTAGCCAGCCCTTGAGACACTCAGGAAATACAAAATAAGAGAAACGGGTTAGTCCTCAATAATATGCATAACCATGCATAAAATATTTATGGTAGCATCAGGGTGACAACACTTATCCTCCAAAATAATTCAGGCTCAATTTAATTATTTTCCTCTGAAGACCGACACTAAGACCGACACTTGACAAACCCAGACTGTAGCCCTTAACTGCGGACACGACTATTCGAATAGGTTTAAACTTTGCAGAGGGTGTACTATTTACCCACAAGTAAAGGATTTCTTTAGTCAGCACCGTGACGCTGACTAATTCCCATTACGGTCTTTGGGTTGAAAACACACCTAACCAGCACACACCAGATTAACTTTCCGGATGCCAGGAATCACCCAAAGCATCATTCAAGAAAAACTCTAAGACGGAGAGACCAACGTCCTGCATGGGATCACTATTCACACGCACGGATTACAAGGGGTGCCCCCCTCTCAGTCACAACTGGAAACACCCATGCCCCCTCACCCGATGACAGGATTTAGTCCGCGGCCGCGGAAACCCTCATCGTGGCCCTCTGTATGGTGTGTGCATGGAAAGGGGTTATCAACTTACTGAACCATACCCTACCTGTGGCAGGGACCTGTGGCAGTACGGAACAAGTATGGGGGTTACCGGAACAAGACTCAATCTACGGTCGACTCAGGAGGTTCAAGTTTTCCTGTAGTGGTTAGCTCAACAAACTATCTTTTTAAGAGTAACACCAAACAGGGCCACAACCCTTGCATGCTCCAACATGCATAACCAATAAGGCATGATCAGGCTTCAACGTGGTCACCCTTCTGCCGGAACTGTATTTTACTTATACCTGCTCCTGCAAGTTAATCATGACAACACACGATGCACGGTATGATGAAACATGCCAACGCTACATGCATGCAAATTTTTACTCGAATTCAAACCATGCAAGCACTACTAACAATATGCCAATTTAATTTGAATTCTACATAGTCATGTTCAAATTATTCTAGCAAATAGTCTACCATGCATTCACCATATCAAGTGTTCAAGATGCTTGCCTTGAGCATGTAAAAGTGTTGGGTGCACTCCAAAAGTTTTGAAAATTCTCTTCCGTCCATTTTCCTATTTTGAAAAAATATTGCAATTACCATATAAAACAAAAACAGTGCTAAAAAGTGTTTCAAATATTTTTGAAATAAATACTAAAATAAACTAGATGAAAAATAATAAATACAAGAAAAAGAATCAAATTATTTGGAGTTCATATGATTTACCTAGAGAGTTTCTAAGCTGAAACAATTGATTAAAAGGACTATTTAATTGATCCAGTGGAGAAAAAGCTTAGGAAAAATGTTCACCCTATCTGGATTAATAGAGAATGATTTTATAAGTATTTAGAAATTTGAACCATCAAGTTTGGTTTTGAAATGGCCACAGTGGAATTATTTGAAAACTGCTGGAAAAGAAAAACAAAAAAAAGCAGAAGTGCGCCCTGAGCGCGATTTAGTCTCTGGGCGCTACTGGGCCGAGCCCAGCCGATCAGCTGTGCGGGAGGACCGACGACGTCGATGGTGTATTCCCAGGATTGCGCCTTCCCCACGCGAACACATGTTTGGGGGAAACCGTCTCCACTTAAATGGCAGGGCCCACGACGTGTGAGGCTGACGGGCGGGTCCCACTTATCGGGTTTGTCCCCTTCCTCCCGCGCGCCTGGACTGGAACAGAGGGGTGCTCCGGCGATGATTGCCGGCGTTATAGGGCATCTCCGGCGACGCTTGGTACTTGGATAGGTTCAGGCGGACGTGCCGCACCCGATGGTGGTGGATATGGACACCGGCGAGCTAGGGATGGAGCCCATTGGCGGAGGTGGAGCACGGTCTCGGGTCTTGCTGGGGTCGAGGCCCTGGCTATCCCTAGAGCAAAATGAGGCTCGGGAGGTCTCTGTGGTGGTGGTGGAAAGCTACTGATGTAGTGGTTTTGAAAATGATGAGGTGATTGTGATGAATTTGGCAGAGGGGTTGCGGCGGCTGTCTTCATCGGAGGCGAAGAAGAAGGGGCTTCCGGTCGGTTGGGTGCTCCCTGAGGCAACTGGAGGACGAGTGGGTGTTGTGTGAAGAACGGGACGAGCTCGGGGGCCATTTTATAGCTAGCGGGGATCGGTTCCGAGGCTTCCCGAAACGGAGCACGCGGCGGAAGCCATTGATGGAGAGCCGCAGTCGGTGGCGAGGTAGGCGAGAAGCGGATGAGCTCAGGGGGTTGAGAATTTATTGTGTGCTGCGCTGGTGGCCTCGGGTTTGTACATGTGCTGTGGACGGCGCCGTCCCCGAGTGGATCCGGTGGCGGCCATTAATGGAAAGCGAGGACGGTGGCGAGGCCGTTGGTGGACGGCGGGGTTCGGTGAGGATGGTGGCGGCTTGCAGTGATGGAGGGGTGCGCTGGCTGGCTCGGATTGGAGCCACGCGTCATGGGCGGCGCCGTGATAGCGACGGGTGGGAGGCGGTAGCGATGCTGGTCGGCGGTGGGCGGCGCCAAGGGGAGAGATTTGGTGCGGGGGAGGCTGCGGCTGGTGCAGGTGGCCAGTGGAGCGTGCGGGGCAAGCCAGGGAGGCAGCAGCGGGGCAGCCAGGACTCAGGCACCGTCGGGGTGCAGTGCGGGCGCTCTGGCCAAGCCCAGTGCACGCACACAGGGTGTTCAACGAAGTGCCTGGGTGCCCTAGGTTGATCCTTTGGCTTTGAATTTTGGTAGGGAGATGCTACTATGAGTGGAAAGGATACTAGACATGCTGGATTGGACAGATGATCAAGTTCCATATGTAGTTTTAAGAAGTTGCCAAATTCTGTCATGCACAGGAGCTGTTTGATGAAATGCTAGGGCAATCTAGGAGACTTTTCTGGGTGTGAAAATTACCAGGATGATGTCTCACTGGATGATAGAGATGGTGGTGGAGTTGTTTTGGCAAAAAGAAGAACTAGATAGTGCAAGTTTTAGAGAAATTCATTTCTGGACAGGAACTGGAGGGCATTATTTGGTGAACTAAAAGGATTCCAATGGAGCTAAAATTTTGGACTTAAGGGTTTGGTTGGAAGGACAGTAAGTGGGAAAAATTTCAGAATTAATGGAGCAAGGAAAATAGGGGTTGTAGTTGTAACTGATGAATTGGACAAAATGGAAAAGGGGAAGGTTCACTCAAAATTTTCAAAACACCAGGTTGTGTTTTTGCATAAAAGTGATCTGTAGGCATCACATGACCCCTCATAATTTTTGTGGAATTTTGAAAGAATTATCTAAAGTAGTTGTAGTGCAACAGAGGCATTTAAAGAATTGAAAATGCCTTTTTAAATAATTGCTTTGGGCAATTTTTATTATGAAAATAATGCTTACTGTTATTAAAATATAAATGAAATGATTTAATAAAACTACCAAAGGTACAATATTATCACCAAAATTTTCTATATGGAGGGAAGAATTTTCGAAAACAGAAACAGAAAAGGCTCTAAAAATTATTAAAGGACCTGTTATAAATCAAGATTTTATTTCTGGCCAAAATTTTACTTAATAAAAATATGATTAAATTTTTGGGGTGTTACAGAATCAGACTCCTCCTCAGACTCCACCTCTACCTCCTCAGACGCAGACTCCTCCTCTGAATCCATCTCCTTGCCAACAAAAGCACGAGCCTTGCTTGATGAGCTCTTCTTGTGAGACGAAGACTTTGATGAAGACTTGGAAGAAGACTTTCAGGATTTCTTCTTCTTCTTATCATCAGAATCATATTCCTTGCTCTTCTTTTTCTTCTTAGATTCCTTGTCCCATTGAGGACACTCAAAGATGTAGTGGCCTGGCTTCTTGCACTTATGGCAAGTTCTCTTCTTGTGGTCACGAGTGGAAGTCTCATCATTTCTTGAGCTAGATCTTGAAGACTTTTCGAAGCGAGTCTTTTTGGAGAACTTCTGGAACTTCTTCACGAGCATAGCTAGCTCCTTTCCAATGTCTTCAAGATCCTCCGAACTGCAGTCAGATTCTTCTTCAGATGAGGAAACGGCCTTTGCCTTCAATGCACGGGTTCGGCCATAGTTGGGGCCATAGATGTCTCTCTTCTCAGATAGCTGGAACTCATGTGTGTTGAGCCTCTCAAGTATGTCAGATGGATCGAGATCTCTGAAGTCAGGACGCTCTTGAATCATCAGGGCCAAGGTGTCAAATGAGATGTCAAGTGATCTCAGAAGCTTCTTGACGATTTTGTGCTTGGTGATCTCAGTGGCGCCAAGAGCACGAAGCTCATTGGTGATATCAGTAAGGCGATCGAACATGAGCTGGACATTCTCATTGTCATTCCTCTTGAAGCGGTTGAAGAGATTGCGAAGAACATCAATCCTTGAGTCTCTCTGAGTAGAGACGCCTTCGTTGACCTTGGACAGCCAGTCCCAGACTAGCTTCGCAGTTTCCAGTGCACTCACACGGCCGTACTGTTCCTTGGTCAGATGACCACAGATGATGTTCTTGGCGGTTGAGTCCAGTTGAGCGAATCTCTTGACATCAGCAGCGGTGACACCTTCACCGACCTTGGGAACGCCTGTCCTGATGACATACCAGAGTTCAATGTCAATGGCTTCAAGATGCATGTGCATCTTATTTTTCCAGTAGGGGTAATCAGTGCCATCAAAGACTGGGCACGCAGCGGAGACCTTGATTATCCCTACAGTCGACATAGCTAAAAATCCAGGTGGTTAAACTGAATCACACAGAACAAGGGAGCACCTTGCGCTGATACCAATTCAAAGTGCTAGTTATCGACTAGAGGGGGGTGAATAGGCGATTTTTATGAAAGTCTTCAAAAACACTAGGTATTTGAAGACAAACAAATGAAATGAACCTATTGATATGCAGCGGAAGATAGACTACACTAGACAAGCCATAGTCAAGTGAGCAATGTAGTGAAAGTACGAAGACTATCAGCAGCTAGGTAGTATGGATTAGAATGGAAGACAGTATGATGCCAAACAAGTAAAAGTCTTCACACGAAGACAAACTGTAAAGTAAAGGGAAGTGGGGCATAGAACCAGTTGCTTGGTGAAGACAAAGATTTGGTAGACCAGTTCTAGTTGCTGTGACAACTGTACGTTTGGTTAGGGAGGCTGAGATTGAACTCAGAAGACCACGTCTTCACCTTATTCCCCTTGAGCTAAGGACACCCAGTCCTCGCCCAATCACTCTGGTAAGTCTTCAAGGTAGACTTCCAAACCTTCACAGACTTCGTTCACCGGCAATCCATAATGGCTCTTGGATGCTTAGAACGCGACACCTAACCGGCTGGAGGATTCACAGTCCTCAAGTGTAACAAGTTGTTGGTGTACTAAGTATTGGGCCATTAGTACCCCGTACTTGTGCACGGGCAGTTGTAGCCATACTCGCGGCCAGGCTTGTCGGGGAACAGTTGGAGGTTTATTCAAGTTATCGAAGGAACACCCAAGTCAAGGATCTGGGGATTAGCAGATAAGAAGAGCTGAAGACCGAAAGCCAGCCTCCCCGGCAAGATCTTGCCGGGGTGGCCTGCGAAGCCGGCAAGATTTTGCGCTCGGCAAGATTCCGCGCCGGGCAAGATTCAGCGCCCGGCAAGATTCTGCCACTGTGCCACCGCTTCGGCACAGCAACAAGCCTGACATTCTGGGTCCTTCTCTGGATGCGTGGCGACGCGCCAGTGGAGGAGATCTTAAGCGATGCTGATGGGATGGCTCTTTTTTCCATTCCCAAGAAGATGAGGACACCTAAACGGACACCTCATGGTGCATTAAATGCGTTCGTCCTAATCCGTCAGTGGTTAGGTATGATAACCCTGTAGCTACTTTACACCTCAATCTATGTACATTTTGCCACTGTGGTGCCCCCTTTGAACGTATAATAGGAGGCCCAAGGCAACTGCTACATAGGAGGAGGATCTTCTGGCCCATTCTGCATGCGTAGCTGCTCTTTGAACGTACTGTTCATTGCAAGCGCTCCTGGAGCCTAGGCTCAAGAACACTCTTAATAAAACAAGGCAGGAGTAGGGTTTTATGCTGATTAGCGGCCCGAACCTGGGTAAAATCGCCCCGCGTCGATCATTGGTTCTGCTCTTTGTGAATACCTCTCTCACTGTCGAATCGTAAAGGGGTCCTTTGGGATCCCATAGGTGTCGTACGCCGACATCTTTGGCGCGCCAGGTAGGGGGAAGAAGGTTGTGCAAACCTGATCCAGTGATCGGCGCCTTAGTTTCCTCATCATCTTCATCATCATGCCACCAAAGAAGAAGAGCACCGCAACAACGCAACCATCTACATCCGTTTTTCCTGTGCCTTCACATACGGGTGATGGTGTGGATGCAGAAGGAAGAGGTTTAGAGCCTCCACGGCGTTCCGGTGATCCAAGTTAGGCGAGCGGCGTCATTCGCAGCGGCAACGGCAACCCACACGCCGCTGGATCTAGAGATGGAACTGTGCTGCCTACGGGCGTCATGACGAACTCCAGAGATCGGAGGACGCCTTCTAGGACTCCCCTGCCGGCGTAAGCGTCACGGCCTTCCCAGGTCGTGTGCGATGAGCAGCACCATGGCGCTGGTGGTTAAGGGCGTCCCCATGAAAGGACTTCTACGCATCGATCCCAAGGTGCGCAGGCCCAGCATGCATGACAAATTGCCGGTGGAGGTGGCGCGTGGTCGCGTGATCGTGACGGTGCTCCTTCTAACATTGTTAGGAGTTAGAGCACCTCACGTACCTCACACCTGTCGCTGCCGCCTATGCTAGCGGAAGCTTTGGCACATGCGCAGCTGCTCCTCAATTTCCCTCCTGCTCCGGAGAAGATGGAGGAGTGGCGAGCTACTATCCAGAGCCTCATTGGCTTCGCCAACAAAGATGGCCGCAGGAGGCAGGGCCCTCGCAACTGCGGTCCATCGATCCGGCGCGAGCCGATACGGAGAATACCGGAGGCGGTGCGACCACGGTGCACTCCCCTCCACGACACCAGCCGCGGTCGACAACCCGGCGGACTGATGGCCGTGATGATGATTCCACGGCGTCATCCGATCCATGGATGCGTCGCGACCAGTGTCAAGTTCTCCAGGAACGAAGCAAAGAGGACGCTCGAACTACCATCGAGCAGCGATGGGAAGCGCGCCATCAATCTGATAAGCGCGCAGGGGCCGCTGTCGATGAGCCTGCGCCAGGGGACGCAGGCGACTTGCCTTATGAGGTAGGTACTCCAGCGTTTACCCGTGAGCTGCGGCAAGTCCAGTGGCCCAATTCCCGAACCTTCAAGCCAGAGGTCCCAGAGAAATATGATGGCAAGACTCATCCCTTGGAGTTCTTGAGAATCTACACCATTGTGGTGCAGGCTGCCGGGGGCCGAGACGACAAGATACTTGCTAACTACTTCCCATTGGTGCTCAAACCCAACGTCAGGTCGTGGTTGATGCATCTGCCGGAGAATTCTATTTCTTCTTGGTCAGATCTGTGCCATCAGTTTGTTGGCGCCTTTGTTGGAGGCCACCAAGCTCCTGGCCAAGAGAGTGATTTGCATATCATCCCTCAGAAGGAGGGCGAACCCCTGCGCAAGTTTATCCAGAGATTTAGCCGAGTGCAGTACAATATTCCTGACGTTCACCCCGCCGCTGTTGTTAGCGCGTTTCATCAGAACATGCATAACCGCAAAATGCGTGAAGAGCTGGCGATGAACAAGGTCAGGAGTATTGCCGAGCTTTACGCTTTGGCCGACAAGTGCGCTCGGGCTGAAGAAGGGAGGAAACTCCCTGGCAAGGCTGTTGGCGCAGGGGGCGAATCAAAAGATGAAGACGCCGCAACCCCGTCAAAGAAAGGACGACGGCGGAACAAGAAGCGCAGAGGCAAGGCCGTGCTTGCTGTCGAGGAATCCGGCAACCCCGGCACCGCCAAGAAGGCCAAGGTTGACGACCCCGGCAAAGAAGTTGCCGGGTGCGTCTCCTGCCAGGCCTTGGCGGCCGCCGACAAGTCAGAAAGCTCCGGCAAGCAGTATTGCAAGATCCATCGCACCAAGGGCCACGATCTCCAAAACTGTCGGCAAGTTGAGCAGCTTGTCGAGAAGCAGAGAGCTGAGTATGAAAGACGAGAAAAGGAGAAGGCCCAAGACGGTGCTGAGGGGTCCGGCAAGAAGCGCGGTGGCCAAGGGGGTCGCCGCGGCAAGGCCAAGCGACAAAGGGAGAGGCCCGCTCGGGGCCGTGACAAAGAATAGGGTGATGATGATGATGAAGAAGATGATGAGTCCAGTGAGCAAGAATTTCAAAAAGCTACAGAGGCCATGTGTATCGACGGAGGTGCCTCGTTGCATTCTTCCCACCGTCGACTTAAACAGTGGGTGCGAGAAGTTAATGCAACGGAGCCATCGTTCGATGCGCGTAAGCCACTGAAGTGGTCCAACACGCCTATCATTTTTGACGCCGAGGATCACCCTGATCGCACAACCGCGGTCGGGTGCTTGCCACTGTTGGTCTCACTGACAATCCGCAACCTCAAGGTGACGAAAATGCTAGTTGACGGTGGGGCCGGACTGAACCTAATCTCGCCAGACGTGCTCAAGAGGCTCCAAATTCCTGAAGAAGACCTCGAGGAAACGGGCACGTTTCAAGGGGTCAATCCAGGAAGGACCCAGCCAAAGGGCAAGATTACGCTACCGGTGACATTTGGTAGCGAGCTCAACTACAGGACAGAGAAGGTAGTGTTTGATGTCGCCAAGATCCCTATGTCATACAATTGAATCCTTGGCCGCCCAGCACTGGCTAAGTTCATGGCGGCATCACACTATGCGTATAATGTGCAGAAGATGCCCGGGCCGTTGAGTGTCATCACTATTCATTCTGACAAAAAGGATGCGCTCATCTGTGCCTATCAACTCTACCGGGAAGCAGTTGTAGCACCTGCCGTCAAGGCATCTGCTCCTGCCGCTGGAACTCCCGGGGTGAAGAAGAAGACCGGCAAGAATCTTGGCGCAAACTCCAGCAAGCGCACCTCCTCGGAGTGCTGCGCTTCCGTTGAGGATGCACCAGAGAGTTCCACCTGCAAGAACAAGAAATCCAAGGCTGCTCCACCAGAGACCAAGAAGGTGCCTGTCAGGGAGGACGGAACAGGAGGAACTTTCACCATAAGTTCCAACCTAGATGACAAATAGGAAAGCGCGCTCATTGCCTTCCTGCGGGCGAATGTCGACGTGTTTGCATGGCAACCGTCTGACATCCCTGGTGTTCCCAGGGAGGTAATTGAGCACCACCTTGGTGTCTGCCCTCACGCGTGGCCCGTCAAGCAGAGGGTCAGGAAGCAAGCCTTGGAGCTGCAAGAATTCATTGCCGAAGAAATCAGGAAGCTAGAAGCGGCAGGATTGGCCAGAGGAGTACTTCACCCAACGTGGCTGGCCAATCCGGTTGTAGTGCGCAAGGCGAATGGGAAATGGAGGCTGTGTATTGATTATACAAACATCAATAAAGCCTATCCAAAAGATCCCTTTCCCTTGCTGCGCATCGACCAGATTGTGGACTCCACTGCTGGTTGTGACCTACTGTTGTTCCTTGATGCCTACTCAGGGTACCATCAGATCTTCATGGCAAAAGAAGATGAAGAAAATACCGCATTTATCACCCCATGTGGTACGTATTGTTTTATACGAATGCCTTTCGGGTTGAAAAGTGCTGGTTCTACATTTGCGAGAGCGGTACAAATTGGTTTTGAGCCTCAGCTCCATAGAAATATGGAAGCATACATGGATGACATAGTAGTCAAAACCAAGGACAAAGCGACGCTCATACAAGATCTAGAAGAAACATTTGCAAATCTGCGCAAGACCAATTTGAAGCTCAATCTTGAGAAGTGCGTGTTTGGTGTTCCTTCCAGCAAGCTTCTCAGGTTCTCTATATCTCAATGAGGGATCGAAGAGAACCCCGACAAGATCAAAGCTATTGAGCAGATTGAAGCGCCAAGACGCGTCAAGGATGTACGTCGTCTTGCCGGTTGTGTTGCTGCCCTAAGCAGGTTTATTACCAAATCTGTTGAGCGCGCCCTGCCCTTTTTCAAAATTTTGAAGAAGGCAGGTCCAATGAAATGGACTCCGGAAGCGGAGGCTGCGCTGCAAGATTTGAAGAGATATCTTTCTTCTCCGCCGACACTAGTCGCGCCTAAACCACAAGAGCCGTTGCTGCTGTACCTGGCAGCGACAAATCAAGTGGTTAGTGTTGCGTTAGTGGCGCAGAGAGACTCTGATGAGGAGGCAACACCAACGGCAGGACCGCCAAGTGACGCGGTAGGATCTTCCCCGGCAAGGATTGGTCCCAGCAAGACAGGATCTGCGCAGTCAGAAGAATTAGTGCAAAAGAAAAAGATGGTGCAGCGCCCAGTTTATTTTGTTAGCTCCATTTTGCAAGGAGCTAGGTCAAGATACTCTAGTGTGCAAAAGTTGCTCTTCGGCCTCCTTATGGCCTCGAGGAAGCTGCGCCATTATTTTCAAGCACATGAAATCACCGTCGTCACTCGCTTTCCGTTGCAACGGATTTTGCGAAATCCAGAAGCAACCGGCAGGATTGTGGTGTGAGCGCTGGAGTTGTCAAGCTTTGGTCTCAAGTTTGAAAGTACTTTGACAATTCAGAGTAGGGCCTTGGCAGAGTTCATTGCGGAATGGACCCCAACGCCAGACGAAGAGGTTCAAGAAACGACTCTCCCCGGCAAGGAAATTGATCAAGAATGGGTTATGTACTTTGACGGGGCTTTCTCGCTGCAAGGCGCCGGTGCTGGCGTGCTGCTTGTCACACCCACCGGAGAGCACCTCAATTATGTAATCCAGATGCATTTCCCACGGGAGAGTTCTACAAACAACACTGCGGAGTATGAAGGGCTGCTTGCCGGTCTCAGGATCGCGGCAGACCTTGGTATCAAGAAGCTCGTCATCAGAGGCGATTCGCAGCTTGTTGTCAGGCAAGTTAACAAGAATTATCAAAGTCCATTGAAGCAAGCTTACGTGGATGATGTGAGAAAAATGGAAGAGCGCTTTGACGGTCTCCAAATGAAGCACATTCCTCGTGCCGAGAACAGCATTGCTGACGACCTGTCAAAGCGCGCTGCCCTCAAGTTGCCTGTGGGACAAGGAACGTTTGTGCTCCATTTGACTCAACCATCTATGGCCCCATCAATGAGACAAGAAAAGAGAAGAAAGTTGAATTCTGGATAGTACTTTCCGGCAGAGCTCCCTGGAGCCGCCGGCAAGGAACTTGCCGGGATCAGCGACAAGCCTGCCGGGGAACAACAGGCTCTGGCGGAACCTCAAGCTTTCGCCGTCGAGACAAATGTTCCCCTGGTGGAAGACATGCCTTTAGTCCTAGCTGTCGAGCCCCAAGCTCCAGCATGGGCACAGCACATTGTCCATTTCCTTCAGACAGGAGAACTCCTTGAGGAACAGGAAGAAGCAGAAAAAGTAGCCCGTCAGTATGCTATGTATCAGTTCGTCGATGACGTCTTATACAGAAAGAGACCAAACGGTGTGAAATTGACGTGCGTTCCTCGGCAGGATGGACTAGAGCTGTTGGCAGAGATACATGGAGGCATATGTGGCTCTCACATAGGATCAAGAGCACTTGTCGGGAAAGCATTTCGGCAAGGTTTCTTTTGGCCCACCGCTCTCCAGGATGCAACTGCACTAGTAACCAAGTGTGAAGCATGCCAGTTTCATTCGAAGAAATCACATCAGCCAGCTCAAGCTCTTCAGACGATCCCTCTCTCCTGGCCATTTTCGGTCTGGGGGCTCGACATACTGGGCCCCTTCCCCCGTGCTACCGGGGGCTTTGAGTACTTGTACGTTGCGATCGACAAGTTCACAAAGTGGCCGGAGGTGGAAGCGGTGAGAAAGGTGACAGCACAATCAACCGTCAAGTTCTTTAAAGGAATAATTTGTCGTTTTGGTGTGCCCAACAAGATCATCACCGACAACGGCACGCAATTCACAAGTCGCACCTTCATGCAGTACGTCCAAGACCTTGGCGGCAAATTTTGTTTTGCCTCTGTTGCTCCCCCGAGAAGCAACGACCAAGCAGAGAGGGCTAATGCTGAAGTGCTGCGCGGTCTCAGGACCAGAACTTTTGACAAGCTGAGAAAGTGCGAAAGGCGCTGGATTGATGAGTTGCCAGCAGTTCTTTGGTCAATCAGAACGACACCAAATCGAGCCACCGGCCAGACACCCTTCGCTCTGGTCTACGGAGCGGAAGCAGTTCTCCCCACGAAACTCATATACGGATCACCTCGAGTGCTCACTTATGATGAGCTTGAGCAAGAGCAACTGCGGCAAGATGACACTGTGCTCCTTGAGGAGAATCGTCTTCAGGCTGCTGTGCGAACTGCATGCTACCAGCAAGCTTTGCGCCGCTACCATAGCCGCAAAGTTCATGCCCGAAGTCTTGAGGAAGGCGACCTTGTCCTTAGATGGATTCAGTCCGCCAAGAATTCAAACAAGTTGATGCCGATGTGGGAAGGCCCTTATCGGGTAGTACGAGTCACCAGGCCCGGCGCTGTCTGCCTGGAGACCGAAGATGGCATTCCAGTGAGCAACTCCTGGAATATCGAGCATCTTCACAAGTTCTACCCATAAGGCGCGGTTGCCGGGGGCTCCCGGCAACCACCTTTTTGTACAAGTCTTGCCAGCAAGGCATGTAATCCTTTGTACAAAGCCAGGCGCAGACCCTGGGCCTAGATGAATAAGTTTAAGTGTTGTGCATTTCCTTATCGATTTCCATGTTCATATATATATATATATATGCATGCTTGTCTAAGATGTTGTATGAAACTTGTTCCCATTAAGTACTAACGAACCGCCAAGGTTCCATATCTTTATTTTCTCTTCTTTCTTTTTCACAAAAGATAGAAGGATTCCTCGCGCGCATGTTTGCCAGGGTGGAAGGAAGATATGAGTACCAGTGGGCGATGTTCAGAATTGACGCCTTACCGGAGGAAGAACAGTGACAGAAAGCTAAGTTATAAAACTTTAAGCAAGTTTCTTTTATTATGAAGTTATTTTCCTTAGACGATTTCGACTTTTGTATGGAAAACCTGCACGTAAAGGAATCCTTGTCGTAATCGGTTGCACCCTTATTTTGTTTCGAGTCCGCTCAACAATTTAAGTGGCTGCACTGAGAATGCCAAGGTGTCTTGCCGGCCGCTGCACCTCCAGCAGGCTGCTGAAGTCCCGAACCTAGCGCTCGCGGCAGGTTGCACGCCGGCAAGTTTTCAGTAAGCGTAGGGTGTACTCCGTACATAAAGGAATCAGACAAGGGAAATAACATGCATACACCCAAACATACGCAAGTTATATTACATCAATAAATTGTCGCAGTTCTAACATAAGACTTGATTGTCTTTTGGCATGGAATGGTGGCGACAAAGAAAAATGAGGCGGCTAGTCCCTGCATTGGCCCTCGATCCTCTTGATCGAATCTACCTTCTCGAGGATGGGCGCGACAAGCTCCTCAAGTGCTTTGAGATCTGCATCTTTCGGCAAGTGGCCGAGCATGTTGGAGAGATCAACGCCAGGGTTATTATGCACCACTTTGACGAGTACCTTGCGGAGGACGGCCCGGCAAAGTTTGCGGGATTCATTGGCTAGTTGGGTTGCTCGGTTGGACTGTAGCAGCTTCAAAGCATCAATGATGCTTTCAAAGAACATGGTCAACCTGGCACTCGAAGATATCCTTTCTTCGAACAAATACCTGAAGTTTTGCAGGCCATCCTGGCCCATGGTTGACAATTGTGCTGTGAGCCTTTCCGCGGCGTCGACAAGGCGATCAGTCCAGATTTTTGCCCCCTTTTCATAGTCAACTTGGGCGGCGGCAGCGCTCTTAAGCAAGTTCCTCTCTTCCTGAAGATCTTTGCTTAGGGCCTTCTCACGGGCCCTGCCGTCCTTGAGGGACTTCTCCAGCGTGGTCAGCTTTAGCTTCAGATCGGCAGTGGCATCGTTGGCTGAAGTGAGCTGCTTGGTCTTGTCGGACATGGCGACTTGCATCTCCGCCAGGCTGTGGAGAGTTTTCTCCCTATCCCCTTTAAGCGTCGAGATCTCCTTGCTGTGTTCTTCAAGATCCGCTTCCAGCTTCTTCACTTTGTCACTCAGCTCGTTCTTGGCGGCCTCTGCAGCCTTGGCAGCATCGACGGCCTCCTTGAGCTTGCCTGCGTGATCTACAGTTAGAGCTTCGAGTGCCTCCTTGTGCTTTTGCTCCAGCTCCTGGATCCGCTGCGCGACAAGCTTGTCGATCTCCTCATCTTTGCCGCGAAGCTTGGCGGTGAGCGCCTCCTCACGTGCGGCAAGATCTTCCTCGTGGGTATCAAGCGCAATGCGTTGCTCCGTCAGGAGAGCATCTTCAGCGGCAGTTCTTTGTGCAGCTTCCTCTTGCGCCTTCTCCATGTCAGATTGTTTCAAGAGGAGCTCCGTCCAGCTTTGGCTCACTTGTTCCCGGCTGGCAGTCAACTCCTGAAGAGCCTCGGCGTACCAGATCTGCGTCTGCTCAACGCGCTTCTGAAGGCCTGCTTCGGCTTCTTCAACAACTGCTATCCTGGAATCTGCCTTCTCTTTTCGAGCCCGGTGTAGTGCTTGGAGCTTGCAGAAATTTTCGCCCATGGCCTGGAGGAGCTGATCCTCTTCAGATTTGCCACTGCTGGCGCTTGGATCATCAACAATTTTGAGCCCGACAGCAGCGATGATTTCTTCATCGAAGGTTTCCCCTTCGGTCGGCGTTTCAATATTTGCCGTGCCCCGCAAGTTGATGAATAAGTTGTCGCCAACCTTGAGATATTTGCTCGATGAGGGAGCTTCGGATGTCGATGGTTGGTCCTCGACGTTTTTCTCACCGGTGGCTGGGGGCTCTGTGGCCGATGTAGCACCTGGCGCTCCTGCGACAGGAATGCCGTCAGTGTGGTCACCAGTTTCCTCACCGGCCCTCTCGGCAGATTCCTTGGCGGCTTCCTCAGCAACAGTTTCGCTGACCTCAACAGTGGCGTCTTTGGCGGCCTCGCTAGCTGCGATCTTGTCAGTTTCGGCAGCGGCATCTCTGGCGGTCTCCTCGATGACAACGTCGACATCCATGTGTTCCATCACAGGGAATTCTAAAGGACGAAGGAAGGAAACAAAATAAGATCAAGGTTGAAGTTCAAGAAGACAAAAAGAAAGAAAGATAAATAAAAGGATAGCATGTGCTCTAAGGCAAACAGTTACCTGCATCGAGTTGTTGAGAGGTGGCCTCGCCCCTCTCGGCAATGTTGGCTGCCGGGGAAATGTTGCCGGTACTCATGCATACCGGCTCTTCCTCAACCAAGATGGACTCGTCGGTGGTAACTCTAGCCGGGGATGCGCTTGTGGGTGGCGCGGTTGATGGAGGCGGCACGACGGGGGCGGTTTCTACCTCTCCCTGTTGCTGTTCTTCTCCTACAAGCCCAAGGATATCAGCGGCAAGGGTAGAAACCTCAGCGCCTGCCAGCGGGAAACAAGTGAAGAACTCACACTGCGGGCTGCGCTGGGGGCTGCATTGAGGGCTGACTCCCGGGCTGACGACGACAATTTCCGGTGCGCTCGTAGAGCCAGCCGGGGGCTCGTCGCCCGTGGAAGTTCTCGACCTCTTCTCCGCCCTTTCCGCCAAGGTTTTTGCATCACTGCAGAGACAAGACAAAGCAAGGCTATGAGATTACTCTGAAATTTGGGAGATACAGGCTATGACAGGATACTTACTCTTCCTCTTCACGTTCCGGGCTGAAGCCGGAGATGTCAAAGTCGACCTCCCTTGCAGTGTTCGTGTGGGGAGGCAGAGGAGGGGTCCTGGGTCGCTTGGCTGTAGCAGGCGCAGGAGGTCGGTGTGGTTCCGCCATCTCAGCTTCCGGTGCGGTTGTGTGAGACGCCCCTACTGCCTCGGCAGTTGCCGCAGGTGTGTGTCTCGCGCGCTGCGCAGGTTGCTGTCGAACTCCTTGCCGCGGCGCAGTCTTGCCGGCCGCCTCCTTGCCGGGAGCCTCGCTGCTCGAAGAGGGTTGGCTTGCCGGGATGCCAGAAGCGGCCTTTTGAAGAATGTGCTTGGTCTTCTTCGGAGCTGGGGGCTCCTCCTGCAGCTCTTCTTCGGCTACGTCCTCGTTGGACGAGCCCTCGGTAGCCGCGTTGCTCTGTTCCCTGGCAGCCTCAGCCTCCCCGGCAAGATTTTCTTCCATCACAACCTCTACGTCGCTGGTTTCCCATTCTGTGAAACCAACGCTGCCGGCCTCCGCGGCAAGATTCGCCTCTTCCACCCTAGTGGCAATATACGCCACTTCTTCATCAGTGGTGGCGCGAATGAGGTCCGTCTCTTCCTGGATGGCCCTCTCTGACAAGTTGTTGAAGAACTTTTGTGCTTCCTCCTCGGTTGGCTCGGCCAAAGTCACGTCAAGGCCATGGGCATTGAACATTGGCATGAAGGCGATGATTGACCCCAGGACGGAGTTGTTGCACGAAGGGACAATTCTTGCCGGCAACCGATGCTTGTCATCGCGCTGGAATAATTTGTGGCGGAGAGCGCCGAGCTGCATGGCCGTCAAATTGTTGTTCAATCCAGGACGCAGCCACATGATGTCTGCTGCGTTCTGGTACTCCCAAGTTGGTCTTCCCCTGCTCTGTAGGGGGGCGATATGGTGGCGGAGGAAATCGAAGCCAATCATCTCCATTGTGAGCCCGGCAGCTTTCAGGCGAAGGATCCTGGTGGTGGCGATTGTGAGCCTCTCGTCCTCCGCGGCGAGATCGCTCCAGTCACTGCCACGGACCACCTTCTGCCGTCGAGGCGAACAGAATGGATGGGGATCTGCTTCCTTGATCCAGCACCACTCAGACCACCATTCATCCCACTTCTCGTGGTAAACCCCATCTAGGTATATCTCTTTATTCCAAGCCCGTGGAATCCAGGCGATAGAACCGGAAAGAGCCTCCCCCTTTTGGATGCGAGGAATAAAGTAATGGTGGAAAAGGGCAGTGTTGGGAGCTACTCCGGCAAAGTTTTCGCAAAGATGAGCGAAGACAGACATGCACATTACGGCGTTTGGCGTAAAATCAAGAAGATGGAAGCCATATGTGTACATAATGTCGTTGAAGAAGTCAGAGAATGGAGGACAGAGTCTGCAATAGAAATAAGCGGTGAAGAAGTGATATCTGTCAGGCCCGCTTTTGGAACAAGAACATGGAATCACGCGAGTTGCGGGGTGAGCTTGCGTCTCCTTCGCCCACATGCACTGGTACCGGTTCTTCAAGGCCCTCGCATCGAGCGTCGGAGCAAAGACGACGTACTTCTTCCACATCTTCACCAACTCGCTCTCCGAGACATCGGCCTTCGTCTCCTTGCTCTTGCCCTTGCCCTTGCTAACCTTGGGCGGCATGGTGGTTGCGAAGGCGGAGGCTGAGGATAGAGCGGGTGCAGAAGCGAAGAGCGGATAAGGAGAAGTCTGGCTTTGAGCTCGAGAAGGGGGAAGATAATGGCGGAGTCCAGATTGAGAAGAAGAGGGGGTAAATAGGCTGCACCTCTGCAGTTTCCCTTTTTATAGGGAAGGGGCGAGGCCGTCTCTTTTACTCCCCAATGTGAATACGCCTCTGCAGGCACGCTACAGTTGTAGCCTTTCAGCGCACGGTTCCCACGTCGCGCACTTAGCATGCGTAGTGGGGGGCATAGTAAGCGGGATATTTACGAGCAGTTAATCCCCTGCCACGCGTGCCCGTGCACTGTTTGGGCCTAGCCCAACAACGCCTCGCACTCGTGTGTGGCCTAGGCCCGGGGGCTCCTCTCGGTGTACTAAGTATTGGGCCATTAGTACCCCGTACTTGTGCACGGGCAGTTGTAGCCATACTCGCGGCCAGGCTTGTCGGGGAACAGTTGGAGGTTAATTCAAGTTATCGAAGGAACACCCAAGTTAAGGATCTGGGGATCAGCAGATAAGAAGAGCTGAGGACCGAAAGCCAGCCTCCCCTGCAAGATCTTGCCGGGGTGGCCTGCGAAGCCGGGCAAGATTTTGCGCCCGGCAAGATTCAGCGCCCGGCAAGATTCTGCCACTATGCCACCACTTCGGCACAGCAACAAGCCTGACATTCTGGGTCCTTCCCTGGATGCGTGGCGACGCGCAAGTGGAGGAGAGCTTAAGCGGTGCTGATGGGATGGCTCCTTTTTCCATCCCCAAGAAGATGAGGACACCTAAACGGACACCTCATGGTGCATTAAATGCGTTCATCCTAATCCGTCAGTGGTTAGGTATGATAACCCTGTAGCTACTTTACACCTCAATGTATGTACATTTTGCCACAGTGGTGCCCCCTTTGAACGTATAAAAGGAGGCCCAAGGCAATTGCTACAGAGGAGGAGGATCTTCTGGCCCATTCTGCATGCTTAGCTGCTCTTTGAACGTACTATTCATTGCAAGCGCTCCTGGAGCCTGGGCTCAAGAACACTCTTAATAAAACAAGGTAGGAGTAGGGTTTTATGCTGATTAGCGGCCCGAACCTGTGTAAAATCGCCCCGCGTCGATCATTGGTTCTGCTCTTTGTGCATACCTCTCTCCCTGCCGAATCGTAAAGGGGTCCTTTGGGATCCCATAGGTGTCGTACGCCGACACAAGTGTTCAGGTCACGCGGACAAAAAGACTTTAGTGATGCCTAACACTCTTTGGCTCTGGGTGTTTTGGGCTTTGTCCTCGCAAGGATCTCTCTCTCAAAGGCTTCGGAGGTGGGTTGCTCTGAAACGACAAAAGCCATGCACTAACTCTAAGCAGCCACCAATTTGTGGTGTAGGGGGTGGGCTATTTATAGCCAGGAGGCAACCCGACCTGATATGTCCGAAATGACCCTGGGTCACTAAGGAACCAACATGTGTCCAATGGTCGGATTTCAAACACACGCGGCAGCTTTTCTTGGGCTACAAGTAAAGCTGACTCATCCAGCTCTGGATAAGGTTTGCTCTCATTGTCTTTGCTCGAAGATATAGGATTTTGGTTGTGCATCAGTTTAGTTACTCTGACTTTGTTCACTTGGCCCCACTTAACAGTACGGTGGTTCACTTGGCCGTACTGTTAAGTGGGGCCAAGGAAACTACGAAACAACTATGTCTTCGCACTCCATAGTCTTCAAGTGAATGTCTTCACATGTCATAATCTTCATCGCGAATGTCTTCACGAACCACCATTGTCTTCAACGTCTTCACACATTTTTAGGGGTCATCTCTGGTAGGTAAACCGATTCAATGAGGGGCCACTACCTGTGTTATCCTGCAATTCTCACAAACACATTAGTCCCTCAACCAGGTTTGTCGTACCAACTAGGGGTGGCACTAGATGCACTTACATGTTGTAGACATGGTAAGTGTGAGAGTTTGAGCCATAACCGAGTAGGAAACCTTCATGAGATTTAGGGGATAATTTCGAATGACGATGCTTATCAAGAATATAACACTTTGAGCCAAATACTCGAAAGTATCAAACTTGGGTTTGTTACCGGTGAGAAGCTCGTATGCCGTCTTGCCGAGAAGCTTGTGAAGATATAGTCTATTCCTAGCGTGACAAGCTATCTCAGCCGCTTCCGCCCAAAAGTGTCTTGGCGTCTTGTATTCGTCAAGCATCGTTCTCACCATCTCAATAAGTGTCCGGTTCTTCCTCTCAACAACTCCATTTTGGTGAGGTGTGTACGTAGCCGAGAACTCATGTGAAATCCCTTCTTCGTCAAGAAAGGTATCCACATTGGCGTTCTTGAACTCCATTCCATTGTCACTCCAAACCTTCTTGATCTTCACATCAAATTGATTTTGGGCCTTCCTAGCGAAGTTCTTGAAGATCTTTTGGACCTGCGATTTATCATCAAGAAAGAACACCCACGTAAATCTTGCAAAGTCGTCATCAATGACCAAACCGAACGAGTTACCACCGAGACTCTTGTAGGCGTTGGGACCAAAAAGATCCATATGAAGTAGCTCAAGCGGTCTCCTCGTGGTCATGATGTTCTTTACGGGATGACTTCCTCCAACCTGTTTTCCTGCTTGACAAGCACTGCAAAGTCTATCCTTGTCAAATATGACATCTTTAACACCAAGGATATGATCACCTTCAATAAGCTTATCAAGATTTCGCATGCCCATGTGACCTAACCTTCTATGCCACAACCAACCTTTAGAAGATTTAGCAATTAAGCAAGTACGAGGTTGAGCCTTTTTAGTGAAATCAACAATGTATAGATCACCTCTACGTATACCGGTAAAGACCATATTATGATTATCTCTTCGAAACACTTGGCAATCTACATCAGTAAATAGAACATTGAAACCAAAATCGGCTAGTCTAGATACAGAAAGTAAATTGTAGCCAAGAGATTCAACGAGCATAACATTTTGGATAGACTTGTCATGTGAGATGGCCACCTTACCAAGGCCAACCACCTTACCCAGTGAGTTATCACCAAAAGTGACATACTTTCGGGGACCGTCGTTTTCAGCAACCTCACGAAACATGTCCTTATCTCCGGTCATGTGATTGGTACATCCACTATCAAGAACCCATTCCTTTCCTCCGGCCATGTAACCATGAAGGTTTGCCATAAGACCAAAGTGTCTCATTGACTCATCTATATCAAAGTCACTATCATCATCCTCATCATAATATCCATGTTCAACATTATCATGTGATTGATCATCACCTAGAGAGAGTGATTCATTAGATTTATGACCATGACAATGTGCATCTTTATGAATTCTAATGACTTGTGAAATGATGCTACTAATGACTCCAACATCTCCTTTGGCACGCATAAGGTCACGAAGCTCAAAAAGACAATCATCAAATTTAGGATCACTAGGATGCATTTTATGAAAAGCTATGGACTTTTGAATAATCTCATCTAGATTTTTCAAGGAATAGTTTGGAAAGTGTTCCTCAAGATATCTCCATATAGTATAAGCACATTCAAATGTAGGCAAGCATACAAGCAAATTTCTAGGCAATCCTCTTATGATAAGATTAATAGTTCTAAGATTGCGGGCCATGTCAAGATACTCATCGGGGGTAGGATGCAAGGGATCAATAGGAGGCACACAAGGGCTTGTAATATACTTGTTCAAATTATATTCAATGAAAATCTCAAGCATCTCATTTTTCCAAGCACTATAGAACTCTTCGTCATGCATAGGCACTCTACGTCTAATACTCCCAATCGTAGACTCATTCATCTTCCTCCAATGGTGATTAAACCAAAGCAATGGAGACCAAAGCTCTGATACCAATTGAAAGGATCGAGAAGAGGTGTCTAGAGGGGAGGGGGTGATTAGACCCTCAATAAACAAAAGTGGTAATTTTTTAGTTTTTCAAGTTGAGGTGAAGTTTTAGCACAAGATTAAGCATTCACAATACATTTCAAGAAAGCATGGCAAGAGTATGAGCAGCGAAAAGAGTAAAGCATGCTAATTGCAAGAAAGTAAAGGGATGGGATTGGAATGTTGAAACGCAATGTAGACACGGAGATTTTTGGCGTGGTTCTGATAGGTGGTGCTATCGTACATCCACGTTGATGGAGACTTCAACCCATGAAGGGTAGCGGTTGCGCGAGTCCACGGAGGGCTCCATTCACGAAGGGTCCACGAAGAAGCAACCTTGTCTATCCCACCATGGCCATTGCCCACGAGGGACTTCCCTCACTCGGGTAGATCTTCACGAAGTAGGCGATCTCCTTGCCCTTACAAACTTCTTGGTTCAACTCCACAATCTTGTCGGAGGCTCCCAGTGACACCTAACCAATCTAGGAGACACCACTCTCCAAAAGGTAATAGACGGTGTGTTGATGATGAACTCCTTGCTCTTGTGCTTCAAATGATACTCTCCCCAACACTCAACTCTCTCCCACGGATTTGGCTATGGTGGAAAGATGATTTGAGTGGAAAGCAACTTGGGGACGGCTAGAGAATAAGATTCTTGTGGTAGGATTGGAATGTCTTGGTCTCAACACATGAGTAGGTGGTTCTCTCTCAGAAAATGAGTAGTGGAAGTCTAGGCACGTTCTGATGGCTCTCTCACAAATGGAGAAGGAGGTGGAGGGGTATATATAGCCTCCACACAAAATCCAACCGTTACACACATTTGACCCAACTCAGTCAAACCGAATAAAAGAACTCGGTGAGACCGATTCAGTTCAAAATGTGAACGTTAGGAATCTCGGTGGAACCGACTGGAACAACTCGGTGGGACCGATGTGCTAGGGCTAGGGCAAAACCTCATCTTGGTGAGACCAATTGCTTGAAATCGGTGAGACCGATTTCAGCAAACAGAGAGTTGGTCAAGAAAACTCGGTGGGACCGATTGCACATTTCGGTGAGACCGAAATAATTGCAACAGGTAACAGAGAGTTTGCAAGGCCATCTCGGTGAGACCGAGATCTGTATCGATGTGACCGCATCGTCTAGGGTTTCTGGTAGTGGCTATGTCAAATGAACTCGGTGGCGCCGGACGGATCAAATCGGTGGGGCCGAGTTTGACTTGGAAGTTTTGGACATATGTGGAAATGAGAAAGTGGTTGAGGGTTTTGGAGCAATATCACTAAGCACTTTGAGCAAGTAGACCATTAAGCAACACCTCATCCCCTTTTAATAGTATTGGCTTTCCTATGGACTCAATGTGATATTGGATCACTAAAATAGAAATGAAGAGTCTTGAGCTTTTGCCAATCTTTGTCCTTAGCATTTTGAAGGGGTTCCTCATCCTCTTGTCCTTTCCACGCCATTATTGAACTCATCTGAAATATACTAGATAAAAGTATTAGTCCAACAAAATAAGTTGACATTAATTACCAAAATCACCCAGGGAGCACTTGTGCTTTCAAACACACACCTGACCAGCACACACCAGAATAACTTTCCGAATGCTAGGAATCACCCAAGGCATCGTTCAAGAAAAACTCTAAGACGGGGATGCCATCGTCTCGAATAGCATGAGATCACTATTTCATAACACGCGGATTCCAAGGGGTGCCCCCTCTCGGCCCAGCCGGATATATGCATGCCCCCTGACCAGGTGACATGCCTACCAGAGGCCTCTGGTATCTTTCACCATGGCCTCTCTGTACGGTGTGTGCATGGAAAGGGTAAACAATTTACTGAACCATACCGTGCCCGTGGCAGGGACAAGTGGCAGCACGAAACAAGTATGGGGGTTACCGGAACAAGACTTGATCTATGGTCGACTTAGGAGGTTCAAGTTTTCCTGCAGTGCTTAGCACAATATATATTTCCTTGGTAGTACCCAACAGGGTCACCATCTGGTATGTCCCAACATACCCCCACTAATCATTCTCGTCACAATGAGATTTCAATCTAACGGTCATTTTTCTCATGACTGATTCTTCCTGCAGATTAGTCTGGATCAATATAGGCATATGTGTCACGTGGAAATAACCATACTCACTTATACTGCATCTTTAAATGAGGGCAACAAAATTTAAGTGGATCATGCATGCAATAATAGCCATATGCAAGTTATATTTGAAATCAACATAAGCATGATCCAATTATTCTTG
This sequence comes from Thinopyrum elongatum, assembly GCA_011799875.1. Lineage (NCBI taxonomy): Eukaryota > Viridiplantae > Streptophyta > Magnoliopsida > Poales > Poaceae > Thinopyrum > Thinopyrum elongatum. Next base: position 299,344,138 of record CM022298.1, read on the forward strand.
CAAAGAATCAACCATGCATTCACCATATCAACTGTTCACGATGCTTCACTTGAGTATGCAGAAAGATTGGGTGCACTCCAAAACTTTGCAATTTTTATCTTCCCTCCATTTTCCTATTTTCAAAAGTATTGCAATTACCACATAATTCCAAAACAATACCAAAAAGTGTTTCATAATTTTTTAAATGAATTCTAAAATAAACTAGATGAAAAATGAGGGATATCAGAAAAATAATCAAGCCATTTGGAGTTGTGGTTTAAAAACTAGAGGTAGTCAAAGTTGTGGTCAAATCTTTTTTTAATAAAAACATAAAAAGAAAATGGTTCGGCTGGAAATACGCTTTGGCAAAAGAGAAAGCGTACTCTCTCAAAAGACGCGTTCGGACTAAATAGAAAAGAATAGAAGTCTGACGGGTGGGTCCCACCCGTCAGGTTTGAACTCGGTCCTGCTTCGCGCCGAAACAGAGAAGGAAGGGGAGGTCACCGGCGGCGATTGACGGCGTAGCAGGGGTTGGCGATGGTGCAGGCATGCTCGTGGAACCTTTCCGCGTTGGTGGGTTGTGGAGTTGTCCCCCGGCATGCACCACAGCGACGGCAACACCGACTCTGGCGGACGGGGGCTTCGGGTGATGCTGGATCTCGTCGGAGGAGCCGGAGAATGGCAAATTGACGCGCGGGTCGGTCGAGATTATGCACTAGGAGATTTCTGGTGAGGTTTGAGAGGTGGAGGTGGATGAATGGCGTCGGTCTCTTCTCGGAAGTAGAGGCGGATCGGGTGGTCGAAGCTAGGGAAGAAGACCTCCCCGAGGCCGTTCGATCCCTCTAGAGTGTGATTGCGGATGGGTGGAGGTGGGGTCAGTTCGAAACAAGCCCTGGGGCGGCCTTTAAATAGGCGGGCAAAGAGGGCTAGAGCAGAGTGGATCACGGCGGAGTAATTTCGGCTGGTGGGGTTGGTTGGGATCAGTTGGCTTGGACGGTGGCCATAAGTGAGGTCGGTGGAAGCTCCCTGAAGCGCTAGCGCTGACGATTTCGTCCCCTATCCACTTCCCCACAGTGGAGTCCATGTACAGCCTTGGCGGACGGTGCCAGCTCCGACGACTGACAGCGAGGCCCTGGATGGTTTGGGTGGTGGTCTGGCGTCGTGAGGTGGTGCTGGATGGAGGGAGAGGTCATCCCGGACGGTGCAGTGAAGTGAATGCGCAGGAGGGGCCATGGCTATCCATCAACCGCCATGGCGTGGGCAGCGACCGTTGCACCGGTCCGGTGCCCTACTGGTCAGTGATGAGAGGCTTACGAGCGGGCCAGGTCGTCATCTAGAAAGTTGGTATTGAAGGGGGGAAAGGAGTGGAGTGCACGGCAGTGTTCCTCCGATCTTTTGCCAAAAAAATCTGTTTTGTGCACAGAAGGTGTTCGACGAAATGCCAATTCTAGGTAGGCATTTTTTAAAAATAAGAAATTTGTTGTGGGGTTTCTCTAATGCAATTCTGAGTTGGTGTAAAAAATTCAGAATTTTATGAGCATGGGAGATATGGTTTTGAGCAAGGATTCTAAACCTGGTACAAATTTCATTCAAATGACATTTGTATTATTTGGCCTATGGACCTGAATACTTTTGGAGGAATTGAATGTAGGTACTAAGGTCTTGCTGTGGAAATTTTTGTGAGGTCGGAAGGGTTAGGGAGAATGGAGTTTCTTTGTAAACTCAAAGAATGCTAAAAAGTGATGATGGTTAGTTTTGAAAACATTCAAATTGGTAAAGGAAATTTTTTGTGAAAGAAATTGCATTGGGTAGTGTCATAGGGTAGGGGAGGTGCTTGAGGGAATTATTTTTAGAAATAAACTTGAGATAGTTTTAGTGCAAAAAAATATTCAAGCATTGGAAATGCTATTAAAAGTTTTATTTTGTGGCAAATTTTATTTTGAAAATATTTCCTATTGTTATTTAAAATAGAAATGAAATGATTTAAGAAACAACCACAGCCCACGATACTTAAAAAAGATTATATGGAGGGAAGAATTTGGAAAGCAGAGAACAGAGAAGTCTCTCAAATTAATAAATGACCTAGTATAATTCAAAAAAATTATTTCTAGCCAAATTTTACCTAATAATATTATGGTTAATTTTTTTGGGGTGTTACACCTGTCCCTTCCTCGAGGGGGGCGATAGGCTGGTCTGCTTGAGTATACCTTGGTGGTGCGGGCGCAAGGGTCTCATAGTCAAATTGTGGTAGCATTTTTGTACCCTTCTTCGGCTGCTAGGACTTTTGTCCATCTGTCCTTGAGGGTGTCCTATTCGGCTTTTATTTTTTGTTGCTTCTTCTTTAAGCTTCGTGCGGTGGCAATAAGCTGCCGCTTAAACCGTTCTTGGTCGTCCAGTGGATTCTCGGGGACGATAAAATCCTCGTCTCCAAGGATAACATCCTACTCGGAGAGTGGGAGGTAATTAGTGTCCTCGGATTCATTGAGGTCCTCTGGATCAAACTGCTCCTCGCGCTGCTCTGAATTATGTGGCTGCTGTTCGGCGGGAGCGGGGTCACCGAGTTCTTTCATATTGTCCGGGGTGTCGTCTTCTCCGGTGCCCGTGTTGCTTTCCCTGCCCCGACGCCCCCTGGATCGTCGGCGTTGTTTTAGGCGTTTGGGCGGCTCTTCGTCGGGCTTGTTGCTATATCTCCTGGGGGTGCCGTCCCCATTATTATTGTCATTGTCGTTGTCCTTGGGGGTATCCACCATGTAAACATCGTAGGTGGAGGTGGCCATCCATTGGCCGGTGACGGGAGGGGTAGTGTCAGTGTGGGCCATGGCGTCGCTGCCTTCGTCCATGTTGTCGGCCTCCTCAGAGGCGTAGTCCAGCATGTTGGTTAAGTCTTAGGTAGTGGCTACTAAGTGGGTGGTGGGTTGGTCATAAAATTCCCCGTGGCCTGCCTTCAGGCCCCGCTGAGTGTAGGCTGAGGATGGGCCATCCAGGATAGTCATCATCTGGATCTGATCAAGCGCCTCATTTAACAGGGCAAGACTAGCCGGATGGGCGTATGAGATTTCTTCAGAGTCGACCTCCGGCGTGATGGTGAGGCGTGGGGCAAGCCCGGCTAGGGTTGATGATACGTCTCCAACGTATCTATAATTTTTAATTGTTCCATGCTATTATATTATCTATTTTGGATGTTTTATATGCATTAATATGCTATTTTATATTATTATTGGGACTAACTTATTAACCTAGAGCCCAGTGCTAGTTTCTATTTTTTCCTTGTTTTTGAGTTTTACAGAAAAGGAATATCAAACGGAGTCCAAACAGAATAAAACTTTACGATGATTTTTCTTGGACCAGAAGACACACATAAGACTTGGAGAGGAATTCAGAAGAGTCCCGAGGGCTCCACAAGCCCTCAGGGTGCGCTCTAGGGGGGGGCGCCCCCCTGGCTTGTGGGTCCCACGGGAGGCCTCCAACCCTAATCTTTGGCCTATAAATTCAGAAATATTCCCAAACGACCATAAGCGTCCACCAAAATACTTTTCCGCCCCCGTAACCTTCTATACCCGTGAGATCCCATCTTGGGGCCTTTTCCGACATCCTGTCAGAGGGGGATTCGATCATGGAGGGCTTCTACTTCAACTCTATTGCCCTTGTGATGAAGCATGAGTAGTTTACCACAGACCTACGGATCCATAGCTAGTAGCTAGATGGCTTCTTCTCTCTCTTTGATTCTCAATACCATGTTCTCCTCGATGTTCATGGAGATCTATTTGATGTAATATTCTTTTGCGGTGTGTTTGTCGAGATCCGATGAATTGTGGATTTATGATCAGTGTATCTATGAATATTATTTGAATCTTCTCTGAATTCTTATATGCATGATTTGATATCTTTATATTTCTCTTCAAATTATCGGTTTGGTTTGGCCAACTAGATTGGTTCTTCTTGCAATGGGAGAGGTGCTTAGTTTTGGGTTCAATCTTGCGGTGTCCTTACCCAGTGACAAAGTAGGGGTAGCGAGGCACGTATATGTATTGTTGCCATCAAGGGTAAAAAGATGGGGTTTTCATCATATTGCTTGAGTTTATCCCTCTACATCATGTCATCTTACTTAAGGCGTTACTCCGTTCTTTATGAACTTAATACTCTAGATGCATGCTAGATAGCGGTCGATGTGTGGAGTAATAGTAGTAGATGCAGAATCATTTCGGTCTACTTGACACAGACGTGATGCCTATATGCATAATCATTGCCTTGGATATCATCATAACTTTGTGCTTTTCTATCAATTGCTCAACAGTAATTTGTTTACCCACCGTATTATTTGCCTTCAAGAGAGAAGCCTCTTGTGAAACCTATGGCCGCCGGATCTATTTTCCATCATATATTTTCAGATCTATAAACCAAAAAACCCAAAAATACCTTGCTGCAATTTATTTAATTTTATTTTGTTTTACGTTTTAGTAATCTTTTATATCTATCTCTATCAGATCTCATCCTTGCAAATGACCGTGAAGGGATTGACAACCCCTTTATCGCGTTGGGTGCATGTGTTTGATTGTTTGTGCAGGTGCATAGATTGGGGACTTGCTTGTATCTCCTACTGGATTTGATACCTTGGTTCTTAACTGAGGGAAATACTTATCTCTACTTTGCTGCATCACCCTTTCCTCTTCAAGGGAAAAACCAACGCAAGCTCAAGAAGAAGCAGTTGACTCCTGGTCTTTGGGCACCGAACTTGCGTGCCGGATCTGTGGTAAGGAGGGTGAGTCCGGCCGAGGGTGACCACCGGTCTTCGGACACCAATCCCGTGTCGGGGCTCAAAGTCGGATCCGTGGTGAGAAGGGCGAGTCCAGCCGAGGGTGACCCCCGGTCTTCAGACGTGGTGGTTGTGTCCGGGCATAAAGCGAGTTGCGAGGCAGGGGCCAATCCTGTGGTCGAATCGAGGAGAGGCCCCAAAGTTGATGCTTCGGGGTCCATGGGCGTCTCAGATAAGGTTGAGAAGCCCGTAAAGATCATATCACCCCGAGTGTCAGCGACATACTCTAGGTTACCAAACTTGATCTGGTGCTCAAGGGCGAAATTGTCGACCTGGTCAAGATGACCGGTTGAGTTGGCACACAGGACAATGCTGCCAAACGCGAAAGCTGGATGGGGACGAAGATGTCCCTGGTGTTGATGCCATCTCTGATGATCAGGCGAGCCATCGATCCTTCCGCGATCCAACAGCGGAACTCTCAATGAAAGCACCAATGTCGGTGTCAAAACCGAAGGATCTCGGGTAGGGGGTCCCGAGCTGTGGATCTTGGATCAATGGGGAACAGGGGACGAAGGACACAACGTTTACCTAGGTTCAGGCCCTCTCTAGGAGGTAAAACACTACGTCCTGCTCGATTATATTGAAGTGTATAGGATGGTTACAGAGTCGATCTACCACAAGATCAGATGAACTAAACCCTAGGCTAGTAGGATGACGGTTGTTGTTCTAGCGTCTACAGACTAAACCCTCTGGTTTATATAGGCACCAGGGGTACTAGGGTTACACATGGTCAGTTACAACAAGGGAAATAATCATGCCGAATCTTCTATCTTGACTTGGAGGACACACCAAGACTTCGAGGGTTTCCTGTCTGGACACGGAGCCGCCTTATGGCTCGGTCTTGTGGTAGTCATACAGCAGCCCACCTACCGGCCCATAAGAAGTAGGCCGGCAGCCCGAGGACCCCATAGTCCAGGACTCCCTCACCCACCCCCTAATGCGCGCCCTGGTGGCTTGTGGGGCCCACATGGCTCCGCTGACCCTAATCTCAGCACTATAAATTCCTATTTCCCAAGAAATAATTAAGAGAGGAAGTTTCATCGCGTTTTACGATATGGAGCCACCGCCACCTCTTGTTCTTCATCGGGAGGCCAGATCTGGAGTTCGTTCTGGGCTTCGGAGAGGGGGGTCTTCCATCTTCGTCATCGTCAACCATCCTCCATCCCCAATTTCATGATGCTCATCGCTGGGAGTGAGTAATTTCTTCGTACGCTTGCTAGATGATGATGGGTCTGATGAGATTTATCATGTAATCGAGTTAGTTTTGTTAGGGCTTGATCCCTAGTATCCACTATGTTCTGAGATTGATGTTGATATGACTTTGCTATGCTTAATGCTTGTCACTACGGCCCGAGTACCATGATTTCAGATCTGAACCCTTTATGTTTCCATGAATATATTTGTGTTATTGATCCAATCTTTCAAGTTGTATGCACCTGCTACGTGTTAGGATCCGCATACCCCAGGGTGACAATAATAGGCATTCTTTCCGGTGATTACCGTAGTTTGAGGAGTTCAGGTATTCACTATGTGTTAATGCTTCGTTCCGGTTCTCTATTAAAAGGAGGCCTTAATATCCCTTAGTTTCCTTATGGACCCTACTGTCACGAGAAGGTAGGATAAAAGATGTCATGCAAGTTCTTATCATAAGCACGTATGACTATATACTGAATACATGCCTACATTATATTGATGAATTGGAGCTAGTTCTGTGTCGCCCTAGGTTATGACTATTACATGATGAATTTAATCCAACGTTATCACCGATCCAATGCCTAGGAGCTTTTCACATATTGCTTCTGCTAAGTTACAACTATTGCTGCTACAGTCACAATTGCTACAAAACTACTGCTACTGCTGTTACCGTTACTGTTGCTAGGATTACCACTTCTATCAAATTATCATACCATTGTGCTACTGATCACTCTACTGTAGATATTTAGTCTCCAGGTGTGGTTGAATTGACAACTCAACTGCTAATACTTGCAAATATTCTTTGGCTCCCCTAGTGTCGAATCATTAAATTTGGGTTGAATACTCTACCCTCGAAAACTGTTGCGATCCCATATACTTCTGTGTTATCACAGGCGTCGAGCTAACTAGATGTCGTGGTGTAGGCGATGACATACAGACTCGTGGAGGAGTGCAGGTGTGAAAGGGGACCGGGGGGTGGCAGGTGGGGTGAGGGTTTTGTGACATGGGGATGGTGAGCGTTTTCTTTTTTCCTTTTTTGAATTGGGTGGTGAGGGTTTTCTATCCCACAAAGAGTTCCAGAGGCAACGGTTTGGTAGAGCCAACCATGTGTGATTAACATCACTCTGGTGTATTTTAAAAAAAACTCAGAAAATGAAAGTCATCGCACACCGTTGCAATATGGGAAAATCACCAAGTTTCAGGGTGGGTCCACATTTCCTTCGTCGGTTGAATCTGAAATTTGTACCCACGCTAAACATTCACCCTAATATGCAAAAAAATCCATCAACCAAACTAATTGCATCCATATCCCACATGTAGATATAAGTAAACATAGATATAAGCATACTCAGGCATAGATAATAAGCGTACACAAGCATAGTTCAACCATATATAGTTCAACTGATATTAAGCATACTCAAACATAGTTATAATTAAGACACTCCATAGCTAGCCATAGTTCAATCCCACATCTCATCTGCCGGCAAGCCTTTATGAAGGTGAAGTGTAACAGCCCGAGACCGACGCTCCAGATGCTTACCAGTTATTTCGTTGTCGCCGTGTGATTTATTTGTTTGTTGCATTCATCATCGTATCATTCGCATTGCATCCGCATGTTTTCTTAAAACTTGCATCCGCTCGTTGTTGCCGCTTCTTCCTTATCTCTGTTGACCACATCTTAGATCAACTGGATTGCTCCCTTCTCTCTCTTCTCTGAGCCCATCAAACCCTCTTGTCTTCGTGGCCTTTTGTCAGACCCCTCGCGCGCGTCTGTAAACTGCCTCAAACCCGAACCGGGCGGTCATGATCGATGGGTCCGGATCAAGCCCGAACATCTCCAACTATGTTTGGTTTCTTATTTGGACTTCCCTAGCCTATTTATCTTGACCGTCCGATTTAAATTGAAGGGTAAAAAACTAGCTCCAAACCGCTCCACCTGCTATATAATCAGTCTAACCCTAGCCCCTAGCAATCTGTCCCATCCAATCCTCCTCACCGCCGCCACTAGCTCCTCTCTTCGTGCTCCTCCCAAAGCTAGTGCTGGCCTCCCGAGCTCGACCTCGATCCCCAGCCACCTCTCTGCTCGAGTCCCCAACCACCAGCGACTAGAGGACCGCTCCTCCTCGCAACTGTGCTCCCGAACGAGAGCAGCGCCCGAGCTTCTTCCTCGCGCCGCTCGCAGTTGACCCCGCCTGTGGCGGCCGAAACCAGAAGGACCGCCGCGTCCCTCTCCTCTGTTTCCATCCCGTCCTTCTCCTTTCGCTGTCTCTCCCTCACACATCTTCTCTCTCTCAGGAACTCCTACAACAGCCCTGCTAATGATGGCCTCTTCAGGAGCTCCCGCTGCCGCTTAGAGCTCAAGCCGTCGACCGTCCGAGGCCTCCCCAGGAACGGATCCGCGACCCCGTGCCTCCTCCTCCCACATACTTGGCCGCGCCACCGGAGCCCTGCAGATCGCGTGCCCGTCGCCCTCACCTTCACTCTTCTTCCCTTTTCTATTCTGCTCCATCCTCTCTAAATATCTCTCGCTGTTCAAGTGCAGAGGAAACGCTCCACCGCCGCGCCAAGTCCCGCTGCCGACGCCTCCTGCATCGCATATGTAGCTGCCGCCGTGCACGCCTGCGTCCTGCTCGATCGAGCACGTGCATGTGCTGATCTCCAGCGCCTCAGCCTGCACCATCCCAAGGGGCAGCTCAGCCTCCCCTGTGTCTCGCACATCGCGGGAGCCCGCCTGCGACCTCCTCTGCTTCGAGCCCCGTCCTGCATCGAGCGAACACTCGTCCTCGAGCGTGGACTGCATCGCCCCGAGCCGGCCTGCCTCCACCCCTCACCGATGGCCCATGCCCCAACGTGAGCAACTCCCCAAGCCCAGTTCAATTCAGTTTCAGCCCGTATAGGTTTTTTTAGGTTCTGCGATTTTGCCATTTATCCAGTGAACTGATGTTTTACAGAAAAACCCTCATTGCTCATGCATTAATAATTCACAAACCGTGCATCGGATTAAAATGTTATATATATGTAAAATGCTTAGAATTTCATGTAGTTTCATAATTTCCAACTTTCATCCATTTTAAAAATATTTAAATTGTTGTTTGCATTCATTTGCATAGATGACATGTTAAATTAGTTTATTTCGTAACTAAATAACTGTAGCTCTGAATGGTGTAAATGGTGTAGAGAAATGCATAGATTACCTTGGTGCACTTACTTTGCATGCTTAATAACTTTAAAATATGGTTTAGGGCAGAATAGTACCAAATTCAAAATATGCATATGGGGATTTCCCGGAATTGTTGTTTGTTCTTCCGACCTCATTTATATGCTTCACCTCTTGCCATGTTAACCAACATTTAATATTGTTGAGTAGCTTAAACGAGAGTGAACAAAATAATTGGATGTGGTGTTTCATCAATATGCAACTTGTTGCATATTGAGCTCCACTTAATTTGTAGTATTTGATTGTTGCACTTTGCCATGCCATGCCTTATTAAACCGGACATGCATCATACATAGTTGAGCATCATGCCATGTCTATGGGATGTTTGTTTACCATATTGTTTGCTTCTTTCTGGTTGTGGTTATTGTCGATAGTTCCGGTTACGTTGTGATTGTGAGGATCCGTTCAACTATGCCCGTTCGTCTTCTTCATGGATTCAGTCTTCTTCCTAGTGGGATTTCAGGCAAGATGACCATTATCTTGGATATCACTACTATCTTTGCTTTGCTAGTTGTCTCGATGCTATCGCTATGTCATGATACCTACCACTTGTTTGTCAGGCCTCCGAACTTGCCATGATAAGCCTCTAACCTTTTCACCATCCCAGCAAATCGTTGATTGGCTATGTTACCGCTTTGTTCAGCCCTTCTTATAGCGTTGCTAGTTGCAGGTGCAGTTGCAAGTTGTTCCGTGTTGGGACATGGATATCATGGGATATCACAATATCTCTTATTTAATTAATGCATCTATATACTTGGTAAAGGGTGGAAGGCTCGGCCTTTTGCCAGGTGTTTTGTTCAACACTTGCCGCCCTAGTTTCCATCATATCGGTGTTATGTTCCATGATCTGTGTTCCTTACACGATCGGGGTTTATGGGCCACCCTTGACAGTTCTCTTTGAATTAAACTCTTCTAGCAAGGCCCAACTTTGGTTTTACCATTTGACTAATAATAACTAAAACTTGCATAGGGACTGGCTAGCACCCGAGGTCTATTAATCAACAACCTGGGCCAGTGCTCCTCATGAGTGTTGGTCCAAAATAGAGCACCTTGCGGCGCCCCCTTGGCAACTTGGGTCTCAGCGACCGTATGCTTAGCTCATCCGATCGTGGCAAGATACGCGCGGCTCCTATCGGGGTGTCGGCACGTCGGGAGGTTTTGCTGGTTTTGTTTTACCATTGTCGAAATTTATTGTGCACCGGGATTCCGAGTTTGATCGGGTTGTCCAGAGATGGAGATTTTCCTCCATGGATCGTGAGAGTTTGTAATGGACTAAGTTGGGACACCCCTGCAGGGTTTAATCTTTTCGAGAGTCGTGCCCGCGGTTATGTGGCATATTGGAAATTTATAATATCCGGTTGTAGAGAACTTGACACCAGATCAGAAATAAAATACACCAACCGCGTGCGTAACCGTGACCATCTCTTTTCGAGTGAGTTCTAGAAGAGAACATGGTGGAGTTATGTTTGACTCGTAAGTAGTTCAGGATCACTTATTGATCATTACTAGTTTGTGACTGTTATGTGTAGTTACTCTACTTATTCTTGTACTTGTAAGTTAGAGACCATACAATGCTTAGTGCTTGTTGCAACCTCACCACTTAATCATTCCATACCCATTTAGCTTTGCTATTCTTGATACCCATTGTAATGGGATTGTTGAGTCCTCATGGCTCACAGATTACTACAACAACAGGTGCAGGTACAGGTAATGCGATGATCTGACATGAGAGCGATGCTTGATCTGTTTTGAGTTCTTCTGCTTCTTCTTCTTCTATCAAGGGATAGGTTCTGGGTCGGGAGCCTAGGATTAGCAGGGTGGATGTCATTCTTCTTTTTTGTTTGATTTCATTTGTAGTCGGATCCTGCTCTTCTGTATGTTGATTGCTATGTATTGATGAACTATTGTATTCATGTTGTAGCTTGTGGCGAGTGTAAGCCTTTATCTTGTATTCTCAACTATTCATTACATGGTATGTTGTAATGATATCCACCTTGCTATGCAGTCGAAATGCGATTGTGCCCCTATCATGAATTCATCACGTGATTGGGATAGAGTCCCATCTTGGGTCCTACAAGTTGGTATCAGAGCCATACCGACCGCAGGAACCCTCTTGATTTATCAAAATGTTGCCGTTGTCGAGTCTAGAAAAAAAACTATTTGCAGTCTAGTTATATATCAGAGAGTAGGAATTCTTTTTACTCCTCATCCCCATCATCGCTCTGGTGAGGAATCATGATTTAGGTGATTTTTTTTTCATTACTCTCCTTTTTAACTCAATTTTTTTTAAGATCACGCGGGTATTGTTGGAATCGTTGCGATATCGATGTGACGGGAATTCTGTTCTTGGTGCCTCCTGACATTTAGGGGTTGTGGCAGTGTCCCGGGGAGTTGAGCTCGAAGGTGTTTTCATCACAATGCTTATCGTTTCAGTTCTGGAATACCAGAGGACGTCGACATCGAAAGCGCTTCTATACTCTTTGTGGTGAGAGTAGTTTGGTGCCACCCAATACTGGGGAGAGTGATCAGATGTATTGCCACAGCTAGTATATCAGATGTTTTTCGAAGGTCTGAGGTAGACAATTTCTTATATTCTTGGTTATGTGTTGAGGAGGCAGTACATTTGGAGCGTAGAATTCTGCTAGGAGTTGTGTGATCATATTTTGCTCCGTGTACTTGTTGTACCAGATTGCATAACCGAGAGTTTCGGGAGTTCTCAGGTGGGAATTCAAGTAGTACCTAGAATTATCCTTCCAACAAATGCATGAGGGGTTATGTATTTGTTTCCGGCTTATTCTGCAAGCCAAATCCTTTGTTTTGTTTTGAGTTGTGGTATTCAAGTTGCTTCAAAGTCAAGTGTTGATTCTATACCTTCCCTAAGTGGTGTTCTCATATTTTATGGGAGTGCTAATCCTTCTTGATCATCGAGATTGTCTTGCTAATTCTTTTCCAACTGGTGTGATTCTCTTCAAGATGATCTTATCATTTCCTCATTTGCAAGATCAATTCTCGGTTTTCTCAATAGTGCCCATTTCATCCATCCCAAGTTGTCCTTATTTTCCCACCGTACCACCCTTTTCTTCAAGGACTCATATATCATAATCAAGTATCCTTTTATTCATGCAAGGTCTCTTCATCCTTTTCTTTCAAGTTTCAATCCGATGATCCCTCATGAAGATGCTCACGAGTTTCAAGCTTATCATTCTTCATTCTCTTTTCTTCTCTGGTGGATTCAATTCAAGCTCTTAGTGTTGATCATATCCCTTTTCTTATGTTGAAATGCTTTCCATGTTGGAGTTTCTTATACAAGACTCTCTTATTTACTCACCTCTTTCTATTCATATCCGGAGTATTGAAGATATCTCAGAAGGTGTTTCCATTCTTAATCCGTTCAAGCTATTTCGTGGTTGTTACCTCATTCAAGTCATTTAATTCAACTGGCGCAATATCCCTTTAAAAATCCTTCAACGATGTTTTCTTTTGAGTGGGCCCTAACCCACAGGTCTTTTCCCAGGATCTTACCTGACTCTTCTAGTTCTTCCGGAGTTATTCTCAAATTCTTTTCAAAGTTTAACATAAGAATGGATTTTCATCAGTCATATGCCTTCTCCAAGATCGCTTTCAAATTCTTTTCATCATTGGTTCAACCTTTCTATTCATCAATATTCTGAAGTGTCTAAGCAATCCATGGTGGTTCTCGTCGTCATTCTAAGCTTTCAAGACCGAAGAAGAGTTTTTCTCTAAATCTTTCTCCGTTCTCATGAACATTCGTGGTTCTAGCTTCATGCCATCCTCATAATCTTCAAGTTGCTCATCTTTCTTTTCCGGAGTTCAAAGTTTTCTTGGTTGTCTCGTCACGAAGCTCCATTTCAATCATTGCAAGGCTTCATCATGTTCTTTCAACCTTTCTTCCTATCACACTTCTATTACTGGAGTCCTTCATGAAGGCTCTACATGGTGGTTCATCAAAGAGTGCATTTGCTATTGAAGTGTTTGTCAACATTCTTGTTGGAAGAGCTCAAGTATTCCTCTTCTTGCATTTCAAAGTGCAATTCATTCTCCCTTATCTTTTGAAGTGGAGTTTTGCATCTCTTCGTTCATCTCAACCAATCAATTGTTTCTGTTAGTGGCAGGTCTTCACCTCATAATTTTGGGATGTTTTCCATAAGCCCACGGGAATTATATCTTTTCGTTGTTGATTTTCCAACAAATCAATTCAACCCTTCTTTCTATGGATGCTTTTCAAATTCAATTGCGGTAGAAGTTGTCATTTTCTTCTCCGTTCTTTTCCTTCCTACTATCTAGCTTCAATTCTTTCATTCTGGAGGCATTGTGATGTTGCTCTCTTCGACCCATCATCTCGTTTGTCAAGATCATGTTCTTTTCCTTCTATTTTAAATGGAGCGCTGCCCAAATTCTCTTGTATCCCTTGCTTCCCCTTTCAACCAGAGTGGTTTAAAATTCTTTCGTGAGCCTTCAGCTCTTGGTTAATGTATTTGCAACCTTCAAGTTCTCGTGGTGTCCCTTGTTCCTCTTTTCTACCCGAGTGCTCTCTACCTCATTCATCTCTGTTGTATTCTTTCTTTCAACTTGTTCAACCCTCTAAGGTTCGTTGGTTTCACTCGTTTGTCGAAGAAGCAAGTTAGTTTACCTCTTCTCTTCCTCTTCCGCATTTCATCCCTAGATCTCGGGGCGAGATCTCTTGTAAGTGGGTGAGAGTTGTAACAGCCCGAGACGGATGCTCCAGATGCCCTCCAGTTATTTTATAGTCACCGTGTGATTTATTTGTTTGTTGCATTCATCATCGCATCATTCGCATTGCATCCGCATGTTTTCTTAAAACTTGCATCCGCTCGTAGTTGCCGCTTCTTCCTTATCTCTGTTAACCTCCTCTCAGATCAACCGGACAACTCTCTTCTCTGAGCCCATCAAACCCCCTTGTCTTTGTGGCCTTTTCTCAGACCCCTCGTGCGCGTGTGTAAACTACCCCGAACCCAAACCGGGTGGTCATGACCGATGGGTCCGGATCAAGCCCGAACATCTCCACCTATCTCCGGTTTCTTATTTGGACTTCCCTAGCCTATTTATCTTGACTGTCCGATTTAAATCGAAGGTACAAAACTAGCTCCAAACCCCTCCACCTGCTATATAATCAGTCTAACCCTAGCCCCGAGCAATCTGTCCCATCCAATCCTCCTCACAGCCACCACTAGCTCCTCTCTTTGTGCTCCTCTCGAAGCTAGCGCCGGCCTCCCGTGCTCGACCTCGATCCCCAGCCACCTCTCTGCCCGAATCCCCAACCACCAGCGACCAAAGGACCACTCATCCTCGCAGTCGTGCTCCCGAACAAGAGCAGCGCCCGAGCTTCTTCCTCGCGTCGCTCGCCCTAGACCCCGCCACCGGCAGCCGAAACAAGCAGGATCGCCGAGTCCCTCTCCTTTGTTTCCTTCCCGTCCTTCTCCCTCCCCTGTCTCTCCCTCACGCATACTCTCTCTCTCAGTAACTCCTATAGCAGCCCCGCCATGGATGGCCTCTTCAGGAGCTCCCACTGCCGCTTAGAGCTCAAGCCGTCGACCGTCCAAGGCCTTCCCAGGAACGGATCGGCGACCCCGTGCCTCCTCCTCGCACATGCCCGGCCGCGCCACCGGAGCCCCGTAGGTCGCGTGCCCGTCGCCCTCACCTTCACGCTTCTTCCCTTTTCTGTTCTGCTCCATCCTCTCTGAATATATCTCTCTCTGTTCAAGTGCAGAGGAAGTGCTTTGCCGCCGCGCCAAGTCCCGCTCCGATGCCTCCTGCATCCTGTCTGTAGCCGCCGCCGTGCACGCCTACGTCCTGCTCGATCGAGCGCGTGCACACACTGATCTCTGGCGGCTCAGGCTGCACCATCCCAAGGGGCAGCTCAGCCTACCCTATGTCACGCGTGTACCGGGAGCCCGCCTGCGACCTCCTCTACTTCAAGCCCCGTCTTGCATCGAGCGAACTCTCGTCCTCTAGCGTGGACTGCATCGCCCCGAGCCGGCCCGCCTCCACCCCTCACCGATGGCCCAAGGCCCAACGTGAGCAGCTCCCCAAGCCCAGTTCAATTCAGTTTCAGCCCGTCTAGGTTTTTTTAGGTTCTGCGATTTTGACATTTATCCAGTGAACTGCTGTTTTACAGAAAAACTTTCATTGCTCATGGATTAATAATTCCAAACCATGCATTGGATTAAAATGTTTTATATATGTAAAATGCTTAGAATTTCATGTAGTTTCCTAATTTCCAACTTTCGTCCATGTTAAAAATATTTAAATTGCTATTTGCATTAATTTGCATAGATGACATGTTAAAATGATTTATTTCGTAACTAAATAACCGTAGGTCTGAATTAAATAAACTTTATATGTAAATGGTGTAGAAAAATGCATAGATTAACTTGGTGCACTTACTTGGCATGCTTAATAACTTTAAAATATGGTTTAGGGTAGAACAGTACCAAATTCAAAATATGTATATGGGGATTTTCCAGAATTGTTGTTTGTTGTTCCGGCCTCATTTAAACTTGCCTAAATGGGTAGTTTACTTATGCTTCACCTCTTTCCATGTTAAACAACATTTAATATTGTTGAGTAGCTTAAACGAGAATGAACAAAATAATTGGATGTGGTGTTTCGTTAAAATGCAACTCGTTCCATATTGAGCTCCACTTAATTTGTAGTATTTGATTGTTGCACTTTGCCATGCCATGCCTTATTAAACTGGACATGCACCATACTTAGTTGAGCATCATGCCATGTCTATGTGATGTTCGTTTACCATATTGTTTGCTTCTTTTCGGTTGTGGTTCTTGTCGATAGTTCCTGTTATGTTGCGATTGTGAGGATTCGTTCGACTACGCCCGTTCGTCTTCTTCATGGATTTGGTCTTCTTCCTAGCGGGATTTTAGGCAAGATGACCATTATCTTGGATATCACTACTATCTTTGCTTTGCTAGTTGTCTCGATGCTATCACTATGTCCACTATCGACCACTTGTTTGTCAAGCCTCCCAACTTGCCATGATAAGCCTCTAACCTTTTCACCATCCTAGCAAACCATTGATTGGCTATGTTACCGCTTTGCTCAGCCCTTCTTATAGCGTTGCTAGTTGCAGGTGAAGTTGCAGGTTGTTCCATGTTGGGACATGGATATCATGGGATATCACAATATCTCGTATTTAATTAATGCATCTATCGACTTGGTAAAGGGTGGAAGGCTCGGCCTTTTGCCTGGTGTTTTGTTCCACTCTTGCCGCCCTAGTTTCCGTCATACCGGTGTTATGTTTCTTGATTTGTGTTCCTTACAAGGTCGGGGTTTATGGGCCTCCCTTGACAGTTCGCTTTGAATAAAAGTCTTCCAGCAAGGCTGAACTTTGGTTTTACCATTTGACTAATAATAACTAAAACTTGCATAGAGACCGGCTAGCACCCGAGGTCTATTAATCAACAACCTGGGCCAGTGCTCCTCATGAGTGTTGGTCCAAAACAAAGCACCTTGCGGCACCCCCTTGGCAGCTTGGGTCTCAGCGACCGTAAGCTTAGCTTATCCGATCGTGACCTGAGACGAGATACGAGCGGCTCCTATTGGGGTGTCGGTACGTCAGGAGGTCTTGCTGGTTTTGTTTTACCAATGTCGAAATGTCTTGTGCACCGGGATTTCGAGTTTGATCGGGTTATCTCGAGATGGAGATTTTCCTCCATGGATCATGAGAGTTTGTAATGGACTAAGTTGGGACACCCCTGCAGGGTTTAATCTTTTCGAGAGACGTGCCCGCGGTTATGTGGTAGATTGGAAATTTATAATATCCGGTTTGTAGAGAACTTGACACCAGATCCGAAATAAAATACACCAACCGCGTGCGTAACCATGACCGTCTCTTTTCAAGTAAGTTCGAGAAGAGAACACGGTGGGGTTATGTTTGACTTGTCAGTAGTTCAGGATCACTTATTGATCATTACTAGTTTGCGACCGTTATGCATAGTTATTCTTATTCTTGTACTTGTAAGTTAGACACCATACAATGCTTAGTGCTTGCTGCAACCTCACCACTTAACCATTCCGTACCCATTTAGCTTTGCTAGTCTTGATACCCATGGTAATGGGATTGCTGGGTCCTTGTGGGTCACAGATTACTAGAACAACAGGTGCAGGTACAGGTAATGCGATGATCTGATGTGAGAGCGTTGCTTGATCTGTTTGGAGTTCTTCTGCTTCTTCTTCTTCGATCAAGGGATAGGTTCCGGGTCGGGAGCCTGGGATTAGCAGGGTGGATGTCGTTCTTCTTTTTCGTTTGATTTCATCTGTAGTCGGATCCTGCTCTTCTGTATGATGCTTGCTATGTATTGATGAACTGTTGTATTCATGTTGTAGCTTGTGGTGAGTGTAAGCCTTTATCTTGTATTCTAATCTGTTCATTACATGGTATGTTGTAATGATATCCACCTTGCTATGCGCTCGAAATGCGATTGTGCCCCAATCATGAATTCATCACGTGATTGGGATAGATTCGCATCTTGCGCGCTACATGAAGCTTCTCCAGGTACTTAGCATACGCGGCGTGCGCCACCGTACGAGAATACTTCTGGTTGAAGGAGCCAATGGCTCATCCTCTTGCATGCGCAGAACACTTTCATACGTGTCAGGAAGCTTTCGGTTGAAAACGGGCATCCAAAGCCCCTATTGCAGGTCCTAATACACCGATTATGATTTCCCGCATAACGCTATAGCACCTATACATATAGTACATAATGTGGCGTCAGTATATTCTATAATAATGTGAATTTAGCAGTCAAAGTTTATGAAACATAATATATCTTGTGATAGCGTGAACCATAAATCATCGTGTGATCTTGATAAAAGAAATGCATAAATAGAGAGCACACAACTTACGGCAACAAAATTAAGAGTCTGGTTGGTTGGCTACCAACATTTGGCAAAATCAAAAGTTGCTAACACTTGGCTACCTTTTGAAATTGGCAAAAGAACAATGGAATACAAACTAATCTCTAGCGAACATTTGGCAATTGCCAAAATTTGGCATCAAATCAATTTTTACATGCCGTAAAGTAGAATTAGAATTTTATGGCTATTTTTTAAGACATATCCAAAGATTATGGTTTGATTTTTTAGCACAATCATCTATGTAGATACCAATCTTGAAAAAAAATTGGCACAAACATATATGTAGGACATGCAAAATCAATTATCAAGATCTGGCTAGGAATTATTAGCATGAACTCTAACCCTAGTCGGATTATTAGCAGAAATCATTTGTATAGATGAAACAATTAATCACTTATCATTTGTACCATTCAAACAATCAATACACTACACGGATCTAACGAAACTTACTCAGATTTCATGGATTGGGAGAACATAACCATAGGATTTCTATTCCAAAAAGGGGGAGGTAGGACTAACCATAGAAACCCTAAGATATATTTGCCACATAAATGGGTATAGATGACTAACCGTTTCTCCATCGTCCTCGGAGTCGTCGCCGGAGTGGTCGTAGGAGTCATCGCCGAAGTTGTTGTGGACCTCCGGCTCCGGCTGTGGAAGCACGACGCCATCAATGATGTGAAGGTTGCGCAAGACCTCGTCGGCGGCGACGACAACATCTGTCTCTAGCTTCACGCCGTGCTCAGGTGCTTCAGTAGCCCCGATGTCGCCACTCCCTCCAATGGTGCGCTTCGACGGCATCCTCATACACTGACGGCGATGATGACTAAGAGCAGCGTTGAGGATGCAGGCTGAGAGAGAGAGAGAGATTGTATGTGTGGCGAGAATGGGGGGTTCGGCCGCCTATTAGGACCAGCGGCTCGGGAATGCCATTAATATGGAGCAGTGGGACCGAGGCGAGCGACAGTCAAAGGGCTGGCTCACATCCTGGTGATCCTGCGTAGCGGACTGCTGGCATGCCTACCGTCATTTGACACTACTACTCACACGCCTCTTGGTGACACTGTGCAGCGAACATGCCTCCCGTCAATTCACACACCTGCCCACATGCCTCCCGGTCTGCCCGCGCGGTGGACTGCTCGCACACATACCGTCAACTCGCGCCTGCTCGCATGGCACACGGGATGCGTGGCAGCATGTATATTGTTTTTCTTTTTGATGGTTAATTCTGCCGCTTTATTACTTAACCGAAGCATGGCACGTACATTGTTAGTCTAACGCCCACGGTACGAATAAATAATCCATTTCTGATGTTGGTCGTAAATAATCTTCCATTTGTAGGAATAGTACATCAAAACTTCTCCCAAATTTGACAAAAAATACAATATCACAGTCTATTGGTGTCCCTATGAGACCACGATAAATTTCATGAATTTCAACTAAGTTTTGGATTTACTAGATTTTAAAAATCAAGATTCTCAACGTTTGAAATTTCATGCATTGGGCCTAAAAATGCACCCGGGGACACACATATGATTTTCCAATCCATTTTGGGCCACTATCACGTGTGCATGTAGCTCAAATTTGATTTTTGCACATTATATCCCCAGGAAATCAATCAATGTATAAAAACATCTGAATGATCTTTGATTTTTTTTCAAATTTTAACACAACACTCCTTTGGTCACATATGTTCACCGCAGAAAAAGTTTAACATGCCTCGTAGTGGCGGTGGTGGTGCAGTGTGTGTGTGTGTAGGGGGGGTCTGGTAGTAGACTACGAGTCGTGAGCCACCATGTGGGATTGACCGTTTTGTGAGGCAGGAGCCACATCAAAGACGTGATTTGGTTATTTAAAACATTACACAACCCTTTCATACATACATGTTTGGGTAACATGCATGCATGGTGGTCATCGGACACTCCCTCGTGCGATTATCAGCGATGCGCCCATTCGTTAGCCCACGAAGGTTATCACTTTTCACCAACATCGAGAGTCATTTGACCAAAGGTGGATTTTTCTTGGGATGTGTTACGGTGTGGATCATGGTGAGATTCCAGATCAAAGTTTGAGCACGTGCGTACACATGAATCCCTCCCACCGGCTCGAAGTTAGGTGGACTACCACATGTCGTGAACCTCTATGTAGGGCATTTTTGGTCTGCAAAGCATGTGACACATCAAAGTTGTGCAGTGGGTATTCAAACATAACACAATACCTCTTTGGGACACATGCAGCCGGTGGTTGTCCTAGGACACTCACACGCGTGTCACAATTGCTGTGGGCCCGTGAGGTCGTCATCCATCACTTTGACCCACAATGAGAGAGGTTAATTTGACAAACAAGGATGATTCTTTTTGGTTTGTGTTACGATAGGACTATATAGTACGTGTCGAAGAGGTGGGATGGGACCAACATATACTACGCATCATGAACCTCACTCTGTGTGGGGATTTTCCAGTTTCCGAGGCAGGTGCCACATCAAAGTTGTGCGTTGGGTATTCAAACATCAGACAACACCTCTTTGGGCCACATGCAGGCGTTGGTTATCCTAGGACACTCACTCACATGCGACGCTTCCATCTATGGGCCCGCGAGGTCATTGTCCATGCATCACTTTGACCTACAACAAGAGAGGTTAATTTGACCATCAAGGAGGATCCTTTTTGGTTTGTGTTACGATAGGAGTATATAGTGCACATCGAAGAGGGGAAAGGGGACCAGCATATACTACGCCTCATGAACCTCGCTCTGTGTGGGGACATTACGGTTTTCGAGGCAGGTGCCACATCAAAGTTGTGCATTTTGGGGATTCAAACATCACAACCACACACACCTCCATACATATGTTTGGCCCACATGCAAGCGATGGCGGTTGTCCTCTGGCACTCACTCACGTGGTTATCAGCAATATCGATGCTTTCCATCTGTGGGCCCACTTGGTCCATCACTTTGATCGATAGCGAGAGCGTTAATTTGACTTAGGAGGGGATTAGTTTTTTGTTTGTATTATGGTATAGGTCATGCTGTGAGATTACATAATATAGTTTGAGCAAATGCATGTGTATGGATGAATCCCTCCCATCGGATCGAAGTGGTGGGGGGGATAGCACATGACGCGTCATGAATCGATCTCGCTCTGTGTGGGGACTGTACGATTTTCGATGTAGGCGCCACATCAATGTTGTGCATGGTATTCAAACATGCATGCAGCACCTCCATAATATGTTTGGGACACATGCATGCAGTGGTTGTCTTCGGGCAGTACTCTCCCTCCTGTGGTTATTGGCGACATGGTGGATTCTTCTTCTTTGGTTCGTGTTACCGTAGTAGGTCATGGGGAGATTCCAGATCTATGTTTGAGCGCATACGTATGCATGAATCCCCGTCAACGGCTCGAAGTGGGGTGACATACATACTACGCCTCGTGAACCCTTGCTCCGTGTGGGGACTTTCTGGTTCCAAAGCATGGTGCTACATCAAAGTTGTGCATCGGGTATTCAAACATCATACAACACTCCATACATATGTTTGGGCCACATGTAGGAAGTGGTTGTCTTTGGCCACTACTCCCTTGCGTGGTTATCGGCGAGGTAGCCCATCTGTAGGGTTCCGTGGACGTCCATCACTTTGACCAACAACAAGAGAGAGGTTATACAACCAAGGTGGATTCTTCTTGGTCTGTGTTACAGTACGTCTTGGTGAGATGCCCTCTCCCACCAACTCAAAGTGTGTGTGTGGGGGGGGGGGGCTACTTCGCACTTCCTGAACCTCTGTGGGGTCGGGCATGTCCGGTTAATTTGCAAGGCACATGTGCCACATCAAAGTTGTGAATTGGGTATTTAAATATCACACCACCTTTTTCATACATATAGTTGGGCCACCCGCAGGTGGTTCGTATACGATCTCACCCATCTCGCGCCACAACCACACATTTGTGGGCCCACACACGGTCCACCTTTGACTGGAAGCGAAAGGGGGCCAGGGTTTGACCATGATGGACTCCTATAGGTTTAGTGTTACGGTAGGCTGAGATGTTAGACCTAGCTATTTGGGGGCATGCATTCATAGCTAGGATTCCCCTCCTGCCGACACGAAGTAGGGGGTGATGGACTAGCAATACTGTGTGCTTTGTGAGACAGGTGCCACATCAAAGTTGTGCATTGGGTATTTGAATATCAAACCAACCTTATCATACATATTTTTGGTCCACATGCAAGTGTGTTCGTGTTCTGACCCTTTCCCGCGTAATTTTTGCCAAATTTATAAACAGCAGACAAGTCAGATGACGCAACAGACATGGTTCGCTAGACTACCCGTGTGCCACGCCTGTGCCCCTGTCACTCACATCAGCATAGTAGATTGGGCTCCACGAGGCTTCCCACGCAATCTCAAAAATATCTACCCGCCTGGAGGGTTTTTCTGTTTGATACGATTATTATGTTTCGACCATGTGCGATGTTTGTTGCCCCCGCTCCCGCCTAAATCGCTCAAAATGTTATATTTGGTTGTTTCCAATATGCCTTTTTTATTTTAGTTATTTTCAATGTGATGCTCTATATGTGCAACTATTTACTATGCAGTACAATTTCATCAATACCAGTTTCAACAATACCAATAGGAATGACTATATTTGCTTCTTGGTAAGCCTGTTATAGCTAGCATATGCCTCTTTTAACCTTTTTTGGTTGTTCGGTTGTTTCTGGTTAGCATATGTCCAATTTCAATTTCTATCTTTCGTTGTTCATAGTATGCCTTGTTTATTTCAGTTATTCACAAAGTGATGCTCTATATGTGCAACTATTCACTGTATAGTACAATTTCATCAATACCAGTTTCAACAATACCAATAGGAATGACTATATTTGGTCGCTGTTAAGCCTATTGTAGCGAGCGTATGCCTCTTTTAACGTTTTAAGTTTGTTCAGTTGTTTGTAGTTAGCATGTTTCCAGTTTCAATTGCTATCTTTGGTTGTTTGTAGTATGCCTTGTTTATTTCAGTTATTCACAAAGTGATGTTCTATATGTGCAAGTATGAACTATGCAGTTCAATTCATTAATACCGGTTTCAACAATACCAATATGAATGACTATATTTGGTTGCTATTAAGACTGTTGTAGTGAGCATATGCCTCTTTTAGCGGTTTTTGGTTGTCCGGTTGTTTGTAGTTAGCATATGTCCAGTTTCAATTGCTATCTTTGGTTGTTTGTTGTATGCCTTGTTTATTTCAGTAATTCACAATGTGATGTTCTATATGTGCAAGTATGAACTGTGCAGTTCAATTTCATCAATACCAACTTCAACAATACCACTATGAATGACTACATTTGGTTGTTGGTAAGCATGTTGCAGTTAACATGCCTTTCCATTTTTATTTAACAATAACTAGTGTACCTAGACCTGCACAATACCAGTTTGAATGAATATATTTGCTTGTTGTTAAATGTTAGGCATGTTGCAGTTAACACACCTTTGTACTTCTTGTTTTGCTTAACTAGCATGCTTCAACCTGCACACTGATGCTATCATTTGGAGATTATGTTGTCTACCATGGACATATTTGGTTGATGTTTAGCCTGTTGTGCTTAACATGCCTTTAGATGTAGTTACAAAAGGACAATATTGGGAACGATTGTTGTTTTCCATCGAGGTTAGTTTCATCCCATTGCTTATATATACTCACTATTCAGGATATCGGTAGCTGGTACCATATAGGCCCGGCGCTGATAAGGGATTAATCGGCGAATCGGACATTTAACTGAATATATCTGTAACCCATTTATCGGTAGGTTAACTAGGGCCATATCTAATATATCTGAGGCTACATAGCAACATGCATTGTAATTAATGGCTAAATATGCAATCCTAGGCTACATAGCAACAAGGAAGAGTGTTACCTTAACACAGCAGCAGTTAACTGCAGTTGATCAGTCGATATTTGTAACAATGTAATAAACTCCCTCTGCCCCGTAATATAAGATGTTAATTCATCCAATATGTGAGTATGTTGGATGTAATAAGATCTTTTATAATGGGACGGAAGGAGTGTTTTACTACATCATTGTGAAATTGTTGTTTAGCTTCTAATATTAACTTCGTGCTTTTAGGTACATATGTCATTGGTAAAGATCCGCGCTTAGACCCTTTTTGCGTATGGCGCAATGAGATATTCATGAGCCAGCATCAAGTGCGGAAACTGATAAAGATTGTTAGTAAATGGGTCAAAAGATGGCAATTAAACTATTTGTTTACACTTTTTCCAAGACAATAGTGAACTGTAGGATGGTAATAAGTAAGAACTCTGCAGCCTTCTTTTTACTGCCCATAATGAGTTGTGTTAGATGACAATGTCTGAATCTTTTTCCTTTGCAGTGGTTCCCAAAGCAGTTTACTCAAGATTACCTCTCAAACTACACGATTGGTGGGCATGCAAAGGTTAAAGTATTTCTACCAGAACATCACTACAAGAAATATGTCAACTTGTGACCTTCTGTTAGTGACCCTGGAAGAAATGGTCGTAAATCTACTACCATTTGAGACCAATTGGTTGTAAGCTGTTCGGGGGGCTCCAATACCTAAACCATAACGACCATTTTGGTCGGAAAAGTCGTAATTTCCTTACATGAAATGGTCGTAAAGCGACAACACTGGCCCGCTGCCTTATTTCTAGCTGATCACGACCAATTTAGATGGTCATGATGTTGTAAATATAGATGCAATTATATGACTGGACGTCCACATCATCTTTTTTGCCTATGTTTCATGTCATTTTATCTTATGTGTCAATTGTACCAGTTGATTTGACAACCCACATATTGATTTATTGGGTTTTTTTGGTCTATGTGTCATGTCATTGACTTGTTGACTAAATAGACTTGTGGAGCCCTGTGATGAAAATAGAGTTCAAATGGGTGAATTAAGCAGCAAAAAAAGGGCACCACAGGGACTCGAACTCGCAACCCCTCACTTTCCCCTACGGAACCAAACCACCAGGCCACAACCAAATAGCCGACGCATCACTGCCCAAATACTATTAGAGGTATAGCGCCTAGTGGACTTGGGCCTCCGCGGGACGAGGCCAGCTCTTTTTTTTCTTTTAACATTTTTGGTGCACCGAGTGGGGCGATTCCTAGGCCGCGGCCTCGTTCTTTTCTTCTGCTTTTTCGTTCTTACTTTTTTTTTACTTTTATACTTCCAAATATTCTAAATAAATGTATTACAAAAAACTTCACATAATACATATGAAAAAAATGTTAACCAAGCATTTGAAAATGTTACATGTGTATCAAAAATGTTTATCATGTATACAAAAAATATACAATGTGTGTGAAAAAACATGATCGTGTTTAAAAATTTTAATCAAACATTTTCAAAAATGTCAAAAAAGTATCTAAATAATGTTAATCAAGCATTTGTAAAAAATTTAAAATGTGTATATAAAAATGTTGACTATATACACAAAAAGTGTTAACCGAGCACATGTAAATGTTTAATGTGTATAAAGAAAATGTTTCTCATGCATACAAAAAGTGTATACAAAAAAATATATTATGTGTGTAAATAAAATCGATCATGTATTTAAAAAATGTTAATAAATTTTTTGAAAAAATATGAAACAAGTATTTTAAAAAAATTAAATATACGAAAAACTGTAGAACGAAAACCAAAAGAAAGAAAAAAAATTATTCTCAACTTATACGAAAATTGTAGAATGAAAATAAGATCACATATAATGACACAATATGAAGGTTTTTCAGAGCTATGAATCTTCATACATGATAGCATATTTCTGAGAACACTTTGTAAAAAAAATTACCGTATTACAAGTTTATCATTTTCCCTGGTAACTTTGTCACATATAATGAGACAACGCTAAGGTTTTCCAGTTTTTTGATTTTTTTTGAATTTTTCATCCCTATTTCAAAATGTGGTCAAAACAGCGGGCATGACCGTTCCTAACTAGTGTTTGAATCTTTGAAAACTTTTGGTGTTTCTCTAATGAAATAGTTATTTTTGTACCTAAAAATGATTTTGGAAAAAATAATAAACAAACTATCAAGCACCTGTAGTTCAAATTTGACCCGCTTCCTACTAAATCATCGGTAATTTGTCTTTTTCACGAGAGGTGGATCAAAACTTTTGACACGCAACTATTTGGTCAATTGTACATTAAATATGGCCTAATATTTTAGAAAATTGATTTGGTCCAATTTTGCAACAAATATATGGTAGCTCCTTCACAAAAAAACTCATTTTGGGCACCTGAAAAATGGAAAATGAATTTTTCTTGAAAAGAAAATGAAAACTTCCTTAGGCAACATTGTTTGCCATTCCAAGATGCACCCTTGTGCACAATATGAGATCATTTGAACAAACTATGCCATGAATGTGGCCATAAGATTGATCATTTGGCTTGAAACTATGAATCTTCACACATGATAGCTCATTTCTGAGAACACATTTTTAAAATAAATGTCGTATTAAAAGTTTATTATTTTTCCTGGTAACTTGATCACGTATAATGACACAATGTGAAGGTTTTCCAATTTTTAGATTTTTTTTGAATTTTTCATGCCCATTTCAAAACACGGTCAAAACGGAGGGCATGACCGTTCCCAGCTAGTGATTGAATCTTGGAAAAAATTTGGTGTTTCTCTAATTAAATAGATATTTATGTACTTAAAACTGATTTTTGGAAAAAATAAAGAGCAAACTATGAGGCAGCTGTAGTTCAAACTTGACCCACTTCCTCCTGAATCGGCGGAAATTTGTCTTTTTCATGAGAGGTGGATCAAAGCTTTTGACACACAACCATTTGGTCAATTGTACATTAAATATGTCCTAATATGTTAGAAATTTGATTTGGTCTAATTTTTCAACAAATATATGGTAGGTCCTTCACAAAAAAACTCATTTTGGACACTTGAAAAATGGTAAATGATTTTTTCATGAAAAGAAAATGAAAACTTCCTTAGGCAACATTGTTTGCCATTCCAAGATGCACCCTTGTGCACAATATGAGACCATTTGAACAAACTATGCCATGAATGTGGCCATAAGATTGATCATTTGGCTTGAAAGCCATGAATCTTCACGCATGATAGCTCATTTTTTAGAACACTTTTTTAAAATAGTTACCGTATTACAAGTTTATTATTTTTCCTAGTAACTTGGTCACATATAATGACATAATGCGAAGATTTTCCATCATTTTTGAATTTTTCATGCCCATTTCAAAATGCGGTCAAAACGGAGGGCATGACCGTTCCTAGCTAGTGGTTGAATCTTAGAAAACTTTTGGTGTTTCTCTGATTAAATAGATACTTATGTACCTAGAAATGATTTTTGGGAATAATAAAGAGCAAACTATGAGGCAGCTGTAGTTCAAACTTGACCCACTTCCTCCTAAATCGATGAAATTTTTTCTTTTTCATGAGAGGTGGATCAAAGCTTTTGACACGCAACCATTTGGTCAATTGTACCTTAAATATGGCCTAATATTTTAGAAAATTGATTAGGTCCAATTTTGCAACAAATACATGGTAGGTCCTTCACAAAAAAACTAATTTTGGGCACTCAAAAAGAGACAATGAATTTTTCATGAAAAGAAAATGAAAACTTCCTTAGGCAACATTGTTTGCCATTCCAAGATGCACCCTTGTGCATAATATGAGATCATTTGAACAAAATATGCCATGAATGTGGCCATAACATTAGCCAATTGGCTTGAAAGCCATAGTTTTTCATGCATTATAGCTCATTTCCGAGAACACTTTTTTAAAATAATTGCCGTACTACAAGTTTATTATTTTTTCTGGTAACTTGGTCACATATAATGACACAATGCGAAGGTTTTCCATTTTTTTATTTTTATTTTCATGCCCATTTCAAAATGTGGTCCAAACGGAGGGCATGACCGTTCCTAGCTAGTGGGTTAATCTTGGAATTTTTTTGGTGTTTCTCTCATTAAATAGATACTTATGTACCTAGAAATGATTTTTGGAAAAAATAAAGAGCAAACTATGAGGCAGCTGTAGTTCAAACTTGACCCATTTCCTACTGAATCGGCGGAAATTTGTCTTTTTCATGACAGGTGGATCAAAGCTTTTGACACGCAACCATTTGGTCAATTGTACATTAAATATGGCCTAATAGTTTAGAAAATTGATTTGGTATAATTTTGCAACAAATATATGGTGGGTCCTTCACAAAAAACTCATTTTGGACACTCGAAAAATGGAAAATGAAATTTCCGTGCAAAGAAAATGAAAACTTCCTCAGGCAACATTATTTATCATTCCAAGATGCAAACTTGTGCAAAATATAATCTCATTTGAACAAACTATGCCGTGAATGTTGCCATAACATTGGCCATTTGCCTTGAAAGCCATAGATTTTCATACATGATAGCTCGTTTCTGAGAACACTTTTTCAAGACATTTGTTGTACTCCAAGTTTGTTATTTTTCCTGGAAACTAGTTCACATATGATGACACAATGCGAAAGTTTTCATTATTTTTTTGATTTTTCTGAATTTCTTATTCCTGTTTCAAAATGCGGTCAAAACGACGGGCATGACCGTTCGTAGCTACGGGTTGAATCTTGAAAAAAGTTTGGAGTATCTCTGATTAAGTAGATACTTATGTGCCTAGAAATGATTTTTGGAAAAAAATAAAGAGCGAACTATGAGGTAGTTGTAGTTCAAATTTGACCCGCTTCCAGCTGAATCGGCAGAAATTTGTCTTTTTCACAAGAGGTGGATTGAAAGCTTTTGACACCCAACAATTTGGTCAATTACACATTAAATATGATCTAATATTTTAGAAAATTGATTTGGTCCATTTTTGCAACAAATATTTTTTAGGTTCTTCATAAAAAAAAGCTCATTTTGGGCACTCGGAAAATGGAAAATGGATTTTTCGTGCGAAGAAAATTAAAATTTTCTTAGCCAACAAGATGCTCCCTTGTGCAAATATTTGGTAGCTTCCTCACAAAAAAATCATTTTGGACACTCGAAAAATTGAAAATAAAATGCTGACATGACTTTGCACTTTATTTTTATTCGATTACGACCAATTTTAGATGGTCATAACTTTCAATTTTAGATGGTCATAACGGCGTACACACGTACTTCGTTCTGATTGGGCCATAGCCATCTCACGCGGTTCATGCATCAAACACCATTGGATGCTCCCGGATCCAACAGCTGCCCTCACCCCCCTGTCACACCTCTCTCCCCCAACCCACAGCCCTGCACTCCTCTCTCCCCCAACCCACAACCTCGCACCACTTCTTGTTGCCACCACCACCGACGGGCCAGATTCCGCCAGATCCCACCCGATTCCGGCGTCCTCCGACGGCGCCCAGCACACCACCATTACCCCCTCCCTCTGCTCCTTCCTCCCATTGGGCTAGATACGATGCGCGCGTCCTCCAGCGGCCAAGCGCAACCCTGCCCAGCGGCTAGGGTTGCGGCCAGCATGTCGTCTTCGTGGTTCCGGTGACTCAGGTCAGTCTCTCTACTCCTCCTCGTGACATCCCTCCCTCTCTTCCTCACCTCTTCTCGTCTCCCTTGCAGATCTGACCCTCGGGCGTCGCACCGACGACCAGGAGCTAGGGACCTGGCTCCCCCGTAGAGCCGCGCAGGCGGTGCATCCGTCCCTGGGAGGCGGCTGGAGTGGGACACAGACGAGATCTGGTGAGGCGAGAGGGGCGAGGGGGGTGCGCGCGCACGTAATCCTGGTAGGCAGAGAGGAGGAAGATGGAGGTGAAGAGCACCCTCCCGACGAAGGAGACGAACCCCATCGCTGGCCCCTTACTCGCCGCCGTCGCCGCTGCTGTCCCTCCGCCTCGAGCTCCCCGCATGTCACCCCCGATCCGTATCTCGCGGGGAGTCCTGCCCCTGTACTGCTCATCTAGGGTTATGACGGCAGCCTAACACTGTCGTGGATGGGGGGTGGCACTACTAGGAAAAGGGCTATAGCTAATATGGACATTAATGGCGCACCACATATGTGGTACGCCACTGCTATATAGCAGTGGCGCACCATGTGTAGGTGCGCCATTAGTGTCCATATCACTAATGGCGCACCACACCCACGGTGCGCCACTACTAACAATTTTTTTTTCCAAAACTAGTAATGGCGCACCAGGGCATAGTGCGCCATTACTAGTTTTAACTAGTAATGGCGCACCACACACTCAGTGCGCCACTACTAACAAATTTTATTTTACTTTTTTTTAAAAACTAGTAATGGCGCACCACACCCACGGTGCGCCACTACAAACAAAATTATTTTTTATTTATTTTTCAAAACTAGTAATGGCGCACCACACCCACAGTGCGCCACTACTAACTTTCTGAGGTGGCCAAAAAATTCACCAAATGCACCCCCCCTGTGGACCGCCTTTTCAGTTTCAAAAAAAATAAAAGAAAATGATAGAAATGTCAAAAAAATAAAAGAAAATAAGATTCTCATGTGATATGTGGTCTAGTTGTTAGCAAAATTTACAAACATGAATTTTCGACTTTTTTGGAAAATCTCTCGAGAATTTGTAAAATGGGCATAACTTTTGCATACGAACTCCGATGAAAAAGTTTTTTATATGAAAAATCATCTACTCGAAAAGTTATATCCGAATTCAACCGGGGATAACCCCATTGAAGATTTTTAGAATCCCCAAAAACCTAACAGAATAAAAGATACGGGGCTTTTAAGATCTAGAGGGGGGAAAATGGAAAAAATTTCAAACTTTGTAATGGCGCACCATTTGCTAGGTGCGCCACTCGTAACAGAAAAAAAAATTGGTTTCGATTTTTTTTTTGGAAAAAATGTTCAAAATATGATACATAATATGACCGGGAAGTTTGAAATATTTTTTCAAAATTTCATCACACTCATAACATGAACAAAGTCCTAGACATCAACAAGGTTTAATAGGATTGATATGATAGATATATCAACAAGTGCCTGTTAAGTGAGCTGGTGCTGGGGTTGGATAGAACTGAGAAGTTAAGCGTGCTTAGGCTGGAGTAGTGTGAGGATGGGTGACCTTTCGGGAAGTTTGACCACGGAGTGCGATTTGACTTGAGATTAAGCATATTGACCCGAGATTAAGCCATAGTGACCCGAGATTAAGAAAAAAACGAAAAAAAAATTGAAAAAAATTTTCTGAAAAAATTTTTGGAAAAAAATTGTTAGTAATGGCGCACTTCTATGTGGTGCGCCATTACTAAGTCAGATAGTAATGGCGCACTTCTATGTGGTGCACCATTACTAAGTCAGATAGTAATGGCGCACTTCTAGGCATAGTAATGGCGCACTATGTGGTGCGCCACTATTACCTGGGATACTAATGGCGCACCAAATGTGCGCCATTAGTATTTGTTACTAGTGGCGTGATGATAGTGGCGCACCTATAGTGCGCCATTAATGGCCAAAACAGGTGCGCCACTAATTAGCCTTTTCCTAGTAGTGTGGAGCCCAAGCCTCCACTGGAGCGTGGACCAGACATGCAAAAAGTGGAGCCCCGCATTGGCTGCTATGGTCAGGACAACCACGAGGTGAATACATCTACATGACAACTCGTTGGCTATGCTCACTGCCTATTCTTGAACTCAATTGAGTTGGGAACTCAAGTAGTGATTAGTATACACATGAACCAGATAAAACGATCCTTGATATGATGGAATTACTAGCATTTGTATGGGTTTACACTGCTGTGCCTAAATACTAGCAGTTGCTTCTTGTAGCTAGCTTTGGGGCCTTCCCCAAGAACACAACTAAGCAGAACACAAGTGCCCCAAAAATGATCAATTATGAGTTCCTCAGTGCTCAATCAAATCAAATGAAGAAGCAGTGTGAGTGAGTGATTTCAGCTTTGGTTCCTGCTTCATCTAGCTTGCTACTAGTTGTGCCTCTCAGTGATTTGTTTCTTTCAGTTTCAGTTTCAGTTGGAGCTGTACCCTAAAAAATCCATCAGCCGCACCTAGCAGGACAAGATTTGTGTCTTCTTCTTAATGCTAATAATCAAGGTACGTATAGTTGGAATTTGTTATTTGCTTTTTTGTATGGTCATTTTGACTCATCTATGTATGCAGCAGTTTAAGAAGTGATGCCTTTAATTGTTGATGTTCGTTAACACAAGATGATTTGGGTTGGCTTTTGACTATGACTATTACAGTTCCAGTTCAGTTCAGTAGGGAAGAAATCTAACTATTCCTCACTCACATTCTGCTGCTACTGTTTGTAGATAGCTTTCTAAAATTCCAACAACCGGCTTCATGTCCTACCTACGTCGAAAATGAAATAAAGCAGCTGCTTTAAGCAATAAGCATGATCGTGAAGGGGGCACCGCACCGCACCGCACATCACATCACATTATTAGTTTACATATTCGTCGAGCATGGCAAGTGGCACATTCATGCTTTGTTATATCTTTTTCTCGAATTGAGATATTTATTGTGGGCAAATGTCAAGTACATATTTGTTACTTTATATTCTAGTCCTATTTGTACATGCTTTCTGGAAAATGTTCTATTAGCTAATTTGAAGATAGCAGTGAGTGCGAGTGCTTAATGTTTCTTTTCAAAACTTAAAGGGAGAAAATTATAACACCTGCTACCCATAATCATCCTTTTCTCCCTCGCAACTCCTTCATAATTTTCATTTTTGTCCCCATGTTGTTGTTTGTATTTGAACAATGCTTGTTTTTGAGCTCCTGCCCCTTTAAGATGTTGTAGACCAATAACTATATCTCAAGCATCTGGGCTTATATTACTTGGCTGGAACAATCGATTGCCAATTCTAGTTTCCATGATGCAATCTTAGTTTAGTGCTTCTGGTTGATGCAGGTGCACATTAATGTTGTTGAGGATGACATCTCGTCTACGGTAGTAAGCTACTAGATTCAGCAAGGTCAATTATGTAATATCATAGATATTATTTTTGTGAAAGCATCTAATGGGAAATATCATGGTTGCATATTTGTGCCATATCCATTTGCGTGCAATACCCTAGACTGTATCCTGATCCTGAGATGCTAATGAGGGCAGGTGGTTCTTTATTATAGATTTTGTATGTTCTATTTTGATTTTGCATCCCTATCAATGACTCGAACATGTTGCTTTACCTACATATCTGAGGATACTAAACCACTAACATCTTATTGAATTATTTTTTGTGCTCAGTTGTATCTACAACCATTCTGGTATTGTTAGTTATGGGTTATTTGATTCTGTCCATATAGCTAATCAGCTGTTGTTGTGCATAAAATTCTAGGATCCTTGCGTGTAAGTTCTGGCTGTAGTGTGCTCTCATGTTGTACATGCCCCTATCTTTGTTAAGATTAAATTGCTACTCTTAATGATGAATGGTTGAGTTTTTAAATTTGAAGCATCACCTACTTTCTGGTCCTGTAGTGTTTAAAACTAATAATGATGATGCATTGGTCCATATGGCCTTGTTTTTTAATGCATATATATGTGATGTAGTTGATAGGCCTAGATCTCAACCTCTCAAGTTTATGTTCCCTGGTGTGTAGGTAACTTGTCATTTTTATAGGCAATCCTGTAATGAATTTATTAGAATTTTGCTCCTATTGCCATGTACAGTATGTAGCAAACAAGTCTATATTACCGAGGATGTATAAAGTATAAGTATAGAAACCATAAATTCAAGCTTCTGCTGTAGCATGCTCAATATATATTGTTATAGGATAGTGTTCTACAAAAGGTTGAAACACCATGGTCTTAGTCATTTGTAGGAAGTAGAAATACTAAGGCTGACATCTTTTACACTTCACTGTTTCATTCATTTTTTCTAATTTAGTTTTGTGGATAGTAAATTTGCAATTGTACGCCCTTTGTAAAAAATGCATTTTACGTTTCCATGCCCTACAATGTTGAAGCACGTGTCTCTATGATATTCTGCACCACTGAAAGGCTGATATCTTGTATAAATTTGGCTTTTGGTAGGTAATCCTTTCCCCTGCCACGTTCATTTGCATCACTCTGATGCCCATGAAGGGTGATATCTTGGTCGGCACTATGGAGAAGACCCTGAAGCCTGGTGTGTTCCTCAAATCGGGACTGATAGAAAGCGAAGGGCCACTCAAAGCTGTCAAAGGGCACTTGTAAGGCTTGTGGCTGTGATTACACTTGTAGAGACTTGTAGAGCTTGTGGCTGTGATTACACTTGTAAAGCTTGTGGTTGTGATTACACTTGTAGAGTTTGTGGCTGTGATTACCATTGTATCTAAGTTATATGATGTAACAGACTTATTTTGGCTGTTATTTGAAGTATTATGTGTGCTTTCTGTCTGTTCTGATTTGACTATTGTTTATTTATTTACTGGTGAATTAAAAACATGGACCCACATACAAGAACCTGACAATTGGGACCCATTTGAGTACTGGACCCATCTTCTGGAAAAAAAACTGAACCTTTGAGCCAGAAAGGCCTCAGCCCAAAAACAAAAAGGATGAAATATTGGGCCAGGCCCATGTAGCCGACCAGAATGACAACAAAAATGATAATTAAAAAGGCTGAATTACTGGGCTAGGCCCATGTAGGACACCGAATTGGACCGGGCTGATTCTAATCAACGACCAATTCAATCAGTCACAAATTTTCAACGTTAGATTGCCACGTCGGATCCGACGTGGCCTGGGCAGACTGCCAGTGACCAAAACAATTCGTCGTAGAACCAACGACCTTTTAGTTTGGTCGTAACCTTCCATGACCTTATCCCAAAGAAGTTCGTTAAGTTTCATTAAAGTCGGCAAGCTTTTGACCAACTATTTTTGGTCATAAGAAGATCGCAAATGAAAAACAATGGCAATTCAGTGACCAATATTAATGGTCACAAGTTGCCATATTTCTTGTAGTGCATAGTGACTATCTAGATGTCCTCATGAAGACAGTGAAGGATGGGCGGTCGGCCACCACAAGGGGTTGGACTAGAGTCGTGTGTGCCTTCTGCAGGGAGGAGGGCACAATATGGGCATTTTGCTTCAACTTGTTCAGCAACCCGAATGTCTTTTGCCTCTTTCTTTACCATCTTTAATAGTACAAGTATACAACCCTGGTTCATCATTCTTTATTTGGTGCTTATGTAATTCTTGAACATATGTACCTGTGAATCGAATAATGCATTGGTTGTTGAACCTGATGGATATGAATAAAGTTATAGCCTACTTTGAAATTCAAATTAGTACAATTTCAAATAGCAGCAATCAAATTAGGGTGAAAATATGCTATGCAGGTCATTATAGTGCACATGGTCTGTAAAGCACAACATGTGTGATATACATCATAATTTGACACGGTTCACAGAGAGGAAACATGTGCGACCATGCACACAGTTGCCGTTTGCAAAGCGTGTGTGATGTCAGACAATATCACAAACGGTGCAAGCAAACTAAATGTTTGTGATAGTAACTTTATCGTACATGCTTTACAATCATGAACTGTTTTTGATGTCGTACGCATCGTAAACGTTACACCATAGAATAGCGTGTGCGATAGTTATCTTGTACGACACTAGTATAATAGTTGAACATTTTGTAATCCTATCGGACACTCATATGATGATTAACTAATCTTCTTAATTATATATCGCATATGGTTCAGGAGAAGCGAATGTGTGTGATACGTATCCAACGTATATAATTTATGAAGTATTCATGTTATTATATTATCATTCTTGGATGTTTTACAATCATTTTATAGCAACTTTATATCATTTTTTCGGACTAACCTATTGACATAGTGTGCAGTGCCAGTTGCTATTTTTTGCTTGTTTTTTACTTCTCAGGAAATCAATATCAAATGGAGTCCAAACGTAATGAAATTTTTTGGAGAATTTTTATGGACCAGAAGACCTAGGATGGGCTAAAAAAGTACCAGAGGGGAGGCCCGAGGTGGGAACAACCCACCTGGGTGCGCCCAAGAGCCCAGGCGCGCCCAGGGGGGTTGTGCCCCCCTCGATAACCTCCCGCACCACCTCTTCGCCCTGTAAATTGCCAAATGTTCCAAAAACCCTTGGGGTAACCCTAGATCAGAAGTTTCGCCGCCGCAAGCCTCTGTAGCCACGAAAAACCAATCTAGAACCCGTTCCGGCACCCTGTCAGACGGGGAAATCATCACCGGAGGCCATCTTCATCATCCCGGTGCCCACAATGATGAGGAGGGAGTAGTCCACCCTCGGGGCTGAGGGTTTGTACCAGTAGCTATGTGTTTAATCTCTCTCTCTCTCTCTCTCTCGTGTTCTTGAGATGTCACGATCTTGATGTATCGCGGGCTTTGTTAATATAGTTGGATCATATGGTGTTTTCCCCTCTCTATCTTGTTGCGATGAATTGAGTTTTCCCTTTCAGATTTCATTTTATCGGATTGAATACTTTTATGGATTTGAGAGCACTTGATGTATGTCTTGCTATGAATACCCGTGGTGACAATGGGGTATCATATTGATTCACTTGATATGTGTTTTGGCACTCAACTCACGGATTCCCGAGGTGACATTGGGGTAATCTATGCATAGGGGTTGATGCACGTTCTCGTCTTTGTTTCTCTGGTAGAAATCTTGGGGCACTCTTTGAGGTTCTTTGTGTTGGATTGAGTATTATGAATCTAAAATTGTTTGATGCATATCGTATAATCAACTCACGGATACTCACGGTGACATTGGAGTATCTAGGTGACATTATAGTTGGTTGATATGTATCATATGGTGTTATTTTAGTACGAACTCTTGGTTAGATCGATTGGAAAGAATACCTTGGTGTTATTTTAGTATGAACTCTAGGATAGATTGACTGGAAATAATAGCTTTGAGGTAGTTTCGTACCCTACAAACAATATCTTCTTATGTTGTCCGCTAGATAGGAACTTTGGAGTGATTCTTCATCTCACGTTGAGGGAACGTTATATGGCCTCATTTTCAAGCATTGCAATATCATTTGTGCTCCATTTTATCAACTGCTACCTTGCTGTTTTTTTATTGTTCCTATTACAAAAATCAATATCTACTATCATTACTACGCTTTTATCACCATCTCTTCACCGAACTAGTGCACCTATACAAATTACCATTGTATTTGGTTTGTTGGGGACACAAGAGACTCTTTGTTATTTGGTTGCAACATTATTTGAGAGAGACCATCTTCATCCTATGCCTCCCCCGGATTGATAAACCTTAGGTCATCCACTTGAGGGAAAATTGCTACTGTCCTACAAAACTTTGTGCTTGGAGGCCCAACACGAGTCTACAAGAACAAGTTGTGTAGTAGACATCAAGCTCTTTTTGGCGCAGTTGCCAGGGAGGTGAGTGCATGAAGGTATATCTTTAGATCTTGCAATTGAATCTTTTAATTTCTTGCTTTATCACTAGTTTGGTTTGTAAAAGAAAACTACAAAAAAATGGAATTCAGGTTCTCTCATATTATTCATCTTTATAATGTCTTTCGTGAAAATGATGGAAAGGAAAATTGTGCTCAATTGATAGAAGAAGAATTCAATAAAATGTTTGGCATAAGTGATGAGCATGATTGCAATGTTGTTAGTATGAATTCTTTAAATATCCATGATGCTAATGATATGCAAAGCCATAAGCTTGGGGATGCTATGTTTGATGAAGATGATATTTTTAATCCCCCAAGTTTTGATAAGAATATTTACTATGATGAAAGCATGCTTCCTATTTATGATGATTATGGTGATGACATGTATGCTATAAAGATTAATGATATCCAGGAAACTTGTCATCATGATTTTAATGCTTAATATGATTATGCCAATCAAGAATCACATGATAGTTATTTTGTTGAGTTTGCTCCCACTACTATTCATGAGAATAAATTTGCTTATGTGGAGAGTAATAAAATTTCTATGCTTGTGGATGATGAAAAGAATGCTTTATGTGATCGCTATATTGTTGAATTCATTCATGATGCTACTGAAAATTACTACGAGGGAGGAACTTATGCTTCTACATATCTCAATAATATCAAGTT
Source organism: Thinopyrum elongatum (assembly GCA_011799875.1). Classification (NCBI taxonomy): domain Eukaryota; kingdom Viridiplantae; phylum Streptophyta; class Magnoliopsida; order Poales; family Poaceae; genus Thinopyrum; species Thinopyrum elongatum. The sequence goes on from CM022298.1 coordinate 299,382,275, forward strand.
TCCTCTCTATGTGTTGAAATTTTTGAATTTTTGCTTGTTTTGCCTTCCTATGCTAGTGATTCTTGTTCCCATAAGTTGTTTTCTCACAAAATCCCTATGCATAGGAAGTGGGTTAGACTTAAGTGTGCTAGTCATATGCTTTATGATGCTCTTTTTTTGTTTCAATTCTTATCTTTTATGCGAGCATCATTGAAATCATCATGCCTAGCTAAAAGGCATTAAAGAAAAGCACTTTTTGGGAGACAACCCAACACTTTTACCTACTGTTTTTGTGTGTTAACATGATTAGGATACTGTAGTAATCATTTTTTATAAAATTTATTTCAATAAAGTGCCAAGTAAAGCCTTTGGGATGGTGTGGATGATAGTTGACTTGATTATGTGCAAAAACAGAAACTTTTGCGCCCAGTAACAGAATTGTTTAAATTCACTAGAGCGTCAAAAAATTCTGAATTTTTTACAGTTGATCGGTATACAAATTTCTACGCTGTCATAAATTTTCAAAAAAATTGGAGTCACATAAGTATGACCTTAATTCAGATCTTTACTTACTGTTCTATTTTTGACAGATTTTGTTTTTAATGCATAGTTTGCTTGTTTTATGGTTTCCATGGCTTATATTGCTTAATATAAATTATGTAAATTGTAAGGTACAGTAGGCATTGTGTGAGAACAATTATGAATCTTATCTTGACAGTACCAAAGTGAATGATTTGTCTTTATCATACCAAGCCATCTCACGAAGTTCCGTTATGTTTTGTGTGATTGAAGTTCTCAAGTTTTGGGTGAGATATCGATATGAGGAGAATAAGGAATGACAAGACCCTAAGTTTTGGGGATCCCCAAGGAACCCCAAGGTAATATTCAAGGAATATCCAAGCAACTAAGCTTGGGGATGCCCCGGAAGGCATCTCCTCTTTCGTCTCCGACATTATCGGTAACCTCACTTGGAGCTATAATTTTATTCGTCACATGATATGTGTTTTGCTTGGAGCATCATTTTATTTTATTTTTATTTGCTTGCTGATATTTATAATAATGTTTTGCATCTTTCATTTCAATAAAAATGTCAAGGATAGCCTTTACCATGCTTATTTTGCAAGTCTATTTGTTGCTGTTTCAAAGCAGAAAGTTTAGTGCTGTTGTAAAAATTCCCGAGAAAAGTCAGAATGTGATAAAATGTTGAAACTTTTTGCACAATAAGATATGATAAATTTTATACAGTGTTCTAAATTTTCAGAATTTTTTTAGTTAGATAAGTATGAATACTCTTGCATCCTTTACAGACTGTACTGTTTTGGCAGATTGCTGTTATGTTTGCATTGTTTGCATATGTTTGCTTGTTTAATGATTCTATTTGAGGATAGGACTATTAAATATGAAGAGGCATTTAGTATGCAATGTTAAATAATAATTTTAGTGATTTTCTACAGTAGGGAATGATAAGGTTTTTGCATTGATTTATACTAACTTATCTCACGAGTTCTTGTTGAGTTTTGTGTGGATGAAGTTTTTAAGAATTAGGGAAACCGTGATATGAGAGGAATTAAGGAGACACAAAACCTCAAGCTTGGGGATGCCCAAGGCATCCCAAGATAATATTCCAAGAAGTCTCAAGCATCTAAGCTTGGGGATGCCCCGGTAGGCATCCCACCTTTCTTCATGAACAACTATCGGTTAGTATCGGTTGAGCCTAAGTTTTTGCTTCTTCACATGAGTTGTGCTTTTCTTAGAATGTCATTTTATTTTGTTTTGCTTTCTGTTTTAATAAAATAATTAGATCTTAAGATTTTAAATAAGAGAGAGTCCTCAAATAGCCACCCATTTACTTAACTACTCACTTGATCTTCACTTATATCTTTTTGGAGTAGTTTGTCATTTACTCTTGTGCTTCACTTATATCCTATGAGTAAATTGTTGAATGAATTGAATATCATGAAGTTGAAATTATATGTTCATATCATGCCTAGTGGTAGCTTCACATTGGTTTTAGAAAGTGAAATCTTTTGAAGCTTGATAATCACAATATTGGTCATACAAGCAATTCATGAATGATTAGTATAATGAAGAGAACTTTCACATACAAATATATTATCTTGGACATCTTCTATGATTGTGAATACCCATTAATTATTTTCAAGATTGAGCAAATTAGTTGAAGTTGGACAAGGAAGACAACGTAATGAGTTATGTTTTGGTATATTTGCATAGAATTTATATTGTCATGGATCCTCCAACATGTGGTGTTTGCCTAGGATCTTTTGCTAGCCAAAAAATCGTAGTAAGTAGAGATACTACTTGTGCATCCAAAAACCCTTAAACCCAGTTTCTTTCCATGAATGTCCACCATGCCTACCTAAGGATTGAATAAGATCCTTCAAGTAAGTTGTCATCGGTGCATAAAGCAATAAAAATTGCTCCTAAATATGTTTGATCTTTTATTGTAACGGATAATTGAGCGTTGTACGAAGTTGCGATGGCAAAGTAATAAAAGCGACGGACTGCATAATAAAGGTTGCTATCATAAGGGGCAATATAATGTGACTTTCCTTTGCATTAAGAGCTTGGGCATCCAACAATAAAAAGCGCATGACAACCTCTGTTTCCCTCTACGAAGGGCCTATCTTTTACTTTTTAGTATTTACTTTTATGCAAGAGTCAATAGAATGCATTCTCATTTCAACCTCAATTATTCTATAGTTGGCAAGTATCATGTGGTGGGGAAAGATCTAGGCACATATGACCAGTCAAATATATTTGATCATGATTTATTATTGTTGACAATTATCTCTATGATAAATGAGTTGGGAGGCGAAGCATTAAGCCCCTATCTTTCTCTGTGTTCGATGGATGCCATTTGTTCTAAGAATATGCTTTGAGTACTAGAAATCATGGAAGACTAAATGATGATTGAGTATGTGGAGCTCTTACTTAGACTCTATTGAATAAGATGAATTGCAATTGTTTGGTGACTAAGAATATAGGTTGTTGAGTTTCAAGAGAATTCATTGTTCGAACCTTAACATGTGAATTGGTTGCAACTTTAACATGAGAAGTTTTATGAGAAAGAATTGTTGTTATGATGCTAGGAAAAGTGATTGAAATTATCATTGATCAAAATTATGCACTTTGCTAGCATTCACACTTCATATATTATTTCTTTTATCATTTACCTACTCGAGGACGAGTAGGAATTAAGCTTGGGGATGCTGATATGTCTCCAACGTATCTATAATTTATGAAGTATTCATGCTATTATATTATCATTCTTGGATGTTTTACAATCATTTTATAGCAACTTTATATCATTTTTTGGGACTAACCTATTGACATAGTGCCCCGTGCTAGTTGCTGTTTTTTGCTTGTTTTTTACTTCGCAGGAAATCAATATCAAACGGAGTCCAAACGTAGAGAAAAATTTTGGAGAATTTTTTTGGACCAGAAGACCCAGGATGGGCTAAAAAAGTACCAGAGGGGAGGCCCGAAGTGGGCACAACCCATCTAGGCGCGCCCAGGGGGGTTGTGCCCCCTCGGTAACCTCCCGCACTGCCTCTTCGCCCTATAAATTGCCAAATATTCCAAAAACCCTCGGGGTAACCCAAGATCAGAAGTTCCATCTCCACAAGCCTCTGTAGCCACGAAAAACCAATCTAGACCCCGTTTCGGCTCCCTGCCGGAGGGGGAGATCATCACCGGAGGCCATCTTCATCTTCCCGGTGGCCACCATGATGAGGAGGGAGCAGTCCACCCTCGGGGCTGAGGGTTTGTACTAGTAGCTATGTGTTTAATTTCTCTCTCTCCCTCTCTCGTGTTCTTGAGATGTCACGATCTTGATGTATCGCGGGCTTTGTTAATATAGTTGGATCATATGGTGTTTTCCCCTCTCTATCTTGTTGCGATGAATTGAGTTTTCCCTTTTAGATTTCATTTTATCAGATTGAATACATTTATGGATTTGAGAGCACTTGATGCATGTCTTGCTATGAATACCCGTGGTGACAATGGGGTATCATATTGATTCACTTGATACGTGTTTTGGCACTCAACTCGCGGATTCCCGAGGAGACATTGGGGTAATCTATGCATAGGGGTTGATGCACGTTCTTGTCTTTGTTTCTCCGATAGAAATCTTGGGGCACTCTTTGAGGTTCTTTATGTTGGATTGAGTATTATGAATCTGAAATTGTTTGATGCATATCGTATAATCAACTCACGGATACTCGCGGTGACATTGGAGTATCTAGGTGACATTGGAGTATCCAGCTTAATCAACATTTCGAGTCATTTTACTCGACTCAAGTAGTTTTCTCCACACAACCACACACACACACACACACACACCAGGTTTCCTAAACAATGGACGTAGCCCAAGAGTGGTTATCCAACTGTCCTTGACCATGGACACGGCTATTCGAATAGTTTGACACTCTGCAGAGGTTGCACACTTTACCCACAAGATCCGGGGAACTTCCGTGTCATCCACGACCCGCAGTACCTCAAGTACCCGGGGTAAGCACCCGATCACTACCTTTCCCTAGCCGTGTCTAACATAGAGTCCACTCGATTGGTAGCAACCCCCGTGCCAAACATTGTCACATAATAAATTTTTTTGGAGCCACGCTCCCATATTCATCACACAACACAAGCACGGGGTACCAATGGTGTGTCCGGTGCCATGTAAAAACAGTGATGGCCGCCTATCCAAGCACGACCCCATCCCGAGAGTGACCATGCCACTCCCGTCACTAGTAATGCGGGCATCAATGTTAGCACGAAGTAGGTAATCAATAATGCCCTTTCCCATATAAGGGTAGAGTGGTTGCGCATGTAAGGTTGGAGTAACGGTCGCAATTTAAACAAATCCATTTTTGAAAACAACACACTCACTTTCCTTGATACACCACTTCTTTATCAAGTGGTTACCTAGCACAACATGTCCCTCGGGCATTAGTGGCACCCGACGGGGTTTTCGAAAAGTCTTTGGAAATACTTTTGTCTCCATCACCATGCATATACCTATCCCATTTGCGTAGCAACTACTTTAGCATCCTATGTACTCCCACCTACTTAACCCTCAAAAGAAGGTAGCGTCATGCACCATGCAAGTATCAACGAGGAAAGAAATGGGGCAACCCACCAAAGTGGTTACCCTTTCACCATGATTCCGATGCAACAATAACAAAGTGATATATGACATGCATAAAAAGGGTTTCATAGACATGGTCAAGGGGCTGCTTGCCTTGCTCAACAAAGTCCTCGGGGTCTTCAAATGTCTCTGGTCCAACTACTTCGTCAACATCGTAATCTAACGTCGTAAAATAACGGCACACAATAAGGCAATATCACAAAACAGAAAAATAAAAGTGCTCATAAAAATGTCAACTTATATTTGTTAAATAATGGAGTCAAAACTAAGAATGAAAAAAAAATCTTAGTTTTGGAATTGGAGCTATACAATCAGATATATAGATTTTTAGAGGTGGATTTAAAAGCTCAGATTTAAATTTAAATTTGAACAGCACAGAAAGGTGTGATGGATTTGTATGAACGTTACACCATTAATAAGGTCGGAATTTTAGAAGAATTTAGGAGTTGGAATTATTTCATTTGGACAAATATTTTAATCTGTGAAATTTGGAAGTCTCAGAAATAAAGAAAAAGAAAAAGGCACTGTGCAACTAGGCCAGAAGGGCCATAGTGCAGCAGGCCCAGAGAGAAACCAGCCCGCGCACCTCGCCACTTCGAAGGCGTAAAGGCCGAATACGCCTTTAGCCGACGCAGCGAACCGGTACGTGCGCGCGTGTGTTTTTAAACCAGACGGGTGGACCCCATCTGACAGGACATGAGGTTGACCGACGGGCCCCACCTCCGTCGTCGTCTAGGTTCGTCCAGAGGGGGCGGCGAGCTCACCGGCAGCGCTGTGGTCGATGGCGAGGAGATCTGAGGGCACCATCGTGCTCAGGGTGGAGTCGCTGTTCGGGTGGTGGTGGAGTTGGCCGCCGGGGTGCAGGGGTTCACCGGCGATGAGGAAGTCAGGCAGCGGCGCTACAGGAGGTGGTTGCTCTGGTCGATTCAGCCTGCAATCGACCCGGGAGAGAGAGGGGAAATGATCAGTGGGGTCTTGCGGATTTAGATCGAGCTAAAGTGGGGGCGGAGAGGGCCCGTACCTCTGGATCGACGGCGACCCGAGGCGGAGGAGCTTGGGCTCGATCTCGAGCTCGTCTCTTCTGGAGAGAAGAGGGTGGTGCAGGTGGTTGATAGGGAGTGGGAGAGAGGTGTTGGCGTGGCCAGGAGGGTCGGGGTGGCTTTATATAGCGTCCCCGGAGCTCACCGTGGACTCATGCGCCGGCGAGGACGCAGTCGAGGCTAGAGGTCACAGGGGCTCGTGGAAGCGTGCCCGAGGCGTTTGTAGAGATGGTCTACGACCAGGGGAAGGAAGAGAGAGAGCGGGGGAGTGCCAGGGGCATCGCGCGTGTGAGCTCGTTCATTGGAGCTCTCGGGCGGCTGGCACGTGTGTAGAGGGAGGCAGCAGGAGGAAGAAAGAGGAGGGGAAAAGGGGCGTAGCGTGTTACGGACGCCGAGGGGCTCCGGTAGGCGTGCGGAGGAGGCCCAAGGTCGTCAGAGGCATTGGGCAGGGGGCGGCTACAGTGCCTTGGCGCACTGTAGCATGCTCCAGAGCGCGTCTTTGGCCGGCATGGCCATTTTTTGGCGCTCTGGGCTTGGCCTCTAGTGTCTAGGGGCTCTAGGGGGAAGTAAAGAAGTGGGGTGGAGCTTTGGATGCCCTGGAGGGGCTCTGGTGAGAGAAGGGTGGTGAGAGAGAGGGGGGTTGTGGCTGTCCAGGGGGGTAAATGGGGTTTTTTTACCCCTTAATCATTGATATATGGATGAGTGGAAGCTACTGGGGGTAGAAGGGGTCTAGGGTAAGCTCTGGTAAAAACTTGAGCTCATGGAGAATAGTGGAAGAGGTCAAAATGATGATTCTGGAAAAATGGCATTAGGTGTTTGATGCATGTTTGAGCTACTTGCACTTATCTCCTTCTTGTGCCACTTGATCGGGTGATACCCATGACCATTTGGCAATGTGGTAGAAATTTGAGCTCATTAGGATAAAGTTGCCAATGCAAGTTTTGTAAACCCTAGAAATCAACAGAAATGGATTTGCTTAGATCTAGCTTAGCTAATCTCTTCTCAGATGCACCACTTTGTTGAGTGTCATTATTTGGGTATTTGAGCATGTCCACAAAGTTTGGCATCAAATGGAGAAAGTTGGCAATGTAGAGTTGCTCAAATTTGGTTCTGGACAGAGATGGTTTTGACAAGCTTTGATTAAGTTAACTTGTTCTCCAACTTTTTCCACTTGGTCTAGATGAATTATTAGACCATTTTAGCATGGGTACCAAGTTTGAGATCATTTGGACATGTTTGGTAGTGCAAAGTTGTTCAAACTTGGAAAAGGACAGAAATGGTTTTGAGAGGGTTTCATGAGGTTATACTATTCTCCATGCCATGAGACTTGTCAAGATCATCAATCAGGCCATTTGTGACATGGTGGAATTTTCTTGGAATTAATGGAGAATATTTCCTTTGTAAATATTTCAAAAGCTTGAAATATCCAAAAACTATTTTTGACGGATTTGACCAATATTTTGGTCATGACCATGTGTTGAAACTCATATATATGGACAATATATGTCCAGTGAGCTTCCCTAAATTTTCTCAAATATTTTTGAAACATTAAAATAATTTTTACCTATTAAAGACCATTTCTAGCCTAAAGAAAAAGCCTTTAAATAAAATAGCAAAATAACTTTTAAAATTATATTTGTGGTTTATGGGAGTCATATATCTAATAGGAGTCAAATATAATTTTTGAAAGATTTTTCACATACCAAATTAAGTACTTGTAGTTCAAGCCTTAACTGAGGGGTTTTTGGAAAACCTAATTTAGAAAATACTTTTTAGCCAAATTACTTTTGCAAAAAAATACTATTATATCCTATACACATGGCATGAACATTGGGCAAACTTTTGGATCAAGGAGAAGGAGTATAAGAGTTGGAGGATTTATTTGATTTTTTTAGCACTTGCAAATAGCAAACAAAAATCCAAATTAAAACAAAGACCAAATCAACACAAAAAGTTTTGGTGGACCCAATTTTTATGCTTAATTATTCCTAAATGTTGTGTCATGAAAATCAGGGTGTGACAGACCTACCCCCCTTGCAAGAATCTCATCCCCGAGATTCCCAAACTAGGAGTGGTAAGAAATATGGAAACTTGGATCTGGGGTAATCTTCACGTCCTCATGCTGCTTCTGCTTCCATGCGGCTACTCCGTTGATCCTTGAAGTACTTGATGGTGTGGCTTCGTGTATGACGTTCTGCTTGATCCAGGTTGCAAATGGGTATCTCGCATTGGTCAGGTCGGGCTGGATGTCGATGGCTCGGTGATCGATGTCCTTGTAGAGATCGGGCTAGTTAGGAAGTTGGAAATTTTTCCAGAGTTGTGACACATGGAAAACGTTGTGCACATCGGGTAACTCAGGTGGCAAGTTCAGCTGGTAACCATCTTATTTTTTTCATGTAGTGATCTCAAAGGGGGTCGATAAAGCTTGGTGTGAGCTTTCCTTTGACATGGAAATGCTTGGTTCCTTTGAGAGGAGTGGCTTGCAGATACACATGGTCTTCGACGTGGAAGTTTTCTTCTTGACGACGGTGGTTGGCATAGTTCTTCCTCCTTGACATGGCGGTCTTCAAATGTTCCCTAACCAGCTGAACGACTCTTCTTCCGTCTTTGGGTAGACGAGTAGGTCACCAAGTAATGATGACACTCAACTTGTCCAAGTCCTCCATGGAGACTTTGTTCACGAGGTTCATAAATTAGGTTGGAGCATTGGTGATGGTCACGGTTGAGTGTTGGCCAAGGTCTTCTCGATCTAGAGTCAAGGCCCAAGGTCATGATCCGACCATGTTGTGGCTTCGTAGGGCTTAAGGGTTTCAAGGATTCTAGGGTGCGAATGAACGTTTATCATATTATCCTTGAGCACAGTTTCTGAGATGCCAATTGTTCTATCTAGTCCTCTAAACAAATCACCTTATACCACCGAAAGCATCATTTCGTATAGGACAACTCCAATCATCACTCATGTTAGTCATATCCTCATGACTCCTAAGAGGAGGTCTAACAAAATCATACATGTCAACTATCCCCAAACTCATATGCATGGTTATCCTCATGTAAAATCCATGGGTGGAACATACAAGGTACTAAGCTTGGACTAAACATCACAATCCAAGTACTCAACTTATTCTTCCAAGGTCCATGATAGTGCATCTCTATCCTAAGGAAACACGTCGTATGCCAAATCCAAAATCTTGTTTCCTTCCTATGTATCAACTCTAATGGCCCATTAACTTCACTAATCACTACATGGTCCATTTATCCTACAAATCCAATGCCTATGGTGCTCCAAATGATCTCCTAAAGTCCCTATAATCCCCAAATACTTGAAATGGCTATCTTTACTATGGTAAGTCCACCAATTTCCATTATCGGGGTCAAGTAACTTCCAACGTCAAGCTTATATAGATTCCCTAAATCAACTCCAACAATTAATCCAATCTCCTAGTTCATCGTCCACCGAGAAACATGGTTTCATGATCGAGATCATCAGTCTAAATCCAATTTACTCCGAACCATGTAGACTTACTCATCATCTATACTCCACTAGGATCACCTATTTAATCCAAATCTCATGTCCTACGAGAATTCCTACATGTTTCCCCCAAGTCATTATCGTAATGTCAACTATCTCCTATCAGTATCCCCTGGCTAAGTCAAATCCTTATACTTCCAAGAATTACAGCTTGCGATCATAATTTGTCCTACTAAATCCAATTTACCCAAGGGTAATGAAAGTTATGCTACTCTATTAACTGATCCCACCAAGTTCATCATGTAAGCCTCATAATCGACCAAAGATTCTCAGATATTCCTCAAGATATCTATTATAGCCTCAAAAAATAATTACCCTACTAATCATGTACCCTCAAAACGATCTTCCCTATGGCATCGTCAGTTCTGGTGCTATCTTAGGATGATAATGTGCTAGTTCACTATGCCCACTAGTTCCGTACTGAACCCAGTGATGAGCAAAGGTTACCGAGGCTTAACTGGTTCTCTTGCAACCCTGTAGGTTAAGCACATGGTTAAGGATTCGAGCTGGGGGTATCTCGTAAAGTCTCGAAGGGTCTAGGGATGGGTTTCCAGTCTTGAGGTATAAACATACAGGGTTGCACTTGGTCGAGGAGGTTATAGCAAAAGTCTTCAGTGCCAGTTGGTCGCCGAGGAGGAATCCTTGGTGCATCTTATCTTGCTGGTCTTCAGTTGATGAGAGAGATGAGAGGGAGAAGTAGCATAGAGGGGGGTGCCTAAAAGGGCGGTATAGTGTAAGTGCAACAAAAAAGTGCCGAAAGGGCCACACACATTCATTAAGATAAGATAGGTGATATAGTCACGTATATGTTGCCTAGGGCAAAAGTGTGACTTATATCGAAACACAACAGATAAAAACAAGCAACACACAACATGGTTTCATTTGAACCATCATATGGACTCGACTTCGCATAGGGGGTACATGACTCATCCTACCCTAGGGGTTCTCGGACTTAGTAGTCGTGCTTGCTTCATCACTCGGAGAGAAGGGCGTTCAGTATTCAGTTTCTGGGTTCTCCTGTGGTGCCAGTGGGCATGCGACAGTCAACTGCATGTTGGGACACATCCTATTAATATTCCCAAGTTCACCACACCCGTGACATGTGTCGGAAGCAAAAAGGTTGTTATTCAGTCTTGGGTTACGTCGTCGGGGACCTGACGATGATCCTCTACGAGGTGGATATGGAAATCCATTCCTATGCCTCCTGCGTGGGGCTCGGTTGCGGGCTTCCTGAAGATCCTCAATTTGCTGCTTTTGATTGGCGATGTAGACTTGTAGGGCAGTGTTTTGCTGTTCTCGCTCGACCACCTTCTTCTTCTCGAGGCAGTGGAGGTGTAGAAGCGAAGGGAGGTCTTGGCGATCCTTAACGAATGCTTCGGTAAGCTGACGTAGAAGGTAGTCTCCTGCGTTGGTGAAACGGATTTGGTACTTGAGGGTTGGATCTTCGTCTTCTGGAGAAATCATCACTTGAGTCGGGGATCCAAATCCGCTCTTGCAAGGTAGGTAGCGGGTGGCGTGTTCTTTCATCATTTCTAGAAGGAGGTCTCGAAGACAGATGAGCACTTCGTATGCCACTTGCTGGATGGCCAGGTCTCTTGTTGGCATGGGCGGTCCAATGAAGAACCATCCCTGGGGTGAGGTCTTGGCAGGCACAAAAATCTTGGCGTAGAACTCTTTCTTGAACACATCATTTTCCAGTTCATGCAGGGTGTACATGGGCAGCAAAGGATAGTGGCATTGTTGGAGGCAGTCTCTTAGGAGTGATGGGAATCCTGTCATAAGAAGTCTCAAGGGGGTGACGGCCATCTACAAAATTTTAATAGGAGAGGTCAATAAGGGAAATATCCCTTAGGTTTGGGAAATTTCAGAAAAGAGGAGAGGTATAGATAGTTTTGAAAAAATTGTTTTACCCTAACTAACGACCATGCTAACTAAGGCTTCCTATAGTCAGGATGGCTCTGATACCAGCTCTGTGGGGACCCCGACTCATAAGTCGTGATCACCGAATGCATGTTGTCGTGGGAAACCACAGCCACCTATGGCGCCATGAGCCCCTTTTGGTTCAGCGGGGGGATGGGCACGTTGCACAAAGAGCGGAGAAGCGTCGCGCAGCACGGTAGAGATCACACGGGCAGTTTTTACCCAGGTTTGGGCCGCCCTGAGGCGTAAAACCCTACTCCTGCTTTGGTGGATTGATGGTGGATAATGGTGGTGGACGTAGCACACTCGCCCGGCAGGGTTGCTCTAGGGGCGGGAGTGGCTACGCGCGTATGAATATGCCAGTGACCAACTAGCCAACCTCTTCTACGGTCACCATGGGCCTCCTTTTATAGATTAAGGGGTCACCACAGTGGCAAATCAGTCTTTGTGTGCTGATTAGATAGCTAACACTGCTATCATACCTAACTCTGCAGGCTGACAGAGCGCATTAAATGCGCCGCTCAGTGTCACATCACGGCTCGCCCGGCAGGCCCTGCCGGGCTGTTTTGCCAGCTTCGCGCCTGCTTGTTGGACACGTCTCAGGACGGGTGTCATATGGAGGTGTTTGCTGTAGGAAGTGGCTGCCATGTGGCAAAAAGCAGCCACTTAGTCACCTTGGAGCTCGACACCGTTCTGATTAGTGACTTGCGTCGCTTGTGAGGTGGAGCGGTGGAGTGGCTTGTCTCCGCCAGCCCCGGCAGGCCTGCCGGGATGATCTGGGAGCTTGCTTCCGGGGCAAAACCCAACCTTGCCAGGCTCGCCTGCTCAGCAAGGTAGGTCCTTCCCTTAGTGATGCCTTGCTCCTCAGGCTTACCTTGGCCTTCTCGACGTGCACTCGGATCCTTCAAGGGGTTTATTCTTCCTTGCTCGATCTGATCTTGGTCTTGTAATCTTGTCTCTCGGCCTGTGCGCAGTTTGGGCAATGGAACCAGGGTCTGTTGCACTGACACACATGTACAATGATCCCAGAGATCAATGCTCACTAAACACACAGAAGCTGAATAACAAGTGACTTACATCCATACATACCTTCTTACACAAGTTATGACCATTATGGTCAAGTCTTCATAAACTCGCAGCGGAAAATCTTCAATGATAGCATGAACCCATGCCATCTGCCTTAATCCCTACAAGCATTCTGACTGGGAAGCGTCCTAGCTCGCATGTTCGTCACCAAGGTATTCTTCATTATATCCTGTTCTTTCATGCCTGGAAAATAAAATAACCAGTGGCAAGCCAATGAGTACTTTGAATGTACTCGCAAGCAACCCATGTTTTGGAACAAGGTATGACAATGCATGATATAGCGCTAAGTAGGATTTTTTTACAGAAAAGCTATTTTTGAGTGCAATGGCATGTCCTAACAACTTGTAAAGTATGCATCATAAGAATTCAGGTATCCGTGTGAACAGGTTACAGATATCAACATAAACAGAGTTTGGATCAACTCCAGCTTAATCAACATTTCGAGTCATTTGACTCGACTCAAGTAGTTTTCTCCACACAACCACACACACACACACCAGGTTTCATAAACAATGGACGTAGCCCAAGAGCGGTTATCCAACTGTCCTTGACCATGGACACGGCTATTCGAATAGTTTGACACTCTGCAGAGGTTGCACACTTTACCCACAAGATCCGGGGAACTTCCATGTCATCCACGACCCGCAGTACCTCAAGTACCCGGGGTAAGCACTCGATCACTACCTTTCCCTAGCCGTGTCTAACAGAGAGTCCACTCGATTGGTAGCAACCCCCGTGCCAAACATTGTCACATAATAAATTTTTTTGGAGCCATGCTCCCATATTCATCACACAACACAAGCACGAGGTACCAACGGTGTGTCCGGTGCCCTGTAAAAATAGTCATGGCCGCCTATCCAAGCACGACCCCGTCCCGAGAGTGACCACGCCACTCCCGTCACTAGTAATGCGGGAATCCATGTTAGCATGAACTAGGTAATCAATAATGCCCTTTCCCATATAAGGGTAGAGTGGTTGCGCATGTAAGGTTGGAGTAACGGTCACAACTTAAACCAATCCGTTTTCGAAAACAACACACTCACTTGCCTTGATACACCATTTCTTTATCAAGTGGTTACCTAGCACAACATCTCCCTCGGGCATTAGTGGCACCCGACGGGTTTTTTGAAAAGTCTTTGGAAATACTTTTGTCTCCATCACCATGCATATACCCATCCAATTTGCGTAGAAACTACTTTAGCATCCTATATACTCCCACTTGCATAACCCTCATAGGAAGGTAGCGTCATGCACCACGCAAGTATCAACGAGGAAAGAAACGGGGCAACCCACCAAAGTGGTTACCCTTTCATCATGATTTCGATGCAACAATAACAAAGTGATATATGTCATGCATAAAAAGGGTTTCATAGACATGGTCAAGGGGCTGCTTGCCTGGCTCAACAAAGTCCTCGGGGTCTTTAAATGTCTCTGGTCCAACTCCTTCGCCAACATCGTAATCTAACATCGTAAAATAATGACACACAATAAGGCAGTATCACAAAACAGAAAAATAAAAGTGCTCATAAAAATGTCAGCTTATTTTTGTTAAATAATGGAGTGAAAACTAAGACTGAAAAAATTCTTTGTTTTGGAATTGGAGCTATACAATTAGATATATAGATTTTTAGAGGTGGATTTAAATGCTCAGATTTGAATTTAAATTTGAACAGCACAGAAAGGTGTGATGGATTTGTATGAAAGTTACACCATTAAATAGGTCGGATTTTTAGAAGAATTTAGGAGTTGGAATTATTTCATTTGGACAAATATTTTAATCTGTGGAATTTTTGGAAGTCTCGGAAATAAAGAAAAAGAAAAAGGCACTGTGCAACTGGGCCAGAAGGGCCATAGTGCAGTAGACCCAGAGAGAAACCAGCCCGCGCGCCTGGCCACATCGAAGGCGCAAAGGACGAATATGCCTTCAGCCGACGCAGCGAACCTATACGCGCGCATGTGTGTTTTTAAACCTGACGGGTGGACCCCATCCGTCAGGATGTGAGGCTGACCGATGGGCCCCACGGCCGTCGTCGTCTATGTTCGTCCAGAGGGGGCGGTGAGCTCACCGGCAGCGCTGTGGTCGACGACGAGGAGATCTGAGGGCACCGTTGTGCTCAGGGTGGAGTCGCCGTTCGGGTGGAGATGGAGTTGGCCGCCGAGGTGCACGGGTTCGTCGGCGACGAGGAAGCCGGGCGGCGGCGCTATGGGAGGTGGTCGCTCCGGTCGATTCAGCCTGCAATCGACCCGGGAGAGAGAGGGGAAATGATCAGTGGGGTCTTGTAGCTTTAGATCGAGCTAAAGTGGGGGCGGAGAGGGCCCGTACCTCTGGATCGACGGTGACCCGAGGCGGTGGAGCTCGGGCTCTTTTGGAGAAGAGAGGGTGGTGCAGGTGGTCAATAGGGAGTGGGAGAGAGGTGTTGGCGTGGCCAGGAGGGTCGGGGTGGCTTTATATAGTGTGCCCGGAGCTCACCATGGACTCGTGCGCCGGCAAGGACGCAGTCGAGGCTAGAGGTCACGGGGGCTCGTGGAAGCGTGCGTGGGGCGTTTGTAGAGATGGTCTACGACCAGGGGAAGGAAGAGAAAGAGCGGGGGAGTGCCAGGGGCGTCGTGCGTGTGAGCTCTCGGGCGGCCGGCACGCCTGTGGAGGGAGGCAGCAGGAGGAAGAAAGAGGAGGGGGAAAGGGGCGTAGCGTGTTGCGGATGCCGAGAGGCTCCGGTAGGCATGCGGGGGAGGCCTGAGGTCGTTGGAGGCATTGGGCAGGGGGCGGCTACAGTGCCTTGGCGCACTGTAGCATGCTCCAGAGTGCGTCTTTGGCCGACATGGCCATTTTTTTGGCGCTCTGGGCTTGGCCTCTAGTGTCTAGGGGCTCTAGGGGGAAGTAAATAAGTGGGGTGGAGCTTTGGATGCCCTGGAGGGGCTCTGGTGAGAGAAGGGTGGTGAGAGAGAGAGGGGGCTTGTGGCTGTCCAGGGGGGTAAATGGGGTTTTTTTACCCCTCAATCATTGATATATGGATGAGTGGAAGCTACTTTGGGTAGAAGGGGTCTAGGGTAAGCTCTGGTAAAAACTTGAGCTCATGGAGAATAGTGGAAGAGGTCACAATGATGATTTTGGAAAAATGGCAGAAGGTGTTTGATGCAAGTTTGAGCAACTTGCACTTATCTCCTTCCCGTGCCACTTGATGGGGGTGATACCGATGACCATTTGGCAATGTGGTAGAAATTTGAGCTCATTTGGATAAAGTTGCCAATGCAAGTTTTGTAAACCCTAGAAATACACAGAAATGGATTTGCTTAGATCTAGCTAAGCTAATCTCTTCTCCTTGATGCACCACTTTATTGAGTGTCATTATTTGGGTATTTGAGCATGTCCACAAAGTTTCGCATCAAATGGAGAAAGTTGGCAATGTAGAGTTGCTCAAATTTGGTTCTGGACAGAGATGGTTTTGACTAGCTTTGATCAAGTTAACTTGTTCTCCAACTTGTTCCACTTCGTCTAGATGAATTACTAGACCATTTTAGCATGCGTACCAAGTTTAAGATCATTTGGACATGTTTGGTAGTGCAAAGTTGTTCAAACTTGGAAATGGACAGAAATGGTTTTGAGAGGGTTTCATGGGGTTATACTGTTCTCCATGACATGAGACTTGTCAAGATCATCAAGCAGGCCATTTGTGACATGTTGGAATTTTCTTGGATTTAATGGAGAATATTTCCTTTGTAAATATTTCAAAAGCTTGAAATATCCAGAAAGGGTTTTTGAGGGATTTGACCAATATTTTGGTCATGACCATGTGTTGAAACTCATATATATGGACAATATATGTCCACTGAGCTTCCCTAATTTTTCTCAAATATTTTTGAAACATTAAAATAATTTTTACCTATTAAAGACCATATCTGGCCTAAAGAAAAAGACTTTAAATAAAATAGCAAAATAACTTTTAAAATTATATTTTTGTGGTTTATGGGAGTTCTATATCTAACAGGAGTCAAATATAATTTTTGAAAGATTTTTCACATACCAAATTAAGTACTTGTAGTTCAAGCCTTAACTGAGGGGTTTTTGGAAAACCTAATTTAGAAAATACTTTTTGGCCAAATTATTTTTGCAAGAAAATACTATTCTGTCCTATACACATGGCATGAACATTGGGCAAACTTTTGGATCAAGGAGAAGGAGTATAAGAGTTGGAGGATTTATTTGATTTTTGGAGCACTTGCAAACAGCAAACAAAAATCCAAATCAAAACAGAGACCAAATCAACACAAAAAGTTTTGGTTGGACCCAATTTTTATGCTTAATTATTCCTAAATGTTGTGTCATGAAAATCAGGGTGTGACAAGCTTGGTGTTATTTTAGTACGAACTCTAGGATAGATTGATCGAAAAGAATAGCTTTGAGGTGGTTTCGTACCCTACAAATAATTTCTTCTTATGTTATCTGCTAGATAGGAACTTTGGAGTGATTCTTCATGGCATGTTGAGGGAAGGTTATATGATCCAATTATATTAGCATTGTTGAGAGATTGCACTAGCGAAAGTACGGACCCTAGGCCTCATTTTCAAGCATTGCAATATCGTTTGTGCTCCGTTTTATCAACTGCTACCTTGTTGTTTTTTATTGTTCCTCTTACAAAAATCAATATCTACTATCATTACTACACTTTTATCACCATCTCTTCGCCGAACTAGTGCACCTATACAAATTACCATTGTATTTGGTGTATTGGGGACACAAGAGACTCTTTGTTATTTGGTTGCAGGATTGTTTGAGAGAGACCATCTTCATCCAACGCCTCCCACCGATTGATAAACCTTAGGTCATCCACTTGAGGGAAAATTGCTACTGTCCTACAAAAGTCTGCGCTTGGAGGCCCAACACGAGTCTACAAGAACAAGTTGTGTAGTAGACATCAGTGTGTGATAGTCTCCTTATCATACACACTTTACAATCATGAACTATTTATGATGGGGTCACTGGAACAGCGAGGTGTTATACAAATGGTTTTTAACCCCTTTCCCCGACGGCATTGTAAACTGTCGCCTAGTGAGTGACTGCGATAGGGGGATCCTTCCCACACGACCCAGAAACCGTCAGGGATATGCCCTCCTGGCACACACGCTCGGCAAAATGAGGTCGTGTGCGACCGGCGAGCGATCAAATACGGTTATAGGTACAGTAGTGCTAAAAAAATACAATTATACAGGCGAAGTCATTTCCGGTCGTAAGTACATCCCACACAGTCAGTCCCCACAAAACATTTCCATTCGTATGTACATTCCGCACAGTCAATCCAAGGAATACGTTTCCGTTAGTATGTACATCCCACACAGTTTATCCAAGAAGTACGTTTCCGTTCGTATATACATCCCACACAGTCACTCCAAGGAAAACATTTCCGTTCGCAGGTACATCACACACAATTTTCCCCATTAAATCGTTTGTGATAGCATTGCCATTGCACACGATATTAACAATTTTATCGTTTGCGTTATTGAATGCATCACACACGGTACGAAGAAGAAACTGTGTGGCAAAGGCTGTCCATCACACACAGTTTTTATGTGGTAAACGTTTGCGCAAGGTGGCCTAACGCAAACAGTTTTCAAGAGGATGTCATGCGTGATTGTTCATTGATCTAACATGGTTTATTCCTAGAAACTGTGTGCGTTGCCTGAGGTCATCACCGACGGTGTTTTCTCAATAACCATTTGCAATAGGAAAACCCAATTAGCAGGCTAATTGGCCATTAGCAGGCTAATTGCCCTATTATTAATAATCAATTTATTAATCTAATTGACATTTCATATTAAGCAAACAATATATTTCATTTCCATATTAAGGAAGCAGGATTTCATAATTGAAATACATCAGAGTACAACATCATATAGCTTCAGCACTCAGCTACCCCATTACACAACTGCACCAGCACCAAGTTTCACATGCAACATCTACAACCTTTCGAAATTAGCATCATAGATGAAACATAGACAGATGAATCTCATCTGGAAAACTACTGAAGCAGAAGGCGAATATTGAGCCTTCATTGATGTTGAAGGTCTTTGCAACTTTAGGCCAGTGGCTGTGGATGATTGACCGTCCATCCTTCGTCCTCTTTAGGAACACTTCAATATTGAACCATGGCTGTTGTATGAAAACCTTCCTCGCCTCCAGACCATACAGGTGGTTTGAGAGGTAATAATCAGTGAACTGCTTTGGAAAAGCGTGAAAATAAGGATATGCATAAATATCTTCTCCAGATTTGAAATA
The DNA here is from genome assembly GCA_011799875.1 of Thinopyrum elongatum. Lineage (NCBI taxonomy): Eukaryota > Viridiplantae > Streptophyta > Magnoliopsida > Poales > Poaceae > Thinopyrum > Thinopyrum elongatum. Next base: position 299,401,267 of record CM022298.1, read on the forward strand.
GCGCAAAGGAATTAAAAAGACAAGGTATAACAGTTAGTACCATCCCGTAGTGAACTGATGTCTTCTTCATTGGGTAGACAAAGATCTTGTTGTTTTTTGTCGCTAATTTCTTTATCGTAACAATCTTTCTGAGTGTCTTGACTTGACTGATATTAATGGACAACTCATTTCCACATATGCAAAAAGGGTCAAACAGTGGGTCAAAACCTCTGACAGCAGGACCTACATGCGCAAGATCAAATTTTTAAAAACCTAATATTTAAAAACAAGAAGTGGAAAGGTGTGTTATTAACTGCAATAGGCCTCATATTTAAAAACAAGCAAACATAGTCATTCAAACTTGTATTGTGCAGGTCTAAGTACACTAGTTATTGGCCCTGTATGGATCCATGGGTTAGAGTTAGTTTGAGCTAGTTTGGCCTCAAATAGCCCTAAAGTATCCAAACATGAGGCCTAGTTTGAGCTAGTTGTGTCAAACCCACCCAAAAGAACTATCCCACCGAAGAGGTGCTGATTGGGGCTAGTTCTCCTAGTGCATTTATTGTCAATCTAACACTGTCATCCAAACACCTCTTTGGCAAGAGTTAGTTCAGGGTTAGTCATTGTTTAGTATCATTGTTATTTAGGAAACGTAGGATAGCGTAGGATTTATTCTACCTTGACTTGTACTCCAAGATGACCATGTACTCCTATATATATGCCCACGAGGCTCAAGCAATACAATCAACTATTCCACCAATCTCTCTGTCTCCCTTTTAACTGTCATGAGCTAGAAACTAACTCTAACCTCTAGCTAAGTTAGAGTATCCAAACAGTGCCATTGTTAAATCAAATGGAAAGGCGTGTTCAATACTCCCCCCGGTCCTTTTTACTCTGCATATAAGAATTGTCTGAAGTCAAACTTTATAAAGTTTGACCTTATTTATATGAAAAAATATCAACATATAGCATGCTAAAGTTATACAATATGAAAATTTAAGTCATGACACATGTACTGATATTTATTTGATATTGTAAATGTTGGTATTTTGTTCTGTAAAGTTGGTCAAACTTTAAGAGGCTTGACTTTAGACAAATCTTATATGCAAACTAAAAAGATTCGGAGGGAGTACAACATGCTTAACAGCAACCAAATATAGTCATTCATAGAGCTATTGTTAAATTTGGTATTGATGAAATTGAACTGCATAGTTCATACTAGCACATATAGAACATCACACTGTTAATAGCTGAAATAAACAAGGCATACTACGAACAACCAAAGATGACAATTGAAACTGGGCATATGCTAACTACAAACAACCGAACAACCATAAACCGTAGAAATAAACAAGGAGTAATGCAAACAAACTTATATAGCAATAAATACTGGACATGTTCTCACTACAAAAGGGGTTCGAGGAAACAAATCATGGGTTTCCTCACTTGTCACATATTGGCTCCTCCTCGTGGTCACCGTCGATGAGGTCTGACTTGCCAGCTGAGGATCCCAGGCCAGCGTCGCAGAACGTGTCCTTCAGAAATGACAAAAGGGGCTCCATGGCGATGAAGGATGGCAAATTGTTCATAACGAGCCGCAGGAGATCAGCCGCAGGGCCATCGATGAGATCGACGGCTGTCAAACCCGAAGGGTTGGGGGTGGACAACTTAACCTATGACATAACCCGCGTCAAGCCGTCGGTGTCGATGACTTCGATGTCGTAGCCGGCGTCCGCGACATGCCAGAATACTCTAGCCCACTGATTGAAAGGCTCAATCCAGGTCCAGTCATCGTCGTCAGCTTCCTCGGCGGCCACATCGCCGACGTCGGGCGAAGAGGCCGCGGTAAAGCTCTTTTGGGCCATTCACTCCTCGAGCTCCCCGGGAAGCGTAGCCGGGCTTAGGCTGCGACGTTCTGGAGTGGGGGAGGGGGTGGGGATGGGGATCTCTGGGAAAGGGGGCATTTCGCAGGCGTCATCTAAGAAACTCAGGGCGGCGAGGGTATGTATATCAGTGGGTAAACTGCACGGGCAGACCGGCAGAGGTTGACGATGGAGGCGGCGCGGCGGCGGTGGCGACCTAGCTAGGTTTGGAGCGAGGGAGGGGTGGTGTGTATGTGTGTGAGCGGGGGATTTGGGGGAGCGAAGGATTTGGGGGGTGTGTGTGTGGAGGGGGCCCAAGGTGGAGTTTGAGAAAATGCCGCGGGTACTGAAAATTTTACTAGGCGGGAGTAAAATGGCGGGGCTACCAAAAATTTGGATCAAGGGATTGAAGCAGAGCGGGGCGGGAGTAAAATGCCGGGGCTACTGAAAATTTGGATGTACTGATTGAAGCAGAGCGGGAGTAAGAGACATCGCACACGGTCCAGACATACTAATCGTGTGCTATCAAACAGAAAAACCATCTACGCGGGTAGATATTTTTGAGATTGCGAGGGAGTAGATATTTTTGAGAGGGGGAGGGAAGCCTCGTGGAGCCCAATCTACTGTGATCATGTGGGTGACAGGTGAGGGGCAGGGGCACGGCACATGGGTAGTCCTAGGGAACCATGTCTGTTTCGTACCCGATCGCAGACGGTTGTTGCGTCCGACTCGTCTGCTGTTTATAAATTTTGCCAAAAAAATGCGGGAAAGGGTCAGAACACAAACACACTTGCATGTGGACCAAATATATGTATGAAAAGGGTTGTTTGATGTTCAAATACCCAATGCACAACTTTGATGTGGCACCTGTCGCACAAAGCGCACGTGATTATTGCTAAGCCAACCCCCCCCACCCCCCCCCCCCCCCAAACACACACACACACACTTTGTGTTGCCGGGAGGGGAATCCTAGCTATGAACGCATGCCCCCAAATAGCTAGGTCTGACATCTCACCGTACCGTAACACAAAACCGAAAGGAGTACATCAACCCCCTCCCCCCTTTGCTTCCGATCATATGTGGACCATGTGCGGGCCCATAGATGTGTTCCTCTGGCGTTAGATGGGTGACACCACTTACCAACCACACCTGCGGGTGGCCCGATGTGTGTGTTTGTGTGTGAAAACGATGTGCTATGATATTTAAATAACCAAATCAGAAATTTGATGTGGCACATGTGCATCGCAAATTAACCGGGCATCCCCGACCCCACGGAGGTTCATCTAGTACGAAGTAGTACTGTGCCCCCCCCCCCCCCACACACACACACTTTGAGTCGGTGGGAAGGGGCATCTCACCAAGGCGTATTGTAAAGACTGACCAAGAAGAATCACCACCTTGGTCGTATAACCTCTCTTGTTTGTTGGGTCAAAGTCATGCATTGACGTTCCACATGTGGCCCCACAAAATAGGCTAGCTTGTCGCCGATAACCACGCGAGCGAGTGCCTGAAGACAACCACTGCGTGCATGTGGCCCAAACATATGTATGAAGTGTCATGTGGTGTTTGAATATACCCAATGCAGAACTTTGATTCATGTGTATGCGAGCCCTCAAACTTAGGTCTCGAATCTCACCATGATTGACGTACGACTAGCTATACGGTAACGCGAACCAAGAGAAGAAGAATCCACCCTGGTAACCTCTCTCGCGTTGTTGGTCGAAGTGATGGAGACGTCCACGTGGGCCCAAGAATATATAGGCCATGATGATATAACCAAGCGACGAAGAGTGTCCAAAGACAACCACTGCATGTATGTGCCCCAAACATATGTATGGACATGCGTGATGCATGCATATATGTTTGAATACCAAAAGCACAACATTTTGATGTGGTGCATGCATGCGTCAAAAAACGCACAGTCCCCACACAGATCTAGTTCATGATGCGTCGTGTGCTAGCCCCCCCCCCCCCACTCTGACCCGGTGGGAGGGATTCGTGTGTACACATGCGCGCGAAGTATAGTTGCATGTACCGAACCGTATAAGACGAACCAAAATTTAATCCCCTCCTAATTATAAGTCAAATTAACCTCTATCGCTGTCGGTCGAAGTGATTGACCAAGCGGGCACACAGAGATGGACGAAGCATCTCGCCGATAACCCCGTGAGTGAGTGCTAGAGGACAACCGCCATCGCTTGCTTGTGGGCCAAACACATGTATGGAGATGTGTGGTTGTGATGTTTGAATACCTAATATATATGCGGAACTTTGATGTGGCACCTACCTCGGAAACCTTTAAGTCCCCCACACGAACCGAGGTTCATGACACGTAGTATATATATGTTGCCCCCCTCCCCTCTTCGACGCGTAATATATACTCCTACGTACATACCGTAACACAACACGAAAATAATCCTCCTTGTTCATCAAATTACCTTTCTCGTTCTGTCATATATTAGATGGATGACGACCTCGCGGGCCCATGGAGGGAAGAGTCACAGGAGAATGAGTGACAACCATCCTTTGCACATGGCCCAATGTGTTGGTGATGTTTTTAATACCCAATATGCACAACTTCTTTGCGGCACCTGCCTCAGAAACCGAAAAGTCCCCACACGGAGCGAGATCGATTCATGACGTGTGTGTAGTATATATGTGCTGCCCCGGCCCCCTCCTCCCCTCTTCGACATGTACTATATACACCTGCCGCAACACAACCCAAAAAGAAACCTCCTTGCTGGGTCAAAGTGATGGAGGACAACCTCACGGGCCCACGGATGGAGGCATCGCACGCGAGTGAGATTCCTATATGATGCGTAGTATTTCCCCCGGCCACCCTCTTCAACGCGTACTATATATATACTCCTACCCTACGTATCACAAAAACCAAAAAATGACCATCCTTGTTGGTCAAATTAACCTCTCTCATCGCATGTCATAGTGCTAGACGGCGAACTCGCGGGCCCATGTGAGTGAGTGTCCTAGGACCACCGCGTGCATGTGGCCCAAAGATGCATGTCAAACTTTTTCTCCAGCGAACATGCAACCAAAGGAGTTTAGTGTTGAAAATTGAAAAAAATAGATAACATCTATCCGTTTTTTATACATTGATTGATTTCCCAGGGATTTAATTGTGCAAAAATCAAATTTGATCTACATGAGACCCGTGATAGTGCACGAAAATGGATTGCAAAATCGTCCCCATGCAAGAAATTTCTAACATCTAGAATCTTGATTTTAAAATCCAATAAATCCAAAACTAAGTTGAAATTCATGAAACTTATCGTGGTCTCATATGGACACCAATAGACTGTGATATTTTTTTTTCAAATTTGAGACAAGTTTTGATATAATCTTCTTACATACAGGAAATTATAAATAATTATCAACCAATATCGCAAACGAACTCTTTATTCGAACTGTGTGCTTTAGACCAACAATGTAAGTGCAGTGCTTCGGTTAAGCAATAAAGCGGCAGAATTAATCATTAAAAAGGAAAAATCAATATAATACGTGCCGCACACACGTCCCGTGTGCCATACGAGCATGCGTGAGTTGACGAGACGCATGCTAGCAGGCAGACCGGGAGGCCGAGGCATGCGCGTGTTCGCTACGCACTCACCGTCGGGCGTGCTAGTAGCTGTGTGAAATGATGGTAGGCATCCATCAGTCCGCTGCGCAGGGTCACCGGGAGGCGAGCCAGCCCTTTGATCGCCGCCTACCTCGCTCCCACTACTCCATATTAATGGCGCGCCCGATCCACGGCCGCACACCCTGTCCACAGTTGTCACCGCCGCATGGAGTGTATTAGGATTTTTGCCGAAGTGCACCATCGATGGGAGTGGCGACGTCGGGGCTAGTGAAGCACCCGTGCAACGCATGGAGCTGGGCGCAGAGGTTGTTGTCGTCGCCGACAAGGTCTCGCGCGGGCAGCAGAGCGACCTTGACTTCGTCGCCATCGTCATGCCTCCCCAGCCGGAGCCGGAGGTCCACAGCTACTCCGGCAATGACTCCGACTCCGACGGAAAACCGGTTAGTCCCCCCCCCCTTTGTTGGGAACAGAAACCCTTGGTTATGTTCACCCTGTCCATGAAATTAGAGTAAGATTTGTTAGATCCGTGTAGTGTATTGATTGTTTGAATGGTATCGATGGTTAGTGATTAATTGTTTGTTATGTACAAACGATTTTTTTGCTAATAATCCGACTAGGGTTAGCGTGCGTGCTAATAATTCGTAGCCAGATCTTGAGAATTGATTTTGAATATCCTACATATATGTTTGTGCCCTTTTTTTCTTCCAGATCTTGAGAATTAATTTTGAATGTCCTACATGTATGTTTCTGCCTTTTTTCCCTTCCAGATTGCTATGTACATAGATGAGGCTCCGGCCAGCAGCGCCGCCGGCTGTAGATCCTACACTTGGCAGTGCGGGCAGAAGCGGACACGCCCCCTGGATCTGAGGAACCCGTAGAATATCGGGCAGACCGCATCAGCGATCTCCCGGATGCCATCCTTGGAGAGATCATCTTCCTTCTCCCCACCAAGGATGGTTTCCGCACACAGGTCCTCACATCTCGGTGGCGCACTCTGTGGCGCGCCGCACCTCTTAATCTCGACTGTCATCGGCTATCTATTGTTCATGATTTTGAACTCCACGGAGCCATCATTTGCTCCCACCAGGGCCTTGTTCAACGCCTATGCATCCCGGCATGCTGCCTGCTGCACATACCCTTCATGGTGAACGCCTTGCTGACATCCCGTTAATTCGAAAAACTCCAATATGTTGAGTTCTACCATTACCATGGAAATAGTTGTCCACCAAGCGTTGTATCTATGCCCTCACCACCAGTGTCCATCTCATGGTTTTCCTCCTCTCTCCACACCACCACCCTGGCCCGGTGTCATCTACCAGACAATCTGGTACAAATGCTTTGACTCCCACTGCTAAAAAAACTCACGCTTGTGTTGGTCGATCTGTCGGAGGCCTCACTGCATAGCATCATCCACTCCTGCTGCCCTGCCCTAGAGCGCTCGCTGCTTGTTTTTGGAAAAGAAATCTGTATCCATTGTCTCCAAATAAAGTCGCCTCACCTTGTAAGAATTGGAATCTGCTTTAAAGGAGAGGAGCTCATCATCAAAGACGCCCCTTCACTCCATAGGCTGCTCCTTGATTATCGTTATGCACCTTCGCAAATAACTATGGTCTCTGCGCCTAAACTGGATACCTTGGGTGTAATTCCTGATCCGTTTGAAGGTTACAAGATGGTGGTTGGCTCCACACTTATTCAGGTACTGTATATTATCATCAACACTTTTGTAATCATAAGCTGCATTTTTCATTTGTGTGCGTAAGTTTTATATCATCAACACTTTTGTAATCATAAGCTGTATTTTTCATTTATGTGCATAATCTTTATATAATCTTGGAGTACGCTTTTGGTACTAATATTATGTTCTTTGCTCAATGAAGAGTTTGTCCATGGGTACCCTATCAATGGTGCTGGATTCTATCAAGACCTTACATATCAGTACGTGGTGTTTTGATCTGAACATGGTTATCGGCTTGCTGCGATGCTTTCCATGTCTGGAGAATTTGTATATACAGGTGATGATATCAAGCACATTGATATACTTTACTAGAACTAACCGTTCAGATGTACTATATTTTTTTAGACATTAACTGTTTTCAGTCTTCATGTCTATTTAGGCTAATGGACATGGACAAAAAGGTATAACCAATCGGTGGCATAAGAAGCACCGGGATTTTCTCAGTTCTCATGACATTAGTTTGAGGACAATAACGTTGGAAGGATATGCATCCAACCATGCAAACACTAGCTTTGTCACATTCTTCCTATTGAATGCGAGAGTACTGTTGTCCATGAGGATTAAGTTTTCTAACAGACACTTTCTCACGAATGGACATGTTGAACAGCATAAAAAGAAGTTTTAGGTGGACAAAAGGGCTTCTGAACGTGCTCGGCTTCTATTTACAACAACTTGTCTTCATGTACCAGTAGATTTTCTGGTCCAGGATCTTGATTTTATGGATAAGACCGATCCATTTAACTGTGACTACTCAAAACTTTGGTTGAGTTAGTTGTTATTGTCCTGTTCAACCTGGATTTTGTGTAAACCTGATGAACAATTAATCATCGTGCTTTTGTACCTTCTGTAAGCTGGGGTTAGATATTGCTTCCCTTTTCAACTCGGCTTTGACCCATATTTTCATTCATACAAACCGGAGCTTCTATCAAGAAGCCTCATGGTTCCAAGAGCGAACTTGGTCACATGATCTGATCATGAAACGACATATGCTGTATCTTCCCGCCTTGATTTATTTTACAGAGACAACATGCAACTGTGGTAAACATATGAAATTATTGAGGGTTCATTTCGCCTTTTTATACGTTGATTTTCCTAGTCATTTTTAGCAAATAGCCACCATGTTATTATCGCAAACGGTCGTATTAGTCAAACCGTGGGCCTTCAACTAACCATTTACTACCGTGGGCAGCTGTTTGATTAGATGGGACGACTGTGAGTAGTCCGCCACGCACGCCGCGAGCGCTGCAATTTATTGCTGGTTTTGGACTTTTGTTTCGGCCGCCTCGGGAAGGTACGTAGAACAGTTCTCCGTTCTCATCAACAAGCACTGCCGCCGAGGATCGCCACCTGCTGCGAGATGGAGGACGAGCCGGCCAACAAGCGGGGACGGGTCGAGCAAGAACCGCAAGAGCCTCCGACGAATATGGACTTCATCAGCAGCCTCCCTGACGAGATGTTGGTAACCATCATATCTCATCTCCCCATCAAATATGGTGTGCGGACCACTGTCCTCTCACGGCGGTGGCGCCCCCTCTGGCACTACACCCCCTGGACCTCATCGTTGACCACGAGTTCTACAGCGAGGAGCAGCGACGCCTGGATGCATTGTCCCATGTCCTCGCCACGCACCCTGGGCCGGTCAGACGCCTTGCTATCGTGAGGCTCAGTCCCCAAAACAACACCGAACCCAGGTTGCACTACTGGTTCCTATCCCCAGCCTTGGATCAGCTCGAGGAGCTCAGCCTTCATGCTAGACATCCTTGCTCACTGCCGCCGTCCGTGTTCTGCCTCGCACCCACGCTACGCCGCGCTACATTCAGGCGGTGCATTTTCCCCCGGATCGATGCCGCGCGTGCTCTTTATCTCCCTAAACTTAAGCACCTTGAGCTCATTGTCGTCCGCATCTCGAAGGAGGATTTGGAGCGCCTGCTCGTCGGTTGTACAGCGCTCGAGTACCTTCATCTTCATGCGATGGATGGGTTCAGTAGCTTCCACATCACCTCGACGAATATCTGTGCGATTTATGTGCATTGCTGGCGCCCCCCAAGGTTGTCAGTTGAGGTGTTTCACGATATTATCACTGAGAATGCGCCTTTCCTCGAGAGATTGTATGTACATGATAAATCAGGTCCAGCAAGAATCAGGGTCATTCACTCACCGAAATTGACAGTGTTGGGCTATTCATGTGCTGATTTGAACGAACTTGTTACTGGATCATTATCCATTCAGGTACAACAGTCTTCTTCTTCTCCTTCTTATATATTATCGGACAACACAATTTATCTAATTGTTGTTGATCTATATATTCGCCTGTCATCCAGAAAATGATTCCCACAAGCTTGACCCGGCCTCTGCGCATAGTGAAGATCTTGGCACTACAATCTGTCGGCCCCGATTTGGATGAAGTTGTTAGATTCCTTAGATGCTTTAATTGCACGAAGAAGCTATACATCGAGGTGATGCTCCTTTCCTGTTAATTGTTAACCACAACGAAGCTCAATTTTTTGTTACTTTTACCCATGATTACAATGACAAATGTAGAATGATTTCTAAAGGAAATTTGGAGAATTTCAATACATATATATTTTGAGATGCTAGTGTTGTACGAGTTTTATTCCTTCGCCCGACATGCTTTCGTGATAAATGTTTATCATGAAAGATTGAAGGTGGCATCTCACTCTTTTCGTGTATTTTAGAAATCCTGCAAATCAAAGAGGCCCGAAGTGTTCAAATCTGCAGCTATGCACTAATATGTTGTCTTCATTTGCAGACACTAGCAGGCCCAAAAGTAGAAAATGTTGGGGAATATAACAATCCCATTGAATGCCTTGATCTTCATCTCACAGAAATTACTTTTAACGAGTATCGAGGCACCACACCAGAAATTAAATTCGCCAGGTTCTTTGTTGAGAAAGCAAGGTTGCTCAAGGTAATGAGGTTTACCCTATATTTACTGTGCAGAAGTGAATGGATTGCTAAAGAGCGCAGGCGTCTACAGCTGAATGGAAAAGCCTCTGCACAAGCTGAATTTTAGTTTGTAACTTCATATGACAGATTATTCAGAAGTCATTGTATCGAGCCGCTATATGACTTCTCGGTGGCTGATCCTTTCGCAGAAATAATGCATGAAAAAGATTCTGAAGAAGATGAATTTTATGTGTCTGAATAGTTTGAACCTTGTAATCTTTGAATTTGGGCCTTGTAATGCTGGAATTTGAACCTTGCAATATTTATGGTATTTGCTATATAACGTAATTGGATGTTTAATTGGGTCTTGCAATCATGTCCTGTTACAAGTATATATATGTTGTTCTTCTGTACATAGAGCATAGATGTTCTGCAGACAGAGCATATCACATCGCACACAGACCACACTAGGTAACCCGTCGGTCATGAATTCATCAATCGCAAACGGTTATATACCAGCAGGCGGTTGCCCACAACACACATGGCTTATTCCATCACAAACATCTTGGATGGATCAACTGTATGCCACGTATCGCACACGCAACTCTAATCTGATTCGTGCTTGATGTCTCTGACATCGCTCACACAGTTTGTCTTATTTGCCACGTATCACTGTGCCGGCCTCTGCTCGCGTCCCTCGGCAAGCTCTGCTCGCCGTTAGGCGCCGCGGCGCGCTCTGCTCGCGTCCGTCGGCGCGCTCCGCTCGTGAACAGCTTTTCCTTGCGTGTTCAATTTCTATATGCCTATATATGGTTGCTCGCCATTGAGGCGACCGTGGATCGCTCTGCTCGCATCCCTCCACGCGCGGTCTGCCAGCCGTTGGGCCTTTGCACGATCACGTTGGGGGGCCCCATATGCATGCGGTTACGCCGCGCGCATCGCCACCCGATGTAGTTACGTGTGGCACGATGGAGTTACGCGCTGCAAATTAGAACTGCCATCCGGGCATGCCGATATTCCAGGCCGTCCGGCTTCCCCTTTAATTCCACGACCATTATAATAACCTTAGTCTCTTCAACCTTTCGATCAAGCCCGACAACACAACAAGCACACCCAGGACGACACATAGAGAGGGGATGTCTAGCGGCGCTCCAATGGAGTTCGAGAAGCATAAAGTGGAGACCCACGCGAGGGAGATGGATCTCTCGGTGGTGTACACCATCGACTCGGCCATGGTGGACGACTACATCAACACCGTTGAGCAGTTGCTTGCTCTAGACAAGTACAAGGTGGTCGGCATCAACCTCCAGTACACCGGTGGTCGTCCCAACATAGATCAGAAGGTTGCCATCGCCTAGTTGTGCGTGCGCCATCATGTCCTCATCTACCACTACTGCATGGCCACAGAGCCTTGCAACCGTTTCGCCAGGTTTGTCAACAGCACCGACTACAAGTTTGATACGTTGGAAACCACCGACGATGTAAAAGCGCTCAGGGTTACGGGCTTGGCCTGCAAGAACCTTGTCAAAATCCGTGAGCACTACAGGGTCTGGGGCAGCACGAAGAAGGACTCCCTGGTTGAACTCGCCTCGGCCATCATCGACCCATACTACGAAAAGATGAAGCACGATGCCAACAGAACATGTCCAGTATCCTGGCAGGGGGCCTGGATGCGGCAACTGGATGAACCTCACCTCAGGTTCGCGGCCAAGAGTGTGTACACATGCTACGAGATGCACAGGTGGATCGTTGACATGAGGAAGTGCCTCGTTACCGAAATCGACGAGGCTGCATCGAGCCACAAGCAGAGCAGTAGCGGCAAGCGTCAGAAGAAGTAGATGATGATCAGATGTTCATTTATCCTAGTTAATTATGCATGTAATATATAGTTGACTTTGGTGTGTGGAAATGTCATGTGTGTAGTAGCCACCTATGTAATTATGCAACTAATAGTTTACTTTGGTGTGTGCAAATGTCATGTGTGTAGTAGCCACCTATGTAATTGGATGCTTAATTTGGTTATGCAACCATGTCCTTATAAGTGTGTTCATATATATGTTGTTGTTTTGTATGCAATCCCAACGCACAACACACACGTCTTATTAGCAGCAATTGTCTGTGTTATTATGGGTCTTCGCACACATTTCTGATACAGACCTGTTTGCCGCGTATCACACACATCTTGTTATATTGAACCGTTTCTGTTATCTTGGCTCAATGCAAACAGTTCATCCAGGTGAACTGTTTGCCCTCTATCGCACACACCTTGATCTGGCTGACCATTTCTTTTGTTCCGCCTAATCACAAACAGTTTATCCGAGTGAACCGTATGCCGTATATCGCACACACCTTCATCTGGTTTCCCGTTTCTGTTCTTCTGCCTCATCGCAAACAGTTCATTGAATTGAACTGTATGCCCTGCATCGCACATGCAACTAAAATCTGAACCATGTTTGATGCATCCGTCATCGCAAATGTTTTGCATCTTTTTTTATGGTTTTTTTACATCACTGTTTGTGATTATTGCATCGCACACAGTTTCATCGAAGGGTCTCTAATCATAGTGTCACGTTAGCAGCATCCTACAGTAGTGGGTGTGCATCGTAAACATTGCACCACAGAATAGCGTTTATAATGGTAATGCCTGCACACACGAGTAGCAAGGATGGAGCGTTTGGGATATTCGATATATCACAAACAGTTGTCTGAGGAATCCCGTTTGGGATAGATGCGGGCATCACATACACTTAGTTCTGGAAAACGTATGCATTCCTACTCCCTATCGCTGATGGTTTCTAGGTCGTGTGGGAAGGACCCCCCCTATCGCACACACAGGCAAGGCGATGGTTTAAAACTTCGTCGCGGAAAGGGGTTAAAAACCATTTGTATAGGAGCTCGCTGTTCCAGTGCACTATGTTGTCGGATGCTCCCATATCCACATCCATGCCAGCACTTGGCGCTCCTGAGGCAGGAGTGCCACCAATGGCCTTGGCGGCCTCATCTACGGCCACCTAGGCGACCTCATCTGTAGCAGCCTTGTCGGCCTCTACGGCATCAATTCTGGTGGCTTCAGTAGCAGCAATCTTTGCGATCCCCTCAACATTAAGAGAGACATCCATATCTCCTCGTGAAGGTGAATCTGTGAAGATGGGAGAGAAAACAGAAATAAAGTTCAAGATTCAAGTTCAAGAAAACCAAACAAGGCTGGTAAGGGAATAAAAGCACTAAAGGGGAAGTAGATTACCTATGTGGGTCTGTTGAGAGGGGCTATTCTCCTCTCCAGCAACATCAGTTGTTGTCGCCTGACTGCCGGCAGCTTCACTTGCCAGCATGTCCTCAGTGCGGACAGGTTCATCGGTTGAAGTCCTTACCGACGAGCTGCTCTCTGGATTGGTAGTGGTCAGAGGCGTCACCAAATGATCAATGCCTTGGTGCTCTTCCTCGTGATGCTTGCCTACCACTTCCTTGTCAGCTTCAGTGATGGAGGCATCCACAGTGGTGTTTGTCAGCTTGATCAGAGTGATTTCCTCATGTCGGGGGCTGACCGCAACAATGTTAGGGGAAGCTCTGCCCTGGTCAGTGTTTGTTGTCGGCTCGTCGTCCTCGGTGGTCCTTGGCCTCTTCCAAGACCTGTTTGCCAATGGCTCCTCGTCCCTACAAGACAAGATAAACAATAATTAAGTTGATGACAACAACAACAACAACAAGAAATCAAGAGTTGATGGGGAAGGATTGAAGTACTTACTCCTCTTCTTCATGGTCGCTAAGATTAGACAGGTTCCAATAAACCTTGTCCTTAGCACCAGAAGCCGCAGAAGGTGGAGGTGGTACTCTAGCGCGCTTCATCCTTGGAGAAGCGGGGGGATGTGAAGTTCTCGCTTCTTCCACGGTTGACGGAGTCGGCTGCCGAGAAGATGTACGGCGAGGTGGTTGTTGCAGAGAAGTTTGCCGCTGAGAATACTGTTGCCGGGCAGCTTGCTGCCAGAGAACCCAGATGGTTCTCTTCTTGCCGACAGGCGCATCGCTTTTCTGATTCAGTGTGTGTCATCTTCTTCTTGGCCGGCTTCCTTGAAGCAGTAGTCCTTGTTCAAGAAGGAGGAACAGGGGGCTCTTCCTCCTCTTCTTCCTCCTCCACATGCTCCTCGATATGTTCTTCTTCACCTCCACACTCTTCAGCATGCTCCACTTCATCCTCACACTCTTCGGCGTGTTCGTCCTCTTCGCCATCACTGATCACAGCCTTGGAGCATGCCGCTTTTCTCAGTTCTTCCACCCTCAAAGCAATAAACTATACTTCATCGTCCTTGGTGAGGTGAACCATGTCTTTCTCCTCTATAATTGGCGTTTCCGCCAAGTTGATCAACCATGCTTCAACTTCTATCCTACCGGGTACCCACCAGTCTGCTAAGATGCCCTTGGCATTACATACCAGCATCATTGCCATAATGGAGTGCTTGGCGATGTTGTTGCATAATGGAATTACTCCTTCCTGCAAGGTGAAGTTGTAGCCCTTGTTGAAGAGCTGGCAAATACACCAGTAGTGCTCCATGGTTGTCAAATTGTTGTGGAGGCCTGGGTGTAGCCGCATCTTATCGGCTAGATTCACATACTCCCAAGCTTGTCGGCCTCCTCTCTGCTGCAGGGGAGCGATCCGGCACCGAGTGAAGTCTGCGCCAACAATCTCAATTGTCAGCCCGATAGCCTTGAGCATTGAGATTTTGTCTGCAGCAAAGGCCAATCTTGTCATCATTAGGGTCCACATCGATCCAGCGCTCATTTCTCTCAATCTTCTTGGTCCTGGGGGCGCAGTATGCCGGGAAGTTCTCCTGTTTGATCCAACACCAATCTTCCCTCCATTCAGGCCACTTGATGTGAAGCTTGCCGTCAAGATAGTGTTTCTTCATCCCTATCCTTCAGATCCAAGTGACATTTCCGGAGAGAGCCTCGCCGCTCTCAATCGGGGGGATGAAGAAACGGCATTGGGATGATCTAGAAGCCTCAACCCGTATGATCTCATGATCTCATCGAAGAAATCCAAAAAAGGGGGACACAAACCACAGTAAAAGTACCCAGCAAAGAAGCGGTATTTGTTGGAAATATGCCTTAGAGGCAATAATAAAGTGGTTATTATTATATTTCCTTGTTCATGATAATCGTTTATTATCCACGCTATAATTTTATTGACCAGAAACTCAAATACATGTGTGGATACATAGACGACAACATGTCCCTAGTAAGCCTCAACCGGACTAGCTCGTTGATCAAAGATGGCCATGGTTTCCTAGCCATGGACATGAGTTGTCATTTGATAACGGGATCACATCATTAGGAGAATGATGTGATGGACAAGACCCAAACCATAAGCATAGCATATGATCGTGTCAAGTTTATTGCTATTGTTTTTCTGCATGTCAAGTATATGTTCCTATGACCATGAGATCATGCAACTCACTGACACCGGAGTAGTACCTTGTGTGTACCAAATGTCGCAACATAACTGGGTGACTATAAAGGTGCTCTACAGGTATCTCCGAGGGTGTCTGTTGAGTTGGCATGGATCAAGGCTGGGATTTGTCACTCCGTATGACGGAGAGGTATCTCAGGGCCCACTCGGTAATACAACATCACAATAAGCTTGCAAGCAATGTGACCAATGAGTTAGTCATGGGATCTTGTATTACGGAATGAGTAAAGAGACTTGCCGGTAACGAGATTGAACTAGGTATGGTGATACCGACGATCGAATCTCGGGCAAGTAACATACCGATAGACAAAGGGAACTGCATACGGGATTAGCTGAATCCTTGACATCGAGGTTCGACCGATAAGATCTTCATAGAATATGTAGGAGCCAATATGGGCATCCAGGTCCTGCTATTGGTTATTGACCATAGAGGTGTCTCGGCCATGTCTGCATAGTTCTCGAACCCGCAGGGTCTACACACTTAACATTTGGTGACGATATAAGTATAGTTCAGTCATTATGGTGGTTACCGAAGGTTGTTCGGAGTCCCGGATGAGATCCTAGACGTGACAAGGAACTCCGAAATGGTCTGGATGTGAAGATTGATATATTGGACAAAGGGTATTGGAGTCCGGAATTGTTCCCGGGGTACCGGGTGATGACCAGCATCACCAAAAGGGGTTTTGGGGGGGCCCAGCAAGTGTTGGGGGGCCCCATGCGCCAAGGGGAGGGGGCAAACTAGCCCACTAAGGGGCTGTGCACCCCCGTCATCCTTTCCCATGTAACTAGAAGGGGTGGGGGCGCTCCCCTAGGGCAGCCACCCCCTTTGCCTTGGGGGCCAAGGCTCCTGGGGGGAGGCGCACCAAAACCCATCTAGGGTTTTCCCCTGGTGGCCGCCGGCCTCCCTTAGGGAACCCTAGGGTGCCACTCCTCCTCCCTTTCCCCTATATATAGAGGGGTAGAGGGAGGGCAGCCGCACCCATCTATGCCACGGTGCTGCCCTCCCTCTCCCTCGTAGCTATCTTCTTCTCTGTAGTGCTTAGCGAAGCTCTGCCGAGATTTCTCCACCACCACCGCCACCACGCCGTCGTGCTACCGGAGGACTCGAGCTACTACTTAACCATTGCTCGCTAGATCGAGGAGGTGAAGGCATCATCAAGCCGTACGTGTCTTGAACGCGGAGGTGTCGTCCGTTTGGCACTAGATCGGAGTTCGCGGGACGGATCGTGATTGTATCGCGAAAACATTCGACTACATCAACCGCGTTTCTTAACGCTTCCACATAGCGATCTACAAGGGTATGTAGATGCAATCTCTCCTCTCGTAGATGGTCATCTCCTAGATTTATCTTGGTGAGCGTAAGAAATTTTTTGTTTCCCATGCAACGTTCCCCAACAGTGGCATCATGAGCCAGGTCTATGCGTAGATGGCATCACGAGTAGAACACAAAGGAGTTTGTGGGCGTTGATATTCAGATTGCTACCTTCCTTGGTCTTTTCTTGATTCGGCGGTATTGTGGGATGAAGCGGCCCGGACCAACTTTACGTGTCCACGTACATGAGACCGGTTCCATCGACAGACATGTGACTTTGTTGCATAAAGATGGCTGGCGGGTGTCTGTCTCTCCCACCTTAGTTGAACCGGATTCAACAAAGGCGGTCCTTGTAGAAGGTTAAATAGCAACTTGGATATCACCGTTGTGTCTTTGCGTAGGTAAGAATCGTTCTTGCTAGATACCCATAGCTGCCACGTAAAACATGCAACAACAATGAGAGGACGTCTAACTTGTTTTTGCAGGGTATGTTGTGATATGATATGGCCAAAGACATGATGAGATATATTTGATGTATGAGATGATCATGTTTGTAATAGTTTATATCGACTTGCATGTCGATGCATACGGCAACCGGCAGGAGCCATAGGGTTGTCTTTAATTATTGTATGACCTGCGTGTCAATCATTAAGCACTATGTAATGCTTTACTTTATCGCTAAGCGGTAGCAATAGTAGTAGAAGCATGGTTGGCGTGACAACCCTGATGGCGACACGATGATGGAGATCATGATGATGGAGATCATGCCGGTGCTTTGGAGATGGAGATCAAAAGCACAAGTTGATGGCCATATCATGTCACTTATGATTTGCATGTGATGTTAATCCTTTTATGCATCTTATTTTGCTTAGGACGACGGTAGCATTATAAGGTGATCCCTCACTAATATTTCAAGATAAAATTGTGTTCTCCCCAAGTGTGCACTATTGCGAAAGTTCGTCGTTTCGAAGCACCACGTGATGATCGGGTGTGATAGACTCTACGTTCACATACAACGGGTGCAAGCCAGTTTTGCACATGCAGAACACTTGGGTTAAACCTGACGAGCCTAGCATATACAGACATGGCCTCGGAACACAAGAGACCGAAAGGTCGAACATGAGTCATATAGTAGATATGATCAACATGGAGATGTTCACCATTGAAACCACCTCATCTCACGTGATGATCGGACTTGGGTTGGTGAATTTGGATCATGTTACACTCGGACGACCGGAGGGATGTCGATTTGAGTGGGAGTTCTTAGGTAATATGATTAATTGAACTCATTTATCTTGACCAGTAGTCTAAGTTATCTTTGCAAATTTATGTTGTAGATCAATGGCTCGCGCAGTAGCTCCCCTGGATTTTAATGCGTTCCCAGAGAAAGCTAAGCTGAAAGATGATGGAAGTAATTTTGTGGACTGGGCCCGTAATCTGAGGATTATCCTCACGGCTGCCTAAAAGGCTTATGTCCTTGATGCATCGCTTGGTGCACCACCCCCTCCAGCGACTGTGGACGTTGTGAACGCCTAGCAGTCACGTGTTGATGACTACTCAATAGTTCAGTGCGCCATGCTGTATGGCTTAGAGCCGGGACTTCAAAGTTGTTTTGAACATCATGGAGCATATGAGATGTTCCAGGAGCTGAAGTTTATCTTTGAGAAGAATGCCCGAATCAAGAGGTATGAGACCTTCGATAAGTTCTATGCCTGCAAGATGGAGGAGAACGGGTCTGTCAGTGAGCACATACTTAGAATGTCTGGGTACTACAATCGTCTGGCTGAGTTGGGCATTGAGCTGAGTTGGGAGTTGGGAGGCTGTCACTGACAGAGTTCTTCAATCGCTACCACCTAGCTACAAGAGCTTTGTGTTGAACTGTAACATGCAAGGGATGAACAAGTCAGTCTCTGAGCTGTTCGCGATGCTAAAAGTCACTGAGTCAGACATCCAGAAGGAGCATCAAGTGTTGATTGTGAATAAAACCACTAGTTTCAAGAAAGGCTAGGGAAAGAAGGGAAACTTCAAGAAAGGTGGCAAAGCAGTTGCTCCTCCCGTGAAGAAACCCAAGGCTGGACCCAAGCCGGAGACTGAGTGCTTCTATTGCAAGGGAACTGGCCACTGGAAGCGGAACTGCCCCAAGTATCTGGCCAACAAGAAGGGGGCGAACATCAACAAAGGTATATATGATATACATGTTATTGATGTGTACCTTACCAACTCTCGTTGTAGTGCCTGGGTATTTGATACCGGTTCGGTTGCTCACATTTGCAACTCAAAGCAGGAACTACGGAATAGACGGAGGCTGGCAAAGGACGAAGTGACGATGCGCGTGGGAAATGGTTCCAAGGTTGATGTGATCACCGTCGGCACGCTCGCTCTTCGATTACCGTCGGGATTAGTGATGAACCTGAATAATTGTTATTTAGTGCATGCGTTGAGCATGACCATTATATCTGGATCTTGTTTAATGTTGTTACTCATTTAAATAAGAGAATAATGGTTGTTCTATTTATATGGGTAATATCTTTTATGGTCATGCACCCATTGTGAGGGGTTTATACTTATTGAATCTTGATAGTGATGATACACATGTTCATAACATTGATGCCAAAAGATGTAGAGTTGATAATGATAGTACCACTTTCTTGTGGCACTGCCGCTTAGGTCATATTGGTGTAAAGCGCATGAAGAAACTCCATGCTGATGGACTTTTGGAGTCACTTGATTTTGAATCACTTGACACATGCGAACCATGCCTCATGGGCAAGATGACTAAGACCCCATTTTCCGAAACAATGGAATGGGCAAGTGACTTGTTGGAAATCATACATACTGATGTGTGTGGTCCGATGAGTGTTGACGCGCGCGGTGGATATCGTTACTTTATCACCTTCACCGATGACTTGAGTAGATATGGGTATATTTACTTGATGAAGCATAAGGCTGAAACGTTTGAAAAGTTCAAGCAATTTCAGAGTGAAGTTGAGAATCATCGTAACAAGAAGATTAAATTCCTACGATCCGATCGAGGGGGAGAATATCTGAGTTATGAGTTTGGCAATCACTTAAGACAATGTGGAATCGTTTCACAGTTGACGCCACCTGGAACATCACAGCGTAATGGTGTGTCCGAACATCGTAATCGAACCTTATTGGATATGGTGCGTTCTATGATGTCTCTTGCCGATCTGCCACTATCATTTTGGGGTTATGCGTTAGAGACAGCTGCATTCACTTTAAATAGGGCACCATCTAAGTCCGTGGAGACGACGCCGTATGAACTGTGGTTTGGCAAGAAACCTAAGTTGTCGTTTCTTAAGGTTTGGGGATGTGATGCTTATGTCAAAAGGCTTCAGCCAGAAAAGCTCGAACCCAAAGCGGACAAATGCGTCTTCATAGGATACCCAAAAGAGACGGTTGGGTATACCTTCTATCTCAGATCTGAAGGCAAAGTGTTTGTCGCTATGAACAGGTCCTTTCTCGAGAAAGAGTTTCTCTCGAAAGAATTGAGTGGGAGGAAGATAGAACTTGATGAGGTTGTTGAACCTTTACTTCAACCAGAGAGTAGCGCAGCACAGAAAGATGTTTCTGTGGCACCTACGACAGTTGAAAAGAAAGCTAATGATGATGATCATGAAGCTTCGGATCAAGTTACTATCAAACCTTGTAGGTCGACAAGGGTACGTACAGCTCCTGAGTGGTACGGTAACCCTGTCTTAGAGGTCATGTTGTTGGACGACGGTGAAGCTACGAGCTATGGGGAAGCGATGGTGGGCCCGGATTCTGACAAATGGTTAGAGGCCATGAAATCCGAGATGGGATCCATGTATGAAAACAAAGTGTGGACTTTGGAAGTATTACCTGAAGGGCGAAAGGCCATTCAGAATAAATGGATCTTCAAGAAGAAGATGGAAGAGGATGGAAATGTCATCGTTTATAAAGCTCGACTTGTGGCAAAGGGTTTTCACAAGTTCAAGGAGTTGACTACGATGAGACTTTCTCACCCGTAGCTATGCTTTAGTCAATCAGAATCATGTTAGCAATAGCTGCATTTTTTGATTATGAAATCTGGCAGATGGATGTCAAAAGAGCGTTCCTTAACATTTTCCTTAAGGAAGAGTTGTATATGATGCAACCGGAAGGTTTTGTCGTTCCAGAGAATGCTGACAAAGTGTGCAAACTCCAGCGATCCATTTATGGACTGGTGCAAGCATCTCGGAGTTGGAATCTTCGCTTTGATGAGGTGATCAAAGCATTTGGGTTTATACAAATTTTTGGAGAATCTTGTATTTACAAGAAAGTGAGTGGGAGCTCTATAGCGTTTCTAATATTATATGTGATAGACATATTGCTGATTGGAAACAATATAGAACTTTTGGAAAACGTGAAGGAATATTTGAACAGAGTTTTTCAATGAAGGACCAAGGAGAAGCTACTTTCATATTAGGCATCAAGATCTATAGAGATAGATCGAGACACTTAATAGGACTTTCACAAAGCACATACCTTGATAACATTTTGAAGAAGTTCAAAATGGATCAGTCCAAGAAGGGGTTCTTGCCTGTTTTGCAAGGTGTGAAGTTTAGTCAGACTCAATGCCCAGCGACTATAGAAGATAGACAAAAGATGAGTGTCATCCCCTATGCCTCTGCCATAGGCTCTATCATGTATGCAATGCTGTGCACAAGACCGGATGTCAGCCTTGCCATAAGTATGGCCGGAAGGTTTCAAAGTAATCTAGGAGTGGATCACTGGACATCGGTGAAGAATATCCTTAAGTACCTGAAAAGGACTAAGGAAATGTTTCTCATTTATGGAGGTGATCAAGAGCTCGTCGTAAAGGGTTACGTCGATGCAAGCTTTGACACTGATCCGGATGACTCTAAGTCTCAAACTGGATACGTATCTATTTTGAACGGTGGAGCGGTAAGCTGGTGTAGTTCCAAGAAGAGCGTGGTAGCTGATTCTACATGCGAAGCGGAGTACATAGCTGCCTCGAAGGCAGTGAAAGAAGGTGTTTGGATGAAGCAGTTCATGACAGATCTTGGAGTTACGCCTAGTGCACTGGACCCAATGACCCTATTCTGTGACAACACCGGTGCCATTGCTCTAGCCAAAGAACCAAGGTTTCACAAGAGGACCAGACACATAAAGCAACGCTTCAATTCCATCCGCGATTACATCAAGGAGGAAGACATAAACATTTGCAAGATAAATACGGATCTAAATGTTGCAGATCCGTTGACTAAACCTCTTCCACGGGCAAAGCATGATCAACACCAGAACTCTATGGGTGTTAGATTCATTACCATGTAATGCTAGATTATTGACTCTAGTGCAAGTGGGAGACTGTTGGAAATATGCCCTAGAGGGAATAATAAAGTGGTTATTATTATATTTCCTTGTTGTCGGGGTACGACACCTAAGGGATCCCGAGGGACCCCTTTACGATTCGACGGGGGGAGAGGTATACGCAAAGAGCAGAACCAATGATCGACACGGGGAGTTTTTACCCAGGTTCGGGCCGGAATCAGCGTAAAACCCTACTCCTGCTTTGTGTTCTTATTAATGTTCTTGAGCCCAGCCTTCAGGAGCGCTCGCTATGAACAGTACATTCAAAGAGCAGCTACGCATGCAGAATGGGCCAGAAGTTCTCCTCCTCTGTAGCAGTTGCCTTGGGCCTCCTTTTATAGGCTCAAAGGGGTCACCACAGTGGCAAAATGTACATACATTGAGGTGTAAAGTAGCTACAGGGTATCATACCTAACCCCTGACGGATTAGGACAAGCGCATTTAATGCACCGTGAGGTGTCCGTTTAGGTGTCCTCACTTTCTTGGGGATGGAAAAAGGGGCCATCCCATCAGCACCGCTTAAGCTCTCCTCCACTGGCGCGTCGCCACGCGTCCAAAGAAGGACCCAAAATGTCAGGTTTTGTCGCTGTGCTGGAGCGGTGGTACAGTGGCAGAATCTCGCCGGGCGCCGAAACTTGCCGTGCACCAAGCCGTGCCTGGCGCCAAGCCTTGCCGGGCTCCGCAAGCCACCCCGGCAAGATCATGCCGGGGAAGCTGGCCTTCGGATTCCAGCTCTTCTTATCTGCTGATCCTTAGATCTCTAACTTGATGATTTCTTTGGTGTCTTGAGTTGACCTCGAACTGTTGCCGGCAAGCCTTGCCACGAGGATGACTACAACTGCCCGTGCACAAGTACGGGGTACTAGTGGCCCAATACTTAGTACACCGACAGGAGCCTGGCTTTGTACAAAGGATCACATGCCTTGCCGGCAACCGCGCCTTATGGGTAGAACTTGCGAAGATATTTGATATTCCAGGAATTGCTCACTGGAACGCCATCTTCGGTCTCCAGGCGGACAGCGCCGGGCCTGGTGACTCGTACTACCCGATAAGGGCCTTCCCACTTTAGCGTCAACTTGTTTGAATTCTTGGCGGACTGAATTCGCCGAAGAACAAGGTCGCCTTCCTCAAGACTTCGGGCATGAACTTTGCGGCTATGATAGCGGCGCAAAGCTTGCTCGTAGCGTGCAGCTCGCACATCAGCCTGAAGACGATTCTCCTCAAGGAGCACAGCGTCATCTTGCCGCAGTTGCTCTTGCTCAAGCTCATCATAAGCGAGCACTTGAGGTGATCCGTATATGAGTTCCGTGGGGAGAACTGCTTCCGCTCCGTAGACTAGAGCGAATGGTGTCTGGCCGGTGGCTCGATTTGGTGTCGTTCTGATCGACCAAAGAACCACCGGCAACTCATCAATCCAGCGTCTTCCGCACTTTTTCAGCCTGTCAAAGGTTCTGGTCCTGAGACCGCGCAGCACTTCAGCATTGGCCCTCTCCGCTTGGCCGTTGCTTCTCGAGTGAGCAACAGAGGCAAAACAAATCTTGCCGCCAAGGTCTTGGACGTACTGCATGAAGGTGCGACTTGTGAACTGCGTGCCGTTGTCGGTGATGATCCTGCTGGGCACACCGAAATGGCAAACAATTCCCTTAAAGAACTTGACAGCTGATTGTGCTGTCACCTTCCTCACTGCTTCCACTTCCGGCCACTTTGTGAACTTGTCGATAGCAACATACAAGTACTCAAAGCCCCCGGTAGCATGGGGCAATGGGCCCAATATGTCGAGCCCCTAGACTAAAAATGGCCAGGAGAGAGGGATTGTCTGAAGAGCTTGAGCTGGCTGATGAGATTTCTTCGAATGAAACTGGCACGCTTCACACTTGGTTACTAGTGCAGTTGCATCCTGGAGAGCGGTGGGCCAAAAGAAACCTTGCTGGAATGCTTTCCCGGCAAGCGCTCTTGACCCTATGTGAGAGCCACATATGCCTCCATGTATCTCTACCAACAGCTCTAGTCCATCTTCCCGAGGAATGCACTTCAATTTCACACCGTTTGGTCTCTTTCTGTACAGGACATCATCGACGAACTTGTACATAATAGACCGATGGGCTACTCTTTCTGCTTCTTCCTGTTCCTCAGGGAGTTCTCCTATCTGAAGGAAATGGACAATGTGCTGCGCCCATGCTGGAGCCGGAGGCTCGACAGCTAGGACTAAAGGCATCTCCTCTGCCGGGGGAACGTTTGTCTTGACAGCAAGGGCCTGAGGCCCTGCCGGAGCCTGTTGTTCCCCGGCAGGCATGTCGATCCCGGCAACTTCCTTGCCGGCGGCTCCGGGGAGCTCTGCCGGGAAGTACTGGCCAGAGTTCAACTTTCTCCTCTTTTCTTGCCGCATCGATGGCGCCACGGATGGTTGAGTCAATTGGAGCACAAAAGTTCCTAGTTCCACAGGCAACTTGAGGGCAGCATGCTTTGACAGGTCGTCAGCAACACTGTTCTCGGCACGGGGAACGTGCTCCATTTGCAGACCGTCAAAGCGCTCTTCCATTTTCCTCACTTCATCCACGTAGGCTTGCATCAATGGACTTTGATAACTCTTGTTAATTTGCCTGACGACAAGTTGTGAATCGCCTTTGATGACGAGCTTCTTGATACCAAGGTCGGCCGCGATCCTGAGACCGGCAAGCAAACCCTCGTATTCTGCAGTGTTGTTGGTTGAACTCTCCTGGGGAAAGTGCATTTGGACTACGTACTTGAGGTGCTCTCCAGTGCGTGCGACAAGCAGCACGCCAGCACCGGCGCCTTGCAGCGAGAAAGCCCCATCAAAGTACATAACCCATTGCTGATCGATTTCCTTGCCGGGGAGAATTGTTTCCTGAGCCTCTTCGTCTGGCATTGGGGTCCATTCCGCAATGAACTCCGCCAAGGCCCTGCTCTGAATCGTCGAAGTGCTTTCAAACTTGAGGCCAAAGCTGGACAACTCCAACGCCCACTCGACGATCCTGCCGGTTGCTTCTGGATTTTGCAAAATCCGTTGCAACGGAAAGCGAGTGACGACGGTGATTTCATGTGCTTGAAAATAATGGCGCAGCTTCCTCGAGGCCATAACGAGGCCGAAAAGCAACTTCTGCACACCAGAATATCTTGACCTAGCTCCTTGTAAAAGAGAGCTAACAAAATAAACTGGGCGCTGCACCATCTTCTTCTTCTGCATTGGTTCTTCTGTTCGCGCAGATCCAGTCCTGCCGGGATCAACCCTTGCCGGGGAAGATCTTGCCGCGTCACCTGGCGGTCCTGCCGCTGGTGTTGCTTTCTCATCAGCCTCTCTCTGCGCCACTAGCGCAGCACTAACCACTTGATTTGTTGCTGCCAGATACAGCAGCAACGGCTCTTGTGGTTTAGGCGCGACTAGCGTTGGCGGAGAGGAAAGGTATTTCTTCAAATCTTGCAGCGCAGCCTCCGCCTCCGGAGTCCATTTCATTGGACCTGCCTTCTTCAAAACTTTGAAGAAGGGCAGGGCGCGCACAGCAGATTTGGAAATAAACCTGCTTAGAGTAGCAACACAGCCGGCAAGACGACGCACATCCTTGATGCATCTCGGCGCTTCAATTTGCTCAATAGCTTTGATCTTGTCGGGGTTCGCTTCGATTCCCCGGCAAGATACAAAGATTCTGAGGAGCTTGCCGGAAGGAACACCGAGCACACACTTCTCAGGATTGAGCTTCAAGTTGATCTTGCGCAAATTTGCAAATGTTTCTTCTAAATCTTGAATGAGCGTCGCTTTGTCTTTGGTTTTGACCACTATATCATCCATATACGCCTCCATATTTCTATGGAGTTGAGGTTCAAAACCAATCTGGATTGCTCTCGCAAATGTCGAAATGGCACTTTTCAACCCGAAAGGCATTCGTATAAAGCAATACGTACCACATGGGGTGATAAATGCGGTCTTCTCTTCGTCTTCTTTTGCCATAAAAATCTGATGATACCCTGAATAGGCATCAAGGAAGGACAGGAAATCACAACCAGCAGTGGCATCCACAATCTGGTCGATGCGCGGCAAGGGAAAGGGATCTTTTGGACAAGCTTTATTGATATCTGTATAATCGATACAAAGCCTCCATTTCCCATTCGCTTTCCGCACTACAACCGGATTGGCCAACCAGGTTGGATGAAGCACTCCCTTGACCAATCCTGCCCCCTCCAGCTTTCTGATTTCTTCGGCAATGAATTCTTGTCGCTCCAAGGCTTGCTTCCTGACCCTTTGCTTGACGGGCCGCGCATGAGGACAGATAGCAAGGTGGTGCTCAATTACCTTCCTGGGAACACCGGGGCTGTCAGACGGTTGCCATGCAAACACGTCGACATTCGCCCGTAGGAAAGCAACGAGCGCGCTTTCCTATTTGTGATCTAGGGTGGAACTTATGGTGAAAGTTCCGCCCATTCCGTCCTCTCTGACGGGCACCTTCTTGCTCTCCGGCGGAGCAGCCTTGCATTTCTTATTCTTGCCGGTGGAACTCTCTGGTGCATCCTCGACGGAAGCGCAGCACTCCGAGGAAGTGCGCTTGCCGGAGTTTGCGTCAAGGTTCTTGCCGGTCTTCATCTTCCCCCCGGGAGTTCCAGCGGCAGGAGCAGGTGCTTTGATGGCAGGTGCTGCAACTGCTTCCCGGTAAAGTTGGTCGGCACAGATGAGCGCATCCTTCTTATCAGAATGGATAGTGATGACGCCCAATGGCCCAGGCATCTTCAGAACATTGTACGCGTAGTGTGATGCCGCCATGAACTTAGCCAGTGCTGGCCGACCAAGGATCCCATTATATGACATGGGGATCTTGGCGACATCAAACACCACCTTCTCTGTCCTGAAGTTGAGCTCGCTACCAAATGTTACCGGTAGCGTGATTTTGCCCTTAGGCTGGGTTCTTCCCGGATTGACCCCTTGAAACGTACCCGTTTCTTCAAGGTCCTCGTCGGGAATCTGGAGCTTTTTGAGCACATCCGGTGAGATTAGGTTTAGGCTGGCCCCACCATCAACTAACATCTTCGTCACCTTGAGGTTGCGAATCGTTGGCGAGACCAACAATGGCAAGCATCCCAACCGCAGTTGTGCGATTAGGATGATCCTCGGCGTCGAAAATGATAGGCGTGTTGGACCACTTCAGGGGCCTACATGCATCTGGGGATGGCTCTGCCGCATTGACTTCCCGCACCCACTGTTTAAGCTGACGGTGGGAAGAATGCAGCGAGGCACCTCCGTCGATACACATGGCCTCTGTAGCCTTCTGGAATTCTTGCTCACTAGATTCATCATCTTCTTCATCATCATCCTCTTCTTTGTCCCGGCCCCGAGCGGGCCTATCTTTTTGTTGCTTGGCCTTGCCGCGGCGACCTCCTCGGCCACCGCGTTTCTTGCCGGACCCGTCAGCACCATCTTGGGCCTTCTCCTTATCTCGCCTCTCATATTCGGCCCTCTGCTTCTCGGCAAGCTGCTCAACTTGCCGACAGTTCTGGAGATCATGGCCCTTGGTGCGATGGATCTTGCAATACTGCTTGCCGGAGTTCTCCGACTTGTCGACAGCCGGCAAGGCCTGACAGGAAGGGCACCCGGCAAGATCCTTGCCGGGGTCACCAACCTTGGCCTTCTTGGCGGCGCTGGGGTTGTCGGATTCCTCGACAGCAAGCACGGCCTTGCCTCCGCGTTTCCTGTTCCGTCGCCGGCCTTTCCTTGACGGGGCCACGGCGTCTTCATCTTCTGATTCGCCCCCCGTGCCAACAGCCTCGCCAGGGAGTTTCCTCCCCTCTTCAGCTCGAGCGCACTTGTCGGCCAGAGCGTAAAGCTCGGCAATACTCCTGACTTTGTTCATTGCCAGCTCTTCCTGCATTTTGCGGTTGCGCACGTTCTGGTGGAACGCGCTAACGACAGCGGCAGGGTGAACGTCAGGAATATTATACTGCACCCGGCTAAACCTCTGGATGAACTTGCGCAGGGACTTGCCCTCCTTCTGAGGGATGATATGCAAATCACTCTCTTGGCCAGGAGCTTGGTGGCCTCCAACAAAGGCGCCAACAAACTGATGGCATAGATCTGACCAGGAAGAAATAGAATTCTCCGGCAGATGCATCAACCACGACCTGACGTTGGGTTTGAGCACCAACGGGAAGTAGTTGGCGAGTATCTTGTCATCTCGGCCCCCGGCAGCCTGCACCGCAATGGTGTAGATGCTCAGGAACTCCGAGGGATGGGTCTTACCATCATATTTCTCCAGGACCTCCGGCTTGAAGGTTCGGGAATTGGGCCACCGGACTTGCCGCAGCTCACGGGTAAACGCTGGAGTCCCTACCTCATAAGGCAAGTCTCGTACGTCCCCTAGCGCAGGCTCGTCGACAGCCGGCCCCGCGCGCTTATCAGACTGATAGCGCGCTTCTCGTCGCCGCTCGATGGTAGTTCGAGCGTCCTCCTTGCCTCGTTCCTGGAGAACCTGACGCTGATCGCGGCGCATCCGTGGATCGGATGACGCCGTGGAAACTTCTTCAAGGCGGTCGACCTGCTGAGTTGTCGGCCGCCGCAGGTGCCACGGAGGGGAGTGCATTGTGGTTGCACCACCTCCGGTTTTCTCAACATCGGCTCGTGCTGGATCGATGGGCCTCCGCTGCGAGGGCCTTGCCTCTTGCGGTCCATCTTTGTTGGCGAAGCCGATAAGGCTCTGGATAGTAGCTCGCCACTCCTCCATCTTCTCCAGGGCAGGAGGAAAATCGAGGAGCAGCTGCGCATGTGCCAAGGCTTCCGCTGGCGTAGGCGGCGGCGATAGGTGCGAGGTACGTGAGGTGCTCTGACTCCTAACCATATTAGAAGGAGCACCACCACGGTCACGTGACCGCACGCCACCTCCGCCAGCAGCTCGGTGTGCATGCTGGTCCCGCGCATCTTGAGATCGATGCGCGGAAATCTTTTCATGGGGACGCCCTGAACCACCAGCGCCATGACGTCGCTCATCATGCACGACCTGGGTAGGTCGTGAGGCTTGCGCCGGCGCTGGAGCTCCAGCAGGCGCCCTCCGATCTCTGGAGTTCGTTGTGCCACCAGTAGGCAACACAGCGCCGTCTCTAGATCCAGCGGCGTGCAGGTTACCACTGCCACCGCGAACGATACCGCTCGCCTGGCTCGGATCACCAGAACGTCGTGGGGGTTCTAGTCCTCTTCCTTCCACACCCACGCTGTCGCCTGTACGCGAAGGCGCAGGCAAAACGGACGTGGACGGTTGTGCCGTCGCAGCGCTCTTCTTCTTGGGCGGCATGATGATGAAGAAACTGAGGCTCCGATCACTAGATCAGGTTCACGCAACCTTCAATCCCCCTACCTGGCGCGCCAAAGATGTCGGGGTACGACACCTATGGGATCCCGAGGGACCCCTTTATGATTCGGCGGGGGGAGAGGTATACGCAAAGAGCAGAACCAATGATCGACGCGGGGAGTTTTTACCCAGGTTCAGGCCGCTAATCAGCATAAAACCCTACTCCTGCTTTGTGTTCTTATTAATGTTCTTGAGCCCAGCCTTCAGGAGCGCTCGCTATGAACAGTACGTTCAAAGAGCAGCTACGCATGCAGAATGGGCCAGAAGTTCTCCTCCTCTGTAGCAGTTGCCTTGGGCCTCCTTTTATATGCTCAAAGGGGTCACCACAGTGGCAAAATGTACATACATTGAGGTGTAAAGTAGCTACAGGGTATCATACCTAACCCATGATGGATTAGGACAAGCGCATTTAATGCACCGTGAGGTGTCCATTTAGGTGTCTTCACTTTCTTGGGGATGGAAAAAGGGGCCATCCCATCAGCACCGCTTAAGCTCTCCTCCACTGGCGCGTCGCCACGCGTCCAAAGAAGGACCCAGAATGTCAGGTTTTGTCGCTGTGCTGGAGCGGTGGTACAGTGGCAGAATCTCGCCAGGCGCCGAAACTTGCCGGGCACCAAGCCTTGCCGGGCGCCAAGCCTTGCCAGACGCCAAGCCTTGCCGGGCTCCGCAGGCCACCCAAGCAAGATCTTGCCGGGGAAGCTGGCCTTCGCATTCCAGCTCTTCTTATTTGCTGATCCTTAGATCTCTGACTTGATGATTTCTTTGGTGTCTTGAGTCGACCTCGAACTGTTACCGGCAAGCCTTGCCGCGAGGATGACTACAACTGCCCGTGCACAAGTACGGGGTACTAGTGGCCCAATGCTTAGTACACCGACACTTATTCATGATAATTGTTTATTATCCATGCTATAATTGTATTTACCGGAAACTCAAATACATGTGTGGATACATAGACAACAACATGTCCCTAGTAAGCCTCTACCGGACTAGCTCGTTGATCAAAGATGGCTATGGTTTCCTAGCCATGGACATGAGTTGTCATTTGATAATGGGATCACATCATTAGGAGAATGATGTGATGGACAAGACCCAAACCATAAGCATAGCATATGATCGTGTCAAGTTTATTACTATTGTTTTTCTGCATGTCAAGTATATGTTCCTATGACCATGAGATCATGCAACTCACTGACACCGGAGGAGTACCTTGTGTGTACCAAACATCGCAACGTAACTGGGCGACTATAAATGTGCTCTACAGGTATCTCCGAGGGTGTCTGTTGAGTTGGCATGGATCAAGACTGGGTTTTGTCACTCCGTATGACGGAGAGGTATCTCAGGGCCCACTCGGTAATACAACATCACAATAAGCTTGCAAGCAATGTGACCAATGAGTTAGTCACGAGATCCTGTATTACGGAACAAGTAAAGAGACTTGCCAGTAACGAGATTGAACTAGGTATGGTGATACCGACGATTGAATCTTGGGCAAGTAACATACCGATAGACAAAGGGAACTGCATACGGGATTAGCTGAATCCTTGACATTGAGGTTCAACCAAAAAGATCTTCGTAGAATATGTAGGAGCCAATATGGGCATTCTGGTCCCGCTATTGGTTATTGACCATAGAGGTGTCTCGGCCATGTCTGCATAGTTCTCGAACCCGTAGGGTCTACACACTTAATGTTTGGTGACGATATAAGTATAGTTCAGTCATTATGGTGGTTACCGAAGGTGTCGGTGTACTAGAATAGGGATACCCTAGTACCCCGTACTTGTGCACGGGCAGTAGCAGCATCCCGCGGCCAGGCTTACGGGAGGACAGCCAGAGAGAAGCTCAAGGTTATTAAGCCATTCAAGAACAAAGTATACAAAGCAAGAGTCAAGGCCCCGGCAAGAGGAGCTTGCCGGGAGGGACAGTTGAGGCCCAGCCTGAGGTTTGCTGTAGCACAGTACTTGCCCCGGCAAGTCATTGGCTGCGGCATGGTATTGGCTGCGGCAAGATAGCAGCTGCGGCAAGGTACTTGCCCCGGCAAGTTACATTGCGCGGCAAGCTATCAGGTGCGGCAAGGTCTTGCCGCGGCAAGCGTTACTGTACCATTGTGCTACTGTGTTGCTCCGGTGCCTCTGCCAGCATGGCGCTCTGGGTCCTTCCAAGCGTGTGTGTCAGGGCACTATGTAGACGGCGGTACTCTGTAGCTAGCGGTGCAGGAGCAGGTGGGATAGGCTTTTCCCACGTCCAAGACGTCCGGGTACATGTATCTGGACAACTAAGGCATGGGCATTTAATGCCCTTGTCCCCTGCCGTCAGTGGTAGGTAGGACATGTCATCCTAGTAATAATGGCCTTACTATAGCAACTTTCCACCTCTACCTTTACTGTTTGCCACCTGTTGGTGACCCCTTTGTGCGTATAAAAGGAGGCCCATAGGCTACGTGGAGAAAAAAAAGGAACTGGGAGATGGAGAACTCCAGTATTGTACGCAGCTACTCTGTACTGTAGCGCTCCTGGAGCTAGAACAATCATCCAGATAATAAACCAAAAAGCAGGAGTAGGGTTTTATGCATCCGTGCGGCCCGAACCTGGGTAAATCTCTCTCGTGCGCTATCATGTTCTTCGCTAGATTTGCTCTTCGTGCGACCGTCTCTCCCTGCCGAACGTAAAGGGGTCCTTCCCTGGGTCTCATAGGTGATCGCGGATTCGTCCCCGACATCTTTGGCGCGCCAGGTAGGGGGAAGGAGGTCGTGTGAACCTAATCTAGTGATTTGCGCGTTAGTTTTTGGGCCATCCTCCGCCTTATGGCTCCAAAAAAGAAGACTTCGGCCATCGGTGCGTCTACGTCCAACCCGCCTGCTCCCATGCAGGAGGGTGCCGACGTGATTGCGGCTGCTGGGGGGACTGGAGAGCGAGAGCTCCTATTACCTCCACCTGTCCAAAACCGGGCCAGCAACGCCAATCTTGGCGCTGCTGGGTCTGGGAACGCAGCGCTGCTCGCTGCTGCTGGCCCTGCAAGCTCCAGAAATGGTGCTGCGCGTTCTGGAACGCCTGCGCCGGTTCAGACACCGCGGCCTTCGCAAGAAGCCCGTGACAGGCAGCGTCCTGACGCCCCAGGTGCCAGGCGCTCCCTGGATAATGAACTTACGCATCGATCTCGAGATGCGCGGGGTCACCATACGCAACAACACGTTGGCGGGGTCGAGGTACGGTCGCCTGGGCATGGAGATGCTCCTTCTAACACTGTTAGGAGTAAGAGCATCCCACAGTCCTCATGCCACTCGATACCTCCCTCACCAGCAGAAGCGTTGGCGCGTGCGCAGCTGCTCCTGAACTTCCCTCCACCAGCAGATAAGCTTGACGAGTGGAGGGCAACCATTCAGAGCCTTCTCAGCTTCGCTGATGCCGACCCGGTGCGCGCGGCCGACAAGAGAACTGGTGACAATGCTGTCACCAACAAGAACGGCGAGGGGGCAACAACCATACACTCCCCGCCCAGACGGCCTCGGTCGCCGACACGTCGAAACGACGCCCGTGGCGATAATTCCACGGCGTCGTCTGACCCGCGAGCTCGTCGTGACCAGCGCCTCATTCTTCAGGAACGCAGAGGAGAAGACGCTCGTACCACTATCGAGCGAAGGAGAGAAGCGCATCGTCAGTCCGACAGACGCGCAGGGCCCGCTGTTGACATGCATGCGCCAGGGGATCCTGGCGACTTACTGTACGCGGTAAGTTGTCCAGCGTTCACCCGTGAGCTGCGGCAGGTCCAGTGGCCCAACCGCAAGGCTTTCAAGCCTGACGTGCCGGAGAAGTATGATGGCAAGACACACCCGTCAGAGTTCCTCAGCATTTACACCATTGCGGTGCAAGCTGCCGGGGGACGAGACGACAAGATTCTTGCTAACTACTTCCTGCTTGTGTTAAAGCGCAACGTCGTCTCATGGCTCATGCACTTGCCGGAGAACTCCATTTCTTCATGGGCGGACCTGTGCCATCAGTTTGTTGGTGCCTTTACTGGCGGTCATCAACCTCATGGCCAGGAGAGTGATCTTCATCTCATCCCCCAGAAGGAAGGAGAGCCCCTGCGCAAATACATTCAAAGGTTCAGCCGCGTACAGTACAACATCCCAGATGTTCACCCCGCTGCGGTTATTAGTGCGTTCCATCAGAACGTGCGTAACTGCAAGATGCGGGAGGAAATGGCGATGACCAAGGTCAGAGACATTGGCCAGCTATATGCTCTCGCCGACAAGCGTGCGCGTGCTGAAGAGGGAAGGAAACATCCCGGTGAAGGTGTTGGCGCAGGGGGGAGCTCTGACAGCGAAGGTACCGCCCCGGCAAAGAAGGGCCGGCGGCGGAACAACAGGAAGAAAAAGGGCAAAGCTGTGCTTGCCGTCGAACAGTCCAGCGGCAACGGCAGCGCCGACAAGGCCAAAGTCGAGGGCTCCGGCAAGGAGATTGCCACGTGCGCCAACTGTCAGGCCTTGGAGGCTGCCGACAAGCAGGACGGCTCCGACAAGCAATATTGCAAGATCCACCGCACCAAGGGACACGATCTCCAGAACTGCCGATGAGTCGAGCAGCTTGTCGAACAGCAGAAAGCTGAGTATGAGAGGCGCGACAAGGAGAAGGCCCCAGAAGGTGTTGGCGGGTCCGGCAAGAAGCGCACTGCCCGAGGAGGGCGTCGCGGCAAGGCCAAGCAGCAGCAGAGAGACAGGCCTCCTCGTGGCCGCGACAAAGATGATGATGATGATGATCTAGATGATGAAGAATCCAGTGAGCACGAATTTCAAAAAGCCGCAGAAGTCTTGTGTGTTGACGGTGGTGCTTCGTTGCATTCTTCTCACCGCCAACTTAAACAGTGGGCGCGAGAGATCAATGCGGCGGAACCATCTGTTGACGCCAGAAAGCTTCTGAAGTGGTCCGACACGCCTATCGTCTTTGACATTGAGGACCACCCTGACCGCACAACGGCGGTCGGGTGCTTGCCGATGTTGGTTTCACCAACGATCCGCAACCTCAAGGTCACGAAGATGTTAGTTGACGGTGGGGCCGGCTTGAATCTGATTTCGCCCGCTGTGCTCCGGAAACTTCAAATCCCTGACGGCGAGCTTGAGGAAACTGGTACTTTCCAAGGAGTCAATCCAGGAAGGAGCAAGCCGAAAGGGAAGATCACGCTGCCAGTGACATTTGGCGGCGAGCTGAACTACCGGACCGAGAAGGTCACCTTTGACGTTGCCGATATTCCATTGCCTTATAATGGGATACTTGGCCGTCCAGCGCTCGCCAAGTTCATGGCAGCCTCTCATTATGCCTACAACGTGTTGAAGATGCCAGGCCCAGTAAGTGTTATCACAGTTCCCTGCGATAAGAAGGATGCACTTATTTGCGCCGACAAGATCTACCGGGAAGCAGCTGCCGCAACTGCCGCCAAGGCACTTGCCGCTGAAGCTCCCGGGGGGGGGAGAACAAGAGGAAGTCCTGCAAGAGCTCCTATGCCCACTCCGGCAAGCGCACCTCTTCGGAGTGCTGCGCTGCCGTCGAGGACACACCAGAGAGCTCCACCGGCAAGTGCAAGAAGAACAAAGCCGCTCCGCCGGCGACAAAGAAGGTGCCCGCCAAGGAGGACGGCACTGGTGGTTCCTTCACCATCAGTGCCACACTTGACAACAAATAGGAAAGCGCGCTCGTTGCTTTCCTGCGGGCGAATGTCGACGTGTTTGCATGGCAACCGTCCGACATCCCCGATGTTCCCAGGAAAGTAATTGAGCACCACCTTGCCGTCTGTCCCCACGCGAGGCCCGTCAAGCAGAAAGCCAGAAAGCAAGCTGTGGAGCGGCAAGAGTTTATTGCGGAAGAAATCAAGAAGTTGGAAGCAGCAGGCCTCGTCAGAGGAGTGCTCCATCCTACGTGGTTGGCCAATCCTGTTGTCGTGCGCAAAGCGAATGGAAAATGGAGGCTTTGTATTGATTTCACTGATGTCAATAAAGCTTGTCCCAAAGACCCATTTCCTTTGCCCCGCATAGACTAGATTGTTGACTCCACGGCAGGATGTGATTTGCTTTCATTTCTTGACACATATTCAGGGTATCATCAAATCTTCATGGCTGAGGAAGATGAGGAAAAGACCGCATTTATCACACCCTGTGGAACATACTGTTTCGTACGTATGCCATTTGGTTTGAAAAATGCTGGTTCAACATTTGCAAGAGCCGTCCAGATTGCTTTTGAGCCTCAGCTGCACAGAAATGTGGAAGCCTATATGGATGATATAGTGGTCAAAAGCAAGGACAGGGCTACTTTGGTTCAAGATCTAGAAGAAACTTTTGTAAATCTGCGCAGGATCAACCTGAGGCTCAACCCCGAGAAGTGCGTGTTTGGAGTTCCCTCCGGCAAGCTTCTCGGGTTCTTTGTGTCTCAACGTGGAATTGAAGCCAATCCTGACAAGATCAAAGCCATTGAGCAAATTGAAGCACCGAAGCGCGTCAAGGATGTACGACGACTTGCCGGCTGTGTTGCTGCTCTCAGTAGGTTTATCTCCAAGTCAGCTGAGCGCGCCCTGCCATTTTTCAAAATCTTAAAAAAGGCAGGTCCATTGAAATGGACTCCGGAGGCAGAGGCAGCGCTGCAAGACTTGAAGAGATACCTCTCCTCTCCTCCAATACTTGTCGCACCTAAACCACAAGAGAAGTTGTTGCTGTATCTAGCGGCAACCAATCAAGTGGTTAGTGCTGCGCTGGTAGCGGAGAGAGAGGTGGATGAGGAGGCAGTAACTGCGGCAAGCATGTCCAGCGACAAGCTGGGGGCTCCCCCGACAAGTTTTGCTGCCGACAAGGATTCGTCTGCACAGTCAGGCGAAGTGATACAAAAGAAGAAAATGGTGCAGCGCCCGGTCTACTTTGTGAGCTCTCTTCTGTAGGGAGCTAGGTCAAGGTATTCTGGTGTGCAGAAGCTGCTTTTCGGCCTTCTCATGGCCTCGAGAAAAGCTGCGCCATTACTTTCAAGCACATGAAGTTACCGTCGTCACTCGCTTCCCGCTGAAAAGGATTTTGCAAAATCCAGAAGCGACAGGCAGGATTGTCGAGTGGGCGTTGGAGTTGTCGAGCTTTGGACTCAAGTTTGAGAGTACATCAACCATTCAGAGCCGAGTTTTGGCAGAGTTTGTCGCAGAATGGACACCAACGCCAGACGAAGAAATCCCAGAGACGACTCTCCCCGGCAAGGAGACAAGCAAAGAGTGGTTTATGTACTTTGATGGTGCCTTTTCGCTGCAAGGCACCGGTGCTGGCGTACTGCTTGTCGCACCCACCGGAGAGCACCTCAAGTACGTGGTCCAAATGCACTTTCCCAAGGAACAGGTGACGAACAATACTGCAGAATATGAGGGGTTGCTTGCCGGTCTCAGGATCGCGGCAGACCTTGGGATCAAGAAGCTTATTGTCAGGGGAGATTCGCAGCTTGTCGTCAGGCAAGTGAACAAGAACTACCAATGCCCATTGATGGAAGCTTATGTAGATGAGGTGAGGAAGTTGGAGGAACGCTTTGACGGCCTACAAATGGAGCACGTCCCACGTGCTGAGAATGACATTGCCGATGGTTTGTCAAAGCGCGACGCACTCAAATTGCCTGTGGAACCAGGCACTTTTGTGCTCCAACTAACTCAGCCATCCGTGACGCCATCAGTAGGGCAAGGCAGGAAGAGGAAGTTGGCTTCTGGCGACTACTTCCCGGCAGAGCTCCCCGAAGCCGCCGGCAAGAAGGCTGCCAAAGCCAGCGCCAAAGATGCAGAGGGGCAACTTGCTCCGACAAGGCCTCACGCTCTTGTCGTTGAAGCGGGTGCTCCTAGGCAAGAGGCAAAGGGGCAACTTCCTCCGACAAGACTTTGGGCCCTTGTCGTTGAAGCAGGCGCTCCTGATCGAAGCGCTGAGGAGCAAGATGCTCCGACGAGGCCTTGGGCTTCCGTCGTTGAAGCAACTGCTCCCGACGAGCTTGTTGAAGGACAGCACGCTCCAGCAGGGCCCCAGGCTCTCGTCGTTGAAGCGGCTGTTCCCGCCAAGCTCGTCGGGGAACGGCCGGCTCTGGTAGAGCGACAAGCTCTTGCCGTAGGGCCTAATGTTCCCGCGGCAGAAGAAATGCCTTTAGTCCTCGTTGTCCAGCCACAGGCTCCAGCGTGGGCGCAGCAGATCGTCCGTTTCCTTCAGACAGGAGAACTTCCCGAAGAGCAGGAAGAAGCGGAGAAAGTAGCCCGACGGTCCAATATGTATCAATTTGTCGATGACATGCTGTGCAGAAAAAGACCAAACGGTGTGAAATTGAAGTGTATTCCCCGGGAAGAAGGATAGGAGCTGTTGGCGGAGATTCATGGAGGCATATGTGGTCACCACATAGGGTCAAGAGCCCTTGCTGGAAAGGCTTTCCGGCAAGGTTTCTTTTGGCCCACCGCCCTCCAGGATGCAACTGCACTAGTAACCAAGTGTGAAGCATGCCAGTTTCATTCCAAGCAGATTCATCAGCCAGCTCAAGCTCTCCAGACAATCCCTCTCTCCTGGCCATTTTCGGTCTGGGGGCTCAACATCCTCGGCTCCTTTCCCCGTGCCACCGGGGGCTTCGAGTACTTGTATGTGGCCATCGACAAGTTTACGAAGTGGCCGGAAGTGGAAGCAGTGAGGAAGGTAACAGCACAATCAGCCATCAAGTTCTTCAAGGGAATTGTTTGTCGCTTTGGTGTTCCTAACAGGATCATCACCGACAACGGTACCCAGTTCACGAGCCACGCCTTCATGCAGTATGTCGAAGACCTTGGCGCCAAGGTCTGTTTCGCTTCTGTTGCTCACCCGCGAAGCAACGGTCAAGCTGAAAGAGCAAATGCTGAAGTGCTGCGTGGGCTCAAGACGAGAACTTTCGACAGGCTGCGCAAGTGCGGCAATAACTGGATCGAGGAGCTGCCAGTGGTTCTTTGGTCGATTAGGACGACGCCAAATCGAGCTACTGGCCAGACGCCTTTTGCTCTAGTTTATGGAGCAGAGGCAGTTCTCCCCACGGAACTCGTATACGGGTCACCTCGAGTGCTCGCTTACGATGAGCTTGAGCAAGAGCAACTGCTGCAAGATGACGCTGTGCTCCTCGAGGAGGATCGTCTTCAGGCTGCTGTGAGAGCTGCTCGCTACCAGCAAGCTTTGCGTCGCTACCATAGCCGCAAAGTTAATGCCAGAAGTCTCGAGGAAGGCGACCTTGTTCTTCGGTGCGTTCAGTCGGCCAAGAATTCAAACAAGTTGACGCCGAAGTGGGAAGGCCCTTATCGGGTGAAACGAGTCACCAGGCCCGGCGCTGTCCGCCTGGAGACCGAGGATGGCATTCCAGTGATCAATTCCTGGAACATTGAGCATCTTCGTAAGTTTTTTCCATAAGGCGCGGTTGCCGGGCCCTTCCCCGGCAACCACCTTTTGTACAAGTCTTGCCGCTGTTGCATGTAATCCTTTGTACAAAGCTAGGCGCAGACCCTGTGCATAAATAAAGCTTTTGTATTTCGCAGTTTTTGACGATTTCATGTTTACTTTTATTTTGCATGATTATCTGACATACTGTGCAGTACAGCCTCCCCGGTAAGCATTAACGAGCCGCCAAGCTCCTATATCTTTATTTTCTCTTCTTTCTTTTTCTCAAAGAGACAGAAGCTTCCCTCGCGCACAAGTTTGCCGGGGGGGATGGGATAATGATATGGACCAGGCGTCGACCAGGCGTCGTTCAAAGAAACTTTGCCTTGCCGGGAAGAAGGCAGCGGCAAGTAGTGACAAGACCTTGCCGCGGAGAGATCAGCGACAAAGCTAAGTGCCAAAGTTTGAACAATCAAATTCTTTTTTATTTTCAAGGTTATTTTCCTTGAACGATACTACTCTTTGTATGGAAAACCTGTGCGCGACGGAACCTAAGCGTAATCGGTCGCGCCCTTACCTTGTTTCGAGTCCGCTCAACAACCTAAGTGGCTGCACTGAGCGCGACAAGGTTGCTTGCCGGCAGCGGCACCGCCAGCAGGCTGCTGAAGTCCCGCACCCAGCGCTCGCGGCAATGGTGCGTGCACCGGCAAGTTCCCTATAAGCGTAGGGCAAGTACACACAAAGAAAGAAATTGCTCAAGGGAGATGACATGCATTAACTCCAAAATATTGCAAGTTATATTACAAGATAAGTTGCCGCGGCTTAAACAGATTGTTCTTTAACATGTCTAGCGGCGGCAAGGAGGGAGAAGAATGGGCTCTCTAATTGCGGTGCTCGCCTTCGACTCTCTGGATATGGTCCACCCTCTCCACGATGGGCGCGACAAGGGCCTCTAGTGGCGCGGGGTCGTATCCCTTCGGCAAGCTTTTGAAGATGTTGCTGAAGTCGACGCCCGGGTTTCTGTATGCTATCTTCACCAACAACCTCCGAAGAACTCCCCGGCAAAGCCTGCGTGACTCGTCGGCCAGTTGAGCCTTGTGATTGACTTGGAGCTGTTGGAGTGCTTCTACTACTCCGTCGAAGAACTCGGCTAGCTTGACGCTAGTTTGCGTGTTCTTGTCGGTGGAGTACCCGAAGTCCGGCACCTTCAGGGCAGTCAGCTCCTTGTCGATGTCCTCGGCGGCGCTGGCAAGCCTGTCTGTGAAGATCCCCACGTTATCCCTGAACTTCTTGTGGGTCGCAATAGCGTCTTGAAGTAGACCCTTTTCCTTCTGGAGCTCTATCATTAGAAGCCCTTCGCGCTTTCTGGTGGTGTCGAGCGTCTCCTTCAGCGTGGTCAGCTTCAGCTTCAGGTCTGCTCTGGAGTCGTTGGCGGTGGCAAGCAGATTGTTCTTCTTGGCTATGGTAACTTGCATCTCCGCCAAGGTGTGGGTCACCTTTGCCCTCTCACTTTCAAGCGTTGAGAGCTTGTCACCGTTTGCCTTGAGGGCGGCCTCTAGTCTTGCCACTTTCTCCTCTGTTTCCTTCCTGTTTACTTCTGCCGCAGCGACAGCGTTGGTGGCCTCCACCAACTTGCTGGCGTACTCTTGGGCCAAGGCTTCGATTTCCTTCTGGTGTTTTTGTGCCTGCCCCTGGGTCCGCTCTGCGTCAAGTCTTGCCACCTCCTCGTCTTTCTGCTGGAGGGTTTCGGCAAGTTTCTTCTTGCGCTCGGCAAGTTCCTCTTCGTGGGCATCAAGGTCCACTTTCCGCGGGTTCAGATCACCGGCCTGAGCAGACAACTCCTTGGCGGTCTCCTCCTGTTTTTGTTCAATATCTTGCTT
The DNA here is from genome assembly GCA_011799875.1 of Thinopyrum elongatum. NCBI lineage: Eukaryota > Viridiplantae > Streptophyta > Magnoliopsida > Poales > Poaceae > Thinopyrum > Thinopyrum elongatum. The sequence continues at coordinate 299,442,069 of CM022298.1, forward strand.
CATCAGGAGGAGGGCCTGCCGTTCTTCGGCCAGCTGTGCCCGCTTGACCTCTAACGCATTAAGAGATCGCGCGCGGACGTCCGCCAAGATCTCCGCGCGCCTCAACATGTCAGCTTCGGCCTTCTCGATGAGCGCCTCCCTGGAAGCTAGCTTCTCCCATCGGGCGCGATGAAGATTCAGCAGCTTTTGGAGCAGTTGCTCCTCTTCAGACGTGCTGCTGCTGCTGGCGCCTGGCGCATCCACAAGCTGGAGCCCGGCAGCGGCAAGGATCTCCTCGTCCACAACATCCTCCTCGGTTGGCGCTCTGGAGCCCACCGTCCAGGGGAGGCTGACGTAGACGTTCTCGCCGACCCGGATATATTTGCTTGGCGGAGGCGAGTTGGGCGCTGCCGCCTCTTCAGTGGTTGAGGGACCCGTGGTCGGAGTAGCGCCTGGCGCTCCTGTGGCCTCAGGGCCGTCAGTACGACCACCGGCTCCCTCGCCGGCCTCCTCAGCAGCCTTTTGGGCGGCCTCAGCTTCAGCAGCCTTGGCGGCTTCATCGGTGGGCGCCTTGGCGGTATTATCCTCGGCGGCCTTGCCGGCCTCTTCGGCAGCCCTGGCAGCTTCTTCGTCGGCAAGCTTGTCGGCTGCCAGCTTGTCGGCCTTGGCAGCGGCGGCCTTGGCGGCCTCGTCATCGACGGCCCCTGCGGTGTTCTCCTCGGCAGAAGAGTCAATGTTCATTGGCTCCACCGAGGAGGGCTCTCCCAACCCGAGAAGTAAAGCAAAAAGAGCTTCAGGAAGAAATTCAAGAAGACAAAGAAAGAAAGCAGAAAGAGTTTTGCGGCAAGTGGGTTTACCCGTGTTGAGCTCAGGAGCGGTGGGCTCCACTCCCCCGTCAACGTTTGTCATTGGGGTGGGGTCGCCAGCGCTGGTGCTTGGCGCTTCGGCGCTTGCCGGCTCCTCTTCGTGGCTCGGCTCGCTAGTGGGAGCCCTTACCGGAGATCTTCTCCTTGGCGGTGTGGTCGAGGGGGGTGGTACTTCTGGAGCACCTTCAGATGGCTCCACTTGCTGCTCCTCTCCTACACGCCCAAAGATGTCAGTGACAAATGCTTGTTCCTCAGCGACCGCCAGCGAAAGGTAGTTGAAATACTTACGCTGGGGGCTGCGCTGGGGGCTGCGACGAGGGCTGGGCTCCGAGCTGGTCGGGATGGTCTCAGACGCTCCCCCGGTGGTTGCCGTGGGCTCATCTTCGACGACCACCACGGTCTTGCTCATCGAGACCTTAGCTCTCTTCCTTATCCTCTCCGCCAAGGTTTCCTCCCTGCGGAAACAAGGCCGGAGCGCGACAAGTGAGGACAGAAACAAAATCTTACAAAGATTGAGAGTCGCGGCAAGGGAACTTACTCTTCCTCGTCGTCCTCTTCGCTGAGAGCGGAAAAATCAAAGTCCGCCTCCGTGTGAGGAGGGGGAGGAGGGGGAGCTGGGCTCCTTGGCCGCTTGGCGGGGGTAGTAGCAGCGGTCTTTGCTGACCCTGCTCCAGTTGCCGGGGCCGCGTGAGACGCTCCCGCAGCACCAGCCCTTGCCGCGGTCGAGCGCGTCGAACGGCGCTACGGCGGTTGTTGAACTTCTTGCCGCTCAGCCACTTTGCCAAGCCTGCGAAGGCGTTTCCTCTTCAGAGGGGCTGGGGACTCTGACTGCGGTGGGCTTTCGATGCCCTCCTCGGAAGAGGAGCCCTCATCCTCCGAGCTGCCTGACTCATCGGCGGGCTGGCTTGGCCCGACATCCTTGCCGGGTGCGGCGAGCTCGCCCTTTCCGGCAAGCATCCCCTGCTCGGCAAGGCTCTCCTTTTGTGCCTCGTCGAGCTCCGCCGAAGTATAACCAAAATCGCCAGCTTCCCTGGCGAGCCTGTCCTCCTCCACTCTTCGAGCAATGAATTCTATTTCTTGCTCAGTGGTGTTGCGGACGAGCCACTCCTCCACCCGGACCTGCTTTTCGACCGTGGAGTCAAAGAATCGCCGCACGTCTTCTTCGAGCGGCACGTCCCAAGTTGCTTCAACGCTGTGCGCATTGCAGTGCGGCATCATAGCGATGATTGCACTCAATGCGGAGTTGTTGCAAAGGGGCACGATGTGCTTCGGCAGCGTGAACGCCTTGTCGCGCTTCTCTGGATCTGTCTCTTGCTTGAACAGTTCTTGCATGAAGAAGTCGTGCTGCAGAACTGTGAAGTTGTTGATCAGTCCAGGGCGCAGCCGCATGATATCGGCTGGGTTCTTCCAATCAGAGGCCGGCCTTCCTCTCTGCTGCAGAGGAGCAATGCGGCGGTGGAGGAAGTCTGCGCCAACCATCCCTATGGTGAGCCCGGCCTCCCTAAGCCGTATGATCCTGGTAGCGGCAATCTCCAGCTTCTTGTCCTGGGGATCCAGATCGCTCCAGTCCGTGCCACGCGCTGCTGGGGTCTTGTGAAGCTCACAGTATGGTGGCGGCTCGTCGTCAATGATCCAACACCATTCAGATCGGATTTCTCCCCATCTTGGGCGGAGATCCCCCTTCAGATAATGCTCCTTGGCGCCCAATCTTGAAACGAACGAGACGCCAACAGTGAGAGGCTCCCCCTTTTCAGCACGGGGAGTGAAGTAATGCCTGAACAGCGCGGTGTTGGGTACGACGCCGACGAAGTTCTCGCACAGATGCGCGAATATTGCCATGGTGGATACGGCATTCGGTGTGAGATCCAGCAGACGGAGATTGAAGGTGTACATGACGTCGCTGAAGAAATCCGAGTACGGTGGGCAGAGCCCGCACCAAAAGTAGCAAGCAAAGAAGGGGTACTTGCTCACTTCGCTCTCGTCGGTGGCTGGGCGAACGCGGGTGGCCAGATGCGCCTTGGTCCTCACGGCCCACATGCCTTGGAACTTGGCCTTCAGATCCGCCCCCGTGAGCATCGGAGCGAAGAGCGCGTACTTCTGCCTCTTCAACTGCGCCTGGGTCTCCATCCTTGAGGACTTCCCCGTCTTCCCCTTTTCTCCTTTGGGAGGCATGGCGAAGGCGGAGCCGAGGTCCGAGGGAGATGCGGACGCGCGCGGTGGTGGAGGATTGGGAAACCGCTTTGTTTTGGAGCAGAGGAAGAAGAAGGCGGAGATTTGGAGATCGAGAATGGTGAGAGGGGTGTGTGAGTGCTTCTGCAGGTCCCTCCTTTTATAGGGAAAGATGCGGAACCATCCGCCCCTTCGTCATTCGAGATAACTGCGCACGCTTCCCACGCTCCGCATTCAACGCGCGACGCGTGGGAGAGCGTGCAATTAAACAGCGTAGAGACGTTTTGGCTTATCCCAGCCACGCGTGCCCGTGCACTGTTTGGGCCTGGCCCAACAACGCCCGGCACCGTGTGTGGCCCAGGCCCGGGGGCTCCTGTCGGTGTACTAGAATAGGGGTACCCTAGTACCCCGTACTTGTGCACGGGCAGTAGCAGCATCCCGCGGCCAGGCTTACGGGAGGACAGCCAGAGAGAAGCTCAAGGTTATTAAGCCATTCAAGAACAAAGTATACAAAGCAAGAGTCAAGGCCCCGGCAAGAGGAGCTTGCCGGGAGGGACAGTTGAGGCCCAGCCTGAGGTTTGCTGTAGCAGAGTACTTGCCCCGGCAAGTCATTGGCTGCGGCAAGGTATTGGCTGTGGCAAGATAGCAGCTGAGGCAAGGTACTTGCCCCGGCAAGTTACCTTGCACGGCAAGCTATTGGTTGCGGCAAGCTGTCAGGTGCGGCAAGGTCTTGCCGCGACAAGCGTTAGTGTACCACTGTGCTACTGTGTTGCTCCAGTGCCTCTGCCAGCGTGGCGCTCTGGGTCCTTCCAAGCGTGTGTGGCAGGGCACTGTGTAGACGGCGGTACTCTGTAGCTAGCGGTGCAGGAGCAGGTGGGATAGGCTTTTCCCACGTCCAAGACGTCCGGGTACATGTATCTGGACAACTAAGGCATGGGCATTTAATGCCCTTGTCCCCTGCCATCAGTGGTAGGTAGGACATGTCATCCTAGTAATAATGGCCTTACTGTAGCAACTTTCCACCTCTACCTTTACTGTTTGCCACCTGTTGGTGACCCCTTTGTGCGTATAAAAGGAGGCCCATAGGCTACATGGAGAAAAAAAAGGAACTGGGAGATGGAGAACTCCAGTATTGTACGCAGCTACTCTGTACTATAGCGCTCCTGGAGCTAGAACAATCATCCAGATAATAAACCAAAAAGCAGGAGTAGGGTTTTACGCATCCGTGCGGCCCGAAACTGGGTAAATCTCTCTCGTGCGCTGTCATGTTCTTCGCTAGATTTGCTCTTCGTGCGACCGTCTCTCCCTGCCGAACGTAAAGGGGTCCTTCCCTGGGTCTCATAGGTGATCGCGGATTCGTCCCCGATAGAAGGTTGATTGGAGTCCCAGATGAGATCCCAGACATGGCGAGGAACTCCGAAATGGTCCAGATGTGAAGATTGATATATTGGACGAAGGGTATTGGAGTCCGGAATTGTTCCGGGGGTACCGGGTGATGACCAGCATTAGCAAAAGGGGTTTCGGGGGGCCCTGGCAAGTATTGGGGGACCCCATGGGCCAAGGGGAGGGGCAAACAAGCCATCTAAGTGGCTATGCGCCCCCTCACCCTTTTCCATGTAACCAGAAGGGGTGGGGCCGCTCCCCTAGGGCAGCCACCCCCTTTGCCTTGGGGGCCAAGGCTCCCGGGGGGGAGGCGCACCAAAACCCTTCTAGGATTTTCCCCTGGTGGCCGCCAGCCCCCCTAGGGAACCCTAGGCCGCCCCTCTCCTCCCTTTCCCCTATATATAGAGGGGTAGAGGGAGGGCAGCCGCATCCATCTATGCCATGGTGCTGCCCTCCCTCTCCCTCGTAGCCATCTTCTTCTCCGTAGTGCTTAGCGAAGCTCTGCCAAGATTTCTCCACCACCCCCGCCACCACGCCGTCATGCTACCGGAGGACTCGAGCTACTACTTTGCCATCGCTCACTGGATCGAGGAGGTGAAGGCGTCGTCAAGCCGTACGTGTGTTGAACGTGGAGGTGCCGTCCGTTCGGCGCTAGATCGGAGTTCGCGGGACGGATCGTGATTGGATCACGAAGACGTTCGACTACATCAACCACGTTTCTTAACACTTCTGCTTAGCGATCTACAAGGGTATGTAGAGGCAATCTCTCCTCTCGTAGATGGTCATCTCGTAGATTGATCTTGGTGAGCGTAGGAAATTTTTTGTTTCCCATGCAACGTTCCTCAACAGTATTTATCGTTCTTTGCAAAAGCAGTTCCTAGAAGCACTTTGTGGCTTTGTGGTCCTTGGTCTTCCTCATCCATACGTACAAGATCATGAGCCATCAGCACCGGTGGGAAGACGACATTTTCCCTCCGCAGCTTGTCTGTCGCGGCTTTCCTCACCTCTGCTTCCGGATTGGCCTTCTTTGGATCCATGGCGACTGCTGGGAGGTGGATTTGGGGGAAAGCGCGGGTAGAGCGGCGCGGCAATGGAGAGCTCTATTCTTGCACGAAGAGGAAGATGATGGGTGCAGCGAGATGGATTGTGAGTGAAGGAAGCAGTGAATTGAACACCGCACCTGCAGATTCCTTTTTATGGGGAAGGCGCGGGGGGCTGGCTCTTCACTGCTCGGTGTGGCTGCGCTTTTTCAGGCGCACGATCGCAAGTTACCGTTTCACTACACCTCTCCCATGTCCTGCATTTAATGTGCCATCATGGGTGCGTAGTAAAAGTGATCACTAGGACAGTTATCCTCTGTCATGTGTGTTTGTGCATTGTTTTGGGCCTAGCCCAACAACGTCTTGCATGCGTGTGTGGCCCAGGCCTGGGGGCTCCTGTCGGTGTATTGAACATGGGTGTTCATACCCTGACTATGCATAGATGGTTGCAGCCTTCCTGACGGCAAAGGCTTGTCGAAGGATGTACCTTATCAACACTCAGGACTTGGTAATCAAAACCATGAAGCAGACCTTAAGGCAAGTCATAGAAGTACTAAAGAAGTACTGAAGATGAAGACTCAGGTAACTAGCAAGCTATGAGCCGGCAGGCTCCGGGCCGACAACCTCTGGACCGACGAGCTCTGTCCCACTGCTCCACCATGGCAATGGTCAGAGACTTGCCGACAGGTGTCAAGTGGATAGGTGATTAGGTGAGGCTTGTCGCGACACGTGGCGGCTCGCCGCCGAAGAACAACTTTATTGACACCTATCCAAAGGGCGTGCCAGAAGAATATAATGTAGCTTGGCCAGCGGTATAGGTGGAGCCAGGGTCACTTACCGGCATTCCTCTGCAACTTGACACCTAGCGGAGCATTAAATGTTTTTGTCCTAACACATCAGAGTGAGGTATGATATTACTGTAGTCACTATCAGCTCTCTGTATTTACCTTTTTGCCCCTGTGGTGACCCCTTTCATCTATAAAAGGAGGCACATCACAACCTTTACAAAGGTCGACACTCTGCGCATTTGCACTATGTAGCTGCACTTCCCGAGCTCCTTGCCGGCAAGGTCACGCTCCCTTGTAACTTGGGCTTTTCCACAAACAATTCCACTAAAGTTGGAGTAGGATTTTACGCTTCATAGTGGCCCAAACCTGGGTAAATCCTTGTGTGCTTGCGTGCTGGATCTGCTCTTTGTGTCCTGCTCCCCTCAGCCGAACCGCAGAGGGGCCTTGTTGGTCCCATAGATTATCGTACATCGACATTAAAGTTTTGTTTAACTTATTTCTTTGCTCTACCCACTTAAAGGTTGGACCCAGAAACCACATGCCAATTTAACCAGTGAACAAATTGCCATGTAGACTATTTGGCCGGTCAACAGAGTGCAATATGGTGCTCTGCGGTGAGCTAGTGACCATACAATCATGACCATAATGAGTGTATTATGAAGTCATGTGACCTTATGGTTACAAATACAGGGACTGCCAGTGTATTTATCTCATATCAATTAAGCCATATTAACCAGAAAGGAGGTAGTATGGACTACAAGTACTACTATGTCCCGTCAACCCGCAAAACAAGGAGAAGCTTGCTTACTACACCCGCTCCCTCGCCCACACACGCTATGGCTCATAGGGTGAGGAGAAGCTTGCTTACTACGCCTATGGCCTCTTCCTCGCCCACGCGCACCATGGCTCACAGGACGAGGAGAAGCTTTTGAATGCAGCATGCTCTCCCTCGCCCTCGCCGATGCGGTGGATGTGCAATAGTTCATTCGTTGTTATTTTGCCAGAAGCATATACTGTAGTACCATCATTGTTGGACCTCCCGAAGAGGCGAAGAGCCAGGTCCAAGGTTTATAGGAGTAGAGCAGTCGTACTAGTACTATTATAGCGAACAACTGCTACTCTATGATACTGCCACATCACCTATAGCCAAAGTTGTGCCACCTCACAAAGCATGTTGGAGCCTGTGCAACAGCCACAGAAGTTGCACATACACATAACACACCTACTAGTAAGTTCTAAAGGACAAATTCCAACATGCCACCCAACTGCATCTCCACTTCATGTGATAAATTTGTCAACGACTACTCTACATATATTTACAATGCTACCATTCACAATTTACCACACTCCACTTACACGTTATATATGGCTCCATGTCCTCCTCCTTGTTCCAGTCCCAGGTGTTCTTCATAGATGGCACGATCCATAGTGGTGGGCAATGGGAATTGATACGTCTCCAATGTATCTATAATTTTTTATTGTTCCATGCTGTTATATTATCAATATTGCATGTTTTACATTCAGTTACTAGCAACTTTATATCATTTTTTGGGACTAACCTATTGACATAGTGCCCACTGACAGTTGCTGTTTTTTGCTTGTTTTTTACTTCACAGAATATCCATATCAAACGGAGTCCAAACGCAGCGAAGATTTTTGGAGATTTTTTTTTTTGCCCAGAAGACAACTTGGGAGCCAAGGAAGTCTAGGAGGGGAGGCCTGTGGGGCCCACAAGGCACCAAGGCGCGCCATGGTGGCTAGTGGGGCCCACGGGTGTCCTCTCCACCGCCTCTCAACTCTATAAATACCCAGATATTCCAGAAACCCTAGAAGAGTCGACGAAAAGCAATTCCAGCCGCAGCAAGTTCCATAACCACGAGATCCAATCTAGAGCCCTTTTTCGGCACCTTGCCGGAGGGGGAAACGATCACGGAGGGGTTCATCATCCTCATTGGAGCTCCTCTGATGATGCGTGAGTAGTTTATCACACACCTATGGGTCCGTAGGCAGTAGCTAGATGGCTTCTTCTCTCTCTTTCATCTTCAATACAATGTTCTCCTCGATGTTCTTGGAGATCTATTTGATGTAATGACTTTTTACGGTGTATTTGTTGGGATCCGATGAATTGCGAGTTTATGATCAGTTCTATCCATGAATATTATTTGAGTCTTACCTGAACTCCTATATACATGATCAATGCCTTGGATATCGTCATGATTATTTGCTTTTCTATCAATTGCCCAACAGTAATTTGTTTACCCACTGTATGCTATTTCCTATCATATTACTTTTTCTTTATTTATTTTATTTTCTGTTTTTGTCATGTCTATTTATCAAATCTCATACAATTTTATCTATCTCAATACCGAGGAGGGATTGACAACCCCTCTTACGCGTTGGGTTGCAAGTATTTGTTATTTGTGTGCAGGTGCTGTTTACATAGATTTGCTTGGTTCTCCTACTGGATTGATAACCTTTGTTTCATAACTGAGGTAAATACTTACCGTTGTTGTGCTTCATCATCCTCTCCTCTTCGGGGAAATACCAACGCAGATACAAGCAATCAGGAAGAATTTCTGGCGCCGTTGCCGGGGAGACATCATCAACATCTATCAGGTTCCTAATCACAAATATCATCTCCTTGCAATTACTTTATTTTCCATTTGCCTCTCGTTTTCATCTCCCCCACTTCTAAAATGTTTTTGCGAAAAGCATAAAAATATTTTCCTTTTTATTTGCCTTCTTTTTCATTTACATTTTTCTAGTTTGATCTTTTGTTTGCGTGTGATCTTGTTTCTGTAGTCACGATGTCTCAAAGATAGTATTATGATGTTCCTTATCCTAACATTTTGCTTGAGGTTGAAAAAAGTACCAAGGAATATATGACTATACAATTTGAGCATAATAAATTCTTCATCGAAGAACTTAAGGAACACTCTATTGTGCTAGATGCTATAACAAAACAACTTGATCATGTTAGTGGAGAAGTTTCTAATCTCCAATCTATGTATGCTCATACTGAAAATTTAGTAGGTAAAATATCCGATGCACAAGCTGCACTAGTAAATCAAATGGCCGCTAAGCCAGTTTCTCTAAAGGATAATAATGATGAACATCTTAAAATTATTGGTGTTTCTTCTATTGATTCCTTGTTTAGTAATATTAAAATTGATGATAAAGGGACTGAAGAAGAGTCAACTTTAGCTAGAAGGCGTCCCCATAATTCGGAGGGTAAAAATCTTGTTGAAAATTTTGATAAAAGTAGGTTTGGAGAGGTCAAAACTTTAACTAGTGATGTGCCCACTCTTTTGGATTACAAAGACTTTAATTATGATAGTTGTTCTTTGATTGAGTGTATTTCTTTGTTGCAATCCATGATAAATTCACCCAATGCCTATGAACAAAATAAAGCTTTTACTAAACATATTGTCGATGCCATGCTAAAAGCTTTAGAAGAAAAAATGGAGTTAGAGATTTCAATTCCTAGAAAATTATATGATGAATGGGAACCCACCATTATAGTCAAGATCAAAAATTATGAGTGCAATGCTTTATGTGATTTAGGTGCTAGTGTTTCCACAATTCGGAAATCTCTATGTGATGTGCTTGGTTTTACCAATATTGAAGAATGTTCTCTTAATTTGCACTTGGCGGATTCTACTATTAAAAAGCCTTTGGGAAGAATTAATGATGTTCTTATTCTTGCAAATATGAATTATGTGCCCATAGACTTTATTGTGCTTGATATTAATTGCAATCCGACTTGTCCTATAATACTTGGTAGACCCTTTTTGCGAACTATTAGTGCCATGATTGATATGAAAGAAGGGAATATTAAATTTCAGTTTTCTCTAAAGAAGGGTATGGAACAATTCCCTAGAACCAAAATTAAGCCATCATATGAATCAATCATGAGGACAACCTATGGAGCAAAAACTAAAGATGACAATACTTGAATCTATGCATTATGCCTAGCTAGGGGCATAAAACGATAGCGCTTGTTGGGAGGCAACCCAATGAATAAAATATTTTTTCCTTTTCCTTTTTGTTTTTGTTTTTGTGTGTTTACACATTTATGCCTATGTTATGATTGTGTTTTTCATGTTTTAATTAGAGTTTGTACCAAGTAATGCCTTTAGGATGGCTTTGGGTGATAGTGGATTTGATCTTGTTGGAAAACATAAACTTTTACGTCCAGTAGCAGAATTGTTCGAAATCACTGGAGCGACGAAACATTCTGATTTTTTTTTAGAGAAGATTGATATATGAATTTCCTCTGTTGTCCTAATTTTTTAGAATTTTTGGAGTTACAGAAGTATGAGTAAAATTCGAGTATTTACAGACTTTTCTGTCTTTGACAGATTCTGTTTTCGTTGCATTGTGTGCTTATTTTGATGAATCTATGTACTATACCGAGGGGTTTTAGCCATGGTCAAGTTAGAATACAATAGTTATAATGCAATAAAAAAATATGAATGGGTTTGCAACAGTACTTAAAGTAAAGATTGGTTTTCTTATACTAATGGATCTCACGAAGGTTTTTGTTAAGTTTTGTGTGATTGAAGTTTTCAAGTTTTGAGTGAGATCACGATGGATGAAGGAATAAGGAGTGAAAAGAGCCTAAGCTTGGGGATGCCCAAGGCACCCCAAGGTAATACTCAAGGATAACCAAGCAACTAAGCTTGGGGATGCCCCGGAAGGCATCCCCTCTTTCTTCCAATGACAATCGGTAATTTTCCTTGGAGCTATATTTTTATTCGTCACATATCATGAGTTTTGCTTGGAGCGTCTTGCATTATATGAGTCTTTTCTTGTTTTGATTTTTAGTTTGTCACAATTATCCTTGCTGGACACACCTATTTGAGAGAGCCATAATGATGCTCTGATTTGGTAGAATTGCTCTATGTGCTTCACTTAAATTTTTTGAGCTATGGAATTGCTCTAATGCTTCACTTATTTCTTTTTTAGCACGATGGTGTTTTAATTTTGAAGAATTATACTCTCATGATTCACTTAGATCAATTTGAGAGTTAGTAAAATTTTGAAGACATTTTCTCTCATGCTTCACTTATATCATTTTGAGAGATGAGAAAAATTATTTATGCTCATGTTCTTCACTTAAATTTGTTTGAGAGCTTGTCATAAGCAATGGTAATATATGAAACTAGTCCCAAAGTGATAGATATTCAAGAGGGATATAATAAAAACTTTCATGAAGATCATTGCATATTATAAACTTGATTCCTTGTAATAGTTTGGAGATATGAAGATAATAATATGTGGATCATGTTGGTGAGTAATTATACTTTAGTAAGAATATTGGTGTTAAGGTTTGTGATTCCCTATGCAAGCACGAAAGTCAATAGTTATGCAATGAAATTACATCCTACTTGTGGTGCATTATTTGGTGTTAGTTATGTTTAATGCTCGTTTATGAGAATTTTTGTTTTTTGGTTGGTTGCTTCTCAATCTATTTGCTAGTCTTTCCTTATACTAAGTGGGAATACTACTTGTGCATCAAAACTCCTTAAACGAAGTTGTGCCAATGAGTCCACCATAGCTACCTATATGCGGTATTTCCATGTCGTTCCAAGTAAAGTTGTATGTGCCAACTCTAATTTTCAATATAAATTTCCTTTTTGTGTTCCCGTACCGCTCATGAAGCGGCAGGGGGTGGCCAATATTTTCCATGCTAGACGCATCATTCTCAAGATGAGTGCTTATTCACTTGCCATTGCACGAGAGTGTGGCAAGGTAATACGGATGCCCAGTCCCGAACTGAATTTTTTATTTATGCTGTCAAATAATAAATTCCTTGGAAAGTGTTGGTATGGAAGGCACCCGTGGATACGGCTAGCCATGGATTGTGAAAGAATGGTGGAAAAAGGAATAAACTTTAATTTATGTTTGGGAACCGCCTATGATGTATCTAGCATCGAAAGTATTGGGAATTCTCGGTCATTTTCATTGACGGGACAAGCATGCCTCTCAAAATATTTTATCTCTCAATTTAAGCTTTGAGCTCTAGCACCTCTACAAATCTCTGCTCCCTCTGTGAAGGGCCTATCTATTTACTTTATGCAAAAAAAATTGAGTCTCCATCTTCTCTTATAAAGCACCAACTAGGGAGCACTATGATCATACTTGTGTATTGGATTTAGCTAATATTCGAGTGTGTTTCATGAATGATCAATGATTGAGCATGATGGACTAGGGATAGCTTTCTTTAGTGTTGATATTTTGAAAGAGATGGTTGCTTGTTGATATGCTTGAGTATTGATGTCCTCATGTCCTCAATTATAGAGTATTGCTTTGAATCATCTAAAAGTCCAAATGTCCTGCTACAAAAGAAAAGAATATGTGGTGAAGATGTTAGGCACCATTCCACATCAAAAATTCTGTTTTTATCATTTACCTACTTGAGGATGAGCAGGAATTAAACTTGGGGATGCTGATACGTCTCCAACGTATCTATAATTTTTTATTGTTCCAGGTTGTTATATTATCAATCTTGGCTGTTTTACATTCATTTACTAGCAACTTTATATCCTTTTTTGGGACTAACCTATTGACATTGTGCCTAGTGTCAGTTGCTATTTTTTGCTTTTTTTTACTTCGCAGAATATCCATATCAAACGGAGTCCAAACGCAGCGAAACTTTTATGAGATTTTTTTTCTGCCCAGAAGACAACTTGGGAGCCAAGGAAGTCCAGGAGGGGAGGCATGTAAGGCCCACAAGGCAGCGGGGCACGCCAGAGGCCCTTGGTGCGCCCTGGTGGCTAGTGGGGCCGATGGGTGTCCTCTCCACTGCCTCTCAGCTCTATAAATACCCAGATATTCCAGAAACCCTAGAAGAGTCGACAAAAAACAATTCCAGCCGCCGTAAGTTCCAGAACCACGAGATCCAATCTAGATACCTTTTCCGGCACCTTGCCGGAGGGGAAAGGATCACGGAGGGGTTGATCATCCTCATTGGTGCTCCTCTGATGATGTGTGAGTAGTTTATCATAGACCTACGGGTCCACAGGCAGTAGCTGGATGGCTTCTTCTCTCTCCTTGATCTTCAATACAATGTTCTCCTTGATGTTTGTCGGGGTACGACACCTATGGGATCCCGAGAGACCCCTTTACGATTCGGCGGGGGGAGAGGTATACGCAAAGAGCAGAACCAATGATCGACGAGGGAGGTTTTTACCCAGGTTCGGGCCGCTGATTAGCGTAAAACCCTACTCCTGCTTTGTGTTCTTATTGATGTTCTTGAGCCCAGCCTTCAGGAGCGCTTGCAATGAACAGTACGTTCAAAGAGCAGCTACGCATGCAGAATGGGCCGGAAGTTCTCCTCCCCTGTAGCAGTTGCCTTGGGCCTCCTTTTATATGCTCAAAGGGGTCTCCACAGTGGCAAAATGTACATACATTGAGGTGTAAAGTAGCTACAGGGTATCATACCTAACCCCTGACGGATTAGGACAAACGCATTTAATGCACCGTGAGGTGTCCGTTTAGGTGTCCTCACTTTCTTGGGGATGGAAAAAGGGGCCATCCCATCAGCACCGCTTAAGCTCTCCTCCACTGGCGCGTCGCCAAGCATCCAGAGAAGGACCCAGAATGTCAGGCATGTTACTGTGCCGAAGCGGTGGCACAGTGGCAGAATCTCGCTAGGCGCCAAATCTTGCCGAGCGCCAAGCCTTGCCGGACGCCAAGCCTTGCCGGACCCCAAAGGTCATCCCGGCAAGGATCTTGCCGGGGGAAGCTGGCCTTCGGATTCCAGTTCTGCTTATCTGCTGATCCTCAGATCTCTGACTTGATGATTTCCTTGATGGCTTGAATCGACCTCGAGCCGATCCCGGCAAGCCTTGCCGCGAGGATGGCTACAACTGCCCGTGCACAAGTACGGGTTACTAGTGGCCCAATACTTAGTACACCGACAGGAGCCCCCGGGCCTAGGCCATACACGAGTGCGAGGCGTTGTTGGGCTAGGCCCAAACAGTGCACGGGCACGCGTGGCAGGGAATTAACTGCTCGTAAATATCTCGTTTTACTGTGCCCCCCACTGCGCGCACGGAGCGCGCGACGTGGGAAGCGTGCCAAAAAGGCTGCAACTGTTTCGCGCCTATAGAGGCGCATTCACATTGGGGAATAAAAGAGGCGGCCCCGCTCCTTTCCCATAAAAAAGGAGAAGTTGCAGAGGCACGAACCTATTTATCCCCTTCTTCTTTCAATCTGGCCATCGCCATCGCCCTCCTTCTCTCGAGCTCAGAGCGAAACCGTTTCTTCTTCCGCCCGCTGCCTCCGCGCTCGCTCCACCCCCAGCTTCCGCTCCCGCCGTCGCCATGGCGCCCAAGGCCAGCAAGGGCAAGGGGAAGGAGGCGAAAGTCGACGTTCCGGAGAGCGAACTGGTGAAGATGCGGAAGAGGCTCGTCGTCTTCCCTCAAACGCTCGACGCCGAAGCTTTGAAGGGGCGATACCAATGCATGTGGGCGAAGGGAACGCAAGCTCACCCCACCACATGCGTAATCCCAGGTGCTTGCTCCAAAGGTGGATCGGACAGATACCCTTTCTTCACTGCATACTTCTATTGTGGGCTCTGTCCCCCTTTTTTCGACTTCTTCAATGACATCATGTACACATACGGCTTCCGTCTTCTTGATTTCACGCCGAATGCAGTACTTTGCATGTCAATCTTTGCTCATCTCTGTGAGAATTTCGTTGGTGTGATCCCCAATTCCGCTCTTTTTCGCCATTATTTCTACCCTCGCATCCAAAAAGGAGAGGCCCTCTCTGGTTCTATTGCCTGGATTCCAAGGGCTTGGAATAAGGAAATATACCCAGAGGGAGTATACCGCGAAAAGTGGGACGAGTGGCGGGCTGAATGGTGCTGGATCCAGGAAGCAGATCCCCATCCTTTTTGTCATCCCCGGCAACAGAAGGTGATCTGCGGCAAGGATTGGAGCGACCCCGCAGCGGAGGATGAGAGGCTCACAATCGCCACTACCAGAATCCTTCGCCTGAAGGCTGCCGGACTGACGATGGAGATGATCGGCTTCGACTTTCTCCGCCGCCGCATCGCCCCTCTGCAGAATAGGGGAAGGCCAGCTTGGGAGTACAAGAATGCAGCAGATGTCATGAGACTGCGCCCCAGGCTGAACAACAATCTGACCGCCATGCAACTTGGCGCTCTCCGTCAAAGATTATTCCAGCGTAAAGACAAGCACCGGCTGCCGGCGAGGATTGTCCCCTTGTGCAACTGTCGGTGTAGTAAACAGGGGGGTGTTCACTACCCCTGGACACGCACCGGCAAGTCGCAGCCTCCAGGCGGGAAGGACATGGCAGAGGAGGAATCCACCCAAGAGTACATTCGAAGCCCGGTTCCCGGCAAGGTCTACTTGCCGGGAATGGGTCCACGCAACGCCGGCAAGGCAGAGCTGGCAAGACAAGACTCCAGGCGGGTCGACCAGAAGATCAAGTCTACTACTGCCGGCGAGATCAGGGCCGGCAAGCTCAGGACTCGACAAGACTAAAGATAAGGCCCCGGCAAGGTTCTTGCCGGGATGACCAGCTGAACCCGGCAAGGCTTGCCGGGGGACAGCTAGACTGGAGACAAGGCCCCGGCAAGGTTCTTGCCGGGATGACCAGCTGAGCCCGGCAAGGTTCCTGCCCGGCAAGGTTATGCCACTATGCTGCTGCTCCAGTGCGGACGCCAGCATGGCACTCTGGACCCTTCTCCAGGCATGCGTGGCAGAGCACTGTGCCAAGCGGTGCTGATGGGATGGCCCCTTTTCTCATCCCTAAGAAGCTAAGGGACACCTAGACAGAGCATTTAATGCGCTTGTCCTGACCCGTCGGTGATAAGCATGTAAATGCTGTAGCAGAGTACTTGCCCCGGCAAGTCATTAGGCTGCGGCAAGGTATTGGCTACGGCAAGATAGCAGCTGCGGCAAGGTACTTGCCCCGGCAAGTTACCTTGCGCGGCAAGCTATTGGTTGCGGCAAGCTATCAAGTGCGGCAAGGTCTTGCCGCGGCAAGCGTTACTGTACCACTATGCTACTGTGCTGCTGCTCTAGTGCCTCTGCCAGCGTGGCACTCTGGGTCCTTCCAAGCGTGCGTGGCAGGGCACTGTGTAGACGGCGGTGCTCTGTAGCTAGCGGTGCAGGAGCAGGTGGGATAGGCTTTTCCCACGTCCAAGACGTCCAGATACATGTATCTGGACAGCTAAGGCATGGGCATTTAATGCCCTTGTCCCCTGCCGTCAGTGGTAGGTAGGACATGTCATCCTAGTAACAATGGCCTTACTGTAGCAACTTTCCACCTCTACCTTTACTGTTTGCCACCTGTTGGTGACCCCTTTGTGTGTATAAAAGGAGGCCCATAGGCAACGTGGAGAAAAAGGAGGGACGGGGGGATGGAGAACTCCAGTATTGTACGCAGCTACTCTGTACTGTAGCGCTCCTGGAGCTAGAACAATCATCCAGATAATACACCAAAAAGCAGGAGTAGGGTTTTACGCATCCGTGCGGCCCGAACCTGTGTAAAATCTCTCTCATGCACTGTCGTGTTCTTCGCTAGATTTGCTCTTCGTGCGACCGTCTCTCCCTGCCGAACGTAAAGGGGTCCTTCCCTGGGTCCCATAGGTGATCGCGGATTCGTCCCCGACATCTAGCGCCGAGAACTCCAGTATTGTACGCAGCTACTCTGTACTGTAGCGCTCCTGGAGCTAGAACAATCATCCAGATAATACACCAAAAAGCAGGAGTAGGGTTTTACGCATCCGTGCGGCCCGAACCTGTGTAAAATCTCTCTCGTGCACTGTCGTGTTCTTTGCTAGATTTGCTCTTCGTGCGACCGTCTCTCCCTGCCGAACGTAAAGGGGTCCTTCCCTGGGTCCCATAGGTGATTGCGGATTCGTCCCCGACATCTTTGGCGCGCCAGGTAGGGGTTGCGGGGCTGTGCGAACCTGATCTGGCGATCAGCGCGGCAGTTTCTTCATCATCTTCACCGCCATAGCGTCCAAGAAGAAGGGCCTGAACCTTCGCAAAAAGCTAAGTTTTAAAGCTTTAATTACTTTCTGCTGTTGAGTCTTATCCTGGACGATATTTTTGTGCGTAACCTGTGCGCGAAGGAGCGCTCCTGAAGCATTCTGCGCTCCTGGTTGTTTTGGGTCCGCCCAACAATACAGATGTAGCTGCGATTGTTTCTAAAGCGTTAAGCTCCCGAAGAGGCGGCGTTCTCGATAGGCTGCTGAACAGGACCCGATCCTAAGCGCCATCGACCAGAACGTGCGCATTCGGGGAGTATTCCGGCAAGCGTGGGGGCTCACTGTGCAAAAATGCAGTCGTTTAAGGAGAAGGACTTAGCGAGTTTTATTCTAAGGTTCCTGCGTAAACCCGTATGCTGAGGAGCCTTCTCGGGGCTAGTCGCGCTCCTAGTTGCCTCGAGTCCGCTCGGCAACCTGAGCAGCTGCGCCAGAGCCGGGAAGGTAAACCTTTTCGGGAGGCGGCGTTCCCGGCATGCTGCTAAGGATCCGTTCCTCAAAGCGCTGCTGTCTGGATCGTGCGCACCGGAAAGTGTTCCGGCAAGCAAGGGAATATTCAGCAGGAGTCAAGATTGCAGCGAATCCGACATTAACCAGAAGCTAATCAACTTGTTGTGCTCAAACGCTGTTGTGGCATTTCATGCCCAGTCAGTGTTGCAGGAACACGCATGGAAGGCGAGCTCGGGGGCTGGCAACGCCCCAGAGAGTAACCCCCTGAAGAGCCTCCCCGGCAACAAGCTTGCCGGAAGCTGGCGTTGAGAACGTCAAGGTTCTCCGCCAGAGTCAAGAGCCTCCCCGGCAACAAGCTTGCCAGAATCTGGCGTTGAGAACGTCAAGGTTCTCCGCCAGAGTCAAGAGCCTCCCCGGCAAAAAGCTTGCCGGAAGCTGGCGTTGAGAACGTCAAGGTTCTCCGCCAGAGTCAAGAGCCTCCCCGGCAACAAGCTTGCCGGAAGCTGGCGTTGAGAACGTCAAGGTTCTCCGCCAGAGTCAAGAGTCTCCCCGGCAACAAGCTTGCCGGAAGCTGGCGTTGAGAACGTCAAGGTTCTCCGCCAGAGTCAAGAGCCTTCCCGGCAACCCCTTGCCGGAAGCTGGCGTCGAGAACGTTAAAGTTCTCCGCCAGAGTTAAGAGCCTCCCTTGCCAGGGCTCCGACAACCACTCTTTGAGCAAGAAACAAGCTCGGGGGCTAGCGGCGCCCTAGCAGAAAAAGCTAAGTTGCACAGATTTTTTGGCAATTGCATTCATTTTACTGTCCTCACTCGCTTCTTACACCTACACGCGAAGGAGCCTTCCATGGGCTAGTTGCGTTCCTAGTCGCCTCGAGTCCGCTCGACGATGTGAGCAGCTGCACCAGAACCGGGAAGGTAAACCTTTCCGGGAGGCGGCGTTCCCGGCGAGCTGCTAAGGACCCGATCCCCAAGCACCGCTGCCTGGAGCGTGCGCACCGGAAAGCTTTCCAGCAAGCGTGGGTCGTCTTGATTGATTCCTCGTTCTCGTATATCGACCTGCACGCGAAAGGACCTTGCCGTGGTTAGTCCGCGCTCTGGTTTCACCTCGAGTCCGCTCGGCAAACTTAGCAGCTGCGTTCTGGCCCGGCAAGTCGCCTTGCCGGCGGCGGCGTTTCCAGCATGCTGCTAAAGACCCGCACCTAGCGCTCGCGGCAAGCGTGCGCACCGGCAGGGTTTCCAGACAGCGTAGGGTACAAGATACGTGTAAGGACGGAATCAATCAAGGGGGAAGCATGCATTCATTTAGCATGAAGGAATATCTCTTCTGCCATAAAGCTTGGCCTAATTATGGTAAATTGTTTCTTTATGCGTGCCATTGCAGCAACAGGGTTGCGCACTCCAGGCGGGAGGAACGGCAGGGAACAGATTTACATGTTGCCGGTGCGCGTCATTGGGCCTAGCCCGGACAACCACTATGCACGCCTGTCCGGCCCAGGCCAGGGGGCTCCTGTCGGT
Source organism: Thinopyrum elongatum (assembly GCA_011799875.1). Taxonomy (NCBI): domain Eukaryota; kingdom Viridiplantae; phylum Streptophyta; class Magnoliopsida; order Poales; family Poaceae; genus Thinopyrum; species Thinopyrum elongatum. The sequence goes on from CM022298.1 coordinate 299,461,285, forward strand.
GTAGTAAACAGGGGGGTGTTCACTACCCCTGGACACGCACCGGCAAGTCGCAGCCTCCAGGCGGGAAGGACATGGCAGAGGAGGAATCCACCCAAGAGTACATTCGAAGCCCGGTTCCTGGCAAGGTCTACTTGCCGGGAATGGGTCCACGCAACGCCGGCAAGGCAGAGCTGGCAAGACAAGACTCCAGGCGGGTCGACCAGAAGATCAAGTCTACTACTGCCGGCGAGATCAGGGCCGGCAAGCTCAGGACTCGACAAGACTAAAGATAAGGCCCCGGCAAGGTTCTTGCCGGGATGACCAGCTGAACCCGGCAAGGCTTGCCGGGGGAGAGCTAGACTGGAGACAAGGCCCCAGCAAGGTTCTTGCCGGGATGACCAGCTGAGCCCGGCAAGGTTCCTGCCTGGCAAGGTTATGCCACTATGCTGCTGCTCCATTGCGACCGCCAGCATGGCACTCTGGACCCTTCTCCAGGCATGCGTGGCAGAGCACTGTGCCAAGCGGTGCTGATGGGATGGCCCCTTTTCCCATCCCTAAGAAGCTAAGGGACACCTAGACAGAGCATTTAATGCGCTTGTCCTGACCCGTCGGTGATAAGCATGTAAATGCTGTAGCAGATTACTTGCCCCGGCAAGTCATTAGGCTGCGGCAAGGTATTGGCTACGGCAAGATAGCAGCTGCGGCAAGGTACTTGCCCCGGCAAGTTACCTTGCGCGGCAAGCTATTGGTTGCGGCAAGCTATCAAGTGCGGCAAGGTCTTGCCGCGGCAAGCGTTACTGTACCACTGTGCTACTGTGCTGCTGCTCCAGTGCCTCTGCCAGCGTGGCGCTCTGGGTCCTTCCAAGCGTGCGTGGCAGGGCACTGTGTAGACGGCGGTGCTCTGTAGCTAGCGGTGCAGGAGCAGGTGGGATAGGCTTTTCCCACGTCCAAGACGTCCAGATACATGTATCTGGACAGCTAAGGCATGGGCATTTAATGCCCTTGTCCCCTGCCGTCAGTGGTAGGTAGGACATGTCATCCTAGTAACAATGGCCTTACTGTAGCAACTTTCCACCTCTACCTTTACTGTTTGCCACCTGTTGGTGACCCCTTTGTGCGTATAAAAGGAGGCCCATAGGCAACGTGGAGAAAAAGGAGGGACGGGGGGATGGAGAACTCCAGTATTGTACGCAGCTACTCTGTACTGTAGCGCTCCTGGAGCTAGAACAATCATCCAGATAAAACACCAAAAAGCAGGAGTAGGGTTTTACGCATCCGTGCGGGCCGAACCTGTGTAAAATCTCTCTCGTGCACTGTCGTGTTCTTCGCTAGATTTGCTCTTCGTGCGACCGTCTCTCCCTGCCGAACGTAAAGGGGTCCTTCCCTGGGTCCCATAGGTGATCGCGGATTCGTCCCCGACAGCAACAATTCTGCCTTGGGGTCAATCATTGCCTTCATGCCAATGTTCAATGCCCACGGCCTTGACGCGACCTGGGCCGAGCCAAGCGAGAAGGAAGCGCAGAAGTTCTTTGACAATTTGACGGAGAAGCCGGTCCGGCAAGAGTCAGATCTTATCCGAGCCACCACTGATCAGGAGGTAGCCTACATCGCTACCAGAGTGGAGGAGACGAATCTTGCCGCGGAGGCTGGCAACGTTGGCTTCACAGAGTGGGAAGCCAGCGACGCAGAGGTGGTAGTGGAGGCAAAGTCTGCCGAGGAGGACAAGGTTGCCGGGGAAGAAGGCGGCGCAGCCGCTGAGAGCTCGTCCGGCGAAGACACGGCCGAAGAGGAGACACGAGAAGAGCCCTCGCCCCCGAAGAAGACAAAGCGCGTTCTTCGGAAGGCTGCATCAGGCGTCCCGGCAAGCCAGCCTACTTCGAGCGGCGAAGCCCCCGGCAAGAAAGTGGCCAGCAAGACTGGACCGCGGCAGGGCGCTCGTCAACAGCCGGCGCGGCGCGCGAGACCCACACCAGCGACCACCGCTGGGGCGGCAGGAGGGTCTCGTACTACCGCACCGGAAGCTGCCCCGGTGCCTGCCATAGCCAAGCGGCCTAGGACTCCTCCTCCGCCTCCCCACTCAGACACTGCAACGGAGGTCAACATCGACATCTCCGGCTTTAGTCCTGAGCGAGAGGAAGAAGAGTGAGTACTTGCCACAGCTTTCACCTTCCAATTTTGCATCAATCTTACTGACTTGCTTGTATTGTTTCTGCAGTGACACAGAAACCTTCCTGGAGAGGATGGCGAAGAGGTCAAGGACTTCTACGGGCGATGAGCCCCCGGCAGGCTCCACGAGCGTGCCGGAAACTGTCATTGTCAGCCCAGAGTCTAGTCCTCAACACAGCCCCCAGCGCAGCCCCCAGCACAGCCCCCAGCGTAAGTTCATTGTCCTTTTTCCGCTGACTGGTGCCGAGGCTTTTATTCTTGCCGCTAATATCTTTGGGTTCGCAGGAGAAGAACGGCAACAAGGAGAAAACATTCCCTTTGTGCCTCCTTCATCGACCGCTCCGCCCACAAGCACATCCCCGGCAAGAGATCCTGCCGGCGAGCCCGTCCTAACTGAGGGGGAGCCGGCAAGCGCGGACTCCGGCGATACGCCCCCGGCAGCCGGAGTTGCCGGGAGAGGTGAAGCCACATCCCGACAGCCCGACGCAGGTACTCGATTGCCTCAGAGTGCTTGTTATACTTTTCCTCTCATCTCTTCATCTTTAGTCACTTCAAACTCCAAACCTCGATCTTATTCTGTCTTCCTCCTTCGCCCTTCAGAGTTCCTTGTGATGGAACACATGGACGTCAACGTCATCATCGAGGAGACCGCCAGGGATGCTGCCGCCGAAGCAGACAGGATCGCTGCCAGCGAGGACACCAAAGATGACGTTGCCGAGGCCGGTGATGCTCTTGACGGGGAGGCCGCCAAGACAGCACAAGAGGAAATCGCCGAAGAACCTGCTGAAGAGGGCGACAGGGAGGCTGAGGACCGCACTGACAGCATTCCTGCCGCAGGGGCGCCAGGCGCTGCACCAGCCACAGAGCCCCCTGTCACTGGTGAGGCGGCCACTGAAGACCAGCCATCAACATCTGAAGGCCCCTCATCCAGCAAGTATCTCAAGGTTGGCGAGAACCTGTTCATCAACTTGCCGGGGACGGCAAGCACTGAGGCGCCAGCCGAAGGAGAAATATTCGAGGAAATTATTGCCGCTGCCGGGCTCGAAGTCGTTGACGATCCCAGCACTAGCAGTGGCAAGTCTGAAGAGGATCAACTCCTTCAGGCCATGGATGAGAATTTCCGCAAACTCCAGGCTCTCCATCGCGCCCGAAAAGAGAAGGCGGACTCCAGAGTGGCAGTTGTCGAGGCAGCCGAAGCTGATTTTCAAAGGCGCGTCGCACAAATGCAAATCTGGCACGCCAAGGCCCTCCAAGAGCTGGTTGCCGCCCGAGAACAAGTGAGCCAGCAATGGAATGAGATCCTCCTGAAGCAATCAGATATGGAGAAGGCACATGATGAAGCTGTTCAAAGGATTGCTGCCGAAGATGCTCTCTTGACGGGGCGCCGCGTTGCTCTTGATGCTCACGAAGAAGATCTCACCGCACGCGAGCAGGCGCTCGCCGCCAAGCTTCGTAGCAAGGATGAAGACATCGAAAATCTTGTCGCGCGGCGGACCCAGGAGCTAGAGCAGAAACATAAGGAGGCGCTCGAAGCTCTGACTGCAAGTCACGCCGGCAAGCTCAAGGAGGCCGTCGATGCTGCCAAAGCTGCAGAGGCCGCCAAGAACGAGCTGAGCGACAAAGTGAAGAGGCTGGAAACAGATCTCGAAGAGCACGGCAAGGAGCTCTCGACGCTCAAGGGGGACAGGGAAAAAACCCTCCACTCCTTGGCGGAGATGCAAGTTGCCCTGTCCGACAAGACCAAGCAGCTCTCCTCTGCAGCTGATAATATTTCGGTTCTGGAGCTGAAGCCGACCACGCTGGAGAAGTCTCTCGAGGCCAGCAAGGCCCGTGAGAAGGCTCTACTCAAGGATCTCCAAGGAGAGAGGAACCTGCTCAAGAGCGCCGCCGCTGCCCAAAACGAATACGAGAAGGGAGTGGAGATCTGGACCGGACGCCTCATCGCCACCGCGGAGAAGCTTACCGCAGAACTGTCAACCATGGGCCTGTCGAACTTCAGATATTCTTCCGAGGAAAGGATATCTCCAAGTGCCAGGTTGACGATGTTCTTTGAAAGCATCATCAACGCGTTGAGGGCGCTTCAGTCCAGCCGGGCGACCCAACTGGCGAACGAGACTCGCCGGCTTTGCTAGGCCGTCCTCCGCAAGGTGCTCATCAAGGTGGTGCACAGCAATCCCGGCATCGACCTCGCCAGCGCGCTCGGCCATCTACCAAAGGATGCAAATGTTGAGGCGCTTGAAGAGTGCATCGCGCCAATCCTTGAGAAGGTGGACTCCATCAAAAGGATCGAAGGCCAGCGCAGGGATTGAGTGCTTCTCTTTTATTCTTGCCGCCATCATCTCATATAAAAGACAATTAAGTCTCAAGTTAGAACTGCGGCAACTCATGGATGTAATACAATTTGCCTATGTTTAGGTTTATGCTCGTTACTTTCCTTATCTGATTCCTTTATGTATGGAGTTCGTCCTATGCTTATTGAAAAACTTGCCGGCGCGCAACCTGCCGTGAGCGCTGGGTGCGGGACTTCAGCAGCCTGCTGGAGGCGCAGCGGCCGGCAAGACTCCTTGGCGTTCTCAGTGCAGCCACTTAAATCATTGAGCGGACTCGAAACAAAATAAGGGCGCAACTGATTACAACAAGGGTTCCTTCGCGTGCAGATTTTCCATACAAGAGTCGGAATCATCCAAGGAAATAACTTGGTAATAAAAGAAAAACTTGCTCTGAGTTTTTAGGACATAGCTTCCTGGCTTTGTTCTCCCTCCGGCAAGCGTCGATTCCGAACGTCACCAACTGTTATTCATATCTCCCTTCCCCCCCGGCAAATGTGCACGCGAGGAATCCTTCTGTCTTTTAAGAAAAAGAAAGAAGAGAAAATAAAGGGATGAAACCTTAGCGGTTCGTTAGAACTTACCGGGATCAGGTGTCATACAACATCTTAGACAAACATGCATATATAAATATGAACATGGGAATCAATAAGGGAATGTACAACACTTAAATTTATTCATCTGTGCTCAGGGTCTGCGCCTGGCTTTGTACAAAGGATCACATGCCTTGCCAGCAAGACTTGTACAAAAGGGTGGTTGCCGGGATCCCCCGGCAACCGCGCCTTATGGATAGAACTTGCGAAGATGTTCGATATTCCAGGAATTGCTCACTGGAACACCATCTTCGGTCTCCAGGCAGACAGCGCCGGGCCTGGTGACTCGTACTACCCGATAAGGGCCTTCCCACTTTGGCGTCAACTTGTTTGAATTCTTGGCAGACTGAATCCATTGAAGAACAAGGTCGCCTTCCTCAGGGCTTCGGGCATGAACTTTGCGGCTATGATAGCAACGCAAAGCTTGCTGGTAGCGTGCAGCTCGCACAGCAGCTTGAAGACGATTCTCCTCAAGGAGCACAGCATCATCTTGCCGCAGTTGCTCTTGCTCGAGCTCATCATAAGCGAGCACTCGAGGAGATCCGTATATGAGTTCCGTGGGGAGAACTGCTTCCGCTCCGTAGACCAGAGTGAAGGGCGTCTGGCCGGTGGCTCGATTTGGTGTCGTTCTGATTGACAAAAGAACCGCCGGCAGCTCATCAATCCAGCGTCTTCCGCACTTTCTCAGCCTGTCAAAAGTTCTGGTCCTGAGACCGCGCAGCACTTCAGCATTGGCCCTCTCAGCTTGGCCGTTGCTTCTCGTGTGAGCAACAGAGGCAAAACAAATCTTGCCGCCGAGGTCTTGGACGTACTGCATGAAGGTGCGACTTGTGAACTGCGTGCCGTTGTCGGTGATGATCCTGTTAGGCACACCGAAACGGCAAACAATTCCTTTGAAGAACTTGACAGCTGAGTGCGCCGTCAGCTTCCTCACTGCTTCCACCTCCGGCCACTTTGTGAACTTGTCGATAGCAACGTACAAGTACTCAAAGCCTCCGGTAGCACGGGGGAAAGGGCCTAGTATGTTGAGCCCCCAGACCGAAAATGGCCAGGAGAGAGGGATTGTCTGGAGAGCTTGAGCTGGCTGATGTAATTTCTTCGAATGAAACTGGCACACTTCACACTTGGTTACTAGTGCAGTCGCATCCTGGAGGGCGGTAGGCCAAAAGAAACCTTGCCGGAATGCTTTCCCGGCAAGCGCTCTTGACCCTATGTGAGAACCACATATGCCCCCATGTATCTCTGCCAACAGCTGTAGTCCATCTTCCCGAGAAATGCACTTCAATTTCACACCGTTTGGTCTCTTTCTGTACAGGACGTCATCGACGAACTTGTACATAATAGACCGACTGGCTACTCTCTCCGCTTCTTCTTGTTCCTCAGGGAGTTCACCTGTCTGAAGGAAATGGACAATGTGCTGCGCCCATGCTGGAGCCTGAGGCTCGACAACTAGGACTAAAGGCATCTCCTCTGTCGGGGGAACGTTTGTCTCGACAACAAGGGCCTGAGGCCCTGTCGGAGCCTGTTGTTCCCCGGTAGGCATGTCGATCCCGGCAACTTCCTTGCCGGCGGCTCCGGGGAGCTCTGCCGGGAAGTACTGGCCAGAGTTCAATTTCCTTCTCTTTTCTTGCCGCATCGATGGCGCCACGGATGGTTGAGTCAATTGGAGAACAAAAGTTCCTGGTTCCACAGGCAACTTGAGGGCAGCACGCTTTGACAGATCGTCAGCAATATTGTTCTCGGCACGAGGAACGTGCTCCATTTGGAGACCGTCAAAGCGCTCTTCCAATTTCCTCACTTCATCTACGTCGGCTTGCATCAATGGACTTTGATAGCTCTTGTTAACTTGCCTGACGACAAGCTGTGAATCGCCTTTGATGACGATCTTTTTGATACCAAGGTCCGCCGCGATCCTGAGACCGGCAAGCAAACCCTCGTATTCTGCAGTGTTGTTGGTCGAACTCTCCCGGGGAAAGTGCATTTGGACTACGTACTTGAGGTGCTCTCCGGTGGGTGCGACAAGCAGCACGCCAGCACCGGCGCCTTGCAGCGAGAAAGCCCCGTCAAAGTACATAACCACTGCTGATCGATTTCCTTGCCGGGGAGAGTTGTTTCTTGAACTTCTTCATCTGGCGTCGGGGTCCATTCTAATGAACTCCGCCAAGGCCCTGCTCTGAATTTTCGAAGTGCTTTGAAACTTAAGGCCAAAGCTCGACAATTCCAACGCCCACTCGACGATCCTGCCGGTTGCTTCCGGATTTTGCAAAATCCGTTGCAACGGGAAGCGAGTGACGACGGTGATCTCATGTGCTTGGAAATAATGGCGTAGCTTCCTCGAGGCCATAAGGAGGCCGAAAAGCAACTTCTGCACCCCGTAATATCTTGACCTAACCCCTTGTAAAAGAGAGCTAACAAAATAAACTGGGCGCTGCACCACCTTCTTCTTCTGCACGGGTTCTTCTGTTTGCGCAGATCCTGTCTTGCCGGGATCGACCCTTGCCGGGGAAGATCTTGCCGCGTCATCCGGCGTTCCTGCCGCTGGTGTTGCTTCCTCATCAGCTTCTCTTTGCGCCACTAGCGCAGCACTAACCACTTGATTTGTTGCTACCAGATACAGCAGCAACGGCTCTTGTGGTTTAGGCGCAACTAGTGTCGGCGGAGAGGAAAGGTATTTTTTCAAATCTTGCAGCGCAGCCTCCGCTTCCGAAGTCCATTTCATTGGTCCTGCCTTCTTCAAAATATTGAAAAAGGGCAGGGCGCGCTCAGCAGATTTGGAATAAACTTGCTTAGAGCAGCAACACAGCCGGCAAGACGACGCACATCCTTGACGCGTCTTGGCGCTTCAATTTGCTCAATAACTTTGATCTTGGCGGGGTTCGCTTCGATTCCCCGGCAAGATACAAAGAATCCGAGGAGCTTGCCGGAAGGAACACCGAACACGCACTTCTCAGGATTGAGCTTCAAGCTGATCTTGCGCAATTTTGCAAATGTTTCTTCTAAGTCTTGAATAAGCGTTGCTTTATCCTTGGTTTTGACCACTATATCGTCCATGTACGCCTCCATATTTCTATGGAGTTGTGGCTCAAAACCAATCTGGATTGCTTTGGCAAATGTTGAACCAGCACTTTTCAACCCGAAAGGCATTCCTATAAAACAATACGTACCACATGGGGTGATAAAGGCGGTCTTCTCTTCATCTTCCTTTGCCATAAAAATCTGATGATATCCTGAATAGGCGTCAAGGAAGGATAGGAGATCACAACCAGCGGTGGCATCCACAATCTGGTCGATGCGCGGCAAGGGAAAGGGATCTTTTGGACAAGCTTTATTGATATCTGTATAATCGATACAAAGCCTCCATTTCCCATTCGCTTTCCGCACTACGACCGGATTAGCCAACCAGGTTGGATGAAGTACCCCTTTGACCAGTCCTGCCGCCTCCAGCTTTTTAATCTCTTCGGCAATGAATTCTTGCCGCTCCAAGGCCTGCTTCCTCACCCTTTGCTTGACGGGCCGCGCATGAGGACAGACAGCAAGGTGGTGCTCAATTACCTTCCTGGGAAGACCGGGGATGTCAGATGGTTGCCATGCAAACACGTCGACATTCGCCCGCTGGAAAGCAACGAGCGCACTTTCCTATTTGTCATCTAGGGTGGAACTTATGGTGAAAGTTCCCCCCGTTCCGTCCTCTCTGACAGGCACCTTCTTGGTTTCCGGCGGAGCAGCCTTGGACTTCTTGTTCTTGCCGGTGGAACTCTCTGGTATGTCCTCGATGGAAGCGCAGCACTCCGAGGAGGTGCGCTTGCCGGAGTTCGCGCCAAGGTTCCTGCCGGTCTTCTTCTTCTCTCCGGGAGTTCCAGCGGCAGGAGCAGGTACCTTGATGGCAGGTGCTGCAACCGCCTCCCGGTAAAGTTGGTCGGCACAGATGAGCACATCCCTCTTATCGGAATGGATAGTGATGACGCCCAACGGCCCAGGCATCTTCAAGACGTTGTACGCGTAGTGTGATGCCGCCATAAACTTAGCTAGCACTGGCCGACCAAGGATCCCATTGTATGACATGGGGATCTTGGCTACATCAAACACCACCTTCTCGGTCCTGAAGTTAAACTCGCTGCCAAATGTTACCGGCAGCGTGATCTTGCCCTTGGGCTGGGTTCTTCCCGGGTTGACCCCTTGAAACGTACCCGTTTCCTCGAGGTCTTCGTCAGGAATCTGAAGCTTTCTGAGCACATCCGGTGAGATTAAGTTTAGTCCGGCCCCACCATCAACTAACATCTTCGTCACCTTGAGGTTGCGAATTGTTGGCGAGACCAACAATGGCAAACACCCGACCGCAGTTGTGCGATCAGGGTGATCCTCGGCGTCAAAGATGATAGGCGTGCTGGACCACTTCAGGGGCCTACATGCTTCTGGGGACGGCTCTGCTGCATTAACCTCCCGCACCCACTGTTTAAGTTGGCGGTGGGAAGAATGCAGCGAGGCACCCCCATCAATGCACATAGCCTCCGTAGCCTTCTGGAATTCCTGCTCACTGGATTCATCATCTTCCTCATCATCATCTCCTTCTTTATCTCGGCCCCGAGCGGGCCGATCCTTCTGCTGCTTGGCCTTGCCGCGGCGACCCCCTCGGCCACAGCGTTTCTTGCCGGACCCCTCAGCACCATCTTGGGCCTTCTCCTTGTCTCGCCTCTTGTATTCGGCCCTCTGCTTCTCGGCAAGCTGCTCAACTTGCCGGCAATTTTGGAGATCGTGGCCCTTGGTGCGACGGATCTTGCAATACTGCTTGCCGGAGTTCTCCGACTTGTCGGCGGCCGCCAAGGCCTGACAGGAAGGACACCCGGCAAGATCCTTGCCGGGGTTGCTAACCTTGGCCTTCTTGGCGGCGCCGGGGTTGTCCGATTCCTCGGCAGCAAGCACGGCCTTGCCTCCGCGCTTCCTGTTCCGCCGCCGACCTTTCCTTGACGGGACGGCAGCGTCTTCATCTTCGGAGACACCTGCCGTGCCAACAGCCTCACCAGGGAGTTTCCTCCCCTCTTCAGCTCGAGCGCACTTGTCGGCTAGAGCGTAAAGCTCGGCAATACTCCGGACCTTGTTCATTGCCAGCTCTTCCCACATTCTGCGGTTACGCACGTTCTGGTGGAACGCGCTAATGACAGCGGCAGGATGAACGTCGGGAATGTTGTACTGCACTCAGCTGAACCTCTGCATAAACTTGCGCAGGGACTCGCCCTCCTTCTGAGGGATGATGTGCAAATCGCTTTCTTGGCCAGGAGCTTGGTGGCCTCCAACAAAGGCGCCAACAAACTGATGGCACAAATCTGACCAGGAAGAAATAGAATTCTCCGGCAGATGCATCAACCACGACTTGACGTTGGGCTTGAGCACCAACGGGAACTAGTTGGCAAGTATCTTGTCATCTCGGCCCCGGCAGCCTGCACCGCAATGGTGTAGATGCTCAGGAACTCCGAGGGATGGGTCTTTCCATCATATTTCTCCGGGACCTCTGGCTTAAAGGTTCGGGAATTGGGCCACCGGACTTGCCGCAGCTCACGGGTAAACGCCGGAGTCCCTACCTCATAAGGCAGGTCTCCTACGTCCCCTGGCGCAGGCTCGTCAACAGCCGGCCCCGCACGCTTATCAGACTGATAGCGCGCTTCCCGTCGCCGCTCGATGGTTGTTCGAGCGTCCTCTTTGCCTCGTTCCTGGAGAACTAGATGCTAATCATGGCGCATCCGTGGATCGGACGACGCCGTGGAAACTTCTTCATGGCGGTCGACTTGCTGAGTTGTCGGCCGCCACTGGTGCCGCGGAGGGGAGTGCACTGTGGTAGCACCACCTCCGGTTTTCTCTACATCGGCTCGCGCCGGATCGATGGGCCTCCGCTGCGAGGGACCTGCCTCTTGCGGTCCATCCTTGTTGGCGAAGCCGATAAGGCTCTGGATAGTAGCTCGCCACTCCTCCATCTTCTCCGGGGCAGGAGGAAAATCGAGGAGCAGCTGCGCACGTGCCAAGGCTTCCGCTGGCGTAGGTGGCGGCGACAAGTGCGAGGTACGTGAGGTGCTCTGACTCCTAACCATGTTAGAAGGAGCACCACCACGGTCACGCGACCGTGCGCCACCTCGCCGGCAGCTTGGTGTGCATGCCGGCCCCGCGCATCTTGGGATCGATGCATAGAAACCTTTTCGTGGGGACACCCCGAACCACCAGCGCCATGACGTCGCTCATCTTGCATGACCTGAGTAGGTCGCGAGGCTTGCGCCGGCGCGGGAGCTCCAGCAGGCGCCCTTCGATCCCTAGAGTTAGTTGTGCCACCCGTAGGCAACACAGCGCCATCTCTAGATCCAGCGGCGTGCAAGTTACCACTGCCACTGCGAACGATACCGCTCGCTTGGCTTGGATCACCAGAACGCCGCGGGGGTTCTAGTCCTCTTCCTTCTGCATCCACGCCGTCGCCAGCACGCGAAGGTGCAGGTAAAACGAACGCGGACGGTTGCGCTGTTGCAGCGCTCTTCTTCTTGGGTGGCATGATGATGAAGATGATGAGGAAACTAAGGCGCCGAACACTAGATCAGGTTCACGTAACCTTCAATCCCCCTACCTGGCGCGCCAAAGATGTCGGGGTACGACACCTATGGGATCCCGAGAGTCCCCTTTACGATTCGGCGCGGGGAGAGGTATACGCAAAGAGCAGAACCAATGATCGACGCGCGAGGTTTTTACCCAGGTTCGGGCCGCTGATCAGCGTAAAACCCTACTCCTGCTTTGTGTTCTTATTGATGTTCTTGAGCCCAGCCTTCAGGAGCGCTTGCAATGAACAGTACGTTCAAAGAGCAGCTACGCATGCAGAATGGGCCGGAAGTTCTCCTCCCCTGTAGCAGTTGCCTTGGGCCTCCTTTTATATGCTCAAAGGGCTCTCCACAGTGGCAAAATGTACATACATTGAGGTGTAAAGTAGCTACAGGGTATCATACCTAACCCCTGACGGATTAGGACAAACGCATTTAATGCACCGTGAGGTGTCCGTTTAGGTGTCCTCACTTTCTTGGGGATGGAAAAAGGGGCCATCCCATCAGCACCGCTTAAGCTCTCCTCCACTGGCACGTCGCCAAGCATCCAGAGAAGGACCCAGAATGTCAGGCATGTTACTGTGCCGAAGCGGTGGCACAGTGGCAGAATCTCGCTAGGCGCCGAATCTTGCCGGGCGCCAAGCCTTGCCGGACGCCAAGCCTTGCCGGGCCCCAAAGGTCATCCCGGCAAGGATCTTGCCGGGGGAAGCTGGCCTTCGGAGTCCAGCTCTGCTTATCTGCTGATCCTCAGATCTCTGACTTGATGATTTCCTTGATGGCTTGAATCGACCTCGAGCCGATCCCGGCAAGCCTTGCCGTGAGGATGGCTACAACTGCCCGTGCACAAGTATGGGGTACTAGTGGCCCAATACTTAGTACACCGACAATGTTCTTGGAGATCTATTTGATGTAATGACTTTTTGCGGTGTGTTTGTTGGGATCCGATGAATTGCGATTTTATGATCAGATCTATCTATGAATATTGTTTGAGTCTTCTCTGAACTCCTATATACATGATCATTGCCTTGGATATTATCATGATCATTTGCTTTTCTATCAATTGCCCAACAGTAATTTGTTTACCCACCGTATGCTATTTTCTTGAGAGAAGCCACTAGAGAAACCCACGGCCCCCGGGTCTATTTCCTATCATATTATTTCTAGATCTATGATTCCAAAAACCCAAAAATACCTTCGTGCACTTTTTCTTTCTTTATTTTATTTTGTATTTTTGTCAGATCTATTTATCAAATCTCATACAATTTTATCTATCTCAATACTGAGGAGGGATTGACAACCCCTCTTACGCGTTGGGTTGCAAGTATTGGTTATTTGTGTGCAGGTGTTGTTTACATAGTGTTGCTTGGTTCTCCTACTAGATTGATAACCTTGGTTTGCATAACTGAGGGAAATACCTACCGTTGTTGTGCTGCTTCATCCTCTCCTCTTTGGGGAAATACCTACGCAGATACAAGCAATTATGAATCATTGTCGCAACATTCTAGTCCGATTCCACACGATGGTTCCTCATCCGAGATATAGCATCATAAATTAGGGATAGTGTGTCCCAACATGTTGTTCATTAGGCGGTGCGCATTGAAGACACAACCATGCTTCTTGAATGCCAGACCTTCGGTGTTGTGCATGGAAGGTGGCATCTGTTTCAAAATGGGTAGCTGACCCAATGAAAAGCGAGTACTCTCCAAGAGTGTTCCTCTGCTCCCACATAGCATCACGCGGGTCGAACTCGAAGCCGTTCATCCGGTACACGTGGCATCTTAGATCTGGACACATGGTGACGTACATGGTCAAGGTCCATGCAGGATAATGTTCTGCTCAAATATGGCGCCTAGTAATATTGTGCAGCAAGTAGTACCACTATAATACTATAAAGGAAGTACAGTAATAGACTTATTATATATAGCCACTTTTGGCTACATGGAGGAGACACGACATGGAAAAACAAAAATGGTCGAAGTGGGTTAAAGAGCCTAGCTATACGTGTCCTCCTAGGTAAAAAGTACTACTCCCGCTGATCCCTACCACACACTACTATGGATCCAAAGTAGTAGTACTACTAGTACAATGAAAGAGAAGGTGAGAGGGTTAAAAAATCTAATACTAAATTGTACTAGTACTAAACATGTCCTACACAAGAAAAGAAAAGAACTAACAAGTACTACTACTCTAACACACGACAATGAGAGAATGAAATACCTGGGTACATGCTGAGGGTCCGATCAAGGTAGATCATGGCACCTTGTTGCACATCAATGGTACCATGGGTAATGACTGCTAAGATAGTTGATCCCAATTTGCTAAAGTCAACTACAAGGTTCTAGGTTAGACCGAATGGCGGATGCACATGCACATCCAGGATCGGCGATCTAATTTTGATCGGGGGATGCCTGGTCCCTGGAAAATAATGGAGTACCATTAGGGATGCGAAGGATGGTTAGCGCATTCTGTTTGTTATCGCCTGTACCGTAGGATGGCACCCAGATGAAACAAGTCCATTGACTTATCACCATGAAGATGCGGACTACATGGCACATGGCGTCTTCGAACTTGTACGAGAACAAATCTGTCGCGCCAACATGTGCCAGCCTCTGCCATTAGGGCCATTCTTATTGATGACAATCCTTATGCCCAACACCATGATGAGATAGTAATCATCGTAGCTGCGGTGCTTCACCGACGGGTCCACAATTGCTATCTTCTTCAATCTCATGGTGGCATCATCATACCTATTCAAGCCCTGCCAGTCCAAAGTCCGATCCCAATGCTAGACAAGGGGTCTACGGGAATGGCCGCACTGATGTGGTTGTTGTGCAAAATGATGGTGGTATCTGGCCATAGGTATGCAAGACAATTTCCGTTGGCACCAACCCAAACCCGTGCGACAGTGGGCAGCGGAGAAATTACGGGATGGAATAACTAAGTATATTTAGAATATAAACTACATGATCAAATGCCATGACTGACCTTCTCATCGGACAAAATCCAACTGCCTCTCAACATCGATAACTCAAGCAGCGTCAAGATGCAACTACGTCCACATTGCGGTGGACTGGAGTCCCATTGAATAACCTTCTCGTCAAGGACGCATGGAAGACCAACAAGCATGGCATTCTCCGAAGCCTGTTAATGCACCGTTCTAAAATAGTTGGTGCATGAAGCACTGAGTCTTGCGGCGCTGAGGTAGTCGGAGCGGCGTGCAATTTCTCCAAGAGAATCATCGTCCAAGGTCTCCCAGCCCCGGCGAGGAGGAGAACTTCCTGGCGAATCCATGACATCAGCGACGAACTACCTTGGTCTCTTCGGGAGGAGAACTGGCAAGGAGGAGATAAGATCGTAACCACAGGGCCTCATCCCTTCGTGAAGGAAGTTATGCGGGCACGCATTAGCGGTACTGTGATGGTGCAGTTATTACTTATTACACACTATATATTATAGGAGTACTAGTAGTACTTATACTTATTGTACCAGTTTTCAACTTTTGAATCTCAAGGCCAAGGAGCTACAGTAGCAAGTGGAGGGTACTACTGTTCTCTAGAACCATCGTTGTACTACCAATGCAGGGAAAGTACACCTACGTACTGCAGACCTAATTTCTGCTCTATTCATGCGCGTAGCTGGCCTACTCACCCGCTCCTCTCATGCACACACTATAGTAGCATGTTCATCAGCAATAGTTACTACGGGGGCCAAACATTTGAGTTCTTTTATACCGTGAGAGTAGGCTTTTATTTTCTATTTGTGGAGGTGTAATGGATCTCGTTGAACTTTATGTATTGGTCCTTCCTTCTTTATTAATGAAATGAGGCAAAGCTTTTGCCTTTGTTTGAAAAAATCACGTCAAATAGGAATTCATTATAGAGTTTAGAGTTGATCATAGTTGTAACCTCAGAGCCAATCCAATGTAAGGAGCCAACACTGGTACAATGAGGTGCTATACAAACGGTTTTTAACCCCTTTCCGCGACAGTGTTCTGAACCGTCGCCTAGTGAGTGACTACGATAGGGGGGTCCTTCCCACACGACCCATAAACCGTCGGGGATATGCCCTCCTGGCACACACGCTCGGCAAAATGAGGTCGTGTGCGACCGGCGAGCAATCAAATATGGTTATACATACAGTAGTGCTAAAAAAATACAATTATACAGGCGAAATCGTTTCCAGTCGTAAGTACATCCCACACAGTCAGTCCCCGCTAATCATTTTTGTTCGTATATACATCCCACACAATCGCTCCAAGGAAAATGTTTCCGTTCGCAGGTACATCACACACAATTTTCCCCATTAAATCGTTTGTGATAGCGTTGCCATTGCACACGATATTAACAATTTTATCGTTTGCATTATTTAATGCATCACACACGGTGCGAAGAAGAAACTGTGTGGCAAAGGCTGTCCATCACACACAGTTTTATGTGGTAAACATTTGCGCAAGGTGGCCTAACGCAAACAGTTTTCAAGAGGATGTCGTGTGTGATTGTTCATTGATCCAACACGGTTTATTCCTAGAAACTGTGTGCGTTGGCTGAGGTCATCGCCCACGGTGTTTTCTCAATAACCGTTTGCAATAGGAAAACCCAATTAGCAGGCTAATTGGCCATTAGCAGGCTAATTGTCCTATTATTAATAATCCATTTACTAATCTAACTGACATTTCATATTAAGCACACAATATATTTCATTTTCATATTAAGGAAGCAGGATTTCATAATTGAAATACATCAGAGTACAACATCATATAGCTTCAGCACTCAGCTACCCCATTACACAACTGCACCAGCACCAAGTTTCACATGCAACATCTATAACCTTTCGAAATTAGCATCATAGACGGTACATAGAGAGATGAATCTCATCTGGAAAACTGCTGAAGCAGAAGGCGAATACTGAGCCTCATTTATGTTGAAGGTCTTTGCAACTTTAGGCCAGTGCCTGTGGATGATTGACCGTCCATCCTTCGTCCTCTTCAGGAACACTTCAATATTGAACCGTGGGTGTTGTATGAATACCTTCCTCTCCTCCTGACCATACAGGTGGTTTGAGAGGTAATCTGCTTTGGAAAGGCCTGAAAACAAGTATGTGCATAAATATCTTCTCTATATTGGAAATGGGGCAAAGGAATAAAAAAGGCAAGGTATAATAGTTAGGATCATCCTCTAGTGAACTGATGTCTTCTTCATTGTGCAGACAAAGATCTTGTTGTTTTTTTGTCGCTAATTTCTTTATCCTAACAATCTTTCCGAGTTTCTTGACTTGACTGATATTCATGGACAACTCATTTCCCCATATGCAAAAAGGGTCGTACAGTGGGTCAAAACCTCTGACAGCAGGACCTACATGTGCAAGACCAAATTGTTAAAAACCTAAATATTAGAATGGTTCCTCCAATTGCACAATAATGTGCTATTAGACAAAGGACCATGCATGTGCAAACATCGATTGTAAACCTCAGTGCTTCCCATTGTTTCCCTGCAACACATATAAGGTAGTTAGTGATCAGGTTAAGTGAGGGTTCGCATGCTATTAGTAAAATATGTTGATGAAAAATAAGCACATTGCAGATTCATCAGATTAATTCAAGCCACATGGAAACCCATTTATCCAAACCAAGCATGATTAAGAACTAGGAAATATAGCAATTGTATATGTTTCTCATGTATTAAGTGCAGCCAAATTCGATTTATTCCTCACATGCACAACCATACAAAATTCTACACACCGCAATTGGACATCGCATTGCAAAATTGAACCAAGCAGTTAACTAAACACCACAACAAATGAACCAAACATTAACTGAGCAGCACATTGCACAATATAACATACTCCTAATAGAAGATCAGAAAGTTAACCAAACCAAGCATGCTTAACAACTTGGAAATATAGCAATTGTATTTGTTTCTCATGTATTTAGTACAGCCAAATTCGATTTATTTCTCACATGGTATACAATAACAGAATGCACCCGCAACAATTGAACATCGCATTGCAGAATTGAACCAAACAGTTAACTAAACACCACAACAAATGAACCAAACGTTAACTGAGCACCACATTGCACAATGTATAACATACTAGAAGATCAGACAGTTAACCAAACCAAGCATGCTTGACAACTTGGAAATATAGCAATTGTATTTGTTTCTCATGTATTTTGTAAAGATAAATTTGATTTATTTCTCACATGGAAGACAATACAAAATTGCACCCTGAAGAATTGAACATCACATTTGTAGAATTGAACCAAACAGTTAACTGAACATGACAACTAATTAACCAAACAGTTAATAAGTGAGCACCACATTGCATGACATATAGAACATATACACTAGAGCAACAGATTGCATGGTAAAAGTAGAGATAGCACAATTCACTAGAATTTGTTAAGGAAAGGCAGGAGCAGCACATGCAATGGGTAAACCGAGCATGCTTAACCGGCGTAGCTAGCAAACTGAACATGTGTCCTTATAGTGAGCTAATAAGACAAGCTACTCCTCATCGTCAGAGATATCGATGATGATTGGCTCCTTGGACATGGAAGAGGGCGAGGCCTCCGCATTGTGGGTGCCCTCGTCGTAGTGGTGAGTTGCCTGAGCTGCTCCGGGCACCAACCTGCTGGCTCTCGAGTTGAGGTAAGCACGTGCACGCTGAGAAAACACCTCGTAGTCTTCGTCAAAGGCACCGAGGGTGGCCTCGAGAAAACACCACGAACTGTCGTTTAAAGCAGCCAACCATGTTGACGGTGGCCTCGACGGTGAGGTGCTCCTCCAAGATCTGGGGGTTGGCACGAATGGCAGCCATCGCGACCTCATCCGCGCGTGCGGCCGCGATTTGCTTCTCCGCTGCCAAATGCTCCTTGAGCTCCTCGCTACACTGCATGCACCATGGCTTAGGGCGGCATTTATTTGGTGGAGGGGTCGATGATTTGGGTGGAAGGTGTCGTGCCGGTGGTCGGGGGATGTCGGATGTGGAAGGAGGAGGAGGATGGGGGTCGGGTCTGGATTACCTGCCTGGATAGATGAGGCGAGCAGCATGAAGGAGGGTCACCGGTGAGGAGGCGGCGCTGCAAGCAAGGAGTGAAGGTTTAACCTTGGAAAGGAAGGCGGAAATAGGGGAAATGTGGCTTTTGGTAAGGGGGAGGGGGCGGCGAGGTAGATATTTTTGCAGAAGCCGAAAATTTAGAATCGGTTCAGCGAAAAAACTGGCGCACAAAGTGTCATCAGACACGGTCCCTTATTCAGCACTATGTACGATATGTGAACATCACAAACGATTCATATAGCTTAACCCGTGTGTGATGAGTTTGAATGTGAAAATTTTTGGTTCGAATTTCCCTGGTTACAGTGGTCATCCACGTCATTGCATAATTTTGGTACACAAAGGAGACTACAGCACACCCACACTAATTAATCGAGCAATTTCAGCAATTAAACAGAGTTGCTGACCTAAACATTACTCTAACAAATTAAAGACCAGCGCTCCTAATTAAACAAAACAAAGAGTACTACTACGGCTGCTGCTCGTCGATCTCCGCCGCCTCCTCCATGTCCAGCTCGCGCCCGATGATCTCCTACAGAAGGGGCTCCATGGCATCCATCACATCATACTCGACAAGCATCTCGCCATCTGCATCCGCCATATCTTTGGAATAGGCCGCCACGAGCTGGGCATGGGCGGCCATGATCTGGGCTTGGCGGGCTCCGTCGTGGCAAGGTATGCCACGCAGGAACAAACGGTTGCTCGAACGCTCTCGGCAATTGCCAACTCTTCGGCCGTGGGTTGCCAACCATTGTCGGAGAAGCTTCGGTCGATTTGTGCGGTGACCGCCATGAGCTAGGCGTGGGTGGCCTCGACATGGTCATGGGCGGCCTCCATCTGGGCTAAGGCCGCCGTTGCGGAACTGACTGCTGCTGTGCCGCTCTCGCCAGTTGCTATCCTCGAGGCAGATGTTGCTGCTGCCACCTGAGAAGCAACAGCGGCCGTTTGGGCTGCCTTGGCCGCCCGATCACAGATTGCGGTCGCGCTCATGAAGCTTGTTAGCACGCGCCTGGCGGCTGCGGCCGCGCTCTCGCCAGAGTGGGCTGCCAAAGTTGCCCTCATGAAGCGGGTCCACATCCCCATCTTTCACCGGCGACGATTGAATAGTGAAATGATATTTGGGGAGTGAGCTAGTATGCTTGATACGCCGGCTGTGGACTGTAGCCGACGCACCTTCTCGCGTAAGCCTTATGCGTACTATACTCTGACGGTGCTCCAAGATATTTTGTGCTGCATCTCACACGGTTGGTGATAATAAACTATGTGCGATCTACTTGATTTTTCGTCTTGATTTGAATTACATAATGGGGTCACAGCTGCGAAGGATGGTGTTTGAATTGCTAGAACTTTTATCTACAGTGAACATGCAACTATAGGTGTGTTGTCAAAAAAATTGGAATTATTCAGGGTTCGTTTGGACATTTTTATACATTAACTTGGTTTTCTAGGCATTTCAGGTGCACAATTCAAAATTAAACTACATGCACATGCTCCGGTGCACCAAAATGGTTTGTAAAATGATATATGTGTCCATGGGTTGATGCTTATGTCCCATGCAAGAAATGGGGATGAATTTCAAACACCACGGCACCGTGGCTCTCCGGCAAACGTTGAGGTGCTTGCTTTTGTAATTCTAGTAAATCCAAAACTCATCCGAAATTCATGAACCTTGGCATGCTATCATGGAATGGCATCAACATGCTGGGGTAAAAAATATTGTCCCATTTGGGGTAGGTTATGGTATAAGCTTCTCACAAACCAGATCTTCTCACAAGAAGCCTCATGGTTCCGGTAGGGAAACGTGTCACCTTTGTTGACGAAACGATATCTGTTGCCTCTTCTTGCTTTCAAAACATTTCTAGTGTCAACGTAGAACAACAGGAGTGTTGTGTCATTTTTTGGGATTTTTCGTGGTTTGCTTCAACATTTTTATACATTAACTGAGTTTTCTATGCGTTTATGTGCATAATTCAAATTTGAACTACATGCACATGCTCCACTGCATATAAATGGGTTGAAAAATCAAATGTGTGTCCTTGGTTGCAACCTTAGGTCCCATGCAAGGAATGCGAATGAATGTCAAACACCTTTGCCACCGTCGCTCGCCCGCTAACATTGAGATACATGGTTTTAAAATTCTAGTAAATGGAAAACTCATCTGAAATTCATGAAACTTGACATGCTATCATGGAACAACATCAACATGCAGTGGTAAAAATATTATCCCATTTTGGGCAGGTTGGGGTATAAGCTTCTCACAAACCAGAGCTTCTCGCAACAACCCTCATGGTTATAGTAGGGAACGTTTCACCTTTATGAACGAAACGATATCCGTTGCCTCTTCTTGATTTAAATTTTTCTCTAGTGTCAACATAGAACAACAGGAGTGTTGTGTTAAATTTTGGAATTTTTCGAGGTTCATTTGGACATTTTTATACATTAATTGAGTTTTCAATGCATTTATGTGCATAATTCAAATTTGAACTACAGGCACATGCTCTAATGCATATAAATTGGTTGAAATTCAAATCTGTGTCCTTGGTTGCATGCTTAGGTCCCATGCAAGAAATGAGAATGAATGTCAAACACCCTGCCACCATCACTCGGCCGCCAACATTGAGATACATGGTTTTTAAATTCTAGTAAATCCAAAACTCGTCTGAAATTCATGAAACTTGGCATGCTATCATGGAGCGGCATCAACATGCTGTGGTACAATGTTTGTCCCATTTGGGGAAGGTTTGGGTATAAGCTTCTCACAAACCAGAGCTTCTCACAACAAGCCTGATGGTTTCGGTAGGGAACGTGCCACCTTTGGGGACAAAACGATATCCGTTGCCTCTTATTGCTTTCAAAAATTTTCTAGTGTCAACATAGAACAACAGGAGTGTTGTGTTAAATTTTGGAATTTTTTGGGGTTCGTTCGGACATTTTTATACATTAATTGTGTTTTCTAGGCATTTTATGTGCATAATTCAAATTTGAACTACATGCACAGTGCATATAAATTGGTTGAAAAATCAAATCTGTGTCCTTGGGTGCATGCTTAGGTCCCATGCAAGAAATGGGAATGAATTTCAAACACCAGGGCACTGATGATTGCTGGCGAAATGTTGAGATGCTTTGTTTTTAAATTCTAGTAAAATCCAAAACTTGTCTGAAATTCATGAAACTTGGCATGCTATCATGGAATGGCACCCGACATGCTGTGCTATTTTTCGTGTCCATTTTGAGAGAAGGCGCACTCGAATAACAGCCAACAAAGGCATTTTGAAACAAATAGCTGCCACTGTAACATCTCAAACATTTTGTACAATTTAAATCATGTGCGTTCTGTTAACCATTCATGTGATGCCACGCCTCACTCTTTTAATGGCTAGGAGGTGCCGTGCGGATAGGTGCTTGACTAAACAGGAGGCGTGCAAGCTGTACTCCAATGCGCAGGCTCACCGGGAAGTGTGCGAGTTGTACGCCGCACAGGTTCATTGGGAAGCAAGCCCTTTGACTTCCATGGCCGCCCGCCTTGCTCGCATCCTCTCCTTTAATGGTGCCCAAGCCGCAGTTTAATACGGTTTTTAAATATAAAACACTCATCGCAAACGTTTTAGTTAGAACACCCGTATGCAAACCGATAGCTTCCCCAGGAAGCCTAGCGAAAATGTGCTGAGCAGGATTTGTGCAGCTCTTGATCGCAAACGTTTTAGATAGAACACCCGTATGTAAACCGATAGCTTCCCCAGTAAGCCAAGGGAAAATGTGCCGAGCAGGATTTGTGCAGCTCTTCATCGCAAACATTTTAGATAGAACACCTGTATGCAAAGTGAGAGCTATGGTCTTCCGCAGTAAGCCAAGGGAAAATTTGCCGTGCAGGATTTGTGCATCTCTTCAACGCAAATGGTTCAGATTGAATAAGGTATGCAAAGCGAGACTTCGGCGCTAAGTCAAGAGAAAATCTGGCAAGCAGGATTTGTACCTTCCTTCAACGCAAATGATTTTTTCGGATGACCCGTGTGCAACCACGTACAGGCAATTTGGTAAGATTTGCATCTGTCATATTGGGTATATTGCCATTTGTCAAACTAGAAAGATTGACCTTTGTTGATCTAGTAACATTGCCATTTTGTCAACCTTGTAACACTGTGATCAAAATATGCAGCTAAAAATTACTAGCACTATCTAATTTTTGCAACTAAAATTCAATAATTAAGCATCAATTTCATTCATAGATTAAGCAGTCGTTCTTTATACAAATAGTTCAACTCGACAGCTGAACCAACCAAACTTTTCCCCAATTGTTGCCAACTACGTACTGAAATAGCTAGTTCAACTATATATGCTAGCTAATTTTAAGTACGTTGTACAGTTCCACCACATCTATAGTCAGATGAACTGAACAAAATAGCCCCTAAATACTACTACTACGGAGGGGCTTTGTACTACTTCTGGCAGCCTCACCTCTGCCGAGCGCACTCAGTAAGAGGAAGAGGAGGAGGAGCCTACCGACGAGCTGGACAACTGCAATACGGTGCCTGCCGCTGCTGCACATTCAGCGATGCTCACCTCGAATGCCCTCTGCCACTCCAGACGACCCCTCTCGAAGCGGCGGGTATGCTTGTAGATCTCCTGATTCCTCGCCTCTGCGTTGGCGTGTGCTGCAGCCACGGCTGCGGTAAGGCTCTTTGCGTGCTCGACGAGGCGCTCCTCCTCCTCCCGCAGGAACTCGATGTAGCACGCAATGTCGCTGAGACACGTGCGGGCCTCCACCTCAGCCTCCCGCCTTCGAGCGGAGGTGGCGTAGCGGGTGATGATCCCGGCGGTCGATGATGGGCCTTGATAGAGGCGAGGGTGTCCCGATCTTTCGATGAGATGATAGCTATCGTTTTTGGTGGAGTAGACTTTGACGATCCGACTACGAACGTGCGAGGACGTCGCGCCTTAGCAATCGCTAAACCAACTCCGAGAGGTTATTGACCACGCCGGAGCACAATCAACCTAACCACGAGGATCTATCTCCTACAAGCAAACGAAGAACAAGCAAGAAACTAAGATTTGCAATCTGGATATTGCGAATATAAGATGAAAGCTTTATTGATCAAGGTGGGGTTCTGTGACGTCTTGGTCTGATCGTTGAACACAAACGAAGTACGCGAAGTTGCAGCTATGGCAAACTTTTAATCTAAACAAAACCCAAAGTCTAAACGGTGCCCTAAGGGCTGTATATATGGAGGAAGAGGGGGGAATTTCATGGCCCTTGAAGGAGGGGTCCGAAACCAACCCTATCTCTTGTTTCCCCACACATACGGACTCTAAAAACAGCCTATACTCAAGTATTTCGAAATTACATGGGTCTGGCCCAAAAATAAGGTGACGCAGCACCTATAATAGCCTCTGGAAGAAATTTATGAAGTGGCATCTTGTATATTTCGTCCAAGGCTTCCTGCACTCATTATGGTGGCTTCAAAGTCCTGAAATCATCACTTGTAACTCCGTTCTTGTTCCCCTTGCGCATGCCATCATCTCCATGCTTGAACTTGCTCCAAGTTTCCTCTTTCTTGTCCAAGCTAGGCCCTTCATTTGTAAGCAAAACAAATGTATCCAATTTAGGCAGCATCATATTCTCATGAACATTAGAATCATTACCAAGAAACGAAAGTACCTGATAATTTAATTGGCGTGCGCGAGCTCTAGTAATTGGTCCAGTATGTATAGCAGCAGGGGCTGTGGGTGTAACAATGGTATTGATGTCCTCATCAGCTGGCGGCCATGGCGACTGACGATGGGGTGGCGGCCACGACAACCACCTCCCGCCTTCGGGCCGTGGTGGCGGAGCGGGTGATGGCCACTGTCAGTGTACTAAGTATTGGGCCACTAGTACCCCGTACTTGTGCACGGGCAGTTGTAGCCATCCTCGCGGCAAGGCTTGCCGGGATCGGCTCGAGGTCGATTCAAGCCATCAAGGAAATCATCAAGTCAGAGATCTGAGGATCAGCAGATAAACAGAGCTGGAATCTGAAGGCCAGCTTCCCCGGCAAGATCCTTGCCGGGATGGCCTTTGGGGCCCGGCAAGACTTGGCGCCCGGCAAGCCTTGGCGTCCGGTAAGGCTTGGCGCCCGGCAAGATTCGACGCCTGGCGAGATTCTGCCACTGTGCCACCGCTTCGGCACAGTAACATGCCTGACATTCTGGGTCCTTCTCTGGATGCGTGGCGACGCGCCAGTGGAGGAGAGCTTAAGCAGTGCTGATGGGATAGCCCCTTTTTCTATCCCCAAGAAAGTAAGGACACCTAAACGGACACCTCACGGTGCATTAAATGCGCTTGTCCTAATCCGTCAGGGGTTAGGTATGATACCCTGTAGCTACTTTACATCTCAATGTATGTACATTTTGCCACTGTGGAGACACCTTTGAGCATATAAAAGGAGGCCCAAGGCAACTGCTACAGGGGAGGAGAACTTCTGGCCCATTCTGCATGTGTAGCTACTATTTGAATGCACTGTTCATTGCGAGCGCTCCTGAGGGCTGGGCTCAAGAACATCAATAAGAACACAAAGCAGGAGTAGGGTTTTACGCTGATCAGCGGCCCGAACCTGGGTAAAAACTTCCCGCGTCGATCACTGGTTCTGCTCTTTGCGTATACCTCTCCCCCCGCCGAATCATAAAGGGGTCTCTCGGGATCCCATAGGTGTCGTACCCCGACATCTTTGGCGCGCCAGGTAGGGGGATTGGAGGTTACGTGAACCTGATCTAGTTTTCGGCGCCTTAGTTTCTTCATCATCTTCATCATCATGCCACCCAAGAAGAAGAGTGCTGCAACAGCGCAACCGTCCGCGTCCGTTTTGCCTGCACCTTCGCGTACTGGCGACGGCATGGATACAGAAGGAAGAGGACTAGAACCCCCGCGGCGTTCTGGTGATCCAAGCCAAGCGAGCGGTATCGTTCGCAGTGGCAGTGGTAACTTGCACGCCGCTGGTTCTAGAGATGGTGCTGTGTTGCCTACGGGTGACACAACTAACTCTAGGGATCGAAGGGCGCCTGCTGGAGCTCCCGCGCCGGCGCAAGCCTCGCGACCTACTCAGGTCGTGCAAGATGAGCGATGCCATGGCGCTGGTGGTTCGGGGCGTCCCCACGAAAACGTTTCTGCGCATCGAATCCAAGATGCACGGGGCAAGCATGCACACCAAGCTGCCGGCGGAGGTGGCGCACGGTCGCATGACCGTGGTGGTGCTCCTTCTAACATGGTTAGGAGTCAGAGCACCTCACGTACCTCGCACTTATCGCCGCCACCTACGCCAGCGGAAGCCTTGGCACGTGCACAGCTGCTCCTCGATTTTCCTCCCGCCCCGGAGAAGATGGAGGAGTGGCGAGCTACTATCCAGAGCCTTATCGGCTTCGCCAGCAAGGATGGACCGCAAGAGGCAGGGCCCTCGCAGCGGAGGCCCATCGATCTGGCGCGAGCCGATGTAGAGAAAAACGGAGGTGGTGCTACCACCGAGCACTCCCCTCCGCGGCACCAGCACCGACCGACAACTCAGCAAGTCGACCGCCATGAAGAAGTTTCCACGGCATCGTCCGATCCACGGATGCGCCGTGATCAGCGTCTGGTTCTCCAGGAACGAGGAAAAGAGGACGCTCGAACAACCATCGAGCGGCGATGGGAAGCGCGCTATCAGTCTGATAAGCGCGCGGGGCCGGCTGTTGACGAGCCTGCGCCAGGGGACATAGGAGACCTGCCTTATGAGGTAGGGACTCCGGCGTTTACCCGTGAGCTGCGACAAGTCCGGTGGCCCAATTCCCGAACCTTTAAGCCAGAGGTCCCGGAGAAATATGACGGAAAGACCCATCCCTCGGAGTTCCTGAGCATCTACACCATCGCGGTGCAGGCTGCCGGGGGCCGAGATGACAAGATACTTGCCAACTACTTCCCGTTGGTGCTCAAGCCCAACGTCAGGTCATGGTTGATGCATCTGCCAGAGAATTCTATTTCTTCCGGGTCAGATTTGTGCCATCAGTTTGTTGGCGCCTTCGTTGGAGGCCACCAAGCTCCTGGCCCAGAAAGCGATTTGCACATCATCCCTCAGAAGGAGGGCGAGTCCCTGCGCAAGTTTATGCAGAGGTTCAGCCGAGTGCAGTACAACATTCCCGACGTTCATCCTGCCGCAGTCATTAGCGCGTTCCACCAGAACATGCATAACCGCAGAATGCGGGAAGAGCTGGCAATGAACAAGGTCCGGAGTATTGCCGAGCTTTACGCTCTGGCCGACAAGTGCGCTCGAGCTGAAGAGGGGAGGAAACTCCCTGGTGAGGCTGTTGGCGCGGCAGGCGACTCCGAAGATGAAGACGCCGCCGCCCCATCAAGGAAAGGTCGGCGGCGGAATAGGAAGCGCGGAGGCAAGGCCGTGCCTGCTGTCGAGGAATCTGACAACCCCGGCGCCACCAAGAAGGCCAAGGTTAGCGACCCCGGCAAGGATCTTGCCGGGTGCCCTTCCTGTCAGGCCTTGGCGGCTGCCAACAAGTCGGAGAACTCCGGCAAGCAGTATTGCAAGATCCATCACACCAAGGGCCACGACCTCCAGAACTGCCGGCAAGTTGAGCAGCTTGCCGAGAAGCAGAGGGCCGAATATGAGAGGTGAGACAAGGAGAAGGCCCAAGATGGTGCTGAGGGGTCCGGCAAGAAACGCGGTGGCCGAGCGGGTCGCCGCGGCAAGGCCAAGCAGCAGAAGGATCGGCACGCTCGGGGCCGAGATAAAGAAGGAGATGATGATGAGGAAGATGATGAATCCAGTGAGCAGGAATTCCAAAAGGCTACGGAGGCTATGTTCATTGACGGGGGTGCCTCGCTGCATTCTTCCCACCGCCAACTTAAACAGTGGGTACGGGAGGTCAATGCGGCAGAGCCATCCCCCGATGCGTGTAGGCCCCTAAAGTGGTCCAGCACGCCTATCATCTTTGACGCCGAGGATCACCCTGATCGCACAACTGCGGTCGGGTGTTTGCCATTGTTGGTCTCGCCAACAATTCGCAACCTCAAGGTGACGAAGATGTTAGTTGATGGTGGGGCCGGCCTAAACTTAATCTCACCGGATGTACTCAGGAAGCTTCAGATTCCCGATGAGGACCTCGAGGAAACGGGTACGTTTCAAGGGGTCAATCCGGGAAGAACCCAGCCTAAGGGCAAGATCACGCTGCCAGTAACATTTGGCAGCGAGCTTAACTTCAGGACCGAGAAGGTGGTGGTGTTTGATGTCGCCAATATCCCCATGTCATACAATGGGATCCTTGGTCGGCCAGCGCTGGCTAAGTTTATGGCGGCATCATACTACGCGTACAACGTCTTGAAGATGCCTGGGCCGTTGGGCGTCATCACTATCCATTCCGATAAGAGGGATGCGCTCATCTGTGCCGACCAACTTTACCGGGAAGCAGTTGCAGCACCTGCCATCAAGGCACCTGCTCCTGCCGCTGGAACTCCCGGAGAGAAGAGGAAGACCGGCAGGAACCTTGGCGCGAACTCCGGCAAGCGCACCTCCTCGGAGTGCTGCGCTTCCGTCGAGGACGTACCAGAGAGTTCCACCGGCAAGAACAAGAAGTCCAAGGCTGCTCCACCGGAGACTAAGAAGGTGCCTGTCAGAGAGGACGGAACGGGGGGAACCTTCACCATAAGTTCCACCCTAGATGACAAATAGGAAAGCACGCTCGTTGCTTTCTTGCGGGCGAATGTTGACGTGTTTGCATGGCAACCGTCTGACATCCCCGGTGTTCCCAGGAAGGTAATTGAGCACCACCTTGCTGTCTGTCCTCATGCGCGGTCCGTCAAGCAAAGGGTGAGGAAGCAGGCCTTGGAGCGGCAAGAATTCATTGCCGAAGAAATTAAGAAGCTGGAGGCGGCAGGACTGGTCAAAGGAGTGCTTCATCCAACCTGGTTGGCCAATCCAGTTGTGGTACGGAAAGCAAATGGGAAATGGAGTCTTTGTATCGATTATACATATATCAATAAAGCTTGTCCAAAAGACCCTTTTCCCTTGCCGCGCATCGACCAGATTGTGGATGCCACCGCTGGTTGTGACCTCCTGTCCTTCCTTGATGCCTATTCAGGGTATCATCAGATTTTTATGGCAAAAGAAGATGAAGAAAAGACCGCCTTTATCACCCCATGTGGTACGTATTGTTTTATACGAATGCCTTTCGGGTTGAAAAGTGCTGGTTCAACATTTGCCAGAGCAATCCAGATTGGTTTTCAGCCACAACTCCATAGAAATATGGAGGCGTATATGGATGATATAGTGGTCAAAACCAAGGATAAAGCAACGCTTATTCAAGATTTAGAAGAAACATTTGCAAACTTGCGCAAGATCAACTTGAAGCTCAATCCTGAGAAGTACGTGTTCGGTGTTCCTTCCGGCAAGCTCCTCGGATTCTTTGTATCTTGTCGGGGAATCGAAGCGAACCCCGACAAGATCAAAGCTATTGAGCAAATTGAAGCGCCGAGACGCGTCAAGGATGTGCGTCGTCTTGCCGGCTGTGTTGCTGCTCTAAGCAAGTTTATTTCCAAATCTGCTGAGCGCGCCCTGCCCTTTTTCAAAATTTTGAAGAAGGCAGGTCCAATGAAATGGACCCCGGAAGCGGAGGCTGTGCTGCAAGATTTGAAGAAATACCTTTCCTCTCCGCCGACGCTAGTTGCGCCTAAACCACAAGAGCCGTTCCTGCTGTATCTGGCAGCAACAAATCAAGTGGTTAGTGCTGCGCTAGTGGCGCAGAGAGAAGCTGATGAGGAAGCAACACCAGCGGCAGGACCACCGGATGACGCGGCAAGATCTTCCCCGGCAAGGGTCGATCTCGGCAAGACAGGATCTGCGCAAACAGAAGAACCCGTGCAGAAGAAGAAGGTGGTGCAGCGCCCAGTTTATTTTCTTAGCTCTCTTTTACAAGGGGCTAGGTCAAGATATTCTGGGGTGCAGAAGTTGCTTTTTGGCCTCCTTATGGCCTCAAGGAAGCTGCGCCATTATTTTCAAGCACATGAGATCACCGTCGTCACTCGCTTTCCGTTGCAACGGATTTTGCAAAATCCGGAAGCAACCGGTAGGATCGTCGAGTGGGCGTTGGAATTGTCGAGCTTTGGCCTTAAGTTTGAAAGCACTTCGACAATCCAGAGCAGGGCCTTGGCGGAGTTCATTGCTGAATGGACCCCAACGCCAGACGAAGAAGTTCAAGAAACAACTCTCCCCGGCAAGGAAATCGATCAGCAATGGGTTATGTACTTTGACGGGGCCTTCTCGCTGCAAGGCGCTGGTGCTGGCGTGCTGCTTGTCGCACCCACCGGAGAGCACCTCAAGTACGTAGTCCAAATGCACTTTCCCTGGGAGAGTTCGACCAACAACACTGTAGAATACAAGGGTTTGCTTGCCGGTCTCAGGATCGCGGCGAACCTTGGTATCAAAAAGCTCGTCATCAAAGGCGATTCACAACTTGTCGTCAGGCAAGTTAACAAGAGTTATCAAAGTCCATTGATGCAAGCCTACGTAGATGAAGTTAGGAAATTGGAAGAGCGCTTTGACGGCCTCCAAATGGAGCACGTTCCTCGTGCCGAGAAAAATATTGCTGACGACCTGTCAAAGCGCGCTGCCCTCAAGTTGCCTGTGGAACCAGGAACTTTTGTGCTCCAATTGACTCAACCATCCGTGGCGCCATCGATGCGACAAGAAAAGAGAAGGAAGTTGAACTCTGGCCAGTACTTCCCGGCAGAGCTCCCCGGAGCCACAGGCAAGGAAGTTGCCGGGATCGATATGCCTACCGGGGAACAACAGGCTCCGGCAAGGCCTCAGGTCCTTGCTGTCGAGACAAACGTTCCCCCGGCAGAGGAGATGCCTTTAGTCCTAGTTGTCGAGCCTCAGGCTCCAGCATGGGCGCAGCACATTGTCCATTTCCTTCAGACAGGTGAACTCCGTGAGGAGCAGGGAGAAGCAGAGGCAGTAGCCCGTCGGTCTGTTATGTACAAGTTCGTCGATGATGTCTTGTATAGAAAGAGACCAAACGGTGTGAAATTGAAGTGCATTCCTCGGGAAGATGGACTAAAGCTGTTGGCGGAGATACATGGGGGCATATGTTGTTCTCATATAGGGTCAAGAGCGCTTGCCGGGAAAGCATTCCGGCAAGGTTTCTTTTGGCCTACCGCTCTCCAGGATGCGACTGCACTAGTAACCAAGTGTGAAGCATGCCAGTTTCATTCGAAGAAATTACATCAGCCAGCTCAAGCTCTCCAGACAATCCCTCTCTCGTGGCCATTTTTGGTCTGGGGGCTCGACATATTGGGCCCTTTCCCCCGTGCTACCGGGGGCTTTGAGTACTTGTACGTTGCTATCGACAAGTTCACAAAGTGGCCTGAGGTGGAAGCAGTGAGGAAGGTGACAGCGCAGTCAGCTGTCAAGTTCTTCAAAGGAATTGTTTGCCGTTTCAGTTTGCCTAACAGGATCATCACCGACAACGGCGCCCAGTTCACAAGTCGCACCTTCATGCAGTACGTCCAAGACCTTGGCGACAAGATTTGTTTTGCCTCTGTTGCTCACCCAAGAAGCAACGGCAAAGCGGAGAGGGCCAATGCTGAAGTGCTGCGCGGTCTCAGGACCAGAACTTTTGATAGGCTGAAAAAGTGCAGAAGACGCTGGATTAATGAGTTGCCGGCAGTTCTTTGGTCTATCAGAACGACACCAAATCGAGCCATCGGCCAGACGCACTTCGCTCTGGTCTACGGAGCGGAAGCAGTTCTCCCCACGGAACTCCAATACGGATCTCCTCGAGTGCTCGCTTATGATGAGCTCGAGCAAGAGCAACTACGGCAAGATGACGCTGTGCTCCTTGAGGAGAATCGTCTTGAGGCTGCTGTGCGAGCTGCACGCTACCAGCAAGCTTTGCGCCGCTATCATAGCCGCAAAGTTCATGCCCGAAGCCTTGAGGAAGGCGACCTTGTTCTTTGACGGATTCAGTCCGCCAAGAATTCAAACAAGTTGACGCCAAAGTGGGAAGGCCCTTATCGGGTAGTACGAGTCACCAGGCCTGGCGTTGTCCGCCTGGAGACCGAAGATGGCGTTCCAGTGAGAAATTCCTGGAATATCGAACATCTTCGCAAGTTCTATCCATAAGGCGCGGTTACCGGGGGATCCCGACAACCACCCTTTTGTACAAGTCTTGCCGGCAAGGCATGTGATCCTTTGTACAAAGCCAGGCACAGACCCTGAGCACAGATGAATAAATTTAAGTGTTGTACATTCCCTTATTGATTCCCATGATCATATTTATATATGCATGTTTGTCTAAGATGTTGTATGACACCTGATCCCAGTAAGTTCTAATGAACCGCCAAGGTTTCATCCCTTTATTTTCTGTTCTTTCTTTTTCTCAAAAGACAGAAGGATTCCTCACGTGCACATTTGCTGGGGGGGGGGGGAAGGGAGATATGAATACCAGTTGGTGACGTTCAGAATCGACGCTTGCCGGAGGAAGAACAAAGCCAGGAAGCTAAGTCCTAAAAACTCAGAGCAAGTTTTTCTTTTATTACCAAGTTATTTCCTTGGACGATTCCGACTCTTGTATGGAAAATCTGCACGCGAAGGAACCCTTGTTGTAATCAGTTGCACCCTTATTTTGTTGAGAGTCCGCTCAACGATTTAAGTGGCTGCACTGAGAACGCCAAGGAGTCTTGCTGGCCGCTGCACCTCCAGCTGGCTGCTGAAGTCCCGCACACAGCGCTCGCGGCAGGTTGCGCGCCGGCAAGTTTTTCAATAAGCGTAGGACGAACTCCATACATAAAGGAATTAGATAAGGAAAGTAACGAGCATGAACCTAAACATAGGCAAATTGTATTACATCCATGAGTTGCCGCAGTTCTAACTTGAGACTTAATTGTCTTTTACATGAGATGACGGTGGCAAGAATAAAAGGGAAGCACTCAATCCCTGCGCTGGCCTTCGATCCTTTTGATGTAGTCCACCTTCTCAAGGATTGGCGCGATGCACTCTTGAAGTGCCTCAACATTTGCATCCTTTGGCAGATGGCCGAGCGCGCTGGAGAGGTCGAGGCCCGGATTGCTGTGCACCACCTTGATGAGCACCTTGCGGAGGACGGCCCGGCAAAGCCGGCGAGTCTCGTTCGCCAGTTGGGTCGCCCGACTGGACTGGAGCGCCCTCAACGCGTTGATGATGCTTTCAAAGAACATCGTCAACCTGGCACTTGGAGATATCCTTTCCTCGGAAGAATATCTGAAGTTCGACAGGCCCATGGTTGATAGTTCTACGGTAAGCTTCTCCGCGGTGGCGATGAGGCGTCCGGTCCAGATCTCCACTCCCTTCTCGTATTCGTTTTGGGCAGCGGCGACGCTGTTGAGCAGGTTCCTCTCTCCTTGGAGATCCTTGAGTAGAGCCTTCTCACGGGCCTTGCCGGCCTCGAGAGACTTCTGCAGCGTGGTCAGCTTCAGCTCCAGAACCGAAATATTATCAGCCGCAGAGGAGAGCTGCTTTGTCTTGTCGGACAGGGCAACTTGCATCTCCGCCAAGGAGTGGAGGGTTTTTTCCCTGTCCCCCTTGAGCGTCGAGAGCTCCTTGCCGTGCTCTTCGAGATCTGTTTCCAGCCTCTTCACTTTGTCGCTCAGCTCGTTCTTGGCGGCCTCTGCAGCTTCGGCAGCATCGACGGCCTCCTTGAGCTTGCCGGCGTGACTTGCAGTCAGAGCTTCGAGCGCCTCCTTATGTTTTTGCTCCAGCTCCTGGGTCCGCCGCGCGACAAGATTTTCGATGTCTTCATCCTTGCTACGAAGCTTGGCGGCAAGCGCCTGCTCACGTGCGGTGAGATCTTCTTCGTGAGCATCAAGAGCAACGCGGCGCCCCGTCAGGAGAGCATCTTCGGCAGCAATCCTTTGAACAGCTTCATCATGTGCCTTCTCCATATCTGATTGCTTCAGGAGGATCTCATTCCACTGCTGGCTCACTTGTTCCCGGCTGGCAACTAACTCTTGGAGGGCCTCGGCGTGCCAGATCTGCATTTGTGCGACGCGCCTTTGAAAATCCGCTTCGGCTGCCTCGACAACTGCCATTCTGGAGTCCGCCTTCTCTTTTCGGGCGCGATGGAGAGCCTGGAGTTTGCGGAAATTCTCACCCATGGCCTGAAGGAGTTGATCCTCTTCAGATTTACCGCTGCTAGTGCTGGGGTCGTCAACAACTTCGAGCCCGGCAGCGGCAATAATTTCCTCGAAAATTTCTCCTTCGGCTGGTGCTTCAGTGCTTGCTGTCCCTGGCAAGTTGACGAATAGGTTCTCGCCAACCTTGAGGTACTTGCTGGATTAGGGGCCTCCAGATGTTGATGGCTGGTCTTCAGTGGCCGCCTCACCAGTGACAGGGGGCTCTGTGGCTGGTGCAGCGCCTGGCGCACCTGCGGCAGGAATGCTGTCAGTGCGGTCCTCAGCCTCCCTGTCGCCCTCTTCGGCAGGTTCTTCGGCGATTTCCTCTTGTGCTATCTTGGCGGCCTCCCCGTGAAGAGCACCACCAGCCTCGGCAACATCATCCTTGGTGGCCTCGCTGGCAGCGATCATGTCTGCTTCGGCGGCGGCATCCCTGGTGGTCTCCTCGATGACGACGTCGACGTCCATGTCTTCCATCACAGGGAACTCTGAAGGGCGAAGGAGGAAGACAGAATAAGATCGAGGTTGGAGTTTGAAGTGACTAAAGATAAAGAGATAAGAGAAAAAGGATAACAAGCACTCTGAGGCGATCGAGTACCTGTGTCGAGCTGTCGGGAGGTGGCTTCACCTCTCCCGGCAACTCCGGTTGCCGGGGGCGTGTCACCGGAGTCCGCGCTTGCCGGCTCCCCCTTAGTTAGGACGGGCTCGCTGGCAGGATCTCTTGCCGGGGACGTGCTTGTGGGCGGAGCGGTCGATGAAGGAGGAACAAAGGGAATGTCTTCTCCTTGTTGCCATTCTTCTCCTGCGAACCCAAAGATATCAGCGGCAAAAATGAAAGCCTCGGCACCAGTCAGCAGAAAAGGAACAATGAACTTACGCTGGGGGCTGTGCTGGGGGCTGCGCTGGGGACTGTGTTGAGGACTAAACTCCAGGCTGACAATGACAGTTTCTGGCACGCTCATGGAGCCTGCCGGGGGCTCATCGCCCGTAGAAGTCCTTGACCTCTTCGTCATCCTCTCCAGCAAGGTTTCTGTGTCGCTGCAGAAACAGCACAAGCAAGTCAGCGAGATTGATGCAAATTGGAAGGTAAAAGCTGTGGCAAGTACTCACTCTTCTTCCTCTCGCTTTGGACTAAAGCCGGAGATGTCGAAGTCGACCTCCGTTGCGTTGTCTGAGTGGGGAGGCGGAGGAGGAGTCCTAGGCCGCTTGGCTGTGGCAGGCGCCGGGGCAACTTCCGGTGCGGTAGTACGAGACCCTCCTGCCACCCCAGCAGTGGTCGCTGGTGTGGGTCTCACGCGCCGCGCGGGCTGTTGACGAGCCCCCTGCCGCGGTCCGGTCTTGCCGGCCACTTTCTTGCCGGGGGCTTCGCCGCTCGAAGCGGGCTAGCTTGCCGGGATGCCTCATGCAGCCTTCCGAAGAACACGCTTTGTCTTCTTCGGGGGTGAGTGCTCTTCTCGCGTCTCCTCTTCGGCCGTGTCTTCGCCGAACGAGCTCTCAGCGGCTGCGCTGCCTTCCTCCTCGGCAACCTTGTCCTCCTCGGTAGGCTTTGCCTCCACTACCACCTCTGCGTCCCTGGCTTCCCACTCTGTGAAGCCAACGTTGCCGGCCTCCGCGGCAAGATTTGCCTCCTCCACTCTGGTAGCAATATAGGCTACTTCCTGATCAGTGGTGGCTCGGATAAAATCTGACTCTTGCCGGACAGGCTTCTCCGTCAAATTGTCAAAGAACTTTTGCGCTTCCTCCTCGCTTGGCTCGGCCCAGGTCGGGTCAAGGCCGTGGGCATTGAACATCGGCATGAAGGAAATGATTGACCCCAAGGCAGAATTGTTGCACAAGGGGACAATCCTTGCCGGCAGCCGGTGCTTGTCTTCGCGCTGGAATAATCTTTGACGGAGAGCGCCAAGCTGCATAGCGGTCAGATTGTTGTTCAGCCCAGGGCGGAATCTCATGACATCTACTGCGTTCTTGTATTCCCAAGCTGGCCTTCCCCTGTTCTGCAGAGGGGCGATGCGGCGGTGGAGAAAGTCGAAGCCGATCATCTCCATCGTCAGTCCGGTAGCCTTCAGGCGAAGGATTCTTGTAGTGGTGATTGTGAGCCTCTCGTCCTCCGCTGCGGGGTCGCTCCAATCCTTGCCGCGGACCACCTTCTGTTGCCGGGGATGACAAAAAGGATGGGGATCTGCTTCCTGGATCCAGCACCATTCAGCCCGCCACGCGTCCCACTTTTCGCGGTATACTCCTTCTGGGTATATTTCCTTATTCCAAGCCCTTGGAATCCAGGCAATAGAACCAGAGAGGGCCTCTCCTTTTTGGATGCGAGGTTAGAAATAATGGCGAAAAAGAGCGGAATTGGGGATCACACCAACGAAATTCTCACAGAGATGGGCAAAGATAGATATGCAAAGTACTGCATTCGGCGTGAAATCAAGAAGACGGAAGCCGTATGTGTACATGATGTCATTGAAGAAGTCAGAAAAGGGGGGACAGAGCCCACAATAGAAATATGCAGTGAAGAAAGGGTATCTGTCCGATCCACCATTGGAGCAAGCACCTGGGATTACGCATGTGGCGGGGTGAGCTTGCGTTCCCTTCGCCCACATGCATTGGTATCGCCCCTTCAGAGCTTCGTCATCGAGCGTTGGAGGGAAGACGACGAGCCTCTTCCGCATCTTCACTAGTTCGCTCTCCGGAACGTCGGCTTTCGCCTCCTTGCCCTTGCCTTTGCTAGCCTTGGGCGCCATGGCGACGGCGGGAGCGGAAGCTGGGGGTGGAGCGAGCACGGAAGCAGCGGGCGGAAGAAGAAAAGGCTTCGCTCTGAGCTCGAGAGAAGGAAGGCGATGGCGATGGCCAGATTGAGAAGAAGAAGGGGATAAATAGGTTCGTGCCTCTGCAACTTCTCCTTTTTTATGGGGAAGGAGCGGGGCCGCCTCTTTTATTCCCCAATGTGAATGCGCCTCTATAGGCGCGAGACATTTGCAGCCTTTTTGGCATGCTTCCCATGTCGCGCGCTCCATGCGCGTAGTGGGGGGCACAGTAAAATAGGATATTTACGAGCCGTTAATTCCCTTCCACGCGTGCCCGTGCACTGTTTGGGCCTAGCCCAACAACGCCTCGCATTCGTGTATGGCCTAGGCCCGGGGGCTCCTGTCGGTGTACTAAGTATTGGGCCACTAGTACCCCGTACTTGTGCACGGGCAGTTGTAGCCATCCTCGCGGCAAGGCTTGCCGGGATCGGCTCGAGGTCGATTCAAGCCATCAAGGAAATCATCAAGTCAGAGATCTGAGGATCAGCAGATAAGCAGAGCTGGAATCCGAAGGCCAGCTTCCCCGGCAAGATCCTTGCCGGGATGGCCTTTGGGGCCCGGCAAGCCTTGGCGCCCGGCAAGGCTTGGCGTCCGGCAAGGCTTGGCGCCCGGCAAGATTCGGCGCCTGGCGAGATTCTGCCACTGTGCCACCGCATCGGCACAGTAACATGCCTGAGATTCTGGGTCCTTCTCTGGATGCGTGGCAATGCGACAGTGGAGGAGAGCTTAAGCGGTGCTGATGGGATAGCCCCTTTTTCTATCCCCAAGAAAGTGAGGACACCTAAATGGACACCTCACGGTGCATTAAATGCGCTTGTCCTAATCCGTCAGGGGTTAGGTATGATACCCTGTAGCTACTTTACACCTCAATGTATGTACATTTTGCCACTGTGGAGACCCCTTTGAGCATATAAAAGGAGGCCCAAGGCAACTGCTATAGGGGAGGAGAACTTCTGTCCCATTCTGCATGTGTAGCTGCTCTTTGAACGCACTGTTCATTGCGAGCGCTCCTGAAGGCTGGGCTCAAGAACATCAATAAGAACACAAAGCAGGAGTAGGGTTTTACGCTGATCAGCGGCCCGAACCTGGGTAAAAACTTCCCGCGTCGATCACTGGTTCTGCTCTTTGCGTATACCTCTCCCCCCGCCGAATCGTAAAGGGGCCTCTCGGGATCCCATAGGTGTCGTACCCCGAAAGCCACGGTGGCCGGCAGTAGGGTGGCGGCCACGATGGCCACCTCCCGCCTTCGGGCCGCGGCGGCGGAGCAGGTGATGGCCCTTGCTTTCGACGGTGGTGTGGCGGCAACGACGGCCGGCAACAGCTGTCGACGGGCAGCGACGGCGGAGCGTGTGGTGGGTGTTTCGCGCACACCCAACAGGGACGCCACGCGCACTACACTATGTCGGGGACTGCGTCGCCACCGCGGTGCAGCCTCCCAACTGGAGCTGTCATCTGATGATAGCGGAGTGGCTGAGCGACGATGACGGACCGGTGCCATTGGCGATTGTGGGAGAAGCAGACGAGATAAGCTACAGGGAGGGAGGGGAAAATGTGACGCAGGACTCGCCGGCCATGAGGGTTTATATAGTAGGCTAGTAAGCATTGGGATTTTGGGGGATTTCACTGAGTCGGGTGGGAAGCTTGCGCGGGAACCTGCGCGGTTGCGCTGGAACGAGCTCACCACCGTTTGGCCAAAAGAACAGCCCCGCGCGCTGCTCAAGCTTGCGCTCGAAGCCGTCTGCGGCAGCGGGGTGACAAGACGTGCGAGAGGAGGATGAAAGGACACGTACACATACGGTTAATAAAAAAACATTTGTGATTTAATTACCTACTATACCCCCGTCCTGGTTTATAAGTAGGATTTAACTAATAAAATACGAATGCATGTCGCCAAAGATTATATCATTGGATTCGTATTTGAATATAGTTTCCAATTATATAATTTTTGTAACATGCATTAACATTTTATTGGTTAAATTTAAGGTCAAAATATGGCACAGAATATAAAGGGGACTAATAGACCAAGACGGCGGTAGTAGCACACGGCCGCTCTCTACGCAGCGACGCAACTGTCGGCCGGCTTGTAGACGACCATTTCCTGCGTGTTCAACTGCTCTATGCGTGTGGTTGCTTGCAGTTGAGGCGGCCGCGGCGCGCTCTGCTCGCGTCCCGCCGCACACGCTCTGCTCTCGCGTCCCTCCGGGCGCTGTGCCCTCGTCCCTCCATGCGTGCTGCTAGTGTTTTGGGCCAGCGCACGATCACGCACGTTCGTGTGCCTGCGGTTGCTCCGGGCGCGGCGCAACGATGCAGTTACCCGCTGCAAAAACTGCCATGCGGACGCGCTGAGAATCCAGGCCGCTCGGCCCCCATTTATTCCTGCGGCCATTTACCTTCATCTCTGGCGCCACACGACACAATAAGCACACCCACAATGACACATACAGAGAGGACATCCAGCAGTTCCAATGGAGCTCCCCGTGGTTCCAATGGCGCTCCCAGCGGCCGACGATGACAACGGCGAGCAGTTCACCACGCATCACGTAGTGGACACCCACGTGAGGGTGAAGGCTCTCTTGGTGGTGTACACGAACGATCTGGTCTCGGTGGAGACCTCCATCCAAACTATGGAGCAGTTGCTTGCCGAGGACAAGTACCAAGTGGTCGGCTTCGACCTCGAGTACACCATTGGTCGTGCCGGGCACGATCAGAAGGTTGTCGTCGCCTAGTTGCGCGTGCAACATGACGTCCTCGTCTACCACTACCACCTGGCCACAAGGCCTTGCGAGCGTTTCTCCAGGTTTATCAACAGCTCCGACTACAGTTTCGCTACGGTGGACACCACCAATGATATAATAGCGCTCAAGGTTTCGGGCTTGAAATGCCAGAATCTTGTCAACATCCAGGACCACTACAAGGTCTGGGGCAGCGACAACAACAAAAAGAACTCCCTGGTTGACCTCGCCTCGGCCATCATCGACCCCTACTACATGAATATGAAGGATGAGAGCAAGAAGGACAAGAACGCCTGGCACAGTGTCTGGCATGAGAGACTGGATGAACAACACATCAAGTACGCGGCCAAGGACGCCTACACAAGCTACGAGATGTACATGCGGATCGTTGACATGAGGGAGTGTCTTCTTCCTGCTCCGGACGAGGGATCGAGCCACAGAGCAGTGGCGGGAGCATCACAAGAACTAGATGACTAGACGATCGTTTCTCCTAGTTTAGAATGCATACAATTGTTTATTGACGTGTGTGCGAATGATCTGTATAGTCACTTTTGTAATTGGATGTTTATTTCAGTTATATATATATATATATATATATGTGTGTGTGTGTGTGTGTGTGTGTTATTCTTCTGTAGACAGAGAAAATCACACGGCTTATTACCAGCAATCGTCTGTGTTATTATTGGTCTTCGCACACATTTCTGATTACGGACCTGTTTGCCGCGTATCACACACATCTTGTTCAGTTGAACCGGTTCTATTGTGTTGCCTAATCACACACAGTTCATCCTAGTGAACTGTATGCTGTATATCGCACACACCCTCATCTGGCTGCCCATTTCTGTTGTTCTGCATCATCGCAAATAGTTCTTCTGGATTAACCGTGTGCCCTGCATCGCACACGCAACTAAAATTGGAACCGTGTTTGATGGCTCCGCCATTGCAAATGTTTTGCATCTTTTTTGACAGATTTTTACATCACCGTTTGCGATTAATGCATCGCACACATTTTCATCCAAGGGTCTCTGATCGTAGTGTCGCGTTAGCATCATCCTGCAGTAGTGCAAGTGCATGTGTGGAATGTATAAGGAGCAAAGTCCATGTGTGCAACGCCACAAGCTACAGAGTACTTTAGGTCCAGGGCCATAGTGTACTATTCCCAATGCGGCGCGAGGCTTTTCCGGCTCCTCCGACTTAATTGGGAGACGCCATTAAAGATGGCAGTTGAGGAAGCAGCAAGCGAGGGGCAGCTAGGGCGAGCTTGCAGGAAAGAAACACTGCTATGACATACTAATACTACTCTAGTACGCGAGCCACGAGATGATGGTGCATGCAAAATATACGGAAGGGAAAATCCATGCACGTGGCTGGGCTATCCGGTGCATCCAGATTGTGGTGCGACACGTGCATCAGACTTTCAAAAGTCAAACTACCAGTGTACAAACAAAGTTTTCTTAATAAAATCCAACTAATTTAACATGTATGTGTATATTTCAACCATATCACAAGAAAGAAAATTATGTTTGAATTACAGCTTGAGAAACAAAAAGAATATGATTAACACTGATTTTGGTAAAGGACAACATTTATGGACCGGTCTAAAATGAGCCATATTCACAACGTAACTTGACCACTTTGTTTCTAGAGTTCTACTGAATATTCTGAAATGTTTTATTTGCATGTACAATTATCTACGATTTTTTTGAAAAGTTTGCTCCAGCAGGCAGAATAGAACCATACACTTTCACGCAGGTGGTAGGATTAACAGAGTTTTTTTTTCGAGCATGATGACACAATGTTGCTTGCAGCGAGGTTAATAAAATATTTTAAAAAAGGCCATCGTGCGTTCGGCGGGGATCGAACCCACAAAACCATGCATTGATAGCTATACTCTCGCGCCTAGTAGTAGTACAACGCAACGTAGAATTGCTATTTGTTGCTAGTAGATTGTTCGTATTTTAGAAAAAACTACCACTTTCCAACTAGCCCTACAAAGAAACCACCACTCTACAAAAATTAGCAAAAACATACCAAAAATTTCTTAATTTGTCGCAAAAACTACCAAGTGCCGATTAGGCTTGTGTTAAACCCATGTGGCACCTTAAGTTAATGCCGTTTGTTTGACCGCCAAGTGCTATGACTTGTGGGACCTACATGGAAGTCTCAAAAAAATCCCCGAGTCACTTCCTACCTCCGGCCCAACCACCTAGTCATCCTCGACCATGGGAGGCAGCCCACCCCCCGGTAGAAGGCGCGGTCAAAAGCGCCGACGACACGGGGGCCATCTTGTGGCAACCCGATGCCGGCTCGATGCGTGGCTCGCGGCCGCTAGCTAGCCAAGCTAGCACACAACCTGTTGGATGCATCTAGCTACTTATGTGCAAGCTTTGCTAGCTAGCTTGGCAGGGTGGTGTGGCGGCTTGCTCGCGTGTGCAGCACTAAGGCCAGCCATCTGGCTCTGGCAAAGGCTAGCACGGCGGCTTGCTCACGTGTGAGCCTTGCTCGGGCCAGCCAACCAGCCCGTGCGGAGGCGAGCGTGGCGGTCGGCCCGTTTGGCGGAGCGGCGGCCATCTCGCCCATCACCGGTGCCGGCGACGAACACGCATACAAACTGTTTGAAGTAATGTGCAGGAAAAATGCTTGGATGAGGAAGAAGAGGATAGATGCTCACACAACGGGCAAACAGACGGTGTTGACTTAAGGTGCCTCGTTAGCACAGATGTGTGGGCCAACCCTGTCATAAACGTGTTTAAACGAGCCTAATCGGCACTTGGTAGTAGTTTTTTTGGCACGGATTAAGAAACTTTTGGTATGTTTTTGCTATTTTTTGCATGATAGTTTCTTGCTAGGGCTGGTTGAAAATGGTAGTTTTTTGTTAAATACTCTACATATTGTAAGTAGGAGTGAAAGTTAAGCTTTGAAAGTCAATAAATACGGCCAGTTACATAGTACGTATGTGTACATAATTCGAACTAAATATCGACCATGGGTGACTAATATCTTGATGGAAAACTCAAAACTATGCAAATACAAACGTATTACTGACACTTGTTTCCACAAACTTGGATCTACGTTATATTCAATGGCTGAGCAAGTGGGGCCTTAGCATGATGACTTCTCGACTATCTAAAACAAGGTTATCCCGTCTCCACTACGGAGGGGGATGACGGTGGCTCGCCTTCGGCTTGCTTTAGTGCTTGTAGGCATCGCTAGGTGGTCTATGAACATGTAGATGTATTTTTTCATGTCTCGTGTCCGTTGTACTGCGACGACTATTGATGAATAGATCGTAAGCTTTTTGCAAGTGTGGGGACCCCGACTTACGTAGTCGAAGCCACCGATTGTGCGTGCATAGTGATCCCAAGGATCAATGCTCACTATACACAACAAACTGAATATTAAGAGTTTACATCCATTACATACCGTCTTACACAAATAGGACCATTGTGGTCAACTCTTACATAGATATAGCCTTGTGGGCTAATCATGAAATAAAACATCACAGCGGAAATCTTCGTCGATAAGTTGGACACATGCCATCTGCCTTAACCCTACAGGCATTTTGACTGGGAAAGCGTCCTAGTTCGCATGTCCGTCATTGATGAACTCTTCTTCAAATTCCTGCTCTTCCATGCCTGGCCAATTTAATAGCTAGGGACAAGCCAATGAGTACTTTTGAATGTACACGCAAGCAACCCATGATTGAAACAGAATAATATGCAAGGCTCTAATACTAAGTTGGCATTTTGCGGAAAGCTAGTTTTGCTTATGCAACTATGATCAATATTTCTTAGAAATCATGAATGCGTCTACAACAAGTGTTAAGAGATTACAGACATCAAGATCGAGAATGAGTTATGAACAACTCAGTCTCAAGCTCATAGTGACTTCCTCATGAGTCACACCAACAATATTCCTCAACCCACACTTTTCTAAAACCCGGACATAGTTTAAGCAGCACCACCTAACTGTCCTTGACCGTGGACACCACTATTCGAATAGTTTTACACTCTGAAGAGGTTGCACACTTTACCCACCAGATCCGGGGAACTTTCGTGTCATCCACGACCCGCGGTACCTCAAGTACCCGGGGTAAGAACCCGATCACTACCTTTCCCTAGCAACGACTAACATAGAGTCCACTCGATTGGTAACAGCCCCCATGCCAAACTTTCTCACAATTTTATCACTGTGTCCGGAGCCTCGCTCCCAGACTTATCACATAACAATGCACGGAGGTATCAACGGTGTGTCCGGGCCCTGTAAAAACAGTCATGCCCACCTATCCAAGCATGACCCTGTCCCGAGAGTGACCACGCCACTCCCATCACTAGTAATGCAGCCATCCATGCTAGCACAAACTAGGTAATCAATAATGCCCCGTCCCATACCAGGGTAGTGTGGTTGTGCATGTTAGGTTGGGAAAGTCATCAAATCTTAAATATAATCCATTTTCAAAACAACACACTCACTTGCCTCGGTACACCACTTCTTTCCCAAGTAGTGACCTACCTCAGCATCATCTCCCAAGGGCATTAGTGTCACCCGATGGAGTTCAAAACTCTTTGTTAAACCACACTTGCTTCTTTCCATGCATAACCCTGCCATGTTTTGAGTAGCCACAATTCTACAACATCTATCTACTCCCCACCAACACAACTCTCAGCAAGGACAGAGTCATGAACAATGCAAGTATCAATGGAAACATGCAAACGGAGGCAAGCCTAGCAAGGTTGCCACCACCAAGATATCGTGCTTTCGGTGAAACAATGGAAAAATGCTATGACGATGTAAAAAGGGTTCATCATGGTCAAAGGGTTTCTTGCCTTGGTTGGCTTGATCTTCAAAGTCTTCAAATCTTCTGTTCCTTCTCCAAGCAGTCCGTCTACTTCGTCAACTAACATCGGGAACAATCACAATAAGCAACACAACAAGGAAGAAAATAAAGTGCTATTAAAAATATAAATTCCACTTTTCTAGGACACCTCTGGTTATGTGAGAAATAACCAAAGTGGTTCTACTGGATTTGGATCAACAAGGATTTTTGAACATTTCAATATGGTGGAATCAAGGAAATGATGAGTCTGCAAGAAGTTTATAGAAACATATTTTTTGTAAAATGAGAAAAGGCACTCATTAAAGAAGGCATGATTTTAGAAACATATAGAAATTTGTTTCACCGGATTTGGAGTTCAAATGAATTTCCTAGGGATTTGCAAAGTTGACCATATATGAAGAAATGGTTCAACAATTGATGTTGAAGAGAAAGTATATGGATTTTTTTATATAGTAAGACCCGAACTTAGATGCATCTAGAAATTACTGCATTTGGATTTATGATGAGCTCCCTATGAATTTCTAAAGGTCAGAAGCTAAATAGAAGAATAGGGTTTTATCAATCAAGTGTGAAGAAAAGTTTACTGGAAAAATGTGCAAGATACTCCATTGGATAGATCTTGATTTTTGGAGTCTCCAGGAATTTGAATCATCAAATTTGGAGCTCAGATGAATTTCCTATAGAATTTATAATGTCTTTCAGAAAAGAAAAGAACAAGTGGACTGTGCATCTGGGCCAGAACTG
Source organism: Thinopyrum elongatum (assembly GCA_011799875.1). Taxonomy (NCBI): domain Eukaryota; kingdom Viridiplantae; phylum Streptophyta; class Magnoliopsida; order Poales; family Poaceae; genus Thinopyrum; species Thinopyrum elongatum. The sequence continues at coordinate 299,506,249 of CM022298.1, forward strand.
CTACAGCCGAGCCGGCCCAGAGGGAATCTAGCCCGCACAAGGCCACCACGTCGAAGACATATTCTAGGAATACATATCCACCGACGCAGCGAACCAATACGCGCGTGTGCATTTTCAAACCTGACGGGTGGGACCCTCCGTCAGTGAGAGAGAGAGGTGAGTATGACAGGCGTGGCCCGCTTGTCATCTTCGACCCCACGACATGGAGGGCGGCATGCTCACCGGCGGTGATGCAGGGCACGGCGAGGTGATCTGAGGGCACCGACGAGCTCAGGGTGGAGTCACCGTTCGGGGGGTGCCGGAGTTGGTCGCCGGGGAGGCATGGTTTTCCGACGACGAGGAGACAGTGTGGCGGTGCTATGAGAGGTACTTGCTTCGGTCGCCTCCAGCTACAATCGAAGAGGGGAATGACGGGGAAGTTGTCAGTGTGCTCATGCGGTTCTAGATCCAAAGAGAAAGGAGGAGGGGAAGGGCCGTATCATGTCGGTGCAATAGACCTTCACGTATGTTGCCCGGACTGTACACAGGCTCAAGTGGCAGAAATGCAAACTCCAACGAGCGTTCAAGACAGAACCAAGCCAGAGAGATAGCCCTTTGAGGAATCAAGGGGCGGACCAAGAAGACCAAGACAAGCCAAGACAGCAAGATATCACCAAGGGAAAGCCTCCCTTGCCGGGAAGGAGAGTCTGGTCAGGTCGAGGCCACCCTGAAGACAAGTCCCAAGACTTCACCGACAAGGATTGGCGGGGCCACTGGCGGCCTACATCCCCACCAAGACTCCACTGCTCCACCGCATCGCAACGCAAGTCATCCATCGGTGAGGTGTTGAGCCCCCAGATGACTAAGTGGCTGTCATTTGGCACGTGGCGGCCATTTAGGAGGAAGATCACCTCTATATGACACCCGTCCAGAGGCGTGTCACGCAGACAGGTGAAGATGACTAGAGCGGCGCGGCAAGCCTGCCGGGCCGCATCCACAGCTGACACATGGTAGTGCATTTAGTGCGCTTTGTCCTAACTGCCAGAGTTAGGTATGATAGCGCTGTTAGCTATCTAATCGCTGGATAATGACCGTTTTGCCATTGTGGTAACCCCTTAGCCTATAAAAGGAGGGTCGTGGCAACCTTAGAAAGGATTCAGACCCTCATGTACTCATACGCGCGTAGCTGCTCTCCCCAAGGCGACCTTGCCGAGCTCGAGCGTCGCGCGTTCTTCACGGTCTCTCCATCAATCCACCAAAGCGGGAGTAGGGTTTTACGCTTGTCAGCGGCACAAACCTGGGTGAAAATCACCAGCGTCACCACTGTCATGCTGTCCCATGGCCTCCGCTCTTTGTGCAATGCATCCTCCCCCTTGCCGAACCACAAAGGGGCCGATGGCCCCATAGGTGGTGGTGTTCTACCATGACATCTTTGGCGCGCCAGGTAGGGGGAACACTTGTGCGAACCCGAGGTCGAGAACAGCGCGTCAGTCTTCATCATCATCTTCTTCATCGTTGACTTCATCATCCATGGCACCCAAGAAGAAGTCTGGCGCAACTGCTCATCCTTCCACCTTGAAGCCCCCTTCGCATGTAGCCACCGATACTATGGGGGCTGCAGCAGCGTCGGGGGACGTGGACGCCGTGGGGAACGTGACCGGCGCAGGCGACGCTGTCATCGTTCCCCCCACGGCCGAAGCAGGAGCAGAAAACACCGAAGGGGGGCAACATCAACCGCATTCTGATGGCCGTGCTCCCCAACGCACAGTGGGGAGAACGTTCAGTCTCCACCCCCCCACCATGCTGAAGGGCACAGCCACTGCGACAACGCTCGCTCCGGTGTGAACCATGACCCCCTGGCTGCCCTTGCAACGGGTGCAACAGCAGGGCAAGCACCTCCCCCAGGGCGGGGTAACCAAGACGAATCGCCGAACGGGGTCATCAACCCCCAGGCGCACCCTTCTCGCCAGCGTATCGCCGTGGCAGCTGGCTCGCCATGACGAGAGCACGGCGCCGCCGCCACTGGTAGTGGCAGGAGCCGAGCGACGTCGCGGTCTGCGTCGTCGTCTATGCCGAGCACCGCTTCACAAGCCATGGCGCGTGCCCAACTCCTGCTGAGATTCCCACCAGCGGCCGATCAAATTGATGAGTGGGGAGCCACCATGCAGAGTTTGATCGGTTTTGCTGAAGCAGGAGGATTGCAGTGGGCGGATCCGCCACGACACGCGCAAGCGACAGCCACGGCCCGAGCTGCTGATCGTGCTGAGGGGGCCACTCCAACGGTACAGTCCCCTCCACGACGACTAGCACAAGGACCACAACCAGAACCACGCAACTAGGAACCCGACAAGGTATCAATGGCTTCATCTGACTGTCGGGACCGTTAAGATCAGCGGCAGGTCCTGGAAGATCGGCGGAGGAAGGACACGCATGTCACCATAGAAGAATGCTGTGAAACCCACTGCCAATCTAACAGGCGCAATGGCCCAGACGTCGACGAACCCACGCCCAGTGAAGGCGGATACTTGCCTTTCGAGGTTGGGTGCCCTGCCTTCAGTCGCGAGCTGCGGCAAGTCCGTTGGCCATCTGCCCGCGTTTTCAAGCCAGATATACCAGAGAAGTATGATGGAAGGTTGAACCCAGCAGAGTTCTTGAGCATCTACACTACCGCTGTTCAAGCTGCCGGGGGAAGAGATGAGAAGGTGTTCGCCAATTACTTCCCTTTGGCGCTCAAGCCAAATGTGAGGTCATGGCTGATGGACCTTCTAGAGAATTCCATCTCATTGTGGGCTGACCTGTACCATGAGTTTGTTGGCGCCTTCACGAGCGGCCATGAAGAACCAAGGAGGCCCAGCGATTTGCAGCTCCTTCCACAAAAGGAAGGAGAGAGCTTGCGGAAGTACATGCAGAGGTTTAGCCAGGTGCACAGAAATATCCCAGACATCCACCCGGCAGTTGTGATTGCTGCGTTCCAGTCCAACGTGCGCAACAAGAGGATACGTTCCAAGATGAACATTCGGTTGCCCAAGACTGTGAATGAGTTGTACACTTTGGCGGATAAGTGTGCCAGAATAGAGGAAGGGAGGTGACTCTCCACAGAAGGGGATGACGTCGAAGTCGACTCAGAGGATGACGACGATGCCGCTGACCCGAAGAGGAAGAACAAGAAATGCAATAAGAAGTTCAGGGAAAAGGCAGTATTGACTGTTGAGGGCTCCTGCACTCCTAGTACCGGCAAGAAGGCCAAGACTGAAGTCCTCGGCAAGGAAGTTGCCACGTGCACTGATTGCCGGGAGGCTGCAGACGAAAAGGCTGGGAAGGCTGATGGGACGTACTGCAAGATCCACCGGACCAAGGGCCATGATCTCCAAGAGTGTCACCAAGTTGAGCAACTTGTCAAGAAGCAGAAAGCTGAGTACAAGAAGCGTGACAAGGAAAGAGACCAAGAAGGTGTCAGCGGGAAAGGCTGAGGCGGCAGAGGAGGCTGCCGCGGCAAGGTTCCCCAGCATCCATAGAGACCTCCAAGAGGCCATGAGAAGAAAGAAGGCGAAGATGAAAGTTATGAAGGGGATGAAGAGGAAACCAGTGAGCAAGAGTTCCAGAAAGCCACTAAGGCCCCGTGCGTTGATGGAGGCGCATCTTTGCACTCCTCTCACCGCCAGCTTAAACAGTGGGTGCGTGAGGTCAATGTCGTAGAGCCAGTAGTAGACTCCCGGAAACCGCTCAAATGGTCCCGCACCCCATCATCTTCGACGAAGAGGATCACCCTGACCGCACCACCGTGGTAGGGTGCTTGCCGTTGTTGGTTTCACCAACAATCCGCACCCTCAAGCTCACGAAGATGTTGGTTGACGTCGGGGCTGGGTTGAATCTGATTTCCCCCAAGGTGCTCAGCAAGCTTCAAATATCAGATGACGATCTCAAGATTACTGGCACTTTCCAAGGGATCAACACCGGCAGGAGTCGTCCTAAGGGAAAGATCACACTGCCGGTGACGTTTGGAGGAGAATTGAACTACTGGACTGAGAAGTTTGTGTTTGATGTGGTTGATCTCCCCCTGCCGTACAATGGAATCCTCGGTCGTCCGGCCCTGGAGAAATTCATGGCGGCATCTCACTATGCCTACAACACACTGAAGATGCCAGGGCCGATGGGCGTCATTTCCATTCTGTCAGACAAGACGGATGCAATCATATGCGTGGATAAGATGTACTGAGACGCAGTCGCCACTGAGGCCGCGGAAGCTACAACTCCGACCAAGGAAAGTAAGAAAGGGAAGAAAGCTAGGAAGGATACCGGCAAGGAATCCGGGAAGCGTACCTCTTTGGAGTATGTTGCACCCGTCGATGATTTGCTGGAGAGCTCCACTAGCAAGAAGCCCAAGGTTGCCTCACCTGCGGTGAAGAAGGTCCCGGCAGGGCTGGATGGCACTGGTGGTATGTTCACCATCAGCTCCACCCTTGATGACAAATAGGAAAGCACGCTCGTTGCCTTCCTGCGGGCGAATGTAGATGTGTTTGCCTGGCAACCATCTGACATCCCCGGTGTTCCCAGGGAGGTAATCGAGCACCACCTAGCTGTCTGCCCTCATGCCCGGCCCGTCAAGCAGAAAGTCAGGAAGCAAGCTTTGGAGCGGCAACAGTTCATTGCCGAGGAGATCAAGAAACTTGAAGCAGCTGGTTTGGTCAGAGGAGTATTGCACCCAACATGGTTGGCGAACCCGGTGGTAGTGTGCAAGGCGAACGGGAAATGGAGGCTTTGCATAGACTTCACGGATTTGAATAAGGCATGCCTGAAGGACCCATTCCCCTTGCCGCGCATCGACCAGATTGTAGATTCCACTTCCGAGTGTGATCTTCTTTCCTTCTTGGATGCCTACTCTAGATACCATTAGATATTCATGTCCAAGGAGGACGAGGAGAAGACCGCATTCATAACCCCATGTGGCACGTACTGCTTCATGCGGATGCCCTTCAGGTTAAAGAGCGCTAGATCCACCTTTGCAAGGGCAGTGCAAATTGGTTTTGAGCCTCAATTGCACAGGAATATTGAATCTTACATGGATGACATATTAGTCAAGACCAAGGACAAATCAACTCTCATTCAAGACTTGGAAGAGACCTTTGCGAATCTATGCAAGATCAACTTGAAGTTAAACCCTGAGAAGTGTGTTTGGCATTCCCTCCAGTAAGCTACTTGGTTTCTTTGTATCCCACAGGGGGATAGAGGCCAACCTCGACAAGATCAAGGTGATCGAGCAGATTCAAGCACCCAAGACAGTTAAAGACGTGAGGAGCCTGACCGGATGTGTTGCCGCATTGAGTAGGTTCATTTCCAAGTCTGCCGAGCATGCCTTGCCGTTCTTTAAAATTTTGAAGAATGCAGGGCCAATGAAGTGGACCATGGAGGCAGAAGCAGCGCTGCAAGACTTGAAGTCCTATCTTTCCTCTGCTCCCACCTTGGTCGCTCCTAAACCACAAGAGCCATTGCTGCTGTACCTAGCGGCAACCAATCAAGTGGTTAGTGCAGCGTTGGTAGTGCAGTGGTGTCGGGGCCGGGACAAACTATCCCAGAAATTTAACCCCTCGTGTTACCACCAGCCCAGGATTACTGTTACTGGTCGACACGTCCTTGTTACAGATTACCAAGCTATTACAAGAATTGGATACAAGACCATAAAGGTCTAATGATACAATAGTGACTCCGGTGGTGGATGACGGAAGCGATTCGTGGTTCTCCAACGTCGATGGGGCTCCATTCCCACAGGAACGGCTGACCTGGATAATTCCTATCCCGCGTGGTTGCCATCCTAGGCTCCGCACGGACATCGCTGTGGTACTCCTCAAAGAAATCCTGACCTGGCCAAGTAAATAGCCAGGGACAAGCCTGTGAGTACGTTGGAATGTACTCGCAAACATCATGAACAAAAGATATACCGAATGCAACAATTAAATTAGATGATCATGATGAACTACACTTTATGCAAATGCTCATGATGGACTTAAATGCCTACTGACAGGAATTTAATCATGGCATGATAAAATATTAGCATGTGCAAATAAATGGATATATAAAAATGTTAGTGATAAACATGGATAGTTAAAGGAAAATAAAATAAAAGAAATGCCGGTCAGATGTCTAAAGTGACACCATGGTAGGTCTTGAAGAGAAATGCCAAACGGGTGTCTAAAAGAGAAATTGGACGAGACAGGACCATCCGAGAACTCAGGCGGCGCCACGAGAGGTCTTGTAAAGAAATGCCAGTCGGGTGTGAAGTGACGCCACGGTCGGACTTGAAGAGAAATGCCAATCGGGTGTCCACAAGAGTAGTGGCGGGACCGCCTGTAAACTCGAGGGACGCCACGAGAGGTCTTGAAAATAAAGTTGAGTGCCCGGGGTAGTCTAGCCAGCCCCTGAGACACTCAGGAAATATAAAATAAGAGAAATGGGTTAGTCCTCAATAATATGCATAACCATAGAAATATTCACAGAAATAGTATTCAAAATAAACACGACAGTGTTAGTGATGATAACAATATCCTGCAAAATAGTTCAGGCCCAATTTAAATTATTTTCCTCCGAAGACCGACCCTAAGACCGATACTTGACCAACCCAGACTGTAGTCCTTAACCACGGACACGGCTATTCGAATAGGTTTAAACTCTGCAGAGGGTGTACTCTTTACCCACAAGTAAAGGATTTCTTTAGTCAGTATCGTGACACTGACTAATTCCCATTACGGTCTTTGGGATGAAAACACACCTGACCAGCACACACCAGATTAACTTTCTGGATGCCAGGAATCACCCAAAGCATTGTTCATGAAAAACTCTGAGACGGAGAGACCAACGTCCTGCATGGGATCACTATTAATACGCGCGGATTTCAAGGGGTGCCTCCCTCTCAGTCACAACTGGAAACACCCATGCCCCCTGACCCGATGACAGGATTTAGTCCATGGCCATTGGAAACCATCATCGTGGCCCTCTGTACGGTGTGTGCATGGAAAGGGGTTATCAACTTACTGAACCATACCCTACCTGTGGCAGGAACCTGTGGCAGCACGAAACAAGTATGGGGGTTACCGGAACAAGACTCGATCTATGGTCGACTCAGGAGGCATTAAGTTTCCTGCAACGGTTAACACAACAAGGTATTCTTTTAACAGCAATACCAATAGGGCCACAAACCTTGCATGCTCCAACATGCACAACAAACAAGGCATGATCACGCTCCATTGTGATCATCCTCCTACCGGTAACGGTATTTCTCTTATGCCTGCTCCTGCAAGTTAGTCATGGCAACACATGATGCATGGTACGATGAAACATGCCAACACTACACACATGCAAAATTAGCCATATGCCAGTTTTATTTGAATTCAACATATTCATGATGCAATTATTCTTGCAAACAACAACTATGCAATTCACCATATCAAGTGTTCAAGATGCTTGCCTTGAGCATGCAGAAATATTGGGTGCACTCCAAAAGTTTGAAAAGTTCCTTCCCTCCATTTTTTCTATTTTAAAGATTATAGCAATTATCACATAATTCAAAAACAATGCTAAAAAGTGTTTCAAATATTTTGAAATAAATACTAAAATAAACTAGATGAAAAATGAAAGATAACAAAAAAGGAATCAATTTATTTGGAGTCCAGATGATTTACTTAGGGAATTTCTAAGTTGAAAAGAATAAAGAAAAGGACTATTAAAAGATCCAGTGAAGGTAAGGCTTAGAAAAAAAATGTTCACCCTATCTGGATAATTAGATCATGATTTTATAAGACTGTAGAAATTTGAAGCATCAGATTTGGATTTGAAAAGGCGGTTGTAGAAATATTTGAAATCTGCTGGAAATGAAAAAGGGAAAAGGGCAGAAGCACGCCTGGGTGCGATTTAGTCCCCTGGCGCTACTGGGCCGAGCCCAGCTGCTCGGCTGTGCGGTAGGTGGATGATGTCGATGGAGTATTTGCAAAATATGCTTCCACTTGTAGACGCGGGTCCCGACCCTAGTCACTGATGGTGGGTCCCACGGGCCCACCAGTCAGGTTTGGCTGGTCGTCCTCGCCGTTTCTCCCGCAGTAGAACAGAGGCGGGGACTCCGGCGACCGGCGCCGGCGAACGAAGGTGTCAATCGAGGGGTTGAGCGCATGGGCGTGCTCCCCTCACCGAGATGGACCCAGGGAGCTGCGCCTTGACCACCGAAAGTTACCAGGTCGTCGGCGGTGAGCTCTGCAGCGGGCGGTGGCGTCGGCTGGATTGGGGCTTTTGTCCATGGTACTTTCCCGGTGAAATTGATGAGCGGAGTGGGTTCGTGGGACTACGAGAGGTCTAACGGCAGAGAGAATGGGAGTGCGGAGGCTCTGGTTGTGCCGGGATCAACTAGACAGGGGCGGCGGCCGTGGTTGCCGTTTCCGATCGTGTGGCTGCTCATGGGAGATCACTGAGGGAGAGGAATGGGCTGTGTTGATGATCGAGGACCCAGAGTGGCTTTTATAGGCGAGGCAAGACGGTTCCGCAGGTTCCCGAACATGGATGTGGTGGCGATCGCCATTGATGGCGTTTCGAGGTTGTTGGCATGGTCGGTGGTGTTGGTGAGGGTGCTGGTGGTCAGTAAGTATGCCCTGAGTGTGCTGGATGGCTTGGAGGGGTGCCAGGTGGCTCGGACGGTGCCGTCCACAACAGACTGCGGCGGCAGCCATTAATGGCGAAGCGTGGTCGGTGGCGAGGTCAGCGAGGTCGGTGAGGACGGTGGCGTGGTAGGCACGCTACAGATGAGCTCCGGTGGTTGGGAGTTAAGGTGGGAGATCCTGGCGGAGACGTGTCCGAGAGGGACTCGTCGGGCGGCAATGAACGGCGGCGGTGGACGGTGATGGACGGCACTAGTGGCCAAGGAGATGTGTCGGCGGGGTTAGTGAGTGTCTCGCGCAGCTCCTGGAAGTGCCCAACGTGCGGAGCAGCAGCAGAGAGGGTAGCGCAGAGCGGTGCTGAAGCCTGCAATTCCGGCGCTCTATGCACACTCTGTGCATGCATGCTACGTGCTCGACACAATGCAAGGGGGCTCTACAGTGATCCAATCATGCTGGGTTTTGGCAGGTGGATGCTCCTGGAGATCCCAGAGATGATGGACAAGATGGTTTGGCCATATGATCAAGCATGCAATGTAGTTTAGGAAGAGGCAAAATTGCTATCATGCACATGAGCTGTTTGATAAAATGCTAGGGCAATCTAGGGGACTTTGCAGGGTGTGAAATTTACCAGGATGGTGTCTTCTTAGTGGGTATAGATGATGGTGGAGTTGTTTTGGCAAAAAGAGATACTTGCTAATGCAAGTTTTAACAGAATTCATTTCTGGACAGAAACTTCAGAGGAATATTTGGTGAACTAAAAATATTCCAATGGAGCTAAATTTTTGGAATTAAGGGTTTGGTTGGCAGGACTATAAGTGGGAAAAATTTCAGCATTTTTGGGGCAATGGAAAATGGGGTTGTAGTAGAAACTCAAATACAGGACAGAATTGAAAAGAGGTTGTATCCCTCAAAGTTTCCAAAAGACCAAGTTAGGTTTTTGCATAAAAGTGATATTTAGGCATCACATGACCTCCCATAATTTTTTTTAAATTTTAAAAGAATTAATTAAAGTGGTTGTAGTGCAACAGAGGCATTTATAGAATTAAAAAAAATGCTATTAAAAGAATTGTGTTGGGCAAAATTTTATTCTGGAAATAATTCCTACTGTTATTAAACTATAATTGAAATGTTTTAAGAGAAATACCAAAGCCACAATATTATTTTCAAAAAAAAATTATATGGAGGGAAGAATTTTGAAATCAGAAAACAGAAAAGGTTCTGAAATTAAATAAAGACCGAGTATAATTCAAAATTTTGTTTCTGGCCAAATTTTTATTTAGTAAAAACATGATTAAATTTTTGGGGTGTTACAAGTGGGAAGTGGATGAAGGAGTAGCCGCAACTACTGTCCCCTCCAGAGAGGAAAGTGAACCTATCCCGGCAAGGTTCGGTGCAGATCTGGAGAAAGAAGAGCAGGATAACGGAGACAATTCCAAGACCGCAGCAAAGAAGAAGGTGGTGCAGCGAACAATGTACTTTGTCAGCTCCCTATTGCAGGGGGCTAGATCAAGGTACTCTGGCATGCAAAAGTTGATCGTTGGCCTCATCATGGCCATAAGGAAACTGCGCCACTACTTCCAAGCCCACAAGATCACAGTTGTCACCCGCTTTCCTCTGCAACGCATACTGAGGAACCCGGAGGCCACTGGCAGAATAGTAGAATGGGCTTTGGAATTCTCAAGCTTTGGTCTGAAGTATGATAGTACATCAACCATTCAGAGTAGGGCATTGGCGGAGTTCATCGTGGAATGGACACCAATCCTAGATGAAGAAACACCAGAAACAATTATCCCCAGCAAGGAGGCCCCCCAAAAGTGGATCATGTACTTTGATGGTGCCTTCTCACTACAAGGTGCAGGGGCTGGCGTGATCCTTGTCGCACCCACTGGAGAACACCTCAAGTATGTGGTCCAAATGCATTTTCCCCGGGAGAAAGCTACCAACAACACTGAAGAATATGAAGGACTCCTTGCCGGGCTCAGGATCGCAACAGAATTGGGAATTAAGAAGTTGATCATTCGTGGAGACTCACAGCTTGTGGTGAGACAAGTGAACAAGAATTACCAGAGTCCATTGATGGAGGCATACGTCGAAGAGGTGAGGAAGTTGGAGGAGCATTTTGACGGGTTGTAAACAGAGCACATGCCACGTGCGGAAAACAGCATTGCTGATCATCTGTCAAAATGCGCTACGCAAAAGCTTCCTATGGAACCAGGGACTTTTGATCTCCACCTGACTCAACCCTCCGTATCCCCAACAACAATGGCTAGAAAGAGGAGGAAACTGGACTCCGGCAAGCCTCTCCCGACAGAGCTTCCAGAAGCCCCCGATAGAGAGGTTGGCAGGAACAACTCCACTTCGCCTGGTGGGCAGCACCCTCCCGCCGAACTACCAGTTCTTGCGGTTGAGGTATGTGCTCCCACAAACAAGGAGGTGCTGTTGATCCTTGTTGCTGAGCCTCAGGCTCCAACTTGGGCACGACACATAGTCCATTACCTTCAAACAGGAGAACTTCCCGAAGAGCCAGAAGACACTGAAAGGGTAGCCCGGAGGGCCAGTATGTATCAGTTTGTCGATAATACGCTATACAGAAGGAGGCCCAATGATGTGAAATTAAAGTGCATTTGGCGGGAAGAGGGGAAGGAACTGTTGGCAGAGATACACAAAGGAATGTGCGGCTCCCATATTGGATAAAGGGCCTTGGTCGGAAAAGCTTTCCGGAAAGGTTTCTACTGGCCCACGGCCCTCCAAGATGCAATCGAGCTAGTCACCAGATGTGAAGCCTGCCAGTTCCACTCCAAGAATATCCATCAACCTGCTCAAGCTCTCCACATGATCCCTTTGTCATGGCCATTTTCGGTCTGGGGGCTCGACATCCTGGGCCCCTTCCCCCGTGCTATCGGCGGCTTTGAATTCTTGTATGTTGTAATCAACAAGTTTGCAAAGTGGGCGGAGGTGGAGCCTATGAGAAAGGTGACCGCAGAATCAGCTATCAAGTTCTTGAAGGGATTGGCGTGCCACTTCGGAGTACCCGCCAGAGTCATCACTAACAACGGCACCCAATTCACAAGCCGCGCCATCATGCAATACGTTCAAACCCTAGGAAGCAAGGTTTCATTCGCCTCTGTTGCTCATCCCAGGAGCAATGGACAAGCTGAGAGGATGAACACTGAAGTGTTGCGAGGACTCAAGACAAGAACTTTCGACAAGCTGCGGAAGTACGGTAGACGCTGGATCGACAAGCTGTCGGTGGTTCTTTGGTCCCTCCGTACGACACCAAATCAAGCTACCGGCCAGACTCCCTTGTCCCTAGTCTATGGGACAGAAGCAGTGATCCCCACGGAACTCATATATGGGTCACCTTGAGTATTTGCCTACGATGAAGTAGAGCGAGAGTAGCACCGGCATGACGATGCCGTGCTCCTTGAGGAGAACCGTCTCTGGGCTGCTATGCGTGCTGCATGCTACTAGCAAGCCCTGTGTCACTATCATAGCCACAGGGTTCATGCTCGGAGCCTTGAGGAAGGCGACCTTGTCCTTAGGCGTGTTCAGTCCGCCAGGGGTGCAAACAAGTTGATGCCGAAGTGGGAAGGCCCTTACCGGGTAGTACGAGTCACCAGACCCAGCGCAGTCCATCTAGAGACCAAAGATGGCATTCATTTGCAAACATCATGGAACATTGAGCATCTTCGTAAGTTCTACCCGTAAGGCGCGGCTGTCGGACCCTGCCCGGCAGCCACCCTTTTGTACAAGCCTTGCCGATGTGCATGTTACCCTTTGTACAAAGCCAGGCGCAGACCCTGAGCACAGACAATAAAACGAAGCGCTGGGGGCCCCGAAAAAACTTGCAAGCATGCGTAGCATAACATGAACATGCCATGATCATGTAGATGCAATCATATGTTGCTTTGTTTTCCTCTAAACTAACTGCAGGACTCTTGCCGCGGACTCGGTCCCAGAAAGAAGAAACGGAAACAAGCTGACATACTGATCCCCAACAAGCCAAACAGATAAGTTCCCTCTGGTCCATACATGTCTCTGTAAGAAGAAAACTTGTGCATAGAGAAACCTCGTCACCTTCGAATCATTTGTGCTCCCATCCTTTGACCCGAACGTTGCTTCGGTCAAGGTGGTTGTAGTGGCTTTTGACGAAGGGGGTTCGACGAGGGGCCGGTCCCCTTCCATAGTTTTGAGCCCGGGAGGCCCAGCCCCGAGGCAACAAACGGAAGGCGCCCGGCAGGATAGCTTGCCGGAGAAAACTTGTTTACTTAAAAGTATAGAGGCACTCCTCCTCTGCATGGATATAGTACATGCACAAGTACCTGACAAGACCGTCTTTTTTGATTAATATGCGGATAAACGAGTACAAAGCTTACAGAGTACAAACATGGATAGAAGAGATTACATATTTGAAGCTAAAATTTGGCAAGTGCCTACATATTTTATATTGAAAAAAGATAAGTGCCCCGTAATCCTTTTCTTGTCCCTATCCTCCTAGGAACTACAGCGGGAGGTGAAGAGGGCAAAAGGAGTGCCTGGGCAGAAGCCCAGCCTGACCACGTCAAGACCTGCAGGACGCAGCCTGACAAGATCAAGAGGGCGCGGACGAAGGTGATGGCAGGGGAGAGCAGCTAGGCGATGCCCTTGTCACCACCACGAGGGCTAGCAGGACACGGCAGGGCGGACAAAACCGAATTCCACGGGGAAGCCTGCCGGGGTCCAGCTGAAAGACTGCTGGAGGAGCCGGAGACACCATCCACACCCGACAACCCGGCAAACCACCTTGCCGGGGAGGAGATGCAGGTGCAGATGGTGGAGCCGCCAGCCTCCCACTGATGGTGACGGTGTGGCCGGCGTTCAGCCAAAGTCAGAGCCGTCGTCCTCCCCATCGGCGGCGTCGTCATTGCCATCACTGTCCTCCTCGTCGCTATCGCTCGAGGAGGAGCTTTCGTCGTTAGTCGAGCTCTCCGTGCAACACCCTAAGTGAGCACCCGAATGCCCGAAGACCTTGACGGGGAGCATGGTGGTGTCCATTAACTTGAAATGGAGAACGTGCCCGGCCACCATGCTATGGGCACGGGCGAAGGTCTTCCAGCCACGTCGGAGAAGCATGACATGAGGAGCGGGGAACTCCACGTCCACCCGCATGCTGCCATTGCAGCAGCCCTCATGTGCAGCTTCAGCCCCGGCGGCTGCCCGACCTCCATCACCCTTGAAAATGGGGTGGGAAGCTGAAGACGGCTGTGCGGGGGCCCACGCAGCTTGACGATAAACTCCAGCGGCTGGTTCCCGACATGGCCTTCGTTTGGGTCCTAAGCGGCCGAAGGAGGTGCAATCAGAACGCCGCCCCGTCCTCCTCGACCCCGAGCGCCACGACGACCACGTCCACGTCCTCTCCTGCCTCCTCTCACAGCGGGCTCTGCCCCTGTGTCCCCAACAGGAGGAGGGAGGCGCTATCGAGCAGAAGCCCTCGTCGCCACCACTGGGGTGCTACTACGCCCTCTCCCCCTCACCATGGTGGAGAGATAATATCAGAAGGAAGGAGGAAGGGATAGGTGTGAGCCAACACCTCACCCACGTTCCCTTTTATAGGCGAATGAGACCGGAGACTGGCTCCTCACCCAGGAGGCAACCGCCCCGATCCACCAATCCATCTCCTCTGCGTCACTAACGGCGCACGGAATCAAGACCAACCTCCTGCACCTATCCATGGAGCCTGGCTTTTTGCCTTGGCACTCATTCACGTGCCCTCCACGTCCGCCACCAACCCTACATAATGCATGCGGCATACATGGTAGAAACGGGAGCGGCAGGGGAGTTTGTGGAATGGAAATTACCGCCCCATGAATGTGGGACGTGGGCAACCCATGGGTCATGGCATAAATCTCCCCCATGACATCTCGCACGATGCATGGAAAAACCGGGAACTGACTTAAGCACAGGTTAATGAAGAAGCAAGGAAAATATCAAGAAAAAGGGAATATCAGCGCAAGACCCCCGCCTGTGTACCTGACAAGGCCTAACCCAATGATGCTCGGCAGCACGTTTGGGCCAGGCCCGGGGGCTCCTGTCGGTGCAACAGACCTTCACGTATGTTGCCCGGACTGTACAGAGGCTCAAGTGGCAAAAATGCAAACTCCACCGAGCGTTCAAGACAGAACCAAGCCAGAGAGATAGCCCTTTAAGGAATCAAGGGGCAGACCAAGAAGACCAAGACAAGCCAAGACAACAAGATATCACCAAGGGAAAGCCTCCCTTGCCGGGCAGGCGAGCCTGGTCAGGTCGAGGCCACCCCGAAGACAAGTCCCAAGACTTCCCCGGCAAGGATTGTCGGGGCCACTGGCGGCCTACATCCCCGCCAAGACTCTACCGCTCCACCGCATCGCAACGCAAGTCATCCATCGGTGTGGTGTCGAGCCCCCAGATGACTAAGTGGCTATCATTTGGCACATGGCGGCCATTTAGGAGGAAGGTCACCTCTATACGGCACCCGTCCTGAGGCGTGTCATGCAGACAGGTGGATGATGACTAGAGCGGTGTGGCAGGCCTGCCGGGCCGCATCCACAGCGCGACACATGGTAGTGTATTTAATGCGCTTTGTCCTAACTGCCAGAGTTAGGTATGATAGCACTCTTAGGTATCTAATCACTGGATAATGACTGTTTTGCCATTGTGGTAACCCCTTAGCCTATAAAAGGAGGACAGTGGCAACCTTAGAAAGGATTCGGACCCTCGTGTACTCATACACGTGTAGCTGCTCTCCCCAAGGCGACCTTGCCGGGCTCGAGCGTCGCGTGTTCTTCACGGTCTCTCCATCAATCCACCAAAGTAGGAGTAGGGTTTTACGCTTCTCAGCGTCCTGAACCTGGGTAAAAATCACCAACGGCACCACTGCCGTGCTGTCCCATGGCCTCCGCTCTTTGTGCAATGTGTCCTCCCCCTGCCGAACCACAAAGGGGCCGATGGCCCCATAGGTGGTCGTGTTCTACCATGACATATTATGAGATCGTCGGATGACTGAGGTGTCAGAGCTCAAGCTCGAGCAGCTCTGGAGAGGAACGGGTGGTGCAGGGGGGCAATTGGTAGAGGGAGATGGTGAGTGGTAGTGAGGGAGAGTCTCGGTGTGGCCTTAAATAGCCGCGCGGCAGCTCACCATGGACGGAGCTCACTGCCGTCCGCGGGATCGGCTCTGGTGGCCGAGGGAGAAGGCCAGGAGCTCACAATGGTGCTCGTGGGGGTGGTGTAGGGCACTGGGGAGAGATAGGAGGAGTAGGTCAAGCTCGAGGCGGGTCCCGTGCGAGTACATGGAGTGGCAGAGCTGGGCGACGCTCGGGCACGCATGAGTAGGGGCGAGAGGGAGAGAGGAAGGAGGGGGCCGGCATACTAGCATGCTATGGACGTCAAGAGGCATCGTTGGGCATGCGAGGGAGAGCCGAGGTGGCTGGAAGCATCCGACAGAGGGCGGCTAGAGTGCCCTAGTGCATTGTAGCGCGCTCCAAAGCATGCCATTGGCATGCCCTGGCATTGTTTAAGGAGTAGAGGCATGCCCTCTCGTATCTAGGGGTGCTAGGGAGGAGTAAACAAGGTGGGGGTGGCATTAGATGCCCTGGGAAGGCTTGTGGAGCAAGGGAGGGGTTGAGAGAGAGAGAAACAGGGGGTGTCTAGAGGGAAAGAAGGGGGTTTTCACCCACCAATAACTGAGATATGGCCTTGGAGTTTTACTAGAGGTAGAGGGTGACCAGGAGAAGATCTGGTAAAAATCTGAGCCCATGGATAATTTATTTGGTACCCCAATCATTGATCACAAAATTGTACCAGAAGGTGTTTAATGATGACTTGGGGTAGCTAGAGGAATCCAATTCCTTTGAAACTTAACAGGAATGTGTTTGGGGGTAATTTGAGCAATTCCACAAACTTGTAGCTCATTTCACTACTGCAGGATGCTGCTAATGCGACACTATAATCAGAGACCCTTCGATGAAACTGTGTGCAATGCATTAATCTCAAATGGTGATGTAATAAAACCATCAAAAAAGATACAAAATGTTTGCGATGGTGGAGACATCAAGCACGATTCAGATTATAGTTACATGTGCGATGCATGTCATAGAGTTCACGCGAATGAACTGTTTGCGATGAGCATAACAACAGAAACAGTCGGCTAAATGAAGGTGTGTGCGATATGTGGCATATAGTTCACTCATATGAAATTTTTGTGGTTAGGCAACACAATAAAAACGGTCGGGAGGATCAAGGTGTTTGTGACGGATGGCATACAGTTCACTCGGATGAACTGTTTTGCGATGAGGCAACACGACAGAAATGGTTCAATTTAACAAGATGTGTGTGATATGTGGCAAACAGGTTCGTAATCAGAAATGTGTGCAAACACCGATAATAACACATACGATTTCTGCTAATAAGCCGTGTGTGTTGTGGGCAAATGCTTGCTGGTATACAATTGTCAGCGATTGATGAATTCATCACCGACGGGTTCCCTAGTATGGTCTGTGTGCAAGGTCATTGCATACAGAACAACAATATTTGTAATTATAACTTATAAGGACTTGATTCCATAACCAAATTGAACATCCAATTACATAGGTGGCAAGTACACACATGACATTTGCACACACCAAAGTATGTTCCCAAATGCCTAGAAAACTCAAATAATGTATAAAAAGACAGAACGAACCCTGAATAATTTCATAGTTTTTGGAAGACGCTCCTATAGTTGCATGTTGCCTCTGTAAAATAAATCAAGGCGGGACGAGACACTGTATGTCGTTTCGCACACATAAGTGACAAGTTCCCTCTCGGAACCATGAGGCTTCTTCAGAGAAACTCCAGTTTGTAACAAGTTTATACCAAAACTTGTCCCAAATTGGACTAATTTTTTACCACAGCATGTTGGTGCCATGTCATAACACCATGCCAAGTTTCATGATTTTCAGGCGAGTTGTGGATTACAGTAATTTTAAAACTAGGTTTCTCAATGTTTACGGTCGATTCGACACTGCCTTGGATAGGCTTTTTCCTCATGCTTCCCAAATGTCAGAATCCAAATCTGGCACTACCATGCAGCTTTTCTTATTAAGAATTATAGCCCATTTTGTGTGCTAGCTGAAACTAAGTTTGTGCCTGCTGGCGGGCTCCAAGAACTTGCGGGTTCTGTAATGAACAATGATCTCAAGGATTCCGCAAGAGTGATGTTCTTTCCCTATGTTGTGATTGCTTATAATATTTATGTCTTCATTAAAGAAATGGCAAGCCATTGGCCCTGTATGAAAGAAAATATGGGTCAAAGCTGAGTTGAAAAGGGCACCAATATCTAAATCCATCTTACAAATGGTACAAAAGCACGATGATTAATTGTTCATCAGGTTTAGACAAAACCCAGATTGAACAGGGCAATAACATCTAACTACACCAAAGTTTTGGGTAGTCACAATCAAATGGATCGGTCTGATCCATAAAATCAAGATCCCGGGACAAAAATTCTACTGGTCCATGATGACGACAAGTTATTGTACATAGAAGCCGAGCACATTCAGAAGCCCTTATGTGCACCTGAAACTTCTTTTTATGTTGTTAAACATGTCCACCCGTGTGTAAGTTTTTGTCAAAAAACTTAATCCTCACGGACAATAGTGCCCTCGCATTCAACATGAAGAATGTGACAAAGCTAGTGTTTGCATGGTTGGATGCATATCCTTCCACTGTTATTGTCGTCAAACGAATGTCATGAGATATGAGAAAATCCTTGTGCTTCCTCAGCCATCGATTGGTTATACCTTTTTCTCCAAGTGTTAGTACCTAAATAGACATGAAGATTGAAAACAGTTAATGTATAAAATAGAGTATGTCGATGGAGCGACAGCTGAACAGTTAATTCTAGTACATTATATATGGGCTTTGAATGTGCGTGAAATTATCACCTTTGTATACAAATTCTCCAGACATGGAAAGCATCGCAGAAAGCCAATAATGGTGTTCAGATCAAGATACCACATACTAATATATATGGTCTTGACAAAATCCAGCACCACTGATAGGCCATCCATGGATAAGCTCTTCATTCAGCATAGAGCATAATATTGGCACCGAAAGTGTACTCCAAGAAGATATTTAACGTATGCGCACAAATGAAAAATGCAGATTACAATAGTGTACATGGATAATATATAGTACCTGAATAAGTGTGGATCCCAACACCATCTTGAACTATTTAAATGGATCACCAAATGCACCCAAGGTCTCCAGTTTAGGCGCAGAGACCAAAGTTATTTGTGAAGGTGCATAACAAGAATCAAGGAGCAACCTTTGAAGTGAAGGGCATCTTCGATGATGAGCTCCTGTCCTTCAAAACGAAATCCAATGCTCACAAGGTGAGGCAACTTTATTTTGAGACAAGGGATATGGATTCCTATTCCAAAAACAAGCACCAAGCGCTTCAGGGCAGGGCAGCTGGAGTGGATGATGCTGTGCAGTGAGGCCTCCGTCAGATCGACCAACCTAAGCGCAAGTTGTGAGCTTTGTGTGACAGGTGCCACATCAAATTGTGCATTGGGTATTTGAAAATCAAACCACCCTTTTCATACATATATTTGGTCCACCTGCAAGTGTGTTCGTGTTCTAACCCTTTCCCGCATTTTTTTGCCAAATTTATAAACAGCAAATGAGTTGGATGCAGCAACCGTCTATGATTGGGGACACAACAGACACGGTTCCCTCAGACTACCCGTGTGCCACGCTAGTGCCCCTGTCACTCACATCAGCATAGTAGATTGGGCTGCACGAGGCTTCCCTCCCGCAATTAAAAATATCTACTACCTCGCAATCTCGAAAATATCTACCGCCTGCAAGGTTTTTTTTTGATAGCACATGATTAGTACGCATGGACCATGTGCGATGTCTATTACTCCCGCTCTTCTTCAATCCCTTGATCCAAATTTTCATTAGCCCCGGCATTTCACTCCCGTCTGCATCCCTCAGAATCTCAAAAATATCTGCTCGCCTGGAGAGTTTTTCTATTTGATAGCACATGATTAGTATGTGTGGACCATGTGCGATGTCTGTTACTCCTGCTCTGCTTCAATCCCTTGATACAAATTTTCAGTAGCCCCGACATTTTACTCCCGCTTGCATCCCTCGCAATCTCAAAAATATCTACTCGCCTGGAGGGTTTTTCTATTTGATAGCACACGATTATTATGTTTTGACCGTGTGCGATGTCTGTTACTCCCGCTCTGCTTCAATCCCTTGATCCAAATTTTCAGTAGCCCCGGCATTTTACTCCCGCCTAGTAAAATTTTCAGTAGCTGTGGTATTTCCTCAAACACCACATTGGCCCCCCTCCACACACACACACCTCAAAACCTCCGCTCACACAGACACACACCACCCCCTCCCTCTCTCAAAACCATTGGTAGGTCGCCGCCACCGCCGCTGCTGCGCTACCTCCATCAGCAACCTCTGCCTGTCTCCCAGGGAGCTCGAGGAGTGAACGGCTCAAATCAAAAGAGGTTTATCATGGCCTCTTGCCCGACGTCGGCGAGGTGGCCGATGAGGTGTCCTCATCGTCCTTCGCAGGCTCTTTATCAAGCTGCCATCGTCGGTCGCCCGAGACGCCCGCCGCCGCACCCCTACGCCGGTTTGTGGACTTCCCCGTCCTCCCTTGGGCCCGGTCGCCGAAGTTGTCCTACCTCGAGGGTCCAGCAGCGGCGGTGGGGGACGTGGGTTGCTGAGATTACGGATCAGGAGACCCACACCCGCCGGTGGCTTGGTAGCTTCCACACGGCCGAGCTCGCGGCCACGGAGTACGACCCCTGGCAGGTCCGCTACCATGGCGCAACGGCTAGGCTCAATTTCCCCTTAGGCACACATCCGGTCAACCTCGTCCCGCCGGAGCCGGGGGTGGTGAGCTAGGCTATGGTGCGGGAGGACCGCGAGGCGACGGAGCGCCTCAAGGCCAAGGCCGCCGATGAGGCCTACATGCAAGAGCTCCACCGGCAGGACCCAGAGCTCGTGGAGGCGAAGCGGATGATCTTTGGCTGTGCGGAGGGCGGCGAGGTGGGCAGTGAGGGTGAGGAGATCGACTTCGACGAGTGGAGGACTGTCTTCCCCAACGACCCCGACGACGGCACCAGCCCGGACCCGTCTCACGGCACACCGTACCTGATGAGGAAGGATTGGCTTGACCTCCACATTGACCGAAAGTAGTTCTGTTTTGTTTAAATTTATGTTTTATGGTTGGTTATGCAAAACTATCTATGTTTATGCTTGAATGAATGCTACTTTCGGTTGAACCTGCTTTGAACTTGATCAAATTGAAGTTTAATCCATTAAGTTTAGGGGATCGACTAGAAACGGCCAAAAATTGCTGGAATATATATACTCCACTAAGGGTTTTACTCCGTTAACTTTTAGGGGATCAGCTAGATATGGCCTTATGCCTTGTTTATTTCAGTTATTCATAATGTGATGCTCTATATGTGAACTATTTACTGTGTTATTCAATTTCATCAATAACAGTTTCAACAATACCACTATGAATGATGATATTTGGTTGTTGTTAAGGATGTTGTAGTTAACACGCCTTTCCTTTTTTTACAATAACTAGTGTACTTTAGACCTGCACAGTACCAGTTTGAATGACTATATTTGTTTGCTTTTAAATGTTATGCCTGTTGCAGTTAACACACCTTTCCACTTCTTGTTTTGCTTAACTAGCGTGCATAAATATGCACAATGAAGCTATCATTTGGAGATTATTTTGTCTACCATGGACATATTTGGTTGATGTTTAGTCTGTTGTGCTTAACATGCATTTAGATGTACTAGCGCAGGACAATATTGGGAACAACTGTTGTTTTTCATCGAGGTTAGTTTCATCACATTGCTTATATACTCACTGTCCAGGATATTGGTAGCTGGTACCATATAGGTCAGGGGCTGATAAGGGATCAATCATCGAATCGGACATTTCACTGAATATATCTATAACCCATTTATTGGTAGCTTAAGTAGGGCCATATCTAATATATCTGAGGATACATAGCAATATGCATTGTATTGAATGACTAAATATGCAATCCTAGGCTACATAGCAACAAGGAAGAGTGTTACCTTAATGTTTATACATAGAAGACAGGAGCAGCAACAACAACAACAACAACACAGCAGTTAACTGCAGTTAATTGGCCGATATTTGTAACAATGTAATAAATTCCGTCCACCCCATAATATAAGATGTTAATTCATCCAATATGTGAGTATATTGGATATAATAAGATCTTATATAATGGGACGGAGGGAGTGTTGTACTACATCACTGTGCAATTGATGTTTAGCTTCTAATATTATCTTGGTGCTTTCAGGTACATATGTCATTTGTAAAGATCCGCTCTTCAACCCATTCTGCATATGGGGCAATGAGATATTCATGAACGAGCATCAAGTGAGGAAACTGATAAAGATTGTTAGTAAAATGGGTCAAAAGATGTCAATTAAACAATTTGTTTACACTTTATCCAAGACAACAGTGAACTGCAGCATGGTAAGTAAGAACTCTATAGCCTTCTTTTTACTTCCCATAATGAGTTGGGTTAGATGACAATGTCTGAAACTTTTTTCCTTTGCAGTGGTCCCCAAAGCAGTTTACTAAAGATTACCTCTCAAACTACATGATTGGCGGCTGGCCATCACAAGGCGTTGGACTAGAGTCGTGTGTGCCTTCTGCATGGAGGAGAGCATAATAGGGGCATTCCACTTCACCTTGTTCAGCAATCAAAATATCTTTCGCCTCTTTCTTTACCATCTTTAATAGTACAAGTATACAACCCTGGTTCATCATTCCTTATTTGGTGCTTATGTAATTCTTTTTTTGATGTAATTCTTGAACATATGTACCTGTGAATCGAATAATGCATTCGTTGTTTAACCTGATGGATATGAATGAAGTTATCGCCTACTTTCAAATTGAAATTCGGTACAATTTGAAATAGCAACAATTAAATTAGGGTGAAAATACGCTCTGTAGGTCATTACGGTGCACACGGTCTGTAAAGCACAACATGTGTGATATACATCATAATCTGGCACGGTTCACGGAGAGGAAACGTGTGTAACCATGCACACAGTTGCCATTTGCAAAGCGTGTGTGATGTCAGACAATATCACAAACGGTGCAAGAAACCTAAATGTTTGTGATAGTCGCCTTATCGTACACGCTTTACAATCATGAGCTGTTTCTGATGTGGCGCACATCATAAACTTTGCACCATAGAATACCGACTACAATGGTAATGCAAGCACAAGCGAATAGAAAGGATGGAGCATTTGGGATATGCGAGGTATCACAAATAGTTGTCTAAATACTCGCATTTGGGATACATGCTGGGAACATATACGCTTAGTTATGCAAAACTTATGCATTGCTACTTCCTATCCCTGACGGTTTCTGGGTCATGTGGGAAGGACCCCCCTATCGCACACATTGGCTAGGTGACGGTTTAAAATGCCGTCGTGGAAAGGGGTTAAAAACCGTTTGTATAGTAACTCGTTGTACCAGTGTTTGTATCAAGTTCATAGTGTAAACTATTTCATCCATAGTTTTGGTCAGATGGTGTTTTGGCAAGATTTGACCAAGTTACACTGTTCTCCATCTTGAACCACTTTTCCTAGATGAATCACCAATGTATTTGAGCAAGCGTACCAAATTGGAGTACAATTGGAGAAACTTGACAGTGCAAAGTTTTTCAAACATGGAAATCAGCAGAAGGGGTTTTGAGAGGGTTTGATGGGGTTAACTTACTTTTCTTCAAATGAATCTTTTCAAGATCATCAACAAGGGCAAATGAGACATGCTAGAATTTTCTTGAAATTTATGAAGAAAATTTCCTTTGTAAATATTTCAAAAGCTTGAAATATCCATGAAAGGTTTCGGAGGGGTTTGACCAATATTTTGGTCATGACCATGTGTTGAAACTCATATATATGGACAACATATGTCCACTGAGCTTCCCTAAATTTTCTCAAATATTTTTAAAACATTAAAATAATTTTAACCTATTAAAGACCATTTCTTGCCTTAATAAAATGGATTTAAATAAAATAGCAAAATAACTTTTAAAATGATATTTTTGTGGTTTTTGGGAGTCCTATAGCTAATAGGATTCAAATAAATTTTTGGAAAGATTTTTCACAGCCTTAATTAAGTACTTGTAGTTCAAGCCTTAACTGAGGGGTTTTGGAAAAACATAATTTAGAAAATACTTTTTGGCCAAATTATTTTTGTAAGAAAATACTTTTATGTCCTATACACATGGCAGGATCATTGGACAAAGTTTAAGATCAATGAAATGAAGTAGAAGACATGGGGAATTTATTTGATTTAAGAGCACTTTGAAAATAGCAATAGAAACCCAAATCAAAATAAAGCCAAATCACACAAAAGTTTTTGTTGGTCCAAATTTTCATGCTTAATTAACTTAAATGATGTGGTATGAAAATCAGGGTGTGACAGCAAGAAAACATTGGTTGAGCATGTGTGCGAGCGAGAGATCGTGTGTGTGATATGGATAGACCAAGGCGGTGATAAGAGAGTCTTTGTGTGTTTGTGTGTGTGTGTGGAAGATAGAGAGAGACCTATGGGGCTTTGTGTTGTGTAACGTCAAGAAGATAGACATAGTCAAAGAGTGAGTGTGTGAGATACACATGCGGACATTTGGAGAGAGGTGTGAATTAGAGAGGCGGAGAATTTTGGTGTGCATCTGAGTTCGAGAGAGAGGTATATATATACCTAGAGAGAATACAAGGGTGTGTGTCTTAAAAGTGGGATCCAACTGATAGATGGGTGGTGTGTGTATGTGTATTTTTGTGCGCTCGCGTGTGTGAGAGAGAAAGAGTGTGTGTGTGGAGAAGAGAGACCACCGATGATGTAAACCTAGTAGGGAAGGGGGGATGATATGGCATGTTTGTCCAAGAGAGAGAGAGAGAGGCATGTCTAGTAGCGGGATAGCATGGGTGCGGGTGGGGGTGCGTGCTATTTGGAAGAGAGTTCCACTATTGTGTGTGAGAGGGGTGCAAGAGATAGAGTGCACGAGAGAGAGAGAGAGAGAGAGAGAGAGAGAGAGAGAGTGCGAGAGAGAGAGGTCGATTGTGTGCGAAAGCGGCCTATAGATAGGGAGACGAGGTCAATGTTGTTCAAAAGTGGCCTATGTAGGGAGACGCAAGGAAATTAAAGCGATTTATTGTGTGCGTCAGAGAGACTCCATGAGAGATCGAAATAGATGGTGGAGAGAACAGTGTGCGAGTTTGAGATTGATGATACACTAGATAGTTATGGAGAGTCATGACATATAGAGGGACGGATGGTCGGGTCCGCATGTGGGAGAGATGGAAAGAGGAGAGAGGCTCACAAGGAGAGGGAGGGTGTTTGTGTGTAGTGGGTGTGGTGAGTGAGATGTGCGTCAATGTGAGAGAGAGATAGAGAGATGGTAGAGAGTGTGCGAGAGCCAGATACCTAGGGAGAAAGACGCTGGGGGCAGTGTTTTGTGTGTATGGGAAAGATAGATGGTTATAGAGTGTGTGTGCTTGGGAAAGAAAAATGCCGGAAGACCTAGAGAGATGGGGGAAGAGATGTGTGCATGTCCGAGAGACAAATAGATAGAGACCTATATTGGGGTTGAGACCTAGAACAGAGAGAGGGGATAATGTGTGCGCGTGTTTGTGTCCGTGGGATAGAAAGGCTTGTGGGGGGGGGGGGGGGGAGTGGCCAAGGTGGTGTGCTTCAGATAAAGAGTGAGGGGTGTATGTTTGAGAGACTGTAACAGCCCAACAGTGATGCTTCCCATGTTGTAACCTAAACCAACCATGTCATGTATGGATTTCCATGTTGGCATAATATATGTTGCATCCTCATCATTGTTTTGCATATCATTTCATTATGGTTACATGATTAATCCCTCGTGTTACTTATGTGCATTGCATTCATCACATTTTGTTGTGCTTGCTCCATATATATCTATGTGTGTTCACCCCAACCCCACTTGCTATCTCTCTCAAGCTCATATTGGTTTCACCCAATCCAATACACCCATGCATAATCATCACCTTCTTCATCTTCTTCTTTTCTTCCAATAATTGGAAGTCGATATTTCATGCCTCAATTTAATGTCCACTATATCTCTAAGTTCTCTGGACCATGCCATCAACCTCCCTGTCAATTTTTAGCTCAATTGGAATTGATTTTCTTTGACTAGAATTTGCCTCAAGTTTGAACTAAATTCAAACTTATTCTAAATTCCTATCTCAAAAAATGCCCAAACCAATTTTACTTAATTGTGCATAAAACAAGGGTCCCAGGGATATTTTCATCCCCTCCATAGCCTTCCCCAATATCCCTTCACTTTTCTCTTTGTGTTTTTGTTTGAAGAAATAAGAAAGAAAAGAAATAGGAGAGGAGAGAGAGAGAGCCCAGTAACAGCAGCGTGCAGCCCAGTAGCCCGCCTACCCGGCCTCCAGTGCCGCTGCCTAGCCACCTACCGCGCCCACAACATTTTATCACCCACGCATGCTCACCCCCACTAGCCTGCAGCCATGCGGCAAAGTTAACCCCGCTTGGCAGTGAGAGGCTACAGGAGACCCGCACCCACCTTTTCGTCAACCCTCATTCGCCCGCACACATGGCCGTGGCCAAGCGCACGAGAGCTCCACCTCAGCGCCCTGGCCTCATATAAAGCCTCCCTTGACATCCACGCCTCCTCTAGGGTTCCCCTCTTCCATCCAGCATGACCGCTAGGTGAGTTTAGCCACTAGATCCGCTGCCCCAAGCTCGACCGGAACGCGCCAGAGAGCACGGCCATGCCGCCGCTGTGTCCATCATCATCCCCAGCCACTGACGAGTTGTCCGGCAAGTTCCCCAACGTCTACTACTTAGTCTACGTCCACTACTACTTCCTAGAACTCCAAGTCCTTGCCGATCCCCTTCATCTTCTTCCTGGGCGGTCCAAGCTCTTCTCCAGTCAAATTCCGACGACCTCGTTTTCCTCACGCCCCGCTGGTCCCTTCATGGTGTGCGTGGTGAGCATGCGCGCCATCCCAACCCCTTCTTCCCCTTATTTGAATCCTCTAATGATGTCTGCCATGTGAGCCCGAGCTCGGCTCCGTCGAGCCTCATCGTCAGCGAGTGCTCCGACCTCGATTCATCGTATGCATGTGTCCGTCGCGTTCGCCTCGCTCCATAGTGTCGATTCCACTACAGTAGTGCCACGCTTCCCCTTTGTGTCGTCTCATTCTAGCTCACATCACCTCCTTTGTCTTCCCATCGCTGACAATGCCCTCATCGCCATCTGGAGACATGCAAGTCATGCGGGTGTGCTGATTCGTTCTACAGTCATTTGGTGTAGCTGTCGTGTCATATGGTCACCGGAGACGACTCTGCGCAGGCCTTCGCCGTGTCTGCCTCACCGCCGGCACTTTCTCTATTTCCTCTGTTTTCCCTGCGTCGCATCATTGTCGTCTTGTTAACCTACGGGCCCTGTTTGTTGACGAGGTTCACCTTATATGGTCGCGCTATCCTTACCTAGCAGACTCACGCGATAGCCCACTGGCAGGAGCTGCTTCCTTCCACAGAGCCGACGCGGGTTCGAAACCCGTCGGGGGCAGTGGATTAAATCCCCCATTTTTGCCTTCATCATGCCACTGACATGTGGGCCCTCCTGGGACCCACCTATCATACACCCATTCAAACCAAGTGGCCACAGGCCCCCCTGGTCAGCCTGATGGCTAGAGAGGGCTTGGATGCACCAAGCCAATCCCCCCTTCCTTGTTTTCTAGCAAATTCTGGCATGTCCCATATTTCCATTCTAGACAGTTTCCATGTTTTATGAATATGTGTCATATTTTCTACACTAACATATGCATATTATATATTGAATTGGTGTAGAAAATCAAACTAATCCAACCATAGTATTATTTTGAGCATTTGAGCAAATTTTGGTGCATGTCATTTTGTGAATTTTGTATGATTTTATCCATGCAACATATGGTGGAGCTTTGTATATGTTTTGAAGCATTTTTATGCCTACTTGATGCTGGTATGATTTGCATGCCATGATAACCATGTTCAGCTACCGCGACAACCTTGAAAACATGCCATGTCAATGTTGCTGATTTGACTTGTCTAGGTTTCACAAAGTCAAAACTATCTGTTATAAAACTTTGCATCTTTGCTTGGTCACTAATCTATAACTCCTATTGACATGAACCCTAAACATGATTTGCAATACATCAACTGTATTTCGTGCCATGCCCTTTGCTACCATCTCAAGTTTCTGTAGCATATCATTTTGATGCTCTAAAGTAATCATGTTGCTAAAACTGCTCCTTGTTAATAGAATGTTGCATTTTGTGAGCTCCATATTGACTGATCCATGATAGGTGGGTCCCACGAGGGCCCACATATCAGTGGCATGACGAAGGAAAAAATTGGGTATTTAATCCAACTAATCCAACCATAGTATTATTTTGAGCATTTGAGCAAATTTTGGTGCAAGTCATTTTGTGAATTTTGTATGATTTTACCCAAGCAACATATGGTGGAGCTTTGTATATGTTTTTGAAGTATTTTTATGCCTACTTGATGCTGGTATGATTTGCATGCCATGATAACCATGTTACGCTACTGCTACAACCTTGCAAACATGCCATCACTATTGCAAGATGCTGCTAACACGACACTACAATCAGATACCCTTCGACGAAACTGTGTGCAATGCATTAATCGCAAATGGTGATATAAAAACCCGTCAAAAAAAATGCAAAACATTTGCGATGGCGGATACATCAACATGGTTTAGATTTTAGTTGCGTGTGCAATGCGGGGCGTACGGTTCAATTCAATGAACTGTTTGCGATTAGGCAGAACAACAGAAACGGGCAGCCAGATGAAGGCGTGTGTGATATACGGCATACAGTTCACTCGGATAAACTATTTATGATGAGGCCGAATAGCATAAATGGGCAGCCAGATGAAGGTGTGTGCAATATACGGCATACAGTTCACTCGGATGAACTGTTTGTGATTACGCAACACAAAAGAAACGGTCAGCCAGATCAAGGTGTGTGCGATATACGGCATACGATTCACTCGGATGAACTATTTTCGATTAGGCAACGCAACAGAAACGGTTCAGCCAAATCAAGGTGTGTGCAATGGAGGGCATTCAGTTCATTCCAATAAATTGTTTGTGTTGAGCCAAGAGAACAGAAACGTTTCGTGTAAACAAGATGTGTGTGATACGCGGCAAACATCCAATTACATAGGTGGCTAGTACACACATGACATTTCCACACACAAAAGTAATCTATTACATGCATAATTAACTGGGATAAACGATCATCTGATCATCATCCACTTCTTGTGACGGTTGCCGCCACTTCTCTACTAGGATAAACGGAACAGTATTCTTTACTATGAATAGTGTGCTCTGTTGGGCACACAAGTATATGGATCATAGCCTTGGGTGAGCAATGTGCCCGCACGCGTCGTGCTAGCTCGATGTTCCTTCTATGCTAAGTTTCCATTAATTGATGGTGTTTTATGAATACGCCACTATTTCCCGCCATTTCCTCATTGGTTTCCCGCCGCCACCCAGCCACTGACGAGTTGTCCGGCAAGTTCCCCAACGTCTACTACTTAGTCTACGTCCACTACTGCTTCCTGGAACTCCAAGTCCTCACCAATGCCCTGTGTCTTCTTCCTGGGCGGCCCAAGCTCTTCTCCAATCAAATTCCGATGACCTCGTTTTCCGCACGCCCCGCCAGTCCCTTCATGGTGTGCGTGGTGAGCATGCGCGCCATCCCAACCCCATGCGCGCCATCCCAACCCCTTTCTTCCCCTTATTTGTGTCCTCTAATGATGTTTGCCATGCGAGCCCGAGCTCGGCTCCGTCGAGCCTCGTCGTCAGTGAGTGCTTCGACCTTGATTCATCGTATGCGTGTGTCCGTCGCATTCGCCTCGCTCCATCGTGTCGATTCCACCATAGTAGCGCCATGCTTCCCGTTTGTGTCGTCGCATTCTAGCTCACATCATCGCCTCTGTCTTCCCATCGCTGACAATGCCCTCATCACCATCTGGAGACATGCAAGTCATGCGGGTGTGCGGATTCCATCTATGAGTCATTTGGTGTAGCTGTCGTGTCATATGGTCACCGTAGAATACTCTGCGTAGGCCTTCGCCGTGTCTGCCTCACCGCCGGCACGTGCTCTATTTCCTTTGTTTTCCCTGCGTCGCGTCATTGTCGTCTCGTTGACCTGCGGGCCCTGTTTGTCAATGAGGTTCACCTTATATGGTCGTGTTATCCTTACCTAGCAGACTCATGCGATAGCCCACTGGCAGGAGCTGCTTCCTTCAACAGAGCCGACGTGGGTTCAAAACCCGTCGGGGGCAGTGGATTAAATCCCTCATTTTAGCCTTCGTCGTATCACTTACATGTGGGCCCTCATGGGACCCACCTATCATACACCCATTCAAACCAAGTGGCCTCAGGCCCCACTGGTCAGCCTGATGGCTAGAGAGGGCTTGGGTGCACGTAGCCAATCCCCCCTTCCTTGTTTTCTACTCCCTCTGTTCCTAAATATTTGTCATTTTGAGATTTCAAATGGACTACCACATACGGATGTATATAGACATATTTTAGAGTATAGATTCACTCATTTTGCTCTGTATGTAGTCACTTGTTGAAATCCCTAGAAAGACAAATATTTAGGAATGGAGGGAGTAGCAAATTCTGGCATGTCCCATATTTGCATTCTAGACAGTTTCCATGTTTGATGAATAAGTGTCATATTTTCTAAAGTAACATATGCATATTATATATTGAATTGGGGTAGAAAATCCAACTAATCCAACCATAGTATTATTTTGAGCATTTGAGCAAATTTTGGTGCATGTCATTTTGTGAATTTTGTATGATTTTATCAAAGCAACATATGGTGGAGCTTTGTATATGTTTTTGAAGCATTTTCATGCATACTTGATGTTGGTATGATTTGCATGCCATGATAACCATGTTACGCTACTGCTACAACCTTGCAAACATGCCATCACTATTGTAGGATGCTGCTAACGCGAGACTACAATCACAGACACTTCGATGAAACTGTGTGCGATGCATTAATCGCAAACGGTGATGTAAAAAAACCATCAAAAAAGATGCAAAACATTTGTGATGGTGGATAGATCAAACATGGTTCAGATTTTAGTTGCGTGTGTGATGCGGGGCATATGGTTCAGTTCAATGAACTGTTTGCGATGAGGCAGAACAACAGAAATGGGCAGCGAGATGAAGGCGTGTGTGATATACGGCATACAGTTCACTCGGATAAACTGTTTGTGATGTGGCAGAACAGCAGAAACGGGCAACCAAATGAAGGTGTGTGCGATATACGGCATACAGTTCACTCAGATGAACTGTTTGTGATTAGGCAACACAAAAGAAACGGTGAGCCAGATCAAGGTGTGTGCGATATACGGCATACGGTTCACTCGTATGAACTATTTTCGATTAGGAAACACAATAGAAACGGTTCAACCAGATCAAGGTGTGTGCAATGGAGGGCATACAGTTCATTCCGATAAACTGTTTGTGTTGAGCCAAGAGAACAGAAACGTTTCGTGTAAACAAGATGTGTGTGATACGTGGAAAACATCCAATTACATAGGTGGCTAGTACACACATGACATTTCCACACACCAAAGTAAACTATTACATGCATAATTAACTAGGATAAACGATCATCTGATCATCATCTACTTCTCGTGACGCTTGCCGCCACTGCTCTACTAGGATAAACGGAACAGTATTCTTTACTATGAATAGTGTGCTCTGTTGGGCACACAAGTATATGGATCATAGCCTTGGGCGAGCAATGTGCCTGCATGCGTCGTGCTAGCTCGATGTTCCTTCTATGCTAAGTTTCCATTAATTGATGGTGTTTTATGAGCACGCCACTATTTCCCGCCATTTCCTCATTGGTTTCCCGCCGCCACCTAGCGATATTGCGCATAAACCTAGACGGCACGCGACGCACGAAGGCAACAAGCGCAACCTGTAGCACATCCACCTTTGCCAAGCATGCCAACCCACCAAAGCACCGCCTCTACCATAAACTCCTCAACAAGGAAAATGAGAAGGCGCCACGGCCCGTCGAGGCCGATGCATTCCCCGGCAACACGATGGACGATGACGTGATACGCGTCATCGCCTGGGTTGAGCGGACCCTTGGCGCATGGCGCTTCAGCGCCGCGGATCAAGATAGGCATGTCAGCGTCGAGAGGCTGCAGCTCGCCGCACAACATGATTAATGGTGCACCATAGAGCAAGCTAGGCGCGTTCGCGCCGATAGGCTGCGGCTCGCCGCACAGTGAGACCATTGGAGCGCCACAGATCGAGAGGCGCGACACGCTGCATAGCGAGAGCGGATCCATTGGTGCTTGCCTGCTGTCGAGAGGGCATCATAGCTGGGTACACATCCCGTCAGTACCCCTATTCCTCACTAGGAGTGGGCAGAGACCATCTGCGCCGTACTTGCACCAGAGCCCGGCCGCGCCATACTTGCACCGGACGCCCGCCGCGCCGTTCTCATGGGTCGCGCCGTTCGCCTTGTCCACAGCCTGCTCAATGCCAACGCACTGGTCACTAGGCTCGACCGCCTCCTTGGCTTAGGTGTCCACCTCGGCACAGTAGAGGAACATGGCCGTCGTGTCCCCGAGCTGGTGATCTCCGATGAAATAGCCAATTGGAGCTCAAGATCGCACTCTCGATGTACCGCGAGCGTGTCGACCGCTTGGACAAATGCCTGCACGAGTTCAGGCAGAGCCAAGAGCTACCATAGGCAAGGGCTGCTGGCCATGGACGCGTTTATTTTGTTGACTCATTTCGACGTGGAGCGCTATGTACTCACAACAATCATAATATTGCTCTGTTTCAATGTGTGTACTCTGCTTTTCCGTTCTTATATGTTCTATTTCAATGTGTGTATATATGCTTTCCATTCTGTATATGTGGATGATAACAGCTACATACAAATTATTATACAAAAACAGATAGAAAAATGGAATTCATAATATATATTTATTGTTCATTAGTTCATCACAGAATATATATAATATCATCACTTATATGTGATGATACTTAACTACCATGTACAATGCATAAAATTGAAAACGAACAATACTAAAACTAATAATCCCTCCTGGAGGCAGTATTCCGGCAGCCCCTCGCTGGCAGCTCCCTGGTGCGCGGCGTCTTCCCAGCGCGGATGCAGCACTCCGCCTCCTTTGTCTCGTAGCACTTGACGTACCGATCTGCCTCTTGCTGGCGGACGAGCGCGAACGATCTTGCCATTTCGTTGGGTGCCCACTGGAGCTCCTCGTCGGTGGAACGCTGGAGCTTATCGGCCCACCTCCACCCAGCGATGATGCGCCTAGCGCCTTTGACCTTCCTCGCGAAGTACCCGTCTTTGTACACCTCCTCCGCACGACGACGTGCCCGCCCCCAAAGCTCCACCGCCTCCTTTTTCCAGGCGGCCTCACGGGCTTCATAGGCCGCCTGGTACCTGGCTTCCTCCTCTGCCATCTCCTTCTTGAACGCCACTTGCCTGGCTTTCTTAGCTGGCGGCAACAATTTCCACAGACAAAGATTGTACTATCTCGAAAACCACTCCAAAGTTGGGGGCTCCGGCGCAACCTCGTCCGGCGGCCCGTAGGTGTCCTCCTCGTCACTGCTCTTCAACTGAACATCCTCGGGGGGTGGCGCCTCCTTATCGGCGCGTGGGCAGATCGACGGTGCCATGGCAGAGATTTGTGTGTGAGAAAGAGAGGGCGAGCGAGGGGAGGATGTAGATGAGAATGCAGGCGAGACGATGTGAGCAAGGTAGTATTTATTGGCGGCCGGAATCTAGAGCAACGGGAACAGTACACATGCCAGTCACCAGAATTTACGAGTACTGTAGTTTGAATTGCACACGATTCCCGCAGCAAAAGTCGTGCTTAATAGCTGACGGTTTCCAATACAGAACCATGTCTGATTAATAACCTGCGCCACTCACCTTCCAAACCTTGAGGCGCGAACTAGAGTGCCAATCGTGTGGGGCCCTGTTGTCTTGCCAGATATTTACATTTTCTTTCCTCATAGAAGGGATGAATGCTTATTTTGTGTTACCATGGCACTCCATGCATGTGTCCAAGCCGAACACCAATATGTTTGAGAATTCCTTCCAATTTACTGCACATGGAATTAACTCGCACACAACAAGTACACAAATATGATTTTTCAAACCGTTATGGTTAGCTGTTGCATGTACATGTAGTTCAAATTTGAATTACAATCAATAAATGGCTAGAAAATCACTTAAATGTCTTAAAAAGGTCAAATGGCCGCTGGAATTTTCCAAATTTTGACATGACAGTTGTATTAGTGCACGCTAACTACATAAAAAATTTGAAGGCCATAAGAGGAAGCTATCGCTGGTTCGTCATCAAACATGCATTGTGCCCTCTCGGAACCACGCCCCTTCTAGTGAGTTGTTCCGGTTTGTGAGGGGTGTGTGTCCAAACTTCCGTCAAACTGGCCAATTTTTTAACCACACCATCTTGGTGCCATGCAATTACGTCAAGCAAGGTTTCATGTGTTTCTGATCATTTTTTGAATTTTTGGAATTTAAATGCCATGGCATGCACTCGATGCTTTCTGTCCAAGTCGTGACACCAATATGTTTGAGAATCTTCCAATTTACTACACATGGAATTAACTCGCACAACAGTACTAAAATATGATTTTTAAAAACCGTTATGGTTAGCTGTTGCATGTACATGTAGTTGAAATTTGAATTACGGTCATTAAATGGCTAGAAAATCACTTAAATGTCTTAAAATGGTCAAATGACTCATGAATTTTTCCAATTTTTGACATGACAGTTGTATTAGTGCACGTTAACTGTAGAAATTTTTTGAAGGCCATAAGAGGAAGCAATCGCTAGTTCATCATCAAAGATGCATTGTGTCCTCTCGGAACCACGAGCCTTCTATTGAGTAGCTCCGGTTTGTGAGGGGTCTGTGTCCAAAGTTTCTTCAAATAGGCCAATTTTTTTACCACAACATCCTGGTGGCATGCCATTACATCAAGCAAGGTTTCATGTATTCCTGATCATTTTTCATTTTTTGGAATTTAAATGCCATGGCACTCCATGCTTGTGTCCAAGCCGTGACACCAATATGTTTGAAAATTCCTTCCAATTTACTGAACATGGAATTAACTCGCACACAAGTACACAAATATGATTTTTCAAACTATTATGGTTAGTTGCTGCATATACATGTAGTTCGAATTTGAATTATGGTCATTAAATGGCTAGAAAATCACTTAAATGTCTTAAAAAGGTCAAATGACCCCTGGAATTTTCCAAATTTTGACATGACAGTTGTATTAGTGCACATTTACTGTAGAAATTTTTTGAATGCCATAAGAGGAAGCTATCGTCGGTTTGTCATCAAAGATGTATTGTGTCCTCTCGGAACCACGAGCCTTCTAGTGAGTAGCTCCGGTTTGTGAGGGGTGTGTGTCCAAAGTTTTGTCAAACAGGACAATTTTTTTACCACATCATCCTGGTGGCATGCCATTACGTCAAGCAAGGTATCATGTATTTCTGATCATTTTTTATTTTTTTGGAATTTAAATGCCATGGCACTCCATTCTCGTGTCCAATCCGTGACACCAATATGTTTGAAAATTCCTTGCAATTTACTGCACATGGAATTAACTCGCACACAAGTACACAAATATAATTTTCAAACCGTTATGGTTAGTTGTTGCATGTACATGTAGTTCAAATTTGAATTACGGTAATTAAATGGCTAGAAAACCACTTAAATGTCTTAAAAAGGTCAAATGACCCCTAGAATTTTCCAAATTTTGACATGACCGTTGTATTAGTGCATGTTAACTGTAGAAATTTTTTGAAGACCATAAGAGGAAGCTATCGCCGGTTCGTCATCGAAGATAGATTGTGTCCTCTCGGAATCACAAGCCTTCTAGTGAGTACCTCCGGTTTGTGAGGGGTGTGTGTCCAAACTTTCATCAAACAGGCCAATTTTTAACCACACCATCTTGGTGCCATGCAATTACGTCAAGCAAGGTTTCATGTGTTTCTGATCATTTTTGAATTTTTTGGAATTTCAATGCCATGGAACTCGATGCTTTGTGTCCAAGCCGTGACACCAATATGTTTGAAATTCCATGCAATTTACTTCACATGGAATTAACTCACACACAAGCATTCAAATATGACTTTTCAAACCATTATGGTTAGCTGTTGCATGCACATGTAGTTCAAATTTGAATTACGGTAATTAAATGGCTAGACAATCACTTAAATGTCTTAAAAATGTCAAATGACCCATCAAAGTTTCCAAATTTTGACATGCCAGTTGTGTTAGTACTCCAAATTTTCTCGTACATTTAAAACACCATCCATTGCCACTGTACCCCAAATTCATCTTTCACAGCTAATACAAAATATCAACATCACACACAGTTTGTTGTAGGGACAGTTTGCGATCAAAATTCGTGGGTCTACTTAAGTCTTCCTCCATAAGCTTCGCCGGCTTCATCTGCTCCAGTGCCGGCCACCCCCGAATCCACGAATCCCAGATCCCCATTCCCGCAACCCCTTCTTGCTAAGAATGACGCCGTGGAAACGCTTCGTGAGGGCCCGTACGGTGGCCGCGTCCTCCCTGAGCGCCGCCGCCTGCGCCGAGAGCATGGCCACATCCGCATTACGCGCAACTGCATCCGCCAAGAGGGCATCTGCGGCAGCCGACAGGGCAGCTGCAGCAGCCGAGATGGCTGCAGCAGCTGCTGCGACAGCGGTTGAAAATGCTGAGAGTGCTTGAGTTGCCGTCCGCACCGCCGATGTCGCCCTGGCCCGGGTCAAGGCCATCCACGCCAAGATCGATGACACACACGGCAAGATATTCTAGGCCACCTCGGAATCAAGCATGCAACCCATGTCCGAAAAGGCGGCGGAGGCCATGGAGCACTTGGTTCCTCATGAGATTGCCGAGCAGGAGCTGCAGATGAAGGAGGCGGCGGAGATCGAGGAGCGCCGGCAGGAGTAGTTGCGCGTGGCTCAGGACGAGGTTGAGAAGAGCCTGTCCGTCGAGGAATCGGTGGTGGAGTACCAGCGCGAGCTCTGGCGCAGCCACTACTACAAGTACTACAACCTTGAGGGTGGCGCTGAGGGCGAGGACAAGGACGACGACACGGTCGACTTCAGCCGGGGGGACGCGGAGTCCACCAACGGCAGCATGTCGCCAGGACAAGTCATTGACATCTCATCTTACACCGGCGAGGTGTAGGGCGGTGCGGCGGCGGCTTTGTTAAAATTATGCGTACTTAGCCTTTGTTTATAACGCTGGTCTTTTGTTAGAGCAATGTTTAGGTCAACTGGCTTTATTTAATTACTAAAATTGCTCGATTCAGTAACTTTGGTCTCTGTGCTGTACTTTTGTGTGCCCAA
This sequence comes from Thinopyrum elongatum, assembly GCA_011799875.1. Lineage (NCBI taxonomy): Eukaryota > Viridiplantae > Streptophyta > Magnoliopsida > Poales > Poaceae > Thinopyrum > Thinopyrum elongatum. The sequence continues at coordinate 299,543,448 of CM022298.1, forward strand.
ATTAGCAAGCGATGTTAAATTATGCAATGACGTGGATGAGGATAGTAACAAGAGACACTTCCACCAATATTTGAATGATCTAACTCATCGCATGCGCGTAAAGCAGACGAATCATTTGCGATGATCACATTCGTTCAAAGTGATTGGTGTGCAACTGCACTGCACTCACCGCCAGTCCAGTAGGCGCAATGGCCCTGACGTCGATGAGCCTACACCCGGTGAGGGTGGGTACCTACCTTTCGAGGTTGGGTGCCCCGCCTTCACGCATGAACTGCGGCAAGTCTATTGGCCATCTTCCCGCAGATTCAAGACAGAGATACCAGAGAAGTACGATGGGAGATTGAACCCGGCAGAGTTCCTGAGCATCTACACCATCGCTGTTCAGGCTGCCGGAGGAAGAGACGGGAAGGTGTTCGCCAACTACTTCCCTTTGGCACTCAAGCCAAATGTGAGGTCTTGGCTAATGCACCTCCCGGAGAACTCCATCTCAATTTGGGCTGACCTGTGCCATGAGTTTGTTGGCGCCTTTACGGGCGGCCATCAAGAACCAGGACGGACCAGCGATCTGCAGCTCCTCCCACAGAAGGAAGGAGAAAGTCTGCGGAAGTACATGCAAAGGTTCTATCGTGTGCAGAAGAACATCCCAGATATCCACCCGGCAGCTGTGATAGCCGCATTCCAGTCCAACATGCGCAACCGCAGGATACGTTCCAAAATGAACGTGCGGCTGCCCAAGACTGTGAATGAGTTATACACTCTGGTGGATAAGTGTGTTCACATAGAGGAGGGAAGGTGACTTCCCGATGAATTGTATGGCGTCGACATCGATTCAGACGATGACGACGACACCACCAACCAGAAGAAGAACAAGAAGCGCAAGGAGAAAGTTGTGATGGCCGTCGAAGGATCAAGCACACCTAGCGCCGGCAAGAAGGCCAAGGCCGAGGCCCCCGATAAGGAGGTTGCCGCGTGCACTGACTGCTGGGCGGCCGCGGCTGCCGAGAAAGCTGGGAAGGGTGATGGGCCATACTGCAAGATCCATAGGACCAAGGTCCATGACCTTCAGGAGTGTCATCAGGTTGAGCAGCTCGTCAAGAAGCAGAGGGCTGAGTATGAGAAGCGTGATAAGGAGAAAAACCAGGATGGTCCTGGCGGGAAGGGCCGAGGCGGCGGAGTAAGTCGCCCCGGCAAGGCTCCTCAGAATCAAGGGAAGCCCGCCAGAGGCCGTAAGAAGGAGGATTGCAATGATGAGAGTGATGGAGGAGATGAAGAGGAAACCAGTGAGCAGGAGTTCTAGAAAGCCACTGACGCCCTGTGCATTGACGGGGGTGCATCTCTACACTCCTCTCACCTGCAACTTAAACAGTGGGCGCGTGAAGTCAATGCTGTGGAGCCAGCGGCAGATTCTTGGAAGCCGCTCAAGGGGTCCCGCACGCCCATCATCTTTGATGAAGAGGATCACCCTGACCGCACCACTGTGGTAGGGTGCTTGCCGTTGTTGGTCTCACCAACAATACGCAACCTCAAAGTCACAAAGATGTTGGTTGACGGTGGGGCCGGGTTGAATCTGATATCTCCAAAGGTCATCAGTAAACTTCAGATAGCAGATGAGGAGCTCAAGGTTACTGGCACGTTCCAAGGAATCAACCCCGGCAGGAGTCATCCTAGGGGAAAGATCACGCTGCCGGTGATGTTCGGAGGGGAGTTAAACTACCGGACTGAGAAGATCATGTTTGACGTGGCTGACCTCCCCTTGCCGTACAACGGGATCCTTGGTCGCCCAGCTCTAGCCAAGTTCATGGCGGCATCCCACTATGCCTACAACACCTTGAAGATGCCAGGGCCGATAGGAGTCATTTCCATTCCGTCAGATCAGAAGGACGCAGTCATATGCATGGACAAGATGTACCGGGAGGCGGTCGCGACTGAGGCTGCAGAAACCACTGCTCCCACCAAGGTAAGTAAGAAAATGAAGAGAGCTAGCAAGGATGCCAGCAAGGAATCCGGGAAGCGTGCCTCTCCGGAGTGTGTTGCGCCTGTTGATGACTTGCCGGAGAGTTCCAATAGCAAGAGATCCAAAGCTGCTGCGCCTGCTGTGAAGAAGGTCCCGGCAGGGCTGGTTGGCGCTGATGGTACCTTCACTATCAGTGCCACCCTTGATGACAAATAGGAAAGCGCGCTCATTGCCTTCCTACGGGCGAATATTGATGTGTTTGCCTGGCAACCATCTGATATCCCTAGTGTTCCCAGGGAGGTAATCGAACACCACCTTGCTGTCTGCCTGCATGCCTGGCCCATTAAGCAGAAGGTCCAAAAGCAAGCTTTGGAGTGGCAACCGTTTATTGCCGAGGAGATCAAGAACCTTGAAGCAGCTGGTTTGGTCAGGGGAGTGTTGCATCCCACATGGTTAGCAAATCCAGTGGTGGTGCGCAAGGCGAATGGGAAATGGAGGCTTTGCATAGACTTCACAGATCTAAACAAGGCATGCCCGAAGGACCCGTTCCCCTTGCCGCGCATCGACCAGATTGTGGATTCCACTTCCGGGTGTGACCTGCTTTCCTTTCTGGATGCCTACTCCGGATACCACCAGATCTTCATGTCCAAGGAAGACGAAGAGAAGACCGTATTCATAACCCCATGTGGCACGTACTACTTTGTACGGAAGCCCTTGGGGTTAAAGAGCACCGGATCCACTTTTGCAAGAGCAGTTCAGACTGGCTTTGAATCCCAGCTGCACAGAAACATTGAAGCTTACATGGATAATATTGTGGTCAAGACCAAGGACAGATCAACCCTCATCCAAGATTTGGAAGAAACCTTTGCTAATCTGCGCAGGATCAACTTGAAGTTGAACCCAGAGAAGTGTGTGTTTGGAGTTCCCTCCGGCAAGCTACTTGGCTTCTTTGTGTCTCATCGAGGGATAGAGGCCAACCCCGATAGGATCAAGGCTATCGAGCAAATTCAAGCACCCAAGACAGTCAAGGACGTGAGGCATTTGACTGGATGCATGGCTGCACTGAGCAGGTTCATTTCCAAGTCTGCCGAGCGCACCCTGCCTTTCTTCAAAATCTTGAAGAAGGCAGGACCCGTGGAGTGGACCCCAGAGGCAGACGCTGCGCTGCAAGATTTGAAGACCCATCTTTCCTCTATGCCCACCTTGGTCGCTCCCAAACCAGAAGAGCCGTTGCTGCTATACTTAGCGGCAACCAATCAAGTGGTTAGTGCGGCACTGGTGGCGCAGCGGGAAGTGGATGATGCGGCAGCCACAACCACTGTCCCCTCTGAAGAGGAAAGCGAACCCGTCCCGGCAAGACCAGAGTCAGTCTAGAGCGAAGAAAGGCAGGGCAGCGGAAGCAGTTCTATGGTTGCGGCAAAGAAGAAAGTGGTGCAGCGCCCAATGTACTTCATCAGCTCCCTGTTACAGGGAGCTAGATCGACATACTCTGGTGTGCAAAAGTTGATTTTGGGCCCCATCATGGCCTCAAGGAAACTGCAACACTACTTCCATGCCCACGAGATCACAATTGTCACCCGCTTCCCCTTGCAACGCATACTCCGAAACCCCGAGGCCACTGGCAGGATTGTGGAATGGGCTTTGGAGTTGTCCAGCTTTGGTTTGAAGTTTGAAAGCACGTCAACTATTCAGAGCAGAGCACTAGGAGAGTTCATCACAGAGTGGACACCAACTCCTGATGAAGAAGTATTGGAGACAATCATCCCCGGCAAGGAAGCACCCCAAGAATGGATTATGTATTTCAATGGTGCCTTCTCCCTACAAGGTTCAGGGGCAGGCATGCTTCTTGTTGCCCCCACTGGGGAGCACCTTAAGTACATCATCCATATGCACTTTCCCTGGGAGGAGGCTACCAACAATACTGCAGCGTATGAAGGGGTCCTTGTCGGGCTCAGGATTGCGACAGAACTGGGAATCAAGAAGCTGATCATCCGCAGAGATTCACAACTTGTGGTGAGACAAGTCAACAAGGATTACCAAAGTCAATTCATGGAGGCATATGTTGAGGAAGTGAGAAAGTTGGAGGCGCGCTTTGACGGATTGCAAACAGAGGACGTGCCCCGTGCGGAAAACAGCATTGCTGATCATTTGTCAAAGTGCGTTGCGCAAAAACTCCCTGTGGAACCAGGGACTTTTCTTATCCATCTGACTCAGCCCTCCATATCCCCGGCAACAATGGCCAGAAAGAGGACGAAACTAGACTCCGGCAAGCCTCACCCGGCAGAGCCTCCTGAGACTCCTGGCAGAGAGCTTGGCGGGAACAACTCCCCGTCGATCAGTGAGCTGCACCATCCTGCCAGACCACCGGTCCCTACGGTCAAGAAGTGCACTCCTGCGAATGAGGAGGTGCCGCTGGTCCTCGTTGCCGAGCCCCTGGCCCCAACCTGGGCACGACACATAGTCCATTTCCTCCAAACTGGAGAATTCCCCGAAAAGCAAGAAGAAACTGAAAGAGTAGCCCGAAGGGCTAGTATGTATCAGTTCGTTGACGACATGCTGTACAGAAGGAGGCCCAACGGTGTGAAATTGAAGTGCATTTGCCGAGAGGATGGAAGGGAACTGTTGGCAGAGGTACACAAGGGTATGTGCGGCTCACACATTGGATCAAGGGCTCTGGTTGGAAAAGCCTTTCGGCAAGGTTTCTATTGGCCCACAGCCCTCCAAGATGCAGTTGAGCTCATCACCAAATGTGAAGCCTGCCAGTTCCATTCAAAGAACATCCATCAGCCTGCCGATGCTCTTCAGATGATCCCGTTGTCATGGCCCTTCTCGGTCTGGGGGCTCGATATCTTGGGCCCCTTCCCCTGTGCTACCAGGGACTTTGAGTTCTTGTTCGTCGCTATTGACAAGTTCACAAAGTGGCCAAAGGTGGAGCCCGTGAGAAAGGTGACCGCACAGTCAGCTATCAAGTTCTTGAAAGGATTGGTGTGCCACTTCGGGGTGCCTGCCCGAATCATCACAGACAATGGCACCCAATTCACGAGCCGCGCCTTCATGCAATATGTTCATGCCCTCGGAAGCAAGATCTCATTTGCCTCTGTCGCCCATCCTAGAAGCAACGGACAAGCTGAGAGGGCGAACGCTAAAGTGCTGCGAGGTCTCAAGACAAGAACCTTTGATAGACTGCAGAAGTGTGGCAGGCGATGGATTGACGAGCTACCAGTGGTTCATTGGTCCCTCAGAACGACACCAAATCGAGCTACCGGGCAGACTCCCTTCTCCCTAGTCTATGGGGCAAACGCTGTTATCCCCACGAAACTCATATTTGGATCACCTCGAGTGCTTGCCTATGATGAAGTAGCACAGGAACGGCACCGGCATGATGATGTTGTGCTACTTGAGGAGAACCGTCTTCGGGCCACTACGCGTGCTGCATGCTACCAGCAAGCCCTGCGTCGCTATCACAGCAACAGGGTTTGTGCTCGGGGTTTTGAGGAAGGCGACCTTGTCCTTAGGCGTGTTCAGTCCGCCAAGGGTACAAACAAGTTGACGCCAAACTGGGAAGGACCTTACCGGGTAGTACGAGTCACCAGACCTGGCGCAGTCCGTCTAGAGACCGGAGATGGCATTCAGTTGCAAAACTCATGGGACATTGAGCATCTCCGTAAGTTCTACCCGTAAGGCGCGGCTGTCGGGCCCTGCCCGGCAGCCACCATTTTGTATAGGCCTTGCCGATATTGCATGTAACCCCTTGTACAAAGCCAGGCGCAGACCCTGAGCAACAGAAATAAACGAAGCGCTGGGGGCCCCCCAAAACTTGCATGCATGCATAAGCATATCATGAGCATAGTATGATCATGTAGATGAGGTCGCATGAGGCATTGTTTTCACCTGCATTAAGTTGTAGGGTTCTTGCCATGGACTCAGTCCCATAAAGAAGAAATGAAGACGAGCCTACGTGACAATCCTCGGCAAGCCAAACAGATAAGTTCTCTTCTTATCCTTACGTGTTCTGTAAGTAGAAACTTGTGCATATGAAAACCTCGTCACCTTCAAAACTAAGGTACTCCCATCCTTTGACTCGAACGTTGCTTTGGTCAGTATGGTCGCAGTGGCCTTTGGCGGAGAAGGCTTGGTAGGGGCCTGGTCCGTCTTTAAGATTTGTGCCCAGCAGGCTTAGACCCACGACAACAATTTGAGGGTACCGGCAGGATAGCTTGCCGGAGATAACTTGTTTAGTTGAACGTATAGAGGCATTTGACCTTTGCATGGGTATGATGCATGCACAAGTGCCCGACAAAGTTTGTCTTTTTCATTAATATGCTGATGAACAAGTACAGATCTTACAGAACACCAACATGGATAAAGAAGATTACATTATATAGACTAAAGTTTAGCAAGTGCCTACATATTTTAGATTGAAAAAAGATAAGTGCCCCATGATGCCCTTTCTTGCCCTTCTCCTCCTAGGCACTGCGGTGGAAGGTGAAGAAGGCAAAAGGGGCCCCTGGGCAGAAGCCCAGCCTGACCCCATCAGGCCCCTTTGCGAGGGGCCTAACAAGAGCGGCAGGGCGCGGGTGAAGGTGATGGTGAAGAGAGCTGCAGGGACAGCCCACCAGCCGCCACCACCAGGGCCAGCAGGACGCGGCAGGGCTAACAGAGCTGCAGCCCGCAAGAAAGCCTGACGGGGTCCAGCTGGATGGCTGCTGGAGGAGCCCGAGATGCCACCCACACCTCTGCATCCAACTCCCCAGCAAATCACCTTGCCGGGAAAAGAGTGCAGGTGCAGATATTGGTGCCCCGGCCTAACGGTGATGGTGCGGCTGGTGTTTAGCCGCAGTTGGAGCCATCGTCCTCCCCATCGGCGCCATCGTCATCGCCGTCACTGTCCTCCTCGTTGCTGTCGCCCGAGGAGGAGCTTTCGTCATCAGTCGACCTCTCCGCGCAGCACCCTAAGCGAGCACTCGAAGACCTTGACGGAGAGCAGGTCGGCCTCCATTAATTTAAAATGGAGGACGTGCCCCTCCGACAAGCTATGGGCGCGAGCAAAGGTCTTTCGGCCGCACCAAAAGAACATGACCTGAGGGGCGGGAAAATCCACATCCACCAGCATGCCGCCGTTCCTGCAACCCCTCATGTGTAGCTTCAATGCACGCGGCTGTTGAAGCTCCATCGCCCTCACAAATGGAGTGGGGAGACGGAGGCGGCCGCGCGGAGGCTTGTACAATCTGATGATGAACTCCAGGGGTTGGTCTTCGACATGGCCTTCCATCAGGGGAGGGGCGGCCGGTGGGGGTGCAATCAGGGCACCACCCCGTCCTCCTCGGCCCCGGGTGCCACGACGACCACGACCTCGCCCCCTCCCACCTCCTCTCGCGGTGGGCTCCGCCCCCGCATTTTCAGAGGGAGGAGGGAGACGCTGTCGAGCAGAAGTTCTCATCGCCGCCACTGAAGCAACGCCGCACCCCGAACCTCTCGCCATGGTGGGCGAGGACTGCTGCAAAAATGGAAGGAGAAGGATGTGTAGAAAAACGCCTTGCCCCACGTTCCCTTTTTATAGACGAGCGGGGCAGGGGGCTAGATTTTTCCATGAAGGTAGCCGCCCCGTTCGCCCAGTCCGGCTCCTCCTCGCCATTAATGGCTCGAGGAATCAAGGCCGACCCCCTGCACCAATCCGCGACGCCTGGCTTCCTGCCACGGCGCTCATTCCCGCGCCCTCCGCATCCGCCACCAACTTTGCGCAGTGCATGCAATACACGTGGCGGAGGCGCTTGGGGCGGGAAGGATAATGGGGTGGCGGTTACCACCCCGTGAACGTGGGACGTGGGTACCCCATGGATCATGGCCCATTATCTCTCCCACTACAATTGGCGTTACACGATGCGCGAGAAAATCAGAAACTGATCCCAGCTCAAGTTAATGAAGAAGCAAAGAAGATCTCAAAGGACAAGCAACTGCTACCCTCTTGCCTGTGCACTGGATATGGCCTACCCCAACGACGCCCGGCAGCGTGTTCGGGCCTGGCCCGGGTGCTCCTGTTGGTGCAACAAACCCTTGGTCTGTTGACAAGACCATGCACAGGCCTAAAAGAGCAAGGTTACAACATCCAAGTCCAGACCAAACAAGGTGTACAGCTCTTTGAGGAATCAAAGGGCAGATCAAGAGGACCAAGACAAGCTAAATGAGCAAGACACCACTAAGGAGAAACCTCCGTTGCCGGGCAGGCAAGCCTAGCAAGGACGAGGTGGCCCCGAAGTCAAGCATCAAGACCGTCTCGACAGGCCTGCCGGGCGCTACCAAGGCAAACTACCCCGCCAAGGCTCCACCACTCCACCTCACAGCGATGCAAGTCATCGATCGGTGCGATGTCAAGCCCCCAAGTGACTAAGTGGCTGTTATTTGGCATGTGGCAGCCACTTCCTATGGAAACCACCTCCAAATGACACCCGTCCAAAGACGTGTCAAGCAGATAGGTGAAAAGGTGGCCGAGCAGCCCAGCAAGGCTTGCCAGGCATGCCACGATGTGACACTAAGCGGCGCATTTAATGCACTCTGCTCTGACTGCAGAGTTAGGTATGATAGCACTGTTCGCTATCTAATCAGCACACAATGACTGATTTGCCACTGTGCTGACCCCTTGATCTATAAAAGGAGGTCCATGGCAACCATAGAAAGGATTCGGACCCTTGTACGCTCGTACGTGTGTAGCTGCCCTCGCCCGAGGCAACCCTGCCGGGCAAGAGCGCTGCGTTTCCACCATCAATCCACCAAAGCAGGAGTAGGGTTTTACGCCTCGCGGCGGCCCGAACCTGGGTAAAACCGCCCGTGTGATCTCTGTCGTGCAGCGCTATGTTCTCCGCTCTTTGTGCAATGTGCTCATCCCCCTACCGAACCACAAGGGGCTGATGGCCCCATAGGTGGCCGTGGTTTCCCATGACAGAAGAAGAAGAAGAAGAAGTATATGACATTTATGAGCTTACCAAGGTTATCATGCCATTTATGAGCTAAGTAAGCTAAGTATATGACATTTATGAGCTTACCAAGGTTATCATGCCATTTTTTACCTAAGTAAGCTAAGTATATGACATTTATGAGCTTACCAAGGTTATCATGCCATTTATGAGCTAAGTAAGCTAATTATGTCATAAATGAACTAAATAAGCTAAGTATAGGTCATTATTGAGCTAACCTAGGTGATTATGCCATTTTTGAGTTAATTAAGCATATTATGCCATTTTTGACATAAGTAAGCTAAGTCTAGGTCATTATTGAGCTAACCTAGGTAACTAAGCGTATTAGAGCTAACTTAGAGCTAACTTAGGTCATTTTGGAGCTAACTTAGGTCATTTTGGAGCTAACTTAGGTAAAATGGATCATTTTGGAGCTAAGTAAGCTTATTATGTCATTTTGGAGGAATATAAGCTTAGTATATGACATTTATGAGGTTACCAAGGTTATTCTACCAGTTTTCACCTAAGTAAGCTAATTATGCCATTTTTGACATAAGTAAGGTAAGTATATGTCATTATTGAGCAAACCTAGGTAACTAAGCATATTAGAGCTAACTTAGCATATAAGAGCTAACTTAGGTCATTTTGGAGGAAACAAAGCTAAGTATAGGTCATTTTAGAGCTAACTTAGGTAAGTGGATCATTTTGGAGCTAAGTAAGCTTATTATATCATTTTGGAGGAAAATAAGCTAAGTATATGATATTTATGAGGTTACCAAGGTTATTATGCCATTTTTTACCTAAGTAAGCTAATTATGCCATTTTTTACGTAAGTAAGCTAAGTATATGTCATTATTGAGCTAACCTAAGTAACTAGGCATATTAGAGATAATTTAGCATATTAGAGCTAACTTAGGTCATTATGGTAAGCATATTGGAGGAAATAAAGCTAGGTCTAGGTCATTATGTATTTGTTAAGCAAAACACTAGAGAAAACTTACCGTCATCACGGAGGTGAAGCACCGGGGTTGCTCGTGCCGGTACCACCTGGAGAAGGATCGTGCGATGCTTGTTTGGAGTTACGCTGCACCAAAGATCATTTGCAATGTCTCGTTAGCATGATGACACAAAAATGTTAAGACTAGTAACTAATGACCATTCAAATGAAACTCGCCGTGGTCCCCGAAGCAATGACTGGTATCGGCAGAGGGGTCTGACCGGTCTTCTCACACATAGACTGCACATTTGGTTTTGACGAGTCAGTCATACTAGTTAGTAATGAAACGAACATTACGTGCATGATTTGGATAATATGCAGAAGAAACATACCACGAGGAGCTCGTACATGGCCCAGTTCGCCATGTCATTCCATGCCCTCTCCTCCTCCAACAACCTAGCCATCCTCTCCTCTAACTCCTGCTGCTTCTCTGCCGCCTGCCGGTCCATCTCCTTCAGAAGCGCATCGGTTTTTTCTCTCTCTCTCTCAAGAGCAGCCTGCAACACCACTCCTCGTTAGCAATGTAATCATCGATGGCCGCACACACAATGTAATGGAGAAAAGATAGCTGAGTCCATATAACTAACCTCGAAGGCGAGCTTGACTGGCCATTGATGAGGCCTTATCTTAGGAGCGGAGCTTGTTTGGCGCGCCTTGATCTCCGGGAGAGTGCGAGGACAACGTATAAGTCCATCTCCAATGGCTATCGATCCATGGGACCTCTCACCACCAGATATCATCACCAACTCTGGATCAATGGGACCCTGGCTCAGGTTAAAGTCCTTCCCTTTCCTCGCCTTCCCCTCATCTCTATACCTCATGAGCTTGTTGTGGGAGGAGATGTTGGTGAAGTTCTCTGGATGATCGAGGCCAGACACAGAGAATACCTTGGCCTTCTTGTACGAGGTAGTATGGGCCATGGCATAGAGGTCGTACACCTCTGTCACCTCTGCCTTATTGTGTCACGCCTAAAAGAGAGGAATAGAGTAAATTAGTAATTAAATGTCTCAAGCTAGCATGAAGAATGAATTGCATGAATCATGAAGCAAACCACATACCCAGTTCCGCCCGAACTGATATAAGTTGGCACTGCCTTGATGGTGTGGCACACCTTCCATTTGGGCACGCCGGTCCTTGGCATTGTTGTGGAGGGCTATCCATTGGTCTGAGCACCACTCATCCACCAACACCTCCCAACAATCCATCTGATCCGCACAATATCTCGGGGGACCTAAGTTAGTAAAGAGAAACTTGAGCGCTACGCCTACGAATAGAATCAAGGAAACTTAGTACAAGGCCTTAAGAATTGGTAATTACCGTCATGTACTGCTCCTTCTTCAGAAACTTTCCGCGGCACATCGGCTTGGTCTTCTTAATACCACACGAGGCATAGTAGTCTTGAACAGCCTGCACCCGAGCCTCGTGCTGTAAGTTTTGTAGTAGGCGCTTGCACTCGGCATCAATAACCTGTGCCGTGGCCTCCTCGTATCCCTCCTCACACCTGTAGAAGGTCTGCAATCAAACGAGACAACATTGATTAGTACAATAACTAGCTATTTGAAGATTTTTAATTGTATAAAAGAGAAATTACCCAAAACAATCTAATCACCATCTCTGCCCTCGTGTGGCACAAGACACTGTCCATCATTTCTCTGGAGGGGCCAGGGGAGCCAAGTAGTGCTCCCAGCTCAATCCTAGCTGTGGATGCTGACCCTCACCGGGCAACGTGACAAAGCCCGGGAAGTTTTGCCGGCAAATCACACCAAGGACGGTGTTGGGCCTGCGGACATCCAGAGCGTGGTCCAAACCCCTGCAGTACGACAAGGCCAACCCATTAGATATTTGAAGAAACGTGAAGGCAAAAGGTACAAAAAGAGTAAATGCACTTACCTCTCCCCATCAGGCCAAATCAACCACCTCTGCTCGCAGGTCGTCGGCACGGGCGGGAGCCATGTACAACCACGCTGGTACATGGTGGCCCCCTCAACCACCTCGCCCTCGCTATCAGAAATCTGATCCCCGCCACCATTAGCATGACCACTCGGACCCTCAGGCGAATCCGGCCAGGTACCCCATCCGGACGTCTCCTGGGACGTAGCCTAGTTCGGAGTCTCGTGGGCCGAAGTCTCATGGGCCGAAGGACCGTCGATCCGAGGCTCGTTGACCGGAGTCCGTGTAGCCTGCTCCTCAGACGTGTCCACACTAGCAGTCCTGTGCTCGTGTGAATCGGCTGGGGGTGGCGGCGAGGAAGGTGTAGGAGCCTGCCTACAACTCCCGCGGCCACGTCCTCCCTGACCTCCTCTCTTCTTCCCTCCCCGACCTCCTCTCCTGGTGGGCAATGATGCCGACAAAGAAGTGCCCACTGGTGTGTGCATACTGATGAGCAACACTCTTCGGAGAGACTGGGGTGGAATGGAAGTACCCCTCCCACCACGCGCCGACGAAGAAGGAGCGTCGGAGCGGTCCGGACCTGCGCCCACCATCTTTCAATACCTGCCATGATAAAGAGTAAACAAAATTAGTACAACATAAAAAAAATTAATACCGACATGAATAATAATATCTATATAACTTAAGTGTATCATCATCAAGTACAACATAAAAAATTGAATACCTAACATGAACTAACAATATATATGTATATAATACAAATTGAATACCTGACACAAACTAATAATAATCTTGATCGTCTATATATTCTTCGGGATCAATAAATGCATCATCATCTTCACTATCATGAATGACGTGCTCATCGGGTTCAGCGGCATCAACATGTGGAAGGCCACCTTTATGTAATCGGTCAAGCTTTGATAGGTCATCCGCAGCAGTAACCTTTTCTTGTTTCGGCTCTTCTTATTCCGGCTCAGGGGTGAAGTCGGATTCACTGTCGATGTCTACTTCAATGTTCTAGGGTGAAGTAGAGTGGTTCTTGAAACATTTTTTGAAAGACGTGTTTCTTGGAAGAATTCTCCTTCATATGTGTCTGGGTTAATGTGAGGTTCATAATCCTCTTCATTGGGGGAGGTGGTCTAACACATGGCGGCACTTCATAAATGACCTCCCAACCATTCAGATTTGGATCAGTTTGGCAGGCCCACGGTAGATAGAATACTTGGGTCACCTGTTGTGCCATAATATAGACATCGGGAACATCTAAATGGGTGCTTTGTTTGATTTCCACTAGCCCTATATGTTCATGAGTCCTTCTAGTCTCCTTCGGCTGGAACCAATAACATTTGAAGACTACGACATTCGGTGGGTTTTCACCATAGAATAGAAGTTCATAAATTGCTTCAACTCTCCCATAATACTCGGTACCTCCTTCGCCGATAGCAGGGACACAACAATTTGTAGACTTTCGGTTGGCCAACAATTTGTCAAATGAACAGACCTTATAGTCAAACCATTAGCGACTTGTCTCAATTCGGTGTCCATAGACTCTGAATTAGCCTACAAGTTTAATACGAATGGATTGTTGCATTAGCCACAAATTACACGAAGAAATGAAATGGTCTAATGGAAATTACCATTTGTTTGAACCAAGAGATGAAACCGGGAAAGCCGCCTCCATGCTTTGCCAGAATCTCATACTCTTCGATGGATTCCTTTTGGATCACCGCTCCATCCGAGAATTTGGTGACGCATCGACTGTATCAAATATCCGACTGGTGCGAGCTTCCCTTTGAATAGGCTGAGGTTGGATCCACCTTTTTTAGGGTCGCCAGCATTGTACCCAGGCTTCGGATTATGCAAATGACGATTTTTGGCTTCGGAGTGTGTTGTCACGAAGTTTTCCACCTCCTCAGTAATGAATGCCTCGGCCATCGATCCTTCAATTCTACATTTATTTTTATATTTTGCTCGAAGCGTCTTCTGCATCCTCTCAGTTGTGTAGCACCAACGATTTTGCATGCCCCCCCCCCCAATCTTGCCTCGGTCGGGAGATGCAAAATCAAATGCTTCATTGGATTAAAGAAGCCCGGTGGAAAGATCTTCTCTAAGTTGCAGATCAACTACGGCAACAACTCTTCCATTTCTTCTAGCACGCCAGGCGATAGTTCTTTCGCACAAAGAACATAGAACAAATAGCTCAGCTCTGCTAGTACTAGCCATTCATCCTCAGGGATGAAGCCACGCAACATCACTGGCATTACCCGCTCAAGCCATATGTGCCAATCATGACTCTTGAGACCAAATATTTTCAATTTTTCAAGACTCGCTCCCCTCTTTAGATTCGCCGCATACCCATCGGGGAACATCAACTGCATTTTCACCCACAAGATAATTTCCCTCATAGCTGGCCTTCCAAGATTGAACCATGCCTTTGGCTTCGTCCAGTTCTGCTTTCCTTTCGGTTCTTGCATGTTTTGTAACGGTCTATCACATAGCGCCTCCTAATCAACTCTAGCCTTACTATTATCGTTTGACTTCCCCTCTATGCCGAACAATGTAAAAAAAAAGGGCCTTGGTGATATTCTTTTCAGTGGGCATCACGTCGATGCTGTGTGGGCAAAGAAGGTCTTTGAAGTAAGGCAGATCCCAGAAGCATGTCTTGTGAGTCCAGGCGTGTTCCAAATTAAACCCCTTGAAATACCCTAGACGCTCTGGATCTGGCTCGAGAGCATTTAACTGATACAGGGTCTCTTGGCCTGTCAACGCAGGTGGTGCAGAGTTTTTGACAACTCTACCTTTGCTGAAGTTCTTCTTGTCTTTCCTGAACTTATGGCAAGGATCCAGGAACTCTCTAGGCAAGTCAAAGCAAGAAAACTTGCGACCCGCCTGCAGCCAACAAAACTGAAGAGCTGCCTTGCATGTGGGGCATGGGAACCTTCCATGCACACACTAGCCAACGAATAGCGCATACGCTGGCAAGTCATGCATCGAGTACATGTACCAGACACGCATTATGAAGTTCTATTTGCTAGCGGTGTCGTATGTCTTGAACCCATTATCCCAAGCTTCTTGCAATTCATCCTAAAGCGACTGCATGTACACATTCATATTCTTCCCTGGATAGTTGGGCCCTGGAATTATCAACGTCAGGAAAATGTTCTTTCTTTGCATAATCTGTACAGGGGGAGATTGAGTGGAATGACAAATACGGGGCAACAACTGTATTGGGTTGCTGTCAGACAAAACACATTGAACCCATCTGTGTTGATGGTGACTCGAGGATGCCTTGGATTGCCACTTTTTGCTCATGTAATGCATCGAAGTGCTTCCATGCAGAACCATCCGATGTGTGTACCATCATCAAATTCCCATCTGCATCTAGTTCAGTTCTTTTGCCCATTTTGTTCCATGTCATTTATCTGTCCGTCTCTTGGACCATGAAAAGACGTTGAAGTTTTGGCATATACCGAAGAACATTAACGGGGATTTTGGTCTGTGTCCTCTCGCCCATACCATTGTCTACAACAACATACCTGGAAGACTTGCAAATGGGACAATAGTTCAAGTCCGCATAATCAAGCCTAAATTAGGCACATCCTTTCTCATAGGCATCTATCTTCTCATAGGGCATCTTAAGTGCACGGAGGATTTTGTCCGACTGGTACAGGTTTGCTGGCATTACATGGCCTTTGGGTAGAAAGCGTCCAAATACTGTCATCATCACGTCGTAGCATTCTCTGCCCATGTTGAATTGAGCCTTCAGAGCCATTACTTGTGAGATGGCATCCAGCTGACAAAGCTCAGTGTGCTCGTGGAGAGGACGTTTTGAAGACTCCAACATTTCATTGAAGGCCTTTGCAGATTCCTCCATCTCATCATCCGAATCCTGAGCATCATCAAAGTCTTGCACCATGTCTTCCATCCGGGTACCATGCTCGTCGGTGTGACGACGAACCACCTCAGCTCTGGCACGTTGGGTAGACACACCATGAAATGTCCACACCGTATAACAGGGCGTAAAACCACTCTTGTGCAGGTGTTTACCCATTTCATCATCTGTCCTCTTGTGCCAATTGTCGCACTGGACACAGGGGCACCAGGTTTTTCTCTGGCCATTTGCAAATGCGGCTCTCACAAACCCCTTGGTTTTTGTTAACCATTCAATGGTCATGTCTTTCTGACTAGTGTGACCGGTGTACATCCAGGCACGATCACTCATCTTGCCTAGCTACTGGACACACAAGAAATATATATATAATTCAGCATGTATATTCATCAGTTAATCTGGTTTGTCAATTTTATTACGTCCATGCAATCTACACTCTAATAGGTAAAGATAGGTCCTAATCCCACCCGAGTATGTGTAGATTGGGTTCATTTTCCCATGCTCTACTCCGGATCCGACGCAAAATTTTGGCAGCATCACCCTGCTGTTGTATTGATACACGTCTCGGCAATAAACAGAGAGAATGTGTACCCGGAGAACAACAGGGAGGCACTGACAAAATTATGCATCGGATCCGGAGCAGAGCTTATGGGAAAACGAACCCAATCTACACATACTCGGGCTGTCCATGGATAACGTTGGACAATTCGAAAGAATCACGGTTATAAATATGCAAATGCATGCATATTTATAACTGTAACCCTTTTGAACGGGAGATGCATACTGGTTACGCATATTGATGATTGAAGACACCTATAGCTAGCAAGTTTCATCGGCACGAAGATCGGAACACAGCAAATAATGAAGGGAGGAGGAGGAGATGTCATTTGTGCTCACCAGGCACCCCTAACCTAAATAGCCGTCATTTAGGGTTCCATCGACACCGAGGAACCCCCTAACCTGCTCGTCCCCGGGCGCCCTCAGGTATGGCGACGCATGGTCGACGGGTCAGCACTCGGACCAGGGGATTCTTGGCCTGGGCGACGGCACCGGGACCAGCGGGACCCACTGGCTCCACCATCTATCCCCTCGGCGACCGGCGATCCTTGACCCTCTACCTCGAACCTCGACCCCTCGGCGACCGGCGATCCTCGACCCTAGTTCCTGACCCTAGGCCCTAGTTTTGGCGACCGGCGATCCTCGACCCGGTTCCGTTGGTGCCGACGCACCCCTAACCTATATAGATGTCATTCTGGGTTCCGTCGACGTCTTCTTCTTCTTCTTCTTCTTTTCTTTTTTCCTCTTTTCCTCTTCTTCTTCTTCTTCTTCTTCTTCTTCTTCTTCTTCTTCTTCTTCTTCTTCTTCTTCTTCTTCTTCTTCTTCTTCTTCTTTTCTCCTCCTCCTCCTCCTCCCCTTCTTCTTCTCCTTCTTCTTCTTCTTCTTCTTCTTCTTCTTCTTCTTCTTCTTCTTCTTCCTCTTCTTCTACTTATTCTTATTTTTTCATCTTTCTTCTTTCTTCTTCTAATTATGTAAATCTAATATAAACTAAACCCAAACTAAACCTAAACCTAAACCTAAACTAAATCTAAACTAAACCTAAAAAATAGAAAAAAAAGAGGAGGAGGAGGAGAAGCTCACCGCAGGGGAGGGGGCGCCCGGTGGAGGAGGGCCACAGCAGGGGAGGGAGGCGGTGCCGTGGCCTGCCTCACGGCGGGGCTTGGGCGACCGCCGCAGGGGAGGGATGGCCGCGGCAGGTGGCGGGTAGCCTAGGCAAGGCGGCGGGGCGACGTGGCCGGGGAGGAGGGGGACAGGAAGAGGGGAAGGAGCGAGTAAGGGGAGGAGCAGGGCGGAGACGGTGGGGGTAAGGGAAGAGGAGGAGGGCGGGCGGGGGGGGGAAGGGGCCCGAGGTAGGGGGCGGGCGGCGGGCCGGGGCTGCGGGAGTCAGGGGCAGCGGGGGCGCGGTGGGGGTCAGGGGCGGTGGCCGGCGATGGGGGTCGGGTGCAGTTGGGGGTCAGGAGAGGAGAGAGAGGCAGATAGAGAGAAGAGAGAGAGGAGGCGTGGGGGTGGGCCGCTACAGCGCTATCCTCCACTGGACCCCACCCAACTCTTTGCCGTCTGCTAGCTGACGGCAAAGATTCTTTGCCGTTAGCTAGGAGACGGCAAAGAACTGGCTGATGGGAAAGAATATCTTTGCAATTAGCCAGTTCTTTGCCATCCGTTTTTTGTAAGCAGACGGCAAAGACCTTCTTTGCCGTCAGCTAGCAGATGGCAAAGAACTAGCTGATGGTAAATTCTCTGATTCCAGTAGTGAAAGGTGACTTTTTTTGGAGGTAGGAGATGACATGGGCTAAAGAGATAAGTGAGGGGGGCCACGTGGGGGCCACAACCACCAGGGCGCGCCTGGGGCTGCTAGCGCACCCAGGTGGGTTGTGCCCACCTGGTGCACCCCCGTCTAATGTTATTTGTACTAAAAATTCAGAAATATTCAAAAAAAAATTGTATTAAATTTTCAGGGCATTCTGAGAACATTTATTTTTGGGTCATTTTTTTATTGAACGGGAAACTCAGAAAACAGACAAAACAGGGCATTTTATTTTATTTAACCAAGAAAAATAGAAAATAAAAGTTGGGAGCAGAAGGTTGTGCTTACTAAATTCATCAAGTTCATACCTCTCAAAAATGATCCATTAATAAGGTCGATCAAGTATTATTAACAACCACCTTCGATTAGCATGAAACCAAAGAACTTTCGTAAAACACTAAGTTAACTCAATTGGGATATGCATGTCCCCAACAATAAGCGTGTCATATTTCTTTTTGACAGTAGGTAGAGGTAGTTGAAAGCTTCCAATAGTGAGTGTTGGAGATTTTTCAATAACATTAATACCATTCACTTGGAATTGTTTCCTCGGAAAGTGCACCGTATGCTCATTACCATTGATATGAAAAGTGACCTTGCTTTTATTGCAATAAATAACAGCCCCTGTAGTATTCAAAAAGGGTCTACCAAGGATAATCAACATGTTGTCGTCCTTGGGCATCTCAAGTATAACAAAGTCAGTTAAGATAGTAACATTTGCAACAACGGCGGGCATATCCTCACAAATATGATAGGTATGGCAGTTGTTTTGTCAGCCATTTGCAAAGATATTTCAGTAGGTGTGAGTTTTTTCAAATCAAGTCTTTTATATAAGGAGAAAGGCATAACAGTAACACCAGCTCCTAAGTCACACAAAGCAGTTTTAACATAATTTATTTTGATGGAGCAAGGTATAGTTGGTGTTCCCGGATCTCCAAGTTTTTTAGCTACTCCATCCTTAAAAGAATAATTAGCAAGCATTGTGGAGATTTTAGCTTCCGGTATCTTTCTCTTATTAGTGATGATGTCTTTCATATATTTTGCATAAGGGGCCATCTTTAATATATCAGTCAAGTGAGTGCGCAAAAAGACTGGCCTAAGCATTTCAACAAAGCTTTGAAATTCTTCATCATCTTTTTTCTTAGTTGATTTTGGTGGAAAGGGCATGGATTTTTGAACCCATGGTTCTCTTTCTCTTCCATGTTTTCTAGCAACAAAATCTCTTTTACCATATCTTTTATTTTTTGGTTGTGGGTTATCAAGATCAACAGCTGGTTCTATTTCAACATCATTATCTGGTTGTTTATCATTGTGTGGTTGAGTGTCTTCATGAACATCATCATTATCTTTTTCATTATCACTAGGTGAATGTTCATTACCAGATTGAGTTTCAGCATCAGAAATAGAAACATCATTATTATTATCAGGAGGTTTCTCTACTTCAGGTTCACTAGAGGTATGCAAAGTCCTATCATTTTTCTTTTTCTTCTTCTTTCTAGAAGGACTAGGTGCATCGGTGTTAATTCTTTGAGAGTCTTGTTCAATTCTCTTAGGGTGTCCCTCAGGATAAAGTGGTTCCTGATTCATTATTCCTCCTCTAGTGGCTACTCTAACAGTTATTATTATTCATTTCATCAAGCAACTCTCTTTGAGATTTAGCAACTTGTTCTAGTTGAGTTTGAACCATAGAGGCATGTTTTGCTACACCTCTAACATCATTTGAGATTCTAAATAACAAGTCACTCAAGCGAGCAATCATATTGGAATTGTATTTCAATTGTTTCATAACATTTTCATTGAAGTGGTCTTGTTTTCTAATGTAGTTGTCAAACTCATAAAGGCATTGACTAGGATGTTTATTGTAAGGGTTGCCACTTTCATCAAATTTCATTAAAGAGTTTACCTCTACCACCTTTGGTGGTGGTGTGTCAAGTCCATGTATTTCTTCAATAGGAGGTAAATTTTTAACATCCTCTGCTTTAATACCTTTTTCCTTCATACTTTTCTTTGCCTCCTGCATTTCTTCAGGACTTAGATATAAGATACCCCTCTTCTTTGGAGTGGGTTTAGGTGGTGGTTCAGGAAGGGTCCAATCATCATAATTTTTCTATATATTATTCAATAATTCCTCAGCTTGTTCAACAGTTCGTTCCCTGAAAACACAACCGGCACAACTATCTAGGAAGTCCCTAGAAGCATCGGTTAGTCCATTATAGAAGATATCAAGTATTTCATTTTTCTTAAGAGGATGATCAAGCAAAGAATTAAGCAATTGGAGAAGCCTCCCCCATGCTTGTGGGAGACTATCTTCTTCAATTTGCACAAAGTTAAATATTTCCTGTAAGGCAGTTTGTTTCTTATGAGCAGGAAATATTTTTTAGAGAAGTAATAAATCATATCCTGGGGCTACGCACACAACCAGGAGCAAGAGTATTGTACCATATCTTAGCATCACCCTTTAATGACAATGGAAATAATTTGAGAATATAGTAGTAGCGAATCTTCTCATCATGAGCAAATAGGGTGGCTATATCATTTAATTTAGTGAGATGTGCCACAACAGTTTTAGTTTCATAGCCATGGAAAGGATCAGATTCAACAAAAGTAATTAACTCTGGGTCAACAGATAATTCATAATCCTTATCATCAACAAAGATAGGTGAAGTAGCAAACTTAGGATCACATTTCATTCTAGCATTCAAAGATTTTTCTTTCAGTTTGCATAATAATTTCTTAAGATCATCTCTATCATGGCAAGCAAGAAAATCTCTAGTTGTCTCCTCATCCATAACATAACCTTTAGGTATCTTAGGCAATTCATATCTAGGAGAGCTAGGCCTAATAGGTGTTTCAAGATTTTCAGTTTCAAGTACTTCATCAATTTCAGCATTCTCAATATCTTTAGCTGTAGCAATTTGTTCATCAAGAAATTCATCTAGTGGCATATTATCATCAAGAAAGGTACTAGCATCATCATGAGTAGCATTCAGAGCAGAAGTAGCATCATCAATAACTTGCGACATATCAGAATTAATAGCATGTGGTGGTGTTGCAAATCTACTCAAAATAGAAGGTGAATCAAGTGCAGAGTGTGATAGCAGTTCCTTACCTCCCCTCGTCTTAGAGGGAAAAATCTTAGTCTTGGTATCCTTCAGATTCTTCATAGTGATAAAAAGATAATAATCCCAAGTGATTCAACAAATATAGCTATGCTTCCTGGCAATGGCGCTAGAAAAAGGTCTTGTTAACCCACAAGTATAGGGGATCGCAATAGTTTCGAGGGTAGAGTATTCAACCCAAATTTCTAGATTCGACACAAGGGGAGCCAAAGAATATTTGTAGGTATTAGCAGCTGAGTTGTCAGTTCAACCACACCTGGAGATTAATTATCTGCATCAATATGATCAGTAGCACAGTAATATGATAGTTTTGGTGGCAGTGATAATAGTAGCAGTAACGGTAACAGTGATAGCAATGATTTTGTAGCAAGTATAACAGTAGCAACATCAGTAGTAACTTAGCAAGAATAATATATGGAAAATTCAGAGGCATTGGATCGGCGAATTCGTTGGGTGATATTCATCATACAACAGTCATAACCTAGTGCGATACAAAACTAGCTCCAGTTCATAAATATAATGTAGGCATGTATTCCGTAAATAGTCATACGTGCTTATGGAAAGAACTTGCATGACATCTTTTGTCCTATCCTCCCGTGGCAGCGGGGTCCATAAGGAAACTAAGGGATATTAAGGCCTCCTTTTAATAGAGAACTGGAACAAAGCATTAGCACATAGTAAATACATGAACTCCTCAAACTATGGTCATCACCAGAAAGTATCCCAATTACTGTCACACTGGGGTTTACGGATCATAACACGTAATAGGTGAATATGACTTGAAAAATCGGATATAGAACATAGATATAATGGTGAAAAAAATATATAGTTCAGATCTAAAATCATGGCACTCGGGCCCAAAGTGACAAGCATTAAGCATGGCAAAGTCATAACAACATCAATCTCATAACATAATGGATACTAGGCATCAAGCCCTAACAAAACTAACTCAATTACATGATGAAACTCATCCAACTCCTCACCGACCAGCGAGCCTACGAAGGAATTGCTCACTCCCGGTAGGGAGCATCATGGAATTGGAGATGGAGAAGGGTTGGTGATGATGAAGACCGAAGACCCCCCTCTCCGGAGCCCCAAACGGGCTCTAGATCTAGCCTTCTGACGAAGAACAGGAGGTGGCGGCGGCTCTGTATCGTGGAACGCGATAATTCTTTCTTCCTAATTTTTTCTCCAAATTTAGGATTTTATAGCGTCGGTGTCAGTGTCTGCGGGGCTACCAGGTGGGCACAACCCACCTGGGCGCGCCTGGAGGGGGGGCGCGCCCTGGTGGGTTGTGCTCATCCAGGGCCCCCCCCCCCTCGGTGGTTCTTGGCTCCAGTATTCTTCTTTTATCACACAAAAATTCTCCAAAAAGTTTAGTTCCATTCCGAGAACTTTTATTTCTGCGCAAAAACAACACCATGGTAGTTCTGCTGAAAACAGCATCAGTCCGGGTTAGCTTCATTCAAATCATGCAAATTAGAGTCCAAAACAAGAACAAAAGCGTTAGGAAAAGTAGATACGACGGAGACGTACCAGGGACACTTCCAATCAATTAGTAGTGGTGCCTGGTCGGTAGATCTTCGATGATTAGTAGGGTGGATGTTGCTCTTCTTGTTTGATTTCATCCGTAGTCGGATCCTGCTCTTATCTATGATGCTTGTATGAATGTTGACATATTTTATGTTGTAGCTTTTGGTGAGTGTAAGCCTTTATCTAGTATTCTCATCTATTCGGTAAATGGTATGTTGTAATGAGACCCACCTTGCTAAGCGTTCGAATTGTGATTCTACCTCAATCATGAATTCATCATGTGATCAGGATAGAATTGCATAAGGGGTTATAGATACAAAGATGTAATTAAAATATATGGTCAAGAGTGTGTGCACTCATGCTTTTTCATATTTTGGACTATGAGATAACGCAACTTTTGAACATGCGAGGTATACTTTGAAGTACCAGAATTACTGACCTAAGATTGGAAATTCTGAATTCAGCTCCCTTCTTAGCTTTTGTAATTCATTTAAATGGGGCTACATTTTTGACACAGGATTGTGTGATTTCAAATTCGCATATCAAACCTAGAGATATACACATACGGTCGTGTTCAAACCTTATAATCATCCACTTTATTCATACACATACATATTTGTTTGTGTCATCATATTTAGGATAAATACATTCAAAATTTCATTTGAATTGGAGCATACGGTGGTGTTTGCTTGCACTAGCTCAATCATCCATATTTGAATTGAATGGTAAGTCTAAGTTTCGAGTTAGAGACATTGATTGTCGAAACTTGCACCTTTATTTTTCATGCATAACAAATAAATACTCGGCCATGATATCATAGTCAGTTGTACAAGAGCAGAACACATAATTTCAGCTGCCAAAATCTTTCAATCTTATAGCTCACATCGAAATATCTCACGCCCGAAAGTTTAGCCCTATGATATTCCTCTTTTACCCGTGCCACATCAACGGAAAAGGGCTGCTTTGGTAACTCCATTGTTTTCCCCTCTTTGACCCCAACATTCTTCCCTAGAACCCCTCCCCTCCCCGCCTCCCCCCTCCCCCAAGCCGCTGAATCTAGTCCTCCGCTACAGCGTTGCACCTCACACCCCACCAGATCTACCTTTCGCACCTTGGAAGCCCAACTGCCAACTCAACACTACACCGGAGCCGCTTCAGTGACTGGCTTGTCCACCACACCAGATCTCCTTGACCGCCATCATGGTCCACCGCACTGGATCTGCTTCACCGGTGCCCTCATCCACCATAGTGTAGGCCCTTCACCGACACCCTCGTCCGCCGTAACAGATCCACCTCACCGAAAGCACTCTACACCGCGCCAAATGTGCTTCGCGGATGCCTTCGTCCACTACGCCGGACCCGCTCCACGGAGCCATATTCAACTCCAGTGGTCCAGCCTTACTGATGTTGCCGCCTCATTAGGTTATTTAAATTTATACTACTTTGGTTTTGCTCGTCTTTATTGTACAACAATTCACTTACCACATATCAGCTTTCTTGGATGCCGACAGGTGCCGCAACCGAAGCACCAGAGCTGCTTCACCAACCGCGACAGTCGACCCAAACTCAACCGCAACACGAGCACCATCGATGACACTTAGCTTTCACGTATGACAATGATGCCCATATGCCACCGAGAATCAGGTACTATGCTCCAACGGCCGGCGCCAACATTCACTTTCTTAGTATAAGCACTGCACCTTCGAATTTCTTCAGGGCATCATTCAATTTGTTTATGAGAGGAGTTATTCTGCTTGCACCTGTACGTCCAAACGTGTGGTAGTGAATAGGTTATATGCGCTAAATTACAAATTAATGCACTTGTAGTTACAACGCTTTTTTTGTCCTAAGTATTATTGTAATTCCTAGATATTACTGCCTCCCATTTTACTTTATGCATTTTATATTTATGATAATGGCATTGTTCTGATGTCACCTATTGGTTACAATTTTTGTACTGGACTGCTTCTATGTTCTCTATGCTAAATTACACATCAGCGAACTAGCTTGTAGTTCCGCTGCTTTTGGTTCGTCTTAACCTACATTTTTCAATGCTCGCTATTACCGCACTGCTCCGAGCATCTGTGCAAAACTTTTTTGTGCGTTCTTGATCTTCCCAAGTTGCATGACTAATTTGTTGCTTTTATTAATTATGGAGATGCCAACCACATCAAGCAAAATGCCTTTTCTTTTAGGGTTGGCACCTTAAACAAGCATAGAAATAGAGTGAAGCACATATATTGTCGTGTAAGCACACGCCCTTCTTTTATTAGTTTAGACGAACCATTTGTGATCAATTTGAACAAGTGCATGTGATTAAAACTAGTTCTACCAAAATAGAGGGAGGAGAATAAACTACAACGAATTTATTTGCATGCACGGGATGTTGACGACATCTTCATAGAAAATTGCAACAACAACGAGCCTTCACAGTGACATATGGTAAGCCAGTGTGTTTTACTTATTGTGAAATGTCATGTGTGTGGGCTACTTTCTTGGCTTGTGCCCTCAACCTGTAATCCTACAGAATTAAAAATAGGTCAGTTGCCTACTTTGCTATATTGCTTGATTCAAATTCTTGTTTGTTACTTGTTAGGCTATACCTGAGTTGGCCAATGTGTTAGCAGTGCCTGCCGTACTATCGTAAAGAAATGTATGCCTACTTCATTTGACATCTTAACTTTTCCTATGAACTCCATCACAGGACTGTCTTGCTAGTTTACATGAGACCACACTATTTAAGTGCTTTCTCAGAATATTTCAACTGTTTATATGCTTGGGCAAATTAAATATAGCAGTGTTACACTACCTTTCATCTTACAATTTTAATTTCCTTTCGGCTGATGCAACTTCGAACCATTTAGATATAGCTTGCCATGCTCGGCAATAATTCAGATGTAGTTTACCATGTAAGCTTACTGCCTGGATCATGCGATAACTATCTCTTACTCATGTGCAGCGGAAACCTTTCAAGAGGCCGTTCAAAGTAGTGCACAATGTACACCCCCAGGATCTATTTGTGGAAGCAGTGCGCCATCCATGTAACCAGATGGTAGCAGTTTAGAGGCAACCCCGTTGGAGAGCACAAATATTATAGTTCTTGAGGCTCTTTGTGACGCCTCGACTTAATCATGCACTAATCATACATGCAAATGCACACGATCAAGATCAGAGAATCACGGGAAGATATCAGAACACAACTCTAGACACAAATTATAGTCATACAAGCGTTATATTACAAGCAAGGGGCCTCGAGGGCTCGAATACGTAAGCTCGAATACAAACGAGTCCGCGAAAGCAATAATATCTGAGTGCAGACATAAGGTAAACAAGTCTGCCTTTAGAAGGCTAGCAAAAACAACAACATCGATCGAAAAGGCAAGGCCTCCTGCCTGGGAGCCTCCTAACTACTCCTGGTCATTGGCGGTCTCCATGTAGTAGTAGGCTCCGTCGGGGTAGTACTAGTCGTCGGTGGGATCAACTGGCTCCTGGGCTCCGTCATCTGTTCTCATCAATTGGGTAGAGGATAAAAAGGGGTAGCAAAGCAACCGTGAGTATTCATTTGAAGTATGATGTCTACTACACAACTTGTTCTTGTAGACTCGTGTTGGGCCTCCAAGCGCAGAGTTTTGTAGGACAGTAGCAATTTTTCCTCAAGTGGATGACCTAAGGTTTATCAATCCGTGGGAGGTGTAGGATGAAGATGGTCTCTCTCAAACAACCCTGCAACCAAATAATAAAAAGTCTCTTGTGTCCCCAACACACCAAATACAATGGTAAATTGTATAGGTGCACTAGATCGGCGAAGAGATGGTGATAAAAGTGTAGTAATGAGAGTAGATATTGATTTTTGTAATAGGAACAATAAAAAATAGCAAGGTAGCACTTGATAAAACGGAGCACAAACGATATTGCAATGCTTGAAAACAAGGCCTAGGGTCCATACTTTCGCTAGTGCAATCTCTCAACAATGCTAATCTAATTGGATCACATAACCATCCCTCAACGTGCGATGAAGAATCACTCCAAAGTTCTTATCTAGCGGAGAACATAAGAAGAAATTGTTTGTAGGGTACGAAACCACCTTAAAGTTATTCTTTCCATTCGATCTATTCAAGAGTTCGTACTAAAATAACACAAAGTTATTCTTTCTGTTCGATCTATCCAAGAGTTCGTACTAAAATAACACCATATGATATGCATCAAGCAACTCTAATGTCACCTAGATACTCCAATGTCACCACAAGTATCCATGAGTTAATTATACGGTACGCATCAAACAATTTCAGATTCATAATACTCGATCCAACAAAAAGAACCTGAAAGAGTGCCCCAAGATTTCTACCGGAGAAACAAAGACAAGAATGTGCGTCAACCCCTATGCATAGATTACCCCAATGTCACCTCGGGAATCCGCGAGTTGAGTGCCAAAACTTATATCAAGTGAATCAATATGATACCCAATTGTCACCATGGGTATTCATAGCAAGACATACATAAAGTGTTCTCAAATCCATAAAAGTATTCAATCCGATAAAACGAAATCTCAAAGGGAAAACTCAATTCATCACAACAAGATAGAGAGGGGAAAACACCATATGATCCAACTATATTAACAAAGCCTGCGATACATCAAGATCATGACATATCAAGAACACGACAGAGGGAGATTAAACACATAGCTACCGGTACAAACCCTCAGCCCCGAGGGTGGACTACTCCCTCGTCATCATGGTGGCCGCCGGGATGATGAAGATGGCCACCGGTGATGATTTCCCCCTCCGGCAGGGTGCCAGAACGGGGTCTAGATTGGTTTTTTGTGGCTACAGAGGCTTGCGGCGGCGGAACTTCTAATCTAGGGTTACCCCAACGGTTTTTGGAATATTTGGCAATTTATAGGGTGAAGAGGCGGTGCGGGAGGCCACCGAGGTGGGCACAACCCACCTGGGCACGCCTGGGCCTCCAGGCGCGCCCTGGTCGGTTGTGCTCCCTTCGGAGCTCCCCTCTGGTACTTCTTTGGCCCACCGGTGTCTTATGGTCAAGAAAAAATCTCCAAAAAGTTTCGCTGCGTTTGGACTCCGTTTGGTATTGATTTTCTGCGATGTAAAAAACAAGCAAAAAACAGAACTGGCACTGGCACTAGGCACTATGTCAATAGGTTAGTCCCAAAAAATGATATAAAGTTTCTATAAAATGATTGTAAAACATCTAAGAGTGATAATATAATAGCATGAATACTTCATAAATTATAGATACGTTGGAGACGTATCAGCATCCCCAAGCTTAATTCCTACTCGTCCTCGAGTGGGTAAATGATAAAAGAAATAATTTATGAAGTGTGAATGCTAGCAAAGTGCATAAGTTTGATCAATCATAATTTCAATCACTTTTCCTAGCATCATAACAGCAACTCTTTCTCATAAAACTTATTATGATAAAGTAGCAATTGAAAACGGAATTTTTGTTGTGGAAAGCTACCTATCATATTCATCATATAATCTTTCTTTTGTAGCATGGACATTTGGACTTGAATGATTCAAAGCAATAGTCTATAATTTGACATGAGGACATCAATACTCAAGCATATCAACAAGCAACCATGTCTTTCAAAATATCAACACTAAAGAAAGTTATAGCTAGCCCATCATGCTCAATCATTTATCCATTCATGAGACACACTCGAATATTAGCTACATCCAATGCTCAAATACGATCATAGTGCACCTTAGTTGGTGCTTTATAAGAGAAGATGGAGACTCAAATATTTTTTTTTGCATAAAGTAAATAGATAGGCCCTTCGTAGAGGGAAGTAGGGATTTGTAGAGGTGCCAGAGCTCAAAGCTTAAATTGAGAGATAAGAATTTTGAGAGGCATACTTTTCCCGTCAACGAAAACGACCGAGTAATTCCAACACTTTCCATGCTAGATATATCATAGGCGGTTCCCAAATAGAAAATAAAGTTTATTCATTTTTCCACCATTCTTTCACAATCCATGGCTAGCCGTATCCACGGGTGCCCTCCATACCAACACTTTCCAAGGAATTTATTATTTGACAACACAAAGTAAATTCATTTTTCATTTCGGGAATGGGCATCCCTAATACCTTTGCCGTACTCTCGTGCAATGACAAGTGAATAAACACTCATATTTAGAATAACACATCTAGCATGGAAAATACTGACCACCCCTTGCCGCTTCATGAGCGGTACGAGCACACAAAAAGGAAATTATTTTGAAAATTAGAGATGGCACATACAAATTTGCTTAGAACGGCATGGAAATACCGCATATAGGTAGGTATGGTGGATTCATTTGGCACAACTTTAGGTTTAAGAATTTGGATGCATAAGTAGTATTCCCACTTAGTACAAATGGAGGCTAGCAAAAAGATTGAGAAGCAACCAACGAAGAAACAAAAATTCTCATAAACGAGCATTAAGCATAACTAACACCGAATAATGCACCACAAGTAGGATGTAATTTCATTTCATACTTATTGACTTTCGTGCTTGCATAGGGAATCACAAACCTTAACACCAATATTCTTACTAAAGCATAATTACTCACCAACATGACTCACATATTATTATCTCCATATCGCAAAACTATTGCAAGGAATCAAACTTATCATATCCAATGATCTACATGAAAGTTTTTATTATATCCTTCTTGAATATCCATTACTTTGGGACTAAATTTATGTATTACCATTGCCACTAACAAGCTCTCAAATAAATTTAAGTGAAGCACGAGAGTAAATGACAAACTACTCCAAAAAGATACTAGTGAAGATCAAATGAGTAGTTAAGTAAATGGGTAGAAAAATGAGTGCTCTCTCTTATTTAAAACTTTCAGATCTAAGTATTTTATTAAAACAGCAAGCAAAACAAAATAAAATGACATTCCAAGAATAGCACACATCATGTGAAGAAGCAAAAACTTAGGTTCAACCGAGGCAAACCGATAATTGTTGATGAAGAAAGGTGGGATGCATACCGGGGCATCCCCAAGCTTAGATGCTTGAGACTTCTTGGAATATTAACTTGGGGTGCCTTGGGCATCCCCAAGCTTGAGCTTTTGTGTCTCCTTAATTTCTTTTATATCACGGTTTCCCTAAATCTTAAAAACTTCATCCACACAAAACTCAACAAGAACTCGTGAGATAAGTTAGTATAAATCAATGCATAACCTTATCATTATCTACTGTAGAAAATCACTAAAATTATAATTTAACATTACATACTAAATGCCTTTGCATATTTAATACTCCTATCCTCAAATAGAATCATTAAACAAGCTAACATATGCAAACATAACAGCAATCTGCCTAAACAGAACAGTCTGTAAAGAGTTGAATTGTATTCATACTTCCCTAACTACAAAAATTCTGAAAATTTACCACACTGTAGAAAATTTATCATAGCTTATTGGGCAAAAAGTTTCAACATTTTATCACATACTTAATTTTCTCGATAATTATTGCAATAGCGACAAACTTTCTGTTTTGAAACAGCAACTTATATATACTTGAAAAATAAGCATGGTAAAGGCTATCCTTGCCACTTTTATTGAATTAAGAGACGCAAAACATTATTATAAATAACAGCAAGAAAATACTAATAAAATAAAATGACTAGCTAAGCAAAACTCATATCATGTGACGAATGAAAATATAGCTCCAAGTGAGGTTACCGATAATGTTGAAGACGAAAGAGGGGATGCCTTCCGGGGCATCCCCAAGCTTAGTTGCTTGGATCTTCCTTGAATATTGCCTTGGGGGTGCCTTGGGCATCCCCAAGCTTAGGTTATTGTCACTCCTTATTCTCCTCATATCGTTATCTCACCCAAAACTTGAAAACTTCAATCACACAAAACTTAACGGAACTTCGTGAGATGCATTAGTATAATAAAGACAAATCATTCACTTTGGTACTGTCAAGATAAGATTCATAATTGTTTCCACATAATGCCTACTTTACTCTACAATTTACACATCCTATATTAAGCAATATAAGCCATGGAAACCATAAAACAAACAAACTATGCATTGAAAACAGAATCTGTCAAAAATAGAACAGTACGTAAAGATTTGAATTAAGTTCATACTTATGTAACTCCAAAAATTCTGAACATTTAGGACAACATAGAAAATTTGTATAACCATCAACTGTAAAAAATTCAGAATTTTTCCATGTTTCAGTAAAATACAGGAATTTCTGTACTGGACGCAAAAGTTTCTGTTTTTGCACAGAATCAAGTCAACTATCATCCACACTATCCCAAAGGCTTTACTTGGCACTTTATTGAAATAAAAGATATAAAACATGATTAATACAGTATCCTAATCATGTGAACACGCAAAAACAGTAGGTAAAAGTGTTGGGATGTCTCCCAACAAGCGATTTTCTTTAATGCCTTTTTTGCTAGGCATGATGATTTCAATGATGCTCACATAAAAGATAAGAATTGAAACATAAAGGGAGCATCATGAATCACATGGAAAGCACATTTAAGTATAACCCACTTCCTATGCATAGGGATTTTGTGAGCAAATAACTTATGGGAACAAGAATCAACTAGCATAGGAAGGCAAAACAAGCAAAACTTCAAGATTTTCAACACATAGAGAGGAAACTTGATATTATTGCAATATGTAAATGCATATGTTCCCCTCTCATAACAATTTTAAGTAGCATCATGAATGAATTAAACAATATAGCTATCACATAAAGCATTCTTTTCATGATCCACAAGCATAGAAATTTTCTTACTCACCACATAAGAAAATTTATTCTCATGAATAGTAGTGGGAGCAAACTCAACAAAATAGCTATCATGTGATTCTTGATTGGCATAATCATATTGAGCATTAAAATCATGATGACAAGTTTCATGGATATCATTACTCTTTATAGCATACATGTCATCACTATAATCATCATAGATAGCAACTTTCTTATCATAGTCAATTGAAATCTCTTCCAAAATAGTGGATTCATCACTAAATAAAAGTCATGACCTCTCCAAATCCACTTTCATAATTATTACCATAAGATTCAACACCCTCCAAAATAGAGGGATCATCATTACCTAGAGTTGACACTCTTCCAAACCCACTTTCATCAATATAATCATCATAAATAGGAGGCATGCTTTCATCAAAATAAATTTTCTCATCAAAACTTGGGGGACAAAAAATATTATCTTCATCAAACATAGCATCCCCAAGCTTATGGCTTTGCATATCATTAACATCATGGATATTCAAAGAATTCATACTAGCAACATTGCAATCATGCTCATCATTCAAAGATTTTATGTCAAATATTTTATTGAATTCTTCTTCTATCAATTGCGCACAATTTTCCTTTCCATCATTTTCAAGAAAGACATGATAAAGACGAATAATATGAGGCCACCTCAATTCCATATTTTTGTAATTTTCTTTTTATAAACCAAACTAGTGATAAAACAATAAACTAAAAGATTTAATTGTAAGATCTAAAGATATACCTTCATGCACTCACCTCCCCGGCAACGACGCCAGAAAAGAGCTTGATGTCTACTACACAACTTGTTCTTGTAGACTCGTGTTGGGCCTCCAAGCGCAGAGTTTTGTAGGACAGTAGAAAATTTCCCTCTAGTGGATGACCTAAGGTTTATCAATCCGTGGGAGGTGTAGGATAAATATGGTGTCTCTCAAACAACCCTGCAACTAAATAATAAAAAGTCTCTTGTGTCCCCAACACACCAAATACAATGGTAAATTGTATAGGTGCACTAGTTCGGCGAAGAGATGGTGATAAAAGTGTAGTAATGATAGTAGATATTGATTTTTGTAATAGGAACAACAAAAAACAGCAAGGTAGCAATTGATAAAACGGAGCACAAAAGATATTGCAATGCTTGAAAACAAGGCCTAGGGTCCGTACTTTCGCTAGTGCAATCTCTCAACAATGCTAATCTAATTGGATCACATAACCATCCCTCAACGTGAGATGAAGAATCACTCCAAAGTTCTTATCTAGCAGAGAACATAAGAAGAAATTGTTTGTAGTGTATGAAACCACCTTAAAGTTATTCTTTCCGTTCGATCTATTCAAGAGTTCGTACTAAAATAACACAAAGTTATTCTTTCCGTTTGATCTATCCAAGAGTTCGTACTAAAATAACACCATATGATACGCATCAACTAACTCTAATTTCACCTAGATACTCCAATGTCACCACAAGTATCCATGAGTTAATTATACGATACACGTCAAACAATTTCAGATTCATAATACTCAATCCAACACAAAGAACCTCAAAGAGTGCCCCAAGATTTCTACCGGATAAACAAAGACAAGAATGTGCATCAACCCCTATGCATAGATTACCCCAATGTCACCTCGGGAATCCGCGAGTTGAGTGCCAAAACATATATCAAATGAATCAATAGGATACCCCATTGTCACCACGGGTATTCATAGCAAGACATAAATAAAGTATTCAAAAATCCATAAAAGTATTCAATCCGATAAAATGAAATCTCAAAGGGAAAACTCAATTCATCACAACAAGATAGAGAGGGGAAAACACCATATTATCCAACTATATTAACAAAGCCTGCGATACATCAAGATCGTGACATCTCAAGAACACGAGAGAGAGAGAGAGATTAAACACATAGCTACTGGTACAAACCCTCAGCCCCGAGGGTGGACTACTCCCTCCTCATCATGCTGGCCGCCGGGATGATGAAGATGGCCACCGGTGATGATTTCCCCCTCCGGCAGGGTGCCGAAACGGGGTCTAGATTGGTTTTTCATGGCTACAAAGGCTTGCGGCGGTGGAACTTCTGATCTAGTGTTACCCCGAGGGTTATTGGAATATTTGGCAATTTATAGGGCGAAGAGGCGGTGCGGGAGGGCACCGAGGTGGGCACAACCCACCTGGGCGCGCCTGGGCCTCCAGGCGCGCCCTGGTGGGTTGTGCTCCCCTCGAAGCTCCCCTCTTGTACTTCTTTGGCCCACCGGGCGTCTTCTGGTCTAGAAAAAATCTTCAAAAAGTTTCGCTGCGTTTGGACTCCGTTTGGTAGTGATTTTCTGCGATGTAAAAAACAAGCAAAAAACAGCATCTGGCACTGGGCACTATGTCAATAGGTTAGTCCCAAAAAATGATATAAAGTTTCTATAAAATGATTGTAAAACATCTAAGAATGATAATATAACAACATGAATACTTCATAAATTATATATACGTTGGAGACGTATCAAAGTACTCGCAAGACTTACATCAGATCTATGCTAAGTATGCATCAGTTCAAAGGAATGGGGCTGTATCTGTGGACTATGCTGCAGAATGCCAGAAGAGAAGGGAAGGCCTAGCCTATCAAAGAATAGCATCTTGCAGCAACAGAAGAGAGTAGAGTAACATAACATAATACTAGTAAGTACATTTAGTAACACCGCAAGATCCTTCCTCGACTCCTGCAAGAAAGCAATCCCGGAGCCCTCATATCCATCTCATGTCTCCAGTATCCAGTTCTAGTTGTATAGATCGGGATACAACTCCAACCGTCCGTTACCATGGGCACGGCTATTCGAATAGATTAACTTCCCTGCAGGGGTGCACAAACTTACCCAACACGCTCGATTAACTCCAGCCAAACACACTTTCCTGGGTCATGCCCGGCCTCGCCTGATCGAAATGTCGTAGTCCTACCTAGCCTCAACAGAGAGGCAAGCGCGTCGGTCTACATCCTAAATGCGAAGGGGTCATGGGCCAATTGTCCTTTGCAATCCTACGCATTGCAAACGCGACTTGGAGCAGACCCAGCCCCCCCCCCCCCCCCCCCCCAAATACAAGCGCAGGTGGTTCCCGTCCGACTGGGCATGCGCCACTAAACTGTTGATGTCTGAGAGCTTTCGGAAGAATCATACGACGAAGAGTGCCCGTACTTATTCCTGTGTGGTGGTCAATCCGAAAATGCCAGTGGCCTACTCGGATCACATATCCAAACTGTTAGTGTCTTGGGAGCGCGCGGAGATGATCAATGATCCACAATATTTGGTCCCGTCGCCCCGTCTCACGGACTTACGGCAAGGGCTAAGAATGCCCGGCCGTACCGCCTAGTTATATCGCGGGTACCCTCCAGGTCAACCCGACTCCACATCACTCGCGGGTACCCTCATGGTCAGCCTGACTTCATATTTCTCTCATGGGTACCCCTCGGGGCTGACCCGACTTCAACATGGTACTGGGGTTAAGTCAAAGTAACCATGTGTTTATAACATCAAGGGGGAAATCTGAGGAATCACCCTTGATGGATTTCCACTTGATGGTCCATAACATCAAGGGGGAATATGAGGAACCACCTTCGAAGGATTCCTACTCGATGTAACCATCAGGGTGACCTTGGAGGAATCACCCTCGAAGGGTTCACACTTGAGGTGTTGCACGACAGAGTCGTCATCGGGAGTGGTGAAGAAGGAATCACCCTTCGTAATCCATGACCGATTAGCTACACTACCGAGATCTCATAAAAAATGCTATACGAGGTATCACCCTTGATACTTGATAGTAGCTCTGCAGAGTCGTACAACTAAGGGGGTGTGAGGTGATGTGTCAGGCTCTGTACGTCAATCACATTGATTGAGTCATCGATCATAAAGCGGGGCAACAGGGACAAGGTGAGGGGTCACTGGTGTATCACAATCCAACCTATACTAAGCATATAGGATAAGCATGTAGGTAACAGTAGCAGTTTTCAAAATCAGGCTATGCATCAGAATAGGATCAATCAAATACAGTAGCAAATTTTAATGCAAGCATGAGAGAGAAGGAAATGGGCGATATAGGAATGATCAAGGGGGTTATGCTTGCCTAGAAGCTCTGTTGCTAGTGGCTGGACGTCAGAGGTGTAGTCATACCCGGGAGTAGCATCAGTCTCAAGGTCTACCCGAGAGAAGAGGGGGAAGAAACAATAAATATAAAGCAAACAAATGCATCACGATGCATGACATGGCAATATGCAGTGCTAGGGGTGACCTAACGCAGTGCTACACGTTACAGACGAAGCGGGAATACTTCTGTGAATGTTCTCCTGATGTTTGGCAGTTTTTGGACAGATGAATCAGAGGGGAAAGATCCATGTTCATCATGTTAGAGGCATGTGACAGATGAATAGATTGCATATTCGGATTCGACATATTATTCTGAGCAATTTTCATATATAAATTATTTTCATCTGGGTTGTAGATTATTTTATATGAATTTTCAAAGTTTTTAAATATTTTTTTAATTTTCTGAAATTATTACTAATTCAAAATTAAATGGATAATTGCTAAGTGCACCCAGCAGAGTGCACACAGCAGTGCACACTGTGGCTGACAGTGGGTCCCAGTTGACTGCCCAGTCAGTAGTCAACTGTGGACTTTGACTAGTCAAGCTGACCCAGGGGGCCAACCTATCATAGAGAGAGCTAATTAACAAGATTTAGTTTAATCTAATTATCCTATTTAGCAGGTGGGACTGGGCTGTCAGTGAGACACTAAGTTAACTGGGTTAATTTAATTATTGCTAATCCTAATGCTACAGTAGACAGGCCCAGCAGTCAGTGGGCCATTATGAGCCGTGTTAGGGGCTAATTAACCCCCTGGCACATGGGGTCCACATGGCAGTGGCCCATCGGAGTTTGAACTGCACGCGCACCGGCGGCGAGCCAAAATAGCGGCGGAGGGGCTCGACCTTGCCGGAAATTTCCCTACAAGGGGCTAAATCGAGCGCGGTCGGGATCGTTCGGACGTGGGCGATGCGGCGCGTCACCCCGTGGCAGCAGCCAGAGCTGGGGTGGCCGGAGTCGCCGGCTACGATGAGCTGGGCGGCGACCGGGGTTCGGGCACGATGGAAAGAGTGGCCACGTGATGAGATCGAACAAGGCAACGACCCAGGCAGCGTCTACGCAATGCCACGAGTACGCAAGCATCTACAGAGGGGCCTAGGGGCACGGCAGCAACGAGCTCGCCGGCCATGGCAGACGATGGAGAATGGCGGTGGGGGGGGGGGGGGGGGAATATGCTGGAGCTCGAAACCGAGCTCGGGAATGCACAGGGAGGCGGCGGAGCTCACAGTGGTGTTGTTGATGAGCTCAAGGAAGGCGAGGGAGCGTTGGCGGTGGCGGACCGATGACGGCGAGCCGCAGGGACGGAGGTTGAAGACGACCTTGATCCTGTCATGGCAGGGCTCCCCAGCGTCTAATCGATGTTGTAGATGACGTAGTCAACCTTTATGGGGCGGCTGGACATGATCCCCAGCTCCGGGGAGGATGGTGGGCACGCGGGCACAGTGAGGCATGGCGACGGCGGCTCGAGCCTGCATGGGGAAGAAAAACGCGACATTTTGAGGGGGAATTGGCGGTCTAGGGTTGGCAGGGGGTCGACGGGGACCTATAGGAGAGCTGGGGGCCTCTGGATGTCTGCCCCGTGGCGGATCCATGCCACGGACGCATCGATGGCGTCCACCGTGCCCCGGTGTACAAGGTTGAAGAAGATGGAGGGGCAGTTGGGCCGAGCCAGCTCATGTAGCGAGCAGGCCGAGTGCATAGTGTTATGTTACTAAATGTCTCCTTTCTCATTAGTTTTTTTCTGTTTTCTTTTTCTGCTACTCTTTTTGTATTACTTTGAGCCATGAAATGAGTTTTGTTTAATATAAAACTTGGCACATAAAGCATGCACAATAGTGTGGTGCTGCACAAAAAGTTCCAGAGCATCTGGCAAACTTTAAATATTTTTAGAAATTGAAAAGGGTAATTAAATTTGATGTTGGTCGACTATTTTAATTCCTAGGGGCAGTTTAGTAATTCAAATGAGGTTGGTTTCACTTGGAAAATTACCATGGGATTATTTAGAAAATTGTAAAAAAAATGTTTGGCCATTTGAAGAAATGATTTCTAACTTGCATTTTAAATTTGGATTTGACTGATTTTTCTCAAGTGGCAATTTGGCTTAGTCAAACTTGATAACTTGGCACCATTAGTGTGAGGTCATTGTAGTATGACACTGGGGTGTTACACTCTGCTAGAGGCAGAAAGAGACGGTGTGGCTGCCATGAAAGAGGTAATCTTGATCTTGAGGCTGGAAATTATGCAATTAGCTGAATGCATTATGCAAGCAAACCAAAAAGTGGAGAAAGTAAGAAAGTTGCATTTGGAGAAGGAGCAGGTCCTACTGCTTCTGCTATCTGAAGCCCAGGGTAATCCCAGTTCTTATTTAGATACCAGTTGAAATTGTCATTAGATTAGTATACTTGCATGTTGTGTCATGTGTGTGAATGGATTATGTTGTAAGACCCCTTATTTGTTGTCCATGTCTTGTAATGATCTGATTTTTTTAGGCGAGGTAATCCTCAGTACTTGTATGAGTGGACATAAGGTGAACTGATTTTCGTGTGAGCAGATTGTGTTGGAGGAAATAACTGTTTGAATCAAAGTGGATTCAACCTGCTGAATTCGAGGATCATGGCATTTCTAAATCATATTCATATATAAAGGTGGAATAAATCTTTGTTGTTGTTTTGAAGATATATATAAGAAAACATAGAATGATGTATAAATATTCGTAATTGAATACAAAATGGATTCGAATTTAGTTGTCAGGGTAAACGTAAATGCTTAATATCCCAAAATGAGAACAAAGCGGAAAAACACCCACTCCCTCATCGGCTGCCCGAAACCAGTGTTTGCGAGATGGAAATTACTGTCTACCCTTGACACTCACATCGTATCGACTAATTTTCCAGTGGTCTTAATAGGGGTAGGTTTGTATCTTCACTCAGACGTGACACGACCACCTCTCACCCCATTCAGACACGGTGGGCACCAAATGTGGGAGGCAAAACACATTTGATTCAAGTTCGTCCGAAAGTCCTCTCTCTCTCTCCCTCCATTTCCTCATTCATACATGGTGGGCAGCAAAACAAACTCTCCTCGGACAAAATCAATCTAGGGAAATATTCTAAATAAGGGCAGGTTTGTAACTTCAGTCATACATGACACAACCGCCCTACCTGTCAGCCTCGTTCATACACTGAGGGTGCCAACCGTGGGCGCCAAAAAATCCTCTCCTCGCCCGAAATCGCCCTCGGCAAATATTGGGGAGATGCGAGATTACCATCCTATCCCCAACCGACGAGACGTCCGAAATTTTAAACGGGGGCTAAGTTCATAACTTTTCCACATTTCAGACAACCGCGTCCCAAAGTGGTTCCACCTCCCCCTGCCCCTCCATTTCCCCATTCATACATCATCGGTGCCAAAACACCCTTCCCACCCCGGCCTGCCTCCTCCGTCCGCCACGCCATACTTGATGCGGATCATCCCTCCATCATCCCCATGGACTCTACTACAATTCATCAAGCACCACGAGGAGGACCAATGACAAGAGCTCGCTCACGTGCCATCGAAACCAAGGTTAACTCTTTCCTCTTCGAGTTTCATTCGGATTCACATGAGAGTTGGATTCTACCTCAAATGGAAACTCTATGCATTCTTAGGTACCAAGGAGAAGTCCATGAAGAAGTTAGGAGGGAGACCCAAGCACCCATGGAGGAGGAGAAGGAAGAAGGACACGCGGAGCACGAAGATGCGGAGGTCCCGGACTACCCCCGGGTGCCCGGCCACCTGCAGCCCGGGGTGCCCGGTCTCCCAGCCGCCGGCTGGCCGCTTCCCGAGCCGCCCTGGGTGCCCGACTGCTGCCTGGGCAAGGCCCTCTGCCCGCCCCGGGGGCACGGCCCCCTACAGCCACCAAGGGTGCGGCTCCCTGGACGCCCCGGGTGCCCAGGCCTCACACCCCCAGGTGCCCCGCCCCCCTCACATGGCGCGCCCCGGGTGCCCGGACTCCAGTCGCGGTTGCCCGGCTCTCCTTCTCCCAGTGACCCCCGGGTGCCCGGACCCCTTTACCCTGCGTGCCCGGACCATCCAGCTGATGCTTGCGTGCATTTCGGGTTAAAAGACCCTTGTACCCCCGTTTTCCTCTTATTTCGTCCCTAGCCTATAAGTACTCCACATCTAGCTTGTTTTAAGGGTTAGCAAAGTATTGGATAGACATTGAGAGAGCTTTGCTCATCTTCCCCTCTTGGAGATCAAGACCCCTCTAGCGAAGAATCCTAGTGGATTATCAAGGCCTGCTCTTGGAGAAGATCATCACCAAGACCTCACCTCCTTTGGACTGGGAAGAACTTTACCCTAGTGCTATTTCCTTGGATTGTTCTTCTAATCTTGTGGATCTCTTGTGTGCTACCCTAGTGGATCTGTAATTGGGTTTGTTTGAGTGATTTTCCCCTTATTTTCTTGTGAGTTCATCCCTTTTCCCCCCTCTAAGTGTGAAAAGATCCCTCTTAGGGTTACACCCTACAACATCTTGGTACCATGAGCAAGGTTGATTCACATCTTGGAGTCCCTACCCCCCCACCCCCCATTTGCTAGCCTATTTTCGTTTCTTTTTAGTCCCAATTTGAAAATCCCCACAAAAATAGCCCCAAAAAAATTTCTTGCAGTTTGTTAGATCTTGTGAGATTTTGTTGTTTTCATCCACGGATTTGTTGTTTGGCAAGTGTATCTAGCCTTTCCCCTTCCATCCCCACCTTTCCCACCATGAAATCTACTGAATTTGGCCTCTTCTCAAAAATTTCCGCCCAAATCGTCCACTCCCGTGCACCCGAACCCCCGGGTGCCCGCACCCCCGGGCATGTTTTCCCTGACCACCCCGGGCACCCGCACCCCGAACAACTGGGCGCCCGCACCCCCCAGTTTCAGCCCAAGCATAACTCCGTTTTCATCATAACTTTCACTGCCGAAGCACGTTTTTTGTGTTCTTTAGCTCGTTTTGTAGCTCTTGACATCCCCCATCCACTTCGATCTTTACCACTACCATTTTCCTCCATCAAAATTTTCATCATAAAAGCATCCACCTTTCGTATTTGGCCGATTTTGAGTTGCGGGTTCCATTTCCTAAGGTGTTTCGGCTACTTAGGAACGGTTTGACTTCAACGACACCGCTATTCATCATTGCATCGGCCTCGACAACGACCACTTCATCCTCATACCAACCGTAAGCAAGGACGGTAACCTCGACGACACCTAGTACATTTCCTTGCCATCGCTTTTATAACCCGAGCCTTTTTGCGTCACTTACCTATCGAGACTAGCGAGTTGAGAATTGCCGGGCCACACTCTTTGTGCACCTTAGTGATACGCTTACTCTGCATAGCTACATTTAGCGTGCAAATCATCTTGCTATCATAATTGTGCCATAAGTCTCTCCCATGCATATCTTACATATTTGTCTCACATTTTGGCTCGCAAATCAAGAATCATGGCATAGTCAAAAAAGAAAGAAAGAAAAACTTTTAAGCAAAAGAGGAGAAACAAAGAGCTTGTAAGCAATAGCATCGAGCCATTTTGCAAAGGTACATCATCTTGGTCAATACATACATAGGATACTTGGGATCGAAGATGGCACATTTCTCTCATAGGTTGGTGCACAAGCGTATCTAGCCCATTTGAGCAATCGAGCTAGCGTCTCTCTAGCATCCATACAACAAGAGCATTTTCTGTGGTTACATACTTTGAGCTCACTCCTTGGTTGTGCGGATCCCATCTATCTTCTGTGTGTGTGTGTTCCTAGTGATATCCT
Source organism: Thinopyrum elongatum (assembly GCA_011799875.1). NCBI lineage: Eukaryota > Viridiplantae > Streptophyta > Magnoliopsida > Poales > Poaceae > Thinopyrum > Thinopyrum elongatum. The sequence goes on from CM022298.1 coordinate 299,584,816, forward strand.
TGGGTTTGATCTATTTTGCTTTACTTGCAATTTTGTGAACCTTCTCAACCTTATCGATATATTGACTAACATTTGCTTGAAATTTTGTGCCACTCATCCTAACCAAGCTCCTCCATAAGCATTACTTGTGTAGGTGTGAGAAACAAACACGGTACCAATTCTACTATTGTAGCATTACATTGAGCGATACTCGATACATCCACAATCTTCGGAAAAGGTAACTTTGGTATTGTTCTCTCATTTTCCTACTCACCTTCACTTGGTTATGATGGATAGGCCAAGTTCTTCGGCAAACCCACTCTTCGAGGAGCAAGTTGATGAACGCGACTACGTCACCAAGAACCACTTCTTCATTGCCCAACGAGCTCTCCATCATGAAAGTGAGTCTTTGGGTGATCACATTGAGCAACTCGCCACCGACCTACTTCAATCAGAAGAACGGCAATGGGACTGCCTCGACGCCAAGCTCACCACACAAATGGAAGAATTCTGCAACATGATTGTGAGCCGTGCGTCTTCCACAACTTCTTCACCAAGACGGCACCACTCAAGTCGCCACTCTTCGTCGTACTCTTCTTCGGATGCAAGTCCCCCTCGAGCTTGTTCTCATTGATGTGACGACCCTCAAGATCGCCGAGCTCAAGAAAATCCATTCCATGGCAATGGTTTGCAAGACCGAGTCCGAGCTCGTGAACAAGCGCGATGCCAAGCACGAGATGCCGAGGACCAAGAGCAACGTCCACAACCACAATGTCAAGCATCTCAAGATGGCGATGCAATCGACAAGAATAACGACGCTAAGAAGAACAACGCCTCGAAGCACAATTTGCACTCCGCGAGGCCACTAGAGTCGTCACCGAACGAAGCCGCCAAGTGCATGAACAAGAGGAAGCACTTCGCCAAGAACGACAAGAAGAAGCCGCCCGACGTGAGGAGCAAAAATAAAGACGAAACCAAGCACGTATAACTCGTCCTCCTCCACGCCAAGAGCGACATCAAGCGGAACGAGTATTTGAAGACCCTCCCCCATGACAAGAGCGACATCAAAACCGCCACTATGATGAACTCTGCTACAGCAAGCTCAAGTTCATCATACCCAAGTTCTCCGGAAGCAATGATCCCGAACAATATCTCTCATGGACATTGAAAGTCGACAAGATATTCTGTCTTCACAACTACAACGAGGAAAAGAAGATCGCCATGGCCTCTCTCGAGTTTCAAGACTACGTCCTCATTTGGTGGGAACAAGTGATCGAGCGACGGCAAGCGAGAGGCAAACCACCCATCACAACTTGGACACAAATGAAGGATGTCATGAGAGCTCGCATCGTGCCTACACACTAAACCCGCGATCTTTTCAAGAAGTTGCAACTCCTCAAGCAAGGCATGAAGACGGTGGAAGAATACTATCAAGAAATGGAGATTGCCATGATACGGGCCAATGTCAAGGAATATGATGAGCAAACTATGGCATGCTTCTTGAACGGCCTCAATCACCCCATAAAGCGGATTGCCGACTTCCAACCCTACTCGAACCTCCTCGAGTTAGTTTCAATAAGCAACCAAGGCCAAGTGACAAGTACAAGATGACTTCAAATACACAAAGTACTCTTCCAAGACCTACGACACCTCCTACCTCAACTAGAGCATCACCAAGTACCGGAGACAATTCAAGTTCCAAGCAAGTTACGCCTTCCTCGACTCGTCCTCCAGCAAGCAACTACAAATCCAAAACTCCCTCATCATCAGCGCCACCGGACGACCCCGCCATGACAAGTTCTCTCAAGTGTTTCACATGTGGTGGCCGAGGGAAAAAGTCTTTCCAATGCATCAATCGGCGAACCATGAATGTCAATGATGATGGCACATACGGCCCCATGAGTGAAGAAGAAATGGAAGCCCTTGAACACGTGGCCATGCACCAACGTGTGAACGAAGATGAAGATGATCAAGTCTTTTGCGACAATGATTCAAGTCCCGCTCTCATGGTCTCCAATGTCTTGATGCTTCAACACCACCAAGAAGAAGACCAACGTTGCCACATCTTCCACACCAAGGCCGGCATCAATGATCGTTCCGTGAAGGTCATCATCGGCGGAGGAAGTTGCCACAATTTGGCAAGTGAAGAGCTATGTTCCAAGATATAGTTGGTCAAGAAGAAGCATCCTCGCCCCTACAAGGTCCAAAGGCTTAGCGACTCCAGCACCATTCAAGTGGAGCACACCGTGCAAGTTTCCTTCAAGATCGGCGCCTATGAGGACACCTTGGAGTGTGACGTGGTTCCTATGTCCGTGTTCCATCTCCTCTTAGGGAGACCTTGGCAATTTGACCACGGCGTCATCCACAACAGAAGAACCAACCACTCTAGCTTCAAGATGAAGGGAAAGGAGTATGTGCTATGACCTATGTCACCTTGTCAAGTGATCGCCAACAAGCAAGCATCCACCCATCGTGGAGAGACTAGTGAGAGAGTGAACCACCACAAAGAGAGTGAGCGCCACAAGCCCAAATTGAGTGACTCTACACCGAGAGAGAAAAACTTAGTCCTCCTAGCCACAAAAAGAGAGATGAGAAAAGTGTGTGAGAACCCATCTAGTGTCATACACTATGTCCTAGTGTGCAAAGATGAAGCGGCAAGGACTAACACTTCTAACCATCTTCCTCTAGTGTTGTCTAATTTGTTGCAGGAGTTTGCGGATGTTTTCCTCGAGGAGCTAACTCCCGGCCTTCCTCCACTACGAGGCATCGAGCACCGGATTGACCTCATCCCCAGCGCACCTCTACCCATGTCAACCCTGAAGAAACTAAGGAGATACAAAGGCAAGTACAACAACTCATTGACAAGGGACATGTACGTGAAAGCTTGAGCCCTTGTGCCATTTCGGTTATTCTTGTGCCTAAGAAAGATGGTAGTTTTCGCATGTGTTCCTATTGTACACCCATAAATGCTATCACCGTTGGCTATAGGCATCCCATTCCACGCCATGATGATATGCTAGATGAGCTTAGCGGAGCCAACATTTTCTCAAAAATTGATCTTAAAAGTGGCTATTACCAAATCTGCATTCAAGAAGGTGATGAATGGAAAACCTCTTTTAAAACTAAATTTGGCTTGTACAAGTGGATAGTTATGCCTATGGGTTTATCGAAAGCTCCCGGTACTTTCATGCGTGCCATGCATTATGTCCTTTGCCCATACTTTGTCGTTTTTGTTGTGGTCTACTTTGACGATATACTTGTGTTTAGCCAATCTCTAAAAGATCATGTCACCCATCTTAGAGCCGTTTTGCAAACTCTTCGAAAAGAGCATCTTTATGCTAACATGGAGAAATGCATTTTTGGCGTTGATAAGCTTTTTTTATTGGCCTTTTTTGTGTCCTCTAAGGGGTGTTCATGTTCATGAGTCTAAAATTGAAGCAATTAAAACTTGGCACAACCCACAAATTTGAAACAAGTGCGTAGTTTCCTTGGTCTCGTCGGCTTCTACATTCGTTTTGTTAAGGACTTTAGCACCATTGAATCACCACTGCATGCCTTGAGTAAGAAAAATGCACCCTTTGTTTGGGGACCCTCTCAATCTACCGCATTTGAAGAGCTTAAATATTTGCTTACACATGATCTGATTCGTGCTTTGCCTAATTTTGACAAAACTTTTGAGGTTCATTGTGATGCTAGTGGAAATGGTATTGGTGGAGTTTCGATGCAAGAAAAGCGACCCATTGCATATTTTAGAGGAAACCTTTCCGGCGCTCAACTTAACTATCCCATCTATGACAAATAATTATATGCTTTAGTGCGAGTATTGCATGTTTGGGAGCATTACCTTCGCCCACATGAATTTGTCATACATACCGATCATGAGACACTTAAATACCTAAAAGGTCAAACCAAGTTGAATAGAAGGCATGCCAAATCGAGTGAATTCGTTAAGTATTTTCCTTATGTCATCAAGTACATTAAGGGTAAAGAAAATGTTGTGGCAGATGCCCTTTCACGCAAATGCATGCTTGTTACCCAACTTGAATTGAGTGTCATTGGATTTGATCACATCAAAGACTTGTATGAGCACAATGTTACTTTTGCTACTCCTTATGCTAAGTGTTTGACGCATACATCTTGGGAGCAATATTATATCTGTCACAGCCTAGCTAGTTCATGCATTAGAGTGTTGCATCATGTTTAAACTTCTCCAGAAACTTGAAATGGGGATGATAGAACCCCCAGCACCCCCCTGGAAACAACTAGGGTTTACTAAAATCTTTTTCAATGAACCTGAAATGCCCTTCTAAAATGTCCATCATTTTTGTCTTGGGTTAGAACCTCTGCCAAAACTGGTTCACATTTTTCTAGGTCATCATAAGGTCACTGAATTAAATCTTATGTTATTTGCATTTGGGCATTTAAATGCTAGTAAATATTTTAAATGTCCAAATAATCCCAAACTGAAATGTTCCATGTCGGATATACTCTATACAGTGGGCATGAGCAGTTTGGTGAATTTTGAAAGTGCCTAGGTATTTCTAGAAAAGCCACAAAGTTGCAGAAAAATAGAAAACAGGAATTAAAAGAGAAAGAGAGAGAACTTACCTGGCACCCCAACCGGCCCACCACTGTAGCAGCCCAGCTGGGCAAAGTCAGCCCAGCCCACCACCGCAGCCCCTCTGTCGCCTTCCTCCTCGGGCCAGTAGGCAGGGGCGCGTGCCCGGCGCGCGCGCACAGCCGTGCGGCCACCTCCTCCCTGCCTGCCTGGCTCCTTCCTGACGCGGCTGACGACGCCACGTACATCGCCCCGACCCCATGGATCTCTCTCACTCTCCCTGGACCTCTTCCCTCTCCTCTGCTCTCTCTCCCGCGCAGCCCGAGCGGAGCTCGTCGCCACCGCTCGCCGCTGCCGCGCCCTGAGCCACCTCCTCGCCTCCCCGACGCATCCATCGGCCCCGCCGCATCGCCCTGAAGCCCTCCGCCAACGAACACGACGCCGGAAGCCCCGTATCATCATCCCCGACCTCGTCTTGAAGCTTCGGCCGCCGGAGATCGTCGCCGTCGATTCGCCGACCCCAGCGCATCCCCGAGCTCGCTGACCACCTCATCGCCCTCGCTGTGAGCTCCACTGCGTTTCCCCTCTCTCCTTTTGCTCGCCCCTGCACCGTAGCGTCAAACCCGACCCCGCCCGAACTCCGGCCGCCGCCACGAGCTCGTTTCCGGCGAGCTCGGTCCACCCCAGCTACTGCCGCTAGCCGTGTTGGATGCGTGCGAGTCCCAGCACCACGTAGAGCCTCTCCGCCGTCGTTTTGGTCGCCGGAGGAGGAATCCCACACCGCCCCGCCGCGTCTGGCCTCGCCGGCGGCTAAACGCCGGCGAGTCAGCCAGTTTGACCAGGGATTTGACCCCCTGGGTCACTGACGTGTGGGCCCAGGGCCTTAACTAATCTGGTTTAGCATTAGATTAGTACTAATTAACTTAGATTAGTTAGTTAGACACTGACATGTGGGCCCCAGCATCAGGTTTGACCTGGACCGTCTTCGTTGACCTGCTGACGTCACACCGACGTCATGCTGACGCAGTAAATCATTTTCTGGTTTTAATAATTCAGGAAATTCCAGAAAATGCCCAAAACTTCAAAAATTCATAGAAATTAATCTGTAACTCCAAATGAAATAATTTATATATGAAAAATGATCAGAAAAATGCAAAGAATCTGAATATGGCATTTTCATGCATGTTTGAACAAGTTAACCTCACTGAATAGGACAATTCATGATTATGGAATGAATAGTAATTAGTTTTGGAGTTGGAATTTGCTATAGGTTTGAATTCCACTTCAATGAATATGACTAACTGTTGCACTAGGTCAATTCAGTACCTTAATATGACATATCATTCATATAAATGTGCATTGCATTGATTGTGGTTCCTCTTGTGTTTGCCGGTGGTTGCTCCTTCTCAGTAGACGTGGTTCCGACGACGTGTTCGATGACACCGATGAAGAACTATATTATCTTCAGAAGTGCCAGGCAAGCAAAACCCCCTTGTTCATTCCGATACAAACCCACTCTCTCGCTTCTGCTCTCTGTTGCTGCATTAGGAAAACAACGATTCAACTGTTACATGCTGCGGTAGTTGAACCCCTTTCCTCTGCATGACCTGTCATTGCCACAGTAAATAGATGAAACCCACTAGCATGAGTAGGAGTTGTTTGAGCCCTGATGTGCCTACTCATTCATGCCTGTTTGTTATGCCTGCTACTGCTTAGAGTTGAGTCGGGTCTGATTCATCGGGAATGAGTTGGAATGGTGATGAACATGTCCTACTGTGTGTGAGCTAAGTGTGTGAACACGATTTGGTAAAGGTAGCGGTGAGAGGCCATGTAGGAGTACATGGTGGGTTATCTCATTGAAACTGTCCTCAGGAACTGAGTTCTGTGTTTGTGATCCATGAACAGTTACTACCACACGTTGGGCCCTGAAATATGACCCCGCTCGACTTATTAACCGCCCCTGTCCTCTGTCCAGGAGTTGCAACTAGTTTCTGGTGTTTGTAGGATATGTGTTGGAGGCCGTGCGTAGCGCTGGCCCTAGGGGTGGGCTATGTTGCGGTAGATACACCGTGGCACGGTGTACCGGGGCGCCCGTTTGGTGTCTCGAGAACCCTGCACACATCGTTTGGGGCTGTGAGCGAAACTCCGGCCGGATCTCCTCGCGGATGGAACCCGAATAGGCGATAAACCTAGACTAGAGACTTGTGTGGTTAGTTAGGTCGTGGTCTACACCCACGTCGGCTTTCGCTTGAAGTCTGCCGAGCACATGTCGTGTGCAGACGCTAAGTGGTGGAAACATGTGTGAAGAAGTACACCCCTGCAGGGTTATAAATGATCTATTCGAATAGCCGTGTCCGCGGTAACGGACTTCTGGGTTGCCTGTACAGTTCATAGACAAGTGAAAGTGGATACTCTAAAACTCGCAAGATAAGCGTGAGTGCCATGGATGGCATTCTCGTAGGGAGACGGGAGCGGATCCATAGTGGTGTATTGATATGGTGAATATGTGGACTCGTGTGTGCCACCTCAAAAGAGTTACTTGCTGTCGTAGTTCAGGTTAGCCACTGAGTCAAAGCTGGCCTGCTGCAGTTAAACTCCACCACCCCCTTTGTTGATACCGATGCATATGTAGTTAGTTCTGATGTAAGTCTTGCTGGGTACATTTGTACTCACGTTTGCTTAATTTATGTTTTTGCAGAGAGACTCAGTCTCGCTAGTAGTTCCACGTGGACTTCGACGTTTAGCTTGTTACCTCAGCTACGATCTTGTGCCCTCGACAGGATCTGGTAGATAGTCGGGCTTCTCAGCCTTTTTTTTCACTTGTAGATGTCTGTACTCAGACATGATAGGCTTCCGCATGTGCTTTGACTTGTATGCTCTGAATGTTGGGTCATGAGACCCATGTTTGTAATACTTGGCTCCTCGGAGCCTAATGAATAAATACTCTGAGTCGTAGAGTCTTGTTGTGATGCCATGTTGTATTTGCCCATATCCAGCATATTGTGTGTATGATTGAAATGCTTGGTATGTGTGGGATCCGACAACCTAGTTGTTTATCCTTGGTAGCCTCTCTTATGGGGAAATGTAGTCTTGTGCTTCCATGAGTCATAGTAGTCCGCTACAGCCCGGTTCACCGGAGTCCTGCTAGCCCAGCACTACTGCTCCGGAACACTTAGACTGGCCGGCATGTGTCCTTCCTTGATCCTGTGTCTGTCCCTTCGGGGAAACGTCACGCGGTGTCTTTCGGAGTCCTGTTAGCCTGCTACAGCCCAGATTCCTGGAGTCCTGCTAGCCTAGTTGTTACAGCCCGAATTCACTCGCTGATGACCGACACGTTCGTTGCTGGGTCATGTATGCCTGTCCCCGTAAGTTAGTGCCACTTTGGGTTCACGACTAGTCATGTCGGCCCGGGTTCTCTGTCATATGGATGCTAGCGACACTATCATATACGTGAGCCAAAAGGCGCAAACGGTCCCGGGCCATGGTAAGGCGACACCCGTGGGAATACCGTGCGTGAGGCCGCAAAGTGATATGAGGTGTTACCGGCTAGATCGATGTGACTTGGAATCGGGGTCCTGACAGCGTTGGTATCAGAGCCTGACTGCCTGTAGGATTACCAAGCCAAACTGGTCGAAGTTGAGTCTAGAAATGCTTTAGTTATATAAGGGAATTGATTGTGGAAGGGAACGTAAGGCTCTTTTTACTCCTTTACCTTATGCCTTTCTGATCTGAGTCAACCTCTTCTTTTCTACGGGGATTAAGAACTAGGCTTTCTCATCTATCTATCAGGATCATGTGTTACTAATCCGTAGACTCATAGGATTGTTGGATTTGAGCCTCATTTCAGTTCCTACTACTTCCGTGTGTTGTTAGGTGATCTCAGAACCTTGATATTGTGATGTTAAGTGGTTATGCCACCCTTTTGCAGGATGTCTCAAATCTTTTTGAGCATTTACAGCCGTTATGCTGTCCGAGTCATCCCAGGTTTCCAAACAATCTGATGCATTTGCAAAATCCTTTCCCTCTGTTTCCGCGTCCCTTTGGGCCAGATTAAGCACACTAACGGTCTGTTGAGGTATTCCATTGCCTTGACATATGTGTTGGAGCTAGTATTATGACCCTAGGCATCCTAGAGAACCACTCAGTAATCTAACAATGCTTTGTATCCTCCGTGTGATGATTCTGTCCATTGTTCCTAAAAGCATCCCGTGATGCCATTTAGTTAGTACGCATTCTATTTCTGGGTTCTTGAGCCCAAGATTCACTCTACTTATTTCCTGTTGTTAGTGTTCGCTAGTTCCTTTAGGATATTAGTAACCTTGCGACAGTCCTTGAGGTTCGTCGTATATCCTTCTTCCAAATACCATGAACTACTTATGGCAGAAGTTCCTCGTTGAACCGAAAGATCACAACCAGAGTGCTCTTGGTGAGTTCTCCATTCCATATTGTGACTCTGCCAGTTTTACCTTTTTGCATGGGTTATCTGGAAGAAACCTGTTGAACTTGGTTCGACATTCTAATCTATGCACCCACAACTAAAAAAAAAGTTATATGTTCCTTTGAGTTGTCCCTCTTTAGTTGTATTCTGACCCTCTGTCTATCAATTGATAGTCAGGAGTAATTGTGCATTTGTGTTATCAATGCTTATTATTCTTGTGGTCCATCAAGCCGTTCTATTCCGGAATGACTAGGAGAAACAAACTCCAGTACCTCATCCATATCTAGGATTGGGTCAAAGCGGTTGTATTCCGCAGATCAAAATGCCAATCCAGCTTTTGTTCTGTTCTACCCTGGAGTATTACCATCTTTATATCAAGAATATCATGGGAATTGCACACCATCCTATGAACTCTTGGTACAGTGATACTTCTCGCCATCATTATTCATTTCTCGGTCTCTGTGTTATTGTAACCGGAATACTGACAGGTGAATCGTGATGTGTGAAAGCAATACTCCTAGCAACTGTGTTGCTTGGTAGTTAAAGGACAATATTCTCATCCTTGGTGTGTTGGTTATTGAATCACCATCCTAGGACTGATCGTGCTACCTAGTCCATTTTTGTTGGTGCACTCTTCGATCGATGAGTTAGGATTGTGTCAATCCATCACTCTCTTGATCACATCGTCTTGCCCTGAAAAGCAAGATTGTTCTCGAGCTTAGTTACATATCGGTGGTTCGTGACTTTCCGAATATCTTCTCGGAAGTGCCACCAGGTTGTCACCTGATCGCTATGTTGAGCTCGTGATCAAGTTGGTTTCTTGTAAACCACCCTTTCTCCAAGAATCTGTGTGGGATACCCTGAGCTAGTTGGTTAAGCTAAACAACAACTTGGAGAGCTGGAAGATGAGAGCTTGTCTGACTCAGTTCATTCCTAAGGGATATCCTCGTGTGTGTGTGTTGAAGAAAGATGATACCTTCATTGATTGATCCTTGTGATCAATTGTTGGACCTATTATCTTATCCAAACTTTGATTTGAGTATGGGCTATCATCAAATTAAATCAGAACAAACGATGTTCGTAATGTTGTCTTATCCATGGTTGTTTCCTCGGGCATAAACCATTATATCTTTTGGTCTGACCCATGCTATCATCTTGTTCACATAATCATGTAACCCCATCTTATGGGAATCTTGATAAATTGTTGTTGAGCCCATCGACAACATCCTTATCTTGTCCATGATTCATGTTGAACATTTAAGTTAGTATTGGAAACTTTTGTAAGCATTTCTTCATGCTAGCTCATGGAGCATATGTTTGGATGAAAGAAGTGACTTCCTCTAATTCATGTGCATTCGATGCAAGTTGCCGCAGTGAATTCGAGAAAGTTTGTTTTGCCTCCTCTGGAATCATCCCAAGTTAGTCATGCACGTGCAAAGTGCTCTATGGTTTGATAGGTTGGCCGCCTCCACTCCATATGTGTTCCTAGCACACAAAGCCACTGACTGATTTGTTCTAGGAAAAGGAGTTAAGTGCTAATCCATGGTAGTGCACAAGACTTCGATATGCTCGATGATGGTTCCCCACCTGAACTCTGTAGTGTTTTATTATAAGGCTACTATGTGGTCATGCTTGTCTGGGACAACATGTTCACATGTGTGTAGCAGAACCAGCTCATGTTTTGGAGCTTACTACCGTAGTCCATTTCCTGAGAATCTTGCAACGTCATCTCGCCGATTTGTGTTGCAATCCTTTCTTTCAGACATGATGAGTCTGGAATATCCTGACACCAACCTGATCTGAATCTCAGGCAGATATGATGGTTGGAGCGTTTCTCCAGAACTGTAATATCGGTCTCTCTGTAACTCGGTAAAGTGGATGTCTTGGCCGACACACTAGCCGGAAGATCTATCATTGTAATATCTTGATTGAGCTATTTAACCAACTTCTCCATGAGGATTTAGTGCAACTTATTCTGGAAGTTGATCCTTAGGGGTCCTTGTGCTCTCGGTTTCCTCGATTATGCTAGAACCATTCAACAGTGTAATCACTCTCGTCTGTTGAGTTTCTCCCCAGTTACTAAGAATCATTCCCAGCATTTGCATTTTGTTCCAGCTTGCACCGCCATTGTACCATCCTTCTATGGACTACCCTTCTCACAATTACTGATCAGGATCATCTTCAAGGTAGTTCTACCACGGATTCCACCCATTTCCGATGATAAGCAAAATCATCCCTTGTGTTGTCTTCAACGAGGTAATCCACATCATCCATACTAGTCCAAGTATGCCATTCTACCGAACTCCTCCAAACGATCGCTCGAGATTTGCCTTAGGCTGGTTTAGAGAACTTTATTGATCTCCGTATCAAAAGTAATTCTTTTTGCCACTTAAGGAAATAACTCTATGAGTCACCTCCTCTAAGGTGTCTCGTTATGGTATCATGGCGACTCAAATCCTCGCTACGTTGACAACCGTTCACCACCTTGTTAAGCGTGAAATTGTTGTCTACCTAGTGAATCTCCGTCATCTGTTTCACTCCATCCCTCTAGATGTATGCTTCGTGTCTCAGCTCGAGAGATGTTGCTATGTCTCATTCCGTGATTTGATCCTGAGCTGTTCGATCTTGGAGGAGATCGATCCTTCTAGAGTTTTTTTTTCCTTTCCTCTCATTGTCATGTTGGTTGGAGTTCTCAGAGCAAGACATCGAGAAAAAGATAGTGATCGGATCAACGTTCTTATGAGATGCAACCTGGATTGTGAAGATTGTGTTAGTTTGCGTTCCCCTTTCATCTTACCCTACGCTTGAATCTCGGGGCGAGATTCTTTTGAGTGGGGGTGAGTTGTCACATCCTAGCTAGTTCATGCATTAGAGTGTTGCATCATGTTTAAACTTCTCCAGAAACTTGAAATGGGGATGATAGAACCCCCAGCACCCCCCCTGGAAACAACTAGGGTTTACTAAAATCTTTTTCAATGAACCTAAAATGCCCTTCTAAAATGTCCATCATTTTTGTCTTGGGTTAGAACCTCTGCCAAAACTGGTTCAAATTTTTCTAGGTCATCATAAGGTCACTGAATTAAATCTTATGTTATTTGCATTTGGGCATTTAAATGCTAGTAAATATTTTAAATGTCCAAATAATCCCAAACTAAAATGTTCCATGTCGGATATACTCTATACATTGGGCATGAGCAGTTTGGTGAATTTTGAAAGTGCCTAGGTATTTCTAGAAAAGCCACAAAGTTGCAGAAAAATAGAAAAAAGGAATTAAAAGAGAAAGAGAGAGAACTTACCTGGCACCCCAACCGGCCCACCACTGTAGCAGCCCAGCTGGGCAAAGTCAGCCCAGCCCACCACCGCAGCCCCTCTGTCGCCTTCCTCCTCGCGCCAGTAGGCAGGGGCGCGTGCCCAGCGCGCGCGCACCGCCGTGCGGCCACCTCCTCCCTGCCTGCCTGGCTCCTTCCTGACGCGGCTGACGATGCCACGTACATCGCCCCGACCCCCTGGATCTCTCTCACTCTCCCTGGACCTCTTCCCTCTCCTCTGCTCTCTCTCCCGTGTAGCCCGAGCGGAGCTCGTCGCCACCGCTCGCCGCTGCCGCGCCCTGAGCCACCTCCTCGCCTCCCCGACGCATCCATCGGCCCCGCCGCATCGCCCTGAAGCCCTCCGCCAACGAACACGACGCCGGAAGCCCCGTATCATCGTCCCCGACCTCGTCTTGAAGCTTCGGCCGCCGGAGATCATCGCCGTCGATTCGCCGACCCCAGCGCATCCCCGAGCTCGCTGACCACCTCATCGCCCTCGCTGTGAGCTCCACTGCGTTTCCCCTCTCTCCTTTTGCTCGCCCCCGCACCGTAGCGTCAAACCCGACCCCGCCCGAACTCCGGCCGCCGCCACGAGCTCGTTTCCGGCGAGCTCGGTCCACCCCAGCTACTGCCGCTAGCCGTGTTGGATGCGTGCGAGTCCCAGCACCACGTAGAGCCTCTCCGCCGTCGTTTTGGTCGCCGGAGGAGGAATCCCACACCGCCCCGCCGCGTCTGGCCTCGCCGGCGGCTAAATGCCGGCGAGTCAGCGAGTTTGACCAGGGATTTGACCCCCTGGGTCACTGACGTGTGGGCCCAGGGCCTTAACTAATCTGGTTTAGCATTAGATTAGTACTAATTAACTTAGATTAGTTAGTTAGACACTGACATGTGGGCCCCAGCGTCAGGTTTGACCTGGACCGTCACCGTTGACCTGCTGACGTCACACCGACGTCATGCTGACGTAGTAAATCATTTTCTGGTTTTAATAATTCAGGAAATTCCAGAAAATGCCCAAAACTTCAAAAATTCATAGAAATTAATCTGTAACTCCAAATGAAATAATTTATATATGAAAAATGATCAGAAAAATCCAAAGAATCTGAATATGGCATTTTCATGCATGTTTGAACAAGTTAACCTCACTGAATAGGACAATTCATGATTATGGAATGAATAGTCATTAGTTTTGTAGTTGGAATTTGCTATAGGTTTGAATTCCACTTCAATGAATATGACTAACTGTTGCACTAGGTCAATTCAGTACCTTAATATGACATATCATTCATATAAATGTGCATTGCATTGATTGTGGTTCCTCTTGTGTTTGCCGGTGGTTGCTCCTTCTCAGTAGACGTGGTTCCGACGACGTGTTCGATGACACCGATGAAGAACTATATTATCTTCAGAAGTGCCAGGCAAGAAAAACCCCCTTGTTCATTCCGATACAAACCCACTCTCTCGCTTCTGCTCTCTGTTACTGCATTAGGACAACAACAATTCAACTGTTACATGCTGCGGTAGTTGAACCCCTTTCCTCTGCATGACCTGTCATTGCCACAGTAAATAGATGAAACCCACTAGCATGACTAGGAGTTGTTTGAGCCCTGATGTGCCTACTCATTCATGCCTGTTTGTTATGCCTGCTACTGCTTAGAGTTGAGTCGGGTCTGATTCATCGCGAATGAGTTGGAATGGTGATGAACATGTCCTACTGTGTGTGAGCTAAGTGTGTGAACACGATTTGGTAAAGGTAGCGGTGAGAGGCCATGTAGGAGTACATGGTGGGTTGTCTCATTGAAACTGTCCTCAGGAACTGAGTTCTGTGTTTGTGATCCATGAATAGTTACTACCACACGTTGGGCCCTGAAATATGACCCCGCTCGACTTATTAACCGCCCCTGTCCTCTGTCCAGGAGTTGCAACTAGTTTCTGGTGTTTGTAGGATATGTGTTGGAGGCCATGCGTAGCGCTGGCCCTAGGGGTGGGCTATGTTGCGGTAGATACACCGTGGCACGGTGTACCGGGGCGCCCGTTTGGTGTCTCGGGAACCCTGCACACATCGTTTGGGGCTGTGAGCGAAACTCCGGCCGGATCTCCTCGCGGATGGAACCCGAATAGGCGATAAACCTCGACTAGAGACTTGTGTGGTTAGTTAGGTCGTGGTCTACACCCACGTCGGCTTTCGCTTGAAGTCTGCCGAGCACATGTCGTGTGCAGACGCTAAGTGGTGGAAACATGTGTGAAGAAGTACACCCCTGCAGGGTTATAAGTGATCTATTCGAATAGCCGTGTCCGCGGTAACGGACTTCTGGGTTGCCTGTACAGTTCATAGACAAGTGAAAGTGGATACTCTAAAACTCGCAAGATAAGCGTGAGTGCCATGGATTGCGTTCTCGTAGGGAGACGGGAGCGGATCCATAGTGGTGTATTGATATGGTGAATATGTGGACTCGTGTGCGCCACCTCAAAAGAGTTACTTGCTGTCGTAGTTCAGGTTAGCCACTGAGTCAAAGCTGGCCTGCTGCAGTTAAACTCCACCACCCCCTTTGTTGATACCGATGCATATGTAGTTAGTTCTGATGTAAGTTTTGCTGGGTACATTTGTACTCACGTTTGCTTAATTTATGTGTTTGCAGAGAGACTCAGTCTCGCTAGTAGTTCCGCGTGGACTTCGACGTTTAGCTTGTTACCTCAGCTACGATCTTGTGCCCTCGACAGGATCTGGTAGATAGTCGGGCTTCTCAGCCTTTTTTTTCACTTGTAGATGTCTGTACTCAGACATGATAGGCTTCCGCATGTGCTTTGACTTGTATGCTCTGAATGTTGGGTCATGAGACCCATGTTTGTAATACTTGGCTCCTCGGAGCCTAATGAATAAATACTCTGAGTCGTAGAGTCTTGTTGTGATGCCATGTTGTATTTGCCCATATCCAGCATATTGTGTGTATGATTGAAATGCTTGGTATGTGTGGGATCCGACAACCTAGTTGTTTATCCTTGGTAGCCTCTCTTATGGGGAAATGTAGTCTTGTGCTTCCCTGAGTCATAGTAGTCCGCTACAGCCCGGTTCACCGGAGTCCTGCTAGCCCAGCACTACTGCTCCGGAACACTTAGACTGGCCGGCATGTGTCCTTCCTTGATCCTGTGTCTGTCCCTTCGGGGAAACGTCACGCGGTGTCTTTCGGAGTCCTGTTAGCCTGCTACAGCCCAGATTCCTGGAGTCCTGCTAGCCTAGTTGTTACAGCCCGAATTCACTCGCTGATGACCGACACGTTCGTTGCTGGGTCATGTATGCCTGTCCCCGTAAGTTAGTGCCACTTTGGGTTCACGACTAGTCATGTCGGCCCGGGTTCTCTGTCATATGGATGCTAGCGACACTATCATATACGTGAGCCAAAAGGCGCAAACGGTCCCGGGCCATGGTAAGGCGACACCCGTGGGAATACCGTGCGTGAGGCCGCAAAGTGATATGAGGTGTTACCGGCTAGATCGATGTGACTTGGAATCAGGGTCCTGACAATATCAATAATGGTTATCTAATGAGAGCTAACAAACAGTGCATCCACGAGTCTTCTCTTCGTTTGTTACTTTTGCAAGAGGCTCATGGAGGAGGACTTATGGGACATTTTGGACATGACAAGACTTTTGCCACGCTCTCCAAGAACTACTTTTGGCCCAAGATGTTCTGCGATGTCTCACGCTTCACCAACTGGTGCTCTACATGCCGCAAAGCTAAGTCAGAAGCTCAATCTCATGGTTTACATATGCCACTTCCTATTCCACATCAACCATGGGAAGATATTAGCATGGATTTTGTGCTTGGATTACCTAGGACTCAAAATGGCAAGGATTCTGTATTTGTTGTCGTGGACCGATTCTCGAAAATGGCACATTTCATCCCATGCAATAAGATAGAAGATGCTTCACATGTTGCAAATCTTTTTTGTAGGGAAATCTTGAGGTTACATGGAGTGCCAAGGACAATTGTGTCATACCGAGATGTCAAGTTCCTAAGATACCTTTGGAAGACACTATGCGTCAAGCTCGGCATCAAGCTACTATTCTCAACGGCATATCATCCTCAAACTGCTGGCCAAACAGAATTCATCAACCGGACGCTATCTACTCTCCTCCGCGTGTTGATCAAGAAGAACATCAAGGAGTGGGAGGAGTGCTTACCCATCGCCGAGTACGCCTACAACCAAGCAAGTCACTCTACTACCAGCAAGTTCCCCTTTGAAGTTGTCTACGGCTTCAACCCTTTGTCGCCCTTGGACATCCTTCCTCTACCGCTCCAAGAACGAGCGAACATGGGCGCTAGCGCATGAGCTACTTACCTCAAGAAGATGCATGAAGAAACAAGGTCCACGATCGAGCGTAAAGTACACCTTCTCGCCACCAAGCTCAACACCAACAAGACAGCAATGGTGTTCTAACCGGGCGATCTCGTATGGCTCCATCTCCGCAAGGACCACTTCCCCAAGGAGCGCCCCGAGAGCTGATGGACCCTTCAAGGTGCTAGTCCATTACAATGACAACGCCTACAAGATCGACATTCCACGTGACAAGTACAACATAAGCGACATCTTCAACGTCAAAGACTTGTCCCAATACCATGGTGATGAAGATCACGATCCGCGGACGGATCTCTCCTTGGGGGGGGGATGATGCGGAGAATCCCTCCATCATCCCCATGGACTCTACTACAACTCATCAAGAACCACGAGGAGGACCAATGACAAGAGCTCGCGCATGTGCCATTGAAACCGAGGTTAACTGTTTCCTCTTCGAGTTTCATTCGGATTCACATTAGAGTTGGATTCTACCTCAAATGGAAACTCTATGCATTCTTAGGTACCAAGGAGAAGTCCCTCAGGAAGCTAGGAGGGCGACCCAAGCACCCATGGAGGAGGAGAAGGAAGAAGGAGACACGGAGCACGAAGATGCGAAGGTCCTGGACTACCCCGGGTGCCCGGCCACCTGCAGCCCCGGGTACCTGGTCTCCCAGCCACCGGCTGGCCGCTTCCCTGGCCGCCCCGGGTGCCCGGCCACTATCGCCCTGGGTGACCGGCTGCTGCCTGGGTGAGGCCCTCTGCCCGCCCCGGGTGCCCAGGCCCTCACCCCCCAGGGTGCCCCGGCCCCCTACAGCTGCCAAGGGTGTGGCTCCCTGGACGCCCCGGGTGCCCGGGCCTCACACCCCCGGGTGCCCAGCCCCCCTCACCTGGCGCGCCCCGGGTGCCCGGACTCCAGCCCCGGGTGCCCGGCCCTCCTTCTCCCAGTGACCCCCGGGTGCCCGGACCGTCCAGCTGATGCCTGCATGCATTTCGGGTTAAAAGACCCTTGTACCCCCGTTTTCCTCTTATTTCGTCCCTAGCCTATAAGTACACCACATCTAGTTTGTTTTGAGGGTTAGCAAAGTATTGGATAGACATTGATAGAGCTTTGCTCATCTTCCCCTCCTCTTGGAGATCAAGACCCCTCCAGGGAAGAATCCTAGTGGATTATCAAGGCCTCCTCTTGGACAAGATCATCACCAAGACCTCACCTCCTTTGGAGTGGGAAGAACTTTACCCTAGTGCTATTTTCCTTGGATTGTTCTTCTAATCTTGTGCATCTCCTGTGTGCTACCCTAGTGGATGTGTAATTGGGTTTGTTTGAGTGATTTTCCCCTTGTGTTCTTGTGAGTTCATCCCTTCCCCCTCCAAGTGTGAAAAGATCCCTCTTAGGGTTACAACCTACAACAATACTCCACCATGCCAGAGCCGCTACCCCAACCCCGTCATCCACTGCAAGAGATCGACGTCTCTCATCCAGGGCTCTGTACTAGGATCCTTTCATTGTGTCCTCTCGCTTCCTCCACGCCACCGTCCACCTTGTCGTGGCTCCTCCTACGACCGTCTCGTCAATGGCAACATGACATATCCCCTGATACTGCCGTCTGCCGTCTCAAATCTACTTCCACGCTACCCTGACAACTCCTTGGCGGTCTCCTCCTGTTTTTGTTCAATGTCTTGCTTCATCAGGAGGAGGGCCTGCCGTTCTTCGGCCAGCTGTGCCCGCTTGGCCTCTAACGCATTAAGAGATCGCGCGCGGACATCCGCCAAGATCTCCGCGCGCCTCAACATGTCAGCTTCGGCCTTCTCGATGAGCGCCTCCCTGGAAGCTAGCTTCTCCCGTCGGGCGCGATGAAGATTTAGTAGCTTTTGGAGCAGTTGCTCCTCTTCAGACGTGCTGCTGCTGCTGGCGCCTGGCGCATCCACAAGCTGGAGCCCGGCAGCGGCAAGGATCTCCTCGTCCACAACATCCTCCTCGGTTGACGCTCTGGAGCCCACCGTCCAGGGGAGGCTGACGTAGACGTTCTCGCCGACCCGGATGTATTTGCTTGGCGGAGGCGAGTTGGGTCCTGCCGCCTCATCAGTGGTTGAGGGACCCGTGGTCGGAGTAGCGCCTGGCGCTCTTGTGGCCTCAGGGCCGTCAGTACGACCACCGGCTCCCTCGCCGGCCTCCTCAGCAGCCTTCTGGGCGGCCTCAGCTTCAGCAGCCTTGGCGGCTTCATCGGTGGGCGCCTTGGCGGTATTATCCTCGGCGGCCTTGCCGGCCTCTTCGGCAGCCCTGGCAGCCTCTTCATCGGCAAGCTTGTCGGCTGCCAGCTTGTCGGCCTTGGCAGCGGCGGCCTTGGCGGCCTCGTCGTCGACGGCCCCTGCGGTGTTCTCCTCGGCAGAAGAGTCAATGTTCATTGGCTCCACCGAGGAGGGCTCTGCCAACCCGAGAAGTAAAGCAAAAAGAGCTTCAGGAAGAAATTCAAGAAGCCAAAAGAAAGAAAGCAGAAAGAGTTTTGCGGCAAGTGGGTTTACCCGTGTTGAGCTCAGGAGCGGTGGGCTCCCCTCCCCCGTCAACGTTTGTCATTGGGGTGGGGTCGCCAGCGCTGGTGCTTGGCGCTTCGGCGCTTGCCGGCTCCTCTTCGTGGCTCGGCTCGCTAGTGGGAGCCCTTACCGGAGATCTTCTCTTTGGCGGAGTGGTCGAGTTGGGTGGTACTTCTGGAGCACCTTCAGATGGCTCCACTTGCTGCTCCTCTCCTACACGCCCAAAGATGTCAGTAACAAAATGCTTGTTCCTCAGCGACCGCCAGCGAAAGGTAGTTGAAATACTTACACTGGGGGCTGCGCTGGGGGCTGCAACGAGGGCTGGGCTCCGAGCTGGCCGGGACGGTCTCAGACGCTCTCCCGGTGGTTGCTGTGGGCTCATCTTCGACGATCACCACGGTCTTGCTCGTCGAGACCTTAGCTCTCTTCCTTGTCCTCTCCGCCAAAGTTTCCTCCCTGCGGAAGCAAGGCCGGAGCGCGACAAGTGAGGACAAAAACAAAACCTTACAAAGATTGAGGGGCGCGGCAAGGGAACTTACTCTTCCTCGTCGTCCTCTTCGCTGAGGGCGGAAAAATCAAAGTCCGCCTCCGTGTGAGGAGGGGGAGGAGGGGGAGCTGGGCTCCTTGGCCGCTTGGCGGGGGTAGTAGCAGCGGTCTTTGATGACCCTGCTCCAGTTGCCGGGGCCGCGTGAGACACTCCCGCAGCACCAGCCCTTGCCGCGGACGAGCGCGTCGAACGGCGCTCCGGCGGTTGTTGAACTTCTTGCCGCTCAGCCACTTTGCCAAGCCTGCGAAGGCGTTTCCTCCTCAAAGGGGCTGGGGACTCTGACTGCGGTGGGCTTTCGGTGCCCTCCTCGGAAAAGGAGCCCTCATCCTCCGAGCTGCCTGACTCGTCGG
The DNA here is from genome assembly GCA_011799875.1 of Thinopyrum elongatum. NCBI lineage: Eukaryota > Viridiplantae > Streptophyta > Magnoliopsida > Poales > Poaceae > Thinopyrum > Thinopyrum elongatum. The sequence goes on from CM022298.1 coordinate 299,604,859, forward strand.
CAGGCTGGCTTGGCCCGACATCCTTGCCGGGTGCGGCGAGCTCGCCCTTCCCGGCAAGCATCCCCTGCTCGGCAAGGCTCTCCTTTTGTGCCTCGTCGAGCTCCGCCAAAGTATAACCAAAATCGCCAGCTTCCCTGGCGAGCCTGTCCTCCTCCACTCTTTGAGCAATGAATTCTATTTCTTGCTCAGTGGTGTTGCGGACGAGCCACTCTTCCACCCGGACCTGCTTTTCGACCATGCAGTCAAAGAATCGCCGCACGTCTTCTTCGAGCAGCACGTCCCAAGTTGCTTCAACGCTGTGCGCATTGCAGAGCGGCATCATAGCGATGATTGCACTCAATGCGGAGTTGTTGCAAAGAGGCACGATGTGCTTCGGCAGCGTGAACGCCTTGTCGCGCTTTTCTGGATCTGTCTCTTGCTTGAACAGTTCTCGCATGAAAAAGTCGTGCTGCAGAACTGTGAAGTTATTGATCAGTCCAGGGCGCAGCCGCATGATATCGGCTGGGTTCTTCCAATCAGAGGCCGGCCTTCCTCTCTGCTGCAGAGGAGCAATGCGGCGGCGGAGGAAGTCTGCGCCAACCATCCCTATGGTGAGCCCGGCCTCCCTGAGCCGTATGATCCTGGCAGCGGCAATCTCCAGCTTTTTGTCCTGGGGATCCAGATCGCTCCAGTCTGTGCCACGCGCCGCTGGGGTCTTCCGAAGCTCACAGTATGGTGGCGGAACGTCGTCAATGATCCAACACCATTCAGACCGGATTTCTCCCCATCTTGGGCGGAGATCCCCCTTCAGATAATGCTCCTTGGCGCCCAATCTTGAAACGAACAAGACGCCAACAGTGAGAGGCTCCCCCTTTTCAGCACGGGGAGTGAAGTAATGCCTGAACAGCGCGGTGTTGGGTGCGACACCGACGAAGTTCTCGCACAGATGCGAAAATATTGCCATGGTGGATACGGCATTCGGTGTGAGATCCAGCAGACGGAGGTTGAAGGTGTACATGACGTCGCTGAAGAAATCCGAATACGGTGGGCAGAGCCCGCACCAAAAGTAGCAAGTGAAGAAGGGGTACTTGCTCACTTCGCTCTTGTCGGTGGCTGGGCGGACGCGGGTGGCCGGATGCGCCTTGGTCCTCGCGGCCCACATGCCTTGGAACTTGGCCTTCAGATCCGCCCCCGTGAGCGTCGGAGCGAAGAGCGCGTACTTCTGCCTTTTCATCTGCGCCTGGGTCTCCGTCCTTGAGGACTTCCCCGTCTTCCCCTTTTCTCCTTTGGGAGGCATGGCGAAGGCGGAGCTGAGGACCGAGGGAGATGCGGACGCGCGCGGTGGCGGAGGATTGGGAAACCGCCTTTGTTTTAGAGCGGAGGAAGAAGAAGGCGAAGATTTGAAGATCGAGAATGGTGAGAGGGGTGTGCGAGTGCTTCTGCAGGTCCCTCCTTTTATGGGGAAAGATGCGGAACCATCCGCCCCTTCGTCATTCGAGATCACTGCGCACGCTTCCCACGCTCCGCATTCAACGCGCGACGCGTGGGAGAGCGTGCAATTAAACAGCATAGAGACGTTTCGGCTTATCCCAGCCACGCGTGCCCGTGCACTGTTTGGGCCTGGCCCAACAACGCCCAGCACCGTGTGTGGCCCAGGCCCGGGGGCTCCTGTCGGTGTACTAGAATAGGGGTACCCTAGTACCCCGTACTTGTGCACGGGCAGTAGTAGCATCCCGCGGCCAGGCTTGCGGGAGGACAGCCAGAGAGAAGCTCAAGATTATTAAGCCATTCAAGAACAAAGTATACAAAGCAAGAGTTAAGGCCCCGGCAAGAGGAGCTTGCCGGGAGGGACAGCTGAGGCCCAGCCTGGGCATTGCTGAAGCAGAGTACTTGCCGCGGCAAGGTACTTGCCCCGGCAAGTCATTGGCTGCGGCAAGGTATTGGCTGCGGCAAGATAGCAGCTGCGGCAAGGTACTTGCCCCGGCAAGTTACCTTGCACGGCAAACTATGGGCTGCGCCAAGCTGTCAGGTGCGGCAAGGTCTTGCCGCGGCAAGCGTTACTGTACCACTGTGCTACTGTGCTGCTCCGGTGCCTCTGCCAGCGTGGCGCTCTGGGTCCTTCCAAGCGTGCGTGGCAGGGCACTGTGTAGACGGCGGTGCAGCAGCAGGTGGGATAGGCTTTTCCCACGTCCACGACGTCCGGGTACATGTATCTGGACAGCAAAGGCATGGGCATTTAATGCCCTTGTCCCCTGCCGTCAGTGGTAGGTAGGACATGTCATCCTGGTAATAGTGGCCTTACTGTAGCAACTTTCCACCTCTACCTTTACTGTTTGCCACCTGTTGGAGACCCCTTTGTGCGTATAAAAGGAGGCCCATGGGCAACGTGAAAGGGGAGGAACAAAAAAAGGGAGAACTCCAGTATTGTACGCAGCTACTCGGTACTGTAGCGCTCCTGGGGCTAGAACAATCATACAGATAATAACCAAAAAGCAGGAGTAGGGTTTTACGCATCCGTGCGGCCCGAACCTGGGTAAATCTCTCTCGTGCACTGTCGTGTTCTTCGCTAGATTTGCTCTTCGCGCGACCGTCTCTCCCTGCCGAACGTAAAGGGGTCCTTCTCTGGGTCCCATAGGTGATCGCGGATTCGTCCCCGACACTCACATAAAAGGAGAAGTAGAAGAGATGAATCACCACCAAGAGAGAGAAGGACTAGAGATGATCGTTATGAATGAAGACCCTCTCGAAGAAGCAAAGATTCAGAAAGGAAGGACAAGTCATCAAAGAGCTACACAAGACGAATACATCAAGCTCACGTTGGTTAATGGGTGTCCGGTTCCGACTACGATAACTACTCCGAGAGAAGCTATCACTCCGACTCCGAATATACTCAAGATGAAGGTGTTGCGAGTCTTGCACTAGTGTCATCCAACTCCTACGACATATTTGACTCGCCAAATGAAGGAATTGGAAGATGCTTCATGGATAAAGGCCCCAAGGTATCACACCCCGAGTATCTTCATTTTGATAGTGATGAAGATGATTTGCTAGGTGATGATGATTTACTTGTTGACAAAACTAATGAAAACAATGATGAACTTGCCAGTAATCATGCTAATCAAGATGAAATTAATGACAATGATAAGAAGGAGATTGAGCGTCTAACTAAAGAACTAAACACTCTTAAGTTAGCTCATGAAACTACTCAAGAGGATCATAGAGAGCTCCTAAGAACTCATGAGAAGCTACACTTCGAGAAGCTAAATTTAGAGCAAGAGCATGAGTTCCTAAAAGCTATCAATGATGATTTTCGAAAGAATAGTTCTTCTTACATTGCCAAACGTCTCCTCTTGTCTACTTATATGCCACAAGTAAAATCTAGCAACAAGAGCAAGAAAGATTCTTCTTCTAGTAGTAACAATAATCATGCTAAATCCAATATTGTTGCTTCTAGTAGTTCTCTTGATTCCACTAATGATTCTCTTAGCCAAGTTACACTTTAGCAAGAAAATAGATTATTGAAGGGAATTATAGAGAAAGGTGTTTACAAGAGCCTTGCCGGGAGTAAGCTATTTGAGGAAATTGTACGCAAGCAAGGAAGGCACTAGAAGAATCAAGGTGTTGGTTTTGAATGAAAGTTAAATGCCAATGGAGTTGAATGGGAGGAAGATCAATACCCCAAGATGAAGTTTGTTACTCAACAATAGAAGTATGACCCCACTTCTTTTGAGGGAACACAAGCTCGAGATGATCTTCCACCAGAAGACCACAAGATAAAAGGCAAGGACAAGCTTCATGAAGAGATTGACTCATTTGAAGAAGCTCCTAAGGCCATGGTCAAGTGGGTTCCTAAGACTACATCAAGCTCTACTTCATCAAGTACAGCTACAACTCCAAGGATTCCCATCAAGTTGATGTGGGTCCCAAAGAAGAAGATCTAGAGAGTTCTTGAGGGTGACTCCGCCAACATACTTCACTCATATTCATTATGGCAAGGACTTGTGCAATCAACTTTCATATCTTGCACTAGTTCATGGAGTCACAAACCCTCTTGTTAGTAACACTCCAAAGGATTGCTCCAAATGATCTACATCAACATTGAGCATCCACATCTTCACTATCTACATGAACTCATCATCGACAAAACCCAAGGTTAGTTCATCCCTCTAAGGGGGGATATCACATCTAGGGGGAGATTTTCTCAAATAAATTGAGCTAAAGAAACTCTAATGGTGTGAACACATTAATGCTTTTTGTAAAAGTGGTAACCCCACTTGTGCTTTAATGATGAATATCACCTATGAACAAATGTTCTCATTTGAATCCTAAGTCAATTAATATACTCATATATAGATGACCTAGTCATCGCCAATTGCTTGATAGATGCTAGAATTGTTTGTGCATGCTTTGACACATATTTCATCTGCTATAGTATTGTGTGAGCATGTTGGTTGCATATTTTATCCATTCGAGGACATCCATTTGTTGTTTTGATTGTATTGGTTTTTATTGGCCAAGTGGATGAACAAGAATGCCTAAGAACTTTCTCTAGCTATCTATGCTCTTCTTGTATCAAACTTTATTCATGCTATATCACAAAAAAATAACAAGTTCCTTTCGGACCCTCCGGGTGAGGAGCACTTGGAGCCACCGATCCGTCAAGGGCTGCCTTCCAAAACCTTCTATTGCTTTTCGGTCAGACCAATTCACTAAAACTCGGTCACACCGAAAGCATCAGAATCATCTAGGTTTTATCTCGGTGCTACCGATTAGACCGACTCGGTCCCATCGATTTGCTGTAACTGCACACAGTTTCACATCTCGGTGCCACCGATTCATTCCACTCGGCACCACTGATAGCACATGGGTATATATATCTTACGGCCTGTAAGGTTGAAAATTTCTTCAAACATTTCGAGCCAGCGCCCCATTGCTGCCGCCCCTTGGTCTCCGAGTCATCAGCATCGTCTCCTACAAATCGTTGCCGCACAAATCTGCCGTCATCAACAGAATCTACTCCACCGTTGCCGCCGTAGAGGATCATCACTGAGTTAGGGTGAGATTCAATCTCCTCGTGCTTCTATTTATCCGATTCAATGCACAAGGACAATGCCTAGTATCTTGCCACGTTTGAGGTTGATCTATCCACCAAACAAATTCTTTAGAATAGATTTGTTGGGGATATGACTCCGAGGCGTGACCCGCCCAGGAGGGGCCGGGTTACACCGTTGGCGACTTAATATGAAGAAGGCCCAAGAAAGGTCCAAGAAGACGAAGCATAAAGATAGGCGGCGGCTTAAGAGGCGGGCCTGGTGGAGTCCCAAGACCCGGAGGTGTGAGCCGCCCGATGGTGACTTGCCTGGCAAGGCAAGGCGACTTAGAAAATGGGCTGGTCATGTTGTGTGATCCGGCTTGGACTCCTGTAAGCCCTGGAGCCTCGACCTATGTATATAAAGGCGAGACCCGATGGCGGGTTAACTCAAGAAACAACTAATCGATAGCTAGGTCAAGCGTGATCGCTCCCTTGTAATCGATACTCAAGCAATACAACTAGAAGCAGGACGTAGGCTTTTACCTCGCTGTGAGGGGCCGAACCTGGGTAAACCTTTGTGTCCTTTGTCCCGTTCAACCCCTTCTAGCTAACCTACATTGCGATGGCTCCACACCTAAGTCCTTTCACAAGGGCATCTGCCATGTTAAATCCACGACAGTTGGCGCCCACCGTGGGGCCAAAGCACGGTGGTTTCGAGTTCTTAAAGGGCAACTTCTCAGGGATCAAAAGATACGCCGTGGGCTGGATGACTAAGAGTTGGCGCTGCAAGATCTACATCGATGACACTGGCTGGGGCCCCGAGGCCGACTCAATTGAGTACGGGTACCGGGTCCCCTTTGGCGAAATTCACGTCTTCATCAGCAAGATCGGCGAGTCAGAGCCTGAGCCAGACACCTGCACCAACATCATCAAGACGGCTCAGCGTGCGCGACCCGCCAGGGGTCAACATGGCTGGAAGCACGTCTTTGATCGCTTTGTTCATGGGGCGGATCTTGAGGAAGATTCTGCATCTGGTGGAGAGACAGCCATCTATTCAGGTGATGAGTCATCGACCGGAGAAACCGATTCAATCTATCAGCTTCAGGATGGCAGGCTTGGGGGCTATTCTGATGGTGACAGTATTCCGGACCCTTATGAGCCTCCGAGCAGGGCTACTATTTTTATGGCTGGTACGCAACCAATGGTAAACTCATCAACAGTTGCTGCCATGACATCCGGTTCAACTGCTGCTGCGACAGCTGGGGCGAGCGGCTCTGTTCGACCGCCGACTCAGGTTTTATCTGAGCTCTTGGGAACCCTGATGACTCTGTTAGCCATGGAGGTGACTCCAGCGAATCAAGCACAGCATAATGTAGGAGTTGCAAAGGGTGCGAGATGAGGTGGCCAAAGCTTTCCGCCTAAGTCTAGATCAGAATGCGTCCAATGTTGTTTTTCAAAGAAGGCACCAGAGCCGCCTGCCTTTGCAGTTTGAGGGGCGGAATCTTTTTAACACACCCGGGGCAGGAACGAGTAACTCGCCCGTTGTAACACGGGCTGCTGAGGCGCCAGGGACCGGAGCGGTGGCCCAGCCTCGTTTGCCAGAACAGCCTCGTAGGGATCTGACCCCACCTCAATGGGTTCCAACACCCTCAGGCCATTATTCTAACCCAGTGGATAACATGATAGCAGCGGCTACACGGCTGGCGGCTATCCCGATTGAAGGTGAGTCTCCAGTGGCGATAGAGACCCGGAACGCGATGGAGCTTCTTCAGACGGCTGTGGTGCAGTAGGTGGCTTATTCGTACAGTCGTGAGCATGTTCACTCAACCCCCCGACCAAGTCGAAGCTATAGCCGGTGTATTCAGTCACCGACGGTTTCCAGCAGCGAACAACATCGTAACCTGCCTCGTAATAATGACCCGCCCCGTGGACATAACCCGCCCCGTGATGACAATATGCCGAATAATGCTCAGGCCCTTGTAGATCAGGCTAGAGCCCATTGTGAGGTGGAATTAGCGGCTCAATTGGGGGCTCATCAGTAGTTTCCAATAAACCCTTCGGCATCTGTGGAGGCTGGGATGACTTCCAGGACAGTTGGTGTGCCATGTCTAGTACCGGCTCTATGCAATGAACGTTTGCCCAAGGATTTTAAGGGCCCTCGTAAGGTGCCTAATTATACAGCTGATCTTCCACCAGAGGCTTGGATTGAGAGCTATGAGCTGGCTATGGAGATGCTAGATGTTAATGATGCTGTATGTGCCAAGTACTTCACCATGATGTTAGATGGACCGGCTCGAACCTGGTTGAAAGGCTTACCTGCCAATTCCATCAATTCATGGGCTGAGTTGAAAGCACGCTTCATTCGGAACTTTAAGGGAACGTGTAAGTAGCCTGTGATGATTATTGATCTGGATAACTGTGTATAGCTGGAGGATGAGTCGGCCCACCATTGGGTCCGCCGGGTTTCAGCTATTATCCATTCATCCGACAGCATTGTGGCAGGTTCAGCTATTTTGGTCTTGGAGAAGAATTGTCATTTTACCCCCCTTAAGCAGAAGCTTGGGCGGCTTAAGCGTCACTGTAATGACATGGGGGAGATCATGGTGGCTCTCATCAAGTATGCCGACTCTGATACCACTAAAGATCCTGGATCTGATGATGAAAAATCCAACAAGGGAAAGAAGAGTGGTAACGGTAAGGGTCAGCAGCAGAACATGACAGGGCATAATGGTAACAACCAGGGTAATGTTGGTAAGCGCAGATAGCCCGATGGCGGGTCAGATCTTGTAGCTAACACCAACACTGGATATAAAAACAAGCGCCGTAATGGCAATGGTAAGCAGGCCTTTGGAGGAATGAACTTTAATATTGAGGCGATGATGAATGAGCCTTGCCCAAAACACAGTCTGCCCAATAAACTGGCAGCTCATGCTTGGAAGGACTGTTTCATCATGAGAGAGTACAGGAATTCCAACTTCAATTAGAATCATGGCAACAATAATGGCCCGCCTAGCGGGTCAGGATCCGGCTCACAGGGGCCCGGCTTTGGTGGTGGCGGCTCAAGTTCAGGGTATCAAGGACAGGGCAACCAGGGTGGTTATAACCAACAGTTTGGTCAGGGTAACCAGCAGCATCAGTTAGGATAGCAGAGTAATCCAAAGCAGCTTAACAGTGGCCAGTATCATGTTTTTACCACAAGTCTCTGCAAACGAGATCAGAAGGTTCATAAACGCGAGGTCATTGCGATTGAGCCGGAGGTACCTCAATACTTGTGGTGGTCAGAGCAACCAATCACATGGAGTCGAGAGGATCACCTGCCCCGGGTTGACAATCCGGGTCAACTAGCGTTGGTGGTAGCCCCTCAGGTTGGGGGTTATAAATTCACCAAAGTGCTCATGGACGGTGGCAGCAGTATCAATATCCTTTACTATGATACATTTTGCCAGATGAATTTAACTGATAAGGAGCTTAAGCCATCTTCTACAGTTTTTCATGGTGTGGTACCTGGTAAGTCGGCATATCCAGTTGGTAAGATTGCCTTGGAAGTGGCTTTTGGCGATGACTATGACTACAGAGCAAAGACGTTATGGTTTGAAGTGGTTAAAATCAAGAGTCCTTATCATGCCCTGTTCGAACGGCCGGCTTATGCCAAATTTATGGCATGGCCTTGTTATGTTTATTTGCAGCTTAAGATGCCAGGACGTAAGGGTACTATTACAGTCCATGGCGATCGAAAGATTGCTTGGGAATGTGAAGAAGGAGATGCTGCCTATGCTGAATCATCCTGTGCTACTGAGGAGCATAAATTTTATAAAGATAATGTTGACCCGACCGATATGACCCCTTTGAAGAAGCCCACCACTGAGCAGGACCCTTTGTTGAATTTAAGTCGGCTGATGATACTAAGAAAGTCAACTTTGTCCCTGGCGACTCATCTCAGCAGTTCACAGTGGGGGCTCATATGGATCCTAAATAGGAAAGCGCGCTCATTGAGTTCATCCGTGAGAATCGGGACATCTTTGCATGGAAACCTTCTGACATGCCGGGTGTACCGAGAGAATTCGCTGAGCACACTCTTAATGTGGATCCAAAATTTAAGCCGGTCAAGCAGTTTCTTCATCGCTTCAATGAAGAACGATGTAAGGCCATTGGAGAAGAGGCGGCCCGGCTCTTGGCAGCCGGGTTTATCGTGGAGGTCTTTCACCCGGAATGGTTGGCTAACTCTGCTGGTGCTTAAGAAGAATGGCACTTGGCGTATGTGTGCTGACTATACAGATCTTAACAAAGCTTGTCCAGCTGATCCATTTGCTCTTCCCCGTATTGACCAGATTATTGATGCCACGGCGGGTTGTGAGAGTTTATGTTTCCTGGATGCTTCTTCTAGTTATCATCAGATCAAGATGGTAGTTAAAGACCAAGAGAAGCTGTCTTTTATCACCCCTTTTGGAGCCTTTTGCTATGTCTCTATGCCTTTTGGGCTTAAGAGTGCCCAGGCTACTTATCAACACTGTGTTCAGAATTGCTTTCACAGTCAAATTGGGTGTAATGTGCATGCTTATGTGGATGATATTGTGGTCAAATCCAGAAAAAAGGAGACACACTTGGATGATCTAAGGGAGACTTTTGACAATCTCCGGGTCTATAAGATGATGCTTAACCCAGCCAAATGTGTTTTTGGTGTACCTGTAGGCAAGCTCTTGGGTTTTCTGGTCTCAGAGAGTGGTATTGAAGCTAACCCGGAGAAGATTAAAGCTATCAGTTCATTGGGTAAGCCGGTGTGAGAAGATGTCTTTTATCACCCCTTTTGGAGCCTTTTGCTATGTCTCTATGCCTTTTGGGCTTAAGAGTGCCCAGGCAACTTATCAACACTGTCTTCAGAATTGCTTTCACAGTCAAATTGGGTGTAATGTGCATGCTTATGTGGATGATATTGTGGTCAAATCCAGAAAAAAGGAGACGCTCTTGGATGATCTAAGGGAGACTTTTAACAATCTCCGGGTCTATAAGATGATGCTTAACCCAGCCAAATGTGTTTTTGGTGTACCTGTAGGCAAGCTCTTGGGTTTTCTGGTCTCAGAGAGTGGTATTGAAGCTAACCCAGAGAAGATTAAAGCTATCAGTTCATTGGCTAAGCCGGTGTGTGTCAATGATGTCCAGCGTCTGGCGGGTCGTATCGCGGCCTTAAGCCGGTTCATAAGCCGCCTAGGAGAGAAGGCAATTCCTTTATACCAGATGATGTAGAAGACAGATCATTTTGTCTGGAGTGACGCTGCTGATAAGGTGTTTGAGGCGCTCAAAAAGTAGGTAGCTGAGCCGCCAGTCCTTGCGGCTCCCATTGAGAAAGAACCTTTACTCCTGTACGTGGCAGCTAATAGTAAGGCCGTCAGTGTGGCGATTGTGGTAGAGCGCAAGGAGACGGGTAAGGAGTACCCAGTCCAGAGGCCGGCTTATTATGTCAATGAGGTGTTGATTGAGTCCAAGCAACGATATCCACATTGGCAGAAATTGGTATATGGGGTGTTCATGGTGAGTCACAAGCTGAAGCACTATTTTCTTGGTCATCCCATTATTGTGGTCAACTTTGCTCCTTTAGGAGACATTATTCAAAACAGGGAGGCCATAGGCCGGGTTGCTAAGTGGGAAATATAACTCGGACCTCATGGTTTGAAATATGTGCCAAGAACAGCTATCAAATCTCAAGCTCTGGTGGATTTCATCAATGACTAGATAGAGTTGCAGACGCCTGAGGAAAAGCCTAATAACACATATTGGACGATTCATTTTGATGGGTCCAGGCAGTTGGAAGGCTCAGGGGCTGGAGTCATTTTACCTTCCCCATGAGGTGACAAATTTTGTTATGTTTTAAGGTTAATGTTTCATTGTACTAATAATGCAGCTGAATATGAGGCTTTGCTCCACGACCTTCGTATGGCCAAGGAGATGAACTTAAGCCGGGTCAGGTGTTTTGGTGACTCAGACCTGGTAGCTCAGCAAGTCTTAGGCATGTGGGATTCCAAAGACCCGCTCATGGCGGCTTATCGCTAGGCAGTTGACAATATTGCTGATCACTTTAAGGGGTATGAGGTGGAGCATCTTGATCGAAGAAAGAATGAGGTGGCTGATGCCTTGAGCCGGCTTGGGTCTCAATGTAAGCCGGTGCCTCCTAACGTGTTTCTGAACGTCTTGGATCATCCTTCAGTCAAGTTGCCATCTGAGGAAGATCTTGCTGTCCCTGACCCGGATGTGCAGTTGGTGGCGGCTCTCAATGCAATTCCTGATTGGACGCTTCCCTACTTGGCTTATATGACCCGGGGCGAGTTACCTAAGGATGAAACTTTGGCAAGGCAAATCACCAGGAGATCTAAATCTATGACTATTGTTAATGGCGAGTTACACCGATGCAGTGTGACAGGCGTGTTCCAACGTTGTGTTTCTCCTGAAGAGGGCCATGAGATTTTAAGAGAGATCCATGAAGGTGATTGTGGTCATCATGCCGGCTCTAAGTCTTTAGTGGCTAAAGCTTTTCGTCATGGGTTTTATTGGTTGACGGCTCATGCTGATGCAGAGGATATCGTCATTAAGTGTGATGGATGTCAGAAATTTTCTCGACGGGCTCATGTGCCGGCTCAAGAGTTGAGGATGATTCCAATTACTTGGCCATTTGCAGTCTGGGGGCTTGATATGGTTGGACCTTTCAAGAGGTCTAAGGATAAGAAAACCCACCTCTTGGTGGCGGTTGACAAATTTACCAAGTGGGTTGAAGCAGAGCCGGTTAGCAAGTGTGATGCGGCGACCGCAGTCCAGTTTGTTAAAAAACTGATCTTCCATTTTGGTTACGCTCATAGTATCATCACTGATAATGGCACTAATTTGTCTAAGGGTGCTATGTAGGAATTCTGTCAACGAGAGCATATTCGTCTTGATGTTTCTTCTGTGGCTCATCCGCAGTCTAATGGTCAAGCTGAGAGGGCTAACCAAGAAATTTTGAGAGGTATCAAGCCCCGGCTTATGGTTCCTTTGAAGCGAACATTGGGTTGTTGGGTTGAGGAGTAACCTTCAGTACTCTGGAGTATCAATACCACCCCTGACAGGTCAACAGGCTATACGCCTTTCTTCATGGTCTATGGTGCAGAGGCAGTTCTTCCAAGTGATATCCGTCATGACTCGCCCCGCGTGGCGGCTTATGTTGAAGCTGATAATGAGATAGCACGTCAAAACGCACTCGATGCTTTGGATGAGGAGCGTGACCTTGCGGCGGCTCGTTCAGCGATATATCAACAAGACTTGCGTCGCTATCATAGCCGCAGAGTTAAAACTCGAGCGTTTCAAGAAGGTGACTTGGTACTCTCTTGATTCAAGATCAGACCGATATGCATAAGTTATCACCTCCCTTGGGAAGGGCCCTTTGTGGTCATCAAAAACCTGAATAACAAGTTTTATTACCTCATTGATATACAAGAACACAAGGATTCATGCAAGTCGGAGAAGGAGACCCGCCGGCCCTGGAATATCGCTCATCTTTGGCCTTATTACACCTGAGCCATCGGCTCTCATCTTTGTACATACATTTGTCAGTGTATATATATTTTATGATCAATATAGTAAAGCCGGCATCCCTGAAAAATCCAGGGCCTCTGTCGTTTCATTTCTGTGTATCTGAGTCTTTATTAATTGGTCATAAGGTCACTTGGGGGCTTCCAACCCACCGGGTTTAGCTTTCATACCCTCTTGACCAGGCATGACACGCCAAATCATGAGTTATCCTGCCTGTTTGCAACTTGCTACTCCGCCAGGTGACCCGCCAAACTCTTAACAATCAATCTTTTTTAAGACCCTGAACTTGTTAAGGTTAAAACGGTGGCTTGTGTCGCGTGAGAGCCGGCTTACAGTGAGCTAGGATACACTCAACGGCTGTGCAACCTTGAAAGCACATGGCCTGTGAGCCAACTTGTTTGGTCGTGTTTTGGTAAACTGGCCAAGCAATTATTTGAGATTTTTTTGAATTTCTTCTTTTGAGTCCTTTGGATTTGTTTCTCCTAAGTTTTTACTGTTAAGTGAACTTTGAATATATGGGTCATAAGGCTCTGATCATATGACTCATATTTGAGTACTTTGGTTTGTAACCCGCCCTGGTTTTGGACTTTAAGTCACTAGTATGATTAATTGAAGTGGCTGTGGCTATGTGGCTGCAAGTTTTTGGGTTGTCACCCACACTGGCTATTGGTGTTTTAGCCACCGGCATGATTTGGCTCTACAAGTATGTTTTTAGCTCTCATATGAGTCTTCGGGTTTGGTAACCCGCCCTGGCCTTGGACTTTAAGTCGCCAGTATATTTCAACTTGAATGGCCTTGATTATAGTCTTTTTAGTAATTGTACAAGGCTATACAAGTTTGGGTTGTCACCCGCCCTGGCTTTTGACCTTAAGTCGCCAGGATATATGTTGTTTCAACTTTTGGCAGGCTATGCAAAGCTTCACATACAAATAAGAGTGCTTCTATGGCTTGTATGAATAATCACATCAAGCATATCATAAAGATTAAAACTGGTGGTTCAAAAGTCAAGATGAACATGCACGACGGCATGACATGGCGGGTCATTGTTTTAAACTAGCCTATTACAAGGCTTTCATGAGCCCTCAAGTTTGCAACAAAGTGTTTCTGAAGCTGCACTCCTACACCTTGACCTGAAAGCCGCCTGGATTATCATTGCTATGAATCAGTTTCCTTCTTGGCGAGTTGGCGGTTCCGGGTCATCCCGCGGCGGCTCTTCTTCTTCGGCCATCTGAAGGTCAGGCAATGTCCAATCGATGCCGGTTAAGGCCTTGAATATGGCTTCATCATTTATAATTGGAGCAGGGTCAACAACAGGAGCAAAAGTATGCTTACGCTTCGGTGGAGTTAGATCTATGGCATTGTGAGTTGGCGCTTTTACTCGAGTGTTGTCATTGTCATAAGCCGGCTGATATTTTGTTAAGTCTACCTCCTTTGCCAATTTACATGCTAAAGGGCGTATCTCTCTCACGCATTTGGCAAAATCAGCTTCATCAAAGGGTGACTCGTCTTCTTTCTGTTCTGGGCAGCCATCTACCATTTCAACCGAATCTAGCTCCGACTGCCATGCCTTGGCCAGGCTGAGTGCTGAAATTGCTCCTGCGCGGGCGGCTGATAATTTCAACTCTTCGATCTGCCCTGGCACTATGGATAACTGATCCAGCACGGTTTTGATAAGAGTGGGGGGCTGTTTTCCGTTGGAGATGGCCACAAGTGTCTGTTGCATGCCAGTGTATAATGGTTCCACCAAAGCATAAACAGCTTTTAGCTTCATCAACATGTCTTGGCCAAGACTAGAGCTCCTGGGACCTGCTCAACAAATGGTGCATGAGTCGCCAGGCGGGTTAAAGAGCAAATAGTTATAAGTCGCCAAACAAGTTGTGGTACTTAACGTTAGGTTTTGCTTACCAAATATGGTGGCTGTCATTCGGGAGATGCATTGTTTCAGGCCAGTCAACTCTTCAGTTGTGCTCTTAAGTGAAGCTTCCACGGCCTCTACTCTTTGCAGCAATATGGTTTTTTCATTCTGCCAGGCGGCTCTTTCTGTAGCAAGGATGGACTTGATTTTTTCCGTCTCTTCCAAAGAAAGTTTGAGCTTGGATTCAGCTTTGAGAGTCTCAGCTTCTTGATGCTTGATATTCTTCCTTAACTCGTTTAACTGCGATTCTTGAAGATTCACAGTCTCCTGCAGTAAGGATTTGTAGTCATCAATACAGTTTGGTATTAAACGAACAGGAAAAATTGGTAAGTCCCAAGCATATTGCCAGTAATTTACATGGCACTTCGGGGCTAATGTAGGTCATTTTAAGTTCCTATTATGACCCGGCTTATCTTGTCAAGGTTAAGCCGGCCCTTGGGAGCTACAAGTTTGATTCTATTTTAAGGTTATCTAAGACCCGGCTCATCCTTGGAAGGATAGGCTCGCCCTTGAGGGCTACAAGTTTGCTTCTATTTAAGAGGTCATTGAAGACACGGCTTATCTTGTCAGATTAAGCCGGCCCTTGGGGGCTACAAGTTTGATTATATTTAAAGGTCATTAAAGACCCAGTTTATTTTATTAGATTCAGCCGGCTCATCCTTGGAAGGATAGGCTGGCCCTTGGGGGCTACATAACTATACACATATCAACCAGTGGAAAGGGGTTTAGTTTGTACCTCATACTTCTGCCTCATTAGATTAACCAGGCCAGCTTCCATGTCACAGCTTGTGTGCAGGCGGCTTAGGTAGCCTGCGTGCAACTCGCCTGCGCTAAAATCTGCATAGTTTTGCAGATCCAGCTTCAATTTGCCCTTGTCTGCGACTGGCGGCTCTTCTTTGGCGCTGTGTTTGGCCAAGACAGTAGGTTTCCCCATCTCGGTATAGCCTGTACCAGTGACAATGACATCCTCGGCGGCCTTGTCAGAAGGAGTTTCTTCAGTAAGCTTGGTAGGGCTGGGCGGTTTAGGACTTGGCGGGTCATGTGAGATGGCCGGGTCAACCTCAATGTTCATTGGATCAAAGGTTGTGGTATCAGCTTGTGGCGGTGGGTCATTAACAAGGTCTTCAGGATCTTGAGGTGAAGCCCCTGAGACTTCTGGCGCTTGTTTCTCCTGTTCAACAACTTTAGGGTCCTTTGAAGAACTGCCCACTTTCAATTTCTTGCCTGCCTTTGCTATGCCTCTGTGATAAAGATATAAGGATTCATGAGTATATATCAATACAAGACATTTATGAACAAAAAGCACTGACCCTTTCGGCGACTTTGAAGACAGGCAGCTGAGTCCCAGTAGAGTCGCCGGATGATGGGGGCGTTCCCTGATAATTTGAGTCGGAATAATTAAGAGGTTGACGAAAGAGACCAGCCTTTGGAAGAGAAAGGGTTGGGCTATGAGGCACCTCATTCCGATGTTTGGGAGGGACAGGAGTGTTGGGTAAGCCGGAGTTGAGGTCTTGGGAACCATCACTCCGGGTGGTACGCCTTGATTCATGCTGCTGTTTCTTCAAAAGAAAATTGTTGTCCAAATGAGCAAGAGGATAAGAAAATCTTACTTTTCGGATGACCCGCCGAGTTTTCTTTCTTGGCAAAGGATTTGAGTCGAAGAAGACATGTATTACCTCTGCTGCATTTGCCCGGCTTGTCTCCGCGTCATCCTGTGAAGAGTCGGCATCAATAAGTTGCACAAAAAGACGACCAATAGAATCGAGTTCTACCTCCGAGTCATCCAGCTTGAGAAGATCTTCTGCTGTTTGCTTTTTACGGCGACCCGGAGCATGGGTCTTGGCCTTAGGTTTTTTGACCGGGGCGGCGGTTTGCGGTCTCCTAGTCCAGAAGGAGGAGTCGGCCTATATAAGTACAAAATGAGATTAAAGCAAGATACAAGGCAGAGTTAACTTGCATTGAACATGATAAAGTGAAACACTTGCTGGTCGAGCCGGATTTTGTTTGTAGAAGGGTGGCAGACCAACTTATACAATTCTCCTGAGACTCGTCAAGCAGGGTCCTCATGGTTTTAAAGACTTCTTCAACAGTAAAGTTGTCTGTCGTGAACTGTTGAGGGTCATTTGGTTCGCCAGAATATTCATACATTAAGCCGGCGTGGCGGCTTAAGGGGAGAATCTTCCAAGAGACCCAGCACCAGGTCAAATCGACTCCAAGTAACCCATGAGCCAATAAGTTAAAAGCACTCAGCTCTAAACCCAGGCAAAGGATTTTTTGTGGCTGGAGCGGTGTTTTTGCAGTAAAACCAAGTGGTTACCCATCCCTTGGGATGACTGGGTAAGACGGTGGAGGGAAAACTGTTGTCTCTCCGTCTCTAAATAGAGATTCCACCTAATTCTTGACTCAGGCCGTTTTTGCATTCAGTCTGGCGGTTTATGTAAAAGAACTCCTTGAAGAGGGGAACTGTGGGTGCTGTCCGAAGATAGACTTCGCAGAAGATTTGGAAGTGGTAGATATTGGACACTGAGTTCGGCCCTATATCTTGAGGGTGCAAATTGAAATAGTGAAGGAGGTCTCGAAAGAATTGAGACCCGGGTGGAGTAAACCCTCTGAGTATGTGATCAGTAAAGACTACAATGTCATCTTCCGTGGGAGTAGGGATTACTTCCCCATTGCTGACTTGCCATCCAATTTCTTGTTGAGTCGCTAATAAGCCCTGGCTTACATAATCATCAAGAATGTTTTTGCTAACCAGAGAGCGTTCCCAGTTTACGACAGTCATTTTTTGGCAACTAAAAAACGACAGCCTGAGAATAAAGGTATTAACGGGTTAATATATGATGATAAGCTGTCTAAATGAGTTTATAACAATTCAGTAGTGATGAGCTGGATATAGTTAAAGGGCTATGCATTGTGAGCTATTGAAGGGATTATGAGTCACCCTGGCCATGGAACAGAGCAATTGACCAGATTATAAGTACATGGCGGGTTAAGTTGAGAAAGTATAAGCCGGCAAGCATGGTCAGCGGGCTATGCAACGTTTTGGATTTCTTGGCGAGTCATAAGTTATAATTAAGTCGGCCAGGTACTGGCGGGTCACAAGGGTTGTTATTTAAGCGGCCTCAACAGAGAATGGCGGATCAGTTGCCTATGAAAGCAAGATGGTTGAAATTTTCCTAAGTATGGGACAAACAAGTTTCACGATTTCTGCCTATGATTTTGGATCTATGGTGAGTCAAAAAATGAAGAATAATTACTAAACCTAAAACATGGCAGTGGGAGAACTAGTAAGCTGGGGGTTGAATCTCCGGAAGAAGTGATGTATCTGCAATTTGAGATACATGACAAAAATGCTACCGCAAGGCTTCAGTATTGCTTTTGGATTGAACTAAGCGATATGGTGGGAAAACTACGATGAACTCGGATGAACACGATGAACACCGATGAACTAGGGTGACCTAATGCAGATTGTAAGTGAGAAAAGAGGGATACCTGGTGATGCTAATGAAAAGCGGAGAGGCGCCGCAATCTCTGGTCGCAGTCAGGTCGATGCAGCGGCCTGGATGAAGCTACCGATGAAGGTCTACTGGGGCGGCGGAGCTCCGGCGGCGGTGGTTGGTGCGAGGAAGAAGAAGAGAGAAGGGTGGGGTAAAAGTGAAAAGAAGGAACCCCCGTCCCTATTTATAAGGAAACAGTAAAATGGCATGTGCGGAAATCGAGGAGGCAGTATGATTATCTCAACAGTGCAGGCGCCTCGATTCTCGGACCACCAGTTAATGCGAAAGATCTGTTGTGACATCATGGATTTTTTGTGAATTTACTTCGCGTGACATCATGGCGGGTTATAGTGTTTTATTCAAGGACAAGTTTTGAAAAGATGGCTTGTCAGTTGAAGCAATGAAGATTGACATGAACAAGTTCAAATCAATCTGGGGCCTAATGTTGGGGATATGACTCCGAGGTGTGACCCGCCCAGGAGGGGCCGGGTTACACCATTGGTGACTTAATATGAAGAAGGCCCAAGAAAGGTCCAAGAAGACGAAGCATAAAGATAGGCGGCGGCTTAAGAGGCGGGCCTGGTGGAGGCCCAAGACCCGGAGGTGTGAGCCGCCCGATGGTGACTTGCCTGGCAAGGCAAGGCGACCTAGAAACCGGCTGGTCACGTTGTGTGATCCGGCTTGGACTCTTGTAAGCCCCGGAGCCTCGACCTGTGTATATAAAGGCGAGACCCGGCGGCGGGTTAACTCAAGAAACAACTAATCGATAGCTAGGTCAAGCGTGATCGCTCCCTTGTAATCGATACTCAAGCAATACAACTAGAAGCAGGACATAGGCTTTTACCTCGTTGTGAGGGGCCGAACCTAGGTAAACCTTTGTGTCCTTTGTCCCATTCAACCCCATCGACCTAACCTATGTTGGGATGGCTCCACACCTAAGTCCTTTCACAACTGCATCTGTCGTGTTAAATCCACGACAAGATTCAAAGAAAAAAAATTAGGGTTAGGTTTCCACCGAACTCATCTTGGACCAACTGAAATGAAATTTTCGGTCACACCGATTGGCTCTGACCATTGCACAAGTACAACTCGGTGACACCAAAACGTACTGATCGGTGAGACCAAAAGTAAAGTTTCATTGAAACCCTAGCATCTCGGAGCCACCGAACCACAACTCGGTCCAACCGAAATTGTGTGTTTAGGCTCTGTGCGTTCTTTGGTGTCACCGAAATGATCATATCGGTAGCTCCGAAATGCTCTCTATGGAAAACTAAAACTGAAGTTTGGACTCAAATTTTTGAAAAACTATCTGCTTTTTGCGATAACTCATCTACTCTTCCCATACCCATCTATTCACAGGGTTAGCTTTGCAAGATGTCTAGTGCCAGTGACAGCCAGAATCAGTCAGAGCAGAATGTTGATCTAAGTGAAGGCTCTAGATCCAATTAGAGCTACTATGAGGGAGAGAGGAGTTCTCCAGATTTGACAAAGACAGCCACCAGAACAAAGAAGAAGAAAACCTCAGACAGTGAGGATGAAGACTTTGTGGCTAGTGAGGCCACTTCCAAGAAGAAGGTAGTATTGAGAAAGGAGTATGGCTCTGCAGCTAGCACTAAGACAAGTGCCAAGGAAAGGACTGGTGTCAGGAAAGTTCCTCAGTCCAAGGTTGACAAAGCTGCAGGAAAGAAGAAAGAAAGGAAAAGAGGTAGATTGTGCAAGCTTGTTGATCCCATGGCTGAATTTGAAAAGCACACTCTAATGAGGAAGAGAAGGAAGAACCAGAAGCTAAAGCACCTCATGCCAAAACACAGAAACTCATGTCTAATGCCATGAAGTCAGCTGTTGCTCCTTCCAAACCTAAGTCCAAGCCCAAGGTCTCAGCTCCCAAGAGGTCTACAAGAAACATATCAACTGCTAAGAAGAACAAGGCCCTAGTGCCTGAAGTTGAGATTGATGAATAGCCACTAGTGCTCAGAAAATTGAATCCCAAGATCCCAGATCATGATAATGCTCATCCAGTTGCTGAAAACATGATGCTTAAGAAGGACAACGGTCTGAGAGAGTGGAGGAAAGTGGATCCCTATTCAGTTAGGGGGAGGACAGCTTGTGATGACCGTTTTCACACCCGTGAACAACAAGATTTCTATGAGATAGTTTTGCTTTTTAAGAAGCCCATTGTTAGTGACAAGAAGTGGGTGGACTGGAAATACATCGATACCAATGAAGATTATTTCTCCCATGTTCATGAGAGGTTTAAGCTTGCAGGTGTTCACAAGTTTGTTGGTCAGAAGCTCACCAAGTGGAATGATGAGATGATCATGCAATTCTACTCTACAGCACACTTCTATCCAGATGGAAAGACTGCATGGATGAGTGAGGGACACAAGTACCAGTCATCAATCTCTGAGTGGGCTGCACTTCTTGATGTCCCTAAGGAAGATGAAAATGATGTTGATGTATATGGGAAGCCCCAGATGGACAACAACACAATGGCAAACATGTACAAGGAAATTCCTCCAAAGGATGTTGAGAGCCACAAGCTTCGGTCAGTCAAGCACTTTTTAGCTGGGTTGGCCACAACCAACACTATCTTGAGGCATACCCTTTTTCCCAAGTCTGGGGATGAAAAGATGATACGTGGCCACTCCACCAACTTGCTCCATTTTTTTGACACCCCCAGAAGTTCAAAGTTATGAGTTTTATTGTTGAGATGGTCAAGAGGACAACTGCTGACCAGAAGAGATCTTGTGGATATGCCCCACACATTCATATGCTTATCAACTCCAAAGTTGGTACAGACACATATCTACTTGATTGTGAGCACCTCCCTCTTCAGCTAGACTTCGAGGATAATGTGGTGGTGATGGATGCCTCACACCCCACATCAGTTGAGGCTCAAGAGAAGGCTCAGGCAGCAGCAGCAGCAAAAGCAGTAAAGGAAGCCACTGCACCCAATGCCCCAATAGCAAATCTCAAGACAAAGCAAGACCAAATGACATATCTGCTGGAAGCAACACTGAGGATTGAGTGAAGTCTGGCCAACTTAGCCAAGAACCAGGTGAGCTTAGAGCGGATTGTGGAGGATAAGATGTACAATCTTGATGTCAAGGTCACAGAGATTCAATCTATTGTGGAGAAGCTTAGAGATGATGCTGAGAGTGGAGATGACAAACAGACTACTGACAGGTTCCAGACTGTGCCCAGAGCAGCCAAATCTTCAGCTGTGCCAGTTGCAGACACGATGACCACTCACTCTACACCTGCCACTACTGCTACAGTGCCACCTCCAGTGTCAACACCACCAGTTTAGTAGACATCAGCAGAAGCATTTGCAGAAGCAGTTCTCTCAACACCATCTTGTCATGTGAAACCATGGCCACCTATGGGGCCATCAGCCCCTTGTGGTTCGGCAGGGGGGATGAGCACATTGCACAAAGAGCGGAGAACGTAGCGCAGCACGGTAGAGATCACATGGGCAATTTTACCCAGGTTTGGGCCGCCGCGAGGCGTAAAACCCTAATCCTGCATTGGTGGATTGATGGTGGATTATGGTGGAAACGCAGTGCTCTTGCCCAACAGGGTTGCCTCGGGGCTAGGGCAGCTAAGTGCGTACGAGTGTACAAGGATTCGAATCCTTTCTATGGTTGCCATGGCCCTCCTTTTATAGATCAAGGGGTCACCACAATGGCAAATCAGTCATTGCGTACTGATTAGAGAGCGAACAGTGCTATCATACCTAACTCTGCAGTCAGAGCAGAGCGCATTAAATGCGCCGCTTATTGTCACATCATGGTATGCCCGGCAAGCCTTGCCAGGCTGCTCGGCCACCTTCTCGCCTGTCTACTTGACACGTCTCTGGACGGGTGTCATTTGGAGGTGATTTCCATAGGAAGTGGCTGCCACATGCCAAATAACAGCCACTTAGTCACTTGGGGGCTTGACACCACACCGATCGATGACTTGCGTCGCTGTGAGGTGGAGCGGTGGAGCCTTGGCGGGGTAGTTTGCCCTCGTAGCGCCCGGCAGACCTGCGGGATGGTCTTGAGGCTCGACTTCGGGGCCACCTCGTCCTCGCCAGGCTCGCCTGCCCGGTAAGGGAGGTATCCCTTAGTGCTGTCTTGCTCGTTTAGCTTGTCTTGGTCCTCTTGATCTGCCCTTTGACTCCTCAAAGAGCTGATCTCTCCTTGCTTGGTCTGGACTTGGACATTGCGAGCTTGCCTCCAAGCCTGTGCACAGTCTGGGCAACATACCTGGGGTTTTTTGCAACGACAGGAGCCCCCGGGCCTGGCCTGAACGTATTGCCGAGCATCGTCGGGGTAGGCCCTGTCAAGTACATGGGCGAGGAGGCTTGCGGCGGTTTGTCCTTTGAGGTCTTCTTTGCTTCTTCATTAACCTGAGCTTGGATCAGTTTCCGGTTTTCCCGCGCGTCGCATAACGCCAATTGTGGTGGTGCCATCCTTTTAATGGCCCGTGAATGACTTTACCGCATGGGCGAGTAACTGCCAATTCACTCTACCCACCACCCTGTTATCCCTGGCCACGTATGCTGATGCATTGAGTGGGGTAGGTAACGGAGACGCGTGGTGTGGGAGAGAGTCAAGGCAGGGGCCCGGTCTTCTTGGGTTGGTGGAGAGGGACGGCGGTTACCCACCCATGTAACAGCCCCCAGCCCCCAGCTTGCCTATAAAAGGGGGCGGGGGGAAGCGGAAGTGCTTATCCACGCACCTCTTCTCGCCATTTCCTTCCTTCTCCCAGTAATGTTGAGAGGGAGAGACCGGGGCCAGTTGAGCTTGGGGAAGATGACTCTGAAAGCTTATGTAGGCACCCGGGGAGTGAGTCTGGTCTAGGGCCGAAAGAGATGTGGCGGTCGAGCCACTCGCAGCGCAAGAGGTACCAAGCTTTTCCACTATGGTGGAATGCTTGTCTCCTCTGCTCGGGTCGACCGTCTGGCGGGGAGCACTAGACCTTGTCATGAACCATTGCGGCTTCCTGCCCTGAGGCCGGAGCTCCCAGGGCTTCCGGCATCTGTCTGGGGTGCAGCGCTCGGGTCCCTTGGTAATCCCAGCACTGCCCCCTTCAGTGAAGTCAGGGCGAATGTCGAAGACGGCGGCATCTTCCTGCCCTCCAAGGTGGGGAGCGATGCTCCTCGCGCATCTCGGACGCCGTCATCGCCCGCAGCTTCTCCGGGGGAGGCAATGGCTCGAGGAGCTGGCGCCCCCTGGAGTGGTGGTGATGAAGAAAGAATGAGGGAAGACGGAGAAGGCGGGTGGCAGGGCGTCAGGTCGGAGTACGATGGCACCGACGCCTTCGTCTCGTACTGCCGACCTGCTGCCTCGTCTTCCCATTCTTCCCCTCCCTCCCCGGCACCATCATCACTAGCCTCTTGGTTACCGAGGAGGGGGTCGCTCTCTTGGTGCCTTCGCCTCCCCCAGCAGTCTTCCAGCTGAGCTCCGGCGGTTCTCCCCGCCGGTGCTTTTGTTGGGGCTTCTGGCTTGTCCTAGAGGTGGTGACCATGGCACCGCCGAGCTGCTCCTTCCGCCCCTCTCCTTTGCAACCTCACCACTCTCGATCTTGTCAGGCTGCGCCCGACAGGTCCTGACGGGGTCGAGTGGGCCATCTTGCTCAGGCACTCCTTTTGCCCTCTTCCTCTTCCACCGCAGTGCCTACGAGGAGAGGGACAAGAAAGGGATTATGGGGCACTTATCTTTTTTTAGTCTAAAATATGTAGGCACTTGCCAAACTTTAGTCTAAATAATGTATTCTTCTTTATCCATGTTGGTGTTCTGTAAGATATGTACTTGTTCATCAGCATATTAATGAAAAAGACAAGCTTTGCCGGGCACTTGTGCATGCATCATACCCATGCAGAGGTGAAATGCCTCTATATGTTCAAGTAAACAAGTTATCTCCGGCAAGCTATCCTGCTGGTACCCTCGAATTATTGCCGTGGGGCTAAGCCTGCCGGGCACAAATCGCAAAGAGGGGCCAGTCCCCCGCCAAGCCTTCTCCGCCAAAGGCCATTGCGACCATCCTGACCGAAGCAATGTTCGAGTCAAAGGATGGGAGCACCTAAGTTTCAAAGGTGACGAGGTTTTCATATGCACAAGTTTCTACTTACAGAACACGTAAGGATAAGAAGAGAACTTATTTGTTTGGCTTGCCGAGGACCGTCACGTAGGCTCGTCTTCATTTCTTCTTTTTGGGACCGAGTGCACAGCAAGAACCCTGCAACTTAATGCAGATGAAAACAATGCCTCATGCGACCTCATCTACATGATCATGCTATGCTCATGATATGCTTATGCATGCATGCAAGTTTTGGGGGGGGCCCAGCGCTTCATTTATTTCTGTTGCTCAGGGTCCGCGCCTGGCTTTGTACAAGGGGTTACATGCAACATCAGCAAGGCCTGTACAAAAGGGTGGCTGCCAACAGGGCCCGACAGCCACGCCTTATGGGTAGAAGTTACGGAGATGCTCAATGTTCCATGAGTTTTGCAACTGTATGCCATCTCCGGTCTCCAAATGGACTGCACCAGTTCTGGTGACTCGTACTACCCGGTAAGGGCCTTCCCACTTCGGCGTCAACTTGTTTGTACCCTTGGCGGACTAAACACACCTAAGGACAAGGTCTCCTTCCTCAAAACCCCGCGCACGAACCCTGCGGCTGTGATAGTGATGCAGGGCTTGCTGGTAGCATGTAGCACGCGTAGCGGCTCGGAGACAGTTCTCCTCAAGTAGCACAGCATCGTCACGCCGGTGTCGTTCCTGTGCTACATCATCGTAATCAAGCACTCGAGGAGATCCGAATATGAGTTTCATGGGGATAACTGCTTCTGCCCCATAGACTAGGGAGAAGGGAGTCTGCCCGGTAGCTCGATTTGGTGTCGTTCTGAGGGACCAAAGAACCACTGGCAACTCGTCGATCCACCGCCTGCCACACTTCTGTAGCCAATCAAAGGTTCTTGTCTTGAGACCTCGCAGCACTTTAGCGTTCGCCCTCTCAGCTTGTTCGTTGCTTCTGGGATGGGCGACAAAGGCAAATGAGATCTTGCTTCTGAGGGCATGAACATATTGCATGAAGGCGCGGCTCATGAATTGGGTACCATTGTCGGTGATGATTCAGGCAAGCACCCCAAAGCGGCACACCAATCCTTTCAAAAACCTGATAGCTGACTGTGCGGTCACCTTTCTCATGGGCTCCACCTCTGGCCACTTTGTGAACTTGTCGATAGCGACGAACAAGAACTCAAAGCCCCCGGTAGCATGGGGGAAGGGCCCAAGATATCAAGCCCCCAGACCGAGAAGGGCCATGACAAAGGGATCGTCTAAAGAGCTTGGGCAGGCTGATGGATGTTCTTGGAGTGGAACTGGCAGGCTTCATATTTGGTGACAAGCTCAATTGCATCTTGGAGGGCTGTGGGCCAATAGAAACCTTGTCGGAAGGCTTTTCCAACGAGAGCCCTTGATCCAATGTGTGAGCCGCACATACCCTTGTGTACCACTGCCAACAATTCCTTTCCTTCCTCCCGGCAAATGCACTTCAATTTCACACCGTTGGGCCTCCATCTGTACAGCGTGTCATCAATGAACTAATACATACTGGCCCTCTGGGCTACTCTTTCTGCTTCTTCTTGCTCTTCGGGGAGTTCTCCAGTTTGGAGGAAATGGACTATGTGCCATGCCCAGGTTGGGGCCAGGGGCTCGGCAACAAGGACCAGCGGCACCTCCTCATTTGCAGGAGCGCACTTCTTGACCGCAGGGACCGATGGTCTGGTGGGATGGTGCAGCTCACCTGTAACACCCCCAGTGGTTAGCCACAGTAATCCCATTTTGATAATGCCAAGTCAGCATGATTATCAGTGCATGATCATCATTAACATCATATTGCATTTCAACTCCTAAGTAAAAATCCAAATTTAAATGAAAGTGAAATATAAAAGTTGTGCAACATAAAAACTAAATTGTTCATTAAATAGCAAATAAATCAGAGACAATTCTAAAATTGGAACCAACATCATTGGAGTTGGGTAAGTGACTCAAACATCCCCAAACAGTGACTAAAGACAATATTTAATTACCTTTTATTTAATCTAAAATAAATATGAAAAGATATTTACCCCAAACTAGTTTTTGGTGGTAGGATATATTGTGCTGTGATTTGTGGGCCAGCTCTCATATTTTACAAAACTCTCATGGGGGCCACCCATTTTACAAAACAGAAAAGAATATAGAAAAACATAAAAGGAGAAAAAGGAAAAAGGCCTAACGGATCTACTGTGCACTAGGCCTACTGCTACAGTCGCGGCCCAGCCCATCCCCGCGCTGTCCCCTACCTCCACTGCTCACCCCGCGCCCCGCTGCCGAACACCGCGCGCGCGCGCCCCAGGCCCCCCCTCGCTCGCCGCTCGACAACGCGCCGCGCCCGCGCCGTGGTTAAGGAGGAACCCCGCACCCCCCCTGGCAAACCCTAGCCTTAGTTCCCCCCCTTCCTCCCTCGTTCCCCACCTCGCCCGACGCCGCCATGATCGGCCGCCGCTGAAGCTCGCGGCCACCGCCTCTCCCTCACCGCCCCGACGTGTCCAACATACTCGCCGTCGTCCCCTGCTTCGACTACGCCGACGAAACGAAGACGACGACCACCGCAGCGCCTCCTCGAGCCCTCCTCCCTCCTCGGATCGCCGCCGTGCGCCGTCGTCGATTCGCTCCGGCAGGCCCTCCCTGAGCTCGCTTACGCACACCTACAGGCTCTACGTGAGCACCCCCGTCCTCCTCCCTCTCTCGCTGCGTCTCCCCGTAGCCGTAGCTCGCCGCCACCGTGCTCGTGCTCTGTCCGCCGCCGTCGCTGCCATTGCTGCGCTCCCAGAGCCGCTCGGCTCGGTCCCGCAGCACCAACGTGCTCCTGGTGAGCCGTAGAGGCCGCCCCGCCTTTTGCTTTGCTCGCTAGCCCACTGCAGCCACGCGCCCGAGCACCACCCGAGAGCCCCGCCGCAAACCGTCGTCGCCGGTGTTGTTCCGACCACCCCCGGGGACAACCACCACCACCACGCGATGCGGCTCGCTGCGCCCGTTTGTTAGAGCCCAAGCACGCCCTCGGAGATGCCCTGTGGGCGAAACCCGGGCTCGCCGGAGCTCGGCGCCGCGTTCGAGCTCGCCGGCGTGCTCCGGTGGCCGGCGCCGACGTGGCACGTGGCCCCCACCGCCTGTGCCACTGACCGCTGGGCCCCGCGGGGCCAGTTGACTGGTCAGCGCTGCTGACTGGGCCGGCTGTGTCACTGGCACACGGGCCCCACCGCCTGTTAATTAATTATTTTGATTAAGTTAATTAGTTTAACCTAATCAGTCACAGACATGTGGGCCCAGTAGCCTAATTAGTTGATTAGTTAAAAATAAACTCTGTTTAGACTAATCAGAGGCTGACGTGTGGGCCCCACTGGTCAGGTTTGACCCTGGTCAGCTGACCGTTGACTGCTGACGTCAGCATTGCGTCACAGTGACGTCACCCTGCTACTGTTTCGGATAATGTTGATTTAAATAATTAAATAATTCCAGAAAATCAATAAAACTTTAGAAAATCATATCTTTTAATCCGTAACTCCGATCGAAAAACTTTGTACATGAAAGTCGCTCAGAACGACGAGACAAATCCGAATACGCGGTCCGTTCGTCCGTCACGCGTCCCTAACTATCCGAACATGCAACCGTCCCTCTCCGGTCATCTGTCTGACAAATGTCCGGAACCAGGAAAACATTCCCGGATGGATTCCTCCTTCCTCGGTGACGTGCAACCATATGTTAGGACACACCCGACACTGCATATTGTCATGCCGTACTTTGCGTTGCTCATGTTTGCTCTATATTTATACTGTTTCCTCCCCCTCTTCTCTCTCGATAGATCCCGACGCAGCTCCGGAGACCGAAGACACCATTGACGACCTTGCCCTTGCCGCCAAGCAACCAGGCAAGCCCCCCCTTTGATCATCCCAATATCGCCCATTCTATTTCTCATGCTTGCATTAGAATTACTACTGCTGCTGCTTTACCTATTCTGATGCATAGCCTGTTTATTGTAACCTGCTATGGATAATTACCTGCATATCCTAAACTGCTTAGTATAGGCTGGGTAGAGACCTATCAGTGACCCCACTTATCCCAACTGCCGCGCTGGATCGTCAGAAGACCCGATCAACGGGAATTGAAGAGCAGGCCCCGACACCGCACATCACCCCCCTTAGTTGTAACGACACTGCAGCGTTACTATCGAGTGCCGAGGGTGAAACCTCTTGTAGCACTTCTGATGTTAACTCTGTAGAGTAGCTATTCGGTCGTGGTCATCGAGGGTGATTCCTCCGAGTTCACCTTGACGGATACATCGAGTGGGAAATCAAACGAGGGTGATACCTCAGATTCCCCTGATGTTATGGACACACGGATACTTGGACTGTACTGTTGATTACTTGGAAAGGCGGGTCGACCCTGAGGGGTACCCGCGTGCGCCTAAGTGGCGAGTGTTGTGAAGACGGGTGCCAGTGTGGTGCCCGAGTGGTGAATACGAGGCGCGGCCGGGCATTCTTAACCCTTGCAGCAAGTCCTTGAGACGGGGCGACGGGGTCACATCTTTCGTGAGTCTCTGCTCGTTACCGCAAGCCCTAGTCCTAACGATTTGGATATTTGATCTGAGCAGGCCTCTGGTCTGATAGCACTAACCATCACATGGACATAGTATGGGCGTTCTGCATCGTATGCATCAGCCGAAAGCTCTGTCAGACGTCCAGTTCTGCAGTGCGGCATGGAGTGATTGGCGCCATTTCGGTGGTGCTTGGATCTGTGCCATGTGCGCAACGACCCGGAGGGTGAGGGGCGATGGCCAAGACCCCCTTGCACTTATGATGTAGACCGGCGGGGACCTCTCTGCTAAGCTGTAGGTAGGGTTGCGATGTGTCGTTTGGCCGAGGCCGGGCCTGACCCAGGAAAGTGTGTCCGGCCGGAGTTAATTGAGCGTGTTGGGTAAGTTGGTGCACCCCTGCAGGGAAGAATACTTCTATCGATATCCTGTCCTACGGTAAAGGACACTCGGAGTTATATCCTGATTGATACAATTTAGAACTGGATACTTGGATACTATGGCTCTGGGATTGCTTCTCGCAGGGAGTCGAGAAGGGATCTCCGGACGAGGTTGATGACTGTATGGCTCTGGGATTGCTTTCTCGCAGGGAGTCGAGAAAGGATCTCTGGGTGAGGTTGAGACTTAATGATACTGGTACAATATATTGTACTGTTCTACACTCTTCTATTTCTGCAAGACCGCTGAAGATGCTAGTCTTCGATAGGACTAGGCCTTCTCTCTATTCTTGCATTTCTGCAGCCCAGTCCACATATACAGCCTTCCTTTGAAAATGTTGCATATGTAGTGTAGATCCTTGCTTGCTGAGTACTTCTGAGTACTCACGGTTGCTTTGTTTTCCTTTTCTCCCCATATCAGTTTGTCGTAACAAGATGACGGAGCCCCTGAGACAGCTGCCCTGCCGACGATCGCTACTACAACTACCCAGAGGATGGATACTACTATGAGTTAACTGACGACCAGGAGTAGGATGGGAGGGTCCTAGGCAGGAGGCCTTCGCCTTTCGATCGTAGTGTTTTATTTTGCCCCGCCTTTCTAAAGGCCTTTCTGTTTCTCTTTTAGTATCTATACTCAGATATCTGATGCTTCCGCTGACGCTTGTTCGCAAGCTTATGTATTCGAGCCCTCGAGGCCCCTGGCTTGTAATATAAAGCTTGTATGACTTTATTTATGTTTTAGAGTTGTGTTGTGATATCTTCCCGTGAGTCCTTAGGCTTGATCGTGTGCATTTGTGTGTATGATTAGTGCACGATTGAGCCGGGGGCGTCACAAGTTGGTATCAGAGCCGACTGACTGTAGGAAACCCCCTTTCCAACTCCTTGGCCGAAGTTGAGTCTAGTGGTCCAAAACTGTTTTACTAACTTGGCTGTGTGGCTTACGGGCCCACGTCGCCAATTGGGTGGTATTAGTATCTTTTATTCCTCGTCTTTAATCTGGGACTCTGCTCTCTCTTCTCTTCGGGTTAAATGATTTTACTAACTCCAACATCAGGTTTCTCGTGATCACATCCACCCGGAGTTCTGAAATATCCCCCCTTGCTTCGAGATTGTGGGCCAGGTTCTGCTTACAGGATCCTTTTATCGTGGGCACCCTGTGTTGTCACTTGCAGATTCCTCGCTCCGTCAGTTTTCTCCGACGTTGATGTAGCCTTTGCTATGTCTCGTTGTGTATTTCCTTACCGCGTGCCTGCGCGCCGCCTAGCATGTCTAGCTTCTAAATTTGCGCCGTTGTGCTGTCCGCATGTACGCGACTCTGTGCATGGATTGGTATGTCTTTCAACGACTACTATTTTACATCTAATGCCCTTCCTGTTCATCTCTCGTGTTACGTCCTGAATAACTCCTTACACATGCAGTCTTTCTTGCTAAACTGCCAATGTTGATTTGGCAGGATGGCTGACGATCCACCACCTCCACCCTATATTGCCGCAATGATGGAGCAGTTTGAACTGAACCGTCAGGTTATGACCGGGATATTGGCTCAGTTCCCAAACCAGAATGCTCATCAGCAGCCTACACCAATAACACTGTCAGAATTCGTGCGCCTCAATCCGTCCACTTTTCGCAGCTCGACTGATCCAATGGACGCTGACGATTGGCTCCGTGACATTGCCTTTCAGATGAAGTCGGCAAATGTTATCCCTGACAGTTACGTCACCTATGCGACGTATCACCTGAGGGGATCAGCTGCTCAGTGGTGGGAAAGCCACAAGGCTATGTTGCCTGCAGAGACTGTAACCACTTGGTAGGAATTTCAGTCAGCTTTTCATGCACGGTACATTCCTCAAGGTCTGATCGACCAGAAGAAGCAGGAGTTCCGCAAACTCTCACAGGGCAAAATGACTATGGATGAATACCAAAGGAAATTTCTTGAATTGTCCCACTATGCTGCGGATGACGTCGACACCAACACACGCAAGCAGGATAAATTCCGTGAAGGACTACGTACTGATATAAAACTTGCACTTGCTGTCCATGATTTCACAGACTACGCAACGCTTGTCAGCAAATCTTTCCAAATTGAAACAGCTCTGAATGAATGCCAGGAGTCGCTCAAGCGCACTCATGGAGCTGGCTCATCCTCGGGTCAGCCTGTTCAGAAGCGTCGAGTGTGGATCCCGCACAATGTACACCACCGACCTGCTCCAACACCAAGGCCGTCCTATGTTGCACCTCATTTGCCTTCACCACCGAGACAGCTATCGGTTCATGCTGGACCGCCTGATGCTATGGCTTTTCGTCAGGATGCACCACGTCCTTCTGCTGGTTGCAGGAAGAGCCGTCGAAAACATCCTTCTAGGAACGTTGGAACCAGACCACCTGCTAATCAGCGTGTTCATGTCAACCAAGTCAACATGGAAGAAGCTCGACAGGACCCCAACATTGTGATGGGCACCCTTCTAGTGAATTCAATCCCAGCTTCAGTCCTCTTTGATTCTGGAGCATCGCACTCCTTCATGTCCGAAAGTTTTGTGCGAAGCCATGATATACTTTTCGAGGAGATGTCCATCCCATTAGTAATCCATTCACCTGGAGCTAATTGGCGAACTACCATGGTAAGCCACGGTAACCACATTGTGATCGGAGGATTGATGTTCCCCGTTTCACTCATTGCTCTCAAGACCTCCAACATAGACATTATTCTCGGTATGGACTGGTTGAAGCCCCATAGAGCTTTGATTGACTGTGCCACTGAAACAGTCCGCCTCACACACCCTTCCGGTCAGACTGTCAGATACTCAGCTCCTACAGTGCAGGACGCCGAAGCTCAGATATATGTTCTAAATGCATTGAACGCTTCACCTCTTGAAGGCATCGAGAACGTTCCCGTTGTTTATGAATTTCAAGATGTATTTCCAGAAGAACTTCCAGGAATACCGCTGCTAGAGCTGTCGAGTTCGTCATCGACTTCAAGCCTGGCACAACACCTATTGCGAAGCGCCCTTATAAGATGCCTCCGCATCATCTTCTCGAACTTAAGGAAGAAATCGACACGTCAATTAAGAAAGGTTTCATCCGCCCCAGTTCCTCTGCTTGGGGAGCACCTTCACTCTTCGTTAAGAAGAAGGATGGAACTAACCGATTGGTTCAGGATTATCGGCCCATTAACCAAGCTACAATCCAGAATAAATATCCGCTTCCTCGGATCAATGATTTGTATGATCAACTTGCCGGTTCCTCAGTATTCTCTAAGCTTGATTTGAGATTGGGATACCATCAGATCCGTGTTCGCAAAGAGGATATTCCGAAGACTGCATTTGTTACTCGTTATGGCTCCTACGAGTACACTGTCATGTCATTTGGCTTAACAAATGCTCCAGCCACATTCTCCCGTCTGATGAATTATATCTTCATGGATTACCTCGACAAGTTCGTCGTGGTTTATCTAGATGATATTCTGGTATATTCGAAGAATAAGGAAGAACATGCCGAACACCTCCGTCTTGTACTGGAAAGGCTCCGAGAACACCAGTTGTATGCCAAATACTCCAAATGTGAATTCTGGCTTTCTGAAGTAATGTACCTTGGTCATGTGATTTCCAAAGATGGAATTGCCGTTAACCCAGAACGAGTTCAGGCTATTCTTGACTGGACTCCTCCGAAGAACGTCAAGCAAGTGAGAAGTTTTCTCGGCCTTGCAAGTTATTGCCGTCGTTATGTCGAGAACTTTTCTAAGATTGCTAAGCCCCTGACTGATCTGCTCCACAAGGGCGTTAAATTTGAATGGACAGAAAAATGTCAGGAAAATTTTCAAACACTCAAAGACAAGCTGACATCTGCCCCAGTACTTTCTCCTCCAGATACCCGCAAAGATTTTGTGATCTATTGTGACGCATCCCGTGAAAGATTAGGCTGTGTCCTAATGCAAGAGCGTAAAGTGATTGCTTATGGCTCTCGTCAGTTGCGCCCACATGAAGTGAATTATCCGGTACATGATCTAGAACTAGCTGCTGTCATCTATGCACTGCAGTTGTGGCGACATTACCTTCTCGGTAATCGTTGCGAGATCTACGCGGATCATAAAAGTCTGAAGTACTTGTTCACTCAACCGTCCCTAAACCTCCGTCAGCAAAGATGGATGGAGGCCATTGCGGACTATGATTTGGGTATTTCCTATACCCCTGTCAAGGCTAACGTGATGGCTGATGCCTTAAGCCGCAAGTCCTATTGCGACAACCTCACGGTTAGGCAAGCACAACCTCGTCTTTTTGAAGAACTGCGCAAGCTGAATCTGTGTATTGTTCCGCAGGGATCTCTGAATAACCTTGTGATACAACCAGATCTTGAGAAAGCTGTTAAGGATGCGCAAGCTAAAGATGCTGAAATTGATTTGATGAAGAAAGACCTTAACCTTGTAAAGTACAGGGATTTCTCGCTGTGTGAAGATGGAACCTTGTATTTCAGAGACCGCTTTGTCGTACCTCGCTTCGAACTCATGACTGACAAAGTCATGAAGGAGGCACATGATACCCCGCTATCTATTCATCCGGGTAGCACCAAGATGTATCGTGATCTCCGTCAAAGGTACTAGTGGTCTAAAATGAAGCAGGACATTGCTCGATATGTTGCTGAATGTGATGTGTGTTGTCGCGTTAAAGCAGAACATCAGAAGCCTGCTGGAATTCTGCAACCGCTCCCTATTCCCTTGTGGAAGTGGGATAAAGTGCAGATGGATTTCGTTACAGGACTTCCCAGGTCACAGAAGGGTCACGATGCTATTCTTGTCGTCGTCGACCAACTCTCTAAAGTTGCACACTTTCTGCCTGTCAAAGAAACTATCACTGCTAGTCAGTTAGCAGAGTTGTATATCTCCAGAATTGTTTCACTCCACGGTATTCCGAAGGAGATCAGTTCGGACCGTGGTGGCCTTTTCACTTCCAAATTCTGGGAAAGTTTTCAAACAGCTATGGGAACTCATATTACCTGGAGTTCGGCTTATCACCCTCAATCTCAAGGCCAAGTCGAACGAGTCAATCAAGTGCTTGAAGACATGCTTCGGGCTTGTGTTATTTCTTTTGGCAAGAAGTGGGAAGAATCTCTTCCATATGCCGAGTTCTCTTATAACAACAGCTATCAAGCCAGCTTGAAAATGGCTCCCTTCGAAGTACTCTATGGACGTAAGTGTCGAACCCCTCTGAATTGGTCAGAAACTGGGGAACGACCGCTCGTGGGTCCGGATATTATTCAACACGCCGAAGAACAAGTTCGTATTGTCCGGGAAAATCTCAAGGCGGCTCAGGACCGCCAGAAGAGCAATTATGATCGCAAACGATGGGGTTTGACTTATCAACCTGGTGATCAAGCTTATCTGGGTGTCACTCCTATGAAGGGCACTCACCGTTTTGGAATCAAGGGCAAGCTAGCTCCACGCCAAATTGGTCCTTTCCGCATTGTTGCAAGACGTGGTCAGGTGGCATATAAATTGGAGTTGCCGCCGCAATTCTCTCATATCCACGACGTCTTCCATGTGTCGCAACTTCGTCAATGCTTCAAAGAATCTCCACACCGAGCTGTGGATCACGAGGTGCTCGAATTGCAAGATGATCTATCTTATAAGGAGCATCCGATCCGCATTCTCGATGAAGCTG
The DNA here is from genome assembly GCA_011799875.1 of Thinopyrum elongatum. Classification (NCBI taxonomy): domain Eukaryota; kingdom Viridiplantae; phylum Streptophyta; class Magnoliopsida; order Poales; family Poaceae; genus Thinopyrum; species Thinopyrum elongatum. Next base: position 299,639,545 of record CM022298.1, read on the forward strand.
AACGTCGGACCCGTCAGAAGGTTACCAAGTTCCTCAAAGTGCAGTGGTCAAATCATACTGAAGATGAAGCCACTTGGGAACACGAGGATAATCTTCGTGCGGAATACACCGAACTTTTTCCTTCTACCTCTTAATTCTCGGGACGAGAATTCTTGTTAGTAGAGGAGATTTGTAACACCCCCAGTGGTTAGCCACAGTAATCCCATTTTGATAATGCCAAGTCAGCATGATTATCAGTGCATGATCATCATTAACATCATATTGCATTTCAACTCCTAAGTAAAAATCCAAATTTGAATGAAAGTGAAATATAAAAGTTGTGCAACATAAAAACTAAATTGTTCATTAAATAGCAAATAAATCAGAGACAATTCTAAAATTGGAACCAACATCATTGGAGTTGGGTAAGTGACTCAAACATCCCCAAACAGTGACTAAAGACAATATTTAATTACCTTTTGTTTAATCTAAAATAAATATGAAAAGATATTTACCCCAAACTAGTTTTTGGTGGTAGGATATATTGTGCTGTGATTTGTGGGCCAGCTCTCATATTTTACAAAACTCTCATGGGGGCCACCCATTTTACAAAACAGAAAAGAATATAGAAAAACAGAAAAGGAGAAAAGGAAAAAGGCCTAAAGGATCTACTGTGCACTAGGCCTACTGCTACAGTCGCGGCCCAGCCCATCCCCGCGCCGTCCCCTACCTCCACTACACACCCCGCGCCCCGCTGTCGGACACCGCGCGCGCGCGCGCCCCATTCCCCCCTCGCTCGCCGCTCGACAACACGCCGCGCCCGCGCCGTGGTTAAGGAGCAACCCCGCACCCCCCCTGGCGAACCCTAGCCTTAGTTCCCCCCCCTTCCTCCCTCATTCCCCACCTCGCCCGACGCCTCCATGATCGGCCACCGCTGAAGCTCGCGGCCACCGCCTCTCCCTCACCGCCCCGACGTGTCCAACGTACTCGCCGTCGTCCCCTGCTTCGACTACGCCGACAAACCGAAGACGACGACCACCGCAGCGCCTCCTCGAGCCCTCCTCCCTCCTCGGATCGACGCCGTGCGCCGTCGTCGATTCGCTCCGGCAGGCCCTCCCCGAGCTCGCTTACGCACACCTACAGGCTCTACGTGAGCACCCCCGTCCTCCTCCCTCTCTCCTTGCGTCTCCCCGTAGCCGTAGCTCGCCGCCACCGTGCTCGTGCTCTGTCCGCCGCCGTCGCTGCCATTGCTGCGCTCCCAGAGCTGCTCGGCTCGGTCCCGCAGCACCAACGTGCTCCTGGTGAGCCGTAGAGGCCGCCCCGCCTTTTGCTTTGCTCGCTAGCCCACTGCAGCCACGCGCCCGAGCACCACCCGAGAGCCCCGCCGCCAACCGTCGTCGCCGGCGTCGTTCCGACCACCCCCGGGGCCAACCACCACCACCACGCGATGCGGCTCGCTGTGCCCGTTCGTTAGAGCCCAAGCACGCCCTCGGAGATGCCCTGTGGGCGAAACCCGGGCTCGCCGGAGCTCGGCGCCATGTTTGAGCTCGCCGGCGTGCTCCGGTGGCCGGCGCCGACGTGGCACATGGCCCCCACCGCCTATGCTACTGACCGCTGGGCCCCGCGGGCCCAGTTGACTGGTCAGCGCTGCTGACTGGGCCGGCTGTGTCACTGGCACAAGGGCCCCACCGCCTGTTAATTAATTATTTTGATTAAGTTAATTAGTTTAACCTAATCAGTCACTGACATGTGGGCCCAGTAGCCTAATTAGTTGATTAGTTAAAAATAAACCCTGTTTAGACTAATCAGAGGCTGACGTGTGGGCCCCACTGGTCAGGTTTGACCCTGATCAGCTGACCGTTGACTGCTGACGTCAGCATTGCGTCACAGTGACGTCACCCTGCTACTGTTTCGGATAATGTTGATTTAAATAATTAAATAATTCCAGAAAATCAATAAAACTTTAGAAAATCATATCTTTTAATCCGTAACTCCGATCGAAAAACTTTGTACATGAAAGTCGCTCAGAACGACGAGACGAATCCGAATACGCGGTTCGTTCGTCCGTCACGCGTCCCTAACTATCCGAACATGCAACCGTCCCTCTCCGGTCATCTGTCTGACAAATGTCCGGAACCGGGAAAACATTCCCGGATGGATTCCTCCTTCCTCGGTGACGTGCAACCATACGTTAGGACACACCCGGCACTGCATATTGTCATGCCGTACTTTGCGTTGCTCATGTTTGCTCTATATTTATACTGTTTCCTCCCCCTCTTCTCTCTCGATAGATCCCGACGCAGCTCCGGAGACCAAAGACACCATTGACGACCTTGCCCTTGCCGCCGAGCAACCAGGCAAGCCCCCCCTTTGATCATCCCGATATCGCCCATTCTATTTCTCATGCTTGCATTAGAGTTGCTGCTGCTGCTGCTTTACCTATTCTGATGCATAACCTGTTTATTGTAACCTGCTATTGATAATTACCTGCATATCCTAAACTGCTTAGTATAGGCTGGGTAGAGACCTATCAGTGACCCCACTTATCCCGACTGCCGCGCTGGATCGTCAGAAGACCCGATCAACGGGAATTGAAGACCAGGCCCTGACACCGCACATCACCCCCCTTAGTTGTAACGACACTGCAGCGTTACTATCGAGTGCCGAGGGTGAAACCTCTTGTAGCACTTCTGATGTTAACTCTGTAGAGTAGCTATTCGGTCGTGGTCATCGAGGGTGATTCCTCCGAGTTCACCTTGACGGATACATCGAGTGGGAAATCAAACGAGGGTGATACCTCAGATTCCCCTGATGTTATGGACACACGGATACTTGGACTGTACTGTTGATTACTTGGAAAGGCGGGTCGACCCTGAGGGGTACCCGCGTGCGCCTAAGTGGCGAGTGTTGTGAAGACGGGTGCCAGTGTGGTGCCCGAGTGGTGAATACGAGGCGCGGCCGGGCATTCTTAACCCTTGCAGCAAGTCCTCGAGACGGGGCGACGGGGTCACATCTTTCATGAGTCTCTGCTCGTTACGGCAAGCCCTAGTCCTAACGATTTGGATATTTGATCCGAGCAGGCCTCTGGTCTGATAGCACTAACCATCACGTGGGCATAGTATGGGCGTTCTGCATCGTATGCATCAGCCGAAAGCTCTGTCAGACGTCCAGTTCAGCAGTGCGGCATGGAGTGATTGGCGCCATTTCGGTGGTGCTTGGATCTGTGCCATGTGCGCAACGACCCGAAGGGTGAGGGGCGATGGCCAAGACCCCCTTGCGCTTAGGATGTAGATCGGCGGGGACCTCTCTGCTGAGCTGTAGGTAGGGTTGCGATGTGTCGTTTGGCCGAGGCCGGGCATGACCCAGGAAAGTGTGTCCGGCCGGAGTTAATCGAGCGTGTTGGTTAAGTTGGTGCACCCCTATAGGGAAGAATACTTCTATCGATAGCCTGTCCTACGGTAAAGGACACTCGGAGTTGTATCCTGATTGATACAATTTAGAACTGGATACTTGGATACTATGGCTCTGGGATTGCTTCTCGCAGGGAGTCGAGAAGGGATCTCCGGACGAGGTTGATGACTGTATGGCTCTGGGATTGCTTTCTCGCAGGGAGTCGAGAAAGGATCTCTGGGTGAGGTTGAGACTTAATGATAATGCTACATTATATTGTACTGTTCTACACTCTTCTATTTCTGCAGGACCGCTGAAGATGCTAGTCTTCGATAGGACTAGGCCTTCTCTCAATTCTTGCATTTCTGCAGCCCAGTCCACATATACAGCCTTCCTTTGAAAATGTTGCATATGTAGTGTAGATCCTTGCTTGCTGAGTACTTCTGAGTACTCACGGTTGCTTTGTTTTCCTTTTCTCCCCATATCAGTTTGTCGTAACAAGATGACGGAGCCCCTGAGGCAGCTGCCCTGCCGACGATCGCTACTACTACTACCCAGAGGATGGATACTACTATGAGTTGACTGATGACCAGGAGTAGGATCGGAGGGTCCCAGGCAGGAGGCCTTCGCCTTTTGATCATAGTGTTTTATTTTGCCCCGCCTTTCTAAAGGCCTTTCTGTTTCTCTTTTAATATCTGTACTCAGATATCTGATGCTTCCGCTGACGCTTGTTCGCAAGCTTATGTATTCGAGCCCTCGAGGCCCCTGGCTTGTAATATAAAGCTTGTATGACTTTATTTATGTTTTAGAGTTGTGTTGTGATATCTTCCCGTGAGTCCTTAGGCTTGATCGTGTGCATTTGCGTGTATGATTAGTGCACGATTGAGCCGGGGGCGTCACATCACTGATCGAAGGGGAGTTGTTCCCGCCAAGCTCTCTGCCAGGAGCCTCGGGAGGCTTTGCCGGGTGAGGCTTGCCGGAGTCTAGATTCCTCCTCTTTCTGGCCATTGTTGCCGGGGATACGGAGGGCTGAGTCAGATGGAGAACAAAAGTCCCTGGTTCCACAGGGAGTTTTTGCGCAGTGCACTTTGACAGATGATCAGCAATGCTGTTTTCCGCATGGGGCACGTGCTCTGTTTGCAATTTGTCAAAGCGCTCCTCCAACTTTCTCACTTCCTCGACATATGCCTCCAGCAATGGGCTTTGGTAATCCTTGTTGACTTGTCTCACCACAAGCTGTGAATCTCCGCGGATGATCAGCTTCTTGATTCCCAGTTCTGTTGCAATCTTGAGCCCGGCAAGGAGCCCTTCATACACTGCAATATTGTTGGTAGCCTTCTTCCAGGGAAAGTGCATAGGGATGACATACTTAAGGTGCTCCCCAGTGGGGGCAACAAGAAGCACGCCAGCCCCTGCACCTTGTAGGGAGAAGGCACCATCAAAATACATAATCCATTCTTGGGGAGCTTCCTTGCTGGGGATGATCGTCTCCAATACTTCTTCATTAGGAATTGGTGTCCACTCTACGATGAACTCTACTAGTGCTCTGCTCTGAATAGTTGATGTGCTTTCCAACTTCAAACCAAAGCTGGACAACTCCTAAGCCCATTCCACAATCCTGCCGGTGGCCTCTGGGTTTCGAAGTATGCGTTGCAAGGGGAAGTGGGTGACAACTGTGATCTCATGGGCTTGGAAGTAGTGGCGTAGTTTCCTTGAGGCCATGATGAGGCCAAAAATCAACTTTTGCATGCCAGAGTACCTTGATCTAGCTCCCTGTAACAGGGAGCTGACGAAGTACACTGGGTGCTGCACCACTTTCTTCCTTGCCGCAATCATAGAACTGCTTCCGCTGCCCTGCCTTTCTTCGCTCTGGACTGACTCTGGTCTTGCCGGGACGGGTTCGCTTTCCTCTTCAGAGGGGACAGTGGTTGTGGCTGCCGCGTCATCCACTTCCCGCTGCGCCACCAGTGCCGCACTAACCACTTGATTGGTTGCTGCTAATTATAGCAGCAACGGCTCTTGTGGTTTGGGAGCGACCAAGGTGGGCACAGAGGAAAGATAGGTCTTCAAATCTTCCAGCGCAGCATCTGCCTCTGGAGTCCACTCCACGGGTCCTACTTTCTTCAAGATTTTGAAGAATGGCAGGGCGTGCTCGATAGACTTGGAAATGAACCTGTTCAGTGCAGCCACGCATCCAGTCAAACGCCTCATGTCCTTGACTGTCTTGGGTGCTTGAATTTGCTCGATAGCCTTGATCTTGTCGGGGTTGGCCTCTATCCCTCGATGAGACACAAAGATGCCAAGTACCTTGCCGGAGGGAACTCCAAACACACACTTCTCTGGTTTCAGCTTCAAGTTGATCCTGCGCAGATTAGCAAATGTTTCTTCCAAATCCTGGATGAGGGTTGATCTGTCCTTGGTCTTGACCACAATATCATCCATGTAAGCTTCAATGTTTCTGTGCAGCTGAGATTCAAAGCCAATCTGTACTGCTCTTGCAAAATTGGATCCGGCTCTCTTTAACCCGAAGGGCATCCGTACAAAGCAGTACGTGCCACATGGGGTTATGAATGTAGTCTTCTCTTCGTCTTCCTTGGACATGAAGATCTGGTGCTATCCGAAGCAGGCATCCAGAAAGGAAAGCAGGTCACACCCGGAAGTGGAATCCACAATCTGGTCGATGCGCGGCAAGGGGAACGGGTGCTTCGGGCATGCCTTATTTATGTCTGTGAAGTCTATCCAAAGCCTCCATTTCCCATTCGCATTGCGCACCACCACTGGATTTGCTAACCATGTGGGATGCAACACTCCCCTGACCAAACCAGCTGCTTCAACCTTCTTGATCTTCTCGGCAATAAACTGTTGCCGCTCCAAAGCTTGCTTCCGGACCTTCTGCTTGACGGGCCGGGCATGCGGGCAGACAGCAAGGTGGTGCTCGATTACCTCCCTGGGAACACCGGGGATATCAGATGGTTGCCAGGCAAACACATCGATATTCGCCCGCAGGAAGGCAACGAGCGCGCTTTCCTATTTGTCATCAAGGGTGGCACTGATAGTGAAGGTACCATCAGTGCAAGCTAGCCCTGCCGGGATCTTCTTCACAGCAGGTGCAACAGCTTTGGATCTCTTGCTATTGGAACTCTCTGGCAAGTCATCAACAGGCGCAGCACACTCCGGAGAGGCACGCTTCCCGGATTCTTTGCTGGCATCCTTGCTAGCTCTCTTCATTTTCTTACTTTCATAGGCGGGAGTAGTGGTTTCGATAGCCTCGGCAGCGACTGCCTCCCGGTACATCTTGTCCACGCATATGACTGCATCCTTCTGATCTGACGGAATGGAAATGACTCCTATCGGCCCTGGCATCTTCAAGGTGTTGTAGGCATAGTGGGATGCCGCCATGAACTTGGCCAGAGCTGGGCGACCAAGGATTCCGTTGTACGGCAAGGGAAGGTCGACCACGTCAAACACGATCTTCTCAGTCTGGTAGTTTAACTCCCCTCCGAATGTCACCGGCAGCGTGATCTTTCCCTTAGGACGACTCATGCCGGGGTTGATTCCTTGGAACGTGCCAGTAACCTTGAGCTCCTCATGGTTCCGGTAGTAGCTGCGTCGTGTTCTCGTCGTCGTGAGACCGTCGCCAGGGTGGCGTGGTGACGAGCTGGAGGCACTTGAGGGCCAGCGGCTCCGTTTGGCGCATCGGCTGGGGCAGCTCGTTCCGGGAGTGGCGCACGCCCTGCGGCCGCGCCCGCGGCGGGTGCGGCCGGAGAGTTGCGATTCGCCCCAGAGCGAGTGCCACCGCTGCGGCTATGCCCTTCGGCCGGGCGGAGAGGTGCAGACGGCATGATTTCTCCACCCGTACCTCGTGGAGCGTTGCCGCTGGGATGCTGTTGGTGCTGTCCTTCCCCGGTGCCTTCTGCCCTCGTTTCAGCCGCAGGGGAGGTGGTGACAACGCCGCCTGCGCGGGCCAAGCCCCCCGCAGCGTCCATGTCTCCGGGCATCCCCGTAGCCCCCGCGGCGTCGGCGACTGTGTGTGACGGGGCCTTCGAAGTGGATGGATGGGCTGCAGCACCGGGCTTCTTCTTGGGTGCCATGGACGATGGCGCCGTCGATGAAGAAGATGATGAAGACGACGTGCTGCGTATGCTTCTCGGGTTCACGCAAGCGCTTCCCCCTACGTGGCGCGCCAAAGATGTCATGGGAAACCACAACCACCTATGGGGCCATCAGCCCCTTGTGGTTCGGCAGGGGGGATGAGCACATTGCACAAAGAGCGGAGAACGTAGCGCAGCACAGCAGAGATCACACGGGCAATTTTACCAAGGTTCGGGCCACCGTGAGGCATAAAACCCTACTCCTGCTTTGGTGGATTGATGGTGGATTGTGGTGGAAATGCAGCGCTCTTACCCGGCAGGGTTGCCTCGGGGCGAGGGCAGCTACGCGCGTACGAGTGTACAAGGGTCTGAATCCTTTCTATGGTTGCAATGGCCCTCCTTTTATAGATCAAGGGGTCACCACAGTGGCAAATCAGTCATTGCATAGCGAACAGTGCTATCATACCTAACTCTGCAGTCAGAGCAGAGCACATTAAATGCGCCGCTTAGTGTCACATCGTGGTATGCCCGGCAAGCCTTGCCGGGCTGCTCGGCCACCTTCTCACCTGTCTTCTTGACACATCTCTGGACGGGTGTCATTTGGAGGTGATTTCCATAGGAAGTGGCTGCCACGTGCCAAATAACAGCCACTTAGTCACTTGGGGGCTTGACACCGCACTGATCAATGACTTGCGTCGCTGTGAGGTGGAGCGGTGGAGCCTTGGTGGGGTAGTTTGCCCTCGTAGCGCCCGGCAGGCCTGCTGGGACGGTCTTGAGGCTTGACTTCAGGGCCACCTCGTCCTTGCCAGGCTCGCCTGCCCGGTAAGGGAGGTTTCCATTAGTGGTGTCTTGCTCATTTAGCTTGTCTTGGTCCTCTTGATCTGCCCTTTGACTCCTTAAAGAGCTGATCTCTCCTTGCTTGGTCTGGACTTGGACATTGCGAGCTTGCCTCCAAGCCTGTGTACAATCTGGGCAACGTACCTGGGGTTTGTTGCAGCGACACATCTACGCACACCGGAGCCACAAGCCAGAATACCCCTTCAGGAGCTTCGGAGGATCATGCCTAGAGAGACGCATAGCTCTATACCTTTTCAAGCTTTTTGTTACTTGTTGCCAGGGGGGAGAAAGTGCATAGATCATAGACTTCGAGAGAGAGAGAGTGTGTGTCTCTCTTTTGCTCTTTGGTTTTTATTGAGTTTTTGCTACTATCTTCGTTTGATCCGTGGTACTTGATCGTTTGATGCCCATGCGATACTATGTTTGGTTATGTGGTTGATCATACTTTGCTTAATGTGTGCTTAATGCTTATCTCTATGGATATTTTTGTATGATCATTCACTTATGTGGTTGGTGATGCGTGCATGTTGTTTCACTCTTATCATTTTGTGCGCTCCACCAAGATGTATGTGACATGGAAGAGTGACCCATGATCCTAATCGATTATGCATTTGCATTCAAATACAAATTTTTAATATGCACAAATTTAGATGGAGCTCTTGCTTATCACATACTTCTCAAAGAGACAATGTATTTCATTCATTTAATCATTTGTCGAAGCTTTGATCTATATGTTGTCATCAATTACAAAAAAGGGGGAGATTGAAAGTGCAACTAATCCCCGGGTGGTTTTGGTAATTCATAACAACATATAGCTCATTGAACTAATATCCATTCAGGATAAATATTTCAGGATGTTCACTGATTGGCATGGCATGGACTTGACATCTGGACCCTCAAAATGCTAAGGAAAAAGATTGGCAAAAGCTCAAGACTCTTCATTTCTATTTTAGTGATCAAAGATCACATCGAGTCCATAGGAAAGTCAATACTATTAAAAGGGGATGAGGTGTTGCTTAATGGTCTACTTGCTCAAAGTGCTTAGTGATATTGCTCCAAAACCCTCAGCGACTTTCTCCATCCAAATATGTGCAAACCCTAAACTCCAACTCGGCCCCATCAATTCTTTCTACCCGGAGCCACTGAGTACAGTTGACATAGCTACTGCCAGAAACCCTAACGATTTGATCACACAGATATGGATATCGGTCTCACCGAGATGGCCTTGCCAACTCTCTGTTACTTATTGCAATTATTTCGGTCTCGCCGAGAATTGCAATCGGTCTCACCGAGATGGCTTGCCAACTCTCTGTTGCCTTATTGCCAAACTTCGGTCTCACCGAGTTAATGCAATCGGTGCCACCGAGATGAAGTTTTCCCTAAGCCTTGGGACATCGGTCCCACCGAGTTGTTCCAGTCGCTCCCACCGATATACCTAAAGTTCATATTTTGAATAGATCGGTGCCACCAAGTTTAACTAATCGGTGCCACCGAGATGAGTCAAAAGTGTGTAACGGTTGGATTTTGTGTGGAGGCTATATATACTCCTCCACCCCCTTCTCCATTAGAGAAAGAGCCATCAGAACATGTCTACACTTCTACCATTCATTTTCTGAGAGAGAACCACCTAATCATGTGTTGAGATCAAGAGACTCCATTCCTACCATTTGAACCTTGTTTTCTAGACTTCCCCAAGTTGCTTTCCACTCAAATACTTCTTCCACCATAGCCAAATCTGTGAGAGAGAGTTGAGTGTTGGGGAGACTATCATTTGAAGCACAAGAGCGAGGAGTTCATCATCAACACACCATCTATTACCTTTTGGAGAGTGGTGTATCCTAGATTGGTTAGGTGTCGCTTGGGAGCCTCCGACATGATGTGGAGTTGAACCAAGAAGTTTGTAAGGGCAAGGAGATCACCTACTTCGTGAAGATCTACCTGAGTGAGGCATGTCCTTCATGGGCGATGGCCATGGTGGGATAGACAAGGTTGCTTCTTCGTGGGTGGAGCCCTCCGTGGACTCGCGCAGCCGTTACCCTTCGTGAGTTGAAGTCTCATCAACGTGGATGTACGATAGCACCACCTATCGGAACCACGCCAAAAATCTTTGTGTGTCCATTGCGTTTGTCTTCTCCAAACCCTTCCCTTTACCTTCATATGCAATGTTTTACATTCCGCTGATATAATCTTAGAATTGCATGTGTAGGTTGATTGCTTGACTTGTGATAATTGCTAAAATCTGCCCACAACTAAAATTGGGAAAAGGATAGATTTTTATTTGGTGAAGTAGTCGAATCACCCCCCCTCTAGACATACTTTCGATCCTAGAACAGCCTCCCCGAAAACTCCATTCAGAGCTTTGAGGAGCTTGAGGACGCCTTCAGAGCCAACTTTCAGGGCACCTGTGTTCGGCCGCCGGATGCCAATGACTTGAGCCACGTTATTCAACAGCCCGGGGAGTCATCCCGACAATTTTGGAATCGGTTCTTGACTAAGAAGAACCAGATTGTCGATTGTCCGGATGCTGAAGCAATAGCCGCATTCAAGCACAACATTCGTGATGCGTGGCTTGCATGTCAGCTCGGCCAAGATAAGCTGAGAACAATGTCGGCCCTCACCTCTCTAATGACCCGCTTTTGCACGGGCGAAGACAGTTGGTTAGCTCGTAGAAGAAACCACCCGGACGATCCCGGCACCTCAGAGGTCCGAGACAGGAACGGGCAACCTCGGTGCAACCAGAATAACAAGCGCCGACACAACAGCAATGCAGCCGATGATGCAGCAGTAAATGCCAGGTTCAGCAACTCAAAATCGGGACCACGGAAGAAGCCATCTAAAGAAACAAGGACGGCCCAACTACGCTGGACAAAATCCTGGACATGCCCTGCCAAATCCACGGCACCGCAGACAAGCTTGCCAACCACACCAACCGTAACTGTTGGGTAATCAAACAGGCCGGCAAGCTTACAGCTGAGGAACAGAACAAGGGTCCCGTAGCGAGGACGATGATGACCCTCGCGGGCCAAACAATGGAGGCCAAAAGCAGTTCCCTCACGAGGTAAAAATCATGAACATGATCTATGTCACCCATATACCCAAGAAGGAGCAGAAGTGTGCACTTCGGGACGTCTATGCCGTAGAGTCGGTGGCCCTGAAATGCAACCCATGGTCGGCTTGTCTGATCACCTTCGACCAGAGAGACCATCCAACCAGTATCCGTCATGGAGGAATGGTGGCTCTGGTGCTCGACCCCATCGTGGATGGATACTAGTTCACTAGAGTCCTTATGGATGGAGGCAACAACCTCAATCTGATTTACTCAGATAAAGTGAGGAGGCAACAGTCCTTATGGAAGTCAAGGATCAAACCTAGCAACACTACCTTTAAAGAGGTAATCCTAGGCGACAAGGCACGCTGCTCGGGAACTGTCACCTTGGAAGTAGTCTTCGGCTCGCCCGACAACTTCCGAAGCGAAGATTTGATCTTCGACATCGCTCCTTTCTGCATCGGTTATCACACACTCCTCGGCCGAACATCGTTCGCTTGCTTTAATGATGTCCCTCACTATGCATATCTGAAGTTTTAGATGTCGGGGCCTAAGGGCGTCATTACCATTAACGGTGACACTGAATGCTCACTCCGAACTGAGGAACACACAACGGCTCTGGCAGCCGAAATCTAGGCCGCTAATGAGGCGTCGTAGGCCCAGACTACTATAAGGAGGCTGGACAATGCAAACGAGTCCGTGCCACAGTCCCAGTCCTGGAGTTTTCTCGAGCTCATCCCAAATAGGGATACGTGCCCCACAACAGGGCCTTCCCAGCCACAAAATACGTACCTCAAGTACACAATTTCGCTCTTAAAATTCCATGGGAAGTTGTGGGGACAAAATATACAAGAGTCATGTGCTCGGCTCGACCAAGCCAAGGCCAAAGATGTCCTCGGACTACACATCACCAACAAGCACCATTTAGGGCCTGATCAGCATCAAGTTGATCTCCTACAATGACTTCTCAAGGCCCTCTTTCAAGGGCCCGCTCGCCGACGACTACCTCCTCCGCCTACGAGAACTTCATAAAGAGCAAAGGCGCAGACGTGCAACAGGGCGCAGTAGGGACATCAAGCCACTCATGGAGGCCCTATGTAAACATTTCCTCTGATAAATTATTTTCAAAGTATCTATAACAGTTCCTTCAGTAGTTCGGATTGTACAGTTGGACATCCTGAATTTAAATGAAATAAAGACCATTTTTTACGGTCATACTACACTCGTTTGTGTCGTATACTCCTTTCCGCTTTTTATGTTGAAGTAAACTAGTTTTGATATTGTCGTGGAGGAACACGATCACCTATGGGGTCATCGGCCCCTTTGTGGTTCAGCAAGGGGGAAGATCACGTTGCACAAAGAGCGGAGGCCATGAAACAGCACGGCAGTGGTGACACTAGTGGTTTTTACCTAGGTTCGGGCCACTGGGAAGCGTAAAACCCTACTCCTGCTTTGGTGGATTGGATGGAGGAACATGATGAACGCGCAGCCCCCACACCTAGCAAGGTGGCTTCGTGGGGAGCTGCTACGCATGTACATGTATGCAAGGGTCCGAATCCTTTGCTATCTTGCCTTGGACCTCCTTTTATAGCTCAAGGGGTGACCACAGTGGCAAGACGGTCTTTATCTAGTGATTAGATAGCTAATAGTGCTATCATACCTAACTCTGGCAGTTAGGAAAAAGTGCATTAAATGCACTGCTAGGTGTCGTGTTGAGGGTGAAGCCCGGCAAGCCTGCCGTGCCGTTTAACCATCTTCTACTTATCTGTTCGACACGCCTCTGGACGGGTGTCACATGAGGGTAATTTGTCTTCTAATGGGCTGCCACGTGCTTGGTGGTAGCCACTTAATCACCTGGAGGCTCGACACTGCATTGATAGGTGATTTGCGTTGTGGTGCGGTGGAGAGGTGGTCTCTTGGCGGGAGTCTTCGCCCTTGTTAGACCCGGCAAGCCTGCCGGGGAAATTTTGGACTTGTCCCTGGGGCGGCCTCGACCCAGCCGGGCTCTCCTTCCCAGTAAGGGAGGCCTCCCCAAGGTGGTGCTCTGTTGTCCTGTTCTTCTTGATCCACTCCTTGATCTCACGAAGTGCAGTTCTTCTGGCTTGGTCTTGTTTTGCATGTTGTTGCTGGACATTCTTTCTCCAAGCTTTGGTTGCTGGGGGGGGGGGCTCTTGGTCCGTTCACAAGTCAGGGGGAATAAACACCCCTGTTTGTGTACCCCAACAGAAACCCCCGGGATTGAGCCATACGTGTCGCCGGGCATGTTGGGTTAGGCCCCAAATAGTGCATGGACACGTGTCGAAGAAATGTTGCCCATGCAGCGGTTGCTATGATGACTAGTCAATCCAACGTCCACTCAGCATAATTACCGCAGGTCATGGGGTCATGGAACTATAGCAGTTAATGGGTAGTGCGCCTGCAAAAACAGTAACTTTCTTAGGAGAGATAGCGAAGAGCCAACCACTGTGCATGTTCCCAATAAAAAGGCAACGCGAAGGGGCACTGCTCATTCGTATCGGTCTCCCGTTCCTTCATCTTCTTCCTCAAGCCAAACAGCCGCTCCCACGCCAACATCCACCCCCAAAGCTTTGCTAGATCTTTTGCCCATCCAACGAGCCCACGAGATGGGATGAAAGGCAGCTGGTGCGAAGGGAAAGCGGGCGGCCATCGCAAAGGATGCTGCAGCGGAGGGGGGGCGGAAGAAAAGGGCAGAGGAGCTGGACAGGAAGCAGCAGGAAGACGTGGTCTTCTTTCTGTCGAACTTGGATGGCAATACTTTGATCGCGAGGTATGCCTATATGTGGGGGAGGGAAGTTCCGAAAGGGCATGGAGCGCTCGTGGTCCTGCGGAAGGGGGCCAAGGTTCCATCGGGTTCGTACTGCTTCTTCTGCGCGTACTTTCTTTGCGGCCTCACCTCCCCGTTCTCCGATTTCTTCTACGTGATTATGACAGTTTACGGATTCCATCTTCTGGATTTCACGCCAAATGCAATGGCGTGCATGGCAATCTTCGCCCATCTGTGAGAGAACTTTGTTGGAGTTGCCCCCAATGTGGATTTGTTCAGGCACTTCTTCGTCCCATGGGTTGAAGACAAATCTCACCGCTCGGGAAACATAAGATGGATTCCCCGGGGCAAGAAGGATGAATGGGATTATCTCCGTGGCTAGCAGTGGAGCAGGTGGGAGGAGTGGAGGGCGGATTGGTGCTGGATCAAGGACAAGGATGCGCCCAAGTTCTGCACGGCGCGAACGAAATGTGTTACGCACGACAGCGACTGGAGTAAGCCAGGTCTTATCAATGACAGGCTCCGCCCGGCGCTGAACATGATTGCCCGCCTCAAAGCTGCCGGGCTAACCATCGAGCAGGTGGGGGCCGACTTTCTTCGGCGCCACATCGCACCATTGTAGAAAAGGGACAGATTTGCTTGGGAGTATGGGAATTCTGCCGACAGGATGCGCCTCTACCCAGGCCCCGTCAACAACTTGTCGATATACGGCCACGGCTGGCTGTGCAAACAGTTATTCAGTAGCCTCGGGCCATTCCATCTGCCGACAATGGTTGTCCCGTTGCATCTCAACTCTGCTCGTTACCAGATTCTGAAATGGATGCCCGAGTGCAATGCCTACGGAGTTGCGGCTGATTGGCAACTGCCTGAACTGGATGCGGAAATAGAGTGGGTCTCCGGCCTGGAAGAAAGGGCTTCCAAGGTGGAGAATGATCTTGTCAAGCATACCTCCCCGGTAGAGGCAGCATTCATCGCAAAGCGGATTGCAGAGGACAGAGCACTCAAGGCTGCTAGAGTAGTGAGGCCCGGAGAGGAAGAGGAGGAGGAGGAGGTTGAAGGTGAAGGTTCTTCTGATGAAGGAAGCGAGGGGCACGACGCGGAGGAGGTTGCTGGGCTTGATCCTGCCCGCGCAGGAATTTATCATGCCACGTCAGTAGAGGCCCAAGGAGAAAGCAGGTGTAACAACCCGAGACCGACGCTCCAGACACCTTCCATGTTTTTTGTTGTCGCCGTGTATTTTATTTGTTTCTTGCATTCATCACCGCATCATTCGCATTGCATCTGCACTCCGTTGGCGTCATTTTCCAGAACTTGAATCTGCTCGTAGTTGCCACTTCTTTTTGTCTCTATTGGCCTCCTCTCAGATGAACCAGACCGCTCTCTTCTCTCTCTTCTCTGAGCCCATCAAACCCCCTTGTCTTCATGGCCTTTTATCTGACCACCTCGCGTGCACGTCCGAAACTTCTCCCAGACCTGACCCGGGCAGTCGTGACCGATGGGTCCGGATCATCCCCGAACATCCCCTAAATATCTTCGGTTTCTCATTTGGACGAACATAGCCTATTTTTTTCGACCGTCCGATTTAAATCGGAGGGCCCAAAACTAGCTCCAAATCCCTTCACTTGCTATATATATATATATATATATATATATATATATATAGGCAGCTTGTCCCATCTTCCCATTCCGCCGCCGCCACCACCTTTCTCGGGATCCATCCCGAGCCAACCACCTCTCCAGATCCATCCACCAACCAGCGCGCCTCCTACCCTGAGCTCCTCTCATGCTCCTCCCATGGCGCCCTCATTCCTGAGCACCTCGACACCGCCACCACGTCCTCGCCGCTGGCTGGAGCAGACCAGCAGCTCCACCGCGCCCGCCCCATCTCTTCTTCCTTCGCCTGCCTTCTTCTCCCTTCTCCTCTGTTCCTCACTTCCCCTCTCTGTCTCTCGTTGGAGCAACCAGCTGGAGCCCCCGCAACCTCACGCCGCTAGTTCCACGACGCCGGCGTGCCCCATCTCGGCCTAGATCCGATGGACCTCGAGCTCCTCGACTTGTTCCCGCCTACCTCGTCGCCGGACCCTCGCCATGGCCGCCGCCAAGTTCATCGGGACGCTGCTGCTTCCCACCGCCCGGACCCGGCCTGGAGTCGCCACCCTCGGCCATTTCCCCACCGTCTCCGGCAACCACGCGACCTCCCCAGCCCCGCGCCAAGTCCGTCTTCGAGCCAAGCCGCCTTGGAGCTTCTTCGCTGTCCCGCCAAGTCCCGCTCCCCTGCATCCTCTGCATCGTAGCCGCGGCAAGGCCTCTACTTCTTCTGCGTTGACCGATACTCCCCCACCTGCCCGTTCGATCCAGCTGCATCACCCCGAGCTGGCCTCCTCCGCCCGTGGGCCGCGCAAGCACGTCGTGGCCCAGCTCCTCCAAGCCGGCCTGCCTTGGGCTCTCCACCGAACTGGGCCTAGCCCAGCTAGGTGAGCTCCATCCCCTCCTCTCTGTTAGCCCATACTGTTCAGATTCGGCCCGTATATGTTTTTTTAATGTCTGCAAATTTGCCTAATAATCCAGGAATTTTTTTTTGCAGAAAACCCCTCAAACTTCATGCATTTAATAACTTCACAACCGTGCATCGGATTAAAACAAACCATGTATGTAAAATGCTTAGAATTTCATCTAGTTTCATAATATGCTGCTTTCATCCATGTTTAAAATGTTTAAAATGCTGTTTACATTTAATTTGCATAAATGACATGCTAAAATGATTTATTTCATAACTAAATAACCGTAGCTCCGAATTAAATAAACTTTATATGTAAATGGTGTAAAAAAATGCATAGATTAACCTGGTGCACTTACTTTGTATGTTTAACTACAATAAAATATGGTTTAGGGAAAAACAGTACCAAATCTAAAATATGCACATGGGGATTTTCCGGAATTGTTGTTTGTTGTTTCCGGCCTCATTTAAACTTGCCTACCTAGGTAGTTTTATTATGCTTCACCTCTTGCCATGTTTAACAACATTTAATATTGATGTGTAGCATAAAAGAGAGCGGATTAAATATTTGAATGTGGCGTTTCGTCAATATGTAACTCGTCACATATTGAGCTCCACTTAATTTGTATTGTTTGTGGAACTTTGCCATGCCATGCCTCATTAAACCGGACATGCATCATACTTGGTTGTGCATCATGCCATGTTTATGCTTGTGTGTTTACCATGTTGTTTGCTTCTTTCCGGTGTTGCTTATTCTCGATAGTTTTGATTACGTTGCGATTGTGAGGATCCGTTCCACTACGTTGGTTCGTCTACCTCATGGATTTGGTCTTCTTCCTAGCGGGATTTCAGGCAAGATGATCATTACCCTGGATACCACTACTATTTTTGCTTTGCTAGTTGTCTCGATGCTATCGCTATGCCGCGCTACCTACCACTTGTTTATCAAGCCTCCCAAATTGCCATGATAAGCCTCTAACCTTTTCCACCATCCCAGCAAACCATTGTTTGGCTATGTTACCGCTTTGCTCAGCCCCCCTTATAGCGTTGCTAGTTGCAGGTGCAGTTTCCGCTTGTTCCATGTTGGGACATGGATATCATGGGATATCACAATATCTCTTATTTAATTAATGCAGCTATATACTTGGTAAAGAGTGGAAGGCGTAGCCTTTTGCTTGGTGTTTTGTTCCACTCTTGCCGCCTTAATTTCCGTCATAACGGTGTTATGTTCCTTGATTTTGCGTTCCTAATATGGTCGGGGTTTATGGGCTCCCCTTCACAGTTCGCTTTGAATAAAACTCTTCCAGCAAGGCCCAACTTTGGTTTTACCATTTGCCTAATAACAACTAAAACTTGCATAGGGACCGGCTAGCACCCGAGGATAATTAATCAACAACTCGGGCCAGTGCTCCTCATGAGTGTTGGTCCAAACCGGGCAACCTACGGGGACACCACGGGGAAACTCGAGGTCTGGTTTTACTCATAGCTTGACCCATCCGATCGTGGCCTAAGACGAGATACGCGCGACTCCTATCGGGGTGTCGGCACGTCGGGAGGTCTTGCTGGTTTTGTTTTACCATTGTCGAAATGTCTTGTGCATCGGGATTCCGAGTTTGATCGGGTTGTCCCGAGATGGAGATTTGCCTCTGCGGATCATGAGAGTTTGATATGGACTAAGTTGGGACACCCTGTAGGGTTTAATGTTTTTGAGAGCCGTGCCCGCGGTTATGTGGCAGATTGGAATTTATAATATCCAGTTGTAGAGAACTTGACACCAGATCCAAATTAAAATACACCAACCACGTGTGTAACCATGACCATCTCTTTTCGAGCGAGTTCGAGAAGAGAACACGGTGGGGTTATGTTTGACTCGTAAGTAGTTCAGGATCACTTCTTGATCATTACTAGTTTGCGACCGTTATGTGTAGTTTCTCTTCTTATTCTTGTACTCGTAAGTTAGCCACCATACAATGCTTAGTGATTGCTGCAACCTCCCCACTTAAGCATTCCATACCCATTAAGCTTTGCTAGTCTTGGTACCCATGGTAATGGGATTGCTGAGTCCTCGTGGCTCACAGATTACTACAAAAACAGGTGCAGGTAACGGTCAAGCGATGCTTTGACATGAGAGCGATGCATGCTTGCTTTTGGATTTCTTCTGCTCTTCTTCGATCAAGGGATAGGTTTCGGGTCAGGAGCCTGGGATTAGCAGGGTGGATGTCATTCTTCTTTTTCGTTTGATTTCATCCGTAGTCGGATCCTGCTCTTCTATATGATGATTGCTATGTATTGATGAACTGTTGTATTCATGTTGTAGCTTGTGGCGAGTGTAAGCCTTTATCTTGTATTCTCATTTATTTAGTACATGGTATGTTGTAATGATATCCACCTTGCTATGCGCTCAAAATGCGGTTGAGCCCCAATCATGAATTCATCACGTGATTGGGATAGAACCGCATCTTGGGCGCTACAAGTTGGTATCAGAGCCTTACCGACCGCAGGAGCCCCCTTGATTGATTGAACCGTTGCCGTTGTCGAGTCTAGAAAAAAAAACTATTTTGAGTATAGTTATATATCAGAGAGTAGGAATTCTTTTTACTCCTTATTCCCTTTGT
The DNA here is from genome assembly GCA_011799875.1 of Thinopyrum elongatum. Lineage (NCBI taxonomy): Eukaryota > Viridiplantae > Streptophyta > Magnoliopsida > Poales > Poaceae > Thinopyrum > Thinopyrum elongatum. The sequence continues at coordinate 299,658,785 of CM022298.1, forward strand.
CGCTCTAGTGAGGAATTGTGACGTAGGTGTTTTGGTTACACTACTCTTCCCCTTCTTGCTCAATTTTTTTGTAGGATCACGCTGGTATTGTTGGAATTGTTGTAATAATGATGTGATGGGAATTCTGTCTTGGTGCCTCCTGAGATTTAGGGGTTGTGACAGTGTCCCAGGGAGATGAGCTCCAAGGTGTTTTTGTCATAGTTGTTATCGTTTCAGTTCCGGAATACCAGAGGACGCCGACATCGAAAATGCTTCTATACTCTTTGTGGTGAGAGTAGTTTGGCGCCACCCAGTACTGGGGAGAGTGATCAGATGTATTTCCACAACTAGTATAGCTGTTATTTTTCGAAGGTCTGAGGTACACAGTTTCCGAGGTTCTTGGTTATGTGTTGATGGAGGCAGTACATTTGGAGTGTAGAATTCTGCTAGGAGTTGTGTGATGAGATTTTGCTCCTTGTACTTGTTGTACCAGATTGCATAACCGAGAATTTAGGGAGTTCATAGGTGGGAATTCAAGTAGTTACCTAGAATATCTTTCCGACAGATGCATGATATGGGATTGGGTAAATCTCTATCATATGTATTTGTTTCCGGCTTATTCCGCAAGCCAAATCATTTGTTTTGTTTTGAGTTGTGGTATTCGAGTTGCTTCAATGTCAAGTGTTGATTCCATACCTTTCCTAAGCGGTGTTCTCATATTTCTATGTGAATGCTAATCCTTCTTGATCATCGAGATTGTCATGTCAATTCTTTCCAACCGGTGTTTGTTTCATCCATCCCAAGTTGCATTTGTTTTTCCCACCATCCCACCCTTTTCTTCAAGGACTTAGATTTCTTAATCAAGTATCCATTTTATTGATGTGAAGTCTCTTCACTCTCTTCCTTCAAGGTTTTTATCCGATGATTATCATGAAGATGGTCAGGAGTTTCAAGTTAATCATTCTTTCATCCTCATTTTTTTTCTCTCCGGTGGATTCAATGCAAGCTTTCGGTGTTGATCATACCCCTTTCATTGTTTCAAATGATATCTCATGCCGGTGCACCTCTTAATCGTTCACCTCTCGCTATTCATTTTGTTCCGGAGTGCTGAATATATCTCAGAAGATTCGTGTTTCCATTCTTAATCCGTTCAATTTGTATCAAGGTTGTTACCTCTTTTAAGCCATTTAAACCAACCGGTGCAATCTCCCCTTCAAGCAATCGTTTCAACAGTGTTTCTAAACTGGGCCCTAACCCACAGGTCTTTTTTCCAGGATCTTACCTGACTCTTCTAAATTTTTCTGGAGTAATTCTCAAATTCATTTCAAAGTTAGACATAAGAATGAATTTTCATCAGTCAGATGCCTCCTTCAAGACCACTTTAAAATTCTTTTTCATCTTTGGCTCAACCTTTCCTCTTCCATTCATCCAGAGTGTCTCAACAACTCATGGTGGAGTTCTTCGTTCTCTTTCTCAGCGTTGAAGACCGAAGAAGAGTTTTTCTTATATCTTTATTAATTCTCTTGAAGTTTCGTGATTTCAAGCTTCATGTAATCCCCTCAAATTGTTCTGACCATGAGAATTCTTTTCATACCCGTCCGAAGCCTTTCATGAGTTGCTTTCATTTCTCGATCTTTCAAAGGCCATCATTTCAGAAGATATATTCATTCTCAACGTTCAGCTCTCATTCCCCAATTCTTCCGGTGCATCGTTCAAGTATTCTCTAGTCAGCATGTCATCTCTATAACACCCTGGATTTTGCCCATTTTCTTTTTCTTTTTCTTTTGGTCTGGATTTGCTTTTCAATGGCTTAATGGTCTTGAAACCTGGAGAGATCACCTTTGATTCTTCCCCCAAGTGGTTTGTCAACCTCAAAACCATCCCAAGACCATATTATTTCCATCTTGGAACAATCCCAATATTCTTTTCATTGAGAATATTCCTTTTTCTATTAAAGGAATAACCCTGTTTGCCCTGGGTTGTGAAGCAACCCACGTTTCCATCATTCCAAAGATTCCTAAATAATTCTAATAAATTGTTTGGGTCATATATTCCTCAGATATGTCAAAATCCTTCCTTGCCATGACCAAAAATATTCCACTAATATTTCTTTTCTGATTCTGCCCTAGCTGGCCGTTTGTGAAGCAAGTACCCATTATCTTTGCTTGCTTGCTCTCAAACTTTTTGTGCACTCTCTCCTATCCATATCATTACCACATGCCATATTTCAACTTCATTTTCCTAGTAAATATTCCTGAGGAATTTTTCAAAGTTTCTGTTCAAACAGAGGCCTTGTGAAGGAAGTGCAAGCTAGGCATATCCAAATAAGTTGAAATTTTGCAAGCATCTTCATATGTTCAAATAATAGCTCTCCACAAAATTTGAGCATCATTACATTATCTATGTGATCGCAGCATCAAATCTTTGCTACTAGTTATATTTTCCTATTGTGAAGCAACTATATTTTATATTGCTTCATAATTGCTGAAAATTTACCAGAGCATTCCCCTACCCATATAACACCTCTCCAACAAATTTAGGCTCATTTCATCTAGCCATTTATCCTCAGTTATTTTTCTAAAATTCTGTCCAGTGGGATGCTATGTGAAGGAAGTACCATTTTGGTTTATCCAAATGGTATGAAATTTATACAGTGTCTTCATATGCCTATATAACTCATATCCTCCAAATTTCAGCTCAATCCAAGCCAGTATATGAGTGCCACTTCAAGATTTGCAAATCTGGACAGTGGGGTCATTTGAAAAGCAAGTGCTATCTGAACTCCTCCGTTTGATCTCAAACTTGGCAAAAATGATCAACTTAGCATGTGATCACTCCCAGCCAAAGCCCAGAGTCTGCCTCCTATTCAATATCTCCCAGCTCACATCAAACAGTATGCTATTAAAACCTTCTTCTGTAAGTCTCTTCCACCCCAGAGCCACCTAGCTACTTCCAGCCACATCTCTTAACATCTTGAGCAGTGAAGGAGCTGTTTGACAAGAATTGACAGGCTGGAGAGTGCCAGAGCAAGCCATGCACGTGGTGACCATGCTGTGGCCATGCAGAAACGGCACTCTGGTCTCTGTGAGCTCTGTCCGGTCATCTCCGGCCGGCCTATGCTTGTCCGGATGTGTCCTATGGCTCCGCGGCATCCACCTGCCCTCTCCCGACCCTTCTCCCCTTCGATGACCTCCTCTCCACGCCACGGTGGTCGCCATCGCGGCCCTATTCTCCCGTGACCCGAGCTGTCACCTCCCTCCTTGGCCCCTTCCTCCCAGAGCCGCCGCGTTGCATTAATGCTCGTCAGGTCGGCCGCTCACCGACGCCAGGAACCCTCCAGCCACGTCTCCCCAAGCTGCAGTGACCGGCTAAGATCGCCACGGCGGCCGTGCAAATCCACCCTCGTCACCGCGGCTATATAAGGACCCCCGAGCCCTCTCGTTCTCACCATCCTCCCCTCCTCGCTCCACTGATTCTCCCCGACCCACCCATACCTCGCCGGAGCCCCTCCTCATCCCCAATCACAGCCATGGCCACCGTGGCCCTCCTCCTAAATTCCGGCGAGTTCAAGCCTGCCTCTCCCTCTAACCTCCACCTTGAGCGTCCACCAGCATCTCTGAACCCTCCCAGTAGCTCGCCCCCTCCTTTTGCTGGCCGGAGCGCCGTGCCCATCTCCGGTCGAGCCGCCGTCCGCCGCAGCCAGCACCACCTCCGTTCCGGAACTCCCCGACGGTGGAGACCTCCACACACCGATGCGGCTCGCTCCGCTGAGCGTTTTGGAAGGTCGGACGTACCCCTACGGTGGCCGGAGTCACCGGCGATCGTCATCGGGGCGAGCTCCTCTTTCGGCCGGTGCGTGCAGGAGTGGGAGGAGGAAGGAGATTGGCCAGCGGGCCAGGCTCGGCAGTGGCCTAGCCTCTCCTCCGTTTTTTAAAAAAAGGAGGCAGCGGCTGTTGGGCCGGCCCAGTGGAGCAGCGGCAGTAGCGGCCAGTTTCGGCCTGTGTAGCCCAAATGCTCAGTGCGATTTATTCTTTTCCAGAAAATAGCCAGGGACCCGAAAGTAATCAATTTTTACAGAAAGGTCCCTGTCCTTCAAACCCTCACATCTCTTCAACCGTAACTCCGATCGAGGTGAATCCAAAGCCCACGTCTTCGTCTCGTCGAGCCCGTTCCGTTGGTACCATTTTCATAATGTTTTGACACTGTGAAAATGACCCTTTTGCCCTTGTCCGTAAACAGCCCCCCTCCGAGAGAGAACTGTTTCCGGCAATTGTTCCGCGGACGCACCGCACTTCTTCCCGGAGTCTTCTTCACTCCCAGGCAAGCCACGATAGCCACTTGCATGATGGATTTGCAGTAGCTATGGTTTCCTACTTGAATAGTTATTTAATGTGTGCATGTTATTCTGTCTGAAAATACTGTAAATGCTCATCCTTACATTCTGTCCATGTGCATCTTGCTAGTTATCAAGTAGTCGTTGGTAGCATTATGCTCATGGTTATTATTGGCAGTAGTTCATGCTAAGATGATGACATGTCTGCATGTTTCGTTATCAGTTGTTATGATTCATCCTGTTATCATGGCTCAGCACATCATCATCATTCAAGTTAAACCGAATGTTAAGCGAACTTGAACACCTGTTGGCTGAGTCATAGTGCGGACCGAAGCGAGCTCACCAGTGCAACCACACTTGCTGGGATGGGGTAGCCATAATTCGGTCTATTGTCATGCCTCTCGACAGTACCTCCAACTAGGGGAGGTTATGAGAGCGTTCTACCCTGGCCCGGTAGGCGGCTATAACCTCGTGAACCCAGTTTTGGTATTGAGCTCAGGTCCCCGTTTGGGACAGTTTTGTTTGGCCACGACGGTGGCAGGTGTCGGAAGGACACAGGGGTCACCCATGACATAGCCCAAAGGGGAGTGTGTCGGAGTGGCCGGGAGAGTGCCATGCAATAGATTGGTTTTTGTCGGAACATCGTTGGTCCACCCGAATGGGAGCACGAGGCCATGAGTTCTGTGGTGTGGGTACAGTGTACTAACCTCTGCAGAGTGTATATAATCTATCGATAGCCGCGTCCTCGGATATGGGCATAGTTTGTAGTAGGACACACTATGGGTCAACAGTATAATAATCTTGTTTATAATAACCCGGTTCGATGAGAAAAGAAGTTGGTTGATCTTTATGTGATCGCGAGTGGATCACCATGGTATCGAGGATACCGATGTTGGTTGATCATGATCACGAGAGGATCACCGTGGTTGGGTGTTATGTGGTGATCTCGGTAAAGACCAAGCTTCTTGTGATCATGTTATCACTACGGTATTGTAATACCAAGTTTGGTTGGTCCCGAGGATTATCTTGTGGCACACTGGATGGTAAGTTCTTACAGGTGATGGTTATGGGGTAACCTCACGATAGAGTAAGTTGCAACCTGTTGCACGTAGCATATGCCATGCCATGCTTATATTGTTCTGGCATCATCATGTTTACACCTGCTTAACCTATGAGTGCCATGCTGTTGCTTGCCTTGATTGCTTTGGTTGCTGTGAGCTTGCGAGTACATTCAAAGTACTCACCTGGCGTGTCATGCCAGTTTGCAGGTCATGCCATGATTGCTTGCTTGTCGAGGATTAAAAGTTCGCGAGCTAGGATACGCGTTCCAGCCAGAGTCCCTGTGGAGTGGAGTTCACCACCGCCGTCGTTGTTCCGCTGCCGAGGATACTCTATTTCCTCGGGTTGTTTCGCTGTTAGCATAGAGCTACCCTGGGCAGGCGTAGTATCGCCATGCCGATGTAATCCATGTACCCTTGTAACCTTATCCATAGTAATAAAGAGCTGATTTGTTCTATGCCAACAGTGCCGTATTCCAGAAGACTTGTCTCTAGGCTGGAATACGGGGCGTTCCGGTTTCCTCTGAGCCAGGGTGCCACAAGCATTGGTATCAGAGCAGGTCTGGCTGTAGGACGCCCTAGACCGTGCGAACATTAGCAATCGATAGTATAGGATTCAGTTGGTTTGTTGCACTTGTTTGTTGCATTTTTTTGTGCATAGCATGCATATAGACTAGAAATTTTATCACTAACGGTTGATCTGGTGAGTGTAGGTGGCATCGGTTCCGATTCACTACCTGCGCTCTCCAGTTGGCATACTGGTTCCTTGGTGTGGTGTCATCTTCGTCCCAGCGGAGTGATGCCAAGGTGCTTGGTAGTGTCGATCCCTTGCAGGATTGATGCACAGGTACCACAGCAATATATTCTCTTCATCCACCCCTATAGTTTTGGTGATAGACATGTTTCTATCCCAGATCGTGCCATCCCTCTAGCCACTTTGGCAACCCTTACTGATCTTAGTTATTAGAAAAGGGCAATGCCGCAAGCCTTTCTTTTCATCAATTACCCCACTCTGCCATCCATTCCCTGGACAAGTGAGGTTTCTTCCATACGCTTGATGATGATGTGGTCGTGACCTCTGTGTTCCGACCCACGATCACCAAGTCTGTCCTCGCCTCCGTCTTCGTCCAGCTGCAACCAGTGTTAAGCCCGTGTTTGGTGTAGCTTTGTTTACACCAACCCCTTCCACACGTGGATTCACTTTCGTGCACATCGCCACAGCATGTTAGACCGTAGTACCGGAGTTTCCGTGAGATTTGTGTGCTTAGGTAGGCATGCATATTAGTGATGTGGATAGTTGTATTGCTTGTGTGTGATCTCGTTACTTTGTGTGTTTTTGTTAGTTTTTTTTTCTTTTGCTTCTTTCTTTGGGCCCTTGGTGTTACCTTATTTCCCCTTATGGAAGTTGCTCACCGACACCGGACTCAAAGAATCAGTGAAGAGGCAAGCATTTGGAAGCTCAGCTCAACTATATGGAAATTTTCCGCCGACTGCCTGATATTGGGAATATCTGGTCTGACCACAAATGGTATTCTAGATGGATTATCAGCATCAAGTATACATCAGTGTGCAATTTTCACAACAGTAATGATCAATTCAGCAAGAAGGATAGTCGAACCACTTTCTTCATACAACAAGTGACCGACAACAGTAACATCAAGGTATATATATATCTGCACCCAGTTCGCATATGGCAAAAAGAAAGCTTCAGATGTAAGCAACTTAGTCTTCCTTCACAAGCTATCTGACAAGCGTACAACGCAAGGGTTCATGTGTCTTCCTCGGCACGACACATGGACATCTTGCGATGCAAGCATGCTATCCCGGCAGAAGCTTCAGGCACAAGCTATTCAGCCTTCCTAAGCAAGATATTCGTAATGGCTTCCAACACAAGCCAAGCAACCTTCATCAGTAAGGCATCACATCCTCACCAGTACAAGATAATTCCCAGTCAGTTGGCCGCGTATGACCATGCATCCCAAGGACCAGCTCCACAACAGTTTGGCCAGAAGGCAAGAATCGGTCAGGATGCAAGTCTGCCTCAGAAATCAAATGCCCAGCTACACATGTTTCCATAGATATGGTGAACATGCTGCCAAGGTTATATGAGTTACTCATATAATGATGACAGCCCATGAGCTGTATGGGACGCTACTGAACCCTTGCCTGCCTTTCTTTAGTAACAGCACCACGCCTGTCTCTGAGCTGCTTTTGGCCGTCCGGGGTGGATGCTGACTCTATATTTCTCTTTTCAACAACTGGCCCGTGTTCTGAGCTGCTTTTCGGCCGTCTCGGGCAGCTGTTGAATTTCTTTCCGTAACGGTGACCCTATGCTCTGAGTTGTTTTTCGGCCGTCTTAGGGAACTGCTACTTTCTTCTTATTGGCACCATCTCATGCTCTGAGCTGCTTTTCAGCCGTCTTGAGTTGGGGTTGAGTTACTCCAGTAATGTCCCAGATCTGAGTTGTAAAGACCGCTCTGGTGGCTACTGGTTTATTTGCCGATTTCATCAAGGGTTTCACACGGTCATTACCCTACAGCTACAACCTATAAAGTAATATGCCTGCCGGAATATTGCACCTGACAGCACCCATGGTCACTCGAAGAATCAAGAATACATAAGGCCAAACTCTTTCAGTTAAGGATCCAGGCAAAGAAAACCACAATAAGAGAACAAGATCGTCCATACAGGTATGGCGATGAATGCATGGTACATATACTCCGGACAGTATGGATCGGTACCGATCACCATGGGTACACACCCACGGGGTCTATCTCATTTGCAAGGACCCCATATCGAGTCAACCCACTTAGCCAGCTATTTATTCTCGGAATCGTCAGAAGAGGATATTCAAGCTAGTCAGGTAAGACCGAAGTGTCAATTCAGCAGTTTGATTGCAGCAACAGTGTTAAAGCATTACATGGCCTACCATCCACATAGAAATGCCGTCAGACTGAGCACTCAGAAGGACGACCAATCGTCTCGAAGCAAATGTCCTCACATATGGGAATCAGTTAAAGAATAACTTGTTGTGAACAACATTCTGCTGCCAGGACCACTGTCAGTTAGGTCTATGGATAATATCGTAAAAAGACCGCACACATTTATGCTAGTCACGACAGGTGACAGTCGAGTTCTTGGTACAAATATGATACTCGAGACAGTGGAGGTATCCACGACGTTCCAGCCATTATGGCAAGAAGCCAGGTTCCACCAGGAATACGGTATGATTCACACACCGTTTGAGTCTGGAGGGCACACAAACATTTGAAGCCACCCAATGCAAAGAGAAAAGGATTACGAATCCACGAGAGAATCTGTTCACAACTCAGTGAACAGTCACCCGTATTAAACTTCATCAAAACACATCCATGAGGAACTACTCTCGGACCTGTGAGAAGGACAGGAATTTCAGGATAATTCATCGCACCCTAGATAAGGCAACAGACATAAAAGGAGTGAAGTCAGAGCAATATATGAGGTAAGATTTGCCAAAAAAAGGATCCAGTGAAACAAACCACCCTGAAGTCAGGTAGTCAAACAGATGAAATTTAATGGGAGCATTATACAAAGGCAAAAAGGAAACCTGAGTTGGAAACGGTTTCCTCAAGTGGGAATATTCATGTTTGGCCCCTGAGCAACCAAATCTCGAGGACGAGATTTCTTTAAGGGGGGTAGGTTTGTAACACCCTGGATTTTGCCCATTTTCTTTTTCTTTTGATTTTGGTCTGGATTTGCTTTTCAGTGGCTTAATGGTCTTGAAACCTGGAGAGATCACATTTGATTCTTCCCCCAAGTGGTTTGTCAACCTCAAAATCATCCCAAGACCATATTATTTCCATCTTGGACCAATCCCAATATTCTTTTCTTTGGGAATATTCCTTTTTCTATTAAAGGAATAACCCTGCCTGCCCTGGGTTGTGAAGCAACCCACATTTCCATCATTCCAAAGATTCCCAAATAAATCTCATAAATTGTTTGGGTCATATATTCCTCAGATATGTCAAAATCCTTCCTTGCCATGACCAAAAATATTCCACCAATATTTCTTTTCTGATTCTGCCCTAGCTGGCCGTTTGTGAAGCAAGTACCCATTATCTTTGCTTGATTGCTCTCAAACTTTTTGTGCACTCTCTCCTATCCATTTCATTACCACATGCCAAATTTCAACTTCATTTGCCTAGTAAATATTACTGAGGAATTTTCAAAGTTTCTGTTCAAACAGAGGCCTTGTGAAGGAAGTGCAAGCTAGGCATATCCAAATGAGGTGAAATTTTGCAAGCATCTTCATATGCTCAAATAATAGCTCTCCACCAAATTTGAGTATCATTACATTATCTATGTGATCACAGCATCAAATCTTTGCTACTGGTTATATTTTCCTGTTGTGAAGCAACCATATTTTATATTGCTTCATAATTGCTGAAAATTTACCAGAGCATTCCCCTACCCATATAACACCTCTCCAACAAATTTAGGCTCATTTCATCTAGCCATTTATCCTCAGTTATTTTTCTAAAATTCTGTCCAGTGGGATGCTGTGTGAAGGAAGTACCATTTTGGTTTATCCAAATGGTATGAAATTTATACAGTGTCTTCATATGCCTATATAACTCATATCCTCCAAATTTCAGCTCAATCCAAGCCAGTATATGAGTGCCACTTCAAGATTTGCAATTCTGGATAGTGGGGTCATTTGAACAGCAAGTGCTATCTAAACTCCTCCGTTTGATCACAAACTTGGCAAAAATGATCAACTTAGCATGTATGAGTGCCACTTCAAGATTTGCAATTCTGGATAGTGGGGTCATTTGAACAGCAAGTGCTATCTAAACTCCTCCGTTTGATCACAAACTTGGCAAAAATGATCAACTTAGCATGTGATCACTCCCAGCCAAAGCCCAGAGTCTGCCTCCTGTTCAATATCTCCCAGCTCACATCAAATAGTATGCTGTTAAAACCTTCTTCTGCAAGTCTCTTCCACCCCAGAGCCACCTAGCTACTTCCAGCCACATCTCTTAACTTCTTGAGCAGTGAAGGAGCTGTTTGACAAGAATTGACAGGCAGGAGAGTGCCAGAGCAAGCCATGCACGTGGTGACCACGCTGTGGCCATGGAGAAACGGCGCTCTGCTTTCTGTGAGCTCCGTCCGGTCATCTCCGGCAGGCCTATGCTTGTCCGGATGTGTCCTACGGCTCCGCGGCGTCCACCTGCCCCTCTCCCGACCCTTCTCCCCTCCGATTACCTCATCTCCACGCCACGGCGGTCGCCGTCGCGGCCCTGTTCGCCCGTTACCCGAGCTGTCACCTCCCTCCTTGGACCCTTCCTTCCCGAGCCGTCGCATTGCATTAATGCTCGTCAGGTCGGCCGCTCGCCGATGCCAGGAACCCTCTAGCCACGTCTCCCCAAGCTGCAGTGACCGGCTAAGATTGCCACGGCGGCCGTGCCTATCCACCCTCATTGCCGCGGCTATATAAGGACCCCCGAGCCCTCTCGTTCTCACCATCCTCCCCTCCTCATTCCACTAATCCTCCCCGACCTACCCATACCTCGCCGGAGCCCCTCCTCATCCCCAATCTCCGCCATGGCCGCCACGGCCCTCCTCCTAAATTCCGGCGAGTTCAAGCTTGCCTCTCCCTCTAACCTCCACCTTGAGCATCCACCAGCATGTCTAAACCCTCCCAGTAGCTCGCCCCCTCCTTTTGCTGGCCGGAGCACCGTGCCCAACTCTGGCCGAGCCGCCGTCCGCCGCAGCCAGCACCACCTCAGTTCCGGAACTCTCCAGCGGTGGAGACCTCCACCCACCGATGCGGCTCGCTCCACTGAGCCTTTTGGTAGGTCGGACGTCCCCCTACGGTGGCCGGAGTCGCCGGCGATCGTCGTCGGGGTGAGCTCCCCTCTCGGCCGGTGCGTGCAGGAGCGGGAGGAGGAAGCAGATTGGCCAGTGGGCCTGGCTCGGCAGTGGCCCAGCCTCTCCTCCATTTTTTTTAAAAAGGAGGCAGCGGATGTTGGGCCGGCCCAGTGGAGCAGCGACAGTAGCGGCCAGTTTTGGCCTGTGCAGCCCAAATGCACAGTGCAATTTAATCTTTTCCAGAAAATAGCCAGGGACCCGAAAGTATTTAATTTTTACAGAAAGGTCCCTGTCCTTCAAACCCTCACATCTCTTCAACGGTAACTCCGATCGAGGTGAATCCAAAGCCCACGTCTTCGTCTCGTCAAGCCCGTTCCGTTGGTATCATTTTCATAATGTTTTGACACTGTGAAAATGACCCTTTTGCCCTTGTCCGTAAACAGCCCCCCTCCAAGAGAGAACTGTTTCCGGCAATTGTTCCGCGGACGCACCGCACTTCTTCCCGGAGTCTTCTTCACTCCCAGGGAAGCCACGATAGCCACTTGCATGATGGATTTGCAGTAGCTATGGTTTCCTACTTGAATAGTTATTTAATGTGTGCATGTTATTCTGTCTGAAAATACTGTAAATGCTCATCCTTACATTCTGTCCATGTGCATCTTGCTAGTTATCAAGTAGTCGTTGGTAGCATTATGCTCATGGTTATTACTGGCAGTAGTTCATGCTAAGATGATGACATGTCTGCATGTTTCGTTATCAGTTGTTATGATTCATCCTGTTATCATGGCTCAGCACATCATCATCATTCAAGTTAAACCGGATGTTAAGCGAACTTGAACACCTGTTGGCTGAGTCATAGTGCGGACCGAAACAAGCTCACCAGTGCAACCACACTTGCTGGGATGGGGCAGCCATAATTCGGTCCATTGTCATGCCTCTTGCCAGTACCTCTAACTACGGGAGATTATGAGCGCGTGCTACCCTGGCCCAGTAGGCGGCTATAACCTCGTGAACCCAGTTTTGGTATTGAGCTCAGGTCCCCATTTGGGACAGTTTTGTTTGGCCACGATGGTGGCAGGTGTCGGAAGGACACAGGGGTCACCCATGACATAGCCCAAAGGGGAGTGTGTCGGAGTGGCCGGGAGAGTGCCATGCAATAGATTGGGTTTTGTCGGAACGTCGTTGGTCCACCCGAATGGGAGCACGAGGCCATGAGTTCTGTGGTGTGGGTACAGTGTACTAACCTCTGCAGAGTGTATATAATCTATCGATAGCCGCGTCCTCGAATATGGGCACAGTTCTTAGTAGGACACACTATGGGTCAACAGTATAATAATCTTGTTTATAATAACCCGGTTCGATGAGAAAAGAAGTTGGTTGATCTTTATGTGATCGCAAGAGGATCACCATGGTTGGGTGTTATGTGGTGATCTCAGTAAAGACCAAGCTCCTTGTGATCATGTTATCACTACGGTATTGTAATACCAAGTTTGGTTGGTCCCGAGGATTATCATGTGGCACACTCGATGGTAAGTTCTTACAGGTGATGGTTACGGGGTAACCTTATGACAGAGTAAGTTGCAACCTATTGCATGTAGCATATGCCATGCCATGCTTATATTCTTTTGGCATCATCATATTTACACCTGCTTAACCTATGAGTGCCATGCTGTTGCTTGCCTTGATTGCTTTGGTTGCTGTGAGCTTGCGAGTACATTCAAAGAACTCACCTGGCGTGTCATACCAGTTTGCAGGTCATGCCATGATTGCTTGCTTGTCGAGGATTCCGAGTTCGCGAGCTAGGATATGCCATCCGGCCAGAGTCCCTGCGGAGTGGAGTTCACCACCGCCGTCGTTGTTCCGCTGCCGAGGATACTCTGTTTCCTCGGGTTGTTCCGCTGTTAGCATAGAGCTACCCTGGGCAGGCGTAGTATCGCCGTGCCGATGTAATCCATGTACCCTTGTAACCTTTTCCATAGTAATAAAGAGCGGATTTGTTCTATGTCAATAGTGCCGTATTCCAGAAGACTTGTCTCTGGGGTGGAATACGGGGCGTTCCGGTTTTCTCTGAGCCGGGGTGCCACAATCTCTTCATTCTCTTGCATCTAAATTCCCTCAAGTATGTTCGTTCATTTTTTTCTAATTCTTCCCAGTGATTCGTTCCCTTTTCTTCGTTCATTCAAGATTTCTCTTCCTTCGTTATCATATCAATTCATTCATTGTTTCCAAATCCCACCGGTGGTTCGATCAAGATCTTCCCAAGTGTGCGCTATATCTCTCTTTAATCCTTTTCAACGAGAATAAGTAGTATGCCTAATCCATTGCTTGTCATCAATTTAATTTGATGAAGGATAAACATAAATCTTATTCTTGTTTTCCTCAAGGTGATTTAATTCCTTATTCCGGAGTTTGTTCATGATGAAGTAATTCTCAGTTTCTAGTTGTTCATCTTTTCTTTTCCGGAGTTCCAAGTTTTCTCGATTGTCTCGTCACAAAGCTCCATCTAAATCCTTGCAAGGCTTCAGCTTGTTATTTTCAATTTTCCTTTGTTTCAATCATCTTGTTATCTATCCAAAGTTCTTTGAGAGTTTCTTCATGGTGTTTCGTTAAGGATTTAATTCATTCTTCAAGTGTTCGTCAACATCCTTGTTGGAGGAGATCAAGCATTCTTCATCATGCATTCTGAAGTGTAATTCTTTCTACCTTATCTTTTGAGGTTGTGTTATGTCATTCTTGACAATTTCCCTTCGTGTTTCATGATTCACAAGTTGTTAAGAGTGACATGTTCTAAACCCATCATTTTCATCCTTGGAGTTAATTGGCGTAGATTTCACCTAAAGCCTTCCCTAAGGAATGTTGCTATTGTGGTGCTTATCAATGATCCAAGTTATCTCTTTATCATCTTGGTGGAAGAAGTTTTTCATCTCTTTGGTGTTCTCAATCAAATTAATTGATTCCGTTAGTGGCAGGTCTTCACCTCGTAATTTTGGGATGGTTTCCATAAGCCCACGAGTTTCATATCTTTCCGTTGTTGATTATCCAACAACTCCGTTCAACCCTTCTTCGTAATGTTACTCTTCCAAGTTTACATGTTCTACTCCGTTCATTTCATTCCATTCTTTCATTTCTTCCGGAGCCATTGTATTGTTGCTCTTGTCAAGTATCATCCCATCTTGTCATCCTCATGTTAAATTCCTTCGCTTTTCAGCCGGAGTGTTGTCCGTATTCTTTCGTTCTTATTCCTTCTCTATCTCATTTTAACCGGAGTGGCTTCAAAGTCTATCTTGTCCCCTAAGCTCTTGGTTCTCATAATATTCCTTGTTCCTCTTGTCCAACGGACTGTTTGCAATCTTGTTCGTCTCCGTTGTATTCTTTCTTTCAAGTTTTTTTTTCAAATTTCCGAGGTTCTTTGGCTTCACTCATTTGTCAAAGAAGCAACTTCGTATTACCTCTCCTCTCCGTTTTCATCCCTAGATCTCGGGGCGAGATCTGTTGTAAGTGGGGGAGAGTTGTAACAGCCCGAGACCGACGCTCCAGACCCCTTCCATGTTTTTCGTTGTCGCCGTGTATTTTATTTGTTTGTTGCATTCATCACCGCATCATTCGCATTGCATCGGCACTCAGTTGCCGTCATTTTCTAGAACTTGCATCCGCTCGTAGTTGCCGCTTCTTCTTGTCTCTGTTGACCTCCTCTCAGATGAATCGGACCGCTCTCTTCTCTGTCTTCTCTGAGCCCATCAAACCCCCTTGTCTCCATGGCCTATTGTCAGACCACCTCGCGCGCGCGTCCGAAACTTCTCCCAGAGCTAACCCGGGCAGTCATGATCGATGGGCCGGATCATCCCCGAACATCCCCTAAATATCTTCGGTTTCTCATTTGGACGCCCTAGCCTATTTTTCTCGACTGTCCGATTTAAATCGAAGGGTCCAAAACTAGCTCCAAATCCCTTCACTTGCTATATATATATATATATGTATATAAACACTATTCTGATCACGGGATCAGGATATTATTCTGATCACAACCTGAACTTCCTGAGTTACACAAGCTGAACTTCTCTCTGTACGAACCCGACCTTTGGGCTATCTTCGCAACCGTGTCTCCCCATGCGAATTATTCTAGTCAGTCGTGTTCTATGTGATGTAACTATAATCTGCAAATGGTTTTTAGCAACTAAATGCCCGTTTTAAATAGGAATCTCGCTCATTGGTGGATTTTT
The DNA here is from genome assembly GCA_011799875.1 of Thinopyrum elongatum. Taxonomy (NCBI): domain Eukaryota; kingdom Viridiplantae; phylum Streptophyta; class Magnoliopsida; order Poales; family Poaceae; genus Thinopyrum; species Thinopyrum elongatum. The sequence continues at coordinate 299,674,225 of CM022298.1, forward strand.
GCTCTTGGGTCGTGATGAACATGCGTCTGTTGCAATTTTACTACCTGAGTTGTTCGACCTGAACTTCCCCCAGTGCTAGGTTGAACTTCCGCAAACATTGCCAAAATGGGACTTGCGATCTACCGTTGGAAAGCTATGGACACGAGTATCATGACCCAAGTTAAATTTTTGGCAAAATGTAAGCGGTTTAAGAGCAGTTTTGAAAATCATTTTTTCTTCATACAAAAAACGTGAATCATATTTTCGATCGCATTTCTAAACTGTTTATCGGAATGAGGAAAATAATATGGCGTTGGAAAGCTGCTGCAAAACTTCTCCTTCCACATGTTGATAGTTTTCTCTAATTCCCTATGGTTAAAGTGTAATTTGGAAAATCGTAAAATTTCGCAAACCGAACAGCCGAGTTCGTATTTTCGATGCCATTTCTAAACGGCTAATACAATTGAGGCAAATGATATGGCATTGGAAAGCTTATGAAAATGCGCTACTTTTTCATGTTGAAAGTTTTTTCTAATTTTGAACGGTTTAAGAGTAATTTAGAAAACGGTACAAGTTCCACCGAGTTAGTATTTTTGAGTTAATTTTTTAACCGTACGTTCGAATGCAGCAAATGATATGGCGTTGGAAAGCTTGAACAAATGCGAAACTTTTTGGTATATATTGTTTCTCCCAATTCTTTACGGTTTTAGGTCAAATTTGAAAATGGCTAAAAACGTATTTTCACCGTAATTTCTACAAACATTATCGGAATGGGGCAAATAATATATCGTTGAAAAGCTACGGAAAATGCGAAACTTTTTCATGTTGATGCTTTTCTCTGATTCCTAGCCGTTTTCAAGTAATTTCGAAAATGGCGAGATCATTCATTCTGCCTTTATCGCGAAACAGATTCTTCGAAAATGCATCGCGTGAAGAACTTGAACTTCTCGGCATGCCTACTTGAACTTCACTCTGTTTTTCACGTGCTTTTTTTGCTCGTATGTCTTCATCAACCCACCGGAATTGAGCAAGTGATATACCGATGGAAAGCTGCTGTAAACACGCAACTTTCCCGTGTTGATCATTTTTTCATACTCGTGACGATTTTAAAAGATTTTCATCTGAATTTCATTCAGTGTAGGAATCGAACTTCCTGCTGTTTTCACGTTGAACTTCTGTGGCGTATTTTCGTTTGTAATTTTCTCATACATTCGTCAGTGTTACACAACTGATATTCCTTTTGTACAAACCTCTCTCACAATAATTTTTTTAACTTTCTCCGATCGAGGACTTGAACTTATAACAACAACAAAATTGGACCTTGCCTTTTAATTCATTTTTCTCATATTAAACACACACCATGTTGTACATGAACTTTTTCCATTTTTATAATTTGAATTTTTTATTTCCTTTTTGAAATCAAATTGCTCCCAAATAATAACTGAACTTCTTTGTGGATTGAGAGAATTATTTTAAAACGCAAAAAAACAATTTCTTTTTTGTATTTTCGAACATGGAAATACAAGGTGAACCTCTCTCGCAAGAATTTTTGAACTTCCCCGGAAAGAGCACTTGAACTTCTTTCAACAAACCTTTTAAGCTTTTATTTTTCTATACTTTTATTCTCACCTGAAATGCATTCCTTGCAGTACTTGAACTTCTCGTTATTTTCACTATGAACTTCTGTCGCATTTTTGTGTATACGTCGAATCACACGCAATTGAAGGTCGGGCGTCTTTTTTTGCCATTTTAAAACATGTAATTGGAGTTCGGACGTCCCGCAATATAAATTCTGAACCGCGCACGGAGGTGCACGTGAACTTCTTGCAACAAATCTGAGTTTTTTATATACTTCGAACTTCTCTGTTATTTTAATTTCAACTTATTAGTCATATTCTTAGAAAGGAAATATATTTTTAAATAAGCATCAAACATTTTTTTGTAAATTGCACTTCATAGTTTTTTTCTTAGAGATGGTAATAATTTGAGTTTCCCGTATACATCGAACTACTCCTCTATTTTAATTTGAACTTCGTCATTTTTATTCTTTACTAATAAGGAAAATCAGAGTTTCTTTATAAATATTGAACTTCTCTATTTTGTAATTTGGACTTCTTGGTTTATTTCTTTTAGCATCAAAATATCCTAGTTTTGTCATAAATATTGGACCCCCTCCACATTTTTTAAAATTTTGATTTATTTGTAAAAACATAGACACAAACGGGAGAGAGAATTATGTGTGCGTAAAGTGGGTAGCAATTTCCAACTTTCCCTTATCGAGCACTTGAACTTCTAGAAAGAAATGTTTTTCATTTTTATGAGTTGATTTTAAAAATGCCAAAATGGCATTTGTTTTTGTTTTTGTTTTTCGCACATGTAAATCTTAGGTTTTAATAATCTCAAAACTTCCATGTTATTTTAATTCGAACCTCACGTTGGTTTTATTTTCTATTAGCGGTTAGAATACGAGTTTTCAATAAACATTGAACCGCTCCATTACTTTAATTTGAACTTCTAGGTTTCTTTTAGAAACGGGGAAATCCATTTACTAATTAAATTTTCTAAACTTTTTTTTGTTATTTTAATTTGAGCTTCCGTTGTGGAAACATGTTGAACAAGAGGAATTTTTTGATTTTTCCCGGTCTGTGCCCTTGAACTTCTAGCAACAAAATTTTTGGAGTTCACCTTTTTACTCCTATTTTCTCACACGAAACACACACCATGCAGTATGTGAACTTCTGTATGTTGTCAATTTGAACTTCTCTCTATTTCACTTTAGTAACGAAAAAAATCTGAGTTTTTTATAGACATCCAACCGCTCTAACTTTCTTTTTCAACTTCTCTGTGTGCTTTTTAGAAATGTGAAAAATAGAGTTTTGTTAGAAACATTGAACTTCTTCGTTATTTCGAATAGATATTATTGGTCTTATTTCTTTAGTAACCAAAAAAAACTGAGTTTTTCAAATAAATATCAAATGCTCTGCTTTTAAAAGTTGAACTTCTTTGGTTTTATTATTTAGTAAAGAGAAAAAACTGAGTTTTTAATATGCATTGAACTACTGTATTTTTTAAAATCTAACTTCTAGGTTAAACCGTTCAATTGCAAAGTGTAGTAAAAAAGTGCTTTAAACGGTATACATGAAAATTTTAAGCCGTTCATCGAAATGTAGCACATAATATACCGTTGGAAAGCTTATGAATAGCAGCAAGTTTTTCATGTAGATAGGTGTTACAAATTCGTTGCCGTTTGAGCACGGTTTTTAAAATGGCAAAACAACGTTGTTTTTTGCTTTTTTTTCAACATGTAAATGAACGACGGAAGTCTCGCAGATAAATTTTGAACTATGCTAGGAGGAGCACATGAACTTCTTGCAACAAACCTTTTAAGCTTTTTGTTTTCTATTCATATATTCTTACGTGAACGCATTCTGTGTAGTAGTTGAACTTCCCGCTGTTTTCACCTTGAACTTCTGTCACGTATTTTTGTTCAACCTCTCTCACAAGAATTTTTGAACTTTCTCGGGCCGAGCACTTGAACTTCTAGTAACAAAACATTTAGCCTTTCCTTTTTCATTATTTTTTTAATACAAAATGCACACCGTGTAGTACGTGAACTGCTCCATTTTTTGTAGTTTTTGTGATAAATATCGAACTGCTCCATTTTTTGAAATTGAACTTCATTAGTTACGGGAAAAAATTGAGTTATAGTATTTTTAATTTCAACTTCTTGTGTTCTTCTTGGTATATAAACATCGAACTACTCTGTTATTTTATTTGAACTTCTTGATTTATTCACTTAGTAACTAAAGAAATCAATTTTTTTTCTAATTCTTTCAAGCATGTAAGTCTTAGGTTTTTCATAAACATCGAACTTCTCTACTTTCTAAATTTGAACTTCTTAGTTTTATTTTTTAGAAAAAAAATCAAATTTTAAGTAAACATCAAACAAAAGGCGATAAAAGCCTTACAGGACAAGGCGATTAAAAAAAGCCTAAAAGGTTATTTTTCCAAAATAAGGGAAAATTCATGGGATAATTTTTTTCACCCGTAATATTTTCTTCAAACTTTCTAATGAATTAAATTTGAACTTCTAGAACATTTTCTAGGTTAGACTTTGTTTTCTTCTTGTTTTTCATTTCATGTATGCTTTGTGTTCTTTTTCTCCTTTTGTGATGTTTTTCATGTCTTGTGAATATATTCACTTTTTTCATCTCTGCATTATACATGATATTTTGTTGTAACAACATATTGTATGTGCACTTTCTTGCGGTTTAGTTTTGGCCAAATGGGAAGTTTAGAGAAATGGACCAAAACACAAGTTTTTTGCACCTGCAGGTATAGCTGAACTTCATACATCAAAAAACAATTAGAAACAACAACTAACTGGACAGGGGGAGGAATCGACCCTTTGATCTGGATACAGTACAACAACAGGGACAACAAAAAAGCGAGATCGATAGAGGATGGAGCTTGGGGGGCGTAGATGTGCTGGGCGGCCACTCGCATGGTGCCTCGAAACGGAGCAAGTTGCGGACGTGTGGCACGTACTCACACGGGGTGGATTTGAACAGCCTCAGATGGCAAAGTTGAACGGCCTGGGGGCTACCACTACTGTGTGTCTCTGCTGCTGCTGCCGAAGTAGAAGTTGAACGAGGTAGCGCCGACGGGACGAGGTCCCGTGGCGCCGTGGCCTGCAGCGTCAGCGGGAGGATCCCGGTTGGGAAGGCGGAACGCGGGGCCGGGGGCGGCGGCTCCGGTGGCTGAAAGCGTGCCCGGGTGAGACGAGCGGCAGGATCCAGCGGAGATCATTGGAGGAAGAGAAGCAGAAGAGGAAGGGGTTGACTGGATTCGCGACGGCAGCAAGAAGGGGACTGCGTGGGGAGGCGGCCATGGACTGCGTGCCAGGTTGATGGAGCTCGAGGATCCCCGGCGGCGGCGGCGATGGTGATTGGGGCGCAGAGGAGCGTGCGGCCACGGTGGAAGTGCGGCAGCAGGTTCCCGGTGGCGTGGGCGGCGCCCAGTGACCCCGCGCTGGTAGGTCGGGGGGGCGGCAGCGCCTTGGGTTGGTCGCCTGGTGGGAGGAGGCGCGCGGGGCGGCGAGATCCATGGAGGAGGGTGGCGGCGCTCGGGGGAGGGGATCGAGGGAGGTCAGTGTGGGGATCGGGGCAGCGGGTGGGGTGGGGTGGGCTTTTTTCTGTAAAAATCGGTCCGGTGGGTTTTTCGGGATCTCAGGAACAACACATCGGTCCCTATATAGAGCCGGTGTGATCCAAATAGTTATTCTAATCCTAGGATTAGAATAGTGCTACTATATATATATATATATATATATATATATATATATATAGGTCCAACCATAGGATCTAGTCAGCTTGTCCCATCTTCCCATTCTACCGCCGCCACCATCTTCCACGGGATCCATCCCGAGCCAGCCACCTCTCCAGATCCATCCACCAACCAGCGCGCCTCCTACCCCGAGCTCCTCTCGTTCTCCTCCCATGGCGCCCTCGTTCCCGAGCACCTCGACCCCGCCGCCACGTCCTCGCCGCCCGCTAGAGCAGACCAGCAACTCCACCGCGCCCGCACCATCTCTCCTTCCTTCGCCTGCCTTCTTCTCCCTGCTCCTTTGTTCCTCACTTCCCCTCTCTATCTCTTGCAGGAGCACCCCGCCGGAGCCCCCGCAACCTCACGCCGCCAGTTCCATGATGCCGGCGTGCCCCATCCCGGCCCAGATCCGGTGGACCTCGAGCTCCTTGACCCGTTCCCGCCTACCTCGTCGCCGGACCCTCGCCATGGCCGCCGCCAAGTTCATCGGGACGCTACTGCTTCCCACCGCCCGGACCCGAACTAGAGTCGCCGCCCTCGGCCGATTCCGAGCCATCTCCGGAAACCACGCGACCTCCCAAACCCCGCGCCAAGTCCGTCTTCGAGCCAAGCCGCCCTAGAGCTTCTTCGCTGTCCCACCAAGTCACGCTCCCCTATGTCCTCTGCATCGCAGCCGCGGCATGGCCTCTGCTTCTTCTGCATTAACCACGCCTCCCCCACCTGCCCGTTCGATCCAGCTGCATCGCCCTGAGCTAGCCTCCTCTGCCCGTGGGCCGCGCAAGCACGCCGTGGCCCAGCTCTTCCAAGCCGGCCTGCCTTGGCCTCTCCACCGAACTGGGCCAGGCCCAGCTAGGTGAGCTCCAGCCCCTCCTCTCTGTTAGCCCATACTATTCAGATTCTGCCCGTATACTTTTTTTTAATGTCTGCGAATTTTCCTAATAATCCAGGAAAAAAATATTTGCAGAAAACCCCTCAAACTTCGTGCATTTAATAATTTCACAACCGTGCATCGGATTAAAACAAACCATGTATGTAAAATGCTTAGAATTTCATCTAGTTTCATAAAATGCTGCTTTCATCCTTGTTTAAAATGTCTAAAATTCTGTTTACATTTAATTTGCATAAATGACATGCTAAAATGATTTATTTCATAACTTAATAACCGTAGCTCTGAATTAAATAAACTTTATATGTAAATGGTGTAGAAAAATGCATAGATTAACATGGTCCTCTTACTTTGCATGTTTAACCACAATAAAATATGGTTTAGGGCAGAACAGTACCAAATCCAAAATATGCACATGGGGATTTTCCGGAATTGTTGTTTGTTGTTTCCGTCCTCATTTAAACTTGCCTAGCTAGGTAGTTTTATTATGCTTCACCTCTTGCCATGTTTAGCAACATTTAATATTGATGTGTAGCATAAACTAGAGCGGACTAAATATTTGAATGTGGTGTTTCGTCAATATGCAACTCGTCGCATATTGAGCTCCACTTAATTTGTAGTATTTTTTGTGGCACTTTGTCATGCCATGCCTCATTAAACCGGACATGAATCATACTTGGTTGTGCATCATGCCATGTTTATGCTTATGTGTTTACCATGTTGTTTACTTCTTTCTGGTGTTGCTTCTTCTCGATAGTTTCGGTTATGCTGCGATTGTGAGGATCCGTCCCACTACGTTGGTTCGTCTACTTCATGGATTCGGTCTTCTTCCTAGCGGGATTTCAGGCAAGAAGATCATTACCTTGGATACCACTACTATCTTTGCTTTGCTAGTTGTCTCGATGCTATCGCTATGTCGCGCTACCTACCACTTGTTTATCAAGCCTCCCAAATTGCCATGATAAGCCTCTAACCTTTTCCACCATCCCAGCAAACCATTGTTTGGCTATGTTACCGCTTTGCTCGGCCCCTCTTATAGCGTTGCTAGTTGCAGGTGCAGTTTTAGGTTGTTCCATGTTGGGACATGGATATCATGGGATATCACAATATCTCTTATTTAATTAATGCAGCTATATACTTGGTAAAGGGTGGAAGGCTTAGCCTTTTGCTTGGTGATTTGTTTCACTCTTGCCGCCTTAGTTTCCGTCGTACTGGTGTTATGTTCCTTGATTTTGCGTTCCTAACATGGTCGGGGTTTATGGGCCCCCCATGATAGTTCGCTTTGCATAAAACTCTTCCAGCAAGGCCCAACTTTGGTTTTACCATTTGCCTAATAACAACTAAAACTTGCATAGGGACCAGCTAGCACCCGAGGATAATTAATCAACAACCCGGGCTAGTGCTCCTCATGAGTGTTGGTCCAAACCGGGCAAACTACGGGGCCACCACGGGGAAACTCGAGGTCTGGTTTTACTCATAGCTTGACCCATCCGATCGTGGCCTGAGACGAGATACGCTCGGCTCCTATCGGGGTGTCGGCACATCGGGAGGTCTTGCTGGTTTTGTTTTACCATTGTCAAAATGTCTTGTGCACCGGGATTCCGAGTTTGATCGGGTTGTCCCGAGATGGAGATTTGCCTCCGCGGATCGTGAGAGTTTGTTATGGACTAAGTTGGGACACCCCCGCAGGGTTTAATATTTTTGAGAGTCATGCCCACGGTTATGTGGCAGATTGGAATTTATAATATCCGGTTGTAGAGAACTTGACACCATATCCGAATTAAAATACACCAACCGCGTGTGTAATCATGACCGTCTCTTTTCGAGCGAGTTCGAGAAGAGAACACGGTGGGGTTATGTTTGACTCATAAGTAGTTCAGGATCACTTCTTGATCATTACTAGTTTGCGACCGTTATGCGCAGTTTCTCTTCTTATTCTTGTACTCGTAAGTTAGCTACCATACAAAGCTTAGTGCTTGCTACAACCTCACCACTTAACCATTCCATACCCATTAAGCTTTGCTAGTCTTGATACCCATGGTAATGGGATTGCTGAGTCCTCGTGGCTCACAGATTACTACAACAACAAGTGCAGGTACAGGTAAAGCGATGCTTTGACGTGAGAGCGATGCATGCTTGCTTTTTGAGTTCTTCTGCTTCTTCTTCTTCGATCAAGGGATAGGTTCCAGGTCAGGAGCCTGGGATTAGCAGGGTGGATGTCGTTCTTCTTTTTCGTTTGATTTCATCCGTAGTAGGATCCTGCTCTTCTGTATGATGATTGCTATGTATTGATGAACTGTTGTATTCATGTTGTAGCTTGTGGCGAGTGTAAGCCTTTATCTTGTATTCTCATCTATTTAGTACATGGTATGTTGTAATGATATCCACCTTGCTATGCGCTCAAAATGCGGTTGTGCCCCAATCATGAATTCATCACGTGATTGGGATAGAATCGCATCTTGGGCGCTACAGCGGGGCTGAAGAGGCAGAGCAGCCCGAGGCAGAGGAGGAATGGCTCGCGGCAGGTCCTCAAGCCCCAGGGCCAGATCTAGATTATCGTCCTCGTAAGTGGGCCAACCGGGGAACAGCCGCCCCTGCCTCCTCGATGATCATGAAGAGGGTGAAGAAGACCACCTCTAGGGGGAACAAGCCTGATGTGGTACGCCGCCAATCCACTCGCCTGTCGGAGGCCAAGACTCCACCCGCCAAGCGAAGTGCGGTCACTGGAGTTGATCCAAGCCCCCAGTCAAGCCCAACTTCTTCCCAAAGCTCGATCCCACCAGAGGTCTTGGCCCCACTAAAGAGCTCAAGGCTGCCGGGAAGCTCCGCTCCTTCAACCCTGAAGAGGGGCAAGGCAACCCCGCCACCTATGGCGTACGCGTTAGGTTCCATGCTTGTAGACCCAGAGTAAGGAGAACAGCTGAGCTTCTTACTGAGGTACTACGCATTTGATAGTTGTTGATTCAATCTTCTTTTTTGACTTGGCAGAGATGAAGAACCCCTCGCTCAGCGGGCCAAACAAACCAAATACACGGCGGCGGCGGATTCTTTGGCGAGCACGGGTCTGGCGGGGGATAGGACAGGGGATCCTGTGCCTAGCCCCCAGCCCAGCTCCCGGCGCGAAGGCATGGGGCAAATTTCGCCCGCCCGGGGAGATGTGGAAGAACATGCTTCATCCCCTGCCAAGGGAGAAAGTGAGATCCAGCAGGGAGGGGCCCACCAAGAGGGGCCCACCCGAACCAAAGTCTAAACAAATAAATCACTGGCAAGGGCCTCCACCGAGGGGTCTACTTGTGATGAGGTCACGGCCACCAAGGGAGCGGACACGGACAGCACGCCGGCAACTGACATTGCCGGGGAGGCGGATGCTCCTCTGCAGCAAACACTACCGGGTAATCCACTTGTCTTTGTTTCTGCTTCCTTGAATTATTTTGCTTCTTGGTCTTTGACTTAGCAGTATCTGATTTCTTATTACTCCATCTGTTGATTTTACTTGCAGCTCCGTCGATTGAAGAACCCGAGCTCTTGGAAGAGGTAGCTAGTATTGGGACGAGTGCTGTCGAGGAATCAACCAAGATTGCTGCCACGGAAGGCCATGATCAGACTGCCGGGTATATCCAGCGGTCCTAAAAAGAGACAGAGAAAACACCCGGCAGCATTTTTGGCCTAGGCATGGACGTTGAGAAGAAATCTCCTCTTCAATCCATGGGCCCTCTTCCAATGAGCCATCCTCTGGCTGCAGCTTCGCACCCTTCTCCGCGCAAGTTGGCACTAGTCCTTGCCCATACTGGGCTCGTGGCTCCTATCCCGTCCACCGCAGCGGGCGCGGATATTGATGAAGAGATCAGACACATACTGGTGCCGCTGTCCCAAAGGGTTGTAGAAGCTGGCGATTCTGCTGATAGCGCCAAGGATCTAGCCTTCCTGGAATCCGTGGTAGCAGGGCTCAAAGAAGCGCAGCACAGGTATGATCTTAAGTGGCAGGCAGTCAAGGAGCAGCATGACTCTGCCATTCTTATGGATAAGAAACTAACGGACAAGGGTAGTGAACTGCGAGAATGGTACAAGAAGCAGTCCCACTCCATCATGCAGCAAGAGGAGGTGTTGACCATGGCCAAAGAAGATATTGCTGCCCGGGAGGTCCGCTTGGCAGAGCGCGAAGCGCTTCTGGACGCCAAGGATAAGGACATCTCCGCTCGGGAAGGAAATCTTGAAGCCATCCTCTACGGCAAGGATGAGGAACTGGAGGCTCTTGTCCAGTAGCGTACCAAAGATTTGGAGGACAGGCACAAAGCCAAGCTTGACGCGCTCACCCTTGAATCCTCTACCCAGCTGAAGGTTACCGATGAGCTAGCTACCGCTTCTGCCGCCAAGACTGATCTTGATCATCATGTGGGCAAGCTGACGGAGGACCTTGCTGGGAGTGACAAGGAGATCACGGCTCTCAAAGAGATAACACAGAAAGCAGAGACCATCCTGAAGGAGGCGTAGTCGCAGCTTTCCTGGAAGAGCCAGGACCTTGATACCACCAATGGCACCATTTCTGATATGAAGGCCAGGCTTGGCTCCTTGGAGAAGGAAATTGAGTTTGTCGGTGCCCGCGAGAAGTTGCTGATGATGGATCTAGACAAGGCTAGGACTCTTTAGAAGGACGTAGAAGAGAAGCTTGAGAACCAAATCTAGCAGCATGACCTCTAGATCAAGAGCCTGGTAGATATAGCTGAACGCATCATGGCTCAGATCGCAAAGATGGACATGAAGAGTTGGGCCTTCTCTGTTGGCAAGCATGAATTCCCAAGTGCCAAGCTGACGCTCTTCTTCGAAGGACTGATTGAAGGGCTGAAGATGTACGAGGACGACAAGGCTGCTTGCTTTGCAAACGAGTCCCGGAAGCTTGCTCGCGACGCCCTCTTCCTGGTCTTGAGAAACCTTGCTTTCCACCATCCGGACCTCAACCTCGCCGATGGCTTCAAGAGGCTGCCCCCGGGTGCCGACACTTTTGCGGCTGCGGAGAAGGCCGCCCCCCTTGCTGACAAGGTTCTCTCCGTCCCAAGAGTTCCCGAAGGTCATCAGGCCTAGCTTTGAACCATTCCTGCTGCCGTGTCGCACTGTAAAAAGACACAATATGTACCTCATTTTTAGGCTTCAGACTGCTCTTTCTTCAACGCTCGTCGAACTGATGTTTATTATGCTAATGCATGCTATCCCACTCATGTTTACCATTGATATTCATATGGTTAATTTCCTTCGCGTACTTTGGTTGCCCGCCAACAGCATACTGCCATGATTGCTTTGAGGAACGGGTCCTTAGCATTCAGCTGGCAGGGGACACGCTGCCGGTGGTTTTTTTCTTAACAGTCCTTGACGCTGCCACCCACTTTGTTGAGTAGGCTCGAAAACAAAGCGAGGTCGTAGACAAACACAGTAAGGTTCCATCGTACAAAGTATTTGCCATACGAAACCGTTGGCTGTCCGAGGGATGTGTAAATGCAACTCCAAAGAAAAGTTAAACAATCATGCCAACTTAGCTTTTTGTCTATGTTCCCCTCCTGCAGGGGAGTACTCTTCATTGCGCATAATATCTTCTCTTCCACCCGTGGTCGCCCCTCCTATGCGTGTCTCCTAGGAGACCGGGCTCGTACATCCATTCTCACTCTATAAGGATGAAAAAATGGGAAAGAGCAAAGAGGGGAGGGACTAGGCAGTCCATTAGTTATGCACCCAGCCCCGGCACGAGCTTGGGGAGTTAGTGGAAACGTTTGCAACTAATGACGTATGGTGGAAAAGGAAGAGAATCGGCCCCTCCCTCCTTTTTCTCAAATTCCAATGGTCTCACCACGGCTGGTGTGAAAGACACGCAGGCGTAGAAGGCCTTGCCAGGGTTCGCTTGTCAGGAACGCCAACCAATGGATTCGCACCAGCACTACACTCAGGATTTACCCTTAGCGGGATAAATACAGAACCGAGTGCCATGCGGGCTTATCGACGCTGGTGGCCTCACCATCATGCTACCTGACCATCGGTGATTGAGAAAAGAGGAGGAGGCCAATGATGCACCGTTCCCTTGTCCTCCCGTCCAAGCGACACCTTTTGAGACCGGGTACGCATTGGCAGGAGACCGCGAGGAGGGCGAGGCCGCCACACGCCTCGATTCTTCTTCTGGCCGTGGGTGGCGTGGTGGCCACGCCATTTGTGCCAACCATGGCAACCGCATCGTCATTGCCCCTCGTCCCAACCGTCGCTGTCGCAGCGGCGGAGACAAGCGATAGGGGAGGGGAGGGACAAGGCTAGCGAGTATAAACATTTCTCTTTTTCGAAGCCATTTGACGAAGAGGGCGATGATGAAGATTAACGCGCTGGTCACAGCTTCGGGTTCGTGCAAGCGCCTTGTCCCCTACCTGGTGTGCCAAAGATGTCGTGGAGGAACACGATCACCTATGGGGCCGTCGGCCCCTTCGTGGTTCGGCAACGGTGAAGATCACGTTGCACAAAGAGCGGAGGCCATGAAACAGCACGACGGTGGTGACACTGGTGGTTTTACCTAGGTTCGGGCCGCTAGAAAGCATAAAACCCTACTCCTGCTTTGGTGGATTGGATGGAGGAACACGATGAAAGCGCAGCGCCCACCGGCAAGGTGGCTTTGGGGGGAGCTGCTACGCGTGTACAAGTATGCAAGGATCCGAATCCTTTGCTAGTTTGCCTTGGACCTCCTTTTATAGCTCAACGGGTGACCACAGTGGCAAAATAGTCTTTATCTAGTGATTAGATAGCTAACAGTGCTATCATACCTAACTCTGGCAATTAGGACAAAGTGCATTAAATGCACTGCTAGGTGTCGTGTTGAGGGTGAAGCCCGGCAAGCCTGCCGTGCCGCTTAACCATCTTCTGCTTATCTGTTCGACACGCCTCTGGACGGGTGTCACATGAGAGTAATTTGTCTTCTAATGAGCTGCCACGTGCTTGGTGGTAGCCACTTAATCACCTGGAGGCTCGACACCGCATTGATAGGTGAGTTGCGTTCTGGTGCGGTGGAGCGGTGGTGTCTTGGTGGAAGTCTTTGCCCTTGGCGGACCCGGCAAGCCTGCCGGGGAAATTTTGGACTTGTCCCTGGGGCGGCCTCGACCTAGTCGGGCTCCCTGCCCGGCAAGGGAGGCCTCCCCAAGGTGGTGCTCTGTTGTTTTGTTCTTCTTGATCCGCCCCTTGATCTCACAAAGAGCGGTTCTTCTGGCTTGGTCTTGTTTTGCATGTTGGTGCTGGACATTCTTTCGTCAAGCTTTGCTTGCCAGGGGGCTCTTGGTCCGTGCACAAGTCAGGGGGAATAAGCACCCCTGTTTGTGTACCCCGACAGATATGTGCTTTCTTTTTAGATGCGATCGGCTAATAAACCGGGGGCTCGACTATAGGTCGTACCCCAAGCATCATTCCGACACTATTTTTCATTTCATGTCCTCGGCATCTTGGATATTGCATTATACTCCCTCCGTTCTAGAATATAAGGTGTATTGATTTCCGTGCAAGTCAACCATTTGAAAGTTTGACCAAGATTATAGACTAAAATAACCAAATCTACAATATCTAATAGATAAAATATGAAACTACATTTCATGTTGGATCAAATGATATAAATTTGGTATTGTGGATATTGATATATTTTTCTAAAAACTTGGTCAAACATGCACTCGTTTGACCTTTGAAAAAAAATACACCTTATATAAAGGAACGGAGGGAGTATGAATTAGTTCTGAATTATGTCTTGGGTCAATAGTTGGGTTGCCCAGCTCCTGGGTTTACCCTCTTATGTTCCGCATTGTTTGGCTAGGAGGGTAGAGGGAGAACCACTGTGATTGTACTTCTAGCTTGCCTGGTTAAGTACCTTAGTGGAGAAACCCGAAAGCTGACCGTCATAATAAGCGAGAACTGGTCGGCGATCCAATGAGAAGTGTCAAACTAAAAATCGATGGAGGTTATTCCGTGTCACAGAAACTGATATATGTCCAACGTATCTATGATCTTTTATTCTTCCATGCTATTATATTATCCATCTTGGATGTTTTATATACATTAATATGCTATTTTATATCATTTTTTTGGGACTAACCTATTAACCCAGTTGCTGTTTTTTCCTTGTTTTTGTCTTCTACAGAAAATGAATACCAAACGGAGTCCAAATGAAAGGAAACTTTTTGAGGATTTTTCTTGGACCAGAAGACAACCACGAAGCTTCGGGAGGAAGCCAGAGGAGCCACGAGAGGGCCACAAGCCCTAGAGGCGCGCCCCAGGGGGGGCGCACCCCCCAAGCTTGTGGGCCCCTCTGGACTCCCCTAACCCTAATTACAGCTCCATAAATAACCCAAATATTCCCCGTATACCAGGGGGCACACCAAAATACTTTTCCGCCGCCGCAAGCATCTGTTCTCGTGAGATCCCATCTTGGGGCCTTTTTTGGCACTCTGTCGGAGGGGGATTCGATCACGGAGGGCCTCTACACCAACCTTGCTGCCCTTCCGATGATGTGTGAGTAGTTTTCCATAGACTTACGGGTCCATCGCTAGTAGCTAGATGGCTTCTTCTCTCTCTTTGATCTTCAATACAACGTTCTCCTCGTCGTTCTTGGAATTTACCTGATGTAATCTTCTTTTGCGGTGTGTTCGTCGAGATCCGATGAATTATGGGTTTATGATCATATTATCTATGAATATTATTTGAGTCTTCTCTGAACTCTTTTATGCATGATTAAGATAGCTTTGTATTTCTCTCTGACCTATTGATTTGGTTTGGCCAACTAGATTGATCCATCTTGCAATGGGAGAGGTGCTTTGTTTTGGGTTCAATCTTGCGGTGTCCTCACACAATGACAGAAGGGTAGCGAGGCACGTATTTGTATTGTTGCCATTAAGGATAAAAAGATGGGTTTTTTTACCATATTGCTTGGATCTATCCCTCTACATCATGTCATCTTGCTTAAGGCGTTACTCCATTCTTGTTAACTTAATACACTAGATGCATGCTAGATAGCAGTTGATGTGTGGTGTAATAGTAGTAGATGCAGGCAGGAGTCAGTCTACTTGTCATGAACGTGATGCCTATATTCATGATCATTGCCTTGGATATCGTCACAACTATGCGCTTTTCTATCAGTTGCTCAACAGTAATTTGTTAACCCACCATATGTGTTCTTTCAAGAGAGAAGCCTGTAGTGAAACCTATGGCCCTCGGGTCTATTTTCCATCATATTATTTTCAGATCTATAAAACCAAAAATAAAAAAAATACCTTGCTGCAATTTATTTATCTTTATCTTATTTAGCACTTTTATTTATCTTTTATATCAATCTCTATTAGATTTCTCCCTTTCTAGTAACCGTGAAGGCATTGACAACCCCTTTTTTGCATTGTGTGCAAGTATTTATTAGTTTGTGCAGGTGCATCTATTGGGGACTTGTATGTTCCTCCTACTGGATTGATACCTTGGTTCTTAACTGAGGGAAATAGTTATCTCTACTTTGCTGCATCACCCTTTCCTCTTCAAGGGAAAGATCAACGCAAGCTCAAGAAGAAGCAGGAAGAATTTCTGGCGCTGTTGCTGGGGAGGATCTACATCAAGCCTACCAAGTACCTATCATAAACTCTCATCTCTTGAACTTACATTATTTTCCATTTGCCTCTCATTTTCCTCTCCCCCACTTCTAATACATTTTCAGAAAAACACAAAAATATTTGCCTTTTTATTCGCCTTCTTTTTGTTCATCTTTTCATTTGATTGTGTGCTAGATTGCTTGCTTTGTCACGATATCTCAAGAAAATACCAAGTTGTGTGATTTTTCCAACACTAATAATAATGATTTTATAAGTACTTCGATTTCTCCCGCCGCTAGTGCGGAATCTTATGAAATCAATGCCGCTTTGTTGAATCTTGTTATGAAAGAACAATTTTCTGGTAGTCCCAATGAAGATGCTGGATCCCATCTAAATACTTTCGTTAAGTTGTGTGACATGCAAAAGAAAAAAGATGTGGATAATGTATTGTTAAATTGAAGCTATTTCCGTTCTCACTACCATATCATGCTAAAACTTGGTTTTCATCTTTGCCTAAAAATAGCATTGGTTCATGGAATAAGTGTAAAGATGCTTTTATTTCCAAGTATTTTCCTCCCGCTAAGATCATCTCCCTTAGGAACGATATAATGAATTTTAAGCAACTTGATCAAGAACATGTTTCAAAATCTTGGGAGAGGATGAAATTGATGATAAGAAATTGCCCTACTCATGGTTTAAGTTTATGGATGATCATACAAAAAAATTATGCTGGATTGAATTTTGCATCTAGAAATCTTTTAGATTTCGCCCCGGGAGATACTTTTATGGAAATCACATTAGGAGAAGCAACTAAAGTCCTAGATAATATTATGGCAAATTACTCTCAATGGCATACCGAAAGATCTTCTACTAGTAAAAAAGTGCATGTGATTGAAGAAATTAATACTTTGAGTGGAAAGATGGATGAACTTATGAAATTGATTGCTAGCAAGGGTACTCCTATTGATCCTAATGATATTCCTTTGTCTACTTTGATTGAGAATAATAATGAATCTATGGATGTGAATTTTGTTGGTAGGAACAATTTTGGTAATAACGCGTATAGAGGAAATTTTAACCCTAGGCCGTCTGCTAGTAATTCCTCTAATAATTATGGTAATTCCTACAACAATTCTTATGAAAATTATAATAAGATACCCTCTGATCTTGAGAACAATATTAAAGAATTTATTAATTCTCAAAAGATTTTCAATGCTATGGTAGAATTTTTTTTGCTTAAGATTGATGATTTGGCTAGAAACGTTGATAGAATTTCTCATGAGATTGATTCTTTTAAGATTATATCTATGCCACCCAAGCTTGATATTAATGAGTCTCTGAAAGCTATTCAAATTTCTATTAATGAAAGTAGGGAGATAACTGCTAGGATGCGTGCTAAGAGAGAATGGCTAGAAAAAGTATGTTCTAGTTTTTGCGATAATGATGATGAAGATCTTAAAGTGACTGGTGTGACTCCTATTGAATCTTTGTTTGATAATATAAAACTTGATAAAGAATATACTGGAGATGAGTCAACTTTAGCTAGAAGGCGTCCCAATAATTTGGAGGGTGAAGATCTTAATGAAAAAATTGATAAAAGTGGGATTGGCGAGGTCAAAACTTTAACTAGTGATGAGCCCACTCTTTTGGATTTCAAGGACTTTAATTATGATAATTGTTACTTCATTGATTGTATTTCCTTGTTGCAATCCATGCTTAATTCACCCCATGCTTATAATCAAAATAAAGCTTTTACTAAACATATTGTTGATGCTATGATGAAATCTTTTGAAGAAAAACTTGAATTGGAAGTTTCAATCCCTAGAAAGCTTTGTGATGAATGGGAACCTACTATTAAGATTAAGATTAAATATTATGAGTGTTATGCTTTGTGTGATTTGGGTGCTAGCGTTTCAACTATTCCAAAAACTTTATGTGATGTGTTAGGTTTCCATAAACTTGATGATTGTTCTTTGAATTTGCATCTAGCGGATTCTACTATTAAGAAACCTATGGGATGAATTAATGATGTTCTTATTGTTGAAAATAGGAATTATGTGCCCGTCGATTTTATTGTGCTTGATATAGATTGCAATCCTACATGCCCTATTAGTCTTGGTAGACCTTTCCTTAGAACGATTGGTGCAATTATTGATATGAAAGAAGGAAACATTAGATTTCAATTTCCGTTAAGGAAGTGCATGGAACACTTTCCAAGAAAGAAAATTAAGTTGCCATATGAATCTATTATGAGGGCTACTTATGGATTGCGTAATAAAGATGACAATACCTAGATCTATGCATTATGCCTAGCTAGGGGCGTTAAACAATAGCGCTTGTTGGGAGGCAACCCAATTTTATTTTGTGTTTTTTGTTTTTTCTTCTGTTCTTGAATAAATATGCAATATTACTTCTGTAATAATTGTGTTTTAGTGTTTTAATTAGTTTTTGAGCCAAGTAAGACCTTTGGGATGGTCTTTGGTGATAGTTGATTTGATTTTGCTGAAAAACAGAAACTTTTATGTCCAGTACCAGAATTGTTAAAATTCACTGGAAAATGGAAAAACTCTGAATTTTTTACACAAGATTGATATATGAATTTCCTCTGTTGTCCTAATTTTTCATAATGTTTGGAACTACATAAGTACGACTATAATTCTGGTCTTTACAGACTGTTCTGTTTTTTATAGATTCTGTTTGGGATATGTTGTTGTTGTTTGCTTATTATGATGAATCTATGGGTAGCATCAGGGGGTATGAGCCATGGAGAAGTTAGAATACAGTAGATATAATACAAATATAAAATTGGAATGAGTTCACAACTGTACCTATAAGTGGAGATTTGTTTTATCATACTAACGAATCTGACGAGTTTTTTGTTGAGTTTTGTGTTGTGAAGTTTTCAAGTTTTGGGTGATGTCTTGATGGACTACAGTATAAAGAGTGGCAAGAGCCTAATATTGGGGATTCCCAAGGCACCCCAAGGTAATATTCAAGGACAACCAAGCATCTAAGCTTGGGGATGCCCTGGATGGCATTCCCTCTTTTGTCTTTAATTCATCGGTAAAATTACTTGAGGCTATATTTTTATTCACCACATGATATGTGTTTTGCTTGGCGCGTCTTGTATTGTATGACTCTTTGCTTTTTAGTTGACCATAATCATCCTTGCTGTACACACCTTTTGAGAGGTAGACACATTAATCATGTATTTATTAGAATACTCTATGTGCTTCACTTATATCTTTTGAACAAGGTAGTTGCTCTAGTGCTTCACTTATATCTTTTTAGAGCACGGCGGTGGTTTTTGTGGCACCCCGGCTCAGAGAACCGATTTACCAGTGTTTCCAACCTAGAGATCATGTCTTCTGGAAACACACAACAACTTGGAACAGAACATAGCTGAACTTTTATTGATAATAGTCGAGTACAAGCTTATATATTACATGATCATCGAGGCCAAAAGCACATCTAGTGCTATGACAATATCTACATTATTTATCTAACATATCAGGGCCTCGGTATTACTGCAGGATACTACAGCGAAAGACTATTGTGTAGCAGAACATGATAGTAACTCCATCCACAGGGACACTGCTGAGGACACATCCTAGTCATCGCAACACAGACCCTCGGGACCTCCGTCTCAGTCTTCTCCTGCATCTGGCAGGATACGCCAGGTGAGTACTTTGAATGTACTCGCAAGCACATGACAACCAAGTATGCAGCAAATAATAGCATGGCAATTCAACATGTCAAGTTTTGAATGATTCACTTACTATTATTAACTTACTCATATTCGGGTTGTCTCACAACCCTCGGAATACTCGATGCCAACGAGTACTTCCGCTCATAAGACAAGTTCTTCCATCATTACTATGGTTATTACGGTTCATCACCTAGAGAGGTCTGGATGGGCTGTCCAATACCGTGGACGCGGCTATTCGAATAGATTTTACACTCTGCACAGGTTGCGCACTTTACTCACACTATGGAGCACCTGACCTCGTGATCCCATTCGGGTGGACCAGTGTTGCTACAACGAAACCTGCCTGACTCGTGACTCTCCCATCGTACCACCGGCAATCACACTCCCTCGGAGTCAAGCCTTGGGTGGCCCCATGTCACATCGTGACACCTGCCACCATCGTGGCCTAACTAAACTGTCCCAAACAAGGACGCCGACACAAAACTTAACTGGGCTCACGGGGTTATTGCCGTCTGCCTGATCAGGGCAGCACACACGCATAACCCTCCCTGTCTGGAGGTACCGGTGAAAGAGCACAGAGCCAGACCAAGTCAAGGCTGTCCCATACCGGCAAATGTGGCTGCACGGGTAAGCCCGGACAGGTGACTCTTGATCAACCAACTAAGTTTCAATTAGCAATCATGGTCATTAATCATATCAATTTAAGTTGTCATCAATAGGCATTTAAATACTTCACTTGAATTATCTATGTTAATTAAATGCAAGAAATGAATATGAATTATGCAATGCTATGAAATGCTTCATAATATGGATGTCCTGGCTTGCCTTGATCAGTTGGGTTGTTCAAATACTCCTGGTCTTCAAATCCACAAGAATCTCCTTCTGAAAACATTTTTAAATGGCAAAGGAAAATGTCACATAAAGCCTTTTTATTCACCAACACTTCTGTGAGTATTGGAAAAATACCAAACTTGGTCAAAAAATAAAGGAGTTTAATACCAACACAATGCAAAAAGAAGCAGGTGATTTGGACCTTTTAATAAAAAGTTATTAGTGGTCAAAGTGGCTGGTCAACTCTGTTTAATAAATAAAAACCAGAAAATTAGAAAAACCAGCGGAGGGGCCACATCGAAGGCGTAAACGCCCTGGGCGCCTCCACTTACCGCTTCAGCCAGAGGATGACAGGTGGGGCCGGGCCCGTTTAAAACAGAGAGAGCAGAGAGAGGGGCGGCTCATCGGTGCTGCTCGCCGGCGATAGCCACGGCGGTTGGGCTGGGAAACGACGGGGATAGATCGGGCACTCAAAGACGGTCCTTCCTGTACCCGTAGCTCCCCCAGAGATGGACGGACGGCACGGCACCCTTCTTCTCTGGCGGATGGGTGCTATGGTGATCGACGGAGAGGCTCAGTTCGGCGGCAGTTCGACGAGGCAGGAGCTCTAGGAGGGCTAGTGGACCGAGCTGATCATGACGAAGGGCTCAGGCGAGGCAGTGGTGGAGTGGAGGTGGCTGTCGATAGACAGAGAGCGGCGGAGGAACTCCGGCGAAGCTCGAGGCCAGAGGGCCTCTCGGCCTTGGCTCTTGCTTTGGGAAGTCAATTTGAGAATGGAGGGAGAGGGGTGAGGAGTGAGCGAGGCCGGGAAGGGCTATTTATAGGCGGGAGGTGAAGCTCACCAAGCTCTCTGGATAGGCGGTGACATGGCTACGCCACTGGCGCAAGGACGGTGAGTTGGCCATCATGGCGCAGGGCGAAGCAACGGGAGCGAGAAGAGCATTGAATGCGCGAAGAGATGGCTCAGGGAGAAGAAGACGAGCGGCGCTGCAACTGTGGCCGCACGGGCGGCACAGTGCTCGTGGTCGTGGCGGCCGCCGAGAGCTTTTCCGGTGAGGGGAGGGGTCTAGAACGACCAGGTGGAGGAAGGAGATGATGTCGACGCACGGAGACAAGCCACTGCGATGAGAGGCAGTCAGATGCGACGCCACAGACACAGGCGCGGTGCAGAGCGCGCGCAATGGCATGCCATTGTCGTGCTCCCCACGAAAGTTGATGTCTAGAGGCCACTAGAGCCTGGCGTTTCTTGTCTGGCACGTCGACCCTCGATCACTCAGATCACCTACACCTCTGGTTTGGCTTGTCTCAGTCTAAGATGAGGGGTAGCCTCGGATACAGTTTCTGACAGTGAACTAGAGAGAGATCTGGAGAAGTGGTGAGCTGCGAATGGTGCCAGTGGAGATGTCCAGGATGATCTAGGTTGGAAGGACTCAAAACTGGTCAAGTTTGAGAAGGTTTGGTTGAGATTTGAGGCTAGTTCATGTGTAACCTACCAATCTAGTCCAGAATGTGAAAGTTGAAGCCCTGCTCATATGAATGATCTTTAGATGCTGAAACTTGGTGGAGGGAAGTCATTTGTAGTTGTCCTCATGCCATAGAAATTTCATATCATTTGGACAAACCTAGCAGGTACTTCCTTCACAAAGGTCCAAACTGACCAGGAACAAAAATGAATTGTTTTGCAAAATATTTGAACTAGGCCATGGAATATTTTTGGATATTGGGGCAAGATATGGTCCAAGGTATTTTAGGGAATTATTTGAGAATTTTCAGGACATCCAAACTATAGGTTGCTTCACAACCCATAGTGATAACCTAAATTCCCAAATAAAAGAAAAGGGTTATTGGAAAAGATTTAAATAGGGATTTGGGTCCTAGAGGTACTTGGCAGGGTTTTGGCAAGGTGATGAGGCTTTGGATTACTTGGAAAGGATTCAAAAGTTTCCAAGACCAAATGAAAAGGTTCAAAAACCATTCAAATTTCAAATAAAGCCAAGAAAAGTTTGAAAAGAAAAAGTTGCCAAAATCTGGGTGTCACAAAGCTACCCCCCTTAGGATGAATCTCGTCCTCGAGATTCGGTTGCTCAGGGAACAAATATGGATATGCGGATCTTAGAAAATCTTCTCTTTCCCAAGTGGCCTCTTCCTCGATGTGGTGCTCCCACAGCACTTTATAAAATCTGATCACCTTACTCCTAGTGGTTCTTTCCATCTCATCCAAGATCCTGACAGGTTTTTCCTCAAAGGTCAAATCCTTAGCCAATTCTAATTCACTCATATCTGCTTGCTTGGCTGGGGGTGCAATGCATTTCCTTAACTGTGAGATGTGAAAGACATCATGAACGTCTGACAATGCTGGTGGCAATTCCAACTGATATGCGACTCTGCCCCTCCTAGCAATCACTGGAAATGGGCCGATGTATCTTGGGGCCAACTTTCCTCGGGTGACAAACCTCTTTACTCCCTTCATAGGGGTTACTCGCAAGTAAGCATAGTTTCCAGGCTCGAAAGTTACTTCCCGGTGGTTTGGGTCGTAATAGCTCTTCTGTCGGGACTTGGCTGCTCGCAGATGCTCTTGAATATCCTTGACTTGTCTTTCAGCCTCGAGCATCAAGTCCGTACCAAAGATGCGACTATCTCTTGTTTGGGACCAGTTCAGCGGTGTGCGTCACTTCCGTCCATACAATGCCTGAAAAGGCGACATCTTGAGACTTGCCTGATAGCTGTTGTTGTAGGAGAATTCAGCATACGGCAAACTATCCTCCCATTTGGGTCCATGGGAGAGAGCACATGACCGAAGCATATCCTCTAATATTTGGTTCACTCGCTCAGTCTATCCATCGGTCTGCGGATGGTACGCTGTGCTGTGTTTCAGCATGGTTCCCAGAGCTTGATGTAGCCGTAGCCAGAATGCTGAGGTAAATAGGGAATCCCTATCTGAAGTGATAGACTTGGGTACTCCGTGCAGACTGACTATCCAGGACATGTAGAGTTGTGCAAGCTGATTTGCGTTGAAAGTGGTCTTTACTGGGATAAAGTGAGCCACTTTCATGAGGATGTCTACAATGACCCAAATAGCATCATTGCCTCTCGTGGACTTGGGCAGTCCCACAATAAAATCCATACATATGTCATCCCACTTCCACTGGGGCACCGGTAAAGGTTGCAGTAGCCCAGCGGGTTTCTGATGCTCTGCTTTGACATTGTTGCAAATGTCACAGCAGGCAACATAGTATGCTATATCTTTCCGCATTCCATACCACCAAAATGTTTCTCTCAAGTCCTGATACATTTTGGTACCTCCCAGGTGGATCGAATATGCGGACTCATGTGCTTCCTTGAGTATTTGTTGCCTCAAGTTGTTCTGATCCGGCACACAAATTCGTTTCTCGAACCATATGGTACCCTGTTCATCTACACGGAAGGACTTGGCCTTCCCTTGATGAATTAACTCCTTGATCTCCCGAATTTCTTCATCTGACTTTTGTGCTTCCTTGATTTCCTCCATGAGGGTTGGAGTCATTTCCAACGTGTTCGGGGTCATTGGGCCGCATAGCACCATATTGAGCTTGACAAACTCTTCTTGTAAGCTCGGATGCATACCCTCAACTAGTGCATTCACAGCAGCTTGTTTCCTGCTCAGGGCGTCAGCGACCACATTCGCTTTCCCTGGATGATAGTTTATTCCAACATCATAGTCCTTGACTAGCTCAAGCCATCTTCGCTGCCTGAGGTTCAGGTTGGGTTGAGTGAAAATATACTTGAGACTCTTATGGTCTGTGTATATTTCACATCGTTGTCCAATAAGGTAATGCCTCAAATCTTCAGGGCATGAATCACAACAGCTAGCTCCAAGTCATGTGTGGGATAGTTCTCTTCATGGGGTTGTAGCTGTCGTGATGCATAAGCTACAACCTTCCCTTCTTGCATCAGCACACATCCGATTCCACGCCTGGATGCATCGCAGTATATGTCAAAACTCTTGTGAATGTCTGGGAGGACTAAGACAGGGGTTGTGGTTAGCCTCGTCTTTAACTCCTGGAAACTGCTGTCACATTCGGCTGTCCAGATAAACCTTTGGTTCTTTTTCAACAATTCCATCAGTGGCTTGGCTATCTTAGAAAAACCTTCAATGAAGCGACGGTAGTAGCCTGCCAAGCCCAGGAAACTACGGACTTCGGTCACCGTGGCTGGTGTCTTCCAATTCAAGACCGCAGTAACCTTACTGGGATCAATAGCTATTCCTTTCTCTAATAGAATATGTCCAAGGAATCCCACCTCTTTCAGCCAAAATTCGCACTTACTGAACTTGGCATATAAGCGATGGGTTCTCAACCTTTCCAAGACAGCTCTGAGATGTTGCTTATGCTCCTCTTCATCCTTAGAGTATATCAGGATGTCGTCAATGAACACCACTACAAACTTGTCTAGAAAGTCCATGAAGACTTTGTTCATCATACTCATGAAGTAGGCTGGAGTGATGGTCAATCCAAACGCCATAACTGTAAACTCATATAGTCCATATCGAGTGGTGAACGATGTCTTGGGGATATCCTCCTTTCGGATTTTCAGTTGATGATATCCCGTTCTGAGGTCGATCTTAGAGAATACCCGTGCTCCATTCAACTGGTCGAATAAGTCATCAATCCGAGGGAGCGGGTACTTGTTCTTGATAGTGACCTCGTTAAGCTGGTGATAGTCTACGCACATTTGTAGACTTTCATCCTTCTTCCTGACAAATAATACTAGTGACCCCCATGGTGAGATGCTTGGACGAATGTATCCTTTCTGTAGCAACTCGTCTAACTGCTTCTTTAGCTCTGCCAGCTCTGGGCCTGGCATCCGATAGTATTTCTTGTATATTGGAGCTGTACCGGGAATTACCTCAATCGCAAACTCCAATTCTTGGTCGGGCGGCATCCCTGGTAATTCTTCAGGGAACACATCCGGGAACTCGCAGACTACCGAGATCAGGTTCAAATCTGTAACAGTGGTCTGGTATGCCGTGCCCTTTCTTGTTATCATTCTGCTGGCCAGAAATTGGACGGTCTGTCTGGCGGGGTTCACCAATGTCACCGTTCTGGTGGCGCAGTTGATACACACTTGGTGCGGTGCCAACCAGTCCATCCCCAGTATTATGTCCAGTCCTGGGGAATCAATGGCAACAAGGGTAGCTGGGAATTTGACTCCATGGATTGAGATTTCCAGACCCTTGTATATTATATTTGTTCTGAGCATAGAGCCAGGGGATTGTACCACCATGATTTTGTCCAAAAGTGAAGGAGAAAATTTGTGCAAGGTGGCAAAACTTCGCGAGATAAACGAGTGGGAAGCCCCAGAATCAAATAAAATTACTGCAGGTATGTCATTGAAAAAAAACATACCAAGGACAATGCCTGGAGCTTCGCAGACTTCTTCAACAGAGATGTGGTGGACGCATCCGTGGCTGAAGTTGTGGTTGGGGCGGCGTCCAAGGTGATTGACTTGTGGCTTGTGGTCAGCTGATTGCTTTCCGTTATTAGTAGGACACTGCTTGGTGTAGTGTCCACTCTGGCCACAAGTGAAACATGTGTTGTTGCGGTGACAGTCCTCTATGACTGGCTGCTTGCCGAAGTTATTGCTCTGGTTGCCTGGCTTGCTGTTGTTGCCACCATTGTTCCACACAGGTTTGTTCTCAGATGGCCCTGACTGCCAACTACGCAGCTTTTGCGCATATGGCTCCTGTTGTCCTTCTTGGGCTCGAACTTCCTCTTACGATCATCATTCCCAGACTTGTGTTCTTGTTCAACGATGAAGGCCTTATCCACCAAGGTCTGGAAATCGGGGAAGTCCAACATGCATAGCTGACATCGGAGGGCGTGGTTAAGTCCTCCGAGGAACCGGTCTATTTTCCTTTCTTCGGTAGCCACATCATGAGGAGAGTACTAGGCCAAGTTGTTGAACTTGTTTAGGTATTCTCCCACAGACATGTTTCCTTGTGTGAGAGCCAGGAATTCTCTCTACTTCACTTTCATGATACCCGTGGGAATATGATACTTGCGGAACAGCTCTTTGAATTTCTCCCAGGAAATCTCTTCTCCAGCAGGCCACATTAACTTGGTGTTGTCCCACCATATGGCTGCCGGGCCTTCGAGATAATGGGTGACAAATGGGACTTTATCTGCTTCTTCACAACGAGCGATGTCCAATTTCTTTTCCATGGTTCTTAACCAGTCATCAGCCTCAATAGGATCCACAGCCTGACCAAAGCTGGGTGGTTTTGTGCGCTGGAAGTCAGATAGTTTGGAATGCACCCCATTGCCATTGTTCTGACCTACTATTGTCTGCATACTCTTGAGAAATTCCATGAGGTCTTGGTTTCTCTTTTCCTCAAACATTCTCATTATCTGATCTGTGGTTGGTGCTTGAGGTGGTGGTGGTGGTAAGTCTTCGGGCGGTTGCCCTGCCTGCCTGGCGGATTGACGGACGGGGTTTCCATCGCCGCCTTGACTGCTACTTCCTTTCTTCATCCTAATTTTTGTTCCCATGGCAAATACCGAATCGATGAGCAACATCCATAAGGAGAAATACAATAATATGACACCAGAGAAAATTCATGAAAAAGGCAAATAAAGAGAACAACATAATTATACAAGATAACCCAACATCATACATGGCAAGCTAGTAGGGGGATATCATGGATAGACTGCTCATACGGCAATCGACATATGCAAAGATGCATGCATTACTACTCAAGCTCCAGTCTAGTGCGTCGGTGACACGAACACTGCCCATCTGAGAAGTCCTCGTCGTCAGATCCTGAGTCAGAATCAGAACTGATGATGTGAGTCACCGGGTCAAAGGAGACGCGACGTCGCTGCTGAGACGGCTCTCCTTCTGCGGGAGAAAGAGCAAGTCGCCTCAGCATCGGCGGAGCAGGAGTGCCTAGGAGTGAGGCCCACTCAGCTGAGGTCTCACGTCGACTACCAGACGATAAGCTTGATGGTCTAGAAAAACCAGAAGGGGTATCAAGCACACGCGGAGGTGGAACTTGTGGTGGATACCTAGGTGGAACTACAGGAGGAGGAGGTGTTGGAGTCACTGCTGCAAGTGCCTCCTGAACACGACATAGCTCCTCAGCCAAGGAAATGATCATACGGTAACTGGCATTTAGGTAGAGAGACAAAACACAAGCCGCATGATCACACGCCGGGTCAACAGGTGAGAAAAGGACTCGCCCTGTCGTAGGCGACAAGCTGGGATAGTGGAAGAAAACTGGATGGGTCTGCATCTCGGCCTCGTGGAAGTGCAAGTCAGTAATAGCCTCCATGGCAGCAAACTAGATCACCAGCTCTGGAATAGAAGCCACTTCGCCCTTGGAAGAGCGAGAAGAGCTTCCAATCTCTGAAGTCGCGGTCAGGTAAGCCACTGCATGTTACTCATATAATGACTCGCCCAACTGCTCCCGAAACACCTGGTACACCGGGTCATCACTGTTGGGATACAGCCGAAGCCAGACGCTACGAAGCAGAGCTGGAAAAGTGTGGGGTTCTAGCTCATGATGAAAGTGATATGGAACTGGTGACATCTACACTCACAATGCCAAGGGTTAGTACCATAATGGATTATGATGCATGAGGCATGGCATGCAACAAGCAAGATGCACACTCAAGGTCCTATGCTAATCGCAGTCCTAGCGCGGGTTACCTAGGGTTTCCTATAGTCAGCACGGCTCTAATACCAAGCGTTGTGGCACCCCAGCTCAGAGAACCGGTTTACCAGTGTTTCCAACCCAGAGATCATGTCTTCTGGAAACACACAACAACTTGGAACAGAACATAGCTGAACTTTTATTGATAATAGTCGAGTACAAGCTTATATATTACATGATCATCGAGGCCAAAAGCACATCTAGTGCTATGACAATATCTACATTATTTATCTAACATATCAGGGCCTCGGTATTACTGCAGGATACTATAGCGAAAGACTATTGCGTAGCGGAACATGATAGTAAGTCCATCCACAGGGACGCTGCCGAGGACACATCCTAGTCATCGCAACACAGACCCTCGAGTCCTCCGTCTCAGTCTTCTCCTGCATCTGGCATGATACGCCAGGTGAGTACTTTGAATGTACTCGCAAGCACATAACAACCAAGTATGCAGCAAATAATAGCATGGCAATTCAACATGTTAAGTTTTGAATGATTCACTTACTGTTATTAACTAACTCATATTCAGGTTGTCTCACAACCCTCGGAATACTAGATGCCAACGAGTACTTCCACTCATAAGACAAGTTCTTCCATCATTACTATGGTTATTACGGTTCATCACCTAGAGAGGTCTGGACGGGCTGTCCAATACCATGGACGTGGCTATTCGAATAGATTTTACACTCTGCAGAGGTTGCGCACTTTACCCACACTATGGAGCACCTGACCTCGTGATCCCATTTGGGTGGACCAGCGTTGCTCCAACGAAACCTGCATGACTCGTGACTCTCCCATCGTACCACCGGCAATCACACTCCCTCGGAGTCAAGCCTTGGGTGGCCCCATGTCACCTCGTGACACCTACCACCGTCGTGGCTTAACTAAACTGTCCCAAACGGGGACGCCGGCACAAAACTTAACTGGGCTCACAGGGTTATCGCCGTCTACCTGATCAGGGCAGCCCGCACGCATAACCCTCCCTGTCTGGAGGTACCGGTGAAAGAGCACGGAGCCAGACCAAGTCAAGGCCGTCCCATACCGGCAAATGTGGCTGCACGGGTAAGCCCGGACAGGTGACTCTTGATTAACCAACTAAGTTTCACTTACCAATCATGGTCATTCATCATATCAATTTAAGTTGTCATCAATAGGCATTTAAATACTTCAATTGAATTATCTATGTTAATTAAATGCAAGAAATGAATATGAATTATGCAATGCTATGAAATGCTTCATAATATGGATGTCTTGGCTTGCCTTGATCAGTTGGGTTGTTCAAATACTCCTGGTCTTCAAATCCACAAGAATCTCCTTCTGAAAACATTTTTAAATGGCAAAGGAAAATGTCACATAAAGCCTTTTTATTCACCAACACTTCTGTTAGTATTGGAAAAATACCAAACTTGGTTAGAAAATAAAGGAGTTTAATACCAACACAATGCAAAAAGAATCAGGTGATTTGGACCTTTTAATAAAAAGTTATTAGTGGTCAAAGTGGCTGGTCAACTCTGTTTAATAAATAAAAACCAGAAAATTAGAAAAACCAGCGGAGGGGCCACGTCGAAGGCGTAAACGCCCCGGGCGCCTGCACTTACCGCTTCGGCCAGAGGATGACAGGTGGGGCCAGGCCCGTTTAAAACAGAGAGCGCAGGGAGAGGGGCGGCTCACCGGCGCTGCTCGCCGGCGATAGCGATGGCAGTTGGGCTGGGAAACGACGGGGATAGATCGGGCACTCAAAGACGGTCCTCCCTGTACCCGTACCTCCCCCAGAGATGGACGGACGGCGCAGCCCCCTTCTTCTCCGGCGGATGGGTGCTACGGTGATCGACGGAGAGGCTCAATTCGGCGGCAGTTCGATGAGGTAGGAGCTCTAGGAGGGCTAGTGGACCGAGCTGATCACGACGGAGGGCTCAGGCGAGGCGGAGGTGGAGTGGAGGTGGCTGTCGACAGATAGAGAGCGGCGGAGGAACTCCGGTGAAGCTCGAGGCCAGCGGGCCTCTCGGCCTTGGCTCTTGCTTTGGGGAGTCGATTTGAGAATTGAGGGAGAGGGGTGAGGAGTGAGCGAGGCCGGGCGGGGCTATTTATAGGCGGGAGGCGAAGCTCACCGAGCTCTCTGGATAGGCGGTGACGTGGCTACGCCACTTGCGCAAGGACGGCAAGTTGGCCATCGTGGCGCAGGACGAAGCGATGAGAGCGAGCAGAGCATTGAATGCGCGAAGAGATGGATCTGGGAGAAGAAGACGAGCGGCGCTGCAACTGTGGCCGCACGGGAGGCACAGTGCTCATGGTTGTGGCGGCCGCTGAGAGCTTTTCCGGTGAGGGGAGGGGTCTAGAACGACCAGGTGGAGGAAGGAGATGATGTCGACGCACGGAGACAAGCCACTGCGACGAGAGGTAGTCGGATGCGACGCCACAGACATGGGCGCGGTGCAGAGTGCGCGCAATGGCATGCCATTATCGTTCTCACCACAAAAGTTGATGTCTAGAGGCCACTAGAGGCTGGCGTTTCTTGTCTGGCACGTCGACCCTCGATCACTCAGATCACCTACACCTCTGGTTTGGCTTGTCTCAGTCTGAGATGAGGGGTAGCCTCAGATATAGTTTCTGACAGTGAACTAGAGAGAGATCTGGAGAAGTGGTGAGCTGCGAATGGTACCAGTGGAGATGTTCAGGATGATCTAGGTTGGAAGGAATCAACACTGGTCAAGTTTGAGAAGGTTTGGTTGAGATTTGAGGGTAGTTCATGTGTAACCTACCAATCTGGTCCACAATGTGAAAGTTAAAGCCCTGCTCATATGAATGATCTTTAGGTGCTGAAACTTGGTGGAGGGAAGTCATTTGTAGTTGTCCTCATGCCACAGAAATTTCAGATCATTTGGACAAACCTAGCAGGTACTTCCTTCACAAAGGTCTGGACTGACCAGGAACAAAAATGAATTGTTTTGCAAAATATTTGAACTAGGCCATGGAATATTTTTGAATATTGGGGCAAGATATGGTCCAAGGTATTTTAGGGAATTATTTGAGAATTTTCTGGCCATCCAAACTATAGGTTGCTTCACAACCCATAGTGATGACCTAAATTCCCAAATAAAAGAAAAGGGTTATTGGAAAAGATTTAAATAGGGATTTGGGTCCTAGAGGTACTTGGCAGGGTTTTGGCAAGGTGATGAGGCTTTGGATTACTTGGAAAGGATTCAAAAGTTTCCAAGACCAAATAAAAAGGTTCAAAAACCATTCAAATTTTAAATAAAGCCAAGAAAAGTTTGAAAAGAAAAAGTTGCCAAAATCAGGGTGTCACAGTTTTATTTTGAAGAAATTGATGAACTCACATGCTTCACTTATATTATTTTGAGAGTCTTAAAAATAGTATGGCAATTTGCTTAGGTTATGAATTTAGTCCTAATCTGATGGGTATTCAAGAGGGATATAATAAAAACTTTCATGAAGATCATTGAATATGAGAAGTTTGATTCCTTGCATTTGTTTTGAGATATGAAGATGGTAATATTAGAGTCATGCTAGTTGGTAATTGTGGATTAGTAAAAATACTTGTGTTAAGGTTTGTGATTCCCGAAGCATGCACGTATGGTCTCTCTGTCGGTGCAATGAACATCCGCGTTCATTGACCAGACTCATACACAGGCGTACTAACGATCGTACATCCAAAACCAACATGTAATGCAAGGCCAAGCCAGACAAGCCACTCTTCATGAGATCAATTAGAGCATTAAGGAAAATAAAGCAACAGGATATCACCTTGGGAAGGCCTCCCTTGCTGGGCATGAGAGCCCGGCCAGGTCGAGACCACCCCGAAGGCAAGTCCAGAATTGCCTCGGCAAGCTTGCCAGGGTCGCCATGACGAAAACCACGGCCAGGACACCACTGCTCCATCGTGCCTCGACGCCAGTCAGTTGTCGATGCGGTGTCAAGCACTCCAGGTGATTAAGTGGCACCCATTAAGCACGTGGCAGCTTGCTAGAAGACAGATCACACCTATTTGACACCCGTCCAGAGGCGTGTCAAGATGATAAGCAGAAGGTGGCTAAGCGGCTGCATAAGCTTGCTGGGGATGCACCCCAGCATGCCACCTAAGGTAGCATTTATGGCATTTTGTCCCAAGTGCCAGAGTTAGGTATGATAGCACTGTTAGCTATCTAATCACAAGATAATGTCTCTTTTGCCACTTTGGTTACCCCTTGGGCTATAAAAGGAGGTCCAAGGCAACCTAGAGAAGGATTCAGACCATTCCACACTTGTACCCACGTAGGAGCTCTCCCCGAGGCCGCCTTGCCGGGCTTGAGGGCCGCGTGTTCTTCGTGTTCCTCCATCCAATCCACCAAAGTAGGAGTAGGGTTTTACGCTTCTCAGCAGCCCGAACCTAGGTAAAAACCTCCAGAGTCACATCGTCGTGCTGCCTCATGGCCTCCGCTCTTTGTGCAACGTGATCTCCCCCCTGCCAAACCACAAAGTGGTTCGTGGCTCCATAGGTGATCATGTCCATCCACGACATCTTTGGTGCACCAGGTAGGGGGAATCACTTGCACGAACCCGAAGTCGTGAACAACGCATCGATCTTCATCAACATCGATCTTCATCATCGTCTTCTCCACCCATGGCGCCCAAGAAAAAACCCGGCGCGACCGCGCACCCCTCCACTTCGAAGGCCCCCTCACACACAGCTGCGGATGCCGTAGATGCCGCAGCGGCACTGGGTGAGGCGGGTGCTGCGGTCGACACGACCGGTGCAGGCGGTGCCGTCGTTGTGTCCCCCATGGCCGAAGCCGGAGCAAGAGACGCCGGGGCTGGGCAGCATCAGCAGCATCCTGACGAGCTTGGCCTAGAAGCTGCAGGTAGAGGGAACACCCAGTCTCTACCTCCCCGCCGCACTGGCCGATGCAGTCGCAACAGTGACGCCTGCTCCGGCGCAAGCCATGACCCTCTAGCTGCGCCCCCCACGGACGCGGCTACAAGGCGTGTACCTTGCCCAGAACAAGACGGGCAGTGCGGGGTGCCGAACGGGGCTGTCGACCCCTGAGCACGGCCCACTCATTGCCAAACTGCCTTGGCAATCGATTCCCGACGGCAAGAACGTGTCAACGCTCCTGCTGGATCAGCCAGGAGTCGAGCGACGTCGCAGTCTGCCTCGTTAGCCATGCCAGGCACGGCCTCGGAAGCGAATGGCGCGGGCCCACCTCCTTTTGAATTTTCCTCTGGTGGCTGATAAGCTGGATGAGTGGAGAGCCACTATCCAGAGCTTGATCGGCTTCGCCAAAGCTGGTAAATCACAGCATGCAGAGTCGTCGCGATGCCCGCGAACGATGAAGGTGGCCCAGGCTGACGGCCGTGTCGAGGGTGCTACACCAATAGTGCGGTCCCCTCCACGACAGCAAACCCAGAGGCGGCCTCAGCAAACTCAACGCACGAATGAGCCCGACGAGACATCGATGGCATCATGTGGCCCGTAGACCCACCAGGATCAGCGACGGGTCCCGAAAAACCGGCGGAGGGAAGACGCGCGTGTCGCCATAGAGCGTCGCCGGGAGGCACACCGTCAGTCTAACACATGCAATGGCCCAGTCATTGACGATCCCGCACCCAGTGTTGGCGGGTACTTGCCTTACGAGGTTGGGTGCCCTGCCTTCACTTGAGAGCTGCGGCAGGTCCGCTGGCATCTGCACGAGTCTTCAAGCCTGAACTGCGAGAAAAATATGATGGAAAGTTAAACCCGACAGAGTTTTTGGGCATCTACATGATTGTCGTTCAAGCCGCCGGGGGCAGAGATGAGAAGGTATTCGCCAACTACTTCCCTTTGGCACTCAAGACAAATGTGAGGTCATGGCTGATGCACCTGCCGGAGAACTCTATTTCCTCATGGGCTGACTTGTGCAATGAGTTCATTGGCGCCTTTACAGGTGGCCACCGAGAGCCTGGATAGCCTAGTGACTTGCAGTTCCTTCCATAAAAAGAAGGGGAGGGCTTGCAAAAGTACATACAGAGGTTCAGTCGAGTGCACCGCAACATTCCGAAGATACATCCAGCATCAGTGATTGCCATGTTCCATTCAAACATGCGTAACAGGAGGATGCGAGCCAAAATGAATGTCAGGCTGCCCAAGACCGTCAACGAATTATATACATTGGCGGACAAGTGTGCTCAAACTAAAGAAGGAAGGCGACTCCCCAGGAAGAGGTTGGCATCAAAATCGATTCAGATGATGATGACGAAGCCACTAACCCGAAGAGGAGGAACCGAAGGCGCAATAGGAAACACAAGGAGAAGATAGTATTGGCCGTTGAGAGCTCTGGTGATCTTAGTACTGGCAAGAAGGCCAAAACCGAGGCCCCCGGCAAGGGAGCTGCCACATGCGCTAATTGCCCGGAGGCCGCGGTGGCAGAGAAAGCCGGGAAGTCCGACGGGCCGTACTACAAAAATCCACCGCACCAAAGGTCATGATCTCCAAGAATGCCACCAAGTTGAGCAGCTTGTCAAAAACAAAAAGCTGAGTACGAGAAACGCAACAAGGAGAGAGCCAAGAAGGAGATGGCGGAAAAGGCCGTGGTGGCAGAGGAGGCCGCCGCGGCAAGACCCCACAACAAAAGGAAAAACCTGCTAGAGGCCATGAAAAGAAAGGAGAGGATGGGAGTGATGAAGAGGATGAGGAAGAAACCAGCGAGCAAGAATTCCAGAAAGAAACCGAAGCCATGTGTGTTGACGGGGGTGCATCTTTGCACTCCTCTCATCGCCGGCTCAAGCAATGGGCGCGTGAGGTCAATGCCGTGGAACCAGCCGCAGATTCCCGAAGGCCACTTAAATGGTCCCGAACACCTATCATCTTTGACGAAGAGGATCACCCTGACCGCACTACTGCGTTTGGGTGACTGCCATTGTTGGTCTCCCCAACAATCTGCAACCTCAAAGTAACAAAGATGCTAGTTGATGGTGGGGCTGGATTGAACTTGATCTGCCCTAAGGTGGTTAGCAAATTGCAGATCCCTGACGAGGAGCTCAAGGCTACGGGCACTTTTCAATGAATCAACCCCGGCAGGAGCCGTCCGGAGGGGAAGATTACATTGCCTGTGACATTTGGCGAGGAGTTGAATTATCGGACTGAGAGGGTCATGTTTGACGTTGTTGAGCTTCCTTTGCCTTACAATGGGATTCTTGGTCACCCAGCTCTGGCAAAATTCATGGCAGCATCCCACTATGCCTAAAACACCTTGAAGATGCCAGGACCATTGGGTATCATTTCCATTCCATCGGATAAGAAAGACGCAATCATATGTGTGGACCAGATGTATCGGGACGCGGTAGCAGCTGAGGCTGCAGAAGCCACATCTCCCGCCAAGGAAACGGAGAAGGGAAAGAAGGCTAGCAGAGATGCCGGCAAGGACCCCGGGAAGCGCGCCTCTTCAGAGTGCGCTGCGCCTGTTGATGACCTAACGGAAAGTTCCACTAGGAAGAAACTCAAGGTAGCTTCACCTGCTGTGAAAAAGGTTCCGGCGAGGCAGGATGGTGCTGACGGTACGTTCACCATCAGCGCCACCCTTGATGACAAATAGGAAAGCGCGCTCGTTGCCTTCCTGCGGGTGAATGTCGATGTGTTTGCTTGGCAACCATCTGACATCCCCGGTGTTCCCAGGGAGGTAATCGAGCACCACCTTGCTATCTGTCCTCACGCTCGACCCGTCAAGCAGAAGGTCATAACGCAAGCTTTAGAACGGCAGCAGTTCATTGCCGAGGAGATCAAGAAAATTGAAGCAGCTGGTTTGGTCAGAGGAGTGTTGCATCCAACCTGGTTAGCAAACCCAGTGGTAGTGCGCAAGGCAAATGGAAAATAGAGGCTCTACATTGATTTCATTGACTTGAACAAAGCATGTCCAAAAGACCCTTCCCCCAGCCACGCATTGACCAGATTATTGATTCCACCTCTGGGTGTGATCTGTTGTCCTTTTTGGATGCATACTCCGGATACCATCAGATATTTATGGCCAAGGAAGATGAAGAGAAAAATGCGTTCATAACTCCATGTGCCACGTACTGCTTTGTGCGTATGCCTTTTGGATTAAAGAGCGCTGGATCCACTTTTGCGAGAGCAGTACAAATTGGTTTCAAATCCCAGCTGCACAGAAACATAGAAGCATATATGGATGATATAGTGGTCAAGACCAGGGATAGATCAACACTCGTTCAAGACCTGGAAGAAACCATTGCAAACTTGTGCAAGATCAATTTGAAGCTAAACCCTAAGAAGTGTGTGTTTGGCGTCCCATACGGCAAGCTCCTTGGTTTCTTTGTGTCCCAGCAGGGAATAGAGGCTAACCCTGACAAGACCAGAGCAATCGAGCAAATACAAGCGCCCAAGACTGTCAAGGATGTAAGGCGTTTGGCTGGATGCATTGCCGCGCTGAGTAGGTTTATCTCCAAGTCTGCTGAGCGCGCCTTGACTTTTTTCAAAATATTGAAAAAGGCTGGCCCGGTGAAGTGGACCCCGGAGGCAAAAGCGGTGCTGCAAGACCTGAAAACTTACCTTTCCTCTGCTCCCGCCTTAGTTGCGCCTAAACCTCAAGAACTGTTGTTGCTATACTTAGCTGCAACGAATCAAGTGGTTAGTGCGGCACTGGTGGCGCAGCGAGAAGTGGACGAGGAAGGAGCCGCAGCAACTGACCCCTCCGGAGAAGAAACCGAAGCACCCGTGGCAGGACGTGATGCAAACCAGGGGGTGGCAGTGCAAACCATAGAAGGCAACCCCAAGACCGCGACAAGGAAGAAGGTGGTATAGCGACCAGTTTACTTTGTCAGTTCCCTATTACAGGGAGCCAGATCAAGGTACTCTGGAGTGCAAAAGCTGATCTTCGGCCTCATCGTGGCCTCGAGGAAGCTGCGCCACTACTTCCAAGCCCACGAGATCATAGTTGTCACCTCTTTCCCACTGCATCGCATATTAAGGAACCCTGAAGCTACTGGAAGGATAGTTGAGTGCGCACTAGAGCTATCAAGCTTTGGTTTGAAATATGAAAGCACCTCAACTATCCAGAGGAGAGCATTGGCGGAGTTCATTGCAGAATGGACACCCACTCCAGATGAAGAAGTACCAGAGATAGTTCTCCCCGGCAAAGAATCACCTCAAGAATGGATCATGTATTTTGATGGTGCTTTCTCACTGCAGGGCGCTGGAGCCGGCGTAGTTCTTGTCGCGCCCACTCGAGAGCATCTCAAATACGTGGTTCAAATGCACTTTCCATGGGAGAAGGCCACCAACAATACTACTGAGTATGAAGGGCTCCTTGCCGTGCTCAGAATTACGGTGGAATTGGGAATCGAGAAACTGATCATCCGCGGAGACTCACAACTCGTGGTAAGGCAAGTCAGTAAGGATTATCAGAGTCCGTTGATGGAGGCAGATGTGGAGGAGGTGAGGAAGTTGGAAGAGCACTTTGATGGGTTCCAACTAGAGAACGTACCACGTGCGAAAAATAACATTGCTGATCACTTGTCAAAGTGCGCCGCGCAGAAGCTCCCTGTGGAACCATGGACTTTTATCCTCCATCTAACTCAACCATCAGTGTCCTCTTCAACGATGGCAAGAAAAAGGAGAAAGTTGGACTCCGGCAAGTATCTCTCGGCAGGACTCCCCGAAGCCGCTGGAAGAGAGGCTGCCGGGGCAACTCCGTTTCTGTTGATGAGCAGCACCCTCCCGCGAAGCCACATGTTCTTACGATTGAGGTGAGCGCTCCCACGAAGGAGGAGGTGCCTTTAGTCCTAGTTGTAGAGCCACAAGATCCAACTTGGGCGCAGCACATAGTCCATTTCCTCCAAACAGGAGAACTTCCCAAAGAGCAAGAAGAAGCTGAAAAATAGCCCGGCGGTCAAATATGTACCAGTTTGTCGACGACACACTGTACAGAAAAAGGCCAAATGGTGTGAAATTGAAGTGCATTTGCCGGGAAGATGGACTGAAGCTGTTGGCAGAGATACACAAGGGTGTGTGTGACTCCCACATTGGATCAAGAGCCCTGGTTGGAAAAGCCTTCCGGTAGGGTTTCTATTAGCCTACAGCCCTCCAGGATGCGACTGAGCTAGTCACCAAGTGTGAAGCCTGTCAGTTCCATTCTAAGAACATTCATCAGCCAGCTCAAGCTCTCCAGACAATCCCTTTGTCCTGGCCATTCTCGGTCTAGGGGCTTGATAACTTGGGCACTTTCCCTCGTGCTGTCGGGGCTTTGAATTCTTGTACGTAGTAGTCGACAAGTTTACAAAGTGGCCTGAGGTGGAGCCAGTGAGGAAGGTGACCACGCAATCAGCTGTCAACTTCTTGAAAGGATTGGTGTGCCACTTTGGAGTACCGAACAGAGTGATTACCAATAACGACACCTAGTTCACGAGTCGTACCTTTATGTAGTACATCCAAAGCCTTGGAAGCAAGGTCTCCTTTGCCTCTGTTGCTCATCCATGGAGCAACGGGCAAGTTGAGAGGGTGAATGCTGAAGTGCTGTGAGGACTCAAGACAAGAACTTTTGACAGGTTGCGGAGATGCGGCAGGCGTTGGATTGATGAGCTGCCGGTGGTTCTTTGGTCCCTCTGGACGACACTAAATCGAGCTATCGGCAAGACTCCCTTCTCCCTAGTGTGTGGGGCGGAGGCAGTGCTCCCCACGGAACTCATATATGGGTCACCTCGAGTAATTGCCTATGACAAAGTAGAGCAAGAGCAGCTACGGCATGACGATGTCGTGCTCCTCGAGGAAGACCATCTCCGGGACGATGTGTGTGCTACATGCTACCAGCAAGCCCTGCACCACTATCACAGCCGCAAGGTGCATGCCCGAAGCCTTGAGGAAGGTGACCTTGTCCTTAGGTGTGTTCAGTCCGCCAAGGGTACCAACAAGTTGATGCCAAAGTGGGAAGGCCCTTACCGGGTAGTACAAGTCACCAGACCTGGCGCAGTCCATCTGGAGACCGAAGATGGCATTCAAATGAAAAACTCATGGAATATTGAGCATCTTCGTAATTTCTACCCGTAAGGCGCGGATGCCGGGCCCAGTCCCTGGCAGCCACCTTTTGTACAAGCCTTACCGATGTGCATGTAACCCCTTGTACAAAGCCATGCGCAGACCCTGTGCAAAGATAATAAAACAAAGCGCTGACGCCTAGACTTGCATGCATGTTTTCTTAAGTATGATTTTTGCTATCATAACAAATCCATTTAAGTTGGATCGTATGTTGGTGTTTTCTCCCCTGTATTGTCAACAGGCCCCTGCCACGGGTGAACTCCTCGAAAGGGAAAAGTGAGCGCAGCCTAGCGTAATGGTCCCCGGCAACTCCTTCTTGTTGGAGCGATAGGAAGGACAACTAATATAGATAAGTTTTCCTCCCCATCCACAAGTATGTTCCTATATGAAAATCTTGTACGCGAAGAAACCTTGCCGGCCTCAACATCCATGCTCCCATCATTTGATTCAAAGGTTTACTTCAGTCAGGTTGGTTGGAGTGACGTTTGGGGAGGGGATTGGCGAGGGGCCGGTTCCTTCCATACTCCCAACCCGTCAGGCCGGGTCTGGCGGTGGCAACGGAAGGGACCGGCAAGATATCTTGCCGGAAACCTTGTTTCCTTGAAAGTATTGAGGGGCTATCCCTCAGCATGGACATAATACATGCGCCAGTACCCGGCAGGCATTTCCTTTTTCATTAATATGCGGATAAACAAGTGAAAATCATACATGGTACAAGAGTGGGTGGAGGATTACAGAATTTAAGCTAAAGTTTGGCAGGTGCCTACATCTTGTAAATTGAAAAAGGATAAGTCCCCCGTAATGCCTTTCTTGTCCCTCTCCTCCTAGGAGCTACATAGGGAGTTGAAGAGGGCAAAAGGGGTGCCTAGGCAGAAGCCCAGCCTGACCCCATGATGACCCACAAGTATAGGGAATCTATCGTAGTCCTTTTGATAAGTAAGAGTGCCGAACCCAATGAGGAGTAGAAGGAAATGACAAGCGGTTTTCAGCAAGGTATTTTCTGCAAGCACTGAAATTATCGGTAACAGATAGTTTTGTGATAAGATAATTCGTAATGGGTAACAAGTAACAAATGTAACAAAGGTGCAGCAAGGTAGCCCAATCCTTTTTGTAGCAAAGGATAAGCCTGGACGAACTCTTCTATAAAGCAAAGTGCTCCCGAGGACACATGGGAATTGTTGTCAAGTTAGTTTTCATCATGCTCATATGATTCGGGTTCGTTACTTTGATAATTGATATGTGGGTGGACCGAAGCTTGGGTGCTATCCTTACTTGGACAAGTCTCCCACTTATGATTAACCACTCTCGCAAGCATCCGCAACTATGAAAGAAGAATTAAGATAAATCTAATCATAGCATGAAACATGTGGATCCAAATCAACCCCTTACGAAGCAACGCATAAACTAGGGTTTATGCTTCTGTCCCTCTATCAACCCATCATCTACTTATTACTTCCCAATGTCTTCCCCTAGGCCCAAATCATGGTGAAGTGTCATGTAGTCAACATTCACATAACACCACTAGAGGAAAGACAACATACATCTCATGAAAATATTGAACGAATACCAAATTCACATGATTACTTATAACAAGACTTCTCCCATGTCCTCAGGAACAAATGTAACTACTCACAAAGCATATTCATGTTCATAATCAGAGGGGTATTAAATATCATTAAGGATCTGAACATATGATCTTCCACCGAATAAACCAACTAGCATCAACTACAAGGAGTAATCAACACTACTAGCAACCCACATGTACCAATATGAGGTTTTGAGACAAAGATTGAATACAAGAGATGAACTAGGGTTTGGAGAGGAGATGGTGTTGGTGAAGATGTTGACGGAGATTGACCCCCTCTCGATGTGAGGATCATTGGTTTTGACGATGGCTTTGATTTCCCCCTCCAGGAGGGAAGTTTCCCCGGCAGAATAGCTTCATCGGAGCCGTAGATTTCTTCTGCCCAGGTTTCGCCTCAAGACGGTGGTGCTTTGTCCCGAAAGCTTCCTTATGATTTTTTCCAGGTAAAAACCCTTCATATAGTAGAAGATGGACACCAGAGACCTGCCAGGGGGCCCACAAGCCCTAGGGGCATGCCAAGGAGGGTAGGGCGCGCCCCCGAGGCTTGTGGCCACCTGGTGGGTCCCCCTTTGGTATTTCTTCGCCCAATATTTTTTTATATATCCCAAAATAATTCTCTGTAAATTTTCTGAACTTTTGGAGTTGTGCAGAATAGGTCACTCAGATTTTCTCCTTTCCGGTCCAGAATTCCAGCTGCCGGCATTCTCCCTCTTCATATAAATCTTGTGAAATAAGAGAGAAAAGGCATAAGTATTGTACCATAATGTGTAATAACATCCCTTAATGCAATAAATATCAATATAAAAGCATGATGCAAAATGGACGCATCAACTCCCCCAAGCTTAGACCTCGCTTGTCCTCAAGCGGAAACCAAAATTGATAATCATGTCCACATGTTTAGAGATAGAGGTATCGATAAAATAAAATACAGACATGAGGGCATCATGATCATCTTTAAAACAACAACATATATTGTCATATAATTTCTTATGCTAAAGTGACAATTCGTTCACAAGGTAAAGTATGAATCAAAAACTTAATTGAAAACCAACAAACTATGATCTTGGTCATTGACTCAATTCCAATTTATCATAACATAGGAAAGAGTCAATGTAAGAGCTTTTGTTTAGCAAGTTTCACATACTCAACTATCATTTAGTCTTTCACAATTGCTAACACTCACGCGATACTTATGAGATCAAAGTTTTATTCGGACATAGAGAAAGATAGGGGCTTATAACCTCCCCTCCCAACCTTTTACCTCAAGGGTAACGTCAATAATAATAGTTTATGAATACCTACATTCGAGTGGATATATATATCTGGATCTGCCCCCAACATATAGTGCTTGCCAAAAAGAAAAAGTATAAAAAGAAGAGGTGAAGATCACCATGACTCTTGTATAAAGGTAGGAGGTAAATAAAAGATAGGCCCTTCACAGAGGGAAGCAGAGGTTGTCATGCGATTTTATGGTTGGATGCACAAAATCTTAATGCAAAAGAAAGTCACTTTATAATGCCGCTTGTGATAAAGAACTTTATTATGCAGTCCGTCGCTTTTATTTCTGCCATATCACAAGTTCGTATAAATCTTATTTTCCTCACACTAAAAGATCATACATATTTAGAGAGCAATTTTTATTGCTTGCACCGATGACAACTTACTTGAAGGATCTTACTCAATCCATAGGTAGGTATGGTGGAATCTCATGGCAAAACTGGGTTAAGGGATTTTGGAGGCACAAGTAGTATCTCTACTTCGTGCAAAAGATTTGGCTAGCATAGGATGAGAAGCAAGCTCAACATGTTGGAGGATCCATGACAATATAACTTCTATTCGGATATAAAGAAACATAACTCATTATGTTGTCTTCCTTGCCCAACATCACAAAAGATGTCCAAGATAGTGTATTTATATGTGGGACCTCTCTTTCTTTATTACTTCCTATTAATTGCAACAATGACCAAAAATATGTTTGTCAACTCCCAACAAATTTCATGCGACATACTCCTTATATGTGAAGTCATCACTTCCCATAAGATCATTATATAATCTCTTTATTTCTTTTACTCAAGATTGTAGCAAGAAAGCAAAGCCCTCAACTCAAAACTAATCTTTATTATATAACTCTCAGACTCGATTACATAGAGGGAACTCAAAGCAAAACTCAAAGCTAGATCATACTAAAACTTTATTTTACCAAGCTGAGATATAACCAAAAGGATCGAACTACGAAAAATGATAAAGGTAAAGGTGTGAAGGTGATACGATACCGGGGCACCTCCCCCAGGCTTGGCAGTTGCCAAGGGGAGTGCCCATACCCATGTACTTAAGTCTCTTTCTTCGGAGGCGGTGATGATGGAGTTGTTGCATTCTTCTTCTCCAGCTTGCGTCTGAGGCTAAAATTTTCCTCCCTTAGATCATCATTCTCGAGCTCGAGACTCAATATCTTTTTGCATAATGCCACCTTGCTATCCTGCAGAAAACGTGGTGGGATAGATTGGACCTTAGGAAAACTTGACTTCTTGAATTCCATGTGCATATCGCCTGGTTGAGGTAGTGGATCTTCATTTTCATCGGAGCTATTGTTCCTTGTTCTCTCCATGTCGGAGTCTTCCTGCTCCTCCATAGTCCAGTCATAATGCTCCACCTCCCCATAGGCCTTTGGGTTTGCGATGAAATCAGTGAGATAGCTCTCTCCCTCCGAATCTTGAGACGACATACTTTCAAATCTGCCAGGAAAAACAGGTCGAAATAAGAACAGAGGATATTGTCATGGTTCCGTGGTCAAAACCTTTGGGAGATTATATAATGAATTTTTACCGACCAAAAGAAGTGTACTGCAAGAAAACGGAGTCCTGAGAGCACACGAGGTGGCCATAAGCCTAGGAGGCGCACCTAGGGGGGTAGGGCGCGCCCCCAAGGCTTGTCGCCTCCTCGTGCACTTTTCAGACTACTTTTTATTTTCCTAATTTTTTAAATATTCCAAAATGGAGTAAAATTGATTTTGGAAAAGTTTTGGAGTTGGTTAACTTACCGTATCACATACCTATTCCTTTTCGGAGTCTGGAGCGTTCTGGTAGATATCCCTTATGTACTCCTCCGGTGTTTTGGTATTAATAATATTGGTTTCAACATTTATGGGAGTACCTGAGATATAATGTTTGATTCTTTGCCCGTTTACCACCTTCAGGTTAGTGCCTTCGGCGTTGTTGATTTTGATGGCACCGGAACGATAAACTTCCTCGATAATGTAAGGCCCTTCCCATTTAGAGATAAGTTTTCCTGCAAAAAATCTTAAATGAGAATTGTATAGCAAGACATGGTCACCTACATTAAATTCATGCTTTTGTATCCTTTTATCATGCCATCTTTTAACCTTTTCTTTAAACAGTTTGGCATTCTCATAGGCTTGGGTTCTCCATTCATCAAGTGAGCTAATGTCAAATAACCTCTTTTCTCCGGCAAGTTTGAAATCATAGTTGAGCTCTTTAATTGGCCAATAAGCTTTATGTTCTAGTTCAAGAGGTAAGTGACATTCTTTTCCATAAAGCATTTTATATGGAGACATACCCATAGGGTTTTTATAAGCAGTTCTATAAGCCCATAATGCATCATCAAGTTTCTTAGACCAATTCTTTCTAGATCTAT
This sequence comes from Thinopyrum elongatum, assembly GCA_011799875.1. Taxonomy (NCBI): domain Eukaryota; kingdom Viridiplantae; phylum Streptophyta; class Magnoliopsida; order Poales; family Poaceae; genus Thinopyrum; species Thinopyrum elongatum. The sequence goes on from CM022298.1 coordinate 299,718,473, forward strand.
TAACAGTCTTTTGCAAAATCAACTTTATTTCTCGGTTACTTAATTCTACTTGACCACTAGATTGAGGGTTATATGGAGATGCAATTCTATGGTTAACATCATACTTAGGAAGCAATTTACGGAAGGCACCATGAATAAAGTGTGAACCACCATCAGTCATTAAATATCTAGGGACTCCAAACCTCGGGAAAATAACTTCTTTAAGCATTTTAATGGAGGTGTTATGATCAGCACTACTAGTTGGAATAGCTTCTACCCACTTAGTAACATAATCAACAGCAACCAAAATATGTGTATACCCATTAGAGGAAGGAAAAGGTCCCATATAATCAAATCCCCAAACATCAATTGGTTCAATAACAAATGAATAATTCATAGGCATTTCTTGACGTCTACTAATATTACCAATTCTTTGGCATTCATCATAGGACAAGACAAACTTATGAGCATCTTTAAAAAGAGTAGGCCAATAAAAACCAGATTGTAATGCCTTGTGTGCAGTTCTATCACCAGCATGGTGTCCTTCGTAGTCCTCGGAGTGACACTTGCGTAGGATCTGTTCCTGTTCATGCTCAGGTACACAATGTCTAATAACACCATCTACTCCTTCTTTATAAAGGTGTGGGTCATCCCAAAAGTAATGTCTTAAATCATAAAAAAACTTTTTCTTTTGTTGTTATGTGAAACTAGTTGGTATAAATTTAGCAACAATATAGTTAGCATAGTCTGCATACCATGGAGTACTACGAGAAGCATTTATGACAGCTAATTGTTCATCAGGAAAGCTATCATCAATAGGTAGCGGGTCATCAAGAATATTTTCTAACCTAGACAAGTTGTCTGCCATGGGGTTCTCAGCTCCCTTTCTATCAATAATATGTAAATCAAATTCTTACAACAAGAGAACCCATCTAATAAGTCTAGGTTTAGCATCTTTCTTTTCCATAAGATATTTAATAGCAGCATGATCAGTGTGAATAGTTACTTTTGAATCAACAATATAAAATCTGAACTTGTCACATGCAAAAACAACTGCTAAAAATTCTTTTTTAGTGGTAGCATAATTTCTTTGAGCACTGTCTAGAGTTTTACTAGCATAATGGATAACATTTAATTTATTATCAACTCTTTGTCCTAGAATAGCACCAACAACATAATCACTAGCATCACACATAATTTCAAAGGGTAGTTTCCAATCCGGTGGTTGAATATTAGGTGCAGAAATCAAGGCATTCTTAAGTATTTCAAATGCTTATACACATTCATCACCAAAAACAAATGGAACATCCTTTTGCAAGAGATTAGTAAGAGGCCTAGAAATTTTAGAGAAGTCTTTAATAAACCTCGTATAGAAACCAGCATGGCCAAGGACACTTCTTATACCTTTGATATCTTTAGGGAAGGCATTTTTTCAATAGCATCAACTTTAGCTTTATCAACTTCAATACCTCTTTCGGAGATTTTATGCCCCAAGACAATACCTTCATTAACCTTAAAGTGGCACTTTTCCCAATTCAAGACAAGATTAGTTTCTTCACATCTCTGCAAAACTCAATCAAGATTGCTTAAGCAATCATCAAAAGAAGTTCCGTAAATGGAGAAATCATCCATCAAAACCACAACAATCTTTTCATAGAAGTCAGAGAATATAGCAGTCATACATCTTTGAAAAGTAGCAGGTGCATTACATAAACCAAAAGGCATGCATCTATAAGCAAAGGTACCGAAAGGGCAAGTAAAAGTAGTTTTTTCTTGATCCTCTTGTGACACAGGTATTTGGGAAATACCAGAACAACCATCTAGAAAGCAGAAGTGTGTATGTTTTGATAGTCTTTCTAGCATTTGATTAATAAAAGGTAGAGGATAATGATCTTTCCCAGTAGCTTTGTTTAACTTTCTAAAATCAATAACCATTCTAAAACCTATGACAATTCTTTGCGGAATCAATTCATTTTTATCATTAGGAACAACGGTAATACCTCCCATCATAGGGAGACAATGAACAGGACTTACCCATCTACTATCAGCAATAGGATAAATTATACCTGCTTCAAGAAGCTTTAGTATTTCATTTCTTACCACTTCTTTCATCTTTGGATTCAATCATTGCTGGTGATCAATGACTGGTTTAGCATCAGGTTCCATATTAATTTTGTGCTGACATAGAGTGGGACTAATGCCCTTAAGATCATCCAGAGTATATCCAATAGCTGCTCGGTGCTTCTTCAGAGTTTTCAATAATTTATTTTCATCATGCTCTGAAAGGTTAGCACTAATAATAACATGATATATCTTTTTCTCATCGAGACAAGCATATTTTAAAGTATCAGGTAATTGTTTAAGATCGAACACATTATCACTCTTGGGTGGTAGAGGATCTCCAAGAGTCTCAACAGGAAAATTGTGTTTCAAAACAGGCATTTGTTTAAAGAAAATCTCATCTAATTCCTTTCTTTCATTCATGAACATATCATTTTCATGGTCTAGCAAATATTGTTCTAAAGGATCAATAGGAGGCACGGCAATAGAAGCAAGACCAATAATTTAATTTTTATTAGGAAATTCTTTATCATGGGATTGTCTACGAAATTTGGATCAATTAAACTCATGAGACACAGCCCCAAAACTTACACTAACAGTTTCTTTCTCACAATCTATTTTAGGATTAATAGTGTTCAAGAAAGGTCTACCAAAAATAATAGGACAAAAATCATCTTGTGCGGAACCAAGAACTAGAAAATCAGTAGGGTATTTTATTTTCCCACACAAGACTTCAACATCTCTAACAATCCCAATGGGTGAGATAGTATCTCTATTGGCAAGTTTAATAGTGACATCAATATCTTCTATTTCAGCAGGTGCAATATCATTCATAATTTGTTGATATAAAGTAAAGGGAATTACACTCACACTAGCACCCAAATCACATAAGCCATGATAACAATGATCTCCTATTTTAACAGAAACAATAGGCATGCCAACAACAGGTCTATGTTTATCTTTATTATCGGGTCTAGAAATTCTAGCAGCTTCATCGCAGAAGTAAATAACATGCCCATCAATATTATCGACCAAGAGATCTATAACCATAGCAATACTTGGTTCAATTTTAATTTGTTCAAGGGGTGGATGTGTTCTAGTATAACTCTTATGAACCACAACTGAAGTTTTAGCATGTTCCTTTATCCTAACAGGGAAAGGTGGTTTCTCAATATAAGCAGTAGGAATAACAGGATCAACATTATAAGTAATAGTTTCCTCTTCAGCTTTAATAGTTTTTACTATTTTTACTTCAATGGGAGGATGATATTTAAACCACTTCTCCTTAGGGAGATCAACATGAGTAGCAAATGATTCACAGAAAGAAGCTACTATCTCAGAGTCTAGCCCATATTTAGTGCTAAATTCACGAAAAGCATCGGTATCCATAAAAGATTTAACACAATCAAACTTAACATTTATACCTGACTCCTTACCTTCATCAAGGTCCCAATCTTCAGAGTTGCGTTTAATTATTTCCAAGAGATCCCATTTGAATTCAATAGTCTTCTTCATAAAAGAACTAGTACAAGAAGTATCGAGCATGGATTGATCATTACGAGAAAGCCGAGCATAAAAATTCTGAATAATAATTTCTCTGGAGAGCTCACGATTGGGGCATGAATAACATTGAATTAAGCCCCCCCCCCCAAGCTTGAGCGATACTTTCTCCTTCATGAGGCCAAAAATTATATATATAATTCCGATCATGATGAACCAGATGCATAGGATAAAACTTCTGATGAAATTGCAATTTTAATCGGTTGTAGTTCCAAGTCCCAATATCATCACATAGCCTATACCATGTCAATGCCTTCTCCTTCAAAGATAAAGGGAAGACCTTCTTCTTGACTTCATCCTCGGGCAAACCTGCAAGCTTAAATAATCCACCAACTTCATCCACATAGATTAGATGCATATCGGGATGTAGTGTTCCATCTCCTGCATAAGGATTAGCTAGCAGTTTCTCTATCGTACCCAAAGGAATTTCATAATAAATATTTTCAGTAGGTGCAGTAGGTTGAGGAGCAACTCTTTGTTCTTACGGTCGGGATGAAGATACCCCGAATAAACCCCTCAAAGGATGATTTTCCATAGTGACAAGTGACAGTAAATTTTAGCACGTGATATAAATGTTTCCTTACCAAATTCCACTTACCAAAGGCGCTTCACTCCCCGGAAATGGCGCCAAAAAAGAGTCTTGATGACCCACAAGTATAGGGGATCTATCATAGTCCTTTAGATAAGTAGGAGTGTCGAACCCAACGAGGAGCAGAAGGAAATGACAAGCGGTTTTTAGCAAGGTATTTTCTACAAGCACTGAAATTATCGGTAACAGATAGTTTTGTGATAAGATAATTCATAATGGGTAACAAGTAACAAATGTAACAAAGGTGCAGCAAGGTGGCCCAATCCTTTTTGTAGCAAAGGATAACCTGGACGAACTCTTATATAAAGCAGAGCACTCTCGAGGACACATGGGAATTGTTGTGAAGTTAGTTTTCATCATGCTCATATGATTCACGTTCATTACTTTGATAATTTGATATGTGGGTGGACCGGTGCTTGGGTGCTATCCTTACTTGGACAAGCCTCCCACTTATGTTTAACCACTCTCACAAGCATCTGCAACTATGAAAGAAGAATTAAGATAAATCTAACCATAGCATGAAACATGTGGATCCAAATCAGCCCCTTACGAAGCAACGCATAAACTAGGGTTTAAGCTTCTGTCACTCTAGCAACCCATCATATACTTATTACTTCCACTACAAAAAAAGACACATCTGTGACATTTTGGGCCGAACGATTTTTTTTCTATCATGCTTATGACACTTATATAACGATAATTGTGACAAAAGCACGTATCATCATAGATGTGGTGGGCTCCTACTTCTACGACAAAAAATCATGACAGAAAGTGGGCCTTTCATCCTGGGTAGGCCGGGGACGCACCTGCATGACATCTTTGGGCCGTCCATGACGGAAATAATTGTGGTAGAAGCGAGGGCGAGGAAAATATCGGGGAGTTCCTGGTTACGGTGGGTGGTCGGGGCCGAGCGATGCACTCTGGTTTGCGCGTTTCTCTCGTGTACGCGCGTGTGTGCGATGCATTGGCTAACTGAACCTGAGCGATCGCACTAGCTACGTTACTGAACCCGAGCGATCGATCCCTTGGCTGTTAACTGAACCCGAGCGATTCATTCGCTGCTGACTGAACCCGAGTGATTCCTTCGCTGCTGCTAACTGAACCCGAGCGATCGATCACTGTTGCTGCTTACTGAAGCCGATCGAGTCCCGTGCGAGACGTAGCCAGCTGGTGTTGGGTTGCCTCTCGATGAATAGTGACCATTGCTGTGGTGGTGAGTCAAGCCGGTTGGTTGGCAGTGGATGAACAGTTCCCGGTGGGGGTTGGATGAACAGGACCCCATGGTAGTAGGCCATTGCCGCTGGATGAACAGGACACCGATGAGGCTGCCGCGACCCAGCCAGTTGGGGGTGGATGAACAAGACCCCGTGGAGGCTGGATGAACAGTAGCCCGTGGATGAACAATAGCAGGTGGATTGTTGGAGGAAGTCGACGGTGGATGAACAGTAGCCCGTGGAGGCCGGAGCGAGGCAGTAGACGGTGGATGAATAGTAACCCCATTTCGACCGTAGGTGCTCCAACAAAAGTCCGTTTCCTCCGTTTTGTGGTACACCACACCCCTCCTGATCAACAGGACCCCGTTTCGACCGTAGGCACTTGAACAGAAGTCCGTTTCCTCTGTTTTGCGGTACGCCAGACCCTTCCCGATGAACAGGACCCCATTTCGACCGTAGGGGGTCGAACAGAAAGGCCATTTCCTCCGTTCTGCGGTAAGCCAGACCTCGTTTTGGCTATTCCGTCCAAGTCTGTTGGCCCCGATGAACATGACGCCGTTGCTGCCGTCCGCTGCCTCTCCATGTACACGAGCCCTGGCCGTACGTATGCGCGAGTAGGCGTTCGAGACCCCGCCCGTATGTATGTATGTGGCCGTATTTTTTGCGATCTGGCTGTACGTATGTGTACACAGTTTAGAAGGGACTGTCTGAACTGCTACGTCGGGGGCTCTTCTACAACACGTGCCGCTGCTTGCTCGGCCACTGTTCATCGTTGCAGAGAGACTGATCGACCAGTATGTACGTACATGTTCGCGACCAGACAGACAACCCTACGTACGGTTCGATCGGGTGGGGCCCAGCCGTTAGGGAGGATAATGGGGCACTCCCTTGCGTGCGAAGATATATGTGGTGGGTCCCAACTGTTAGGGGGAGGAATCATTTTTTTGCGCATAATAAGGAGGCACTTGCTTGCGTGCGAAGATGTAGGTGGTGGGTCCAACTGTCAGCCTCACCGTGTACAGTCGTCTTCCGATGGCTGTCGTTCGTTGACAACATTGACCATGCCGTGCCGAGAGCACCAAGGCGGTGGATGACGGCGAGGCCTGCTAAGGGAACAATGCGGAGCCGAGGAAGACAAGGCAGTGGATGCCCACGCGAAGGGGAGTACGAGGGTTCACTGGTTTCGCAGCGGTGTGAGGCTGCCGTCGCCGGAGAATAACACGGGGTGTGGGTGAGTAGAGGGAAGCCCTGGCCGGCGATGGGGTTAGGGTGGGGCGGTGAGGCCTGCGCGGCAGCACTGCCGCCCACGGGAGGCAGGAGCAGGCGGTGCCGTCGGCACTGGTTTGGGCGGCTGGAGCAAGAAGATCAGAGGTTGAAGAAGCAGCACGGCTGTTGGATTAACATCCAACAGTCCAGCTGCTAGAATCATTTGTTGACTAAGTTGACAAAGCCTTGCGTATGCGTCAGCTTAGTAGGCCCACAAGTCAGCCACCAAATCTACCGGGTCCCAGCTGTCATCGGGAGGAATATTGTTTTTCGCATAATAAGGAGGCACTTCCTTCCGTGCGAAGATTTTACCGGTGGGTCCCAGCTGTCAGTAGGAGCAATCATTTTTTTCACATAATAAGGAGGCAATTGCTTGTGTGGGTCCCTACTTTCAGCCTCTCCACTTACATCCCTCTTCTAATGGATGTCATTTGTTGACCATGTTGAGCACGCACGCCAAGTGCACCAATGCAGTGGATGACCCATGTAAAAAAACGTGGTGGACGACGGCGAGGCCCAGGAAGGGAATGACCCGGAGCCGGCGAAGCCACAGCAGTGGATGCCCATGCTGAGGGGAGTACGAGGGCTGACTGGTCGGTTGCGGGGTGAGGCTGCCGTCGTCGGAAAATAATAGGAGGTGCGGGTGGGTAGAGGGATGGCCTGGCCAGCGGTGGGAGTAGGTGGGTCGGTGAGGCCTGCGCGGCAGCACAGCCGTCCATGGAAGGAGGGAGCAGTGTTGGGGAACGTAGCAGAATTTTAAAATTTTCTACGCATCACCAAGATCAATCTATGGAGTCATCTAGCAACGAGTGAGAGGGGAGTGTATCTACATACCCTTGTAGATCGCGAGCGGAAGTGTTCAAGAGAACGGGGTTGATGGAGTCGTACTCGTCGTGATCCAAATCACCGATGACCGAGCGCCGAACGGACGGCACCTCCGCGTTCAACACACGTACGGAGCAGAGACGTCTCCTCCTTCTTGATCCAGCAAGGGGGGAGGAGAGGTTGATGGAGATCCAGCAGCACGACGGTGTGGTGGTGGAAGCAGCGGGATTTCAGCAGGGCTTCGCCAAGCGCTACTGGAGGAGGAAGAGGTGTCACGGGAGGGAGAGGGAGGCGCCAGGGGCTGAGCTGTTTCTCCCATGCACCTCCCCACTATATATAGGGGTGGAGGGGGCTGGTTTCTTGCCCTCCAAGTCCATTGGGGCGTTGGCAAAGGTGGAAGGAAAGAAATCCCATCCTTTCCCTTCCCCACCGATTGTTATCCCCCTTTTTTAGGGATCTTGATCTTATCCCTTCGGGATATGATCTTATTCCTTCTAAGGGGGAATCTTGGTGCGCCTTGACTAGGGGTGTGGTGCCTTGCCCCCACTACCCACGTTCATGTGGGTCCCCCCATGCAGGTGGGCCCCACTCCGGAACCTTCTAGAACCTTCTCGGTACAATACCGAAAAATCCCGAACATTTTCCGGTGGCCAAAATAGGACTTCCCATATATAAATCTTTACCTCCGGACCATTCCGGAACTCCTCGTGACGTCCAGGATCTCATCCGAGACTCCGAACAACCTTCGGGTTACCGCATACTAATATCTCTATAACCCTAGCGTCACCGAACGTTAAGTGTGTAGACCCTACGGGTTCGGGAGACACGCAGACATGACCGAGACGACTCTCCGGTCAATAACCAACAGCGGGATCTGGATACCCATGTTGGCTCCCACATGCTCCTCGATGATCTCATCGGATGAACCACGATGTCGAGGATTCAATCAATCCCGTACGCAATTCCCTTTGTCTATCGGTACGATACTTGCCCGAGATTCGATCGTCGGTATCTCGATACCTTGTTCAATCTCGTTACCGGCAAGTCTCTTTACTCGTTTCCGTAACACATCATCCCGTGAACAACTCCTTGATCACATTGAGCTCATTATGATGATGTCCTACCGAGTGGGCCCAGAGGTACCCCTCCGTTACATGGAGTGACAAATCCCAGTCTCGATTCGTGCCAACCCAACAGATACTTTCGGAGATACCCGTAGTGCACCTTTATAGCCACCCAGTTACGTTGTGACGTTTGGTGCACCCAAAGCACTCCTACGGTATCCGGGAGTTGCACAATCTCATGGTCTAAGGAAAAGTTACTTGACATTGGAAAAGCTTTAGCAAACGAACTACACGATCTAGTGCTAGGCTTAGGATTGGGTCTTGTCCATCACATCATTCTCCTAATGATGTGATCCCGTTATCAATGACATCCAATGTCCATGGTCAGGAAACCGTAACCATCTATTGATCAACGAGCTAGTCAACTAGAGGCTTACTAGGGACATGTTGTGGTCTATGTATTCACACATGTATTACGATTTCCGGATAACACAATTATAGCATGAATAACAGACAATTATCATGAACAAGGAAATATAATAATAACCATTTTATTATTGCCTCTAGGGCATATTTCCAACAAGCAGGTAGTCTCGCCAGCGCTGGTTTGGGCGGCTAGAGCAGGAAGATCAGAGATTGAAGAAGCACAACGGTGATTGGATGGACATCCGACAGTCACTGCTCTGTGTTGACTAAGTTGACAAAGCCTTGCGTACGCGTCAAAAAACAAAATTAGGATAGCGTCATCGTCAACCTAGTAGGCCCAGAAGTCAGCCTCCAAATATGTGGAAAACAACATATAGCCCATTTGCCATTATTTTTAATAACTTACAACCCATTTGCTAATTCTTAAGGATATTTTGAAGCCCATATTCTTTTTGTTAGCATTACAGACCATATTCTGGCAACTGCTAAAAAATTCAACAAAATTTTGCATATTCCGGTGGGGTCCGAACTCTTTAATCACAAAATTTCGAGTCACATTAAAAATAATTAAAAAATAATTTTATTTCAAATTAAAATACAATGAAATTTTTCCCACAAAAAAAACAATGAAATTTAAAATCATGAAATCCTAAAAAAATGAAATTTGTATCTAGTTGCCGGTTTTCTGTGTTTTTAAAATTTACAGCCCATTTCTTACTACTTATAGCCTATTTTCTGGGGAAGCCGAACACATTTCCTTGTCTTTAAAGATTTGCAGCCCAGCAGGGCTAAGAAAAGCAAGTTGGCCTGGGTTGGGTATTGTCCAAAAAAAATAGAACTGGGGTAGCCATTTTTAGAAAGAAAAAATATATCAACTGGGCTCGTCATGTGCTTAAATAAAAGCCTGGGCTAACGGGTCACAGCCCCCGCACAGCGCAGTTGATAAAACTAAAAAAAAATTGGGCGAGCTGTTGGGTCCCTGTTGTTACAATATTTCTCTCTTTAATAAAGGAAATGGCAAGCCATTTGCCTTGTTTCAATGAAAATATGACAGTCACAGGAGAGTTAAAAAGGGCAACAACATCTAAATCAAGCTTACAAACGGTACAAAAGCCAAAGGATTAATTGTTCATCAAATTTAGACAAAACCCAGATTGAACATGGCAATAACATCTAACCCAACCACTGTTTTTGGCAGTCACAAACAAATGGATCGGTCTGATCCATAAAATCAACATCCTATGCGAAAAAATTTACTGGAACATGACGACAAGTTGTTGTAAATAGAAGCCGAGCACGTTCAGAATCCCATTTGTCCACTTGAAACTTCTTTTTTTGCTGTTCAACATATCCATTCGTGAGAAATTTCTTGTTGAAAAACTTAAGCCTCATGGACAATAGTAACCTCGCATTCAACAGGAAGAATGTGACAAAGCTTCTGTTTGCCTGGTTGGATGCATATCCTTCCATCATTATTGTCCTCAAATGAATGCCATGAGAACTGAGAAAATCCCAGTGCTTATTACGCCACTGATTGGTTATATGTTTTTCTCCATGTGTTAGTGCCTAACTAGACATGAAGAATGAAAACAGTTAAGGTCTAAAAAAAGAGTATGTCGAAAGAGCGACAGCTGACTGGTTAATTCTAGTACAATATATATGGGCTTTCAATGTCCATGAAATCATCACCTTTATATACAAATTCTCTAGACATGGAAAGCATCGCAGCAAGCCAATAATTGTGTTCAGATCATAACTAAACATTCCGATATATAAGATCTTGACAGAATCCAGCATCATTGATAGGCTATCCATGGACGAACTCTTCATTGAGCATATAACATAATATTAGTACCCAAAGTGTACTCCAAGATGATATAAAACTTATGCGCACAAATGAAAAATGCAGCTTATGATTACAAATGTGTAGATGATAATATACGGTACCTGAATAAGTGTGGAGCCAAACACCAACTTGTGATAATTAAACGGATCAGGAATGACACCCAAGGTCTCCAGTTTAGGCACAGAGATGACAGTTATTTGCGAAGGTATATAAAAATAATGAAGGGCAACCTTCGAAGTGAAGGGGCATCTTCAATGATGAGCTGTTGTCCTTCAAAACAAATTCCAATGCTTTTAATTTGAGGCGACTTTATTTGGAGACAACTGATAGGGATTTCTATTCCCAAAACAATCAGTAAGCGCTCCAGGGCAGGGCAACTGGAGTGGATGATGCTGTGCAGTGAGGCCTCCGACAGATAAACCACCACAAGCGAAAGTTTTTTTAGCAGTGGGAGTCGAAGCATTTGTACCAGATCGTCTGGTAGATGGCACCAGGAGAAGGTGGCTGTGTGGAGAGAGGAGGAAAACCATGAGATGGACAATGGTGGTGTGGGCACAAATTCTTGGCCTTCGGTTCGTGGTATGTAATTTTTGTGGTAATGGTAGAACTCAAACTACTAGAGTTTTTCGAATTCAGGGGATGTCAACCAGGCGTCCACCAGGCAGGGTATGGACAGCAGGTAGCGTGTCGGGATGCAGAGGCATTGAACGGAGCCCTGGTGGGAGGAGTTGATGGTTCTGAGGATTTCAAAATCAGATGACAGATAGCTGAGGACAGTCGAGATTAAGGGGCGTGGCGCACCATAGAGGGTGTGTCGGCGTACGACACCTATGGGATCCCAAAGGACCCCTTTACGATTCGGCAGGGAGAGAGGTATGCACAAAGAGCAGAACCAACGATCGACGCGGGGTGCTTTTACCCAGGTTCGGGCTGCTAATCAGCGTAAAACCCTACTCCTGCCTTGTTTTATTAAGAGTGTTCTTGAGCCCAGGCTCCAGGAGCGCTTGCAATGAACAGTACATTCAAAGAGCAGCTACGCATGCAGAATGGGCCAGAAGATCCTCCTCCCTGTAGCAGTTGCCTTGGGCCTCCTTTTATACGCTCAAAGGGGTCACCAAAGTGGCAAAATGTACATACATTGAGGTGTAAAGTAGCTACAGGGTCATCATACCTAACCACTGACGGATTAGGATGAATGCATTTAATGCACCGTGAGGTGTCCGTTTAGGTGTCCTCATCTTCTTGGGGATGGAAAAAGGAGCCATCCCATCAGCACCGCTTAAGCTCTCCTCCACTGGCGCGTTGCCATGCATCCAGAGAAGGACCCAGAATGTCAGGCCGGTCACTGTGCCGAAGCGGTGGCACAGTGGCAAAATCTTGCCGGGCGCGGAATCTTGCCAGGCTTGGCAGGCCACCCCGGCAAGATCTTGCCGGGGATGCTGGCTTTCGGTCTTCAACTCTTCTTATCTGCTGATCCTCAGATCCTTGACTTAGGTGTTTCTTCGATAACTTGAATTAAACTCCAACTGTTCCCCGACAAGCCTGGCCGCCAGTATGGCTACAACTGCCCGTGCACAAGTACGGGGTACTAATGGCCCAATACTTAGTACACCGACAGGAGCCCCCGGGCCTAGGCCACACATGAGTGCGAGGCGTTGTTGGGCTAGGCCCAAACAGTGCACGGGCACGCGTGGTAGGGGATTAACTACTCATAAATATCCCGCTTACTGTGCCCCCCACTACGCGCGCTAAGTGCGTGACGTGGTAAGCGTGCGGTGAAAGGCTGCAACTGCAGCGCGCCTGCAGAGGCGTATTTACATTGGGGAGTAAAAGAGGCGGCCTCGCTCCTTCCCCATAAAAAAGGAAACTACAGAGGCGTAGCCTATTTACCCCCTCTTCTTCTCAATCTGGACTCCGCCATTATCTTCCCCTTCTTGAGCTCAAAGCCAGACTTCTCCTTATCCGCTCGTCGCTTCCGCACCCGCTCTATCCTCAGCCTCCGCCTTCGCAATCGCTATGCCGCCCAAGGCTAGCAAGGGCAAAGGCAAAAGCAAGGAGACGAAGGCCGATGTCCCGGAGAGCGAGCTGGTGAAGATGCGGAAGAAGTACGTCGTCTTCGCTCCGACGCTCGATGCGAGGGCCTTGAAGAACCGGTACCAGTGCATGTGGGCGAAGGAGACGCAAGCTCACCCCACAACTCGCGTGATTCCAGGTTCTTGTTCCAAGAGTGGACCTGACAGACATCACTTCTTCACTGCTTATTTCTATTGTGGACTCTGTCCTCCATTCTCTGACATCTTCAACTACATTATGTACACATACGGCTTCCATCTTCTTGATTTTACACCAAACGTCGTAATGTGCATGTCCGTCTTCGCTCATCTTTGCAAAAACTTTGCCGGAGTAGTTCCCAATACTGCCCTCTTCCGCCATTACTTTATTCCTCACATCCAAAAGGGGGAGACCCTTTCCGGATCTATCGCCTGGATTCCATGGGCTTGGAATAAGGAGATATACCCAGATGGGGTCTACCGCGAGAAGTGGGATGAATGGCGGTCTAAGTGGTGCTGGATCAAGGAAGCAAATCCCCATCCATTTTGTTTGCCTCGACAGCTGAAGGCGGTCCGTAGCAGTGACTGGAGCGATCTTGCCGCGGAGGACGAGAGGCTCACGATTGCCACCACCAGAATCCTTCGCCTGAAAGCTGCCGGGCTCACAATGGAGATGATCGGCTTCGATTTCCTCCGCCGCCGCATCGCCCCCCTACAGAGCAGGGGAAGACCAGCTTGGGAGTACCGGAACGTAGCGGACATCATGAGGTTGCGCCCTGGATTGAACAACAATTTGACAGCCATGCAGCTCGACGCTCTCCGCCACAAGCTATTCCAGCGCGATGACAAACATCGGTTGCCGGCAAGAATTGTCCCTTTGTGCAACAACTCCGCCCTGGGGTCAATCATCGCCTTCATGCCAATGTTCAACGCCCATGGTCTTGACGCGACTTGGGCCGAGCCAACCGAGGAGGAAGCACAAAAGTTCTTCGACAACTTGTCGGAGAGGGCCATCCGGGAAGATACGGACCTCATTCGCGCCACCACTGACGAAGAAGTAGCGTATATTGCCACTAGGGTGGAAGAAGCGAATCTTGCCGCGGAGGCCGGCAGCGTCGGTTTCACAGAATGGGAAACCAGCGACGCGGAGGTTGTGATGGAAGAAAACCTTGCAGGGGAGGCTGAGGCTACCAGGGAACAGAGCAGCGCGGCCGCCGAAGGCTCGTTCGACGAAGACGTAGCCGAAGAAGAGCCGCAGGAGGAGCCCCCAGCTCCGAAGAAGACCAAGCGCGTTCTTCGAAAGGCCGCTTCTGGCATCCCGGCAAGCCAACACTCTTCGAGCAGCAAGGCTCCCGGCAAGGAGGCGGCAGGCAAGACTGCGCCGCGGCAAGGAGTTCGACAGCAACCTGCGCGGCGCGCGAGACACACACCTGCGGCAACTGTCGAGGCGGCAGGGGCATCTCACACAACCGCACCAGAGGCTGAGGTGGAGAAACCATGCCGACCTCCTGCGCCTGCCACAGCCAAGCGACCCAGGACCCCTCCTCCGCCTCCCCACAGAGACACTGCAACGGAGGTCGATTTCGACATCTCTGGCTTCAGCCCGGAATGAGAAGAGGAAGAGTAAGTATCCTGTTATAGCCTTTATCTCCCAAATTTTTGGAGTAATCTCATAGCCTTGCTTTGTCCTGTCTCCGCAGTGATGCAGAAACCTTGGCAGAAAGGGCGGCGAAGAGGTCGAGGACTTCCACGGGCGATGAGCCCCCGGCTGGCTCTACGAGCGCGCCGGAAATTGTCGTCGTCAGCCCGGGGCTCAGCCCTCAACGCAGCCCCCAGCGCGAGTTTTCCACTCGTTTCCCTCTGGCGGGCGCTGAGGTTTCTACCCTTGCCGCTGATATCTTCAGGCTTGCAGGAGAAGAATAGCAACAGGGAGAGGTGGAAACCGCCCCCGTCGTGCCGCCTCCGTCAACCGCGCCGCCCACAAACGCATCCCCGGCAAGAGTTACCACCGACGAGCCTATCTTGGTTGAGGAGGAGCCGGTACGCATGGGTACCGGCAACATTTCCCAGGCAGCCAACGTTGCCGGGAGGGGCGAGGCCACCTCTCAACAACTCGACGCAAGTAATTGTTTGCCTTAGAGCGCTTGCTATCCTTTTCTTTATCTTTCTTTCTTTTCGTCTTCTTGAACTTCAACCTTGATCTTATTTTGTTTCCTTCCTTCATCCTCCAGAATTCCCTGTGATGGAACACATGGATGTCGACGTTGTCATCGAGGAGACCGCCAGAGACGCCGCCGCTGAAGCTGACAGGATCGCCGCTAGCGAGGCCGCAAAAGACGCCACTGTCAAGGTCAGCGAAACTGTTGCCGAGGAAGCCGCCAAGGAGTCTGCCGAGAGGGCCGGCGAGGAGACTGATGACCACACTGATGGCATTCCTGCCGCAGGAGCGCCAGGCGCTACATCGGCCACAGAGCCCCCAGCCACCGGCGAGACGAACGTCGAGGACCAACCATCGACATCCGAAGCTCCCTCATCGAGCAAATATCTCAAGGTTGGCGACAACCTGTTCATCAACTTGCCGGGCACGGCAAATATCGAAGCGCCGGCCGAAGGGGAAACCTTCGATGAAGAAATCATCGCCGCTTCCGGGCTCGAAATCGTTGATGATCCAACCGCCAGCAGTGGCAAATCTGAAGAGGATCAGCTCCTCCAGGCCATGGGCAAAAATTTCCGCAAGCTCCAAGCACTCCACCGGGCTCGAAAAGAGAAGGCAGATTCCAGAATGGCAGTTGTCGAAGCAGCCGAAGCAGGCCTTCAGAAGCGCGTTGAGCAGACGCAGATCTGGTACGCCGAGGCTCTTCAAGAGTTGACTACCAGCAGGGAACAAGTGAGCCAAAGCTGGACGGAGCTCCTCTTGAAACAATCTGACATGGAGAAGGCGCAAGAGGAAGCTGCACAAAGAACTGCTGCTGAAGATGCTCTCCTGACGGAGCTTCGCATTGCACTTGATGCTCATGAAGAAGATCTTGCCGCACGTGAGCAGGTGCTCACCGCCAAGCTTCGCGGGAAAGATGAGGAGATCGATAAGCTTGTCGCGCAGCGGATCCAGGAGCTGGAGCAAAAGCACAAGGAGGCGCTTGAAGCTCTAACTGTAGATCACGCCGGCAAGCTCAAGGAGGTCGTCGATGCTGCCGAGGCTACAGAGGCTGCCAAGAACGAGCTGAGCGACAAAGTGAAGAAGCTGGAGGTGGATCTTGAAGAACACGGCAAGGAGCTCTCGACGCTCAAAGGGGACAGGGAGAAAACTCTCCACAGCCTGGCGGAGATGCAAGTTGCCATGTCCGACAAGACCAAGCAGCTCAATTTAGCCAACGATGCCATTGCCGATCTGAGGCTAAAGCTGATCACGCTGTAGAAGTCCCTCAAGGACGGCAGGGCCCACGAGAAGGCCCTAAGCAAAGATCTTCAGGAAGAGAAGAACTTGCTTAAGAGCGCTGCCGCCGCCTAAATTGACTATGAGAAGGGTGTGAAAATTTGGACTGATCGCCTTGTCGACACCGCGGAGAGGCTCACAGCACAATTGTCAACCATGGGCCAGGATGGCCTGCAAAACTTTAGGTATTCCTCCGAAGAAAGAATATCTTCAAGCGCCAGGTTGACCATGTTCTTCGAAAGCATCATTGATGCTTTGAAGCTGCTACAGTCCAACCGAGCGACCCAACTGGCCAATGAATCCCGCAAACTTTGCCAGGCCATCCTCCGCAAGGTACTCGTCAAGGTGGTGCATAAGAACCCTGATGTTGATCTCTCCAATGTGCTTGACCACTTACCGAAGGATGCAGATCTCAAGGCACTTGAGGAGCTTGTCGCGCCCATCCTTGAGAAGGTAGATTCAATCAAGAGAATCAAGGGCCAACGCAGGGACTAGCTACCTCATTTTTCCTTGTCGCCACCATTCCATGCCAAAAGACAATCAAGTCTTATGTTAGAACTGCGACAATTTATTGATGTAATATAACTTGCGTATGTTTGGGTATATGCATGCTATGTCCCTTGTCTGAATTCTTTATGTACGGAGTACACCCTACGCTTACTGAAAACTTGCCGGCGCGCAACCTGCCGCGAGCGCTGGGTGCGGGACTTCAGCAGCCTGCTGGAGGTGCAGCGGCCGGCAAGACACCTTGGCGTTCTCAGCGCAGCCACTTAAATTGTTGCGTGGACTTGAAACAAAATAAGGGCGCAACCGATTACGACAAGGATTCCTTCGCGTGCAGGTTTTCCATACAAAAGTCGAAATCGTCTAAGGAAAATAGCTTCATAATAAAAGAAACTTGCTTAAAGTTTTATAACTTAGCTTTCTGTCGTTGTTCTTCCTCCGGTAAGGCGTCAATTCTAAACGTTGCCCACTGGTACTCATATCTTCCTCCCCCCCCACCCCCGGCAAATGTGCGCGCGAGGAATCCTTCTATCTTTTGAGAAAAAGAAAGAAGAGAAAATAAAGATATGGAACCTTGGCGGTTCGTTAGTACTTACCGGGAACAAGTGTCATACAACATCTTAGACAAGCATGCATATATATATATATGAACATGGAAATCGATAAGGAAATGCACAACACTTAAACTTATTCATCTGGGCTCAGGGTCTGCGCCTGGCTTTGTACAAAGGATTACATGCCTTGCCGGCAAGACTTGTACAAAAAAGTGGTTGCCGGGGGCCCCCGGCAATCGCGCCTTATGGGTAGAACTTGCGAAGATGCTCGATATTCCAGGAATTGCTCACTGGAACACCATCTTCGGTCTCCAGGTGGACAGCGCCAGGCCTGGTGACTCGTACTACCCGATAAGGGCCTTTCCACTTCGGCGTCAACTTGTTTAAATTCTTGGCGGACTGAATCCGTCGAAGAACAAGGTCGCCTTCCTCAAGACTTCGGGCATGAACTCTGCGGCTATGGTAGCGACGCAAAGCTTGCTGGTAGCGTGCAGCTCACACAGCAGCCTGAAGACGATTCTCCTCAAGGAGCACAACGTCATCTTACCGCAGTTGCTCTTGCTCAAGCTCATCATAAGTGAGCACTCGAGGTGATCCGTATATGAGTTCCGTCGGGAGAAGTGCTTCCGCTCCATAGACCAGAGCGAAGGGCGTCTGGCCAGTGGCTCGATTTGGTGTCGTTCTGATTGACCAAAGAATCATCGGCAACTCATCAATCCAACGTCTTCCGCACTTTCTCAGCTTGTCAAAGGTTCTGGTCCTGAGACCGCGCAGCACTTCAGCATTAGCCCTCTCTGCTTGGCAGTTGCTTCTCGGGTGAGCAACAGAGGCAAAACAGATTTTGCCGCCAAGATTCTGGACATACTGCATGAAGGTGCGACTTGCGAATTGTGTGCCGTTGTCGGTGATGATCCTGTTGGGCACACCGAAATGGCAAACTATTCCTTTAAAGAACTTGACGGCTGATTGTGCTGTCATCTTTCTCACCGCTTCCACCTCCGTCCACTTTGTGAACTTGTCGATCGCAATGTACAAGTACTCAAAGCCCCCGGTAGCACGGGGGAAGGGGCCCAGTATGTCGAGCCCCCAGACCGCAAATGGCTAGGAGAGAGGGATCGTCTGAAGAGCTTGAGCTGGCTGATGTGATTTCTTCGAATGATACTGGCACGCTTCACACTTGCTTAATAGTGCAGTTGCATCCTGGAGAGCGGTGGGCCAAAAGAAACCTTGCCGGAATGCTTTCCCGACAAGTGCTCTTGATCCTATGTGAGAGCCACATATGCCTCCATGTATCTCTGCCAACAGCTCTAGTCCATCCTTCCGAGGAATGCACTTCAATTTCACACCGTTTGGTCTCTTTCTATACAGGACGTCATCGACGAACTGGTACATAGCAGACTGACGGGCTACTTTTTCCGCTTCTTCCTGTTCCTCAGGGAGTTCTCCTATCTGGAGGAAATGGACAATGTGCTGTGCCCATGTTGGAGCTTGGGGCTCGACAGCTAGGACTAAGGCATCTCTTCCGCCAAGGGAACATTTGTCTCGACAGCGAAAGCGTGAGGTTCCGTTGGAGCATGTTGTTCCCCGGCAGGCTTGTCGCTGATCCCGGCAAGTTCCTTGTCGGTTGCTCCAGGGAGCTCTGCCAGAAAGTACTGTCCAGAATTCAACTTTCTTCTCTTTTCTTGCCTCATTGACGGCGCCACAGATGGTTGAGTCAAATGGAGCACAAAAGTTCCTGGTTCCACAGGCAACTTGAGGGCAGCGCGCTTTGACAGGTCGTCAGCAATACTATTTTCGGCACGAGGAATGTGCTTCATTTGCAGACCGTCAAAGTGCTCTTCCATTTTTCTCACTTCATCCACGTAAGCTTGCATCAATGGACTCTGATAATTCTTGTTAACTTGCCTGACAACAAGCTGCGAATCGCCTCTGATGACGAGCTTCTTGATACCAAGGTCTGCCGCGATCCTGAGACCGGCAAGCAGCCCTTCGTACTCCGCAGTGTTGTTTGTCAAACACTCCCGGGGGAAATGCATCTGGATTACATACTTGAGGTGCTCTCTGGTGGGTGCGACAAGTAGCACGCCAGCACCGGCGCCTTGCAGCGAAAAAGCCCCGTCAAAGTACATAACCCATTATTGATCAATTTCCTTGCTGGGGAGAGTCGTTTCTTGAACCTCTTCGTCTGGCGTTGGGGTCCATTCCGCAATGAACTCTGCCAAGGCCCTGCTCTGAATTGTCGAAGTACTTTCAAACTTGAGACCAAAACTTGACAATTCCAACGCCAACTCCACAATCCTGCCGGTTGCCTCTGGATTTCGCAAAATCCGTTGCAACGGAAAGCGAGTGACGACGGTGATTTCATGTGCTTGAAAATAATGGCGCAGCTTCCTCGAGGCCATAAGGAGGCCGAAGAGCAACTTCTGCACACCAGAGTATCTTGACCTAGCTCCTTGCAGAAGGGAGCTAACAAAATAAACTGGGCGTTGCACCATCTTTTTCTTTTGCACTGGTTCTTCTAACTGCGCAGATCCTGTCTTGCCGGGACCAATTCTTGTCAGGGAAGATCCCGCCGCATCACTTGGCGGTCCTGCCGCTGGTGTTGCCTCCTCATCAGCTTCTCTCTGTGCCACTAACGCCGCACTAACCACTTGATTTGTCGCTGCCAGGTAAAGCAGCAACGGCTCTTGTGGTCTAGGCGAGGCTAGTATTGGCGGAGAAGAAAGGTATTTCTTCAAATCTTGCAGCGCAGCCTCCACTTCCAGAGTCCATTTCATTGGACCTGCCTTCTTCAAAATTTTGAAAAAGGGCAGGGCGCGCTCAGCAGATTTGGAAATAAACCTGCTTAAGGCAGCAACACAGCTGGCAAGACAACGTACATCCTTGACGCGTATTGGCGCTTCAATCTGCTCAATAGCTTTGATCTTGTCGGGATTCGCTTTGATCCCTCGTTGAGATACAAACAACCTGAGAAGCTTGCCGGAAGGAACACCCAACACGCACTTCTCAGGATTGAGCTTCAAATTGATCTTGCGCAGATTTGCAAATGTTTCTTCTAGATCTTGTATGAGCATCGCTTTGTCCTTGGTTTTGACTACTATGTCATCCATGTATGCCTCCATATTTCTATGGAGCTGAGGCTCAAAACCAATTTGGACCGCTCTCGCAAATGTAGAACCAGCACTTTTCAACCCGAAAGGCATTTATATAAAACAATATGTACCACATGGGGTGATAAATGCGGTCTTTTCTTCATCTTCTTTTGCCATGAAGATCTGATGGTACCCTGAGTAGGCATCAAGGAACGACAGTAGGTCACAACCAACAGTGGAGTCCACAATCTGGTCGATGCACGGCAAGGGAAAGGGATCTTTTGGACAGGCTTTACTGATATCTGTATAATCAATACACAGCCTCCATTTCCCATTCGCCTTGCGCACTACAACCGGATTGGCCAGCCACATTGGGTGAAGCACTCCTCTGACCAATCCTGCCGCTTCTAGCTTCCTGATTTCTTCGGCAATGAATTCTTGCCGCTCCAAGGCTTGCTTCCTGACCCTCTGCTTGACAGGCCGCGCGTGAGGACAGACAGCAAGGTGGTGCTCAATTACCTCCCTGGGAACACCGGGGATGTCAGACGGTTGCCATGCAAACACGTCGACATTCGCTCGCAGGAAGGCAATGAGCGCGCTTTCCTATTTGTCATCTAGGGTGGAACTTATGGTGAAAGTTCCTCCCTTTCCATCCTCCCTGACGGGCACCTTCTTGGTCTCTGGTGGAGCAGCCTTGGATTTCTTGTTCTTGCCGGTGGAACTCTCTGGTGCATCCTCAACGGAAGCGCAGCACTCCGAGGAGGTGCGCTTGCCAGAGTTTGTGCCAAGATTCCTGCCGGTCTTCTTCTTCCCCCTGGGAGTTCCAGCGGCAGGAGCAGATGCCTTGACGGCAGGTGCTGCAACTGCTTCCCAGTAGAGTTGATCGGCACAGATGAGCGCATCCTTTTTGTCGGAGTGGATAGTGATGACACTCAACGGCCCGGGCATCTTCAGCACATTATACGCATAGTGTGATGCCGCCATGAACTTAGCCAGCGCTGGGCGGCCAAGGATCACATTGTATGACATAGGGATCTTGGCGACATCAAACACTACCTTCTCTGTCCTGTAGTTGAGCTCGCTGGCCCTTTGGCCGAGTCCTTCCTAGATTGATCCCTTGAAACGTGCCCGTTTCCTCGAGATCTTCATCAGGGATCTGGAGCCTCTTGAGCACGTCCGGCGAAATTAGGTTCAGTCCGGCCCCACCATCAACTAGCATTTTCGTCACCTTGAGGTTGCGGATTGTCGGTGAGACCAACAATGGCAAGCACCCGACCGCGGTTGTGCGATCAGGGTGATCCTCGGCGTAAAAAATGATAGGCGTGTTGGACCACTTCAGGGGTTTACGCGCATCGAACGATGGCTTCATTGCATTAACTTCTCGCACCCATTGTTTAAGTCGACGGTCGGAAGAATGCAACGAGGAGCGTTCGTCGATACACATGGCTTCTGTAGCTTTCTGAAATTCGTGCTCACTGGACTCATCATCTTCTTCATCATCATCATCACCCTCTTCTTTGTCACGACCCCGAGTGGGCCTCTCCCTCTGTTGCTTGGCCTTGCCGCGGTGACCCCATCGGCCACCACGCTTCTTGCCGGACCCCTCAGCACCATCCTGGGCTTTCTCCTTGTCTCGTCTCTCATACTCAGTTCTCTGCTTCTCGACAAGCTGCTCAACTTGCCGGCAGTTTTGGAGATCGTGGCCCTTGGTGTGATGAATCTTGCAATACTGCTTGCCGGAGCTTTTCGACTTGTCGGCGACCGCCAAGGCCTGGCAGGAGGCGCACCCGGCAACTTCCTTGCCGGGGTCATCAACCTTGGCCTTCTTGGCGGTGCCGGGGTTGCCGGATTCCTCGACAGCAAGCACGGCCTTGCCTCTGCGCTTCTTGTTCTGCCGCCAGCCTGTCTTTGGCGGGGTTGCAGCGTCTTCATCTTCTGACTCGTCCCCTGTGCCAACACCCTTGCCAGGGAGTTTTCTCCCTTCTTCAGGCCGAGCACACTTGTCGGCCAAAGCGTAAAGCTCAGCAATACTCCTGACCTTGTTCATCGCCAGCTCTTCACGCATTTTGCAGTTACGCACCTTCTGATGAAACGCGTTAACAACAGCGGCAGGGTGAACGTCAGGAATATTGTATTGCACTTAGCTAAATCTCTGGATAAACTTGCACAGGGATTCACCCTCCTTCTGAGGGATGAGATGCAAATCACTCTCTTGGAAAGGAGCTTGGTGGCCTCCAACAAAGGCGCCAACAAACTGACGGCACAGATCTGACCAAGAAGAAATGGAATTCTCCGGCAGATGCATCAACCACGACCTGACGTTGGGTTTGAGCACCAACGGGAAGTAGTTGGCAAGTATCTTGTCATCTCGGCCCCCGGCAGCCTGCACCGCAATGGTGTAGATGCTCAAGAACTCCGAGGGGTGAGTCTTGCCGTCATACTTCTCCGGGACCTCTGGCTTGAAGGTTCGGGAATTGGGCCACTGGACTTGCCGCAGCTCACGGGTAAACGCTGGAGAACCAACCTCGTAAGGCAAGTCGCCTACGTCCCCTGGCGCAGGCTTGTCGACAGCGGGCCCTGCGCGGTTCCTGTCGCTGCTCGATGGTAGTTCAAGCGTCCTCTTTGCTTCATTCCCGAAGAACTTGACGCTGGTCGCGGCGCATCCGTGGATCGGACGACGCCGTGGAATCATCATCACGGCCATCAGTGCGCCGGGTTGTCGACCGTGGCTGGTGTCGTGGAGGGGAGTGCACCGTGGTCGCAGTGCCTCCGATCTTCTCGCATCGGCTCACACCAGATTGATGGACCGCCGTTGTGAGGGCCCTGCCTCCTGTGGCCCATCTTTGGTGGCGAAGCCAATGAGGCTCTGGATAGTAGCTCGCCACTCCTCCATCTTCTCCGGAGTAGGAGGGAAATCGAGGAGCAGTTGCACACGTGCCAAAGCTTCCGCTGGCGTAGGCGGCGGTGACAGGTGTGAGATACGTGAGGTGCTCTGACTCCTAACAATGTTAGAAGGAGCACCGTCACGATCACGCGACCGCGCGCCACTTCCACCGGCAGTTTGACGTGCATGCTGGGCTTGCGCACCTTGGGATCTATGCACAGAAGTCCTTCTATAGGGACGCCCTGAACCACCAGCGCCATGGCGCTGCTCATCGCACACGACTTGGGAAGGCCATGACGCTTGCGCTGGCGCAGGAGTCCTAGAAGGCGTCCTCTGATCTCTGGAGTTCGTCACGCCGCCCGTAGGCAGCACAGCTCCATCTCTAGATCCAGCGGCGTGTGGGTTGCCATTGCCGCTACGAACGACGCCGCTCACCTGGCTTGGATCACCGGAACGCCGTGGAGGCTCTAAACCTCTTCCTTCTGCATCCACACCATCACCCGTACACGAAGGCACATGCAAAATAGATGTAGATGGTTGCGCCGTTGCGGCGCTCTTCTTCTTGGGTGGCATGATGATGAAGATGATGAGGAAACTAAGGCGCCGATTACTGGATCAGGTTCACACAACCTTCTTCCCCCTACCTGGCGCACCAAAGATGTCGGCGTACGACACCAATGGGATCCCAAAGGACCCTTTTACGATTCGGCAGGGAGAGAGGTATGCACAAAGAGCAGAACCAACGATCGACCCGGGGCGATTTTACCCATGTTCGGGCCGCTAATCAGCGTAAAACCCTACTCCTGCCTTGTTTTATTAAGAGTGTTCTTGAGCCCAGGCTCCAGGAGCGCTTGCAATGAACAGTACGTTCAAAGAGCAGTTACCCATGCAAAATGGGCCAGAAGATCCTCCTCCCTGTAGCAGTTGCCTTGGGCCTCCTTTTATACGCTCAAAGGGGTCACCACAGTGGCAAAATGTACATACATTGAGGTGTAAAGTAGCTACAGGGTCATCATACCTAACCACTGACGGATTAGGATGAATGCATTTAATGCACCGTGAGGTGTCCGTTTAGGTGTCCTCATCTTCTTGGGGATGGAAAAAGGAGCCATCCCATCAACACCGCTTAAGCTCTCCTCCACTGGCCCGTTGCCACGCATCCAGAGAAGGACCCAGAATGTCAGGCCGGTCGCTGTGCCGAAGCGGTGGCACAGTGGCAGAATCTAGCCGGGCGCTGAATCTTGCCGGGCGCGGAATCTTGCCAGGCTTCGCAGGCCACCCCGGCAAGATCTTGCCGGGGATACTGGCTTTCGGTCTTCAACTCTTCTTATCTGCTGATCCTCAGATCCTTGACTTGGGTGTTTCTTCGATAACTTGAATTAACCTCCAACTGTTCCCTGACAAGCCTGGCCGCGACTATGGCTACAACTGCCCGTGCACAAGTACGGGGTACTAATGGCCCAATACTTAGTACACCGACAGGGCGCCACCAAGTTGAGAGGACTTGGGTGCGGCAGCAATCCTTGGTGGGGAGAAGCGAGATGATCTCCCCAAGGATGTCATCCGGGAGATCACTGATGCGGTCCACCCGAGATTCTACGGGTTCCTCAGATCCATTGGGGGGGGGGGGCTCGCCGCTTCTCCCCGCACTGCCGGGTGCGGGATCTACAACCGGCGTCGCCGCTGGCGGGAGCCTCATCTTCTTGGCGCTGGGTCCAGCCGACTCCATTTTCCTTGCGGGCGTCACCCCGAGTTCACGGGTTTGAGCAGAGTAGCAAGAGATGAGCCTAGTGGCAGTGCGAGTAGGGAAGAAGGAGGGTTGGGGTTTTCTATAGGTGCGAGGAATAAGAGGAGCAGGCATTTTCTGTACGAGTGAGGAATAAAGGTGAGCGGGGGTTTTCTGTACGTGTGAGGAAGATGGGGAGCGGGGGGAATTTGGGGGAGACGGAAGCGGGAGAGTCCAGCGAGCTGCAGTATAAGTGGAAGCGATGAGGAAGGAGGGTTTTTCTGGGATCGCCCCCTCTTCAAGCAAAATGGGCTTTGCCTCACAAAAATAAAAAACAAATGGGCTTTAAGATGGATAGGCTTTTGGATCGGCCTAGTCGGCTGCCTGTGTGTTCCGTACTGGAGGGCCTTAACACTAGAGGCAGCCCATTAGAGACACTCTCCAGCTCTCCAGCTTATTGCCCATTCGAAAGAAAAAAAGAGACACCTCCAGCTTAATTATGGCTCCTCATCGGTAACATTTTTCAACTTGAAAAAAAGATATAGCTCCTTCACGGGCCGGCTTGGCATCCACCAAATTAGAGGATGTTGTACTACATGCAGACACTCACACTGGTCGTAGTGCGACAAAATGAGGGGTCAAATAACATGCCCACAATATACATAGATTGTAAAGGTTGACACGCTAGTCAACATTCACACTAAACTAAGCTTCACAAGATACGGTATGCATACTAGCTAACATTCACAAGCATTTAAGTTCAGCATGTTTACGCATCTAAATGATTCACAAGACTATAACCAAGACAAAGCTGTGAGAAGGTGTAGAAATAAAGAAAAAACAATCAATGCTTCTCTGAGCAAAGGGCCTCCCTACGCACGCATTAATTTCCTGGGCATGCTTCTTTCTACTCAATGTTGCATGCACTTTGAGCATGTTGGCAACTCCACAGCTAGCTTGATGGCTCATCTTGCAATTTACACTGACACATTGAAGCAAACAGAGGAGGCAATAGAGATCACTCAACATCAGACCATTTTGTGCAGTTCCATTGAAATCATCTTCATTGTCCTGAATGTGAAAAGATAGGAAAGCGCTGTACTTAAACGGTGTCGCAAAACAATAGCACATATCAATAGCTCGGCATGACAAAAAATGATCATCTGGACGAAGGGGATACTGACCTGCGTGAGGAAGATTATGCATAATTTTATAGGTGGTTAGTTGATTTCCACCTTGGGATCTCCTATGATGGCACAGAGGAAATTCTATGCAATCGATGAGCGCAATTCCTTCCGTGTGGCTTTAGAAAATTTGTCCGACTAACCCCAATATCTTTTTTGTGCAGTTCCACTAAATAATGCACCGCTGTTTTCATGACCCCTACTCGCCGGCCAGGCCATCAATGACTCAGTCTCTTTTATCTTGCATTGACGGCGCGGCTGCAGTGCTTGTTTGCTCCACCACACATGACAGGCTCGTTCCACACTGCAAACAACAAGTCAACGTACGAATAAGATTATTTCATCTTGCGTTTGTCATTCTACCTAGTTACGAATGTAGGAATACCTGGAGCACCATGATACAGAAATGATCGTTCTAACAAAAGGTCATACGGAAAGGAGAAACACATTGTCGTGTCAACCATTGTGCAATTAATTTTTTGGCAATTCAACGGAGATGCTGCTATGTTACCGGTGCAGAGTTTAGTGTAACGGCCCAAAACACTCTTTATGAGAAATAAAGCAAGACAGAAGCATTTCATAAAACGGTGGAGGCATTGACACATTTTACCAATGGAAATAGATTGACAACAGCATTACTTAACAGCGACATCACATTAACAGTGGCATTGTTTCATTTTACATGTGATGTTAGATTAACAGCAACAGTAAGGGCATAGGGACAGGGGAGGCACAAGCATGTTTTACATCCACCGAGGCATAAAGTGGTGAGGCAGAGGTGTTGCCGAGTGCGACAGACATGCAAAGCATGTCTGGATTTGTGCATTTTTTGTTCTCATCAGTGACCTTTCCTATGTGATCATAAGAAATCTAGAAGTGCTCAATTTTGGTTGCATTGTCGACCCAACACCTCCCACTTTCTGTCCTTTTTTGACCAAGAGACCGGTCAGGCCATCATCTTTATTTCCCTTTCCAACCAAGAGATCGGTTTGTTAGCCAGTATCTGCATTACCTTTTTTCCTCTAATAGTAAAAATTTAGGTGGTGTTCGAGTGTTCGACAAGCCGACAGAGCTAGATACATGGGGAGCTTTGTAATACTAGAAGAATATCCACATGCAGGATGCAGCGACGTGGGGACCAATCCTAACTTGATGAAAAAAGGGATGCAGCGACGTGGGGAGCTGGGACATTAGTACAAGGACGGTTCTAAAATAAGTTATACCTACGGTCGGCGGGATGTGATGAGGCACGCGGCGGGATCTGCCAAGTCGATGGTGGGGAGCAAGGGTGAGGAGGACCTCCCACGCCGGCGCCAGGTAAGAGAAGACGGCGCGCGTCGGCTTCCTCCCTCGCCACCGGCGACCACTAGCGGAAGGTATCCGGCCGGATCTGTGTCAACTGGAGAGAAGAGAGAGAGAGACAAAGAGAGTGGATACCGCGGTCTTGTTTAGATCTGGAGAGGGAGAGAGAGTGAGAAGAAGAGAACAACCCTAGCAAGCAAGTCCCGAAGTGGACTAGTGGAGTAGTAATAGTTTTTCTCTTCGTAGCGATCGTTTTAAATTGAATACGCGCGGAGCGATCTTTTTTCATTTAACGTACCAGTAAAAAGAAACTCGATCAATAACCACGCCACCGCGTTCAGGTCGCACTTGGTATGGCTGACATTTGGTCCCAGACCCCACATTAAGTGGATGACTAGATGTCTCAAATTGTCAGGTTACCTACCTGTTCGTGTGCAAATGCGCTCCACCATGAGTGTACCCGGGCGTGTGCATGAGAGGAGAGTGAAGTCCAATTTATAAACCTTGAGGTTGTAGAGCTAGTCAGAAACAAACCCTCACCTTTAAATCCTTGAAATTTACACCCTGTCCTCTGTAATCCCGGTCATTTTTAACCTTAAGGGCATGTGCGGTTCAAGGGGTTTTAATGTGGATTAACAGGGATTGTGGGGGATTAAATCATGTGCAAGCCAAATTACCCTCCATTCCTCTCCAAACCCCTTGGGAGGAGGTTGAACCGAACAAGGCCTAAGACTAAACATAGTGGGAGTAACTTCAAGAGAAACATCGGGTCCAACTCAGCAAATTCGTCTATGTGGCAACTAGTTAATGAGGAGAGAGGTAAATTGAGTAACTTATAGCTAGTTACTCATTCTATGATGAGTAACATCACACATACCAAAACAAAATGACTCTATAACCTAATAAATGAAGCTTTGCATGACACTACACGTGTGATGACCACTGGAGCGATCCACGCAGGTTGTATGTAAACATGTTTATACTCTTCATTCATGATTTTTAGTACAAATAGGATGCACATTGCAATGTCATCCTCATACCGGCCACTATTGATGGATGGCCATGAAGCATCGCCGTGCTCACCTGCAACTGCAACGTGAGCTGCGCATGCAGCAACAACGACTGCAATGGAGTACTAGACGCACAAGGCATGTTGTTGGTGCTACATCATGAGCTACCGAGCCGTCTAGATGAGCGCGCGGTATGAAGGACGTCGTTCTTTCACCGCATCCTGGCCATCACAAAGGTGGTGACGCACTTTGCGGGGTTGTCAGAGACGGAGTCCGTCGTCCCACTCCAGCGACGGACAGCGCTCGCCCGAGAGCGCGAACGTGGATGCAAATTCGTGCAAACATGGCCGGATTTCATATAAACATGACGGATTTCATCACATTTACATTAAATAAGTTGTGCTAGTCCAGAGCTAAAGGTAGAATTAATATACCTAATATAATTTTTCTCGACAAAGATATACCTAATCTAAATGGTCGCCAGCCGATCTCTTTGTCCTCCTCCAGCATCCGGCTGAAGAAGAATCATGCAAGACACCGGCTGTTTTCGCCAGCGTCGCCTCGGCGGTGGACTTCATGGGATACAATCAGTGGCGGCCTCCCATGTTCTACTTCTCCTCGATGATGGCGGCGGGCGGGGACGTGCTGGCCGTCACCTCGTCGACATCCGCGTAGCCGCATAGCCGCGTCACCTTGTTGACATTCGCGGCGGCTTCTTTCTCTGCCTGCATGGCGCGGCTACATGAGCGTCGATGGAGGATGGCGATGCCGCAGGCACTGGAGGCGCTGGACAACGCGGCGGCGTCTAGGGCAGCGACGATGCTCGTGCCACCGTGCTCCCCGACAAGCCGGCGTGGAGCAAGTCGGCACTCTTCCTCGAGTTGTATTGGAGCGGCCAGCTGCGGATCCGACGGGCTAGGCGAGGTAGGTGGAGCAGCGAGCTGCCTCACTCGTAACTGCCGGGCTCGGCGGGCCACCAAGATGGCTTTTATGCCGGAGAACTGCTCTTCCTGCTCATCGGATGCCGCCAAAAGAGTGGAGAAAATGGTGGAAGGAGGAGCTTGGCCGGCGTCCCGCTCCTGAACGGACGTGTGTGGCCGGAGTGGGTTTCTTGCATTCCACACGGGTTTAAATGTAGGTGTTTTAATGCGGCGAGGAGGCGGGTACAGCTGGGAGTGCAGTGGGCGGCGCCCTCGGCCGGTGTGCCGCATCAATGGCGGACGCAGTGAGAGGTCGTGTCCGCCCTGACCCCCTTGACCGTGGACCTTGACCGTGTATGTCCGGCTTTGAGGACAACATTATCCTTAATGGACCTTGACGGTGTACGTCACCTTGTGTCCAGATCTGAGATGCCACGTGTACCAGATGAATGAATCCAAGTTTGACCCCCGTGATGCTAGGTGCGAGCCGAGGAACACTATTGGAGAGACCCCCCTCATAATTTTCCTACATTGGTCGTTTGATTCATAGGATAGAATGCTATAGGATTTTTTTCCTATGAAATCATGTGTTAATTGGCAATGTAGCATCCACTCCAACTTTTTTTCACTTCCTTTGTTTTTCCTATGTCAAACACGCTGGTTTTTTTAGGGGAACACTATGTTAATGCTATGGGATTCAAATGGACATGCCACTCCAATCCTTTATTTTTCCTATTCCTGCGTTTTAAGTTCCTATGAATGAAAGAAAAGAAACGGAGAGAGTACTTGCTCTAAATGATGTACCGCTGCAAGAGCCGCCTATATTAATTAACCATGCTCTAAAAAGGTGGACTAGCTTTGGCTATAGTACTATACTATAGGTTAGTAGGTGACCTTGCGCTTGGCTCTTCGCCTCTTCTGGAAGTCGAACAATGATGATGGTACTACATTAGTACTTCTGGCAATCTGACACCAAATGAACTCCTGCACGTCCATCGCTTGTAAGCAAATTTTTCCCCTCGTGCTGCGAGCCACCGCGAGCGCGTGGGCTAGAGAGAAGGCATAGTAAGCAAGCTTCTCGTCGTTCCGCGAGTTGACGGGACACATCAAAGTTATTTAGTACTCTCTCCAAAAAGGGCCGACCATGTCCATGGTTACCATCCCATGCTCCGTCATTGAGTATGTGCACTATTCACATGCCATCGAGGAGAAAAAATATTGCGTAGTACGTGCCATCGAAGTGCACGACTCACTTACGCACTGCTTATCTCCATTTTCTTGCATGACATGTGCACCTTGATGCTAGATGTCCCGCGTGTTGGCAAAAGGATGAACAAAGCTCACGTAAAAAAAAAGAGTGGAAGAACATAGATTCCCGACGACCGAGAAGGAGCAAGGAACCTCGCGGTGGAGCATCTGCACTCATAATATTTTATTTTATTTAGCGATATAAAATCAACCAAATCTCTCCACATTCCTATACCATTCTATATTGTGAGAATAACTTTGAATGTAAGCCATTGATTCACTCTATCCAATGGTCAATAGTTGGAAAATCCAAACAAAACCAGCCAGTGGATCAACTCTTTAGCACTCAGATTGTTGCCACCTTGCACATCCTGCTGCAACGCAGAAACTACCGCGCTATCTGTGAACCATCCCGAACATTCATGCGAAGCCGTGGAGACTTGTTGGGCACGTCCTCATACAACATGAGGGTTCACAACTTCACATGATGTCGTAGTCAGCTTCCCCATTTCTTTTCTTTACTTTTCTCTAACAAGTACTCCCTCCGTAAACTAATATAAGAGTGTTTAGATCACTAAAGTAGTAGTGATCTAAACACTCTTATACGGAGTACAAGCCTGCACTGTATACATGAATAAATCTTGCTTGCTGCACATACGTACGTGGAAGAACATGGTGTCCAATCACCACTTAGTTACTAATTTTGTGTTACCAAAGAAAACACGTGGTTCATTTTTAAATTAAACTAGTCAAAACCAGCATGGAGGTAATCAGTCACATTGAACATTCTTTTCTACTGGCAAAAAAAGAACATTTTGTTCTGATATATTTGCAAAAAGATATATTCATAATCTCACATGTTATTGTCGACTACCCAAATGTTAATTTGTTACTATTTAGAGCATGCACAGTGCTTGATAAGACAATTTTATCTTAAGCCTGTCACATAATCTACAGGAAGCATCAAAATATGTTGCAGTGGGTTATTTTTAGTCTTATCTTTGATAACACGATAAATATTTGGTGAGACGTATTGTTGCTAATAGATCATCTATTAATCAAGAGAAGACATGCATTTTCTTATGGTCTCTCTCATCCACCTCATCATTTATCCTAAATGGCAGTCCAATGATAAAACCATTATAAACACGTAAAACCGGTTACCATTATTTTCATAAGTTGGTTGTAATGTTACCTCCATGGGAGACCTAGTTATAGTATATCTAGCAGCCCATATTGCTTCTCGCTCCTCGTCCTTATAGCCTGCCGACTGTACCTTATATACACTTGCTCTTTGAGCAAAGGTCTCCCTAAGCCTGCATTAATTTCCTGGGCATGCTTCTTTCTACTCAATGTTGTGTGCACTTTGAGCATGTTGGCAACTCCACTGCTAGCTTGCTGGCTCATCTTGCAATTGACGCTGACACATTGCAGGAGCTGACACATTGCAGCACTCCTGCAAGGTCCAGAGGTTAATTTAAGAACAAGTACCTCGAGGTTAATTTGAAAGACATGCCTTATAGGTTGACAGAAGTCATATCACTTTTTTTGGAAAGATGTTGTGAAGTAACATGATAGAACTTCTTTCAAGCCAATTAACATGTGTTCAAAAAACAAAAATTATCAAAAAGTAATGCGATAGACCTTCGATTAACATGTGTTCGAAAAACAAGTACTCCTGCAAGGCCAAGAGGTTAATTTGAGAACAAGTACCTCGAGGTTAATTTGACAGACATTCCTTATAGGTTGACAGAAGTCATATCACTTTTTTTGGAAAGATGTCGTGAAGTAACATATAGACCTTTTTCACGCAAATTAACATGTGTTCAAAAAACAAAAATTATCAAAAAGTAACATAATAGACCTTCGATTAACATGTGTTCAAAAAACAAAAATGTCAAAAATTACAAAACAAAGACCTCGAGGTTCAACTAATAGGACGGAGCACTATATACATTTAAGCCAATTAAACATTTACAGTGACCCATCCCATTAGTTTTAACATCGAGTCCACTTCCCATTAGGTCACACATCTGATGACTACTCCAGCCTCAACACAGTTAACTTGGGAGTTCTATTGGATGAGCAATCGGAAGGGAAGCTGGTACTTGCCGATATAGGAAGCCTCTTCGCATCATTTATTACGTACCCGGATGACCGCGTGTTGCCGCCCAATGGCCAATGCCACGTCCCCCGCGAACGTAGAAGCTTCCCTCCCTCATCTAGCTGGTTCGCGCATTTCCCCCTATTTTTTGCCGCCTGCCCACCTATAGAACCGCCTCGCGCCGGCCAATTCCTCTCCAAACACCTAGGGAGGCAGTTGAATCGAACAAGTCTCTCTTGTTTCTAGTGGGTACATTGACGTGGCATCGAAAGGGTGTGATAGTTGACTCTGAAAAAATAATTGACTACCACATTGGCATACATGAGCATGGGGCTCAATTGTCAGCGTGCTGGACGGAGGAAGCAACGCAAGACAAAATGGAGCGCGGAAGGGTGCGAATCGATTGGCTCACATGTGATGACCACTGGAGCACTCCACACAGATTGTATGTAAAAAAATTCATGCAAACACGGCCGGTTATACTGTGAGTAGGTGACCGTGCGCTTGGCTCTTTGCCTCTTCTGGAAGTTGAACAATGATGATGGTACTACAGTATACATACTTCTGGCAATCTGACACTGAATGAACTGCTGCACGTCCACCACGTGTATTAAGCGAACTATCATAAAGCAAAAGCTTCTCCTTGTCCTGCGAGCCACCGCATGCGCGCGTGAGCGAGGGAGAGGTCACACTATAGTAGTAAGCAAAGCTTCTCCTCGTTTGCGTGTTGAAGGGACACATCAAAAGTAGTGTATTAGTCTCCTAGAAGGGCTGACCATGTCCATGGCTACCATCCCGTGCTTCGTCATTCAGTGCGTGCATGATTCACGTTCCACTGAGAAAATAATGTTGCGTATACTTGCCATCGAATATAATAACTTAATTTAAAAAAACACGCCACCACGTCATGATCGAACTTTGATTCGTCCACATGTGGTTCCCATGAACAACTACTACACTCACCAAATTATCACGTGAGCTGCCTCTTCATACAGAAATGAGCTCACCGTGTACCCGCGCGTGAGTATTAGGGAAAGAGGCAAAGAGTACCAGCGTCGATGCCTGCACCTCTTCTCTTCGTGCTGGTATTCCTTTTTTTCGGGTGATTCGTCCACGTACTCCACCTACGTTCGTGACCATTGGTGAGTCTCTGCTACTATAATTAACTCCATTTTCTTGCATGACACGTGGACCTGGATGCTGGATGTCCCACGTGTCGCAAAACTTAGAAGAACGCTTTCCGACGACCGAGAAGGAGCAAGAAACCTCGCGGTGGAGTGTCTGGACTCTTATTTTTTTTCCAGCGATATAAAATCTACCCAATCTTCTCCACAGTAGACCGGAAGAGTCCGAAACACGGCAGCCCAGTGTAGTTACATCATACATGGCCAACCCACGCTATCACCATATTTATTGGCCTCCGTGCGACACCTAGCTCTAGTAATCCACCAGCACATATCGCTTCTCGCTCCTCATCTCTAACAAAGTGCGGCTGGTTGGCGATTTTGCCGTCTATTGAGGTCGGTTAACTCATCACTCGCTCCCACATGTTAGCGACATGCCAACAACATTCTAAAAATATTACTGTACTCTATTGTTATGCCAAGAAGAGGAAGCGCTTTGACAGATGGACCAAACAAAGCAGGCGTGTCGTGGCGTGAGTGGGTCCAGTTTCTCATTTTGAACTTGTTTGGTGTAGTAGTAACACTTGGTTTGCACCTTCATAGAATGATGAAAATCCCCGCTAAAAAGGCGCTTTGCTTTCTGCTAATCCCGTCAACCATTCTTGTTTTGTGCATTAAATTGTTAAGTGCCATAACTAAGATATAATTAACCAATGCATGTAAAACATTCTTGTTAAGTACTGTAGCACTCCACACGCATGCATGCGTTGCGATTAGTACTACTCCCTTCATCCATACGTATATATAGGGCCTAATGTATTCTTCGAGGTTGCCTTTGACTATTGATAAGATTTTATATAATTTGAAAATTATATCATTCGAAGATCCTTTCACGTACAAAATTGACGGTATGCTTTGAGCAACTTGCATGTCCTATACTGCTCCTATTTGGATACTCTAACTTAGCTAGAGGTTAGACTAACTCATGACTAACCCTGAACTAACTCTAGCCAAAGAGGTGTTTGGATGACAGGGTTAGATTGACAATAAATGCACTTGATGGAGAGAGAAAAGTGATTTTTCAGTGGGCCCCATGAGAACTAGCTGCAATTAGTACCACTTGGCTGGTGGGATAGAGAGAGAAAAGTAAATTTTCAGTGGGTCCAATGAGAACTAGCTCCAATTAGCACCTCTTGGGTGGGATAGGTTTTTTTTGGTGGGTTAGGTGTATACCTGGCCATCTGCCGGGCCGGGCTTTAGGCCGGGCTTTCCAAAGCCCGTGGTAGAAAACCTAGGCCCGAGCCCGGCCCGGCCTGGCCGTCGGGCCTAGTTTTTGGGCCCAAGCCCAGCCCGAAAGTGATAAAGCACGCCAGGCCTAGGGCCGCAGGCCGGGCCTCTTCCTTAAAACGCGAAAATGCCAAGCCCAGGCCCGGCCCGACATGTGCTTCGGGATCAAAACTCAGGCCCAGGCCCGGCCCATGGGCAACATGTGACGACCCCAGCTTAATCGTGCATTAACCATACACGCAAATGCACACGTTCAAGCCTAAGGACTCACTTGAAGATATCACAACACAACTCTAAAACATAAATAAAATCATACAAGCTTTATATTACAAGCCAGGGCCTCGAGGGCTCGAATACATAGCTCGATGGCATACATGTGTCAGCGGAAGCATTAGATAACTGGGTACAGATATATTACAGAAAGGGAGGTAAGCCTTCACAGAGGCGGGAAAAAAAAAATACTACGATCGAAAGGCGTGGGCCTCCTGCCCTGGACCCTCCGAATCCTACTCCTGGTCGTTGGTCGGCTCCTCGTAGTAGTAGTACTCTCCGGGCTGGTAGTAGTAGTGGTCGTCGACGGGGACAACTGGCTCCGGGGCTCCGTCGTCTGGATGCGACAAAGGAATAAACAGGGAAAAAAGGAAAATAAAGCAAACGTGAGTACTCATCCGAAGTACTCAGCAAGCAAGGATCCACACTACATATGCAACATTTTCAAAGGGGGTTGTATATGTGGACTGGGCTGCAGAAATGCCAGAATAGAGGGGGAAAGCCTAGTCCTATCGAAGACTAGCATCTCCAAGCATCTTCATCTATCTTGCAGCACAAGAAGAGAGCAGAATAACATAATGTAAAGTATACTTGTAATGTCATCAACCTCGCCAAGATATTCTTTCTCGACTCCCTGCGAGAAAGCAATCCCAGAGCCGTACTATCTAGTTCATCTCAAGTCATGTTCTAGTTGTACCGATCGGGATACAACTCCGAGTGTCTGTTACCGTAGGTCAGGCTATCGATAGAAGTTTCTTCCCTACAGGGGTGCACCAACTTACCCACCACACTCGCTTAACTCCGGCCGGACACACTTTTTTGGGTCATGCCCGGCCTCGGCTAAGCAACACGCCGCAACCCGACCAAATACTTAACAGAGAGGTCAGCATGCCGGTCTAACCTATGCCCCCAGGGGTCTTGGGCCTTCGCCCCGGGAACTCCTGCATGTTGCATGGGCGGCCGGAAGCAGACCTAGCAACCCCTTAATACAAGCGCGGTTGCATAACTAGTCCAATCCAGCGAGCGCCGCTCAGTCGCTGACGTCTATTAAGCTTCGGCTGAAGTATACGACGCAGAACGGCCATACTATGCCCACGTGATGGTTAGTGCTATCAGGCCAGAGGCCCCTCGGATCAAATATCCAAACCGTCAGTGGATTTGGAGCACGCGGTAACGAGCGGAGACTCACGATCGATGTGACCCCGTCGCCCCGTCTTGAGGACTTGCGGCAAGGGCTAAGAATGCCCGGCCACGCCTCGTAGTTATCTCGCGGGCACCTCTCAGGTCAACCCGACTCCACATCACTTCGCATTCATGCTCGCGCGGGTACCCCTCAGGGCCGACCCGTCTTTAGTATCACGGTTCAAAGTCAAGTCATAATATCTAAAGTAGCTGTGTGTCTGACACCGAAGGGAACCCTGAGAAATCACCCTCAATGGAATTCCTGCTCGATGTTATCATCAAGGTGGACGCAGGAGGAATCACCCTCGAGGTCCACACTTGAGATGTTGCACGACGGCGCCGGTATCGGGGGTGGTTTAGGAGGAATCACCCTCACTTACCATGACCGAGTAACTAACCTACAAGGTTATCATCTGAAGTGCTGACGAGGTATCACCCTCGGCACTCGATAGTAACCCAGTAGTCTCGAGCAACATAGGGAGAAGTGATGTGCGGTGCCCGGGTCTGATCTTCAATCCCGTTAATCGGGTCTTCTGATTATCCAGCGGGGCAGTCGGGACAAGTGGGTCTCTGATAAGGCTCTACCCATCCTATGCTATACAGTTTAGGATAACAGGCAGCTATCAACAGTAGGTTACAAGTAAACAGGCTATGCAACAGATATTGGATAGTAACAGCAGCAGTAGCATCTAACGCAAGCATAAGAGAGAAGAGAGTGGGCGATATCGGAATGCTCAAAAGAGGGGTGCTTGCCTGTCTGCTCGACGGCAATGGCCTGATCGTCGGGGACGTAGTCGTACTCCGGAATGGCGTCTGCCTTAGGAGCTACGGCAACGTCGGGGTCTACCGAAAGATAAGAGGGGGGAAGAAACAAGTAAATATAATGCAAACAGATGCAACACAGTGCGTGCGATGCTATGATGCAGTGCAGGGTTGTCTAAATATGCCTCTAAGTCATTTTAGTTATTTTTAGAATTAATCTGGGATTTATTAACCGGTGTGTGTGCACTATTTATCTACGGTAGTCGAGCTCGGAGTTACGAGTTCTCCTACATAGGGGGTTCCGACAAGGAAACAGACGGCATGATCAGACTTGTCTCGTCGTTCTGAGCAACTTTCATGTTTTATCTTTTTCGATCTGAGCTACGGTTTAAAAGTTATTAATTTTTAAAGATTTAATTGATTTTCTGGAATTAATTGTATTAACAGAATTGAATTCTGACGTCAGCATGAGGTAATGCTGACATCAGCAAGTCAACAGGTCGGCTGACCAGTCAAACCTGACATGTGGGTCCAGTGGGACCCACATGTCAGCCTCTGTTATTTAACAGTGATTTAATCTAATCTATCAGGGTTAATTAATCAGGTGGGGCCCTACTGTCAGTGTCACTAACTGTTTAATTAATTCAGCTCAATTAGCAAAAGTGATTAATTAGACTAATAAAAGAGACGGGCCCACACGTCAGCGGCACAGGTGAACAGTGCCCCCGCGTTGACCATGGTTAACCCGGTCAAACGCGGCTAGGGGGCCCACAGGTCAGTGAGTAAAAGCGGGCCCCACACCTTTCCACATCGGACGCCGGCCGGAAACGCTCCGGCGAGGCCGTCCGCGGCGGCGCGACTCCGGCGAGCATCGGATTTGCTCTACACCTCATCAAATTACGCGCGGTAACCTACGTTCGAACGACCGCAACGATCCGTGTCGACTAGCGGCGGCGCCAGACCGAATGGTCATCGGAAAAGTGGCCGGCGACAAGCTTAGGCGGCAGCGCGATCGGGACCTCGTCGGGGACTAAGGTAGGAGGCACGGGGAAGCGCGTGTGCGGGTGCGTTCGGCTCCTGGAAGCACCAGGAGCACGATGCCGTGCTCAGGCGGGCTAGACAGAGGCCATGGCCACGGCGGCGAGCGCACGGTCAGCGATGGCAGCTAGCTGCAGGCGACGACAGTTATCACAAAGCGACATAGAGGAACGAGGGGAGCTCACTGAGTGGTCACGAAAGACCGTTGACAGATTAGGAGCAGCAGGGTAGCTCGAGGTCGCCGGAGTTCGCTGGGGATCCGAGGAGGAAGACGAGGACGGTGTGCTCGATGCAGAAAGGCCCTGCTCCGGCCGGTGGCACTGATCGACGCAGCGTTCGTCGGCGGAGATGACAGGCACGGAGAGGCGGCGAGGCAGGGTCTGTGGCCACGGCGAACGACGGAGCGCGGTGGCGGTGGCGCTCTGCTTCGATGGATCTGAGGAGGAAGAAGAACAGAGCGAGCGATGGGAGAGGGGAGAAGTGACGGGGAGGACCAGGGGGAGAGGAAACGGCTCGCCCTTATCCCCTCCTCGTCCCTGTACCGTCGGTGGGGCGGCGGCGTGTCGACGCCTCACCGGCGCGCGGGCGCTCGGCCAGCGGCGTGGCGACACGTAGGAGGGAGAGTGGTAATGGGCCAAGTGGGCCGGCGGTCGGGGCACTATGCACTAAGGCCCAGTGCATAGGGCCTCGTCTTATTTTTCTATTTCTGTTTTGTGTTTTTCTTTTATTTGTTTTCTGTTTGGTATTAGTTAGACCACTTGTGCACTTTGGTAAAATATGGAACTTGGTCCAAATAATGCAATGCAATATTACCCATCGTCGAAAACTTGTTTGGACAGATTTGGATTTCATTTGAATTTGAAATGATTTTAAATGGATTTAATATTGCTGTTTTGGTGCTGTTTCAGGATGTTAGAGTCACTCATCTAACTCCAATATAATTGATGATGGTTTTATAAATGTTCCTGGATTATTTGCCAATTAATGAACATTTTTCCAACTGTGTTTGATCAACTTCATATTTCACTTTGGGATTTGAGATGATTTTCATAATTGAATTTGAATTGGATCCTTAACCCATGTGACTTGGCACTGCAAATGGTCATGACTTGGCAAGATTAACAGAGTGTCACAGAGCTCGTTTACAAGGGGGTGTTACAAGTTCTCCTCCTCTAAAAGAAATTCTCGTCCCGAGAATTTAGGAGGTAGAAGGAAAGAGGTCGGGATATTCTTCCCGAAGATGATCCTCGCGTTCCCAAGTGGCTTCATCTTCAGTGTGATTCGACCACTGCACTTTCAGGAACTTGGTCGTCTTCTGACGAGTTCGACGTTCAGCTTCATCAAGGATGCGGATCGGATGCTCCTTATAAGATAAGTCATCTTGCAACTGAAGCATCTCGTGATCCACTGTGCGGTGCGGAGATTCCTTGAAGCATTTTCGAAGTTGCAACACATGGAAGACGTCGTGGATATGAGAGAATTGTGGCGGCAACTCCAATTTATAAGCCACCTGTCCACGTCTAGCCACGATGCGGAAAGGACCGATATAGCGAGGAGCTAGCTTGCCCTTGATTCCGAAACAACGGGTGCCTTCATAGGAGTGACACAAAGATAAGCTTGATCACCTGGTTGATAAGTCAGACCCCATCGCTTGCGATCATAATTGCTCTTCTGGCGGTCCTGAGCCGCCTTGAGATTTTCTCTGACAATTCTGACTTGTTCTTCGGCATGTTGAATTATATCTGGACCCACAAGTGGTCGTTCCCCAGTTTCTGACCAATTCAGAGGGGTTCGACACTTACGTCCATAAAGCACTTCGAAGGGGGCCAATTTCAAGCTGGCTTGATAGCTATTGTTATAAGAGAATTCGGCATATGGGAGAGATTCTTCCCACTTCTTACCGAATGATATAACACAAGCGCGAAGCATATCTTCAAGCACTTGATTAACTCGCTCGACTTGGCCTTGGGATTGAGGATGATAGGTTGAACTCCAGGTAATGTGAGTTCCCATAGCTTGTTGGAAACTTTCCCAGAACTTGGACGTGAAAAGACTGCCACGGTCCGAACTGATCTCCTTTGGAATACCGTGGAGTGAGACAATTCTGGAGATGTAAAGTCCTGCTAGCAGGCTAGCAGTGATAGTCTCCTTGACAGGCAGAAAATGAGCAACCTTGGAAAGTTGATCGATGACGACAAGAATAGCGTTGTGACCTTTCTGAGACTTGGGAAGACCAGTAATGAAATCCATTTGCACTTTATCCCACTTCCACAAAGGAATAGGGAGTGGTTGAAGAATTCCAGCAGGCTTCTGATGTTCTGCTTTCACGCGAGGACATACGTCACATTCAGCAACATATCGGGCAATATCCTACTTCATTTTAGACCACCAGTACCTCTGTCGAAGATCGCGATACATCTTGGTACTACCCGGATGGATAGACAGCGGGGTATCATGAGCCTCCTTCATGACCTTGTCTGTCATAAGCTCGAATCGAGGTACGACGATGCGGTCTCTGAAATACAAGGTTCCGTCTTCAGCAATCGAGAAATCCCTGTACTTCTCGAGGTGAAGTTCTTTCTTCATTAGATCCATTTCAGCATCTTTGGCGTGCGCTTCTTTAACAGCTTTCTCAAGGTCTGGCTATACCACAAGGTTATTAAGAGAACCCTGCGGAATGATACAGACGTTCAACTTGCGCAATTCTTCATAAAGTTGGGGTTGAGCTTGCTTAACCATGAGGTTATTGCAATAGGACTTGCGGCTCAAGGCATGAGCCATGTTGACGTGATAGTTCTGCCCACGACCATAAGAAGGTCTGGCATTGATGTTACGTTGCTGAGGAATACCACGGCCAATACCACGGCCAGCAGAAGGAAGAGCCAACTGATTCTGATTCTGAGAACAATCTCTGGCACGGTGACCTGGCTGGCCACACTTGAAGCATAGTCCACTGTCAGAACGAGGTGCGGGAGCTCGAGGTGGTGGAGCTTGAAGGGGCTGCCTCGGTGGTGCAGGAGGCAGATGAGGTGCGGCATATGCAGGTCTGTACACTAGAGTTGCTGGACAGTACATGCTCTGTGGAATCCATATGCGGCGCTTCTGGGAAGACGAGCCCGAAGATGAGATCGCTTCACGGGTGCGTCTGGTTGCTTCCTTGTGCTTCTTCAGACCAGTTTCAACCATGATAGCCTTATTCACCAAGGTGGCGAAGTCATGATAGTCTTGGACGAGCAGGGCTAACTGAATGTCATGGTGCAGCCGTTCACGAAACTTCTCTTGCCTACGGGCATCAGTGGGAATATCTTCTTCAGCGTAGCGAGATAATTCAAGGAACTCGCGCTGATAGACTTCTACAGACTTGTTTCCTTGAACGAGACTACGGAACTCGGCCTTCTTCCGGGCTATGACAGCTTGAGGAATGTAGTGGGCATGAAAAGCAATCTTGAATTCTGCCCAAGTGATGATGGTACCAGGTGGTAGGGTCTGTCGGTGAGTGGCCCACCATTGAGATGCGGGACCCTTCAGTAGGTATGTCGCAAAGGTGACATAATTGGCAGGGGTGACATCAGCGGACTCCATCTCATAGAAGATATCACGCAGCCAATCATCGGCATCCAGCGGATTGACTGTGTTGTGAAAGAATGACGGGTTGAGTCGCATAAATTCTGGCAAAGTGATGGAAGGTGGCGGCTGGTCGGCATTGGGACGAGGGAACTATTGCATAATCCCAGTCATAAACTGCCAATTAAGTTCAAACTGTTGCATCATCGCAACCATATAGTCAGGCGGTGGCGGCGGTGGTGGATTATTATCTGCCATCCTGCTAAATCAATAGG
This sequence comes from Thinopyrum elongatum, assembly GCA_011799875.1. Lineage (NCBI taxonomy): Eukaryota > Viridiplantae > Streptophyta > Magnoliopsida > Poales > Poaceae > Thinopyrum > Thinopyrum elongatum. Next base: position 299,760,817 of record CM022298.1, read on the forward strand.
GATAGTTTAGCAGAAGCCAATGCGAGTGTTTAGTGACATGCATGATGTAACGCGATGGAATTTAAGTAGTACAACAGATGCTTAGTAGCAGTCATTAAGTCATACAGGTCCATACAGAGTCGGTTACAATCGGGCAGCACAACGGCGCAAATTTAAAAGCTAGACATACTAGGTGGCGCTCAGGCACGCGGTAAGGAAGTACACAACGAGACATAGCAAAGGCTACATCAACGTCGGAGAAAACCACGGAAACGGGGTAGCTGCAAGTGCGGGCGACGGACGTTCATCGTAGAAGGATCCTGTGCTCCATGTGCACTCTGATGCAGAACCCGGTCTCGAGCTGAAAGAAGAGGTCCACGTGCAGGTGTGTGACCTCCCACAGCAGGCCAATCGATCCCTGGTGGCATCTCGGTCCTGCACGGGTAAAGAATATGCTCCGGATGTATCCCTGCATGAACAGCTGGTAGCAACTGCGTCATAGCCTCGTAGAGTCGCACTCGAGTGGCAAACAACTCGACAGCAAGAGCGCGAACAGTGCAATCCAGAGCTGGAGTACACTGAATCAGAACTCGCTGATCAGAGCGACGAGGCTCGTACGGGGCACAGATAGCCATGTAGTATCCAGTAGCATCTCCAGCAGGGGCATACTGAATGTATCGATACTCAGAAGCATTCAAGCTAGCACTGTGCTCTCCGCGGAGACGTGCGACAGCAGAGTAGGCGGCATCATGGACTGCCATCTCAATCGTCATGCCGATACCATGGAAAAGATGCAGCTCAGTGTCTGAGTTATCCTGCTGATCATAGATGCGAACATCAGCATAGTACTGCTCCTGGTTGAACTCGCGGTAAACCTCGTAGACCATGTACTCAGGGTACCAGCGGTAACCCAGTCTGGTCAAGAGAGCGATCAAAACAACTGGGAACCCAGGGGCATCGCGAGCCCAAGTGCGAAGCACGAGCTGGGTCATAGGACGTGGCGGGAACAGACGATCCATCTGAAACAAAGGAGTTCAGGGTTGTCACATGACGATGAGAAATATAACAAATCTCAGAAGGAAAGGTTAAACAAAACAATGGAAAGGAAAATGATTATCAGACTAATCAGATCAATGACAAGGAAATCGCACAGATATCCAGATCTCCGGGTGGATAGAATTTACGAGATCCTAAGTGTCGGTGTTAGTAATTTATTAAACCCGAATAGAAGAGAAATCAGAGTCCTAAAGTAAAGACGAGGAATAAAAGATCCTAATACCACCCAGTTGGCGACGTGGGCCCGTAAGCCACACAGCCAAGTTAGTAAAACATTTTTCGACCACAAGACTCAACTTCGGCCAAGGAATTGGATAGGGGGATTCCTAGAGGCAGTCGGCTCTGATACCAACCTATGACGACCCCGGCTTAATCGTGCACTAACCATACACGCAAATACACATGATCAAGCCTAAGGACTCACTTGAAGATATCACAACACAACTCTAAAACATAAATAAAATCATACAAGCTTTATATTACAAGCCAGGGCCTCGAGGGCTCGAATACATAGCTCGATGGCATACAAGTGTCAGCAGAAGCATTAGATATCTGGGTACAGATATTTTACAGAAAGAGAGGTAAGCCTTCACAGAAGCGGGAAAAAAATAAAATACTACGATCGAAAGGCGTGGGCCTCCTGCCCTGGACCCTCCGAATCCTACTCCTGGTCGTCGGTCGGATCCTCGTAGTAGTAGTACTCTCCGGGCTGGTAGTAGTAGTGGTCGTCGACGGGGACAACTGGCTCAGGGGCTCCGTCGTCTGGATGCGACAAAGGAATAAAGGGGGAAAAAGGAAAATAAAGCAAACGTGAGTACTCATCCGAAGTACTCAGCAAGCAAGGATCTACACTACATATGCAACATTTTCAAAGGGGGCTGTATATGTGGACTGGGCTGCAGAAATGCCAGAATAGAGGGGGAAAGCCTAGTCCTATCGAAGACTAGCATCTCCAAGCATCTTCATCAGTCTTGCAGCATAAGAAGAGAGCATAATAACATAATGTAAAGTATAGTAGTAATGTCATCAACCTCGGCCAGAGATTCTTTCTCGACTCCCTGCGAGAAAGCAATCCCAGAGCCGTACTATCCAGTTCATCTCAAGTCATATTCTAGTTGTACCGATCGGGATACAACTCCGAGTGTCCGTTACCGTAGGACAGGCTATCGATAGAAGTTTCTTCCCTGCAGGGCTGCACCAACTTACCCACCACGCTCGCTTAACTTCGGCCGGACACACTTTTCCGGGTCATGCCCGGCCTCGGCTAAGCAACACGCCGCAACCCGACCAAATACTTAACAGAGAGGTCAGCAAGCCGGTCTAACCTATGCCCCCAGGGGTCTTGGGCCTTCGCCCCGGGAACTCCTGCGCGTTGCGTGGGCGGCCGGAAGCAGACCTAGCAACCCTTTAATACAAACGCGGTTGCGTAACCAGTCCAATTCAGCGCGCGCCGCTCAGTCGGTGACATCTATTAAGCTTCGGCTGAAGTATACGACGCAGAACGCCCATACTATGCCCACGTGATGGTTAGTGCTATCAGGCCATAGGCCCCTCGGATCAAATATCCAAACCGTTAGTGGATTAGGACCGCGCGGTAACGAGCAGAGACTCACGATCGATGTGACCCTGTCGCCCCGTCTCGAGGACTTGCGGCAAGGGCTAAGAATGCCCGGCCACGCCTCGTAGTTATCTCGCGGGCACCTCTCAGGTCAACCCGACACCACATCACTTCGCATTCATGCTCGCGCGGGTACCCCTCAGGGCCGACCCGTCTTTAGTATCATGGTTCAAAGTCAAGTCATTATATCTAAAGTAGCTGTGTGTCTGACACCGAAGGGAACCCTGAGGAATCACCCTCGATGGAATTCCCGCTCGATGTTCTCATCAAGGTGGACGTAGGAGGAATCACCCTCGAGGTCCACACTTGAGATGTTGCACGACGGCGACGGTATCGGGGGTGGTGTAGGAGGAATCACCCTCACTTACCATGACCGAGTAACTAACCTACAGGGTTATCATCTGAAGTGCGGACGAGGTATCACCCTCGGCACTCGATAGTAACCCAGTAGTGTCGAGCAACATAGGGAGAAGTGATGTGCGGTGCCCGGGTCTGATCTTCGATCCCGATAATCGGGTCTTCTGATTATCCAGCGGGGCAGTCGGGACAAGTGGGTCTCTGATAAGGCTCTACCCATCCTATGCTATACAGTTTAGGATAACAGGCACGTATCAACAGTAGGTTACAAGTAAATAGGCTATGCAACAGATATTGGATAGTAACAGCAGCAGTAGCATCTAATGCAAGCATAAGAGAGAAGAGAGTGGGCGATATCGGAATGCTCAAAAGGGGGGTGCTTGCCTGTCTGCTCGACGGCAAGGGCCTGATCGTCGGGGACGTAGTCGTACTCCGGAGTGGCGTCTGCCTCAGGAGCTACGGCAATGTCAGGGTCTACCGAAAGAGAAGAGGGGGGAAGAAACAAGTAAATATAATGCAAACAGATGCAACACAGAGCGTGCGATGCTATGATGCAGTGAAGGTTGTCTAAATATGCCTCTAAGTCATTTTAGTTATTTTTAGAATTAATCTGGGATTTATTAACCGGTGTGTGTGCACTATTCATCTACCGGAATCGAGCTCGGAGTTATGATTTCTCCTACATAGGGGGTTTCGACAAGGAAACAGAAGGCACGATCAGACTCGTCTCGTCGTTCTGAGCAACTTTCATGTCTTAACTTTTTCGATCTGAGCTACGGTTTAAAAGTTATTAATTTTTAAAGATTTAATTGATTTTCTAGAATTAATTGTATTAACAGAATTGAATTATGACATCTGCATGAGGTAATGCTGACATCAGCAAGTCAACATGTCGGCTGACCAGTCAAACCTGACATGTGGGTCCAGTGGGACCCACATGTCAGCCTCTGTTATTTAACAGTGATTTAATCTAATCTATCAGGGTTAATTAATCAGGTGGGGCCCTACTGTCAGTGTCACTAACAGTTTAACTAATTAAGCTCAATTAGCAAAAGTGATTAATTAGACTAATAAAAGAGACGGGCCCACACGTCAGCGGCACAGGTGAACAGTGCCCCTGCGTTGACCGTGGTCAACCCGGTCAAACGTGGCTAGGGGGCCCACAGGTCAGTGAGTAAAAGCGGGCCCCACACCTTTCCACGTCGGACACCGGCCGGAAACGCTTCGGCGAGGCCATTCGCGGCGGCGCGACTCCGGCGAGCGTCGGATTTGCTCTACACCTCATCAAATTACGCGTGGTAACCTGCGTTCGAACGGCCGCAATGATCCGCGTCGACTAGCGGCGGCGCCGGACCGAATGGTCGTCGGAAAAGTGGCCGGCGACAAGCTTAGGCGGCAGAGCGATCGGGACCTCGTTGGGGGCTAAGGTAGGAGGCACAGGGAAGCGCGTGTGTGAGTGCGTTTGGCTCCTGGAAGCACCAGGAGCACGATGCCGTGCTCAGGCGGGCTAGACAGAGGCCATGGCCACGGCGGCGAGGTGCTCAGTGGCGGCGAGCGCACGGTCAGCGATGGCAGCTAGCTGCAGGCGACGACAGGCATCGCAAAGCGACGGAGAGGAACGAGGGGAGCTCACCGAGTGGTCACGAAAGACCGTTGACAGATTAGGAGCAGCAGGGCAGCTTGAAGTCGCCGGAGTTCGCCGGGGATCCGAGGAGGAAGACGAGGACGGTGTGCTCAATGCAGAAAGGCCCTGCAACGCCCGGTGGCACTGATCGACGTAGCGTTCATCGGCGGAGATGACAGGCACGGAGAGGCGGCGAGGCAGGGTCTGTGGCCGCGGCGAACGACGGAACACGGCGGCGGTGGCACTCTGCTTCGATGGATCTGAGGAGGAAGAAGAACGGAGCGAGCGATGGGAGAGGGGAGAAGTGACGGGGAGGACCAGGGGGAGATGGAACGGCTCGCCCTTATCCCCTCCTCGTCCCTGTAGCATCGGTGGAGCGGCGACGTGTCGACGCCTCGCCGGCGTGCGGGCGCTCGGCCAGGGGCGTGGCGACACGCAGGAGGGAGAGAGGTAGTGGGCCAAGTGGGCCGGCGGTCGGGGCACTGTGCACTAAGGCCCAGTGCATAGTGCCTCGTCTTATTTTTCTATTTCTGTTTTGTGTTTTTCTTTTATTTGTTTTCTGTTTGGTATTAGTTAGACCACTTGTGCACTTTTGTAAAATATGGAACTTGGTCCAAATAATGCAATGCAATATTACCCATCACCGAAAACTTGTTTGGACAGATTTGGATTTCATTTGAATTTGAAATGATTTTAAATGGATTTAATATTGCTGTTTTGGTGCTGTTTCAGGATGTTAGAGTCACTCATCTAACTCTAATTTAATTGATGATGGTTTTATAAATGTTCCTGGATTATTTGCCAATTAATGAACATTTTTCCAACTGTGTTTGATCAACTTCATATTTCACTTTGGGATTTGAGTCGATTTTCATAATTGAATTTGAATTGGATCCTTAACCCATGTGACTTGGCACTGCAAATGGTAATGACTTGGCAAGATTAACAGAGTGTCACAGAGCTTGTTTACAAGGGGGTGTTACGCAACACCGGGTCGGGCTTTTTCGGGCCGGGTCGGGTCGGGCCGGCCGGGCCGGGTAACCCATGGCCAGGTATAGTTAGGTGCAACTTGCTCCAATCTAATCCTCATGTTTGGATACTTTAGGGCTATTTGAGCCCCAACTAGCTCAAACCAATTCTAATCCATGGATCCAAACAGGGCCAAAGTTAGTCCCGGAAAACGCATTAAGCCCTATATACATGGACAGACGAAGTACATGATACTAGCAAATGCTCACCATTAGTAGTAGTTCATTGGTTGGTTTCGATTTTTGAATTGAGTAGTGCTAGTACACTTTGCTGTGCTGCTACCGTCCAATATTCGCGTGTGGTGGTTTCTAGAATAAAAAAGGAGGTAGTACTTACTGTGGGAAAGGTGAAGTGATGGTTGCTTCGCCCGAGCAACTTATTACTCTGGGAATATTGGAGTACCAGCGGATTCAACGAAGAGAGAAATGATGGTTGCTTCATCTGAGCAACTTACTATGGTGAAGGTGGGGCTCTGTGATTTGATTGCTCAATAGTCATTATTACTGCGGCGCAACAACCGGGGTGAATCTCCCCTGCAGTTGTGCACTCAATATTGCTGCATGGCAGGTGGAGCCGGATGAAGGATGTCCCACATGTCGGTGAAATGAAGTTGAATTGTTTCTGGCATTGCTATCAATCTTTAAGGATTTGTTTATAAGTACGCATAATTTTCCAGCATAACGAAATTGTACTGTAATGCTATGAAGGTTTCAACTTTGGTTCCCGCAGAAAAAAAGGTTTCAACTTAGGATTCATGTGTCCTCTTGCCTCAAGATTGTCTCGTTACAACATTCTATCAAATACAAATGAAACTACCATGGCTGCTAATGCATCTCAATGGTTCACAGATAAGCGCTAATATTCACATCACAACTTTAGACAAAGTTGTGAGAAGTTGTACAAATAAAGAAAAATATATAATTGATCGATGATGTTTGTAGGCATGGCTCCATTTCCTGGGCACAGTGTTCATTGGTTGGCAGCTAGTTTCACGCAGCTCTGTACCCAAGAAAGAGGTGTATGGAGGACATCACAATCCGATCATTTTGTGTAGTTCCACTAAAATCGAGCTGATCATCCCTGTTTGCAAAGATATTCAGTCAGTGTGATGACAATAATAGTGGAACTAGATGATGAAACATAACACACACAAATAGAAGCCGATCACCTCTGCAATCTCTCTTTAGGACTAACTACTTGTTGGAGAAGATTAGGCATGGAGTTGGATGAGGAGGATAGCAAAACCAATCTCCCTTTCTGCATTCCCACAGAAATGTAAAAACGTTGCCCGTGTGACATTTTGGCGGAACTATACAAAACACTCTTAAGAAAAAAGTGATTTGTGCAGTTCACCAAAAGGTCGCAATAGCAAGGAGGTGAAATGGATAGCCCTGTTTGCAAAAAGAGGTAGAATGGAAACAATTACTTCCCAATAACAGGAGTTGAAGACACATACGCCGACAAAAAAGAAGCACATTCCATGTCATAAGGGAAAGATAGCAGCATGGTGGTTTATCAAAAATGGTTTGAGGACGAGATTGCAAGATGGAAAGTACGCCGGCAGAGATACATTTTAAGCAAAGAACTAAAGAAGATCCACATGCAGGATTTTCCACATGCAGCAACATGGGAAGATGGGCAGTGGAGCAAGGCCGGAGGAAGCTATACCTAAGGGTCGTCGGGATGTAACTAGGAGGGCGCCGACGGCTAGGATCTGCCCATACTGCGGCAGCGAGCAAGTGGCGAAGGCCCTACCATGCCGGAGCTTGGTCAGAGAGAACGGTGGGTACCACAGATCGGGACGTGCCGCCTCGACGCCGTCGAACGGAGAAATGATGCACATCCTCCCTTTCCTCTGGCGGACGGGAGAGAGAGAGGCCACCGCCACCTTGTGTGAGATAGTGTGACGAGAGACAAACCCCGGCAGGCAGGCTCCATTGTATATAGTGGAGCGGATTCCTTTTTTCCCGATGATAATCATTTTATATTCTATACGTGCCATTGAGCAATATAACTTTATTTAATACTAACGTGTCAAGTCGAACTTTGTTCCGTGTACGCGTGGTACACGACCCTCCTTCGAGTAAACAACCGCTACACGCATCAAATTATCACATGGTCTGCCTTTTCGTACAGAACCAGACGTGAGTACATGCGTCGTGTGTGCACCTCTTCTTTACGTGCAGGTACGTACGTGGGTGGGTGTGAGAGAGATGGTTTTCTGTGAAACAGAGGCAATGTGTCGATGATATCTCAAACAAAAAAATGTAACATATGCAATGTGTGTGAAATAGAGTGATGGATATATCACATATAGGGGCAGCGATCCACGAGAAGAGAGTGGAGGGATCATCGGCGTGAGATATCAATATAATCGAAAACATGGATGAAGTGTGTGGGTGCGCGATTGATAAAGAGTGCCATTGAATTTGTGTTTGCCCACATCAAAGATACAGGGCGGCTGGCCTACTGGAATGTGAGAGGGCAGAGTTGCAGTTTGTCTCTATGGCATGGATACCTACCTATAACGTTTGACTATCTGTTCTTTGTGGGGGGGGGGGGGAGTGCAAGAGACCTAACTATAGAGAGGTAGATCGACTGGTATGTGTGTGGAGAAGGAGAGAGACCTAGCTATGTATTGAGGGAGATCGTTCGGCATCCATGCACATGTGTAGCAGAGGAATAAGATTGGGAGAGAGGCAAAGGTAGAGTGTCGGAGGGTTTGTGGTGGAGTTGCTTCTCACAAATGGTGGGAGAGGCCTGCTAGACAAACAGAGGGTACAAGTGCAATATCAATAAGAGAGGGGATGTCTGCCTGTCTATGAACGTGCGTGTGAGAGACGGGTTGGGAGGTATGCAAGGATGATGAGGGGGGACGATATGGTTGTGGTAAGCAGATGTAACTACATAGGAAGATCAATCGTCGTGTGTCGGAGAAAGGGAGAGACATAACTAGTGAGGAACATCGATCGGTGCGTGGGGAAAAAGACATATAGTCGACCTAGCTATCTGTAGGGAGATCAGTAGGTATACATGCATGCATGTGTTAGAAGCAAATAAGGTCCGGAGAGATGGACAGGGGGAGACGAATGCGGCTAGGAGGTGGTGCGAGAGGCCTACTATATCGAGGGGGGAGGAGTGTGCGAGTATGAGATCGATGAAAAGAGGGGCGGGAGTGTGCACCTGCGTGGAACCGTATTGGACATAGGGGGGCATGGACGGTGAGAAGAGAAGAGGGAAAGTGTGTGTTTGTGGTAGGCACACTTGGCTAGAGAGGTATATCAACCGGTGTGTGCCAGAAAGAAGGAGCCGGGGGCCTACACACACCGTGGGTGAACGACCTATAGAGAAATAATGAATGTGCGCGATGGAGGGGACGATGAGGGAGGGTGAGAGGGGGGCGGGCGTGTGCATGCACGAGAGGAAGTTAGCGCTAGATACAAAGAGAAGAGGATTGTGTGGGTGTAAAAGATGAACAGAGATCAAAATTCATTATAAAAAAGTGGATTCAGATATTTGAAGATATCATAGTGTTTTAAACCGAAGCATGCATGAATATATATAATGGTGATACGCATGGTGTGGTTATGAACATGTTATACTACATATAATATATAGAACATTTATTTGAATTTGTGATAATGTGTGGCTTTTGCAGCTCAGGGCTAAATACTTGTCATAATGTAGGGGGCGGGGCACTATACTTTGTGTGATAAACATAGTGTACGTATGAAACATGGTTTAGATTATGAAGATCTAGTTAGTACATCAAATGTACTATTATTTGGAATCAACATCAAGTGTATTCAAAGTTTTGAATTCGAGTTCATATAGTACACATTGTCCATATCTATCTCTATAGTAATCATGTGGTGTGTTGTCAAGATAATATACTAATGATGGTTTAAGTTGGCAACAATCATGATTGTAGATTCTTATTCAAATAGAGAAACGAATTCAAATTTAGTTCAAATTGCAGCAGTAGTATAGACATTTTGAATGCACGAAAATGTTCGTATGAGTAGGTTACATGTATTAGAACCAGCGAAAAAATTTAATTGGACATAACATGGATTCATAGCTTTGAATAGCATTTGTACAGTAAAACGGGACAAGACTCTCTCTTTGTGTGGTGCGAATAGTTTTATTTTTTTCATTTTTTGTTGTTGTGGGAAGTGCGAATTGATTTGGTACGTACATGATTACATGTTAGGCTTGTCCCTAAAATTCAACCCGTGCCTTGTTATCCCGAAAATTCAGATATCGTGCTCCCAAAACTCGCGCCTTGCAATCCTGAAATTACAACGCGCGCGAAAACTCCCGCCAGCTGCCAAATCCCAACACGTAAAATCCCCCTTCTAACCCTGAGCCGAAAGGGCCGCTAGTTCAAATCAGTGGGGGTACTTTCGTAACACACCCTACATTTTGGACAAACGCATCCCTAAGTCATGGTTCCCCCCTCCCATCACCTCCTTTTCGCCATTCGAAATCCCAGGACGCCATAACCTCTCTGCTCCAGCCGCGAAACCCCACCCTCCTCCGTCCGCCACCCCACCGCTGCCCAGCCGGGGCCTCTTCCCCGACGACGTCGTCCACCGCAACAGCTCGACGTCCCTTATCCACCTCCCCAGATGAGGATCCATCGTCGATCTCGTAGTCCCACCAGTTCAGCCGCCCCGTCCTCCACCTCCAAGGAGCTCCTCCGACGATCGCCTCATCTATCATGGTTGATCCATCCCCATAGCGCCGCCTTAACCTGCTCCACCGGAACCGCAGCATCCTCATCGACTCCTCGGACGAAGCCGAGGCCTACTCGGCACCACCAAAGAGATTGTACACTCATCGCATCGCACCTTCTCCTTAACTCGACCTCCCGGCTTCGACGGTGCTCAATCCCGCACCCCCATGGCGTGGCTAACTCAAAGCCGATGCCGCGGGCGACATATCCACGGCGGCTCTCCCCTAGTGCGAGGCTCCTTCGGCGACGGTGTCCATACCATCCGGATCTTCTACTACTGCTCTGGCTCTCGCTCGCTCGCTCGCGCTACTGCTGCTGCTCTGGCTCTGGCTCTCGCTCGCGCTGCTCCTGATGCTCCAGCTCTCGCTTGCTCGCGCTACTGCTGCTCCATTTCTCGCTTGGTCGCGCTGCTGCTCTGCTCTCCCCCTCGCTCGTGCTGCTGCTCTGCTCTTGCTCTCGCTCATGCTGCTGATCCTGGTACACTGGCTGCTGTAGCTACCCGAGTTGCTGCTCTAGCTCTAGTTCGCGCTGCTCCTCCAGGCACTACTGCTCTGGCTGCTATCTGCTACTGTGTTCCCCGTCGATCGCCTGCGGATTTAGATCACTGTTTCTCTACTACTAGTGCTCGAGCGGCCAAAACTACATGTGAAGTGCCTCTCTGCTACCAGTGCGTTCAGTTTCGACAGTAACATTCAGATTCCACAGTAAATTTCAGTTTCGGTAGTTAAGTTCAGAGTCAACAGTTTTTACCTCATCTGTTGTAGTCAGGTGTTTTTTGGTGATGTAAATTTTACATCTATCACTTTGTGGTAATGTATTTTACATCATCTATTGGAGATGCTATTAGAATCCCACTTGAGATTAACGATTTCTGTCTTGTACTGCTTCAGTCTCGACGTCTTACGGCTCGCCGGAGCTGCTCCAATGACGGAACCATCCATCACAACAGAGTAGTGCCCTGGACGCCGTCTACAAACACCTCAGATCTTCCTCCACACCTCCGACAGCCACCTCTACCGCAACTTCTTCAGCGACCAACCCAATGATGTTGAGGTCGGCACGGCTATGCCAAAGAGGTTGTACACTTGTCGCATCACTTATTACTCTACATTCATGTCGATACATTAGGGCTATTTTGGTTCAAAGGAAAAAGTGAAGGAAAAACATAGCAATAGGAAATTTTTCTATGACACTCTACTATTCAATTATTCATGCATTTCTTTGAAAGGAATGCAGCAAAACATCCAACTAGACCTACTTTTCAAAATCCTATGCATGAAAACAAGACTAAGTGCATTAGTGGCAGAATAACATTCTAACTGTAGACACTTTCATATGGGTTCACTTTAATTTGGTCATGTTTCTTTGCATTCCTCTGCTCTTCCAATTCATGTGAACCAAACACCCAAGTTGACAGAAATCCTGTGTTTAGAAATGCTCTGTTTCCCATGTGCATTCTTATCCTATTATGGTGTTTTTCCTATCCCTGCATTTTTAGAATCCTGCAAGCCAAAGGAGCCCTTACAGAATTATTTCAGTTACAGATAGGTGTCGAAGAAAACTTTGTGTGGTTTGTCCTGCTCCTGCCGCGACGTCGTCCACCTCACCTGAGCTGCTCCATCGATAGAAGCATCCACCATACCAGACATCATGACTCCTGACCATCTTTCGTCGCCTCAGATCTCCTTCCCTACCGCCGGCACCCACCGCAACTACATCGCCATCATCGACTCAGCAGATGAACCTGAGGAGTAAACGGGTCCACAAGAGAGGTCGCACTCTTTCATTTCTGCTTATGTAATGCATTGCTTAATATTACCTGCTACTTTATTGTCCTGTTCACCTCTTAGACTCCAAGTCAGGTCCAAATTAATGTTCAAACTTGATTTTTAAAATTACTTGTGGGGCACATATCGAGGCAACAATGAATAGTATCTCTGTCTATTATCTGGTTCACCTAGGGTATGCCTATGTTGTTCATCTTGGGTGGGAAACAAATAGTAAAGCAATCTTCATTTGTCTTTTTATTAAATTAAAGCTATCATCATCCTGCTATCATTATTTTTGGATCCATCCAATGGTTGTTACCATCACTCTAGATTTTTGCATGCTCTCCTTACATAATCTCACTATATTTTTAACGTATGCATGTTAGATATTGTACACAGTCATGCTGAACATGTAGAGAAAAAGAGAAGAGTTTTGCGCATCAATACAATGTCATGCAGACATCGCTCCATGGTGGGTTCAATGGCAAACCCTCCCCACCCCCCTCCAGATTGTAATCCAGAGGAAGATATTTGTTCTGAGGCGGATTCAGACGCAGCTGACCACTCCTATTTACCCCCTGAGGTGTTTGCTCTAACTTGGCATGATGATGTTGGTCATATCATGCATATGTTGCCTTGCAGTGCCTACTTTCGACATCATATATGTCATCTGCTTAGTTTAGACATGTTCTGTAATGCCACCTGTTTAGTTTCTATATCATATATGAGAATTATGCAATCTCATCTCTTTTAGCCAGCCTTAATATATATGAAATATGCAATGCCATCCTGTTTAACCAGGCATCATATATTTGAATGATATCTTGCCAATCCTTTTCCTCATTACATTTCCATTTGTCGACAATGTTTGTACATTCAACTACTCTTCTTGTGAATCAGCCATTTGAGTGGGTGATGGAAAAATCTAGAGTGAAAACAAGGTCTTTAGAGCAGACAGATCTACCTGTCAAAGCAGATCTCTTGCTCGGTCCCGATAGCTCCTCAGAGATGGATTCAGAGACAGATGACCAGTCCTATTCCCCCACCGAGGTGTATGCACTAACTTGGCATGGTTATACTACTCATATCATGCATATGGTGTCTTGCATTGCATAGTTTAGACATCATATACACAATATTCAACACCATGTTCTTAGTTCAGACATCATATATGTGAATGCCATCTGCTTAGTATATAAATCACATATGTGAATTAAATCATGCGATCCTGATTACTTAGATAACATGTATGTGAATTATGTCATGCGAACCTGCTTACTGAAGACATCATATAATTATCTCATGCCATCCTATTTAGTTAGTCATCATATCTTTGAATTATGTCATGCTATGCTAACCAGTTTAGATAGACATCATATATGTGAAATTATATCATGCTATCCTTTTAGTTAAACAATATACATGTGAACTATTTCATGCCCTCTTTTTCCCACACTATCTATTGCATTTGTCTCTCATACAAGGTCTGTACATTCAACTATGTTTCCTGTTTATCAGCCATTTGAATTGGAGCGGGTGATGGCAGTATCTAGCGGAGTAAAAACACGGTCTTCAAATAAAACAGTGTTACCTCTTGGTGGAGATCGCACCCTGATTGTACATACACGAGAACCATCCCTACCACACATAACCCAGACTCTCACAGATTGTACCCCTACTGCGATGGACAGAGAACCAGCTTCACACAATCTAACCCCAACCCCAGTAGATAGTAACCCAGTTCCTATTGAGACAGCACCATCTCCACCATAGAGCTCCCAAACAAGAGCAGTTAGTAAGGCAGCTCCAGTCCCCAAAGCGCCGGTACTACCACGGCGAACCCCAACTCCACCAGTTAGTACACCTATTCCTGTGGAGGAAGCACAACCAGCCATTCATAGTTTAGCATCTATCGCATTTGATGTTGTTAAATCCTATGTGCGTATCTCCCCATCATGGAAATATTATACTGAAGATGAAGGAAAATGCCAGTTGCGGGTGTTCGTCCAAGAGTTATGTGTAAGTAATGTTATTCATGGCAATTACTTTGCTTTGTCCCACACATTCTACCTCCATGATGGTTATAATACAACAAATATTCCCATTTTTCTCTATAGAGAAGGACCGATTTGGAAACTCAAGATGAGGTAACCTATGCTAATACCTCTGCTATCTTCAAGAATGCTTGGTGGCAGTATCGCAATTACCTGAAGAAAACGTACTTCACTGGCAAAGAAACTCATCAAATTCCCTTACATTCTCCTAAGACACATTTACGGGACGATGACTGGGAATGCCTTATTCTATACTGGTCCCGAACCAAGAATTTAGTAAGGTCTATGAGCTCATTTTTTATTTTTAAGTACTATATGCCTGCGTCTTACTGTACTCTGTTCATGTAGAACAAGTGCTTAAACCTGAAGAACAAGTGTTCTCATTTAAGATTCCATTGCTATCATGCATACTGCTTTGCTCTTGTATCACTGTATTTACTCATACAAACTTATTTTTAAATTGAAGGATCCAATCGAAACTCCAATGGCACAACAGATATGTTTAAGCATGTTTGTTTAACATGTTTGCTCTTATAAATAGCTCTGTTGATTTCAATTTCAATTGTGTATACAGTTGACTTCTCATATCATGCTCATTACTAGCATCATAACAGAGCCAATAGTGTTGTTGTACTTGTAGACCCGTGGTACACATCTGAAATCTTGTTGTGCCATGTAGTTTCCCACGCTTTGTATTCTTTCAATGCTGCTTTGTCTTGAACTGATATGATTTGAACTAAACCTGTTATGTGTCTGCTTGTTTCTTCTTTTAGAATGCTGACAGAATATTGGGGAAGAGTACCTAATTAAGCCATGGTAAAGGAAGTAATGCAGATAAGGTTTAGGATAGTGAGACATCCTTGTTGGTCTCCAACAAAGCTGGTAAAACAGCTAAGGAAAACTATCTTGAAGACAGTGAGACAACCCCAAAGTCCTGTCTTGGTGTAGTGTTCGAGTTACTGGCCACTCCGCTGGCACAAGCTATTCAAACTCACTGTCTGAATGAGTTCGGTTTCTTGAGTCTCAACTACAAGCTGAAAGACATCGATCAGTTGTGCTGCGACAGGAAGCCAAAGGATTACGGAAGTCCCTGGAGAATTCAGATGCATACTTTCTAGTGCAACAACAAGCGTTGGAGGATTTTAGCGCCAAATAGGAGAAAGCTAATAAGCTTGCTAAGCTTATTGCCAACATGGTGGATACCCAGGATAATGTTTCTTGAGCTCTTCTGAAGTTGTTTCAGTTATGGACTTGTTTTGGTGTCGCGTTTATTTGCATTGGTAGCCAATTTAGACGGCCAGTGTATGTAATATGCTGCTTTGTTCCCTATATTTGCACTGGTGGCGAACTTTGATGCCTAGAGGATGTAATATGTGTAATAGCCGTAATAGCCTAGCGTTAGTTGCTTGCTTATTTATTTCCTTATTGTCTTGTTTAGTTGTTTGCTTGTAGTCACTGCAGTTCTTTTTCCGCGTTTTTCTAGTGGCCACAATAACCTATTTTTATAACTAGGCCACAATAACCATGGTAACATACGGACCATTGTAACCATGGTCCTGCTACCTGCTGTAGTGACCATGGGCCTCCTACAGGCCGTAGGATCCATGGGCCTTCTATGGGCCATAGGATCCATGGGCCTTCTACGGGCCGTATAATCAATGGGCCTTCTACGGGCCGTATAATCGTTTGGCCAAACATGGGCCGTACTATTCATGGACCAATAACGGCCTGCAAAATGGGTCGTAAACGGGCTAGAGTGGAAATCGTCTCTTTATGGCCCGACCATAATGGGCCATTAATAGGCCGTATTTGATGATGCTATGAAAATAGCCCAACGGGTTAACGGGCCGACTGTAACCATGGGCTAAATTTGGCCCACAAGCAGAACAGGCCAGTAACGGACCGTAAGTAAACGAATTCTGGAAATTAGCCCAAGAATAAATGGGCCCTTAGAAGGCCGAAAGTTAACACGGGCTGGAAATGGCCAACGGAATAATGGGACGTTAATGGGTATAAAGGGATACATTGTTCATTATAGGCCAGTTTCACCTCGGGCCTTTAATGGCCCCAGAGTTGCAAAGGGCCTTGTATGGGCTGAAAGACGTCATGGGCCATACATGGGCCGGAAGTTACAATAGGCTGGAATCATATTGGATGGCCCAGATGACGCTACTGGGCCTAATTCGGATAGGCCATAATGGGCAGTGAGTTAGCGGGCTGTAAATGGGCTATATGCGAACATGCCATTAACAGGCTTTCCGTGGGCCGGCCTGCTACCTTTTGACCAAGTCAAACTGGGCCAGCCTTTTCACCGAAATGGGCCTCTGTTGGGCCGTGCCACGTGTAAACGTATCATAGGCGCCTCCTGTCCAATGAGTGGATGACATCTGTCCCAACGGTGAGCCAACACGTGGTTTCTCTGGCCATTGAGAATTTTACGCGTGGAAAATCCCCATTGGTCCCAGCTGTTAACGGGTTAGCGGATCCAAACTGGAACCCGATAGCTTAACGGCGACCCGTTATGGTGGATGCCACATGTCGGTTACCCTTGATGAAAGCACTTCCAAGACGCGCCATTTATCGTCATGGAAGTGGACACTTCCGTGATGATAATTTTGGTATTGTCATGGAACACTTCTACGACAACACAGGTATGACTATCTTGATTCTATCATAAAATCGTCATCGATGTACATGCATGACAGAAAACATGACCTACTGTGACAAACACGTATCATCACGGAAGTGTATTTTTTTGTAGTGTTCCCAATGCCTTCCCCTAGGCCCAAATCATGGTGAAGTGTCATGTAGTCGACGTTCACATAACACCACTAGAGGAAAGACAACATACATCTCATCAAAATATCTAACGAATACCAAATTCACATGATTACTTATAACAAGACTTCTCCCATGTCCTCAGGAACAAACATAACTACTCACAAAGCATAATCATGTTCATAATCAGAGGGGTATTAAATATAATTAAGGATTTGAACATATGATCTTCCACCGAATAAACCAACTAGCATCAACTACAAGGAGTAATCAACACTACTAGCAACACACGGGTACCAATCTGAGGTTTTGAGACAAAGATTGAATACAAGAGATGAACTAGGGTTTGGAGAGGAGATGGTGTTGGTGAACATGTTGATGGATATTGACCCCCTCTCGATGAGAGGATCATTGGTGATGATGATGGTGTCAGGACCCCGATTCCAAGTCACATCGATCTAGCCGGTAACACCTCATATCACTTTGCGGCCTCATGCACGGTATTCCCACGGGTGTCGCCTTACCATGGCCCGGGACCGTTTGCGCCTTTTGGCTCACGTATATGATAGTGTCGCTAGCATCCATATGACAGAGAACCCGGGGCGACATGACTAGTCATGAACCCAAAGTGGCACTAACTTACGGGGACAGGCATACATGACCCAACAACGAACGTGTCGGTCATCAGCGAGTGAATTCGGGCTGTAGCAACTGGGCTAGCAGGACTCCGGAAATCCGGGCTGTAGCAGGCTAACAGGACTCCGAAAGACACCGCGTGACGTTTCCCCGAAGGGACAGACACAGGATCGAGGAAGGACACATGCCGGCTAGTCTAAGTGTTCCGGAGCAGTAGCAAGCTAACAGGACTCCGGTAAACCGGGCTGTAGCGGACTACCAAGACTCAGTGGAAGCACCAGACTACATTTCCCCATAAGAGAGGCTACCAAGGATAAACAACTAGGTTGTCGGATCCCACACATACCAAGCATTTCAATCATACACACAATATGCTGGATATGGGCAAATACAACATGGCATCACAACAAGACTCTACGACTCAGAGTATTTATTCATTAGGCTTCGAGGAGCCAGGTATTACAAACATGGGTCTCATGACCCAACATTCAGAGCATACAAGTCAAAGCACATGCGGAAGCTTAACATGTCTGAGTACAGACATCTACAAATGAAAAAGGTTGAGAAGCTTGACTATCTACCAGATCCTGCCGAGGGCACAAGATCGTAGTTGAGGTAACAAGCTAAACGTCGAAGTCCACGGGGAACTACTAGCGAGACTGAGTCTCTCTGCAAAAACATAAATTAAGCAAACGTGAGTACAAATGTACCCAGCAAGACTTACATCAGAACTAACTACATATGCATCGGTATCAACAAAGGGGGTGGTGGAGTTTAACTGCAGCAGGCCAGCTTTGACTCAGTGGCTAACCTGAACTACGACAGCAAGTAACTCTTTTGAGGTGGCGCACACGAGTGCACATGTTCACCATATCAATACACCACTATGGATCCGCTCCCGTCTCCCTACGAGAACGCCATCCATGGCACTCACGCTTATCTTGCGAGTTTTAGAGTATGCACTTTCACTTGTCTATGAACTGTACAGGCAACCAAGTAGTCCTTTACCGCTGACGCGGCTATTCGAATAGTTTTATACCCTGCAGGGGTGTACTTTGTCACACATGTTTCCACCACTTAGCGTCTGCACACGACATGTGCTCGGCAGACTTCAAGCGAAAGCCGACGTGGGTGTAGACCATGACCTAACTAACCACACAAGTCTCTAGTCTAGGTTTATCGCCTATTCGGGTTCCATCCACAAGGAAATCCAGCCGGGGTGTCCTCAACGTCCCCAAACGATGTGTGATGGGTTCCCGAGACACCAAACGGGCGACTCGGTACACCGGCCACGTGCCTAACGCATCACAGCCCACCCCTAAGGTCAGCGCTGCGCACGGCCTCCAGCATACTACAAACACCAGAAACTACTTGCAACTCCTGGACAGAGGACGAGAGGGGTCAGTAAGTCGAGCGGGGTCATATTTCAGGGCCCAATGTGTGGTAGTAGCTTAATTCTTAAATCACGCATACAGATCTCAGTTCTTAAGGATGGCCTCAATGAAAGAACCCACCATGTACTCCTACATGGCCTCTCATCGATACCTTTACCAAATCGTGTTCACACACTTAGCTCTCAACAGTAGGACATGTTCACAACTTTCCAATTCATCCCCGATGAATCAGACCTGACACAACTCTAAGCAATAGCAGGCATGACAAACAAGCATGAATGAGTAGGCACATCAGGGCTCAAACAACTCCTACTCATGCTAGTGGGTTTCATCTATTTACTGTGGCAATGACAGGTCATGCAGAGGAAAGGGGTTCAACTACCGCAGCATGTAACAGTTGAATCGTTGTTGTCCTAATGCAGTAAAAGAGAGCAGAAGCGAGAGAGTGGGTTTGTATCGGATTGAACAAGGGGGTTTTGCTTGCCTAGCACTTCTGAAGATAGTATAGTTCTTCATCGGTGTCATCGATCACATCATTGGTAGGTCGTCTACTGAGAGGGGACAATTACCGGCAAACAAGGAAGAACACAATCAATGCAATGCAACAATATGATGCATGATCATGACATGGCAATATGTTGTGGTTTAAGCTAATGCAACTAGGAACCAAATTGAATGAAGTTGGTTTGAACCAAGGGTTCAAATTCAAACTCCATATGTGCTTAGTTAAATGCCAATTATGCAAATTGCCATATACAGCAACCTTAGGTTGTTCAAATATGCATGCAAATGGTACAGATGGAAAGATTGGATTTTTCTGATCCAAAAACATATATAAATCATTTGATTTGGAGCTACGGTTGAATTACTATGAATTTTAGAAGTTTTGAGCATTTTCTGGAATTTCCTGAATTATTTAAACCAGAAAATGATTAACTGCGTCAGCACTATGTCACTGTGACGTCAGCAGGGTCAACGGGGCCGCCCAGGTCATACCTGACACTGGGGCCCACATGTCAGTGTCTAACTAACTAACCTAAGTTAATTAGTACTAATCTAATTCTAAACCAGATTAGTTAAGGCCCTGGGCCCACACGTCAGTGACCCAGGGGGGTCAAATCCCTGGTCAAACTGGGCTGACTCGCCGGCGTTTAGCCACCGGCGAGGCCAGATGCGGCGGGGCGGTGCGGGGTTTGTGCTCTGGCGACCAAATGGACGGCGGAGGGCATCTACGTGTAGCTGGAAGCGAGCCGCGTCGCGTGGTGGTGGTGGTTGAGCTCAAGGTCACCGGAAACGACGCCGGCGACGAGCTTTGCGGCTGCCGGAGTTCGGGGGTGCACCGAAACGGGGCTACGGAGCACGGCGTGAAGATCTGGTGGGTGTGCTCGGCTCCTGGGAGTTCTCTGAGTGCAGCGGTGGGCTCGGACGCTTGCTTGCACGGCCGTAGTCGCGGTGGCGACATGACCGGCAGCGAGGAACTGTCGGCTCCGATGGCCACGGTGGCTAGAAGGCGCGGACGAGCACGGGGAGAGAGGGGAAAGAGGCAGGGGCTCACGGCGAATCCAGCAGAGGCAACGGCGAGGCCGGGGAGAGACTGGAGCTCGCGAATCCCCGAAGAGTTCGCCGGTGGCCAGAGGTTGAAGACGATGTCGGGGACGACGCTGCAGGGCTTCCGGCGGGGCGCGGCTCGGTGGAGAGGAAGAGGGGGTCGAGGCGGAGCATCTGAGCACATCGACGAGGCGAGGCAGTGGCTGTGGCCACGGCGGTGCTCGTCGGCGGCGACGGCTGCGCTCGGCGCGGGTGAGAGAGAGGGGCAGAGGGGAGAGGGGCCACGGGGAAGAGTGAGAAAAATCCACGGGGTCGGGGCGATGTACGTGGCGTCGTCAGCCGCGTCGGGGAGGAGCCAGGCAGGCAGAGAGGGAGGAGGTGGCCGCACGGCGGTGCGCGCGCGTCGGGCACGCGCCCGTCCTCCTAGCAAGGAGGAAGACGACAGGAGGAGGTGCCCAGGTGGGCTGGGCCGCCAGCTGGGCTACACAGGACCTGGGCAGCCAGGTAAGGCCAGGTAACTCTCTCTCTCTTTTATTTCTGTTTTTTTCTATTTTCTGTAGTTGTGTTTGGCTTTATTAAAAATGCCAGAGCATTTCCAAAAATCACCAAACTGCTCATGCCCACTGTATAGAGTATATCCAACATGGAACATTTCAGTTTGGGATTATTTGGACATTTAAAATATTTAATAGCATTTAAATGTCCAGATGCAAATAACATAAGATTTAATTCAGTGACCCAATGATGTCCTAGAAAATTGTGCACCATTTTTGTCAGAGGTTCTAGACCAAGGCAAAGATGATGAACATTTTAGAAGGACATTTTAGGTTCATTGAAAAGGATTTTAGTAAACCCTAATTGGTTTAAGTGGTGCTGGGGGTTTCTGTCATCCCCATTTCAACTTCATTTGAAATTAAACATGATGCACACATGAAACTGGCCTAGCCAGAACTAGGGATGTGACAACTCACCCCCACTCAAAAGAATCTCGTCCCGAGATTCAAGCGTAGGGTAAGATGCAGGGGGGGAAGCAGACTAACACAATCTTCACGATCCAGGTTGCATCTCATAAGAACGTTGATTCGATCACCATCTTTGTCTTGATGTCTTGCTCCGAGAACTCCAACCAACATGACAACGAGAGGAAAGGAAAAAAAACTCTAGAAGGATCGATCTCCTCGAAGATCGAACAACTCAGGATCAAATCACGGAATGAGACATAGCAACATCTCTCGAGCTGAGACACGAAGCATACATCTAGAGGGATCGAGTGAAACAGGTGACGGAGGTTCACTAGGTAGACAACAATTCCACACTTAAGAAGGTGGTGAACGGTTGTCAACATAGCGAGGATTTGAGTTGCCATGATACCATAATGAGACACCTCAGGAAAAATGACTCGTAGACTTATTACCTTAAGTGGCAAAAAGAATTACTTTTGATATAGAGATCATTGAGACTCTCTATACCAGCCTAAGGTAAATCTTGAGCGATCGTTTGGAGGAGTTCGGTAGAATGGCATACTTGGACTAGTATGGATGATGTGGATTACCTTGTTGAAGACAACACAAGGGATGATTTTGCTTATCATCAGGAATGGGTGGAATCCGTGGTAGAACTACCTTGAAGATGATCCTGATCAGTAATTGCCGAGAAGGGTAGTCCATAGTAGGATGGTATAATGGCGGTGCAAGCTGGAACAAAATGCAAATGCTGGGAATGATTCTTAGTAACTGGGGAGAAGCTCAACAGTAGAGAGTGATTCCACTGTTGGAATGGTTATAGCATAACCGAAGAAAACTGGGAGCAAATCCCAATTAATGCCAACGATAAACCCAATGTTTGCACGTGCTCTCAAGAACTTGAGCATTTCCATATTCATCAAGGTCTTACCAACATCCGTGTCGAGGATCTTGGCAACCCAACATACTACCATGATGAATAGTGATGGATAATGCAGATGCAAAGGAAGATAACATCTACTCAGATTTCACCCTAGCGAGGCCAAGGAAACAAAATCTAGATGATCGACCGAGAGACATTTAGCACTCCGCTTCTAATGTTCTCCTTGATGTACTAGCGTAACCCATTTGATATGGTTTGGCATCTTGAACATCAAGTAGAAGGTCAGACTTTGGGAGCGTAAGAATCCATAAGGAATAACTACGGAAGTAAATCCTACGGAATCCTTATGGGGAGGTGGCCAACTTTATCAATCAGGATACTACAATAATAGGTCTTCCGGCTGGGTGTGTTGGCCATGACATCCACTTACCGGGTTACAGAGACCAATATTATAGCTCTTGGGAGACGTTCCAACCATCATATCTGCCTGAGATTCAGATCTGGTTGGTAACAGGATATTTCAGACAGCATGTCCGGAAAAGGGAAGTTTGCAACACAAACCGACGAGATGGCGTTGCGAGATTCTCGGGAAATGGACTATGGTAGTAAGCTCCAAAACATGAGCTGGATCTGCTAAACACATGTGAACATGCTGTCCCAGACAAGCATGACCACATAGTAGTCTTACAATGAAACACTACTGAGTTTAGGTGGGGAACCATCATCGAGGATATCGAAGTCTTGTGCATTACCATGGATTAGCACTTAACTCCTTTTCCTAGAACAAATCAGTCAGTGGCTTTGTGTGCTAGGAACACATATGGAGTGGAGGCGGCCAACCTATCAAACCATAGAGCACTTTGCACGTGCATGACTAACTTGGGATGATTCCAGAGGAGGCAAAACAAACTTTCTCGAATTCACTGCGGCAACTTGCATCGAATGCACATGAATTAGAGGAAGTCACTTCTTTCATCCAAACATATGCTCCAAGAGCTAGCATGAAGAAATGCTTACAAAAGTTTCCAATACTAACTTAAATGTTCAACATGAATCATGGACAAGATAAGGATGTTGTCGATGGGCTCAACAACAATTTATCAAGATTCCCATAAGATGGGGTTACATGATTATGTGAACAAGATGATAGCATGGGTCAGACCAAAAGATATAATGGTGTATGCCCGAGGAAACAACCACGGATAAGACAACATTACGAACATCGTTGGTTCTGATTTGATTTGATGATAGCCCATACTCAAATCAAAGTTTGGATAAGATAATAGGTCCAACAATTGATCACAAGGATCAATCAATGAAAGTATCATCTTTCTTCAACACACACACACGAAGATATCCCTTAGGAATGAACTGAGTCAGACAAGCTCTCATCTTCCAACTCTCCAAGTTGTTGTTTAGCTTAACCAACTAGCTCAGGGTATCCGACACAGATTCTTGGAGAAAGGGTGGTTTACAAGAAACCAACTTGATCAAGAACTCAACATAGCGGTCAGGTGACAACCTGGTAGCACTTCCGAGAAGATATTCGGAAAGTCACGAACCACCGATATGTAACTAAGCTCGAGAACAATATTGCTTTTCAGGGCAAGATGATGTGATCAAATAAGCAAGGGATTGACATAATCCTAACTCATTGATCGAAGGGTGCACCAGAAATATGGACTAGGTGGCACGATCAACCTTAGGGTGATGATTCAACAATCAACACGCTAAGAATGAGATTATTGTCCATTAACTACCAAGCAACGGGGTTGCTGGGAGTGTTTATTTCACACATCACAATTCCCTTGTCGGTATTTCGGTTTCAACAACACGGAGACCGAGGAATGAAGAACTATGGCGAGAAGTATCACTTCGTCAAGAATTCATAAGAGGTTGTGCAATTTTCATGACATTCTTGACATAAGACGGTAATACTTCAGGGTAGAACAAAATCAAAAGCTGGATTGGCATTTTGATCTGCGGAGCACAACTATTTTGACCCAATCCGGATATGGATGAGGTACTGGAGTTTGTTTCTCCTAGTCATTCCGGAATAGAACGGCTTGACAGACCACAAGAATAATAAGCATTGATAACACGAATGCACAATTAGTCCTGACTATCAATTGATAGACAGAGGTCAGAATACAACTAAAGAGAGACAACTCAAAGGAACATATAGTTTTCTGAGTTGCGGATGCATAGATTTAGTATGTCAAACAAGTTCAACATATTTCTTCCAGATAATCCATGCAGAAAGGTAGGACTGGCAGATTCACAATGTAGAATGGAGAACTCATCAAGAGCACTCTGGTTGTGATCTTTTGGTTCAAAGAACTTCTGTCTTAATGGTTCATGGTATTTGGAAGAAGGAAATACCACGGACCTCGAGGACTGTCGCAAGGTTACTAATATCCTAAAGGAACTAGCGAACACTAACAACAGGAAGAAAGTAGAGTGAATCTTTGGGCTCAAGAACCCGGAAATAGAATGCCTACTAACTAAATGGCATCACGGGATGCTTTCGAGAATGACGGCCAAAATCATGACACTAGGAATATAAAGCATTACTAGATTACTTGGTGGTTCTCTAGGATGCCTAGGGTCATAATACTAGCTCCAACACATATGTCAAGGCAATGGAGTACCTCAACAGACCGTTAGTGTGCTTAATCTGGCCCAAAGGGACGCGGAAACAGAGGGAAAGGATTTTGCAAATGCATCAGATTGTTTGGAAACCTGGGATGACTCGGATAGCATAACGGCTGTAAATGCTCAAAAGATTTGAGACATCCTGCAATTGGTGGCATAACCACTTAGCAACACAATATCAAGGTTCTGAGATCAACTAGCAACACACAAAAGTAGTAGGAACAGAACAGAGGCTTGAAACCAACAATCCTATAAGTTGCTACGGATTAGTAACACGTGATCCTGATAGAAAGATGAGAAGCCTAGTTCTTAAACCCCGTAGCAAAGAAGAGGTTGACTCAGATCAGAAAGGCATAAGGTAAAGGAGTAAAAAGAGCCTTACGTTCCCTTCCACAATCAATTCCCTTATATAACTAAAGCATTTCTAGACTCAACTTCGACCAGTTTGGCTTGGTAATCCTACAGGCAGTCAGGCTCTGATACCAACGCTGTCAGGACCCCGATTCCAAGTCACATCGATCTAGCCGGTAACACCTCATATCACTTTGCGGCCTCACGCACGGTATTCCCACGGGTGTCGCCTTACCATGGCCTGGGACCGTTTGCGCCTTTTGGCTCCCGTATATGATAGTGTCGCTAGGATCCATATGACAGACAACCCGGGCCGACATGACTAGTCGTGAGCCCAAAGTGGCACTAACTTACGGGGACAGGCATACATGACCTAGCAACGAACGTGTCGGTCATCAGCGAGTGAATTCGGGCTGTAGCAACTGGGCTAGCAGGACTCCGGAAATCCGGGCTGTAGCAGGCTAACAGGACTCCGAAAGACACCGCATGACGTTTCCCCGAAGGGACAGACACAGGATCGAGGAAGGACACATGCCGGCCGGTCTAAGTGTTCCGGAGCAGTAGCAAGCTAACAGGACTCCGGTAAACCGGGCTGTAGCGGACTACCAAGGCTCAGTGGAAGCACCAGACTACATTTCCCCATAAGAGAGGCTACCAAGGATAAACAACTAGGTTGTCGGATCCCACACATACCAAGCATTTCAATCATACACACAATATGCTGGATATGGGCAAATACAACATGGCATCACAACAAGACTCTACAACTCAGAGTATTTATTCATTAGGCTCCGAGGAGCCAAGTATTACAAACATGGGTCTCATGACCCAACATTCAGAGCATACAAGTCAAAGCACATGCGGAAGCTTAACATGTCTGAGTACAGACATCTACAAATGAAAAAGGCTGAGAAGCCTGACTACCTACCAGATCCTGCCGAGGGCACAAGATCGTAGCTGAGGTAACAAGCTAAACGTCGAAGTCCATGCGGAACTACTAGCGAGACTGAGTCTCTCTGCAAAAACATAAATTAAGCAAACGTGAGTACAAATGTACCCAGCAAGACTTACATCAGAACTAACTACATATGCATTGGTATCAACAAAGGGGGTGGTGGAGTTTAACTGCAGCAGGCCAGCTTTGACTCAGTGGCTAAACTGAACTACGACACCAAGTAACTCTTTTGAGGTGGCGCACACGAGTCCACATATTCACCATATCAATACACCACTATGGATCCGCTCCCGTCTCCCTACGAGAACGCCATCCATGGCACTCACGCTTATCTTGCGAGTTTTAGAGTATCCACTTTCACTTGTCTATGAACTGTACAGGCAACCAAGTAGTCCTTTACCGCTGACGCGGCTATTCGAATAGTTTATACCCTGCAGGGGTGTACTTCGTCACACATGTTTCCACCACTTAGCGTCTGCACACGACATGTGCTCGGCAGACTTCAAGCGAAAGCCGACGTGGGTGTAGACCACGACCTAACTAACCACACAAGTCTCTAGTCCAGGTTTATCGCCTATTCGGGTTCCATCCGCAAGGAAATCCGGCCGGGGTGTCCTCAACGGCCTAAACAAACACCAGAAACTACTTGCAACTCCTGGACAGAGGACGAGAGGAGTCAGTAAGTCGAGCGGGGTCATATTTCAGGGCCCAATGTGTGGTAGTAGCTGAATTCTTAAATCACGCATACAGATCTCAGTTCTTAAGGACGGCCTCAATGAAACAACTCACCATGTACTCCTACATGGCCTCTCATCGATACCTTTACCAAATCGTGTTCACACACTTAGCTCTCAACAGTAGGACATGTTCACAACTTTCCAATTCATCCCCGATGAATCAGACGTGACATAACTCTAAGCAATAGCAGGCATGACAAACAAGCATGAATGAGTAGGCACATCAGGGCTCAAACAACTCCTACTCATGCTAGTGGGTTTCATCTATTTACTGTGGCAATGACAGGTCATGCAGAGGAAAGGGGTTCAACTACCGCAGCATGTAACAGTTGAATCGTTGTTGTCCTAATGCAGTAAAAGAGACCAGAAGTGATAGAGTGGGTTTGTATCGGACTGAACAAGGGGGTTTTGCTTGCCTGGCACTTCTGAAGATAGTATTGTTCTTCATCGGTGTCATCAATCACATCATCGGTAGGTCGTCTACTGAGAGGGGACAATTACCGGCAAACAAGGAAGAACACAATCAATGCAATGCAACAATATGATGCATGATCATGACATGGCAATATGTTGTGGTTTAAGCTAATGCAACTAGGAACCAAATTGAATGAAGTTGGCTTGAACCAAGGGTTCAAATTCAAACTCCATATGTGCTTAGTTAAATGCCAATTATGCAAATTGCCATATACAGCAACCTTAGGTTGTTCAAACATGCATGCAAATGGTACAGATGGAAAGATTGGATTTTTCTGATCCAAAAACATATATAAATCATTTGATTTGGAGCTACGGTTGAATTACTATGAATTTTAGAAGTTTTGAGCATTTTCTGGAATTTCCTGAATTATTTAAACCAGAAAATGATTAACTGCGTTAGCACTACGTCACTGTGACGTCAGCAGGGTCAACGTGGCCGCCTAGGTCAAACCTGATGCTGGGGCCCACATGTCAGTGTCTAACTAACTAACCTAAGTTAATTAGTACTAATCTAATTCTAAACCAGATTAGTTAAGGCTCTGGGCCCACACGTCAGTGACCCAGGGGGGTCAAATCCCTGGTCAAACTGGGCTGACTCACCGGCGTTTAGCCACCGGCGAGGCCAGACGCGGCGGGGCGGTGCGGGTTTTGTGCTCCGGCGACCAAATGGACGGCGGAGGGCATCTACGTGTAGCTGGAAGCGAGCCGCGTCGCGTGGTGGTGGTGGTTGAGCTCAAGGTCGCCGGAAACGACGCCCGCGATGAGCTTTGCGGCTGCCGAAGTTCGGGCGTGCACCGAAACGGGGCTACGAAGCACGGCGTGAAGATCTGGTGGGTGTGCTCGGCTCCTGGGAGTTCTCTGAGTGCAGCGGTGGGCTCGGACGCGTGCTTGCACGGCCGTAGTCGCGGTGGCGACATGACCGGCGGCGAGGAGCTGTCGGCTCCGATGGCCACGGTAGCTAGAAGGAGCGGACGAGCACGGGGAGAGAGGGGAAAGAGGCAGGGGCTCACGGCGAATCCAGCAAAGGCAACGGCGAGGCCGGGGAGAGACTGGAGCTCGCGAATCCCCGAAGAGTTCGCCGGCGGCCAGAGGTTGAAGACGATGTCGGGGACGACGCTGCAGGGCTTCCGGCGGGGCGCGGCTCGGTGGAGAGGAAGAGGGGGTCGAGGCGGAGCCTCTGAGTGCATCGACGAGGCGAGGCAGTGGCTGTGGCCACGGCGGTGCTCGTCGGCGGCGACGGCTGCGCTCGGCGCGGGTGAGAGAGTGGGGCAGAGGGGAGAGGGTCCACGGGGAAGAGTGAGAGAAATCCAGGGGGTCGGGGCGATGTACGTGACGTCGTCAGCCGCGTCGGGGAGGAGCCAGGCAGGCAGGGAGGGAGGAGGTGGCCGCACAGCGGTGCGCGCGCGTCGGGCACGCGCCCGTCCTCCTGGCAAGGAGGAAGACGACAGGAGGAGGTGGCCAGGTGGGCTGGGCCGCCAGCTGGGCTGCACAGGACCTGGGCCAGCCAGGTAAGGCCAGGTAACTCTCTCTGTCTTTTATTTCTGTTTTTTTCTATTTTCTGTAGTTGTGTTTGGCTTTATTAAAAATGCCAGAGCATTTCCAAAAATCACCAAACTGCTCATGCCCACTGTATAGAGTATATCCAGCATGGAACATTTCAGTTTGGGATTATTTGCACATTTAAAATATTTAATATTATTTAAATGTCCAAATGCAAATAACATAAGATTTAATTCAGTGACCCAATGATGTCCTAGAAAATTGTGCACCATTTTTGTCAGATGTTCTAGACCAAGGCAAAGATGATGAACATTTTAGAAGGACATTTCAGGTTCATTGAAAAGGATTTTAGTAAACCCTAATTGGTTTAAGTGGTGCTGGGGGTTTCTGTCATCCCCATTTCAACTTCATTTGAAATTAAACATGATGCACACATGAAACTGGCCTAGCCAGAACTAGGGATGTGACAGATGGCTTCGATTTCCCCCTCCCGGAGGGAAGTTTCCCCGGCAGAATAGCTCAGCCAGAGCCGTAGATTGCTTCTGCCCAAGTTCAGCCTCGAGACGGCGGCACTTCATCCCGAAAGCTTACTTATGATTTTTTCCAGGTAAAAACCCTTCATATAGCAGAAGATGGACACCGGAGACCTGCCAGGGAGCCCACAAGCCCTAGGGGCGCGCCTAGGGGGGTAGGGCATGCCCCTCTGGCTTGTGGCCACCTGGTGGGTCCCCCTCTGGTATTTCTTCACCCAATATTTTTTTTTATATTCCAAAATAATTCTCCATAAATTTTCAGGACTTTTGGATTTGTGCATAATAGGTCTCTCAAATTTGCTTGTTTCTGGTCCAGAATTCTAGCTGCCGGCATTCTCCGTCTTCATATAAATCTTGTAAAATAAGAGAGAAAAGGCATAAGTATTGTACCATAATGTGTAATAGCAGCCCTTAATGCAATAAATATCAATATAAAAGCATGATGCAAAATGGATGTATCACCCCGTCAGGGCCCGCGGGATGCAGCCTGACAAGATCAGGAGGGCGGGGGCGAAGCGAGAAGGACAGAAGGAGCGGCTAGGCGATGCCCTGGTCACAACCGCCAGGACCACAGGAACGTGGCAGGAGGGACACCGGGAGGGAAGACGAAGCCGGAGTCCACGAGGAAGCTTGCCAGGGTCCAGCTGGAGGAGGCGGAGGCATCCACACCCAACACCCGGGCAAATCGCTCTGTAGGGGAGAAGGCCAGGTGCAGATGATGGTGCCGCTGGTGCCTAGCTGACGGTGACGGTGCATCCGGAACTCAGCTGGACTCCGAGCCGCCGTCCTCCCGCTCGGCGCCGTCATCTTTGCCGTCAGTGTCCTCTTCGTCATTGTCACTTGAAGAGGAGCTTTCATCGTCGGTCGAGCTCTCCGCGCAACACCCTAAGCGAGCACCCGAACGCCCGAAGACCTTGATGGAGAGCAGGTCGGCATCCATTAATTTAAAATGGAGGACGTTCCCCTCCGCCAAGCTATGGGCACAAGCAAAGGTTTTCTAGTCACGCCGGAGAAGCATGATGTGAGGTGCAGGGAAAACTCCACGCCCACCCGCATGTTGCCGTTACAGCAACCCCTCATGTGCAAATTCAACGCGTGCGGTTGTTCAACCTCCATTACCCTTGCAAAAGGAGTAGGAAGCCGAAGACGACTGCGCGGGGGCCCGCGTAGCCTGACGATGAACTCCAGCGGCGTATCCCCAACGTGGCCCTCCATTAGAATCGAAGCGGCTGGAGGGGGAGTACCCGAGCCACCGCCGCATCCCCCTCGGCCCCGAGCACCGCGCCGGCCACGACCACGTCCTGCGGCCCCGCCTTGTACACTTGATCCAGCCCCTGCATCCCCAACAGGGGCGGGGATACGGTGCAGAGAGGAAGCTCTTGTTGCTACTACTGGAGCTTGGCCGTGCCCTCTTCCCCTCTCCATGGTGGGTGAGGGAGCACAAGAAGATGAAAGAGATGCTTGGGTGAGCCCTTTCGCCCACTTCTGCGTTCCCTTTTTATAGCAGAGCACAGCGGGGGGCTGGCCCCCCACTACCCCGTGGCAACCACCGCGCTCCACCAATCCGTTCTGTCTGCGTCACTGGTAACGTCCAAAATCGCCGACCATCCTCCTATGCTTATCCACGATGCAGAGCTTTCTGCCATGGCACTCAGTCCCACGCCCTACGCATCCGCCACCAACCCTGCGCAATGCATGCAACATACGTGGCGGAAATGGTAGTTGTAGTGGGATGGGTATTATGGCAGTTACCTCCCTGTGAATATAGGCGACTCACAGGCCATTACGTGGATAGCCCCACATCGTTCAGCACGGCTCACGGGAAAACCGGGAACTGATTCAATCCCAGGTTAATGAAGAAGCAAAGAAGATATAAAAGAAGACAAGGATCCTACCGCGGCATGGTCGACGTGTCCGCATGTGTATTTGTTGGGGCCTACCCCAATGATGCCCGGCAGCACGTGTGGGCTAGGCCCGGGGGCTCCTGTCAGTGCAATGAACATCCGCGTTCGTTGACCAGACTCATACACAGGTGTACTAACGATCGTACATACAAAACCAACATGTAATGCAAGGCAAAGCCAGAGAAGCCGCTCTTCGTGATATTAATGAGAGCATTAAGGAAAATATAGCAATAGGATATCACCTTTGGAAGGCCTCCCTTGCCGGGTAGGAGAGCCCAGCCAGGTCGAGACCGCCCCGAAGGCAAGTCCAGAATTGCCCCGCCAAGCTTGTCGGGGTTGCCACGACCAAAACCACCGCTAGGACACCACCGGTCCACCGCACCTCGACGCCAGTCACTTGTCGATGCGGTGTTAAGAACTCCAGGTGATTAAGTGGCACCCATTAAGCACGTGGCAGCTTGCTAGAAGACAGATCACACCTATTTTGACACCCGTCCAGAGGTGTGTGAAGATGATAAGCAGAAGGTGGCAAAGCGGCTGCATAAGCTTGCCGGCATGCACCCCAGCATGCCACCTGAGGTAGCATTTATGGAATTTTGTCCCAAGTGCCAGAGTTAGGTATGATAGCACTGTTAGCTATCTAATCACAAGATAATGTCTATTTTGCCACTGTTGTTACCCCTTGGGCTATAAAAGGAGGTCCAAGGCGACCTAGAGAAGGATTCGGACCATTCCACACTTGTACGCGCGTAGGAGCTCTCCCCGAGGCCGCCTTGCCGGGCTTGAGCGTCGCGTGTTCTTCGTGTTCCTCCATCCAATCCACCAAAGCAAGAGTACGGTTTTACGCTTCCCAGCGGACTGAACCTGGGTAAAAACCTCTAGAGTCACATCGTCGTGCTGCCTCATGGCTTCCGCTCTTTGTTCAGCGTGATGTCCCCCCTGCTGAACCACAAAGGGGCTCGTGGCCCTATAGGTGATCATGTCCATCCATGACACTCTCGTTATGCAATGAAGTTAGAGCATGATTTATTTTTAATTGTCTTGCTTATGAGTGGCGGTCGGGGATGAGCGATGGTCTTTTTCTACCAATATATCCCCCTAGGAGCATGCGTATTAGTACTTTGTTTCGAGGGCTAATAATTTTTTGCAATAAGTATGTGAGTTCTTTATGACTAATGTTGAGTCCATGGATTATACGCACTCTCACCCTTCCATCATTGCTACCCTCTTTGGTACCGTGCATTTCCCTTTCTCACCTTGAGAGTTGGGGCAAACTTTGCCGGTGCATCCAAACTCCGTGATATGATACACTCTTTCACACATAAGCCACCTTATATCTTCCTCAAAATAACCACCATACCTACCTATTATGGCATTTCCATTGCCATTCCGAGATATATTGCCATGCAACTTCCACCGTTCCATTTATTATGACACACACCATCATTGTCATATTGCTTTGCATGATCATATAGTTGGCATAGTATTTGTGGCTTGGCTACGGTTCATATTTTTTTATACATGTCACGCTAGATCATTGCACATCCCGGTCCACCACCGGAGGCATTCATATAGAGTCATATTTTTGTTCTAGTATCGAGTTGTAATTCTTGAGTTGTAAGTAAATGAAAGTGTGATGATCATCATTATTAGAGCATTGTCCCATGTGAGGAAAGGATGATGGAGACTATGATTCCCCCACAAGTCGGGATGAGACTCCGGACTTAAAATAAAACAAAGAGGCCAAAGAGCCCAAAAAGAAAAAAAGAAAAATTTATAAAAAGGAAGAAAAAAAGAAAAAAAAGTGAAGAAAAAAAGAAAAAAATGAGAGAAAAAGAGAGAAGGGGCAATGTTACTATCCTTTTCCACACTTGTGCTTCAAAGTAGCACCATGTTCTTCATATAGAGAGTCTCCTGTTTTGTCACTTTCATATATTATAGTAAACATGTCCGTGCGTTGCAATGGGCGAAAATACATCACATCCCTCTAAGCATGATTCCATAGCTCAATTCAAGGAAAATTAAATGTCGAGGTTCCTTTCATCCTCCTTTGCCCCTTTAAATTGCAACAATTAAAGCAAAATCTCAAATTACTAATCTCATAACACAAAAACAAATTAATATTCTTCCAAAGAAAAGGCATAAATATGTAATTGGCTAGGATATAATAGGGCAGACTTAATCATTATATGACTACTTATGGAAGTAAGCAAAAATGACTTTGCTGGTGGTATGATATGATAATGAACACACTGAACTAACGAAAGTGTAAGCAGAAGCTGAATCCTTACCTTTAAATACCTGAAAGCATCCTCAGAATATTTTCACCTCACAACAATAAATATAGGTATATACATATTAATAGCAAAAATGACTAGGAAGCTAAGCTAATTTTTTTAGTACGATGAAAATATGACATGTTTTGGGAGGCACCCCTTTATGGCCTACATAGAGAAAATCGGTAAGAAATTTAGTTACAAATAGATTGGTAACAAAATTGATTCGGAGACTAAATTTTTTAGTACAATGAAAATATGGCATTTCTTTTCAGAGAAAAAAGAATTTGTAACTTTAAAGGGGCTTGTTAATAATATGTATAAATTTCAGTAAGAGAATGGGAAAAAAGCAGTATTGAGCATTGACCTATGCAAATATGTATAATGGCAGTCAGATTTGCATGTACCATATAGTAGTCCATCACTATGACTATATATGAAGAAAGAGGAAACATGCCATGCCAGTCCACCCAAAATATTCATCATAACATGAACCGAGCAAAGGCAACAACTCCTTGGAGCATGCACTAATCGAAATATTTCATATCATTTTCTTAACGCCCAGTCTTGCAAGGGATCATAAGCATGTATGGAGCACCTTACAATAGTTGCTGCCAAAATTATGGATGCTTCATGATATCTAAATTTTTTTAAGCACCGATAATTTATAGTGAAGTGCTTCTCTGATACATCTTCTGTAACAACAGCCATGTAGAAGCTAACCTTGATGTATCAAATTTGCATTGGAGCATTGGTGCCATCAAATTTCCATTGGAGTGTTGTAGTCCTTTGTTTCAAATTTCAACACGAAAAGCTCCCTTTGTCCAGCGTGCGGATTCCACCATGCTGAAGTCATGGAGGGCGCTATCTTCGGATCTCCTGGCCCACGAAGTGCTTGACTGTGTGCTCGTGCAGGGATTGGCAGCACGCTTTCTTTGGATCTCCTTGCCCCAAGTAGTACTCGACAGTGTGCTCATGCAGGGATCGCCAACCTGTAGGCTCGTGGAGGGAGGAACAAGACGACCACCGGCTGCAGCATCAGCAGGCGAGATGGAGGTGCTCGCCGGAAGAGGAGTGGTGGAAGGTTACCCGGACAGGCTCCAGGCCACATGCGACGATTGTACGTGCAAGGACATCCGAATGAAAACCATGAACCGCAAGGGTGGGCGGACCATGGAGAACAGTGATGGTGTGCAGATGCGTTTTTGCCGCGAAGCCACCAGAGAGGCTCCATTCAATCCAGTCAACCATGATCTTGAGAGCCGGACCTTCCTTAGAATGAGCTAACAGGAGGAAAGGAGCAGACGAAGAGGCGTCCGGGGGTGGAAGAGGATGCCTGCGACTAACCGCGGGGCGACGGGGCCGCCAGCACCCGATCCCACGGCTTCAAACCCGGCAAATGTGGCTGCATCTGGCAGTGGAGAACGCCTCCCTCGGGCCACCCACGCCGTCCGCACACCCTGTAGCCCACGATGCGCTCGATAGAGGCCTCCTACACATGATATGGCGTCGAGTAGCCCTAAGTTTCCGAAGTGGGGAAACATCGAGAGAGGGGATCGATGGTTCAATGTAAAAAAAGGCGCGATATGGTTAGGTATGGCAGGCTTTGATACGTATACGGGACATGTGATTAACTCTAACTTTTCGGCTAATGAAGAAAGTTTTTTGGCCGGCCACATAATCACATGAATATTACCACCTCGGATATAGAAAATAATATGGGCGAAGTGGACGGACGAAATTACGGTGGTAAGAAGCAATAGCTGCTTTATTATTAGGTAAAGACTAGTGGGAATTTTTCATTATAGAACTTGGCTTGTATATTCCAATGATGGGCTTCCTCAAATTGCCCTCGGTATTCGTGAGCAAGCAAGTTGGATGCACACCCACTTAGTTTTCTTTAGAGCTTTCAAACACTTATAGCTCTAGTGCATCCATTGCATGGCAATCCCTACTCCTTGCATTGACATCAATTGATGGGTATCTCCATAGCCCATTGATTAGCCTCGTTAATGTGAGACTTTCTCATTTTTTGTCTTCAACACACAACCTCCACCATCATATTCTATTCCACCCATAGTGCTATACCCATGGCTCACGCTCATGTATTGCGTGAAAGTTGAAAAAGCTTGAGAATGTTAAAAGTATGAAACAATTGCTTGGTTTGTCATCGGGGTTCTGCATGATAAATACTTTGTGTGATGAAGATAGATTATGACAAGATTATATGATTTTGTAGGGATAACTTTCTTTAGCCATGATATTTTGAGAAGACATGATTGCTTTATTAGTACGATTGAAGTATTATTGTTTTTATGTCAATATTAAAATTTTGTTTTGAATCTTATGGATATGAATATTCATGCCAAGATTAGAAAGATTACTTGATAAACATGTTAGGTAGCATTCCACATCAAAAATTATGTTTTTATCATTTACCTACTTAAGGACGAGCAGGAATTAAGCTTGGGGATGCTTGATACGTCTCCAACGTATCTATAATTTTTTATTGTTCCATGCTATTATATTATCCATCTTGGATGTTTTATATATATTAATATGATATTTTATATCATTTTTTGGGACTAACCTATTAACCTAGTGCCCAGTGCCAGTTGTTGTTTTTTCCTTGTTTTTGTCTTTTACAAAAAATCAATACCAAACGGAAGGAAACTTTTTGAGGATTTTTCTTGACCAGAAGACAACCACGAAGCTTCAAGAGGAGGCCAAAGGAGCCACGAGAGGGCCAAAAGCCCTAGAGGCGCGCCCCAGGGGGGCACCCCCCAGGCTTGTGGGCCCCTCTGGACTCCTCTAACCCTAATTCCAGCTCCATAAATACCCAAATATTCCCCGTATACCAGGGGGCACACAAAAAATACTTTTCCGCCACCGCAAGCTTCTGTTCTTGCGAGAACCCATCTTGGGGCCTTTTCCGACACTCTGCCAGACAGGGATTCGATCACAGAGGGCCTCTGCACCAACATTGCTACCCTTCCGATGATGTGTGAGTAGTTTACCACAGACCTACGGGTCCATAGCAAGTAGCAAGATGGCTTCTTCTCTCTCTTTGAGCTTCAATACAATGTTCTCCTCGACATTCTTGGACTTCTACTCGATGTAATCTTCTTTTGCGGTGTGTTTGTTGAGATCTGATGAATTGTGGGTTTATGATCAGATTATCTATGAATATTATTTGAGTCTTCTCTAAACTCTTTTATGCATGATTAAGATAGCTTTGTATTTCTCTCTGATCTATTGATTTGGTTTGGCCAACTAGATTGATCTATCTTGCAACGGGACAGGTGCTTTGTTTTGGGTTCATTGTTGCGGTGTCCTCACCCAGTGACAGAAGGGGTAGCGTGGCACGTATTTGTATTGTTGCCATTAAGGATAAAAAGATGGTTTTTTTACCATATTGCTTGGATCTATCCCTCTACATCATGTCATCTTGCTTAAGGCGTTACTACGTTCTTGTTAACTTAATACACTAGATACATGCTGGATAGTGGTCGATGTGTGGAGTAATAGTAGTAGATGTAGGCAAGAGTCGGTCTACTTGTCACAGACGTGATGCCTATATTCATGATCATTGCCTTGGATATCATCATAACTATGCGCTTTTCTTTCAATTGCTCAACAGTAATTTGTTTACCCACCGTATGTGTTCTTTCAAGAGATAAGCCTCTAGTGAAACCTATGGCCCCCGGGTCTATTTTCCATCATATTATTTTCAGATCTATAAAACCAAAAATACTAAAATACCTCGCTGCAATTTATTTACCATTATCTTATTTAGCAATTTTATTTATCTTTTATATCAATCTCTATTAGATCTCACTCTTGCTAGTAACCGTGAAGGGATTGACAACCCCTTTTTCGTGTTGCGGGCAAGTATTTGTCAGTTTGTTCAGGTGCATCTATTGGGGACTTGTGTGTTCCTCCTACTCGTTTGATACCTTGGTTCTTAATCGAGGGAAATACTTATCTCTACTTTGATACATCACCCTGTCCTCTTCAAGGGAAAAATCAACGCAAGCTCAAGAAGTAGCAGAAAACATGTGATAATGGTATCAACCTCGGGATACCCAAATATCATGCACACACTAGGGGCTAGGCACTAGCTCCCGCAGTCAAGCTCCTATGGCTAACTGAAAGTACTAACACCGCATAGTTCGATTGCCTTGTTTTCCTTACACACTACCGCCTCCGGGCACCGAGACGTCGGCTAAGGGTTAAAGTGTTAAAGAGAAAACACCCTTTGCAATATATACAAAGGGGTTGAAGCCGACGACTGGTAACTTTTAGTTTAAAATGGACGCATAGGAGTCAAAATAAACACACAATGCATAGCTAATAGTTGCATTCTAGGGCACAAAAGTTCAAACTCCTTCGGATAAACGAAAATACAGTCATTCATAAATAAAATCCTTCGTGCACTGAGCCTCTATCGCCCGAGCACCATCCATCCCGATGGGGAAGTATTGCTCGGGGCACCTATGCTCCTTCCCAGGGGGCGGGGGTCCGGTGGCCATTTCGGCTAGCTTGATCTTCAGCCAATGCACCATAGTCTTGCCAAAGGCCATCAGAACTCCCTCAATGCATACAGAGCGCTTCCAGACGTCAATCTGGGGCACGACATCACACAACCTCTGCACCAAGACAAAATAGCTGCTCGGCAGCGGCTCCGAAGGCCACAACTTGACGCAGAGGTCCTTAATTTCTGGCTCCGCCATCCGATGCAACTCCATCAGCTGCGTCATCTGGTTCTTAAGGAGGGGAGGGTGTTCGGGAGCCTGAAACTGCGCACAAAATAGCCTATGCTCGATGCGACCCACCTGGGACGCGAAGTACCTGGCCGCATCGGATGCACTCCTCGGGAGGTCCGGAAAAGCGCCTCGGGAATGCCATACTCGTGTGAGCAATGCGAACCTGTTACCACCAAAGGCACTTTGCAGTAAGTATGCCTTAGCATCCGTAATAAGCTTGACTTGGCGGAGTTCCTCTTGGTGGCCTCGCTCCTCCGTCCGTGCTTCCTTGACCACCGACCTCAACGAGGTTAGCTCGGTGGCCTCATCCTTACCCTTCTGCTCAAGGGCCTCACATTTCATGATGGCATCCTTGAACTCTTGTTGCACATCAGCCACTGGCTTCGTGCTGCTAGCTCCCGGTTTTTACCGTTGCCAGTTCGGTGGCCACTTGTTCGGCCGCTGCCCTCTGCTGTGCAGTTTCCTCCTGAGCTCTCCTCAGCTCGGCCTTGAGGTTCTCGACCTCTACAGCAACAACTGTAGTAATTCAAGTGGTATCCCATTTAGATTAACTACGAAAACTTCATTACCAAAGGGTTGCAGTTAAAAAGTTTAAGTTTGAACTTGCCTTGCGCTTCGTCGAAACGCTTATTCAGCAGATCGAGCTTGTCATCGGAGCTCTTGAGCTTCCGATTTAGCTCGGCCAACTACTCGGCTCTGGCAGTGGCCACCGAAGATGACGCCTACATATTAGGCTCAGCATATTAGATTGTCGAGTATTCGATTTTCGATCCTTTGCCCGGCTTTCTTTCCAGCCAGAGTCTTGGGGGCTAGTGCCCCCTTCTGCTATTATCTATATCCCTAAACTATTCAACCTCCGCATGAGTTTTTCAAACTCATTCAGGGCCTGGGCGCTACTGTAAATGAGGTTGCGTGATCATATAAGTAAAATTCTATAAGGAAAAGGGCATTACATGGTTTACCTTGAAGCCTGTTAGAAGGCAGCCGAAGGCCGCCGAAGGCCTCCTTCAGTCTGTTGTCCATGGACCAAATACTTTGCAAAACCGGGCCCATAAGGGGACTGTGTTCTTGACGATAGAGTAGTTGGTTAATGCCTCCTCCATCGCATCTGGCCACCCATTTGGAACCCACTTTGTAGCGGGTGGGGGCGGCGGAGGTACCTTGGCTCCTCCCTCGGTGGACGGCGGAATGGTTGGCTCCTGGTTCCTTAGCGACTCCGGAACCACCTTCGGGGATAGCTCAGTCTGGCCGAGCTCCCCCTCCTTGTTCACCAGAGGGGTTTCCCCCTCCTAGTCTTTGGCGGCCGAGGTATTCACCCCGGCTATGACAGTGTCGCCTCCTCCTATGCTGGCCCAGCAGGGGTCCTCCTCGGCAAGACCTCCTCAACAACCGGGGGAAACGAGCCACGTGACCCGATCCCGCTCTTCGCCACCGCGGCCGGTGGAGAGTCTCCCTCTGAGAATCAATTGGTAGGGAGAACGCACGGCGGGCTACAATATTAAAAGGAGGCACGCAATCAATAGCAAGACTTAGTTCAGCTAAGAAGACAAGAGTGTATCTTAAGATATATACCTCTGGGCCTAGGGCTTGACCCTGGGGGTCCTCCGAGGAACCTCTTCGGAGGCTTCGGAGTCCTCGGCAAAAGCCGAGCTGTCATCAGACAGGACCACTTTGGCCCGGCATTGTCTTTTCGGGGCGGGAGGAGGCTGATCCTCCTCAGCGTATTTGGACGCCGCCCTATTCCTTGTTCGGGAGGATCCACTTTCCTCCCCGTCCTCTCCCTGCTCCTTCTTCTCCCCCTCAAGGGTAGAGGGGGCATGGGTGTCCCCGGATCTACTATCCGGGGGTCCTCTGGGACGGAGGCCTTCTATGACCTCCTTCTTCTCCTCTTTCTTCTCTAGCACCTTGTACGGCTCCACGGCCAAAATGGCCGTCAGCAGGGCCGTCCTGGGGCCCTCGGGCAGTGGGGCCAGGCTGTCGATCCGTTCCACTTTATTCAACCAATTTTATGGATGGAAGAGGAGGGATTTAAATACTTTTTCAAAAAGGAATATCCGAGCATAAGAGTGAAACTTATCATACCTCACGAGGGGGGGTGGCATTGTCAAGGCCGCGGTCTTTCTCCTCGACCGGCCAATCCTTCTGCGGCTTGAAAAACACCTTCCACAGTTGGGCCTGGGAAGTTCGGTAGAAGCGGAGCACGATGGCGCGGTCATCAGGCTTGTTAGCCCATATGGGGTGGTCAGATCTTGAAAGGGTAGGACGTGGCGGCGGAGCATGATCTGAATCACGTTGGTCAGCTCGATTCCCTGCTCTATCATATTGGATATCTGGCCTTGCAGCGACGCCACCTCCTTGGTCAACCCCCAGTCAAGGCCTTTCTTGGTCCATGAAACTAGCCTTGTGGGGGCCCGGATCTGAAGGCGGGGGCCACTGCCCAATCTGCATTTCGTGGCTTTGTGATATAGAACAACTCCTTCTGCCAAATCTTGACAGTTTCAATAAAAGTACCCTCCAGCCACTCGACCTGGGGGAGCTTGCTGACCGCTCCCCCCCCCACCCGTAGTCCGCCTGCTAGCCATCAACGATCTTTGGCTTGACGTTGAACACTTTCAGCCACACGCTGAAGTGTGGCCGGACCCGAAGAAAGGTCTCGCAGATGATGATGAAGGCTGAGATATGCAGAAAAGAATTTGGGGCAAGATCATGCAAGTCTAACCCATAGAAGAACATCAGACCCCTGCCAAAGGGGTGGAGGGTAAAACCAGTCCCCGGATGAAGTGAGGGAGGAACACCACCCTCTCGCCGGCCCTCGGCGTGGGGACGACCTGGCCCAGTTCTGGAGCACAGTGGGCACCGTCAGCGGGGAGATAGCCTGTGCTCTTCAGCTCCTGGATGGTGCTCTCAGGGATGATGGAGGCCTCCCACTTTCCCTTCGACCTGGATCCAGCCATGGCCAGATTGAGGAAAGGGCTGGATGTTGGGATCTACGGTAGGTTGCGTCGACTGCAAATTAAATTTTTCCTATGCGTAGAACAACCAGGAACATGCTACGGGAGATGGAGCACAGATCGTTACCATGAGACGCGCAGTGCCGTGCAGCGAAAGCAGAGTTGGGGCAGCTCATCTCCTCCTCGCGTTGGCGATCTCCTGCGAACAACGAAGCCCCGGGAATGGTGATCTCCCGTGAACAGTGAAGCCCCGGGAACGATGATCTCCCATGAACGATAATCTCCTGCGGACAGGTTCACCGGAGCGTCGCAGGTGCACCCCCTTTAACGGTATCTGCGCGTGTAGGAGGAACACCGTGCGACAGACTGCTAGGTCCGATCACACAGTCGGCTGTGAGTGGAGGTGGCTATTCGCAACACATGCAAACCCTAGTGACAGCGCCGAAGCGATCAATCGCATGAGTGTGCCGCACCCCCACTTTATATAGGCTTTCGTCGCAGGC
The DNA here is from genome assembly GCA_011799875.1 of Thinopyrum elongatum. NCBI lineage: Eukaryota > Viridiplantae > Streptophyta > Magnoliopsida > Poales > Poaceae > Thinopyrum > Thinopyrum elongatum. The sequence continues at coordinate 299,802,850 of CM022298.1, forward strand.
TCAACACTTGGGCCTCACACGGACCTTAAAGCCCAAAATCAGTTCGGCCTGGATACGAGTCCGAGTACTATCACTCTGACTCGTGGAGTCGGACCGGGCCTCACAGGTTCCTTCCGTTAAGCGCGCGACCCCTTAGGTTCTCGTTCACTTGGTCGCGAGTCAGATCACATCTGACTCGGCTAGTCGGCAGCGGCCTCTAGCAAAGCATGCCAACTCCAAGTATCTGATCAAGCTGGTTAGGCGAACCTGTACAACATGTCACACTTCTGTTTCATTTGCCGCACGATATATGTTGTCAGGCTTAAGGCGAGTCTGTCATCCTTATGCTAGCCCGACCTCTTTCTCGTTCCAGTGATGCTGACCACTAACCGGATTATCTCATAATCCCTGCCGCATGGCCATGCTTATCTTGGTCAGATCACACGAGGGGCCCAGAGTATATCTCTCCTGATCGAAGGGGCAAATCCCATCTTGCTCGACCATGTCTCGCAGCATGGGTCTGGACAAGCCCGAAACCTACCTTTGTAACTACCCAGTCACGGAGTAGCGTTTGGTCGGCCCAAAGAAGGTCTGTCATCATCCCGAGTACATGCGCCAGCTCAGGTCTTAGGATATAGAACGTATTGTACCAGAGACTCACAGATGACATATCGATGCGTCTCATAGTTGGGTTTGTCCGACTTGGACCTTATCTCAACTCGGATCCGACTATGTCGAATTCGACCAAACCCTTCTGACTCCATATTATCCGGTTAGCATCCAATGCTCCATGGCTAGTGAGACCAAGCCATCAACCGTGTCATATGCTAGTCTAGTCAGATGTGCGTCCACATAGCCCTTTCGACCAGGGACCTTTTAGGATAGTCATCATACAATGCATAGTCCCACAAACAAGTCACGTACTTGCTGACACACATCATTGATAATGTCCAAGGACTATCTTTATTCATAAACACATAGGAAATATCATCATACATGATTGCCTCTAGGGCATATCTCCAACATTGGAGAGGTTCTTGGAAGAGAAAATGGATCTGGGTGCTGGAGCTCAGGAGATGGGGAAAGCGGTGGCATAGGAGGAAGTGAGAGCGTGCAAAAGGAATGGCAGACGCTCCCATTTTATGTGTTGTTGTAAGGCCAAGAGTCCTTTTACTGTGCCACAGACCTCGCCACTTCCCGATACAATCATGCAGTTATGCGCATGTGGGATAGCCCAAATCATTGATCATATCCCTTAAAAAATGGGCACGGTCTTCATATTGATGGGACGTGCCAATGAAGAAACCACCTCGAGCCACAAATCAAGCTTTCATGACTGGCTTGTAGTCATGGTGCATCGTGACCCTTTGGCAAAAGTTGTCAGATGAGGGTACTATTCACACTTGGGCGGTTGGCCTTCGTGGCTAAGTAACTTGCTTGTGTCAAAAGCTATGGCAAAATCCAGGAAGCATATGGCCGGAAACGGCCGAACTATCCACGAAGATTCGATCTAGGGCAACTGCAAAGCCTGAAATGTTCGCATATACTTCGGCTTATATATTAATGTTATTTAAAATTGTGTCTCTGAATTTATCAATATAAAATGGGATGGAATTGTTAGCACACTGACCATCGTTGCTTAAATATTTATGAAACCTGTTATCTGTCTCCTTGTTTATCTTTCAGAGTAATATCTCTGACACCAGGCAAAATTTAGGGAAGATAGTGAGCCAAACCCACCGCTTGTACCTATCACTTATATTGAAGTGAAGAATGCAAACCATCTTGAAGAGAGCAAGCTGACCCCAAGGTCATCTCTTGATGAAGAAAGTGAGTTCAAGCTACTCACCAGCAGCTGTGGCACAACCTCGGTGAAGTTGTTGCCTGAATCAGTTCGACTTCTTCAATCTCAACTTCAAGTAGAAAGACTTGGTTCAGTTCAGGTCCGACTTGAAGTCCATTCTCTAACGAAGATCACAGAGGACACCTGTGCATGCTTTATGGGTACGCGGCTAGAGTTGGAGAATATAAGGTTCAGACAACTAAGGTCTTATCATCTTGTTCAGCTACTTGCGCTGCATCTCTAGGGCAGGCCTAACGTTTCTTGAACTGTGTTGAAGTGCTGTCATTTTGTATATTACTTTGCCGGCGTGTTTATTTGCACTGGTGTGTGGGGACCCCGACTCATAAGTCGTGATCACCGAATGCACGTGTACAATGATCCCAGAGATCAATTCTCACTGAACACACAGAAGCTGAATAACGAGAGTCTTACATCCATACATACCGTTTTACTAAAAAATGACCTTTATGGCCAAGTCTTGAGTATATCATTGCAGCGGAAATCTTCAATGACAACTTGGACCCGCACCATCTGCCTTAACCCTACAGGCATTCTGATTGGGAAGTGTCCTAGCTCGCATGTTCGTCACCAAAGAAATCTTCATCTTACTCCTATTCTTTCATGCCTGGCCAATAAAATAACCACTGTCAAGCCAATGAGTACTTTGAATGTACTCGCAAGCAACCCATGAATGGTAATAGAATGACATAAGCATGATAATATCACTATGTTGGCTTGTTGGTGGTATGTCAGTGTTTCTCATGCAAGTATGATCGATACTTGTGGTGTTATAATGCGTCTATGATCATGAATCAAGGGATTACAGATCTCAATATTGAGAAGGAGTTTCACACAACTCAATCTCCAACTCATCATGATTTGCATCAACATTTTAATTCCGTGTTGTTTTTCAGAAACATATGGACATAGCCTAAGCAGCACCACCCAACTGTCCTATACCATGGACACGGCTATTCGAATAGTTTGACACTCTGCAGAGGTTGCACACTTTACCCACAAGATCCGGGGAACTTTCATGTCATCCACGACCCGCGGTACCTCAAGTACCCGGGGTAAGCACCCGATCACTACCTTTCCCTAGTCGTGACTAACATAGAGTCCACTCGATTGGTAATAGCCCCCATGGCAAACATTGTCACATAATAAATTTTTGTGGAGCCACGCTCCCATATTCATCACATAACACAAGCACGGGGGTACCAACGGTGTGTCCTGTGCCCTGTAAAAACAGTCATGGCCACCTATCCAAGCATGACCCCGTCCCGAGAGTGACCACGCCACTCCCGTCACTAGTAATGCGGGCATCCATGCTAGCACGAACTAGGTAATCAATAATGCCCTTTCCCATATAAGGGTAGAGTGGTTGCGCATGTTTGGTCGGGATGGTCAACAAATCTTAAATCTAATCCGTCTCCGTAAACAACACATATTCACTTGCTTCGGTGCACCACTTCTTCATGAAGTGGTGACCTAGTTCAATATTACCCACGGGCATTAGGGGCACCCGATGGGGTTTCCAAAGGATTGTAACCAAGAAATGATCATGGCATAGATGCAACATCATGCATCAATATCAAGTATTTTTCATCGCATCTCTAGCACAAGGTAGAGCTATGAACATGCAAGTACCAATGGACATGCATCAATGCAACGATTATATCAAACTCATAATCAATAACGTCATCATGCATACGGAAAATTTATCGATGAACAAGAGAGGTGTACCATGGTCAAAGGGCTGCTTGCCTGGCTCAGCAAAGTCTTCAACTCCTTTGGTCCACCTCCAAGCATTCCGTCTACTCTATCCACTAACGTCGGAAACAATCACAATAAGCAACACAACAAGGCAAAAATAAAAGTGCTCTAAAAATATGAATTGGACTTTTCTAGGATACCCTTGGTCATATGAAAAATGACCAAAGTGATTTCATTGGGATTGGACCAATGGATATTTTTGGACATTTCAATATGATGGAAACAGGAGATTTAATGGATCTGCAAGGGGTCTGCAGAATCATCCTTTTGAAAAATGAGAAAGGGCACTCATTTAACAAGGCATGATTTTAGAGGCATCTAGGAATTGGTTTCACTGGATTTGGAGTTGAAATGAATTTCCTAGGAATTTGCAAAGTTGGCTATACATGGAGAAATGGACCATTATTTTATGTGGCACAGAAAGTATTGGGAAAAATGTTCAAAAACTATGTTATGAACATAGAAGTATCTAGCAATTAGAATCATGGCATTTGGAGCAATTTTGAGCTCTCTGTGATTTTCTAAAGTTCATCACAGAAATGGAAAAATAGGATTTAATAAATATTTGTGAAGAGAAAGTTTCTGGAAAAAATGTGCAAACTGCACCATGAGATAGATCATGATTTTATGAACTACTAGAAATTTGAATCATCAAATTTGGAGTCCATTTGAATTGTTTAGGGATTTTTGAAGTTCACTGGATAAAGAAAATGAAAAAGGGAATATACCTTATAACGCACGCTGGGCGTTGGATAGCCACTGGGCTGGCCCAGTGGCTCAGCCGCGCGCAGGCAGGGGGTGACGTCAAAGGCGCGTTTCAGGAGTGTGCCTCAGCGCGGGGGAAGCAAATTTCGCCCGGCCCGTCTACACTTAAACGGCGGGGCCCACCCGCTGGGTCGCTGACGCGCGGGGCACAACGCTCATGCGATCGCCTAACTCCCGCTCGAACAGAGAAGAGGCAGGGGAGGTGAGGCTGAGCGGGTGCCGATGCTCTCCCTGGTGGCGCCCGGCACACCGGCGGACTCAGCGCGAAGCGACGCACCCGTCCATGTGCTGCACGCATGCGCCGATGCTCGGAGTTGAGCAGGGCTTCGGGTGCAGCGGATGGCGGCGGCGGGCTTGGTGGTGGCACCCGTTTAGGCTACGGAGGAGGGGTCCTCGGTGTTGGGGAGGTTTGTGGAGGCTTGGGGGTGCCGCGGACTGGTTTAGAGGAGGAAGGGAGGCCGAGGCGGCTCGAATTTGAGCGGGGGTCCGAGGCGGCAATGGTGGCAGAGGAGGAGGAAGAAGAAACGGGAGGGGGAGTGGGTTGGTCCTGGGGGTCTATGGGGAGGGAGAGGGAGCGAGTGGTGACGAGGGAGAGGCTCGGGGAGTATTTAATTAGGCGGGCGACGGCTCACCGTGGACTCGTGCGCCGGCGAGGTCGTTGCCGTCGCTGGAGGTCACGGGGGCTCATGGAAACATGCCCGGGGCGTTTGTAGGGATGGTCTACGACCAGGGGAAGCAAGAGAGAGAGCGGGGGAGTGCCAGGGTGTCGCGCGTGTGAGCTCGCTCATTGGAGCTCTCGGGCGGCGATGGCGCTCGGACGGCCATGGCGCGCGTGCGAGGGAAGCCAGAGGAGGAAGAGAGAGAGGAGGGGGGAGACCATGTAGCGTATCCCGGACGCTGAGGCACGTTGTCGGGCGTGCGGGGGAGAGCCGAGGTGGCTGGAGGCATTGGGCAGAGGGCGGCTACAGTGCTTTGGTGCACTGTAGCACGCTCTAGAGCGTGCATATGGCCGGCATGGCCATTTTAAAAGGTCAGGGGCATGTCCCCTTGTGTCCTGGAGCTTCCTTGGATGCTCTAGAGTAGTCAGTAGCTAGGTGGGGTGCTGTATACAGAAATGGGAGAGAGAGGGGTTGTTGCCATGGGTGAACAGAGAGAGAAAGACATGGGTTTTACCCGCAAATAATTGAGTTGTTAAAGGAGGAGAGTTACTGGAGGTAGGAGGTGGCCTGGGGCAGATGTGGTAAAATTTTGGGCTCATGGAGGATAGTGGAAGTGGTCAAAACTGTGGTTTTGGTAAAACAGAAGAAGGTGTTTGATGCAAGTTTGAGCTACTTGCACTTATCTCCTTCTTATGCCACTTGATGGGGGTGATGCCCATGATCATTTGGCAATGTGGAAGAAATTTTAGCTCATTTGGATAAAGTTTTGAATGCAACTTTTGTAAACCCTAGAAATCAACAGAAATGGATTTGCTTAAATCTAACTAAGCTAATCTCTTCTCCTTGATGCACCACTTGGTGTAGTGTCATCATTTGGGTACTTTAGCATTTCCACAAAGTTTGAGATCAAATGGGGAAAGTTGGCAATGTAGAGTTGTTCAAGTTTGGTTCTGGACAGAGAGGGTTTTGGGGCACTTTTTTGAACCAAAATGATTTTGATTGAGATGAAACTTTGCAAGATCATCACATTATGCATATGTGACTTGATAGAATTTTCTTGGATTTATTTGACAATATTTCTTTCAGAAATATTTCAAATACTTGAATTATGCAGAAATGGTTTTGGAGGGTTTTGTCCAATATTTTGAACATGACCATGTGGTGAAACTCACATATATGGAAAATATATGTCCACTGAGTTTCCCTAAATTTTCTCAAATATTTTTGAAGCTTAAAAATAATTTTAACCTATTAAAGACCATTTCTGGCCTTAAGAAAAAGCCTTTAAATAAAATAGAAAAATAACTTTTAAAATAATAATTTTGTGGTTTATGGGAGTCCTATATCTAATAGGAGTCAAATATATCTTTTGAAAGATTTTTACTGCCCTTAATTAAGTACTTGCAGTGCAAACCTCAATTCAGGGGTTTTTGGAAAAACCTAATTTACAAAATTCTTTTTGGCCAAATTCTTTTTTTTAAGAAAATTCTATTCTGTCCTATACACATGGCGTGGTCGGTGGGAAGAGTCTTGGGTCAAGGAGAAGGAGTGTAAGAGTTGGAGGATTTATTTGATTTTTAGAGCACTTGCAAACATCAGACAAAAATCCAAATCAAAGCAGAAACCAAAACACTCAAAAGTTTTTGTAAAACCACATTTTATCATAATTTATTAGCTTAAGTGTTGTGGCATGAAAATCAGGGTGTGACAGACCTACCCCCCTTACAAGAATCTCATCCCCGAGATTCCCAAACTAGGCGCGGAAAGGAATACGAAAACTTGATCTGGGGTAGTCTTCACGTCCTCATGCTGCTTCTGCTTCCATGTGGCTGCTCCACTGAACCTTGAAGTACTTGATGGTGCGGCTTCGTGCATGACATTCTGCTTGATCCAGGTTGCAAATGTGCATATCGTGTAGGTTAGGTTGGGCTAAAGGTCGATGGTTCGGTGATCGGTGTCCTTGTAGAGATCGGGCAAGTTAGGGAGTTGGAAACATTTCCAGAGTTGTGTCGCATGGAAAACATTGTGTACATCAGATAACTCAGGTGGCAACTCTAGCTGGTAACTGTCTTCTCTTCGTCGTGTAGTGATCCCGGAGGGGGTCGATAATCTTGGTGTGAGCTTCCCTTGGAAATGCTTGGTTCTTTTGTGAGGAGTGGCTCACAGTTACACATGGTCTTCGACGCGGAAGTTTACTTCTTGACGACGGTGGTTGGTATAGTTCTTACTCCTTGACATGGCGGTCTTCAAATGTTCCCTAACCAGCTGAACGGTTCTTCTTCTGTCTTCGGGTAGACGAGCAGGTCACCAAGTGATGATGACACCGAACTTGTCCAAGTACTCCATGAAGTCTATGGGGTACATAAGGTAGGCTGGGGTATTGGTGCTGGTCTCGGTTGAGTATTGGCCAAAGTCTTCTTGACCTAGAGCCAAAGCCCATGGTCATGATCCGACCATGTTGTGGCTTGGTAGGGTTTAAGGGTTTCAAGGATTCTAGTGTGCGAGTGAACGTTTATCATCTTATCCTTGAGCACAGTTTCTGAGATTTCAATTGTTCTATCTAGTCCTCTAAACAAATCACCTTATACCACCAAAAGCATCATCTCGCATAGGTCAACTCCAATCATCACTCATGTTATTCATATCCTCATGGCTCCCGAGAGGAGGTCTAACAAAACCACACATGACAACTATCTCCAAACTCATATCTATGCAAAAATCCATGGGTAGAACATACAAGTTGCTAAGCTTGAATTAAACATGACAATCCAAGTGCTCAACCTATTCATCCAAGGTCCATGATACTGCATCTCTATCCTAAGGAAACACATCGTATTCCAATCCAAGATCCTGTTTCCTTCCTATGTATCAACTCCAACAACCCATTAACTTCCATCAGTCACTACGTAATTCATTAATTCTACAAATCCAATGTCTATGGAGTTCCACATGACCTTCTAATGTCCTATAATCCCCAAATACTTGAAAGGGCTGTACTATAGTCATTCCACCAATTTCCATTATCGTGATCTGATAAACTCCTATGTCAAGCTTATATGGATCCCTAAATCAACTCTGACATTTAATCCAATCTCCTAGTTTATTGTCCACCGAGAAACATGGTATCACGATCGAGATCATCAGACTAAATCCAATCTACTCCAAAACATGTAGTCCCATTTATCATCAATTCCCTAGTAGGATCACCTATTTAATCCCAATCTCATGTCCAACAAGAATTCTTACATGCTCCCCCAAGTCATTATCGTAATGTCAACTATCTTCTATCAATATCCCCTGGCTAAGTCAAATCCTTATACCTCCAAGAATTTCAGCTTGAAATCATAATTGTCCTACTAAATCCAATTTACCCAGGGGTAATGAAAGTTATGCTACTCTATTAACATGATCCCACCAAGTTCATCTACCAACATGAAAGCCTCATAATCCACCAAAGAGTCTCTGATATTCCTCAAGGTTACTAGTATAGCCTCATCAAGTCATTTGTCCTCTATTCCTATATCCTCAACTTGATCTTCCCTATGGCATCGTCAGTTCTGGTGCTATCTTAGGATGATAATGTGCTAGTTCGCTATGTCTACTAGTTCCATAATGAACCCTGTACTAAGCAAAGGTTGTTGAGGCTCAACTGGTCCTCTTGCAATTCTGTGGGTTAAGCACATGGTTAAGGATTCGAGCTGGGGTCTCTCGTGAAGTCTTGAAGGGTCTAGGGATGGGTTTCCAGTCTTGAGGGGTAACATAACTCTACGGGGTTGCACTTGGTTGAGAAGGCTGTAGCAAAAGTCTTCAGTGCTAGTTGGTTGCCGAGGTGGAATCCTTGGTGCTTCCTGTCTTGCTGGTCTTCAGTTGATGAGAGAGATGAGAGGGAAACGTAGCATAGAGGAGGTGCCTAGAGGGGGTTCTATAGTGCAAGTGCAAACAAACAAGTGCCGAAAGGGCCAAACACAAACAACAAGATAAGGCAGGTGATATAGTCGCGTACTTATTGCCTAGGGCAAAAGGGCGACTTATACCAAAACACAAACAAATAAAAATAAGCAACACAGAACATGGTTCCATTCAAACAATCAGACGGACTCGACTGCGGATAGGGGGTACACGACTCATCCTGCCCTAGGGGTTCTCGGACTCAGTAGTCATGCTTGCTTCGTGTCTCGTGCAATCTTCTGGGTTTTCCTCAGGTGTCGCTGCCTCTCTTGTAGTTGTTCGATGAAATGATCCAGGTTGGGCCTGAAGAATATTCAACAACTTCACCTGATGAGCTCACGGGGTGAAGGTGGTTCCTCCTAGCTGGCATTGACTCGGTTTCCTGTTGTCTTCTTAATCATGACGACCCCTTTTGCCTTCTAATGTGTCAAGGGTTCCAGCTAAGCAATCCTTTATGCAATGACATTAACAAGGCATAGTAGAGGTCCAACCTGTCGGTTACATTAATGACAGCATCGACACCAAGTGCGGGGGATGAAGAGAACCGTTTTCCTGCTCACTATAGTGAGGCAGACCAAATGGCAAGGTTCTCATCCACCGGTGGTTGCCGATACAACAATGGTATGGACAAGGTTGCTCTATTAGCGATGTATATCATGATCTTGTATATCTTACACCCTGATCGTCATAGGACAAGGTTGCATCATCCTGGGGCAGTGTCAAGGGGGTCATCATCTTCCGAGTCTTGGTTTCCTCATTCCTCGAGAAGGTATCTTCTGTCTTGTCGTGGTGTCGCCAAACTTGTGTTCAGAAGATGTGGGCGAAGGTATTGCAAGGCGTCTTCCTTCTAGGTTATCCATGAGGATTACAAGGAATCCAGTGGTCAGGGGCATAAGGGTACTAGCGACCATTTACAAAAGTTTTGAAGGGGAAGAGCTCAATAAGGAAAATATATCTTAGTTTTCGAAAAACTCAGAAGGGAAGAGAAGTAGATATAGTTTTGAAAAATTAGTGATAGTTTTGAAAATAGTTTTACCCTAACTAATGACCATGCTACCTAAGGATTCCTACAGTCAATATGGCTCTGATACCAGCTCTGTGGGGACCCCGACTCATAAGTCATGATCACCGAATGCATGTGTACAGTGATCCTAGAGATCAATGCTCACTTAACACACAGAAGCTGAATAACAAGAGTCTTACATCCATACATATTGTTTTACTAAAAAATGACCTTTATGGCCAAGTCTTGAGTATATCGTCGCAGCGGAAATCTTAAATGACAACTTGGACCCACGCCATCTTCCTTACTACAGGCATTCTGACTGGGAAGTGTCCTAGCTCACATGTTCGTCACCAAAGAAATCTTCATCTTACTCCTATTCTTTCATGCCTGGCCAATAAAATAACCAGTGGCAAGCCAGTGAGTACTTTGAATGTACTCGCAAGCAACCCATGAATGGTAATAGAATGACATAAGCATGATAATATCACTATGTTGGCATGTTGGTGGTATGTCAGTGTTTCTCATGCAAGTATGATCGATACTTGTGGTGTTATAATGCGTATATGATCATGAATCAAGGGATTACAGATCTCAATATTGAGAAGGAGCTTCACACAACTCAATCTCCAACTCATCATGATTTTCATCAACATTTTCAATCTGTGTTGTTTTTCAGAAACATATGGACATAGTCTAAGCAGCACCACCCAACTATCCTTGACCGTGGACACGGCTATTCGAATAGTTTGACACTCTGCAGAGGTTGCACACTTTACCCACAAGATCCGGGGAACTTTCGTGTCATCCACGACCCACAGTACCTCAAGTACCCGGGGTAAGCACCCGATCACTACCTTTCCCTAGTCGTGACTAACATAGAGTCCACTCGATTGGTAATAGCCCCCAAGCCAAACATTGTCACATAATAAATTTTTGTGGAGCCACGCTCCCAAATTCATCACATAACACAAGCACGGGGGTACCAACGGTGTGTCCGGTGCCCTGTAAAAACAGTCATGGCCGCCTATCCAAGCATGACCCCGTCCCGAGAGTGACCGCGCCACTCCCATCACTAGTAATGCGGGCATCCATGCTAGCACGAACTAGGTAATCAATAATGCCCTTTCCCATATAAGTGTACAGTGGTCGCGCATGTTTGGTTGGGATGGTCAACAAATCTTAAATCTAATCCGTCTTTGTAAACACCACATATTCACTTGCTTCGGTGCACCACTTCTTCATCAAGTGGTGACCTAGTTCAATATTACCCACGGGCATTAGGGGCACCCGATGGGGTTTCCAAAGGATTGTAACCAAGAAATGATCATGGCATAGATGCAACATCATGCGTCAATATCAAGTATTTTTCATCGCATCTCTACCACAAGTTAGAGCTACAAACATGCAAGTACCAACGGGCATGCATCAATGCAACGATTATATTAAACTCATAATCAACAACGTCATCATGCATACAAAATTTTTATCAATGAACAAGAGAGGTGTATCATGGTCAAAGGCCTAGTTGCCTGGCTCAGCAAAGTCTTCAACTCCTTTGGTCCACCTCCAAGCATTCTGTCTACTCTGTCCACTAACGTCGAAAACAATCACAATAAGCAACACAACATGGCAAAAATAAAAGTGCTCTAAAAATGTGAATTGGACTTTTCTAGGATACCCTTGGTCATATGAAAAATGACCAAAGTGATTTCATTGGGATTGGACCAATGAATATTTTTGGACATTTCAATATGATGGAAACAAGGGATTTAATGGATCTGCAAGGGGTCTACAGAAACATCCTTTTGAAAAATGAGAAAGGGAACTCATTTAACAAGGCATGATTTTAGAGGCATCTAGGAATTGGTTTCACTAGATTTGGAGTTGAAATGAATTTCCTAGGAATTTGCAAAGTTGGCTATACATGGAGAAATGGACCATTATTTTATGTGGCATAGAAAGTATTGGGAAAAATGTTCAAAAACTAAGTTATGAACTTAGAAGTATCTAGTAATTAGAATCATGTCATTTGGAACAATTTTGAGCACTCTGTGATTTTCTAAAGTTCATCACAGAAATGGAAAAATAGGATTTGATAAATATTTGTGAAGAGAAAGTTTCTAGAAAAAATGTGCAAACTGCACCATGAGATAGATCATGATTTTATGAACTACTAGAAATTTGAATCATCAAATTTGGAGTCCATTTGAATTGTTTAGGGATTTTTGAAGTTCACTGGATAAAGAAAAAGAAAAAGGGAATATACCTTATAACGCGCGCTGGGCGTTGTATAGCCACTGGGCTAGCCCAGTGGCTCAGCCCCGCGCAGGAAGGGGGGTGACGTTGAAGGCGCGTTTCTGGAGTGTGGGTAGGCGCGAGGGAAGCGAATTTCGCCAGGCCCGTCTCCACTTAAACGGTCGGGCCCGCCCGCTGGGTCGCTGATGCGCAGGGCCCGCTCGAACAGAGCAGAGGCAGGGGAGGTGAGGCCGAGCGGGCGCCGGCGCTCTCCCGGGCGGCACGGGCCACCTCCAGCGGCGCCCGGCACACCGGTAGACTCAGCGCGAAGCGGCGCACCCGTCCATGTGCTGCACGCATGCGCCGGTGCTCGGAGTTGAGCAGGGCTTCTTGTGAAGCGGATGGCGGCGGCGGGCTTGGTGGTAGCGCCCGTTTAGGCTGCGGAGGAGGGGTCCTGGGGTGTTGGGGAGGTCCGTGAAAGCTTGGGGGTGCCGCGGACTGGTTCAGAGGAGGAAGGGAGGCCGGGGCGGCTCGAATTTGAGCGGGGGCCCGAGGCGGCAATGGCGGCAGAGGAGGAGGAAGAAGGCACCGGAGGGGGAGTGGGTTAGTCCTGGGGGTCTATGGGGAGGGAGAGGAAGAGAGTGGTGGCGAGGGAGAGGCTTGGGGAGGCTTTAAATAGGCGGACGATGGCTCACTGTGGACTCGTGCGCCGGCGAGGTCGTTGCCGTCGCTGGAGGTCACGGGGGCTCGTGGAAACAAGCCCGGGGCGTTTGTAGGGATGGTCTACGACCAGGGGAAGGAAGAGAGAGAGCGGGGGAGTGCCAGGGCGTCGCGCGTGTGAGCTCGCTCATTGGAGCTCTCGGGGGGCCATGGCGCGCGTGCGAGGGAGACCAGTGAAGGGGCGGGGGGAGACCACGTAGCGTATCCCAGACGCCGAGGCGCGTCGTCGGGCATGCGGGGGAGAGCCGAGGTGGCTGGAGGCATTGGGCAGAGGGCGGCTACAGTGCTTTGGTGCACTGTAGCATGCTCTAGAGCGTGCATATGGCCGGCATGGCCATTTTAAAAGGTTAGGGGCATGTCCCCTTGTGTCCTGGAGCTTCCTTGGATGCTCTAGAGTAGTCAGTAGCTAGGTGGGGTGCTGTATATAGAAATGGGAGAGAGAGGGGGTGTTGCCATGGGTGAATAGAGAGAGAAAGACATGGGTTTTACCCCCAAATAATTGAGTTGTTAAAGGAGGAGAGTTACTGGAGGTAGGAGGTGGCCTGGGGCAGATGTGGTAAAATTTTGGGCTCATGGAGGATAGTGGAAGTGGTCAAAACTATGGTTTTGGTAAAACAGAAGAAGGTGTTTGATGCAAGTTTGAGCTACTTGCACTCCTTCTTGTGCCACTTGATGGGGGTGATGCCCATGATCATTTGGCAATGTGGAAGAAATTTTAGCTCATTTGGATAAAGTTTCCAATGCAACTTTTGTAAACACTAGAAATCAACAAAAATGGATTTGCTTAGATCTAGCTAAGCTAATCTCTTCTCCTTGATGCACCACTTGGTGTAGTGTCATCATTTGGGTACTTTAGCATTTCCACAAAGTTTGAGATCAAATGGGGAAAGTTGGCAATGTAGAGTTGTTCAAGTTTGGTTCTGGACAAAGAGGGTTTTGGGGCACTTTTGTGAAACAAAATGATTTTGATTGAGATGAAACTTTGCAAGATCATCACATTATGCATATGTGACTTGCTAGAATTTTCTTGGATTTATTTGACAATATTTCTTTCAGAAATATTTCAAATACTTGAATTATGCAGAAATGATTTTGAGGGTTTTGTCCAATATTTTGAACAAGACCATGTGCTGAAACTCATATATATGGAAAATATATGTCCACTGAGTTTCCCTAAATTTTCTCAAATATTTTTGAAGCTTAAAAATAATTTTAACCTATTAAAGACCATTTCTGGCCTTAAGAAAAAGCCTTTAAATAAAATAGAAAATAACTTTTAAAATAATAATTTTGTGGTTTATGGGGGTCCTATATCTAAAAGGAGTCAAATATATCTTTTGAAAGATTTTTACTGCCATTAATTAAGTACTTGAAGTGCGAACCTCAATTCAGGGGTTTTTGGAAAAACCTAATTTAGAAAAGTCTTTTTGGCCAATTTTTTTTTGCAAGAAAATTCTATTCCGTCCTATACACATGGCATGGTCAGTGGGAAGAGTCTTGGGTCAAGGAGAAGGAGTATAAGAGTTGGAGAATTTATTTGATTTTTAGAGCACTTGCAAACAGCAGACAAAAATCCAAATCAATGCAGAAACCAAAACACTCAAAAGTTTTTGTAAAACCATATTTTATCATGATTTTTTAGCTTAAGTGTTGTGGCATGAAAATCAGGGTGTGACATGGTGGCGACCTTTGATGCGCAGTGTATGTAATCTGTGGTCTGGTTGCGCTTTATTATCACTGCTGGCGAACTCTGATGCCTAGTGGATTTAGTATGTCGTAATTTCTTTATTGTATAGTCCGTTTATTCTTAGTCAATATGCCATAATTTAGGCCGAAAGCTTCAATAGAGCTCAACAGCCTAATACGCTACCGGTCCATCAGTGGTATATAAAAGGAAATTACACTACGCAAACGAGCCCGTCCGTAATTTGCTATATATGGGCCGAAACATGGGCCTATAATCATATTTGGCCATTAGCAGGCCCAAACTTAAAGTAGTTTTGGGCCTTTAACAGGCCGAGTAAAACACGGGCCTTAGTTGGGCCAGAAAATATGATGGGATTTTAACAGGTTGAAAAGTAGATTGGGCCTGAATTGAGCCAAAAAATTCACTGGCCGATAGCAAGCCGAAACATACATAGGCCCATGATTGGCCCAATTACATACAAGCCATTAATAGGCCAAAAAAATCCGGGGCCTTGGTTGGCCCAATAACATAATGGGCTGTAAGCAGGTCAGATGCAGAGCGGGCCATAATTAGGCCCAACTATATCACGGGCCTTTAACAGGCCAATAGTCAGGTTGGGCTGGAATTTGTTCATGAACACTCAGGTCGTTAAGAGGCCAAAAGTCACTTCGGGCGACAAATAGGCCCAGATGTAGCATGGGACGTTAAATGAACGAAAGTGAAACCGGGCCGACAACGGCCCATATGCACCAAGGGCCGCTAACAGGCCGAAACGAATATCGGGCTAAACTGTTAAACGGGCCTTTAACAGGCTGAAATACATACCAGGCCTTCAATGGGCACAAAAGCACATTGGCCTATTAACGGGCTGCTTCTGATATGAGCCGTAATTCGGCCCAAACACGGCACGTTGTTAACTGGCCGGATCTGATATGGGTCATAATTTCACTGGTACAACGAGGTGCTATACAAACGGTTTTTAACCCCTTTCCCCGATGGCATTTTAAACCATCGCCTAGTGAGTGTGTGATAGGGGGGTCCTTCCCACACAACCCAAAAACCGTCGGGGATAGGGAGCCATGATGCAGAGGCCTTGCCAAATGTAATCGTATGTGATGCAGCACACAATAAATTCTGTCACACATGTGAGATCGGTGATTAAACGTTTCTAATGACGCAGTGAAACCAAACGGTATGTCATAATGCACCGTTTCGGAAACATTATGTAAGGCACATGGGCCAATATATGAACTGTGTGCGATATGTGCCCCATCGCACACAAGTTTTCTGCGGAACTCGTCTGCCATGCATGACTCCATCGCACAAGTTTCCGAACAATTACCACGTCCGATAATGTTCTATGACAAACGGTTCAAGAGCCCCTTTGCACACATACAAGTGTTGTAGACCGTTTGTGATTTGTTGTGTATCACCTATGGTTGCGGTATGAGTGACGTGTGCTTCTCGTTTGGGATCCCACATGTTTCCTGAAAAATTTACGAATGCGATTGTATTTTACATTGGGCACGGTTTACTCTGAGCTCTCATGTCCGATAATGTGGTATCACAAATGGTTCCAGAGCCCTAAGCACATGTAGTAGTGCTGCAAATCGTCTGCGATCTGTTGTGTATCACCGACGGTTCCGCTACGATTGACGTATGCTTTTCGATGTGGATCGCACACACTCATTTAGTTGAACCATGTGCGGAGCAATTGCCAGGTTAAAGCAAAAATATCTGTCGTGGTTGCTCACGGCAGATGCCATGGGATGGCTAAAGAGAGGGATAGGCAAGAGGCCACCGGTGGGCTCCAGAGGCGAGGTTGGTATGAGCGAGCATGAGACGCAAGACGTACCCAGGCTCGGGGCTCTCCGGAGAGATAATACCCCTAGTCCTGCCTAGTGTGGTTTATATGAAGATGGTACAAGATTGCTCCTACAGCTGTTTTGGGGAGGAAGGAAGGCAGGCCAGTGTATAGTCTGCCCTTTTCTCCGTGTGGGTGGATGTGAGTGTGTGTGAAGAGTTAGCTAGTGACCGTGTGTCCCGTGCATGGAAGCCTCCTGGGGGGTCTTATAGGCCGACCCCCCAGGGTTACAATGGCAAAGTTACATAGGCGGGGGGCTGGGTTGTTAGTGTTTTGGAGCCGGCAGCAGGGCGCCGGGTTCGCCGGGTCCATCGGGCGTGGGTCTCGCCAGGTCTGTCGGGGTGCGGGCCGTACCGGGCCCGCCGGGTGCGGGTACGGCCGGCTGGTGGGTACTGTAGGCACGCCGGGTGGTCGCCATAGGACGGTTGCGCCGTCTTTCTACAGGGTTGCGCCTCCAAGACGCTGCCCGCCCCAGGAGGGGGCTTGGTCGGCACGGCAGCCACGCCCGCTGGGGCCGGCGTAAAGGGGGATGCACTGTAGCCATGTTGATTTGTCAATGAAGGTTTGACTTGCGGGGTCCGGCCGGCATGCGCCACCCAGCTTGGCCGGGTTGCAGGTCCTGGCCGGGTTGCGCTGGCAAGCTGGCCAGGAGCAAGCCGGATTAACGAGCGTGGCCTTCCCCGATGTTTTTGAAAAGGATCCGGGTTCCGTTGCCTGCCCGGGGCTCATCCCCCCGACAGTAGTCCTCGAAGTGTTGAAGGCTCGCCGGCTTCAGGCAAGTGGGCCTTCACAGTTTCACCCCCCTGAGAAGGCGGCTGGGTCGATGAAGTTCGTGGCCGCCAGGTCTGACAACACCCACTGTGTGCCAGCATCCGGAAGCCAGATCGCGGCAACCCGGCATGGGCTGGAAACCGAGGAGTCTGTTGAATCTTCAAGTGGAAGGGATGCACCCCCCGTGGCCCGGCGCGGGCGCCATGTGGCGAACAGCAGCCGGAGAGGCCCTGCCAGGCCACGCCCGTGACGGGACGTAATAGCCGGCTAGGGCCCACCACATCACGCCCTCGGCCCTCGTGCGAGGATTTATTGTGGCCGCCGCGGACGGTTGCACTTCTTGGGGTAGTTAATTCATGGGGAAAACGTGCCCACATAATGCGGGGAAGTGGAAATGCGGGCGCAGCCGATCCCACTTCCCCACGCTTGGCCGCGGTAATAAAATCGGAGGGAGGTGCGGCGGAAATACTCACGCGCGCACCCCTCTCCTCGTCGTTCTTCTCTCTGCCCAACCTCTCGAGCTCGCCGTCCACCAGAACGCCAGGCGCTGCCCGAATTGCCCACCGGTCGTGCTAGCTCCTTCTCGCCACCGCACTTCACACCTCTCGCCGAGCCCCACAGATGGCGCCGCCAAAGGGCTCATGGGAGGGATCCATTGTCACCGACGTCGATATCCAGTACCTCCGCGACACCCGGCGACTGCCATCGGCGGGGGAGGTGGCCGCACGCGCGCCCAGAGGGGAGGTGGAGCCGCAGCCGCAAGATGGGGAGCCGCCTGAAGCCGTCCTGCTTTACTTTTATCACATTTTGTTAAGTGACAGGTCCACCCACCCACTGGGGTGTATGGTGAATGTAATGAACTCCGGCCGTGGGCCCTTATTT
Organism: Thinopyrum elongatum; assembly: GCA_011799875.1. Classification (NCBI taxonomy): domain Eukaryota; kingdom Viridiplantae; phylum Streptophyta; class Magnoliopsida; order Poales; family Poaceae; genus Thinopyrum; species Thinopyrum elongatum. Next base: position 299,820,985 of record CM022298.1, read on the forward strand.
TTGTAATGTAAATATTTTCGCAAGTGTTTGCGCTTTTGTTCTTTGTCCTTGAGCATTTTTCTTGCTTGGTCCTTCTTTGGGATCCCCCCCCCCCCCCGGCGAGTCAAACAGCCGGGTTCCGTTCTGCAACAAGTAGTTCGGCCCTGGGAAGGAGTGCGCAGTACTTAGGCTTTTTGAACGTTGAGCGCGAGCGAACCACCCACTGGGCCGGCTAGCGACAGCCGGTCGTGCGGCAACTTAGTGCGGTGAGGCCGGATTGACCAATCCAGCAAGTCCAACTTAGCGTTTTCCCGCGTGCCGGCGCTCAGGCCCTTGGTTCTTCCCGGCCGACAAACGAAGCCGGGCTGTGGCTTAGGACGAAGGGGAGGGGCCTCGGTAACTCGGTCATGCCGAAATGTTCTAAGGGGGATGGCGAAGCGCAGTCAAGCCGGCTAGCCATCGAGCCCTCGAGCCGGACGGACCGACCCGGCGGTAGAGGGCAAAAAATCACAAGGGTGTGCGAAACACAATAATTGATAGGAAAAGGTAGCCCCTGAGTGTCGTTCGGGGGTCCTGCTGTTCAAGTGATCGGGATGGTCTGGAGGGCTGAAACCGGCTGATGGCTGCGCTTGTTGAAGCGTTGGCAACCCTCGCACTTGAGGATGAGCGATTCGGCGTCTTTGAGGGCCGTGGGCCAGTAGAAACCATGGCAGAAAGCCTTGGCCGCCAGGGACCTGGTGGCGGCGTGGTGCCCGCACTCGCCCTGATGTATGTCGAGGAGGATCTCTATGCCCTTGTATTGCTCGACGCAACGTTGGAACACGCCCATCGCGCTGCGCTTGACGAGCTTGTTGTTGATGATGCTGTAGGCGGACGCCCGTCGCTGCACTTGCCGGGCCTCGGTCTCGTCCATGGGGAGCGCACCACTCTCTAGGAACGATAGGATTGGCTGAGCCCATGACGGGGCCGTCACGACGATGAAGACGACCACCAAGGTGGGTTTCGGGGCGGCAGCCCCCGAGTCGGCAGCCCCCGGGTATAGAACGGCGGTGGCCTGATTGCGCTCGGCAGCCCCCGGACCGGGTTCATCAGCCCCCGGGCCGGGGTCGATGGTTGTCGGGTTGGCGGTGGCAGCCCCCGGGCCAGGATCAGCAGTCCCCGGGCCGGGGTCAGCAGCCCCCGGGACTGGTTTGGGGACGACAGCCCCCGAGCTAGGATCGGCAGCCCCCGGGTCCGGGTTGGGGAGGGGCGCTGCGGGTCGTCCGGGATGAAGATGGACTCAGAATCCGGAGACGGCTTGACAGATGGCTTGCGCAAGTGCTCGAGGGAGACGCCGGACGGGATGGCATGCCGGGAGGAGCCCATCTTGGCTAGCGTGTCGGCGGCTTCATTTTCCACGTGCGGGACGTGTAGGAACTCGCAGCCGTCGAAGTTGCCGAACAGCTGCTAGACCAGGAAGCAATAGATGGCCATGTTGGCATCCCAAGCGTCCCACTCGCCGGAACACTGCTAAACCACCAGATCCGAGTTGGCATAACATAGGATGCGCTGGACGCCGAGTTCCTTGGCAAGCCGAAGGCCGTGCATAAGGGCTTCATACTCAGCGACGTTGTTGGAGGCGGTGAAGTGGATCTGGAGCGCGTACCGCCGCTGGTCGCCCTTCAGGGAAGACAGCATGATGCCGGCTCCCAAGCCGGAGCACATCTTAGAGCCATCAAAGTGCATGCGCCAGTGCATCGAATCCGGCGGCGGCGGCAGGTACTGGGTCTCCGTCTAGTCGACGAGGAAATCGGCCAGCACCTGCGACTTGATCGTTGTGCAGGGCTCGTAGAGGATGGTGTGGCTGGCTATCTCGATGGCCCACTTGGCAAGCTGGCTGGAGGCATCCCGGCATCCCATGATCTCGCCGATGGGGGCCGTACTGACAACGGTGATGACATGCTCTTGAAATTACTACTTCAGCTTCTTGGCGATGAGGTACACGCCGTAGCACATCTTCTGGTAGTGCGGATAATTCTGCTTGGAGGCTGAAAGCACCTCACTCAGGTAGTAGACCGGGCACTAGACAGACTGGATCTTGCCCTTCTCTGGTCGCTCGACCACCAACACCATGCTGACCGACCGCGAGGTGGCGGCGATGTATAGCAACAGTGGCTCCTTGTCTGCCGGCGTGGCCAGGACAGGTGTGGTGGAGAGCATGCGCTTGAGATCCCGGAACGCTTCATCTGCCTGGTCTTTCCACTCGAACGGCGACGTCTTCTTCATCAGCTGATATAGGGGCAAGGCCCTCTCACCCAGCCGTCTGAGAAACCGGTTGACCGAGGCCAAGTAGTCGGTGAACTTCTGGACATCACGCAGCCAGGTTGGCTTGTGCATATGCTCGGCGGCCTTGATATTCTCTGGGTTCGCCTCAATGCCGCGCTCCGAGACGAGGAAACCGAGCAGCTTTCCGGCCGGCATGCCGAATACACACTTCTCCAGGTTGAGCTTGGTCTGGTACTCGCGCAGATTGGCGAAAGTTTCTCTTAGGTCGTCAAGGAGCATGAGGTGCTGCTTAGTCTTCACCACGATGTCGTCGACGTAGACGTGGATGTTGTGGCCGAGTTGCTTCAGCAAGCATTTCTGCATGTAGCGCTGGAAGATGGCGCCGGCATTCTTCAAGCCGAATGACAAGGTGATGTAGCAGTACACCCCAAAGGGCGTGATGAAGGACGTCTTTAGTGCATCGTTCGGGTCCAGCTTGATCTGATGATAGCCGGAGTAAGCATCCAGGCAGGACATGAGCTCACAGCCGGCCATGGAGTCGATCACTTGATCTATCCGCGGGAGGGAAAAAGGATCCTTGGGGCAAGCCTTGTTGAGGCTGGTGTAGTCTATGCACATGCGCTAGGTGTTCTTCTTATTTAGGATGAGGACCGGGTTGGCCAGCCACTCGGGGTGAAACACTTCCATGATGAAGCCGGCTGCGAGCAGCCGGGCGACTTTTTCACCAATGGTTCTTCTCTTCTCTTCTAAAAAGTGACGCAGGGGTTGACGGACAGGCTTGGTATCCTTGCGGACGTGTAGTTTGTGCTCGGCGTACTTCCTCGGAACACCCGGCATGACCTTTGGGGACCATGCAAAGATATCCCATTTCTCATGGAGGAAGTCGACGAGCTCGCCTTCCTATTTGCTGCTGAGGTGGGTGCCCACAACAACGTACTTGCTGCTGCTGGGGTCTTCCGAGTTGAGAGGGATCTTCTTGGTGTCCTTCGATGGCTGGAACGAGGCCTCGCCGGCGGGCTCCTTGGCCGAAGCCGGCACGGCCGGCTGCTCACCGGCCAGCGCAACAATCCGGTCGAGCTAGCGCCGCTTCTCGGCTATGACCAACGATTCGGCCAACTTGGCGCCGGCTTGGGCGTATTCCAGGGACTTTCTGTAGTCGCCAGCAATGGTGATGAGGCCCTTGGGACCAGCATCTTCATTTTCAGGTGGGCGTAGTGGGGGACCGCCATGAACTTTGCTAGCGCAGGCCGGCCTAGCAGCGTGTGGTACGTGATGGACAGGTCCACCACTTCGAACCAGATAGGCTCGTGCCGGAAATGATCGCTCGTGCCGAACAGGACGTCAAGCCGGATCCGGCCGATGGGAGAGCAGGAGAGACCCGGCACGATGCCGTGGAACATCGTCTAGGATGGCTCTAGGTGCTTGGCCACGATGCCGAGCTTGGACATGGTGTCGCGGTAGAGGATGTTGATGTTGCTGCCGCCATCAATGAGGACTCGTGAGAACTTGCAGGTGCGCCTTGCGGCGACAATGGTAGGGTCGAGGACGAGGGTGTAGCCACCTGGGTTGGGCATGATGGCTGGGTGGTCCTGCCAGGTCCAGCTGACCGGGCGCTCCGACCAGTGCATGTACTCAGGCTTGGCCAGGATGACGGTGTTCACCTCCTGCCGGAGCAGGCGCTCGCTACGCTTGTCGTCACCTAAGTTGGTGAAGACAACGTAGCTCGCGTTTTGGTTGGGGAAGACTTCATCGCGCATGGCACCGTTTGCCGGAGGTGGGGGAGGAGGCGGAGGCGGCTGCCCCGGACCCGGAGTCGGAGCTAGAGGCGGCGGGATGTCGCCCGTCATGATGTGCTTGGTGATGGCACACTACCGAAGCGTGTGCGTAGACGGCCTTGCACCACTGTGGTGCTTGCAGGGGGCGTTGAGCATCTCCTCAAAGCTCATGGCGGGTTGCCCTGCAGTCTTGCCGGTTTGCCGGTGCTTGCCGGCCGGCTCGGCCGTGGGCGCCTGATCGGCAGCCACGACGAGATGGTTGTCGTAGCGGGGAGCCTGCTGCTCGGCCTTGCGCTTGTTGTTCTGCTGGCGGCCGCTCTTGCGAGCCAGCTTGGAGGGGGATGCCGCCAACTGTAACACCCCAAAAAAAATTTATCATATTTTTAGTAAGTAAAATTTGGCCAGAAATAAAATTTTGAATTATATTAAGTCCTTTATTATTTTCAGAGTATTTTCTGTTTCTATTTCCCAAAATTCTTCCCTCCATATAGAAATTTTTGGAAATAATATTGTGGGCTCTGGTAGTTTTCTCAAAACATTTCATTTATATTTTAATAATAGTAGGAATTATTCCCATAATAAAATTTTGCCCAAGATAATTCTTTTAAAAGCATTTTCAATACTTTAAATGCCTCTGTTGCACTACAACCATTTCAAATAATTCTTTCAAAATTCCACAAAAAGTATGGGAGGTCATTTGATGCCTACAGATCACTTTTATGCAAAAATCCAACTTGGTCTTTTGAAAATTTTGAGTGAAACATCCCCTTTTCAATTCTGTCCTGTTTTTGAGTTTCAACTACAACCCCAATTTTCCTTGCTCCAAAAATTCTGAAACCTGGCCATCGTATTGTCCTTCCAACCAAACCCTTATGTCCAGGAGATCCGCCCCATTTGCATTATTTAGATCCACCAAATATCCTCCTGTAGTTTCTGTCCAGAAATGAATTCTGAAAAAACTTGCACTAGCAAGTTATTCTTTTTGCCAAGCCAACCCCACCACCCTCTCTACCATCCAAAGAGACATCCCCCTACCAAGTTTCATAACCAACAAATTTTCCTAGGATACCTTAGCATTTTATCAAGCACATTGTGTGCATGACAGAATTCTACAAGCTCATGAAACTGCATATGGCACTTGATCCTCTAGCTAATCCATCTTATCTACAACCATTATAGTTCATAGGAGCTCCACCCTGTTAAGTATCATTTGCAGAGAAGCAACTTAGAGTGCCATGGTATTTTGTCAAGCGCCTGGCGTGCGTGCCAGAGCACGGCCAGAGCGCGCGAATTGCACTGCCGACACCCGAGCTTCTGCCACTCCCCACAGCCGCTCCCCAGCTCGTTCTGATCCACTACAAGCTTCTCCAGGAAGCCCCGTAACCCGCCGACACTGTCTCCTGGCTCCTAACGCCGCCCACCACCGGCCCACACCGCCCGCCGCGGTGGTCAACTCGGGGACGGCGCCGCCCAAACCATTTGGAGCCTGCCCGAGCCAGCCAGCTCACCAGGAGCATAACTACGGACCACCGACCGCCCACCGGCCTCACCTACCTCGACAACGGACCACGGCAAGTCATCAATAGCCGCTGCCGTCTTCGGTCGGATAAGCTCGAGAGGAACCGACCTCCTCCATGGCTATATAAAGCCTCCCGAGCTCCTCTAGTCACGGCACCACTCCCTCCTACCCCTGCGAGCTCTCCCCAAGCGGTCAAATGACCGGAGAAGGTCACCTTCCCCCTCTCTGGCAATCACGGCCGTCGTGGCCTCCCGGTTGATTCCGGCGCCCCTCGAGTCTCTCCCTTCTCCATTTCTTCCCTATTAGCTTCCTGATGATCCCAAGATCCTGTTCCACCATCCAATTTTACCCGGGATCGACCATGGGCGGAACGCCCAATTCGCTCTGCCGGAGTCTTTCGGGCAAGCTCGCCACCGGCGACCCCTTGCTCCCCGGAGGACGAGCCGCACACCGACGGGACCGCTCGTGCCTCGTGAGCTCGATGGCGAGCTCCGCTTCCCGAGGGTCACCGCCGTTCCCCGGCGTTGGACGTCGGAGTCCCGCCTTGCTCTGTCGCAGGAGAAGAGGCTGGCTTGACCAGGGTCAAACCCGACAAGCGGGGCCCAGTCGTCAGCCTCTCCTAGCCTCTCTGCTGGCGCGGCTAAGCTGCTGGGCCGGCCCAGTGGCACCGCAAGGTTAAACAGCACACTAGGCGCATTTCTATCTTTTCTCTTTATCTTTTTCCAGCATATCTCAAATAATTCCACAGCCACTAATACAAATCCAAATTGGATGATTCAAATTTCTGTAGATTCCTAAAATCATGCTCTTTCATTCTAGCCTAGGTGAACATTTTTCCTAAACTCTGATTTCACTGGACATTTTAAATAGTCCATTTCTTTAATTATTTCAACTTAGAAACTCCCTAAGTAAATCATCTTAATTCCAAATAAATTATTCTTTTTCTGTTATTCCTAATTTATCTTCTAGTTTATATTAGTATTTATTTCAAAATTTTCCAAATAACTTTTTAGTACTGTTTTTGCTTTATGTGGTGACTTCAATAATTTTGAAAATAGGTAATGGAGGGAAGAAGAGAGTTTTCAAAATTTTGGAGTGCAACCAACACTTCTGCATGCTCAAGGCAAGCATTTTTGAACACTTGATATGGTGAATGTTTGATAATAGCTAACTAGAATATTTGAAGCATGGTTTTGATAATTTTTAATAGGAATTGCATATGGGTAAAATATTGCATGCATGCATGGTCATGTATATATTTTCTCTTGCATGCATTCCACTCAAGTCCTGACATGCATATGTTGTGAGAATCCTGGGGTGTGCTCCTGCCTTAGACGTGCCGGTGGGCACGGGGCATTTTTTACACGGTGGTGTCACGTGGTATATGTGGAGCATCCCGGTGATGATAAGTAACACCTCCTGAGTCGACCGTACATCGAGTCTTGTTCCGGTAACCCCCATACTTGATTCGTGCTACCACTTGTCCCTGCCATAGGTAGGGTATGGTTCAGTAAGTTGATAACCCCTTTCCGTGCACACACCGTATAGAGGGCCACGATGAGAGTTTCCACGGCCGTGGACTAAATCCTGTCATCGGGTCAGGGGGCATTGGTGTATCCGGTTGTAGCCGAGAGGGGGATGCCCCTTGTAATCCGCGCGTATAAATAGTGAGCCCATGCTAGTCGAGATGATGATCTCCCCGACTTAGAGTTTTTCTTGAACGATGGTTTGGGTGATTCCTGGCATCCGAAAAGTTAAGCTAGTGTGTGCTGGTTAGGTGTGTTTTCAACCCAAAGTCCATAATGGGAATTAGCCAGCGTCTCGGTGTTGGCTAAAGAAATCATGTACTTGTTGGTAAAGAGTACACCCTCTGCAGAGTTATATCTATTTGAATAGCCGTGTTCGCGGTTGAGGACTATAGTCTGGCTTGGTCAAGTGTCGGTCTTAGTGTCGGTCTTCGGAGGAAAATAATTAATTTGAGCAAGAACTATTTTGCAGGATATTGTTATCATCACTAACACTGTCAAGGTTAATTTGAATACTATTTTTGTGAATATTACTGCCTTTATGAATATTATTGTAGACTAACTGTTTCCCTTATTTTATTTTTCCTGAGTGTCTCATGGGCTGGCTAGACTACCCGGGCACTCAATTTTATTTTCAAGACCTCTCCATGGCATCCCTCGAGTTCTCAGGCGGTCTGTCATGCCACTACTCCTGTGGACACCCAATTGGCATTTCTTTTCAAGACCTCTCCATGGCATCCCTCGAGTTCTCAGGCTGTTTGTCACGCCACTACTCTTGTGGACACCCGATTGGCATTTCTTTCCAAGACCTCTTCGTGGTGTCCCTCGAGTTCTCAGGCGGTCTGTCACGCCACTACTCTTGTGGACACCCGATTGGCATTTCTTTTCTATTATTATTTTTTATTACTTGTCACTAACCTGTTATATTTGTTCTTTGCATCGTATTATATTTAACGTGTCATGATTTAAATTTTCAGTCAGCATGAACATAGCATTTAATTAATCATGAGCATATGCATTCGGTATATCTTTTGTTCATTATGTTTGCGAGTACATTCCAACATACTCACAGGCTTGTCCCTGGCTATTTACTTGGCCAGGTCAGGATTTCTACAAGGAGTGCCACAGTGACGTCCGTGCGGAGCCCAGGATAGCAGCCACGCGGGATAGGAATTATCCGGGTCAGCTGTTCCTGTGGGAATGGAGCCCCATTGACGTTGGAGACCACGAGTCATTTCCGTCACCCCTTACCAGATATCATTGTTGCATCATTAGACCTTTATGGTCTTGTATCCAATTATTCTAATAGCTTGGTAATCTGTAACAAGGACGTGTCCACCAGTAACAGAAATCCTGGGGCTAGTGATGACACGAGGGGTTAATTTCTGGGATGTTGTGTCCCCGAAATCCGGCCCCGACAGCCTTGGTATCAGAGCCAGGCTGACCATTGGCTAATCCTATCTTAGCCTGGTCGCTATCTCTAGGTTTCCACACCATCCACATCCTTCTGTGCCCATAGTCAAGCCGTCCGATCCGACAGCTTGCAGTGGCCAGCCAACACCTTTCAGCGGTCAGTGCCCAACCTATCACCCTAACAGACAACCACAATAATACGTCACATTTTGTGATTTATATCTGCGACATTGACTCGACCACTCTAGATTAGAGATGATACCCAAAATCGTACCCATGCTAATATATGTTTCCTAGCCCAGGCACTATATAGGAGACCACTCTCGTAACCAAAATCAGCATCCCTCACTTTGTACACTGCGTCGACCACCATATCCCCCATGTCGCACCTTGGGATTCATCTGAGAACCCCAGATGCAATCCCGGGCAGTTTTTCAAGATATTGTGGAATTTCACCCGCAACACTCTTGGTTCCACTCAACCACCCCAGTACGAGCTGTTCAAATCGAGAATCAACCACAATGCCTCGAAATATTGGGCAGTCATGCACATCCCACCAGTAGACCCAAACCAAGGCCCTACAAGTGTCGTCTTCATCTGGAAATCTATGTCATCTCCAGAAATGGCTATAGAAGTTGCTGCCTATGAAGCAATTACCTGTCTTCAGTTCGGAGTGCCTCGTGCCAGCGAAAGGGCGTATTACTACTTCCCGAGCTGCGTAGCACTCGGAGAAGAAGCATCTTTCCCCTGCAGACAATCAGAGAGAGATCCAATGCTAGCCCACCTTGTTCAATATGTCATCGCACAAGAGCGTTTGACCCAGCAAGTGATGGACTTCCTCCAGACTCTTGTTGTTCTGAATACTCAGATCGCCATCGGCGGACCATTGTTGCCAGACCAAGGAGGGAACATTCTTCGACTCCTCCATCCACTTTCTCCAGGGGAAGAAGAATGTGTTCCAATGCCAGGGATATTTTCTCAGGACCCTATCAATCTTACCTTTGTACCGTAGGGACCATGGTTGTGTTCGTTAGTCTAGCGTTTAATTGCATGATTTGATATCTGTGTTGCATCTTAGGATTTACCCTATGAGTGAATTGTTTGGTTGCAGTTGCGTATGAGTAATTTGGTTACCATAGTTTATAATGGATTTTTCACCCTTAACAAATCTCGGGTTGAGATTTTATTAAGGATCACTGCGACTAATAATTTTCTCAAACACAGAATTAATTCACGCACCGCCACGACATCCGGCTTACACCCACGCTCACACCACTACATGCACTACATGCAGAACCACACACACACATTTAGCACCTAATCACTTGCCTCACCAGTACACCATAGTTTTCCAAGGGAAAATATGTGGGTAGTTATTTCTACGAGACTTATTGCCAACACACTAGCACCCACTCATAACCGACACCGCTATCTAGTCCGCATGGCCGCCACCGTCGTGGAGAGCCACCACTCGAGCAGCAGCATCACGGCGATCATCTAGAACCATCGCACATAGGAGTAGTGAAAACCCAACCAATGCCACCAGCATCCCGGCCAGAAGAATCATGATCACATCTGGAAGCACGTCGTCCATTGGAGCCTTGTCCGAGCTCCTGCAAACAGGAAAGAAGGAGGAAGAAGAAGTGAGGCAAGGTGTGATGAAGGAGAGAGTAGCACTGCGGCCATTTTTATAGCTCGAGCTCGGTGTATGGTGAGCAAAGTCCACCAGTGCCGTTCACCGCTCGATCGCTGGTGTTCGGAGGCAAATCCGCGAGCAGTACCGACAAGGTGCTGGCCCGCGAGGTGAGTGCATGCTGCACCAACGACAAGCACGCCGCACACTACCACAATACGGCCCTAGATGTCCTACACGCTAGACGCTGCAGGTGGAGAAAGCGCGCGAGAGAGAGAAGGAGAAGAGAGCCAGAGGAAGAAGAAGAGAATGACAGTGGGTCCTTGGTCCACCTGTCAGCCTGAGAGAGCACTGTGCACTGGAGTACGGGAAGCAAATTTTGGAATTTATACTTTTTCCAAATTTGTTGTAACAGTCATAGTAGAACCACAATACTAGTGCCTCACTGTAGTTACACCAATTATCAGGAGCCCACGTCAACTGTCCCTAAATATGTTATTTTAAATAGCTCAGAAAAATCTCCTCGAAAGGTGGGTTTAATTTTGGTGACCACCCAACAAATCTCGAGGACGAAATTTTCTTAAGGAGGGTAGAGTTTGTAACACCCCAAAAAAAATTATCATATTTTTATTAAGTAAAATTTGGCCAGAAATACAATTTTGAATTATATTAAGTCCTTTATTATTTTCAGAGTATTTTCTGTTTCTGTTTTCCAAAATTCTTCCCTCCATATAGAAATTTTTGGAAATAATATTGTGGGCTCTGGTAGTTTTCTCAAAATATTTCATTTATATTTTAATAATAGTAGGAATTATTCCCATAATAAAATTTTGCCCAAGATAATTCTTTTAAAAGCATTTTCAATACTTTAAATGCCTCTGTTGCACTACAACCATTTCAAATAATTGTTTCAAAATTCCACAAAAATTATGGGAGGTCATTTGATGCCTACAGATCACTTTTATGCAAAAATCCAACTTGGTCTTTTGAAAATTTTGAGTGAAACATCCCCTTTTCAATTCTGTCCTGTTTTTGAGTTTCAACTACAACCCCAATTTTCCTTGCTCCAAAAATTCTGAAACCTGGCCATCTTATAGTCCTTCCAACAAAACCCTTAAGTCTAGGAGATCATCCCCACTTGCACTATTTAGATCCACCAAATATCCTCCTGTAGTTTCTGTCCAGAAATGAATTCTGACAAAACTTGCACTAGCAAGTTCTTATTTTGCCAAGCCAACCCCACCACCCTCTCTACCATCCAAAGAGACATCCCCCTACCAAGTTTCATAACCAACAAATTTTCCTAGGATACCTTAGCATTTTATCAAGCACATTGTGTGCATGACAGAATTCTACAAGCTCATGAAACTGCATATGGCACTTGATCCTCTGGCTAATCCATCTTGTCTACAACCATTATAGTTCATAGGAGCTCCACCCTATTAAGTATCATTTGCACAGAAGTAACTAAGGTGCCATGGTATTTTGTCGAGCGCCTGGCGTGCGTGCCAGAGCACGGCCAGAGCGCGCGAATTGCACTGCCGACACCCGAGCTTCTGCCACTCCACACAGCCGCTCCCCAGCTCGTTCTGATCCACTACAAGCTTCTCCAGGAAGCCCCGTACCCCACCAACACTGTCTCCTGGATCCTAGCACCGCCCACCGCTGGCCCACACCGCCCGTTGTGGTGGTCAACTCGGTGACGGCGCCGCCCAAACCATTTGGAGCCTGCCCGGGCCAGCCAGCTCACCAGGACCATAACTATGGACCACCGACCGCCCACCGGCCTCACCTACCTCGACAACCGACCACGACAAGCCATCAATAGCCGCCGCCGTCTTCGGTCGGATAAGCTCGAGAGGAACCGACCTCTTCCATGGCTATATAATGCCTCCCGAGCTCCTCTAGTCACGGCACCACTCCCTCCTACCCCTGCGAGCTCTCCCAAAGCGGTCAAACGACCGGAGAAGGTCACCTTCCCCCTCTGTGGCAGTCACGGCCGTCGGGGCCTCCCGGTTGATTCCGGTGCCCCTAGAGTCTCTCCCTCCTCCATTTCTTCCCTAGTAGCTTCCTGATGATCCCAAGATCACGTTCGACCATCTAATTTTACCCGGGATTGACCATGGGCGGAATGCCCAATTCGCTCCGCCGGAGTCTTTCGGGCAAGCTCGCTGCCGGCGACCCCTTGCTCCTCGGAGGACGAGCTGCACACCGATGGGACCGCTCGTGCCTCATGAGCTCGATGGTGAGCTCCGCTTCCCGAATGTCGCCGTCGTTCGCCAGCGTCGGACGTCGGAGTCCCGCCTTGCTCTGTCGCAGAGAAGAGGCCGGCTTGACCAGGGTCAAACCCGACAAGCGGGGCTCGGTCATCAGCCTCTCCCAAGTGGCACCGCATGGTTAAACAGCGCTCAGGGTGCATTTCTATCTTTTCTGTTTATCTTTTTCCAGCATATCTCAAATAATTCCACGACCACTAATACAAATCCAAATTGGATGATTCAAATTTCTGTAGATTCCTAAAATCATGCTCTTTTATTCCAGCCTAGGTGAACATTTTTCCTAAACTCTGTTTTCACTGGATATTTTAAATAGTCCATTTCTTTAATTATTTCAACTTAGAAACTCCCCAAATAAATCATCTTAACTCCAAATAAATTGATTCTTTTTCTGTTATTCCTAATTTTTCTTCTAGTTTATTTTAGTATTTATTTCAAAAATTTCCAAATAACTTTTTAGTACAGGTTTTGCTTTATGTGGTGACTTCAATAATTTTGAAAATAGGTAATGGAGGGAAGAAAAGAGTTTTCAAAATTTTGGAGTGCAACCAACACTTCTGCATGCTCAAGGCAAGCATTTTTGAACACTTGATATGGTGAATGTTTGATAATAGCTAGCTAGAATATTTGAAGCATGGTTTTGATAATTTTTAATAGGAATTGCATATGGGTAAAAATATTGCATGCATGCATGGTCATATATATATTTTCTCTTGCATGCATTCCACTCAAGTCCTGACATCCATATGTTGTGAGAATCCAGGAGTGTGCTCCTGCCTTGGACGTGCCGGTGGGCACGGGACATTTTTGACACGGTGGTGTCACGTGGTATATGTGGAGCATACCGGTGATGATAAGTAACACCTCTTGAGTTGACCGTAGATCGAGTCTTGTTCCGGTAACCCCCATACTTGATTCGTGCTACCACTTGTCCCTGCCATAGGTAGGGTATGGTTTAGTAAGTTGATAACCCCTTTTCGTGCACACACCGTACAGAGGGCCACGATCAGGGTTTCCACGGCCGTGGACTAAATTCTGTCATCGGGTCAGGGGGCATGGGTGTATCCGAATGTAGCCGAGAGGGGGATGCCCCTTGTAATCCGTGCATATAAATAGTGATCCCATGCTAGTCGAGATGATGGTCTCCCCGACTTAGAGTTTTTCTTGAACGATGCTTTGGGTGATTCCTGGCATCCGGAAAGTTAAGCTGGTGTGTGCTGGTTAGGTGTGTTTTCAACCCAAAGACCATAATGGGAATTAGCAAGCGTCTCGTAGTTGGCTAAAGAAATCATGTACTTGTGGGTAAAGAGTACACCCTCTGCAGAGTTATATATAGTCGAATAGCCATGTCCGCGGTTGAGGACTACAGTCTGGGTTGGTCAAGTGTCGGTCTTAGTGTCGGTCTTCGGAGGAAAATAATTAATTTGAGCATGAACTATTTTGCAGGATATTGTTATCATCACTAACACTGTCATGGTTAATTTGAATACTATTTTTGTGAATATTACTGCCTTTATGAATATTATTGTAGACTAACTGTTTCCCTTATTTTATTTTTCCTAAGTGTCTCATGGGCTGGCTAGACTACCCGGGCACTCAATCTTTATTTTCAAGACCTCTCCGTGGCGTCCCTCGAGTTCTCAGGCGGTCTGTCACACCACTACTCTTGTGGACACCCGATTGGCATTTCTTTTCAAGACCTCTCCGTGGCGTCCCTCGAGTTCTCAGGCGCTCTGTCACGCCACTACTGTTGTGGACACCTGATTGGCATTTCTTTCCAAGACCTCTTCGTGGCGTCCCTCGAGTTCTCGGGCGGTCTGTCACGCCAATACTCTTGTGGACACCCGATTGGCATTTCTTTTCTATTAATTTTTTTATTACTTGTGACTAACCAGTTATGTTTGTTCTTTGCATCGTATTATATTTAACCTATCATGATTTAAATTTTTAGTCAGCATGAGCATAGCATTTTATCCATCACGAGCTTATGCATTCGGTATATCTTTTGTTCATTATGTTTGCGAGTACATTCCAATATACTCATAGGCTTGTCCCTGGCTATTTACTTGGCCAGGTCAGGATTTTTACAAGGAGTGCCATAGTGACGTCCGTGCGGAGCCCAGGATAGAAGCCATGCGGGATAGGAATTATCCGGGTCAGCTGTTCCTGTGGGAATGGAGCCCCATCGACGTTGCAGACCACGAGTCATTTCCGTCACCCCTCACCAAATATCATTGATGTATCATTAGACCTTTATGGTCTTGTATCCAATTCTTGTAATAGCTTGGTAATCTGTAACAAGGACATGTGCACCAGTAACAGAAATCCTGGGGCTGGTGATGACACGAGGGGTTAATTTCTGGGACGTTGTGTCCCCAAAATCCGTCCCCGACAGCAACGCCTTGCCAGACACTACCACGGCAGACATGGGGCAAGGCAACGCTTGAGCCGACAGCAACGCCTTGCCCCCACAGCAACGCCTTACCACCGTGGCCATTGTAGTCGGCTCGGAGCGCAGGAGCTTGTGCTTGAGGAGGGTGCCATCCCGGCAGCCGCTCACAAAGTATTGAATGGCTTGGACCTCATGGACGCCCTCGCAACTGTTCCGGAGATCGGTCCAGCATGTGAGGTACTCGCGGCAGGTTTCGCCCGGTCCCTGCATGCACATGGCGAGCTGATTGGGATGGCCAGGACGCTTGTAGGTGCCGGTGAAGTTGCGCACGAAGGCTTGCTCGAAGTCAACCTATGAATTGATGCTGCCAGCCGGCAGACTGTTCAACCATGTACGGGCCGATCCTTGGAGCATGAGTGGGGCGTAGCGCACGGTTAGGCGGCGATTGCCGCCCGCGATGCCGATGGCGGTGGTGTAGTCGATGAGCCAATCTTCCGGCTTGACGGTACCATTGTACTTGGGGGTGTCATGGGGAAGCGTGAACCCTTTGTGGATGCGCGGACCGAAGCATGCCGGCCCGACAGTGTTGTCTTCCTCCAGCTCGAGGAAAAGGGCGAGCTGCTCGATGCGGTGATGGGCGTCGGTGTCGTCGATGGCGTGCGGGCCCAGCCGGCTTGCGATTGGGCCGCGGGGGGCTTGGTCGGCCGAAGCCGGACGAGCGCGTCGGCTGGATTGAAGGGGAGGCACTTGCCGGTGCCGGTCTGCTGGAGCCGGCTTGTTTCCCAGGTCGTCTCTAGCCGTCAAGGCGCGGTTGCGCCGGGTTCAGGTTTGGCCGGAATGAGCTTCGCTGGGGGGGGGGCGGCGAAGATGCCGTGTTCGGCTGCTCTGGGTCGTTGGTGCGGCGCGAGATGGATCCTGTGAGATGGTCGAGGTGGTGCTGCTGCACGTTCGCAGTGCCGAGATGCTCCGTCAAGCGCTGCAAGCGCTCCTGCAGCTCCTCACCCTACAGTTGCTCCATGCCGATGGCGGCCGCCTGCATGGCGTGCATGTTCTTGACGGGGGTGTCGTAGACGGGTGGGATCGCACCCACCGCACGGCCAATGGCGGTGCCACTGGTCCGCACCTCAGCAACCGGGCTGGGCTTAGCAGCGGCCAGCGTGAAGCTATACGTGGCGTCGCGCTCCCGCTTGATGGACTCCAACCGACGCTGTGTAGCAACTAGCGTCGCGGCCTCATCCCATAGGCGCTTGCGCTCCTCCTCAAGCTGGGCCCTGGCCTGGGCATCGCTGGTGGCGTTGATGTCGGTGGCGATGGGGACACTGAGGTTCTGCATCGTGGCACGCAGCGGGTCCGCCGGGTTGGGACGCTTTGCTGTGGCCTTGGCAGCAGCGGCTTCTTTGTAGCGCTGGACAAAGTGGAGCCAGAGTCGGTGACGAGCACGTCCACCCGGATGCAGGGATCTGCTGTGCCGTCAGAGGGGTCGCAGCCAACGGGAACGGGGGAGTCAGTGACGTCGAGCACCTTGCTGGGGTATTCATCGACGGCGAGAGTGTTGAAGATGCGCAGCGTGGCGAAGGAGGCGATGAGCGAGCCGGCGAGGTCGACCGGCGCCGCGCCGGGCGCAAGGACCAGACCGCGCTCGCAGAGCTCGCCGGAGCTGGCGAAGGGCCCCGTTTGGAACATGTCTTTGGCCGGCACCTCAAGCTACCCCACAGTGGGCGCCAACTGTCGTGGTGGGCTCACGTCAGATGCCATGGGATGGCTAAAGAGAGGGACAGGCAAGAGGCCACCGGTGGGCTCCAGAGGCGAGGTTGGTACGAGTGAGCGTGAGACGCAATACGTACCCAGGTTCGGGGCTCTCCGGAGAGATAATACCCCTAGTCCTGCCGAGTGTGGTTTATATGAAGATGGTACAAGCTTGCTGCTAGAGCTATTTTGGAGAGGAAGGAAGGCAGGCCAGTGCATAGGCTGCCCTTTCTCTGTGTGGGTGGATGTGAGTGTGTGTGAAGAGTTAGCTAGTGACCATGTGTACCGTGAATGGAGGCCTCCAGGGGGGTCTTATAGGCTGACCCCCCAGGGTTACAATGGTAAAGTTACATAGGCGTGGCGTCGGGTTGTCAGTGTCTTGGAGATGGCAGCGGGGTGCCTGGTTCGCCGGGTCCATCGGGCGCGGGTCTCGCCAGGTCTGTCGGGTGCGGGCCATACTGGGCCCACCTGGCGTGGGTACGGCCGACTGCTGGGTACTGTAGGCACGCCGGGTGGTCACCATAGGACGGTTGCGCCATCTTGCTACAGGGTTGCGCCTCCGAGACGCCGCCCGCCCCAAGCAGGGGCATGGCAGTCGCGCCCGCCGGGGCCGGCATAGAGGGGGACACACTGTAGCCATGTTGGTTTGTCGATGAAGGTTTGACTTGCGGGGTCCGGCCGGCATGCGCCGCCCAACTTGGCCGGGTTGTAGGTCCTGGCCAGGTTGCGCTGGGAAGCTGGCCAGGAGCAAGCCGGATTGAGGGGCATGGCCTGCCCTGATGTTTTTGAAAAGGATCCGGGTTCCGTTGCCTGCCCGTGGCTCATCCCCCCAACAATATCCCATTTGAATCGGCATGCAAAAAGCAAATTCGCCACAATATTCAATTGAACAAATAGTGTCCACGTGAAGAACATTCATCAGATTTCGCAACAATTGCAATTGAACAAATTGTAGCTAAATTCCAATGATTTGTCGACATATATATGCATTACATAATTAATCATAGTGTATGAAATACGAAGATCTCATCATATGGAAAACAATGGATCCATGCGTATATGTTTAGCGGCTAACTCTTACTCAATGTTTCAGGAGAAGGCATGCTGAAATCTTTCATTATCATTAGTGGGATTGATGTAGTGATTCAAGAAGAAGTCGCTGATAAATCTCCGAACCATCAGCAATTCACCAGCGAGGAGCAGTTTAGGGGTCCTCGGTTCTAAGATGAGCTGTAGTATTTTTAAGATCATAATGTGCCATATGAGTGGAGTAGAAGATATTAATTAAGATAGCGTTACTGGTACTAATTCGCGAGCATCTTCACAACTATCAACAGATTTGCAGATGGAGATAATCTGTCTGGGAACATAGTATCCACAAAGGTTGGTCCCTGCTTTTTGCTAAGGACACTTTAATATTTTGTACAGAATTAGTCATGTATTTGTCCTGTTAGGAACCCCAAACCGGTGTTAGATGTATTTTTTTCTTTGGATAGAAATAGAAACAGGTGTATTTAGAAGCTTGAACATTTGACTAGCGTAAGAAAACGTATTTGCAGACTATTGGATACATTTTCCAAAAACAATAACGGATTTCGCTGTGTTACCAGAGAAAGGATCTCGTGCTGTAGAGGAGGTTCCCTCTTGAACAGGTTCCCTGGTTTAGTTTTCCACAATGCGAGCACACTGCAAATGAAGATGAATTTTGACAACATCAATTATTGAACCAGATATGAATGCAAATTAATTTCAACATCATAGAATTCAATACCTATCCATGAATTGCTGAAGATGCGTCAGATCTTGAGCGTTTATTGACTCTTTGAGAGAATCCATGTAGTAAACTATGTTCTTGTTTGGAACAATGAATACCAAGATCCAGTGATTGCTACATATTAAGAAAGCCATGAACTTAAGAAAGATAATCAGTGTATGCGTGGTTGTTTATTTGACTTAACATTCATGATATGGCTAGAGAAATGATTTTACATGGGACGTGTTTTCGAAGATATGGGCGACCGTGTTAATGGCCCACTCCCGTTCATCCTTACCATGTAATGTTGTGCCATTTGCTAATGCAGGATCTATGAAATACACTGTCGGCGTTCTGGGAACCAGGGTACCTAGGCTTGCCTGCCTGGTACGGCCCATCTACAAGACCATCAAGACAAGACCCTCGCGAGGCAGACGACGGCAAGACCTCGTGAGGGAGCAGCCTCCCCAGGCTGCCTCCTGAGGAGCGGAGATTCCTATGCAGGTGCCCAACCTCACGAGGTTGCGGTGATGCAAGTCATGACGACCAAGGCCAGGTGGGCGCCAGCGGGCGCAGAGAAGACAGTTTCCTCTTTGGTGCTAAGGAGGCAAGCGCAGGTGTGGGTTCCCGAGGAATCAGGCAAAGGTTTCCATTCCAGTGCAACAAGACCAAGACCGCCAGGACGGCAGGACGGATGTCATTGCTGAGCCCACCACAACATCACGACCAGAGGCCACTGTGGGATTCCTTCCCGCCTATGTTTTGGGGGAAGAGGACCAAGGCCACTACAAATATAGGTTAGCCACCACCATAGAAGGGGATCTGATCAACTCGACTCACGCTCACCCCAGAGCAGACCTCGCGAGGTTGTTCATCCCTTGTACTTGTTCATCCTCAACCCCTCGTGAGGCAAATCCACCACAAAGGAGGAGTAGGGTCTTACACCGCAAGGTGGCCTGAACCTGGCTAAACTGCCGTGTTCATCTTTTCCCCTGTTCCATCGAGCTAGGCTGTAATGCGACGGGTTGGTCGGTTCGATAGGTTGAGTTCTTCGCACACGCCCTAGAGAACCTTTCTTGGGTCTGCGGAGTCCTGAATCTAACATTTGGCGCGCCAGGTAGGGGGCATGTCGAAGCTCAGTCTCTCTCATCAGCGGCATGCCGCTCGCATTGCATACCTCCCATAGCAGACACCGCTCCACTCGCCGAGCCGCTGTGCACGCTCGGAGCCGCCGCGGGCCACCGGGCCTTCTCCCCCGCTCTGCGGCAGGTGCGGTGGCCGTCGAAGTTCAGGCCGATGCTGCCTCTGCGGTACGACGGCATGGGGAACCCCACGGAGTTCCTTCGCCAGTACGAGCTAAGCATCATGGCAGAAAGCGGCGGCGAGAAGGTCATGGCGAACTGGCTCCCCATGGCTCTCATGGGCGAGCCCCGCTCATGGATGCTTAGCCTGCCTGAGTCGTCGGTGGCCTCCTGGGAGGAGCTGCGCAATTAGTTCATCACGCGCTTCGCGGCACGGGCACCCCATGTCGTTGAGGCCATCCTCGGAGGGTCGCAGGCACCGGCCTCAAGCCGCCACATCAAGTAGCTCTTCCGACGAATGGAGGCCGCCCAGCCACGGCAGGGGGCTCCTTCAGGCTGGGCGGCGCCTGAAGCCGACATCACCTTCAACTCCAGGGATCACCCTAATACTACAGTCGGCGCCGGCGTGCTCCCCTTGATGTGCACGCCCACCATTAGCGGTGTCGCGGTTACCTGGACCCTCATCGACGGCGGCGCTGGCCTCAGCGTCCTCTTCGTGGAAGCCTTTGACCTGCTCCAGGTGCCTTACGACCGGCTCGCCCCCACTAGACCCTTTTCAGGGGTGCTTGACGGCTCCATCATTCCCCTGGGGCAGATCCGCCTCCCCTTCACCTTTGGCACGTGCTGCAACTACCGCACCAAGCTCATCGACTTCGACGTCGCCCGCATTGGCCTCCCGTACAACGCCATCCTTGGGTACCCAGCCCTTGCCAAGTTCATGGCGGCGACGCACCCCGGCTACGACATCATCAAGATGCCAGGGAGCGGTGGCATCCTCATTGTGGTAGGAGACACCAAGGATGCACTCCTGGCCCTCAAGCTCGGTTTCAAGGCTGCGGCGGCTGCGCAGCCAGACGAGGAAAGCACTCCGAAGATTTTGGAGGCCGCGCCCATGAAGAAGAAGCAGCTGTTCTCTCAGGACCGGGCTGAGACGAAGCAAGTGCGAGTCGACGACGAGGGCTCGGGCCTCACCTTCACCATAGGCACCAGCCTCCCCCCAAACCAAGAAGAGGCGCTGGTCGGCTTCCTCTGTGCGAACAAGGATGTGTTTGCATGGGAGGCGATGGATCTGGTTGGCGTCCGGCGAGACGTGATTGAGCACCATCTGATGGTGTGCCCCGGCGCGCGCCCAGTGAAACAAAAGGCGCAGCGACAGGCCCAGGAGAAGTAATTGTTCATCGTCCAAGAGGTCCACATGCTGCAAGAAGCCGGCATCATCCGGGAAGTGCGGCACCCGGATTGCTTGGCCAACCCAGTCATCGTCCCCAAGAAAGGGGGAAAGGAGCGCATGTTCGTCAACTTCATGAGCCTCAACAAAGCTTGCCCTCAAGACCCTTTCCCTCTTACGCGCATCAACCAGATCGTTGACTCCACTGCCGAGTGAGACCTGCTGTGCTTCTTGGATGCCTTCTCGGGCTACCACTAGATCAAGATGGCGGTGCAAGACATCGAGAAAACAACCTTCCTCTCCCCGTGCGGGGTGTACTGCTACACCTGCATGCCGTTCGGGTTGCGCAACGCTGGCGGGACCTTCCAGCGATTGATGCACATCGCCCTGGGCACGCAGCTCGGGAGGAATGACGAGGCGTACATCAACGACATAGTGGTCAACTCACGGGAGGCAAGAACCCTCGTCGGAGATCTGGAGGAAACGTTCACCAACCTACACAAGGTGAACCTACGGCTCAATCCGGAGAAGTGCATGTTCGGTGTCCCGTCTGGCAAGCTGCTGGGCTTCTTGGTGTCGCACAGAGGAATCGAGGCTAACCCAGAGAAGATGAAGGAAATAGAAAGAATGAGCCCGCCGTAGACCCTCAAGGTAATGCAGAAGCTCGCGGGCTGCGTGACCTCTTTGGGATGCTTCATCTCCAAGATCGGCGAGCGCGCCCTCCCGTTTTTCAAGCTGATGAAGAAGAAGTGCCCGTTCGAATGGACCCCTGAGGCCGAGGAGGCCTTTTAAGAGCTCAAGAGGTATCTCACCAGCCCTCCGATGATGGTGGCGCCTCGACCTCTTGAGCCCCTGTACTTTACCTGGCCGCCAAACCCCACTCGGCCAGCGTGGCACTCGTGGCGGTCCGGGAAGAGCGCGCGGGCGCAGGTGCGCAGCGCAACACCCCCCCTACAGTGATGCCATCGCCACCTCAGGACGGCGCTCCTGAGGCCTCGATAACCCCCTCGGATGGCGAGGCTCCTGAGGTACTCACGCCTCAGGAAGGGTCGGACACCATCAACACCTCCTCCCTCGTCGAGCACCCCGTGTACTTCGCCAGCACGGTGCTGCTTGACGCACGTGCATGCTACCCCATTCCGCAGAAGCTCCTACTCGCGCTCCTCGTCGCCTCTAGGAAACTTTGACACTACTTCCAAGGCCACCCCATCAAAGTCGTCTCTGCGTACCCCCTAGAGAAGGTACTCTGCAGCCCCAACGCCGTGGGGAGGGTTGCCGAGTGGAACATCGAGCTGCAGGCATTCCAGCTGGAGTTTAGCACCACTAGGGTCATCAAGGGCGCGACCCTCGCTGACTTTTTGGCAGAATGGACCGACGCCCCCGACCGAGGGGTGGGTGAGGACCGCTCCCTCATGCCCGGAGATGAGGTGCCCGATGGCTGGGTCATGTACTTCGACGGTGCGTTCGCACGCCGGGGCGCGGGGGCTGGAGCCGTAGTCATCTCGCCTACCCAGGACAAGCTCTACTATGCCATGCAGCTCTGCTTCCAGCGTGGCGAGAAGGTCTCCAACAACATTGCGGAATACGAAGGCCTGATCGCCGGCCTCAGGGCCGCGGCAGCCCTAGGGGTCAAGCGTCTCACCATCAAGGGCGATTCTTAGCTCCTCGTCAACTTCTCCAACAAGGAGTACACGCCCAAGGACGAGCACATGGAGGCATAACTGGAGGAGGTACGCAAAATTGAAAAATGGTTCATGGGTTTGGAGTTGCAACACATCCCGCACGACACGAACAGGGAGGCGGACGACATTGCCAAGAGAGCGTCACAGCGCAAGCCCCAGAAGCCTGGCGTCTTTGAGGAGCGGCTCTTCAAGCCATCGGCGGCCCCCTCCATTGTGGGCTCGGCGTTGCTCCGGGAAGAACTGCCCCTGTCCCCCTCCTCGGGCGCCCCAGCCTGCGGTCCAACCTCTGGAGCCCGCCTGCTCCTGGCCCTCGAACCTTAGGAGGGGTTCTAGATCAAGGAGTTCAAGGCGTACCTGCTCCAAGGCACCTTGCTAGAGAAGGAGGAGAACGCAAAACGCGTGGCCCGCCAGGCCACCGCTTACTGCTTGCAGGATGGTGAGCTCTACCGAAGGCGCCCAAACGATGCTTCGCTGCGGTGCATCTCCAAGGAGCAGGGATGCAATCTGCTGGCTGACATCCA
The DNA here is from genome assembly GCA_011799875.1 of Thinopyrum elongatum. NCBI lineage: Eukaryota > Viridiplantae > Streptophyta > Magnoliopsida > Poales > Poaceae > Thinopyrum > Thinopyrum elongatum. The sequence goes on from CM022298.1 coordinate 299,843,934, forward strand.
CGGCGGGGATTGTGGGCATCACTCTTCGTCGTGCACCCTCGTGGGCAACGCATTCCGCAGTGGTTTCTACTGGCCCACGGCACTCAATGACACTACTAGGCTGGTGAGATCCTGTGAAGCCTGTCAATTCCATGCCAAGCAGATCCATCCACCTGCCCAAGGCCTCCAGACCATTCCGCTCTCATGGCCGTTCGCGGTCTAGGGGCTGGATATCTTGGACCCGTTCCCCCAAGTGGCCGGGGGCTACCGCTACCTCTGCGTCACCTTCAACAAGTTCACCAAGTGGGCGGAGGTGGAGCCCGTGCGCACCATCCCGGCGGGCTCGACCATCAAGTTCATCAAGGGCCTCGTGAGCCGCTTCGGGGTCCCCAACCGTATCATCATTGACAATGGCTCTCAGTTCACGAGCAACCTCTTCAAAACATATTGTGCTAACCTTGGAACGCAGATATGCTACGCTTCAGTGGCGTACCCGCGGAGCAACGGCCAAGCCGAACGTGCCAATGCAGAGGTCCTGAGGGGCCTCAAGACGAGGAGCTTCAAGAAGAAGCTCGAGGCCTGCGGCAGGGTTTGGTTCGATGAGCTTCAGTCCGTGCTGTGGTCCATCCACACCACCGCGACTAAGCCCATCGGCGAGACCACGTTCTTCCTCATCTACGGGGCTGAGGCGGTCCTCCCGCATGAGGTCAGACATCGCTCCCCGCGGGCCTTGGTGTTTGACGAGGCACGCCAGGACACCTCACCGGGGATGGACCTTGTGCTCGGGGAGGAGGGTCGCCGCCAAGCCTCGCTCCATGTCGCGAGGTACCAGCAAGCGCTGTGGCGGTATCACTACCGTAGCATCCGCTCCAGGACCCTCGAGGTGGGTGACCTCGTCCTGAGACGGGTGCTCTCCAGGGAGGGGCTTCACAAGCTCTCACCTATTTGGGAGGGCCCGTTCAGGATCGCCCGTGTCTCCAAGCCTGGCGCCGCACGCCTGGAGACACGGGACAGGGTCCCCATCCAGAATGCCTGGAACATCAAGCACCTCCGGAAGTTCTATCCGTAACCAGCTAGCATCATGCGCCTCTCAAGTCTCCGCCCATGACACTCTCACGTAATAATGAGTGGGGTTGTACAAGCCCTGGAGTCTCCTGAGTGCTGCCCCTGGTCCTCACGGGGGCTCCCACCCACATCCTAGTGGAGGCCCCATGCTCCGCGCTGGCGGGAAGACCAGAAGACTAGTCTAGGTGCTAGACGCGGCTGTTCTTTTGCTTGCTTTCTGTAGTTGATTTGCCACTCCTTGGAATGAAATTCGAAGTTCTTGCATCTTTATTCGAAAGGGTTGGGAATTTTTCTCCTACAACGTTTCGCCCTTTCAAGCCTTGCTTTGTCCAGAGTTGCCCGTCGCTCTCTTCCGCACATCTCGCGAGTGGGGGCTGGGGTACAGTGTGTACGTCGGGGTTTCCCCACAAACGCACCTCCTAGTCCTCACATGACGCTCTCGGGCAAGCCGTCGGGCATCGCTTCCGGAACGTTCATCTCCTGGCTCCACTAGATGTCGCGTTCAAGCGAATTGATAACACCAGCCCTGCTCGGGGGCTCGCGCGGGGCACACGGCACCCAGCACCTACATACCCATGACCCGTCGGAAACCTCGCGGTCATTGGGTGACTCCTGAGGTCAGGATGCCTCCCGACCCCCAAGAAAGAGTCCCCTGGCAGGGCCTCCAGATCGCCTTAACACGTCGGTCGCACCGTCGCAGGAGCAAGGGGCATGCAGGGGGCCCGAGCTCTGGTGGAGCGCACCCTCGCGACACAGGAGTCTACCGCAAGCACACCAAGCTAAGTTATCATAATCACGATCAGCCAAAAATATATCGACTGGGAACAACACGAATGATAAGGTACGGAGTAAAAGCGTTAGGCATAATGGCGCAAGCGCCACGGTTCATTACACGCCCTGGCAGGGCCTTCTTCATGTCTGATGCAGGAAAGTAAAAAAAAGCAAAAGCGGCCTCACGACCACCGCAACTCCTGAGGCCCAGCTCCAGCAACGCCCGCGCTCAGTCGGAGTCCTCCTCCTGCTTCACTGGGGCGCAGCGACGGGGTGGCTCGTTGCCCTCCCCGATCCGGGCTCGGTGGCATGGCAGCTCATCGTAGTCACCGTCGCTCGTGCTCTCCCCAGAGGGGGAGCCACCACTGCTGGAGGCATCATGACCGTTGCCAAGGGCAAGTTCACTGCCAGGAATGCTATCGCCCCTCCGGCCGTCATCCTCGGATGGGTGGCCGTCGTCATCATCGCTGTCGCTCTTCGGGCAGCACCCTAGGCGCCTGCCGTCCTCCCCGAAGACCCTGACATAAAGGGTCGCGGTGCCATCGTGCCTGAAGTGGTGGGTACACCTCCCCTGCAGGCCGCGTGCGCAAGTGAACGGCTGCCACCCGCGGTTCAGGAACACGTTGCCGGCGGGGGTGACCTCGACCTCCACCCACGAGGCCCTAGTGCAGCAGCCATTGGCCTGTAGCCAGAGGCCGCTAGGTTCCCCAACCGGCAGCGCGCATGCGAAGAGGCGTGGGAGCTAGAACCAGACGCCCACGGGCCTCTCCGCCCAGACCACGAACTCCGAGGACGCACCGGCTGAATGGTATCATGGGCGCGGTGGCCGAATGGCTGCCGCATGCCTCCCTCTTAGGCCGCGGCCATAGGAGCCCCCGCCGTGGGAGGGAGCACCCCCATGACTGCCGGAGGCAGTGCCAGCCTTCGAAGGGGTGCGCACACGCCCTCGGGGAGCCACCGCTGGCATCGCGACGTGCTTGTGGGGACGGCCGCAGCCCCTCTTGGGCGGCGGCGAGCCTAGTCCCTCCTTGGGAGCCTTTCCCTTCTCAGCACCTGAGAACCTCCACACTGGCGCCACGGGTGCTTTGGCAGGACGGCGGCGCGACGAGGAAGAAGAAGGAGCGAGCAGCAAGAAGATGGAGATGGACTGGGGGCTCCGCCCCCCTCCCATTTATAGGCGAGGGGAGGCAAATCGGCGGCCTCCCACTCTCCGAGCAATGATGGCCTATCTGCATGCATCAGGCAGTTGTTAAGTCGCGCAGTTGCCGAGGCGGCGTGGGGAAGTGGAGACGCCCACGTTCCATCAACCGCCACATGTCAGCCTGACCCACAGGCGATTTGGGCCCGCGACGCTTCGCCCTTGCCCTCTGGCTTCGCTTCGAAGCCAAGTCCGAGCGTGCCTTGGGCCTGGGGGCTACTGTCGGCGTTTTGGGAACTAGGGTACCCAGACTTGCCCACCTGCGGCCCACAGCGTGGCCCCATCGACGGCCTGGTACGGCCCATCTACAAGACCATTAAGACAAGACCCTCGCGAGGCGGACGATGCCAAGACCTCCTGAGGGAGCGGCCTCCCCAGGCTGCCTCCTGAGGAGCGGAGATTCCTATGCAGGTGCCCAACCTCACGAGGTTGCGGTGATGCAAGCCATGATGACCAAGGCCAGGCGGGCGCCAGCGGGCGCAGAGAAGACAGTTTCCTCTTTGGTGCTAAGGAGGCAAGCGCAAGCGTGGGTTCCCGAGGAATCAGGCAAAGGTTTATATTCCAGTGGAACAAGACCAAGACCGCCAGGATGGCAGGACGGATGTCATCGCCTAGCCCACCACAGCGTCACGACCAGAAGCTTTGCAGGCGAAGACCACCTTTCATCAGGATAAGATGTACTGCTTGTCCCCTTTCAAATTAGCCACTGTGGGATTCCTTCCCGCCTAAGTTTTGGGGGAAGAGGACCAAGGCCACTACAAATATAGGATAGCCACCACCATAGAAGGGGATCCGATCAACTCGACTCGTGCTCACCCCAGAGCAGACCTCGCGAGGTTGTTCATCCCTTGTACTAGTTCATCCTCAGCCCCTCATGAGGCAAATCCACCACAAAGCAGGAGTAGGGTCTTACACCGCAAGGTGGCCCGAACCTGGGTAAACGGCCACGTTCATCTTTTCCCCCGTTCCATCAAGCTAGGCTATAGGGCGACGGGTTGGTCGGTTGGATAGGTTGAGTTCTTCGCACAGGCCCCAGAGTTCGAACCTTTCTTGGGTCTGCGGAGCCCTGAATCCGACATACACACTCTCCCTTTTTCTCTCTACGTGTTCAATCCCCTAAGAGGAATAAAATGCAGTTAGTTGTTTATCATTTACAGCCTTGTATGGAGAAGTTGATCAGAGTTTGTTAAGTACTTACAAAATTAGGCATCTAACAAGACTAGCATCGAGCTCGTTGAAGTTCAAGAAGAGATGTAAGTCCTCAAAATTCACACTGATGGAACCAGGATCGTGTCGCAAATGATCTCTGTTGTAGCAGACTAGCAGAACATGATGACCTGCTAACATTTGATCCATGCAATATTTATGTAACTCGTGGCAACTAGAATTGCACTCATCAAAGTATTCGCCAACAAGAAATGGCTGGCCATGGACGTAATTGCGTGCTTCATTTACGTCTGTTTTATTTTTAGCAAGCACCAAATCTATTTCTGCATCATTCATGCTGTCAGAAATAATATTACTCTCCAATTCGAATAGCTTGTTGTTAATTTGGTTCGGGGCGATGAGTGATTTAAGTAAGAGGCAATCGTTCTCTTTCCTCTTCGCTTTTGGGGTGCGCTTCCTCACGGGTGCAGCCTTTTTGCCCGCTTCCTTCTTGGTACTTGAAGCACTTCTGGTGCAAGGTCTGGATGGCTAAAAGGCAGACTACCGAGTAGACGGTAAAGCTTCGACGGACTTCTTAGCAGCCGGTTTAGCTATGCCGGACTGCCGAGCTGGTGGTGCTGCTATGACAGACTGCTGGGCTATAGGAGTAGAGGCATCGGACTGCTGACCATGCGTTGAAGCTATGTCGGGTTTCTGCATAGGTGGTGCCAACTTTTTGGTGTGCTGAGGAGGCCGTGCCAACGCGTTGGTTTGCTAAGCAGGCAGTGCTGATGCAGTGGTATGCTGATCACGCGGTTGCGGACCGATGGACTGATGAGCAGTCGGTTCTGGACCTACAGACTGCTTAGCAGGCGGTTTCGAAGCATCAGACTGCTTAGCAGTCTGTTCCACCAGGTTGGTCTGTTGAGCATGTGGTGCAGCTGGGTCTCCCCCCGCTGCTTCAATGGCCGGCATCTGAACCGGTGGTGCCTCTTCAGCTATTGTAGGCCTTGCCACTGGCTGCTCTGGGGCAGACGATGATGTGGCTTGTACGGCACAAAGTCGTGTGGGCTGATCACAGGTTGATGAATCAACCATCGGATTACGAGTATTAGGTTCCTTGGGGGAAGCACGGGAGAGTTGCTGTGGCAAGGAGAGCGTCACCGGTTGAGGGGCAACATTGGTTGCTCTTGGCGGGGCTTTAGGGATCTCATCCATGAAGTCTATTTCCTTCTGTGGCCATTGTATGTGATGTAACAGTGTTTCTCCCAAGGTCCTATGATCATGAAAGTCCCCTAGGACATTCTTCAGGGCAAATTCATTGAATCTAGGCTTTACTTCAATCACGTAGCACTTCACACAGCCCGGCATCAATGGCACATTGGCCAACAAGAGGCCCTCTTCCAAGAAGGGTGGGCAAACCCAGGTTGTTGCACATTTTAATGTACCTTCATAATGTGTAAGCACGCCCTTCAGTCTGTCTTTCATTCCAGATAGATCAAATATAGCATCATCATGAGCAGCTGCAGTCTCAGTGTCGCTGGGGTCAGCTGATGCACAGCTACTCTTGAGCGGTGTTGTCACGCAATAACCAGCATCCTCCATGCCCTCCTCCCCTCCCATCTGCTAGCTATCTGTCAGTGTTCGAGTCTTGTGCATCATCATTGACTTCTCAATCTCCTTTCGAACTGTCGGATACATGTCCTTCTCAATCTTTCATACAATTCATTCTGCTTCATTTCACTCCTCACTTTTTTCATGCTGAGCCTCTCTTCTTTACTAAGTGTGAAAGCCCTCTTGTGCGGGACATTAACACCTATACCCCTTGCATGGCCAGGCGGCTCTCTTGTTTCCAGAGCATCGGACAGAATGTCACATGGCCCTGAGTTCTTGTAGAACCTTCCAGGGATCTTGGAAGCCTTTAACATCACGCGATAGAGTTATTCGTCATGTGAGTTTTCAAAGTAATAAGTTCCGTCATCACGCCTCCTTGCACGTGCCTGCAAGTAGTCTCTAGCGTGTTTGCCCCTATTTCACAAAAGGCCGGTTTCCCACCCGCAGCTACTGCTTCTTTGTCCTCCTGGTCCCATATTGGTTTCATGTCGTAGTATCCTGCCACACTTATACGGTGGGTGTGTGTTTTCCTCTTCTGAAGTTCCGATTGCTTGGCACTCTTCTCAGCAAACTCTATAGTTGCCCTGACCCTTTTTAATTCTGCCCAGTCTGCCTTTGTAATTTGGGGGTATGCGGGGATTGGGTCCTTGCCTTCACTCAAGTACTTCTAGTACATCACGTGCTTCCAGTTTCTCCAAGCATCCCTAGCCTTCTTCAGTCCAGCGTGTTCCACCTGCATTCTCCATTGCTCTGGAACGTTGAAGTGATCCATGATCTCCTAGACTATCCTTTGCCATGTTTATGTGTCAGCCTTCCGAAACCCCGGAAGATTAATGTTGAGCCTTGCCTTGCCAACAAATCCACACACACTCCTGAACCTCGTGCGTGCTTTATCTGGTTTAGTTGGAGCCCAAGACATTAAATCGATGTCGGTTACTTCATATACACCTTTAGGCTGGTGTGTGGGCTTCCTTGGAGTTTTCCTCTGTGTCCTGACCGGAAGGGTAAATGCTACAGCTCTATCATGTTCCAGATTACTTGATCCCTCACCATCTACTGAAGACTTAGGGTTGTCAGACTCAGGTGAAGATACATCGCCTAAAGCATGAGTGTTGTCGCTGCTACTCGGCATCTACAGAGAACACATGTGAAACTCAGGAAAGGAGGTTAAGCATAAAGCTAACAACTTGGTATCAAGTTGTCTAAACATGTCATGCAATAATTTGTTAAGTTTGTGTGACTGAGCGGCCACGATCTATAAATCGACAGTAACTTATTGGATCAAATACAACTTATATGTACTAGTTAGGACGGTAGATAATGAACATATATACGCTCTCCGTTATTTTATAGCCAATTTGGGAACATATGGAACGAAATAGGAAGAGGGATTGCGAGGAAATATGCCTCACCGTGATGGAGAGCAGTAACTAACAGGTTTCTTAATGCAAACCCGTCAGGACCACAGGAGAGGCGAGGGTTACAGGATTGATATGCTCGAGGGTGGCTAGCGAGAAAACGAAGACGGCGAGGCGCGGGTTGCCGCGTGTTGGGAACGACAGTGGAGGTAGGGTTGACGCCGAAGGGCGGGCACACGGCCGGGTTGAGCACTTCGGCGCCGGAGAGGGTTCTGTTGTGGATTTGGGGGAGGGGGAGCTGACGATGGACATTGGGTGGACTATTCAGTGAAACGCGGGCGGGCGGTGGGGGGGTGGTGTTGGCGGCCTAGGTGAAAAGGGTGAAAAAATATCCCCGGTCGCCACGCGGAAAGGCCTATGCAAACAGTTGCCTCTAAGCGCTCGTGTGCACAAATAGCATAATTTCGTTTGAAATGAAGATGTGCAAATTTTGAAATGAAGACGTGAGTTCATCGTTTCACCTCTAATTTTTTTTTCACGGTAAGTAATCACCATTATACCACATGTTTGATTTGCTGGCGCATTTCAAGTCTTGTGTGCTATATTTAAGCCATATTTGGCATTTACCGTGCATTCTGGCATATAAATCAAATCCTAGCCAGAAATGTATGTGCTGATGAAAGGGATGAGGATTGCCGTTCGATCTGGGAGCATCCAATGGTGCAGACATATGATCTGTGGAGTTTGGGTTATGGCCAATCAGAAAGCATGACTCAGACCACGCGCGCAGCAGGGGGGCATCGGCCATGGTTTGGTAGGCACACGGCTTTCGTGAGTGAACCGTGTGCTATTTGAAAACATTCACATGAACTAACATCATATTTTCGTTTGAATGAAAACATGAGTTCATTGTTTTGCCTCGAATTTTTTCCACGATAAGAAATCACCAGTGTACCCTAAGGTTCAATTTTTGGGTGCATTTGAGATCTCGTTTGCTATATTTGATTCATTTTTTGCATTTACCATGCATATATATATAACCATGTCGCAACTACACGTGGGTGTTAGCAAGATCATTTGTGTGTCGCTTTGCGAGTTTTCATTCATTGTCCGAGAAACGGGAAAAGAAATCAAACAGTTCGGCCACAAGATGTGGCCAGAGGCGTAGGCCTTCTTGGTATTTTAATTACAGGAAATGCATATAGAGTCCGGAAATAACGAAAATCGGTGTGTTACCATGGCGTGCTCTCACGATCCCATGAATTTTTTTTGGTAAAGTTTGGCACAAGTTTTGATGCTCGCACCTTCCAAACCGGAGCATCTCAAAAGAAGGATCATAGTTTCCAAAAGGATACGTTGCACTTCGGATTCCAAATCCTCAGTGACTACATCGTTCTGCCTCGAAAAAAAATTCATGGTAAACAATCACGGATATACCCAAGGTTTGATTTTTCTGGCCCATTTCAGGTCTCGTCTACTATATTTAATTCATTTTTTTGCATTTAGTGCATATAAAATAAAAACCCTACTACAACTACATGTAGGTGTTAGGTAGCAAAGAAGGTGTACAAATCATTTGTGTGCCGCTTTGCGAGTTTTCATCCATTGTCCGAGAAGCGAGGAGAAGTTTCAAACATTTCGGCTATGAGGTGCGGCCACCAGCGTAGGCCTAGTTGTTATTTTAATTATAGGAAATTCAGATAGAGTCCGGACATCATCAAAATCTGTGTGTGCCAGCGGCGTGCTCTCACGACCCCGTGGAAAAAATTTGGTAAAGTTCGGCACAAGTTTTGATGATCACTCCTTGGAAACTGGAGCATCTCACAAGAAGGATCATGGTTTCCAAAAGGAGACGTGTGACTTCATCGTTTGTCCTAATAAAAATTTCCACAGTACGCAATCACCAGTATACCACAGGTTTGATTTTCTGGCGCATTTCCGGTATCGTTGGCTATATTTAAGACATTTTTTGAATTTAACGTGCATTTTGTGCATATAAATAAAATCACAACCGGAACTGCATGTGTTGTCGAAAGGGATGAGTATTGCCGTTCGATCTGGGAGCATCCAACGGTGTAGATGTACGATCCGTGGGGTTTGGGTTCTGGCCAATCAGAACGCATGACTCAGATCACACGAGCAGCAGGGAGGCATCGGCCACGGTTTGATAGGCACACGACTTTCCTGAGTGAACCATGTGCTGTTTGAAAACATTTACATGAACAAACAACATATTTTCGTTTAAATGAAAACATGAGTTCATCGTTTCGCCTTGAATTTTTTTCCACGGTAAGAAATCACCATTGTAACCTAAGGTTTGATTTTCTGGTGCATTTGAGATCTCGGTTGCTATATTTGAGTCATTTTTTCCATTTACCATTGTACCCTATATATAACCATGTCGCAACTACACGTGGGTGTTAGCAAGATCATTTGTATGTTGCTTTGCGAGTTCTCATTCATTGTCCGAGAAATGGGAATTCTTTTCAAACAATTCAGCCACAGGGTGCGGCCCGAGGCGTAGGCCTTGTTGGTATTTTAATTACAGGAAATGCATAAAGAGTCCGAAAATAACGAAAATCGTTGTGTCACCGTGGCGCGCTCTCACGATCCCATGGCAAAATTTTGGTAAAGTTTGGCACAAGTTTTGATGCTCGCACCTTCCAAACAAGATCATCTCACAAGAAGGATCGTAGTTTCCAAAAGGAGGCGCGGCACTTCGGACTCCAAATCGTCGACTACATCATTCTGCCTCGAAAAAAAATCACGGTAAACAATCATGGATATACCCTAGGTTTGATTTTCTAGCCCATTTCAGGTCTCGTATGCTATATTTAAGTCATTTTTTTCATTTACCTTGCATTTAGTGCATATAAAGTCAAAACCCTACTAAAACTACATGTGGGTGTTAGTTAGCAAAGAAGGTGTACAAATCATTTGTGTGTCGCTTTGCGAGTTTTCATCCGTTGTCCGAGAAGCGGGGAGAAGTTTCAAATATTTCGGCCGTGAGGTGCAGCCACCGGCGTAGGCCTAGTTGGTATTTTAATTACAGAAAATTCAGATGGAGTCCGAACATCATAAAAATCAGTGTGTGCCCGTGGCGTGCTCTCACGACCCTGTGGAAAAAAATTGGCAAAGTTTGACACAAGTTTTGATTATCGCTCCTTGGAAAACGGAGCATCTCACAAGGATCATGGTTTCCAAAAGGAGACGTGTCAATTCAAACTCCAGTGGCCGGTGACTTCATTTTTTGGCCTCATAAAAATTTCCACGCTACGCAATCACCATTATACCACGGGTTTAATTTTCTAGCGCATTTCAGGTATCGTTTGCTATATTTAAGACATTTTTGAATTTAACGTGCATTTTGTGCATATAAATAAAATCACAACCATAACTGCACGTGTTGTCGACAAGGATGAGGATTATCGTTCGATCTGGGAGCATCAAACGGTGCAGACGTATGATCCGTGGGGTTTGGGTTCTGGCCAATCAGAACGCACAACTCAGATCGCGCGCGCGGTTTGGTCGGTACACGGCTTTCATGAATGAACCGTGTGCTATTCGCAAACCAGATTGCGTAACTTCTGTTCATACATACTGGAGTGAGATCAATTGAGTGTGCTACCTCTATGGTATAATAATAATAAAAAAATAGTTCAAATTCATTGCCTGAGCTGACAGCATATAAAGGCCAACATATTAATGGTTCTTACATTAACAGAAAACCGGGCATAACTCAGAAATTCAGTACATGCGATAGTTATAAATTGAACGAATTAAGTTGCAGGGTAGGCATAAAAACTAGTCTTACGGCTTAATTCCCATGTACATGGGGGAACTGGGATCATTACGTTGACCGCGAATAACATGGGGTTTCTCATGATTTTACGCTTCTCTGTTTGAGGGGTGCATGATCCCTTGGCTGGAAACTTATCAAATTCATCGTACTCGTCCTCATCACCAACTACTCGATGCCCAGTACCCTCCTCTTCCCATGCATCACTACAAGGTAGTTCTTATGCAAGGGGTCTTCCGCATAGAAAATCTGGGTAGGATCGCTGGCAAGAATGAACGGGTCCGCGTGATATGCCATCGTTGTCCTGTTAACACAGGTCTTCCTGTAATCATCAACCTTTATCGGACTAAGAGGGATCCATGTGCACCTGAATAATACCACCTTAACTTTCACATAGTTAAGCTCCCAAATCTCTTTGATGGTTCCATAGTATACCCTTTTATCAGCTTCATCTACAGTCATGCATTCTATTCGAACACAGTTGTTCTGATATGAGGTCTTCTCATCACGTTCCTCAGTGTAGAACGTGTAGCCATTTATGTCATATGCTTGGTACATCAACACCGTAGGTGATGGCTTTTGTGCCAACCATGTAGTAGTGTCATCCATGGATCCTTGTGCCAAACGATTCTTCAGCCATCCAGCGTAGTTCTTAGTGTGCTCCTTCATCTCCACATCTAATGGATACACCATTGGTAAGAAGCATGGCGTATCTCCGCCAAGTGTTCGTCGGCATGAGCGCTGAAAACTGGGCTGTAAGTAGTACCGTCAAATGGGCTTTGTCGGCCAATTCTTCTGGTGTAGCCTTTTGCGTGCTAGCAAGGACCAACTTACCTTTGAGCCTTCCCTCGTGGCGAGAGAGGGGCAAACCTATAGGTCTTTGTTTCATTTATTTGGTGCAAAACTCAACCAGCTCCTCCGCGGTATAACCTTGTAGGATGCTTTCCTCTGGATGGTTTCGGTTCCGACAATAGCGCTTCAGTATTCCCATGAACCTCTCGAAGGGATACATGTTGCGAAGAAACACAGGACCACAATACTTTATCTCGTCGACAAGGTGCACAGTGAGATGGACCATGACATCAAAGAATGACGGTGGGAAAAACATCTCTAGGATGGACAATATTCTTGCAATATCCTCTTGGATATGATCCAACTCTTTAGGATCTACAACTTTCTGCCATAGTTTGATGAAGAATCACATAGCTCAATGAGTGTGTTTCTTATATCTTTGTCCATCAGATTCCTGATGGCCACCGGGAGGATTTGTGTCAGCATTACGTGGCAATCATGTGACTTCATGTGTCCCAACTTCATTTTACCTGAGGTCACATCCACGAGACTTCTGATGTTTGCGGAGTACGAAGAGGGTGTCTTAACTGACAACAAATAGTTGAAGAACTCTGTTGCTTCTTTTGTATTGAAATTGTAACTCTGGCGAGCATGGAGGAATTTGTTATCATCTTCTGCTTCACTCTTGCATTTTGATTGATCACCAAGCATATCGAGCCGTGCACCATCATCATCCTTTGTTTTACCTTTAATCTTGAGCAGAGTACCAAGGATGCTTTCACATACGTTCTTCTCTACGTGCATGACATCGATGCAATGATGCACACGTAGAATCTCCCAGTGAGGCAATTTCCAGAACACCGATTTCTTCTTAAACACTTGATTCATGGGTGTTTATTTCACCGTCAAAGCATCGTTCTTTCCAAGCAGAACATTAATTTGTTTAGAAATTTTGTGGACCACCTCCCCAGCATAAAGTCTTGGGCCCAAACCTACCTCTGTCATACCATCAAATTCAGCTTTCATCTTTCGGTATGGGTGATTTCTCCGTAAGAACCTACGATGACGCAAATACATGATTTTGCGCGAGTTGGGAAGAAATCTGCTAGCTGTCCTATCCATGCATGTGACACACCCTACATCTCCCTTTGTTTTCTGCCCCGATGTGTTGCCTAACGCTGGCATATCTTGAAAGGTATGCAGCAGCATCGCATGTAGATCGGAAATCTCCTTCTGTAAGCATCATAACATTTTACAGCAGGCTCTTTTACCCACACTGTCAGCAATTCTTCTACCAGTAGCTGAAGGTAAATGTCAATGTCATTTCCAGGTTGCTTCGGGCCTTGGATAATCATTGACACATTGACATCATAATGTATTTTTTCTTGATACACAACCAAGGAGCTAGGATATATATGCACAGAAGCACCAGCCATGTGTTGTGTTTGGTGCTCATATCGCCAAAAGGAATCATCCCATCAGTACACTCCCCGAGCCTTATACTTCTAGGATCCTTGACAAAGTCTTTAAACTTGTTGTCAATTAATTTCCCCTGAGCCCCATCTTTTGGGTGCCACATATATTTACCCGTAGTTCGCTCATCATGATGCTACCGCAACCTCTTTGCCTCTCTAGGGTTTGCAAACAAACGCCTCAACCATGGAATTGAAGGCAAGTACCAAACAACCTTGAACGGGATTCCCGTCTTCATCTCGTCGTCCAATTTGTACTTTTCCTTTGCTCTCCTGCGCTTGTATCGTGCATGCTTGCATATGGGACATGCACGCAAATCTTTGTACTCACCACGGTACAATATACAATCATTCACACAAGCGTGTATCTTCTATACTTCAAGTTCCAATGGGCAAACAATTTTCTTCTCTTCATTCGTGCTTTTGGGGAGCACATTATCTTTCAAAACAATTTCTTTAAAAAGACCTAACAACTCTGTGAAGCCCTTGTTTGATAGACTGTTTGCTGCTTTAAATCTGAGAAGCGCCAGGGTGGCACTCACCTTGGAATATTTCTTATTGCAACCTGGATACAATTCTTTCTTGGAGTCCGCAGCAATGGTTGGCAGATCCTTGTACCTAATCATATCCTTTTTTGGGCCCTTGAAATCTGCAATCATAGTAGCAAAATCTGGCATATCAAGATCGTCGTCGTCTGCGTCGCCGTCTTGGTTTTCCAGTGGGGGTTTCGGCTTTCTGGTGTTCCATTTGTAGCTTGACGCCTCAGCCCCGATGTTAGATTCAACATCCATGTGACTCTGACCGGGGTTTCGCATCTCGCAGCTCTGGGTATATTCATCCGTGACCTACTCTTCATCGTGTCTAGTCCAATGTGTATATCCATCCATGAATCCCCGAGAGAGTAAGTGCCACTCGACATCTGTAACTTCATGTACTATATATTGGCACAATGACTGCATGGACATAGGATATAATCCTCATCACCAATTCTCTTCTTTGTACTTTCAGCCAAATTCATGAACTCTGTCACGCCGCTGAAAAAATCTAAGCTTCTCTGATTCTTCATCCATTCAGATCGTTCCATCTGCACCACATGAAGGGTAATTAGAAAGAAAACAAGAACATTAATACACGGATTAATTGATGCCCAAAGATGCATGCATAAATCAAAAGATTTTATTTTCATAATTACTGAGGGCGCTCCATATTGTTATCTAGACGTGTGATGACAAAATTAATGGCCAGTCAATTTACACGCAAAGTACTACAACACTACCCTTAGGAATTGAATACCTTAATTAAGCCACTCACAAAAAAATACCTTAATTAATTAGCCATGCGGCAACCTCCACCCAGCAGACAGAGAAGCGCGATGTGGCGGCACGCCGAGACAGCAGGGTCGAGGAGCAAAGCTTAGTGTGGCTACCGCCCGAAGTTCGACCTCCACTATCCCGCCATCGACCGTGATGGATGTGCTCTAATCACGCCGCCGCCGACCTCGATGGTTGAGCTCCTCCTATCTCCCACCATAGACCGAGGATTGACCTCCTATGATGCTGCCACCGCCCACCGACCAAGGATTGACCTCTTATCCAGTAGCCGCTGCCCCGGCCGCCGCCACCGCCATCTCTATCTGCAGAGCGGTTGTTTTATGTTTTGACGGATATCCGTAGAGGGGTTGTTTACACTAGGTATTATTGTAACTCAATTATATTGCAGCCCCATATGTACAGGGTAGTACATCACATACGGTTATGTTACGACAACCGTGTCTCACCTACGTTGTCTTCTCACACGGTTTGATGCGAAATCATGTGTGAAGTTGTAATACCTAACACAAACGACATGTGTAAATAGTGTGTTGTATACAACATATAGTGCGATAAGTAGTTCCCGACCGTTAGCTTATCCCCACAGTTTCCCCATTTCCCCCAAAGCCCTAGATAGCCTCCAAATTCCCTCATGTGGGCTGACATTGGGGGAATGCAGAGGAGTGGTGCTGATGGTTTCGGTGCGGCTGCTCCTGCTCGTATCGCCGCTCTCAGCAGTGCCGCCACGACGGCGGTCACCGCCGAGCACTTGCCTAAGGTCATCGGAAGGCAGGTGTACTACCGATCCGAATCTTCCTGTCAGGTTCCAATCTATCCCAATCTTTTTTAGCATGTCCAAAGTAGCTCCCTGCTGAATCCATCTTGAATGACCCCCTAGGAAAGCGATCTACCACCGGATCCGGAGCATGATTCCAGACTCCCGCAACACTAGTTTGACTCTGAGTTTTGCGCCACCAAGAAAGTACCAAAAGCTGAGTTGTGTGCACGGGCACACTCCCGCTCGATGTGTATGCATGGAGGGATTCGACATTGGCAGACAGTTTCTCAGTTGCCCCTTAGAGGTTAGTGCTAAGTTCATCATTTTACTTGAGTTAATGCCACCGCTCATCCTAAATACTATTTAACATTGGCAGGGATATGAAGCTTGTGCCTTGGTTAACTGGCTGGATGAAGAATGGCATGGTAGGGCTCGGAGTGTTATCACCAAGCTCGCAGAACATAATGTAAAGCTGAAGAAGAAACTGACTGACCTGGAATGTACAATCAGTATGATGAAGCAAGAAAGAGTCAATCACAGGCAATAGATGAAAGCAAGAGAAAAGAAGGAACTAGCATGTGTAGTTGTGGTTGTCACATTAGCCATGTTCTATGCGTTGTTTGCAATGATGATTAGGGGTTTTGTTTGATAGTATTGGTACAGAACATCTAGATGTGCTCTAAGTAATGCACATCTAGGTCCTATGCCATTGATGTTACGCGAAGATTCATGCAGATATTTTCCTTTGTATTTTTTCTTTTCCTTTGTACTTTGATTATTACTGGCTTCATCAATAAAAAGAGCTCAATGTATTGCTTGCCAACTGTCCTATTCCATTCATACCGGTGCATAAGTCACATTACGAAAACCAAATAATCCCAAAATTGTTCCTTGTTTTTTGTCCTGAAAAAAGAAATCAGCCAATAGGAGTCCTGGGTCTAGTATGCATTCAATGACTTCAGACTACTTAGCATAACATGCAATGGTCAATTCTCTGCACGCAATGCTATTGAATACCAAATAATAATCAAGTTCTCTCATTTTTTCCCCACCTAGGTCGCCGGTACGTTGGGAGTAGTACTATGAAAAATGCTTGTTTCATATTTGGACGCTCCAACGCGTGTGCGTAATTATCACATTGGGAAATCCGCAACCCCGGGAATTTGGAGCGACTGGGTACAAATAATTATGGTTGATTATATCAGCGATTAGATAATAGGTCAATCCCCCGCTTCAATTGGCATTCCTCTTCTCTGCATACCCCGCTTAAGTGTCCACCATCTTCATCGTCCCCGGCTGGCCGAGCTACACACTTGCACACACTCTGCAATCTCGCTTTCTCGCGGTTTTTATACGTACCGCAGCCAAGTCGAGCGATAGCAAGGATGATAGTTCCGCCAGCAGTCTAGCGCCCGATGATAGGTCAACATCGGAATCATCCCGCTTGTCTTCCATGAGTCCGGCGTCGAGCCCAGACCTCGATTATATCCGGATCATGGAAGGGACGCTGCCTCCGAAGTCGTCACACGACAACCAGACGGACGAGGAGTCATCGGAGGATGAAGAAGAGGACAACGATGATGGTGAGGAGGAATGGTCAAACGAGGAGGAGGATGACAATGACAGCAATGACGATGACGATGTCGGCAGGGATGAAAAGCCAACGGTCAGTGGCAAGAAGCGTCCTCGCCAAGACGATGTTGCGGGGCCATCCAACAATGACTAAATTAAGCAGACTATATATCTCTGTTTCCATCCGGTCATATTAATTCATTGTCTCTGTTTCTCCTATCAATCTCATGGCAGACGGTTAGTAATATGTATTTGATGGAGATCTTTTACATTATCACCCACCGGTTGGTTTCTTGAATTGTGTGCCCTGTCGAGCACACAATTCACAAAGAAAGAACGTATGGGCTGTCTGTAATGATCGCACACAATTCTGATTACCAACCTGTTTGTCGGGTATCACACACATCTTGTTACGCCGAATCGTTTGTGTTCTACTCGATCATCACAAATGGTTCATCGCAGCGAACTGTATGCCATGTATTGCACACACCTTGATCTGGCTGCTCATTTTTGTTGTTCTGTCTCATCGCAAACAGTTCGTATGGATCAACCGTACGCCCCACATCGCACACGCAACTACAATCTGAACCGTGTTTGATGTATCCGCCATCGCAAACATTTTGCATATTTTTTGACGGTTTTTTTACATCACCGTTTGCGATTAATTCGGCGCACACAGTTTCGTCGAACGGTCTCTGATTGTAGTGTCGCGTTAGCAGCATCTTGCAGTAGTGTTTGGCCCAAAACATGGCAGGCTATTAACGGGCTACCCTGCTAGTGTCTGACAAAATCTTGTGGGCATTTGGCTGGGCCGACCCGTTTAGGTTAAATGGGCTATAGTTGGGTCATGCCATGTGTTGACGTATCATAGGCGCGCCTCATCCTTTGGGTGAATGACATCTGTTTGTCGCAATGCCGAGCTGACACATGGATCCATTGGCGAATGAGAAATTTACATGATAGCACAGGTATGACTATCTTGATTCTATCATAAAATCGTCTTGGACGTACATGTATGATAGAAAACATGACCTACTATGACAAACACATATCATCATGGAAGTTTTTTTTGTAGTGCTGCTAGTCCACCACCTCCCAAGCAAAGGAAGCTAATGGCAGATGACATGCCGAAGAAGGATGCAACCACTTCTAGAGCTAAGACTGTTGCTGCTGTTGCCACCAAGTCCAAGGACAAGACCACTGAAAACATATCTGCTACTAAGAAGAACAAGCCCCAGTGCCTGAGAGGACAGATGATGATGATGAGGCCGTAGTGCTCAAGAAGCTAAGACCACAATTGCCAGAACATGATGATACACACCCAGAGGTTGAGAAAGTGAAGGAGAGGAAAGACAGAAAACTGAGTAAATGGAGAGAGAGAGTGGTCCCTATGCTACTAGGAGGAGGACTATTGTGGACTATAGGTTCCACACCAAGGAGCAACATGACTTCTACGGGACTGTGCTTCTTGACAAGAGCCCAATAGTTAGTGAGATGAGATGGGTGGGCAGGGAGTACATTGATGAAAATGTTGACAACTTCCTCAATGTACATCAAAACTTCATGGACATTGGTGTTGATGAATTCATAGGGAAGAAGATGACTGCATGGACTGATGAGTTGATCATGCAATTCTACTCCACTGCACACTTCTATTCGGATGGAAAGATTGTGTGGATGTGTGAAGGAGTTAGATATCAGTCTACTATTGATGAGTGGGCTGAGTTGATTGGTGCTCTAGAGGCTGATGAGAACGACATTGATGTGTATGCTAAGCCCAATATGGATCACAACTCCATGAGCAACATATATACTACCATTCCCAAGGATTATGTGAAGACACACAACTTTGGGTCGGTGTACTACCTTCTGCCAGGGCTTGCAACCATCAACACTATCTTGAGACACACTCTCATGCCCAAGTCTGGAGATGATAAGATGATTCGAGGTCATTCTATCAACATGTTGCATCTTGTGGATGGTTTCACCAAGTTTAAAGTGATGAATCTTATCATGGAGATAATGAAGAGGACTGATGCAGATCAGAAACAATCTTGTGGATTTGCACCGCACATTCAGATGCTCATCAACTCCAAAGTTGGTAGCACACTCTATTTACTTGATCGTCTGCACCTGCCACTACAGCCAGAGTTAGAGGATTGCACTGTGACAATGACCCCTTCTCATCCTACTTCAGCTGTAGTTCAAGAAGAGGTGGAGACAGAGGTTGCTACTGGACCTAGATCTTCCACAGCCCCCTTGCTTAAGACGAAGGCGGGTCAGATGATATACCTTCTCAGCGGATCGAGCGGAGTTTGGCCAACCTCGTGAAGAACTAAGAGAGCCAAGATAGGATAATGGAAAGTAAGTTCCATGATTGGGATGTCAAGGCACCGAGTTTTAGATCACTATTGATAGTATTAAGAAGGAGGTGGATGGAGCTAAGATGGCCTCCAGCAGTTATGATGATGTTGGCACCGGTCTTCCAACTATTACTGAGTATTAGAGGATGCCCAGATCAGTTGCAGTGCCAGTCACAGAGACTGGAGCCACAGTGTCTTCTCCAGCTGCCGCCCCATTAGTTGCACCTACAATCTCTATCCCTCCAGTCCAGCAGACACCGTCTGAAGCATTCACTGACACGCTTATCACCACTCCATCAACGCACACCAGAGCTGCAAGTCAGAGGACTTCTTAGCCAGGAGCAGGAGATCGAGCCCAGAGTGATGCTTAGATCTATATTTATTCGAGATTTTTGGCAACTTGTTGCCAAAGGGAGAGAATATGTATAGATCATAGGGCTTCGAGAGAGAGCATCTCTTTCTTCTGCTTCATTTTGTTTATTTTGTCTTCGTGTTCATGCTACTTTGGTTACTTTTTTTGGTGCTTATGTGAGACTATGATGCTTGTGTGATTGATCATATCGTACTTTAATGATATGTATGCTTATCTATCTATCTTGATGAATCTTGCTATGATCATTCACTTGTATGTTTGGTGATGAGTGCTTCATGTATGTCATTCATATCATTTTGTGCGCTCCACCAAGATGTATGTGACATGGAAGAATGACCCATTCCTAATCAATTGTGCATTTGCATTCAAACGCAAATTCTAAATAATGCACAAATTTAGGGGGAGCTCTTGCTTATCACATACTTTTCGAAGTGATGATACTATTCATGGATTATATCCATTGTCGAAGCTTTGATCTATATGTTGTCATCAATTACCAAAAAGGAGGATATTGAAAGTGCAACTAATCCCCCGGTGGTTTTGGTAATTAATAACAACATACATGTCATTGAACTAATGCCCATTTAAAGATGAATTTCAGGAAAGTTTAGTGTTGGCATGGAAATGACATGTGATTGTGGAACCCTCAAAATGCTAAAGAAACACATTGGCAAAAGCTTCAAGACTCTACATTTTTGGTTAAGTGATCAAAGATCACATTGAGTCCATTGGAAAGCCAATACTATTAAAAGGGGATAAGGTTTTGATCATGACTCAAGTGCTCAAAGTGCTTGAGGATATTGCTCCAAAAACCCTCAACCACCTTTCGACATTTCCATCTGTTAAAACCCTAAGTCAAACTCGGTCCCAGCGAAACACTCACATCCGGAACCACCGAGTTAGCCAAGACAGAGCCATAAGCCAAACCCTAGAAACTCGGTACAACTAAGATGAGATTCGGTATCACTGAAGTGCAGTGACCAAGTTTCTGTAATCTATCTTGTTCACTTAAGAACTACCAAGTTGAACCGATTGGAATTACCGAGATGAGGAATCTGCTTAGGTCATCGCGAATCGGTCTCACCGTGTGGATTCATTCGGTCTCACAGAAAATCGTAACGTTCGACTCTTTTACACTGTTCAGTCTTGTAACACCCCAGTGTCATGCTACAGTCACCTCACACTAATGGTGCCATGTCATCAAGATTAACTAAGCCAAATTATCACTTGATAAAAATCAAATCCATTTTAATTTTTTTAAATAAAGTTAAATAATTATTTTCTTCAAACATAAAAACTAAAATGTTCATAATGTGACAAATTTTCCATAAATATTTATGGTGGAGAAACCAACATTTTATAAAGTGTTTAAATGCCCTAAAATAATTAAAATGGAGCTAAAACAATTATTTAAATGCTTTTTAAATTATAAAAAATTCTAAACTAATTTATTTAGATGCTAAACTTAATGTGGTTGTGGCCTAATTTAAAATAATATTTTAGGTGCAAGTTTTATATTTTATAAAACTAAAACTAAATTAAACCTAAAAGAAAAAACAGAAAACAAATAAAAAAGAAAATGAAAAAGGAAAAGGAAACCCCCTATGTCGTGGGCCTTATCCCACTGGACAGGCCTAGATGGCCCAGCGCCAGCCCCCATCCCCAGTCGTCTCTCTCCTTCCGCCTGTTCACCCGACCGAGCCTGCGGTCGCCTCTGGACCACCTCGTCACCCCGCCGCCGCAGGGATAAGGCCGCCACGCCCCCGGATGCATCGATCCCCTCTCTCCCACTCGCCCCCGCTCATTCTCGCACACTCGCTCTCCCCCTATCCTGCTTCCCTCGCCTCCCTCGTCGAGCTCCAACACGCCGAGTGCTGCCGGCGCCGCTTGCCGTCTCTGCCGCGGCGACCGACGGCCCCGTTCCCACCCACCGTGTCTAGCGGAACCACCGGGCTCATCTCCTTCGATCCGCGACGAACACCACCGCTCCGACGCCACCCCGGCCTCCCCGAGTCTTCTGCGAGCACCACTATGAGCTCCGCCGCCCCCCTATGCCTTCCCGAGCTCGATTTCGAGCTCCAGCTTGTCCTCCCCACAGCCGTGCTCCGCCGTCCACCACGGCCATCGCACACGCGCTGTGCGCACTCCAAAGCCCCCGCGCGAGCCACTGACGCGCTCCAGGGCGGGCGTAGCATCGAGCCGAAGCCCCGGCTAGCCCCCTAACTGCTCCCGTCGTGTTTCAGACGGAGGTCCGACTCCGGCCGCCGCCTGCCATTGTCGCAGCGGCCACCTCCGTTCACCTTCGAGTCGCCCTCAACGCAGAAAGTCGCCCCTGTCCTTTATAGCCTAGGCGCGGTCAAATTGGATGCCAGAATCGGCGGGCGACCATCGCCGGTGTTCGGCCTCGCCGCCTGTGACATTGCTGATGTGGCACATCATTAGCCGCTGACAGCCCCCTAATTACCCCATGTATCTCTGACAAATGGGTCCCACACCCAATTTAACCCTGGGTTTAATTAGGCACTAACTAAACTAACCTAATGACCTGCTGACAGGTGGGTCCTACCCTCTTTTTAATTAACCCACATTATAGTTAATCCTGTTTAAACACAGCAGTCAATGACAGGTGCGGCCATCCACTTTTCCAGTGGATAAGGCTGACCCAGTCAGCCTGCTGACTGGGCAGCTGGCCCACCAGTCAGCCTCTGCAGACAGGGCCATTGACCCAGTTAACAGGGCCCACTATCAGCCATAGTGTGCACTGATGTGTGCACTTTGCTGGGTGCACATAGCAATTATTCTTTTAATTTTTTCGTATTAATTTAAATCTAAAAATTTCAGAAAATGATTAAAACTATGAAAAATCATATAAATTAAACTGTAACTCCGATGAAAATAATTTATATATGAAAGTTGCTCAGAAAAATATGACGCATCCGAATATGCTATCCACATACTTGTCACATGTCTCCATCACAGCAAACATGGAACCTTCCCCTTCGGTTCGTCTGCCCGATAAATGCCCAAAGCCGGGGAAATACCCATGGATATTTTCCCGCTCTGTCTATAACACTTAGCACTGCGTTAGGTCGCCCCTAGAGTAGCATACTATCATGTAATGCAACGTGATGCATTTGTTTGCTTGGTATTTATTGTTTCTTCCCCCTCTTCTTCTCCGGTAGACCCCGAGACCGACGTTGACGCTGCTCCCATGTACGACTACACCTCTGAAGTCCAGCCCCTTTCAGCAGAGCTTCCAGGCAATCAAAACCACCTTGATCATTCCTATATCGGCCATTCCTTTCTCTCTCATGCTTGCATTATATTTTGCTACTGTATAAGATTGCTCCTATTCTGATGCATAGCCTGCTTTTATAACCTGCTTTTGTACCTTACCTACTTATCCTATCTACTTAGTATAGACTAGTTAGTGATCCACCAGTGACCCCTCACCTTGTCCCAGTTGTCCCTGCTTTA
Organism: Thinopyrum elongatum; assembly: GCA_011799875.1. NCBI lineage: Eukaryota > Viridiplantae > Streptophyta > Magnoliopsida > Poales > Poaceae > Thinopyrum > Thinopyrum elongatum. The sequence continues at coordinate 299,867,001 of CM022298.1, forward strand.
TGATCGATGACTCGATCAACGTGATCGACGTCCAGAGCCCGGCACATCACATCACGCCCCCACTTAGTTGTACGACACTACAGGGTTACTATCGAGTGCTGAGGGTGATACCTCATATAGCACTTCTGATGAGATCTTTGTAGTGTAGCTAATCGATTGTGGTCTACGGAGGGTGATTCCTCCTTCACCACTCCCGATAATGACTGTCGTGCAAAACATCAAGAGTGAACCCTCGAGGGTGATTCCTCCAAGTTCACCTTGACGGTTACATCAAGTGGAATCCATCGAGGGTGATTCCTCGGATTCCCCTAATACGTCTCCGTCGTATATATAATTTTTGATTGTTTAATGCCAATATTCTATAACTTTTATATACTTTTGGCAACTTTTTATATTATTTTTGGGACTAACATATTGATCCAGTGCCCGGTGCCAGTTCCTGTTTGTTGCATGTTTTTTGTTTCGCAGAATATCCATACCAAACGAAGTCCAAACGTGATAAAAATGTACGGAGATTTATTTTGGAATATATGTGATTTTTTGGAACTGGAATCAACGCGAGATAATGCCTGAGGGACCCACAAGCCCTAGGGGCGCATCCCCCAACCCTGGGCGCGGCAAGGAGGCTTGTGGGGCCCCTGTAAGGCGGTTGGTTCCCTTCTTTCGCCGCAGGAAATATAATATCCGGATAAAAATTGTGTTAAAATGTCAGCCCAATCGGAGTTACAGATCACTGGGAATTTAAGAAACGGTGAAAGGCTAGAAAACAGTAACGCGAAACAGAAGAGAAACAGATAGATAGATCTAATCTCGGAGGGGCTCTCACCCCTCCGCCGCCATGGAGGCCAAGGACCAGAGGGGAAACCCTCCTCCCATCTAGGGGGGAGGCCAAGAAAGAAGAAGAAGGAGGGCAGATCTCACCCCTCTCTCCCGGTGGCGCCGGAATGCCGCCGGGGCCATCATCGTGACGGCGATCTCCACCAACAACTTCGCCGCCGTCATCACCAACTCTCTCCCGATCTATGCAGCGGTGTAACACCTCTTCGCCCTGCTGTAATCTCTATTTAAACATGGTGCTCAATGCTATATATTATTTCCCAATGATGTATGGCTATCGTATGATGTTTGATTAGATCCGTTTTGTCCTATGGGTTGATTGATGACCGTGATTGGTTTGAGTTGTATGTTTTATTATTGGTGCTGTCCTATGGTGCTCTCCGTGTAGCGCAAACGTGAGGGATCCCTGATGTAGGGTTTGTAATATGTTCATGATTCGCTTATGGTGGGTGGCGTGAGTGATAGAGGCACAGACCCGAGTAAGTAGGTTGTTTGTGTATGGGAGTAAAGTGGACTTGATACTTTAATGCTATGGTTGGGTTTTACCTTAATGATCTTTAGTAGTTGTAGATGCTTGCTAGAGTTCCAATCATAAGTACATATGATCCAAGTAGAGAAAGTATGTTAGCTTCTGCCTCTCCCTCATATAAAATTACAATAATGATTACCGGTCTAGTTATCGATTGCCTAGGGACAAATAACTTTCTTGTGACAAAAATCTCTCTACTAAAACTAACTTAATTGTTTCTTTATCTAAATAGCCCCTATCTTTTATTTACGTGTTCTTTATTATCTTGCAAACCTATTTTCGGATTCAGCGCTCCGCAGACCCAAGAAGGTTCGAACTCTGGGGCGTGTGCGAAGATCTCAACCTCTCAAGTCTTGAGCTCGTCGCCCTATAGCCTAGCCTTGCCGGATTCGCGTGAGCGGTGAAGAAGATGGACACGGCAGTTTACCCAGGTTCGGGCCACCTTGTGGTGTAAAACCCAACTCCTGCTTTGTGGTGGATTGGCTTCACGAGGAGGTTTGAGGATGAACTAGTACAATGGATGAGCTACCTCGTGAGGGCTCGGGGGTGAGAATGAGTCGACCCCTTCTACGGTGGTGGATAACCTATATTTATAGTGGCCTCCGTCCTCTTCCCCAAAACTTAGGCGGGAAGGGATTCCACAACGGCCAATTTGAAAGGGGACAAGAGGTATATTCTATCCTGACAAAAGGTGGTCTTCTCCTGCAAAGCTTCAGGCCGTGACGCTGCGGTGGGCTCGGCGATGACATCCGCCCTATTGAGCTCGTGGTCTTGGTCTCATTGCACCGGAATGGAAACCTTTGGAGGATTCCTTAGGAACCTGCATCTGTCCTTGCTCCCTTAGCACCGAAAGGGAAACTGTCTCCTCTACGCCCGCCTGGCCTTGGTCGTCACGGCTAATGTCATCACAGCCTCGGGAGGCTGGGTACCTGCATAGAAATCTCCGCTCCTCGGGAAGCCGCATGGGGAGGCCACTCCCTCTGGAGGTCTTGGCGTCGTCAGCTTCGCGAGGCCAGGGGGCCCTCGCGAGGGTCTTGTCTTGAAGGTCTTGCCGCTGGGCCATACCGGGCCGTCGAGGGGGCCATGCCATGGGCCGCAGGCAGGCAAGTCTGGGTACCCTGGTTCCCAGAACACCGAAAGTAGCCCCCGGGCCCAAGGCACGCTCGGGCAGGCTTCGAGGCGAAGCCAAGAGGCAAGGGCGAAGCGTCGCGGGCCCCAATCGCTTGCGGGCCAGGCTGACGCGTGGCGGTTGACGGGACGTGGACGCCTTCGCTTCCCCATGTTGCCTCGGCCCAAGGCACGCTCGGGCTGGTTTCGAGGCGAAGCCAAGGGGCAAGGGCGAAGTGCCGCGGGCCCCAATCGCCTGTGGGCTAGGTTGACGCGTGGCGGTTGACGGGATGCGGATGCCTTCGCTTCCCCATGTTGCCTCGGCAACCATTCTGAGTTGACAGCAGCCTGCGCTGAAAAAAGACTGGCGCACACTGCTAAGCCATCATTGCTCCCTTTCGCCTTGCCTCAGATCCCCTTTCTTCTGTCAAGAGCTTCTCCAGATCCAATCGAACTCCCCCCATTTCTCCTCATGCTCCAATGCTAGCGACTCCGCAGATGGCTCCTGGAAAGTCGAAACCCACAGCGCTAGCCGCAAGCTCTCCCTCCTCTCCTGCGCCAGCGCTCGACGCATCCTCCGTTATCAATGAGGGGCATATCGCCCCGTGCTCCCGCATACGGTGAGCAACGACAATGAGTGGAACAAGACCATCATCTGGGCTGGCTCCACCGAGCAGAGGACCTTGGCGCGGATGGTTTATCCCTTCTTCCTCCACAGCATCTTCGCGGGGCTCGTCCCGCCTATCCCCGAGTTCTTTGCTGCCGTCTTCGACCACTACAAGATCCAGGCTCTTCGCCTCCAACCCAACTCCGTCCTCCTCATGTCCTTCTTCGCCTTCTAATGCTAGGCCTTTGTGGGCGTGAGGCCCTCCGTGCAGCTCCTTCACCACTTCTTCAGCCTGCGGCTGCACGATTCGACCCAGCGCTCTGGCTGCGTGTCCTTCGTCGCGGTCCACAAGAGCAACATGCTCATGAGGGCCGGGAAAAAGGTGGAAGGCTTCCGGCACTGCTGGGTGTTCTTGGACGCCGGGAGCCTCAATGAGCGGCTGGAGCTACCGCCCGAGCGGCTCGAGAGGTGGAGCCATGAGAAGCTCACCGACCCCCGGGCAGAGCCCGTCCTGAGGAAGACGACCTCGGACATGGAGGCCAAGGCGCTGACGGGGGTATGCTTGTGAAGGATTTCCTGACGCAGCGCCTGGCACCGCTCCAGTCGCACACGCGCCCCATGTGGGAATTCTAGGGCGCGACAGTCGACATCAGGTTGCGCTCGGGGAGCCTGACGGGCGACGAGCTGGAAAGGGCCATGAACGTCCTGCTCAACAGCGACCCGTTGAACCTCCCGGAAGTCTACGTCCCGCTGTACAGCAGTGACGACAGGGAGGATTTGGTCGCCTCCATGCCCGTCTTCAATGAGCTGGGGCTCACGTCGCTTGAACACCCCAACTCCCCCGTGTCGGTGTCCTCCGGCGACAATGTCGATGGAGTGGGTGAGGAGGACTCGGAGGCGACTGAGGACGACGACGCCGTGGCAGAGGTGTCCCCCCCGTCGCAGAGTGAGCTTCTCTGCCAGCTTGAGGACGACGACGACACCGACGAACTCCCGGCCGCGGACTCCCCGCGCCCCACCAGGGTCCTCAAGAGGCCGAGGCCTACCCCCAGGACGCCGTCGGCATCCGGCCGGGCGACCCCAAAGAAAGGCGCAGCTGCGCCCGCTTTGGAGGACTCCCCCAGTGCAGGTAAGGCGGGAGAGGCATTGGTCCCACCTCCGCCTGGCCCGCGAGCTGAAGACGAGGCATCCGTTGCCGGGGCTGACGGGATTCAGCCAGCCGCGACCCCTCAGGGCGACCCCTCTATCCCTCCGGGTGGCGGCACCGCGCCGAGGCCGGCCGAGGAGCGCCCCACCGATCCCCCAAGCATGACCCAGGCAGCGTCAAGGAAAGCCAGGGGCGCCCCAACTCCAGCCAAGAAGGAGAAGAAGACGACGTGGGTCGACCCTGATGAGTAAGTATCTCACCTCATTTTCGAATTGAGAATGAATCACCACTGTGCCCACAACACTCCCCTCCTGATGCCCATGCTGGGCGTCATGGTGAAGAAGAGGAAGGAGAGCGCAGGGCCGAAGGAGCCCCTGGTCATGAGGGCGCTGTTATTCTCTGGATGCGGCCGCGGTGGGCGCGGAAGTGCATCGGGCCAGACTGGCGCAGCCCCCGGGCGCTCGGGCAGCACCACGCCCAAGCGTTCGAGTGCTCCATCTGCTCCTGGCGCCTCGCTGGCGACGCTCGGAGGGACATCCGTTGAGGCTGCTTGTGCTTAGGAGCCGACATCCCTCACCGCTGTCGCAGCGGCTCCAGCGCGGGCGGAGGAGGCGATCCCTCGTCCCCTCGCGATGGAACGCGCCCCCGCGGACGTGGTGATGCATCCTCAGGAGGAGCCAGCCCCCACAGGCCAGCCGGTTGCAAAGCCGTCCGCCCTTGTCGCGCCTGAGGGGGGCTCGGAGCCTCCGGTGCCCCTAGCTATCAATGCCCCCGCTTCCTTGGCTGTGGCGACGGTTGACGTGCCTGTGCCGCCTCCTTGCCAGTCCCTCGCGTTGGCGAACTATGGCCCCCTCGTCCGGCCAGGGGCCCTAGAGGAAGCCTTCATCATGCTCGGCCAACTATGGGCCGACCTCCAAGATGCCGACAGGTGCCTTGTGAGGGAACGCCTAGGGCTTGTCATCGGGTGGCTCCAGGCCAACACATCCGCCAGGACGGCCTAGGACCAGGCCGACGCCGCCGACGCGGAGAGCAGGAGGGAAGCCACCGAAGCCATGTGGGCTCGCGACGTGGCGCTGGCCAGCGCAGCGTCCGCCGAGAAGTGCTCCAACAAGGCAGAAGCCGAGCTGAAGACCCTTCGGGAGGAGCAGGCCGCGCACGCCCAACGGCTCCAGCGGCAGGAGGAGGACCTCAAGGCCTGCGAAGCAAAGCTCGCCGCTCGCGATGCCAAGCTGGCCCAGGTGACCACCGACCAAGCTGCGGAGTGGGACCACCTGGCCAAGCTGAAGGAGGACATGGACAAGGCCCAGACATCCTATACTCAACACATGTCCGAGGCGACAGCCCACCTGGAGGCCCGGGAGAAGGTCCTTGCTGCCACCGAGGGGAAAGCGGCCGCGGAGCACGTCGCCTTCCCCTCCCTTGAACTCAGGCTCCGCCAGGTGCTGCAATCCATCTGCGGGGGATGCTTTGAAGAGCCACTGGCAGCCCCTGAGGGCGGCTTTGCAGGGCTCTCCTCTGAGCTCGCCGAAGCACTTGAGGGTGCTGCTGCTAGGGTGGATGCCACCCTGGAGGAGGAGTGTCGCTCGCTTGTCACACCCTGATTTTCATGGCACAACATTTAGGATTAATTAAGCATAAAAATAGAGTCCAAAAAAACTTTTGTGTTGATTTGGTCTCTGCTTTGATTTGGATTTTTGTTTGCTATTTGCAAGTGCTCTAAAAATCAAATAAATCCTCCAACTCATACTCCTTCTCCTTGATCCAAAACTTTGCCCAATGATCATGCCATGTGTATAGGACAGAATACTATTTTCTTACAAATATAATTTGGCCAAAAAGTATTTTCTAAATTAGATTTTCCAAAAGCCCCTTTGTTAAGGCTTGAACTACAAGTACTTAAATTGGGATGTGAAAAATCTTTCAAAAATTATATTTGAATCCTATTAGATATAGGACTCCCTAAAACCACAAAAATATTATTTTAAAAGTTATTTTGATATTTTATTTAAAGGCTTTTTCATGAGGCCAGAAATGGCCTTTAATAGGTTAAAATTATTTTAATGTTTCAAAAATATTTTAGAAAATTTAGGGAAGCTCATTGGACATATATTGTCCATATATAAGAGTTTCAACATATGGTCATGATAAAAATATTGGACAAAACCCTCCAAAACCATTACTGCATATTTCAAGCATTTGAAATATTTTTATAAGAAATATTTTCAAAAAAATCTAGAAAATTTCTAGAAAGTCACATATGAATAATGTGATGATCTTGCAAAGGTTTATCGCAATAAAAATTGTTTTGGTTCACAAAAGTGCCCCAAAACCATTGCTGTCCAAATCCAAATTTAAGCAACTCTACATTGCCAACTGTCTCCTTTTGATCTCAATTTTTGTGGGCATGCTATAATCCCCAAATTATGACACTACACCAAGTGGTGCATCAAGGAGAATAAATTTGCATGACTAAATCTTGCAAAACCCATTTCTGTTGATTTCTACGGTTTGCCAAAGTTACATTGGCAACTTTCTTCAAATGAGCTCAAACTTGGTGGTCAACCTTAATATTATCCACCATTTGATCATGTTGAATATCATGGCAAGGAGAATCATTTTACTTGCCCAAACCTACATCAAACACCTTCTGGGCAGTTTCAAAAGTCATTGTTTTCACCCCCTACACTATTCTCCATGAGCTAATTTTTTTACCAGAGCCTCCCCTAGTCACCCTCTACTTCCAAAAACTCCCTCTCCTCCTCAGCTCAATGATTGATGGGGGTAAAACCCCATTTTACTCTTTTGGACAACCCATTTCTCACTCTCTCTTAACCCCACCTCTCTCCCAGTGGTTCACCAGGGCATCCAAGGCTATCTCTGCGTTGTTTACTCACCCCCAAAACCCCCGGACACTAGAGGACATGCCCATGGCACAATTAAAATGCCATGGCATGCCATGGACGTGCTCTGGAGCATGCTACAGTGCACTCTCGCATTGTAGCTTACCCATTCCGAGGCAAGCCAGTGGCCTTGGCCGCTGGAATTTTGTCTCCCGAGGTTGCCTCGACGTCCACAACACGCAATGATGTCGGCCCCTTCCTCCCTTGCTCTCCTTCTCCCTCTGCAGAGCTCACCGAGCGTGTCCGTGGACGCTGCCCACGGTGCATCGGCGCCTCCTCCATATAAAGCTACCCCCGAGCTCTCTCTCGCCTTGGTTCGGTCCCCCTCTATCCCGTACACCTCCCAGACAGCCTCCGTCTCCCTCTCGTACCCTCAAGCACCTTCCATGGCCGGAGTGCCGCCGCTGGCCTCTACTCTGATTCAGGCAAGGGCGGGCTTCTCTTCTCCTCCTCTCCCCACCAAAAGAGCAGCCAGGGTCCGGCAACCCTTTTCCCCCCATCTCCATGTCCGCCGGGGCACTGTGCCCCCTGCCCATCATTGCCCAGGCATCCTCCCTCCTTGGCCAGTGTCGGGTGTGCCTCGGCCATCCTCCTACCGTCCCTGAGGGCGCCCCTAATGTGCCGCTCCCCGGCGACCAATCCAGTGGCTGGAGGCATGGACGGGGGTGGCCTGTGCCACCGGGGACTAGCGCCGGCTAGCGCACAGCCGGGGCTCGATCCCCTCTGTCACGAGCGCGGGAGGAGGGAGACGACCCTACAGGTGGGCCCCGCGGGTCAGCGACCCCGCCGGCCAGCCATGTCATTTAAGTGGAGACGGCTCCTGCCGTTCTCGCCTCCCTGTGAGGGAAACGTCCTCCGTAGATTACGCCTTCGACGTCACCCTCTGCCTGCGCGCGAGTGAGCCACTGGGCCGGCCCAGTGGCTATCCAACACCCAGTACGCGTTATAAGGTAGATTCCCTTTTTCTTTTTCTTTATCTACTGAACTAAAAAATCCCTAAACAATTCAAATGGACTCCAAATTTGATGATTCAAATTTCTAATAGTTCATGAATTCATTCTCTATCACATGGTGCAATTTGCACATTTTTCCAGAAAGTTTTTGTTCATAAATATTTTATCAAATCCCATTTTACCATTTCTATGATAAACTTTAGAAAATCACAAAGAGCTGAAAATTGATTCAAATGCCTTGATTCAAATTCCTGTATACTTCTAAGTTCATAACTTAGTTTGTGAACATTTTTCCCAACACTTTTTGGGCCACATCAAATATTTGTCCATTTCTCCATGAATAGCCAACTTCCAAAGTTCATAGGAAATTCATCTCAACTCCAAATCCAGAGAAACCAACTCCTAGATGCTTCTAAAATCATGCTTTGTTAAATGGGTGCCATTGCTCATTTTTGAAAATAATATTTCTGTACACTCCTTGCAGATCAATAAATTCCTTGATTCCGTCATATTGTAATGTTCAAAAATATCTACTGATCCAATCCCAATGAAATCACTTTGTTCATTTTTCATATGACCAAGGGTATCCGAGAAAAGTCCAACTCATATTTTTACAACACTTTTAATTTTCCCCTTGTTGTGTTGCTTATTGTGATTGTTTCCGACGTTAGTTGACGAAGTAGACGGAGTATTTGGGGAAGGACCAGAAGATTTCAAGACTCTAATGAGCCAGGCAAGCAGCCCCTTGAGCATGTCTATGAAACCCTTTTTATGCATGTCATATAGCACTTTATTATTGTTGCATCGAAATCATGATGAGATGGTAACCACTTTGGTGGGTTGCCTCCGTTACTTCCTTGTTGATACTTGCATTGTGCATGACCCTACCTTCCTATGAGGGTTATGCGGGTGGAAGTAGATAGGATGCTAAAGTAGTTGCTATGCAAATGGGACGGGTATATGCATGGTTGTGGAGACAAAGGTATTTTCAAAGACTTAAAAAAAACCCATCGGGTCCCACTAATGCCCGAGGAGGATGTTGAGCTAGGTAACCACTTGACGACGAAGTGGTGTATTGAGGCAAGTGTGTGTGTTGTTTTCAAAAATGGATTGGTTTAAGTTGCGACCTTTACTCCAACCTTACATGTGCAACCACTCTACCCTTATATGGGAAAGGGCATTATTGATTACCTAGTTCGTGCTAACATGGATGCCTGCATTACTAGTGACAAGAGTGGCGTGGTCACTCTCGGGATGGGGTCGTGCTTGGATAGGCGGCCATGACTATTTTTACAGGGCACCGGACACACCGTTGGTAACCCGTGCTTGTGTTGTGTGATGAATATGGGAGAGTGGCTCCACAAAATTTATTATGTGACAATGTTTGGCATGGGGGCTGCTACCAATCGAGTGGACTCTATGTTAGTCACGGCTACGGAAAGGTAGGAATCGGGTGCTTACCCCAGGTACTTGAGGTACCACGGGTCGTGGATGACACGGAAGTTCCCCGGATCTTGTTGGTAAAGTGTGCAACCTCTGCAGAGTGTCAAACTATTCGAATAGCCATGTCCACGGTCAAGGACAGGTGGATAACCGCTCTTGGGCTACGTCCATTGTTTATGAAACCTGGTGTGTGTGTGCGGTTGTGTAGAGAGAACTACTTGAGTCGAGTCAAATGACTTGACATGTTGATTAAACTGAAGTTGATCCAAACTCTGTTTATGTTGATACCTGTAACATGATCACATGGATACCTAAATTCTTAGGAAGCATGCTTTACAAGTTGTTCGGACATGTCATTGCACTTAAACTAGCTTTCTGCAAACTTACCTACTTAGTGCTATATCTTGCATTGTTGTTCCCTGTTCCAAAACATGGGTTGCTTGCGAGTACATTCAAAGTACTCATTGGCTTGCCACTGGTTATTTTATTGGCCAGGCATGAAAGAACAGGATGTAGTGAAGAATACGTTGGTGATGAACATGCGAGCTAGGACGCTTCCCAGTCAGAATGCCTGTAGGGTTAAGGCAGATGGCATGGGTTCATGCTATCATTGAAGATTTCTGCTGCGAGTTTATGAAGACTTGACCATAAAGGTCATATTTGAGTAAAACGGTATGTACTGGATGTAAGACTCTTGTTATTCAGTTTTTGTGTGTTCAGTGAGCATTGATCTCTGGGATCACTGTACACGTGCATTCGATGATCATGACTTATGAGTTGGGGTCCCCACAGAGCTGGTATCAGAGCCATCCTGACTGTAGGAAGCCTTAGTTGGCATGGTCGTTAGTTAGGATAGAACTATATCCAAAACTATCACTAATTTTCAAAAACCTATCTATACCTCTCTTCCCTTCTGAGTTTTTTTCGAAAACTAAGATATATTTTCCTTATTGATCTCTTCCCCTTTAAAACTTTTGCAAACGGTCGCTAGTACCCTTATGCCCCTGACCACTGGATTCCTTGAAATCCTCGTGGATAACCTAGAAGGAAGACGCCTTGCCAGACATTCACCCACATCTTCTGAACACAAGCTTGGCGACACCACGACAAGACGATACCAACAGAGGATACCTTCGCAAGGAATGAGGGAACCAAGACTCAGTAGATGGTGACACCCTCAACACTGCCCCCGGATGATGCAACCTTGGCCTATGACGAGCAGGGCATAAGATGCGCAAGATCATGATATACATCGCTTATAGAGCAACCCTGTCCTTACCGTTGTTGTATCGGCAACCACCGGTGGATGAGAACCTCGCCATTTGGTCCGCCTCACTATAGTGAGCAGGAAAACGGTTCTCTTCATCCCCTGCTCTAGGTGTCGATGTTGTCATCAATGTAACCGACAGGCTGGACCTCTACTCTGCCTTGTTAATGTCATTGCATAAAGGATTGCCTACCTGGTACCCTCTACGCCTTAGAAGGAAAAAGGAATCGTCATGATTAAGAAGACAATAGAAGATGAGTCAATGCCCGCTACGAGGAACCACCATCAGATGAGAAGATGTCAAAGATTCTCCAGGCCCCAACCCAGATTGTTTCATTGAACGACTACAAGAGACGTAGTGACACCTGAAGAAGACCCAAATGACTGAAAGTCCTTCTCTTCGACACACGAAGCTAGCACGACTACTGAATCCAAGAACCCCTATGGTAGGATGAGTCGTGTATCCCCTATGCGAAGTCGAGTCCATGTGATGGTTTAGATAGAACCATGATTGTGTGTAGCTTGTTTTTATTTGTTTGTGTTTTGATATAAGTCGCCCTTTTGCTCTAGGCAACAAGTACACGACTATATCACCTACCTTATTTTAATGCTTGTGTTTGGCCTTTTCGGCACTTGTTTGTTTGCACTTGCACTATAGAACCCCCTTTAGGCACCTCCTCTATGCTACTTTTCCCTCTCATCTCTCTCATTAACTGAAGACCAGCAAGACAAGAAGCACCAAGGATTCCACCTCGGCATCCAACTAGCACTGAAGACTTTTGCTACAGCCTCCTCGGCCAAGTGCAACCCTGGAGAGTTGTGTTTATCCCTCAAGATTAGAGGTCCTTCCCTAGACCATCCTAGACTTCACAGGTTACCCCAGCTCGAACCCTTAACCAGGTGCTTAACCTGTGGATTTGCAAGAGAATCAGTTAAGCTTCAGTAACCTTTGCTCAGCACTGGGTTCATTATGGAACTAGTTGTCATAGTGAACAAACACATTACATCCTTAAGCTAGCACTTGATCTGATGATGCCATAGGGAAGATCGTTTTGAGGATACATGATTAGTAGACTAATGATTTGATGAGGCTATAATAGATATCTTGGAGAAGTAGATGAGACCCTTTGGTGGAATACGAGACCTTCATGATGGTAGATGAACTTGGTGGATCGAGTTGATAGAGTAGCATGATTTACTTCTCCCTTGAGTAAATTGGATTTAGTAGGACAATTATGATCACAAGCTAAGATTCTTAGAGGAGTAAGAATTTGACTTGATCAGAAGATATCAGTAGGAGATTGTTCTCATTACGATAATGACTTGGAGGGACAAGTAGGAATTCTTGTTGGACATGAGATTTGGATTTAAATAGGTGATCCTAATAGGTTGTTGATGATAAATAAGTCTACATGGTTCGGAGTAAATTGGATTTAGACTGATGATCTCGATCATGATACCATGTTTCTCGGTGTATGATAAACTAGGGATATTGGGATCTATATGCACCTGACCTTGGAGTTTACTTAACCATGATAATGGGAATTTGTGGATATGTTGTGATAAGGTAGTTCTTTATAGAATTTGGGAATTACAGCAACTCTAGAATATTATGTGGAACATCATAGATATTGGATTTATAAGAGTAATGGATCATGAAATGATTGATGGATTGATAAACCGCTGAATTGGATTCATATGAAGGGAACAAGTTCTTGGATTGGTATAAGACATGTTTCCTTAGGATAGAGATACACTACCTTAGACCTTGGATGGATAGGCTGAGCACCTGGATTGTGATGTTTAGTCCAAGCTTAGCAGCTTGTATGTTCTACCCATGGATTTTACATAAGGATAACCATACATATGAGTTTGGGGATAGTTGACATGTATGATTTTGTTAGACCCCCTCCTGGGAGTCACGAGGATGTGAATAACATGAGTAATGATTGGAGTTGACTTATATGAAGTGATGCTTTCGGTGGTATAAGGTGATCTTTGTTAGATAGGACTATTGGCATCTAAGAACTGTGCTCAAGGATAAGATGATAGACGTTCACTCACATCCTAAGGTCCTTGAAACCCCCGCTAGGACCTTCTTAAATGATGTAGCCAATTTTCTCTACCAAACCTCTAAGTTAAGTCTTACCGACAATACCCAACCCAAACCTTGTAACTATGGACATGAAGAGAGGAGAGGACCAAATGTTTCAGGACCACGCTGGGAACGTGCGTCCGTGATTACAAGGACAAAAGGCCGAATATGACTGAAGAACACACCTAGACAGCTTGGTCAAGCGGAGGATCACGACGGGGAGCCTACATGGACAAGCTTCAACACTCACCTAGATGAAGACCACAAGCGTCTGAAGATCATCTGCCTTAAGGAAGTCAACGATTCCCAGTCAATGGAAGGTGACACCAAGACTTTGACTCTTCTAGACTAACGCGAGACATTACGAAGACGCTAACAAGCATGGGTAACCTCCTGGGCCAACACGAACACACTACTTTTCCATGTATTCCGACTTTGGGATACACACACCAGCCAGACCCTTGGCCGAACCTCGTTCGTCGAGCCTTTGACCACTAGCCAAACCTAACTTATTGCAAGAACCCCGTTCACATCTCGGATGAAGCCAAAAGATGCACTCGAAGCTGTGTCGTCAAGCACTTCAACATCCAGTGGAGCAACCACACCGAAGCAGAAGCAACATGGAACATGAAGACTCCCTCACCTTCGAATTTCCGCATCTCTTTACCGCCTAGTTTAGGAATCTCGGGGATGAGATTCTTGTAAGGTGGGTAGGTCTGTCACACCCTGATTTTCATGGCACAACATTTAGGATTAATTAAGCATAAAAATTGACTCCAAAAAAAACTTTTGTGTTGATTTGGATTTTTGTTTGCTATTTGCAAGTGCTCTAAAAATCAAATAAATCCTCCAACTCTTATACTCCTTCTCCTTGATCCAAAACTTTGCCCAATGATCATGCCATGTGTACAGGACAGAATAGTATATTCTTGCAAAAATAATTTGGCCAAAAAGTATTTTCTAAATTAGGTTTTCCAAAATCCCCTTTCTTAAGGCTTGAACTACAAGTACTTAAATTGTGATGTGAAAAATCTTTCAAAAATTATATTTGAATCCTATTAGATATAGGACTCCCTAAAACCACAAAAATATTATTTTAAAAGTTATTTTGATATTTTATTTAAAGGCTTTTTCATAAAACCAGAAATGGTCTTTAATAGGTTAAAATTATTTTAATGTTTCAAAAATATTTTAGAAAATTTAGGGAAGTTCATTGGACATATATTGTCCATATATAAGAGTTTCAACATATGGTCATGATAAAAATATCGGACAAAACCCTCCAAAACCATTACTGCATATTTCAAGCATTTGAAATATTTTTATAAGAAATATTTTTAAATAAGTCCAGGAAAATTCTTGAAAGTCACATATGAATAATGTGATGATCTTGCAAAGTTTATCCCACTAAAAATTGTTTTGGTTCACAAAAGTGCCCCAAAACCATTCCTGTCTAGATCCAAATTTAAGCAACTCTACATTGCCAACTGTCTCCTTTTGATCTCAATTTTTGTGGACATGCTATAATCCACAAATTATGACACCACACCAAGTGGTGCATCAAGGAGAATAGATTTGCATGACTAAATCTTGCAAAACTCATTTCTATTGATTTCTAGGGTTTGCCAAAGTTACATTGGCAACTTTCTTCAAATGAGCTCAAACTTGGTGGTCAACCTTAATATTATCCACCATGGCAAGGAGAATCATTTTACTTGCCCAAACCTACATCAAACACCTTCTGGTCAGTTTCAAAAGTCACTATTTTCACCCCCTACACTATTCTCCATGAGCTAATTTTTTTACCAGCGCCTCCCCTAGTCACCCTCTACCTCCAGAAACTCCCTCTCCTCCTCAGCTCAATGATTGAAGGGGATAAAATGCCATTTTACTCTTTTGGATAGCCCATTTCTCACTCTCTCTCAACCCCACCTCTCTCCCAGTGGTTCACCAGGGCATCCAAGGACATCTCTGCGTTGTTTACTCACGCCCAAAACCCCCAGACACTAGAGGACATGCCCATGGCACTATTAAAATGCCATGGCATGCCATTGACATGCTCTAGAGCATGCAACAGCGCACTCTCGCACAGTAGCTTGCCCATTCCGAGGCAAGCCAGTGGCCTTGGGCGTTGGAATTTTGTCTCCCGAGGTCGCCTTGACGTCCACAACACGCAATGATGTCGGCCCCTTCATCCCTTGCTCTCCTTCTCCCTCTGTAGAGCTCACCAAGCATGTCCGTGGACATTGCCCACGGTGCACCAGCGCCTCCTCCATATAAATCTACCCCCGAGATCTCTCTCGCCTCGGTTGGATCCCCCTCTATCCCGTACACATCCTAGACAGCCTCCCTCTCCCTCTCGTACCCTCCAGCACCTTCCATGGCCGGAGTGCTGCCGCCGTCCTCCACTCCGATTCGGGCAAGGGCGGGCTTCTCATCTCCTCCTCTCCCCACCAGAAGAGCCGCCAGGGTCCGGCGACCCTTTTCCCCCATCTCCCTGTCCGCCGGGGCACTGTGCCCCTGCCCATCATCACCCGGGCGTCCGCCCGCCTCGGCCAGTGCCGGGCATGCCTCGGCCATCCCCCTGCCGTCCTCGAGGGCGCCCCTGATGCGCCGCTCCCCGGCAACCCCTCCGGTGGCCGGAGCCTGGACGGGGGTGGCCTGTGCCACCGGGGACAAGCGCCGGCCGGTGCACAGCCGGGGCTCGACCCCCTCTGTTGTGAGCGCGGGAGGAGGGAGACAACCCTGCAGGTGGGTCCCGTGGGTCAGCGACCCTGTCGGCCGGCCACATCATTTAAGTGGAGATGGCTCCTGCCGTTCCCCCCTTCCTGCGAGTGAAACATCCTCCATAGATTACGCCTTCGACGTCACCCTCTGCCTGCGCGTGACTGAGGCACCACTGGTACAGCGTGGTGCTATACACACGGTTTTTAACCCCTTTCCGCAACGGGATTTTGAACCGTCGCCAAGTGAGTTACTGCGATAGGGGGGTCCTTCCCACACGACCCAAAAACCGTCGGGGATATGGAGCCATGATGCAGAGGCCTTCGCAAATGTAATCGTATGCGATGCAGCACACACTAAATTCTTTTGCATGTTTGGGATCGGTGATTAAACGTTTCTAATGATGTAGTGAAACCAAACGGTCTGTCGTAATGAACCATTTGGGAAACAGTATGTAAGGCACACGTGCCAACTTATGAACTATGTGCAATATGTGCCCCATCGCACACGAGTTTTCTGCGGAACCCATCTGCCATGCAAGACTCCATCGCACACGTTTCCCAACAATTACCGTGTGCAATAATGTTCTATCACAAACGGTTCAGGAGCCCTTTCGCACACATACAAGTGCTGCAGACCGTTTGTGATTTGTTGTGTATCACCGACGGTTGCGGCAAGAGTGACGTGTGCTTTTCGTTTGGGATATCACACGTTTCCTGACAAATTTACGACTGGGATTGTATTTTACATTGGGCATGGTTTACTCCGAGCTCTCGTGTGCGATAACGTGATATCACAAACGGTTCCGGAGCCCCTACACACACGTAGTAGTGCTGCAAATCGTTTGCGATCTGCTGTGTATCACCGACGGTTCCGCTACGATTAACGTTTGCTTTCCGATGTGGATCGCACACACTCATTTAGTTGAACCATGTGCGGAGCAATCGCCAGGTTAAAACAAAAATATCGCATTTGAATCAGCATGCAAAAAGCAAATTCACCACAATATTCAATTGAACAAATAGTGTCCACAGGAAGAACATTCATTAGATTTTGCAATAATTGCAATTGAACAAATGGTAACTAAATTCCAATGATTTGTCAACACATATATGCATTACATAATTAATTATAGTGTATGAAATACGAAGACCCCATCAGATGTAAAACAATGGATCCATGCGTATATGTTTAGCGGCTAACTCTTACACAATGTTTCAGGAGAAGGCATATTGAAATCTTCATTATCACCAGTGGGATTGATGTAGTGATTCAGGAAGAAGTCGCTGATAAATCTCCGAACCATCAGCAATTCACCAGCAGGGAGCGGTTCAGGGGTCCTCGGTTCTAAGATGAGCTGCAGTATTTTTAAGATCAGAATGTGCCATATGAGTGGAGTAGAAGATATTAATTAAGATAGACTTACTCGTACTAATTCGCGAGCATCTTCACAACTATCAGCAGATTTGTAGATGGAGATCATGTGTCTGCAAACATAGTTTCCACAAAGGTTGGTCCCTGCTTGTTGCTAAGGACACTGGAATTTTTGGTAGAGTATTAGTCATGTATTTGTCCTGTTAGGAACAACCTAATTGGTGTTAGCTGTATTTTTTTCATTGGACAAAAATAGAAAGAGGATTATTTAGAAGCTTGAACATTTGACTAGTGTTGGGAATATAACCCCGGGGTGTGAGCCGCCTAGAAGGGGCTGGGTTACACCATTGGCGACGCAATGAGAGAGGCCCAGATAAGCCCAAGAAGACAAGTATGAAGACAGCG
The DNA here is from genome assembly GCA_011799875.1 of Thinopyrum elongatum. Taxonomy (NCBI): domain Eukaryota; kingdom Viridiplantae; phylum Streptophyta; class Magnoliopsida; order Poales; family Poaceae; genus Thinopyrum; species Thinopyrum elongatum. Next base: position 299,884,389 of record CM022298.1, read on the forward strand.
GCTCATGAGGCGGGCCTGGTGGCGACCCAAGACCCGGTCGTGTGAACCGCCATATGATGACTTGCCTAGTAAGGCAGAAGGATTTAGAAATCAGGCCGGTCACGTTGTGTGAGTCGGCTCGGACTCTTGTAAGCCCCGGGCCTCGACCTGTGTATATAAAGGCGAGATCCGGTGGTGGGTTAACTCAAGAAACAACCAATCAAGAGCTAGGTCAAGCGTATTCGCTCCCTTGTAATCAAAACTCAAGCAATACAACTAGAAGCAGGAAGTAGGCTTTTACCTCATCTCGAGGGGCCGAACCTGGGCAAACCCTTTGTGTCCTTTGTCCTGATCAACCCCTTTAAGCTAACCTACGTTGCGATGGCTCCACACCTAAGTCCTTTCACTAGGGAATCTGCCGTGTTAAATCCACGATAGTTGGTGCCCACCGTGGGGCTAGAGCACGGTGGTTTCGAGTTCTTGAAGGGCTACTTCTCAGGGGTTGAAGGATATGCCGTGGGTCAGATGACTAAGAGTCGCCGTGGCAAGATCTACATCGACGATGCTGGCTGGGGTCCTGAGGCCGACTCAATCGAGTACGGGTACCGGGTCACCTTTGGAGGAATTCACGTCTTCATCGGCAAGATCGGCGAGTCAGAGCCTGAGCCGGACACCTGCACCGACATCATCGAGACAGCTCAGCGCACACGACCCGCCAGGGTTCAACCCGGCTGGAAGCGCGCCTTTGTTGGCTTTGTTCATGGGACGGATCTTGAGGCAGGATCTGTGTCTGGCGGAGAGATAGCCACCTATTCAGGTGATGAGTCCTCAACCGGAGAAACTGAATCATTCTATCAGCTTCAGGATGGTGGGCTCAGGGGCTATTCCGATGGTGACAGTATTCTGGACCCTGATGAGCCGCCAAGCAGGGCTGCTATCTTTATGGCCGGCACGCAGCCGGCTCTGAATTCATCAACGGCTTTGGCCATGACATCCGAGTCAACTGCTGCTACGACAGCTGGAGTGAGCGGTTCAGCACGGCCCCCGGCTCAAGCCTTATCTGAGCTCTTGGATGCCCTGGCGACTCTATTGGCTGTAGAGGTAACCTCGACGAGTCAATCGCAGCATAACATGGAGGTTGCAAAGCTGCGGGACAAGGTGGCCAAGGCTCGAGAGGATCTTAACGCGGAGAATGCTAGGATGGCAACAGAGCGGGCTTCATTGGAGGCCGAGTCACAGCGGATAAGAGCAGAGGCTTTCCGTCTGAGTTTGGAACAGAACACGTCCAATGTTGTTCTTCGAAGGAGGCATCAGAGCCGTTTGCCTTCACAGTTTGAGGGGCAGAATCTTTTTAACACACCTGGGGCAGGAACAAGTAACCCGCCCGGCGTAACCCGGGCTGCTGAGGCGCCAGGAACCGGGGCGGTGACTCAACCCCGAGTGCCAGACCCGCCCCGTAGGGATCAGACCCCTCCTCAGTGAGTCCCAACACCCTCGGGCCATTATTCTAACCAGGTGGACAACAAGATAGCGGCGGCTACACGGCTGGCGGCTATCCTGATCGAAGGCGAGTCTCCGGCTGTGATAGAGACCCGGAATGTGGTGGAGCTTCTTCAAACGGCCGTAGCATAGCAGGCGGCTTATTCATACAGTCATGCGCGCGTCCAGTCAACTCCCCACCCGAGTCGAAGCTACAGTCGGCGCATTGAGTCGCCGGCGGTTTCTAGTAGTGAGCGACATCGTAACCCGCCTCATCATAATGACCCGCCCCGTGGGCATAACCCGCCCCGTGATGATCATAATGCTCAGGCCCTTATGGATCAGGCTAGAGCCTGTCATGAGGTGGAATTGGCGACTCAGTTGCAGACTCATCAACAGTTTCAGTTAAACCCTTCGGCGTCTGTGGAGGCTGGGACGATTTCCAGGTCAGTAGGGGTGTCGTGCCTAGTGTCGGCTCTACGCAATGAACGTCTACCCAAGGATTTTAAGGGTCCTCATAAGGTGCCTAACTACACAGCCGATCTTCCACCTGAGGCTTCGATTGAAAGCGACGAACTGGCTATGGAGATGCTGGATGTTAATGATGATGTATGTGCCAAGTACTTCACAATGATGTTGGACGGACCGGCTCATACCTAGTTGAAAGGATTACCCACCAACTCTATCAATTCCTAGGCTGATTTGAAGGAACGCTTCATTCAGAACTTTAAGGGAATGTGTAAGCAGCCTCTTTCGATTATTGACCTGGACAACTGTGTGCAGCGGGAGGATGAGTCGGCCCACCATTGGGTTTGCCGGGTCTCGGCTATTATCCACTCATCTGATAGCATTGCGGCAGGCTTGGTAGTTCTGATTCTGGAGAAGAATTGTCACTTTACACCCCTCAAGCAGAACCTTGGGTGGCTTAAGCATCACTACAGCAACATGGGGGAGCTCATGGCGGGTCTTATCAAATATGCCGACTCTGACACCACCAAAGATCCTGGATCTGATGATGAAAAGTCCAACAAGGGAAAGAAGAGTGGTAATGGTAAAAGCCAGCAGCAGAATGTGGCCGGGCATAATGGTCAGAACCAGGGTAATGGTGGTAAGCGCAGACACCCCGAAGGTGGGTCAGATCTTGTAGCTAACACCAACGCTGGGTATAAAAACCAGCGCCGTGGTAAGCCGGGCTTCGGAGGACCAAGATATAATCTTGAGGCAATGCTGAACGAACCTTGCCCAAAACACAGCCTGCCCAATAAGCCATCGTCTCACGCTTGGAAGGATTGTTTCATTATGAAAGAATACAAGAATTCCGGCATCCATCCAGATCATAGTAACAATAATGGCCCGCCTGGCGGGTCAGGGTCCGGCTCACATGGACCCGGTTTTGGTGGTGGCGGCTCAAATTCTGTGTATCAAGGACAGGGCAACCAGGGTGGCTATAACCAACAGCCCGGTCAGGGTAACCAGCAACATCAGTCAGGATACCAGAGCAATCCGAAGCAGCTTAACAGTGGCCAATATCATGTTTTCACCACGAGTCTTTGCAAAAGAGATCAGAAGGTTCATAAGCATGCGGTCAGTGCAGTTGAGCCGGCGGTACCTCAATACTTGTGATGGTCAGAGCAACCAATCACATGGAGTAGAGAGGATCACCCGCCCCAGGTTGACAATCCGGGTCAGCTAGCATTGGTGGTGGCCCCTCAAGTTGGGGGTTACAAATTCACTAAAGTCCTCATGGATGGTGGCAGCAACATCAATATCCTTTATTATGATACCTTTCGCCGCATGAATTTGACTGATAAAGATCTTAAGCTGTCTTCTACAGTCTTTCATGGCGTGGTACCTGGTAATTCGGCATATCCGGTTGGTAAGATTGCCTTGGAAGTGGCTTTTGGTGATGATTATGATTACAGGGCAGAGACGTTGTGGTTTGAGGTGGTTAAAATGAAGAGCCCTTATCATGCCTTGTTTGGACGGCCGACTTATGCTAAATTTATGGCACGACCTTGTTATGTTTATCTACAGCTTAAGATGCCAGGACGTAAGGGTACCATTACAGTCCATGGTAATTGAAAAATTGCTTTGGAATGCGAGGAAGGAGATGCTGCCTATGCTGAGTCAGCTTGTGCTACTGAGGAGCTTAAGTTTTATAAGGATAATGTTGACCCAGCTGATATGACCCCTTTGAAGAACCCACCACGGAGCAAGACCCTCTGTTGAAGTTTAAGTCGGCTGATGATACTAAGCTGGTTGACTTCGTCCCTGGCGACTCATCTCAGGAGTTCACAATAGGAGCTAATATGGATCCTAAATAGGAAAGGGCACTCATCGAGTTCATCCATGAGAATCCGGACATCTTTGCATGGAAACCTTTTGACATGCCGGGTGTACCGAGAGAATTCGTTGAGCACACTCTCAATGTTGATCCTAAATTTAAGCCGGTAAACAGTTCCTTCGTCGTTTCAATGAAGAGCGGCGTAAGGCTATTGGAGAAGAGGTGGCCCGGCTCTTGGCAGCTGGGTTCATCATTGAAGTCTTTCACCCGGAGTGGTTGGCTAACCCGGTATTGGTACTTAAGAAAAATGGCACCTGGCATATGTGTGTTGACTACACTGATCTTAACAAGGCTTGTCTAGCTGATCCATTTGCTCTCCCTCGCATTGACCAGTTTATTGATGCTACGGCGGGTTGTGAGAATTTATGTTTTCTTGATGCTTATTCTGGTTATCATCAGATCAAAATGGCAGTTAAAGACCAAGAGAAGACGGCTTTCATCACACCTTTTGGAGCTTTCTGCTATGTCTCTATGCCTTTTGGGCTCAAGAGTGCCCAGGCGACTTATCAACATTGTGTTAAGAATTGTTTTCATAGCCAGATTGGGCGCAATGTTCATGCTTATGTGGATGATATTGTGGTTAAGTCTAGGAATAAGGAGACACTCTTGGATGATCTCAGGGAGACTTTTGACAATCTCTGGGTTTATAAGATGATGCTTAACACGACCAAGTGTGTTTTTGGTGTGCTTGCACGCAAGCTCTTGGGTTTTCTCTCAAAAAGAGGAATTGAAGCTAACCCAGAGAAGATTAAGGCTATTACTTCCTTGGCTAAGCCGGCATGTATCAATGACGTCCAGCGCCTGGCGGGTCGTATTGTAGCTTTAAACCTGTTCATAAGCCGCCTGGGAGAGAAGGCTATTCCCTTATATCAGATGATGAAGAAAACAGACCATTTTTGTCTGGAGTGATGATGCTCATAAGGCGTTTGAGATGCTCAAGAAGTAGTTGGCTAAGCCTCCCATTCTTGCCGCTCCTGTGGAGAAGGAGACTTTACTTTTGTATGTGGCGGCTAACATTAAAGCAGTCAGTGTGGCAATTGTTGTGGAGCGCAAAGAGGTGGGTAAGGAATACCCAATCCAGCGGCCGGCTTATTATGTTAGTGAGGTGTTGATTGAATCCAAGCAACGATACCCACATTGGCAAAAGTTGGTATATGGAGTGTTCATGGCGAGTTGCAAGTTGAAACATTATTTTCTTGGTAATCCTATTACTGTGGTTAGCTCTGCCCCTTTAAGAGATATAATTCAAAATAGGGAAGCCACATGCCGGGTTGCTAAGTGGGCCATAGAACTTGGACCTCATGGTTTGAAATATGTACCAAGAACGGCTATCAAGTGTCAGGCTCTAGTGGATTTCATCAATGACTGGACAGAGTTGCAAACACCTGAGGAGAAGCCTGATAACACATATTGGATAGTTCACTTTGATGGGTCCAGGTAGCTAGAAGGCTCGGGGGCTGGGGTCATATTGACTTCCCCACGAGGTGACATGTTTTGCTAAGTTTTGAGGCTGATGTTTCCTTGTACTTACAATGCAGCTGAATATGAGGCTTTACTCCACGGCCTTCGTATGGCCAAAGAGATGAACTTGAGCCGGGTCAGGTGTTTTGGGGACTCAAACCTGGTGGCTCAGCAAGTTTCAGGCACATGGGACTCCAGAGACCCGCTCATGGCGGCTTATCATTGGGCGGTTGATAACATCGCTGGTCATTTCAAGGGTTATCAGGTGGAGCACCTCGATCGAAGGAAGAATGAGGTGGCTGATTCTTTAAACCGGCTTGGTTCTCAACGTAAGCCGGTGCCTCCCAATGTGTTTCTTGATGTCTTCCACAGTCCCTTAGTCAAATTACCATCTGAGGAGGATTTGGCTATTCCTGACCCGGAGGCAGAATTGGTGGCGGCTCTCCATGCTATTCCAGATTGGACTTTACCTTACCTGGCTTATATGACCTGGGGCGAGTTACCTGAGGATGAGACCTCACCAAGACAGATAACCCGGCGGTCTAAATCTATGACTATTGTCAATGGCGAGTTACACCGATGCAGTGTAACAGGTGTGTTCCAGCGTTGTGTTTCTCCCGAAGAGGGCCATGAGATCTTGCGTGAGATTCATGAAGGTGATTGTGTTCATCACGCCGGCTCAAAATCTTTGGTGGCCAAGGCTTTTCGTCATGGGATTTATTGGTTGACAGCTCATGCTGATGCAGAAGGTATCGTTAGTAAATGTATTGGCTGTCAGAAGTTTTCTCGACGGGCTCATGTGCCGGCTCAAGAGTTGAGGATGATTCCAATTACTTGGCCGTTCGCAGTCTAGGGGCTTGATATGGTAGGCCCTTTCAAAAGGTCTAAAGACAAGAAAACCCACCTCTTGATGGCAGTTCAAAAATTTACAAAGTGGGTTGAAGCAGACCCGGTCAGCAAATGTGATGCGGCAACTGCAGTTCAGTTTGTTAAAAAACTAATTTTCCGTTTTGGTTACCCTCATAGTATCATCATTGATAATGGCACTAATCTGTCTAAGGGTGCTATGAAGGAGGTCTGCCAACAAGAACATATTCGTCTTGATGTTTCTTCTGTGGCTCACCCACAGTCTAATGGTCAAGCTAAGAGGGCTAACCAAGAAATTTTGAGAGGCATAAAACCCTGGCTTATGGTTCCCTTGAAGCGAACGCTGGGTTGTTGGGTTGAGGAGTTACCTTCAGTGCTCTGGAGTATCAATACCACCCCCAACAGGTCAACAGGCTACATGCCTTTATTCATGGTTTACGGGGTAGAGGCGGTTCTTCCAATTGACATACGTCATGACTCGCCTCATGTGGTGGCTTATGTTGAAGCTGATAATGAGATAGCACGTCAAGATACACTTGATGCTTTGGACGAGGAGCGTGACCTTGCGGCGGCTCGTTTGGTGATATATCAACAAGACCTGCGTCGCTATCATAGCCGCAGAGTCAAGACCCGGATGTTTCAAGAAGGCGACTTGGTGCTCCGGTTGATCCAAGATCAAACAGATATGCACAAATTATCCCCACCTTGGGAAGGGCCCTATGTGGTCAGTAAGAACCAAAATAATGGGTCATATTACCTCATTGACATACGAGAACACAAGGATTCACGCAAGTCGGAGGAGGAGACTCGTCGGCCCTGGAATATTGCTCATCTACGGCATTATTACACCTGAGCCACCGGCTCTCGTCATTGTACATACATTTATCAGTGTATGTATTTTATGATCAATATAATAAAGCCGGCATCCCTGATAATTCAGGGCCTTTGTCGTTTCATCTCTAAGTATTTGAGCCTTTATTATTTGTTCATAACGTCACTTGGGGGCTTCCAACCCACCGGGTTTAGCTTTCATACCCTCTTGAATAGGCATGGACGCCGAATCCCGAGTTATCCTGCCTGTTTGCAACTTGCCACTCCACCAGGAAATCCTGAGTGACCCGCCGAACTCTTAACAGTAAATCTTTTTCAAGACCCTGAACTCGTTAATGTCAAATCGGCAATTTTTGTCACGTGAGGGCCGGCTTACAGTAAGCTAGGATTAACTCCAAGGCTGTGTGGCCTATGAAAGCACATGGCTTGGTAACCAAGTCTGGCCGTGCTTTGGTGAGCCGGCCAGATAATTCTTTGAGATTTTTTGAATCTTTTTTCTGAATCTTTTGGATTTGTGTTTTTTCTGCTTAGTGCATTTTTTTTCAACAATCCGGGTCATGTAGCCCTGATTGTATGACTCATATTTGAGCATTTTTGGGTTTGGTAACCCGTCCTGGCTATGGACTTTAAGTCGCCAGTATACTTTGGTTTGCGCAATTGTAGTCGTATGCTACAAATCTTTGGGTTGTCACCCTCACCAGATATGGCGATGTAAGCCGGCAGTATAAGTCAATTCTACAGGTATGTTCTCCTGGTTATACGAGTATGCGAGGTTTGGTAACCCACCCTGGCTTTTGACGTTAAGTCGCCAGTATATTTTAGCTTCAACGGCCGCAATATTGGTCTTTTCTGTACTTACATAAGACTACATTATGTTTGGATAAGTTACCCGCCCTGGCTTTTGACGTTGAGTCGCAAGGGCATATGTTATTTACACTTTGTGCAGGACATGCCAAATTTTCAATAGAAACATACATACCAGCATGATTTATATAAGCAAATATATCAAGCGGGTCAAAAAGACCAAGTTGGCGGTTCAAAAGTAAGGATCCACGTGCACAAAGGCATGATATGGCGAATCATTGTTTTAAACTAGCATATTACAAGGCTATCATGAGACCACAAGTTTGGAGCAAAATGTTCTTTGTAAGAGCACCCTTGTACTTTCGCTTGAAAGCTGCCGGGTTTATCACTGATTTCCCTCATGGCGAGTTGACGACTCTGGATCATCCCGCGCTGGCTCTTCTTCTTCTTCTTCCTCGATCATCTGAAGATCAGCCACGGTCCAGTCGATGCCAGTTAAAACTTCGAAAGTGGCTTCATCATTGAGTATAATAGAATGATCAACGTCAGAAGCGAAGATATGCTTACGCCGGGGAGGGCTAAGGTTGACAACATCTTGGGCAGGCAGCTGAATCCTCTGATTGTCCTTGTCACAAGCCGGAGTATAATGATCTAGATTTAGATCTTCAATCAGTTTGCAAGCAACGGGTCGCATTTCTTTGACGCACTTGTTGAAATCTTGCTCTATGAATGCAGACCCGTCGTCCTTGAACTCTGGGTAACCGGTCGCTATCTCTTCCAGGTCAAGTTCGTTTGCCCATGCCTTAGCTCGACCTAGAGAACAAATGGCTCCGGCTCAGGCGGCTGACAGTTTATATTCCGCGACTTGAGCCGGTGCTGTCGAAAGTTGCTCCAGCACGGTCTTGATCTGCTTTGGCGGCCTTCTTCCACCTGATAGGGCCACCAGACTTCGCAAGGTTCCAGTGTATAGCTGCTCAGTCAATGAATACACTAACTTGAGTTTCATCAACATATTTTGGCCAAGACTGGCGCTCTTGGAACTTGTTCATCAGTTGTCACAATAGTTAAACACTGGACACTAAGAGTTGCAAGGCGGCTTAAAGTATTATTCAAATAGATGTTCAAGTGTATGAGTCTTACCAAAGATGGCGGCTGTCATATGGGTGATATGTTGTTTTAAACCGGCAAGCTCTTCAGCAACCGGCTTAAGTTGTGATTCTGCCTCTTCGGCGCGCTTGACTAAGCTCGCCTTTTCAGTATCAAAGGCAGCTCTCTCTGTTGCGAATTTGGCCTTGAGCTGCTCATTCTCCTTCAAGGAAAATTGGAATTTTGACTCAGCTTTCATAGTCTCCGCCTCTTGATGCTTAATCTTTTTGGCTAGCTCGCCTAGTTTCGCTTCACTCGAAGTTAAAGCTTCCTGAGGAAAAATTGGTAATAAACAACATCACTATTATGAATTTTCTCTATAAATACTACAAGTCCCAAGCACATTGCAAGCAATATGCTTGGCACTTGGGGGCTAATGTAGGTCATTTTGTTTAAATCTCGGCTCAACTTTTCAGTTTAAGCCGGCCCTTGGGTGCTACATATGTGATTTTATTTACAACAGCAACTGCAAGTCCCGGCTCAACTTTTCAGTTTAAGCCAACCCTTGGGGGCTACATATGTGATTTTATTTACAACAATAACTGCAAGTCCCGGCTCAACTTTTCAGTTTAAGACGGCCCTTCGGGGCTACGTATTTGGATCTTAAAGAATAAGTTGGCTATGAAAGGGCACAGGTTGAAGATAATTATTAAGTCTACAACATACTCTACTATTTCATATCCTCTAGACTTGGCGGTTATATGGTTACATATGGAAAGGAGTTAGCAATATACCTCGTAGCATTCCTTCATAAGGTTTACTAAACCGGCCTCTAGATCACGGCTAGTATGGAGGCGGTTTAAGTATCCCACATGGATATCACTTGCGCTGAATCCAGTATAGCTCTCCAGATCAAATTTCCATTTGCCTTTGTCTACGGCTGGCGGCTCTTCCTTGGCGCTGTGTTTGGCCAAGATAGTGGGATTACCCAGCTCTGTATAGCTTGTGCCAGTAATGATAACATCAGCAGCAGCCTTGTCAGAGGGGGCCTCTTCAGTAACTTTGGCTGGACTGGGCGGCTTCGGGCTTGGCGGCTTATGGATGATGGCTGGGTCAGCGTCAATGTTCATCGGATCAACTGTTGTGGTGTCGACCTATGGCGGCGGATCATCGGCGAGCTCTTCTGGGTCTTGAGTTAAAACCTCAGGACCCTCTTGTATTTGCTTCTCCGGCTCAGCAATTTTTGGATCTTTTGAAGAACCTCCTACTTTTAATTTCTTGCCTGCCTTTGCTACGCCTCTGTGACAAAGATTCAAGAGTGTGTATATATTACGGTTCATTGAGAAACAAGTGCAAGTATTTACCCAGGGGCGACTCTGAAGATAGGCATCTGGGTTCTGGTAGACTCGCCGGACGATGAATGAGACGTTCCCGGATAGTTTGAATCGGAAGAGTTAAGTGATTCATGCATGAGACCCGCCTTTGGAAAGGAAAGGGATGGTTTGTGAGGTACCTCATTCCAGCACTTTCGAGGTGCAGGTGTGTTGGGTAAACCGGTGGCAAGGTCACCACCGCAACTGCTCCTGGTTGCACGATTCGTCTCGTGTTGTTGTTTCTTCAAAATAAAGTCGGGATCCAAGTAAGCTAAAGGGTGAGAAAATCTTACTTTCCGGGTCACCTGCCGAATTTTCTGTCTTGGAAAGGGCTCTGAGTCGGAGGAAATTATAGTTACCTCTGCGGCGTCTGCATGGCTGGTCTCCGCATCGTCCTGAGAGGAGTCAGCGTCAATAAGTTGCATAAAAAGGAAGCCAAGAGAATCAAGTTCTACCTTCGACTCGTGGTCAAGGGCAAACAAGTCTTCGACATCCTGTTTCTTTCCTTTGGGCTTTTTTGGAGCCTTGGACTTTGCTCTGGTCTTCTTGGCCGGCTTATCCTATAGTTTCTTGGCCCAGAAGGGAGAATCAGCCTGAAAGCACAAATGACAATGAGAAGATAGGTGGTTTATGAGAAAGTGATAAACAGATTAAAGGGACTTAAAATACTTACGTTGGGAGCAGGATTGAGAGCGCAGAAGGGGTTCAGCCCCGTTTTGCTGCAGTCTTCGAGGGTCTCCCCGAGCAATGTCTTGGTCATTTCATTAATTTGTTGGTCCTCAAGACGTGTTTGATTGTACCGCTGTGGGTCTTTCACATCACATGTGTATTGGCACATTAAGCCGGTACGGTGGCTCAAAGGCAAGATTCTCCAAGCGACCCAGCATCGAACCAGATCAACACCAGTTAAACCATTGTCTAATAAGGCCCTTATCTTTGGAAAGGTAGCCGTGTACTTTGTTCATTCTGCAGCAGTGATCCGGTCAGGGAGTGGATGTCTAGGGCTGAGCCGACAAGTACGAAAACCCGGCAGAGGGTTTTCACCCACTGGAGAGGTGTCCTGGCAATAGAACCAAGTCTGGTTCCAGTCCTTGGGGTGACTGGGCAGTGCAGCTGCAGGGGAGACTACGTCCCTCCGCCTCTGGATTGAAATCCTGCCGAGCTCAAATCTAGGCCCGTCTGTCATTTTGGTCTGGCGGTTCAAGTAATAATATTCTCGGAATAGATCAACGCTGGGCTCCTCTTGAAGGTAGACCACACAGAAGACTTGGAAGTTGCATATGTTTGACACAGAATTGGGACCAATGTCTTCGGGGTGTAGCTGGTAGAAATTCAGAACATTTCGAAAGAATTTGGAACCAGGTGGTGAGAACCCACGAAGAAGATGATCTGCAAAGAGTATGACCTCGCCTTCCTTAGGTTGAGGCACAACTTCAGCTCCTGGGACTCACCAGTGAATGACGTCCTTTGCTGGTAAAACGCCCATCTCAACATACTCACTGAGAGATTGTTCGGTGACAGTGGAAACAACCCAATCGCAAGAAGTTGTGGTCTTAGTCATTTTTGACAGTGGGTGCCTGAGAATAAAGTGTGGCGGGTTAATATTATACTGAAGAACTGCCCAGTAATTACAGAATGCATGTTTAATTCGGCAGTTTCCCTGGTGGGTTACAAGATCAGGATTAAGTTGATAAACATGAGCCGGCCAAACATTGCCGACGGCTCATACAAGGTTCTGGATTTTGGACAAATTATGCCTTATGGTTAAGCCGGCTAAGTTCTGGCGGGTTACAGAGATTGGTATTTAAGATGCCCAGATAGTGAATGGCGGGTCAATTGACTGTCAAATCAAGATAGTTGAGATTTTGCTAAGTATGGGCAAACCAGTTTCGCAAGTTGTTGTCATGTTCACAGATCTACGGACCGTTCGAAAAAGAAAAATAATAATGAAACCTAAAGGTAACAGTGGAAGAACTAGTGGGCTGAATACCGATTTTGGAGACAAAGAGATCTATTGGAGATTCAGTATGGATGCTAAACTGGCTACCACATTATTTCTACAATGTTTCTAAGTTGAAACATAAGATCTATACAGCGTTATGAAGAACTACGACGAACACCGACGAACTGGAAAAAAGGTTGGTGCCCTAATGCAGATCTAAAAGGGCTAGGAAGTAGTACCTGACTGTGGTGAAGGTGAGCGGATGAGCACCGTGATTCTCTTGTTCGTTCAGGTTGATGCAGCGGCCGGCGTTGAGGTCGCTGGAGAGGAATAGCTGCGGCGGAGTTCAAGTCGCGGTGGCAGCGCGAGGAAGACGAAGAAGAGAGAAGGATGGGGGTAAAAGTGAAAAAGGACCCCCCTGCATATTTATAAGGGAAAAGGTGAATAGTAAAATGGCAGGCACGGAAATCGAGGAGGCAATTGTGATTATCGCAAGCGGTGCGGGTGCCTTGATTCTCGGGTGACCAGTTAATGCAAAAGATCTATTGTGATGTCATGGATTTTTTATGAATTTACTTCGTGTGACGTCATGGCGGGTTACACTGTTTTATTCAAGGTTAAGCTTTGGGAAGATGACTCGCCAAATGAAGTGGTGAAGATTGACATGAACAAGTTCAAGTCAAACTGGGGCCTTATGTTGGGAATATAACCCCGGGGTGTGACCCGCCTAGAAGGGGCTGGGTTACACCGTTGGCGACTCAATGAGAGAGGCCTAGATAAGCCCAAGAAGACAAGTATGAAGACGGCGGCTCATGAGGCGGGCCTGGTGGCGGCCCAAGACCTGGTTGTGTGAACCGCCATATGATGACTTGCCTAGTAAGGCAGGGGTATTTAGAAATCAGGCCGGTCACGTTGTGTGAGTCGGCTTAGACTCTTGTAAGCCCCGGGCCTCGACCTGTGTATATAAAGGCGAGATCCGGCGGCGGGTTAACTCAAGAAACAACCAATCGAGAGCTAGGTCAAGCGTATTTGCTCCCTTGTAATCAAAACTCAAGCAATACAATTAAAAGCAGGAAGTAGGCTTTTACCTCGTCTCGAGGGGCCGAACCTTGGTAAACCCTTTGTGTCCTTTGTCCCGATCAACCCCTTCGAGCTAACCTACGTTACGATGGCTCCACACCTAAGTCCTTTCACTAGGGCATCTGCCGTGTTAAATCCACGACAAGTAGCGTAAGAAAAGGTATTTGCAGACTATTGGATACATTTTCCAAAAATAACGGATTTCAGTGTGTTACCGGAGAAACGATCTTGTGCTGCAGAGGTAGTTCCCTCTTGACAGGTTCCCTGGTTTAGTTTTGCACAATGCGAGCACACTGCAAATGAAGATGAATTTTGACAACATCGATTATTGAACCAGATATGAATGCAAATTAATTTCAACATCATAGAATTCAATACCTATTCATGAATTGCTGAAGATGCGTCAGATCCTGAGCATTTGTTGACTCTCTGAGAGAATCCATGTAGTAAACTGTGTTCTTGTGTGGAACAGTGAATACCAATATCCTGTGATTGCTACATATTAAGAAAGCCATAAACTTACGAATTATGTCGAAATCTGAAAGACAATCAGTGTATGCGTGGTTCTTTACTTGACTTACCATTCATGATATGGCCAGAGAAATGATTCTGCATGGTACGTGTTTTCGAAGATACGGACGACCGTGTTAATGGCCCTGTCCCGTAAGTCCTTACCATCTAATGTTGTGCCATTTGCTAATGCAGGATCTATGAAATACACACTGTCCCTTTTTCTTCTTTGCGCATTCAATCCCCTGAGAGGAATAAAATGCAGTTAGCTGTTTATCATTTACAGCCTTGTATGGAGAAGTTGATCAGAGTTTGTTAAGTACTTACAAAATCAGACATCTAACAAGAGTGGCATCGAGCTCGTTGAAGTTGAAGAAAATATGTAAGTCCTCGAAACCCACACTAATGGAACCAGCATCATGTCGGAAATGATCTCTGTTGTAGTGGACTAGCAGAACAAGATGACCTGCTGACATTTTATCCATCCAATATTTATGTAACTCGCGGCAACTGGAGCTGCACTCATCAAAGTATTCGCCAACATGAAATGGCTGGCCATGGACGTAATTGCGTGCTTCAAGTACGTCTGCTTTATTTTTAGCAAGCTGCAAAGATATTTCTTCATCATCCATGCCATCAGAAATAATATTACTCTCCGATTCGAACAACTTGCTGTTAATTTGGTTCTGGGCGATGAGTGCTTTAAGTAAGAGGCAATCGTTCTCTTTCCTCGTAGCTCTCACGACGAGCTTCCTCACGAGTGCAGCCTTTTTGGCCGCTTCCTTCTTGGTACTTGAAGCACTTCTAGTAGAATGTCTGGTTGGCTGAAAGGTAGACTGCCGAGTAGACGGTGAAGCTTCGATGGACTACTTAGCAGACGGTTTACCTATGCCGGACCGCTAAGCTGGCAGTGCTGCTGTGACGGACTGTTGGGCTGTAGGAGCAGAGGCATCAGACTGCTGACCATGCGTTGAAGCTATGTCAGGTTTCTGCGCAGGTGGTGCCAACTTGTCGGTGTGCTGAGGAGGCCGTACCAACACGTTGGTTTGCTGAGCAGGAAGTGCTGACGCATTGGTATGCTGATCACATGGCTGCGGACCAACGGACTGATGAGCAGTCGGTTCTGGACCTACAGACTGCTTAGCAGGCGGTTTCGAAGCATCAGACTGCTTAGCAGTCCATTCCACCAGGTTGGTCTGCTAAGCATGTGCTGCAGCTGGGTCTCCCCCCGCTGCTTCAGTAGCCGGCATCTAAACTGGTGGTGCGTCTTCAGCAGTTGTAGGCCTTGCCACTGGCTGCTTTGGGGCGGACGATGACATGGCCTGTACGGCATAAAGTCTGGCCGGCTGATCACAGGTTGATGCATCAGCCGTCGGATTATGAGTATTAGGTTCTTTGGGGGAAGCATGCAAGAGCTGCTGTGGCAAGGAGAGCGTCACCGGTTGAGAGGCGACATTGGTTGCTCTTGGCGGGGCTTCAGGGATCTCATCCATGAACTCTATTTCCTTTCGTGGCCACTGGATGTGATGTAACAGTGTTTCTCCCAAGGTCCTTTGCTCATCAATGTCTCCTAGGACATTCTTTAGGGCAAATTCATTGAATCCAGGCTTTACTTCAGTCACGTAGCACTTCACACAGCCCGGCTTCAATGGCACATTGTCCAACAAGAGGCCCTCTTCCAAGAAGGGTGGGCAAACACAGGCTGTTGCACATTTTAATGTACCTTCATAATGTGTAAGCACGCCCTTCAGTCTGTCTTTCATTCCAGATAGATCAGATATAGCTTCATCATGAGCATCTGCAGTCTCAGTGTCACTGGGGTCAGCTGATGCACAGCTACTCTTGTGCGGTGTTGTAGCGCAATAACCAGCATCCTCCATGCCCGCCTCCCCTCCCATCTACTGGCTATCTGTCAGTGTTAGAGTCTTCTGCATCATCATTGACTCCTCAATATCCTTTTGAATAGCCAGATACATGTCCTTCCTCAACCTTTCATACAATTCATTCTGCTTCATTTCACTCCTCGCTTTTTTCATGCTCAGCCTCTCTTCTTTGCTCAGTGTGAAAGCCCTCTTGTGTGGGACATTAACACCTATACCCCTTGCATGGCCAGGGGGCTCTCTTGTTTCCAGAGCATCGGACAGAATGTCACATGGCCCTGAGTTTCTTTAGAACCTTCTAGGGATCTTGGAAGCCTTTAACATCACGCGATACAGTTCTGTGTCATGTGAGTTTTCAAAGTAATAAGTTTTGTCATCACACCTCCTTGCACGTGCCCGCACGTTCGCCCCTGATTTCACTAAAGGGTGGTTACCCACACACCGCTACTGCTTCTTTGTCCTCCTGGTCCCATATCAGTTTCATGCCGTAGTATCCTGCCACACCCATACGGTGGGGGTGTGTGTTCCTCTTCTGAAGTTCCGATTACTTGGCACTCTTCTCAGCAAACTCTGTATTTGCCCTGACCCTTTTGAATTCTGCCTAGTCTGCCTTTGTAATTTCGGGGTATGCGGTGATTGGGTCCTTGCCTTCACTCAAGTACTTCTTGTACAGCACGTGCTTCCAGTTTCTCCAAGTATCCCTAGCCTTCTTCAGTGCAGTGTGTTCCACCTGCATTCTCCACTGCTCTGGAACGTTGAAGTGATCCATGATCTCCCAGACTATCCTTTGCCGTGTTTCTGTGTCAGCCTTCCGAAACCCCGGCAGATTAATGTTGAGCCTTACCCTGCCAACAAATCCACACACACTCCTGAACCTCGTGCGTGCTTTATCTGGTTTAGTTGGTGCCCAAGAC
Source organism: Thinopyrum elongatum (assembly GCA_011799875.1). Taxonomy (NCBI): domain Eukaryota; kingdom Viridiplantae; phylum Streptophyta; class Magnoliopsida; order Poales; family Poaceae; genus Thinopyrum; species Thinopyrum elongatum. The sequence continues at coordinate 299,900,939 of CM022298.1, forward strand.
TTTAAATCGATCTCGGTTACTTCATATACACCTTTAGGCTGGTGTGTGGGCTTCCTTGGAGCGTTCCTCCATGTCCTGACCGGAAGGGTAATTGCTGCAGCACTATCCCGTTCAAGATTACTTGATCCCTCACCATCTGCTGAAGACCTATGGTTGTCGAAATCAGATGAAGATACATCGCCTGAAGCATGAGTGATGTCGCTGCTACTCGGCATCCACAGAGAACACATGCGAAACTCAGGAAAGGAGGATAAGCATAAAACTAACAACTTGGTATCAAGCTGTCCAAACATGTCAGGCAATAATTTAGAAAATGTACGGCTTATTTGTTAAGTTTGTGTGACTCGGGCGCCCGCGATCTGTAAATCGGTAGGAAATTATTGGAACAAATACAACTTATATGTACTAGTTAGGAAGGTATATAATGAACATGTATACACTCTTCGTTATTTTATAGACAATTTGGGAACATACGAAACAAAATAGGAAGAAGGATTGCGAGGAAATATGCCTCACCGCGATGGAGAGCAGTAACTAACATGTTTCTTAATGCAAACCCGGCAGGACCACAGGAGAGGCGAGGGTTACAGGATTGATATGCTCGAGGGTGGCTGGCAAGCAAACGAAGACAGTGAGGTGTGGGTAGCCGCATGTTGGGAACGACAGTGGAGGTATGGTTGACGCCGAAGAGCGGGCACACGGCCGAGGTGAGCACGCCGACGCCGGAGAGGGTTTTGCCGTGGATCCGGGGGAGGGGGGAGTTGGCGATGGAGATTGGGTGGACTAATTGAGTGAAACGCGGGCGGGCGGTGGGGGGGTGTTGGCGGCCTAGGTGAAAAGGGTGAAAAAATATCCCCGATCACCGCGCGGAAAGATCTATGCAAACGGTTGCCTCTAAGCGCTCGTGTGCACAAAGAGAATAATTTCGTTTTAAATGAAGACGTACTAATTTTGAAATGAAGACGTGAGTTCATCGTTTCGCCTCTAATTTTCTATCCATGTTAAGCAATCGCCATTTTACCACATGTTTGATTTGCTGGCGCATTTCAGGTGTCGTGTGTTATATTTAAGACATTTCTTGGCATTTCCCGTGCATTTTGGCATATAAATCAAATCCTAGCCGAACTACATTTGCTATCGAAAGGGATGAGGATTGCCCTTTGATCTGGGAGCATCCAACGGTGCAGACGTATGATGCATGGTGTTTGGATTCTGGCCAATCAGAACACACGACTCAGATCGCGCGCGCAGCAAGGGGGGGTGCATCGGCCATGGTTTGGTAGGCACACGGCTTTCGTGAGTGAACCGTGTGCTATTTGAAAACATTTACATGAACTAACATCATATTTTTGTTTGAATGAAAACAAGAGTTCATCATTTCGCCTCCAAATTGTTTTCCATGGTAAGGAATCACCATTGTACCCTATGGTTCGATTTTCTAGTGCATTTGAGGTATCGTTTGCTATATTTGAGTCATTTCCTATAGTCGCAACTACACATGGGTGCTAGCTAGCAAGATCATTTGTGTGTCGCTTTGGGAGTTTTCATTCATTGTTCGAGAAACGGGAAAAAATTCAAACAGCTTGGACGCAGGGTGCGGCGAGAGGCGTAGGCCTTGTTGGTATTTTAATTACAGGAAATGCATATAGAGTCCGGAAATAACGAAAATTGGTGTGTTACCGTGGCGTGCTCTCAGGATCCTATGGAAAAAATTTGGTAAAGTTTGGCACAAGTTTTGATGCTCACACCTTCCAAATCGGAGCATCTCACAAGAAGGATCATAGTTTCCAAAAGGAGATGCGGCACTTCGGACTCCAATCGTCGGTGACTACATCGTTCTGCCTCGAATTTTTTTCACGGTAAACAATCATGTATATACCCTAGGTTTGATTTTCTAGCCCATTTCAGGTCTCGTCTGCTACATTTAAGTCATTTTTTGCACTTACCATGCAGGTAGTGCATATAAAATCAAAACCGTTCTACAACTACATCTGGGTGTGTTTGTTAGCAAAGAAGGTGTGCCAATCATTTATGTGTCGCTTTGCGAGTTTTCATCCATTGTCCGAGAAACGGGGAGAAGTTTGAAACATTTCGGCCGCGAGGTGCGGCCACCGGCATAGGCCTAGTTGGTATTTTAATTATAGGGAATTTAGATGGAGTCCGGACATCATCAAAATCGGCGTGTGCCCGTGGCGTGCTCTCACGACCCCGTGGAAAATTTTTGGTAAAGTTTGGCACAAGTTTTGATGATCGCTCCATCCAAACCGAAGCATCTCACATGAAGGATCATGGTTTCCAAAGGAGACGTGTCAATTTAAACTCTAGTTGCCAGTGACTTCATCGTTTGGCCTCATAAAAATTTCCACGGTACGCAATCACCATTATACCATGGGTTTGATTTTCTAACGCATTTCAGGTATCGTTTGCTATATTTAAGACATTTTTTGAATTTAACGTGCAATTTGTGGATATAAATAAAATCACAGTCGGAACTGCATGTGCTATCGAAAGGGATGAGAATTGTTGTTCGATTAAGGAGAATCCAACGGTGCGGACATACGATCCGTGGGGTTTGGGTTCTGGCCAATCAGAACGCGCGACTCAGATCGCGCGCGCCGCAGGGGGGCATCGGCCACGGTTTAGTAGGCACATGGCTTTCATGAGTGAACCGTGTGCTATTTGAAAACATTTACATGAACTAACAACATATTTTCGTTTGAATGAAAACATGAGTTCATCGTTCCGCCTCCAATTTTTTTCCACGATAAGAAATCACGATTGTACCATATTGTTCGATTTTCTGGTACATTGGAGATCTCGTTTGCTATATTGGAGTCATTTTTTGCACACACACACACATATAAATATATATAGTCGCAACTACACGTGGGTGTTAGCAAGATCATTTGTGTGTCGCTTTGCGAGTTTTCATTCATTGTCCGAGAAACGGGAAAAAAAAAATCAAACAGTTCGGCCGCAGGGTGCGGCCAGAGGCATAGGCCTTGTTGGTATTTTAATTACAGGAAATGTATATAGAGTCCGGAAATAACGAAAATCATTGTGTCAGTGTGGCGTGCCCTCACGATTGCATGGAAAAAATTTGGTAAAGTTTGGCACAAGTTTTGGTGCTCGCACCTTCCATACCGGAGCATCTCACAAAATGGATCATAGTTTCCAAAAGGAGACGCGATACTTCGGACTCCAAATCGTCAGTGACTACATCGTTCCGCGTCGAAAAAAATCATGGTAAACAATCACGGATATACCCTTGGTTTTATTTTCTGGCCCATTTCAGGTCTCGTCTGCTATGTTCAAGTCATTTTTTGCACTTACCTTGCATTTAGTGCATATAAAGTCAAAACCCTACTACAACTACATGTGGGTGTTTTAGTTAGGCTACTTAGGCTACTCAAGGTGGAGAGTATCATATACTAGTCATGCAAATGATACTAGTGTATGATACTACCTTTAATTATAGTGCATAGTATAATAGAGTATTATCATATATGATCATATTTATTGCCATGCATGACACAAATTAGTATCGCATTAAACATGATACGGTATCTACCTATATGTTACTCTAACCCTCTCTATCTTCTTTAATTCATTGCCAAATCAGCATACTTGCTATTTCTGAGTGCATGATACCGGCTATGATACCACCATTGTGGCCAGCCTTATAGTGGGGAGTATCATATACTAGTATCATGCATATGATACTAGTGTATGACACTACCTGCATAGTGCATAGTATCATAGATGACCGTATTTATGGCCATGCATGACACAAAGTAGTATAGCATTTATTATGTTACGGTATCTACCTATGTTACTCTAACCCAGTCTCCCTTCTTTAATTCCTTGCCACATCATCATATTTGCTATTCCCGAGTGCATGATACCGGCAATGATACCGCCACTATGGCCAGCCTTAGCAAAGAAGGTTTCCAAATCATTTGTGCCTCGCTTTGCGAGTTTTCATCCGTTTGTCGGAGAAGCGGAGAGAAGTTTCAAACATTTCGGCCGCGAGGTGCGGCCACTGGCGTAGGCCTAGTTGGTATTTTAATTATAGGAAATTCAGATGGAGTCCGGACATCATCAAAATTGATGTGTGCCTGTGGCGTGCTCTCACGACCCGTGGAAAAAAATTGGTAAAGTTTGGCACAAGTTTTGATGATCGCTCCTTCCAAACCGGAGTATCTCACATGAAGGATCATGGTTTCCAAAAGTAGATGTGTCAATTCAAACTCCAGTGGCCGGTGACTTCATCGTTTGGCCTCATAAAATTTTCCACGGTACGCAATTACCATTATACCACGGGTTTGATTTTCTGGCGCATATCAGGTATCGTTAGCTATATTTAAGACATTTTTTGAGTTTAACATGCATTTTGTGCATAAAAATAAAATTACAACCGGAACTGCATTTGCTGTCGAAAGGGATGAGGATTGTCGTTCGATCTGGGAGCATCCAACGGTGTAGATGTACGATTCGTGGGGTTTGGGTTCTAGCCAATCAGAAAGCAGGACTCAGATCGTGCGCGGGGTTTGGTCAGCACACGGCTTTCATGAATGAACCGTGTGCTATTCGCAAACCAGATTGCATATCTTTTGTTCACACATACTGGAGTGAGATCAATTGAGTGTGCTACCTCTATGATATAATAATAATAATAATAATAATAATAATAAATAGTTCATATTCATTGCCTGAGCTGATAGCATATCAAGGTCAACATATTAACGGTTCTTACATCAACAGAAAACCGGGCATAACTCACAAATTCAGTACACGCGACAGTTCTAAATTGAACGAATTAAGTTGTAGGGTAGGCATAAAGACTAGTCTTACGGCTTAATTCCCATGTACATGGGGGAACTGGGATCATTACGTTGACCCCGAATGAACTTCTGTTTTCTGATGATTTTACGCTTCTCTGTTAGATGGGTGCGTGATCCCTTGGCTGGCAACTCTGCAAATTCATCGTACTCGTCCTCATCGGCAACATCCTCGACACCCAGTACCCTTCTCTTCCCATGCATCACTACATGGCAGTTCTTATGCAAGGGGTCTTCCGCATAGAAAATCTGGGTAGCATCGCTAGCAAGAATGAACGGGTCCGCATGATATGCCATCGTTGTCCTATTAACACAGGTCTTCCTGTAATCATCTACCTTTACATAACCAAGAGGGATCCATGCGCACCTGAATAATGCCACCTTAACTTTCACATAGTTAAGCTCCCAAATCTCTTTGATGGTTCAATAGTATACCTTTTATCAGCTTCATCTATAGTCATGCATTCTATTCGAATAGAGCTGTTTTGATATGAGGTCTTCTCATCACGTTCCTCAGTGTAGAACGTGTATCCATTTATGTCATATGCTTGGTACGTCAACACCATAGGTGATGGCTTTTGTGCCAACCACGTAGCAATGTCATCCATGGATCCTTGTGCCAAACGATTCTTCAGCCATCCAGTGTAGTTCTTAGTGTGCTCCTTCATCTCCTGATATGTAGCGCCCAAGATGCGATTCTATCCCAATCACGTGATGAATTCATGATTGGGGCATAATTGCATTTCGAGCGCATAGCAAGGTGGATATCATTACAACATACCATGTATTGAATAGATGAGAATACAAGATAAAGGCTTACACTCCCCACAAGCCACAACATGAATACAACAATACATCAATACATAGCAGTCATCATGCAGAAGAGCAAGATTCGACTACGGATGAAATCAAACGAAAAAGAAGAACAACATCCACCCTGCTAATCCCAGGCTCCCGACCTGGAACCTATCCCTTGATCGAAGAAGAAGAAGCAGAAGAAGAACTCCAAAAACAAGCAAGCATCGCTCTCACGTCAGAGCATCGCATTACCTATACCTCCACCTGTTGTTGTAGTAATCTGTGAGCCACGAGGACTCAGCAATCCCATTACCATGGGTATCAAGACTAGCAAAGCTTAATGGGTATGGAATGGATAAGTGGTGAGGTTGCAGCAGCACTAAGCAATGTATGTTGGCTAACTTACGAGTACAAGAAAAAGAAGAACCACTACGCATGACGGTCACAAACTAGTAATGATCAAGAAGTGATCCTAAACTACTTACGAGTCAAACATAACCCCAGCGTGTTCTCTTCCCGAACTTGCTCGAAAAGAGACAGTCATGGTTATGCACACGGTTGGTGTATTTTATTTTGGATCTGGTGTCAAGTTCTCTACAACCGGATATTAAAAATTCCCATTTGCCACATAACCGCGGGCACGGCTTTTGAAAGATCAAACCCTGCAGGGGTGTCCCAACTTAGTCCATCACAAACTCTCACGATCAACGGAGGAAAATCCTCCTCCCGGAACAACCCGATCAAGCTCGGATGATGAGGACATCAATACCATTGTTACACCCACAGCCCCTGCTGCTATACATATTGGACCAATTACTAGAGCTCGCGCACGCCAATTAAATTATCAGGTACTTTCGTTTCTTGGTAATGATTCTAATGTTCATGAGAATATGATGCTGCCTAAATTGGATACATTTGTTTTGCTTAAAAATGAAGGGCCTAGCTTGGACAAGAAAGAGGAACCTTGGAGCAAGTTCAAGCATGGAGATGATGGCATGCGCAAGGGGAACAAGAACGGAGTTACAAGTGATGATTTCAGGACTTTGAAGCCACCATAATGAGTGCAGGAAGCCTTGGATGAAATATACAAGATGCCACTTCATAAATTTCGTGCAGAGGCTATTATAGGTGCTGCATCACCTTATTATTGGGCCAGGCCCATGTAATTTCAAAATACTTTAGTATAGGCTGTTTTTAGAGTCTGTATGTGTGGGGAAACAAGAGATAGGGTTGGTTTCGGACCCCTCCTTCAAGGGCCACGAAATCCACCCCTCTTCCTCCATATATACAGCCCTTAGGGCACCGTTTAGACTTTGGGTTTTGTTTAGATTAAAAGTTCGCCATAGCTGCAACTTCGCGTACTTCGTTTGTGTTCAACGACCAGACCAAGACGTCACATAACCCCACCTTCATTAATAAAGCTTTCCTCTTATATTCGCAATATCCAGATTGCAATCTCAGTTTCTTGCTTGTTCTTCATTTGCTCGCAGGAAACAGACCCTCGTGGTTAGGTTGATCGTGCTCCGGCGTGGTCAATAACCCTTGGAAGTTGGTATAGCGATTGCTAAGGCGCGACGTCTCGCACGTTCGTAGTCGGATCGTCAAGGTCGACTCCCACAGAAAACGATAGCCACCATCTCATCGAAACATCGGGACACCTTCGCCTCTATCAAGTGGTATCAGATTTTCAGGTTGCTCGGTGAGATTTTACAGTTTTTCGTAGTTTAGATCGAGTCTCTTCTTCATACCTACAGTCCACGAAAAAGCCAAAAAGAAAATTAGGGTTAGTTAATCATATCCAAACCAATCTAAGCCTTTGCATAATCTTTTTAGGGTTTTTGCTTTGTTGAATTTGCGGTTGCCTCGTCGTGTCTAGTTGCTGGTCTTAGCGTCTAGTCCTTTAGAGTTTTGAGTTCTGGTCATAAGTTGTCACGCCGCCGCCGCACCATCATCATCGCCCCTGCCATCTACCACCACCGCTTATCCGCCACCGCTCTGAATCCATATACCATCACCGATCTGTATCCATATACCACCACCGATCCGTATCCATATACCACCACCGCTACCATATACCACCACCGCTGCCATATACCACCACCATATATCCACCACCAATCCGAGTTCTTTTCATATTAGGTTTGTTTTCGAGATCCATCTAGTTTCTGATTCGTGTTTCCTTGCCTGAGTAGGTTTCGGAAAAAAATAATCTAGTTTCCGATTCGTGTTTCCTTGCGTGAGTAGGTTTCGGAAAAAAAAGTCTGGAGACCCCCGGGCAGTTTTTAGGCCAAAATTTTGGCAGTCAAAAATATTTTTTCCCTATCCTATTTTTAGGTCCCAGGGAGCATTTTGAGACACTCGCCATCATAGTGATTTTGGTCGCACTTTTTTGTCGTCGCTGCCCTGATTTCCAAAAAAAAAATTGTCAAATTTTTTTTTCGTGCTAATCCTGTTAGTTTGACTTGGGAAGAGTTTTGAGACACTCGCCATTATAGTGATTTTTTGCAAAAAAAAATGAGGAGCGCAAAAAAAAATGAAATTTTTGTTTAGAGTGTGCTCTTCCCTTGTTTACGTGCCGCGCCGTGATTTTATTAGTGTTCTAGGCTCGCGTCTCTTATACGGTCTAGCCTAGGACTAGCACATTACCGTCGTTGAGCGTTTATTCAACTTTGCATCTCTGAATTGATTATTGTTGACATTTTTGCTACTATATCCTAAGCCTTCCTAGCTCCACATACATCTACATCGTGCGTTTGACACCACCTGGCAATCGCTCTGTCCAATCTTTGAGAGTTTTGACTACAACGGTGGCCGATCACCACCTGCTGCTGGGTAAGAACTGGTAAGCATTTGAGATTCGCTTGACGGATTTGTGATACACCAACACCACCACTTCCTAGTAGTCTGTAGGATCATATTTTTGTGTGTTTCTATTGCTACTAACCATGGTAGGATCACAAGCCGATGAGACTGATTGGGAGAACATGACGCACAAACAGCTACATGATAAATTTCAGCAAATGATGAGTGGACAGGTGCAAGATGTGCTAAACAGATTTGAAGAGGCCATGGAGAAGATAGATGGAATTGAGAAGACATTCGAAACAAAGCTCGATAACAAGTTTAATGAATTGCTCGCGCGTCTTCCACAACCACCGGCGGCTGCACCTGTCGCACCTCTACAACAACAACAACGTCGCCTTCCAAATCAACTGGGACGAGCACAGTGCATTCCCCTTGAGCCTAGTCAAACTTCTGGTGCCGCTGCACCTACTGTTGATGCTTCTATGGCTCCTGCTGCCGCTGAGGAGGACGATTATGCGAGCGATTACGAGGATGAGGTTGATCAAAATCAGAACTACGTACCAGCACCAGGTCATCCACATGCCAATAATCGCAATGGTAGGGCTGCATTACCACCTCATGTACGAGATCATGACCATATTCCTAAACTGAAATTGAATATTCCACCATTTGAGGGTAGATATGTTCCTGATATATATCTTAATTGGGAGTTAGAAACTGAACAACGTTTTACATGTTTACAATATCCCGAGGAGAGACGTGTTGTTGCTGCTGTTTGTGCTTTTACTAGTTTTGCATGTGTATGGTGGTCTGAACATTGTAGATTATATCCTATTCCAGCTACGTGGGCTGCTTTGAAAACTGCTATGCGTACTCGTTGGGTTCCACCATATTATCAACGTGAATTACTTCAAAAATTGCAGCGCTTAAGACAAGGAAAAAATTCTGTAGAAGAATATTATCAGGAATTACAAACTGGCATGATTAGATGTGGTATTGTTGAGGAGAATGAAGCTATGCTTGCACATTTTATGGGTGGATTAAATAGAGAGATTCAGACCATTCTAGAGTATAAGGAGTATAATAATATCACTCATTTATTCCATCTTGCTTGTAAAGCTGAACGTGAAGTGCAGGATTGACAGGCATTGGCGTGAACTAATTTTTCTGCAGGTCGATCTTCATCATGGACACCGCGTGCCTCCTCTACTCCCACATGTCCTACTGCAGCACCGCTGACTTCAGCCGCCAATTCCAACCGAGATACAAGAAAACAGACACCACCACCACCATCTGCCAAGAGTACATCTTCTGGGCCTGCCCAGAGCTCTTCTTCATCTATGGCATCAACAGGGCACACACATGATATTATTTGTCGTCGTTGTAAGGGAAGAGGTCATTATGCGAGAGAATGCCAATCTCCGCGTGTTATGATTGCTACTGAGGATGGTGGGTATGAGTCCGCTAGTGACTATGATGAGGAGACTTTGGCTCTTATTACAAGTGAAGAACACGGTGGAGATGATTCTGATCATGAGACACAATACATGGCTCCTGAAGACGCTGACAGGTATGAATGTTTAGTTGCTCAACGTGTTTTGAGTGTGTAGGTCACACAAGCTGAGCAAAATCAGAGACATAATTTGTTCCATACAAAGGGAGTTGTGAAGGAACGTTCTATTCGCGTCATCATAGATGGAGGGAGCTGCAACAACTTGGCTAGCATGGAGATGGTGGAGAAGCTATCTCTCACCACAAGACCACATCCACATCCTTACTATATCCAATGGTTCAACAACAGCGCCAAGGTTAAGGTAACACGTACTGTTCGTGTGCATTTTAGTATCTCTACATATGCTGATTATGTTGATTGTGATGTGGTACCCATGCAAGCATGTTCATTATTACTTGGTAGACCATGGCAATTTGATAAAAATTCTGTACACCATGGTAGAAACAATCAGTATACTCTTGTTCATAAGGATAAACATATTACTTTGCTTCCTATGACTCCTGATTCTATTTTGAAAGATGATATTAATAGAGCTAGTAAAGCAAAACAGGAGAAAAATAAGAGTGAAAATCAGATTGTGGCAAAAGAATTTGAGCAACAAATGAAGCCTAATAATAAACCATCTAGTGTTGCTTCTCAAATTAAATTGAAAAGTGCATGTTTACTTGCCACCAAATCTGATATTGATGAGCTAGATTTCAGCAAATCTGTTTGCTATGCTTTTGTGTGCAAAGAGGCGTTATTTTCATTCGAGGACGTGCCTTCCTCTTTGCCTCCTACTGTCACTAACATTTTGCAGGAGTTCGCTGACGTCTTTCCACAAGACGTGCCACCGGGATTACCACCTATTCGCGGGAATGAGCATCAGATTGACTTAATTCCCGGTGCTTCGTTGCCAAACCGTGCGCCATACCGTACCAATCCATAGGAGACGAAGGAGATTATGCGTCAAGTACAGGAGTTGCTCGACAAAGGTTATATACGCGAATATCTTAGTCCTTGTGCTGTTCCTATTATACTAGTGCCAAAAAAGGATGGTATGTCGCGTATGTGTGTTGATTGTAGAGGCATTAATAATATTACTATTCATTATCGTCATCCTATTCCTAGGCTAGATGATATGCTTGATGAATTGAGTGGCTCTACAATATTCTCCAAAGTTGATTTGCGTAGTGGATACCATCAAATTCGTATGAAATTGGGAGATGAATGGAAAACAGCATTTAAAACTAAGTTCGGTTTATATGAGTGGTTAGTCATGCCTTTTGGGTTAACTAATGCACCTAGTAATTTCATGAGATTAATGAACGAAGTTTTACGTGCTTTCATTGGAAGATTTGTGGTAGTTTACTTCGATGATATATTGATTTATAGCAGATCTTTGGAGGAACATTTGGAACATTTACGTGATGTTTTTATTGTTCTACGTGATGCACGTTTGTTTGGTAACCTTGGGAAGTGCACCTTTTGCACCGACCAAGTATCTTTTCTTGGCAATGTTGTTACTCCACAGGGAATTGAAGTTGATAAAGCCAAGATTGAAGCTATTGAGAGTTGGCCGCAGCCCAAAACGGTCACACAAGTGAGGAGTTTCCTTGGCCTCGCTGGTTTCTATAGGCGTTTTGTGAGAGATTTCAGTACCATTGCTGCACCTCTCAACGAGCTTACAAAGAAGGATGTGCCTTTTGTTTGGGGTACCGCACAGGAAGAAGCCTTCACGGTGTTGAAAGATAAGTTAACACATGCTCCTTTACTCCAACTTCCTTATTTTAATAAGACTTTTGAGCTTGAATGTGATGCTAGTGGAATTGGATTAGGAGGTGTGTTATTACAAGATGGCAAACCTGTTGCATACTTTTTTGAAAAATTGAGTGGGCCTAGTCTGAATTACTCTACTTATGATAAGGAATTATATGCTCTTGTTCGGACTTTGGAAACATGGCAACATTATTTATGGCCCAAAGAATTTGTTATTCATTCTGATCATGAATCTTTGAAACATATTAAAAGTCAAGCCAAACTGAACCGTATACATGCTAAATGGGTTGAATTCATTGAGACTTTCCCTTATGTCATTAAACACAAGAAGGGTAAAGAAAATGTTATTGCTGATGCATTGTCTCGTCGTTATACTATGCTTTCACAACTTGACTTTAAAATATTTGGTTTGGAGACCATCAAAGATCAATATGTGCATGATGCTGAATTTAAAGATGTATTGCAGAATTGTAAAGAAGGGAGAACATGGAACAAGTTCGTTGTTAACGATGGATTTGTGTTTCGTGCTAACAAGCTATGCATTCCAGCTAGCTTCGTTCGTCTTTTGTTGTTGCAGGAGGCGCATGGAGGAGGATTAATGGGACACTTTGGTGTAAAGAAGACGGAGGATGTACTTGCTACACATTTCTTTTAGCCAAAGATGAGACGGGATGTTGAGCGCTTTGTTGCTCGCTGCACTACATGTCAAAAAGCTAAGTCACGACTCAATCCTCATGGCTTATATATGCCTTTGCCTGTACCTAGTGTTCCATGGGAGGATATATCTATGGACTTTGTTTAGGGGTTACCTCGAACAAAAAAGGGGAGGGATAGCATATTTGTTGTCGTGGATAGGTTCTCGAAAATGGCACACTTTATACCATGTCATAAAAGCGATGATGCTGCTAATGTTGCTGATTTGTTCTTTCGTGAAATTATTCGCTTGCATGGTGTGTCAAATACTATTGTTTCAGATCATGATACCAAATTTCTTAGCCACTTTTGGAGATGTTTATGTGCTAAGTTGGGGACTAAACTGCTTTTTAGTACTACTTGTCACCCCCAAACTGATGGACAAACTGAAGTAGTCAATAGAACTTTGTCTACTATGCTTAGGGCTGTTTTGAAGAATAACAAGAAAATATGGGAAGAATGCTTGCCTCATATTGAATTTGCTTATAATCGTTCGTTGTATTCTACTACTAAGATGTGCCCTTTTGAAATTGTATATGGTTTCCTACCTCGTGCACCTATTGATTTGTTGCCTCTTCCATCTTCGGAGAAGGTTAATTTTCATGCTAAACAACGTGCTGAATTGATCTTAAAAATGCATGAGTTAACTAAGGAGAACATTGAGCGTATGAATGCTAAATATAAACTTGCTGGAGATAAGGGTAGAAAACATGTTGTGTTTGCACCTGGAGATCTTGTTTGGTTACATTTGCGTAAGGATATATTTCCTGATTTGCGCAAATCAAAGCTAATGCCACGTGCTGATGGTCCTTTTAAGGTGTTAGAGAAAATAAATGATAATGCATATAAACTTGAGCTGCCTGCAGATTTTGGGGTTAGTCCCACTTTTAACATTGCAGATTTGAAGCCTTATTTGGGTGAGGAAGATGAGCTTCCGTCGAGGACGACTTCATTTCAAGAAGGGGAGGATGATGAGGACATCAATACCATTGTTACACCCACAGCCCCTGCTGCTATACATACTGGACAAATTACTAGAGCTCGCGCACGCCAATTAAATTATCAGGTACTTTCATTTCTTGGTAATGATTCTAATGTTCATGAGAATATGATGCTGCCTAAATTGGATACATTTGTTTTGCTTACAAATGAAGGGCCTAGCTTGGACAAGAAAGAGGAACCTTGGAGCAAGTTCAAGCATGGAGATGATGGCATGCGCAAGGGGAAGAAGAACGGAGTTACAAGTGATGATTTCAGGACTTTGAAGCCACCATAACGAGTGCAGGAAGCCTTGGACGAAATATACAAGATGCCACTTCATAAATTTCGTCCAGAGGCTATTATAGGTGCTGCGTCACCTTATTATTGGGCCAGGCCCATGTAATTTCGAAATACTTTAGTATAGGCTGTTTTTAGAGTCCGTATGTGTGGGGAAACAAGAGATGGGGTTGGTTTCGGACCCATCCTTCAAGGGCCACGAAATCCCCCCCTCTTCCTCCATATATACAGCCCTTAGGGCACCGTTTAGACTTTGGGTTTTGTTTAGATTAAAAGTTCGCCATAGCTGCAACTTCGCGTACTTCGTTTGTGTTCAACGACCAGACCAAGACGTCACAGAACCCCACCTTCATTAATAAAGCTTTCCTCTTATATTCGCAATATCCAGATTGCAATCTCAGTTTCTTGCTTGTTCTTCGTTTGCTCGCAGGAAACAGACCCTCGTGGTCAGGTTGATCGTGGTCCGGCGTGGTCAATAACCCTTGGAAGTTGGTATAGCGATTGCTAAGGCGCGACATCTCGCACGTTCGTAGTCGGATTGTCAAGGTCGACTCCCACAGAAAACGATAGCGACCATCTCATCGAAACATCGGGACACCTTTGCCTCTATCATCGGAATCCCGGTTCACAAGAAATTTCGACAATGGTAAAACAAAACTAGCAAGACCTCCCGACGTGCCGACACCCTGATAGTAGCCGCGCGTATCTCGTCTCAGGCCACGATGGATGAGAGAAGCTTATGGTTGGCTGAGACACAAGTTGTCAAGGGGGCACCACAAGGTGCTCTGTTTTGGACCAACACTGATGAGGAGCACTGGCCCGGGTTGTTGATTAATTATCCTCGGGGTCCGGAAAGTCCCTATGCAAGTTTTATTTGTTATTAGGCAAATGGTAAAACCAAAGTTGGGCCTTGCTGGAAGAGTTTTATTCAAAGCGAACTGTCAAGGGGGGCCCATAAACCCCGATCGTGTTAGGAACGCAAAATCAAGGAACATAACACCGGTATGATGGAAACTAGGGCGGCAAGAGTGGAACAAAACACCAGGCAAAAGGCCGAGCCTTACACCCTTTACCAAGTATATAGATGCATTAATTAAATAAGAGATATTGTGATATCCCATGATATCCATGTCCCAACATGGAACAACCTGCACTGCACCTGCAACTAGCAACGCTATAAGAGTGGCTGAGCAAAGCGGTAACATAGCCAAACAACGGTTTGCTGGGCTGGACGAGGTAGGCTGGGGAGGCGCGGTCAATGCTCGAGGGCGAGCGTTCATTGTCTCCTGACGAATAGGAAGCGGTCGAGGCAAGGGCCGCAGGCTCAGGAACTTGGCATTGCCGTGGTTGCAGGCGAGGAGGGCGACTCCGGCGGCGCAGGTCCTAGCGGCAGACGGCGATGAACGGAGCAGGGCGGCGGCAGAGCTGCAAGGCCAAGGCAGGGGAAAATCAGACAAGTGGCAGAGGGATTAGAGAGAGAGGACCGGAGTTACAGCAGGAGGAGGCGAGGCGACCTGGCCGTGACCTTCATCGGTGGCGGGCGTGGGTGCTCGAGGAGGTCGTGGGGAGGGGCGTCGGTGCCGAATCCTGTACAGAGGAGGCCACATGCGAGGCGGAGGAAGGCGGGGCGCGGAGCTCTTGCCAGCGACGCTGCTTGCGGCCGGCTTGAGGAGAGGGCAGAGGAGGCCGCGGGGTCCTGCTGGAGCTCGCCGTCGGCGAGGTCGAACCCGACGGGTGCAGAGCAGCGAGCTCGGGCGCGCTAGCCGAAGGGTGCCGGTGGCTGGCTGGCGCGACGCAGCAAGGAGGTGCTCGAGAGATCGGGAGCCCGATCCAGAGCGAGGGAAGCTGCGGGAAGGACCTGGCTGGCGCGAGGAGGTCCCTTGGATCTTCATCCGAGGGTGGAGAAGGGGTGCTGCAGGCTGGAATTGATCTGGCTGGTGGTTGGCTCGATGGTGGAAAATGAGGAAGGTGGAGAAGGTGGCGGCGGCATGGGGACTGATGGATGGGACATCCTAAGATTTAGGGTTTGGTCTGAAAATGGACTAGGGGTCTATATATATAGGGAAAGAGGGGAGTTTTAGGGGCGTCCGATCGCCATCGGATGGCTCCGGGTCAATCAAATGGTCAGAGATAAATAGGTTAGTCAAGTCTAATAAATAAACCGAAGATATTTTAGGGATGTTAGGGGTTGATCCGGATCCATCGCTAATGACCGAGCGGTTCGGGTTCGGGTAAGTTTTCGGACGCGCACGCGAGGGGGTCTGAGAGAGGTTGAAAAAGACAAGGGGCCTGACAAAAGGTTACCAGAGACAAAGAGAGAAGTGGCAACTATGAACGACTACGAGTTTTAAGAAAACATGCGGATGCAATGCTCATGATGACATGACAGATGAATGCAGCAAATAAATAGAACACACGACGATAACGAAATACATGGAAGGCGTCTGGAGTGTCGGTCTCGGGTCGTTACAACTCTCCTCCACTTACAAGAGATCTCGCCCCGAGATCTTGGGAGGACAAACGAAAGAGGAAGAGAAGAGGTAAAACTAAGTTGCTTCTTTGACAAACAAATGAAACCACGAACCTTGAGAGGTTGGACAAATTGAAAGAAAGAATACAATAGAGATGAACGAGATTGCAAACACTCCGTTAGCAAAGAGGAACAAGGAACATTACGAGAACCTTGTAGGTTGAAAGACATGAAATAAGAGCTTCACGAACCAAAAGAATATGACCACACCGGTATAATGAGATAGCCAAGGAACAAGAATGACAGAATTTGGACAGCACTCCGGTAGAAAAGAGAAGGAAAACTTGATAAGTTGAAAAGAACATAAATATAGGAAACAACACTCCTATTAAATGTATAAGCAAGGAAAAGAACATGATCTTGACAAACAAGATGATTGGTTGAAGAGAGCAACATCACAATGCCTCTGGAACGAATGAATAGAAGCTAGATCGTTGGAATAAGAGAACGGAGAAGGAAATGACAACTTCTACCACAATTGAATTTGGAAAGCATCCTTGCAAGAAGGTTAGAACAGAAACTTGAGGAGAATTTCACGTGGGCTTATGTAAACATCTCAAAACTTGAGGTGAATTTCTGCCACTAACAGAAACAATTGATTTCATTGAGAGCACCGAAGAGATGAAAAACTTCTTCCATCAAATTGATGAAGAGATAACTTGGATCATTGATAAGCACCACAATAGAAACCATCCTTAGGATAAGATTTAGGTGAAATCTAACCAAGATAATTCCAATGAAGAGATTGATGGATTTAAAATATCTCATTCTTGACAACTTGTGAATCATAAAACACGAAGGAAAATTGTCAAGAACGACATACCGACACCTCAAAGATAAGGCAGAAAGAATTGCACTTCAAAAAGCATGAAGAAGAATGCTTGAGCTCCAACAAGAATCTTAACGAACGCTCAGAGAATGAATTAAATCCTTGATGAACCACCATGAAGAAACTCTCGAAGAACTCCGGATAGATAACAAGATGGTCGCAAAGAAAGGAAGCTTGTAAAGAATAAGATGAAACCTTTCAATGATTTAGATGGATCTTAGCGATGAAAAGATTGAGAGAGCTGGGAAATCCTAAAGATAAGATGAAGCACTTGAAACCGAGAATTTGATATCATGAACGAACTCCGGAAGAAGGAATTTAGATCACTTGGATGAAACAAGAATAAGAATTATGTCATGCTCATCCTTCATCAAACTAAATTGATGACAAACGTATTTGGCACGCAACTTATTCTTCTTGCAATGATTGAGGAGAGATATAGCGCAAACATGGGAAGTTCTTCAACAAATCACCGGTTGGAGTTGGAAGGAACAAATGAATTAATACGATACCAGTCGAAGAGGAATCTTAAACAAACCATCGTAAGAATTGAAAACGAATGAAGAAAAGAGAATGAATCACCGGGAAGAATTAGAAAACGATGAAGGTACTTGAGGGACTTGAGACACAAGAGAACGAAGAGATCACTAGCTGACTAGCGAATACTTGAACGATGCACCGGTAAGAATGGGGAAACAAGAGCAGAAATTTGAAAATGATGAATTCTTCTAGAATGATAGCCTTCAAATGATCGAGAAAGGAAAGAAACTCCTAAAATGCTTCAGATGGTTATGAAAAGAATTCTCACAATCGAAAACAATTATCAGGATGGCATGAAGTTAGAACCATGAATCTTCAAGAGAGCGGGCCAAGATTTAGGAAAAATTCTTCTTCGGTCTTCAAAGCTAAGAATGACGACGAGAACACCACAAAAATTGCTGAAACACTCCGGAAGAATGAAAAGAGAAAAGGTTGAGCCAAAGACGAAAATAATTTGGAAGCGGTCTACAAGGAGGCATCTGACTGATGAAAATTCATTCTTATGTCAAACTTTGAAAAGAATTTGAGAATAAATCCAAAAAAAATAGAAGAGTCAGGTAAGATCCTGGGAAAAGACCTGTGGGTTAGGGCCCACTCAAAAGAAACACCGTTGGAAAAGATTGCTTAGGAAGCGATAATGCACCGGTTGATTTGAATGGTTTGTATGAGATAACAACCTCGGAATAGCTTGAACGGATTGAGAATGGAAACATGAATCTTCTGAGATATCTTCAGCACTTCAGAACAATAGATTAGCAAGCGGGGAATGATTATGAGGTGCACCGACATGGGAAAGAATTGGACAAATGAAAGGAATATGCTCAACACCGAAGCTTGAATTGACTCCACTGAGGAAGAAAAGAGAATGAAGAATGATAAACTTGAAGCTTCCTTAGTATCTTCATGAGAATCACAGGATAAGAACATTGAAGGAAAAGAATGATGATACTTCACATGAATAAAATGGATACTTGATTAAGAAATCTGAATCCTTGAAGAAAAAGGGTGGGTTGTGGGAAAATAAGAAGACAATTTGGGACGGTGAAATGAACAACGTTGAGAAAACTGAGAAGTGATCTTGCAAATGGGGAAAATGATAGGATCATCTTGACGAGAAGCACACCGGTTGGAAAAGAATTGCCATGACAATCTCGACAAACAAGAAGGATTAGCACTCCCATAGAAATATGAGAACACCACTTAGGAAAAGGTATGGAATCAACACTTGACTTTGAAGTAACTCAAATACCACAACTCAAAACAAAACAAAGGATTTGGCTTGCAGAATAAGCCAGAAACAAACATATGACAGAGATTTCGCCCAAAGTGTTCGCAATGAGGCCCCATGGGCACGACGTACAGCGGAAATCATGAATGACAAATGAGACCTCACCGAATCAGCATAGCCAAGGATTCTTTAAGATGTCTTGTGACCACTGTAAATCGACCGTGAAAAACGAACCACTAGACGTTGGACCCCAATCTCATATCATGCATCTGTCAGAAAGATATCCTAGGTAACTACTTGAATTCCCACCTATGAACTCCCAAAATTTTCTGGTTATGCAATATGGTGTTGGGGATATAGGGAGGAACAAATATCTCACACAACTAACAAATCCTACACTCCAACTGTATCCATCCGTCAACACATAACCAAGAAAACCTCGGAAATCGTGTACCTCAGACCTTCGAAAACATCTGATATACTAGCGGTGGCAATACATCTGATCACTCTCCCCAGTACTGGGTGGCACCAAACTACTCTGACCACAAAGAGTATAGAAGCGTTTTCGATGTCGGCGACCTCTGGTATTCCATAACTGAAACGATCGCAAATGTGACAAGAACCCCTTGGAGCTCAACTCCCCGGAAGAAGTCAAGTCAGACAGGAGGCACGAAAATAGAATTCCCGTCACACCGATATCGCAGCGATTCCAACAATACCCGCGTGATCCTAAAAAAAATTTGAGTGAAAAAGGATAGATGAGTGGAGAAAAACACCTACGTCAGGATTCCTCACCAAAGCGACGAAGGGGATAAGGAGTAAAAAGAATTCTTACTCTCCGATATATATATATCTAGGACTCAAAATAGTTTTTTTCTAGACTCGACAACGGCAATGGTTCAATCAATCAAGCGGGCTCCTACGGTCGGTAAGGCTCTGATACCAACTTGTAGCGCCCAAGATGCGATTCTATCCAATCATGTGATGAATTCATGATTGGGGCAGAATCGCATTTCGAGCGCATAGCAAGGTGGATATCATTACAACATACCATGTATTGAATAGATGAGAATACAAGATAAAGGCTTACACTCGCCACAAGCCACAACATGATTACAACAATACATCAATACATAGAAGTCATCATGCAGAAGAGCAAGATCCGACTACGGATGAAATCGAACGAAAAAGAAGAACGACATCCACCCTGCTAATCCCAGGCTCCCGACCCGGAACCTATTCCTTGATTGAAGAAGAAGAAGCAGAAGAAGAACTCCAAAAGCAAGCAAGCATCGCTCTCACGTCAGAGCATCGCATTACCTGCACCTGCACCTGCACCTGTTGTTGTAGTAATCTGTGAGCCACAAGGACTCAGCAATCCCATTACCATGGGTATCAAGACTAGCAAAGCTTAATGGGTATGGAATGGATAAGTGGTGAGGTTGCAGCAGCACTAAGCAATGTATGGTGGCTAACTTACGAGTACAAGAAAAAGAAGAACCACTACGCATGACGGTCACAAACTAGTAATTATCAAGAAGTGATCCTAAACTACTTACGAGTCAAACATAACCCCACCGTGTTCTCTTCCCGAACTTGCTCCAAAAGAGACAGTCACGGTTACGCACGGGGTTGGTGTATTTTATTTCGGACCACCGTTGGGGCGTCCGGATCGCCAGGACGACACCAAGGGGCGAGGGCCTACGTGACTAGTGAGGCCCCTGAGTCGCGGTGCTCAGGAGGTCTCCCTTGATGTACGAGCAGCCCTCATGAAAGAAACGCATGCAACAGCGAGGTTAATCCAGAGCCCCCATAACTTTCCTTGTCAGCCTTTGCCTGGGGGGACGCGAGAAGACCAGCGCGCATCAGGCCTGGCCTGAGGGTAGCCCCGTGTCTAGCCCCCTCGCGCGTGCTTCCCAGGGAAATGCTGCGTAACAAAGCCATGTGAATAGCCGAAAGGCCATCCCGAGGTTGGTGCGACCGCTCGGTGCCCTCGGTTGTTTATCCACCAGCGCGGAGCACGATGCTTCCACTTGTGCGTGGGCATAGTCGCTCCTCGCTCGTGTCGTCCGCCAGCGTGGAGCATGGGGCTTCCACTTGTGCATGGGTGGGAGTTCCCTCGGAAGGAGACTTCGGGGCGTGTACAGCCCCGTTCATACATGTGGCTAGCACGGCAGAACTGGAGGAGGTCTATTTGGGCACCCGTGAGCCAACGCGGTACTCACGAGGCCCTACCTCAAGGCAGGTTGCGCCTGAATCTTGTGGCGCAGGGCGCGCATATGAAACCTATGTAATGGGGCGACCTGCGCCGAACGAACCTCCAGAGGCTATCGCATGAGAAGGCCGAACACCAAAGACCCCAGGAGGTGACGTGGACGGGGCCGGCCTGCCAGACAGAGCTCAGCCATTGGATTTATCGACGCTGTGGGGATGGACCCAAGCACAGATGCCGTGCCCAGTCTTCTCATGCAACGATCCCATAGAGAAGCACCCGACGCACGGCTCCCGTGGCGGCAAAGCACTGAACTGCGGTTGTACGAACCGAGCTGCGTGCCCTTACTCGTCCACATGCGATTAGCTCATGCGAGAACAAGGCACCAAGGACCCTGGGAGGTGACGCGCACTGGAGCTGGCCCGCGGGACAGAGCTCGGTCGCTTGGGTTTGACAACGCTGCAGGGACAGACCCGAGCACAGACGTCGTGCCAATTCTTAATCATGAGGCAGTCGCGGGCAGGTTTGTGAGGGCGCAGCGACATTCATGGTGACGAAGCACTGGACATGCAGGTTGGAATACTTAAGAAATTCATAAAGGCAGAGCCAGTTTTGATACATGCGCAAAATGATACAGCTGCGGGGGCAGGCCCTAGCACCCTGAGGATGATGTAGCCAAAGGGGCGCCCTTAATCTGAACAAACCAAAAAGTCACCTGGCACTGCTGCTGTATGGGCGTCGAGGTAGCTGAAGACATGTGTCGCGAAGATCGCTCCTCATGAGCTATGCGGCTCCGGAGGCCGGGTGAGCTCATGAGGCCCACCGGGCTCGCGAGGGTCCGAAACCTCCTCCAACATGACCGCCTGGCGCCAGGCCTCGTGAGCCGCCAGAGCAAGCTGCATGAAGCGCTGGTATGAGGCACCCACGTTCAACAAGCCAAACGGCTTGCAGACGTAGTTGCAGGGGTAGCCCCCACTCCGACCGACGCGGGACGGCCAGAAGAGGTCCTGCGAAGCGGCCCTGTTAAGGCCCGGGATGTTGACGCTGACGCGCATCTCGATACCCATGTAAGGGGCCGCCGCTATGCTGGGAGGCCATGCGGGGCGACGCTTACCGCGCATGTCCCTTGCCTCTTAAAGCTCCTGGCTCACCTTGGTGATGAACTCTCGCGCACCTTGCACCTCACGCCGTGCGTCTTACTCGTGGGGACGCACATCAAAGCACGCCTCCAAGTGGTGCCTGAGCACCTCCCTCATCGCATTGGTCAGATCAGAGGCTCTCCAGTCGGAAGTACCCAAGCTCGTCCTGAGGGAAGCATCGAGCGCACCTTCCTATGCGGAGGGAAGGGGCGCCCCAGCAGTGGGCGCGGGGCCTGAGGGACCATCGGCGGGCACACCAGCCTCCTGACGACTCTTGAGGAGGAGCTGCTTCTTCTTCTTGTTGGTGGTCTCTGAAGGTAGGACGGCGCCCTCGTCGTCGGGGTTGTCAGCCACCACGGCTTGGTAGGCGCGCTCGAGGGAGCACACCGCATCCTTCTCATCGCCGGCGACCGTGATGATGCCGCCGCTCCCTAGCATCTTGAGGACATTGTAGCCGTGGTTGGTTGCCGCCATGAACTTGGCAAGGGCCAGATACCCCAGGATGGCGTTGTACGGGAGGCCGATGTGGGCGATGTCGAAGTCGATGAGCTCAGTGTGATAGTTGTCGCGCTTGCCGAAGGTGACTGGGAGGCGTATCTGCCCCAAGGGGATGGTGGAGCCGTCGGTCACCCCTGAGAAAGGCTTGGTCGGCAGGAGCTGGTCGTAAGGCACTTGGAGCATCTCGAACATCTCGACAGAGAGGACATTGAGCCCCGTGCCATCGTCGATGAGGGTCTTGGTGATGAGGTCGTTGCTGATGGTGGGCATGTAAAGCATGGGAAGCGCGCCTCCGGCGGCCGAGCACTTGAGGTGATCCTTGGAATCGAAGGTGATAGCGTACTGCAACCACTTGAGGGGATGCACGGCCTCAAGCTTCGGGAGGGCCGCATTCACCTCACGAGAGAACTGCTTGAAGATGCAATGTGAAGCGGGGGCCTGAGCACCGCCCAGAATGCAGGCAATCGCCCGAGGCTCCTGGAAGCCCCCAGCCCCATCATCCTGCCAGTTGTCGTCATTCCTCCTTGGTGGCGGCGGCAGTGTAGGGAGGCTGGCATTGCCTTGAGGACGGGCCTCACGAGGTTGATCGCGCCAAGGCGCATCGCGAGGCTCATTGCGCCAGCGGTCCTCACGAGGCTGATCGCACCAATCCTGGCGAGGGTCACGGTTATCCTAGCGGCCTCCACCGCGGCCTCCTCCATGGTCGTATCCATGATCACCCCGCTCGGGGCAGTGGCCAAGGCGCCCCTCGCAGAGGGCCCTAAGCTCCTGGCAGTCGTTGGTGTTGTGGTTGTCGACGTTGTGGAAGATGCAGAACGGGCGGTTGCCCCGGGGAGGTTCATCATGGTCGCGACCATGCTTCATCTCAGGTTCAGCCGCAACCATGGCGGCACCCTTGCGCTTTGCCTCCTTAGCCTTGGCCTTCTTGTCTTCAGGATCGGCCTCCGGAAGCTCAAGGAGGGAGAGGCGGCCTTCCTTGGCCCTTGCGCACTTGTTCACCATGTTGAACATCTCTAGGGCCGAGCATAGGTCCTCGTGGATGGCGAGCTCCTCTTTCATCTTGACATCCCGGACGCCATCAGAGAACGCCGAGATGATGGCCTCGTCCGACGCCTTCGGAATCTTGAGGCGAACGTTCATGAAACGTTGTATGTACTTGTGCAAGGTCTCGCCCGGCTGCTGCTTCACGCGTCGTAGGTCGCCCACTGCGGGAGCGCGGTCGCGGGTTCCCTGGAAATTGGCGATGGAGTGTTCGCGAAGCTCGTCCCAAGAGATCGATTCCTCCGGGAGGTGCAGGAGCCAAGAGCGCGTGCTGTCCTTGAGGGCCATGGGGAACCAGTTTGCCATAACCTTCTCATCACCATTGGCTGCGTTGATGCTCAGCGAGTAGAGCTGGAGGAACTCCGCAGGGTCGGGGGTGCCGTCGTAACGCTGAGGCAGGTCTGGCTTGAACTTGTCGGGCCAGACGACATGGCGCAGCTCCGGGGTGATGGCGCGGCAGCCCACCGCGCTCATGGGAGCAGCGCGCACGGGGTGAGCTCGGTCATGACGCCCACGTGCCACAACCTCCGGCGGCGCGCGGTCCTGGTGCTGGCGCTATGGCGCTGGGAGCGCGCGCGCATCGGCTTGTGGCCGTTGGACCACCTGGCAGCTTGCTTCATCGCGCGCTGGTGCTCCGCGCGGCGGGTCCCTCTAGGGCGCATCACGCCTGGGCTCGGGGTCGTCACCGCGCTGAGGAGGAGGAGGAGGCGCGCCGTGAGCCACGTCGCCTGCCTAGGACGGCGGGGGAAGGAGCGAGCCATATGTGCATGAATTTTTCTTTTATGACATACCGATGCATAGGAAGAGAGTTAGACTTCGTCATTGCATGATATATGTTATTTTGTGCTCACTACTAAATTACAAATCATTGTTAATTAAAATTGGCTTTGATATACCTTGGGATCCGGGTGGATCCATTACTTGAGCACTATATGCCTAGCTTAATGGATTTAAAGAAAGCGCTGCCAGGGAGACAACCTGGAAGTTTTAGAGAGTCATTTTATTCTGTTGTGTGCTTTTATAAAGTGTAAAAAATATATTTATATATATAGAGGGGAACCTAAAACTTTTTCAAAAAGAAAAGTGAAAGTAAGAAAGACGAGCACCGTTGAAGTGGGGGAGCTCCTTGAACTTTGTTCATGCCCATGGAAACTTTGCAAATCTTGAATTACAAAAACTTTTCAACAAAAATAATTATCCCCTTGTACAAATCCATTGTATTATAAAAATAATGTGCCAAGATTTGCCTTTCGGATGATTAGATTGCTTGTTTGGTTTGTGCAGTGCAAAAACAAAAACTTTATCTGCAGTGCGTGAATTTACATTTTTTTACTAGAACGTCAAAAGTTTCTGAAATTTTTACACAGTACTGCTATGCAAATTGTTTATTTTTCCCTAAATTTTCAGAATTTTTTGGAGTTACATAAGTATGGTTAATGTTTAGATTACTATAGATTGTTCTATTTTTGACAGATTCTATTTTTGAAGCATTGTTTTGCGTGTTTTGATGGCACTATGGATTCTATCGTTGGTATGAGCCATGGAGAAGTTATAATATAGTAGGTATAATGCAAAACTAAAATATGAATGGGTTTGCAACAGTAATTAAAGTAGTGATTTGCATTATTGTACTAACGGATCTCACGAGGGTTTTGTTAAGTTTTGTGTGATTGAAGTTTTCAAGTTTTGGGTGAGATCATGATGGGTGAAGGAATAAGGAGTGGCAAGAGCCTTGGGGATGCCTGAGGCACCCCAAGGTAATATTCAAGGACTCCTAAGCCACTAAGATTGGGGATGCCCCGGAAGGCAGCCCCTCTTTCTTCTAATGACCATCGGTAATTTTACTTGGAGCTATATTTTTATTCGTCACATGATATGTGCAAATTCTTGGAGCGTCTTTTGATTTTATTTTTACCTTTTCTTTAGTGCACCATGCTGGTATGAGATAGTCCTTGGTTGCTTTATAGAATGCTTCATGCACTTCACTTATATCTTTTGAGTATGGCTTTATAGATTGCTTTGTTGGGGAATGTAGTAATAATTCAAAAATTTCCTACGTGTGACCATGATCAATCTAGGAGATGCTAGCAACAAGTGAGAGGGAGTGCATCTTCATACCCTTGAAGATCGCTATGCGGAAGCGTTACAAGAATGCGGTTGATGGAGTCGTACTCGCGGCGATTCAAATCGCGGAAGATCCGATTCAAGCGCCGAACGAACGGCGCCTCCGCGTTCAACACACGTACAGCCCGGGGACGTCTCCTCCTTCTTGATCTATCAAGGGGAGAGGAGAAGTTGAGGGAGAGCTCCGGCAGCATGACGGCGTGGTGGCGGTGGAGCTCGTGGTTCTCCAGCAGAGCTTCGCTAAGCACTACGGAGGAGGAGGAGTAGGAGGGGGGAGGGCTGCGCCAGGGGCAAGGGTTGCAGCTCCCATGCACCTCCCCACTATATATAGGGGTGGAGGGGGCTGGTTTCTTGCCCTCCAAGTCCATTGGGGCGTTGGCAAAGGTGGGAGGAAAGAAATCCCATCCTTTCCCTTCCCCACCGATTGTTATCCCCCCTTTTTAGGGATCTTGATCTTATCCCTTCGGGATATGATCTTATTCCTTCTAAGGGGGGATCTTGGTGCGCCTTGACCAGGGGTGTGGGGCCTTGCCCCCACTACCCACGTTCATGTGGGCACCCCCATGCAGGTGGGCCCCACTCCGGAACCTTCTAGAACCTTCCCGGTACAATACCGAAAAATCCCGAACATTTTCCGGTGGCCAAAATAGGACTTCCCATATATAAATCTTTACCACCGGACCATTCCGGAACTCCTCGTGACGTCCGGGATCTCATCCAAGACTCCAAACAACTTTCGGTAACCACATACAATTTCCCATAACAACTCTAGCGTCACGGAACCTTAAGTATGTAGACCATACGGGTTCGGGAACCATGTAGACATGACCGAGACACCTCTTCGGCCAATAACCAATAGCGGGATCTGGATACCCATATTGTCTCCCACATGTTCCATGATGATCTCATCGGATGAACCACGATGTCGGGGATTCAATCAATCCCGTATACAATTCCCTTTGTCCATCGGTATGTTACTTGCCCGAGATTCGATCGTCGGTATCCCTATACCTTGTTCAATCTCGTTACCGGCAAGTCTCTTTACTCTTTCTGTAATGCATGATCCTGTGGCTAACTCCTTAGTCACATTGCGCTCATTATGATGATGCATTACCGAGTGGGCCCAGAGATACCTCTTCGTCATATGGAGTGACAAATCCCAGTCTCGATTCGTGCCAACCCAACAGACACTTTTGGAGATACCTGTAGTGCACCTTTATGGTCACCCAGTTACGTTGTGACATTTGATACACCCAAAGCATTCCTACGGTATCCGGGAGTTGCACAATCTCATGGTCTAAGAAAATGATACTTGACATTAGAAAAGCTCTAGCAAACGAACTACACGATCTTGTGCTATGCTTAGGATTGGGTCTTGTCCATCACATCATTCTCCTAATGATGTGATCCCGTTATCAACGACATCCAATGTCCATGGTCAAGAAACCACAACCATCTATTGATCAACGAGCTAGTCAACTAGAGGCTCACTAGGGACATGCTGTGGTCTATGTATTCACACATGTATTACGGCTTCCGGTTAATACAATTATAGCACGAACAATAGACAATTATCATGAACAAGGAAATATAATAATAACCATTTTATTATTGCCTCTAGGGCATATTTCCAACAGTCTCCCACTTGCACTAGAGTCAATAATCTAGTTACATTGTGATGAATCAAACACCCATAGAGTTCTGGTGCTGATCATGTTTTGCTCGTGGAAGAGGTTTAGTCAACGGATCTGCGACATTTAGATCGGTATGTACTTTACAAATATCTATGTCTCCATCTTGAATATATTCACGAATGTAGTTGAAGCGGCGCTTGATGTGCTTGGTCTTCCTGTGAAACCTGGGCTCCTTGGCAATGGCAATAGCTCCAGTGTTGTCACAGAAGAGATTCATCGGGCCCAAAGCATTGGGAATCCCTCCTAGGTCGGTGATAAACTCCTTCATCCAGACTCCCTCCTGAGCTGCTTCCGAAGCAGCTATGTAGTCCGCTTCACATGTAGATCCCGCCACGACACTTTGCTTGCAACTGCACCAGCTGACTGCCCCACCATTCAAAATGTACACGTATCTGGTTTGTGACTTGGAGTCATCCAGATCTGTGTCAAAGCTAGCATCGACGTAACCCTTTACGACGAGCTCTTTGGCACCTCCATAAACAAGAAACATATCCTTAGTCCTTTTCAGGTACTTCAGGATATTCTTGACCGCTATCTAGTGTTCCATTCTGGGATCACTTTGGTACCTCCCTACCAAACTTATGGCAAGGTTCACATCAGGTCTGGTACACAGCATGGCATACATAATAGAGCCTATGGCTGAGGCATAGGGGATGACAATCATCTTTTCTCTTTCTTCTGCCGAGGTCGGGCGTTGAGCTGCGCTCAATCTCACACCTTGCAATACAGGCAAGAACCCCTTCTTGGACTGATCCATATTGAACTTCATCAATATCTTTTCAAGGTATGTGCTTTGTGAAAGACCAATGAGGCGTCTCGATCTATCTCTATAGATCTTGATGCCTAATATGTAAGCAGCTTCTCCAAGGTCCTTCATTGAAAAACACTTATTCAAGTAGGCCTTTATGCTTTCCAAAAGTTCTATATCATTTCCCATCAACAGTATGTCATCCACATATAATATGAGAAATGCTGCAGAGCTCCCACTCACTTTCTTGTAAATACAGGCTTCTCCATAAGTCTGTATAAACCCAAACGCTTTGATCATTTCATCAAAGCGAATGTTCCAACTCCGATATGCTTGCACCAGCCCATAGATGGAGCGCTGGAGCTTGCATACCTTGTCAGCATTCTTAGGATCGACAAAACCTTCTGGCTGCATCATATACAATTCTTCCTTAAGGAAACCATTAAGGAATGCCGTTTTGATGTCCATTTACCAGATCTCATCATCATAGAATATGACAATCGCTAACATGATTCGGACGGACTTCAGCTTCGCTACGGGTGAGAAGGTATCATCGTAGTCAACCCCTTGAACTTGTCGATAACCCTTAGCGACAAGCCGAGCCTTATAGACAGTCACATTACCATCCGTGCCAGTCTTCTTCTTAAAGATCCACTTATTCTCTATGGCTTGCCGATCATCGAGCAAGTCTGTCAAAGTCCATACTTTGTTTTCATACATGGATCCTATCTTGGACTTCATGGCTTCAAGCCATTTGTTAGAATCTGGGCCCGCCATCGCTTCTTCATAGTTCGAAGGTTCACCGTTGTCAAACAACATGATTTACAGGACAGGGTTGCTGTACCACTCTGGTGCGGAACGTGTCCTCGTGGACCTATGAAGTTCAGTAGCAACTTGACCCGAAGTTTCATGATCATCATCATTAACTTCCTCTCTAGTCGGTGCAGGCACCACAGAAACATCTTCCTGAGTTGCGCTACTCTCCGGTTCAAGAGGGGGTACCTCGTCAAGTTCTACTTTCCTCCCACTTACTTCTTTCGAGAGAAACTCTTTCTCCAGAACGGATCCATTCTTGGCAACAAAGATCTTGCCTTCGGATCTGAGGTAGAAGGTATACCCAATAGTTTCCTTAGGGTATCCTTTGAAGACGCATTTTTCCGATTTGGGTTCGAGCATTTTAGGTTGAAGTTTATTGACATAAGCATCGCATCCCCAAACTTTTAGAAACGACAACTTAGGTTTCTTCCCAAACCATAATTCATACGATGTCGTCTCAACGGATTTAGACGGTGCCCTATTTAAAATGAATGTGGCAGTCTCTAAAGCATAACCCCAAAATGATAGCGGTAGATTGGTAAGAGACATCATAGATCTCACCTTATCCAATAGAGTGCGATTACGACGTTCGGACACACCATTACGCTGAGGTGTTCCAGGCGGCGTGAGTTGTGAAACAATTCACCATTTCCTTAAGTGCGTGCCAAACTCGTGACTCAAGTATTCTCCTCCACGATCTGATCGTAAGAACTTTATTTTCCTGTCACGTTGATTCTCTACCTCGCTCTAAAATTCCTTGAACTTTTCAAAGGTCTCAGACTTGTGTTTCATTAAGTAGACATACCCATATCTACTTAAGTCATCAGTGAGGGTGAGAACATAATGATAGCCACCGTGAGCCTCAGCGCTCATTGGACCGCATACATCAGTATGTATTATTTCCAACAAGTTGGTTGCTCGCTCCATTGTTCCGGAGAACGGAGTCTTGGTCATTTTGCCCATGAGGCATGGTTCGCACGTGTCAAATGATTCATAATCAAGAGACTCCAAAAGTCCATCTGCATGGAGTTTCTTCATGCATTTGACACCAATGTGACCAAGGCGGCAGTGCCACAAGTATGTGGGACTATAATTATCAACCTTACATCTTTTGGCATTCACACTATGAATATGTGTAACATCACGTTCGAGATTCAATAAAAATAAACCATTGACCAGCGGGGCATGACCATAAAACATATCTCTCATATAAATAGAACAACCATTATTCTCGGATTTAAATGAGTAGCCATCTCGCATGAAACGAGATCCAGATACAATGTTCATGCTCAAAGCTGGCACTAAATAACAATTATTGAGGTTTAAAACTAGTCCCGAAGGTAAATGTAGAGGTAGCATGCCGACGGCGATCACATCGACCTTGGAACCATTCCCGACGCGCATCGTCACCTCGTCCTTCGCCAGTCTCCGCTTATTCCGCAGCTCCTATTTTGAGTTACAAATGTGAGCAACCGCACCGGTATCAAATACCCAGGAGCTACTACGAGTGCTGGTAAGGTACACATTAAAAACATGTAAATCATATATACCTTTGGCGTTGCCGGCCTTCTTATCCGCTAAGTACTTGGGGCAGTTCCGCTTCCAGTGACCATTTCCCTTGCAATAAAAGCACTCAGTATCAGGCTTGGGTCCATTCTTTGGCTTCTTCCCGACAACTGACTTACCGGGCACGGCAACTCCCTTGCTGTCCTTCTTGAAGTTCTTCTTACCCTTGCCTATCTTGAAACTAGTGGTCTTATTCACCATCAACACTTGATGTTCCTTTTTGATCTCCACCTCCGCTGATTTCAGCATTGAATATAACTCAGGAATGGACTTCTCCATCCCTTGCATATTGTAGTTCATCACAAAGCTCTTGTAGCTAGGTGGAAGCGACTGGAGGATCCTTTCAATGACCGAGTCATCTAGAAGATTAACTCCCAGCTGAGACAAGCGGTTGTGCAACCCAGACATTTTGAGTATATGCTCGCTGACAGAGCTGTTTTCCTCCATCTTACAACTATAGAACTTGTCAGAGACTTCATATCTCTCGACCCGGGCATGAGCTTGGAAAACCATTTTCAGCTCTTGGAACATCTCATATGCTCCGTGTTGCTCAAAACGCTTTTGGAGCTCCGGTTCTAAGCTGTAAAGCATGCCGCACTGAACCAGGGAGTAATCATCACTACGCGACTACCAGGCGTTCATAACGTCTTGAGTTGCTGGGAAAATGGGTGCATCACATAGCGGTGCTTCAAGGACATATGCTTTCTTGGCAGCTATGAGGATGATCCTCAAGTTACGGACTCAGTCCGTATAGTTGCTACCATCATCTTTCAGCTTGGTTTTCTCTAGGAACGCGTTGAAGTTGAGGGCAACATTAGCGTGGGCCATTGGATCTACAAGATTGGTTGTACAGACAATTTTAGACTAAGTTCATGATAATTAGGTTCATCTGATCAAATTATTTAATGAACTCCCACTCAGATAGACATCCCTCTAGTCATCTAAGTGATACATGATCCGAATCGACTAGGCCGTGTCCGATCATCACGTGAGATGGACTAGTCATCAATGGTGAACATCTCCATGTTGATTGCATCTACTATACGACTCATGTTCGACCTTTCGGTCTCTCGTGTTCCGAGGCCATGTCAACCTAAGTGTTTCGCATGTGTAAATCTGGGCTTACACCCGTTGTATGCGAACGTTAGAATCTATCACACCCGATCATCACGTGGTGCTTCGAAACAACGAACCTTCACAACAGTGCACACTTAAGGGGAACACATTTCTTGAAATTTTTAGTGAGGGATCATCTTATTTATGCTACCGTCGTTCTAAGCAAATAAGATGTAAACATGATAAACATCACATGCAAATCATAAAGTGACATGATATGGCCAATATCATCTTGCGCTTTTGATCTCCATCTTCGAGGCGCGGCATGATCACCATCGTCACCGGCATGACACCATGATCTCCATCATCACGTCTTCATGAAGTTGTCTCGCCAACTATTACTTCTACTACTATGGCTAATGGTTAGCAATAAAGTAAAGTAATTACATCGCATTTTCATTGACACGCAGGTCATACAATAAATTAAGACAGCTCCTATGGCTCCTGCCGGTTGTCATACTCATCGACATGCAAGTCGTGATTCCTATTACAAGAACATGATCAATCTCATATATCACATATATAATTCATCACATCCTTTTGGCCATATCACATCACATAGCATACCCTGCAAAAACAAGTTAGACGTCCTCTAATTGTTGTTGCATGTTTTACGTGGCTGCTATGGGTTTCTAGCAAGAATGTTTCTTACCTACGCAAAAGCCACAACGGTGATATGCCAATTGCTATTTACCCTTCATAAGGACCCTCTTCATCGAATCCGATCCGACTAACGTGGGAGAGACAGACAACCGCTAGCCACCTTATGCAACAAGTGCATGTCAGTCGGTGGAACCTGTCTCACGTAAGCGTACGTGTAAGGTCGGTCCGGGCCAGTTCATCCCACAATGCTGCCGAATCAAGATAGGACTAGTAGCGGTAAGCAAATTGAACAAATCATCGCCCACAACTACTTGTGTTCTACTCGTGCATAGAATCTACGCATAGACCTAGCTCATGATGCCACTGTTGGGGAACGTTGTAATAATTCAAAAATTTCCTACGTGTCACCAAGATCAATCTAGGAGATGCTAGCAACAGGTGAGAGGGAGTGCATCTTCATACCCTTGAAGATCGCTAAGCGGAAGCGTTACAAGAACGCGGTTGATGGAGTCGTACTCGCGGCGATTCAAATCGCGGAAGATCCGATTCAAGCGCCGAACGGACGGCGCCTCCGCGTTCAACACACGTACAGCCCGGAGACGTCTCCTCCTTCTTGATCCAGCAAGGGGATAGGAGAAGTTGAGGGAGAGCTCCGGCAGCACGATGGCGTGGTGGCGGTGGAGCTCGTGGTTCTCCGGCAGAGCTTCGCTAAGCACTACGGAGGAGGAGGAGTAGGAAGGGGGAGGGCTGCACCAGGGGCAAGGGTTGCAGCTCCCATGCACCTCCCCACTATATATAGGGGCCGAGGGGGATGGTTTCTTGCTCTCCAAGTCCATTGGGGCGTTGGCAAAGGTGGGAGGAAAGAAATCCCATCCTTTCCCTTCCCCACAGGTTGTTATCCCCCCTTTTTAGGGATCTTGATCTTATCCCTTCGGGATATGATCTTATTCCTTCTAAGGGGGGATCTTGGTGTGCCTTGACCAGTGGTGTGGGGCCTTGCCCCCACTACCCACGTTCATGTGGGTCCCCCCATGCAGGTGGGCCCCACTCCAGAACCTTCTAGAACCTTCCCGGTACAATACCGAAAAGTCCCGAACATTTTCTGGTGGCCAAAATAGGACTTCCCATATATAAATCTTTACCTCCGGACCATTCCGGAACTCCTCATGACGTCCGGGATCTCATCCGAGACTACAAACAACTTTCGGTAACCACATACAATTTCCCATAACAACTCTAGCGTCACGGAACCTTAAGTGTGTAGACCCTACGGGTTCGGGAACCATGTAGACATGACCGAGACACCTCTCCGGCCAATAATCAATAGCGGGATCTGGATACCCATATTGGCTCCCACATGTTCCACAATGATCTCATCAGATGAACCACGATGTCGGGGATTCAATCAATCTCGTATACAATTCCCTTTGTCCATCGGTATGTTACTTGCCCGAGATTCGATCGTCGGTATCCCTATACCTTGTTCAATCTCGTTACCGGCAAGTCCCTTTACTCGTTCCGTAATGCATGATCCCGTGGCTAACTCCTTAGTCACATTGAGCTCATTATGATGATGCATTACCGAGTGGGCCCAGAGATACCTCTCCGTCATACGGAGTGACAAATCCCAGTCTCGATTCGTGCCAACCCAACAGACACTTTCGGAGATACCTGTAGTGCACCTTTATGGTCACCCAGTTACGTTGTGACGTTTGATACACCCAAAGCATTCCTACGGTATCCGGGAGTTGCACAATCTCATGGTCTAAGGAAATGATACTCGACACTAGAAAAGCTCTAGCAAACGAACTACACGATCTTGTGCTATGCTTAGGATTGGGTCTTGTGCATCACATCATTCTCCTAATGATGTGATCCCGTTATCAACGACATCCAATGTCCATGGTTAGGAAACCACAACCATCTATTGATCAACGAGCTAGTCAACTAGAGGCTCACTAGGGACATGCTGTGGTCTATGTATTCACACATGTATTATGGTTTCCGGTTAATACAATTATAGCATGAACAATAGATAATTATCATGAACAAGGAAATATAATAATAACCATTTTATTATTGCCTCTAGGGCATATTTCCAACATGCTTCATGTGCTTCAATGATATCTTTTGAAGTTTGGATTGCCTGTTTCTCTACACATAGAAAACAGCCAATTGTTAAATGCTCTTTTGCTTCACTTATACTTGTTAGAGCGTGGGCATATCTTTTGTAGAAAGAATTAAACTCTCTTGCTTCACTTATATATATTTAGAGAGTCAAAAGGAATTGGTCACTTACATGGTTAGTCATTAAATCCTACATAAGACTTGTAGATCACTGAATATGATATGTTTGATTCCTTGCAATAGTTTTGTGATATAGAGATGGTAATATGTGGGAGGTACTAGTTAATGATTGTGGTTTAGTAAGAATATTGGTGTTAAGGTTTGTGATTCCCGACGCATGCACGTATAGTCTCTCGTTATGCGATGAAATTAGAGCATGATTTATTTTTGATTGTCTTCCTTATGAGTGGCGGCCGGGGATGAGCGATGGTCTTTTCCTACCAATCTATCCCCCTAGGAGCATACGTATTAGTACTTTGCTTTGATGGCTAATAAACTTTTGCAATAAGTATGTGAGTTCTTTATGAGTAATTTTGAATCCACGGATTATACGCACTCTCACCTTTCCGCAATTTGCTAGCCTCTTCGGTACCATGCATAGCCCTTTCTCACCTCGAGAGTTTGTGCAAACTTCGCCGGTGCATCCAAACCCCGTGATATGATACGCTCTATCACACATAAGCCTAATTATATCTTCCTCAAAACAGCCACCATACCTACCTATTATGGAATTTCCATAGCCATTCCGAGATATATTGCCATGCAACTTCCATCATCATCATATACATGACTTGAGCATTCATTGTCATATTGCTTTGCATGATCGTAAGACAGCTAGCATGATATTTTCATGGCTTGTTCGTTTTTTATATCCTTGCTGTGCTAGATCATTGCACATCCTGGTACACCGGCAGAGGCATTCATATAGAGTCATATTATTTCTAGTATCGAGTTGTAATTCTTGAGCTGTAAGTAAATAAAAGTGTGATGATCATCATTATTAGAGCATTGTCCCGTGTGAGGAAAGGATGATGGAGACTATGATTCCCCCACAAGTCGGGATGAGACTCTGGACTTAAATAAAAAAGAGGCCAAAGAGCCCAAAAAAAAGAGGCCAAAGAGCCCAAAAAATGAGAAAATAAAAAAAATGAGAGAAAAAGAGAGACGGGACAATGTTACTATCCTTTTCCACACTTGTGCTTCAAAGTAGCACCATGTTGTTCATAATAGAGAGTCTCCTATTTTGTCACTTTCATATACTAGTGGGAATTTTTCATTATAGAACTTGGCTCGTATATTCCAATGATGGGCTTCCTCAAATTGCCCTAGGTCTTCATTAGCAAGCAAGTTGGATGCACACCCACTTAGTTTTCTTTTGAGCTTTCATACACTTATAGCTCTAGTGCATCTGTTTCATGGAAATCCCTACTCACTTGCATCGATATCAATTGATGGGCATCTCCATAGCCCGTTGATCCACCTAGTTGATGTGAGACTTTCTTCCTTCCTCTATTGATCCCTACCACCGCATTCTATTCCACCCATAGTGCTATATCAATGGCTCACGCTCATGTATTGAGTGAAGTTGAAAAAGCTTGAGAACATTAAAAGTATGAAACAATTGCTTGGCTTGTCATCGGTGTTGTGCATGATAAATACTTTGTGTGATGAAGATAGAGCATGACAAGGCTATATGATTTTGTAGGGATAACGTTCTTTAGCATTGATATTTTGAAAGACATGATTGTTTGTTGGGAAGCCTGAGTATTTATGTCTTTATGTCAAATTGATAGACTATTGCTTTGAATCACTCGTGTCTTAACATTCATGCCATGATTAGATTACATGATCAAGATTATGCTATGTAGCATTCCACATCAAAAATTATCTTTTTTATCATTTATCTACTCAAGGACGAGCAGGAATTAAGCTTGGGGATGCTGATATGTCTCCATCGTATCTATAATTTTTTATTGTTTCATGCCAATATTCTACAACTTTTATATACTTTTGGCAACTTTTTATTTTATTTTTGGGACTAACATATTGATCCAGTGCCCAATGCCAGTTCCTGTTTGTTGCATGTTTTTTGTTTCACAGAATATCCATACCAAACGAAGTCCAAACGCGATTAAAATCTACGGAGATTTATTTTGGAATATATGTGATTTTTGGGAATTGGAATCAACGCGAGATGATGCCCGAGGGGCCCACAAGCCCTAGGGGCGCGCCCCCTACCCTGGGCGCGGCCAGGAGTCTTGTGGGGCCCCTGTGGGGCGGTTGGTACCCTTCTTTCGCCGCAAGAAAGATAATATCCAGATAAAAATCGTGCTAAAATTTCAGCCCAATCGGAGTTACGGATCTTCGGGAATTTAAGAAACGGTGAAAGGCCAGAAAACAGGAACGCGAAGCAGAAGAGAAACAGAGAGATAGATCCAATCTCGGAGGGGCCCCGCACCTCCGCCGCCATGGAGGCCAAGGACCAGAGGGTAAACCCTCGTCCCATCTAGGGGGGATGCCAAGGAAGAAGAAGAAGGAGGAGGGGGCTCTCTCCCCCTCTCTCCCGGTGGCGCCGGAATGTCGCCGGGGCCATCATCATGATGGCGATCTCCACCAACAACTTCGCCGCAGTCATCACCAACTATCTCCCCCTCTATGCAGTGGTGTAACACCTCTTCTCCCCGCTCTAATCTCTACTTAAACATGGTGCTCAACGCTATATATTATTTCCCAATGATGTATGGCTATCCTATAATGTTTGAGTAGATCCGTTTTGTCCTATGGATTGATTGATGATCGTGATTAGTTTGAGTTGTATGTTTTATTATTGGTGTTGTCCTATGGTGCTCTCCGTGTAGCGCAAGCATGAGGGATCCCTGCTGTAGGGTTTGCAATATGTTCATGATTCGCTTATGGTGAGTGGCGTGAGTGACAGAAGCACAGACCCGAGTAAGTAGGTTGTTTGCGTATGGGAGTAAAGAGGACTTGATACTTTAATGCTATGGTTGGGTTTTACCTTAATGATCTTTAATAGTTGCAGATGCTTCTAGAGTTCCAATCATAAGTGCATATGATCCAAGTAGAGAAAGTATGTTAGCTTATGCCTCTCCCTCATATAAAATCGCAATAATGATTACCGGTCTAGTTATCGATTGCCTAGGGACAAATAACTTTCTTGTGACAAAAATCTCTCTACACAAATTAACTTAATTGTTTCTTTATCTAAACAGCCCCTATCTTTTATTTACTTGTTCTTTATTATCTTGTAAACCTATCCCTTTACACCTACAAAGTACTTCTAGTTTCATACTTGTTCTAGGTAAAGCAAATGTAAAGTGTGCGTAGAGTTGTATCGGTGGTCGATAGAACTTGAGGGAATATTTGTTCTACCTTTAGCTCCTTGTTGGGTTCGACACTCTTACTTATCAAGAAAGGCTACAATTGATCCCCTATACTTGTGGGTTATCATCCCCCTTGGTGTTATGGACCATCGAGTGGAAATCCATTGAGGGTGATTCCTCGGATTTCCCCCTTGATGTTTTGGACACATAGTTACTTTGACTATACCCCCAGAACCCTGTTGATGTCGGTCAGCCCTGAGGGGTACCCGCGAGAGTTACTGAAGTCAGGTCGGACCTGAGGGGTACCTTCGAGAGAAATGTGAACATGGGTTGACCGTGAGGGCACCCGCAAGTGATGTGGACTCCGGTTGACATGGAGGGCACCCGCGAGATTTCTACACAGCATGGCTGGGCATTCTTAGCCCTTTCCGTAAGTTCATGAGACGGGGCGACGGCACCACATACCGTGGATCATTGATTGTTACCGCACGCTCCCAAGACACTAACGGTTTGGATATGTGATCCGAGTAGGCCTCTCGCCTTTTGCACTAACCACCACGCGGGAATAAGTACGGGCACTCTGCATCGTATGATTCTTCCGAAAGCTCACTGACCTCAGCGACTGAGCGGCGCACGCCGGGTTGGACTGGTTATGCCTGCGCTTGTATAAGGGGGCTAGGTCTGCTCACCGGCCGCATACGCAACATGCAGGAGTGCAAAGGGCGATGGGCCCAAGACCCCTGTGCGCTTAGGATGTAGACCGGCGTGCTGGCCTCTCTGTTTAGCCTAGGTAGGACTACGGCGTGTTGATATGCCGAGGCCGGTCATGTCCCCAAAACTCGATACGTGTATTTACCCAAAAACACATCATGTCTATTCATAAATTATAACCTAAGTTTACAAAGAACTAAATTGGCTTTATATAGTATATGCACACCCTAACTATCTTGGAAAGCAAGCCTTGGTATGTACTAAAAAATTAACACGTAACTATATGCTAGTCTATTTAAGGAAACAAAAGCTACTACTGTAGATTTGTTGCATGCGTCGCCGGCTTCTGTTTTTCTGTTGGAGGACCCCATCCGATTTCCTTCAAGCATAACTGACATCATATATTGTACGTCTTGTTTGCTGCATGATATCCCATGCACGGCAGGAACAAAAACAACCAATGCAGATTGCCCCTAGCTTGTATTTTTTTTAAATGGATTTGATCTCCTTTTATCATACGAGCCACCATTATCCTTCATGCCTGAATGCACACCAAGGCATCCAAAATCCATGTGCGTATACGTCTTGGCCCCAAACATGTCCTCATATTTTTCTTTAAATTGAAACAGACACAAGCTCTTTAGCTGGTCCGGATGGATACAAGTCATGACAACTAGGTTTTCATTATTTGACGTCGTCGTAACAGTATCGACCATCGTAGTTAAATTATGCACAGTCCTATCATCCTCTCCTCCTTGAAACGAAACCGTCCTCGGTTTCGAGTTGATCTCTTCAACAATATTTTTATGTGTAGACTGAGCGACGACGGTAAAAAAATTCAGCATCTTCGACCTTCTTCCTTTCTTCTTCTTTTTGCTTTTATCTTCTCAAGATGTTCTTTTCTCTATGTAATGAAACACTCCTCATGCATGGGCGCAATATTGCAATATTTACCCTTCTTTACAGTATATGTGAGTGTGTGATAATCATACACAACACCATGCTCTTTGTACCAAGGATCACCTAACAACAATTGGCACAAAACCATCGACATCGAAATCACATCGCACAAAACCTCGCAAAAGAATTTACCCAACAAAAATGGTACCTTAGTTTGGTGTGTGACAGTGAGCTCTTCATGACCCCAACAGAACAAGTATGGTTGTGGATGTGGTGTTATTGGTAGCTCCAGTTTCTCCACCATCTCGATGCTTGCTGTGTTGATCAAATTCATGTGATCGATTGTCATAGCACATAATCTCTCTCTCACTACCACACGGGTGTGAAAAATCCCAGTCCAACGGCCTTCCTCCTCCAACTGAAATACATAACTTAACTTACCAAATGATGATGCGCTCGCCATCTTGTCCATAGTGTCGTGCACAACCTGATTCTCTGAATACCAACTGATGTTGACTGAACCTCGATGTGAGATCCGATCAATTGTTGCGGCCCGATCTTTCACGATACTCCTCCTTCAACAGTAGTAACCTCTCGCCCGCACACGCGATGTAGA
Source organism: Thinopyrum elongatum (assembly GCA_011799875.1). Taxonomy (NCBI): domain Eukaryota; kingdom Viridiplantae; phylum Streptophyta; class Magnoliopsida; order Poales; family Poaceae; genus Thinopyrum; species Thinopyrum elongatum. The sequence continues at coordinate 299,941,004 of CM022298.1, forward strand.
CGAAGTAGAGGGGTAAAACCTTATGGTTCAACACGAAAAATCTATCTCGAAGATGGTACTCACACGCAAAACAATTTCCTCGCAGATAAATCGCAACTCGGAGGTTTTCTAAAGCTTCCTCCAAAACTTAGGGATTTTTCGACAGTTTCCCGCAAAACTCGATACGGGTATTTACCCTAAATACACATCGTGTCTATTCATAAAATATAACCTAAGTTTACAAAGAACTAAATTGGCTTTATATATTTGCTGCACACCCTAACTATCTTGGAAAGCAAGCCTTGGTACGTACTTAAAAAAATAACACGTAAGTATATGCTAGTCTATTTAAGGAAACAAAAACTACTACTGTAGATTTGTTGCATGTGTCCCCGGCTTCTTTTTTTCTGTTGGAGGACCCCATCCGATTTCCTTCAAGCATAGCTGACTCCATATATTGTACGTCTAGTTTGTTGCATGATATCCCTTGCACGGTAGGAACAAAAACAACCAACGCAGCTTGACCCCTAGCCTGTATTTGTCTAATGGATTTGATCTCCTTTATCATACGAGCCACCATTATCCTTCACGCCTGCATGCACACCAAGGCATCCAAAATCCATGTACGTATATGTCTTGGCCCCAAACATGTCCTCATATTTTTCTTTAAACTGAAACAGACACAAGTTCTTTAGCTGGTTCGGATGGATACAAGTCACGACAACTAGCTTTTCCGTATTTGACGTCGCCTTAACAGTATCGACCATTGTAGTTAAATTATGCATGGTCATATCATTAGTCATAAAAACCTGCATAAAACATGTAGATCACTGAATATGTTAAGTTTGATTCTTGGCAATAGTTTTGCGATATTGAGGTTGTAATATGTTGGCATGCTAGTAAAAGAACTAAAGTTGAGTATTAATAATGTTGTTAAGGAAAGTGGGTCCTCGCGCATGCAAAGTCGGAGCATAATTTATCATTGATTGAGTCTTTGTGTTGTACAGATCGGGGGCGCGCGATGGTTAACTCCTCCCAACCTACCCCCTAGGGGCATGCGAGTAGTACATTGCTTCGAGGGCTAATAAAATTTCACAGTAAGTACTTGAGTTCTTTATGACTACTCTGAGATTGTGGACTATAAGCACTTCCACATGTCCATATTTTGCAAGCCTCTTTAGTAATGTGCACTGCCCGTTCTCACCTTGACACTTGGTGCAAACTTCACCGGTGCATCCACTACAAAAAAACACTTCCATGATGATACATCCATGACGATTTTATGACAGAATCAAGATAGTCATACCTGTGTTCTCGTAGAAGTGTTCCATGACAATACCAAAATTATCATCACGGAAGTGTCCACTTCCGTGACGATAAATCGCGTGTCATGGAAGTGTTTTCGTCAAGTGTAACCGACACGTGGCATCCACCATAATGGGTCGCCGTTAAGCTATCGCGTTTTGGTTTGGATCCGATAACCCGTTAATAGGCTGGACCAATGGGGATTTTCCACGTGTAAAATTCTCATTCGCCGGAGGATCCATGTGTCAACTCAATGTTGGGACAGATGTCATCCCTACAATGGACGGAAAGCACCTATGATATGTCGACATGTGGCATGGCGCAACAGTGGCCCATTTAGGTTAAAAAGGCCAACCCATTTGACTTGGTCAAAAGTTAATGAGTTGGCCCATCAAAAGCCTGTTAAGGGCCTGTGCGCATATAGCCCATTTACGGCCCGTCATGGCCTTTTAAAATTCAGCCCATTAGTGTCTTGTGGGTAGTCCAATATAATTCGAGCCCGTTGTCACTTTCGGCCCATGTATGGCCCATGACGTCTTTGGGCCCATATGAGGCCTTTTGTTTCTTTAGGCCCTTTAACAGACCGTGGTGACTCTAGCCCATAATAAATAGTAACTTGCTTTATACCCATTCACGGCCCATGATATAGTTGGGCCGTTTCCAGCCCGTGTTATCTTTCAGCCTTCTAAGGCCCATATATTCTCGGGCTCATTTCAGGCCTTCGATTACTTGCAGTCCATTACTGGCCTGTTCCGCTAATGTGCCAAATTCGGCCCGTTGTTACAATCAGCCCATCTGTGGCCTGTTAACCCTTTGGGCCTTATTCATCCTGTCATGTATTACGGGCCCATTAATGACCCGTTAAGCCTGCGCTGCCTTATAGCCTGTCAATAGCCCATTATGGCCTGAGCCCATAAACAGACTGTTCAGATTCTGGCCCGTTTATGGCCCAAATGGCATTCAAACAGTGGTCCACGATCAGTATGGCCCATGGATCCTGAGGACCGTAAGAGGCCTATGGATCCTAAGGTCCGTAGGAGGCCCAAGGATCCTAAGGCCCGTAGGAGGTCCATGGATCCTACGGCCCGTAGGAGGACCATGGATCCTACGGCCGGAAGGAGGACCATGGATTCTACTGCCCGTAGGAGGGCCATGGATCCTACGGCCGGAAGGAGGACCATGGATCCTACGGTCCGTAGGAGGGCCATGGTTACAATGGACCATTGTTATTGCGACCACTAGGAAACCGAGGAAAAAGAACTACAGAACTACAAGCAAAAAAATTAATAAGACTATAAGAAAATAAATAAGCAAGCAACTAATGCTAGGACATTACGACGATTACATAGTTACATCCACTGGGCATCAAAGTTCACCATTAGTGGTAATATAGGGAACAAATAAGCATATTACATACACTAGTTGTCAAAGTTGGCGACCAGTGCAAATAAACGCCGCAGCGAAACAAGTCCAAAACTGAAACCACTTCAAAAGAGCTCAAGAAACAATATCCAGGGTACCCACCATGCTGGCAAGAAGCTTAGCAAGCTTATTAGATTTATCTTGTTTGGTGCTTAAATCCTCCAGTGCTTGTTGTTGCACCAAAAAGTACGCATCTAAATTCTGCAGGGACTTCCTCAACCCTTCGGCTTCGTGTCGCAGCACATCTAATCGATGTCTTTCAACTTGAAGTTGAGACTCAACAAGCCGAAATGATTCAGACAGCGAGTTCGAAGAGCTTGTGCCAATTGTAGTGGCCAGTAACTCGAACACTACATCAAGATAGGACTTTGGGGTTGTCTCACTATCTTCAAGATAGTTTTTATCAACTTTCTTGGAGACCAACAGGGATGTCTCACTATCTTGAACCATATCTGCATTACTTCCTTTACCATTGCATAACGTGATACTCTTCTCCAAATATTTTGTCGGCATTCTAAAAGAGAAACAAGCAGACACATCACAGGTTTATGCTAGTGGAAAAAGTGCTAGCCACAACTTCTGTTGATGGTGCCACGATTCCCAGCAACGCCAACACTATTTTTTTCAAATAGTGGTGGCGTCGGATAAATTGGTCCGACATTGATATGAGCACACCGCTGGCATAGAATGTTTCTAGGACGCCATAGCTATTTTCTAAGTTTTTTCCCGTGTGCTATCGTTTTCTATGGTGTGGCCCATTATGCCAACGACAGCACTATCCATTAGGCCCACGCGAGTAAAAAAATTCCTTGTCCAGTAAAAACAACCAATAAGTCTGATTCACAACGAACTCATCATTTTCACCCTTCTTCTTCGTCTCCCCCTTCTCGACCAGCGCCGCTGCCGTCGCCGCCCGACCACGCCGATCTTCGCCACCAGAACCGCGTGGCAGTCGCCAACTCCGGCAAGGAGGTGAGATCTCGCCTCTTCCCCTCGCGAATCTTCTTCCCCTCCCCAAGAATCTCCCTCCGATGGCGGATCTGATAGCCAGAAAATTTTGATATTATCTAGTACTATGAAATTGATTTATTAGGTAGATGATATTGGCATGGCATTGGCATTGATTTATTAGGTAGACGATATTTACTAGAAATTGATTTATTACTAATGTGATTTATTGGTACAAATTGATATATTACGTCCTTTGCAAGATTTATAGTGAGATACCATTTCGAATTTGGAACATAGGAGAATGGTTGCGAGTAAGGTTAATTGGTTGGGCGGGGAAACTAAAATCAAGACCATGATTTTGAATTGGAGTGGCATACTTGCATTTATTATTCAACTTAGTGTTCGATATGTGTTTTGTGTAGAATGGAATGTCGACTATGCAAGTCAAGGTGCCGAACCAACCTTTCTACTGCCATGCTGTTCAACATCTACTTCCAGCCTAGTTTTATTCCTGCAGCTATAACAAATTATATGAACCTTCTAACAGTTATTTTTTTGTTTTTATTGTTATTTCCACTAATGCATTGTGTGTGTGTGTTCTGTTTTTTTCTTACACACATCATCCCATGCAATGTGAGATTGGCATTCAATGAGGTCACCGGAGACACTGTGACCTTCGAAGCTCGTGGGGGGCCTTACGCTATGCAGGTCGAGAAGGGGCGAAAGATAACCTAGGTTGGGGGAGATGAATGGGATTGTTTCATTGCCCGAACGGGTCTTAGTGGGGGTGAATTTATCAGCTTCTCCTTCATAGGAGAAAGCCCCAGGCTTTCTATTGTCTATTTGAATTTGATTGCCGATATTGATGATGAGGATTCTAATGATGAGGATTCAGATGATGATGAGGACACACTTAATGAAGCTCTCTGCCCAAAGACAGAGGTTGAGCGATGAGGAATCGGGCAACCTCTCGAACATACTTCGGCCAGGTTAAGACTATGTCAGGATGCCATTCATGACCCACCTCACAAGGACGAATATTAAACAGCATCTCATGGTATGTTACTTAGTGTAGTAATTGATTAGATGATATATATTCATGCTTAATTAGTGTAGTAGTTGGATGATATGCTTGTTGTAGTAATGTGATGATATATATGCTTAGTGTAGAAATTGTTTTGTGTAGAAATGTGCATGTTGTGTAGTAATGTGATGATATGCTTAGTGTACGTAGCTAGTAATCAGATGATATGCATTGTGCAGTAGTGTGATGATATGCTTATATAGTGTAGTATAATGTGATGATATGCTTACTGTAGTAATATCATACGCTTAATTATTGTGTAGTATAATGTGATGATATATGCTTAGTGTACATAGTAATTAGAGGATATATATATGTTTAATTAGTGTAGTAAATTGATGATATGCGTAGTGTAGTGATGTGATGATATGCTTAGTGTTGAATCTAGTGATATATGTGGATTGAAGTGGTATGCTTTGTTCATAATTGCGCATGACATGCTCATTTATCATATCTAATGTTTTCAGAAATTACCTAAGAAGCTATCTGTGAGTTGTGGCATCGAGCTGGATGAAGAAGGCATAGCTAGACTACGCCTTACTAGAAGGGGCTCCATCACCAGCTGTGCCTACGCAGTGGACACGGACGGTCGCACTGTCTTCAACCGGGCAGGGTGGAAGAAGTTCCTTCGTGGCAAGAATCTTCGTGTTGGACAGGCCATCCTAATCACTGTGATGAACACCATGCGCCATGACTTGAGGATGATGATGATCATCAACCTCATTTAGAAGTGGCTGGGCCATTGATGTGAAATGAACTGCTTATTAACTATGTTAGCTCATGTTTGTGAGTGCTTGTTGTTTATTACCGTACCGCTATATATATGTAGCTACTACTGTTTGTGATCGATTGTCACTATTATTAACTGCTAATTAATGGTCTATTAGTTGGTATTATTCTACTGTGTGCTGTTATATATGTGCTTATTTCTAATGTGAAATGCTAAATGTTATATATGGTGGTGGAAAATTATTATTTTTGGCTGGTCGAAACGTTCGTGGCATGCAAAGTACACTGCACGCCACTACTTGTGTGGTTATAGTGCTGGCATTGTCCATCTGGCATGCCATCAACCATTAGAATACTGCTGGCGTGGCCTCCCACGTCAGCACTATTTTCTAACAGTGGCGCCATATTGGTGGCGTAGGGTGTCCACGCCAGGAAGGCACTTTTTGCCACCCCATAGCTAGGCTTTTCTCCAATAGTGTTAGCATGTTCTATATGAAACTCATTTTGGTAAACCAGTTCAGTTGTAAAGTGGACAGTATAACAACATGAAACAAGCATATATCTATGTACTATGGTCACTGTATGGTCTATATCATTCTAGTTTATGTTGCCAAATCAAGATAGAGACACTGTTCAAATCATATCTGTTTAAGACAAAGCAGCATAGACAAAATATAAGTGTGGGAAACTACACGGCACTCACAACACTTGTAATGTGCATGACATGAGAACATAATTATTTATTCAATTGAAACTAAAATCAACATAGAGCAAGTTACAATAGTAAACCAGTTAAAGAAACAGGTTTAAAACATACCTATTGCGCCATTGGAGTTTCAATTGCATCCTTCAAATTTGAAATTAGTTGGTATGAGTAAATACAGTGTTGCAAGAGCAAAGGAGTATGAACCATAGCTACGAAACCTAACCTGGGAACAATTCTTCTTCTACTTTAAGCGTTGAGTTGGGGTTCAGAGTGGTGGTCCTCGTGCTTTGAGCATTGCAGTTGCCTTACTAACTGCTCGTGTTTGAGTGCTCTGTGGTGGAGACGGTGTTGTGTCAACTGGAACTAGGTTACTATCTGCTGGGGCTGGGGTTAGAAGGGGTGTAGCTAGTTCTCTGTCCAGCTGGGTAGGGGTACAATCTGCGAAAGCCTGGGTTATGTATGGTGCGGCTGGTTCTTGGGCATGTACAACCGTGGTTCTATCTGCATCGACGGGTACCACTATCTTTTCTGAAGACCGTGTTTTTACTCCCTTAGATACTGCCATCACCCCCTCCAATTCAAATGGCTGATAAACAAGAAAAGTAATTGAATGTACAGACATTGTATGATAGACAGGTGCAATGGATAGTGGGGAATAAAAGAGGGCATGAAATAATTCACATTTATGTTGTCTAACCAAACAGGATAGCATGACACAATTTCACATATATGATGGCTAACCAAACAGGATAGCATGACACAATTTCACATATATAATGCCTAACTAAACAGGATGGAAAGACACAATTCAAAATATGATGACTATGTAAACAGGATGACATGATATAACTATATGATGTGTTTATTAAATAGGTTGGCATGCCCAAATTCACATACATGCCGCCTATGGAAACATGATGGCATGATATAATTCACGGATAGAATGAAAAAATTCAAAATATGATGACTATGTAAACACTAAACAGATTGAGATGATATAACTATATGATGTCTTTATTAAATGGGTTGACATGACATAATTCAGATACATGTTTTCAATGTAAACATGATGGCATGTTATAACTCAAATATATGATTTATATACTAAGCAAGTAAGCACATGGCAATCGCATATATGATGTCTAAACTAAGCAGATGGCATTCAATATTGTGTATATGATGTAAAAACTAAGAAATGTAAGATAACATATGCATGATATGAGTAATATAACCCTGCCAAGTTTGAGCATACACCTCAGGGGGGGGATAGGACTGCTCATCTATCTCTGAATCCTCCTCTGAGGAGTTATCTGTAATCATCAAGATGTCTGCTTCAGCAGGTAGCATTGTCTACTCTGAAGACCTTGTTTTCACTCCAGATATTTCCATTACCGATTCAAATGGCTGATGCACAGGAAGAGTAGTTGAATATACAAATATTTTCAACAAATGGAATACATAATACAGAAAAAGTATGGCATGGTATAATTCACATATATGATGCTTGGCTAAATAGCATGGCATTGCATAATTCACATATAAAATGCCTTGCAACAAGATAGCATTGCATAATTCACATATATAATGTCTTGCAACAAGATGGCATTGCATAATTCACATATATGGTAATTAGACACTAAACAGGTGGCATTCACACAAAGCATGTCTAAACTAAGCAAATGACATAGCAATGCAAGACACCATACGCACGATATGAGCAACATAACCCTGCCAAGTTAGAGCATACACCTCTGAGGAGCTATCCGTAACCAGCAAGATATGCGCTTCGTCAGATAGCATTGTATGCTCTAAAGACCTTGTTTTCACTCAAGATTTTTCCATCACTGTGTCAAATGGCTGATGCATAAGAAGAGTAGTTGAATGCACTAACATTGTTGAGAAATGTAATACGTAATGAAAAAAAAAGGATGGTGTGATATAATTCACATATAAGATGACTGGCTAAGCAGGATGGCATTGCAAAATTCACATATATGATGCCTGGCTAAAAAAGATGGCATGGCATAATTCACATATACGACATAGAAACTAAATAGATGGCATTCACACAAAGCATGTCTAAACTAAGCAGATGACATATTTCATGTATAAAGTAAGCAATGCAAGGCACCATATGCATGATATGACCAACATCAGCATGCCAAGTTAGAGCAAAGACCTTAGGGGTAAATAGGAGTGGTCTGCTCCTTCCGAATCCCCCTCTGAATAGTTATCTTCCTCTTGATTACAATCTGGAACGGGGGAGGGGCTGCCATTGCGCCCACCATGGAGCGACATCTGAATAAAATTTTATTTGAACTCAAGGCTCGTCTCTTTTGCTCTACATGTTCAGGGCCATTGTGTACAATAACTGACATGCATAGGAATAAAATATAGTGATATTATGTACGGAGTGCATGCAGAAATCCAGAGTGATGGTAACAACCTGTGTATAGACCCAAAACCAATGATAGCAGGCAGATAATAGCTTCAGTTAAAAAATATAGATAATCGCTCCTTTACAGTTTCTTTCCCACCCAACATGAAACTCATAGTAGACACCAGAGATTAACCAGATATTAGATAGATACTATTGATTGCTGCCCCGATATATACCCCACAACCATTTAAATACTCAAGTTTGAGCATTAGTTTGGAGCTGACTCGGAGTCTAACAGGTTAACAGGACGATAAAGTAGCATGTAATATTAAGCGATGCATAACATAAGCAGACACGAAAGAGTGTGACCTCTCTTGCGGACCCGTGTAGTCCTCAAGGCATCTGCTCAATTGATGATGGTAATGCAGTTGTTGTGGCTGCCGGTGGCGGGGGAGAAGATCTAAGGCGGCGAAAGATAGTTTGGAGGGCGGATCCCTACTCTGGTGGACCCTTCCGTCATTAGAGCAGCTGAGCTAGGGTGGACGATGGCGCGGTAGGAGCGGGACAAACCACACAGGGTTTTCTTTGACAACTATCTATAATAGAAGTAATTCTATAAGAGCTCGTTTGAATTGGAGGATTCTAACAACGCAGGGATAGGAAATACAGAGGAATAAGATAGGAATGCACGTGCAAAACAGAATTTAAAAACACAGGATTTCTATCAATCTGGGTGTTTGGTTCACAGGAATTGTAAGATCACAGGAATGCAAAGAAGCATGGTCAAATTAAGTCAAACCATAAGAAAATGTACAGTTATAATGCTATTATGCTACTATCACTTAGTCTTCTTCTTCATGAATAGGAATTTTAAAAGGAGGGCTAAGTGGATATTAAAATTCCAATGGTTTTTCTTTGAAAGAGACACTAAAGGAACAAATCCTACAGTTTTCCTTAGCTCCATTCCTTTGAACCGAATGCATGAATAGTAGTACCATAGGAAACTTTCCAATTCCTATGTTTTTCCTTCGCTTTTCCTTTCAACCACTGGCGATTATAGTAGGCAGGCTGGAACAGGCAAAAGCCTACACTCCAAAAATGTTTTTATGCTACTTCTACTACTTTGGACCCAGGCCAATGCCCTACTAGCTCAACTCCCAGGCCCATCTACACATGCACATCTCAAATGCGCAGAAATAAATAATGATGGCTTTTGAGAGAGTCCATCACGGATAGCTAAGTTGCCTGGTACCTCATTGCTTGTTATATAGGAGAAACTAATCGTATTTCATGTTACTACGCATGCTCAGTGGAGAATATATATATATATATATCATGTAGAGTAAAAAAGTGATGCAGGAAGTGTACAACGTCTTTGGTGAAGCCATGTCGATCTCAGCATCATTGGGTTGGTCGATGAGGATGTTGCGGCTGATGTGGCTGTCGGAGGAGGGAAGGAAGATCTTAGGCGTTACAAGATGGAGCTGAGGGTATTGCTCTGCTGTGATAGAGGGTTTCGTCATTGGAACAGCTCCGGTGAGGTGTACGATGGCGAGGCTGAAGCATGACAAGAGAGACAACGTTCACCTAAAATGGTATTCTAATAGCATCTCCAATAGATGATGTACACCCAAAAGTGCTAGATGTAAAATACATCAGCAGCTCATCTCTGAACTTAACTGTTGAAACTGAATTTAACTATCGAAACTAAATTTTGATATCGAAACTGAATTTTACTGTCAAAACTGAACACACTAGTAGAAGAAAAGTAGTGCACTAATAGTTTTGGCCGCTCGAGCACTAGTGGTAGAGTAGCAGTGATCTAAATTGGTAGCCGCTCCAGCAGGGAACGTAGTACCAAAGAGCAGCCGGGGCAGCTGGTCGTGCAGCAGCAACAGCACCCAGAGCAGCAGCGCGTGCGAGAGCCGAGGCAGCTAGTCGTGTAGCAGCATCTCGGGTAGTAGCAGTAGGGACTCGAGCAAGAGCCGGAGCTGTTGCTTGTGCAGCAGCAGCGCGAGCAAGAGTAGAGCAGCAGCACAAGCAAGGTTAAGAGCAAGAGCAACAGTGCAAGCAAGAGCAAGAGCAGACCAGGCAGGGGACCGAGAGCAAGAGCAGAGCAGCAGCGTGAGCGAGAGCCGAAGCAGCAGCAGCAGGGCCAGTCAGAGCCGGAGCAGGAGTAGTGGCTCCTACTGATGTGGATGTCACCGCCAAGGGAGCAACGCCATGAAGGAAGTGGCTGGCAACGCCACTGTAGATGGAGCTGCACCATGACGGCTAGGGACCGAGCGCCAGTAGCACCGTGAGATCGAATCAAGAAGAAAATGTAGCGATAGTGTAGAACCTCTTTGGTGGCACCAATTAGGCCTCGGCTTCATCCGAGGAATCGGTGATGGCGCTGTTCTTCTGGTAGTGTAGGTGAAGACGGCGCTTTGGGAATGGAGGTGTCGTGATAGACAAGGCGAATGTCGGGGCAACTCCTTGGAGGTGGAGGACGGGGTGGCTGAATCGGTGGTACGATGAGATCGATGATGGATCCTCATTTGGTGCGGTGGATGAGGGGAATCAAGCTGTTGTGGTGGACGATCTCGTCAGGGAAGAGGCTCCGGCTGGGCGGCGGACGAAGAAGGTGTGGGGCTTCGCGGGTTTTCACGACCTCGGTGTACAACTAGGGGAAGCGGAGGAGATGGGAGGGGGGAACCATAGCTTAGGGACGCGCTTGTCCGAAATGTGGGGTAAGTTACGAAAGTACCCCCATATATTTGAACTAGGTGGTTCTTTCGGTTCAGGGGTATAACAGGAATTTTGCCTGTCGGGATTTCGCAGGACATGGGAGTTTTCGCGCGCGTTGTAATTTTGGGATAGCAAGGCGCGGGTTGAGATGGAGGGAGTTTTCGGACCAGAACGAGACAAAGAGATATCTTAAAATTTCGGGTTAACAAGGCGCAGGTTGAAATTTCGGGACAAGCCTAACATGTACTGTACCAAATCAATTCACACTTCCCTCAACGAAAATAACAAAAAGAAATCAATTAGCACCACACAAGAGAGTCTAGTCCCATTTTATGGTATGAGTTACTATAAATGGCATTCAAAACTTTGAATCCATGTTATGTTCAATTAAAATATTTTGCTAGGTGTATAATGCATGTAACCTGCTACTCAAATGTACATTTTACTGCATTCCAAACGTATATACTACTGCGTCAATATGAACTAAATTTGAATTCGTTTGTCTATTTGAATAAGATCTACAATCATGATTGTTGTCAAGTTAATTAAACCATTTGAATTCATTTCTCTATTTGAATATGATGTACAATCATGATTGTTGTCAAGTTAAACCATAATTTGAATATTATCTTCACAACACACCACATGATTATTGTTGAGTTAGATATGAACTATGTGTACTATATGAACTCAAACTCGATTTTTTTAATCCAATTTATGTTGATTTCAAATCAGAGTACATTTCAAGCTCTAGCTATATCTTCATAATCTAAACCATGTCTCATATGTATAATGTGTTTATCACATAATCTATGGTGCCCCGCCCCCTACGCCTACAAGTATTTAGATGTGAGCTGCAAACGCCACACATTATCACAAATTCAAATAAAATGTGAGATTGTTCAATATATAGTATGGTTTAGATTGTTCGTCATTTAGATATGAGTTGCAAACGCCACGCATTATCACATTATAGTATAACATGTCCAAAACCACACCACGCGTATCACCACTATATTCATGTGTAGCGACCCGACCCAAATGGATCGAAGTCTCTGTGCTTAAGTGTCATCCCTGGATCGGTATGCTGACACACACAGTACTCGAGGAATTATAACAGAGTTCAATCACACACTTTATTACATCGAGGTCCTCAAAAGAGTATTTATTACAATAATATGGCCAAAGGCCATCTAAATAAAAATAACTGCGAAAGCATCGAAGGTAAATGACTCCATCCAACTCCACGGCAAACTGAGTGCAGAACAACGACCTATCGCACCTTTAATCCTCGTCGGAAAAGTCTGCTACATGAGATGTTGCAGCCGTGTAGGTCAGCACATGGAATATGCTGGCAGTTTCACACCATAGAATAATAATGAAAAAGACTATCTCTATATGCAAATTTAGCTGGTGGAGGCTCTAAATTTAATTTTTGCATAAAGAAAATTTTACCCTACAACAAAGGAATAAATTTTTATTTACTACTAAATTAAAATGCCTTTATTGAGAAGGTTCCTCCAACTCAAACCCAAAATTCCCAAGTTCTTAGTAACCCAATAATTTCATTAAAAAGAGTGATGAGATCAACCATAATTCACTTCTAGATACTCAAGTTTGTCCATAACCGGGGACACGGCTAATCATGATTAGTTTATACACTCTGCAGAGGTTTGCGCACTTTTCCCCACAAGACTCGACCACCTCCATGATCGGAAGATTGAGACATAGCCTTTCTGAAGTATTTCCTCCAAACCCTGGGTAGACCGGTACACCTACTTTCCCCTACATCAGCTAGTCTACCACGGAAAGGGGTCACACAACTTACTTAGCTATGCCAGAGCCCATAATGGCTTGTGGCTGCACACGGAAGTTTCTAGGAATGAAATATCTTATGATCCCTTTGAGCCTGGGTGGCGGACCTAGGGTAATCGCACGGGTACTCCGGGATCCCCTTGGGCAACCACTGGTTTCTCCAGGTGCCCCAAACAATCCACCCAGATGTGTATTAAGGTTGCCACCTTATGTTGTCCCAAAATTATTATCTCTCGCAACTTGCATGGATCACACATACCAATCCCCGTCTACGAGAATGGCTAAGCAATTATGACCTAACAAATATTCCCGGGGTGATCAAAGGTCATAGGTTCCTACCACATGAACTACAAAGCATAACCACATGTTCCCAATCCTACTCATGCAATCTTTGAGGGTTAAACTAATGCATAGTAAAAACTGGGTATTGAAAATTATGATCAACGTGTGAACTTGCCTTGCTGACGATCGTTGAACTCTAAAGATTCGTAGTAGCAAGCTTTGCACTCCGGATGATCTAGCGTAAGCAAGCAATAACATACATAAGCATACAAGCAAAGATCCAAAAAGAAAACAAATAAAAGACTTCAGAAAACTTCAAAAACAATCAAATAAAGTTTCTGTACAGAATGTAATTTTTTACCGCAACAAAAATAAATGGTTTTGGTTTTAACAGAAAGTACATGTCACAAGCTTCGATTTGCAAAAAGAATCACCCAAAACGGAGTTACGAAACTCAAGTTATGGCCTAACGAAGTTTGAATTCAAATCTGTTGGAATTCAAATTTTAAAATTTTCAAAAATATTTTTTGTTTGTTTCTCTGGATAGAGAGGATTTTTATGAAACCGTAGGAAAAAGAATCAACTAAATCGGATCTATAGATTAAAAGTTATACTAGAAAGAAGAATTGGTATAGAATCTATGTTTGGAAAAATACTGGAAAAGAGAAGAAAAATTTGGCCAGATGCCAAGTGGCGCTCTCTGATTGGCTGGATATCCATGGCTGGGTGCTCACCGGACTTGTCACCGGCGACGAGGAAGAAGGCAGCTCCGGTGTGTTTCGGCGAAGGACGCGTGCGGGACGGTGAAGAGCAACGTGAGGCGGATCCGATGAGTAGTGCGACGGGGTCGGTCTCGTCTCCTGGCGCGGTGGACAAGCCGCCGAAATCCAGGAACTCTGGCGAGCAATTGAGCGGGATGGGGAGGGAGATGGCTCCTGAAAGGAGGGGGCTTCGAACGAGGGGTGAGAGGGGCTCGCGGGGGTGCTTTTTATAGGGCTTGGGGAGGTCCAGAGTTGCGTGGGGCAAGATGTGTTAATGGCTGCAGTTTCAAGCGCTCATGGTGGCCATTATGGTTGTCTTTGAGGCGCACCAGGGGATGGGAGGGGTCGAGGGAGGTAAGGGGAACCGGTTCTGGGGGTTAGTGGGTGCGGGGGAAGGAAGATCAGGGGAGGAAGAGGTGGAGGCGCCATGAGTGCAGCCCTCTGTTCATGTTCCTGTAATGAACAGAGAGGAAGAAGAAGATAGCGCCTGCGCATGGGCCTTAAAAAAAACCAGGCCCAATAAAAGAAAGACAGAAAAAATATAAAGATAGAAAATAAAAATATTTTTATATAGGACATATATATATCAAAAAAATCAGAAAAAGAAATCCGACAAGATGAACTATTTTTCGGAGGCTAAATAAAAACTTTATAAAAAAACATTTTTCTAAAAAAAATCCAAATGAAACCCAAATTTGAATTCAAAACTTTTGGCCTTGTTTTCTTCTGACTTTTTGGAGTGTCATGTTAGCTCCTCTCATACTTTTGAACAAGTATTTGTCAGGGATTTTTAAAATAAATTTCAAATGCCAAGTTGAATTCAAAGTCAGATAAAACTCAAATGCCTCAGAAATTTCCAAATGCCACTCAATTCAAACAAAATGCATAGATGCTTAGCTAATAATTGTAAAACATTCCAAATTGAAAATTTGGGATGTTACATCATGCATGCATAGGTTTAAAACACTATGATCTCTTATTCAAATATATGAATCCACTTTTATAATGAATTATGATCTCTGTTAGTCTTTTACACCCACACAATCCTCTTATCTTTGTAGCTAGCACTAACTTTCTCTTGTGCATGCACACGCCCTCCTTGTCCTCCCCCTCCCTCAGCATTCTATCCATCGCGCACATTCGTTTATTTTCTTTAGGTCATTCTCCCGCGATCTCCACAACTCCTTCTTTCCGACACACACCGATGGATAAACCTCTCCAGCGAGGTCTGCCTACCACATACACACACTTTCCATCTCCTGCTTTCCCCATCCATGCCCCATGTCTCACATATGGTCCCACACACATGTAAACTCTCGCCCCTCTTTTCATCAATCTCACAATTGCACACTCCTCCCCCTATCTAGTAGGCCTCTCGCACCACCTCCTAGCTCCATCCCTCTCTCTCTATCCATCTCTCTGGGCCTTATTTGCCTCTAACAAATGGATGTACATCGACCGATCTCCCACTATACATATAGCTAGCTAGGTCGTCTATAACTCGTTTTCCCCACGTGCCGATCGATCTACCTCATTAGTTATGTCTCTCCCTTCCTCCGTCGACACACAACAATTGATATACCGATCTAGTTAGGTCTGCTTACCAAATACATATGGTCCCCCTTCATCATCCGTGCATGCCTCCCGACACGTCTATCACGTACACGCACACACAGAAATACATCCCCTCTCTTCTTGATATTGAAGTTGTACCCTCCATTTGTCTAGCAGGCCTCTCCCACCATCTCCGAGACGCAACTCCACCACCACCCCTGCGGCACTCTACCCCCCCCCCTCTATCTCTCTCTATCTCTATCTCTCTCTCTCTCGCAACCTATTTCCCGTCCTACACTTATGTATGGATGTCGATCGATCTCCCTCAAGACATAGCTAGGTCTCTCCTTCTCCACACATATACTAGTCGATCTACCTCTCTAGTTAGGTCTCTCCCCACCCCCCACACACACACATCGATACATCGAGCACTCTAGTCATGTCTCCCTACCACACACAAACTTTCCCTGTCCCCTCTGACGTTCCGGTAGGTCAGTCACCCTATATCTTTGACGTGCGCAGACACAATTTCGTACCCACATACTTGATCCTCTCTTCGATTATATCGCTCTCTCATGCCTATGATCGATCACTCTCTTCTTGTGGATTACCCCCTCTATATATGATATGGCTAGGCCTCTATTTCACACACATTGCATGTGTCACATTTTTTTTGAGATATCATCAAGACATATTCCCACAAATACACCCACGAAATCAACCCCTCCCCAAAAAAACAATCACGAACGCACACACCATCTCTCTCTAGGTTTGTATCTCTCTCTCTCTCACACACACACACATAGGCGGGGTACGTGCACGAAGAGAAGAGGTGCACGCATGACGCACGTACTCTCGTCTCTTTCCCAACCACACCTGCGTCGGTACATGGTGGAGCTCATTTCCGTATGAAAAGGCGGCCCACGTGGTAATTTGACACGTGTACTGGTTGTCCACTTTATGGAGGATCATGTACCACATGTGAACAAACAAAATGCGACCTGACGCATTGGCGCGTTATTTTAAAAAAGGTTTTATTCCTCAATGGCGCACATACAGAATATAAACCGATTGTTATCGAGAGAAAAAAGAAAATCGCTCCACTGTACTATACTATATAATATAGGCAGGATCCTCAATGCTTGCTTGCTAGGGTCGGTCTCTTCTACTCTCTCACACAAGATGGCGGTGGCCACTCTCTCTCTCACCGCTGGTCCCGGATCCGGCCGGATCCTGTCCGCTGGCGAAAAGGGATGATGTGCAATGTTGCTCCGGTCGCCGGCGTCGACGTAGGAAACCCACTGCTGGCGCATCCCGATTTGCGGTACCTGCCATTCTCTCTAAGCAAGCTCCAGCAGGGCAGTGCCTTTGCCCCTTGCTCGATGCCGCAGTACGGGCAGATCCCACCCGCTGCCGCCCTCCTGGTTACATCTCGGCGATCCTCAGGTACAGCTTCCTCTAGAACCGGCCTTGCTCCACCGCCCGTCTTCCAACATCGCTACATGTGGATCTTCTCTAGTTCTTTGCCTAAAACATATTGTAGCTCAGCCGACGTACTTTCCATGTTTCATCAACAATGCCACTATTATTGCAATCACACTTATTCAATATCCTTGTCAACAGGGATGCTCAGCTCCACTTTAGTGCAACTGCACAAAATGATGGGATGGTGCATGCATCCAACTGCTACATGTCTTGGCGGGCATCAACGAGCCGCATGAAAATGGCTACCAACATGTCCACCATGGCGAGGAAATGAAAGCATGCTTAGGGACCTGATCGATCATTTTTTTCTTTATTTCTACACCTTCTCACAACTTTGTCTTAAGTTGTGAAGTAAATATTGGGTCTCATATGTGAATCATTGATATGCATTAGCATGCATGTTAGTTTCCTTTGTATTTGATGGAATGTTGTAACAAGAAAACCTTCAAGGCAAGACACATGAAAGAAAAGCTGAAAGCTTCATAGCATTGTACTAGTATAATTTTATCTCGCTGAGAAATTATATTTACTAGCACAGTATATATAAACAAATGCTGAAAGGTCAATAGCATTGCGAGAAACCATTCTAGGAGCATAGAACTTCCTTTCCTCGACATGTGGGACATCCAGCATCCGGGTCCATGTCCCATGCACCAAATTATGAGTGCACAATCGCAAGGAATACTACCAATGATCCATCAAATCTCAAAGCCACACCTTTCCAATAGTAAGTTGGACGCACAAACAACACATCATTTCACACATCATAGAATCCTCTCGTAATAATTTTCAAAGAAAAACACCACACGTGAAGATTGGATGGTACTACTGCAGCAAGGCATATAACCCTTCTCTGAAACATCAAGTATGGCTGGCCGTATGGGGATGGTTCCAGAAAATAATATTCCCTCCCTTCCGGTTTATGGGACTCAGTTCCAAATCTAAACCAAGCAATGAACTAGTACTACTAGATAGTGAGTGTTCACTATTGTAACATGTACGTACTAATTGCAACGCATGCATGTGTTAGCAGTACAATGACCGCGTATGAATTTGATGGGATGATTTGTGTAAGTTGCATGTCATATTATTGCTCTAACATGTGGTCAAAGTTAGCCTCGAAAATGCATTTTAGACCCTATATGGATTGAGGGAGTACATGCATTGCTGAGTTTTTTCTTAATCCTTGCATGCAACGTTTTATTGAAGCTTGAAATGTGAACATGTGAATGGGAGGGACTAGTACAACCCTTCCAAAAGAACTGTAGTACTAATGGTATCTGATACGTCTCCATCATATCTACTTTTCCAAACTCTATTGCCCTTGTTTTGGACTCTAATTTGCATGATTTGAATGGAACTAACCCGGACTGACGCTATTTTCAGCAGAACTGCCTTGGTGTTATTTTTGTGCAGAAATAAAAGTTCTCGGAATGACCTGGAAATTTATGGAGAATATTTTTGGAATAAATAAAAAATACTGGCGAAAGAATCAACCAGAGGGGACCCACCAGGAGACCACAAGGGTGGGGGCGTGCCCTACCCCCTGGGCGCGCCCCCTGGCTTGTGGGTCCCCTGGACCTCCACCGACCTCAACTCCAACTCTATATATTCACGTTTGGGGAGAAAAAATCAGAGAGAAGGATTCATCATGTTTTACGATACGGAGCCGCCGCCGCCTCTTGTTCTTCCTTGGGAGGGCAGATCTGGAGTCTGTTTTGGGCTCCGGAGAGGGGGATTCATCGCCATATCATCATCAACAATCCTCCATCACCAATTTCATGATGCTCACCACCGTGCGTGAGTAATTCCATCGAAGGCTTGCTGGACGGTGATGGGTTGGATAAGATTTATCATGTAATCAAGTTAGTTTTGTTAGGGTTTGATCCCTAGTGTCCACTATGTTCTGAGATTGATGTTGCTATGACTTTGCGATGCTTAATGCTTGTCACTAGGTCCCGAGTGCCATGATTTCAGATCTGAATCTATTATGTTTTCATGAATATATATGTGTTCTTCCTCCTATCTTGCAAGTTGTAGACACCTATTACGTGTTAGGATCCGCATACCCCCCAAGGTGACAATAATTGGGATTCTTTCCGGTGATTATCGTAGTTTGAGGAGTTCATGTATTCTCTAAGTGCTAATGCTTTGGTCCGGTTCTCTATTAAAAGGAGGCCTTAATATCCCTTAGTTTCCATTAGGACCCCGCTGTCACGGGAGGGTAGGACAAAAGATGTCATGCAAGTTCTTTTCCATAAGCACGTACGACTATATTCGGAATACATGCCTACATTATATTGATGAATTGGAGCTAGTTCTGTGTCACCCTATGTTATAACTGTTGCATGATGAATGCCATCCGACATAATTATCCATCACTGATCCATTGCGTACGAGATTTTCACATATTGATCTTTGCTAAGTTACTTTGCTGTTGCCACTGTTACAATTACTACAAAACTGCTACTATTACTTTTGCCACCGTTACCGTTACTTCCATACTACTTTGCTACTAAATATTTTGCTACAGATATTAAGTCTTTCAGGTGTGGTTGAATTGGCAACTCAGCTGCTAATACTTGAGAATATTCTTTGGCTCCCCTTGTGTCGAATCAATAAATTTGGGTTGAATACTCTTGTCGGCGTACGACACCTATGGGATCACGTGGATCCCTTTTACGGTTCGGCAGGGAGAGAGGTATGCACAAAGAGCGGATCCAACGATCAACGCGAGGGGATTTTTACCCAGGTTCAGATCGCTGAGAAGGGTAATACCCTATTCCTGCTTTGGTTTATTGTGGGTGTTTAAGCCCAAGCTCCAGGAGCGCTTGTGGTGAACAGTATGTTTGAGCAGCAGCTACGCATGCATAATGGGCCAGAGAGTCCCCTCCCCTGTAGCTATGCCTTGGGCCTCCTTTTATACGTCCAGGGCGTCACCAACAGTGGTGTACAGTACATACAAGAGGTGCAAAGTTGCTACAGTGTTTACATGTTTATCACTGACAACTTAGGACAAACACATTAAATGCTCCGTTTAGGTGTCCGTTTAGGTGTCTCTTACTTTCTTGGGGACGGAAAAAGGGCCCGTCCCATCAGCACCGCTTAAGCCCGTCCACCACTAGTGCCATGACACGCATCCAGGAGGACAAAACCCAAATGACAGGCTGACCGCTGCGCTGGAGCAGTGGCAGGGTGGCGGAGTCTTGTCGGGTCTTCGCAAGCCATCCCGGCAAGTATCTTGCCGGGGATCCGGTCTTTGGGCTTCTGTCTTCTGGTCACTGGTTTGAATGCCCTCTTGATAGTCTTGCACTTGCTTCCAACTGTGCCCCGGCAGGCGTTGCCGCTGGTATGGCTACAACCGTCCATGCACAAGTATGGGGTACTAAAGGACCCAAACTTTAGCACACCGACAGGAGCCCCCGGGCCTAGGCCATACACGGGTGTGAGGCATTATTGGGCTAGGCCCAAATAGTGCACGGGCACGCGTGGCAGGAGTTAGCTGTCGTAATTATCTCTTTTACCGTGCTTCCCCACGGCGCGTATTGAATGCATGATGTGGGATACGTGCGCGGAATGACCGCAGTAAAGCGCGCTTGCAAAGGCGCGTTCACATTGATTAGAAAGGAGGCAGCCCCGCGCCTTCACCATAAAAAGGAATCCGTAGAGGCGCCATGCATTTACCTTTCATGCTTTCCAATCTGGAAACCGCCGTCGCCTTCTTCCTTGAACTCAAAGCAAAGCCTTTCCCATCCATCCGCCGCCTGCACTCCCTCATCGCCCTCGGACACTGCTTCCTTAGTCCCCATGCCGCCGAAAGCGAGTAAGGGCAAAGAGGTGAAAGCCATCGATTCGGGCGCGTAGGTGGAGGAGAGCGAGCTGGTGAAGATGCGAAAGGAGCACGTCGTCTTCGCCCCGATGCTCGACGCGAGCGCCCTGAAGGATCGGTATCTGTGCATGTGGGGGAGGGAGACGAAGGCTCATCCCGCTACTCGCGTAAACCAAGCTTCCTCCGAGGGTGGCCTAGATAAATTCCCTTTCTTTGCCGCATACTTTTATTACGGGCTCTGCCCTCCGTTTTCTTATTTCTTCATCGACATCATGTACACATATGGCTTCTGTCTTTTAGATTTCACACCGAATGCCATGACATGCATGTCAATCTTCGCTCATCTCTGTGAAAATTTCGCCGAAGTAGTCCCCAGCACAACCCTCTTTCACCACTATTTCATTCCCCGTATCGAAAAAGGAGACGCCCTTTTCGGTTCTATCGCATGGATTCCAAGGGCATGGAATAAGGAGATATACCCAAAAGGGCTCTACCGTACGAAGTGGGAAGAATGGCGAGGCGAATGGTGCTGGATTAAGGAGAAAGAACCCCAGCCTTTCGGTTTGCCCCGACAAACGAAAGTGGTCTGCGGCAATGATTGGAGCACTCTCGATCCCGAAGATGAGAAGCTCACAATCGCAATTACCAGGATCCATCGTCTCAGGGTTGCCGGGCTCACAATAGAAATGTTTGGTGCTGATTTCCTTCACCGTCGCACCGCCCCTCTGCATAACCAAGGGAGACCAGCCTGGGAGTTTCGGAATGCGGCAGATATCATGAGGCTGCATCCTGGTTTCAACAAAAACTTGACAATCATGCAGCACATAGCTCTCTGCCACAAACTGTTCAGGCCCCGCGGGAAACATAAGTTGCCGGCGAGCGTAATTCCTCTGTGCAACAACTCCGCTCTGACCTCAAACATCACCATGATGCCGGCGTGTAATGCTCACGGCCTTGACGGAACTTAGGTCGAGCCATCCACAGAGCAAGCACAGGGGTTCTTTGACAATCTGTCAGAAAGAGCCATTCGGGAAGAGACAAATCTCATCCGCCCCACTACTGACGAAGAAGTGGCGTATATCGCCAGCAGGGCGGAAGAGGCGAATCTTGCCGTGGAGGCCGGCAGCGCTGGCTTCGTGGAAGGGGAGACCAGCGAAGAAGAAGTGATGTTAGAGGAAAATCTTGCTGGGCAAGGTGAGACTGCCGGGGAGCAGAGCGGCACAGCTGCCGGGAGCCCTTCCGTCAAAAACGCAACCAAGGAGCAGTTGCACGAGGAGCCCCCAGCTCCAGGGAAGAAGAAGCGTGTTCTTCGGAAAGCCGTCTCTGGCGTCCCAACACGTCAGCCTTCCTCAAGCGGTGAGGTTTCCGACAAGGGGGTGGCCGGCAAGGCTGCGCGGTGGCAAGAAGCTCAATAGCAACCCACGCGACGTACGAGACGCACGACCATGGCAACAACTGGAGCGGCGGGGGCGTCTTAGATGACAGCACCAACAGCCGGAGCAGCATGATCACATCAACCTACCGCTTCTGCCGCAGCCAAGCGACCCAAGACCCCTCCTCCACTCTCTCACACGGACACTGTAGTGTAGGTCGACTTCAACATCTCCACTTTTAGCCCGGAAAGAGAAGAGTAAGGGCCATACCGGATCTTTTAACTTCTGAGTTCCTGGTTTGCTTAACTCATTTGTCTTGCTTTGGCCTGTCTCCACAGAGATACGGAAACATTGACGCAAAGGATGGCGAAGAAGGCTAAGACTTCAACGGGCGATGAGCCTTCGGCAAGCACCGTAGGCACACCAGAGCCCATCATCATCAGCCCGGAGCTTAGCCATCAACGCAGTCCCCAACTCAGCCCCCAGCATGAGTCCACTACTCATTTTCTGCTGGCGAGCATTGAGATGTTTATCCTTGCTACTGACATCTCCGGGCTTGTAGGAGAAGAACGGCAACAAGGAGAGCTATCGAAAGCCGTCCCCGACATGCCGCCTTCGTCAGCCACGCCGCCCAGAGATGAATCTCTGGCAAGGACTTCCACTGGCGAGCCGTGATGAAGAGGAGCCGGCAAGAACAGGCACTGGCAGTCCTGCATCGGCAACAAATGTTGCCGGGAAAGGAGAAACCACCTCTCAACAGCTCGACACAGGTAAACCACTTTCCTCCGAGTACTTGTCACTCTGTCTTTATTTTTGTCTTCTTGAACTTCAACCTTGGTCTCATCTTGTTTCCTTCCCCCGTCTTCAGATCCTCGTTCGATGGAACAAATGGATGTTCATATCGTCATCGAGGAGACCGCCAAGGATGCTGCAGCTGAGGCCGACAAAGTCGCTGCTGACGAATCCGCCAAGGTCGCACAGGAAGAAACCGCCAAGGGGTCTGCTGAGAGGGCCGGCAAGGAGACCGATGACCATACTGATGGCATTCCTGCCACAGGAGCGCCTGATGCTGCACCGGCCACGGAGCCCCCAGTTACCGGCGAGGCGGTTGTCGAAGACCAACCGTCAACATCCGAAGCCCCTCCGTCAAGCAGATACCTTAAGGTTGGCGACAACTTGTTCATCAGCATATCAGGGACGGCAAGCACTGGGGTGCCAACCGAAGAGGAAATTCTCGATGAAGACGTCATCATGGCTGCTGGACTCAAGATCGTTGACGAGCCATGCACCAGCAGCAGTGGGTGCAAGGAAGAACAGCTCCTCCAAGCCATGAGCGACAACTTTCAATAGCTCCAGGTGCTTCACCGCACCCGAAAGGAGAAATTAGACTCCAGGGCAACAGTTATTGAAACAGCGAAGACAGATTTCCAGAAGCGCATTGAGGAAACGCAAGTCTGGTATGCTGAGGCTTTCCAGGAGCTGATGGCTGGCCAGGAGAAACTGAGTCAAAGTTGGAGCGAGTTCCTCTTAAAGCAGTCCGACGCCGAGAAGGCATAGGAAGAGGCCGCGCAACGGGCCGCTGCAGAGGAAGCTTGCTTAACAGGATGCCGCATCGGGCTCGATGCTCATGAAGAGGACCTTGCCGCTCGCGAGGAGGCACTTGCCGCCAAGCTCCGCAGCAAGGACGAGGAGATCGAAAAGCTCGTCGTGCAGCGAACCCAGGAGCTGGAGCAGAAACACAAGGAGACGCTCGAAGCTCTGGCCATAGATCACGCCGGCAAGTTGAAGGAGGCTATCGATGCCGCCGAAGCTGCAGAGGCCACCAAGAACGAGCTGGGCGATAAAGTAAAGAGGCTGGAGGCGGATCTCGAGGATCATGGCAAGGAGCTCTCGACACTCAAAGCCGACGGAGAGAAGACTCTCTACAGCTTGGCGGAGATGCAAACCTCCATGTCCGACAAGATAAAAAAACTCACCTCAGCGAATGAATCCATCGCTGATCTAAAACTGAAGCTGACCACGCTAGAGAAGTCCCTGGAGGACAGCAAGGCTCGCGAGAAGGCCTTGATCAAGGACCTCCGGAATGAGAAGGACCTGCTCAAGAGCGCCGCCGCCACTTATAATGATTTTGAGAAAGGTGTGAACATCTGGACCGAGCGCCTTGTTGATGTCGCAGAAAGACTTGCTGCAGAACTGTCCACCAAGGGCCTGGAGAACTTCAACTACTCTTCTAACGACAGGGTGTCCTCGAGCGCCAAGCTGACCATGTTCTTCGAGAGCGTCATTGATGCCCTGAAGCTGCTCCATTCCGAACGAGCAACCCATCTAGCCAATGAATCCCGCAAACTCTGCCGGGCCGTCCTCCTCAAGGTGCTCGTCAAAGTGGTGCACAAGAACCCTAGCATCAATCTTACCAACGTTCTCGATAGCTTGTCGGAGAATGTCGACCTCGAGGCACTCAAAGAGCTTGTCGTGCCCATCATTGACAAGGTGAGCCAAATCAAGAGGGTCGAAGGCCAGCGCAGGGACTAGCCACTTCGCTTCACCCTTGCCGCCACCATTCCATGCTAAAGACAATTTCATCTTAGGTTAGAATCGTAGCGACTATCAATGTAATGTAACTTGCTATGTTTTGGATGAATGCACGCTATTTCTCTTGTCAGATTTCTTTCCGTATGGTGCATGCCCTACGCTTATTGGAAAACTTGCCGGCGCGTGCACCCTTGCCATGAGCACTTTGAGGAACGGATCCTTAGCAGCCTGCTGGAGGTGTCGCTACAGGCAAGATACCTTAACGTTTTCAGTGCAGCCACCTAAGCTGTTGAGCGGACTCAAAACAGAGTAAGGGCGCAACCGATCACGACAAGGTTGCTTCGCGTGCAGGTTTTCCATACAAATGCCAAAATCGTTCAAGGAAAACAACCTCAAAGTAAAAAATTTACTCAAAGTTCTGCAACTTAGCTCTTTGTTGCTGAACTCCTTCCTGGAAGATGTTAACCTTGAACGTCGCCTGTCGGTATCCATACCATCACTCCCCCCGGCAAACTTGCATGCGAGGGAACCTTCTATCCTTTGAGAAAAAGAAAGAAGAGAAAACAAGGATATGGAACCTTGGCGGTTCGTTAATGCTTACCGGAAGCAAGTGTAATACAATATCTCAGACAAACATGCATATAGATTAACATGAAAATCGACAGGAATTGTAAAACACTTAAGGTTATTCAACTATGCATAGGGTCTGTGTCTGGCTTTGTACAAAGGATCACATGCCTTGTCGGCAAGACTCGTACAAAAAGTGGTTGCTAGGAGACCCGGCAACCGCGCCTTATGGGTAGAACTTACGAAGATGTTCGATATTCCAAGAATTGGTAACTGGAATGCCATCCTCAGTCTCCAGGCGGACAACGCCAGGCCTGGTGACTCATACTACCCAATAAGGGCCTTCCCACTTCGGCGTCAACTTGCTGGAATTCTTGGCTGACTAAACACACCGAAGAACAAGGTCGCCTTCCTCAAGACTCCGGGCATGAACCTTGCGGCTATGGTAGCGGCGCAAGGCTTGCTGGTAGCGTGCAGCTCACACAGCATCCTGAAGACGATCTTCCTCAAGGAGTGTAGTGTCATCTTGAGGCAGCTGCTCTTGCTCAAGCTCATCATAAGCAAGCACTCGAGGTGACCCGTATATGAGTTCCGTGGGGAGAACTGCTTCTTCCCCGTACACTAGGGAGAAGGGTGTCTGGCAAGTGGCTCGATTCGGTATCGTTCTGATTGATCAAAGAACCGCCGACAGCTCATCAATCCAGCGTCTTCAGCACGCCTCCTGCAGAGAACTCAAAGATCTCGATGCTGGAGGTGGGGCCAAATTTGGCAGGGGTCATTACCGCCATGCCCTTTCCTTCTGGAAGAATAGTTGTTAAGAAAAACAGTTTTCAGAGGCGCTGCCAGCCCCCGAGCTCATCTTTCAGTAGAAAACTCAAACGATCTCAATGCTTAAGAGAACCCTGTCTGTTGTATTTGCTGCATAATGTGTCTCGCTGGTTCCGCCCTTGTCAGAGCACTGGACTCGGCGACAAGAGCGAAAACTCCCTTGTCGGAGCGCACGGCTCGACGACAAGGTTGAAAGCTCCCTTGTCGGAGCGCATGGCCCGACGACAAGGTTGAAAGCCCCCTTGTCGGAGCGCATGGCTCGACGACAAGGTTGAAAGCCCCCTTGTCGGAGCGCATGGCTCGACGACAAGGTTGAAAGCCCCCTTGTCTAAGCACATGGCTCGACGACAAGGTTTGCTATTCCTCCATGGACGAATATTTCCGGTAAAGTTTGTGATTCCAGCGGAGAACTTTGACGTTATCGCCACCGGCTTCCGGCAAGGATGTTGCCGAGAAGGCTCATGACTTCAGCGGAGAACTTTGACATTCTCGACGCCGGCTTCCGGCAAGGATGTTGCCAGCAAGGCTGCGAGGTAATCGCCCACCTGTATACCTGTAACAGTCTGCCGGAATGCTCCCCGAATGTGCACATTCTAGTCGATGGCGCTTAGGATCGGGTCATGTCTAGCAGCCTATCGAGAACACCGCCTCTTCGGGAGCTTAACGCTCTAGAAACAATCACAGCCGCATCTGTGTTGCTGGGCGGACCCAGAACAAGCAGGGGCGTAGAATGTTTCAAGAGTGCTCCTTCACGCACAGGTTATGTACAAAAAATACCATCAAAGATAAGGCTAAACAGCAGAAAGCAATCAAAGTTTTAGGACTTAGCTTTCTGCAAAGCATGATGTTGAAGAAGAGGACGTTGTGTATGGCAAAGAATTTCAGCCGCCACCACTTCTTCGCTGCCTCCTCCGCCGCCACTTGTGTGCGCAGGCGTGAGAAGTTTGGATATAGACGGACTGGCTACCGTGGTGCCCTTTTTCTTGGGAGCCATAGTGACGAAGATGATCAAGAACTGATGCGCTGACCACTAGATCAGGTTCGCGCAACCTTATCCCCCTACCTGGCGCGCCAGAGATGTCGGCGTATGACACCTATGGGATCGCGTGGATCACTTTTACGGTTCGGCAGGGAGAGAGGTATGCACAAAGAGCAGATCCAACGATCAACGCGAGGGGATTTTTACCCAGGTTCGGGCCGCTGAGAAGCGTAATACCCTACTCGTGCTTTGGTTTATTATGGGTGTTTAAGCCCAAGCTCCAGGAGCGCTTGCGGTGAACGGTATGTTCGAGCAGCAGCTACGCACGTAGAATGGGCCAGAGAGTCCCCTCCCGTGTAGCTATGCCTTGGGCCTCCTTTTATACGTCCAAGGGGTCACCAACAGTGGCGTACAGTACGTACTAGAGGTGTAAAGTTGCTACAGTATTTACATGCTTATCACAAACGACTTAGGACAAACGCATTAAATGCTCCATTTAGGTGTCCCTTGCTTTCTTGGGGACGGAAAAAGGGGTCGTCCCATCAGCACCGCTTAAGCCCGTTCGCCACTAGAACCATGCCACGCATCCAGGAGGACAAAACCCAAATGACAGGCTGGTCGCTACGCTAGAGCGGTGACAGGGTGGTGGGACCTTGCCGGGTGCGGATCTTGCCGGGTCTTCGCAAGCCATCCCGGCAAGTATCTTGCCGGGGATCCGGTCTTTGGGCTTCTATCTTCTGGTCACTGGTTTGAATGCCCTCTTGATAGTCTTGCACTTGCTTCCAGCTATCCCCCAGCAGGCCTTGCCGCTGGTATGGCTACAACCGTCCGTGCACAAGTATGGGGTACTAAAGGACCCAAACTTTAGTACACCGACAACTCTACCCTCGAAAACTGTTGCGATCCCCTATACTTGTGGGTTATCAAGACCTTTTTCTGGAGACGTTGACGGGGACGTTGACGGGGAGCATAGCTCTATTCGCTAAGTCACTTGGGATTTATATCTGTTGATCACTATGAAGAATTTGAAAGATACCAAAACCAAGTTCTATCCCTCTACTACGAGGGGAGGTAAGGAACTGCCATCTAGCTCTGCACTTGATTCACCTTCTGTTTTGAGTAAGCTTGCGACACCACCACCTGCTATTGATTCTGATATGTCGCATGTTATTGATGATGCCACCTCTGCTATGCATGATGCTAATGATGATACTACTGCTTTGCTTGATAATACTATGCCACTAGGTGAATTTCTTGATGAACAACTTTCTAGGGTTAGAGAGAATGAAATTACTGAAACTGATGAAATTATTGAAACTGAACACTTTGAGACACCTGCTAGACCTAGCTCTCCTAGATATGAATTGCCTGATATACCTGAGGGTTATGTTATGGATGGAGAGGTAGCTAGGGACTTTCTTGCTTGTAAGGATAGAGATGATCTTAAGAAATTATTAAGCAAGTGGAAAGAAAAATCTTTGAATGCTAGAATGCAATATGACCCTTAGTTTGCTACTTCACCTATCTTTGTTACTGATAAGGATTATGAATTCTCTGTCGATCCTGAGTTAATTACTTTGGTTGAATCTGATCCTTTCCATGGTTATGAATCTGAAACTGTTGTGGCACATCTCACTAAATTGAATGACATAGACACCCTTTTTGCTCATGAGGAAAAAATTCGCTATTACTATATTCTTAAGTTGTTTCCTTTCTCATTAAAGGGTTATGCTAAGTTATGGTTTAATTATCTTGCTCTTGGTTGTGTGCGTAGTCCCCAGGATATGATATATTACTTCTCTGGAAAATATTTTCCTGCTCACAAGAAACAAGCTGCTTTAAGAGAAATATTTAACTTTGTGCAATCTGAAGAAGAGAGTCTCCCACAAGCTTGGGGGAGGCTTCTCCAATTACTTAATTCTTTGCCTGATCATCCTCTCAAGAAAAATGAAATACTTGATATCTTCTATAATGGACTAACCGATGCTTCTAGGGACCACCTAGATAGTTGTGCTGGTTGTGTTTTCAGGGAACGAACTGTGGAACAAGCTGAATTACTATTGAATAATATTTTGAGCAATGATAATGATTTGACTCTTCCCGAACCAACTCCTATGCCAACTCCGAAGAAAAGTGGTATTCTATTTCTCAGTCCTGAAGATATGCAAGAGGCAAAGAAATCTATGAAAGAAAAAGGTATTAAAGCTGAAGATGTTAAGAATTTACCACCTATTGAAGAAATACATGGCCTTAATATTCCGACACAGGTAGTAGAGGTAAACTCTCTCTATAGATTTTATGAAGGTGATATTCCTCATAATAAGTCTGCTAGTCAATGCTTGGATGAGTTTGATAATTTCATTGTTAAACAAGAAAACTTCAATGCTTATGTTAGCAGACAATTGAAACGTAATGCTTACATGCTTGACTGCTTGGGTGACTATATGAGTAGAACTATTAGTGATCTTAAGATTATTAGTAAGCATGCTTCCATGGTAAAAACTCAAGTAGAACAAGTACTTAAGGCACAGGATGATTTGCTTAATGTGTTGAATAAGAAGAACAATGATAATGCTGTTAGGGTTATGACTAGAGGTGGTAAAATGACCCAAGAACCTTTGTATCCTGAGGGCCATCCTAAGAGACTAGAGCAAGATTCTCAGAGAATTAATTCTGATGCACCTAGTCCTCATAGTAGTAAAAAGAAAAGGAAGATTGATAGGACTTTGCATGTTTCTAGTGAACCTACTATAGACACTTCCGAGAATCCAAATGATATTTCTATCTCTGATGCTGAGACACAATCTGGTGATGAACATGAACCTAGTGATAATGTTAATGATGATGTTCATGTTGATGCTCAACCTAGTAACGAAAATGATGTGGAAATTGAACCTGCTGTTGATCTTGATAACCCACAATCTAAGAATCAACATTATGATAAGAGAGGCTTCATTGCTAGGAAGCATGGTAAAGAAAGAGAACCATGGGTTCAGAAACCTATGCCCTTTCCTCCTAAGCCATCCAAGAAAAAGGATGATGAGGATTTTGAGCGCTTTGTTGAAATGCTTAGACCTGTCTTTTTGCGTATGCGTTTGATTGATATTCTTAAAATGTCCCCTTATGCTAAGTATATAAAAGATATTTGTACAAATAAAAGAAAGATACCGAAAGCTCAAATTTCCACCATGCTTGCTAATTATACTTTTAAGGGTGGAATACCAAAGAAACTGGGAGATCCAGGAATACCAACTATACCATGCTCCATTAAAAGAAACAATATTAAAACTGCTTTATATGATCTTGGAGCCGGTGTTAGTGTTATGCCTTTCTCTTTATATCATAGACTTGATTTGAATAAGTTGACACCTACTGAAATCTCTTTGCAAATGGCTGATAAATCAACTGCTATACCCATCGATATTTGTGAGGATGTGCCTGGTGTGGTTGCAAACGTTACTATCTTAACAGACTTTGTTATTCTAGATATTCCTGAGGACGACAACATGTTGATTATCCTTGGTAGACCCTTTTTGAATACTGCAGGTGCTGTTATTGATTGCAATAAAGGCAATGTCACTTTTCATGTTAATGGTAATGAGCATACAGTACACTTTCCGAAGAAACAACCTCAAGTTCATAGTATCAACTCTATTGGAAAAATTTCAATGATTACTATTGGAGGTTTTGAATTCCCTCTTCGTACTGTCAAAAAGAAATATGATATTCTCATTGTTGGGGACATGCATATCCCCGTTGAGGTAACCTAGTGTTATTAAAAAAAATTCTGATTTCATCTCATTCGGAAGAAGTTTGTTAATAAGACTTGATCAACCTAGTTAATGGATTCGTTTTGATGAGCATGAGATGGATGAATTTAGAAAGCACAACTTTCTGTACCCACCTTTTACCTTCTGTTATTTAGATTAAATAAAGCAAAAATAGTATTATTCATCTATTTTCTGAATTATCCGTGCAATAAAAACATGTCCCGAAAATAAAAGTTCTCCAAATGCCCTGAAAATTTAGTATGATTTTTTAAATAATATTTGAGAATTTTTGCCACTGAGAACACACCGGGGAGCAGCACCAGTGGGCCACAAGCCCTGGAGGCGTGCCCACCCCCCTAGGCGCGCCCTGGTGGCTTGTGGATCCCACGTGGGTCCCCCTCACTTATTCCAGCACCCATCCACTTCGTCTTCCTCCAGAAAAAATCATCCCATAGCTCAAACCCGTGTTCTAGCTCATCTTGCTGCCATTTTCGATCTCCTTGTGTAAAGCTCCATTTGCAAAACTGTTTTGGGGGATTGTTCATTGGTATGTGACTCCTCTAATGGTCCAATTAGTTTTTGTTCTAGTGCTTTTTATATTACAAATTTTTGCTGCTGTGGTGACCGTGTTCTTGAGTTTGCATGTCAAAATTATATGGTCCCAAGTAGTTTCGATGCATGATATAGCTCCTAGGCACTTGCGGGAGTAGTTGCTTTTAGTTTTGTGGAGTTTGGTTCACTTTTATTTTGAGTCACTAAAAATTTCAGAAATTTTTTCAGAGGAAGAAATGTTGTTACCCACTAAGTATTTAGACTATGACAGTATGGTAGCACAAGATTTTATTTCCAAAGATGATGACAAGCGGCTCATCTATAACTTAGTGTTCAGTCAGGGTACCTATCAGATTATTACTTTGCCTGCACCTTCTTTGTTCAATATTCAGTCAGGCGGGTACATTATAATGCCTGATGACATTTATGCATACTGGGAGTGGACTCGATCCCCAGTTCCTGAGCCAGAACCATCACCTGATCCGTATGAAGAATCTGTTTATCAGTGGGAGCCGCAGGAGCTCGAAAACCAATGGAACCCTCAGGACCCTCCTCAGTACCCAGGAGAGGTCTACTTTGA
Source organism: Thinopyrum elongatum (assembly GCA_011799875.1). Lineage (NCBI taxonomy): Eukaryota > Viridiplantae > Streptophyta > Magnoliopsida > Poales > Poaceae > Thinopyrum > Thinopyrum elongatum. The sequence goes on from CM022298.1 coordinate 299,973,197, forward strand.
TCCATGGGCATAGACTAACTTAGGCCAAAAGCGTAAGTTTGGGGGAGTACGTATTTCTCACCGACATTACATTCATGTCACACACTCATTCCAGTTGTCGGTGTTCATACTTTTTCATTGTATTATCCATGTTAGTTTATTTTTCTTCTTTCTTCTTGTGTGTTTGGAAAACTTTGAGAAAATCCAAAAAAATTAGTTCTAGTTTCTCTCTAGTTTAATTTAGTTGTAGTACTATTAAAAGAAAACCCAAAAAGATTTCTTGTTCTTCTTTTGTTTGTTGGGAGCTTTCCCGTGTAAATAGTTTTTCTCATTCTTGTTTTGCTTTCTTCAGAAAAACAAAAACTCCAAAAACATTTCAGTGTGTTTCTTTGAAATTCTTTTTCTTTTTCTTTGGGTCGTAAGGAGAAGACCACGATGAAAATGTTGAGTGGCTCTCATATGCATTATTGTTGATCTAACAAAGAGCCCATATTACCTTGTCTTCTCCTTTGAATAAATGTTTGCGGATTCCAACTTAGTCCAATGCACGTGCACTATTATTATTATCCACATTGTTCGGTCGTGCAAGTGAAAGGCAAAAATGATCATATTTGATGAAATGATTGAGATGGAGAAAAGCTGGTATGAACTCTACCTATTTTGTTTTTGTAAATATGATTAGCTCATCATTCTTGATTCAGCTCATTATGGATGAAACATGTTTGCAATGACAATTAGAGATTATAGTTACTCATGCCATGCTTAATTAGCTAAGAGTGTATAATGGTTTATCTTGTGTGCCAACATGCTTTTAAGATGGTTGTGATATAGTATGATAGGATGGTATCCTCCTTTGAATGATTCGAGTGGCTTGACTTGGCACATGTTCACGCATGTAGTTGAAACAAAATCAACATAGCCTCCATGATATTTATGTTCATGGTGATTTGTATCCTACTCATGCTTGCATTCAATGTTGGTTAATCTCAATGCATGTTTATGACCATTGTCGCTCTCTAGTTGGTCGCTTCCCAGTCTTTTGCTAGCCTTCACTTGTACTAAGCGGGAATACTGCTTGTGCATCCACTTCCTTAAACCCAAAGTTGTTCCATATGAGTCCAGCATACCTTCCTATATGCGGTATTTACCTGCCGTTCCAAGTAAATTTGCATGTGCCAAACTCTAAACCTTCAAATGATATTCTGCTTTGTATGCCCGAATCGCTCATGTAGCGACTGGGGGCTGTCAGTATCTTCCATGTTAGGTGGGTTATTCTCATGATAAGTGTTGATTCACTTGTCATTCATGAGAAAGGGGCTGGTAATCGGGATGCCTAGTTCCATGCTCGAAATCAAATCAAAATAAATTTCAAACAAAACTCCCCTAGGACTGTTGTTGGTATGGACGGTACCCGTTGGTTCGGATCAGCCGTGGAGTGTGATTGTTGGTGGAGGGGGAGTAAAAACTTTACCATTCTATTTGGGAACCACCTATAATGTATCTAGCATGGAAGATAACGAGATCTCTTGGTTGTTATGTTGACAATGAAAGCATACCGCTCAAAATTATATTCATCTCTGTTTTAAAAGCTCGAGCTCTGGCACCTATGCAAATCCCTGCTTCCCTCTGCGAAGGGCCTATCTATTTACTTTTATGTTGAGTCATCATTCTCTTATAAAAAGCACCATTTAGAGAGCACCACTATCATTTGTATGCATTGTTGTTAATTGATATTGAGTATGACTGTGACTGGATCTCTTTTACCATGAATTACATTGTCTAGTCAGCTCTTAATCTTCAAGGGTGCTCTGCATTTATGTTTTGCGGTCTCAGAAAGGTCTAGCGAGATGCCATTTTGTTATATCATATTATGATTATTTTGAAAAGTGTTGTCATCCGAGATTCATTATTATTGCTCGCTAGTTGATTGTGCCATTGATATGAGTAAATGTGAGGCCTAAATGTTATTGTGAATATGGTTAGTTCATAATCTTTGCTGAAAACCTGAATGCTTGCTATACATATTTGCAACAAAAAGATCAAACAGAGTTTGTAAAAGTTTTTCTTTATCACTTTTAGTCTGTCAACTGAATTGCTTGAGGACAAGCAATGGGTTAAGCTTGGGGGAGTTGATACGTCACCATCGTATCTACTTTTCCAAACTCTTTTGCCCTTGTTTTGGACTCTAATTTGCATGATTTGAATGGAACTAACCCGGACTGACGCTATTTTTAGCAGAACTTCCGGGGTGTTATTTTTGTGCAGAAATAGAAGTTCTTGGAATGACCTGGAAATTTATGAAGAATATTTTTGGAATAAATAAAAATACTGGCGAAAGAATCAACCAGAGGGGACCCACCAGGAGACCACAAGGGTGGGGGCGCGCCCTACCCCCCAGGCGCGCCCCCCTGGCTTGTGGGTCCCCTAGATCTCCACCGACCTCAACTCCAACTCTATATATTCATGTTCGGGGAGAAAAAAATCAGAGAGCAGGATTCATCGCGTGTTACGATACGGAGCCGCCGTCGCCTCCTGTTCTTCCTCGGGAGGGCAGATCTGGAGTCTGTTTTGGGCTCCGGAGAGGGGGATTCGTCGCCATCATCATCATCAACCATCCTCCATCACCATTTTCATGATGCTCACCACCGTGCGTGAGTAATTCTATAGTAGGCTTGCTGGACGGTGATGGGTTGGATGAGATTTATCATGTAATCAAGTTAGTTTTGTTAGGGTTTGATCCCTAGTATCCACTACGTTCTGAGATTGATGTTGCTATGACTTTGCTATGCTTAATGCTTGTCACTAGGGCCCGAGTGCCATGATTTCAGATCTGAACCTATTATGTTTTCATGAATATATATGTGTTCTTGATCCTATCTTGCAAGTTGTAGACACCTATTACGTGTTATGATCCGCATACCCCAAGGTGACAATAATTGGGATTCTTTCCGATGATTACCGTAGTTTGAGGAGTTCATGTATTCACTAAGTGCTAATGCTTTGGTCCAGTTCTCTATTAAAAGGAGGCCTTAATATCCCTTAGTTTCCATTAGGACCCCGCTGCCACGGGAGGGTAGGACAAAAGATGTCATGCAAGTTCTTTTCCATAAGCACGTATGACTATATTCGGAATACATGCCTACATTATATTGATGAATTGGAGCTAGTTCTGTGTCACCCTATGTTATAAATGTTGCATAATGAATTGCCATCCAACATAATTATCCATCACTGATCCATTGCCTACGAGCTTTTCACATATTGATCTTTTCTAAGTTACTTTGTCGTTGCCACTGTTACAATTAGTACAAAACTGCTACTGTTACTTTTGCCACCATTACCGTTGCTTCCATACTACTTTGCTACTAAATATTTTGCTGCAGATATTAAGTCTTTTAGGTGTGGTTGAATTGACAACTCAGCTGCTAATACTTGAGAATATTCTTTGGCTCCCCTTGTGTCGAATCAATAAATTTGGGTTGAATACTCTACCCTCGAAAACTGGTGCGATCCCCTATACTTGTGGGTTATTAGTATTGTACTCCCTCCGTTCACCATCACATGTTCAGTACTTTTGCGAACTATGGTAGTAACAAATTTATTCCACCACTCAACATCTATTTTGGTTAGGGAGATTTCAAATTGAACCATATACTAGTAGACCGGAAAGTAGACACTTTGTACTACTTTTGATGTGTCCCATCAACTCGCAGAACAAGGAGAAGCTTGCTTAGTATGCCCTCTCCCCCGCCCACGGGCGTGGTGGCTTGCTCGCAGGATGAGGAGAAACTTGCTTACTATGCCTATGCCTGCTCCCTCGCCCACATGCGCGGTGGCTCGCATGACGATGAGAAGATTTTACTACTCCCTCGTTAGACGTATACTCTTCGTCCCTACCTAGGTTATAGAGATTATCATATTGTTTGAAATATATTTCTTTTAGCAGATTTCAATATGAACTAGATTCTCCAAATACTGATGTATATAGACGTATTTTAGAGTGTAGATTCACTCATTTTGCTCTGTATGTAGTCCATATTGAAACGGACGTAGTAGTACGCACTCTCCCTCGCCCCTCGCCCACGTGGTGGATGTGCAGCAATTCATTCGGTGTCAGATAGCCAGAACCATATACTGTAGTACCATCATTGTTCGACTTCCCGAAGAGGTGAAGAGCCAAGTGCAAGGTTCATATTTTTTAGATGCCAAGCGCAAGGTTTATAGGAGAACGAGTAGTAGTACTAGCAGTAGTACTGTATGAGGAAGAAGGCAACAAGAATGTAAGTTTTACGTGATAGTTTCTTCTTACAAGACGTGCTAGACCTAGTGGACCTCATTGTTGCAATGGGAGTATCATACAAGTACGTATCATAGATGGCATGATTCAGAGTGGTGGGCAGCGGGAATAATATTCGGAGTTGCTTAGTCTTAAACCCCATGAAGAAATTCCATCGAAGGCAACTCCTCATCTGTATGCAAACGCTCCTCTCCTCTCCTATGTTGCTCCTAGGTGGCTCCTAGGTGCCCACCGCCGGTGGCCACTCCGTCCCCAGCAGCCACCTCCTGCCACTTGTCACTCCGACGGTGGCAGCCACCACACCTTTTGCGAGGAGGAGGGAGATGGCAGGGGTGGTCATGGATCCACCCACTCTCAACTTTGCTTGAGGTAAAGAGTTTCAATGTTCTATGAGGCAAAAGTTTGGTCATCCAGTGGTGTTTTCTCCGGGTTTTCGCCAACAGGAGTTCACTTTAGTGGTTTCTTTCTGTCGTGCTCGTTTTCAGTTGGATTGTCACACCGTTAGCATTGCTCTTCAATCATGTTTTGGTGGGTATCCCCAAGGGTTTCGTGTTCATCACCTCAAGGATAGGTCTTTTAGGTTCTCGGTTGCCTCTAAGGCAGTTGGCTTTCAAATCTACAACCAAGGCCGTGTTGTGGAAAAGGACTTTGAATTAGTTTTTAGTATTTGGGGTGCTGGGGGACCCAACTGGATTCGAGAGGAACAACTTTTTTATCGTGAAGAACCTGCTTCCTAGACTTTGGTTACTAATGGATCGTGCTCAAGATCTGCCGCCGGCAGCGCATGCGGCGATCAACGCCGGCCATCAGTTTTTTCAAGACTGGCGAATATTCCAGAATCTAGTAATAATGTAGAATCGGGAAATAATGAGCCCTTGATGGCGAATCATAATATTGCATGAGAGGTTCCCGCAACGGTTTCGGAGGGCAGCAATCAGGGTTTTTCAAATGGCTTATTCCAGTGTTATGCATGCGGTCAACTGAGCCACTTTGCTAGGGATTGCAGAGAAAAAAGGCTTATTAGGCTTTATCCATTTCTGCGCTTCGAAACTTTTAAAAACCCGCCAGAAGAGGCCTGGGCCCCTGGTGCGGTGCAAGACTGGTTCAATTCTTTTGGCCCGGCCCGCGTCCCTCCGGTTGTTTCCTCTTTCAGCGAGCTGTGTTTGGGATGTTTCCCTAATTTCCAGCCCCGAATAGCACTTGCCTCCTCAACTTCTCCACCATCTGCCCCTGCTTCTTCCCCACAATGCTCAAACCTTGCTCCCATCGCGTCAAGCATCTCCTTGGCAGCTGCTGCATGCACGACCTCGCCGATGACAAACATCCCAATCGACCCACGCCCCTTTGTGCCCCATGGCTTTGATATTCAGCAGATTGCGGGGCACAATGGGGTGGCAAGGGTGGTGCTTCCTCACCGACCTCATCGCCATGAAGACTGGGCGATTGCCACCATCCATCCTCTCCCAGCAGACGCGCCTTTCCCCAATGTAAGAGAAGTACTTGAAGAGTTTGTTGTTGTTCATAAGCGATTGGGGTTGAGGGATACTCAGCGGTGTCCTTTTGGAGAAGCTTATGTGCGTTTAACCAGAGTCAGGGATAGGGACAAACTTGTTCTTGATAGCCCTCATGAGTATGGGGATGTGTTTATTTCCTTTGTGAAGCACGATGAGGGGAGGAACCATAGGAGAGTTCACTTCAATAGGACTGTCTGGTTACTATTGACAGGGGTACCTTTTGATTTTCACAATACTGAAGACCTAGCGAATGCTGTCAGTAAGTTTGGCCATTTAATTTCATGGGACAAAGAGGATGAACGCATGGGACGCATAGTGATAAAAGCCAGGGTGATGAGCCTGGACATCATTCCCAAAAGCATGAGATGGTCAGAAGGGGATGAATTTGAGGAAGATGGTTGGTCATCTTCAATTGAGGTGCTTGCTAGTGAACTTTTAGGTGGGGGCCCAGCTGATGAGGACCCAATCCCACCTGATAATGTTGATCCCCATCCATTGCCAGAAAATGCAGATAATGCATTTGGTTCTCATCAAGCTGCTTTCAATAACAACCAAATGGTTAATCAGGCAGAGGATGAATGGGAACAAGAAGGAAACTAGGAGATGCCACAGCAGGGTAACCACAATGCAGCTCTTGATGATCTTCTAGATGTGGTTCAACAGGAAGAGATGGCTCTGGCAGATGGAGAGAAGCTGCTACCTGCTGCTAGTAACAGCAGTCTCTCATCAGACATGTCATTCTCTGAAGGTGATAACTCAAACTTCTTGGCACCACCTGCTACAGCTGGGATTTTCCACTTTGGGTCACAAGTGCATGCTGCCCTGCCACCACCTCCTACCAATGTCATTGCTAATGGTTTATAGAACATTATTCAAGCTTACCAATCTGATGATGATGAGCCTTAGCTGATGCAAGAGCAGAACATTGATATTCCCCAATAGGTTGCAGATGCTGTGAATGAAGTGGGTATACCTGATCAATTTGTTGCAGCTCAGTTTCTGGATGTTGCAGAAAATAGTTTGCCTGGGAAAGACAAAGTTGATGTCCAGGAGGAAAATGTTGTGGCCCAGAAGCACATGGAAGGCCATATCTCACATTTGGATACTGGCCCAGTACTAGCTACAGACATGGGATGCTCTGAACAGGAGCAAGTTACTCTGCTGCAAGATGCTGCCAAAGCTGGTGCTTCACTTGCTGCTGTCAATCAGGATAGTACCTCACACATTACTACTACAAGAGGAAGTCTTGAACCAATTGCAAATATTAGAGAGCTACAAACTGGTCTTCAAGGTAACTGGGTTAATCAAGTTAATGATCATTTCAATGGGGTCCCCTCACTATTAGGTCTGAAATATATTCAGCTTGCTGCTAATGTTAATAATGAAACTGATCTTTCTAAAGAAGGCCTTCTGCTATGGAACCAAGAGGAACACAAGGCCCAACTTCACTAAGAACAACTCAAGTGGGTCGAAGAACAAGCAACGAGTAAGGACTTGCTACAATTGTGGAAATGTGAGTCACTTTGTGGTGGATTGCCCGTACGAGAAGAGGGAAGACAATGGTGGCAAACTCATTCACAAAGACAAAGCCAAGTCCTTCCCTAGCAAGAACAACTTCACCAAGAAGTCTCCTGCAAAGGTCTTGGTGGCACATGAAGAGTACCCCTCTGATGATGATGAGGAAGATACAAGTGGAGAAGGAATGGCAACGGCAACCATTGCCATTGCTACATCCTCCCCCTCTAAGGTGTCTCTCTTTGGCGCCCCCAACGAAAACACCATTGACAAGTGTCTCATGGCCAAAGGTATCAACAAGGTAGCTCCTAACATCAAAACTACCATCATTACTACTCCTTCATTGTTAGATTGTGTTGATGAGAGTGAGGTGGAGAAAGTTGATGAGAATGAGTTCACCAAGTTTGTGAGCAAGCTCAAGGGTGAGTCCAAGAAGCACTTTGTTGCTCTCTTGGAACAACTTGGTGAGGCCAATGATATCATTGAGTCGCATGAGGATACTATCTCCAAGATGGAGGGACATAGTCGTGGTTATGCCGATGAGATTGCGGATCTTTCCAATGCTCTTGAGGAAGAGCAAGGTCTTTGTTTGGCTCTTGAGGAGTCACACAACGTTGATCATGCTAAATTACAAAAAGATCTTGATCATGCTATTGTTCTTTCCCGTGTGCTTAAATCTGAGAAAGTTGCCCTTGGGGTTGACCATGATAGACTCAAGGAATATTTTGACACTCTTGACAAGGCTCAAAAGGTCTTGAAAGGTGTTCATGCATCTCTCAAAGAGTCTCATGATCAACTCCAAGTGAAAATAACTAAGGAGATTTCCACGTGTCCTCCTTTCGTTCTAATTGATAATGCCCATGCTTCTAACCCTTGTTGTCTGCATGTGCATCTTGTGGAGGAAAATGGCAAGTTAAAGGAGCAACTTGAGAAGGTCCTTGTGACATGCATACAAGGTGAAAAGAACCTCAATGACCTTTTGACGAATCAAAAGGAAGTTGTAGGAAAGGAGGGATTTGGGTTTGCACCCAAGTCAAAGAAGAAGAAGAACAACAAGACCAAGCAACCTCTCCCATTCAAGGAAACTTTTGTCAAGGCGGGTGAGGGTACTAATGAGAAGAAGAAGAACAAGGAAGTGGGTGGTAATGCCAAGAAGGGCAAAACTGCCCCTAACAACAAAGCTGGCGACTTTAACCCTTCTTATGTTTTATGCCGTGCTAGTGATGGGCATGTTTATGCCAAATTCGTTGGTTCTTACTATGAGTACATTGAATGGTCTATTTGGGTTCCTAAGACCCTTGTTACTAACCTCAAAGGACTCATTCAAGAATTGGTACCTAAATCCAAGCATTGATCTCTTGTAGGAGTTTGCTTCCGGTGGAGTCTCATGGTTGCTTGATAGTGGTGCAACAAATCATATTACCGGGAGCAAGGACTTGGTGGTGGATGTGCATCCAATTCCATCTATGCCCACCCATGTCCAATTTGGTGATGCCTCAACTTCTAAGGTATTGGGACTTGGTAAGGTGGTCATCTCTCAAGATTTATCTATTGAGAAGGTCATGCTTGTTGAGTCCCTTGCATACAATTTACTTTCCGTTCGTCAACTTGCACTTATGGGCTTTGCAACATTCTTTGATCTTGATACCGTGGCCCTTTTGTGGAGCAAGACTCTTAAAGTAGCCATTGTTGGGCATGTCGAGAATGGTCTCTATGTGGTGAACTTTTTGGAGCGACCCACTAAGATCGCGACTTGCCTAATGGCTGAAGTTGATGTGGGCTGGCTTTGGCATCGCCGACTAGTCCATGTCAATATGAGAACTTTGCAAAGTCTCCTCAAAGGGGACCATGTCCATGGACTAACAAATGTGAGTTTTGCCAAAGAACGTGCTTGCAGTGCTTGTATCGAAGGAAAGCTTCATGAAACGGCTCACCGTCCATCGACTATCATCTACTCAAAGAGGCCCTTGGAGCTCCTTCACATGGATCTCTTTGGTCCTCCATCCTTTGATAGTCTTGGTGGAAGAAAGTATTGCTTGGTGATTGTGGATGACTACTCAAGATATACATGGGTTTACTTCTTCAAGAGGAAGAGTGAGACTCAACAAACCGTCATCAACTTTGCAAATGAAGCTCAACGTCAACATGAAGCAAAGATATTGATGATTAGAAGTGACAACGGCACCGAGTTCAAGAACTATACCTTGGATGAGTTCCTTAGTGACGAGGGGATCAAGCATCAATATGCCGCACCCTATACCTCTCAACAAAATGGTGTGGCAGAGAGGAAGAACCGGACGTTGATGGATGCGGCAAGGACCATGATGGCGGAATTCAAATCTCCGTACAACTTTTGGGCCGAAGCCATCAACACCGCATGTCATGCATCCAATAGGCTCTACCTCCGCAAAGGCTTGAACAAGACTCCATATGAGATACTTACCGGTGACAAGCCCAACCTCAAGTACTTTCGGGTGTTCGGTTGTAAGTGTTTCATTCTCAAGAAAGGTGTTCGTTTGTCTAAATTCGAACCTAGAGCTCAAGAGGGCATATTTGTTGGTTATGCTACAAACTCTCATGCTTACCTTGTTCTCAACAAGTCCACCGGACTCATTGAGGAGACGTGTAACATAGAGTTTGATGAAAATAATGGCTCCCAAGTGGAGCAAAGTGGTCTCTGTGATGTAGGTGATGAAATTCCTCCCCAAGCCATAAGAAGAATGGGGATTGGTCAAATACTCCCCATTGAGGAACCCCTTGTGGCCGAAGGAGAAGGACAATGCTCTACTCAAGTGGAGCCATCATCTACACAAGACCCACACACTTTCGAAGAACAAAGTGAAGGCCCTCAACCCAATGAGCAAGATCAAGGGCAAGACCAACCCCATGGAGATGGTGATGCTCCAAATGTTGCCCAAGATCAAGTTCATGCCTCTGAGCTCGCTCAAGATCAAAAGCAAGCTCAAGGTCAAGAGCAAGCTCAAGATCAAGGGCAAACTCAAGATGGTGCTCAAGATGAGCAAGATGATCCTCAAATGCCCATTGAGGAACTTTTAGAGCGCCGTGCCGCCAAGGTGGCTTCCAAGCTCAAGCGTCAACAACATGTCAAGGAGAATGTGCTTGGAAGCTTGAGAAAGGGGTAACTACTCGTAAACAATTGTCAAACTTTTGTGAGCATCACGCGTTTGTTTCGTGTGTTGAACCCCAAAAGGTACATGAGGCGCTCGATGATGAGGATTGGCTTGAAGCTATGCATGATGAACTCAACAATTTCAAGCGCAATCAAGTTTGGGATTTAGTGCCTAGGCCAACGGAGGAACACAATGTCATAGGGACCAAATGGATCTTCAAGAACAAGGAAGATGCGAACAGTGTGGTTGTTCGAAACAAGGAAAGATTGGGGGCACAAGGCTACTCCCAAGTCGAGGGTATCGACTACGGTGAAACCTTTGCCCCTGTTGCACGTCTTGAATCTATTTGCATGTTGCTTGCATATGCATCTCATCATGATTTCAAGTTGCAACAAATGGATGTGAAAAGTGCATTTCTTAATGGTCCTTTAAATGAGTTGGTATATGTCAAACAACCTCCGGGATTCGAGGATCCCAAGCTTCCCAATCATGTATACAAACTCAAGAAGGCGCTCTATGGCCTTAAACAAGCCCCACGTGCATGGTATGAGCACCTTACCGAGTTGTTGCAAGATCGTGGGTTTGATATTGGGAAAATCGATCCCACTCTTTTTTACTAAAAGGGTTAAAGGGGATTTGTTCATATGCCAGATATATGTTGATGATATTATTTTTGGTTCCCCTATCAAATCTTTCAATGATGAGTTTGCCACTCTAATGACCGAGAAGTTTAAGATGTCTATGATGGGAGAGTTGAAGTTCTTTCTTGGGTTCGAAGTCAAGCAAAGAAGAGAAGGAACCTTCATCAATCAAGCAAAATACACCCAAGACATGCTCAAGAAATTCAAGCTAGATGATGTCAAGCCGGTCAAGTTTCCCATGCCCACCAAATGCAAGCTTGACAGTGATCCCAATGGTAAAGCGGTGGATCAAAAGTTATATCGTTCCATGATTGGATCCTTGCTTTACCTTTGTACATCTAGACCGGATATCATGTTGAGTGTGGGAATTTGTGCGCGGTTTCAAGCCGCACCTAAGGAAAGTCACTATGTGGCGGTCAAGCGAATCTTTTGATATTTGGCTCATACCCCAAACTTTGGCTTATGGTACCCCAAAGGAGCAAGCTTCAATCTCATGGGTTACTCGGACTCGGATTGGGCGGGAGATTGTGCGGAGAGGAAGTCAACTTTCGGTGGGTGCCAATTCCTTGGTTGCTCTTTGGTGAGTTGGTCTTCGAAGAAGCAAAATTGTGTGTCTCTCTCGTCCATCGAGGCCGAATATGTAGCCGCCGCAAGTTGTTGTGTGCAATTGCTATGGATGAGGCAAACTTTAAAGGATTACGGTGTCACTTGTGACAAAGTGCCTCTTCTATGTGACAATGGAAGTGCTATCAAGATCTCTCACAATCCGGTGCAACATAGCAAGACGAAGCATATTGAGATTCGTCATCATTTCATTAGGGATCACATCAAGCGGGGAGATATTCACATCATCTACATCAACACTCAATAGCAACTAGCGGATATCTTCACCAAGCCTCTAGATGAAGCAAGATTTTGCGAGTTAAGGCATGAGCTAAATATCATTGGTTTGAGCAATGTGGCTTGAATCTAGGCACACCCCACCACACTCATTATTATATCTTGTTCTAGATGTAGGCATGGACATAAGGGGAGTGTTGTTCTCTCAATGAACTCTCCCTCCCCCCATTATGCATAAATCGATCACGTCTTTCACATTAGCCATTATTGATGGTACTTGTGCTTCAAAGATGAGTTTCGGTCATGGACCCAAGGTTAAAATCTTCGCGGTGCCATACCACTTGACTCAAACATAGGTGGCCTTGGCCACCGCCCTCTCCTTGAGAGGTGTGTTGTTTTCCTTCTTTTCTCTAGTTGGTTTGGTTTGTGTTTTGCTTCTAGTCTCTCCGTGGGTGCATCTCTGGTTTTTGGCTGTGTTTTGCTCGTTGAGTTGCTCCCTTGGCTCATCTCGGTGTTTCTTTTTGTTGGAGCTAGGCCTGTTTCTTTTCTATCTCGTCGAGTTTATACTGGGCGTACTACTGCTGGGAACGGGCGGTACTACCACTGAGTGGCATCAAGCGGTACTACCGCCCGCCCGAGCGGTACTACCGCTGTGGGGCGGGACTGGGGGTTATGAATCGGGCAGGGGGAGGTTTTCTCCCCCATACCCATTCGTCTCGCCTCGTCCGTTCCTGTCTCACTCCAGCGACGAACTCGCCGCGGGAGGCCGCCGCTGGGCCGCCTTCTTCGGGCCGTCCTTCGCTTTTCCAACCGGTGGAATCAATCCCCACCCCTTCCTCTTGCCATGGATGCTGGTATTGCCCCCATTCTTCTCCTCGTTGCTTCTAATTTTTAGATCTAGGCTTTTGGGGCAATAATCTTAGCATTTATCGATTTTTGGCCAAATCGAGGCTTGAGTAGGATGTTGAAGGCCGCTAGACTAGTTGGATTGATGTTTGGTAGGAGTATTTTTGAATTTGGCACCCCCGGTAGTACAGGATCTTGCAGCGGATGTGGCCTGACCGTTGTCCTCCGCCTCGGGCGGTACTACCGCTCCCCTAGAGTGGTACAACCGCTTCGGGCGGTACTACCGCTTGCTGGGAACGGTACTACCGCTCGGGGTGCCGGTCTCCATTTTTCTCATACCAAATGTTGATTCGTGCTGCTCTTCCATTGGCTTATGCTCATTTTGCTAGCTTTCTTTGCCGGTGTTCGTGTGGTTCCAGGTGATGGCACTTCGGAGCCCCCCGTCCGTTGTACCAACCCCGAGCGTCCTGGAGGATCAAAGTGCTATCCCACTTCTGAGGCAGCTGCTGCTTCGTCAAGTGTTCCTCCAACTCAGTCTAAGCCTCCTTCCAAGCAAGTTGCGAACAAGCCCAAGCCGAAGGCCAAGTCTGTGACAGAGATGACTTCTAAGGAGTTCTATGTGGCACGTCACCGCAATCCGTATGCTGAAGATCAAGATCCAACTCTTGTCAACCGTCCCTTCTGGAACCGGTTTCAGTGGTCTATCTACTTTGATGTGCTCAAAGCAAAGAAGAATCTCTATGTAGATGTCCACTCCATCGACATTGCTTTTTTGGAGAAGGATCGTGCCTATTTTGGTGAGGCACTTGAGATGTGTGCTCAGTTGAACATCCTCAAGCTCATGGAGTTCAACAAGGATTTTGATGCAGATTTGCTGGCTCAGTTTTATGCCACGGTTCACCTTGGCACTGATGAGGAAAGGACCTTGACTTGGATGACCAATGGCAGACTTCTTGCAGTCAAATGGAAGGCGTTCATGGAACTATTGGGCGTTGAAGATCAGGGGCTTGACAACCCGGTTGGCTTTCGTCCTCACAAGAATGCTACTTCTACTCACAAGTAGGCTCTCTGGCCTTACATCACTGTGAAGATTCACCCTGTGATGGAGAAGAAGACCTATGAGTTGTTTCCCTTTCTGGACATCCATTATCGCATCTTCAGGAACACTCTTTTCCCTCACATCGGGAACTTGGATATGGTGCATTTGTACCTCGTGGACATGTTACTGTTTTGCCAGCGTGAGAAGGACAACAACTCAGGAGATACCTTGGATATTTCTCACGTCATGTGGTTAGAGCTCCTCTCCGCCATCACTGAGCATAAGTGCCCCATCTATGCCCCCTACCTGATGTTGCTCATTGAGAAGGCATGGGCGAACACTTATCCCGGTGTTTCCCTGGAGACCGGTGACTTGGTCTCTCACGAGATCAAGCGTCTGAGACAGAAGGAGAACTGGGGCACTCCTATTCTGGAGACTGAGATTCCTTCTGGAGCTGATGAGGCTGAGGCTGAGGATGATGAGGACTATGAGCCCTCTGGTGTGGAGCCCTCATGGGCAAAGAAGCTCAAGCGCAAGATGAAGAAGCTATTCTGCATGGAGTCTAATGGGCAGTATATGGCTCATTTGTCTGAGAAGAAGTCACGCAGTCGTCACAAGGTTCTTATGCGCCAACTAGGTGCAGAGGTTGCTAGTGGGTCAGAGGGCAAGATCACTAACGAGGAGGAGTGGATTTCTCAGCACTGTCCTTGGACGGATTCAGAGATTAAGCAGCCTACTGCCGATGACGGAGGCGCGGGCGACCACGCGGGGATGTGATGATGGAGATCTTCGGCTTTGCTATCACTTGTGCCGTAGCAGCACTTTTTGCCCTTTTGGTGTCTCGATGCCAAAGGGGGAGAGAGTTTAGGGATTTGTCGAGTTGCGAGTGTGTCTTATTTGCCTTGTCATTCTCTCTCACAAACTCTTTTATCGGTCGATTGCTTTGGTTTGGTTTGTGCTTGTGAGACCTGGTTACCCTATCATATGGTGTAAGACATATGTTATCCTATCTTATTATTATCTTATGCGTGTCTAGTTCGTTGGTAGTATGTGAGTTGCATGCTTATTTTATGATTCCATTTTGCTCACTTACTACACCATTGCATTGTAGCTTATATCTCTCTTCTTATAGATGCAAGTCTTGTCAGGCTATAAAATATAGGGGGAGTGTTGATCATATTGTGTGTACTTTGCATTCCAAAGGCACTCCTATTAAGTGCACACATCTAGGGGGAGCCCATCTATATTTTGTAGACTCTGGGTTTGCTTATTCTCTTGTTATATCTCTATGCAAATCTCGTGTTGTCATCAATCCAACAAAAAGGGGGAGATTGTTAGGGCATGTCTCTCTCTAAGTGGTTTTGGTGATTGATGACAATGCTTTTGCGGACTAATCGTGTGCATTGAGCGTTTCAGATATTCATTCATTGGCACGAGACGATTCGTTCCCCTCAGAGCTCAAGGTGAAGACGGTGTAGTCTCTTTCGTTTCAGTTTTGGTGGACTTCAGTCGTAGAAGACGTCGTACTATCAAGAGTGGGTCCGTATCGGAAAGGCTAGGGTGGAATTAACACGTACACATCTTTCTCGCACCCCCTGCTCCTTCCCTCTTCCTTGGAGTATACCGTTATCACGGAAGTGGCACATGAGAGGAGCCAGCGGTAGTACCGCCAGGCCAGAGCGGCAGTACCGCTGATAGCCTCAAGCGGTAGTACCGCTCGTGGCCATCAGTGGCAGTACAGCTCCAGTTCTGCGCTGGTACCGCCTCGATTCGAGACCGTCGCTTGTCGTGTCGAGTTGGGCGCAATAGGCGCTGTAGTACCGCTTACAAGTGGTAGTACCATCCTACCACCGCTACTATTGCCGCCCGAGGGCTCTCTCTCTCCTGCCCCTTCTCTCTACTCTCTGTGCGCAGCCCCAGCGGTACTACCATTGGGACAAGCGGCAGTACCGCTGCCTGGTGCGGTAGTACTGCTCCCAAGGGCGGTAGTACCGCTCTCTGCGAGCTGAGTTGTGGGATAACGGTTGGATTTGATTCCCCACTATATAAGGAGGTCTTCTTCATCAAGAAGACCTACCTCTTCCTCCCCCAAACTCCATTCTTGCTCCAAAGCTCATTTTCGCCCGATCTCTCTCCCTAGCCAATCAAACTTGTTGATTTTCTAGGGATTGGCTGAGAAGGCCCAGATCTACACTTCCACCAAGATATATTTGATTCCCCCCACTAATCCCTCGCGGATCTTGTTACTCTTGGGTGTTTGAGCACCCTAGACGGTTGAGGTCACCTCGGAGCCACATTCCATTGTGGTGAAGCTCCGTAGTATTGTTGGGAGCCTCCAATCAAGTTGTGGAGATTGCCCCAACCTTGTTTGTAAAGGTTCGGTCGCCGCCTTCAAGGGAACCACTAGTGGAATCACGCCATCTCGCATTGTGTGAGGGCGTGAGGACAATATGGTGGCCCTAGTAGCTTCTTGGGGAGCATTGTGCCTCCACACCGCTCCAACGGAGACGTACTTCCTCCAAAGGGAAGGAACTTCGGTAACACATCCTCATCTCCACCGGCTCCACTTGTGGTTATCTCTTTCCTTTACTTTGTGCAAGCTATTGTTGTGTTGTATCTTTTTCTTGAACTTGTTGTTGTTGTTGTTGTTAGCATCATATAGGTTGCTCACTTAGTTGCATATCTAGATAACCTATTTGTTGCTAAACCTAATTTGTGAAGAAAAGCTAAAAAAAATTTAGTTGCCTATTCACCCCCTCCCTCTAGTCAACCATATCGATCATTTCACCCTTCTTCATGGAAACTATCATACTAGCTTCCTGGGCCATTTGGATCTCAAGAAACAATCTCATCTTTCAAGCTATCCAACCCAGTATGCAGAGGTGGAAAGACATTTTCTTGGAGGAGCTCAATCTGCTAAAATTCAGGATCAAGAAGAGCTATGCTAGGGCTTTCTGCTCCTGGCTTGATAATCTTGCTTTGTAACTTCTCTAGGAGTTAGCCTTTTTTCTGTTTTCTTCTTTCTTTTTATTTTTTCCCTTTATTTTCTTCTTTTTTTCCTAGTCTTTAGGAAGGCTCATCTCAAGCCTCTTGTACCTTTAGACTATTTTTTAGATTCTTTCTGCTATTTAATGAAATGAAAAAATTGCAGTGGGGTTTTGCCCTACTATGTACTGTAAAAAAAAATCCCATCAAAAGGAATAGCCATCATCTACACGTGCTCCTATGTAAAATGAGTAAATGAGAGAAAAAGAGAAAGAGAAAAAGTAAACAAAATTCACCAGCCTTACAACCAGCCCTATTGTATCAGAGAATGATATTTTCTATGTCGTGATTGACATGGCTATATTATTACCCATGTTGCAGAGGTAGCAGCGGATTTTTATTTATCTGTGGAGGTAACAGCGGATGGATATTCAACGAGGAGTGAAATGATGGCTACTTCCTCAGTCAAACTTAGGGAAAGGTGGGCCTCATGATTTGACGGCTCATTAGTCATTATTACTGCCTATACTCTTTGCCCATTTAATAACCGCGTGGTAGAGTAGATGGCTATACTTTTAATAACCATCCTCAAAGAGAAGAGGTGCACGCACCCACGCACATAGTTGCACTCTTTGCGTCTTCCCCAACCACACACATGACACGGAGGAGCTCATTTCTGTACGAAGATGCAGGCCACGTGATAATTTGACGTGTGTAGTAGTTACTCACTTAATGGAGGGTCGGGAACCAGGCATGAACGATGCCTCCTTATTTATAAATAAAGTTTTGTTTTTCAGTGGCACGTACGCAATATAAATAGGTTCATATGGAGAGAAAAAGAAACCGCTCCACTATATACATAGCCAGGAGCCTACACGGTTGCTTGTTGGCATTGCTCTCTTCACACTCTCTCGCACAAAATGACTATGGCCACATCTCTAGTCACACATCCGGGCGGATCACGTCAGTCGGGGGAAGGGGAGTATGTTTTGTGTAGATGCGGTCGACGTCGGCAAGGGCAAAAACCCACGATCGACGCGTCCTGATCAGGGGTCCCCGCCGTTCTCTTTCACAAAGCCGGCGAGGTTGCCTTCGTCCCTTGCTCACTGCCGCGACGTGGGCAGATGCCGCCTCCCGCCGCCCTCCTAGCGACATCCTGATACGTCTCTAATGTATCTATAATATTTGATTGTTCCATGCTATTATATTATCTGTTTTGGATGTTTT
The DNA here is from genome assembly GCA_011799875.1 of Thinopyrum elongatum. Taxonomy (NCBI): domain Eukaryota; kingdom Viridiplantae; phylum Streptophyta; class Magnoliopsida; order Poales; family Poaceae; genus Thinopyrum; species Thinopyrum elongatum. Next base: position 299,991,211 of record CM022298.1, read on the forward strand.
ATATGCATTAATATTCTATTTTATATTATTTTTGGGACTAACCTATTAACCTAGAGCCAAGTGACAGTTTCTGTTTTTTCCTTGTTTTGAGTTTTACAGAAAAGGAATATCAAACAGAGTCCAAACGGAATAAAACTTTCACGATGATTTTTCTTGGACCAGAAGACACCTACGTGACTTGGAGAGAGGGCCAGAAGGTTCTCGAGGAGGCCACAAGCCTGCCAGGCGCGCCCTAGGGGGGCGCGCCCTGAGGGCTTGTGGGCCCCTCGGAGGTCTCCCAACCCTAATATTTGCACTATAAATTCCCAAATCTTCCCAAACCATCAGAGGGATCCACCAAAATACTTTTCCGCCACCGCAAGCCTCTGTTCCTGTGAGATCCCATCTTGGGGCCTTTTCCGGCGATCTGCCGGAGGGGGATTCTATCACGGAGGGCCTCTACATCAACCTTGCTGCCCTTCCGATGATGCGTGAGTAGTTTACCACAGACCTACGGTCCATAGCTAGTAGCTAGATGGCTTCTTCTCTCTCTTTGATCTTCAATACAATTTTCTCCTCGATGTTCTTGGAGATCTATTCGATGTAATACTTTTTTGCAGTGTGTTTGTTGAGATCCGATGAATTGTGGATTTATGATCAGATTATCTATGAATATTATTTGAGTCTTCTCTGAACTCTTTTATGCATGATTAAGATATCTTTGTATTTCTCTTTGAACTATCGGTTTGGTTTGGCTAACTAGATTGGTTTTTCTTGCAATGGGAGAGATGCTTAGTTTTGGGTTCAATCTTGCGGTGTCCTCACCCAGTGATAGAAGGGGTAGCGAGGCACGTATTGTATTTTTTCCATTGAGGATAAAAAGATGGGTTTTATATCATATTGCTTGAGTTTATCCCTCTACATCATGTCATCTTACTTAAGGCGTTACTCCGTTCTTATGAACTTAATACTCTAAATGCATGCTGGATAGCGGTCGATGTGTGGAGTAATAGTAGTAGATGCAGGCAGGAGTCGGTCTACTTGTCACAGACGTGATGCCTATATTCATGATCATTGCCTTAGATATCGTCATAACTTTGCGCTTTTCTATCAATTGCTCAACAGTAATTTGTTCACCCACCGTATGCTATCTTCAAGAGAGAAGCCTCTGGTGAAACCTATGGCCCCCGGGTCTATTTTCCATCATATATTTTCATATCTATAAACCAAAAAACCCAAAAATACCTTGCTGCAATTTATTTATATTTACTTTAGTTTGCCTTTTTATTTATCTTTTATACCTATCTCTATTAGATCTCACTCTTGTTCGAGACCCTGAAGGGATTGACAACCCCTTTTTCGCGTTGAGTGCAAGTGTTTGTTAGTTTGTGTAGGTGTATAGATTGGAGACTTGCTTGTGCCTCCTACTGGATTGATACCTTGGTTCTTAACTGAGGGAAATACTTATCTCTACTTTGCTGCATCACCCTTTCCTCTTCAAGGGAAAAATCAACGCAAGCTCAAGACTTAGCAGGAAGAATTTCTGGCACCGTTGCCGGGGAGGTTCTACATCTAGCCTACCAAGTACCCATCATAAACTCTCATCTCTTGCATTACATTATTTGCCATTCGCCTCTCGTTTTCCTCTCCCCCACTTCTAAAAATGTTTTCAGAAAAACATAAAAATATTTGCCTTTTTATTCGCCCTTCTTTTGTTCGTCTTTTCGTTTGCTCTTCGTTTGCTTGTGTGATTGATTGCTTGCCTTGTCACGATGTCTCAAGAAAATACCAAATTGTGTGACTTTTCCAATACTAATAATAATGATTTTATTAGGACTCCGATTGCTCCCGCCACTAGTGCGGAATCTTACGAAATTAATGTCGCTTTGTTGAATCTTGTTATGAAAGAATAATTTTCCGGCCTTCCTAGTGAAGATGCCACATCCCATCTAAATACTTTCGTTGAATTGTGTGATATGCAAAAGAAAAAAGATGTGGATAATGATATTGTTAACTTGAAGCTATTTTCGTTCTCACTATGAGATCGTGCTAAAACTTGGTTTTCATCTTTACCTAAAAATAGTATTGATTCATGGAATAAGTGTAAAGATGCTTTTATTTCCAAGTATTTTCCTCCCGCTAAAATCATCTCCCTTAGGAATGATATAATGAATTTTAAGCAACTTGATTATGAACATGTTGCACAATCTTGGGATAGGATGAAATTGATGATAAGAAATTGCCCTACATGGTTTAAGTTTATAGATGATCATACAAAATTTTATGCCGGATTGAATTTTGCGTCTAGAAATCTTTTAGATTCCGCCGTGGGAGGCACTTTTATGGAAATTACATTAGGAGAAGCTACTAAACTCCTAGATAATATTATGGCAAATTACTCTCAATGGCATACCGAAAGATCTTCCACTAGTAAAAAAGTGCATGCGATTGAAGAAATTAATACTTTGAGTGGAAAGATGGATGAACTTATGAAAAAAAAATCTAGTAGGAGTGCTCCTATTGATCCTAATGATATGCCTTTGTCCACTTTTATTGAGAATAATAATGAATCTATGGATGTGAATTTTGTTGGTAGGAACAATTTTGGTAATAACGCGTATAGAGGTAATTTCAACCCTAGGCCATTTCCTAGTAATTCCTCTAATAATTATGGTAATTCCTACAACTATTCTTATGGAAATTATAATAAAATACCCTCTGATCTTGAGAATAATATTAAAGATTTCATTAGTTCTCAAAAGATTTTCAATGCTATGGTAGAAGAAAAATTGCTTTAGATTGATGATTTGGCTAGGAACATTGATAGAATTTCTCTTGAGATTGATTCTTTGAAGATTAGATCTATGCCACCTAAGCATGGTATTAATGAATCTCTAAAATCTATTACAATTTCTATGAATGAATGCAAAGAAAGAACCTCTAGGATGCGTGTTAAGCGAGATTGGTTTGTAAAAGCGTGTTCTTCTAGTTTTTGTGAAAATAATGATGAAGATCTTAAAGTGATTGGTGTAACTCCTATTGAATCTTTGTTTTATAATATAAATCTTGATACAAATGGTACTGGAGATGAGTCAACATTAGCTAGAAGGCATCCCAATAATTTGGAGTTTAAAGATCTTAATGAAAAAATTGATAAAAGTGAGACTGGAGAGGTCCAAACTTTAAGTAGCGATGAACCCACTCTTTTGGATTTCAAGGACTTTAATTATGACAATTTTTATTTGATAGATTATATTTCCTTGTTGCAATCCATGTTAAATTCACCTCATGCTTATAATCAAAATAAAGCTTTTACTAAACATATCGTTGATGCTATGATGAAATCTTTTGAAGAAAAACTTGAGTTGGAAGTTTCTATCCCTAGAAAGCTTTATGATGAGTGGGAACCTACTATTAATATTAATATTAAATATTATGAGTGCAATGCTTTGTGTGATTTGGGTGCTAGCGTTTCCACTATTCTGAAAACTTTATGTGATGTGCTAGGTTTCCATGAATTTGATGATTGTTCTTTGAATTTGCATCTAGCGGATTCCACTATTAAGAAACCTATGGGAAGAATTAATGATGTTCTTATTGTTGCAAATAGGAATTATGTACCCGTAGATTTTATTGTGCTTGATATAGATTGCAATCCTACATGTCCTATTATTCTTGGTAGACCTTTCCTTAGAACGATTGGTGCAATTATTGATATGAAAGAAGGAAACATTAGATTTCAATTTCCATTAAGGAAGGGCATGGAAGACTTTCCAAGAAATAAAATTATGTTGCCATATGAATCTATTATGAGGGCTACTTATGGATTGCATACCAAAGATGACAATACCTAGATCTATGTTTTATGCCTAGCTAGGGGCGTTAAACAATAGCGCTTGTTGGGAGGCAACCCAATTTTATTTTTATGTTTTTTGTTTTTGGTTCTGTTTTTTAATAAATACACATTATTACCTCTGTATTAATTGTGTTTTGGTGTTTTAATTAGTGTTTGAGCCAAGTAAGACCTTTGGGATGGTCTAGGGTGATAGTTGATTTGATTTTGCTGAAAAATAGAAGCTTTTGCATCAAGTAGCAGAATTTTAATAATTCACAGAAGTGACGAAAACTTCTGAATTATTCCACACAAGATTGATATACAAATTTCCCAGGGTTTCCTAATTTTTCAGAATTTTTCGAGGTACAGAAGTATGAGAACATTTCAGATCTTCACAGACTGTTCTGTTTTTTGACAGATTCTGTTTTCTACGTGTTGTTTGCTTATTTTGATGAATCATGGGTAGTATCTGGGGGTATGAACCATAGAGAAGTTGGAATAAAGTAGATATAACACCAATATAAATTAATAATGAGTTCACAACAGTACCTAAAATGGTGATTTATTTTATTATACTAACGGATCTTATGAGTTTTCTGTTGAGTTTTGTGTTGTGAAGTTTTCAAGTTTTGGGTAAAGATTTGATGGACAACAGAATAAGGAGTGGCAATAGCCTAAGCTTGGGGATGCCCAAGGCACCCCAAGGTAATATTCAAGGACAACCAAGCATCTAAGCTTGGGGATGCCCCGGATGGCATCCCCTCTTTTGTCTTCAATCCATCGGTAAATTTACTTGAGGCTATATTTTTATTCACCACATGATATGTGTTTTGCTTGGAGCGTCTTGTATGATATGAGTCTTTTATTTTTAGTTTGCCACAATCATCATTGCTGTACACACCTTTTGAGAGGGACACGCATTAATCATGAATTTATTAGAATACTCTATGTGCTTGACTTATATCTTTTGAGCTAGGCAGTTTGCACTAGTGCTTCACTTATATCTTTTTAGAGCACGGCGGTGGCTTTATTTTATAGAAATTGTTGAACTCTCATGCTTCACTTATATTATTTTGAGAGTCTTAAACGGCATGGTAATTTGCTTAGGTTATGAAATTATTCCTAATATGATGGGCATCCAAGAGGGATATAATAAAAACTTTCATATAAAGAGCATTGAATAGATGAGAAATTTGATTCCTTGCATTCATTTTGAGATATAATGATGGTGATATTAGATTCATGCTAGTGAGTAATTGTGGATTGGTAGAAATAATTGTGTTAAAGTTTGTGATTCTCGTAGCATGCATGTATGGTGAACCGTTATGTGATGAAGTCGGAGCATGATTTATTTTTTGATTACCTTCCTCATGAGTGGCGGTCGGGGACGAGCGATGGTCTTTTCCTACCAATCTATCCCCCTAGGAGCATGCGTGTAGTACTTTTTTTTGATGGCTAATAAATTTTTGCAATAAGTATCTGAGTTCTTTATGACTAATGTTGAGTCCATGGATTATACGCACTCTCACCCTTCCACCATTGCTAGCCTCTCTAGTGCCACGCAACTTTCGCCGGTGCATTAAACCCACCATATACCCTTCCTCAAAACAGCCACCATACCTACCTATTATGGCATTTCCATAGCCATTCCGAGATATATTGCCATGCAACTTCCACCATTCCGTTTATTATGACACGCACCATCATTGTCATATTGCTTTGCATGATCATGTAGTTGGCATAGTATTTGTGGCAAGGCCACCGTTCATATTATTTTTATACATGTCACTCTTGACCATAGCACATCCCGGTACACCGCCGGAGGCATTCATATAGGGTCATATCTTTTTTTAGTATCGAGTTGTAATTCTTAAATAAAAGTGTGATGATCATCATTATTAGAGCATTGTCCCATGTGAGGAAAGGATGATGGAAGCTATGATTCCCTCACAAGTTGGGATGAGTATCCGGACTTTACAAAAAAAATAAAAGAGGCCAAAGAAGAAGGGACAATGGTACTATCCTTTTTCCACACTTGTGCTTCAAAGTAGCACCATGATCTTCATGATAGAGAGTCACCTATTTTGTCACTTTCATATACTAGTGGGAATATTTCATTATAGAACTTGGCTTGTATATTCCAATGATTGGCTTCCTCAAATTTCCCTAGGTCTTCGTGAGCAAGCAAGTTGGATGCACACCGACTTAGTTTCTTTTTGAGCTTTCATACACTTATATATCTAGTGCATCCGTTGCATGGCAATCCCTACTCACTTGCATCGATATCAATTGATGGGCATCTCCATAGCCCATTAATTTGCCTAGTTGATGTGAGACTTTCTCCTTCTTTTTGTCTTCTCCACCACCACCATATTCCATTCCACCTGTAGTGCTATACCTATGGCTCATGCTCATGTATTGCGTGAAAGTTGAAAAAGTTTGAGAACAACAAAAGTATGAAACAATTGATTGGCTTGTCATCGGGGTTGTGCATGATGAAATACTTTGTGTGATGAAGATGGAGCATAGCCAGACTATATGATTTTGTAGGGATAACTTTCTTTGGCCATGTTATTTTGAGAAGACATGATTGCTTTATTAGTATGCTTGAAGTATTATTGTTTTTATGTCAATATTGAACTTTTGTTTCGAATCTTATGGATCTAAATATTCATGCCACAATAAAGAAGATTGCATGATAAATATGTTAGGTAGCATTCCACATCAAAAATTCTGTTTTTATCATTTACCTACTCGAGGACGAGCAGGAATTAAGCTTGGGGATGCTTGATACGTCTGCAACGTATCTATAATTTTTTATTGTTCCATGCTATTATATTATCTGTTTTGGATGTTTTATATGCATTAATATGCTATTTTATATTATTTTTGGGACTAACCTATTAACCTAGAGCCCAGTGACAGTTTCTGTTTTTTCCTTGTTTTGAGTTTTACATAAATGGAATATCAAACAGAGTCCAAACGGAATAAAACTTTCACCATGATTTTTCTTCGACCAGAAAGCACATACGTGACTTGGACAAAGGGCCAGAAGGTTCCCGAGGAGGCCACAAGCCTGCCAGGCGTGCCCTAGGGGAGCGCGCCCTGAGGGCTTGTGGGCCCCTCGGAGGTCTCCCAACCCTAATCTTTGCACTATAAATTCCCAAATAGTCCCAAACCATCAGAGGGATCCACCAAATACTTTTCCACCGCCGCAAGCCTCTGTTCCCGTGAAATCCCATCTTGGGGCCTTTTCCGGCGATCTGCCGGAGGGGGATTTGATCACGGAGGGCCTCTACATCAACCTTGCTGCCCTTCCGATGATGCATGAGTAGTTTACCACACACCTACGGGTCCATAGCTAGTAGCTAGATGGCTTCTTCTCTATCTTTGATCTTCAATACAATGTTCTCCTCGATGTTCTTGGAGGTCTATTCGATGTAATACTTTTTTGCGGTGTGTTTGTTGAGATCTGATGAATTGTGGATTTATGATCAGATTATCTATGAATATTATTTGAGTCTTCTCTGAACTCTTTTATGCATGATTAAGGTATCTTTGTATTTCTCTTCGAAACTATCGGTTTGATTTGGCCAACTAGATTGGTTTTTCTTGCAATGGGAGAGGTGCTTAGTTTTGGGTTCAATCTTACGGTGTCCTCACCCAGTGACAGAAGGGGTAGCGAGGCACGTATTGTATTGTTGTCATCGAGGATAAAAAGATCGGGTTTATATCATATTGCTTGAGTTTATCCCCCTACATCATGTCATCTTACTTAAGGCGTTACTCCGTTCTTATGAACTTAATACTCTAGATGCATGCTGGATAGCGGTCGATGTGTGGATTAATAGTAGTAGATGCAGGCAGGAGTCGGTCTACTTGTCACGGATGTGATGCCTATATTCATGATCATTGCCTTAGATATTATCATAACTTTGCGCTTTTCTATCAATTGCTCAACAGTAATTTGTTCATCCACCGTATGCTATCTTCAAGAGAGAAGCCTCTAGTGAAACCTATGGCCCCGGGGCCTATTTCCATCATATATTTTCAGATCTATAAACCAAAAAACCCAAAAATACCTTGCTGCAATTTATTTATATTTACTTTAGTTTGCTCTTTTATTTATCTTTTATACCTATCTCTATTAGATCTCACTCTTGTTCGAGACCGTGAAGGGATTGACAACCCCTTTTTCGCGTTGAGTGCAAGTGTTTGTTAGTTTGTGCAGGTGCATAGATTGGAGACTTGCTTGTGCCTCCTACTGGATTGATACCTTGGTTCTTAACTGAGGGAAATACTTATCTCTACTTTGCTGCATCACCCTTTCCTCTTCAATTGAAAAATCAACGCAAGCTCAAGAAGTAGCACATCCCGACATCCCTCAGGTACAACTTCCTTTACAGCCGACGTGTACCACTGCCCCAGCTGCCCACATGCTCCGTGTGGATATTTCTGTACTTCTTTGCCCCGCATGTACCTCTACTGGCTTCTACTGTATTTGTGATGAGTTTATGTCTCATAAACTAGTGCCACTAGTCTTATTCTAATCACACTTCTTCAATTTCTTTGCCACAGGATGCTCAGCTCGATTTTAGTGAAACTGCACAAAATGATCTGATGGTCAAAGGGTTGCAAACTTCATTCCTATAGAAGGTTCAACCTCACTAGCAAATTAAAGCCTGGTTAGGGTTTAGGGTTCAAGGCCTAGGGACTGATGGATCATTTCTTCTTTAGTTGTCTCTGTTCCAAAATAAGTGTCTCAACTTTAGTACAACTTTATACTAAAGTTGGCAAAGTTGGCATAAAGTTGAGACACTTATTTTGGAACGGAGGGAGTACATTTTGGCTATGATCTGTGAATCATTGAGATGCACTAGCATGCATGTTATTCTCCTTTGTATTTGATGGAATGTTGCAATGGGGCAACCTTTGACGCAAGATACATGAAACAGAAGCTGAAAGCTTCATAGCATTGTACAATTTTATCTCGCTGAGAAATTACAGTACTGTGTACTAAAGAGTTAGGTGTCGCGTGGTGTCCAAAAAATAGGGTGATAGTGTGAGGTGGGCCATGTAATCACTGAGCTGCCGTGTTTTCGCTGCTTTCGCACTCCTCCGCTATAAGAATGGAGAAAATTATAGTTTTATCACAGAATATAAGAATGATAGAGTGGAGATGCTCTACCTCCTTTCACCGAAACGTGGGACATCCAGCATCCGGTGCACGTTTCATGCACCAAAATAAGTGTATAGTACAACTGAGACTCAGCACGGTCGTACCACCTCAGTAATAATGACCAATGAGCCGTCAAAACACATAGACTCGGCAGTAAGTTGGACGGACGAAGCAACCATCACTCTTCGTTGAATCCGCTTCTCCCTTCAACGCAGGCGCCAGTGAGAGGTCACGTCCGCTCTGCCCAGGCATGAATGTGGCACCGATTCTCTGGAGCGGTGCTGAATGTTTCAGGCGGGAAGCGCACGCGGGCGATGGAGGGGGTTTGGGTGGGCCAGGGTGGTCAGGAGCAGGCGTGGCACCTGTCCAGACCGAATGCTCGGAAACGAGAGGATGCACCAACTCTCGCGGTTAATCATATTACTACTAGTAGTACACACCATCTCTTTGTAGGTCGATGTTTCGCTCTCTTTAACACACAAACATTGCTAAAAACACACACGCGCACACACACGCACACACAGGTTCATAGAACAGAAATATCGTGGGAGTGGGAAACCACAGGAAGTGAGATAAATGGAGTACGTACAAGAATATAAGAGATACATGCACGTCCGTCGGAGACACATTCACTGCCTCGCACTATAGCCCAGCCGACCACAGCATGACGGCTGGATCTGTGCCTCTCTCGTCCCGGCGCTGGCGGTCAATCCCTATATCTATGGCCGCGAGATTTGGCGCTCGCGACTGCCGGATTTGGAGCATTCCGGGCTCCTGCGACTGCAACTTGCCATGGATTGTTCGGGTACTGGGTCGCACAACAATGGCAATGCCTCTACGTCGCATGAAGGTACTGAATCCGCCTCTAGCCGCTCGGATCTATCCCGTCGGCAGATCGTCAGCAAAGACACGGTCGGCCACCCTGGCCCAACGGCTAGTAGGTTCACCGTTGCCGCTCATAAAGTGCGATGGCTGCCCGCGGCAGGTCGTGTGCCGCATTTCGACCACGCCAGAACATCCCGGATGGGTGTTCATCAAGTGCAAAAAAGATAAGGTGCGTAGTACTTCTTTTGATTCGGCTGTGCTCCCTCATTTGGCGCATGTTCGACAGCTTATACTCAAACTTGTGTGTAGGATGGATGCCAGTTTTGGTTTTGGGAAGAAGAATACATCGATCTATTGATAGCACGAAATTTGATAGATGCTTGTGCACTCCTTGCTAGAATAGAGGCTAGAGATGATATTAGATGTGAAGCAACGCCTAGTTTTTTAGAATCGAAAAAGAAAGAAGTGTGCAAGCTCGAGAAGCCACAGATCAACAATGAAGACATAGAGAGGATATTAATACAATTAGTGGGAGCAGTTATGGAAATTGGATATCTTTTAAAATGTCTAATTGTGGTTCTTGTTTTCTTTGGTCTTGCTCTCCTAGCAAAGAATTGATGAATGTACTTCCCTATATCAAAATGTCGTTGATGAAATAAAGAAATGTACTATAAAAATAAATGTGTGCATACGACCGGTGGCCGTATTAATTATGTTGGTTCTAAATTTTTCCCACTAGTTAATTATGTTGGCAAACTTTGATAAAAAATACTTCGTAACGATATATAAAAGCGTTTAGAACACATAAAAAAAGAAGCCAATAATATTTATTTTTTGTTGGCATGTATTAGCAGTTTACTACTTCCTCCTTTCTGGTTTATTGGGCTCATCTCATTTTCTTTGTTTTACCATATTATACAGTCTTATTTTCACTTCTTTCCACCACATGTTCACATTCCAAGGTGCATTAAATTGATGCATGCAAGGTTTAAAAGAAACCAACCAGTGCATGTAACCATTCCTGCTCATTTAGTGGTCATCCATGAACATATTGTAATTAATGCATATTAAAGTTTGAGTAATTTTGTAAACTACGAGATGGAGTACATTTCTCCACTCATCATCTGCCTTGGTTGATGAGATTTCAAATTTAAGCCCTATAAACCAGAAAGGAGGGAGTAGTTAAAATTATTGGTCAAACTTTGACAAAAAAATATATGACGTGGTGTAAAAACCTGGACGGAGGTAGTAGTACGAGATACGGTGGCACGCTGACTTAGGCCGAATACAAGTGCCCAAAATTATTGCAAGAGAGCAAAGTGTACATACAAAATAATTAAAATTGAATTTCTCAAAAATATTTAAAATTGGAGGATGGTGCAGCCCACCTTTCTGATATTTTGACCGTGTGTGGTTCATTTGTTGTTCACTTCGGAGGGTCGTGTACCACACGTGAACAATAGTAAGTGCGACCGGGAGGCATGGAGCGTTAATTGAGAGTTGACTCCTTCGAGCGTTAAATTTTCTTCGCGTATTAGCATTACCCTAGTATTTTTCTTCACTAGTATGTTAAATAAAGAGTTCCGTTTCGTGCACAATTTAAAACTATTTTTATGGAGAGAAAAAGAAAATCACTCCAACTATATATATATATATACGTTGCAGCCTCAGCGCTTGTTTTTTAGGGTTAGCTCTCTTCACACTATCTCTCCACTATATATATACACGCTGGAGCCTCAGCCCTTGTATTTGCTTGATGCGGCTTGAAACTGCGTTAGTATTTCCCCAAAGAAATAGACCCCATCTTGTTATCCTTAATAGCAACGATACATGCGTGCCTCGCTGCCCCTTCTGTCACTGGGAGAGGACACTGCAAGATCGAACCCATCACAAAGCACCTCTTCCCATGGCAAGAAAAATCGATCTAGTTGGCCTAACTAAAATAAAGATTCGAAGTAGAAATACGAGGCTATAAATAATCATGCATATAAGAGATCAAAGAAAACACAAATAATATTCATGGATATAGATCTGATCATAAACCCAAAGTTCATCGGATCCCAACAAACACACCGCAAAAAGGTTTACATCAAATAGATCTCTGAGAGACCATTGTATTGAGAAGCAAAAAGACAGAAGAAGCCATCTAGCTACTGCCTATGGACCCTTATGTCTATGGTGGACTACTCATGCATCGTCGGAGAGGCACCAATGACGATGATGAACCCCTCCGTGATGGTGTTAGATTGGATCTTCTGGTTCTGGAACTTGCGGCGGCTGTAATTGTGTTTCATCGACTCCCCTAGGGTTTCTAGAATATTTGGGAATTTATAGGGCGAAGAGGCAGTGGAGGAGACCTCCGTGGGCCCCAAGATACATTAGGGCGCGCCCTGGTGTATCTTGGGACCCACGGGCCTCCTCCCAGGTGCTTTCTTGATCCCCAAGGTGTCTTCTGGTCCAAAAAAATCTCTAAAAAGTGTGACGCCCCCGGTCCAATCGTGCACTAATCATACACGCAAATGCACACGATCAAGGCTAAGGACTCACGGGAAGATATCACAACACAACTCTAAAACATAAATAAAGTCATACAAGCTTTATATTACAAGCCAGGGGCCTCGAGGGCTCGAATACATAAACTTGCGTACAAGCGTCAGCGGAAGCATCAGATATCTGAGTACAGATATGAAACAGAAACAGAAAGGCCTTTAGAAAGGCGGGGCAAAAATAAAACACTACGATCGAAAGGCGAAGGCCTCCTGCCTGGGACCCTCCGATCCTACTCCTGGTCGTCAGTCAACTCGTAGAAGCATCCATCCTCTGGGTAGTAGTAGCGATCGTCGGCGGGGACAGCTGTCTCAGGGGGCTCCGTCCTCTAGTCACGACAAACTGATAAGGGGAGAAAAGGAAAACAAAGCAACCATGAGTACTCAGAAGTACTCAGCAAGCGAGGATCTACACTACATATGCAACATTTTCAAGGGGAGGCTGTATATGTGGACTGGGCTGCAGAAATGCAAGAATAGAGAGAAGGCCTAGTCCTATCGAAGACTAGCATCTTCAGCGGTCTTGCAGCAGTAGAAGAGAGTAGAACAGTACAATATAATGTAGCAGTATCATTAAGTCTTATCCTCACCCAGAGATCCTTTCTTGACTCCCTGCGAGAAAGCAATCCTAGAGCCATACAGTCATCAACCTCGTCCTGAGATCCCTTCTCGACTCCCTGCGAGAAGCAATCCCAGAGCCATAGTATCCAAGTATCCAGTTCTAAAAATTGTATTAATCAGGATACAACTCCGAGTGTCCTTTACCGTAGGACCGGCTATCGATAGAAGTATTCTTCCCTGCAGGGGTGCACCAACTTACCCAACACGCTCGATTAACTCCGGCCGGACACACGTTCCTGGGTCATGCCCGGCCTCGGCCAAACGACACATCGCAACCCTACCTAGAGCTCAGCAGAGAGGTCCCCGTCGGTCTACATCCTAAGCGCTCAGAGGTCTTGGGCCATCGCCCTGTGCACTCCGAGTCGTTGCGTGCAGGGGGAAGCCAGGCACCAGGGGGGCGCCAGTCCGTCCCGGCCGCAAGGCTGAACTAGACGTCTGACAGAGCTTTCAGCTGATGCATACGATGCAGAACGCCCATACTATGCCCACGTGATGGTTAGTGCTATCAGGCCAGAGGCCTGCTCGGATCAAATATCCAAATCGTTAATGGACTAGGGCTTGCGGTAACGAGCAGAGACTCACGAAAGATGTGACCCTGTCGCCCCGTCTCGAGGACTTGCTCCAAGGGTTAAGAATGCCCGACCGCGCCTCGTATTCAGCACTCGGGCACCACACTGGCACCCGTCTTCACAACACTCGCCTCTCAGGCGCACGCGAGTACCCCTCAGGGTCGACCCGCCTATCCAAGTAACAGTGTAAAGTCCAAGTATCCGTGTGTCCATAACATCAGGGGAATCCGAGGTATCACCCTTGTTGGATTCCTACTCGATGTGTCTGTCAAGGTGAACTCGGAGGATTCACCCTCGATGGGTTCACACTTGATGTGTTGCACGACAGCGTCGTTACCGGAAGTGGTGAAGGAGGAATCACCCTCGATGACCACGACCGAATAGCTACTCTACAGAGTTAACATTAGAAGTGCTACAAGAGGTTTCACCCTCGGCACTCGATAGTAATGCTACAGTGTCGTTACAACTAAAGGGGGTGATGTGCGTTGTCGGGACCTGGTCTTCAATCCCGTTGATCGGGTCTTCTGACGATCCAGCGCGGCAGTCGGGATAAGTGGGGTCACTGATAGGTCTCTACCCAGCCTAAACTAAGCAGTTTAGGATATGCAGGTAATTATCAACAGCAGGATACAATGAACAGGCTATGCATCAGAATAGGTAAAGCAGTAGCAGCAGCAACAATTCTAATGCAAGCATGAGAAATAGAATGGGCGATATCGGGATGATCAAAAGGGGGGCTTGCCTGGTTGCTCTGGCAAGAGAGAGGGGTCGTCAACGGGCTGCTTGTCGGTACTGTAGTCGTACCCGGGTGCAGCGTCGTTGGTCTCAGCGTCTATCGAGAGAGAGAAGGAGGGGGAGAGAAACAATAAATTCACGGCGATAATGCAAACAACATGTATGACATGCCTAAATGATATGCCGGGGTGTTCTACTGCCTAACTAAATGATTTAGTTAATTTAGGAATTTATTTGGATTTATTTAATTAAAGTTGGGCACTATTCATTTACTGAAAACGGTCTAAAAGTTCAATGTTCTTATAGCTGCGGGCGTCTGACGGGAATACGGAGGGCGTATCCGGGTTCGTATCGGAATTCTGAGCAAGTTTCATGTACAAAGTATTTTCATCGGAGTTACGGATTATTTAATATGATTTTCTAAAGTTTTAAGCAATTTTTGAAATTTCTGGAATTAAATCAATTCGAATTATGCACAGTGCAGGAAAAGGCTAGGTGCACCCGGTGCACTGCACCCAGTGTGCACCGGTGACTGACCAGTGGGGCCAGTCAACTGCCCAGTCAGCAGTTGACTGGTCCACGGTTGACTGGTCAAAGGGGCTGTGGGACCCGCGTGTCATAGAGACATTCCAGTTAAACTGTTTTATTAGATTAACTAATTCCTACAGTGTAATTGGACCCGCATGTCAGTGTAATGTTTTAACTGAATCATTTGTAACAGAGGAGCCCAGCTGTCAGCGTTTATTAGCAGCTATTTAGCGCCTAATTAACAGCTAAAGCCCCGGGCTAAGGGGAAAACATCTGCGCGTGCTCACAAAGATGGATGCCGAGCTCGGAGAAGCGCAGGGAAGACGGCGTGGGGCAGATCGACGGCAAGGAACTTCTTTGGCCGTGGCGGAGGAAACGGTCGACGCCGGCGATGCCTGGGGCGGTCCGGCTTGGTCCGGTGGTCGTGGAAGAAGAGGTAGCCGGCAGCGGTGCTCCCAGACGCCCTGGAGAGGCTCGAGGTGGCCGGTGGCTATGGTAACGGCGAGCGGCAGCGACGTCTACGTACGGGTGTGCTCAGGTCTGAGAGAGAGAGCGAGCGAGAGGGAGAAAGGGGAGGTAGGGTTAGCAGCGGGAGGCCGGGGGGGTGGTGGGCTGGCCTGTTGGGTACCTTGGCCGGGTAGAGAGGGGTTTTTTTTTCTTTTTTTTTTTTCCTTTTTTTTTGTTTTTGTTTTTCTTTTTCCTTTTCTTTTTTCTTTTTTTTCTTTTTCTGTTTTGCAAAATGTGTGGCCCCCATTAGAGTTTTGTAAAATATGAGAGCTGGCCCACAAATCACAGCACAATATATCCTACCACCAAAAACTAGTTTGGGGTAAATATCTTTTCATATTTATTTTAGACTAAATAAAAGGTAATTAAATATTGTCTTTAATCACTGTTTGGGGATGTTTGAGTCACTTACCCAACTCCAATGATGTTGGTTTCAATTTTAGAATTGTCTCTGATTTATTTGCTATTTAATGAACAATTTAGTTATTATGTTGGACAACTTTTATATTCCACTTTCATTTAAATTTGAATTTTGACTTAGGAGTTGAAATGCAATATAATGCTAATGATGATCATGCACTGTTAAACATGATGACTTGTCATTATCAAAAGGGTGATTACTGTAGTTAACCACCGGGGGTGTTACAAATCTCCTCTACTAACAAGAATTCTCGTCCCGAGAATTAAGAGGTAGAAGGAAAAAGTTCGGGGTATTCCGCACGAAGATTATCCTCGCGTTCCCAAGTGGCTTCATCTTCAGTATGATTTGACCACTGCACTTTGAGGAACTTGGTAACTTTCTGGCGGGTTTGACGTTCAGCTTCATCGAGAATGCGGATCGCATGCTCCTTATAAGAAAGGTCATCTTGCAATTCGAGCACTTCGTGATCCACAGCTCGGTGCGGAGATTCTTTGAAGCATTGATGAAGTTGCGACACATGGAAGACGTCGTGGATATGGGAGAATTGCGGTGGCAACTCCAATTTATATGCCACCTGACCACGTCTAGCAATAATGCGGAAAGGACCAACGTAGCGTGGAGCTAGCTTGCCCTTGATTCCAAAACGGTGAGTGCCTTTCATCGAGGTGACTCATAGATAAGCCTGATCACCAGGTTGATAAGTCAAACCCCATCGTCTGCGATCGTAGTTGCTCTTCTGGCGGTCCTGAGCCGCCTTGAGATTTTCACGGACGATACGAACTTGTTCTTCGGCGTGTTGAATAATATCCGGACCCACGAGCGGTCGTTCCCCAGTTTCTGACCAATTCAGAGGGGTTCGACACTTACGTCCATAAAGAACTTCAAAGGGGGCCATTTTCAAGCTAGCTTGATAGCTGTTGTTGTAAGAGAATTCGGCATACGGGAGAGATTCTTCCCACTTCTTACCAAATGAAATAACACAAGCTCGAAGCATGTCTTCAAGCACTTGATTGACTCGTTCGACTTGGCCTTGAGATTGAGGGTGATAAGCTGAACTCCAGGTAATATGAGTTCCCATAGCTGTTTGGAAACTTTCCCAGAACATTGAGGTGAAAAGGCCGCCATGGTCCGAACTGATCTCCTTCGGAATACCGTAGAGTGAAACAATTCTGGAGATATACAATTCTGCTAACTGACTAGCAGTGATAGTCTCTTTGACAGGCAGAAAGTGTGCAACTTTAGAGAGTTGGTCGACGACGACAAGAATAGCATCGTGACCCTTCTGTGACCTGGGAAGTCCTGTAACGAAATCCATCTGAACCTTATCCCATTTCCATAGAGGAATAGGAAGTGGTTGCAGAATTCCAGCTGGTTTCTGATGTTCTGCTTTAACGCGACGACACACATCACATTCGGCAACATAACGAGCAATGTCCTGCTTCATTTTAGACCACCAGTACCTTTGACGGAGATCACGATACATCTTGGTGCTACCCGGATGAATAGACAGCGGGGTATCATGTGCCTCCTTCATGACCTTGTCAGTCATAAGTTCGAAGCGAGGTACGATAATGCGGTTTCTGAAATACAAGGTTCCATCTTCAGACAGCGAGAAATCCCTGTATTTTACAAGGTGAAGGTCTTTCTTCATGTGATCAATTTCAGCATCTTTAGCTTGCGCATTCTTAACAGCTTTCTCAAGATCTGGTTCAACAACCAAGGTTTTTAAGTATCCTTGAGGAACTATCTCGAGATTTAGCCTTCGAAGCTCTTCATACAGGAGTGGTTGCTCTAGCTGGACTTCAAGTTCACAGCAATAGGATTTGCGACTCAATGCATCAGCCATTACATTAGCCTTGCCAGGGGTATAAGAAATACCCATATCATAGTCCGCAATAGTCTCCATCCATCTTTGCTGACGAAGGTTTAGAGAAGGTTGAGTGAACAAGTACTTCAGACTTTTATGATCCGTGTAGATCTCGCAACGATTACCGAGAAGGTAATGTCGCCACAACTGCAATGCATAGATCACAGCAGCTAGTTCTAGATCATGTACCGGATAATTCTCTTCATGTGGGTGCAACTGACGAGAGCCATAAGCAATCACTTTACGCTCTTGCATTAGGACACAGCCTAATCCTTCACGGGATGCGTCACAATAAATCACAAAGTCTTTGCGGGTATCTGGAGGAGATAGTACTGGGGTATTGTAACGGATTGACATCTGCCCCAGTGGATAAAGAATGTACTCTGGATGTATCCCTGCTCGAACAGCTGGTAGCTGCGTCGCAGGGTGTGGTGGAAACAAACGATCCACCTGAAACAGAGGAAACTCATGATTGTCAAAAGACAAGGAGAAGTATAACCGATCTCGGAGAGAAAGGTTAAACAAAACAATGGAAAGGAAAATGATTATCAGACTAATCAGATCCATATCAGGGGAATCGCACAGATATCCAGCTCTCCGGGTGGACGAGAATTACGAGATCCTAAGTGTCGGCGTTAGTAAACTTTAGTTAACCCGAAAGGAAGAGAGATCAGAGTCCCAGAGTAAAGGTCGAGGAGTAAAAGATCCTAATACCACCCAATTGGCGACGTGGGCCCGTAAGCCACACAGCCAAGTTAGTAAAACAGTTTTCGGTTAATAGACTCAACTTCGGCCAAGGAGTTGGAAAGGGGGGTTCCTACAGTCAGTCGGCCCTGATACCAACTTGTGACGCCCCCGGCCCAATCGTGCACTAATTATACACGCAAATGCACACGATCAAGCCTAAGGACTCACGGGAAGATATCACAACACAACTCTAAAACATAAATAAAGTCATACAAGCTTTATATTACAAGCCAGGGGCCTCGAGGGCTCGAATACATAAACTTGCGTACAAGCGTCAGCGGAAGCATCAGATATCTGAGTACAAATATGAAACAGAAACAGAAAGGCCTTTAGAAAGGCGGGGCAAAAATAAAACACTACGATCGAAAGGCGAAGGCCTCCTGCCTGGGACCCTCCGATCCTACTCCTGGTCGTTAGTCAACTCGTAGAAGCATCCATCCTCTGGGTAGTAGTAGCGCTCGTCGGCGGGGACAGCTGTCTCAGGGGCCTCCGTCCTCTGGTCACGACAAACTGATAAGGGGAGAAAAGGAAAACAAAGCAACCGTGAGTACTTAGAAGTACTCAGCAAGCGAGGATCTACACTACAATGCACATTTTCAAGGGGAGGTTGTATATGTGGACTGGGCTGCAGAAATGCAAGAATAGAGAGAAGGCCTAGTCCTATCGAAGACTAGCATCTTCAGCAGTCTTGCAGCAGTAGAAGAGAGTAGAACAGTACAATATAATGTAGCAGTATCATTAAGTCTTATCCTCACCCAGAGATCCTTTCTCGACTCCCTACGAGAAAGCAATCCCAGAGCCATACAGTCATCAACCTCGTCCTGAGATCCCTTCTCGACTCCCTGCGAGAAGCAATCCCAGAGCCATAGTATCCAAGTATCAAGTTCTAAAAATTGTATCAATCAGGATACAACTCCGAGTGTCCTTTACCGTAGGACCGGCTATCGATAGAAGTATTCTTCCCTGCAGGGGTGCACCAACTTACCCAACACGCTCGATTAACTCTGGCCGGACACACTTTCCTGGGTCATGCCCGGCCTCGGGCAAACGACACATCGCAACCCTACCTAGAGCTCAGCAGAGAGGTCCCCGTCGGTCTACATCCTAAGCGCTCAGAGGTCTTGGGCCATCGCCCTGTGCACTCCGAGTCGTTGCGTGCAGGGGGAAGCCGGGCACTAGGGGGCGCCGGTCCGTCCTGGCCGCAAGGCTGAACTAGACGTCTGACAGAGCTTTCGGCTGATGCATACGATGCAGAACGCCCATACTATGCCCACGTGATGGTTAGTGCTATCAGGCCAGAGGACTGCTCGGATCAAATATCCAAATCATTAATGGGCTAGGGCTTGCGGTAACGAGCAGAGACTCACGAAAGATGTGACCCCGTCGCCCCGTCTCGAGGACTTGCTGCAAGGGTTAAGAATGCCCGGCCGCGCCTCGTATTTAGCACTCGGGCACCACACTGGCACCCGTCTTCACAACACTCGCCTCTCAGGCGCACGCGGGTACCCCTCAGGGTCGACCAGCCTATCCAAGTAACAGTGTAAAGTCCAAGTATCCGTGTGTCCATAACATCAGGGGAATCCGAGGTATCACCCTCGTTGGATTCCTACTCGATGTGTCTGTCAAGGTGAACTCGGAGGATTCACCCTCGATGGGTTCACACTTGATGTGTTGCACGACAGCGTCGTTACCGGAAGTGGTGAAGGAGGAATCACCCTCAACTTGTGACGCCCCCGGCCCAATCATGCACTAATCATACACGCAAATGCACACGATCAAGCCTAAGGACTCACGGGAAGATATCACAACACAACTCTAATACATAAATAAAGTCATACAAGCTTTATATTACAAGCCAGGGGCCTCGAGGGCTCGAATACATAAACTTGCGTACAAGCGTCAGCGGAAGCATCAGATATCTGAGTACAGATATGAAACAGAAACAGAAAGGCCTTTAGGAAGGCGGGGCAAAAATAAAACACTACGATCGAAAGGCGAAGGCCTCCTGCCTGGGACCCTCCGATCCTACTCCTTGTCGTCAGTCAACTCGTAGAAGCATCCATCCTCTGGGTAGTAGTAGCGATCGTCGGCGGGGACAGCTGTCTCAGGGGGCTCCATCCTCTGGTCACGACAAACTGATAAGGGGAGAAAAGGAAAACAAAGCAACCGTGAGTACTCATAAGTACTCAGCAAGCGAGGATCTACACTACAATGCAACATTTTCAAGGGGAGGCTGTATATGTGGACTGGGCTGCAGAAATGCAAGAATAGAGAGAAGGCCTAGTCCTATCGAAGACTAGCATCTTCACCGGTCTTGCAGCAGTAGAAGAGAGTAGAACAGTACAATATAATGTAGCAGTATCATTAAGTCTTATCCTCACCTAGAGATCCTTTCTCGACTCCCTGCGAGAAAGCAATCCCAGAGCCATACAGTCATCAACCTCGTCCTGAGATCCCTTCTCGACTCCCTGCGAGAAGCAATCCCAGAGCCATAGTATCCAAGTATCCAGTTCTAAAAATTGTATCAATCAGGATACAACTCCGAGTGTCCTTTACCGTAGGACCGGCTATCGATAGAAGTATTCTTCCTTGCAGGGGTGCACCAACTTACCCAACACGCTCGATTAACTCTGGCCGAACACACTTTCTTGGGTCATGCCCGGCCTCGGCCAAACGACACATCGCAACCCTACCTAGAGCTCAGCAGAGAGGTCCCCGTCGGTCTACATCCTAAGCGCTCAGAGGTCTTGGGCCATCGCCCTGTGCACTCCGAGTCGTTGCGTGTAGGGGGAAGCCAGGCACTAGGGGGCGCCGGTCCGTCCTGGCCGCAATGCTGAACTAGACGTCTGACAGAGCTTTCGGCTGATGCATACGATGCAGAACGCCCATACTATGTCCACGTGATGGTTAGTGCTATCAGGCCAGAGGCCTGCTCAGATCAAATATCCAAATCGTTAATGGACTAGGGCTTGCGGTAACGAGCAGAGACTCACGAAAGATGTGACCCCGTCGCCCCGTCTCGAGGACTTGCTGCAAGGGTTAAGAATGCTCGGCCGCGCCTCGTATTCACCACTCGGGCACCACACTGGCACCCGTCTTCACAACACTCGCCTCTCAGGCGCACGCGGGTACCCCTCAGGGTCGACCCGCCTATCCAAGTAACAGTGTAAAGTCCAAGTATCCGTGTGTCCATAACATCAGGGGAATCCGAGGTATCACCCTCGTTGGATTCCTACTCGATGTGTCTGTCAAGGTGAACTCGGAGGATTCACCCTCGATGGGTTCACACTTGATGTGTTGCACGACAGCGTCGTTACCGGAAGTGGTGAAGGAGGAATCACCCTCAACTTGTGACGCCCCCGGCCCAATCGTGCACTAATCATACACGCAAATGCACACGATCAAGCCTAAGGACTCACGAGAAGATATCACAACACAACTCTAATACATAAATAAAGTCATACAAGCTTTATATTACAAGCCAGGGGCCTCGAGGGCTCGAATACATAAACTTGCATACAAGCGTCAGCGGAAGCATCAGATATCTGAGTACAAATATGAAACAGAAACAGAAAGGCCTTTAGAAAGGCGGGGCAAAAATAAAACACTACGATCGAAAGGCGAAGGCCTCCTGCCTGGGACCCTCCGATCCTACTCCTGGTCGTCAGTCAACTCGTAGAAGCATCCATCCTCTGGGTAGTAGTAGCGATCGTCGGCGGGGACAGCTGTCTCAGGGGGCTCCGTCCTCTGGTCACGAAAACTGATAAGGGGAGAAAAGGAAAACAAAGCAACCGTGAGTACTCAGAAGTACTCAGCAAGCGAGGATCTACACTACAATGCAACATTTTCAAGGGGAGGTTGTATATGTGGACTGGGCTGCAGAAATGCAAGAATAGAGAGAAGGCCTAGTCCTATCGAAGACTAGCATATTCAGCGGTCTTGCAGCAGTAGAAGAGAGTAGAACAGTACAATATAATGTAGCAGTATCATTAAGTCTTATCCTCACCCAGAGATCCTTTCTCGACTCCCTGCGAGAAAGCAATCCTAGAGCCATACAGTCATCAACCTCGTCCTGAGATCCCTTCTCGACTCCCTGCGAGAAGCAATCCCAGAGCCATAGTATCCAAGTATCCAGTTCTAAAAATTGTATCAATCAGGATACAACTCCGAGTGTCCTTTACCGTAGGACCGGCTATCGATAGAAGTATTCTTCCCTGCAAGGGTGCACCAACTTACCCAACACGCTCGATTAACTCCGGCCGGACACACTTTCCTGGGTCATGCCCGGCCTCGGCCAAACGACACATCGCAACCCTACATAGAGCTCAGCAGAGAGGTCCCCGTCGGTCTACATCCTAAGCGCTCAGAGGTCTTGGGCCATCGCCCTGTGCACTCCGAGTCGTTGCGTGCAGGGGGAAGCCAGGCACCAGGGGGGCGCCGGTCCGTCCCGGCCGCAAGGCTGAACTAGACGTCTGACAGAGCTTTCGGCTGATGCATACGATGCAGAACGCCCATACTATGCCCACGTGATGGTTAGTGCTATCAGGCCAGAGGCCTGCTCGGATCAAATATCCAAATCGTTAATGGACTAGGGCTTGCGGTAACGAGCAGAGACTCACGAAAGATGTGACCCCGTCGCCCCGTCTCGAGGACTTGCTGCAAGGGTTAAGAATGCCCGGCCGCGCCTCGTATTCAGCACTCGGGCACCACACTGGCAGCCGTCTTCACAACACTCGCCTCTCAGGCGCACGCGGGTACCCCTCAGGGTCGACCCGCCTATCCAAGTAACAGTGTAAATTCCAAGTATCCGTGTGTCCATAACATCAGGGGAATACGAGGTATCACCCTCGTTGGATTCCTACTCGATGTGTCTGTCAAGGTGAACTCGGAGGATTCACCCTCGATGGGTTCACACTTGATGTGTTGCACGACAGCGTCGTTACCGGAAGTGGTGAAGGAGGAATCACCCTCAACTTGTGACGCCCCCGGCCCAATCATGCACTAATCATACACGCAAATGCACACGATCAAGCCTAAGGACTCACGGGAAGATATCACAACACAACTCTAAAACATAAATAAAGTCATACAAGATTTATATTACAAGCCAGGGGCCTCGAGGGCTCGAATACATAAACTTGCGTACAAGCGTCAGCGGAAGCATCAGATATCTGAGTACAGATATGGAACAGAAACAGAAAGGCCTTTAGAAAGGCGGGGCAAAAATAAAACACTACGATCGAAAGGCGAAGGCCTCCTGCCTGGGACCCTCCGATCCTACTCCTGGTCGTCAGTCAACTCGTAGAAGCATCCATCCTCTGGGTAGTAGTAGCGATCGTCGGCGGGGACAACTGTCTCAGGGGGATCCGTCCTCTGGTCACGACAAACTGATAAGGGGAGAAAAGGGAAACAAAGCAACTGTGAGTACTCAGAAGTACTCAGCAAGCGAGGATCTACACTACATATGCAACATTTTAAAGGGGAGGCTGTATATGTGGACTGGGCTGCAGAAATGCAAGAATAGAAAGAAGGCCTAGTCCTATCGAAGACTAGCATCTTCAGCCGTCTTGCAGCAGTAGAAGAGAGTAGAACAGTACAATATAATGTAGCAGTATCATTAAGTCTTATCCTCACCCAGAGATCCTTTCTCGACTCCCTGCGAGAAAGCAATCCCAGAGCCATACAGTCATCAATCTCGTCCTAAGATCCCTTCTCGACTCCCTGCGAGAAGCAATCCCAGAGCCATAGTATCCAAGTATCCAGTTCTAAAAATTGTATCAATCAGGATACAACTCCGAGTGTCCTTTACCGTAGGACCGGCTATCATTAGAAGTATTCTTCCCTGCAGGGGTGCACCAACTTACCCAACACGCTCGATTAACTCTGGCTGGACACACTTTCCTGGGTCATGCCCGGCCTCGGCCAAACAACACATCGCAACCCTACCTAGAGCTCAGCAGAGAGGTCCCCGTCGGTCTACATCCTAAGCGCTCAGAGGTCTTGGGCCATCGCCCTGTGCACTCCGAGTCGTTGCGTGCAGGGGGAAGCCAGGCACTAGGGGGCGCCGGTCCGTCCTGGCC
This sequence comes from Thinopyrum elongatum, assembly GCA_011799875.1. Classification (NCBI taxonomy): domain Eukaryota; kingdom Viridiplantae; phylum Streptophyta; class Magnoliopsida; order Poales; family Poaceae; genus Thinopyrum; species Thinopyrum elongatum. The sequence continues at coordinate 300,015,650 of CM022298.1, forward strand.
GCAAGGCTGAACTAGACGTCTGACAGAGCTTTCGGCTGATGCATACGATGCAGAACGCCCATACTATGCCCACGTGATGGTTAGTGCTATCAGGCCAGAGGCCTGCTCGGATCAAATATCCAAATCGTTAATGGACTAGGGCTTGCGGTAACGAGCAGAGACTCACGAAAGATGTGACCCCGTCGCCCCGTCTCGAGGACTTGCTGCAAGGGTTAAGAATGCCCGGCCGCGCCTCGTATTTAGCACTCGGGCACCACACTGGCACACGTCTTCACAACACTCGCCTCTCAGGCGCACGCGGGTACCCCTCAGGGTCGACCCGCCTATCCAAGTAACAGTGTAAAGTCCAAGTATCCGTGTGTCCATAACATCAGGGGAATCCGAGGTATCACCCTCGTTGGATTCCTACTCGATGTCTCTGTCAAGGTGAACTCGGAGGATTCACCCTCGATGGGTTCACACTTGATGTGTTGCACGACAGTGTCATTACCGGAAGTGGTGAAGGAGGAATCACCCTCAACTTGTGACGCCCCCGGCCCACTCGTGCACTAATCATACACGCAAATGCACACGATCAAGCCTAAGGACTCACGGGAAGATATCACAACACAACTCTAAAACATAAATAAAGTCATACAAGCTTTATATTACAAGCCAAGGGCCTCGAGGGCTCGAATACATAAACTTGCGTACAAGCATCAGCGGAAGCATCAGGTATCTGAGTACAAATATGAAACAGAAACAGAAAGGCCTTTAGACAGGCGGGGCAAAAATAAAACACTACGATCGAAAGGCGAAGGCCTCCTGCCTGGGACCCTCCGAAACTACTCCTGGTCGTCAGTCAACTCATAGAAGCATCCATCCTCTGGGTAGTAGTAGTGATCGTCGGCGGGGACAACTGTCTCAGGGGGCTCCGTCCTCTGGTCACGACAAACTGATAAGGGGAGAAAAGGAAAACAAAGCAACCGTGAGTACTCAGAAGTACTCAGCAAGCGAGGATCTACACTACAATGCAACATTTTCAAGGGGAGGCTGTATATGTGGACTGGGCTGCAGAAATGCAAGAATAGAGAGAAGGCCTAGTCCTATCGAAGACTAGCATCTTCACCGGTCTTGCAGCAGTAGAAGAGAGTAGAACAGTACAATATAATGTAGCAGTATCATTAAGTCTTATCCTCACCTAGAGATCCTTTCTCGACTCCCTGCGAGAAAGCAATCCCAGAGCCATACAGTCATCAACCTCGTCCTGAGATCCCTTCTCGACTCCCTGCGAGAAGCAATCCCAAAGCCATAGTATCCAAGTATCTAGTTCTAAAAATTGTATCAATTAGGATACAACTACGAGTGTCCTTTACCGTAGGACCGGCTATCGATAGAAGTATTCTTCCCTGCAGGGGTGCACCAACTTACCCAACACGCTCGATTAACTCTGGCCGAACACACTTTCTTGTGTCATGCCCGGCCTCGGCCAAACGACACATCGCAACCCTACCTAGAGCTCAGCAGAGAGGTCCCCGTCGGTCTACATCCTAAGCGCTCAGAGGTCTTGGGCCATCGCCCTGTGCACTCCGAGTCATTGCGTGTAGGGGGAAGCCAGGCACTAGGGGGCGCCGGTCCGTCCTGGCCGCAAGGCTAAACTAGACGTCTGACAGAGCTTTCGGCTGATGCATACGATGCAGAACGCCCATACTATGCCCACGTGATGGTTAGTGCTATCAGGCCAGAGGCCTGCTCAGATCAAATATCCAAATCGTTAATGGACTAGGGCTTGCGGTAACGAGCAGAGACTCACGAAAGATGTGACCCCGTCGCCCCGTCTCGAGGACTTGCTGCAAGGGTTAAGAATGCTCGGCCGTGCCTCGTATTCAGCACTCGGGCACCACACTGGCACCCGTCTTCACAACACTCGCCTCTCAGGCGCACGCGGGTACCCCTCAGGGTCGACCCGCCTATCCAAGTAACAGTGTAAAGTCCAAGTATCCGTGTGTCCATAACATCAGGGGAATCCGAGGTATCACCCTCGTTGGATTCCTACTCGATGTGTCTGTCAAGGTGAACTCGGAGGATTCACCCTCGATGGGTTCACACTTGATGTGTTGCACGACAGCGTCGTTACCGGAAGTGGTGAAGGAGGAATCACCCTCAACTTGTGACGCCCTCGGCCCAATCGTGCACTAATCATACACGCAAATGCACACGATCAAGCCTAAGGACTCACGAGAAGATATCACAACACAACTCTAAAACATAAATAAAGTCATACAAGCTTTATATTACAAGCCAGGGGCCTCGAGGGCTCGAATACATAAACTTGCGTACAAGCGTCAGCGGAAGCGTCAGATATCTGAGTACAGATATGAAACAGAAACAGAAAGGCCTTTAGAAAGGCGGGGCAAAAATAAAACACTACGATCGAAAGGCGAAGGCCTCCTGCCTGGGACCCTCCGATCCTACTCCTGGTCGTCAGTCAACTCGTAGAAGCATCCATCCTCTGCGTAGTAGTAGCGATCGTCGGCGGGGACAGCTATCTCAGGGGGCTCCGTCCTCTGGTCACGACAAACTGATAAGGGGAGAAAAGGAAAACAAAGCAACCGTGAGTACTCAGAAGTACTCAGCAAGCGAGGATCTACACTACAATGCAACATTTTCAAGGGGAGGTTGTATATGTGGACTGGGCTGCAGAAATGCAAGAATAAAGAGAAGGCCTAGTCCTATCGAAGACTAGCATATTCAGCGGTCTTGCAGCAGTAGAAGAGAGTAGAACAGTACAATATAATGTAGCAGTATCATTAAGTCTTATCCTCACCCAGAGATCCTTTCTCGACTCCCTGCGAGAAAGCAATCCTAGAGCCATACAGTCATCAACCTCGTCCTGAGATCCCTTCTCGACTCCCTGCGAGAAGCAATCCCAGAGCCATAGTATCCAAGTATCCAGTTCTAAAAATTGTATCAATCAGGATACAACTCCGAGTGTCCTTTACCGTAGGACCGGCTATCGATAGAAGTATTCTTCCCTGCAGGGGTGCACCAACTTACCCAACACGCTCGATTAACTCCGGTCGGACACACTTTCCTGGGTCATGCCCGGCCTCGGCCAAATGACACATCGCAACCCTACCTAGAGCTCAGCAGAGAGGTCCCCGTCGGTCTACATCCTAAGCGCTCACAGGTCTTGGGCCATCGCCCTGTGCACTCCGAGTCGTTGCGTGCAGGGGGAAGCCAGGCACCAGGGGGGCGCCGGTCCGTCCCGGCCGCAAGGCTGAACTAGACGTCTGACAGAGCTTTCGGCTGATGCATACGATGCAGAACGCCCATACTATGCCCACGTGATGGTTAGTGCTATCAGGCCAGAGGCCTGCTCGGATCAAATATCCAAATCGTTAATGGACTAGGGCTTGCGGTAACGAGCAGAGACTCACGAAAGATGTGACCCCGTCGCCCCGTCTCGAGGACTTGCTGCAAGGGTTAAGAATGCCCGGCCGCGCCTCGTATTCAGCACTCGGGCACCACACTGGCACCCGTCTTCACCACACTCGCCTCTCAGGCGCACGCGGGTACCCCTCAGGGTCGAACCGCCTATCCAAGTTACAGTGTAAAGTCCATGTATCCGTGTGTCCATAACATCAGGGGAATCTGAGGTATCACCCTCGTTGGATTCCTACTTGATGTGTCTGTCAAGGTGAACTCGGAGGATTCACCCTCGATGGGTTCACACTTGATGTGTTGCACGACAGCGTCGTTACCGGAAGTGGTGAAGGAGGAATCACCCTCGATGACCACGACCGAATAGCTACTCTACAGAGTTAACATCAGAAGTGCTACAAGAGGTTTCACCCTCGGCACTCGATAGTAACGCTGCAGTGTCGTTACAACTAAAGGGGGTGATGTGCGGTGTCGGGGCCTGGTCTTCAATCCCGTTGATCGGGTCTTCTGACAATCCAGCACGGCAGTCGGGATAAGTGGGGTCACTGATAGGTCTCTACCCAGCCTAAACTAAGCAGTTTAGGATATGCAGGTAATTATCAACAGCAGGATACAATGAACAGGCTATGCATCAGAATAGGTAAAGCAGTAGCAGCAGCAACAATTCTAATGCAAGCATGAGAAATAGAATGGGCGATATCGGGATGATCAAAAGGGGGGCTTGCCTGGTTGCTCTGGCAAGAGAGAGGGGTCGTCAATGGGCTGCTTGTCGGTAATGTAGTCGTACCCGGGTGCAGCGTCGTCGGTCTCAGCGTCTATCGAGAGAGAGAAGGAGGGGGAGAGAAACAATAAATTCACGGCGATAATGCAAACAACATGTATGACATGCCTAAATGATATGCCGGGGTGTTCTACTGCTAACTAAATGATTTAGTTAATTTAGGAATTTATTTGGATTTATTTAATTAAAGTTGGGCACTATTCATTTACTGAAAACGGTCTAAAAGTTCAATGTTCTTATAGCTGCGGGCGTCTGACGGGAATACGGAGGGTGTATCCGGGTTCGTATCGGAATTCTGAGCAAGTTTCATGTACAAAGTATTTTCATCGGAGTTACGGATTATTTAATATGATTTTCTAAAGTTTTAAGCAATTTCTAAAATTTCTGGAATTAAATCAATTCGAATTATGCACAGTGCAGGAAAAGGCTAGGTGCACTCGGGGCACTGCACCCAGTGTGCACCGGTGACTGACCAGTGGGGCCAGTCAACTGCCCAGTCAGTAGTTGACTGGTCCACGGTTGACTGGTCAAAGGGGATGTGGGACCCGTGTGTCATAGAGACATTCCAGTTAAACTGTTTTATTAGATTAACTAATTCCTACAGTGTAATTGGACCCGCATGTCAGTGTAACGTTTTAACTGAATCATTTGTAACAGAGGGGCCCAGCCGTCAGCGTTTATTAGCAGACTATTTAGCGCCTAATTAACAGCTAAAGCCCCGGGCCCACTGTCAGTGAGAAAGGGCCGGGTCAAACTCAACGCGCGCGCGCACACAACGCTGGCGGCGTGCCACCGGAGATGCGCTTCGGCGGCCAAATGGAGCGACGACTACATGAAGTACACGCGCACGAAGAGACGAACCTAACGGCACAACCGGTTCAAGCGGCGGACGGCTGCAACGCCGACGGCGAGCACAAATGGCGGCGGCCGGAATCAGCAAAGGGGCAAACGGCGCCGGAGCTCGAAATCGAGCTCGGGCTAAGGGGAAAACATCTGCGCGTGCTCACAAAATGGATGCCGAGCTCGGAGAAGCGCGGGGAAGACGGCGTGGGGCAGATCGACGGCGAGGAACTTCTTTGGCCGTGGAGGAGGAAACGGTCGACGCCGGCGATGCTTGGGGCGGTCCGGCTTGGTCCGGTGGTTGTCGAAGAAGATGTAGCCGGCGGCGGTGCTCCCAGACGCCCTGGAGAGGCTCGAGGTGGCCGGTGGCTATGGCAACGGCGAGCGGCGGCGACGTCTACGTACGGGCGAGCTCGGGTCTGAGAGAGAGAGCGAGCGAGAGGGAGAAAGGGGAGGTAGGGTTAGCAGCGGGAGGCCGGGGGGTGGTGGGCTAGCCTGTTGGGCCATGGCCCAAGGGAGAGAGGGGGGTTTTTTTTCTTTTTTTTCCTTTTCCTTTTTCTGTTTTGTTTTTCTTTTGCCTTTTTCTTTTTCTTTTTATTTATTCTTTTCTCTATTTTGCAAAATGTGTGGCCCCCATTAGAGTTTTGTAAAATATGAGAGCTGGCCCACAAATCACAGCACAATATATCCTACCACCAAAAACTAGTTTGGGGTAAATATCTTTTCATATTTATTTTAGACTAAATAAAAGGTAATTAAATATTGTCTTTAATCACTGTTTGGGGATGTTTGGGTCACTTACCCAACTCCAATGATGTTGGTTTCAATTTTAGAATTGTCTCTGATTTATTTGCTATTTAATGAACAATTTAGTTCTTATGTTGGACAACTTTTATATTCCACTTTCATTTAAATTTGAATTTTGACTTAGGAGTTGAAATGCAATATAATGCTAATGATGATCATGCACTGTTAAACATGATGACTTGTCATTATCAAAAGGGTGATTACTGTAGTTAACCACCGGGGGTGTTACACAAAGTTTCGCTGTGTTTGGACTCCGTTTGGTACTGATATTCTGCGAAGTAAAAAAAAAGCAAAAAACAACAACTGGCACTGGGGACTATGTCAATAGGTTAGTCCCAAAAAATGAAATAAAGTTGCTATAAAATGATTGTAAAATATCCAAGAATGATAATATAACAGCATGGAACAATAAAAAATTATAGATACGTTGGAGACGTATCAGCATCCCCAAGCTCAATTCCTGCTCGTCCTCGAGTAGGTAAATGATAAAAATAGAATTTTTGATGTGGAATGCTGCCTAACATGTTCATCACATATTCTTTTCTTTTGTAGCATGGACACTTGGACTTTTAGATGGTTCAAAGAAATAGTCTATATTTGACATGATAACTTCAATACTCAAGCATATCAACAAGCAAACATGTCTTTCAAAATATCAACACTAATGAAAGTTATCCCTAGCCCATCATGCTCAATCATTGATCCATTCATGAAGCACACTCGAATATTAGCTACATCCAATGCACAAGTATGATCATAGTGCTTCCTAGTTGGTGCTTTATAAGAAAAGATGGAGACTCAAATAAAAATAAAAATTGCATAAAGTAAATAGATAGGCCCTTCGCAGAGGGAAGTAGGGATTTGTAGAGGTGCCAGGGCTTAATGCTTAAATTGAGAGATAATTTTTTTTGAGAGGGATGCTTTTCCCGTCAACGAAAACGACCGAGTAATTCCCAACACTTTCCATGCTAGATATATCATAGGAGGTTCCCAAATAGAAAATAAAGTTTATTCCTTTTTCCACCATACTTTCACACTCCACGGCTAGCCGTATCCACGGGTACCGTCCATACCAACACTTTCCAAGGAATTTATTATTTGACAACATAAAGTAAATTTCTTTTTCATTTCGGTACCGGGCATCCCTAATTCCATCATACTCTTGTGCAATGACAAGTGAATAAACTCTCATCTTGAGAATAACACATCTAGCATGGAAAATATTGGCTACCCCCGCCGCTTTATTAGCGGTACGGGCACACAAAAAGGAAATTCATTTTGAAAAATTAGAGTTGGCACATACAAATTTGCTTAGAACGGCACGGAAATACCGCATATAGGTAGGTATGGTGAACTCATATGGCAAAACTAGGTTTAAAGAGTTTGGATGCACAAGTAGTATTTCTACTTAGTACAAGTGGAGGCTAGCAAAAAGATTGAGAAGCAACCAACCAAGAAACGAAAATTCACATAAGCGAGCATTGAGCATAACTAACACCGAATAATGCACCACAAGTAGGATGTAATTTCATTGCATAACTATTGACTTTCGTGGTTGCATAGGGAATCACAAACCTTAACACCAATATTCTTACTAAAGCATTATTACTCACCAGCATGACTCATATATTACTATCATCATATCAAAAAACTATTACAAAGTATCAAGTTTATTTTGTACAATGATCTTCATTGGAAGTTTTTATTATATCCCTCTTGAATATCTATCACTTTGGGACTAGTTTCATATGTTGCAATTGCTTTTGACAAGCTCAAATAAACTTAAGTGAAGAACATGAGCATAAAAATTTCATCTCTCAAAATAATATAAGTGAAGCATTAGAGGATTTCTTCAAAAAAAATACTAACTCTCAAATTAATCTAAGTGAAGGATGAGAGTATTTCTTCAAAAATATTAAAGCACACCGTGCTCAAAAAGATATAAGTGAAGCACTAGAGCAATTCCATAGCTCAAAAAAATTTAAGTGAAGCATATAGAACAATTCTAACAAATCATAGCATAATTTTGGCTCTCTCAAATAGGTGTGTCCAGGAGGAATACTTGTGACAAACTAAAAAGAAAAACAAGAAAAGACTCATATAATACAAGATGCTCCAAGCAAAACTCATGATATGTGATGAATAAAAATATAGCTCCAAGTAAAATACTGATGGTCGTTAGAAGAAAGAGGGGATGCCTTCCGGGGCATCCCGAAGCTTAGTTGCTTGGTTCACCTTGAATATTAACTTGGGGTGCCATGGGGCATCCCCAAGCTTAGGCTCTTGACGCTCCTTATTCCTTCATCCATCGTGTTCTCACCCAAAACTTGAAAACTTCAATCACACAAAACTTAACAAAACCTTCGTGAGATCCGTTAGTATAAGAAAACCAATCTTTACTTTAAGTACTGTTGCAAACCCATTCAAATTTTGCTATTGCATTATATCTACTGTATTCTAACTTTGCCATGGCTTATACCCCCTGATAGAATCCATAGATTCATCAAAATAAGCACACAATGCAAAGAAAACAAAATCTGTCAAAAACAGAACAATCCATAAAGATGCGAATTGTTCTCATACTTCTGTAACTCCATAAATTCTGAAAACTTAGTACTGCAGAGGAAATTTCTATATCAATCTTGTGTAAACAATTCAGAATTTTTTGTCGCTTTTGTGAATTTAAACAATTCTGTTACTGGACGCAAAAGTTTCTGTTTTTCAACAGCATCAAATCAACTATTACCAAAGCTATCCCAAAGGCTTTACTTGGCACAAAGACTAATTAAAACATAAAGAACACAATCATAACATCGGCATAATTGTGCAAACACTCAAGAACATAAAGAAAAAGGGAAAAATAAATTTCATTTATTGGGTTGCCTCCCAGCTCTTTCTTTATAGCCATTAAGATAGGCTTAAGAATTCAATGATGCTCTCATGAAAGATAGTAATTGAAACACGAAGATAGCATCATAAAAACAAGGGACAAGAAAATTTAAGTCTAACATACTTCCTATGCATAGGGATCTTATAAGCAAACAAATTATCAAGACACGAAATATCTAGCATATGCAAGCAAGAAGAAAGAAACAATAGCGATCTCAACATGAAGAGAGGTAATTTAGTAACATGAAAATTTCTACAACAATATTTTCCTCTCTCATAATAATTACATGTAGGATCATAATCAAATTCAACAACATAGCTATCATATAAAATTTTCTCTTCATGATCCGCATGCATAAAAGTTTTATAATCTTCCAAAATAGTGGGATTAACATCAACTAAAGTCATGACCTCTCCAAACCCACTTTCATAAAAAAAATCATAAGATTGAACACTCTCCAAATATGTGGGATTATTTTTACCTAAAGTTGACGCTCTTCCAAACCCACTTTCAATATTATTGCAAACATTATTATCAATATCATATTCATCATAGGGATTAAATAAATTTTCAGGATTATAAGAAGAATCACCCGAATCATGATCATAGCAATAAGTAGTGGACATAGCAAAATTGGCATCCCCAAGCTTGCGGTTTTGCATATTATTAACACAATTGACATTAATAGAATTTATAATAACATCATTGCAATCATGCTTTTCATTCAAGGAGCTATCGTGAATCACTTTATAAATTTCTTCTTTTAACACTTCATCACAATTTTCAGATTCACGAATCTCAAGCAAAACTTCATAAAGATAATCTAGTGAACTCAATTCACTAGCAATTAATTCATCATAATTGGATCTTTTAAAAATATTAACAAGTGGATGAGGATCCATATCAATAGATTTTTAGGAAGCGAAGATGCAAGCAAATAGAAGACGCATGGCAAAACAAGTAAAGATAGCAAACGAGCAAAAAGGCAAACGGAAAAAAAGCAAATATTTTTGTGCTTTTCGCAAAAACATTTTAGAAGTGGGGGAGATGAAAACGAGAGGCAAATGGAAAATAATGTAACTTGCAAGGAGATGAGATTTATGATTAGGCACCTGATAGATCTTGATGATGTCTCCCCGGCAACGGCGCCAGAAATTCCTTTTGATGAGGCTTGAAACTGCGTCGGTATTTCCCCAAAGAGGAAGGGACGATGTAGTACAGCTATGGTAGGTATTTCCCTCAGTTATGAAACCAAGGTATCAATCTAGTAGGAGAACCAAGCAACACTATGTAAACGGTACCTGCAAACAAAGAACAAATCCTCGCAACCCAACGCGTAAGAGGGGTTGTCAGTCCCTCCTTGGTAAAAAGATAGATTGTTTTGTATGTATTTGGATAAATAGATCTGTTTAAAAATCAAAGTAAAAGATGCAAATAAAAAGTGCAGCAAAGTATTTTTGGGTTTTTGGAATAATAGATTTGAAAACAAATGCGATGAAAAATAGATCGGAAAGCAATATGATAAAAGATAGACCCGGGGGCCTTAGATTTCACTAGTGGTTTCTCTCAAGAAAATAGCATGCGGTGGGTAAGCAAATTACTGTTGGGCAATTGATAGAAGATTGAATAATTATGACGATATCCAAGGAAATGATCAATATATAGGCATCATGTCCAAGATTAGTAGACCGACTCCTGCCTGCATCTACTACTATTACTCCACACATCGACCGCTATCCAGCATGCATCTAGTGTATTAAGTTCATGGAGAAACGGAGTAATGCAATAAGAACGATGCCATGATGTAGACAAGATCTATTCATGTAGGAATAGACCCCATCTTGTTATACTTAATAGCAATGATACATGCGTGCCTCACTGCCCCTTCTGTCACTAGGAGAGGACATTGCAAGATCGAACCCATCACAAAGCACCTCTTCCCATGGCAAGAAAAATCGATCTAGTTGGCCTAACTAAACCAAAGATTTGAAGAAGAAATACAAGGCTATAAATAATCATGCATATAAGAGATCAAAGAAAACTCAAATAATATTCATGGATATAGATCTGATCATAAACTCAAAGTTCATCGGATCCCAACAAACACACCGCAAAAAGGTTTACATCCAATAGATCTCCAAGAGGCCATTGTATTGAGAAGCAAAAAGAGAGAAGAAGCCATCTAGCTACTGCCTACGGACCCTTAGGTCTATGGTGGACTACTCACGTATCATCGGAGAGGCACCAATGAGGATGATGAACCCCTCCGTGATGGTGTTAGATTGCATCACGTGGTTCTAGAACTTGCGGCGGCTGGAATTATGTTTCGTCGACTTCCCTAGGGTTTCTGGAATATTTGGGAATTTATAGGGCGAAGAGGCGATGGAGGAGACCTCCGTGGGCCCCAAGATACATCAGGGCGCACCTGGGCTCATGGGCACGCTCTGGTGTATCTTGGGCCCCACGGGCCTCCTCCCAGGTGCTTTCTTGATCCCCAAGGTGTCTTCTCGTCCCTAAAAAATCTCCAAAAAGTTTTGCTGCATTTGGACTCTGTTTGGTACTGATATTCTGCGAAGTAAAAAAGCAAGAAAAAAATAGCAATTGGCATTGGGCACTATGTCAATAGGTTAGTCCCAAAAAATGATATAAAGTTGCTATAAAATGATTGTAAAACATCCAAGAATGATAATATAATAGCATGGAACAATCAAAAATAATAGATACGTTGGAGACGTATCAATGCTCTGTTCACACACTCTCACCCTCTCCAGATCTAAACAAGACTGCGTTGGCCTCTCTTTCTCTCTCTCCCCTCACTGCTGGTCAAAGAGCCGGCAGGATGCCGTCCGCCAGGGATGGGACAGAGGCTTAACACTGCCGCCGTCGGTGAGGGAGGGAATCCACTACTGGTGCTGCTATTCTCTTTCACCCAGCGGCGGCGCGGGAGGGCCTTCGACCCCTTCTTCGTCACTGTCGTACATAGTGTGGGCAGATCGGCCTCCCGCCGCCCACCGAGCCACACCCCGATAACCCTAAGGTATAATTTACTTAATCCACATGCATTGCTCTAGCTGCATGTGGATTTTTTCGCTTCTGCACTTGAATCTAGGTGTTGGATCAAACAGGAAAGTAGGGGGGAGTTGTATAGCATGAATCTAGGACATGGTTCAAGGAGGAAAGGATGGGGAAAGTAGTATGGACTGGCTATCCAACACCTATGTTGATCAAAAAGGGAAAACAATGACAAACGCAGTACACACATTTTTAAGGAACTGATCTTTCTGTGGGTGGGGGACAAGGCTATAGAATTTGAGCAGGACTAGATTTGCTACCCTCACATAGGGAAAGGTGTCTAAAGAGAACAAAAATGGGACCAACACAAATATGCTCCTTGGTTGTTTGTTGCAACAGACTGTGCATCAACCCTTTATACATCGTTGGATGCACATGGTGCTGGTGCGTCCACTGTCCCATAAAACTCTTTAGCTGTTGTTAATCTAATAATGTCGCTGGAAAATTGAAGCGATGCCATAGTTAAAAGCAAATTACATGTTTAACGAATTTTATTGTTAATATAATCTCTCTGTTAATATGAATCAATGCCACTGTTTGAGAAATGCTACTGTCTTGCTTTCTTTCCCATTTAGATAAGTTAGATGCTTCTTTTTGTGGGCTTCTGTGTCATCCACTGTTATTGACCAGTAATTGTTTCCTTTGCACCTCTATGTAAACAGGGTTATCTACTTCACCTTGTTGCTATTGCGACCTTTTGTTGCACTGCACAAAACACTTTTGTTTTAATAGTGTTTTGTGCAGTTCAACTAAAATTTCACACCGACAATGCTGCTTGATCTTAGTGGAACTACACAAGAGGAGATTGGACTTCCTATCCGTGTTGGCAAATTTGTTTCAGATCTTCTTCGTGTGAGTTGTTTGAGTTCTGCGTCATGAGATGTTAGTACTGGCCTTCCTCCACATGATTTGTGCAGTGTGCTTTCACATGTTGTGCTACTTATACATTAATGTTGCTTGATTTTAGTGAACTGCACAAAAGGAGAACAGACTTCCAATCAGTATGTGCACTGCAATATCCCATTGAGGTAAGATAATGATATTTCACAACTGTTGGCCTCTATTTTGCTACTGTCATCAAAAAATTAATGTTGTTGTTTAGTGCTATACTTGTGCTCCCTAATTGACATGCCAAATCTTACATTGAAGGCGAAGCTTGTCTGTTATTAAACCAAGTGATGAAGGGGAAGAACAAGCGGAAGAAGAACAAAAATCAATTGCCGGTGTTGTAATGAAGCACTAGAACTGTGATGACACAAGTAATGATATAGTTTTGCATCTTAATTTATTGCTACTGCTGGATCGAGCAATTGTTTTGCCGCGGTGATTTGATGCCACTCTTAATTTAATATGTAATTATCTCTACTTGTGCAAATAGGGATCTTGTTTGAAGATAACATATATTTTAGTCGAACTGCACAAGAAGATGTTGGAAACATTAAACTAATCGAGGAGTATATAGTAAGCATGCAACCATAGTAGATAATAACAAATGGCTCTGGAGAAGTGCTTCATCTATATGCTCTACACAATATGATAGAGGCGAGGGTGTCCCGATCTTTCGATGAGATGATAGCTATCATTTTTGGTGGAGTAGACTTTGACGATCCGACTATGAACGTGCGAGGACGTCGCGCCTTAGCAATCGCTAAACCAACTCCGAGAGGTTATTGACCATGCCGGAGCACAGTCAACCTGACCACGAGGGTCTATCTCCTGCAAGCAAACGAAGAACAAGCAAGAAACTAAGATTTGCAATCTGGATATTGCGAATATAAGATGAAAGCTTTATTGATCAAGGTGGGGTTCTGTGACGTCTTGGTCTGGTCGTTGAACACAAACGAAGTACGCGAAGTTGCAGCTATGGCGAACTTTTAATCTAAACAAAACCCAAAGTCTAAACGGTGCCCTAAGGGCTGTATATATGGAGGAAGAGGGGGGGGATTTCGTGGCCCTTGAAGGAGGGGTCCGAAACCAACCCTATCTCTTGTTTCCCCACACATACGGACTCTAAAAATAGCCTATACTCAAGTATTTCGAAATTACATGGGCCTGGCCCAATAATAAGGTGACGCAGCACCTATAATAGGCTCTGGACGAAATTTATGAAGTGGCATCTTGTATATTTCGTCCAAGGCTTCCTGCACTCCTTATGGTGGCTTCAAAGTCCTGAAATCATCACTTGTAACTCCGTTCTTGTTCCCCTTGCGCATGCCATCATCTCCATGCTTGAACTTGCTCCAAGGTTCCTCTTTCTTGTCCAAGCTAGGCCCTTCATTTGTAAGCAAAACAAATGTATCCAATTTAGGCAGCATCATATTCTCATGAACATTAGAATCATTACCAAGAAACGAAAGTACCTGATAATTTAATTGGCGTGCGCGAGCTCTAGTAATTGGTCCAGTATGTATAGCAGCAGGGGCTGTGGGTGTAACAATGGTATTGATGTCCTCATCATCCTCCCCTTCTTGAAATGAAGTCGTCCTCGACGGAAGCTCATCTTCCTCACCCAAATAAGGCTTCAAATCTGCAATGTTAAAAGTGGGACTAACCCCAAAATCTGCAGGCAGCTCAAGTTTATATGCATTATCATTTATTTTCTCTAACAACTTAAAAGGACCATCAGCACGTGGCATTAGCTTTGATTTGCGCAAATCAGGGAATCTATCCTTACGCAAATGTAACCAAACAAGATCTCCAGGTGCAAACACAACATGTTTTCTACCCTTATCTCCAGCAAGTTTATATTTAGCATTCATACGCTCAATGTTCTCCTTAGTTAACTCATGCATTTTTACGATCAATTCAGCACGTTGTTTAGCATCAAAATTAACCTTCTCCGAAGATGGAAGAGGCAACAAATCAATAGGTGCACGAGGTAGGAAACCATATACAATTTCAAAAGGGCACATCTTAGTAGTAGAATGCAACGAACGATTATAAGCAAATTCAATATGAGGCAAGCATTCTTCCCACATTTTCTTGTTATTCTTCAAAACAGCCCTAAGCATAGTAGACAAAGTTCTATTGACTACTTCAGTTTGTCCATCAGTTTGGGGGTGACAAGTAGTACTAAAAAGCAGTTTAGTCCCCAACTTAGCCCATAAACGTCTCCAAAAGTGGCTAAGAAATTTGGTATCACGATCTGAAACAATAGTATTTGGCACACCATGCAAGCGAATAATTTCACGAAAGAACAAATCAGCAACATTAGCAGCATCATCGCTTTTATGACATGGTATAAAGTGTGCCATTTTCGAGGACCTATCCACGACAACAAATATGCTATCCCTCCCCTTCTTTGTTCGAGGTAAACCCAAAACAAAGTCCATAGATATATCCTCCCATGGAACACTAGGTACAGGCAAAGGCATATATAAACCATGAGGATTGAGTCGTGACTTAGCTTTTTGACATGTAGTGCAGCGAGCAACAAAGCGCTCAACATCCCGTCTCATCTTTGGCCAAAAGAAATGTGTAGCAAGTACATCCTCTGTCTTCTTTACGCCAAAGTGTCCCATTAATCCTCCTCCATGCGCCTCCTGCAACAACAAAAGACGAACGGAGCTAGCTGGAATGCATAGCTTGTTAGCACGAAACACAAATCCATCGTTAACGACGAACTTGTTCCATGTTCTCCCTTCTTTACAATTCTGCAATACATCCTTAAATTCAGCATCATGCACATATTGTTCTTTGATGGTCTCCAAACCAAATATTTTAAAGTCAAGTTGTGAAAGCATAGTATAACGACGAGACAATGCATCAGCAATAACATTTTCTTTACCCTTCTTGTGTTTAATGACATAAGGGAAAGTCTCAATGAATTCAACCCATTTAGCATGTCTACGGTTTAGTCTGGCTTGACTTTTAATATGTTTCAAAGATTCATGATCAGAATGAATAACAAATTCTTTGGGCCATAAATAATGTTGCCATGTTTCCAAAGTCCGAACAAGAGCATATAATTCCTTATCATAAGTAGAGTAATTCAGACTAGGCCCACTCAATTTTTCATAAAAGTATGCAACAGGTTTGCCATCTTGTAATAACACACCTCCTAATCCAATTCCACTAGCATCACATTCAAGCTCAAAAGTCTTATTAAAATCAGGAAGTTGGAGTAAAGGAGCATGTGTTAACTTATCTTTCAACACCGTGAAGGCTTCTTCCTGTGCGGTACCCCAAACAAAAGGCACATCCTTCTTTGTAAGCTCGTTGAGAGGTGCAGCAATGGTACTGAAATCTCTCACAAAACGCCTATAGAAACCAGCAAGGCCAAGGAAACTCCTCACTTGTGTGACCGTTTTGGGCTGCGGCCAACTCTCAATAGCTTCAATCTTGGCTTTATCAACTTCAATTCCCTGTGGAGTAACAACATAGCCAAGAAAAGATACTCGGTCGGTGCAAAAGGTGCACTTCCCAAGGTTACCAAACAAACGTGCATCACGTAAAGCAATAAAAACAGCACGTAAATGTTCCAAATGTTCCTCCAAAGATCTGCTATAAATCAGTATATCATCAAAATAGACTACCACAAATCGTCCAATGAAAGCACGTAAAACTTCGTTCATTAATCTCATGAAAGTACTAGGTGCATTAGTTAACCCAAAAGGCATGACTAACCACTCATATAAACCGAACTTAGTTTTAAATGCTGCTTTCCATTCATCTCCCAATTTCATACGAATTTGATGGTATCCACTACGCAAATCAACTTTGGAGAATATTGTAGAGCCACTCAATTCATCAAGCATATCATCTAGCCTAGGAATAGGATGACGATAACGAATAGTAATATTATTAATGCCTCTACAATCAACACACATACGCGACGTACCATCCTTTTTTGGCACTAGTATAATAGGAACAGCACAAGGACTAAGAGATTCGCGTATATAACCTTTGTCGAGCAGCTCCTGTACTTGACGCATAATCTCCTTCGTCTCCTCTGGATTGGTACGGTATGGCGCACGGTTTGGCAACGAAGCACCGGGAATTAAGTCAATCTGATGCTCAATCCCGCGAATAGGTGGTAATCCCGGTGGCACGTCTTGTGGAAAGACGTCAGCGAACTCCTGCAAAATGTTAGTGACCGCAGGAGGCAAAGAGGAAGGCACGTCCTCGAATGAAAATAACGCCTCTTTACACACAAAAGCATAGCAAACAGAATTGCTGAAATCTAGCTCATCAATATCAGATTTGGTGGCAAGTAAGCATGCACTTTTCAATTTAATTTCAGAAGCAACACTAGATGGTTTATTATTAGGCTTCATTTGTTGCTCAAATTCTTTTGCCACAATCTGATTTTCACTCTTATTTTTCTCCTGCTTTGCTTTACTAGCTCTATTAATATCATCTTTCAAAATAGAATCAGGAGTCATAGGAAGCAAAGTAATATGTTTATCCTTATGAACAAGAGTATACTGATTGTTTCTACCATGGTGTACAGAATTTTTATCAAATTGCCATGGTCTACCAAGTAATAATGAACATGCTTGCATGGGTACCACATCACAATCAACATAATCAGCATATGTAGAGATACTAAAATGCACACGAACAGTACGTGTTACCTTAACCTTGCCGCTGTTGTTGAACCATTGGATATAGTAAGGATGTGGATGTGGTCCTGTGGTGAGAGATAGCTTCTCCACCATCTCCATGCTAGCCAAGTTGTTGCAGCTCCCTCCATCTATGATGACGCGAACAGAACGTTCCTTCACAACTCCCTTTGTATGGAACAAATTATGCCTCTGATTTTGCTCAGCTTGTGTGACCTGCACACTCAAAACACGTTGAGCAACTAAACATTCATACCTGTCAGCGTCTTCAGGAGCCATAATAAACATCAACGAATCTATCTCTCATGACAAGTTTTAAATCACCCCAAGTAGTAGGTATAAGATCAGGGTTTAACCGACAATATTCACTCCACCAAACTAAAGCAAAGCTACTGAAAGTACTAATCGCTGCTTGAAATTTTCCACGCTCATCAAAATTATGGGAAGCAAATATAGCATTAATTTTGTACTCCCATTCAATATATAAATCAGGTCTAAAACGACCAGTAAATGGTGGCATGGAAACATTAACCTGATTATGTGCATTCTCATGTTGTTGCTCCTCTTGTGACGGTTGTTGTATTTTCTTAGGTGGTGGCAAATCTCCCACGATCGATGAAGCCCAAGAACTAACAACTCAGGAACCTGCCATGATTAGTAGAAACAAAAAAAAAATCGAGAATAATGTTCCTATGAACTACTAGGATGTGGTGGTAAAGCGCTCACAGTAAAGCAAATATCAATATCTTACAAGTTCTGATGAGGACATCAATACCATTGTTACACCCACAGCCCCTGCTTCTATACATACTGGACCAATTACTAGAGCTCGCGCACGCCAATTAAAATATCAGGTACTTTCGTTTCTTGGTAATGATTCTAAAGTTCATGAGAATATGATGCTGCCTAAATTGGATACATTTGTTTTGCTTACAAATGAAGGGCCTAGCTTGGACAAGAAAGAGGAACCTTGGAGCAAGTTCAAGCATGGAGATGATGGCATGCACAAGGGGAACAAGAACGGAGTTACAAGTGATGATTTCAGGACTTTGAAGCCACCATAATGAGTGCAGGAAGCCTTGGACGAAATATACAAGATGTCACTTCATAAATTTCGTCCAGAGGCTATTATAGGTGCTGCGTCACCTTATTATTGGGCCAGGCCCATGTAATTTCGAAATACTTGAGTATAGGCTGTTTTTAGAGTCCGTATGTGTGTCCATGATGAAGATCGACCTGCAGAAAAATTAGTTCGCGCCAATGCCTGTCGATCCTGCACTTCACGTTCAGCTTTACAAGCAAGATGGAATAAACGAGTGATATTATTATACTCCTTATACTCTAGAATGGTCTGAATCTCTCTATTTAATCCACCCATGAAACGTGCAAGCATAGCTTCATTCTCCTCAACAATACCACATCTAATCATGCCAGTTTGTAATTCCTGATAATATTCTTCTACAGAATTTTTTCCTTGTCTTAAGCGCTGCAATTTTTGAAGTAATTCACGTTGATAATATGGTGGAACCCAACGAGTACGCATAGCAGTTTTCAAAGCAGCCCACGTAGCTGGAATAGGATATAATCTACAATGTTCAGACCACCATACACATGCAAAACTAGTGAAAGCACAAACAGCAGCAGCAACACGTCGTTCCTCGGGATATTGTAAACATGTAAAACGTTGTTCAGTTTCTAACTCCCAAGTAAGATATATATCAGGAACATATCTACCCTCGGATGGTGGAATATTCAATTTTAATTTAGGAAGATGGTCATGATCTCGTACCTGAAGTGGTGGTGCAGGCCTACCATTGCGATTATTTGCATGTGGACGACCTGGTGCTGGTGGTTGCACGTAGTTATGATTTTGATCAACCTCATCCTCATAATCGCCCGCGTAATCATCCTCCTCCTCGGCACCAGCAGCAGCAGGAGCAGGAGCCAAAAAAGCGTGAACAGTAGGTACAGCAGCACCAGAAGTTTGGCCATCCTCAAGAGGAACACGCTTCGCTCGTCCGAACTGATTTGGAAGGGGGCGTTGTTGTTGTCGTTGCAGAGGTGCGACAGGTGCAGCCGGTGGTGGTTGGGGAAGACGCGTGAGCAATTCATTAAACTTGTTATCCAGCTTTGTCTCGAACGACTTCTCCATGCCATCTATCTTCTCCATGGCCTCTTCAAATCTGTTTAGCACATCTCCCACCTGGCCACTCATCATTTGCTGAAATTTATCATGCAACTCCTTGTTCGTCATGTTCTCCCAGTCAATCTCGTCGGCTTGTGATCCTGCCATGGTTAGCAGCAATAGAAACACACAAGAATATGATCCTACAGACTACTAGAAAGTGGTGGTGGTGTGGTGTGGTGTCACAAATCCGTCAAGCAAATCTCAAATTCTTACCAGTTCTTACCCAGCAGCAGGTGGTGATCGGCAACCTTTATAGTCAAAACTCTCAGAGCTTGGACAGAGCGATTGCCAGGTGGTGTCAAACACACGATGTAGATGTATGTGGAGCTGGGAAGGCTTATGATATGGTAGCAAAAAGGGTCAGCAATAATCAATTCAGAGATGCAATGTTGAATAAACTCTCAACGACGGTACTGTGCTGGTCCTAGGCTAGACCGTGCTAGAGACGCGAGCCTAGAACACTAACAAAAATCACGGCGCTGCACGTAAACAAGGGAGGAGCACACTCTGAAATTTTTTCTTTTCTTTTTTTTTTGCACTTTTTTTTCCTCTTTTTTTTGACTTTTTTTTTCTCTCTTTCCAAAACAAACTAGATAAGATGCAGATTGGATCAAGCGAAGATATGAATGGCGTCAGCTATGATTATGACAATGAACGGTGGGTAGCACGTGGTGGAATTTTATGGATGGGAGGTGGTGGACAGCGGAAGGGATAATGATGCAGCGGCGGCGTGACTAATGTGAACAGAACTCGAAACTCTAAACGAACTAGACACTAAGACCAGCAACTCGACACGACGATGCAACCGATAATTCAACTATACAAGCACTGAAAAGAGAATTGCGAAGGCTCAGACTGGCTTGGACAAAGGATGAATAGATCTAACTTTTTTTTTGTGGCTTTTTCTTGGACAATAGGTAAGAAAATAAATCTAATCTAGGGAAAACTGAAAATTCTCACCGAGCAACCTGAAAACTGATACCACTTGATAGAGGCGAGGGTGTCCCGATCTTTCGATGAGATGATAGCTATCGTTTTTGGTGGAGTAGACTTTGACGATCCGACTACGAACGTGCGAGGACGTCGCGCCTTAGCAATCGCTAAACCAACTCCGAGAGGTTATTGACCACGCCGGAGCACAATCAACCTGACCACGAGGGTCTATCTCCTGCAAGCAAACGAAGAACAAGCAAGAAACTAAGATTTGCAATCTGGATATTGCGAATATAAGATGAAAGCTTTATTGATCAAGGTGGGGTTCTGTGACGTCTTGGTCAGGTCGTTGAACACAAACGAAGTACGCGAAGTTGCAGCTATGGCGAACTTTTAATCTAAACAAAACCCAAAGTCTAAACGGTGCCCTAAGGGCTGTATATATGGAGGAAGAGGAGGGGGGATTTCGTGGCCCTTGAAGGAGGGGTCCGAAACCAACCCTATCTCTTGTTTCCCCACACATACGGACTCTAAAAATAGCCTATACTCAAGTATTTCGAAATTACATGGGCCTGGCCCAATAATAAGGTGACGCAGCACCTATAATAGCCTCTGGACGAAATTTATGAAGTGGCATCTTGTATATTTCGTCCAAGGCTTCCTGCACTCCTTATGGTGGCTTCAAAGTCCTGAAATCATCACTTGTAACTCCGTTCTTGTTCCCCTTGCGCATGCCATCATCTCCATGCTTGAACTTGCTCCAAGGTTCCTCTTTCTTGTCCAAGCTAGGCCCTTCATTTGTAAGCAAAACAAATGTATCCAATTTAGGCAGCATCATATTCTCATGAACATTAGAATCATTACCAAGAAACGAAAGTACCTGATAATTTAATTGGCATGCGCGAGCTCTAGTAATTGGTCCAGTATGTATAGCAGCAGGGGCTGTGGGTGTAACAATGGTATTGATGTCCTCATCACAATAAGCCTCTTGACAAAGGTTGGTACCGGCCCACGGATTTCATCCATATGATTGAGCTTTGTCATCTCTATTGGAGTTGTGCTACAGTTTAGCTACTGTCATGAGAAAGTGGTATTGTTTCGCATGTTAATCCAAGGCTGCTAATAAATTGAAGCACCGGTTTGCCACCGTTATAGCCACTGATAAAATGATGTAATAATACAGTTCAAGTTGAGCTACTGTCTTTGGTATCATATGATTTCCTATGAGGATAATGAGGATGCATCTCTTTGTGACTATACATTTCATCAGCTACTCCCATTATTCATGTAATGTTTGTTTTAAATATTTGATTTTCTTTTTTTTCGAGCAAACAGGGATGCTAGCATTTAGTTGTTCTCTTGTCTTTGCACAACAGGATCCTCCTCCTCTGAAGAAGAATATGGAGTACGTGAAGTGCCTAGTTCCGATTATGCCAGGATGAAGAAGCCCGGTCTCTTCTTATCATAAGAGAGCAGTTGAAGGATGGTTACATTACTGCCCACAAGAACAAACTAACTTCAACTCAGAAAGACTCATAGATCTCCATCTTTGTTGCTGTGATGGCCAATACAATGTTGTTTTAGGATTATTTCTGGTGAGTTCCATTTTTTTAAATGTGTGCTCTGCATGGATCATGTAGGTGTCTATTTAAACTTTAAATTCATAATATAGTTTGCTTCATACTAATGACTTTTTTGTATTTATGCAAACAGTGATGCTTAGCTTGATTTCAATGGGAACTGCACAAAATGTTCTGATGGTTCGTGCCCTCCATAATACTTCATCATGCACAATACATCGAATGTTCTCGAATCATTCATTTCCACCTTCAGCCACAAAATTAGCTACAAGAAAGGAGGTGCCAATGTGTTCAAGGCGTTGCAACATATAAAGGTGAAATCCTACAAGCTACACGCAAAGTTGGTTGATTTTAGTGGAACTGCACAAAAAGAACAGCTGGTTTATTTAGCACGAGTTGACATGTCAATGTGCAAACTAATGGCAAACCCCGCCCATTCCACAATCGTAGGCATTTGATATTTTGGAATAGGAAAACCTTCACAAAGTTTGCTCATTGATGTTCGCAAAAAAACACGCATTTAATATTCTGGGATGGGACAACCTTGTCAAATTTTGCTGATTGATGTTAGCAAGAAGACATGCGTTTGATATTTTGGATCGATCGATTTTTCTTTATTTGTGTCTTTACTTGTGAAGTAAATATTGGCTCTGACATGTGAATCATTGAGAAGCATAATCATCGATTGTTGTGAATGTTGTCTATGAATTGCCAGGCCTGTGAGTTTGATTGCAATGTACAGGCACGCTAAAAAGCGGCTCAAACTTTTTGTACGTGTGAAACTACAGCAAACGAGGTGATCACCGTGCGTCCTGAGAATAATGCTAGTATGCATTGTTCTGCATGTTCATCTAATGCCACTGATACAAGAAATTGGACTAATTTCGCTCATACATGGTCGGATTTCATATAAACATGCCGGATTTCATTACTTTTCAGACATTCTTCAAATAAAAAGGGGTGTGCTGGAGGTATAATTAATTAACCTAATCTACAATCTCTGGCGCCCGTTCCCCATGTTCGGATGAGCCCGAAGAACTGAAGCTTCTTCTCCAGCTTCACCTTGCCGCTCTCCAGCTCTGCCTCCGGACCCACAGGAAGTAAAGATGTCCGACTCCACGTCACCGCCAAGCAGCTAATCGGTCGTCGATGTTCAACCCGCCAAGCTTGGCTTCAACCGGAGGGTGGGAGCGGTGGCCTTACTTGGACCCGAGCGGCGGGAACCTACCATCTTCTACTCTTCCTCGTTTTCTGTGTGGCGCGACCTCATTACCTGCGGGGTGGGGCCTCAACAAAGTCGGTGATGTCCTCTACCTCGTTGCCGGCGGGCGGCGCCTCGACGGAGCAGGGGAAATCCTCCCCCTCGTTGCCGGCGGGGCGGGGCCTCGGCGAAGCCGATGATGTCCTCTGCCTCATTGTTAGTGGGGCGGGGCCTCGGCTGAGCAGAGCCTCGCCGTAGCCGGCGAAGTCCTCCGCGTCATCGTCGGTCTCGCCAAACAGCGCCTCGCCCGCTTCATCGCCCTCTTTGTAGGCGGCCGCAACCTCCGCCACCCGCATGCGGTAACGCCAGCGCGTGAGGCGGCTCTCGCGGGCGGAGATGTACGACTCAAGCAGTGCCTCCTGCTCCGCGGTGATCTGCTCCTCCGCCTACAGGCGCTCCTGGAGGACATGGTGGTTGTAGGCGGCGGTGTCCTGTGCCTCCTGGAACTGCTCCGCATGCTTCTGCCTCACCATGTCCATGTATTGGGCACGGGCGTCGCTGATGGTCATGGTGCAATGCACCGGCGAGGATGGAGCGGAGGAGGGGGGTTGGCACCGGCTCATTGATGACCACGTTCTCCATTGGGACGTCGTCGTCCTCCGGTAGCCTGCCATCCAGCCAGTCGACAGCTATGGCTGCCATCTCCTTCTTCTGGTCTGTCATCCGCCCGTCCTGAAGAGTGCTGGACTGCGAGGAAGCCATGGTGGCAGTGGTGTGGAGAGGAGAAAGGGAACGGAGGCGGATGACTGTGGCTATGGCCGGCACAACAGTTTATATAGCAATGGTGGGCGGCAGAGGGACGGACGGGTGGCGCCGGAGTGTTGGGGAACGTTGCATGGAAAGAAAGAAAATTCTACGCACACGCAAGATATATCCATGGAGATGCATAGCTACGAAGGGGGGGGGGAGAGCATCTACATACCCTTGTAGATCGCTAAGCGGAAGCGTTTATCAACGCGGTTGATGTAGTCGTACACCTTCAAGATCTGTCCCGATCAAGTACCGAACGTACGGCACCTCCTCGTTCAGGACACATTCAGCTCGACGGCATCCTCGCCTTCTCGATCCAGCAAGAGAGGCGAAGTAGTATATGAGTTCCGGTAGCACGACGGCATGGTGACGGTGGTGGTGAAACTATCCGCAGGGCTTCTCCAAGCACAACAGACGTGGATGGAGGAGAAACTAGAACTAGAGGGAGATGGGGCGCCGCACACGGCTTGGGGATCATGGTGTGTGTTGCCCCTCTCCCTCCTCTCATATATATAGGTGGGGGAGGACGGGAGGCAGCCTATGGCGCCCCCAAGGGGCCAGCGGCCAGTCCTGGCCGTGCCTCCCCCCTTCCTTCTTTGGCGCGAGGGGAAAAGGAAAGGGGGCTGGCTGCCTTAGGGCGCACCCCTTTGCCTTTCTCTCTTCCGTGGAGAAAGCCAGGAGGGGGCAGCCCATCCCTTTCCTTTACAAGGCCGGCGACCAGGTTGGGGGCGCGCCAGCCCCTTGTGGGCTGGTGTGCTCCCCTTCCCTTGGCCCGTTAGGCCCAGTAACTTCCCGTGGCCTCCCAGAACCCCTTTCGGTGATCCAATAAATACTCGGTGCATTTTGAAACCTTTTCGGAGACCAAATAGTATCATCCTATATATCAATCTTTACCTTCAGAGCTCCTCATCATGCCCGTGATCTCATCCGGGACTCCGAACAACATTCGGTCACTATTTCACAGAACTCATATAATACTATATCGTCAACAAACGTTAAGCGTGCGGACCCTGCGGGTTCGAGAATGATGTAGACACGACCGAGGCACTTCTTCGGCGAATAACCAATAGCGGGAACTGGATGCCCATATTGGTTCCTACATATTCTACGAAGATCTTTATTGGTCAAACCTTTATGACAACATACGCAGTTCCCTTTGTCTATCGGTATGTTACTTGCCCAAAATTCGATCGTTGGTATCTCCATACCTAGTTCAATCTCGTTACCGGCAAGTCTCTGTACTCGTTTCGTAATGCATAATCTCGTAAATAACTCCTTAGTCACTTTGCTTGCAAGCTTCTTGTGATACTGTATTATCGAGAGGGCCTAGAGATACCTCTCTGATACACGGAGTGACAAATCCCAATCTCGATCGATGCCAACTGAATAGACACCTTCGGAGATACCTGTCGAGCATCTTTATGATCACCCAGTTATGTTGTGATGTTTGATAGCACACAAGGTATTCCTCCGGTATCCGAGAGTTGCATGATCTAATGGTCGAAGGAATATGTATTTGACATTAAGAAAGCAGTAGCAATAAACTGAATGATCATATGCTAAGCTAACGAATGGGTCTTGTCCATCACATAATTCTCCTAATGATGTGATCCCATTATCAAGTGGCAACACATGTCTATGGTTAGGAAACCTTAACCATCTTTTGATCAACGAGCTAGTCTAGTAGAGGCTCACTAGGGACACGGTATTTTTTTATGTATCCACACATGTATTTAAGTTTCCGGTCAATACAATTCTAGCATAGATAATAAACCTTTATCATGATTAAGGAAATATATAATAACCAGTTTATTATTGCCTCTAGTGCATATTTCCAACAGTCTCCCACTTGCACTAGAGTTAATAATCTAGATTACATAGTAATGAATCTAACACCCATGGAGTCTTGGTGTTGATCATGTTTTGCCCCCGGAAGAGGTTTAGTCAACGGGTCTGCCACATTCAGATCCGTATGTACTTTGCAAATTTCTATGTCTCCATCCTTGACCTTTTCACGAATGGAGTTGAAGCGTCTCTTGATGTGTTTGATTCTCTTGTGAAACCTGGATTCCTTCGCTAAGGCAATTGCTCCAGTGTTGTCACAAAAGATTGTCATTGGACCCGATGCATTGGGTATTACACCCAGATCGGATATGAACTCCTTCATCCAGACTCCTTCATGCGCTGCTTCCAAAGCAGCTATGTACTCCGCTTCACACGTAGATCCCGCCATGACGCTCTGCTTGGAACTGCACCAACTGGTAGCTCCACCATTCAATATAAATATGTATCCAGTTTGTGACTTAGAGTCATCCGGATCTGTGTTGAAGCTAGCATCGACGTAACCTTTTACGACGAGCTCTTCATCACCTCCATAAATGAGAAACATATCCTCATCCTTTTCAGGTACTTCAGGATGTTCTTGACCGCTGTCCAGTGATCCACTCCTGGATTACTTTGCTACCTCCCTGCCAAACTTATGGCAAGGCACACATCAGGTCTGGTACACAGCATGGCATACATAATAGAACCTATGGCTGAGGCATAGGGAATGACTTTCATTTTCTCTCTATCTTCTACCATGGTCGGACCTTGAGTCTGACTCAATTTCACACCTTGCAATATAGGCAAGAACCCTTTCTTTGACTGGTCCATTTTGAACTTCTTCAGAACTTTGTCAAGGTATGTGTTTTGTGAAAGTCCTATTAAGCGTCTCGATCTATCCCTATAGATCTTGATGCCCAATATATAAGCAGCTTCACCGAGGTCTTTCATTGAAAAATTCTTATTCAAGTATCCTTTTATGCTATCCAGAAATTCTATATCATTTCCAATCAGCAATATGTCATCCACATATAATATCAGAAATGCTACAGAGCTCCCACTCACTTTCTTGTAAAAACAGGCTTCACCATAAGTCTGTATAAAACCATATGCTTTGATCACATCATCAAAGTGTATATTCCAACTCCGAGATGCTTGCACCAGTCCATAGATGGATCGCTGGAATTTGCATCATATACAACTCTTCTTTAAGAAATCCATTAAGGAATGGAGTTTTGACGTCCATTTGCCAGTTTTCATAATCATAAAATGCGGCAATTGCTAACATGATTCAGACAGACTTAAGCATCGCTACGGGTGAGAAAGTCTCATCGTAGTCAACCCCTTGAACTTGTCAAAAACCTTTCACGACAAGTCCAGCTTTGTAGACAGTGATATTACCATCAGCGTCCATCTTCCTCTTGAAGATCCATTTATTTTCAATGGCTTGCCGATCATCGGGCAAGTCCACCAAAGTCCACACTTTGTTCTCATACATGGATCCTATCTCAGGTTTCATGGCCTCAAGCCATTTCTCAGAATCTGGGCTCATCATAGCTTCTTCATAGTTCGTAGGTTCGCCGTTGTCTAACAACATGACTTCCAGGACAGGATTACCGTACCACTCTGGTGCGGAACGTGTTCTGGTCGACCTATGAGGTTCAGTAGTAACTTGATCCGAAGTTTCATGATCATCATCATTAGCTTCCTCTCTAGTTGGGGTAGGCATCACGGGAACGGTTTTCTCTGATGTGCTACTTTCCAATTCGAGAGAAGGTACAATTACCTCATCAAGTTCTACTTTCCTCCCACTCACTTCTTTCGAGAGAAACTCCTTCTCTAGAAATGACCCATTCTTAGCAACAAAAATCTTGCCTTCGGATCTATGGTAGAAGGTGTACCCAATAGTTTCTTTAGTGTATCCTATGAAGACGCATTTGTCCGATTTGGGCTCGAGCTTATCAGGCTGAAGCCTTTTGACATAAGCGTCGCATCCCCAAACTTTAAGAAATGACAGCTTAGGTTTCTTGCCAAACCATAGTTCATACGGTGTCATCTCAACGGATTTAGACGATGCCCTATTTAATGTGAATGCGACTGTCTCTAATGCATAACCCCAAAATGATAAAGACAAATCGGTAAGAGACATCATAGAACGCACCATATCTAATAAAGTACGGTTACAACGTTCGGACACACCATTACGCTATGGTGTTCTAGGTGGCGTGAGTTGTGAAACAATTCTACATTGTTTTAATTGAAGGCCAAACTCGTAACTCAAATATTCACCTCCGTGATCAGATCATAGAAACTATATTTTCTTGTTACGATGATTCTCCACTTCACTCTGAATTTTTTTGAACTTTTCAAATGTTTTAGACTTGTGTTTCATCAAGTAGATATACCCATACCTACTCAAATCATCTGTGAAGGTCAGAAAATAACGATACCCGCCGCGTGCCTCAACACTCATCGGACCGCATACATCGGTATGTATTATTTCCAATAAGTCATTAGCTCGCTCCATTGTTCTGGAGAACGGAGTTTTAGTCATCTTACCCATGAGGCATGGTTCGCAAGTATCAAATGATTCATAATCAAGTGCTTATAAAAGTCCATCCGCATGGAGTTTCTTCATGCACTTTACACCAATATGACCTAAACGGCAGTGCCACAAGTATGTTGCACTATCATTATCAACTTTGCATCTTTTGGCATCAATATTATGAATATGTCTATCACTACGATCGAGATTCAACAAGACTAGACCATTCATCAAAGGTGCATGACCATAAAAGATATTACTCATATAAATAGAAACAACCATTATTCTCTGACTTAAATGAATAACCGTCTCGCAATAAACAAGATCCAGATATAATGTTCATGCTCAACGCTAGCACCAAATAACAATTATTGAGGTCTAAAACTAATCCCGAAGGTAGAAGTAGAGGTAGCGTGCCGACGGCGATCACATCAACCTTGGAACCATTCCGAAGCGCATCGTCACCTCGTCCTTAGCAAATCTTTGTTTATTCCGCAGCTCCTGTTTTGAGTTACAAATATGAGCAACCGAACCAGTATCAAATACCCAGGCGCTACTACGAGCATTAGTAACGGACACATCAATAACATGTATATCAAATATACCTTTGTTCACTTTCCCATCCTTCTTATCTGCCAAGTATTTGGGGCAGTTCCGCTTCTAGTGACCATTTCCTTTGCAGTAGAAGCACTCAATTTCAGGCTTGGGTCCAGCTTTGGGCTTCTTCACGGGAGCAGAAACTTGCTTGCCATTCTTCTTGAAGTTCCCTTTCTTTCCCTTGCCCTTTTTCTTGAAACTAGTGGTCTTGTTAACCATCAACACTTGATGCTCCTTCTTGATTTCTACCTCCATCGATTTCAGCATCGTGAAGAGCTCGCGAATCATTTTCGTCATCCCTTGCATATTATAGTTCATCACGAAGCCCTTGTAGCTTGGTAGAAGTGACTAAAGAACTCTGTCAATAACACTCTCAACTGGAAGATCAATTCCCAGCTGAGTCAAGTGGTTATGATACCCAGACATTTGGAGTATGTGTTCACTGACAGAACTGTTCTCCTCCATCTTGCAGCTATAGAACTTGTTGGAGACTTCATATCTCTCAACCCAAGCATTATCTTGAAATATTAACTTCAGCTCTTGGAACATCTCATATGCTCCGTGGCATTCAAAACGTCCTTGAAGTCCCGGTTCTAAGCTGTAAAGCATGGCACACTGAACTATTGAGTAGTCATCAGATCGAGCCTGCCAGACATTCATAACATCTACAGTAGCTCCTACAGCAGGTCTGTCACCTAGCGGTGCATCAAGGACATAATTCTTTTGTGCAGAAATGAGGATAATCCTCAAGTTACGGACCCAGTCTGTGTAGTTGCTACCATCATCTTTCAACTTAGCATTTTCTAGGAACGCATTAAAATTCAAGGGAACGGTAGCACGGGCCATTGATCTACAACATAGATATGCAAAAACTATTAAGACTAAGTTCATGATAAATTTTAGTTCAAATAATCAAATTACTAATGAACTCCCACTTAAATCAACATCCCTCCAGTTCTCTAAGTGATACATGATCCAAATCAACTAACCCATGTCCGATCATCACGTGAGATGGGGTAGTCTTCAATGGTGAACATCTCTATGTTGATCATATCTACTATATGACTCATGTTCGACCTTTCGATCTCCAGTGTTCCGAGACCATGTCTGTACATGCTAGGCTCGTCAAGTTTAACCCAAGTATTCTGCATGTGCAAAACTGGCTTACACCTGTTGTATGTGATCGTAGAGTCTATCACACCCGATCATCATGAGGTGCTTCAAAACGACGAACTTTAGCAACGGTGCATACTCGGGGAGAACACTTTTATCTTGAAATTAAGTGAAGGGATCATCTTATAATGCTACCATCATTCTAAGCAAAATAAGATGCATAAAGGATAAACATCACATGCAATCAAAAATATGTGACATGATATGGCCATCATCATCTTGTGCTTTTGATCTCCATCTCCAAAGCATCGGCATGATCTCCATCGTCACCGGCATGACACCTTGATCTCCATCGTAGCGTCGAAGGTCATCTCGCCCACTATTGCTTCTACAACTATTGCTAAGGCATGGCGATAAAGTAAAGCAATTACATGGCGCTTAGTGATTGACACGCATGTCATACAATAATTAAAGACAACCCTAAGGTTCCTGCCGGTTGTCGTACTCATCGACATGCAAGTTGTGAACTTATTACAAAACATGATCATCTCATACATCAACATATATCACATCATATCTTGACCATATCACATCACAACATGCCCTACAAAAACAAGTTGGACGTCCTCTACTTTGTTGTTGCAAGTTTTACATGGCTGCTACGAGCAACTAGCAAGAACCGTTCTTACCTACGCAAAACCACAACGGTGATTATCAAGTTGCTATTTAACCTTCTGCAAGGATCCTCGTAGTCAAATCCGATTCAACTAAAGTAGGAGAAACAGACACCCGCCAGCCACCTTTTTGCAAAACAAGTTGCATGTCAGTCGGTGGAACCGGTCTCATGTGCGTGGACATGTAAGGTTGGTCCGGGCCGCTTCATCCCACAATACTGCCGAATCAAAATAAGACATTGGTGGGAAGCAATATGAACCTCACCGCCCACAACTCCTTTGTGTTCTACTCGTGCATATCATCTACGCATAGACCTGGCTCATGATGCCATTGTTGGGGAACGTTGCATGGAAAACAAAAATGTTCTACGCACACACAAGATCTATCCATGGAGATGCATAGCTACGAAGGGGCGAGAGCATC
Organism: Thinopyrum elongatum; assembly: GCA_011799875.1. Lineage (NCBI taxonomy): Eukaryota > Viridiplantae > Streptophyta > Magnoliopsida > Poales > Poaceae > Thinopyrum > Thinopyrum elongatum. The sequence goes on from CM022298.1 coordinate 300,046,916, forward strand.
TACATACCCTTGTAGATCGCTAAGTGGAAGTGTTTATCAGCGCGGTTGATGTAGTCGTACACCTTCACGATCCGTCCCGATCAAGTACCGAACGTACGGCACCTCCGCGTTCAGCACACATTCAGCTCGATGACGTCCTCGCCTTCTCGATCCAGCAAGAGAGGCGAAGTAGTAGATGAGTTCTGGAAGCACAACAGGGTGGTGACGGTGGTGGTGAAACTATCCGCAAGGCTTCGCCAAGCACAATGAATGTGGACAGAGGAGGAACTAGAACTATAGGGAGACGGGGCGCCGCACACGGCTTGGGGATTGTGGTGTGTGTTGCCCCTCTCCCTCCTCTCATATATATATAGGTGGGGGAGGAGGGGAGGCAGCCTAGGGCGCCCCCAAGGGGACTGGCGGCCAGCCCTAGGGCCTGCCCTGGCCGCCCCCCTTGCTTCTTTGGCACAAGGGGGAAAGGAAATTGGGCTGGCTGCCTTAGGGCGCCCCCCCCTTTCCCTTTGTCTCTTCCATGGAGAAAGGCACGACGGGGCCAGCCCCTCCCTTTCCTTTACAAGGTCAGTGGCTAGGTTGGGGGTGCGCCAGCCCCTTGTGGGCTGGTATGCTCCCCTTCCCTTGGCCCGTTAGGCCCAGTAACTTCATGTGGCCTCCCGGAACCCCTTTTGGTGATCCGATAAATACCCGATGCATTCCGAAACCTTTCCGGAGACCAAATAGTATCGTCCTATATATTAATCTTTACCTCCGGACCATTCCGAAGCTCCTCCTCATGTCCATGATCTCATCCGGGACTCCGAAGAACATTCGGTCACTATTTCACATAACTCATATAAAACTATATCGTTAATGAACGTTAAGCGTGCGGACCCTACGGGTTTGAGAATGATGTAGACATGACTAAGATGCTTCTCCAGTCAATAACCAATAGTGGGACCTGGATGCCCATATTGGTTCCTACATATTCTATGAAGATCTTTATCGGTCGAACCTTTATGACAACATATGTAGTTCCCTTTGTCTGTCTGTATGTTACTTGCCCGAGATTCGATCGTCGGTATCTCCATACCTAGTTCAATCTCGTTATCGTAAAGTCTCTTTACTTGTTCCGTAATACATCATCTCATAACTAACTCCTTAGTCACTTTTCTTGCAAGCTTCTTGTGATGCTATATTACCGAGAGGGCCTAGAGATACCTCTTCGATACACGGAGTGACAAATCCCAATCTCGATCCATGCCAACTCAACAAACACCTTCGGAGATACCTATAGAGCATCTTTATGATCACCCAGTTATGTTGTGACGTTTGATAGCACACAAGGTATTCCTCCGGTATCCGGGAGTTGCATGATCTCATGGTCGAAGGAATATGTATTTGACATTAAGAAAGCAGAAGCAATAAACTGAACGATCATATGCTAAGCTAACGGATGAGTCTTGTCCATCACATCATTCTCCTAATGATTTCATCCCATTATCAAGTGACAACACATATCTATGGTTAGGAAACCTTAACCATCTTTTGATCAATGAGCTAGGCTAGTAGAGGCTCACCAGGGACACGGTATTTGTTTATGTATCCACACATGTATTTAAGTTTCAAGTCAATACAATTCTAGCATGAATAATAAACCTTTATCATGATTAAGGAAATATAATAATAACCACTTTATTATTGCCTCTAGGGCATATTTCGAACACGGAGTAGCCGCCTCGGCAACTGCGTATCATTAATGTGGGTGGCAGACGGACGAACGGCAGGTGTGTCGTCTGAACGTGGAGTAGTCGCCTGCACCGGGAAGCGGCGCGGGCGGTGCTGACCCTTTCGGGCGGAAAGCACGTGTGGGCGAGGGAGGGGGTCTAGGTGGGTCAGGGCGGTCAGGCTCATGCTTGGCAGAGGTTCGGTCCAGCAGTCGGACATGCTGGCTCGCCAGCGAGCTCGTCGAGCTCAGCAACGACAACCTGACGATGGAAGAGGCTTCCGACCAGGAGCCGGCGCCACCGCCCAAGCTGGTTCATGCCGTGTTCCCCATAGAGCAGGTGCGCCTGCACTTTGACGCCCTAATGGCGGAAGAGCTACCAGCACCGCCGGAATCGGCATTCCGACAAGCACATGAGGACCAGTGCTACAACCTTCGTTTCCACAACGAGCACCAGCTCGCAGAGGAACGAATCGCCGGCGAACAAGCGAACGACAATGACATCACATACATGTGACCCGATGATCCTGGCTTCCTGAATGAGCAGCGGGTGCTGTATAAGACCATCCGTAGGGGCCCGCGAGGCCCTCTCCGTCGTCCTTCGAGTTTGTTGCGCTCGCCGTGGTGCTGCCGTCTCGCGTTGTCAACATGGTCAATGAACATGAGGAACCAGGAGATGACTTTACATGGAAAGGATGACAGTAGGGACCCACCAGGGCCATAGACGTACGTACGCAAGTGCCTCCCTATTACATACAACTATAAAAAAATCGCTTCTTCCTGGTTTCCTGACATCATGGTCCCACACCATTGTCAACCTATATAGTTAATAAACGAGAGAATTGCACAAGGAGTGGCCGACAGCTGGGACCCAGCAACTCGAGCAGTATTTGTTTTCTGAGGTGTGAGCAGAGTTCTTCTTGAGCGATGTTTTTTGTTGTTGTTCAGAGGAGCAGGGTATCAACTGGGCGGGTTGTGGCCCGTCTAGCCCAGGCTATTATTTTATGTCGACCAAATATCCAGCCCAGATATTACTTTTTCAAGGTGAAACTGGCTAGCCCAGCTATACTTTTTTTGAGGAATACCCAACCCAGGTCAACTAGTTATTCTCCGCCCGCTGGGCTGCAAATTTTTCCCAGGAGGGATACATTAGGCTTGCCAAGAAAATGGGCTGCAATTATAAAAATTGGGCTGTAAATATTAAAAAACGCACCGAACTGGTAATTAGTTTCAAAATTATTATTTTTGGATTTTAAATTTTTTTATTTCATTACTTGTTGCACGCGCAAAATTTCATTGGATTTTTACCTAATACAAATTTATTTTGAAATTATATTTAAGCTGTCTCAAAATTTTGGGATAAAAAATATTTCGGATCCCAACAAAATGTGTGAAATTTGGTTGAATTTTTTTAAGCGGTTGGTTGAAATTATTAACCATTGTCCTGGCTAGAAAATGGGTCGTAATTTTAACAAACAGTAAATGGGCTGTAGTAAATTCCATTAGAATTAAAAAATGGGCCATACATTATAACAAATCACAAATGGGCTATATGTTCTGTGCCACAGATATGATGCTCACTTGTGGGCCTACTCAGTTGATGCGTACGCAAGGCTTTGTCAACTTATAGTCAACACACGATTCTAGCAGCAGTGGTCGTTGGATGTCCATCCAATGGCTATGGTGCTTCTTCAATCTCAGATATTCTTGCTTCAGCCGCCCAAACCACCGCTGGCGGTACCGCCTGCTACCGCCTCTCGTGGCCGGCTGTGCTGCCGCACAGGCCTCACCGGCCCACCCTACTCCCATCGCCATCCAGGCCATTCCTCTAATCACCAACACCTCCTGTTATTCTCCGGCGACGGCAGCCTCACACCACAACCAAACCAGTGAACCCTCGTACTCCCCTCCGCGTGGGCATCCACTGTTGTGTCTTCGCCAGCTCCGGGTCTTCCCCTTCCTAAGCCTCACCATCACCCATCGCGTTGGTTCTCTCGACGCGGTGTGGTCAACTTTGTTAACAAACAACAGCCATCGGAAGAGGCATGTACATGGAGTGGCTAACAGTAGGGACCCACATGGCCCATGGCAGCACGCAAGCAAGTACCTCCTTATTATGTGAAAACAAATGATTTCTGCCCCTCACAGGTTTGACCCACCAACTACATCTTAGCACGCAAGGAAGTGCTTCCTTTATTATGCGGAAAAAAAAGTTACCTCTCCCTGATAGCTAGGACCCACCAGCTTTATTATGATCCATTTTGCGAAAATAAAGATTGTACCAAAGATGCTAAACTGTTTTCTTTTTATTCTAACTTGAAAAAGAAGAAACTAAAAAAACCAGAAAACATCCTCACACGCATGGAAGTGCCACCTTATTATGAGAAAAAAGTGAATCCCCCTGCTAGCTGGGACCCACCAGATTTGGAGGTTGACTTGTCGGCCTACTAAGTTGACGCGTACATAGGGCTTTGTCAACTTAGTCAAAACGATTCTAGCTACAGTGATCGTTGGATGTTAATCCAACAGCCGTGATGCGTCTTCAACCTCTCGTCTTCTTGCTCCAGCTGCCCAAACCAGCGCCCGCCGTACCGCCTGCTCCAGCCTCCCGTGGCCGGCTGTGCTACCGCGCAGGCCTCACCGCCCGACCATACTACCACTGGCCAGGCCTTCCCTCTACTCACCCACACCCCGTGTTATTCTCCAGTGATGGTAGCCTTACACCGTAGTTGAACCAGTGAACCCTCGTACTCCCCTCCCCGTGGGCATCCACCTGGCTTGTCTTCTCTGGCTCCACATTGTTCCCTTCCCAGGCCTCGCCGTCGTCCACTGCCTTGATGCTCTCGGCATGGCGTGGTCAACGAGGTTAACGAATGACAACCATCGGAAGAGGACTTTAGGTGGTGAGGCTGACAGCTGGACCCACCAGCTACATCTTTGAACACAAGGAAGTGCCTCCTCGCAAAATAAAAATGATTCCTCCCCCTGACAGCTGGGACCCACCAGCTATATCTTCGCATGCAAGGAAGTGCGCCCTTATCCTCCCTGACAGCTGGGACCCACCCGATTGAAGCATACCTAGCGTTGTCTGTCTGATAGCGAATGTGTACATACATACTGGTCGATTAGTCTCTCTGCAACGATGAACCGTGGCCGAGCAAGCGGCAACACGTGTAGTAGTAGAGCCCCCGACGTAGCAGTTCAGGCAGTCCCTTCTAAACCATGTACACGTATGTACATCCACATGCCAAAAAATATGGGCACGTACGTACATACGGGCGGGGTCTCGAACGCCTACTCGCTCATACCTACGGCCAGGGCTTGTGTACATGGAGAGGCAACGGACGGCAGCAACAGCGTCCTGTTCATCGAAAGCCAATAGGCTAGGTCGGAACAGAGAAACTACGTCGTGTTCATCGAGAGGCAACGGAATGTGTCATGTTCATTGGGAGCCAACCGGCTTGGATGGAACAGCCCAAACAGGGCCTCGCGTACCGCAGAACAGAGGAAATGGCCTTCTGTTCGATCACCTATGCTCGAAACGGGATCCTATTCATCGAGAGTGGTCTGCCGTACCACAAAACATAGGAACCCGACTTCTGTTCGAGTACCTATGGTCGAAACAAGGTCCTGTTCATCGGGAGGGGTCTGACATACCGCAAAACAGAGGGAACGGACTTCTGTTGGAGCGCCTACGATCGAAACGGGGTCCTGTTCATCGGGAGGGGTGTGGCATATCGCAAAACGGGACTCCACAGGCTACTCTTCATCCATCATCTACTGCCTCTCGCTCCAGCCTCCACGGGGTATTGTTCATCCTCCGTCGTCCTCCAAGCTCCACCCGCTACTGTTCATAGAGCCTCCACGGGCTCCTGTTCATCCACCCCCAACCGGCTGGGGTGTGGCGGCCTCCTCGGGGTCCGGTTCATCCAGCGGCAACCGCCTACTACCACGGGGTCCTGTTCATCCAACCCCCACTGGCAGGGGTGGGGCTTACTTGTACGTACGAGCAGGCGGCAACAATGGGAACTATTCATCCATAGCCAACTAACCGGCTGGACTCACCACATGTCTCGACTCATTTCTACGTATCGCCCGCGCGGCAGCAACAGGCATTGTTCATCCAGAGGCAACCCAATGCACCGGCTGGTACATCTCACGTGGGGGCTCGATCGGCTTCAGTGAGCAGCGAGAAGGATCGATCGAATTCAATTAGCAGCAAAGGAATCACTCAGGTTCAGTTAGCAGCGAAGGAATCGCTCGGGTTCAGTTAGCAGCGAAGGGATGGATCGATCGGCTTTAGTAGGCAGTGGGATCGATCCCTCATCTTCAGTACGTAGCTAGCTAGTGCAATCGCTCGGGTTCAGTAAGCGAACGCATCGCAAGGGTTCAGCTAGTGAGCGCCTTGCACACACGTGTGTACGAGAGAAACGCGCAAACCACACTACATCGCTCGGCCCAACCACCCACCGTAACCGGGAACTCCTCGATATTTTCCTCGCCCTCAATTCTACCATGATTTTTTACATCATGGATGGCCCAAAAATGTCATGCAGGTGTGTCTCCGGCCGGCCCAGGATGAAAAGCCCATTTTCTGTCATGATTTTTTTGCCATAGAAGTAGGAGCCCACCACATCTATGATGATACGTCTTTTTGTCACAATTATCGTCATAGAAGTGTCATAACCATGACAGAAAATTATTCGTTTGGGCTATAATGTCACGGATGTGTCTTTTTTTTGTAGTGATCCAAACCTTGTGATATTATACGCTCTATCACACATAAACCTTACATATCCTTCCTCAAAATAGCCACCATACCTACCTATTACGGCATTTCCATAGTCATTCCATGATATATTGCCATGCAACTTCCACCGTTACCATCTACATGACTTGAGCATTCATTGTTATATTTCTTTGCATGATCGTAAGATATCTAGCATGATATTTCCATGACTTGTCCGTTTTTTGATATCTTGGCAATGCTAGATCATTGCACATCCTGGTACACTGCCACATGCATTCATATAGAGTCATATTCTTTCAATTTATCAAGTTGTAAGTAAATAAAAGTGTGATGCATTCTAGAGTGTTGTCCCTGCCTGTGTGGATAAAAAAGAGGCCAAAATAGCCCAAAAAAAGAAAAGAAAAGAAAAAGAGGGGGGCACACTACTATCCTTTTACCACTCTTGTACTTCAAAGTAGAACCATGTTCTTCATATAGAGAGTCTCCATGATTTGTCATTTTCAAATACTAGTGGGATTTTTACATTATAGAACTTGGCTTGTATGTTCTGATGATGAGCTTCCTCAAATTCTCCAGGTCTTCATAAGCAAGAAAGTAGGATGCATACCCACTTAGTTTCATATAGAGATCTTTCATACACTTATAGCTCTAGTGCATCTATTGTATGGCAGTCCCTACTACTCGCATTGATAACGATTATAAGGCCTCTCCATTGCCTAACGATCCGCCTAGTTGATGCGAGACTTTCTCCACTTTTGTCTTTCCTTATAAACCCCAACCATCATTCTCTTTGTCATCCAAAGTGTAAAGTCCATGGGTCACGCTCATGTTTTGAGTTTAGTTGAAAAAAGCTGAAGCGAGATGAAGTATGATACAATTGCTTGGTTTGGCACCGGGGTACTCTTGATTCGATATATCTATGCAAGGAAGACTGAGCGTGTCATGCTTACCATAACAAAGTGTATAGAGGTTGTTCTCTTTGGCTCCATTATTTTGAAAGGCAATGACGAATTACATGCATGTTTTGTATTATTGTTTCAATATCAAATTGATAGACTATTGCCTTGAATCATTCGTATCCCAATATTCATGCCATGATTATATTTGTTGATCAAGATTGTGCTAGGTAGCATTCCACATAAAAATATCTTTATTTTATCATTTACCTAATCGAGGACAAGGAGGAATTAAGCTTGGGGATGATGATATGTCTCTGTCGTATCTATATTTTTTGAATGTTTCATGCCATTACCCTACTACTTCCACATACTTTTGGCAACAATTCATATGATTTTCTTGGACTAACATATTAATCTAGTGCCTAGTGCCAGTTCCGATTTGTTGCATATTTTTTTGTTTCACAGAAAAACCATATCAAACGAAGTCCAAACGCGATAAAAAATTATGGAGATTTTTTTTGGAATATATCTGAATTTTTGGCGCAAGAATCAACGCAAACGCAGGCCCACGGCCTCCACAAGGCAGGGGGCAAGCCGGGGTGCCTTGTGGACAACCTGTAAGTCGGTTGGAGCTCTCCTTCGGGAGCAAGGAAGCTAATACCTGGAAAAAAAATCATGTTAAATTTCAGCCCGATCGGAGTTACAAATCTCTTGATATTTAAAAAATGGTGTTCGGCTAGGAAAATAGGATACAAAATACAGAAGAACACGGAGCGAGAGATCCAATATAGAGGGGTTCATGCCCCATGACGGCCATGGCGGCCAAGGACCAGAGGGGGATCCTTCTCCCATCTAGGGGGAAGACCAAGCAAGAAGAAGAAGGAGGGGGACCTCTCCCGCTCTCTCCCGGGAGAACCGCCGGGGGAACCATCATGACGGTGATCTACATCAACAACTCCGCTACCATCATCACCATCAGCTTCCCCCATATATACTCAGCGGTCCACTCTCCCGAAACCCGTTGTACCCCCTACTTGAACATGGTGCTTTATGATATATATTATTATCCAATGATGTGTAGCCACCCTATGATGTTTGAGTAGATCCCTTTTGTCATATGGGTTAGGATTGATGATCTTGATTGGTTTGAGTTGCATGTTTTATTTTGGTGTTGTCCTATGATGCCCTTCCATGTCGCGCACACGTGGGGGATTCCCGTTGTAGGGTGTTGCAATAGTTTCATGATTTACTTAATGACTAAGTATGTGGTTGACACAAACACAAACTTGGGTGAGTGTTGTTGCATATGGGATAAAGGGGACTTTACACATAGTGCTATGGTTGGATTTTACCTTAATGAATATTTAGCAGTTCTGGATGCTTACTAGAGTTTGAACCATAAGTATATATGATCCAAGTACGGAAACTATGTTAGCTTATGCCTCTCTCTCTCATATAAAACTGCAATAATGATCACCAGTCTTGTTATCAATTGCCTAGGACAATTTAGCACATCCTACCACCACTTTTTCACACTCGCTATATTAACTTTATTGGTCTCTAATTAAAACATCACCTATTTATTTTCATGTTCTTTATTATCTTGCAAACTTATCCCATTACACCTACAAAGTAGTTTCATTCTTGTTTTAGGTAAAGCAAATGTTAGTGTGCGTAGAGTTGTATCGATGGTCGATAGAACTTGAAGAGAATATAAATTCTACCTTTAGCTCCTCGTTGGGTTCGACACTCTTACTTATCGAAGAAGGCTACAAACAATCCCCTATACTAGTGGGCTCACGGAGATTGACAGATTGTGCAGCATAAGAGCAGTTGACCCCGGACATCAGGGAGACAGCCCGGCTGGTCCAGCTGAAGTAAGAAGTTTCTGTCAAAAGTAGATGAAGGGCCAAAACAAAGAAATGGATGATAGAGTGGGATCATTATAGAGATAGCCTGGAAAAACATAGGGTTAAGTAGGATATATATATATATAGAAATAGATACACCCTTGACACAAATAACAATACAAAGAAAATCAATAAAAAACACGAATCAAACCTTCCCAATGGGAAGGGCGGTGGCCTAGGCCACCTTGTTTGAGTATATGTGACTTAGCACCGCGACAATTTTAACCTTGGGCCCAAACTTCACTACTCCATCATTTAAAACACCATGCTCACATGGACATAGTAGCTTTGAGAGTGTTCGTTTGGTTTATGCATCACATAGAGAGAAGAAGATTCATGAATTGAATCTCTCCCCCAAAATACATGCTTACATCTAGACAAGAAATGAAGTGAAGGCATGCATGAGTACAAGATATCACATAATGCTATCAAGCTCCAAGATACCAAGTTCATTCCTTAGTGGGTAAAACCTAGCTTCATCCAATGATTTGGTGAAAATGTCGGCAAGTTGCATATTCGTTCCAACATGAGCGATTGCAATGTCACCCTTTTGCACATGGTCTCTTAAGAAGTGGTACCTAATGTCAATGTGGTTGGTAGCAATTGCACTTTCGTTGTCACATAGAAGAGGCACATGTCTATAGGTGATTCCATAGTCCTTCAAGGTTTGCCTCATCCATAGCAATTGTGTTGCACAACTTGCGGTTGCAATATGTTCGGCTTCGATGGTGGAGAGGGAAATACATTTTTGCTTCTTTGAGGACCAACTTACTAAGGAGCGTCCAAATATTGGCATGTAATAGAGGTGGAGTAACAACCGACCATGTCTCCAGCTTAATCCGCATCTGTGTACCCAATGAGATCAAACTTGGCATCCTTGGGGTCCCATAGGTACAATGTTGGGGTGTGAACAAGGTATCTAAGAATATGCTTAACCGTCGTATGATGACTTTCCATAGGGGAAGCTTGAAATCGAGCACACATGCCTACACTTAACATGATGTCCGGTCTAGATGCACAAAGATAAAGCAAAGAACCAATCATAGATAGGTAAAGAGGTGGGTCAAACAAAATACCATTGTGTCTTCATCAAGTACAATTTTGGTTGGCACAGGCGTCTTAAATGGCTTTGCATCTGTCATCCCAAACTTCTCAAGTATGTCCTTGGTGTACTTGGTTTGGAACAAGAAGGTTCCTTATTGAAATTGTTGAATTTGAAACCCGAGAAAGAACTTCAAGTCTGCATTGAGTGACATCTCAAAATTGTTGGTCATGGAGGCCGCAAATTTCTTGCACAAATGATTGTTAGGAGACCCAAAGATAATGTCATCTACACAGACTTCATATAGGATCAAATCACCTTTATCCCTCTTAGTAAAAAGAGTGGGATCAATCAAACCAATCCCAAAACCATTATCGATAAAAAACTTCTTAAGATGATCATACCAAGCACGAGGTGCTTGCTTGAGGCCATACAATGCCTTGTGAAGTTTATAAACATAGTCTTTGTGATCGGGATCGGCGAACCCGGGTGCTTGTGAAACATATACCTCCTATTGTAGAGGACTGTTAAGAAATGCAACTCAGGTGGTTGTGACCTCCTATTGTAGAGGACCGTTAAGAAATGCACTCTTCACATCCATTTGATGCAAGGTGAAACCATTGAAAGCGAAATAAGCAAGTAAGATGCGAAAGACTCGAGATGAGCAATGGGAGAAAAGGTCTCATCAAGGTTCAAAGCTTCAATCTGAGAGTACCTTTGTGCCACTAACTTTGCCTTGTTTCTAATGATGACACCATTCTCATCTTGCTTGTTCTTGAAAATCCATTTTGTTCCAATTACATTGTGTTCCTTGGTTGGTCAACAATAGAGACAAATAGGAAGTGAGCACAAACATTTTTCAATTCTTTATGAGTGACTCTACCTTCTGATATGTCAGTGAGAATTTAGTCAATGTCCACATGACCACACGAGGCACGATGGAGGTTAATGTTTCTCTAGGCTCAACTTCATTCCCATCATCTACATATGGATCGTTAATGTGTGGAGGAATGTGTGGAGGAAGATCTTCTTCTTCATGTTCCATTTGTTGAGGTTCACTGTCGTCATAAGGCTCGTCATCATCAACAGTTGCATGTTATTGCTCTTGAGATGATCTTGTTCTTGAGGTTGATCTCGGGTCTTTCTCTTGTTCTTGGATTATGGACTCCTCTGGGGCAATGTGATCTTGTGGTGGTGTGGATGTTGTAGTAGTTTGATCATGAGTGAAGCTTGTGTCCTCTTCTTCATCTTCATGAGGAACTTGTTCCATTGTAAGAAGAGCACCTACACCCATGGTTAAGATATCTTGTGAAGGATCTTCATCACTTACACCACTTAAATCAACTTGCTCCCCATGGGAGATATTAATTCATCAAACACCACACAAGTTTCCACAACACATCCATTGGATTTATTGTGCACCCTATAGGCGTGCTAGTTTGACCCATACCCAACAAATATTCCCTCAATTGTTTTCGATTGAAATTTTCCTAACTGTTCTCTCTTGTTGAGAATGAAGCACTTGCAGCCGAATACATGGAAGTACATGATGTTTGGCATGTTCCCGGTTAGGAGATCGTATGGGGTCTTCTCCAAGATCTTGTGAAGGAAGAGCCGGTTTGATGCATGACATGCAGAATTGATAGCCTCAATCCAAAACCTATATGGTGACTTGTACTCATCCAACATGGACCTTGCCATCTCCACAAGTGTATGGTTCTTCCTATCAGCTATACCATTTGTTGAGGGGTGTAAGGTGTGGAGTATTGATGCTTAATCCCCTCATCACTAAGGAATTCTTCCAAGGTGTAGTTCTTGAACTCAGAGCCATTGTCACTTCTTATTGCCAAGATCTCTTTGTAAAACTTGCGTTGAGCTTGCTTGGCAAAATAAATGAAGGTGATCTTTGTCTTGTCCTTGGACTTGAGAAATAACACCCATGTGTATCTTGAGTAATCATCAATAATGACAAGACCATACTTTTTCCCACGAAGACTGTCCCATGATGGAGGCTCGAAGAAATCCACATGAAGGATCTCCAAAGGCCTTGAGGTTGATATGTTGTTCTTGGGTGGGTAATTTGATTGATGTTGCTTCCTAGATATACATGCACAACACACATGATCTTTCTCAAAAGAAACATTGGTTAGTCCAAGGATGCGATTACCCTTTAAGAGATCTTGAAGATTTCTCACATCGACATGGGCTAGCCAGCGATGCCATAGCCACCCCTTGTCAGCCTTGGCCATTAGACAAGGTGCATGGAATATGCTCTCTTTCGAGAAATCAACCGTGTAAAGGTTGCCATCCAACTCTCCAGCAAAGGTCACTTCGAAAGTATCTCTCTTAAAGACTTTCACATCCATTAGTCCAAATAATGTATCGTAACTACCAGAAGCCAATTGACAAAGGAAAGTAAATGATATTTAAGGGATTGGACAAGCATGACATTTGCAAGGGACATGTCATTAGTGATAGCCACCTTGCCAAATCCAAGTAACTGTCCTTTTGATCCTCCACCAAAGCTAATGCTCATAAAAGGTCAAATAGGCTCCATGAAGTCTGTGAACAATTTTCCATCTCCGGTCATATGGTTGATGCATCCACTATCAATCACCCATTTGACTCCACTGAAGAAGGCAACCTACGCACAATTTAGGTCTTGGTTAGAAGCACCCATTTTGCAATGGGACCTCTCAAGTTAGTAACAAGGGTCTTAGAGCATCTCTAGCAGATGTTGTAAAGCACCCGGCCCATATAATTCCAGTGACTATATGGGTTTGGCCATTTTTTGGGCCAGACCAGACTCTGTATAGTCGCCCCGGCTCGTAAAACATTTACACTGGCCCGGACCCCCCCCCCCCCCACGCGTAGTATATCTACGGGTTCATGGCTGCTATACAGGGCGAAACCCTACCCCCCTACTGCCACCGCAATCCCCTGTTTCCCCTCACATATCTCACCGTCGGCAACCCAAACCGCCACCCCACTCCGCTACCACCGACAGATCCGCCACCATGTGGCACAGAATGTGGAGGTTCAGCCATGGCACCGGCGGTCGTGAGGACCCCGATTGGAAGCATTGCGTTGCCGCCGATGCGGCGAGGAAGTGGTCCGTCCGGTGGTACACAAACTAGGGACTTGAACCACCGCCATCCCTCCTCCGCCACGAGATGGAGGAGTACGACAGGCAGCAGGCTTGGCTCTCCTCCGGCATGGGCAGCTCCACCGCATCGGCTAGCTCACGTATGTCGCTCCCGCCGTGGCGGAGCGCCGGTGTCGTCGGGCCGGAGGATTTCCTCCCTCTTCCGATGCGGATGCCATCGAGGTGGCCATCCTCACATAGTGCGCAGGAGGAGGAGGAGGAGGCAGCGCAGCGCCACCGCCGAGATGACGAACTTGACACCGTCATCTACGAGCAGGGGCTCACAAGAGCTGATACGTCCATTTTGCATCATGTTTTCCTACTATTTTTTATAGTGTCTTCAAGCAATATAACACTTTGTGGAGCAATTCTAATGCCTTTTCTCTCATAATATGCAAGGTTTACACAAAGAGGGAGATTGCCGGCAGCTGGAATTCTGGACCTGAAAAAGCTATGTCAGAGATACCTATTCTGCACATCTCCAGATGAGCTGAAATTTTACGAAGATTTATTTTGGAATAAGTAAAAAATACTGGAGCAAAGAAGTACCAGAGGGGGCCACCCAGGTGCCCACAAGCACTGGTACAGCGAGCTGCTATACAAACAGTTTTTAACCCCTTTCCGTGACGGCATTTTAAGCCGGCGCCAAGCGAGTGTGGGCGATAGGGGGGTCCTTCCCACACGACCCAGAAACCGTCGGGGATAGGGAGTAGAAATGCATATATTTTCCAAAACAGAGTGTATGTGATGCCCACACCTATCCCAAACGCCATTCTTCACACAACTGTTTGGGATCTATCTAATAACCCAAACGCTCCATCCTTGCTACTCGTGTGTGCTAGCATTACCATCGCAGTCGGACTTCTGTGGTTTTACCTATAAAACCAGGCACATTCCAAGCACCGGATTTTTTCATGCACGTACCAAACTGGCTCTATGTTTACGATGCCCGGTACATCACAAACAGTTCATGATTGTAAACCGTGTACGATAGGTCGACAATCACACACATTTAGTTTTCCCCCACCGTTTGTGATTTTTTCTGACATCACACACGCTTTGCAAACGGCAAATGTGTGCATGGTTACACACGTTTCCTCTCCATGAATCGTGACGTATTATGATGTATATCACACACGCTGTGCTTTATAGACCGTGTGCACCGTAATGACCTACAGAGCGTAATTTCACCCTAATTTAATTGCTGCTATTTAAAATTGTACCTAATTTGAATTTAAAGTAGGCTATAGCTTTATTCATATCCATCGGGTTCAAACAACCAATGCATTATTCGATTCACAGGTACATATGTTCAAGAATTACATCAAAGAAAAGAATTACATAAGCACCAAATAAAGAATGATGAACCAGGGTTGTATATTTGTACTATTAAAGATGGTAAAGAAAGAGGCGAGAGACATTCTGGTTGCTGAACAAGGTGAAGCGGAATTGCCCTATTGTGATCTCCTCGATGCAGAAGGCACGCACGACTCTAGTCCAACCCCTTGTGATGGCCGGCCGCCAATCATGTAGTTTGAGAGGTAATCTTGAGTAAACTCCTTCAGGATCCACTGCAAAGGAAAAAGATTCAAACATTGTCATCTAACACAACTCATTATGAGCAGTAAAAAGAAGGCTACAGAGTTCTTACTTGCCATCCTGCAGTTCACTGTTGTCTTGCATAAAGTGTAAACAAATAGTTCGATTGACATATTTTGACCCATTTTAATAACAATCTCTATTAGTTTCCTCACTTTATGATGGTTCATGAATATCTCATTGCCCCATGCGCAGAAAGGGTCGAAGTGTGGATCTTTGGCAATGGCATATGTACCTAAAAGCACCAAGTTAATATTAGAACCTAAACAACAATTGCAAAATGATGTAGTACAACACTCCCTCCATCCCGTTATATAAGATCTTATTACATGTATATCTAAACATCATCAGAACATTAAGGTAATACTCTTCCTTGTTGCTATGTAGCCTGGGATGGCATATTTAGTCATTCAGTACAATGCATGTTGCTATGTAGCCTCAGATATATTAAATATGGCCCTAGTTAACCTACCGATAAATGGGTTACATATATATTAAGTGAAATGTCTGATTCGATCCCTTATCAGCTCCCAGGCTATATGGTACCAGCTACCGATATCCTAAACAGTGAGTATATATAAGCAATGCAATGAAACTAACCTCGATGGAAAACAACATATATTCTCAATATTGTCCTATATGAGTACATATAAAGGCATGTTAAGCACAACAGGCTAAACATCAACCAAATATATCCATGGTAGACAACATAATCTACAAATGATAGCTTCAGTGTGCAGGTTTAAGCATGCTAGTTAAGCAAAACAAGAAGTGGAAAGGTGTGTTAACTGCAACATGCATAGCATTTAGAAACAAGCAAATATAGTCATTCAAACTGGTATTGTGCAGGTCTAAAGTACACTAATTATTGTTAAAAAATGGAAAGGCGTGTTAACTGCAACATCCTTAACAGCAACCAAATATCGTAATACATAGTGGTATTGTTGAAACTGTTATTGATGAAATTGAATGGCATGGCAAATAGTTGCACATAGAGCATCACACTGTGAATAACTAAAATAAATAAGGCATAAGGCCATCTCTAGCCGATCCCCTAAAAGTTAACGGACTTAAACCCTTAGTGGAGTATATATATATATATATATATACTCCAGCAATTTTTGGCCGTTTCTAGACGATCCCCTGATCTTAACATTGTAAACTTCAATTTTATCAAGTTCAAAGCAGGTTCAACCGAAAGTAGCATGCATTCAAACATAAACACAAATAGTTTTGCATAATCAAACATAAAACATAAATTTAAACTAAACTACTTTCGGTCGAAGTGGAGGTCGAGCCAATCCTTCCTCGTCAGGTATGGTGTGCCGCGAGCCGGGTCCGGGCCGGTGCCGTCGTCGGGGTCATTGGGGAAGACACTCCTCCACTCATCGACATCGATCTCCTAGTCCTCGCCACCCACCTCGACACCCTCCATGCCGCCGTCCTCACCGCCTTTGACCTCATCATCGGAGGAGAGCACGATAACCTCGTCGCCCTCTGCACCGGCAAAGATCATCCGCTCTGCCTCGACAAGCTTCGGGTGCTGCTGGTGGAGCTCTTGCATGTAGGCCTCATCGGTGGCCTCGGCCTCGAGGTGCTCCCACGCCTCGTGGTCCTCCCATGCCATAGCCGAGCTTACCACCCCTCGCTCCGGCGGGACGAGGTCGACCGGACGTGTGTCGAAGGGGAAACTGAGCCTAGCCATCGTGCCGTGGTAGCGGACCTGCCACGGCTGTACTCCATGGCCGCGAGCTCGGCTGTGTGGAAGCTACCGAGCCACTGGCGGGTGTGGGTCTCCCGATCCGTAATCTCGGTGACCCACACCCCCCACCGCCGCTGCCGGACCCTGAGGTAGGACCTTGTCGGCGGTCGGGCCCGAGGGAGGACGGAAAAGTCCTCGAACCGGCGTAGGGCCGCAGCGGCGGGCGGATCGGGTGACCAGCGACGGCGGATCGATAAAGAGCCCGCGAAGGACGACGGGGACACCTCGGCGGCCACCTTGCAAGCGTCGGGTGAAGAGGCCGTGATAAACCTCTTTTGAGTCATTGGCTCCTCGAGCTCCCCGGCACACAGGCAGAGGTTGAGGATGGAGGCGGCGGCGGCGATGGCAGCGACCTACCAATGGTTTCAAGCGAGGGAGGGGTGGTGTGTGTCTGTGCGAGCGGAGGTTTTGGGGTGTGTGTGGTGTGTGTGGAGGTTGGGCCAAGGTGGTGTTTGAGGAAATATTGCGGCAACTGAAAATTTTACTAGGCGGGAGTAAAATGCCGGGCTACTGAAAATTTGGATCAAGGGTGAGCAGATATTTTTTAGATTGCGAGGGATGCAGAGGCGGGAGTAACAAGCCGGGGCTACTGAAAATTTGTATCAAGGGCGAGCCTTTATGACAACGTACGTAGTTCCCTTTATTTGTCGGTATGTTACTTGCCTGAGATTCGATCGTCAGTATCTCCATACCTAGTTCAATCTCGTTACTGGCAAGTCTCTTTACTCGTTCCGTAATACATCATCTCGTAACTAACTCGTTAGTCACTTTGCGTGCAAGCTTCTTGTGATGCTGTATTATTGAGAGAGCCCAGAGATACCTCTCTGATACACCGAGTGACAAATCCCAATCTCGATCCATGCCAACTCAACAGACACCATCGGAGATACCTGTAGAGCATCTTTATGATCATCTAGTTACATTGTGACGTTTGATAGCACACAAGGTATTCCTCCGATATCCGGGAGTTGCATGATCTCATGGTCGAAGGAATATGTATTTTACATTAAGAAAGCAGTAGCAATAAACTGAACGATCATATGCTAAGCTAACGGATGGGTCTTGTCCATCACAACATTCTCTTAATGATGTGATCCCGTTATCAAGTGACAACACATGTCTATGGTTAGGAAACCTTAACCATCTTTTGATCAATGAGCTAGTCTAGTAGAGGCTCACTAGGGACACTGTATTTATTTATGTATCCACACATGTATTTAAGTTTTCGGTCAATACAGTTCTAGCATGAATAATAAACCTTTATCACGATTAAGGAAATATAATAATAACCACTTTATTATTGCCTCTAGGGCATATTTTGAACACGGAGTAGCCGCCTTGACAACCGCATATCATTAATGTGGGCGACAGATGGACGGGCGGCAGCTGTGTCATTTGAACGCGGAGCAGTCACCTGCACCGGTAAGCGGCGCAGGCGGTGCTGACCGTTTCAGGCGGAAAGCACGCGCAGGAGAGGAGGGGGTCTAGGTGGGTTAGGGCGGTCAGGCTCGTGCTTGGCAGCGGTCCGGTCCAGCAGCCGGACATGCTGGCTCACCAGTGAGCTCATCGAGCTCAGCAACGACAACCAGACAATGGTAGAGGCTTTCGACCAGGAGTAGGCACCACCGCCCAAGACGGTTCATGCCATTTTCACCATAGAGCAGGTGCGGCCGCACTTCGGCGCCCTAATGGCAGAAGAGATACCATCGCCACTGGAATCGGCATTCCGGCAAGCGCATGAGGACCAGTGCTACAACCTTCATTTCCTCAATGAGCACAAGCTCGCAGAGGGACGAATTGCCGGCGAATAAGCGAACGACAATGTTGTCGCGTACATGTGACACGATGATCCTGGCTTCCTGAATGAGCAGCGGGTGCTGTATCAGACAATCCGTAGGGCCCACGAGGCCCTCTCTGTCGTCCTTCAAGTGGTTGCGCTCGCCGAGGTGCCCCTATCTCGCGTTGTCAACATGGTCAACGAACATGAGGAATCAGGAGATGACTTTACATGGAGAGGATGACAGTATGGACCCACCAGGGCCATAGCCATACGTACGAAAGTGCCTCCTTATTACATACAACTATAAAAAAAATTGTTTCCTCCTGGTTTTCTGACATCATGGTCCCACACCATTGTCAACCTATATAGTCAATAAACGAGAGAATTGCACAAGGAGTGGCCGACAGCTGGGATCCAGCAGCTCGAGTAGTATTTGTTTTTTGAGGTGTGAGCAGAGTTTTTCTTGAGCTATGTTTTTGTTGTTGTTCAGAGGAGCAGGGTATCAACTGGGCGGGCTGTGGCCTGTCTAGCCCAGGCTATTATTTTATGTCAACCAAATATCCAGCGTAGATATTAATTTTTCAAGGTGAAAATGGCTAGCTCAGCTATTCTTTTTTTGAGGAATACCCAACCCAGGTCAACTTATTATTCTCTGCCCCGCTGGGCTGCAAATCTTTCCCAGGAGAGATACATTAGGCTTACCAAAAAAATGGGCTTTAAGCAATAATAAATAGTTTGTAATTACAAAAATTGGATTGTAAATATAAAAAAACGCACCAAACAGTTAATTAGTTTCAAAATTATTATTTTTGGATTTTTAATTTCATTACTTGTTGCGCGTGCAAAATTTCATTGGATTTTTACCTAATACAAATTTATTTTGAAATTATATTTAATCTGACTCAAAATTTCAGGATAAAAATATTTTGGATCGCAACAAAATGTGGGAAATTTTGTTGAATTTTTTTTGAGCGGTTGGTTGAAATTATTAACCGTTGTCCTGGCTAGAAAATGGGCCGTAATTTCAACAAACAGTAAATGGGCTGCAGTAAATTCCATTAGAATTAAAAAATGGGCTATACATTATAACAAATCCCAAATGGGCTATATGTTGTCTGCCACATATGTGATGCTCACTTGTGGGCCTACTAAGTTGACGCGTACGCAAGGCTTTGTCAACTTATAGTCAACACACGATTCTAGCAGCAGTGGCCGTTGGATGTCCATCCAAGGGCTGTGGTGCTTCTTCAATCTCGGATATTTGTTTCTTCACCCACCCAAACCACCGCCGGTGGTACCGCCTGCTGCCTCCTCCCGTGGCTGGCTGTGTTGCCGCGCAGGCCTCACCGGCCCACCCTACTCCCATCGCCGTCCAGGCCATTCCTCTAATCACGAACACCTCCTGTTATTCTCCGGCGACGGCAGCCTCACACCAGAGCCGAACCAGTGAACCCTCATACTCCCATCTGTGTGGGCATCCACTGTTGTGTCGTCGCCGGCTCCGGGTCATTCCCTTCCTAAGCCTCGCCATCGTCCATCACGTTGGTTCTCTCTACGCGGCGTGGTCAACTTTGTCAACAAATGACAACCATTAGAAGAGGCATGTACGTGGAGTGGCTGATAGTAGGGACCCACATGGCCCATGGCCGCACGCAAGCAAGTGCCTCCTTATTATGCAAAAACAAATTATTTCTGCCCCTCATAGGTTTGACCCACCAACTATATCTTCGCACGCAAGGAAGTGTTTCCTTTATTACGCGGAAAAAAAGTTACCTGTCCCTGACAGCTGGGACCCACCAGCTTTATTATGATCCATTTTATGAAAATATAGATTGTACCAATGATGCTAAATTGTTTTCTTTTTATTCTAAGTCGAAAAAGAAGAAACTAAAAAAACCAGAAAACATATTCACACGCATGGAAGTGCCACCTTATTACGAGAAAAAATGATTCCCCCTACTAGCTGGGACCCACCAGATTTGGAGGCTGACTTGTGGCCCTACCTAGTTGACCCATACACAGGGTTTTGTCAACTTAGTCAAAACGATTCTAGCTGTAGTGACCGTTGGATGTTAATCCAATAGCCGTGCTGCGTCTTCAACCTCTGGTATTCTTACTCCAGCCGCCCAAACCAACGCCCTCCGTACCGCCTGCTCCAGCCTCCCGTGGCCGGCTGTGCTGCCGCGCAGGCCTCACTGCCCGACCATACTACCACTGGCCAGGCCTTCCTTCTACTCACCCACACCCCCTGTTATTCTCCGGCGGTGGCAGCCTTACACCGCAACTGAACCAGTGAACCCTTGTACTCCCCTCCGCGTGGGCATCCACCTGCCTCATCTTCTCTAGCTCTGTGTCGTTCCCTTCCTAGGCCTCGCCATCGTCCACCGCCTTGATGCTCTCAGCGTGGCTTGGTTAATGAACGACAGCCATCGGAAGAGGACTTTAGGTTGTGAGGCTGACAGCTGGACCCACCAGCTACATCTTCAAACACAAGGAAGTGCCTCCTCACAAAATAAAAATGATTCCTCCCCCTGACAGCTGGGACCAACCATGTCGGCGTACGACACCTATGGGACCGCGTGGATCCCTTTTACGGTTCGGCAAAGAGAGAGGTATGCACAAAGAGCAGATCCAACGATCAACGCGAGGGGATTTTTATCCAGGTTCGGGCCGCTAAGAAGCGTAAAACCCTAATCCTGCCTTGGTTTATCGTGGGTGTTTAAGCCCAAGCTCCAGGAGCGCTTGCGATGAATAGTATGTTCGAGCAGCTACACATGCAGAATGGGCCAGTGTCGGTGTACTAAGTATTGGGCCACTAGTACCCCGTACTTGTGCACGGGCAGTTGTAGCCATCCTTGCGGCAAGGCTTGTCGGGATCAGCTCGAGGTCGATTCAAGCCATCAAGGAAATCATCAAGTCAGAGATCTAAGGATCAGCAGATAAGCAAAGCTGGGATCCGAAGGCCAGCTCCCCCAGCAAGATCCTTGCCGGGATGGCCTGTGGAGCCCGGCAAGGCTTGGCGCCCGGCAAGGATCGGCGCCTGGCGATATTCTGCCACTATGCCACTGCTTCAGCATAGTAACAAAACCTAACATTCTGGGTCCTTCCCTGGATGCGTGGCAACGCGCCAATGGAGGAGAGCTTAAGCGGTGCTGATGGGATGGCCCCTTTTTCCATCCCCAAGAAAGTGAGGACACCTAAACGGACACCTCACGGTGCATTAAATGCGCTTGTCCTAATCCGTCAGGGGTTAGGTATGATACCCTATAGCTACTTTACACCTCAATGTATATACATTTTGCCACTGTGGAGACCCCTTTCAGCATATAAAAGGAGGCCCAAGGCAACTGCTACAGAGGAGGAGAACTTCTGGCCCATTCTGCATGCGTAGCTGCTCTTTGAACGTACTGTTCATTGCGAGCGCTCCTGAAGGCTGGGCTCAAGAACATCAATAAGAACACAAAGCAGGAATAGGGTTTTACGCTGATCAGCGGCCTGAACCTGGGTAAAAACTTCCCGCATCGACCATTGGTTCTGCTCTTTGCGTATACCTCTCCCCCGGCCGAATCGTAAAGGGGTCTCTCGGGATCCCATAGGTGTCGTACCCCGACATCTTTGGCGCGCCAGGTAGGGGGATTGAAGGTTGCGTGAACCTGATCTAGTGCTCGGCGCCCTAGTTTCTTCATCATCCTCATCATCATGCCGCCCAAGAAGAAGAGCGCTGCGACAGCGCAACCGTCCACATCCGTTTTGCCTACACCTTCGCGTACAGGCCACTGTGTGGGTGCAGAAGGAAGAGGACTAGAACCCCCGCGGCATTCTGGTGACCCAAGCCAAGCGAGCGGTATCGTTCGCAGTGGCAGTGGTAACCTGCATGCCGCTGGATCTAGAGATGGTGCTGTGTTGCCTACGGGTGGCACAACTAACTCTAGGGATCGAAGGACGCCTGCTAGAGCCCCCGCGCCAGCACAAGCCTCGCGACCTACCCAGGTCGTGCATGATGAGCGACGTCATGGCGCTGGTGGTTCAGGGCGCCCCCATGAAAAGGTTTCTACGCATAGATCCCAAGATGCGCGGGACCAGCATGCACACCGAGCTGCCGGCGGAGGTGGCGCGTGGTCGCGTGACCGTGGTGGTGCTCCTTCTAACTTGGTTAGGAGTCAGAGCACCTCACGTACCTCGCACTTGTCGCCGCCACCTACGCCAGCGGAAGCCTTGGCATGTGCACAGCTGCTCCTCGATTTTCCTCCCGCCCCGGAGAAGATGGATGAGTGGCGAGCTACTATCCAGAGCCTTATCGGCTTCGCCAACAAGGATGGACCGCAAGAGGCAGGGCCTTCGCAGCAGAGGCCCATCGATCCGGCGCGAGCCGATGGAGAGAAAACCGGAGGTGGTGCAACTACAGTGCACTCCCCTCCGCGGCACCAGCGGTGGCCGACAACTCAGCAAGTCGACCGCCATGAAGAAGTTTCCACGGCGTCGTCTGATCCATGGATGCGCCATGATCAGCGTCTAGTTCTCCAGGAACAAGGCAAAGAGGACGCTCGAACAACCATCGAGTGGTGACGGGAAGCGTGCTATCAGTCTGATAAGCGCGCGAGGCCGGCTGTTGACGAGCCTGCGCTAGGGGACGTAGGAGACCTGCCTTATGAGGTAGGGACCCCGGCGTTTACCCGTGAGCTGCGGCAAGTCCGGTGGCCCAATTCCCGAACCTTTAAGCCAGAGGTTCCGGAGAAGTATGACAGAAAGACCCATCCCTCGGAGTTCCTGAGCATCTACACCATTGCGGTGCAGGCTGCCGGGGGCCGAGATAACAAGATACTTGCCAACTACTTCCCGTTGGTGCTCAAGCCCAACGTCAGGTCATGGTTGATGCATCTGCCGGAGAATTCCATTTCTTCCTGGTCAGATCTGTGCCATTAGTTTGATGGCGCCTTCGTTGGAGGCCATCAAGCTCCTGGCCAAGAGAGCAATTTAGACATCATCCCTCAGAAGGAGGGCGAGTCTCTGTGCAAGTTTATGCAGAGGTTTAGCCGAGTGCAGTACAACATTCCCGACGTTCATCCTGCCGCTGTTATTAGCGCGTTCCACCAGAACGTGCGTAACCGCAGAATGCGGGAAGAGCTGGCAATGAACAAAGTCCGGAGTATTGCCGAGCTTTACGCTCTGGCTGACAAGTGCGCTCGAGCTGAAGAGGGGAGGAAACTCCCTGGTGAGGCTTTTGGCGCAGTAGGCGACTTCGAAGATGAAGACGCCGCGGCCCCGTCAAGGAAAGGCCGGCGGCGAAACAGGAAGCGCGGAGGCAAGGCCGTGCTTGCTGTCGAGGAATCCGACAACCCCGGCACCGCCAAGAAGGCCAAGGTTAGCGACCCTGGCAAGGATCTTGCCGGGTGCCCTCCCTGTCAGGCCTTGGCGGCTGCCGACAAGTTGGAGAACTCCGGCAAGCAATATTGCAAGATCCATCGCACCAAGGGCCACGATCTCCAGAACTGCCGGCAAGTTGAGCAGCTTGCCGAGAAGCAGAGGGCCGAATACGAGAGGCGAGACAAGGAGAAGGCCCAAGATGGTGCTGAGGGGTCCGGCAAGAAACGTGGTGGCCGAGGGGGTCGCCGCGGCAAGGCCAAGCAGCAGAAGGATCGGCCCGCTCGGGGCCGAGATAAAGAAGGAGACGATGATGAGGAAGATGATGAATCCAGTGAGCAGGAATTCCAGAAGGCTACGGAGGCTATGTGCATTGATGGGGGTGCCTCGCTGCATTCTTCCCACCGCCAACTTAAATAGTGGATGCGGGAGGTTAATGCGGCAGAGCCATCCCCCGATGCGTGTAGGCCCCTGAAGTGGTCCAGCACGCCTATCATCTTTGACGCCGAGGATCACCCTGATCGCACAACTGCGGTCGGGTGTTTGCCATTGTTGGTCTCACCAACAATTCGCAACCTCAAGGTGACGAAGATGTTAGTTGACGGCGGGGCCGGCCTAAACTTAATCTCACCGGATATGCTCACAAAGCTTCAGATTCCTGACGAAGACCTCGAGGAAACGGGTACGTTTCAAGGGGTCAATCCGGGAAGAACCCAGCCTAAGGGCAAGATCACGCTGCCAGTAACATTTGGCAGTGAGCTTAACTTCAGGACCGAGAAGGTGGTGTTTGATGTCGCCAAGATCCCCATGTCATACAATGGGATCCTTGGTCGGCCAGCGCTGGCTAAGTTTATGGCGGCATCAAACTACGCATACAATGTTTTGAAGATGCCCGGGCCGTTGAGCGTCATCACTATCCATTCCGATAAGAAGGATGCGCTCATCTGTGCCGATCAACTTTACCGGGAAGCAGTTGCAGCACCTGCCATCAAGGCATCTGCTCTTGCCGCTGGAACTCCCGGGGGGAAGAAGAAGACCGGCAGGAACCTTGGCGCGAACTCCGGCAAGCGCACCTCCTCGGAGTGCTGCCCTTCCGTCGAGGACGTACCAGAGAGTTCCACCGGCAAGAATAAGAAGTCCAAGGCCGCTCCGACGGAAACTAAGAAGGTGCCTGTCAGAGAGGACGGAACGGGGGGAACTTTCACCATAAGTTCCACCCTAGATGACAAATAGGAAAGCGCGCTCGTTGCTTTCCTGCGGGCGAATGTCGACGTGTTTGCATGGCAACCGTCCGACATCCCCGGTGTTCCCAGGAAGATAATTGAGCACCACCTTGCTGTCTGTCCTCATGCGCGGCCCGTCAAGCAAAGGGTGAGGAAGCAGGCCTTGGAGCGGCAAGAATTCATTGCCGAAGAGATTAAAAAGCTGGAGGCGGCAGGACTGGTCAAAGGAGTGCTTCACCCAACCTGGTTGGCCAATCCGGTTGTAGTGCGGAAAGCGAATGGGAAATGGAGGCTTTGTATCGATTATACAGATATCAATAAAGCTTGTCCAAAAGATCCTTTTCCCTTGCCGCGCATCGACCAGATTGTGGATGCCACCGCTGGTTGTGACTTCCTGTCCTTCCTTGATGCCTATTCAGGGTATCATCAGATTTTTATGGCAAAGGAAGATGAAGAGAAGACCGCCTTTATCACCCCATGTGGTACGTATTGTTTTATACGAATGCCTTTCGGGTTGAAAAGTGCTGGTTCTACATTTGCCAGAGTAATCCAGATTGGTTTTGAGCCACAACTTCATAGAAATATGGAGGCGTATATGGATGATATAGTGGTCAAAACCAAGGATAAAGCAACGCTCATTCAAGACTTGGAAGAAACATTTGCAAACTTGCGCAAGATCAACTTGAAGCTAAATCCTGAGAAGTGCGTGTTCGGAGTTCCTTCCGGCAAGCTCCTCGGATTCTTTGTATCTTGCCGGGGAATCGAAGCGAACCCCGACAAGATCAAAGCCATTGAGCAAATTGAAGCGCCGAGACGCGTCAAGGATGTGCGTCGTCTTGCCGGCTGTGTTGCTGCTCTAAGCAGGTTTATTTCCAAATCTGCTGAGCGCGCCCTGCCCTTCTTCAAAATTTTGAAGAAGGCAGGTCCAATGAAATGGACTCTGGAAGTGGAGGCAGCGCTACAAGATTTGAAGAAATACCTTTCCTCTCCGCCGATGCTAGTCGCGCCTAAACCACAAGAGCCGTTGCTGTTGTATCTGGCGGCAACAAATCAAGTGGTTAGTGCTGCGCTAGTGGCGCAGAGAGAAGCTGATGAGGAAGCAACACCAGCGGCAGGACCGCCGGATGACGCGGCAAGATCTTCCCCGGCAAGACAGGATCTGCGCAAACAGAAGAACTTGTGCAGAAGAAGAAGGTGGTGCAACGCCCAGTTTATTTTGTTAGCTCTCTTTTACAAGGGGCTAGGTCAAGATATTCTGGGGTGCAGAAGTTGCTTTTTGGCCTCCTTATGGCCTCAAGGAAGCTGCGCCACTATTTTCAAGCACATGAGATTACCGTCGTCACTTGCTTTCCGTTGCAACGGATTTTGCAAAATCCGGAGGCAACCGGCAGGACCGTGGAGTGGGCGTTGGAGCTGTCCAGCTTTGGCCTTAAGTTTGAAAGCACTTCGACAATTCAGAGTAGGGCCTTGGCGGAATTCATTGCAGAATGGACCCCGACGCCAGACGAAGAAGTTCAAGAAACAACTCTCCCCGACAAGGAAATCGATCAGCAATGGATTATGTACTTTGACGGGGCTTTCTCGCTGCAAGGCGCCGGTGATGGCGTGCTGCTTGTCGCACCCACCGGAGAGCACCTCAAGTACGTAGTCCAAAGGCACTTTCCCCGGGAGAGTTCGACCAACAACACTGTAGAATACGAGGGTTTGCTTGCCGGTCTCAGGATCGCGGCAGACCTTGGTATCAAAAAGCTCGTCATCAAAGGCGATTCACAGCTTGTCGTCAGGCAAGTTAACAAGAGCTATCAAAGTCCATTGATGCAAGCCTACGTAGATGAAGTGAGGAAATTGGAAGAGCGCTTTGATGGTCTCCAAATGGAGCATGTTCCTCGTGTCGAGAACAATATTGCTGATGACCTGTCAAAGCGTGCTACCCTCAAGTTGCCTGTGGAACCAGGAACTTTTGTGCTCCAATTGACTCAACCATCCGTGGCGCCATCGATGCGGCAAGAAAAGAGAAGGAAGTTGAACTCTGGCCAGTACTTCCCGGCAGAGCTCCCCGGAGCCGCCGGCAAGGAAGTTGCCGGGATCGACACGCCTGCCGGGGAACAACAGGCTCCGACAGGGCCTCAGGCCCTCGTTGTCGAGACAAACGTTCCCCCGGCAGAGGAGATGCCTTTAGTCCTAGTTGTCGAGCCTCAGGCTCCAGCATGGGTGCAGCACATTGTCCATTTCCTTCAGACAGGTGAACTCCCTAAGGAACAAGAAGAAGCGGAGAGAGTAGCCCGTCGGTCTGTTATGTACAAGTTCATCGATGACGTCCTGTACAGAAAGAGACCAAATGGTGTGAAATTGAAGTGCATTTCTCGGGAGGATGGACTACAGCTGTTGGCAGAGATTCATGGGGGCACATGTGGCTCCCACATAGGGTCAAGAGCGCTTGCCGGGAAAGCATTCCGGCAAGGGTTCTTTTGGCCTACCGCCCTCCAGGATGTGACTGCACTAGTAACCAAGTGTGAAGCGTGCCAGTTTCATTCGAAGAAATTACATCAGCCAGCTCAAGCTCTTCAAACAATCCCTCTCTCCTGGCCATTTTCGGTCTGGGGGCTCGACATACTGGGCCCCTTCCCCAATGCTACCGGGGGCTTTGAGTACTTGTACGTTGCTATCGACAAGTTCACAAAGTGGCCGGAGGTGGAAGCAGTGAGGAAGGTGACAGCACAGTCGGCTGTCAAGTTCTTCAAAGGAATTGTTTGCCGTTTCGGTGTGCCTAACAGGATCATCACCGACAACGGCACGCAGTTCACAAGTCGCACCTTCATGTAGTACGTCCAAGACCTTGGCGGCAAGATTTGTTTTGCCTCTGTTGCTCACCCGAGAAGCAATGGCCAAGCGGAGAGGGCCAATGCTGAAGTGCTGCGCGGTCTCAGGACCAGAACTTTTGACAGGCTGAAAAAGTGTGGAAGACGCTGGATTGATGAGTTGCCGGCGGTTCTTTGGTCAATCAGAACGACACCAAATCGAGCCACCGGCCAGACGCCCTTCGCTCTGGTCTACGGAGCGGAAGCAGTTCTCCCCACGGAACTCATATACGGATCTCCTCGAGTGCTCGCTTATGATGAGCTCGAGCAAGAGCAACTGCGTCAAGATGACGCTGTGCTCCTTGAGGAGAATCGTCTTCAGGCTGCTGTGCGAGCTGCACGCTACCAGCAAGCTTTGCGCCGCTATCATAGCCGCAAAGTTCATGCCTGAAGCCTTGAGGAAGGCGACCTTGTTCTTCGACGGATGCAGTCCGCCAAGAATTCAAACAAGTTGACGCCAAAGTGGGAAGGCCCTTATCGGGTAGTACGAGTCACCAGGCCCGGCGCTGTCCGCCTGGAGACCGAAGATGGTGTTCCAGTGAGCAATTCCTGGAATATCAAACATCTTCGCAAGTTCTATCCATAAGGCGCGGTTGCCGGGGGCCCCCGGCAACCCCCTTTTTGTACAAGTCTTGCCGGCAAGGCATGTGATCCTTTGTACAAAGCCAGGCGCAGACCCTGAGCACAGATGAATAAATTTAAGTGCTGTACATTCCCTTATTGATTCCCATGTTCATATTTATATATGCATGTTTGTCTAAGATGTTGTATGACACCTGATCCCGGTAAGTTCTAACGAACCGCCAAGGTTTCATCCCTTTATTTTCTCTTCTTTCTTTTTCTCAAAAGACAGAAGGATTCCTCGCGTGCACATTTGCCGGGGGGGAAGGGAGATATGAATACCAGTTGGTGACGTTCGGAATCGACGCTTGCCGGAGGAAGAACAAAGCCAGGAAGCTAAGTCCTAAAAACTTAGAGCAAGTTTTTTCTTTTAGTACCAAGTTATTTCCTTGGACGATTTCGACTCTTGTATGGGAAATCTGCACGCGAAGGAACCCTTGTTGTAATCAGTTGCGCCCTTATTTTGTTTCGAGTCTGCTCAACGATTTAAGTGGCTGCACTGAGAACGCCAAGGAGTCTTGCCGGCCGCTGCGCCTCCAGCAGGCTGCTGAAGTCCCGCACCCAGCGCTCGCGGCAGGTTGCGAGCCGGTAAGTTTTTCAGTAAGCGTAGGATGAACTCCATACATAAAGAATCAGAAAAGGAAAGTAGCAAGCATGAGCCTAAACATAGTCAAATTATATTGTATCCATGAGTTGCCGCGGTTCTAACTTGAGACTTAATTGTCTTTTACATGAGATGATGGCGGCAAGAATAAAAGGGAAGCACTCAATCCCTGCGTTGGCCTTCGATCCTTTTGATGGAGTCCACCTTCTCAAGGATTGGCGCAATGCACTTTTCAAGCGCCTCAACATTTGCATCCTTTGGCAGATGGCCGAGTGCGCTGGAGAGGTCGATGCCGGGATTGCTGTGCACCACCTTGATGAGCACCTTGCGGAGGACGGCCCGGCAAAGCCGGCGAGTCTCGTTCGCCAGTTGGGTCGCCCGGCTGGACTGGAGCGCCCTCAACGCGTTGATGATGCTTTCAAAGAACATCGTCAACCTGGGACTTGGAGATATCCTTTCCTCGGAAGAATATCTGAAGTTAGACAGGCCCATGGTTGATAGTTCTGCGGTAAGCTTCTCCGCGGTGGCGATGAGGCGTCCGGTCCAGATCTCCACTCCCTTCTCGTACTCGTTTTGGGCAGCGGCGTCGCTCTTGAGCAGGTTCCTCTCTCCTTGGAGATCCTTGAGTAGAGCCTTCTCGCGGGCCTTGCCAGCCTCGAGAGACTTCTGCAGCGTGGTCAGCTTCAGCTCCAGAACCGAAATATTATCAGCCGCAGAGGAGAGCTGCTTGGTCTTGTCGGACAAGGCAACTTGCATCTCCGCCAAGGAGTGGAGGGTTTTTTTCCCTGTCCCCCTTGAGCATCGAGAGCTCCTTGCCGTGCTCTTCGAGATCTGTTTCCAGCCTCTTCACTTTGTCGCTCAGCTCATTCTTGGCGGCCTCTGCAGCTTCGGCAGCATCGACGGCCTCCTTGAGCTTGCCGGCATGACTTGCAGTCAGAGCTTCGAGCGCCTCCTTGTGTTTCTGCTCCAGCTCCTAGGTCTGCCGCGCGACAAGATTTTCGATGTCTTCATCCTTGCTACGAAGCTTGGCGGCGAGCGCCTGCTCACGTGCGGTGAGATCTTCTTCGTGAGCATCAAGAGCAACGCGGCGCCCCGTCAGGAGAGCATCTTCGGCAGCAATCCTTTGAACACCTTCATCATGTGCCTTCTCCATATCTGATTGCTTCAGGAGGATCTCATTCCATTGCTGGCTCACTTGTTCTCGGCCGGCAACCAGCTCTTGGAGGGCCTCGGCATGCCAGATTTGCATTTGTGCGACGCGCCTTTGAAAATCCGCTTCGGCTGCCTCGACAACTGCTATTCTGGAGTCCGCCTTCTCTTTTCGGGCACGATGGAGAGCCTGGAGTTTGCGGAAGTTCTCGCCCATGGCCTGAAGGAGCTGATCCTCTTCAGACTTGCCGCTGCTAGTGCTGGGATCATCAACGACTTCGAGCCCGGCAGCGGCAATAATTTCCTCGAAAATTTCTCCTTCGGCTGGTGCCTCAGTGCTTGCCATCCCCGGCAAGTTGATGAACAGATTCTTGCCAACCTTGAGATACTTGCTGGATGAGGGGCCTTCAGATGTCAATGGCTGGTCTTCAGTGGCCGCCTCACCAGTGACAGGGGTCTCTGTGGCCGGTGCAGCGCCTGGCGCTCCTGCGGCAGGAATGCTGTCAGTACGGTCCTCAGCCTCCCTGTCGCCCTCTTCAGCAGGTTCTTCGGTGATTTCCTCTTGTGTTGTCTTGGCGGCCTCCCCGTCAAGAGCATCACCAGCCCCGGCAACGTCATCCTTGGTGGCCTCGCTGGCAGCGATCCTGTCCGCTTCAGCGGCGGCATCCCTGGCGGTCTCCTCGATGACGACGTCGACGTCCATATGTTCCATCACAGGGAACTCTGAAGGGCGAAGGAGGAAGACAGAATAAGATCGAGGTTTGGATTTTGAAGTGACTAAAGATAAAGAGATGAGAGAAAAAGGATAACAAGCACTCTGAGGCAATCGAGTACCTGCGTCGGGCTGTCGGGAGGTGGCTTCACCTCTCCCGGCAACTCTGGTTGCCGGGGGCGTGTCGCCGGAGTCCGCGCTTGCCGGCTCCACCTCAGTTAGGACGGGCTCGCCGGCAGGATCTCTTGCCGGGGATGTGCTTGTGGGCGGAACGGTCGATGAAGGAGGCACAAAGGGAATGTCTTCTCCTTGTTGCCGTTCTTCTCCTGCGAACCCAAAGATATTAGCGGCAAGAATGAAAGCCTCGGCACCAGTCAGCGGAAAAAGGACAATGGACTTACGCTGGGGGCTGTGTTGAGGACTGGACTCCGGGCTGACAACGACAGTTTCTAGCACGCTCGTGGAGCCTGCCGGGGGCTCGTCGCCCGTAGAAGTCCTTGACCTCTTCGCCATCCTCTCCAGCAAGGTTTCTGTGTCACTGCAGAAACAATACAAGCAAGTCAGTAAGATTGATGCAAATTGGAAGGTAAAGGCTGTGGCAAGTACTCACTCTTCTTCCTCTCGCTCTGGACTAAAGCCGGAGATGTCGAAGTCGACCTCCGTTGCGGTGTCTGAGTGGGGAGGCGGAGGAGGAGTCCTAGGCCGCATGGCTGTGGCAGGCGCCGGGGCAACTTCCGGTGCAGTAGTACGAGACCCTCCTGCCGCCCCAGCGGTGGACGCTGGTGTGGGTCTCGTGCACCGCGCGGGCTGTTGACGAGCCCCCTGCCGCGGTCCAGTCTTGCCGGCCACTTTCTTGTCGGGGGCTTCGCCCCTCGAAGTACGCTGGCTTGCCGGGATGCCTGATGCAGCTTTCCGAAGAACACGCTTTGTCTTCTTCGGGGGCGAGGGCTCTTCTCGCGTCTCCTCTTCGGCCGTGTCTTCGCCGGACGAGCTCTCAGCGGCTGTGCCACCTTCCTACCCGGCAACCTTGTCCTCCCCGGCAGGCTTTGCCTCCACTACCACCTCTGCGTCGCTGGCTTCCCACTCTGTGAAGCCAACATTGCCGGCCTCCGCGGCAAGATTTGCCTCCTCCACTCTGGTAGCAATATAAGCTACTTCCTGCTCAGTGGTGGCTCGGATAAAATCTGACTCTTGCCAGACAGGCTTCTCCGTCAAGTTGTCAAAGAACTTCTGTGCTTCTTCCTCGCTTGGCTTGACCCAGGTCGGGTCAAGGCCGTGGGTGTTGAACATCGGCAAGAAGGCAATGATTGACCCCAAGGCAGAGTTGTTGCCCAAGGGGACAATCCTTGCCGGCAGCCGGTGCTTGTCTTCGCGCTGGAATAACTTTTGGCAGAGAGCGCCAAGCTGCATAGCGGTCAGATTGTTGTTCAGCCCGGGGCGCAGTCTCATGACATCTGCCGCGTTCTTGTACTCCCAGACTGGCCTTCCCCTGTTCTGCAGAGGGGCGATGCGGCGGCGGAGAAAGTCGAAGCCGATCATCTCCATCGTCAGCCCGGCAGCCTTCAAGTGAATGATCCTGGTAGTGGCGATTGTGAGCCTCTTGTCTTCCGCAGCGAGATCACCCCAATCCTTGCCGCGGACCACCTTCTATTGCCGGGGGTGACAAAAAGGATGAGGATCTGCTTCCTGGATCCAGCACCATTCGGCCCGCCACTCGTCCCACTTTTCGCGGTAAACTCCCTCTAGGTATATCTCTTTGTTCCAAGCCCTTGGAATCCAGGCAATAGATCCATAGAGAGCCTCTCCTTTTTGGATACGAGGGTAGAAATAATGGCGGAAAAGAGCAGAATTGGGGATCACGCCAGCGAAATTCTCACAGAGATGGGCAAAGATAGACATGCAAAGTATGGCATTCGGCGTGAAATCAAGAAGGCGGAAGCCGTACGTGTACATGATGTCGTTGAAGAAATCGGAAAAGGGGGGACAGAGCCCGCAATAGAAATATGCAGTGAAGAAGGGGTATCTGTCCGATCCACCTTTGGAGCAAGCACCTGGGATTACGCGTGTGGCGGGGTGAGCTTGCGTTCCCTTCGCCCACATGCATTGATATCGCCCCTTCAAAACTTCGGCGTCGAGCGTCGGAGGGAAGACGACGAGCCTCTTCCGCATCTTCACCAGTTCGCTCTCCGGAACATCGGCTTTCGCCTCCTTGTCCTTGCCCTTGCCTTTGCTGGCCTTGGGCGGCATGGCGACTGTGAGGACGGAACCTGGGGGCAGAGCGAGTGCGGGAGTAGTGGGCGGAAGAGGAAAAAGGTTTCGCTCTGAGCTCGAGGAAAGGAAGGCGATGGCGATGGCCAGATTGAGAAGAAGAGGGGGGTAAATAGGTTTGCGCCTCTGTGACTTCTCCTTTTTATGTGGAAGGAGCGGGGCCGCCTTGTTTATTCCCTAATATGAATGCGCCTCTATAGGCGCGAGACAGTTTGCAGCCTTTTTGGCACGCTTCCCACATCGCCGCTCCTTGTACAAAAGGGTGGATGCCGGAGCCCCCGGCAACCGCGCCTTATGGGTAGAACTTGCGAAGATGTTCGATATTCCAGGAATTGCTCACTGGAACGCCATCTTCGGTCTCCAAGCGGACAGCGCCGGGCCTGGTGACTCGTACTACCCGATAAGGGCCTTCCCACTTTGGCGTCAACTTGTTTGAATTCTTGGCGGACTGAATCCGCCGAAGAACAAGGTCGCCTTCCTCAAGACTTCAGGCATGAACTTTGCGGCAATGATAGCGGCGCAAAGCTTGCTGGTAGCGTGCAGCTCGCACAGCAGCCTGAAGACGATTCTCCTCAAGGAGCACAGCGTCATCTTGCCGCAGTTGCTCTTGCTCAAGCTCATCATAAGCGAGCACTCGAGGTGATCCGTATATGAGTTTCGTGGGGAGAACTGCTTCCGCTCCGTAGACCAGAGCGAATGGTGTCTAGCCGGTGGCTCGATTTGGTGTCGTTCTGATTGACCAAAGAACCGCCGGCAAGTCATCAATCCAGCGTCTTCTGCACTTTTTCAGCCTGTCAAAGGTTCTGGTCCTGAGACCGCGCAGCACTTCAGCATTGGCCCTCTCCGCTTGGCCGTTGCTTCTCGGGTGAGCAACAAAGACAAAACAAATCTTGCCGCCAAGGTCTTGCACGTACTGCATGAAGGTGCGACTTGTGAACTGCGTGCCGTTGTCGGTGATGATCCTGTTGGGCACACCGAAACGGCAAACAATTCCCTTAAAGAACTTGACGGCTGATTGTGTTGTCACCTTCCTCACTGCTTCCACCTCCGGCCACTTTGTGAACTTGTCAATAGCAACGTACAAGTACTCAAAGCCCCCAGTAGCATGGGGGAAAGGGCCCAATATGTCGAGCCCCCAGACCGAAAATGGCCAGGAGAGAGGGATTGTATGAAGAGCTTGAGCTGGCTGATGTGATTTCTTCGAATGAAACTGGCACACTTCACACTTGGTTACTAGTGCAGTTGCATCCTGGAGAGCGGTGGGCCAAAAGAAACCTTGCCGGAATGCTTTCCCGGCAAGCGCTCTTGACCCTATGTGAGAGCCACATATGCCTCCATGTATCTCTGCCAACAGCTCTAGTCCATCCTCCCGAGGGATACACTTCAATTTCACACCGTTTGGTCTCTTTCTGTACAGGACGTCATCGACGAACTTGTATATAATAGACCGACGGGCTACTCTCTCTGCTTCTTCCTATTCCTCAGGGAGTTCTCCTCTCTGAAGGAAATGGACAATGTGCTGCGCCCATGCTGGAGCCTGAGGCTCGACAGCTAGGACTAAAGGCATATCCTCTGCCGGGGGAACGTTTGTCTCGACAGCAAGGGCGTGAGGCCCTGCCGGAGCCTGTTGTTCCCCGGCAGGCATGTCGATCCCGGCAACTTCCTTGTCGGTGGCTCCGGGGAGCTCTGCCGGGAAGTACTGGCCAGAGTTTAACTTTCTTCTCTTTTCTTGCCACATCGATGGCGCCACGGATGGTTGAGTCAATTGGAGCATAAAAGTTCCTGGTTCCACAGGCAACTTGAGGGCAGCACGCTTTGACAGGTCATCAGCAACACTGTTGTCGGCACGAGGAACGTGCTCCATTTGCAGACCGTCAAAGCGCTCTTCCATTTTCCTCACTTCATCCATGTAGGCTTGCATCAATGGACTTTGATAACTCTTGTTAACTTGCCTGACGACAAGCTATGAATCGCCTTTGATGACGAGCTTTTTGATACCAAGGTCTGCCGCGATCCTGAGACCGGCAAGCAAACCCTCGTATTCTGCAGTGTTGTTGGTCGAACTCTCCCAGGGAAAATGCATTTGGACTACGTACTTGAGGTGCTCTCCGGTGGGTTCGACAAGCAGCACGCCAGCACCGGCGCCTTGCAGCGAGAAAGCCCCATCAAAGTACATAACCCATTGCTGATCGATTTCCTTGCCGGGGAGAATTGTTTCCTGAACCTCTTCGTCTGGCGTTGGGGTCCATTCTACAATGAACTCCGCCAAGGCCCTGCTTTGGATTGTCGAAGTGCTTTCAAACTTGAGGCCAAAGCTGGACAACTCAAACGCCCACTCGACGATCCTGCCGGTTGCTTCTGGATTTTGCAAAATCCGTTGCAACGGAAAGCGAGTGACGATGGTGATTTCATGTGCTTGAAAGTAATGGCGCAACTTCCTCGAGGACATAAGGAGGCCGAAAACCAACTTCTGCACTCCAGAATATCTTGACCTAGCTCCTTGTAAAAGAGAGCTAACAAAATAGACTGGGCGCTGCACCACCTTCTTCTTCTGTACTGATTCTTTTGTTCGCGCAGATCCAGTCTTGCCGGGATCAACCCTTGCCGGGGAAGATCTTGCCGCGTCACATGGCGGTCCTGCCGCTGGTGTTGCTTCCTCATCAGCCTCTCTCTGCACCACTAGCGCAGCACTAACCACTTGATTTGTTGTTGCCAGATACAGCAGCAATGGCTCTTGTGGTTTAGGCACGACTAGCGTCGGCGGAGAGGAAAGGTATTTCTTCAAATCTTGCAGCGCAGCCTCCGCCTCCGGAGTCCATTTCATCGGACCTGCCCTCTTCAAAATTTTGAAGAAGGGCAGGGCGCGCTCAGCAGATTTGGAAATAAACCTGCTTAGAGCAGCAACACAGCCGGCAAGACGACGCACATCTTTGACGCGTCTCGGCGCTTCAATTTCCTCAATAGCTTTGATCTTGTCGGGGTTCGCTTCGATTCCCCGGCAAGATACAAAGAATCCGAGGAGCTTGCCGGAAGGAACACCGAACACGCATTTCTCAGGATTGAGCTTCAAGTTGATCTTGCGCAAATTTGCAAATGTTTCTTCTAAATCTTGAATGAGTGTTGCTTTGTCTTTGGTTTTGACCACTATATCATCCATATATGCCTCCATATTTCTATGGAGTTGAGGCTCAAAACCAATTTGGATTGCTCTCGCAAATGTCGAACCGGCACTTTTCAACCCGAAAGGCATTCGTATAAAACAATACGTACCACATGGGGTGATAAATGCGGTCTTCTCTTCATCTTCTTTTGCCATAAAAATCTGATGATACCCTGAATAGGCATCAAGGAAGGACAGGAAATCACAACCAGCAGTGGCATCCACAATCTGGTCGATGCGCGGCAAGGGAAACGGATCTTTTGGACAGGCTTTATTGATATCTGTATAATCGATACAAAGCCTCCATTTCCCATTCGCTTTCCGCACTACAACCGGATTGGCCAACCAGATTGGATGAAGTACTCCTTTGACCAATCTTGCCGCCTCCAGCTTTCTAATTTCTTCGGCAATGAATTCTTGCAGCTCCAAGGCTTGCTTCCTGACCTTTTCCTTGACGGGTCGTGCATGAGGACAGACAGCAAAGTGGTGCTCAATTACCTTCCTAGGAACACCGGGGATGTCAGACGGTTGCCATGCAAACACGTCGACATTCGCCCGCAGGAAAGCAACGAGTGCACTTTCCTATTTGTCATCTAGGGTGGAACTTATGGTGAAAGTTCCCCCCGTTCCGTCCTCTCTGACGGGCACCTTCTTGGTCTCCGGCGGAGCAGCCTTGGATTTCTTGTTCTTGCCGGTGGAACTCTCTGGTGCGTCCTCAACGGAAGCGCAGCACTCCGAGGAGGTGCGCT
This sequence comes from Thinopyrum elongatum, assembly GCA_011799875.1. NCBI lineage: Eukaryota > Viridiplantae > Streptophyta > Magnoliopsida > Poales > Poaceae > Thinopyrum > Thinopyrum elongatum. The sequence goes on from CM022298.1 coordinate 300,084,207, forward strand.
TGCCGGAGTTCGCGCCAAGGTTCTTGCCGGTCTTCTTCTTCCCTCCGGGAGTTCCAGCGGCAGGAGCAGGAGCCTTGATGACAGGTGCTGCAACTGCTTCCCGGTAAAGTTGGTCAGCACAGATGAGCGCATCCTTCTTATCAGAATGGATAATGATGACGCCCAACGGCCCAGGCATCTTCAGAACGTTGTACGCGTAGTGTGATGCCGCCATGAACTTAGCCAGCGTTGGCCAACCAAGGATCCCATTATATGACATGGGGATCTTGGCGACATCAAACACCACCTTCTCGGTCCTGAAGTTAAGCTCGCTACCAAATGTCACCGGCAGCGTAATTTTGCCCTTAGGCTGGGTTCTTCCCGGATTGACCCCTTGAAACGTACCCGTTTCTTCGAGGTCTTCGTCAGGAATTTGGAGCTTTTTGATCACATCCGGTGAGATTAAGTTTATGCCGGCCCCGACGTCAACTAACATTTTCGTCACCTTGAGGTTGCGAATTGTTGGCGACACCGACAATGGCAAGCACCCGACCGCAGTTGTGCGATCAGGGTGATCCTCGATGTCGAAAATGATAGGCGTGCTGGACCACTTCAGGGGCCTACATGCATCTGGGGATGGCTCTGCTGCATTGACTTCCCGCACCCACTGTTTAAGTTAACAGTGGGAAGAATGCAGCGAGGCACCTCCGTCGATACACATGGCCTCCGTAGCCTTCTGGAATTCTTGCTCACTGGATTCATCATCTTCTTCATCATCATCCTCTTCCTTGTCTCGGCCCCGAGCGGGCCTGTCTTTCTGTTGCTTGGCCTTGCCGCGGCGACCCCCTCGGCCACCGCGCTTCTTGCCGGATCTGTCAGCACCATCTTGGGCCTTCTCCTTATCTCGCCTCTCATATTCGGCCCTCTGCTTCTCGGCAAGCTGCTCAACTTGCCGGCAGTTCTGGAGATCGTGGCCCTTGGTGCGATGGATCTTGCAATACTGCTTGCCGGAGTTCTCCGACTTGTCGGCAGCCCCCAAGGCCTGACAGGAAGGGCACCCAGCAAGATCCTTGCCGGGGTCACAAACCTTGGCCTTCTTGGCGGCGCCGGGGTTGTCGGATTCCTCGACAGCAAGCACGGCCTTGCCTCCGCGTTTCCTGTTCCGCCGCCGGCCTTTCCTTGACGGGGCCGCGGCATCTTCTTCTTCGGATTCGCCCGCCGCGCCAACAGCCTCGCCAGGGAGTCTCCTTCCCTCTTCAGCTCGAGCGCACTTGTCGGCCAAAGCGTAAAGCTCGGCAATACTCCTGACTTTGTTCATTGCCAGCTCTTCCCGCATTCTGCGGTTACGCACGTTCTGGTGGAACGCGCTAATGACAGCGGCAGGATGAACGTCAGGAATATTGTACTGCACCCGGCTGAATCTCTGCATAAACTTGCGCAGGGACTCGCCCTCCTTCTGAGGGATGATGTGCAAATCACGCTCTTGGCCAGGAGCTTGGTGGCCTCCAACAAAGGTGCCAACAAACTGATGGCACAGATCTGACCAGGAAGAAATAGAATTCTCCGGCAGATGCATCAACCATGACCTGACATTGGGTTTGAGCACCAATGGGAAGTAGTTGTCGAGTATCTTGTCATCTCGGCCCCCGGAAGCATGCACCGCAATGGAGTAGATGCTCAGGAACTCCGAGGGATGGGTCTTACCATCATATTTCTCCAGGACCTCCGGCTTAAAGGTTCGGGAATTGGGCCACCGGACTTGCCGCAGCTCACGGGTAAACGCTGGAGTCCCTACCTCATAAGGCAAGTCTCCTACGTCCCCTAGCGCAGGCTCGTCGACAGCCGGCCCCGCGCGCTTCCCGTCGCTGCTCGATGGTAGTTCGAGCGTCCTCCTTGCCTCGTTCCTAGAGAACTTGACGCTGATCACGGCGCATCCGTGGATCGGATGACGCCATGGAAACTTCTTCACGGCGGTCGACCTGCTGAGTTGTCGGCCACCGCTGATGCTGCAGAGGGGAGTGCACTGTGGTTGCACCACCTCCGGTTTTCTCCACATCGGCTCGTGTCGGATCGATGGGCCTCCGCTGCGAGGGCCCTGCCTCTTGCGGTCCATCTTTTTTGGTGAACCCGATAAGGCTCTGGATAGTAGCTCGCCACTCCTCCATCTTCTCTAGGGCAGGAGGGAAATCGAGGAGCAGCTGCGCACGTGCCAAGGCTTCCGCTGGCGTAGGCGGCGGTGACAGGTGCGAGGTACGTGAGGTGCTCTGACTCCTAACCATATTAGAAGGAGCACCACCACGGTCACGCGACCGCGCGCCACCTCCGCCAGCAGCTCGGTGTGCATGCTGGTCCCGCGCATCTTGGGATCGATGCGCGGAAATCTTTTCATGGGGACGCCCTGAACCACCAGCGCCATGACGTCGCTCGTCATGCACGACCTGGGTAGGTCGTGATGCTTGCGCCGGCGCGGGAGCTCCAGCAGGCGCCCTCCGATCTCTGGAATTCGTTGTGCCACCCGTAGGCAGCACAGCACCATCTCTAGATCCAGCGGCGTGCAGGTTACCACTGCCACTGCGAACGATACCGCTTGCCTGGCTCGGATCACCAGAACGCCGTGGGGGTTCTTGCCCTCTTCCTTCTGCACCCACGTCGTCGCCCGTACGTGAAGGCGTAGGCAAAACGGACGTGGACGGTTGCGCCGTTACAGCGCTCTTCTTCTTGGGCGGCATGATGATGATGGAACTGAGGCGCCGATCACTAGATCAGGTTCACGCAACCTTCAATCCCCCTACCTGGTGCGCCAAAGATGTCGGGGTACGACACCTATGGGATCCCGAGAGACCCCTTTATGATTCGGCGGGGGGAGAGGTATACGCAAAGAGCAGAAGCAATGATCGACGCGTGAGGTTTTTACCCAGGTTCGGGCCGCTGATCAGCGTAAAACCCTACTCCTGCTTTGTGTTCTTATTGATGTTCTTGAGCTCAGCCTTCAGGAGTGCTCGCAGTGAACAGTACGTTCAAAGAGCAGCTACGCATGCAGAATGGGCCAGAAGTTCTCCTCCTCTGTAGCAGTTGCCTTGCGCCTCCTTTTATATGCTCAAAGGGGTCTCCACAGTGGCAAAATGTATATACATTGAGGTGTAAAGTAGCTACAGGGTATCATACCTAACCCCTGACGGATTAGGACAAGCACATTTAATGCACCATGAGGTGTCCGTTTAGGAGTCCTCACTTTCTTGGGGATGGAAAAAGGGGCCATCCCATCAGCACCGCTTAAGCTCTCCTCCACTGGCACGTTGCCACGCATCCAGAGAAGGACCCAGAATGTCAGGTTTTGTCGTTGTGCTGGAGCGGTGGCACAGTGGCAGAATCTCGCCAGGCGCCGAAACTTGCCGGGCACCAAGCCTTGCCGGGCGCCAAGCCTTGCCGGACGCCAAGCCTTGCCGGGCCCCAATCCTTGCCGGGCTCCGCAGGCCACCCTGTTAAGATCTTGCCGGGGAAGCTAGCCTTCGGATTCCAGCTCTTCTTATCTGCTGTCCTCAGATCTCTGACTTGATGATTTCTTTGGTGGCTTGAACCGACCTCGAACTCTTCCCGGCAAGCCTTGCCGCGAGGATGGCTACAACTGCCCGTGCACAAGTACGGGGTACTAGTGGCCCAATACTTAGTACACCGACAGCAACCGCGCCTTATGGGTAGAACTTACGAAGATGTTCGATATTCCAGGAATTGCTTACTGGAATGCCATCCTCGGTCTCCAAGCGGACAGCGCTAGGCCTGGTGACTCGTACTACCCGATAAGGGCCCTCCCACTTCGGCGTCAACTTGTTGGAATTCTTGGCCGACTAAACGCGCCGAAGAACAAGGTCGCCTTCCTCAAGACTTCGGGAATGAACCTTGCGGCTATGATAGCGGCGCAAGGCTTGCTGGTAGCGTGCAGCTCGCACAGCAGCCTGAAGATAAATATTCCTCAAGGAGCGTAGCATCATCTTGCCGCAGCTGCTCTTGCTCAAGCTCATCATAAGCGAGGACTCGAGGTGACCCGTATATGAGTACCGTGGGGAGAACTGCTTCTGCCCCGTACACTAGGGAGAAGGGTGTCTGGCCTGTGGCTCGATTTGGTGTCGTTCTAATTGACCAAAGAACCACCGGCAGCTCATCAATCCAGCGTCTTCCGCACTTTTTCAGCTTGTCGAAAGTCCTTGTCTTGAGACCTCGCAACACTTCAGCATTTGCCCTTTCCGCTTGGCCATTGCTTCTCGGATGAGCAACAGAAGCAAAATAGATTTTGCTGCCATGGTCTTGGATGTATTGCATGAAGGTGTGGCTCGTAAACTATGTGCCGTTGTCGGTGATGATCCTATTTGGCACGCCAAAATGGCAAACTAGTCCTTTGAAGAACTTGACGGCTGATTGTGCTGTCACCTTTCTCACTTCTTCCACTTCCGGCCACTTTGTGAACTTGTCGATTGCGACGTACAAGTACTCAAAGCCCCGGTAGCACGGGGAAAAGGGCCCAATATGTCGAGCCCCCAGACCAGAATTGGCCAGGAAAGAGGGATTGTCTGAAGAGCTTGAGCTGGCTGATGCAATTTCTTTGAATGGAACTGGCACGCTTCACACTTGGTTACTAGTGCAGTTGCATCCTGGAGGGCAGTGGGCCAAAAGAAACCTTGCCGGAATGCCTTACCTACAAGAGCCCTTGAGCCTATGTGGGAGCCACATATGCCTCCATGTATCTCTGCCAACAGCCCCAGTCCATCTTCCCGAGGAATGCACTTCAATTTCACGCCGTTCGGTCTCTTTCTGTATAGGACATTGTCCACGAATTGGTACATACTAGACCGACGGGCTACTTTCTCTGCTTCTTCCTGTTCTTCGGGGAGTTCCCCTGTTTGGAGGAATTGGACGATGTGTTGTGCCCATGCTGGAGCCTGAGGCTCGACAGCAAGGACTAAAAGCATGTCTTCTATCGCGGGCACGTTTGTCTCTACGGCAAGGGCTCGAGGCCCTGCCGGAGCCTGTTGCTCCCCAACAAGCTTGGCGTGGTTCCTGGCAACTTCCTTGCCGTCGGCTTCTGGGAGCTCTGCGGGAAAGTACTGGCCGGAATCCAACCTCCTTCATTTATCTTGCCTCGCTGATGGTGTTACGGATGGCTGAGTCAATCGGAGCACAAAAGTACCTGGTTCCACAGGTAACTTGAGGGCAGCACACTTTGACAGGTAGTCAGCAATGTTATTCTCTACTCGAGGAATATGCTCTGTCTGCAGACCGTCAAATCGCTCCTCCAATTTTCTCACTTCATCTACGTATGCTTCCATCAACGGGCTCTGATATTCTTTGTTCACTTGCCTGACGACAAGCTGCGAATCACCTCTAACGATGAGCTTCTTAATTCGAAGGACTGCTGCGATCCTAAGACCGGCAAGTAGCCCTTCATATTCTACAGTGTTGTTTGTTGATCTCTCTCAGGGAAAGTGCATCTGAATTACATATTTGAGGTGCTCTCCGGTGGGTGCGACAAGCAGCACGCCAGCACCGGCGCCTTGCAGCAAGAAAGCCCCATCAAAATACATAATCCACTCTCGGTTTGTTTCCTTGCCGGGGAGAGTTGTCTCTTGACTTTCTTCGTCTGGCGTTGGGGTCGATTCTGCAATGAACTCCACCAAGGCTCTGCTCTGAATTGTTGAAGTGCTTTCAAACTTGAGACCAAAGCTTGACAGTTCCAACGCCCACTCCACAATCCTGCCAGTCGCATCTGGATTTCATAAAATCCGTTGCAACGGGAAGCGAGTGACGACGGTGATTTCGTGTGCTTGGAAATAATGGCACAGCTTCCTCGAGGCCATAAGGAGGCCGAAGAGCAACTTCTGCACGCTAGAGTATCTTGACCTAGCCTCCTACAAAAGGGAGCTGACAAAATAAACTAGGCGCTGCACCATCTTCCTACTCTGTGTTGGTTCATTTGACCATGTAGATTCTGCCTTGTCGGCACCAGACCCTGCCAGGGAAGATCCTAGCTCATCGTTTGACGGTCTTGCCGCTGCCACTGTTCTTCGTCAACTTCTCTCTGCACTACTAATGCAGCACAAACCACTTGATTTGTCACCGCTAAATATAGCAGTAACGGCTCTTGTGGTTTAGGTGCGACTAGCGTTGGCGGAGAGGAGAGGTACTTCTTCAAATCTTGCAGCGCTACCTCCGCTTCCGGAGTCCATTTCATTGGACCTGCCTTCTTTAAGATTTTGAAAAAGGGCAGGGTGCGCTCAACAGATTTGGAGATGAACCTGCTCAGAGCAGCGATGCAGCCGGCAAGTCGACGCACATCTTTGACGCGTCATGGTGCTTCAATCTGCTCAATTGCCTTGATCTTGTCGGGATTTGCTTCGATCCCACGCTGAGATACAAAGAAACCAAGAAGCTTGCCGGATGGAACGCCAAACACACACTTCTCAGGATTGAGCTTCAGATTGATCTTGCGCAGATTTGCAAATGTCTCTTCTAAATCTTGTATGAGCATTGCTTTGTCCTTGGTTTTAACCACTATGTCATCCATATAAGCTTCCATATTTCTATGTAGCTGAGGCTCAAAACCAATCTGGACCGCTCTCGCAAACGCTGAACCAGCACTTTTCTACCCGAAAGGCATACGTATGAAGCAATACGTACCACATGGGGTGATAAATGCAGTTTTCTCTTCATCTTCCTTTGCCATGAAAATCTGATGATACCCTGAATAGGCGTCGAGAAATGTCAACAAATCGCAGCCGGCAGTGGAGTCCACAATATGGTCGATGCGCGGCAAGGGGAAAGGATCTTTTGGACAGGCTTTACTGATATCTGTATAATCAATACACAGCCTCCATTTTCCATTCGCCATGCGCACTGCTACTGGATTGGCCAATCATGTTGGATGGAGCACTCCTCTGACCAAACCTACTGCTTCCAGCTTCCTGATTTCTTCGGCAATAAATTCTTGCCGTTCCAAGGCTTGCTTCCTAACTTTCTGCTTGATGGGCCGTGCATGAGGACAGACAGCGAGATGGTGCCCAATTACTTCCCTGGGAACACCGGGGATATCAGATGGTTGCCATGCAAACACATCGATATTCGCCCGCAGGAAAGCAATGAGTGCGCTTTCCTATTAGTCATCGAGGGTGGAACTTATGGTGAAAGTTCCTCCCGTACCATCCTCCTTGACGGGCACCTTCTTAGTTTCTGGTGGAGTTGCCTTGGATTTCTTGCTCTTGCCGGTGGAGCTCTCTAGCAGATCCTCAGTGGGAGCGCAACACTCCGAGGAGGTGCGCTTGCCGGAGTGTGTGCTGGAGGTCTTGCCGGTCTTCTTCCCCCCCCCCCCCCCCCCCGGAGTTTCAGTGGCAGGAGCAAGTGCCTTGGCGGCCGATGCTGCAACTGCCTCCCGGTAGAGTTGATCGGCGCAGATAAGCACATCCTTCTTGTTGGAGTTAACAGTGATGACGCTCATCGGCCCGGGCATCTTCAAGATATTATAGGCGTAGTGCGATGCCGCCATGAATTTGGCCAGCGCTGGATGGCCGAGAATCCCGTTATTTGGTAACGGAATCTTGGCGATGTCGAAAATGATCTTTTCTATTCTGTAGTTCAGCTCACTGCCAAATGTCACCGGCAGTGTGATCTTGCCCTTCGGCTGGCTCCTTCCTGGATTGATCCCTTGAAACGTGCCCGTTTCCTCGAGATCTTCATCAGGAATTTGCAACCTCTTGATCACACTAGGTGAGATCAAGTTCAAAACGGCCCCACCGTCAACTAACATTTTTGTCACCTTGAGGTTGCGAATCGTTGGTGAAACCAACAATGGCAAACACCCGACCACGGTTGTGCGATCAGGGTGATCCTCAGCGTAAAAATGATAGGCGTGTTGGACCATTTCAGAGACTTCCGGGCATCGACTGACGGGTCTGTCGCATTAATCTCGCACACCCACTATTTAAGTTGCCGATGAGAAGAATGCACCGAGGTGCCTCTGTCAAGGCACATAGCTTCTATAGCCTTTTGGAACTCGTCGTCCTCTTCGTTGTCATCGTCACCCCGCACTTCCTTGTCGCGGCCTCAAGCAGGCCTCTCCATCTGTTGCTTGGCCTTGCCGCGGCGACCTCCTCGGCCACTGAATTTCTTGCCAGACCCCTCAGCACCATCCTGGGCTCTCTCCTTGTCTCACCTTTCATACTCAGCCTTCTGCCTCTCGACAAGCTGCTCAACTTGCTGGCAATTCTGGAGATGATGGCCCTTGGTGCGATGGATCTTGCAATATTGCTTGTCGGAGCCCTCCGGCTTGTCGGCAGCCGCCAAGGCCTGACAGGAGGGACACCCGACAACTTCCTTGCCGGGGTGTCGGTGTACTAAGTATTGGGCCACTAGTACCCCGTACTTGTGCACGGGCAGTTGTAGCCATTCTCGCGGCAAGGCTTGCCGGGAATAGTTTGAGGTCGACTCAAGCCACCAAAGAAATCATCAAGTCAGAGATCTGAGGATCAGCAGATAAGCAGAGCTGGAATCCGAAGGCCAGCTTCCCCGGCAAGATCTTGCCGGGGTGGCCTACGGAGCCCGGCAAGGCTTGGCGCCCAGCAAGGCTAGGCGTCCGGCAAGGCTTGGCGCCCGGCAAGGCTTGGTGCCCGGCAAGCTTCGGCGCCCGGCAAGGTTTTGTCGCTTTGCGACTACTCCAGCACAGCGACAAACCTGACATTCTGGGTCCTTCTTTGGACGCGTGGCAACGCGCTAGAGGAGGAGAGCTTAAGCGGTGCTGATGGGATGGCCCCTTTTTCCATCCCCAAGAAAGTGAGGACACCTAAATGGACACCTCACGGTGCATTAAATGCGTTTGTCCTAATCCGTCAGGGGTTAGGTATGATACCCTGTAGCTACTTTACACCTCAATGTATGTACATTTTGCCACTGTGGTGACCCCTTTGAGCATATAAAAGGAGGCCCAAGGCAACTGCTACAGAGGAGGAGGACTTCTGGCCCATTCTGCATGCGTAGCTGCTCTTTGAACATACTGTTCACAGCGAGCGCTCCTGAAGGCTAGGCTCAAGAACATTAATAAGAACACAAAGCAGGAGTAGGGTTTTACGCTGATCAGCGGCCCGAACCTGTGTAAAAGCTTCCCGCGTCGATCATTGGTTCTGCTCTTTGCGTATACCTCTCCCCCCGCCAAATCGTAAAGGGGTCTCTCGGGATCCCATAGGTGTCGTACCCCGACATCTTTGGCGCGCCAGGTAGGGGGATTGAAGGTTGCGTGAACCTGATCTAGTGATTGGCGCCTCAGTTTCCTCATCATCATGCCGCCCAAGAAGAAGAGCGCTATGACGGCGCAACCGTCCACATCCGTTTTGCCTACGCCTTCGCGTACGGGCGACGGCGTGGGTGCAGAAGGAAGAGGATTAGAACCCCCACGGCATTCTGGGGATCCGAGCCAGGCGAGCGGCATCGTTTGCAGTGGCAGTGGTAACCTGCATGCCGCTGGGTCTAGAGACGGCGCTGGGTTGCCTACGGGTGGCACAACGAACTCCAGAGATCGGAGGGCACCTGCTGGAGCTCCCGCGCCGGCGCAAGCCTCACGACCTACCCAGGTCGTGCATGATGAGCGACGTCATGGCGCTGGTGGTTCAGGGCGTCCCCATGAAAAGATTTCTGCACATCGATCCCAAGATGCGCGGGACCAGCATGCACACCGAGCTGTTGGCGGGGGTGGCGCGCGGTCGCGGGACTGTGGTGGTGCTCCTTCTAATATGGTTAGGAGTCAGAGCACCTCACCTACCTCGCACCTGTCACCGCCGCCTACGCCAGCGGAAGCCTTGGCACGTGCGCAGCTGCTCCTCGATTTCCCTCCTACCCCGGAGAAGATGGAGGAGTGGCGAGCTACTATCCAGAGCCTTATCAGCTTCGCCAACAAGGATGGACCGCAAGAGGCAGGGCCCTCGCAGCGAAGGCCCATCGATCCGGCGCGAGCCGATGTGGAGAAAACCGGAGGTGGTGCAACCACAGTGCACTCCCCTCCACGGCACCAGCGGCAGCCGACAACCCAGCAGGTCGACCGCCATGAAGAAGTTTCCACGGCGTCATCTGATCCACGGATGCGCCGCGATCAGCGTCAAGTTCTCCAGGAACAAGGCAAGGAGGATGCTCGAACTACCATCGAGCGGCGACGGGAAGCGCGCTATCAGTACGATAAGCGCGCGGGGCCGGCTATCGACGAGCCTGCGCCAGGGGACGTAGGAGACTTGCCTTATGAGGTAGGGACTCCAGCGTTTACCCGTGAGCTGCGGCAAGTCCGGTGGCCCAATTCCCGAACCTTCAAGCAGGAGGTCCCGGAGAAATATGACGGTAAGACCCATCCCTCGGAATTCCTGAGCATCTACACCATTGCGGTGCAGGCTGCCGGGGGCCGAGATGACAAGATACTCGCCAACTACTTCCCGTTGGTGCTCAAACCCAACGTCAGGTCGTGGTTGATGCATCTGCCGGAGAATTCTATTTCTTCCTGGTCAGATCTGTGCCATCAGTTTGTTGCCGCCTTTGTCGGAGGCCACCAAGCTCTTGGCCAAGAGAGTGATTTGCACATCATCTCTCAGAAGGAGGGCGAGTCCCTGCACAATATTCCTGATGTTCATCCTGCCGCTGTCATTAGTGCGTTCCACCAGAACGTGCGTAACCACAGAATGCGGGAAGAGCTGGCAATGAACAAAGTCAGGAGTATTGCCGAGCTTTACGCTCTAGCCAATAAATGTGCTCGAGTTGAAGAGGGGAGGAGACTCCCTGGCGAGGCTGTCGGCGCGGCGGGCGAATCCGAAGAAGAAGATGCCGCGGCCCCGTCAAGGAAAGGCCAGCGGCGGAACAGGAAACGCGGAGGCAAGGCCGTGCTTGCTGTCGAGGAATCCGACAACCCCGCCGCCGCCAAGAAGGCCAAGGTTGGTGACCCCGGCAAGGATCTTGCCGGGTGCCCTTCCTGTCAGGCCTTGGCGGCTGCCGACAAGTCGGAGAACTCCGGCAAGCAATATTGCAAGATCCATCGCACCAAGGGCCATGATCTCCAGAACTGCCGGCAAGTTGAACAGCTTGCCGAGAAACAGAGGGCCGAATATGAGAGGCGAGATAAGGAGAAGGCCCAAGATGGTGCTGACTGATTCGGCAAGAAGCGTGGTGGCCGAGGGGGGCGCCGCGGCAAGGCCAAGCAACAAAAAGATAGGCCCGGTCGGGGCCGAGACAAAGAAGAAGATGATGATGAGGAAGATGAAGAGTCCAGTGAGCAAGAATTCCAGAAGGCTATGGAGGCCATGTGTATCGATGGAGGTGCTTCGCTGCATTCTTCCCACCGTCAACTCTAACAGTGGGTGCAGGAAGTCAATGCGGCGGAGCCATCCCCAGATGCATGTAGGCCCCTGAAGTGGTCCAGCACGCCTATCATTTTCGACGCCGAAGACCACCCTGATCGCATAACTGCGGTCGGGTGCTTGCCATTGTTGGTCTCCCCAACGATTCGCAACATCAAGGTGACGAAAATGCTAGTTGACGGTGGGGCCGGCCTAAACTTAATTTCACCAGATGTGCTAAAAAAGCTCAAAATTCCCGACGAGGACCTCGAAGAAACGGGTACATTTCAAGGGGTCAATCCGGGAAGAACCCAGCCTAAGGGCAAGATCACGCTACCGGTAACATTTGGTAGCAAGCTCAACTTCAGGACCGAGAAGGTGGTGTTTGATGTCGCCAAGATCCCCATGTCATACAATGGGATCCTTGGTCGGCCAGCACTGGCTAAGTTTATGGCGGCATCACACTACGCGTACAACGTCTTGAAGATGCCTGGGCCGTTGGGCGTCATCGTTATCCATTCCGATAAGAAGGATGCGCTCATCTGTGCCGACCAACTTTACCGGAAGCAGTTGCAGCAGCTGCCATCAAGGCACCTGCTCCTGCCGCTGGAACTCCTAGGGGGAAGAGGAAGACCAGCAAGAACCTTGGCGCGAACTCCGGCAAGCGCACCTCCTCGGAGTGCTGCGCTTCCGTCGAGGACGCACCAGAGAGTTCCACCGGCAAGAGCAAGAAATCCAAGGCTGCTCCGCCGGAGACCAAGAAGGTGCCCGTCAGAGAGGACGGAACGGGGGGATCTTTCACCATAAGTTCCACCCTAGATGACAAATAGGAAAGCGCGCTCGTTGCTTTCCTGCGGGCGAATGTCGACGTGTTTGCATGGCAACCGTCTGACATCCCCGGTGTTCCCAGGAAGGTAATTGAGCACCACCTTGCTGTCTGTCCTCATGCGCGGCCCGTCAAGCAAAGAGTCAGGAAGCAAGCCTTGGAGCAGCAAGAATTCATTGCCGAAGAAATCAGAAAGCTGGAGGCGGCAGGATTGGTCAAAGGAGTGCTTCATCCAACCTGGTTGGCCAATCCGGTTGTAGTGCGGAAAGCGAATGGGAAATGGAGGCTTTGTATCGATTATACAGATATCAATAAAGCTTGTCCAAAAGACCCCTTTCCCTTGCCGTGCATCGACCAGATTGTGGATGCCACCGCTGGTTGTGATCTCCTGTCCTTCCTTGATGCCTATTCAGGGTATCATCAGATTTTTATGGCAAAAGAAGATGAAGAGAAGACCGCATTTATCACCCCATGTGGTACGTATTGTTTTATACGAATGCCTTTCGGGTTGAAAAGTGCTGGTTTGACATTTGCGAGAGCTATCCAAATTGGTTTTGAGCCTCAACTCCATAGAAATATGGAGGCATATATGGATGATATAGTGGTCAAAACCAAAGACAAAGCGGCGCTCATACAAGATTTAGAAGAAACATTTGCAAATCTGCTCAAGATCAACTTGAAGCTCAATCCTGAGAAGTGCGTGTTCGGTGTTCCTTCCGGCAAGCTCCTCGGATTCTTTGTATCTTGCCGGGGAATCGAAGCGAACCCCGACAAGATCAAAGCTATTGAGCAAATTGAAGCGCCGAGACGCGTCAAAGATGTGCGTCGTCTTGCCGGCTGTGTTGCTGCTTTAAGCAGGTTTATTTCCAAATCTGCTGAGCGCGCCCTGCCCTTCTTCAAAATTTTGAAGAAGGCAGGTCCAATGAAATGGACTCCGGAGGTGGAGGCTGCGCTGCAAGATTTGAAGAAATACCATTCCTCTCCAGCGACGCTATTCGCGCCTAAACCACAAGAGCCGTTGCTGCTATATCTGGCGGCAACAAATCAAGTGGTTAGTGTTGCGCTAGTGGCGCAGAGAGAGGCTGATGAGGAAGCAACACCAGCGGCCGGACCGCCAGGTGATGCGGCAAGATCTTCCCCGGCAAGGGTTGATCCCGGCAAGATAGGATTTGCGCAAACAGAAGAACCAGTGCAGAAGAAGAAGGTGGTGCAGCGCCCAGTTTATTTTGTTAGCTCTCTTTTATAAGGAGCTAGGTCAAGATATTCTAGTGTACAGAAATTGCTTTTCGGCCTTCTTATGGCCTCGAGGAAGCTGCGCCATTATTTTCAAGCACATGAAATCACCGTCGTCACTCGCTTTCCATTGCAACGGATCTTGCAAAATCCAGAAGCAACCGGCAGGATCGTGGAGTGGGCGTTGGAGTTGTCGAGCTTTGGCCTCAAGTTTGAAAGCACTTCGATGATTCAGAGCAGGGCCTTGGCAGAGTTCATTGCGGAATGGACCCCAACGCCGGACGAAGAGGTTCAGGAAACAACTCTCTCCGGCAAGGAAATCGATCAGCAATGGGTTATGTACTTTGATGGGGCTTTCTCGCTGCAAGGCGCTTGTGCTGGCATGCTGCTTGTCGCACCCACCGGAGAGCACCTCTAGTACGTAGTCCAAATGCATTTTCCCCGAGAGAGTTCGACCAACAACACTGCAGAATACGAGGGTTTGCTTGCCGGTCTCAGGATCGCGGCAGACCTTGGTATCAAAAAGCTCGTCATCAAAGGCGATTCACAGCTTGTCGTCAAGCAAGTTAACAAGAGTTATCAAAGTCCATTGATGCCAGCCTACGTGGATGAAGTGAGGAAAATGGAAGAGCGCTTTGACGGTCTGCAAATGGAGCATGTTCCTCATGCCAAGAACAGTGTTGCTGACGACCTATCAAAGCGTGCCGCCCTCAAGTTGCCTGTGGAACCAGGAACTTTTGTGCTCCAATTGACTCAACCATCCGTGGCACCATCGATGCGGCAAGAAAAGAGAAGAAAGTTGAACTCTGGCCAGTACTTCCCGGCAGAGCTCCCCGGAGCCGCCGGCAAGGAAGTTGCCGGGATCGACATGCCTGCCGGAAAACAACAGGCTCCGGCAGGGCCTCAGGCCCTTGCTGTCGAGACAAACGTTCCCCCGGCGGAGGAGATGCCTTTAGTCCTAGCTGTCGAGCCTCAGGCTCCAGCATGGGCGCAGCACATTGTCCATTTCCTTCAGACAGGAGAACTCCCGGAGGAACAAGAAGAAGCAGAAAGAGTAGCCCGTCGGTCTGTTATGTACAAGTTTGTCGATGATGTCCTGTACAGAAAGAGACCAAACGGTGTGAAATTGAAGTGCATTCCTCGGGAGGATGGGGTAGAGCGGTTGGCAGAGATACATGGAGGCATATGTGGCTCTAACATAAAGTCAAGAGCGCTTGTCGGAAAGGCATTCCGACAAGGTTTCTTTTGGCCCACCGCTCTCCATGATGCAACTGCACTAGTCACCAAGTGTGAAGCGTGCCAATTTCATTCGAAGAAATCACATCAACCAGCTCAAGCTCTTCAGACAATCCCTCTCTCCTGGCCATTTTCGGTTTGGGGGCTCGACATACTGGGCCCTTTCCCCCGTGCTACCGGGGGCTTTGAGTACTTGTACGTTGCTATCGACAAGTTCGTAAAGTGGCCGGAGGTGGAAGCAGTGAGGAAGGTGACAGCACAATCAGCCGTCAAGTTCTTTAAAGGAATAGTTTGCCGTTTCGGTGTACCCAACAGGATCATCACCGACAACGGCACGCACCTCACAAGTCGCACCTTCATGCAGTACGTCCAAGACCTTCGCGGCAAAATTTGTTTTGCCTCTGTTGCTCACCCGAGAAGCAACGGCCAAGCGGAGAGGGCCAATGCTGAAGTGCTGCACGGTCTCAGGACCAGAACCTTTGACAGGCTCAAAAAGTGCGGAAGACGCTGGATTGATGAGTTGCCGGCGGTTCTTTGGTCAATCAAAACGACACCAAATCGAGCCACCGGCCAGACGCCCTTCGCTCTGGTTTACGGAGCGGAAGCAGTTCTCCCCACGGAACTCACGTATGGATCACCTCGAGTGCTCTCTTATGATGAGCTTGAGCAAGAGCAACTGCGGCAAGTTGACGCTGTGCTCCTTGCGGAGAATCGTCTTCAGGCTGCTGTGCGAGCTGCACGCTACCATCAAGCTTTGCGTCGCTACCATAGCCGAAAAGTTCATGCCCGAAGCCTTGAGGAAGGCGACCTTGTTCTTCGGCGGATTCAGTCCGCCAAGAATTCAAACAAGTTGACGCCAAAGTGGGAAGGCCCTTATCGGGTAGTACGAGTCACCAGGCCCGGCGCTGTCCACTTGGAGACCGAAGATGGCGTTCCAGTGAGCAATTCCTGGAATATCGAACATCTTCGCAAGTTCTACCCATAAGGCGTGGTTGCCGGGGGCTCCCAGCAACCACTCTTTTGTACAAGTCTTGCCGGCAAGGCATGTGATCCTTTGTACAAAGCCAGGCGCAGACCCTGAGCGCAGATGAATAAATCTAAGTGTTGTACATTCCCTTATCGATTCCCATGTTCATATTTATATATGCATGTTTGTCTAAGATGTTGTATAACACCTACTCCCGGTAAGTTCTAACGAACCGCCAAGGTTTCATGTCTTTATTTTCTCTTCTTTCTTTTTCTCAAAAGACAGAAGGATTCCTCGCGTGCACATTTGCCGGGGGGGAAGGGAGATATGAGTACCAGTTGGCGATGTTCGGAATCGATGCTTGCCGGAGGAAGGACAAAGACAGAAAGCTAAGTCCTAAAAACTTAGAGCAAGTTCTTTTTATTACAAAGTTATTTCCTTGGATGATTTCGACTCTTGTATGGAAAATCTGCACGCGAAGGAACCCTTGTTGTAATCGGTTGTGCCCTTATTTTGTTTCGAGCCCGCTCAACAATTTAAGTGGCTGCACTGAGAACGCCAAGGAGTCTTGCCGACCGCTGTGCCTCCAGCACGCTGCTGAAGTCCCGCACCCAGCGCTCGCGGCAGGTTGCGCGCCGGCAAGTTTTTCAGTAAGCGTAGGGTGAACTCCAAACATAAAAGAATCAGACAAGGAAAATAGCAAGCATGAACTTAAACATAGGCAAGTTATATTACATTCATGAGCTGCCGCAATTCTAACTTGAGACTTAAATGTCTTTTACATGGAATGATGACGGCAAGAAAAAGCGGAGCACTTAATCCCTGCGCTGGCCTTCGATCCTTTTGATGGAGTCCACCTTCTCAAGGATAGGCACGATGCATTCTTCAAGCGCCTCAACATTTGCGTCCCTTGGCAGATGGCCGAGTGCGTTGGATAGGTCGATGCCGGGATTGCTGTGCACTACTTTGATAAGCACCTTGCGAAGGACGGCCCGGCAAAGCCGGCGAGTCTCGTTGGCCAATTGGGTCGCCCGGCTAGACTGGAGCACCCTCAAGGCATTGATGATGCTTTCAAAGAACATCGTCAACCTAGCGCTTGGAGATATTCTTTCCTCGAAAGAATACTTGAAGTTGGACAGGCCCATGGTTGACAGTTCTGCCGTAAGCTTCTCCGCGGTGGCGATGAGACGTCCAGTCCAGATCACCACTCCCGTTTCGTAATCGGCTTGGGCGGCGGCAGCGCTCTTGAGCAGGTTCCTCTCTCCTTGGAGATCCTTGAGTAGAGCCTTCTCACGGGCCCTGCCGGCCTCGAGAGACTTCTGCAGCGTGGTCAGCTTCAGCTCCAGAACCGCAATGTCACCAGCCGCAGAGGAGAGCTACTTGGTTTTGTTGGACAAGGCAACTTGCATCTCCGCCAAGGAGTGGAGGGTTTTTTCCCTATCACCTTTGAGCGTCGAGAGCTCCTTGCCGTGCTCTTCGAGATCTGTTTCCAGCCTCTTTACCTTGTGGCTCAGCTCGTTCTTGGCGGCCTCTACAGCTTCGGCAGCATCGACGGCCTCCTTGAGCTTGTCGGCGTGACTTGTAGTCAGAGCTTCGACTGCCTCTTTATGTTTTTGCTCCAGCTCCTGGGTCCGCCGCGCGACAAGCTTCTCGATATCTTCATCTTTGCTGCGAAGCTTGGCGGCGAGCGCCTGCTCACGTGCGGTGAGATCTTCCTCATGAGCATCAAGAGCAACGCGGCGCCCCGTCAGGAGGGCATCTTCAGCAGCAATCCTTTGAGTAGCTTCATCATGCGCCTTCTCCATATCGGATTGCTTCAAGAGGATCTCTGTCCACTGCTGGCTCACTTGTTCCCGGCCGGCAACCAACTCTTGGAGGGCCTCGGTGTGCCAGACTTGCATTTGTTCGATGCGCCTCTGGAAATCTGCCTTGGCCGCCTCGACAACTGCCATTCTGGAGTCCGGCTTATCTTTCCGGGCGCGGTGGAGAGCCTGGAGCTTGCGGAAATTCTCGCCCATGGCCTGAAGGAGCTGATCCTCTTCAGATTTGCCGCTGCTAGTGCTGGGATCGTCAAAAACTTCGAGCCCGGTAGCAGCGATGATTTCTTCATCAAAAACTTCTCCTTCGGCTGGTGCCCCAATGCTTGCCGTCCCCGGCAAGTTGACGAACAGGTTCTCGCCAACCTTGAGGTATTTGCTGGATGAGGGGCCTTTAGATCTTGACGGTTGGTCTTCAGCGACCGCCTCACCAATGGCAGGGGGCTCCGTGGCCGGTGCAGCGCCTGGCGCTCCTGCGGCAGGAATGCCGTCAGTACGGTCATCGGCCTCCCTGTCACCCCCTTCAGCAGGTTCCTTGGCGGGTTCCTCTTGTGCAGTCTTGGCGGCCTCCCCGTCAAGGGCACCACCAGCCTCGATAGTGTCATCTTTGGTGGCCTCGCTGGCAGCGATCCTGTCTGCTTCGGCAGCAGCGTCCCTGGCGGTCTCCTCGATGACAACATCGACGTCCATGCATTCCATCACAGGGAACTCTGAAGGACGAAGGAGGAAAACAAAATAAGATCGAGATTGAAGTTTGAAGCGACTAAAGACAGAGAAATAAGGGAAAGAGTAACAAGCACTTTGAAGCAAGCGATTACCTGCGTCGAGCTGTTGAGAGGTGGACTCGCCCTTCCCGGCAACTTCGGTTGCCGGGGGAGGGTTGCCGGTGTCCATGCTTTCCGGCTCCCCCTTAGTTAGGATGGGCTCGTCGGTGGGATCTCTTGCCGGGGACGTGCTTGTGGGCGGCGTGGTCGATGAAGGTGGCACGACGGGGATGTCTTCCGACAACTCTCCTTGTTGCCGTTCTTCCCCTGCGAGCCCAAGAATATCAGCGGCAAGAATGGAAGCCTCAGCACCCGCCAGCGGAAAAAGAACAGTGAACTTACGCTGGGGGCTGTGCTGGGGGCTGCGTTGAGGACTGGGCTCTGGGCTGATGACGACGGTTTCTGGCACGCTCGTGGAGCCTGCCGGGGGCTCGTCGCCCGTAGAAGTCTTTGACCTCTTCGCCATCCTCTCCAGCAATGTTTCTGTGTCACTGCAGAGACAATACGAGCAAGTTAGTAAGATCGATCCAAGATTGAAATATAAAAGCTATGGCAAAGTACTCACTCTTCTTCCTCTCGCTCCGGACTAATGCCGGAGATGTCGAAATTGACCTCCGCTGCAATGTTTGAGTGGGGAGGCGGAGGAGGAGTCCTAGGCCGCTTGGATGTGGCAGGCACCGGGGCAGCTTCCGGTGTGGTAGTGTGAGACACCCCTGCCGCCCCAGCAATGGCCGCTGGTGTGGGTCTCGCGCGCCGCGCAGGTTGTTGACGAGCCCCTTGCCGCGGTCCAGTCTTGCCGGCCACTTTCTTGCTGGGAGCCTCACCGCTCGAAGAAGGCTGGCTTGCCGGGATGCCAGATGCAGCCTTCCGAAGAACACACTTCGTCTTCTTCGGGGCTGGGAGCTCTTCTTGCGTTTCTTCTTCGGCCGTGTCCTCGCCGGACGAACTCTCAGCGGCTGCGCTGCTCTGTTCCCCGGCAGCTTTGTCCTTCCCAGCAGGTTTTACCTCCACTACTACTTCTGCGTCGCTGGCTTCCCATTCTGTGAAGCCAACGCTGCCGGCCTCCGCGGCAAGATTTTCCTCCTCCACCCTAGTAGCAATGTAAGCTACTTCTTGGTCGGTGGTGGCTCGGACGAAATCTGTCTCTTGCCAGACGGGTCTCTCCTTCAAGTTATCAAAAAACTTCTGTGCTTCCTCCTCGGTTGGCTCGGCCCAGGTCAGGTCAAGACCGTGGGCGTTGAACATCGGCATGAAGGCGATGATTGACCCCAAGGCGGAGTTGTTGCACAAAGGGACTATCCTTGCCGGCAGCCGATGCTTGTCTTCGCGCTGGAATAATCTTTGACGGAGAGCGCCAAGCTGCATAGTGGTCAGATTATTATTCAGCCCGGGGCGCAATCTCATGATATCTGCCGCGTTTTTGTATTCCCAAGCTGGCCATCCCCTGTTCTGCAAGGGGGCGATGCGGCGGCGGAGAAAGTCGAAGTCGATCATCTCCATTGTCAGCCCGGCAGCTTTCAGGCGAAGGATTTTGGTGGTGGCGATTGTGAGCCTCTCGTCCTCTGCGGCGAGATCGCTCCAGTCCTTGCCGCGGACCACCTTCTATTGTCGGGGAAGACAAAACGGATGGGGATCTGTTTCCTTGATCCAGTACCATTCAGCTCGCCACTCGTCCCACTTCTCGCGGTAAACTCCTTCTGGGTATATCTCCTTATTCCAAGCCCTTGGAATCCAGGCGATAGAACCAGAGAGGGCCTCTCCTTTTTGGATATGGGGGAAGAAGTAATGGCGAAAAAGAGTGGAATTGGGAATCACACCGGCAAAGTTTTCACAGAGATGGGCAAAGATGGACATGCATAGAACCGCATTCGGTGTGAAATCAAGAAGATGAAAGCCGTATGTGTACATGATATCATTGAAGAAGTCGGAAAATGGGGGGCAGAGCCCGCAATAGAAATACACAGCGAAGAAAGGGTATTTGTCCGATCCACTTTTGGAACAAGCACCTGGAATTATGCGTGTGGCGGGGTGAGCTTGCGTCTCCTTCGCCCACATGCACTGGTACTGCCCCTTCAGAGCTTCAGCATCGAGCGATGGGGGGAAGACGACATACTTCTTCCGCATCTTCACCAGTTCGCTCTCCGGGACGTCGGCTTTTGCTTCCTTGCCCTTGCCTTTGTTGGCCTTGGGCGGCATGGCGGCTGTGAGGGCGGAAGCCGGGGGTGGAGAGAGCGTGGAAGCGGTGGGCGGAAGAGGAAAAAGCTTCGCTCTGAGCTCAAGAAGAGGAAGGCGATGGCGACGGCCAGATTGAGAAGAAGAGGGGGGTAAATAGGCTTGTGCCTCTGCGGCTTCTCCTTTTTATGGGGAAGGAGCGGGGCCGCCTCTTTTATTCCCCAATGTGAATGCGCCTCTATAGGCGCAAGGCAGTTGCAGCCTTTCAGGCACGCTTCCCACATCACGCGCTCGGTGCGTGTAGTGGGGGGCACAGTAAAACAAGATATTTACGAGCAGTTAATCCCCTGCCACGCGTGCCCGTGCACTGTTTGGGCCTAGCCCAACAACGCCTCGCACTCGTGTATGGCCTAGGCCCGGGGGCTCCTGTCGGTGTACTAAGTATTGGGCCACTAGTACCCCGTACTTGTGCACGGGTAGTTGTAGCCATTCTCGCGGCAAGGCTTGCCGGGAACAGTTCGAGGTCGACTTAAGCCACCAAAGAAATCATCAAGTCAGAGATCTGAGGATCAGCAGATAAGCAGAGCTGGAATCCGAAGGCCAGCTTCCCCGGCAAGATCTTGCCGGGGTGGCCTGCGGAGCCCGGCAAGGATTGGCGCCCGGCAAGGCTTGGCGCCCGGCAAGGCTAGGCGTCCGGCAAGGCTTGGCGCCCGGCAAGGCTTGGTGCCCGGCAAGCTTCGGCGCCCGGCAAGGTTTTGTCGCTTTGCCACTACTCCAGCCCAGCGACAAACCTGACATTCTGGGTCCTTCTTTGGACGCGTGGCGATGCGCGAGAGGAGGAGAGCTTAAGCGGTGCTGATGGGATGGCCCCTTTTTCCATCCCCAAGAAAGTGAGGACACCTAAACGGACACCTCATGGTGCATTAAATGCGTTTGTCCTAATCCGTCAGGGGTTAGGTATGATACCCTGTAGCTACTTTACACCTCAATGTATGTACATTTTGCCACTGTGGTGACCCCTTTGAGCATATAAAAGTAGGCCCAAGGCAACTGCTACAGAGGAGGAGGACTTCTGGCCCATTCTGCATGCGTAGCTGCTCTTTGAACGTACTGTTCACAGCGAGCGCTCCTGAAGGCTGGGCTCAAGAACATTAATAAGAACACAAAGCAGGAGTAGGGTTTTACGCTGATGGATGGCCCGAACCTGGGTAAAAGCTTCCCGCGTCGATCATTGGTTCTGCTCTTTGCGTATACCTCTCCCCCCGCCGAATCGTAAAGGGGTCTCTCGGGATCCCATAGGTGTCGTACCCCGACACGGGGCCATCAACCTTGATCTTCTTGGCAGTGCCAGGGTTGCCAGATTCCTCGACGGCAAGCACAGCCTTGCCCTTGCGCTTCTTATTACGCCGTCGACCTTTCCTTGTCGGGGCGGCGGCGTCTTCACCTTCAGAGTCGATTCCTGCGCCAGCATCCTCGTCGGGGAGTCTCCTTCCCTCTTCAGCCCGAGCACATTTGTCAGCCAGAGCATAGAGCTCGGCAATATCCCTGACATTGTTCATCGCCACCTCTTCACGCATCTTTCGGTTGCGCACATTCTGGTGAAACAAGCTAATAACAGCGGCAGGATGAACGTCTGGGATATTGTGCTGTATACGGCTGAATCTCTATATGTACTTGCGCAAGGGCTCGGCTTCCTTCTGGGGGATGAGATGTAAATCGCTTTCCTGGCCAGGAGCTTGGTGGCCTCCAGTAAAGGCGCTGATAGAGGCAAAGGTGTCCCGATGTTTCGTTGAGATGGTGGCTATCGTTTTCTGTGGGAGTCGACCTTGACGATCCGACTACGAACGTGCGAGACGTCACGCCTTAGCAATCGCTATACCAACTTCCAAGGGTTATTGACCACGCCGGAGCACGATCAACCTGACCACGAGGGTCTGTTTCTTGCGAGCAAACGAAGAACAAGCAAGAAACTGAGATTGCAATCTGGATATTGCGAATATAAGAGGAAAGCTTTACTAATGAAGGTGGGGTTCTGTGACGTCTTGGTCTGGTCGTTGAACACAAACGAAGTACGCGAAGTTGCAGCTATGGCGAACTTTTAATCTAAACAAAACCCAAAGTCTAAATGGTGCCGTAAGGGCTGTATATATGGAGGAAGCGGAGGGGATTTCGTGGCCCTTGAAGGAGGGGTCTGAAACCAACCCTATCTCTTGTTTCCCCACACATACAGACTCTAAAAACAGCCTATACTCAAGTATTTCGAAATTACATGGGCCTGGCACAATAATAAGGTGACGCAGCACCTATAATAGCCTCTGGATGAAATTTATGAAGTGGCATCTTGTATATTTCGTCCAAGGCTTCCTGCACTCATTATGGTGGCTTCAAAGTCCTGAAATCATCACTTGTAACTCCGTTCTTGTTCCCCTTGTGCATGCCATCATCTCCATGCTTGAACTTGCTCCAAGGTTCATCTTTCTTGTCCAAGCTAGGCCCTTCATTTGTAAGCAAAACAAATGTATCCAATTTAGGCAGCATCATATTCTCATGAACTTTAGAATCATTACCAAGAAACGAAAGTACCTGATATTTTAATTGGCGTGCGCGAGCTCTAGTAATTGGTCCAGTATGTATAGCAGCAGGGGTTGTGGGTGTAACAATGGTATTGATGTCCTCATCATCCTCCCCTTCTTGAAATGAAGTCGTCCTCGACAGAAGCTCATCTTCCTCACCCAAATAAGGCTTCAAAACTGCAATGTTAAAAGTGGGACTAACCCCAAAATCTGCAGGCAGCTCAAGTTTATATGCATTATCATTTATTTTCTCTAACACCTTAAAAGGACCATCAGCACGTGGCATTAGCTTTGATTTGCGCAAATCAGGAAATCTATCCTTACGCAAATGTAACCAAACAAGATCTCCAGGTGCAAACACAACATGTTTTCTACCCTTATCTCCAGCAAGTTTATATTTAGCATTCATACGCTCAATGTTCTCCTTAGTTAACTCATGCATTTTTAAGATCAATTCAGCACGTTGTTTAGCATCAAAATTAACCTTCTCCAAGGATGGAAGAGGCAAAAATCAATTGGTGCACGAGGAAGGAAACCATACACAATTTCAAAAGGACACATCTTAGTAGTAGAATGCAATGAACGATTATAAGCAAATTCAATATGAGGCAAGCATTCTTCCCACATTTTCTTGTTATTCTTCAAAACAGCCCTAAGCATAGTAGACAATGTTCTATTGACTACTTCAGTTTGTCCATCAGTTTGGGGGTGACATGTAGTACTAAAAAGCAGTTTAGTCCCCAACTTAGCCCATAAACATCTCCAAAAGTGGCTAAGAAATTTAGTATCACGATCTGAAACAATAGTATTTGGCACACCATGCAAGCGTATAATTTCACGAAAGAACAAATCAGCAACATTAACAGCATCATCGCTTTTATGACATGGTATAAAGTGTGCCATTTTCGAGAACCTATCCACGACAACAAATATGCTATCCCTCCCCTTCTTTGTTCGAGGTAAACCTAAAACAAAGTCCATAGATATATCCTCCCAAGGAACACTAGGTACAGGCAAAGGCATATATAAACCATGAGGATTGAGTCGTGACTTTGCTTTTTGACATGTAGTGCAGCGAGCAACAAAACGCTCAACATCCCGTCTCATCTTTGGCCAAAAGAAATGTGTAGCAAGTATATCCTCCGTCTTCTTCATGCCAAAGTGTCCCATTAATCCTCCTCCATGCGCCTCCTACAACAACAAAAGACGAACGGAGCTAGCTGGAATGCATAGCTTGTTAGCACGAAACAAAAATCCATCATTAACGACGAACTTGTTCCATGTTCTCCCTTCTTTACAATTCTACAATACATCTTTAAATTCAGCATCATGCACATATTGATCTTTGATGGTCTCCAAACCAAATATTTTAAAGTCAAGTTGTGAAAGCATCGTATAACGACGAGACAAAGCATCAGCAATAACATTTTCTTTACCCTTCTTGTGTTTAATGACATAAGGGAAAGTCTCAATAAATTCAACCCATTTAGCATGTCTACGGTTCAGTTTTGCTTGACTTTTAATGTGTTTCAAAGATTCATGATCAGAATGTATAACAAATTCTTTGGGCCATAAATAATGTTGCCATGTTTCTAAGGTCCGAACAAGAGCATATAGTTCTTTATCATAAGTAGAATAGTTCAGACTAGGCCCACTCAATTTTTCAGAAAAGTATGCAACCGGTTTGCCATCTTGTAATAAAACACCTCCTAATCCAATTCCACTAGCATCACATTCAAGGTCAAAAGTCTTATTAAAATTAGGAAGTTGGAGTAAAGGAGCATGTGTCAACTTATCTTTTAATATCGTGAAAGCTTCTTCCTGTGAGGTACCCTAAACAAAAGGCACATCCTTCTTTGTAAGCTCATTGAGAGGTGCAGCAATGGTGCTGAAATCTCTCACAAAACGCCTATAGAAACCAGCGAGTCCAAGAAAACTCCTCACTTGTGTGACCGTTTTGGGCTGCGGCCAACTCTCAATAGCTTCAATCTTGGCTTTATCAACTTCAATTCCCTGTGGAGTAACAACATAGCCAAGAAAAGATACTTGGTCGGTGCAAAAGGTGCACTTCCCAAGGTTACCAAACAAACGTGCATCACGTAGAACAATAAAAACATCACGTAAATGTTCCAAATGTTCCTCCAAAGATCTGCTATAAATCAATATATCATCGAAGTAAACTACCACAAATCTTCCAATGAAAGCACGTAAAACTTCGTTCATTAATCTCATGAAATTACTAGGTGCATTAGTTAACCCAAAAGGCATGACTAACCACTCATATAAACCGAACTTAGTTTTAAATGCTGTTTTCCATTCATCTCCCAATTTCATACGAATTTGATGGTATCCACTACGCAAATCAACTTTGGAGAATATTGTAGAGCCACTCAATTCATCAAGCATATCATCTAGCCTAGGAATAGGATGACGATAATGAATAGTAATATTATTAATGCCTCTACAATCAACACACATACGCGACATACCATCCTTTTTTGGCACTAGTATAATAGGAACAGCACAAGGACTAAGAGATTCGCGTATATAACCTTTGTCGAGCAGCTCCTGTACTTGACGCATAATCTCCTTCGTCTCCTCTGGATTGGTACGGTATGGCGCCCGGTTTGGCAGCGAAGCACCGGGAATTAAGTCAATCTGATGCTCAATCCCGCGAATAGGTGGTAATCCCGGTGGCACGTCTTGTGGAAAGACGTCAGCGAACTCCTGCAAAATGTTAGTGACAGCAGGAGGCAAAGAGGAAGGCACATCCTCGAATGAAAATAATGCCTCTTTGCACACAAAAGCATAGCAAACAGATTTGCTTAAATCTAGCTCATCAATATCAGATTTGGTGGCAAGTAAACACGCACTTTTCAATTTAATTTCAGAAGCAACACTAGATGGTTTATTATTAGGCTTCATTTGTTGCTCAAATTCTTTTGCCACAATCTGATTTTCACTCTTAGTTTTCTCCTGTTTTGCTTTACTAGCTCTATTAATATCATCTTTCAAAATAGAATCAGGAGTCATAGGAAGCAAAGTAATATGTTTATCCTTATGAACAAGAGTATACTGATTGTTTCTACCATGGTTTACAGATTTTTTATCAAATTGCCATGGTCTACCAAGTAATAATGAACATGCTTGCATGGGTACCACATCACAATCAACATAATCAGCATATGTCGAGATACTAAAATGCACACGAACAGTACGTGTTACCTTAACCTTGCCGCTGTTGTTGAACCATTGGATATAGTAAGGATGTGGATGTGGTCTTGTGGTGAGAGATAGCTTCTCCACCATCTCCATGCTAGCCAAGTTGTTGCAGCTCCCTCCATCTATGATGACGCGAACAGAACATTCCTTCACAACTCCCTTTGTGTGGAACAAATTATGTCTCTGATTTTGCTCAGCTTGTGTGACCTGCACACTCAAAACACGTTGAGCAACTAAACATTCATACCTGTCAGCGTCTTCAGGAGCCATGTATTGTGTCTCATGATCAGAATCATCTTCACCGTGTTCTTCACTTGTAATAAGAGCCAAAGTCTCCTCATCATAGTCACTAGCGGACTCATACCCACCATCCTCAGTAGCAATCATAACACGCGGAGATTGGCATTCTCTCGCATAATGACCTCTTCCCTTACAACGACGACAAATAATATCATGTGTGTGCCCTGTTGATGCCATAGATGAAGAAGAGCTCTGGGCAGGCCCAGAAGGTGTACTCTTGGCAGATGGTGGTGGTGGTGCCTGTTTTCTTGTATCTCGGTTTGAATTGGCGGCTGAAGTCAGTGGTGCTGCAGTAGGACGTGTGGGAATAGAGGAGGCACGCGGTGTCCATGATGAAGATCGACCTGCAGAAAAATTAGTTCGCGCCAATGCCTGTCGATCCTGCACTTCACGTTCATCTTTACAAGCAAGATGGAATAAACGAGTGATATTATTATACTCCTTATACTCGAGAATGGTCTGAATCTCTCTATTTAATCCACCCATAAAACATGCAAGCATAGCTTCATTCTCCTCAACAATACCACATCTAATCATGCCAGTTTGTAATTCCTGATAATATTCTTCTACAGAATTTTTTCCTTGTCTTAAGCGCTGCAATTTTTGAAGTAATTCACATTAATAATATGGTGGAACCCAACGAGTATGCATAGCAGTTTTCAAAGCAGCCCACGTAGCTGGAATAGGATATAATCTACAATGTTCAGACCACCATACACATGCAAAACTAGTAAAAGCACAAACAGCAGCAGCAACACGTCTCTCCTCGGGATATTGTAAACATGTAAAACGTTGTTCAGTTTCTAACTCCCAAGTAAGATATATATCAGGAACATATCTACCCTCAAATGGTGGAATATTCAATTTCAGTTTAGGAAGATGGTCATGATCTCGTACCTGAGCTGGTAATGCAGCCCTACCATTGCGATTATTGGCATGTGGACGACCTGGTGCTGGTACGTAGTTCTGATTTTGATCAACCTCATCCTCGTAATCGCCCGCATACTCGTCCTCCTCAGCGGCAACAGGAGCCATAGAAGCATCAACAGTAGGTGCAGCGGCACCAGAAGTTTGACCAGGCTCAAGGGGAACGCGCTGTGCTCGTCCCACTTGATTTGGAAGGCGACGTTGTTGTTGTTGTAGAGGTGCGACAGGTGCAGCTGGCGGTGGTTGTGGAAGACGCGCGAGAAATTCATTAAACTTGTTATCGAGCTTTGTTTCGAACGTCTTCTCAATTCCATCTATCTTCTCCATGGCCTCTTCAAATCTGTTTAGCACATCTTGCACCTGTCCACTCATCATTTGCTGAAATTTATCATGTAGCTGTTTGTTCGTCATGTTCTCCCAATCAGTCTCATCGGCTTGTGATCCTGCCATGGTTAGCAGCAATAGAAACACACAAAAATATGATCCTACAGACTACTAGGCAGTGGTGGTGGTGGTGTATCACAAATCCGTCAAGCGAATCTCAAATGCTTACCAGTTCTTACCTAGCAGCAGGTGGCGATCGGCCACCGTTGTAGTCAAAACTCTCAAAGATTGGACAGAGCGATTGCCAGGTGGTGTCAAATGCACGACGTAGATGTATGGGGAGCTGGGAAGGCTTATGATATAGTAGCAAAAATGTTAGCAATAATCAATTCAGAGATGCAAAGTTGAATAAACGCTCAACGACGGTACTGTGCTGGTCCAAGGCTAGACCGTACTAGAGACGCGAGCCTAGAACACTAACAAAATCACGGCGCGGCACGTAAACAAGGGAAGAGCAAACTCTAAAAAAAAATTCATTTTTTTTTGCGCTCCTCTTTTTTTTTTGCAAAAAAATCACTATAATGGCGAGTGTCTCAAAACTCTTCCCAAGTCAAACTAACAGGATTGGCACGAAAAAAAAATTGACAATTTTTTTTTCGGAAATCAGGGCAGCGACGACGAAAAAGTGCGACAAAAAATCACTATGATGGCGAGTGTCTCAAAACGCTCCCTGGGACCTAAAAATAGGATAGGGAAAAAATATTTTTGACTGCCAAAATTTTGGCCTAAAAACTGCCCGGGGGTCTCCAGACTTTTTTTTTTCCGAAACCTACTCAGGCAAGGAAACACGAATCGGAAACTAGATGGATCTCAAAAACAAACCTAATATGAAAAGAACTCGAATTGGTGGTGGATATATGGTGGTGGTATATGGCAGCGGTGGTGGTATATGGTAGCGGTGGTGGTATATGGATACGGATCGATGGTGGTATATGGATACAGATCGGTAATGGTATATGGATTCAGAGCGGTGGCGGATAAGCGGTGGTGGTAGATGGCAGGGGCGATGATGATGGTGCGGCGGCAGCGTGACAACTTATGACCAGAACTCGAAACTCTAAAGGACTAGATGCTAAGACCAGCAACTAGACACGACGATGCAACCGCAAATTCAACAAAGCAAAAACCCTAAAAAGATTATGCAAAGGCTCAGATTGGTTCGGATATGATGAACTAACCCTAATTTTTTTTTTGGCTTTTTCGTGGACTGTAGGTATGAAGAACAGACTCGATCTAAACTATGAAAAACTGTTAAAATCTCACCGAGCAACCTGAAAATCTGATACCACTTGATAGAGGTGAAGGTGTCCCGATGTTTCGATGTGATGGTGGCTATCGTTTTCTGTGGGAGTCGACCTTGACGATCCGACTACGAACGTGCGAGACATCGCGCCTTAGCAATCGCTATACCAACTTCCAAGGGTTATTGACCACGCCGGAGCACGATCAACCTGACCACGAGGGTCTGTTTCCTGCGAGCAAACGAAGAACAAGCAAGAAAATGAGATTGCAATCTGGATATTGCGAATATAAGAGGAAAGCTTTATTAATGAAGGTGGGGTTCTGTGACGTCTTGGTCTGGTCGTTGAACACAAACGAAGTACGCGAAGTTGCAGCTTTGGTGAACTTTTAATCTAAACAAAACCCAAAGTCTAAACGGTGCCCTTAGGGCTATATATATGGAGGAAGAGGAGGGGATTTCGTGGCCCTTGAAGGAGGGGTCCGAAACCAACCCTATCTCTTGTTTCCCCACACATACAGACTCTAAAAACAGCCTATACTCAAGTATTTCGAAATTACATGGGCCTGGCCCAATAATAAGGTGACGCAGCACCTATAATAGCCTCTGGACGAAATTTATGAAGTGGCATCTTGTATATTTCGTCCAAGGCTTCCTGCACTCATTATGGTGGCTTCAAAGTCCTGAAATCATCACTTGTAACTCCGTTCTTGTTCCCCTTGTGCATGCCATCATCTCCATGCTTGAACTTGCTCCAAGGTTCCTCTTTCTTGTCCAAGCTAGGCCCTTCATTTGTAAGCAAAACAAATGTATCCAATTTAGGCAGCATCATATTCTCATGAACTTTAGAATCATTACCAAGAAACGAAAGTACCTGATATTTTAATTGGCGTGCGCGAGCTCTAGTAATTGGTCCAGTATGTATAGCAGCAGGGGCTATGGGTGTAACAATGGTATTGATGTCCTCATCAGGCGCCAACAAACTGATGACATAGGTCTGCCCAGGAAGAGATGGAATTCTCCGGCAGATGCATCAGCCACGACCTGACGTTGGGCTTGAGCACCAACGGGAAGTAAAGATGTCGGCGTACGACACCTATGTGACCGTGTGGATTCCTTTTACAGTTCGGCAGGGAGAGAGGTGTGCATAAAGAGCAGATCCAATGATCAACGCGAGGGGATTTTTATCCAGGTTTGGGCTGCTGAGAAGCGTAAAACCCTACTCCTGCCTTGGTTTATTGTGGGTGTTTAAACCCAAGCTCCAGGAGCACTTGCGATGAACAGTATGTTCGAGCAGCTACGCATGCATAATGGGCCAGTGAGTCCTCTCCCCCTGTAGCTACGCCTTGGGCCTCCTTTTATACGTCCAAGGGGTCACCAACAGTGGCGTACAGTACATACAAGAGGTGTAAAGTTGCTACAGTGTTTACATGCTTATCACTGACGATTTAGGACAAACGCATTAAATGCTCTGTTTAGGTGTCCCTTACTTTCTTGGGGACAGAAAAAGGGCCCATCCCATCAGCACCGCTTAAGCCCGTCCACCACTAGAGCCATGACACGCATCCAGGAGGACAAACCCCAAATGACAGGCTAGTCGCTGCGCTGGAGCGGTGGCAGGATGGCGAGATCTTGCTGGGTGCGAGTCTTGCCGGGTCTTTGCAAGCCACCCCGGCAAGTATCTTGCCGGGATTCCGGCCTTTCGACTTCTGTCTTTTGGTCACTGGTTTGAATGCCTCCTCGATGGTCTTGTATTCGCCTCCAGCTGTCCCCCGGCAGGCCTTCCCGCTGGTATGGCTACAACTGTCCGTGCACAAGTATGGGGTACTAAAGGACCCAAGCTTTAGTACACCAACAAACCAGCTATATCTTCGCACGCAAGGAAGTGCGTCCTTACGCTCCCTGATAGCTGGGACTCACCTGGTCAAAGCGTACATAGTGTTGTCTATCTGATCACGAACGTGTACGTACATACTGGTCGATCGGTCTCTCTACAACGATGAACCGTGGCTGAGCAAGCGGCGACACGTGTAGTAGTAGAGCTCCCAACGTAGCAGTTCAGGTAGTCCCTTCTAAATCGTGTACATGTACGTACATCCACATGCCAAAAAATAAGGCCACATACGTACATACGGGCGGGATGTCGAATGCCTACTCGCGCATACGTACGGCTAGGGCTCGTGTACATGGAGAGGCAACGGACGGCAACAACGGCGTCCTGTTCATCGGAAGCCAACAGGCTAGGTCGGAACAGAGAAACTGCATCTTGTTCATCAAGAGGCAACGAAATGCGTCATGTTCATCGGGAGCCAACCAGTTTGGACGGAACAGCCAAAACAGGGCCTGGCGTACCGCAGAATGGAGGAAATAGCCTTCTGTTCAACCGCCTACGGTCGAAACGGGATCCTGTTCATCGAGA
Organism: Thinopyrum elongatum; assembly: GCA_011799875.1. NCBI lineage: Eukaryota > Viridiplantae > Streptophyta > Magnoliopsida > Poales > Poaceae > Thinopyrum > Thinopyrum elongatum. Next base: position 300,115,614 of record CM022298.1, read on the forward strand.
GGGGTCTTGCATACCGCAAAACATAGGAAACCAACTTCTGTTCGAGCACCTATGGTCGAAACAGGGTCCTGTTCATCGGGAGGGGTCTGGCGTACCACAAAACGGAGGAAACGGACTTCTGTTGGAGCGCATACGATCGAAACGGGGTCCTGTTCATCGGGAGGAGTGTGGCATACCGCAAAACGGGACTCCACAGGCTACTGTTCATCCATCATCTACTGCCTCTCGCTCCAGCCTCCACGGAGTATTGTTCATCCACCGTCGTCCTCCAGGCTCCATCGGCTACTATTCATAGAGCCTCCACGGGGTTCTGTTCATCCACCCCAACCGGCTGGGGTGTGGCGGCCTCCTTGGGGTCCTGTTCATGCAGCGGCAACCACCTACTAACACGAGGTCCTGTTCATCCAACCCCCACCGGCTAGGTTGGGCGTACACGTACGTACGAGCGGGCGGCAACAACGGGAACTGTTCATCCACAGCCAACCAACCAGCTGGACTCACCACACGTGTCGACTCATTTCTATGTATCGTGCGCGCGGCATCAACATGCACTGTTCATCCAGAGGCAACCCAACACACCGGCTGGCTACATCTCGCACGGGGGCTCAATCGGCTTCAGTGAGTAGCAAGAAGGATCGATCGTATTTAGTTAATAGCGAAGGAAACACTCAGGTTCAGTAAGCAGCGAAGGAATCGCTCGGGTTCAGTTAGCAGCGAAGGGATGGATCGATCCCTCATGTTCAGTATGTAGCTAGCTAGTGCAATCGCTCGGGTTCAGTAAGAGAAGGCCTCACAAGGGTTCAATTAGCGAGTGCCTCACACACACGTGTGTACGAGAGAAACGCACAAACCACACTACATCGCTCGGCCCCAACCACCCACTGTAACCGAGAACTCCTCGATATTTTCCTCGCCCTCACTTCTACCATGATTTTTACGTCATGGACGACCCAAAGAATGTCATGCAGGTGTGTCTCCGGCCGGCCTAGGATGAAAAGCCCATTTTCTGTCATGATTTTTTTTGTCATAGAAGTAGGAGCCCACCACATCTATGATGATACGTCTTTTTGTCACAATTATCATCATAGAAGTGTCATAACCATGACAGAAAAAGTTTCCGTTCGGGCCATAATGTCACGGATGTGTCTCTTTTTTGTAGTGATCCAAACCTCGTGATATTATACGCTCTATCACACATAAACCTTACATATCCTTCCTCAAAATAGCCACCATACCTACCTATTACGGCATTTCCATAGCCATTCCATGATATATTGCCATGCAACTTCCACCGTTACCATCTACATGACTTGAGCATTCATTGTTATATTGCTTTGCATGATCGTAAGATATCTAGCACGATATTTCCATGACTTGTCCAATTTTTGATATCTTGGCAATGCTAGATCATTGCACTTCCTGGTACACTGCCACAAGCATTCATATAGAGTCATATTGTTTCAATTTATCAAGTTGTAAGTAAATAAAAGTGTGATGCATTCTAGAGTGTTGTCCCTGCCTGTGTGGATAAAAAAGAGGCCAAAATAGCCCAAAAAGAAAACAAAAGAAAAGGAGGGGGGCACACTACTATCCTTTTACCACACTTGTACTTCAAAGTAGAACCATGTTCTTCATATAGAGAGTCTCCATGATTTCTCATTTTCATATACTAGTGGGATTTTTACATTATAGAACTTGGCTTGTATGTTCTGATGACGAGCTTACTCAAATGCTCGAGGTCTTCATAAGCAAGAAAGTTGGATGCATATCCATTTAGTTTCATATAGAGATCTTTCATACACTTATAGCTCTAGTCCATCTGTTGTATGGCAGTCCCTACTTATCGCATTGATAATGATTGTAAGGCCTCTCCATTGCCTAACGATCCGCCTAGTTGATGCAAGACTTTCTCCACTTTTGTCTTTCCTTATAAACCCCAACCATCATTCTCTTTGTCATCCAAAGTGTAAAGTTCATGGGTCACGCTCATGTATTGAGTTTAGTTGAAAAAAGCTGAAGCAAGAAGAAGTATGATACAATTGCTTGGTTTGGCACCGGGGTACTCTTGATTCGATATGTCTATGCAAGGAAGACTGAGCGTGTCATGCTTACCATAACAAAGTGTATAGAGGTTGTTTTCTTTGGCTCCATTATTTTGAAAGGCAATGACGAATTACATGCATGTTTCGTATTATTGTTTCAATATCAAATTGATAGAGTATTGCCTTGAATCATTCGTATCCCAATATTCATGCCATGATTATATTTTTGGATCCAGATTGTGCTAGGTAGCATTCCACATAAAAATTATCGTTATTTTATCATTTACCTACTCGAGGACGAGCAGGAATTAAGCTTGGGGATGTTGATATGTCTCTGTCGTATCTATAATTTTTGATTGTTTCATGCCATTACCCTACTACTTCCACATACTTTTGGCAACAATTTATATGATTTTCTTGGACTAACATATTATTAATCTAGTGCCTAGTGTCAGTTCCGATTTGTTGCATATTTTTTTGTTTCACAGAAAAACCATATCAAACGAAGTCCAAATGCGATAAAAAATTACGGAGAGTTTTTTGGAATATATCTGAATTTTTGGCGCAAGAATCAACGCAAACGCAGTGCACGGCCTCCACAAGGCAGGGGCGCGCCAGGGTGCCTTGTGGGCAACCCGTAAGTCGGTTGGATATCTCCTTCGGGAGCAAGGAAGCTAATACGTGGAAAAAAATCATGTTAAAATTTCAGCCTGGTCGGAGTTACAGATCTCTTGATAATTAAAAAATGGTGTTCGGCCAGAAAATAGGATACTAAATCGAGAAGAAAACGGAGTGAGAGATCCAATATAGAGGGGTTTCCGCCCCTCGGCGGACATGGCGGCCAAGGACCAGAGAGGGGATCCTTCTCCCATCTAGGGGGAAGGCCAAGCAAGAAAAAGAAGGAGGGGTACCTCTCCTCCTCTCTCCCGGGAGAACCGCCGGGGGAACCATCATGACAGTGATCTACATCAACAACTCCGCTACCGTCATCACCATTAGCTTCCCCCATCTATACTCAGCGGTCCACTCTCCCGAAACCCGTTGTACCCCCTACTTGAACATGGTGCTTTATGATATATATTATTATCCAATGATGTGTAGCAACCCTATGATGTTTGACTAGATCCCTTTTGTCCTATGGGTTAGGATTGATGATCTTGATTGGTTTGAGTTCCATGTTTTATTTTGGTGTTGTCCTCTACTACCCTTTCATGTCGCGCACACATGGGGGATTCCCGTTGTAGGGTGTTGCAATATTTTCATGATTTACTTACTGACTAAGTATGTGGCTGACACAAACACAAACTTGGGTAAGTGTTGTTGCGTATGGGATAAAGGGGACTCTACACCTAATGCTATGGTTGGGTTTTAACTTACTGAATCTTTAGCAGTTCTGGATGCTTGCTAGAGTTTGAACCATAAGTATATATGATCCAAGTACGAAAACTATGTTAGCTTATGCCTCTCTGTCATATAAAACTGCAATAATGATCACTGGTCTTGTTATCAATTGCCTAGGACAATTTAGCACATCCTACCACCACTTTTTCACACTCGCTATATTAACTTTATTGGTCTCTAATTAAAACATCACCTATTTATTTTCACGTTCTTTATTATCTTGCAACCTTATCCCGTTACACCTACAAAGTAGTTTCATTCTTGTTTTAGGTAAAGAAAATGTTAGTGTGCGTAGAGTTGTATCGGTGGTCGATAGAACTTGAAGAGAATATAAATTCTACCTTTAGCTCCTCGTTGGGTTCGACACTCTTACTTATCGAAAAAGGCTACAAACAATCCCCTATACTTGTGGGTTGTCACCCCCCCCCTCGGCCCTAGTTTTAAACGACTGAGAATGCCCGGATGTCTGGATAAGCAGCCAGATGGTCCGGACAGGGCCTGGATGGTCGGAAGAAACCCAGGATGTCAAGTTTGGGCTCACGGAGATTGACAGATTGTGCAGTATAAGAGCAGTTAACCCGGACATCAGGGAGAAAGCCCGGCTGGTCCAGCTGAACTAAGAAGTTTCTGTCAGTAGTAGATGAAGAGCCAAAACAAAGAAATGGATGATAGAGTGGGATCATTCTAGAGATAGCCAGGAAAAACTTAGGGTTAAGTAGGATATATATATAGAAATAGATACACCCTTGACACAAATAACTATACCAAGAAAATCAATAAAAAAACACCAATCAAACCTTCCAAATGGGAAGGGTGGTGGCCTGAGTATATGTGACTTAGCACTGCGACAATTTTAACCTTGGGCCCAAACTTCACTACTCCATCATTTAAAAACACCATGGTCACATGGACATAGTAGCTTTGAGAGTGTTCGTTTGGTTTATGCATCATATAGAGAGAAGAAGATTCATGAATTGAATCTCTCCACCTAAATGCATGCTTATATCTAGACAAGAAATGAAGTGAAGGCTTGCATGAGTACAAGATATCACATAATGCTATCAAGCTCCAAGATACCAAGTTCATGCCTTAGTCGGTAAAACCTAGCTTCATCCAATGATTTTGTGAAAATGACGGCAAGTTGCATATCCGTTCCAACATGAGCAATAGCAATGTCACCCTTTTGCACACGGTCTCTTAAGAAGTGGTACCTAATGTCAATGTGGTTGGTAGCGATTGCACTTTCGTTGTCACATAGAAGAGGCACATGTCTATAGGTGATTCCATAGTCCTTCAAGGTTTGCCTCATCCATAGCAATTGTGTTGCACAACTTGCGGTTGCAATATGTTCGGCTTCGATGGTGGACAGGGAAACACAATTTTGCTTCATTGAGGACCAACTTACTAAGGAGCCTCCAAATATTGGCATGCACCAGAGGTGGAGTCATAACCCACCATGTCTCCAGCCTAATCCGCATCCATGTACCCAATGAGATCAAACTTGGCATCTTGGGGTATCATAGGCCCATTGTTGGGGTTTGAACAAGGTATCTAAGAATATGCTTAACCATCGTATGATGACTTTCTATAGGGGAAGCTTGAAATCGAGCACACATGCCTACACTTAACATGATGTCCGGTCTAGATGCACAAAGATAAAGCAAAGAACTAATCATAGATAGGTAAAGAGGTGGGTTAAACGGAATACCATTGTGTCTTCATCAAGTACAATTTTGGTTGGCACAGGCATCTTAAATGTCTTTGCATCTGTCATCCCAAACTTCTCAAGTATGTCCTTGGTGTACTTGGTTTGGAACAAGAAGGTTCATTCTTAAAATTGTTGAATTTGAAACCCGAGAAAGAACTTCAAGTCTGCATTGAGTGACATCTCAAAATTCTTGGTCATGGAGGCCGCAAATTCCTTGCACAAATGATTGTTAGGAGACCCAGAGATAATGTCATCTACACAGACTTGGCATAGGATCAAATCACCTTTATCCCTCTTAGTAAAAAGAGTGGGATCAATCAAACCAATCCCAAAACCATTATCGATAAAAAACTTCTTAAGATGATCATACCAAGCACGAGGTGCTTGCTTGAGGCCATACAAAGCCTTGTGAAGTTTATAAACATAGTCTTTGTGATCGGGATCGGCGAACCCGGGTGCTTGTGACACATATACCTCCTATTGTAGAGGACTGTTAATAAATGCAACTCGGGTGGTTGTGACCTCCTATTGTAGAGGACCGTTAAGAAATGCACTCTTCACATCCATTTGATGCAAGGTGAAACCATTGAAAACGGAATAAGCAAGTAAGGTGCGAAAAGACTCAAGATGAGTAATGGGAGAAAAGGTCTCATCAAGGTTCAAACCTTCAATCTGAGAGTACCCTTGTGCCACTAACTTTGCCTTGTTTCTAATGATGACACCATTCTCATCTCGCTTGTTCTTGAAAATTCATTTGGTTCCAATTACATTGTGTTCCTTGGTTGGCCTTTCAACAAGTGTCCACACTTTGTTGTGTTTGAAGTTATTCAATTCTTCTTGCATGGAAACAAGCCAATCATTGTCCCTCAATGAATCTTGGACCTTGAGTGGGTCAGCACTAGAGACAAACAAGAAGTGAGCACAAACATTTTTTAATTCTTTACGAGTGACTCTACCTTCTGATATGCCGTGAGAATTTAGTCAATTTCCACATGACCACACGAGGCATGATGGAGGTTAATGTTTCTCTAGGCTCAACTTCATTCCCATCATCAACATATGGATCGTTAATGTGTGGAGGAAGATCTTCTTCTTCATGTTCCATTTGTTGAGATTCACTGTCGTCATAAGGCTCATCATCATTAACAGTTGCATGTTATTGCTCTTGATGATGATCTTGTTCTTGAGGTTGATCTCGGGTCCTTCTCTTGTTCTTGGATTATTGGCTCCTCTTGAGCAATGTGATCTTGTGGTGGTGTGTCGTAGTAGTTTCATCATGAGTGAAGCTTGTGTCCTCTTCTTCATCTTCATGAGGAACTTGTTCCATTGTAAGAAGAGCACCTACACCCATGGTCAAGATATCTTGTGAAGGATCTTCATCACTTACACCACTTAGATCAACTTGCTCCCCATGGGAGATATTAATTCATCAAACACCACACAAGATTCCACAACACATCCATTGGATTTATTATGCACCCTATAGGTGTGCTAGTTTGACCCATACCCAACAAATTCCCTTAATTGTTTTCGATTGAAATTTTCCTAACCGTTCTCTCTTATTGAGAATGAAGCACTTGCAGCCGAATACATGGAAGTACATGACGTTTGGCATGTTCCCGGTTAGGAGATCGTATGGGTTCTTCTCCAGGATCTTGTGAAGGAAGAGCCGGTTTCATGCATGACATGCGGTGTTGATAGCCTCGATCCAAAACCTACATGGTGACTTGTAGTCATCCAACATGGACCTTGCCATCTCCACAAGTGTACGGTTTCTCCTCTCGGCTACACCATTTGTTGAGGGGTGTAAGGTGCGGGGTATTGATGCTTAATACCCTCATCACTAAGGAATTCTTCCTAGGTGTAGTTCTTGAACTCAGAGCCATTGTCACTTCTTATTACCAAGATCTCTTTGTAAAACTTGTGTTGAGCTTTCTTGGCAAAATAAATGAAGGTGATCCTTGTGTTTTCCTTGGACTTGAGAAAGGACACCTATGTGTATCTTGAATAATAATCAATAATGACAAGACCATACTTTTTCCCACGAAGACTATCCATGATGGAGGCTTGAAGAGATCCATATGAAGAAGCTCCAAAGGCCTTGAGGTTGATATGTTGTTCTTGGGTGGGTGATTTGATTGATGTTGCTTCCTAGATATACATGCACTACACACTTGATCTTTCTCAAAAGAAACATTGGTTAGTCCAAGGATGCGATTACCCTTTAAGAGATCTTGAAGATTTCTCATGTCGACATGGGCTAGCAGGCGATGCCGTAGCCACCCCTTGTTAGCCTTGGCCATTAGACAAGTTGCATGGAATGTGCTCTCTTTTGAGAAATCAACCATGTAAAGGTTGCCATCCAACTCTCCAACAAAGGCCACTTCGAGAGTATCTCTCTTAAAGACTTTCACATCTATTAGTCCAAATAGTGTATCGTAACTAACAGAAGCCAATTGACAAAGGAAAGTAAATGGTATTTAAGGGATTGGACAAGCATGACATTTGCAAGGGACATGTCATTAGTGATAGCCACCTTGCCAAATCCAAGTAACTGTCATTTTGATCCTCCACCAAAGATAATGCTTATAAAAGGTCAAATAGGTTCCATGAAGTCCGTGAACAATTTGCCATCTCCGATCATATGGTTGGTGCATCCACTATCAATCACCCATTTGACTCCACCGAAGAAGGCAACCTACACACAATTTAGGTCTTGGTTAGAGGCACCCATTTTGCAATGGGACCTCTCAAGTTAGTAACAAGGGTCTTAGAGCATCTCTAGCTGATGTTGTAAAGCGCCCGGCCCGTATAATTCCAGTGACTATACGGGTTTGGCCCATTTTTTGGGCCAGACAAGACCCCGTATAGTCGCCCCGGCCCGTAAAACATTTACACTGGCCCGGAACCCCCCCCCCCACGCGTAGTATATCTACGGGTTCATGGCTGCTATACAGGGAAAAACCCTACCCCCCGCCACCACCGCAATCCCCTGTTTCCCCTCTGATTTCTCGCCATCGGCAACCCAAACCGCCGCCCCACTCCGCTACCGCTGATACATCCGCCACCATGTGGCACGGAATGTGGAGCTTCGGCCACGGCACCGGCGGTAGCGAGGACCCCGATCGGAAGCGTTGTGTTGCCGCCGATGCGGCGAGAAAGCGGTCTGTCCGGCGGTACACGGACTAGGGCCTTGAGCCTCCACCATCCTTCCTTTGCCATGAGATGGAGGAGTACGACCGGCGGTAGGCTCGGCTCTCCTCCGGCACGGGCAGCTCCGCCGCATCGGCTAGCTCATGTATGTCACTCCCACCGGTGAAGATAGAGCTGGAGGAGCTCCTGCTGTGGCGGAGCACCGGCGTCGTCGAGCCGGAGGATTTCCTCCCCCTTGCGATGCGGACGCCATCGAGGTAGCCATCCTCGCACAGTGCACAGGAGGAGGAGGAGGCAGCACAGCGCCACCGCAGGGACGACGAACTTGACGCCGTCATGTACGCGCAGGGACTCACGAGGGCTGATACGTCTGTTTTGCATCATGTTTTCCTACTATTATTTATAGTGTTTTCAAGCAATATAACACTTTGTGGAGCAATTCTAATGCCTTTTCTCTCATAATATGATAGGTTTACACAAAGATGGAGATTGCCGGCAGCTGGAATTCTGGACCTGAAAAAGCTATGTCAGAGTTACCTATTCTGCACATCTCCAAATGAGCTGAATTTTTACGGAGATTTATTTTGTAATAAATAAAAAATAGTGGAGCAAAGAAATACCAGAGGGGGCCACCCAGGTGCCCACAGGCACTGGTACAACGAGCTGCTATACAAATGGTCTTTAACCCCTTTTCACGACGGCATTTTAAACTGTCGTCAAGCGAGTGTGGGCGATAGGGGGGGGTACTTCCCACACGACCCAGAAACCGTTGGGGATAGGGAGTAGGAATGTATACGTTTTCCAGAACAAAGCGTGTGCGATGCCCGCACCTATCCCAAACGCGATTCATCACACAATTGTTTGGGATCTATCTAATATCCCAAACGCTCCATCCTTGCTACTCATGTGTGCTGGCATTACCATCACAGTCGGACTTATGTGGTTTTACCTAAAACCAGGCACATTCCAGACACGAGATTTTTCCAGGCACGTACCAAACTGGCTCTATGTTTACGATGCCCGGTACATCACAAACGGTTCATGAACACTGTTAGAGATGTTGAATTCTTGTGTGGGAAAATAAAATACCCTACTGATTTTCTAGTTCTTGGTTCTCCACAAGATGATTTTTGTCCCATTATATTTGGTATACCTTTCTTGAACACTGTTAATGCTAAGATAGACTGCAATAAAGAAACCGTCAGTGTCAACATTGTTGATGTGTCTCATGAGTTTAATTTCTCCAAGTTTTGTAGAGTACCTCTTGATAAAGAATTGCCTAATAAAGATGAAATAATTGGTCTTGCTTCTATTATCGTACCTCCTACTGATCTCTTGGAACAATATTTGCTAGACCATGAAAATGATATGCACTTGCATAAAAGAAATGAAATAGATAAGATGTTTTTTGATCAACCACCTATTCTCAAACACAATTTGCCTACCGAAACTCTAGGAGGCCCCCCTCCACCTAAGGGTGACCCCGTGTTTGAATTGAAACAATTGTCTGATACTTTGAAAATATGTTTATCTTGATGAAAAGAAAATATATCATGTTATTATCAGTGCTAACCTTTCAGAGCATGAATGAGGGAGTCATGGACTAAGGGGCCCTCGGGGCGACGGCCCGTTGTACATGGGCCGGACTGGTGAAGCCATGTGATGACCAGAGACCTATGAAGCCGTGGTGTACCCTCCAAGTCAAGGATGTACAAGATCTCTTTCCTTCTTGTTGTAATCTATCTTCGGTAACCCAAACCCTATTGGTGTCTATATAAGCTGAGGGTTTTTAGTCTTTAGGACTAGAGCTACATTCATCACCTCATAGCCTTAGGGTTTAGCTCATGCCAATCTTGAGGTAGATCTACTCTGTAAACCTCATCATACATCCAATATAATCAAGCAGGACGTACGGTATTACCTCTTCGAGAGGGCCCGAACCTAGGTAAACACTGTGTTCATCGACCCTTGTTACCATCGATCCCAGATCCAGAGCTCAGGACCCCCTACCCCGAGGTCTGCTGGTTTTGACACCGACATTGGTGCTTTCATTCAGAGTTCCACTTTAGGATCGCCCCAAGGATTGATGGCTCGCCTGATCATGGGAGAAGGCATCAGATCCGGGGACTTCTTCGTCCCCGGCCAACTCTTCGCGTTCGGCAGCATTGTGCTGCACGCCGACCTGACTGGTCACCTAGATCAGATCAATAACTTCGCTCCCAAACACCGGATTCGATTCGGTAACTTGGAATACATTGCGGATGCACGGGGCGATCTGGTCTTGACCGGATTCAATACCCCCTCCCGCACCCTCACGGGCCTCGACATGCCCACCTTGGAGTCCTCCTCCAATCCGATCTACGGATCGACCCCCACCCCCCGAACAGCTTTGAGCCAAGAGGGCCCCACTCCAAGCAAGGACCAGACTCCATCCATCGTGCCTGCGGAGGTCCTGCCCTCAACCTTCGAGGCAGGATCTGGAGGCAGAAGCCAAGAGTCAATCTTGGCCGAACTGTTCCGCTACAATGCTCACCCAACCCTGAGCCCCCACGACAAAGTGGTGGCCAATGGCCAGGAATTACCCCCGGCCCAAAGTAACTCGAGCCCCGGCATGGAATCCACTCGCAGGGATCAAGATCCTTCCCTAGTTTCCGGTGACTGTCCGGACCCCTTCGAGGAACCGGTTCCGCACCCCAAGCCTAGCTCGGCCTGTAAAAATCAAGGACCGGCTGGGGTGTTGACAGCCCCCGTTACAAGGGAATCTAGCCCAGAGCCCTCAAGCTCGGCGACCCTCACTATGATAAACGAGGCATTGGACCAAATTCAGAAAATAACTATCTAGGAGGACCTCACCCCCACTCACGATCGCCAGCCTTTCGAGGCATACTATAGGGAATTTTGCATCCCACCCACCACCCACTTGGTAGCCACCTATCGTGGGAAACCATGGCCACCTATGGGGCCAAAGGCCCCTACTGGTTCGGCAGGGGGACCGAGCATGTTGCACAAAGAGCGGACGAGCGCAGCGTAGCGCGGCAGAGATCACACGGGCAGTTTTACCCAGGTTCGGGCCGCCGCGAGGGGTAAAATCCTACTCCTGCTTTGGTGGATTGATGGTGGATGGTCGTGGAAACGCAGCGCTCTTGCCCGGCAGGGTTGCCTCGGGGCGAGAGTAGCTACGTGCGTATGAGTGTACAGGGGTTCGAATCCTTTCTATGGTTGCCATGGGGCTCCTTTTATAGATAAAGGGGTCAGCACAGTGGCAAATCAGTCATTGTGTACTGATTAGATAGCGAATAGTGCTATCATATCTACTCTGCAGACAGAGTAGTACGCATTAAATGCGCCGCTCGATGTCACATCATGGCCTGCCTGGCACGCCTTGCCGGGCTATTTGGCCACCTTCTCTCCTGTCTGCGTGACACGTCGCATGACGGGTGTCTTTTGGATGTGATTCCTGTAGGAAATGGCTGCCATGTGGCAAAAGGCAGCCACTTAGTCATCTTGGGGGCGTGACACCACACCGATCGATGACTTGCGTCGCTGTGAGGTTGGGCGGTGAAGCCTTGGCAGGGTGTTTTCCCTTCGTATGCCCCGGCAGGCCTGCCAGGGCGGTCTTGAGGCTTGCTTCCGGGGCAACCTTGACCTCGCCAGGCTATCCTGTCCGGCAAGGGAGGTTTTCCCTTAGCGGTGTCTTGCTTCTTGGCTTGACCTGGTCTTCTCAACCTGCCCTTCGATTCCTCAAAGAGCCTATCTTTTCATCTTGGCCTTGTCTTGGATGTTGCAATCTTGATTTCGGGCCTGTGCACGGTTTGGGCAACAGACCCAGGGTTTGTTGCACTGACAGGAGCCCCCAGGCCTGGCCCGAACGAGCTGCCAGGCATCGTCGGGGTAGGCCCTAACATGTGCACAGGCGAGGGGAAATAGCTGCTCGCCCTTTGAGATCTTCTTTGCTTCTTCATTAATCTGAGCCCAGGTCAGTTTCCGGTTCTTCCACCCATCGTGTACCGCCAATTGTGGTGGGGCCACTCTTGTAATGGCCAATGAATGTCTTTAACGCACGGGCGAGTAACTGCCAATTCACTCTTCCCACCACGCCTTATCCCCGGCCACGTATGCTGCATGCATCGAGCGGGGTAGGTAATGGAGGCGTGTGGTGCAGGAGAGCGCTAAGGCAGGGGCCTGGTCTTCATGGATTGGTGGAGGAGGACGGTGGTCTCCCGCTGGGGGAGCGGCCCCCGACCCCAGCCCGCCTATAAAAGGAGGGACGGGGGGGGAATGGGAGTATTCGTGCACTCACCTTTCCTCCTCCATTCTCTGCTTCCTCCTGTGATATGCCGAAGATGAGAGCTCGGGGCCAATCACCGGGCCCCAGCTTGGGATCGATGGTATTGAGTGTTGGGGCAGGATCCTCTTCATGTCTTCGCGCAGGCATCACGGGCATGTGCGGGCGGCACGGTGGTAGCACCGGAGGTAGCGACTCTGGTGCGCTCATCGCCGGGCCGCCCGCAGCTCCAATCTTAGTGAGGGGCAACACAAGCGACACCACGCCGAGGCCCATAATGGACATGAGGCATGGTAGTCAACCGTGGCCTAGTCCTCCTTTTCCTGTGACGCTGGAGGGAGGCCGCAAAGGTGGTTCGATACTGGCAATGGCGGATTCCTCCTCTCAGGGCACCGCCTGCCCGATGTATGGGCAGGCTCCTCGTCCCCATGTGTGCTTCTTTAAAGGGCGGCGGCCCCTTGTCTTCGGGTCATTGGAGACGACCATGCTCTCTGTGGAGCTACCCAGAGCGCTTGGTGTTCGCCCTGGTTGGCGTGGTGGGAGCTTCGAGCGACAGTGGTAAAGGAGGTGGCGGCGACCCACGACTCGTCAAGAGCGGGGGTGACCGCTCCGACGAGGCGTGCTTGCCGGCAGCACCATCACCACTGGTTCGGCTTCCGGTAGTGTCACCATCCACACCTGCCCTCCGGTTTCTTCCTCCTAGCCCGGGTACGGCATCATCCTGATCCTGGGGAGGCGTCGAATCCCAGCCGGGCCTTCCCTCCATTTTCTTCGTCTCCCCTGTAGTTTCAAGGAAGGGAAGGACGGAGTAGAAAGGGGATCATGAGCATTTATCTTTTTTTAATCTAAAATATGTAGGCACTTGCCAAACTTTAGTTCAAATTATGTAATTTCTTTTACCCATGTTTGTGTTTCGTAAGGTCTGTACTTGTTGATCAGCATATTAATGAAAAAGATAAACCTTGTCGGACACTTGTGCATGTAACATGTACATGCAGAGGGAGAATGCCTCTTTACGCTTAATTAAACAAGTTTTTCCCCGGTAGGCTATCCTGCTGGTACCCTCAAGTTGTTGCCGCAGGGCTGAGCCTGCTGGGCACAAATCATGAAGAGGGGCCAGCCCCCCGCCAAATTTCTCGCCAAAGGCCACTACAACCTCCCTGACCGAAGCAACGTTCGAGTCAAGGGACGGGAGCACCTAAGTTTTGAAAGCGGCGAGGTTTTCCTATGCACAAGTTTTTACTTACAGAACTCGTATGGATAAGAGAGAGAGAACTCATCTGTTTGGGCTTGCCGGGGATCGCAATGTAGGCTTGTCTTCTCTTCTCCTTTTTCGGGATAGAATCCACGGTAGGAGCCTGTAGTTTGATGCAGATGAAAATGATGCCTCATGTGATCTTATCTACATGAGCATGCAATGCTCATGATATGCTTATGCATGCATGCAATTTGTCGGGGGCCCCCCAGTGCTTCTTTTTTTTCTTTGTTGCTCAGGGTCTGCGCCTGGCTTTGTACAAGGGGTTACATGCAACAGAGGCAAGGCCTGTACAAAAGGGTGGCTACCAGGCAGGGCCCGACAGCCGCACCTAACAGGTAGAACTTGCGGAGATGCTCAGTGTTCGCCCTCTCAGCTTGCCCGTTGCTCCTTGGACGGGCCACAGAGGCGAACGAGATTTTGCTTCCGAGGGCATGAACGTATTGCATGAAGGCGCGACTCGTGAACTGGGTGCCGTTGTCAGTGATGATCCGGGCAGGAACTCCGAAGCGGCACACCAATCCTTTCAAGAACTTCATAGCTGACTGAGCAGTCACCTTTCTCACGGGCTCTACTTCCGGCCACTTTGTAAACTTGTCGGTTGCAATGAACAAGAATTCAAAGCCCCCGGCAACACGGGAGAAAGGGCCGAGGATATCGAGCCCCCAGACCGAAAACGGCCATGACAAAGGGATTGTCTGAAGTGCTTGGGCAGGCAGGTGGATGTTCTTGGAATGGAACTGGCAGGCTTCACACTTGGTGACAAGCTCGACCGCATCTTGGAGGGTTTTGGGCTAGTAGAATCCTTGCTGGAAAGCTTTCCTAACCAACGCCCTTGATCCAATGTGGGAGCCGCACATACCCTTGTGTATCTCCGCCAGCAGTTCCTTTCCTCCTTCCTGGCAAATGCACTTCAATTTCACACCGTTGGGGCTCCTTCTGTACAGCGTGTCATCAATGAACTGATACATGCTGGCCCTCCGGGATACTCTTTCAGCTTCTTCTTGCTCTTCGGGAAGTTCTCCAGTTTGGAGGAAATGGACTATGTGTCGTGCCCAAGGTGGAGCTTGTGGCTCGGCAATGAGGACTAACGGCACCTCCTCATCCGTGAGAGTGCAACCCTAAACCAAGGGGACCGGTGGCCTAGCGGGAGGATGCAGCTCGGCGACCGAATGGGAGTTGTGCCCGACATGCTTTCTGCTGGGATCCTCGAGAGGTTCTACTGGGAGAGGCTTGCCGGAGTCCAGTTTCCTCCTCTTTCTGGCCATTGTTGCCGGGGATACGGAGGGCTGAGAAAGATGGAGAACAAAAGTTCCTGGTTCCACAGGGAGCTTCTTAGCAGCGGACTTTGACAGATGATCAGTGATGCTGTTTTACACACGGGGTACGTGCTCTGTTTGCAATCCGTCAAAGCGCTCCTCCAACTTTCTCACTTCCTCAATGTATGCCTCCATCAATGGACTTTGGTAATCCTTGTTGACTTGTCTCACCACAAGTTGTGAATCTCTGTGGATGATCAGCTTCTTGATCCCCAGTTCTGTTGAATTTTGAGCCCAGCAAGGAGCCCTTCATACTCTGTTGTATTGTTGGTAGCCTCCTCCCCGGGAAAATGCATCTGGACGATGTACTTCAGGTGCTCTCCGGTGGGAGCAAAGATAAGCATGCCAGCCCCTGCACCTTGTAGGGAGAAGGCACCATCGAAATACATGATCCATTCTTGGGGCGCTTCCTTGCCGGGGATAACTGTCTCCAATACCTCTTCTTCAGGAGTTGGCGTCCATTATGCAATAAACTCTGCCAATGCTCTGCTCTGAATGGTTGATGTGCTCTTAAACTTCAAACCAAAGCTGGATAACTCCAAAGCCCACTCCACTATCCTGCTGGTAGCCTCAGGGTTTTGGAGTATCCGTTGCAAAGGGAAACGGGTCACAACTGTGATCTCATGGGCTTGGAATAGTGGCGTAGTTTCCTTGAGGTCATGACAAGGCCAAAGATCATTTTTTGCATGCCAGAGTACCTGGATCTAGACCCCTGCAATAGGGAGCTAACGAAGTATACTAGGCGCTACACCACTTTCTTCTTTGCCGTGACCAGAGAACTGCTTCCTCTGCTTTGCTCTTCTCTACCTTGATCTGCATATGACCTTGCTGGGGTGTGTTCGCTTTCCTCCATGGAAGGGACACCAGCTGCGTCTGCTGCTCCATCCACTTCCCTCTGCGCCACCAGTGCTGCGCTAACCACCTGATTAGTTGCCGCCAAGTATAGCAGCAACGGCTCTTGAGGTTTTGGAGCAACCAAAGTGGGCACAGAGGAAAGGTAGGCCTTCAAATCTTGTAGTGTGGCGTTTGTCTCGGGGGTCCACTCCATGGGCCCTGCCTTTTTCAAAACCTTGAAGAACGGCAAGGCATGCTCGGCAGACTTGGAAATGAATATGCTAAGCGCGGCAACACATCCAGTCAAACGCCTCACATCCTTGACTATCTTGGGTGCTTGAATCTGCTCGACAGCCTTGATCTTGTTGGGGTTGGCCTCTATCACCCGGTGGGACACAAAGAAACCAAGTAGCTTGCCGGAAGGAATGCCAAACACACACTTCTCCGGGTTTAGCTTCAAGTTGATCTTGCGCAGATTAGCAAATGTCTCTTCCAAATCCTGAATGAGGGTTGATCTGTCCTTGGTCTTGACCACAATATCATCCATGTAAGCCTCAACGTTCCTGTGCAACTATGACTCAAAACCAATCAGGACTGCTCTTGTGAAAGTAGACCCGGCGCTCTTCAACCCGAAAGGCATCCGCATGAAGCAGTATGTGCCACAGAGGGTGATGAACGCGGTCTTCTCTTCGTCTTCCTTGGACATGAAGATCTGATGATATCCAGAGTAGGCATCCAGGAAGGAAAGTAGGTCACATCCGGAGGTGGAATCTACAATCTGGTCGATGCGCGGCAAGGGAAATGGGTCCTTCGGGCATGCCTTGTTCAGATCTGTGAAATCTATGCACAACCTCCACTTCCCATTGGCCTTGCGTACCACCACTGGATTTGCTAACCACGTTGGATGCAACACTCCTCTAACCAGACCAGCTGCCTCAAGTTTCTTGATCTCCTCGGCAATAAACTACTGCCGCTCCAAAGCTTGCTTCCGGACCTTCTGCTTGATGGGTCGGGCATGTGGGTAGACAGCAAGGTGATGCTCGATTACCTTCCTGGGAACACCGGGGATGTCAGATGGTAGCTAGGCAAACACATCGACATTCGCCCATAGGAAGGCAACGAGTGTGCTTTCCTATTTGTCATCGAGGGTGGCGTCGATGGTGAAAGTACCACCAGTGGCAGCCAGCCCTATCGGGACCTGTTTCACAGCGGGTGCAGAAGCCTTGGATCTCTTGCTATTGGAACTCTCCAGCGAGTCATCAACAAGCGCAGCATACCCCAAAGAGGTACGCTTCCCGGATTCCTTGCCGGCGTCCCTGTTAGCCTTCTCCTTTCCATTACTTTCCTTGGCGGGGATTGCAGCTTCAGTGGCCTCTGCCACGACTGCATCCCGGTACATCTTATCCACGCAAATAATTGCGTCCTTCTCGTCTGATGGAATGGAAATGACGCCCACCAGCCCTGGCATCTTCAGGGTGTTGAAGGCATAGTGGGATGCCGCCATGAACTTGTCCAGAGCTAGGCAACCAAGGATCCCATTGTACGGCAGGGGGAGGTCAACCACATCAAACACGATCTTCTCAGTCCGATAGTTCAACTCTCCCCCAAATGTCACCGGTAACGTGATTTTCCCCTTAGTAAGACTCCTGCCAGGGTTGATCCCTTGAAACGTACCAGTAACTTTGAGCTCTTCTTCTGCTATCTGGAGTTTGCTGATGACCTTTGAATAAATCAGATTCAACCCGGCCCCGCCGTCAACCAGCATCTTTGTGACTTTGAGGTTGAGGATTGTTGGTGATACCAACAATGGCAAGCACCCTACCGTGGTGGTGCGGTCAGGGTGGTCCTCTTTGTTGAAGATGATGGGCGTGCGAGACCACTTGAGCGGCCTTCGAGAGTCTGCCACTGGCTCCACGGCATTGACTTCACGCGCCCACCGTTTAAGTTGGCGGTGGGAGGAGTGCAAAGATGCACCCCCGTCAATGCACAGGGCGTCAGTGGCTTTCTGGAATTCCTACTCGCTGGTCTCCTCTTCATCTCCTCCATCACTCTCATCATTGCAATCCTCCTTCTCACGGCCTCTGGCGAGTTTCCCTTGATTCTGAGGAGCCGTGCCGGGGTGGCTTGCTCCGCCACCCTGGCCCTTTCCGCCAGCGCCATTCTGACTTTTCTCTTTATATCGCTTCTCATATTCAGCCCTCTGCTTCTTGACAAGCTTCTCAACCTGATGACACTCCTGGAGATCGTGGCCCTTGGTCCGATGGATCTTGCAATACGGGCCATCGCCTTTCCCAGCCTTCTCGGCAACCGTGGCTTCCTGGAAGTCAGTGCATGCGGCAACCTCCTTGTCGGGTATCTCAGCCTTGGCTTTCTTGCCGGTACTAGGCAGGCCCGATCCCTCAACGGTCATCACTACCTTATCCTTGCACCTTTTGTTGCGCTTCTTGTTCTTCTTCTTTTGACTGGTGGCCTCGTCATCATCCTCTGAATCGATGTTGATGCCATCCTCTTCTCCGGGGAGCTTCCTCCCCTCCTCTATTCGAGCACACTTATCCACCAGAGTGTAAAGCTCCTTCACAGTCTTGGGCAATCGAACGTTCATCTTGAAATGTATCCGACGATTGCGCTCATTGGACTGGAACGCAGCTATCACAGCGGCTGGCTGGATGTTTGGAATATTCCTGTGGACTCTGCTGAATCTCTGCATGTATTTCTGCAGGCTCTCGCCTTCTTTCTGTGGAAGAAGCAGTAAGTCGCTAGGCCGCCATGGTTCTTGATGGCCACCCGTGAAGGCGCCAATGAACTCATGGCACAGGTCAGCCCAGGTCGGAATGGAGTTCTCCGGCAGGTGCATCAGCCAAGACCTCACATTTCGCTTGAGTGCCAAAGGGAAGTAGTTGGCGAATACCTTCTCATCTCTTCCCCCGGCAGCTTGAACAGCGATGGTGTAGATGCTCAAGAACTCTGCCGGGTTCAGCCTTCCGTCATACTTCTCTGGTATCTCTGACTTGAACGTGCGAGTGGACGGCCAACGGACTTGCCGCAGCTCGCGGGTGAAGGCACGGCACCCAGCCTCGAAAGGCAGGTACCCACCGTCAGCGAGTGCGGGCTCGTCCACGTCAGGGCCATCGCACCTGTCGGACTAGCAGCGGGAGTCGCGGTGTCGCTCAGTGTTGACACGCGCGCCTTCCCTCTGCCTGTCCTCCAGGACTCGCCATGGGCCTTGACGCGCTCGATGGTCGGACGAAGCCATCAAGATGTCGTCAGGTTCTTGGTCATGCGGCTCCCACGCCGGCTAGCGCGGAGGGGACTGCACCGTAGGTGTGGCCCCATCCGCACGGCTAGCAGCGTGGGCCATTGCCGCTGCCTGGGGAGGTCGTGGCAGGCCAGCCCACTGTGATCCTCCTGCCTCGGTGAAGCCAATCAGATTCTGAATGGTGGCTCTCCACTCATCCATCTGATCGGCTACCGGCGGAAATTTCAACAGTAGCTGAGCCCGCACCATGGCCTCTAAAGCGGTGCTTGGCATGGAGGTCAATGAAGATCAAAACGTCGCCCGGCTCCTGATGGTGCCAGTAGCAGTCACGCAATGCTCTCGTCGTCGTGAGCCAGCCGCTTGGATGGCGTGTGGATGAGGTGGAGGCACTTGAGGGCCAGCGGCCTCGTTTGGCGTAGCGGCTGGGTCGGCTCATTCCGGGGGTGGCGCATGTTCTACGGCCGCACCCACGGCGGGAGTGGTTGGGGAGTTGCGATTCCCCCCAGAGCGAGTAACCCCGCTGCGGCTGTGCCCCTTGGCCGGACGGGGAGGTGCAGATGGAATGATCTCTCCTCCCGTACCTCGTGGGGCGTGGTCGCTGGGATGTAGTTGGTGTTGTCCTTCTCCGGTGCCTCCTGCTCCTGCTTCGGCCGCAGGGGAGGTGGTAATGACGCCGCCTGCGCCGACCGCGTCCCCCGCAGCGTCCGCACCCCCAGGCGTCCACGTAGCCCCCGCGGCGTCGGCACTCACGGGCAGCGGGGCCTTCGAGGTGGATGGATGAGCTGCGGCGCTGGGCTTCTTCTTGGGCGCCACGGACGATGGAGCCGCTGATGAAGAAGATGGCGGTGAAGATGACGCGCTATGTGCACTTCTCGGGTTCGCTCAAGCGCATCCCCGTACCTGGTGCGCCAAAGATGTCATGGGAAACCACGGCCACCTATGGAGCCAAAGGCCCCTTCTGGTTCGGCAGGGGGACCGAGCACATTGCACAAAGAGCGGAGGAGCGCAGTGTAGCACGGCAGAGATCACACGGGCAGTTTTACAAAGGTTCGGGCCGCCGCGAGGCGTAAAACCCTACTCCTGCTTCGGTGGATTGATGGTGGATGGTGGTGGAAACGCAGCGCTCTTACTCGGCAAGGTTGCCTCAAGGGGGAGAGCAGCTACGCGTGTATGAGTGTACAGGGGTCCGAATCCTTTCTATGTTTGCCATGGGCCTCCTTTTATAGATAAAGGGGTCACCACAGTGGCAAATCAGTCATTGTGTACTGATTAGATAGCGAACAGTGCTATCATATCTACTCTGCAGACAAAGCAGTACCCATTAAATGCGCCTCTCAGTGTCACATCATGGCCTGCCCGGCACGCCTTGCTGAGCTGTTTGGCCACCTTCTCTCCTGTCTGCGTGACACGTTGCAGGACGGGTGGCATTTGGAGGTGATTCCTATAAGAAATGGCTGCCATGTGGCAAAAGGCAGCCACTTAGTCATCTTGGGGGCTTGACACCGCACCGATCGATGACTTGCATCGCTGTGAGGTGGGGCGGTGAAGCCTTAGCGGGATGTTTTGCCTTCGTATGCCCCGGTAGGCCTGCCGGGGCGGTCTTGAGGCTTGCTTCTGGGGCAACCTTGACCTCGCCAGGCTCTCCTGCCCGGCAAGGGAGGTTTTCCCTTAGCGGTGTCTTGCTTCTTGGCTTGACTTGGTCTTCTGAACCTGCCCTTTGATTCCTCAAAGAGCCTATCTCTTCATCTTCGCCTTGTCTTGGATGTTGCAATCTTGATTTCGGGCATGTGCACGGTCTGGGCAACAGACCCAGGGTTTGTTGCACCGACACCACCATCGACGATCTAACCGATATGCTAGACTATAATTCAGAAAACTCCAAATACATGGATGACGATGGCGTAGCCACGGCTGACACCGATGCCGCAACCCCCATCACCGGCCACCAGACAGCCACGTCCACCTACGATATTTACATGGTGGACACCCCCAAAGATAGCGACAACACTCCCAATCAAGACAGAGGCAAGCCCAGAGATGAGCCACCCAAACAACGAAAACAACGCCGCCGGTCAAAGCCACGCCGAAGCCATGCGAGCAACGTAGACTCGGCGAAGAACGGCACCGCGAATAATACGGATGACCCGATCGGAGCCGTAGCCAACGAACATCATTAGAATGACCCTACGGGGCAGGAGGACCCATTCAACCCAGAAAACCCCGACGACTCCGAAGACAGCAACTACCTCCCACTGTCCGAACAGGAGGCCAGTCTCGGGGAGGACAATTTCATCGTCCCCGAAGACCCACTAGAGCAGGAAAGGTTCAAACGGAGGCTTCTAGCCACCGCCCGCAGCCTGAAGAAACAAAAACACAAAATCAATGAGCGATGGACTAAAGTCCTAGCCGCCGAAGAGGGGTACGACCACGAACAGCAAGTAAAAAGCTATCCTAAGAGAAAATTGCTACCACAGTTCGACGACGAGGCCTTAGAGCCAACACGCCCAACATACAAACGCGCCGAACAGCCGGACCGCCCCCCTAGAGGACGGGACAGAGAAGCTGATGAGGGCAAACACCTAGCCGCCCCACCTCGCCGTTACAGCAAGGATCAATTGCGGCCCACTTACGAGCACGACCTCCGCCATGACCTAGATGCCCAGGGAGGTCGCACTAGGTCCATTTACGGACCCAGAGAAGACTCGCCCGCTTACCAGGAAGCATACTATGATTGGGTAAACTGAAACAATAGAATCCGGGAGCAGCAGCCGATTCGGAGGGCTGAAGACCTCTGACGCGACGTAGCCCGAATCTGGGGTGCCGCACACCCCTTGTGCTTCACAGAGAGGGTAATGCAACATCAATTCCCGGAAGGCTTCAAGTCTATGAACATTGAATCATACGATGGAACCACGGATCCAGCCGTATGGATAGAGGATTTCCTCCTCCACATTCACATGGCGCGAGGAGATGACCTCCACGCCATTAAATATTTGCCGCTAAATCTCAAAGGTCCAGCTCGGCACTGGTTGAACAGCCTCCCCGCAGACTCTATAGGTTGTTGGGAAGAGCTTGAGGATGCTTTTTGAGCAAACTTTTAGGGCACCTATGTCCGGCCTATGGATGTTGACGACCTAAATCGCATTACGCAGCAACCCGGAGAATCTGCCCGACAGTTCTGGAACCAATTCCTTACCAAGAAAAACCAAATCGTTGACTGTATGGACGCCGAAGCCTTGGCCTCCTTCAAGCATAGTGTCAGGGATGAATGGCTCATAAGGCAGCTCGGCCAGGACAAACCATGAACTATGGAAGCCCTTACTTCTCTCATGACCTGCTTTTGCGCAGGCGAGGACAGTTGGCTTACTTGTAAAATCACCAATCCCAATACCCCTGGCACTTCTGAAGCCCGGGACGGAAATGGAAAGCTGTGACGCAGCAAAAAAAAGCATCGCCACAACGATGGCGAAGGTGAGCATACGGCAGTAAATGCCGGATTCCGAAACCCGAAGTCCGGACAGTGCAAAAAGGCCCCTAAAGGCAACAGCGACGGCCCGTCCAGGCTAGACACAATTTTGGACAGGCCCTGCTAGATCCATGGCATGTCTGAAAAGCCTGCCAACCACTCCAACCATAACTGTTGGGTGATAAAGTAGGCCGGCAAGCTCAACGCCGAAGACTCGGGCAAAAGCCCACGCAGCGAGGACAATGATGAGCCCCGCAAGCCGAACAATGGAGGCCAAAAACCCTTCCCTTCCGAAGTCAAAATGGTACACATGATCTACGCAACCCATATACCGAAGAAGGAGAGGAAGCGAGCGCTGCGGGACATATACTCCGTCGAGCCCATAGCGCCGAAACTCAATCTATGGTCAGCCTGCCCGATCACGTTCAATCGCATGGACCACCATACCAGCATAAGCCATGGAGGGTCCACGGCCCTAGTGCTAGACCCCATCATCAATGGATTCCACCTTACTAGAGTCCTAATAGACGGACGAAGCAGCCTCAATCTGATATACGAAGATACAGTGAGGAAAATGGGGATCGATCCGTCAAGGATCAAACCCAGTAATACCACTTTAAAAGGAGTCATTCCAGGAGTGGAGACCCGCTGTACGGGCACGATAACGCTTGAAGTAGTGTTCGGATCTCCGGATAACTTCCGAAGCGAGGACTTGATCTTCGACATTGCACCTTTTCGCAGCGGCTATCATGCCCTCCTCCGCCGAACAGCGTTCGCCAAATTCAACACCATCCTGCACTATGCCTACCTCAAACTGAAGATGCCTGGTCCCTCAGGCGTCATAACTATCAATGGCAACACGGAACGCTCACTTCAAACCGAAGAACACACTGCAGACCTAGCAGCCGAATACAACACCGGCTCATATAGGACCGGATGCTGACCCACCATAAAGGCCGGCGACAATAGCAAATGGGTCCTAACCCATTCTCCGTCATAGGAACACGCATGCATTCACTGCAAATAGGGATACACGCCCCACGACACACCCACCTTCTTCATGCTCCATGTGCCTCGTCAGCACAATTTTGCGCTCAAAATACCAAGGGCAGCCGTGAGGCACTTATTAATCCGAAGTACATGTTCGACTCAACTGAGCTTCGGAGCTACTTCGTCTTCGAACGACCCGGGGACCAGTTTCGGATTCCCCCAAGGATAAAAGCTCTATTGGCAGGGCCCTCGCCCATCAAGGTCTCATTGAAGGTCCCAACCCCCACCTATCAGATGCAAAGGCGCAGACATGCAGCAGGGCACAGTGAAGGCTTCAACTCACGTATCAAGGCCCTGCGTCAACCTTTACTCTGTAATTTTCTTTTTCTTTCTCTCTTACAATTACCGCCTTCGCAGTTCGAATTGTACGGCTAGACGTCCCGAGCTTACGAGAAATAATAAAAATATCCTTTACGGTGTTCGGATACCCGCATCTCGCAATTTTTTCTGTATCTTTCCGGATTCCCCACTCGCTCTTCGAACAGCCCGGCCTAAAAATATATTAACTAGTCAAGAGTTCGATTTATGTATCAGCTCAATATCTTCAAGTCCGGCACCGCTTTCCGCTAAGTGTTCGGCGTCTCGGATATTGCACTATATGCACCTGTTCCGAACTATGTCTTGGGTCAATAGTTGGGTTGCCCGGCTCCTGTGCTTGCCTCTTATGTTTCGCACGTTCAGCTAAGAGGGCAAAGGGAGAACCCCTGCGATTGTACTTCTGGTTTGTTCGGTCAAGTACCTCAGGAGGAAAAAGCCGAAAATTGACTGTCATAGTAAGCGCGAACGGGTCCGCGATCCGATGACGAGGTTTGACTCTAAAAACCATTGGCGATTTCGCCGTGTCACACGAAGGGTTTGTCTTAACACGAACCATGTGATCGGAAAGGGCAGGGTTTGATCCCTAAGTACATCACACCGGGGGCTAGTCCTTAGTCCCCACCATCATGGTTCTAAGGCTAAGTGAAAGCAGTAAAACTGAATAGTCCGATTGCCTGGTTTCGCTCCTGCACTACCTCCTCCAGGCACCAAGACGTCCGACGAATGGTAGCTTTCAGAATAAACATACGGCCACACAGGAGTCAAATTTTAACCATTACAATATAAAATAAGTCTATCGGGTGCATAATGAAGCATAAGTCCCACTTGATAGAAACTTAATGTAACTACTCAAACATTACATCTTTCGAACACTGGCCCACTATCGCCCGCGCTTCGGTCATCACCTGCGCAAAGTACTGCTCGGGGCGGCGATGCTCCTTCCCCTTGGGCGGAGGACCAGTGGCCATCTCCATTGGATTCATCCTCGGCCAATGAACCAGAGTCTTCGCAAATGCGAGCCTTGCCCCCTCAAGGCACGAATACCGCTTTACGGCGTCAATCCGGAGCGGCGCCTCCCGCAGCTTCTGCACAAGGCCGAAGTAGGTGTCTGGAATGGGCTCGGCCGGCCACGGGCTGACACAGAGGTCCTTCAAGGCAAGCTCGGACATCCGATGCATCTCCATCAGCTGCTTCATTTTATCGCTGAGGAGGGGTGGACGCCCGGAGTCCGAAAACTGCGACCAGAAGAGCCGCTGCGTGGAGTCCCCCTCGAGGGTGGCATAGTGCTTCGCCGCGGCCGCCGCATTCTTCAGAAGTTTGGCGAAGATGCCTGCGGAGCACTAGACCCTCATCAGTAGGGCGAATCTGTTGCCTCCGAACACACTCTGCAGTAAATATTTCTTACCATTGGCATTTTGCGCAGCTTGCCAGAGCTCCTACCGGACACCTCGAGTGTCGCTCCTCGCCTCCTAAAGCTCCTTCTCCGCCTTGGATAGGCGGCAGGACTGCTCCTCCTGCCCCTTCTCAAGGGCCTCCAGCTTCTTGGCGGCATCCTGGAGCTCCACTAGGACTTCGGTCACCCGAGCCTCATGTTGCTCGGCAGCAAGCTTGACCTTCTCAAGCTCGGCCACCGCCTTCTTAGCGGCCGTTTTCTTCTCGGCCACATCGGCCTATGCTTTCTTCAGGGCCTCCTTCAAGCCCTCGACCTTGGCGGCAGCAGCTACAGGGTCATCAAGATAAGGATTAGCATACAGTCCGGATCATCAATATCCGGCGTCAAGCAAATATACATCTTCTCATAGGGCTTACCTTGCGCTTCGTCAAGCCATTTGTTGACAAGGTCAAGCTCTTGATCGGAAAGCTTGAGCTTCCGATCCATCTCCTCTAACGCCGCGGCATTAGCAGCCATGGCCATGGAAGATGCCTGCGTCAGCAAAAAATAGGTCAACATTATTCTTCGGCTTACCGAATTTGATCCTCTACAGGTCTCTCTGAGGTCCTAGCAGAGTCTCGGGGGCTGCTATGTACACGGCCTACCTAAACTAACAATTACAACCGCATTATGAGGAAAGAGCATTACTTGACTTACCTCAAAGCCTATTAGAAGGCCTTGGATAGCGTCGTTCAGTCCGGATTGGACGGAACGAACACTCTACATAACCACACTCATTAGAGTGCGGTGCCCATCAACGATGATGGAGCTGCTCACCAGCTCCTCCAGAACGTCTAGCCAGCCAGCTACCACCTGTGTGGAGGTGTTCGGCGCTGGCGTTGGCTCCCCGGCCCCTCCCCTGCCGGGAGGAGCATGTGCCGTCGAAGGCCTTGGGGGCTCGGGAGCGGTCGACGGTTGGGGTCCGGATGGTCCGGACTCCTTTCCCTCGCCGACCGGGAGGGACGCTCCCTCCTGGTCTTCGGTGACCAAGGTGTTAACCTCGGTCATTACGGCGTCCGACTCCCCCTCTGTGTTCGGAGGAGGAGTCCTTTGGGACCGCACATCCTTAGCCTCTTCGGGGATCGGAGGAGGCGCAGAGTGTGCCCTAGACCCACTGTCCTCCAGTTCGGTGGGCGGAGACATCCCCTCCGAAGTCTGCTCGGTTGGGCGTTCACGTGGGTGACTGTAGCTCAGAGGGATTAACCTTCAACTAAAGCAAATTAATGAAAATGTGATAACTAAAAAAGCCATAACGTGTACCTGGTCGCGGGGGACTTGACCATGGGTCCCTTCGGAGGGATCGGCTTGGATGCTTCGGACTCCTCATCCGAGCTGTCAGGCAGTAGCAGCTTGGGCCGGCACCGCATCTTCAGAGCTTGGGGAGGATGAACCTCTTCGACATCCTCAGACGCCGCCCTCTTCTTGGAGTGTGAGGAGGTGCTCTCCTCCTCGCCCTCATCCTCGTCCGCATCCTGTACGGATGAGGCCACTGTGTCTCCGGGACGGTCACCCGCCCTACGGCGGAGGCTCTCCCTGGCCTCCGATACCTCTTTCTTCTTGCCCTTCCTATCGGGCGCCTTGTACGGCGCCACAACTAGCAGCTGCTCCAGCTGTTCGGATCGGGGCTCCTCTGGCAGTGGAGCCGGGCTGCTGATCTTCTCGGCCTTGGCAAGCCAGCCCTGCAAAACCCACGTAAAGGGGTCCGGATTAAGTCATGTGAAATGAATATTTAGTACTATGTTTGGACAACTGTCGCTCACCTTCTTCGGAGGGTGCTCCGCATCGAGGCCAATGTCCCCCTCCTCTGACGGCCACTCTTTTTGCGGCTTGAACAGTAGCCCCCACACCTTCTTGTGGGTCGTGCCTAAGAGGTGCCGCACGGCGGCCGGACCTTCAGGGCCATGTTCCCACATGGGCTTGGCCCTCTCCTGACAGGGGAGGAGTCAGCGATTGAGTATAACCTGGATCACATCAACCAACTTCATGCCGGTCTCCATCATGCTACCAACGTGCTTCTGTAGCGCCTTCAAGTCATCGGGGGACCCCCAATCCGGGCTCTTCTCGTCCCATGAGGTCAGCCTGGTGGGGGGTCCGGATCGGAATGTGGGACTGCCACCCAGCCGGCTCCCCTTGGTTCGGTGATGTAGAACCATTCCTTTTGCCACATCCTCATGGTATCGATGAACTGGCCCTCCGGCCACTGGACCCTCGTCAGTTTGCTAATCATTGCCCCACCACAGTCCGCGTGCTCGCTGCCGACCACTTTGGGCTTGACGTTGAACACCTTCAGCCACAAGCCTAAGTGTGGCTGGACTCGGAGGAAGGCCTCGCAGAATATGATGAAGGATGATATGTGGAGGAGAGAGTTGGGGGCTAGATCGTGAAAATCTAGCCCATAGAAGAACATCAGCCCCAGCACAAAGGGATGCAGGGGAAATCCGAGCCCCCTGAGAAAATGGGGGAGAAAAACTACCCTTTCGCCAAGCTTGGGCGTAGGGATGACCTGGACTTCTTCGGGGGCCCGATGAGCGACATTGGCCGGCAAGTAGCTAGCCTCCTTCAGCTTCAGGATGTCCTCATTGGTGATGGAGGAAGCCTCCCACTTCCCATTGGCGCCAGATCCGGCCATGGTCGAAGGAGGTGAAGTGGGATTCGCTGTGGAAGCAGAGAGAAAGGGCGCTGGAGCTCTGAAGGTTTGCGTGAACGGAAGGTGGAGGAGGGCGTGGGATGCAAACTATAGCGGCCCCCCTTTATAGAATGTTGGCAGGCCGGGGATTCCTTTTTCCACGCCACTGGCCTCTCCACTTCCCGATATCTCCGCAACATTATGAGCGGGGAGGGGAATCGAAATCATTAACCATATCCCCCGAAAAGCGGGATACGATCTCCATCGTGAGGGGACGTGTCAAACGTGGCGTCAGCCTCGAGTTGCACTTCGAGAAATAGTAACCGCTTGGCGTTATGGCCGGAAGCGACTCTTCGTTGAAAGAGAAAAAATTGTCAGATAACGGCACTATTTGTGCTTGAGCGATGTTTTTATTACTTTCGGTGTTAAGTAAACTACCGTTTCAGATTTCGGACATCACTTGGTTCCGAACAGGGGAGATACATACTGAGGAACTCGCCCTGCAAGCCGAATATTGGTCGGATGGATGGATACCGGATACATGTCTTGGCGTTGGAGGCAAGTTCGGGGGCTACTGAGGGAGTCATGGACTAAGGGGTCCTCGGGGCGATGGCCAGTTATACAAGGGCCGGACTGGTGAAGTTGTGTGATGACCGGAGACCTATGAAGCCGTGGTGTACCCTCCAAGTCAAGGATGTACGAGATCTCTTTCCTTCTTGCTGTAATCTATCTTCGGCAACCCTAACCCTATCGGTGTCTATATAAACTGAGGGCTTTTAGTCTTTAGGACTAGAGCTACATTCATCAGCTCATAGCCTTAGGGTTTAGCTCATGCTGATCTCGAGGTAGATCTACTTTGTAAACCTCATCATACATCCAATATAATCAAGCAAGACATAGGGTATTATCTCTTCGAGAGGGCCCAAACCTAGGTAAACACTACCATCGATCCCAGATCCACAGCTCGGGACCCCCTACCCTGAGGTCTGCCAGTTTTGACACCGACAATGAAGAAAAGAGATTATTAAAAACTCCGAGGAAGCATCGTGCTGCTATTGGATATACTCTTTCTGATCTTAAGGGCATCAGTCCCACTCTCTGTCAGCATAAAATTAATATGGAGCCGGATGCTAAACCAGTTGTTGATCATCAACGATGATTAAATCCTAAGATGAAGGAAGTGGTAAGAACTCAAATATTAAAGCTTCTAGAAGTATGTATAATCTATCTCATAGCTGATAGTAGATGGGTAAGTCCCGTTCATTATGTCCCTAAGAAAGGAGGCATTACAGTTGTTCCTAATGATAAGAATGAAATTATTCCACAAAGAATTGTGACTGGCTATAGGATGGTAATTGATTTTAGAAAATTAAACAAAGATACTAGAAAAGGTCATTACCCCTTGCTTTTTATTGGTCAAATGCTAGAAAGATTGTCAAAGCACACACACTTTTCCTTCCTTGATGGATATTCTGGTTTCTCTCAAATACCTGTATCACAACCTGATCAAGATAAAACCACCTTTACTTGTCCTTTTGGAACTTATGCTTATAGATGTATGCCCTTTGGTTTATGCAATGCACCTGCTACCTTTCAAAGATGTATGACTGCTATATTCTCTGACTTTTGTGAAAAGATTGTTGAGGTTTTCATGGCTGATTTTTGCGTTTACAGAACTTCTTTTGATGATTGCATAAGCAACCTTGATCAAGTTTTGCAGAGATGTGAACAAACTAAAATTGTCTTGAATTGGGAGAAGTGCCACTTTATGGTGAATGAAGGTATTGTCTTGGGGCATAAAATTTCTGAACGTGGTATTGAGGTGGATAAAGCTAAAGTTGATGCAATTGAGAAAATTCCATGTCCTAAAGATATTAAAGGTATAAGAAGTTTCCTCGGTCATGCTGGTTTTTATAGGAGGTTTATTAAAGACTTCTCTAAAATTTCTAGGCCTCTTACTAATCTTTTGCAAAAAGATGTTCCTTTTGTTTTTGATGATGATTGTGTAGAAGCCTTTGAAACACTTAAGAAAGCGTTGACCTCTGCAAATATTGTTCAACCACCTGATTGGAACTTGACTTTTGAAATTATGTGTGATGCTAGTGATTATGTTGTTGGTGCTATTCTAGGACAAGAGTTGATAAGAAATTAAATGTCATCCATTATGCTAGTAAAACTCTAGACAGTGCTCAAAGAAATTATGCTACTACTGAGAAAGAATTTTTAGCAGTTGTGTTTGCTTGTGATAAATTCAGATCTTACATAGTTGATTCTAAAGTAATTGTTCACACCGATCATGCTGCTATTAAATACCTTATGGAAAAGAAAGATGCTAAACCTAGACTCGTTATGTGGGTTCTCTTGCTACAAGAATTTGACTTACATATTACAGATAGAAAGGGAGCTGAGAACCCCGTAGCTGATAACTTGTCTAGGTTAGAGAATATCCTTGATGACCCACTACCTATTGATGATAGCTTTCCTGATGAACAACTAGCTGTCATAAATGCTTCTCATAATAATCCTTGGTATGCAGACAATGCTAATTACATTCTTGCTAAATTTATACCACCTAGTTTCACTTACCAACAAAAGAAAAAGTTCTTCTATGATTTAAGACATTACTTATGGGATGACCCACACCTTTATAAAGAAGGAGTAGATGGTATTATTAGACGTTGTATACCTGAGCATGCACAGGAACAAATCCTACTAAAGTGTCACTCCGAGGCTTATGGAGGACACCATGCGGGAGACAGAACTGCACACAAGGTATTACAATCTGTGTTTTATTGGCCTACTCTTTTCAAGGATGCTCATAAGTTTGTCTTATCTTGTGATGAATGTCAAAGAATTGGTAATGTTGGTAGACATCAGGAAATGCCTTTGAACTATTCACTTGTTATTGAACCATTTGATGTTTGGGGATTTGATTATATGGGACCTTTTCCTTCCTCTAATGGGTATACACATATCTTAGTTGTTGTTGATTACGTCACTAAGTGGGTAGAAGCTATTCCAACTAGTAGTGTTGATCACAACACTTCGATTAAAATGCTTAAGGAAGTTATTTTTGCGAGGTTTGGAGTCCCTAGATATTTAATGACTGGTGGTGGTTCACACTTTATTCATGGTGCATTCCGTAAATTGCCAGCTAAATATGATGTCAACCATAGAATTTCATCTCCTTATCACCCTCAGTCTAGTGGTCAAGTAGAACTAAGCAACAGAGAAATAAAGTAAATTTTGCAAAAGACTGTCAATAGGTCTTGAAAGAATTGGTCTAAGAAATTAGATGATGCTTTATGGGACCATAGAACTTCTTATAAAAATCCTATGGGCATGTCTCCCTATAAAATGGTTTATGGAAAAGCATGTCATTTACCTCTTGAGTTAGAACATAAAGCATATTGGGCAATAAAATAACTCAATTATGATTTCAAACTTGCCGGTGAAAAGAGGTTATTTGATATTAGCTCGTTAGATGAATGGACAACCCAAGCTTATGAAAATGCCAAATTATTTAAAGAAAAAGTTAAAAGATGGCATGACAAAAGAATCCAAAAGCAGCAATTCAAAGTAGGTGAATATGTTTTATTATACAATTCTCGTTTTAGATTTTTTGCAGGAAAACTTCTCTCTAAATGGGAAGGACCATATATCATCGAAGAAGTTTATCGCTCTGGAGCTATTAAGATCAATAATGCCGAAGGCACTAATCCTAAGGTGGTCAATGGACAAAGAATTAAGCATTATATTTCAGGTACGCCCATTAATAATGAGACCAATATTATTCAAACCATGACACCGGAGGAATATATTAAAGAGACCTTCCAGAACACTCCAAAACCCTGAAAAAGAAGAGGTATGTGATACGGTAAGTAAACCGACTCCAAACATTCCATAAAAATAAATTTTGTCAGTCTTGGAATATTAGAAAAATAATAACAAACACCTGGGGAGGCCACCCAGGTGGCCACAAGGCATCAGGGCGCGCCAACCCCCCCCCCCCCCCCCCCCGGCCCCAGGCATGCCCTGGTGGGTGGTGGGCCCCTCATGAGGCTTCCCAATTCCGTTTTCTTCTGGGTTACTTGTTTTGCAATATAAAAATTCTATATATACACACCCGGATGTTTTGACTACCATATCACGAAAATATCCTATGTTCTTATTTCGTGCTATTTTTCTGGTAGATCTGAAAGTATGTCGTCACAAGATTCAGATGGGAGAGCTATGTTTCCCACTATGTTGCAGATCCAAGGATCTTTGGGGATATATATCCCTACCTATGGTCCACAGATGAGGATATGGAAGATGCGAGCGCAGATGAAGACGATGCCCCACTACCTCAACCAGGGGATATGCATGTGGAATTCAAGAAGTCGAGCCTTCCGAACACAGCAAACAAATCTAAGATCCAATTTATCCTATCCCGTTTTCTGCAGGAAAGCAAAGAGGCATTATGTAAAAAGATATTGAAGCTTGAGCAAGAAAATGATGATTTGAGGGAGGAAAATTTCATCCTCAAGCGTAGGCTGGAGAAGAAGAATGCTACATCATCACCACCATCACCGGCAAAGGAAACTTGAGTACACGGGTATGGGCACTCCCCTTGGCTTTCCCCAAGCTTGGGGAAGATGCCCCGGTATCGTATCACCATCACTTTTATTATCTTTACAAGTTTTAGTTCGATCCTAAGCTATATCATGATTTAGTTGAATAAAAGTTTAGTATGATATATTTTTGAGTGCTAGTTTCGTGATCTATCTATCTATGTAATCGAGTTGAGAGTTATATAATAAAGATTAGTTTGAGCTTTTGCTTCTTTACTTTTATGTTTCAATCATAACAATGAAAATAATGAAAAAGATCATATGCTAATTTTATGGAAAGTAATGACATTACATAAAGAAAAGTATAAGTGGTAAAATTTATTGAAAGTTGACAAACATAGCATTGGTCAATGATGCAATTCATGAAAGAATTAATAAGGGAAGAGAAGATTCACATGCAAATATATTATCTTGGACATCTTATATGATTCTGAGCCCCCATTAAGTATTTTATGTCAAATTGTTGACATTGGACAAGGAAGACAATGTAATGATTTATGATTGTTTATATTCACATAGAAGTTATATTGTCATAGATCCTCTAACATGTGGTGCTTGCTCAATATCTTTGCTAGCCAAAAATCCACACTAAGTAGAGACACTACTTGTGCATCCAAAACCCTTGAAACTAGTTTCATGTCATAAGAGTCCACCATACCAACCTATGGATTGAATAAGATCCTTCAAGTAAGTTGTCATCGGTGCATAAGGCAATAAAAATTGCTTCTAAATATGTATGATCTTTTACTGTAAGGGAAAATAAGCGTTGTACGAACTTGTGATGGCAAAGAAATAAAAGCGACGGACTCCATAATAAAGGTTGCTATCATAAGGGGCAATATAACATGAGGTTCTTTTGCATTAAGAGCTTGTGCATCCAAAATTAAAAAACGCATGACAACTTCTGCTTCCCTCTGCGAAGGGCCTATCCTTTACTTTTATGTATTTAATTTTTATGCAAGAGACAATAGTATTCTCCCCTATTCCTTTTATTTTTCTCTTTTGCAAGCATCATGTGGTGGGGAAAGATCTAGGCACATATACCCAGTTGGATATGAGTGATCATGAGTTATTATTGTTGACATCACCCTTGAGGTGAATAGGTTGGGAGGCGAAATTATAAGCCCCTATCTTTCTTTGTGTCTGGCTGAAACCTTTTGCTACATATATATGGTGTGAGCGTTAGCAATCATAGAAGATTAAATGATGGTTGAGTATGTGGACTTGCTAAACAAAGCTCTGACATGAGACCCTTCCTGAAAAGATGATGAATTTTGATTGCGTTGTTGACTGAGAACATAGTTTGTTAGTTTTCAAGAAAGTTTATTCTTTATACTTTGATATTGTGATGAATTGGTACTTACTCATGAGAAGTTTTATGATAATGTATATTGTTGTTATAATAATGATCATGATGCTACTATGTCTCTATTCTGTTTTTATCGACACCTCTCTCTCTCTCTCTCTAAACATGTGGACATGATTATCGATATCGGTTTTTGCTTGAGGGCAAGCGAGGTCTAAGCCTGGGGGAGTTGATACGTCCATTTTGCATCATGTTTTCCTACTGTTATTTATAGTGTTTTCAAGCAATATAACACTTGGTGGAGCAATTCTAATGCCTTTTCTCTCATAATATGCAAGGTTTACACAAAGAGGGAGATTGCCGGCAGCTAGAATTCTGGACCTGAAAAAGCTATGTCAGAGAGCTGAAATTTTACGGACATTTATTTTGGAATAAATAAAAAACATTGGAGCGAAGAAGTACCAGAGGGGGCCACCCAGTTGCCCACAAGGCACCAGGGCGCGCCAACCCCCCTCCCCCCAGGTGCGCCCTAGTGGGTGGTGGGGCCCCTGGCCAGCCCCCGGTGCCCATCTTTTGGTATATGAGGCCATTTGCCCTAGAAAAAATAAAGAGAGGACTTTTGGGACGGAGTGCCACCGTCTCAAGGC
The DNA here is from genome assembly GCA_011799875.1 of Thinopyrum elongatum. Taxonomy (NCBI): domain Eukaryota; kingdom Viridiplantae; phylum Streptophyta; class Magnoliopsida; order Poales; family Poaceae; genus Thinopyrum; species Thinopyrum elongatum. Next base: position 300,150,325 of record CM022298.1, read on the forward strand.
GGAACTGGGATAGCAGCAGTTTTGCTCTCGGGCGGAGCGATTTCGCTTGGGAAACTTCCCTCAGGGAGGGGGAAATCGAAGCCATCGTCATCACCAACAACCCTCTCATCGTGGGAGGACCAATCTTCATCAACATCTTCACCAGTACCATCTCATCTCAAACCCTAGTTCATCTCTTGTATTCAATCTTTGTATCAAAACCTCATATTGGTACCTGTGGGTTGCTAGTAGTGTTGATTACATCTCGTAGTTGATGCTAGGTTGTTTATTTAGTGGAAGATTATATGTTCAGATCTATTATGCTATTTAATATCCCTCTAATCTTGAGCATGAATATTATTTGTGAGTAGTTGCTTTTGTTCTTGAGGACATGGGAGAAGTCTTGTCATAAGTAATCATGTGAATTTGGTATTCGTTCGATATTTTGATGATATGTATGTTGTGATTCCCATAGTGGTGTTATGTGAACGTCGACTACATGACACTTCACCATATTTGGGCCTAAAGGAATGCATTGTGGAGTAGTTATTATATGATGGGTTGCTAGAGTGACAGAAACTTGAACCCTAGTTTATGCGCTATTTCGTAAGGGCTGACTTGGATCCATATGTTTAATGCTATGGTTAGAGTTTATCTTAATTCTTCTTTCGTACTTGTGGATGCTTGCGAGAGGGGTTAATCATAAATGGGAGGCTTGCTCAAGTAAGAACAACACCCAAGCACTGGTCCACCCACATATCAAAGTAGCGAACGTGAATCAAACAAACATGATGAAAGTGACTAGATAAAATTCCCATGTGTCCTCGAGAACATTTTACTAATTATAAGAGATTTTTCTAGCATGTACTTTGATACAAAAAGAATTGGGATACCTTGCTGCACCTATTGCTACTATTGCTACTTGTTACAAATTATCTTGCTATCAAACTACCTGTTACCGATAATTTCAGTGCTTGCAGAAAATACCTTGCTGAAAACCGCTTGTCATTTCCTTCTGCTCCTTGTTGGGTTTGACACTCTTACTTATCGAAAGGACTATGATTGATCCCCTATACTTGTGGGTGAGGTATCGCAACAGTTTTCGAGGGTAGAGTATTCAACCCAAATTTATAGATTTGACACAAGGGGAGCCAAAGAATATTTGTAAGTATTAGGAACTGAGTTGTCAATTCAACCACACCTGGAGATTAAATATCTGCAGCAAAGTGATCAGTAGCAAAGTAATATGATAGTTTTGATAGCAATGATAATAGTAGCAGTAACGGTAACAGTGATAGCAATGATTTTGTCACTGGTACAGCGAGGTGCTATACAAACGGTTTTTAACCCCTTTCCGCGACGGCATTTTGAACCGTCGCCAAGTGAGTGTGTGCGATAGGGGGGTCCTTCCCACACGACCCAGAAACCGTCGGGGATAGGGAGCCATGATGCAGAGGCCTTGCCAAATGTAATCATATGCGATGCAGCACACACTAAATTCTTTCGAACGTGTGGGATCGGTGATTAAATGTTTCTAATGACGCAGTGAAACCAAACGGTGTGTCGTAATGAACCGTTTGGGAAACGGTATGTAAGGCACACGGGCCAACATATGAACTGTGTGCGATATGTGCCCCATCGCACACGATTTTTCTGTGGAACTCGTCTGCCATGCAAGACTCCATCGCACATGTTTCCGAACAATTATCGTGTGTGATAATGTTCTATCACAAACGGTTCAGGAGCCCCTTCGCACACATACAAGTTCTGTAGACCATTTGTGATTTTTTGTGTATCACCGACGGTTGCGGTAAGAGTGGCGTGTGCTTTTCGTTTGGGATCCCACACGTTTCCTGAAAAATTTACGACTGGGATTGTATTTTACATTGGGCACGGTTTACTCCGAGCTCTCGTGTGTGATAATGTGATATCATAAACGGTACCGGAGGCCCTACGCACACGTAGTAGTGCTGCAAATCGTCTGTGATCTGCTGTGTATCACCGACGGTTCTGCTACGATTGACGTATGCTTTCCAATGTGGATCGCACACACTCATTTAGTTGAACCATGTGCAGAGCAATTGCCAGGTTAAAGAAAAAGTATCCTATTTGAATTGGCTTGCAAAAAGCAAATTCGCCACAATATGCAATTGAATAAATAGTGTCCACATGAAGAACATTCATCAGATTTCGCAACAATTGCAATTGAACAAATGGTAGCTAAATTCCAATGATTTGTCGACATATATATGCATTACATAATTAATCATAGTGTATGAAATACGATGACCTCATCAGATGGAAAACAATGGATCCATGTGTATATGTTTAGCGGCTAAGTCTTACTCAATGTTTCAGGAGAAGGCATGCTGACATCTTCATTATCAGAAGTGGGATTGATGTAGTGATTCAGGAAGAAGTCGTTGATAAATCTCCGAACCATCAGCAATTCACCAGCGGGGAGCGGTTCAGGGGTCCTTGGTTCTAAGATGAGCTGCAGTATTTTTAAGATCAGAATGTGCCATATGAATGGAGTAGAAGATATTAATTAAGATAGACTTACTGGTACTAATTTGTGAGCATCTTCACAACTATCAGTAGATTTGCAGATGGAGATCATGTGTCTGCAAACATAGTATCCACAAAGGTTGGTCCCTGCTTGTTGCTGAGGACACTGAAATTTTTTGTACAGAATTAGTCATGTATTTGTCCTGTTAGGAACAACCTAACCGGTGTTAGATGTATTTTTTTCTTTGGACAGAAATAGAAAGAGGTTTATTTAGAAGCTTGAACATTTGACTAGCGTAAGAAAAGGTATTTGCAGTCTATTGGATACATTTTCCAAAAATAACGGATTTCGGTGTGTTACCAGAGAAATGATCTCGTGCTGCAGAGGTAGTTCCCTCTTGAACAGGTTCCTTGGTTTAGTTTTCCACAGTGCGAGCACACTGCAAATGAAGATGAATTTTGACAACATCAATTATTGAACGAGATATGAATGCAAACTAATTTCAACATCATAGAATTCAATACCTATCCATGAATTGCCGAAGATGCGTCAGATCCTGAGCGTTTGTTGACTCTCTGAGAGAATCCATGTAGTAAACTGTGTTCTTGTTTGGAACAATGAATACCAATATCCAGTGATTGCTACATATTAAGAAAGCCATGAACTTACGAATTATGTCGAAATCTGAAAGACAATCAGTGTATGATTTGGCCAGAGAAATGATTCTGCATGGGATGTGTTTTTGAAGATACGGGTGATCGTGTTAATGGCCCACTCCCGTTCATCCTTACCATGTAATGTTGTGCCATTTGCTAATGCAGGATCTATGAAATACACACTCTCCCTTTTTCTTCTCTTCGCGTTCAATCCCCTGAGAGGAATAAAATGGAGTTAGCTGTTTATCATTTACAGCCTTGTATGGAGAAGTTGATCAGAGTTTGTTAAGTACTTACAAAATCAGGCATCTAACAAGAGTGGCATCGACCTCTTTGAAGTTGAAGAAGAGATGTAAGTCCTCGAAACTCACACTGGTGGAACCAGCATCGCGTCAGAAATGATCTGTGTTGTAGTAGACTAGCAGAACATGATGACCTGCTAACATTTCATCCATGCAATATTTATGTAACTTGCGGCAACTGGAACTCCACTCATCAAAGTATTCGCCAACAAGAAATCGCTGGCCATGGACATAATTGCGTGCTTCAAGTGCGTCTGCTTTATTTTTAGCAAGTAGCAAAGCTATTTCTTCATCATCCATGCCATCAGAAATAATATTACTCTTCGATTCGAACAACTTGCTGTTAATTTGGTTCTGTGCGATGAGTGCTTTAAGTAAGAGGCAATCGTTCTCTTTCCTCTTTGCTCTTGAGGCGCACTTCCTCACGGGTGCAACCTTTTTGCCCGCTTCCTTCTTGGTGCTTGAAGCACTTCTGGTCCAAGGTCTGGTTGGCTGAAAGGAAGACTGCTGAGCAGACGGTAAAGCTTCGACGGACTGCTTAGCAGACAGTTTAGCTATGCCGGACTGCTGGGTTGTAGGAGTAGAGGCATCGGACTGCTGACCATGCATTGAAGCTATGTTGGGTTTCTATGCAGGTGGTGCCAACTTGTCGGTGTGCTGAGGAGGCCGTACCAACGTGTTGGTTTGCTGAGCAGGAAGTGCTGACGCATTGGTATGCTGATCATGTGGCTGCGGACCGACGGACTGATCATTAGTCGGTTCTGGACCTACAGACTTCTTAGCAGGCGGTTCCTAAGCATCAGACTGCTTAGCAGTCCATTCCACCAGGTTGGTCTGCTGAGCATGGGCTGCAGCTGGGTCTCCCCCCGCTGCTTCAGCAGCCGGCATCTGAACCGGTGGTACGTCTTCAGCAGTTGTAGGCCTTGCCACTGACTGCTCTAGGGCGGACGATGACATGGCATGTACGGCACAAAGTCAGGCGGGCTGATCATAGGTTGATGCATCAGCCATCAGATTACGAGTATTAGGTTCTTTGGGGAAAGCATGCGAGAGCTGCTGTAGAAAGGAGAGCGGCACCGGTTGAGGGGCGACATTGGTTGCTCTAAGCGAGGCTTCAGGGATCTCATCCATGAAGTCTATTTCCTTTCATGGCCACTGGATGTGATGTAACAGTGTTTCTCCCAAGGTCATTTGCTCATCAAAGTCTCCTAGGGCATTCTTCAGGGCAAATTCATTGAATCCAGGCCTTACTTCAGTCACGTAGCACTTCACACAGCACGGCTTCAATGGCACATTGTCCAACAAGAGGCCCTCTTCCAAGAAGGGTGGGCAAACCCAGGCCGTTGCACATTATAATGTACCTTCATAATGTGTAAGCACGCCCTTCAGTCTATCTTTCATTCCAGATAGATCGGATATAGCATCATCATGAGCAGCCGCAATCTCAGTGTCGCTGGGGTCAGCTGATTCGCAGCTACTCTTGTGCGGTGTTGTCGCGCAATAACCAGCGTCCTCCATGCCCGCCTCCCCTCCCATCTGCTGGCTATCTGTCAGTGTTAGAATCTTTTGCATCATCAGTGAGTCCTCAATTTCCTTTCGAATAGTCAGATACATGTCCTTCCTCAACCTTTCATACAATTCATTCTGCTTCATTTCACTCCTCACTTTTTTCATGCTGAGCCTCTCTTCTTTGCTGAGTGTGAAAGCCCTCTTGTGCGGGACATTAACACATATACCCCTTGCACGGCCAGGGGGCTCTCTTGTTTCCAGACCATCAGACAGAATGTCACATAGCCCTGAGTTCTTGTAGAACCTTCTAGGGATCTCAGAAGCCTTTAACATCATGCGATACAGTTTTTTGTCATGTGAGTTTTCAAAGTAATAAGTTCCGTCATCACGCCTCCTTGCACGTGCCCGCAAGTAGTATCTAGCGCGTTCGCCCCTGATTTCACTAAAGGCCAGTTTCCCACCCGCAGCTGCTGCTTCTTTGTCCTCCTGGTCCCATATCGGTTTCATGCCGTAGTATCCTGCCACACCCATACGGTGGGGGTGTGTGCTCCTCTTCTGAAGTTCCGATTTCTTGGCACTCTTCGTAGAAAACTCTGTAGTTGCCCTGACCCTTTTGAATTATGCCCAGTCTGCCTTTGTAATTTGGGGGTATGCGGGGATTGGGTCCTTGCCTTCACTCAAGTACTTCTTGTACAGCACGTGCATCCAGTTTCTCCAAGCATCCCTAGCCTTCTTCAGTGCAGCGTGTTCCACCTGCATTCTCCACTGCTCTGGAACATTGAAGTGATCCATGATCTCCCGGACTATCCTTTGTCATGTTTCTGTGTCAGCCTTCTGAAACCTCGGTAGATTAATGTTGAGCCTTGCCCTACCAACAAATCCACACACACTCCTGAACCTCGTGTGTGCTTTATCTAGTTTAGTTGGAGCCCAAGACTTTAAATCGATCTCGGTTACTTCATATACACCTTTAGGCTAGTGTGTGGGCTTCCTTGGAGTGTTCCTCCATGTCCTGACCGGAAGGGTAACTGCTGCAGCTCTATCCCGTTCCAGATTACTTGATCCCTCACCATCTACTGAAGATCTAGGGTTGTCGGAATCAGATGAAGATACATTGCCTGAAGCATGAGTGATGCCACTCCTACTCGGCATCTATAGAGAACACATGCGCAACTCAGGAAATGAGGATAAGCATAAAGCTAACAACTTGGTATCAAGCTGTCTAAACATGTCATGCAATAATTTAGAAAATGTATGGCTTATTTTTTAAGTTTGTGTGACTCGGGCGCCCACGATCTGTAAATCGACAGTAACTTATTGGAACAAATACAGCTTATATGTACTAGTTAGGAAGGTAGATAATATACGCTCTCCGTTATTTTATAGCCAATTGGGGAACATACAGAACGAAATAGGAAGAGGGATTCGAGGAAATATGCCTCACCGCGATGGAGAGCAGTAACTAACAGGTTTCTTAATGCAAACCCGGCAGGACCACAGGAGAGGCGAGGGTTACAGGATTGATATGCTTGAGCGTGGCTGGCGAGCAAACGAAGACGGTGAGGCACAGGCAGCTGCATGTTGGGAACGGCAGTGGAGGTAGGGTTGACGCCGAAGAGCGGGCACGCAACCGGGTTGAGCACGCCGGCACCGGAGAGGGTTCTGCTGTGGATCTGGGGGAGGGGGAGCTGGCGATGGAGATTGGGCGGACTAATTGAGTGAAACACGGGCAAGTGGTGGGGGGTGTTGGCGGCCTAGGTGAAAAGGGTGAAAAAATATCCCCGGTCGCCGCGCGGAAAGGCCTATGCAAACGGTTGCTTCTAAGCGCTCGTGCGCACAAACAACATAATTTCGTTTGACATGAAGACGTGCTAATTTTGAAATGAAGACGTGAGTTCATCGTTTCACCTCTAATTTTTTTCCCACGGTAAGCAATCACCATTATACCATAGGTTTGATTTGCTGGCGCATTTCAGGTCTCATGCATTATATTTAAGACATTTTTTGGCATTTACCGTGCATTTTGGCATATAAATCAAATCCTAGCCAAAACTGTATGTGCAGATGAAAGGGATGGGGATTGCCGTTCGATCTGGGTGCATCCAATGGTGCAGACGTACGATTCGTGGGGTTTGGGTTCTGGCCAATCAGAACGCACGACTCGGATCGCGCGCGCAGCAGGGGGGGCATCGGCCACGGTTTGGTAGGCACACGACTTTCGTGAGTGAACCGTGTGCTATTTGAAAACACTAACAACATATTTTTGTTTAATGAAAACATGAGTTCATCGTTTCGCCTCCAATTTTTTTCCACGGTAAGAAATCACCATTGTACCCTATGGTTCGATTTTCTGGTGCATTTGAGGTATCCTTTGCTATATTTGAGTCATTTGCTATAGTTGCAACTACACGTGGGTGTTAGCAAGATCATTTGTGTGTCGCTTTGGGAGTTTTCATTCATTGTCCGAGAAACGGGAAAAAATTCAAATAGTTCGGCCGCAAGGTGCGGCCAGAGGCATAGGCCTTGTTGGTATTTTAATTATAGGAAATGCATATAGAGTCCAGAAATAACGAAAATCGGTGTGTCACCGTGGCGTGCTCTCAGGATCCCATGGAAAAAAATTCGTAAAGTTTGGCACAAGTTTTGATGCTCACACCTTCAAATCGGAGCATCTCACAAGAAGGATAATAGTTTCCAAAAGGAGACATGGCACTTCGGACTCCAATCGTCGATGACTACATCGTTCCACCTCGAAAAAAAATTCATGGTAAATAATCATCTATATACCCTAGGTTTGATTTTCTGGCCCATTTTAGGTCTCGTCTGCTATATTTAAGTCATTTTTTTGCATTTACCTTGCATTTAGTGCATATAAAATCAAAACCGTACTAGAACTACATCTGGGTATTAGTTAGCAAAGAATGTGTACAAATCATTTGTGTGTCGCTATGCGAGTTTTCATCCATTGTCCGAGAAGCGGGGAGAAGTTTCAAACATTTCGGCCATGAGGTGCGGCCACCGGTGTAGGCCTAGTTGGTATTTTAATTACAGGAAATTCAGATGGAGTCCGGACATCATCAAAATCGGCGTATGCCTGTGGTGTGCTCTCACGACCCCGTGGAAAAAAATTGGTGAAGTTTGGCACAAATTTTGATGATCGCTCCTTGGAAACCGGAGCATCTCACAAGAAGGATCATGGTTTCCAAAAGGAGACGTGTCAATTCAAACTCCAGTGGCCGGTGACTTCATCGTTTGGCCTCATAAAAAAATTCACGATACGCAATCACCATTATACCACGGGTTTGATTTTCTAACGCATTTTAGGTATCGTTTGCTATATTTAAGACATTTTTTGAATTTAACATGCATTTGGTGGATATAGATAAAATCACAACTGGAACTGCACGTGCTGTCGAAAGGGATGAGGATTGTCGTTCGATCAGGGAGAATCCAACGGTGCAGACGTACGATCCGTGGGGTTTGGGTTCTGGCCAATCAGAACGCACGGCTCAGATTGCGCGCGCGGCAGCGGGGCATCGGCCATGGTTTAGTAGGCACAAGGCTTTTGCGAGTGAACCGTGTGCTATTTGAAAACATTTACATGAACTAACAGCATATTTTCGTTTGAATGAAAACATGAGTTCATCGTTTCGCCTCGAATTTTTTTCCACGGTAAGAAATCACCATTGTACCCTATGGTTCAATTTTCTGGTGCATTTGAGATCTCGTTTGCTATATTTGAGTCATTTTTTGCATATATATATACATATATATATATAGTTGCAACTACACGTGGCTGTTAGCAAGATCATTTGTGTGTCACTTTGCGAGTTTTCATTCATTGTTTGAGAAACAGGAAAAAACTTCAAATAGTTCGCAGGGTGCAGCCAGAGGCATAGGCCTTGTTGGTATTTTAAGTACAGGAAATGCATATACAGTCCGTAAATAACGAAAATCATTGTGTCACCGTGGCGTGCTCTCACGATCGCATGGAAAAAATTTGGTAAAGTTTGGCACATGTTTTGGTGCTCGCACCTTCCATACCGGTGGATCTCACAAGAAGGATCATAGTTTCTAAAAGGAGACGCGGCACTTCGGACTCCAAATCGTCAGTGACTACATTGTTCCGCCTCAGAAAAAAATCATGGTAAACAATCATGGATATACCCTTGGTTTGATTTTCTGGCCCATTTCAGGTCTCGTCTTCTATATTTAAGTCATTTTTTGCACTTACCTTGCATTTAGTGCATATAAAGTCAAAACCCTACTACAACTACATGTGGGTGTTAGTTAGCAAAGAAGGTGTACAAATCATTTGTGCGTCGCTTTGCGAGTTTTCATCCGTTTGTCCGAGAAGCGGGGAGAAGTTTCAAACATTTCGGCCGCGAGGTGCGGCCACCGGCGTAGGCCTAGTTGGTATTTTAATTATAGGAAATTCAGATGCAGTCCAGACATCATCAAAATCGGTGTGTGCCCGTGGGGTGCTCTCACGACCCCGTGAAAAAAATTTGGTAAAGTTTGGCACAAGTTTTGATGATCGCTCCTTCCAAACCGGAGCATCTTACAAGAAGGATCATGGTTTCCAAAAGGAGACGCGGAACTTCGGACTCCAAATCATTGGTGACTACATCGTTCCGCCTCGAAAAAAATTCACGGTAAGCAATCACGGATATACCCTTGGTTTGATTTTCTGGCCCATTTCAGGTCTCATCTGCTATATTTAAGTCAATTTTTTCCCTTACCTTGCATTTAGTGCATATAAAGTCAAAACCCTACTACAACTACATGTGGGTGTTAATTAGACTAGTCACAATGGGTAGTAACTTAGACTAGTAACATGCATATGTTACTAGTCTATGTTACTACCTCTATAGTGGGGAGTAACATGTGTGGTGTCATGCAACACTTCATTTATTAGGTTGTAGACTCATCTTGTCTTGGTATATGTGATGTTACAGCAACTAGCTATGTTACCACATGCCCCTATTTCCTCATTAATTACTCGCCACATCATCTGTTTTGCCTAGAGATGTGTGATGTTACCACCTATGTTACTCCCACTGTGGGTAGTCTTAGCAAAGAAGGTGTACAACTCATTTGTGCGTCGCTTTGCGAGTTTTCATCCGTTGTCCGAGAAGCGGGGAGAAGTTTCAAACATTTCGGCCACAAGGTGCGGCCACCGGCGTAGGCCTAGTTGGTATTTTAATTACAGGAAATTCAGATGGAGTCCAGACATCAACAAAATCGGTGTGTGCCTGTGGCGTGCTCTCACGACCCTGTGGAAATTTTTTGGTAAAGTTTGGCACAAGTTTTGAAGATCGCTCCTTCCAAACTAGAGCATCTCACAAGAAGGATCATGGTTTCCAAAAGGAGACGTGTCAATTCAAACTCCAGTGGCCGGTAACTTCATCGTTTGGCCTCATAAAAATTTCCACGGTACGCAATCACCATTATACCATGGGTTTGATTTTCTGGCGCATTTCAGGTATAGTTTGCTATATTTAAGATATTTTTTTAATTTAACGTGCATTTTGTGCATATAAATAAAATTACAACCGGAACTGCATTTGTTGTCGAAAGGGATGAGGATTGCCATTTGATCTGGGAGCATCCAACGGTGCAGACGTACGATCCGTGGGGTTTGGGTTCTGGCCAATCAGAACGCACGACTCAGATCGTGCACGCGGTTTGGTCGGCACACGGCTTTCATGAATGAACCGTGTGCTATTCGCACACCAGATTGCATATCTTCTGTTCATACATACTGGAGTGAGATCAATTGAGTGTGCTACCTCTATGGTATAATAATAATAATAATAATAAAAATAATAATAAACAGTTCATATTCATTGCCTGAGCTGACAGCATACCAAGGTCAACATATTAACGGTTCTTACATCAACAAAAAACCGGGCATAACTCACAAATTCAGTACACGCGACAGTTCTAAATTGAACGAATAAAGTTGCAGGGTAGGCATAAAAACTAGTCTTACGGCTTAATTCCCATGTACATGGGGGAACTAGGATCATTACGTTGACCCCGAATGAACTTGGGTTTTCTGATGATTTGACACTTCTCTATTAGAGGGGTGAGTGATCCCCATTGCTGGCAACTCAGCAAATTCATCGTACTCGTCCTCATCGGCAACATCCTCGACACCCAGTACCCTTCTCTTCCCATGCATCACTACATGGCAATTCTTATGCAAGGGGTCTTGCGCATAGAAAATCTGGGTAGCATCGCTGGCAAGAATGAACGGGTCGGCGTGATATGCCATCGTTGTCCTGTTAACACAGGTCTTCCTGTAATCATCAACCTTTACATGATGATAATCCCCAAGTGCAAGGAATCATCGTAGCAATTTCCAAAGGTGTAAGTGATAAGTATGGAGTGTCGAACCCACAAGGATCTAAAGGTAAGATCAGTATTCTCTCAAGTCCTATCTGCCACTGATACGACTCTACGTACACCGAACATTTGCTTCCATCTAGAAACGAGAAATAAAACTATGTTGTGGGTATGAAGAGGATAGCTTTGCATGATATCGGAGAGCTAAAATATAAAAATAGGTTCTATTAACATAAAGTTAGAATATATTATAATGTATTACAAATAGCGAGTGTGGAATAATGATGGATCAGTGTGCGGAATTATCCTAGGAAATTGTTTACAAGATCGGTAGTCATTATTGCAATTTTATATGAGGGAGAGGCATAAGCTAATATACTTTCTCTACTTGGATCATATGCACTTATGATTGGAACTCTATTAAGCATCCGCAACTACTAAAGATCATTAAGGTAAAACCCAACCATAGCATTAAAGTATCAAGTCCCCTTTATCCCATACGCAACAACCCCCTTACTCGGGTTTAAGCTTCTATCACTCTAGCAACCCACTATAAGCGAATCATGAACGTATTGCAACACCCTACATCGGGAACCCTTCACGTCGGCGCGGCATGGAAGGCACCATAGGACAGCACCAAAATAAGACATACAACTCAAACCAATCTAGATCATCAATCAACCCAAAAGATAAAAGAAATCTACTCAAAACATCATAGGATGGCAACACATCATTGGATCATAATATGTAGCATAAAGCACCATGTTCAATTACGGGATTACAGTGGGGTGCGGGATAGTGGACCGCTTAAAAGAGATGAGGAAGGTGATGAATATGGTGATGTTGATGAAGACGATCATCGCGGTGATGGTTCCCCCGTGGGCTCTCCGGCGCCACCGAGAGATAGGGGGAGAGAGTCTCTCCCTTGTGCTTCCTCCTCCATGGCCTCCCCCTAGATGGGGAGAGATTCTCCCTCTGGTCCTTGGCATCCATGGTGATGATGGCCCCCTCCGGCTTCATCCTCCATGGCCTCCGGTGATGATGGCCCCCTTCGGCAGGGTGCCGGCGAGGGCCTAGATTGATTTTTCATGGCTACAGAGGCTTGCGGCGGTGGAACTTCTAATCTAGGGTTCTTTTCGGAGGTTTGCGTATTTATAAGAATTTTTGGCGTCGGTCTCACGTCAAGGGGGTGCCTAAGGTTCCCACAAGCCCGGAGCACCCTCATTGGGGGGTAGGGCGCGCCTAGACAGCTTGTGGCCTCCTTGTCCACTTCCTGGCCCAGCTCTTGAGCTTCGGGGGTCTCTTTTGGTCCACAAAAAATCACCATAAATTTTCAGCCCATTCCGAGAACTTTTATTTCTGCACAAAAAATGACACCACGGTAGTTCTCCTGAAAACAGCGTCAGTCCGGGTTAGTTCTAATCAAATCATACCAAAACCATATAAAATTGTTGTAAACATGACATGAATACTTCATAAATTATAGATATGTTGGAGAAGTATCAGCATCCCCAAGCTTAATTCCTGCTCGTCCTCGAGTAGGTAAATGATAAAAGAAATAATTTATGAAGTGTAAATGCTAGCATAGTGCATAAATTTGATCAATGGTAGTTCCAAACACTTTTTCTAGCATCATTATATATCATAAACAGTATCTCATCTCATAAAACTTCTCATGATCAAGTAACAAGCTATTCACATGTTAAAGTATAGACCATAAACTTTCTTGAAAACTAACAAACTATGTTCTCAGTCATCAAACAATTGCAATTCATCTTATTTTCAGGAAGGGTCTATGTAAGAGCTTTGATTTAGCAAATTCCACATACTCAACTATCATATAGTCTTCCATGATTGCTGACACTCAAAGCATATTTTTAGAACAAATAGCATCCGTCAAACACAGAGAAAGATAGGGGCTTAATGTTTCGCCTCCCAACTTATTTATCATATAGATAATTGTCAACAATAATAATTCATGATCAAATATATTTGAATGGCCATATGTGCTTAGATCTTTCCCCATCACATGATGCTTGCCAACTAGAGAATAATTGAGGTTGAAATAAGAATGAATACTATTGACTCTTGAATAAAAGTAAATACATGAAAGTAAAAGATAGGTCCTTCGCAGAGGGAAGCAGAGGTTGTCATGCGCTTTTTAATTTTGGATGTGCAAACACTTAATGCAAAGGAATGTCACGTTGTATTGCACTTTGTGATAGCAACCTTTATTATGCAGTCCATCGCTTTTATTTCTTTACCATCACAAGTTCGTACAATGCTTATTTTTCCTTACAATAAAATATCATACATATTTAGGAGCAATATTTATTGCTTTTTGCACCGATGACAACTTACTTGAAGGATCTTATTCCATCCATAGGTAGATATGGTGGACACTCATGGCAAGAAATGGGGTTTAAGAGTTTTTGGATGCACAAGTAGTATCTCTACTTAGTACAAATTTTTGGCTAGCAAAAGATACTAAGCAAGCACCACATGTTGGAGGATCCATAACAATATAAATTCTATACAAATATACCCAAACATAACTCATTACGTTGTCTTCCTTGTCCAACTTCAAGTAGTTTGCTCAAGTTTGAAAATAATTAATGGGGCTCACAATCATAGAAGATGTCCAAGATAGTATATTTATATGTGAAATCTCTCTTCCTTCAATATTCTTTCATGAATTGTTCAAGTGACCAATGTTGAGTTTGCTAACTTTCAGTAAATTTTACCACCTATACTTTTTATATGTGAAGTCATTACTCTCCATGGGATAAGCATATGAAACATATATAATTTCAGATTTATGATATTCAATTCATTCAACCATTTACTCATAGGATATAAGCGAAGCACGAGAGTAAATGACAAAACTACTCCAAAAGATATAAGTGAAGATCAATGAGTAGTCAAATAGTTAAATAGCCATGTGATGACGCTCTCTCATTCAAGATTTCAGATCCAATGATTTTATTTAAACAGCTAGTAAAATGAAAACACGCTCCAAGCAAAACACATATCGTGTGACGAATAAAAATATAGCTCCAAGTAGGGTATACCGATAGTTTTGAAGACGAAAGATGAGATGCCAACCGGGGCATCCCCAAGCTTAGGCACTTGAGTATTCCTTGAATATTACCTTGGGTGCCTTGGGTATCCCCAAGCTTAGGGTCTTTCTACTCCTTATTCTCCTCATATCGACATCTCACCCAAAACTTGAAAACTTCAATCACACAAAACTCAACAGAAAACTCATGAGCTCCGTTAGTATAATAAAACAAATCATTCACTTGGGTACTGTCAATACAAGAGTCATAATTGTTTCCATATAATGCCTACTGTACTCTATCATTTCCACAATTTGTATTAAGCAATATAAGTCATAGAAACTAGAAACAAGCAAACTATGCATCGAAAACAGAATCTGTCAAAAACAGAACAGTCTATAATGATCTGAATTATGCTCATACATATGTGACTCCAAAAATTCTGAAAAAATAGGAAAACGTAGAAAATATGTGTATCAATCCTATTTAAAAACTTCAGAGTATTTACACGTTCTAGTGAATTTTTAAAATTCTGCTACTGGACACAAAAATTTCTATTTTTGCACAGAATCAAATCAACTATCAACCACACTATCCCAAAGGCTTTACTTGGCACTTTATTGAAACAAACACTATAAAACATGATTACTACATTAGATTAATCATGTGAACACATAAAAACACTAAGGATAAATATTAGGTTGTCTCTAAACAAGAACTTTTCTTTAAGGCTTGTTAGCTAAGTAGTGATATTTTAATGATACTCTTCCAAGCCCAATTTCGATCATAATTTTATTCATACTCTAAAAAATATAAGTGAAGTTCATATATCATTCTACAATTAATATAGATTAACCAATATCCAAGCTCAAAATATATAAGTGAAGCACACGAAGCATTCTATAAAGCCATACTCAAAAGATTTAAGTGAAGCACAAAGAGCATTCTATAAAGCCATACTCAAAAGATTTAAGTGAAGCACATGAAGCATTCTATAAATCAATGAATTACTATATCATACTAGCATGGTGCATAAATTAAAAGAAAATAAAAATAAACACAAAAGACGCATATCATGTGAACAAAACAGAAGCCGAGGTATACCGATAATTGTTGAAGAAGAAAGATGAGATGCCAACCGGGGCATCCCCAAGCTGAGATGCTTGAGTATCCTTGAAATATTTACTTGGGGTGCCTTGGGCATCCCCAATCTTGAACTCTTGCCTTTCCTTATTCTTCTTATATCGATAACTCCTCGATCTTCGAACACTTCATCCACACAAAACTTAACAAAACCCTCGTGAGATCCGTTAGTATAATAAAGCAAATCACTATCTTTAGGTACTGTTGTAAACTCATTCCAATTTTGTATTAGCATTATATCTAATGTATTCCAACTTTACCATGGTTCATACCCCCCAATACAACCCATAGATTCATTAAGATAAGTGAACAACACATAGAAAACAGAATCTGTCAAAAACCGGACAGTGTGTAGCAATCTGAAAATTTCGTATACTTCTGTAAGTCCAAAAATTCTGAAAAAATAGGAAAAAATAAAAAAATTCATAGAAGTACTGTGTAAGAATTTCAGAAACTTTTGATGTTCCAGTAAAAAAATTAAATTCACGCACTACAGCCAAAGTTTCTGTTTTTGCACCGCACATAGCAAACAAGCAATCAAATCATCCTAAAGACAAATCTTGGCACATTATTTTTATAATACAATGGATATATACAAGGGGATAATTATTTTTGAGAAACTTCCGTGAAAAAATCTACATTGTTTCCATGAGCATGAACGCAAGTGTTCAAGGTCGACCCTCACTTCTCCAATGCATAACCTTCCAATCACTTCTCTTTTTGAAAAACTTTTTAGGCATAAGAGGCAAGTTTTTTTTTTGTATTTTGCATTCTTTAATTTTTTTTGTTTCACCCACAACTAAAGAAAACAAAACAAAAGGGAAAACAAAATCTACTTAGTGAAGAAAGCAAACAATCACACACGATAATATCAACCCCACGCTATTGCTCCCCGGCAACGGCGCCAGAAAAGAGCTTGATAATCCCCAAGTGCAAGGAATCATCGTAGCAATTTCCAAAGGTGGAAGTGATAAGTATGGAGTGTCGAACCCACAAGGAGCTAAAGGTAAGATCAGTATTCTCTCAAGTCCTATCTGCCACTGATACGACTCTACGTACACCGAACGTTTGCTTCCATCTAGAAACAAGAAATAAAACTACGTTGTGGGTATGAAGAGGATAGCTTTGCATGATAGCGGAGAGCTAAAATATAAAAATAGGTTCTGTTAACATAAAGTTAGAATATATTATAATGTATTACAAATAGCGAGTGTGGAATAATGATGGATCGGTGTGCGGAATCATCCTAGGCAATCGTTAACAAGATCGGTAGTCATTATTGCAATTTTATATGAGGGAGAGGAATAAGATAACATACTTTATCTACTTGGATCATATGCACTTATGATTGGAACTCTAGCAAGCATCCACAACTACTAAAGATCATTAAGGTAAAACCCAACCATAGCATTAAAGTATCAAGTCCCCTTTATCCCATACGCAACAACCCCCTTACTCGGGTTTAAGCTTCTATCACTCTAGCAACTCACTATAAGCGAATCATGAACGTATTGCAACACTCTACAGCGGGAATCCTTCATGTGTGCGTGGCACGGAAGGCACCATAGGACAACACCAAAATAAGACATACAACACAAACCAATCTAGATCATCAATCACCCAAAAGAAAAAAGAAGTCTACTCAAAACATCAGAGGATGGCAACACATCATTGGATCATAATATGTAGCATAAAGCACCATGTTCAAGTAGGGGATTACAGCGGAGTGCGGGAGAGTGGACCGCTTAAAAGAGATGAGGAAGATGATGAATATGGTGATGTTGATGAAGACGATCACCGCGGCGATGGTTCCCCCGGCGGCACTCCGGCGCCACCGAGAGAGAGAGGGAGAGAGTATCCCCCTTGTGCTTCCTCCTCCATGGCCTCCCCCCTAGAAGGGGAGAGGTTCTCCCTCTGGTCCTTGGCCTCCATGGTGATGATGGCCCCCTCCGTCTTCCTCCTCCATGGCCTCCGGTGATGATGGCCCCCTCCGGAGGGTGCCGGAGAAGGCCTAGATTGATTTGTCGTGGCTATAGAAGCTTGCGGTGGCGGAACTTCCAATCTAGGGTTATTTTCGGAGGTTTGGGTATTTATAAGAATTTTTGGCGTCGGTCTCACGTCAAGGGGGTGCCCGAGGTTCCCACAAGCCCGGAGCACCCTCCTTGGGGGGTAGGGCGCACCTAGAGGTCTTGTGGCCTCCTCGTCCACTTCATGGCCCAGCTCTTGTGCTTCAGGGGTCGCTTTTGGTCCACAAAAAATCACCATAAATTTTCAGCCCATTCCGAGAACTTTTATTTCTGGATAAAAAACGACACCACGGTAGTTCTGCTGAAAACAACGTCAGTCTGGGTTAGTTCTAATCAAATCATACCAACACCATATAAAATTGTTGTAAACAATGCATAAATACTTCATAAATTATAGATACGTTGGAGAAGTATCACCTAACTAAGAGGGATCCATGTGCACCTGAATAATGCCACCTTAACTTTCACATAGTTAAGCTCCCAAATCTCTTTGATGGTTCCATAGTATACCCTTTTATCAGCTTCATCTATAGTCATCCATTCTATTCGAACAGAGCTGTTCTGATATGAGGTCTTCTCATCACATTCCTAAGTGTAGAACATGTAGCCATTTATGTCATATGCTTGGTACGTCAACACCATAGGTGATGGCTTTTGTGCCAACCATGTAGCAATGTCATCAATGGATCCTTGTGCCAAATGATTCTTCAGCCATTAGGCGTAGTTCTTAGTGTGCTCCTTCATCTCTGCATCTAATGGATACACCATTGGTAAGAAGCTTTGGCGTATCTCCGCCAAGTGTTCTTCGGCATAAGCGCTGAGAACTGGGCTGTTAAGCAGTACCATCAAATGGGCTTTCTCTGCCAATTCTCCGGGTGCAGCCTTTTGCATGCCAGCAAGGACTGGCTTACCTTTCAGCCTTCCCTTGTGGCGAGAGAGGGGCAAACCTATAGGTCTTTGTTTCATGTATTCAGTGCAAAACTCAACCACCTCCTCCGCGGTATAACCTTGTAGGATGCTTGCCTCTGGATGGTTTCGGTTCTGACAATAGCGCTTTAGTATTCCCATGAACCGCTTGAAGGGATACATGTTGCAAAGAAACACTGGACCACAATACTTTATCTCATCGACAAGGTGCACAGTGACATGGACCATGACATCAAAGAATGACGGTGGGAAAAACATCTCTAGGTTGGACAATATTCCTGCAATATCCTCTTGCATATGATCCAACTCTTCAAGATCTACAACTTTCTGCCATAGTTGGTTGAAGAAATCACAGAGCTCAATGAGTGTGTTTCTTATATCTTTGTCCATCAGATTCCTGATGGCCACCGGGAGGATTTGTCTCCACATTACATGGCAATCATGTGACTTCATGTGTCCCAACTTCATTTTACCTGAGCTCACATCCACGAGACTTCTGATGTTTGCGGCGTAGGAAGACGGTGTCTTAACTGACAACAAATAGGTGGAGAACTTTGTTGCTTCTTTTGTATTGAAATTGTAACTCTGGCGAGTGTGGATGAATTTGTTATCATCTTCTGCTTCACTCTTGCGTTTTGATTGATCAGCAAGCATATCGAGCGGTGCACCGTCACCATCCTTGGTTTTACCTTTAATCTTGAGTAGAGTACCAAGGATGCTTTCACATACGTTCTTCTCTACGTGCATGACATCGATGCAGTGACGTACACGTAGAATCTCCCAGTAAGGTAATTTCCAGAATGTCGATTTCTTCTTAAACACTTGACCCTTGGGTGTTTGTTTCACCGTCAAAGCGTGCTTCTTGCCAAGCACAACATTAATTTGTTTAGCCATGTTGTGGACCACCTCCCCAGCATAGGGTCTTGGGCCCACATCTACCTCTATCGTACCATCAAATTCAGCTTTCATCTTTCGATATGGGTGATTTCTCCGTAAGAACCTACGATGACGCAAATACACGATTTTGCATGAGTTGGGAAGAAATCTGCTAGCTGTCCTAGCCATGCATGTGACACACCCTACATCTCCCTTTGTTTTCTGCCCCGATGTGTTGCCTAATGCCGGCATATCTTGAATGGTGTGCAGCAGCATCGCATGTAGATCGAAAATCTCCTTTTTGTAAGTATCATAACATTTTACAGCAGGCGCATCTACCCACACTGTCAGCAGTTCTTCTACCAGTAGCTAAAAGTAAATGTTGATGTCATTTCTAGGTTGCTTCGGGCCTTGGATAATCATTGACATCATAATGTATTTTTTCTTCATACACAACCAAGGAGCTAGGTTATATATGCACAGAAGCACCGGCCATGTGCTGTGATTGGTGCTCATATCGCCAAAAGGATTCATCCCGTTAGTACACTCCCCGAGTCTTATACTTCTAGAATCCTTGGCAAAGTCTTCAAACTTGTTGTCGATTAATTCCCACTGAGCCCCATCTTTCGGGTGCCTCATATATTTATCCGCAGTTCGCTCATCATGATGCCACCGCAACCTCTTTGCCTCTCTAGGGTTTGCAAACAAACACCTCAACCTTGGAATTAAAGGCAAGTACCAAACAACCTTGAACGGGATTCCTATCTTGATCTCGTCATCCAATTTGTACTTGTCCTTTGCTCTCCTGCGCTTGTATCATGCATGCTTGCATATGGGACATGCACGCAAATCTTTGTACTCACCACGGTACAATATACAATCATTCACACAAGCGTGTATCTTATGTACTTCAAGTTCCAATGGGCAAACAATATTCTTTGCTTCGTTCGTGCTTCTGGGGAGCACATTATCTTCCGAAAGAATTTCTTTGAAAAGACCTAACAACTCTGTGAAGCCCTTGTTTGATAGACCATTTGTTGCTTTAAATCTAAGAAGCGCCAGGGTGGCACTCCACTTGGAATATTTCTTTTTGCAACCAGGATACAACTCTTTCTTGGAGTCCGCATCAATGGTTGGCAGATCCTTGTACCCAATCATATCCTTTTTTGGGCCCTTGAAATCTACAATCATAGCAGCAAAATCTGGGATATCAAGATCGTTGTCGTCTGCGTCACCGTCTTGGTTTTCCAGTGGGCGTTTCGGCTTTCCAGTGTACCATTGGTAGCTTGACGGCTCTGCCCTGATGTTAGATTCAACATCCATGTGACACTGACCGGGGTTTGGTGTCGGTGTCAAAACCGGCGGATCTCGGGTAGGGGGTCCCGAACTGTGCGTTTGAGGATCAATGGTAACAAGGGACGATGGGGACACGATGTTTACCCAGGTTCAGGCCCTCTTAAAGGAGGTAAAACCCTATGTCCTGCTTGATTATATTTGATGAGTATAGGGGATACAAGAGTTGATCTACCTCGAGATCATAATGGCTAAACCCTAGTTATCTAGCCCATGAGAATTCTGATGATCTCTACGGACTAAACCCTCCGGTTTATATAAACACCGGAGGGATCTAGGGTTGTACAGAGTCGGTTTGCAGAAGAAGGAAATAACATATCCAGACACCAAACTTGTCGTCCACGCATATACGAGTCCCACCCGGACACGGGGGATATAGTCTTTAGTTTTATCTTCACGGCCCATCAGTCCGGCCCATATCAAATAGTCCGGACACCCGAGGACCCCCTAATCCAGGACTCCCTCAGTAGCCCCTGAACCAGCCTTCGATGATGATGTGTTCGGCGCGCAGATTATCTTCGGCATCACAAGGTGGGTTCCTTCTCCTGAATACTTTAAGTTAGCTTCCTGCACAAAGGAACTATATCCGGCTCTGCATAATCAATACAACCCTTAGCTGCGAAGATAAGATGTCAAAATAGGAACAGTGTCTTTTACTGATAACTTTTTCGGCGAAGCGTCACCCTTGACCCTTCAACATTTTGAACCGTTTTCACGCCTCCCGTTTCGCGTTTCAAGACCTAGCTCTCATTGGCGCATCTTGTCAAAGCAGATATCGTGCCCGCCCATTACGGGATTCACATCAATCTGGTTTGGGTAATCCAACCGCGCCGTTCGCACGACCTCTTTGGGAACAGGCGAGTTTTAAGGCTTGAGAGGGGGGCGTTTGGTATTTCACTGCCTATAAGAGGGTAAAGATTCCTCCTTTTTCCCCCACATCTTCTTCTAGCTCCTTCCTTCCCACCTTCGAGCTCCAGTGCCCAAAACATCAATCTTTCCCACCGCCACCACCCTCCCCAGCCATGGCTGGATCCGGTTCCAAGGGCAAGTGGGAGGCCTCCTCCGTCACTGAGAAGGACATCAAGGAGCTCCGGAGCGCGGGATATCTATCCGCGGATATCGCACAAAGGCTCCCTGATAAGGATCAGGTCACCCCACTCCGGAGCCCGACGAGAGGGTTGTTTTCATTCCCTATTTCCTTCGAGGTCTAGGGTTTCCCCTCCATCCCTTCGTCAGGGGCCTCATGTTCTACTACGGGCTAGATTTCCATGATCTAGCCCCAAATTCCTTCCTCCACATCTCGGCGTTCATCGTCATGTGCGAGGCTCTCCTCCGCATCCCACCACACTTCGGCCTATGGCTTAAGGTTTTCAATCTGAAGCCGAAGGTGGTCGATGGTCAGCATGCGGATTGCGGCGGGGCCATGGTGAGCAAACTCCCCAACGCTGTCTGCCCAAAGGGGCATTTGTGGAGATGGTCAAGGTGTGGCAGCAAGAGTGGTTTTACATCACCGAACCCCACAACGCCAACTGGGCAGCCACACCTGACTTCAGATCCGGACCCCCCACGAGGCTCACCTCCTGGACCGCCAAGGGCCTTGATTGGGGGTCCACAGCAGAGGTGCGGATGCTGCAAACACGCATCACCAACATGATAGGCAAAAACGCCGGTCTCACAAACGTGATTCAGGTGATGCTCTTCCGCCGCACTCTTCCTTGCTAACTCCGGGCCTCTCACATGTGGGAGTTCAATCCGGAGGAGCCACGGACCCTGAAGTGCTTCTTCGGCACAACGCACGAAGATATTTGGAAGCAGCTCTTCAAGGCCCAAAAAATGTGGCCGAAAAAGACCGAGGACATCGGACTCGACATCGAGAACCCGGCTTCACCGAGGAGTATAACTTTTCCGAAGACTTATCCGGTCAGTAGTTTGAATATAATGTAAGCCATATTGCCTGCCTTCTGGATAGGGCTGGACGGCAAAGGCTGAGTGGATCAACTGTCCGGCACCGCTGCCTAAGAACCCAGCCACACCCCAGCTAACAGATATGCTAGTCCCGGTGCCGTATCAGGCGCCGGAGAAGAAGGGCATGGAGGCCAAGGGCGGCCCCAACCATAAAGGTCATGCGGACACAGTGTCCGGAGAGACCGAAGCCCTCTCTTCCCGTGACGGAGACGAGGAAGAAGAGGAGGAGGAAGTGGAAAGCGGCTCCCCTCGTAAGGGGAGGAAAAAGAAGAGGGCGGCCTCCGAAGATCCGAAGGGGGAGGCGCCCAAAAGAGGGAAGATGACCCTCCCAGATAGTTCGGACCCGGATTCCGAACTAGTCTCCAAAAAACCTCCCAGGGCGAAGCCCCTGGCCGAATCGTAAGTATTCATAGACTTACCAGTTCATCTTTTCCTATTTCCATCATATAAGCCATTAGTTGTGTGCCTTTCAGCCCTCCACGCGAGCTTCTGAACACTCCGTTATCGGAGGGGAACTCTCTGCAACCCGAGATGGCAGAGAGCGAGACGCCACCACGAGCCCCCTCGCCTATCACCATGGATGACACCGAGGTGTTATCCCGAAGGACCTCTCCTGGCCACGGAGGGGCGGGCGAGGCTGTCGAAAAAGCGCCCGAGGTTAATACCTCGGTCGCCGAAGACATAGGGGAGGCGACCCCTATGACAACCGACGGTGGGGACCCCAAACTATCCGGGCCCCAGCCGGACACCATTCTGGAGACCAATGCGGCTCCGGGATCCGGTGAGCTGCCCCCTTCAAAAGAGGGGGGAGGAGCATCAGCTCCGTCGGCGACCTCAGCTAATTCGGAGGCGCCGAACGCTCTAGCGGAAGCACTGCAACATGCTTCCATCATGGAGGAGCACCGCACCTTGATGGGTGCGGTGGTGGAAAAGGTTCAGTCTGCAAAAAGCGGGATGAACGAAGCCTTCTCCAGCCTATTGACAGGCTTTGAGGTATGCGACGTAATGTCCTAAACATTTTTGTTTCATTTAGAGGAATATACCTGTATACAGACAGTAGCCCCTGAGGCTCTGCTTGGTTTGAAAAGAACCGAACGGAGGATCCACATAGTACTCGGGCGAGTTATCATACTACTCTGCTGTTGCAACAGGCTTCCCTGTTGGTGGCCACTGCCCAGGCCGCAGAAGTTTCCGAACTCAATCAGAAGCTTGAAGCAGCCAATGAAGGGCTCGACCACATCAACAAGCGATTCGATGAGACGCAAGGTATATGCATGATGAAAAAGTTCATTTTCATGTCAGAAGTGATATGTATGTTGAGAGGTTAACTCGCAGGATGCTTTGATTATGAGCATAGTTGGCGCAGCCGAGGTCGAGACCCTCAAAGGCGCCCTCGCGCAGGCCAAGAAGGAAGCCGAGGCGAGCAAGGCAGCCGCTGATAAAGCGGCTGCTGAACTAGAAGCTGAACAAGTTGCCCGCCGCCAACACGAAGCTCGGGTGGCCGAAGTCGAGCAGGAGCTGAATGATGGCATCAGCAAATGCGAGACATTGCAGCAGAAGACTTCGGCCCAGTCATCTGAGCTTGCGAAGGCTCTCCATGATGCCAAAGAGGTGCGGAGCGAGTCCCGGAGTGCTCGCGAAGAGATCCGTCAAGCGAGGCAGATAGCGGCTGGTAAGGCCTTTCCTTTACAGAGTATTTTTTTAGGGTCAAAGATATGTTTTGCTCACTCGAGTGTGGAGTTCTCCAGATGCGTTTGCGGATCTCCCGAGGAGTGCCGGCGATGCCACACAGTTCTTCCGAGCTTAGGAGGGGAACTCGTCCGAGAAGTTGTTCTGGTCGCAGTTTCTTGCACCGAAGCACCCGGTGCTCCTGAACGACCAGAAGAAGTAGCTGATGGAGCTGCATAGGGTGTCCGGTTTGGCCATGAAGGATCTAATAGTCCAACTTTGGCCCGCCGAACCAATTCCCAGTAGCTACTTTAGTTTGGTGAAGTGGCTCGTCGACGCGCTGCCTCAGATTGATGCTGTGAAGCGTTCGGCCTGCATAGAAGGTGCCCAGATGGCCTTTGCCCGTGTTAAGATGCAATGGGCAAAGATGAAGGCCACCGATGTGGCGACCGCAGGCCCGCCTGAAGGCAAAGATCATCGGAGGCCGGAGAGATATTTCGACGATGTCCTGGCAGGGGCCCGAATAGTAGAGGGCCAGTGTTCTAAGGACGTCATATTTGAGTAGATGTATTCGGGTTGTAAAAACTATGTTATGAACCCATGCTTGTAATATATCTGTTTATTGCGCCTTTTGTTTCAAGCAATATTTTCCTCCTGTGCGGCCGTTTATTTCTGAAAGTTGCCACTCGTTGGCTTTAGCCCCCACGTAGATGCTACGGGGGTGTTCGTAGTGACGCGTGACCACACTTTATCCAACATCTTGGTCCGTAAAGGAGGTGTCCGCGAGGTGAACCAGGCAATCAGACTATGCGGCTTTATTACTTTCACTTAGCCATAGGAGTTTGACGATGGGGCTAAGTACTAGCCCCTTGTGCGTGTGCGGCAATCCGGGCTGAATAGCCAATTCCACGCGGCTTGGACGAAGACCAGCCCCTCGTATAACACGGAGTAAATCGCTAACGATTGTAGTATAAGACTAAGTCACCGAATCGCCGACCAGCTCTCGCTTTATCATGACAGTCAGTTTTCGGCTTTCTCTACTGAGGTATTTGACCGGATGAACTAGAAATACAATCGCAGTAGTTCTCCCTTTACTACCTTAGCCGAACGAGCGGAACGTAAGGTGGTAAGCACAAGAGCCGGGCAACCCAACTATAGACCAAAGACATGATTCGGAGCCGATGCATATAATGCAATATTCGGGACGCCGATGAGTACCCCATAGTAGTTCGGACTTTAAAATGTGCCGGGCCAGATACAGCCCCCGGTGTTTAAGGCTGGACTAAGGCACGTGTGGCAGTCGGGCATAGGGAGGGAAGACAGATGATAATATAAAATAGATGAGTACCAAACAAAAGTGGTGATCAACTGCTTCCTTTATGCCATGATTAATACGTCGAGACGTGTCATTACAGATAATGCCCGAAGGCCAAGGCCATTTTACATGCCGAAAGTTTACACAAGGGAAAGGTTTATACAGGGCTTTTCTGAGAAAATAGTGGCTTGAAGGTCCTAATGATGCCCTGCTGCACGTCTGCGCCGTTTCTCCTTGGTTGGAAATCCTTTGAGAGGAGGAGTCGATGGTCGTCTATAAGAAAGGGGAACCTAGAAAGGAGTCCCTGTACAACCGTAGAGTAGGTAGGTTTTTAATGAACCTGTGGTAAAAGAGAAAGAAAAGAAAAAAGAAAGTTATGGTCCGAATAGGGTCAAGCCGTACTATAGACCTGTTCCGCAGTATGCCTCTGGCGCTGCCCAAGGTATTTTAAGTGCGTAATTATGCACACGCAGTACGTGTGCCGCAACCTTATAGGCGATCGGCGGAGGCCGAACTGCTATTCAAGCTCCGGATTTGCTGAGCTGTCATGCTGTAATGTTTATTGGACTCGCTTGGCGGTGTCATGGGTCTTGATGACCGATGAGCTGTTGAGGCCATTCTGTACCTCGGCTGCTAGGGCCGCGGTGTGCTCCTCAGTACGGAGGGAGCGCTCCATATTTCCATTGACTATGATGACGCCGCGCGGTCCGGGCATTTTGAGCTTCAAATAAGCATAGTGTGGGACTGCATTAAAGAGGGCGAAAGCAGTTCGTCCAAGCAATGCATGATAACCACTGCGGAAAGGGACGATATCGAAGATCAATTCTTCACTTCGAAAGTTATCTGGAGAGCCGAATACCACTTCCAGTGTTAAGGAACCCGTGCAGCAGGCCTCTACGCCAGGTATTGTAAGTGCATCTAGTGCCCCTTAGTGATTTTGGTGTATTGAAGACTTATAGGTTAAGGGATTAATGTGTTTGTGAGTGTACACAGGTTGTATAAGTCTATGAGGAGTTTGATATTTACGAAGAAAGTCGACCCCTAAAAATGAATGTCTTCAGTTGAAAACTTTGGTTTTCTTGAAGACTTTGAAAATGAGGAAATTGGTGTGACCTTGAAGACTTGATATTGATGCGAGGATTATGAAGCATGAAGACTTTTGTTTTCATAGTTTTGTTTTCCCTTTGTTGAGTCATAGGAAACACCGTACTGTTAAAGAGGGTCGAGGTAAAACTAAGGAAAAGTTTCCAAGTGATGCTCAACTCAAATCCTAAACCTACCAATCCTTTCGAGTGAAGCCATTGGAAATCTCATACAGCTCAGTCAAGTTCTTCACTGACAGAGACGAAGTTCTTCTGTTCTCTGAGGAATTTGTTCTGACTGAAGAGTTAGGAATTCGCCAGTGTGGATTGCCTACAAGTGAGGAACATGATAGCCCTGAGGAATTTGAGAGCTCAAATTTCCGACCGTTGCTGTGCTATGCGCCAGCTGTCCAAAATATCCTACCCACCTAACGGTCATATCATTGAAGGGCATTTATGTCTTATCATGTCGGGCTGCTCCCCGGCTATAAATAGCCGCCCCCTACAACCACTAGCTGGTTGGCTGCTCCGAGAGAAACTGACACTTGTCATTTAGAGCATCCCATCCTCCGAGGACTTTGGGAGAAAATCATCAAGTGAGGAAAAACCCAAACCCAACACCTAAAACCCAAAGTGATTGAGCATCACTAAAGAAATTGTTCCTGTGTGGAACCGACGCTTGTTACCTTTGAGGACTGTGCATCCTCCAGACGGTTAGGCGCCATGGTCTAGAGCATCCAAGAGGAATTGTGGATCGCCGAGTGACCAAGTCTGTGAAGGTTTGGAAGTCACCTGTGAAGACTTACCACGAGTGATTGGGCGAGGTTTGTGTGACCTTAGCTCAAGGAGAATACAGTGAGGACTGTGTGTCCTCAGGTTTAAATACCTAGCCGCTCCAACCAGATGTACAACTGTCACAGCAGTTGGAACTGGTCTACCAAATCACTGTCTTCACCAAGCTACTGGTTCTATTTCCTCAACCCTTTCATTTCCTCGCATACTTGCTGTGTACTTGATCGTTACTGTTTGATGACTTTGACTGAAGACTTTCTCAATTTCCTCATTCCTATTTCTTCAGTCACTTTGTCTTCAGCCTGCTTATCCTGTTTACACGCTACCTGTGCTCTGTTTTGTTTCATTTCATCATGATGACTAGGCTACTGCTTTGTTATCCATGTACCTGAGTAGTTATTCCGCTGCTTGTAGTTCGTTGCTTAGGAAATTCCTCAAGTAGTATTTCCTCAACGACGAATTCATAAAAATCACCTATTCACCCCCCTCTAGTCGATATAACGCACTTTCAATTGGTATCAGAGCAAGGTACTCCCTTGTTCTGTGTGATTTTGGTTTAACCACCTGGAGTTTTAGTTTTGTTGACTGCAGGCATGATCAAGGTCTTGGCTGGGTGTCCTACCTTTGATGGGACAGACTACCCCTACTGGAAGAATAAGATGCGCATGCATCTTGAGGCAATTGACAACGATCTCTGGTACGTTGTGGAAAATGGCGTTCCCTCTGTCACTCCTTCCGTGAACGCTGCTGATGTGAAGAGATTCAAGCAACTCGACTCTCAAGCGAAGAATATCATATGTGGCCATCTGAGCAAAGGACAGTACGGCAGAGTGAGTGCTTTGGAGTCTGCAAAGCTTATCTGGGACAGGCTGTTCAAGGTCAATGAAGGAATCTCAACTCAACATGATTCTCGAGTTAACGTTCTTCGCAATCTCTTCAACCGCTTCAAAAGACTCGACAATGAGAATGTCTAGCAAACCTTTTATCACCTCATTGACATTTCAAATGAGCTTCAAGCACTGGGTGCCACTGACATCACCGACCATGAGGTGGTGAAGAAATTGCTGAGGTCACTCGATTCTTAATTCGATACACTGGCACTGATGATTCAAGAACATGGAGACTACAAGTCACTAGATCCTGCTGATATTCTTGAGAGGCTGAACACTCATGAATTCCAACAAGCTGAAAAGAGAGATCTCTACGGGCCAAGCTATGGAAGATCACGCGCACTAAAGGCCAAGGCAGTTTCCTCATCTGAAGGAGAAGATTCTGATAGCAGCCTTGGTGACCCTGAAGAACTAAGCCAGGAGCTAGCAATGCTCGTGAAGAAATTCCAGAAGTTCTCAAGGAGTGGTTGCTTTGTAAAATCTTCAAAAGGTGATGACACAAGATCAGATTCCTCATCCCATGATTTCAAGAAGAGGACTTGCCACAAATGCAAGAAACCTGGTCACTACATAACTGATTGTCCTCAGTGGGCAAAGGAATCAAAGAACAAAATACAAGGATGATAGTTCAGATGACTCAAAGAAGAAGAAGAAATCTTCAAAGTCCTCATCATCAAAATCTTCAAAGTCTTCATCTTACAAGAAGAGTAGTTCCAAGAAGGCTCGGGCATTCATTGGCAAGGAAATGGACTTTGAAGCTGAATCTAAGGAACATGAGGAAGAGGAGGCATCTGAGGAGTCAGACTCTGGTGTGGCGAGCCTAGCCCTCGCTACTGCTTATGTCAGCAAGTCCATCTTCAACACTAAGGAAAATGGCTTCCCCAACACTGCTGATGACGGCAACGATGACTATGCCTCCACCTATTGCATCATGGGAAAAGGTGCCAAGGTATTCAAATACCCCTCCTCTGAATCAAGTGAGGATGAATCTGATGATAACCTCAAACCCAGCTATTCCAAACTTGCTAATATTGTTGTTAAACAATAAAAGGCTTTGGAAAGGGTTCAAAATATGCTAGACAAAAGCGATGATCTGTTAGGTGAGGAAATGGATCGAACTCAAACACTGACTGATAATCTTCAGCAACTACAGTCTAAGTTTGACAACCTTCAAAGTCGTCATGAAACTCTCTTAGCCGATCATGAGAAACTTTCTTATGAATTTCTTCAAAGAAAGCAAGATCTTGAGAAGATAAGGGTGAGTCATGAAGATCTTCAGAAGGAAAATGATTCATTGCTTGCTCAACAGATCAGTTCCGCTCAGGAAGAATTTATTCCACCATGCTTGAAATGCATTGAACGTGAAACTGCTAATTCTTCACCTGAAAGTTCAAATGCTTTTATTGCTGCAAATTCTTCAACTATCTCTATGGTCACAAATTCCTCATCTGAGGATACCACTAGTATCACTGACGAAAATGCAGGGTTGAAGGAATTGTATGTGACAGGCATGTACAAAAGCCTCAAAGGGCATCAGACTCTTTGTGATGTGCTCAAAAAGCAGATCTTGAACATGAACCCTAGGAAAGAGGGTATTGCCTTTGAGAGGAAACTCAATGCTGATGGAACCTACTGGAAACCTGAGCAGTATCCCAAAACCTCATGGGTTGCTGTGAAGGGACCTCCCATAGATCCATCCACTTTATCTAGCTTTACATGTGAATCCTCATATTCATCTGATGAGTCATTTGACTCCAACTATAAACTGTTCAAAAATCAGAATGGTGAAGTATTTGCTAGATATGTTGGAACTAACTGCAGGAATGGTCCCCCTATGAAGAAAATCTGGGTTCCCAAAAGGTGTCTTGAAAGTCTTTAGGTGAATGTCCTCATGACACCACCTGTGAAGAATAGGAACCCCAGATCAAATTCTTCATATGGACCAAAGTCTTCATATGGATCCAAGTCCTCTTATGGATCAAATTCCTCACATGGATCTAAGACCTCATATGATCATCATCATGCTAACGCTTCTGTTTCATAGGGAAAATCTAAGAGTTATGATTATGTGCATTATTCTTTAAATCATTATGTTCATAAGTCCTCGAAGAATTTCTCTGCTTACTCATATGCCTATACTAATCCCTCTCCTGTGAAATGAAGCGCTTTGGCTTCAATGCCACCTTTCTCTTATGGAGCTCGCAGAATGATGAACTCTTTGCCACCCCTCCAGATGTGGGTGGTGAAGAAAAAGAACTTACCTCTTATGCAGGGTCAGGTCTCCAAACGAACTAAATCATCTGAAGAATTTTCTGGAGACCTGAAATGCTTGAAAGGACGCAAGCTAATCATGAAGAAATGATTCATTCATTTCTCACGTCCTCATACTGCTATATATACATATGT
This sequence comes from Thinopyrum elongatum, assembly GCA_011799875.1. NCBI lineage: Eukaryota > Viridiplantae > Streptophyta > Magnoliopsida > Poales > Poaceae > Thinopyrum > Thinopyrum elongatum. Next base: position 300,181,134 of record CM022298.1, read on the forward strand.
TGCATTAATTTATGAATTTCTATCTGATGAAATTGATGTCATATTCTTCACTCTGAAGATATGTGTTCATAAGATGCACTAATTCATCTGCAGGATGATTTACCCAAAGCTACTGAGTGGGTCCTCGACAGTGGATGTACTAATCACATGACCGGTGACAAGAGCTTACTAATGAACACTCCTTTATCTCCATCACATTTGAAGCATATCACCTACACAGACAAAGGCAAAAGCAAGGTATTGGGTCTAGGTAGGGTTGCAATCTCAAAGGATCGACACATGGACAAAGTCATGCTTGTCGAGTCCCTCGGATTCAACCCCATGTCTGTCTCAATGCTTTGTGATCTTGATATGGTTGTTGTCTTTGGCAAATATCGTTGCTTAGTGCTCATGGAATCTGACAATTCCGAAGTCTTCGAAGGCTTTAGGAGAGGAGATTTGTATATTGTTGATTTCTCTGCAGGACAACAGCCTGCCACTTGTCTACTTGCAAAAGCTTCATAAGGCTGGCTATGGCATCGATGACTGGGTCATGCTGGCATGAGGAACTTACACACGCTCATGAAGAAAAAGCACGTCATTGGCATTGAGGGTGTCAAATTCCTCAAAGATCATCTTTGTGGGGCTGGAAAGATGACCGGAGCCAAGCACCCCTCGAAGACTATCATGACCACCTCTCGTCCTTTTGAATTGCTTCATGTGGACCTCTTTGGCCCTACTCATTATGCCACACTAACAAAAGCAGCATCTCTATATGGCTTTGTTATTGTTGATGATTATTCTCGTTACACATGGGTGCATGTTATTACTTACGAAAATGAAGTGCAGGAAGTCTTCAGATGATTTTCCTCAAGGGCTTCGACAAATTTCGGTGTGAAGATCAAGCATATTCGGAGTGACAATGGGACCGAGTTCAAGAATACTGGTCTTGATGACTATCTTGATGAACTTGGTATTACTCATGAGTTATCTGCCCCATACACTCCTCAGCAGAATGGCGTTGTGGAGCGCAAGAACAGGACTCTTGTTGAGATGGCTCGTACCATGCTTGACGAATACAAGACACCTCGTCGCTTCTGGCCTTAGGCAATTGATACTGCATGCCACATTATCAACAGGGTATATCTTCACAAATTCTTCAAGAAGACCTCATATGAACTCCTCACTGACAAGAAACCCAATGTGAGTTATTTCAAAGTCTTTGGTGTAAAATGCTGTGTCGGTGTACTAGAATAGGGGTACCCTAGTACCCCGTACTTGTGCACGGGCAGTAGTAGCATCCCGCGGCCAGGCTTGCGGGAGGACAGCCAGAGAGAAGCTCAAGGTTATTAAGCCATTCGAGAACAAAGTATACAAAGTAAGAGTTAAGGCCCCGGCAAGAGGAGCTTGCCGGGAGGGATAGCTGAGGCCCAGCCTGAGGTTTGCTGTAGCAGAGTACTTGCCGCGGCAAGGTACTTGCCCCGGCAAGTCATTGGCTGCGGCAAGGTATTGGCTGCGGCAAGATAGCAGCTGCGGCAAGGTACTTGCCCCGGCAAGTTACCTTGCGCGGCAAGCTATGGGTTGCGGCAAGCTGTCAGGTGCGGCAAGGTCTTGCCGCGGCAAGCGTTACTGTACCACTGTGCTACTGTGCTGCTCCGGTGCCTCTGCCAGCGTGGCGCTCTGGGTCCTTCCAAGCGTGTATGGCAGGGCACTGTGTAGACAGCGGTACACTGTAGCTAGCGATGCAGGAGCAGGTGGGATAGGCTTTTCCCACGTCCAAGACGTCTGGGTACATGTATCTGGACAGCTAAGGCATGGGCATTTAATGCCCTTGTCCCCTGCCGTCAGTGGTAGGTAGGACATGTCATCCTGGTAATAATGGCCTTACTGTAGCAACTTTCCACCTCTACCTTTACTGTTTGCCACCTGTTGGTGACCCCTTTGTGCATATAAAAGGAGGCCCATAGGCAACATGGAGGTTGGAAGGGAGGAACTGGGAGATGGAGAACTCCAGTATTGTACGCAGCTACTCTGTACTGTAGCGCTCCTGGAGCTAGAACAATCATACAGATAATAAACCAAAAAGCAGGAGTAGGGTTTTACGCATCCGTGCGGCCCGAACCTGGGTAAATCTCTCTCGTGCACTGTCGTGTTCTTCGCTAGATTTGCTCTTCGTGCGACCGTCTCTCCCTGCCGAACGTAAAGGGGTCCTTCCCTGGGTCCCATAGGTGATCGCGGATTCGTCCCCGACATCTTTGGCGTGCCAGGTAGTGGAGAGGAGGTTGTGTGAACCTAATCTAGCGATTTGCGCGTTAGTTTTTGGGCCATCCTCCGCCTTATGGCTCCAAAAAAGAAGACTTCGGCCATCGGTGCGTCTACGTCCAACCCGCCTGCTCCCATGCAGGAGGGTGCCGACGTGATTGCGGCTGCTGGGGGGACTGGAGAGCGGGAGCTCCTATTACCTCCACCTGTCCAAAACCGGGCCAGCAACGCCAATCTTGGCGCTGCTGGGTCTGGGAACGCAGCGCTGCTCGCTGCTGCTGGCCCTGCAAGCTCCAGAAACGGTGCTGCTTGTTCTGGAACGCCTGCGCCGGTTCAGAAGCCGCGGCCTTCGCAAGAAGCCCGTGACAAGCAGCGTCCTGACGCCCCAGGTGCTAGGCGCTCCCTGGATAATGAACTTGCGCATCGATCTCGAGATGCGCGGGGTCACCATACGCAACAACACGTTGGCGGGGTCGAGGTACGGTCGCCTGGGCGTGGAGATGCTCCTTCTAACACTGTTAGGAGTAAGAGCATCCCACAGTCCTCACGCCACTCGATACCTCCCTCACCAGCAGAAGCGTTGGCGCGTGCGCAGCTGCTCCTGAACTTCCCTCCACCAGCAGATAAGCTTGACGAGTGGAGGGCAACCATTCAGAGCCTTCTCAGCTTCGCTGATGCCGACCCGGTGCACGCGGCCGACAAGAGAACTGGTGACAATGCTGTCACCAACAAGAACGGCGAGGGGGCAACAACCGTACACTCACCGCCCAGACGGCCTCGGTCGCCGACACATCGAAACGACGCCCGTGGCGATGGTTCCACGGCGTCGTCTAACCCGCGAGCTCGTTGTGACCAGCGCCTCGTTCTTCAGGAACGCAGAGGAGAAGACGCTCGTACCACTATCGAGCGAAGGAGAGAAGCGCATCGTCAGTCCGACAGACGCGCAGGGCCCACTGTTGACATGCATGCGCCAGGGGATCCTGGCGACTTGCCGTACGCGGTAAGTTTTCCAGCGTTCACCCGTGAGCTGCGGCAGGTCCAGTGGCCCAACCGCAAGGCTTTCAAGCCTAACGTGCCGGAGAAGTATGATGGCAAGACACACCCGTCGGAGTTCCTCAGCATTTACACCATTGCGGTGCAAGCTGCCGGGGGACGAGACGACAAGATTCTTGCTAACTACTTCCCGCTTGTGTTAAAGCGCAACGTCGTCTCATGGCTCATGCACTTGCCGGAGAACTCCATTTCTTCATGGGCGGACCTGTGCCATCAGTTTGTTGGTGCCTTTACTGGCGGTCATCAACCTCATGGCCAGGAGAGTGATCTTCATCTCATCCCCCAGAAGGAAGGAGAGCCCCTGCGCAAATACATTCAAAGGTTCAGCCGCGTACAGTACAACATCCCAGATGTTCACCCCGCTGCGGTTATTAGCGCGTTCCATCAGAACGTGCGTAACCGCAAGATGCGGGAGGAAATGGCGATGACCAAGGTTAGAGACATTGGCCAGCTATATGCTCTCGCCGACAAGTGTGCGTGTGCTGAAGAGGGAAGGAAACTTCCCGGTGAAGGTGTTGGCGCAGGGGGGAGCTCTGACAGCGAAGGTACCGCCCCGGCAAAGAAGGGCCGGCGGCGGAACAACAGGAAGAAAAAGGGCAAAGCTGTGCTTGCCGTCGAGCAGTCCAGCGGCAATGGCAGCGCCGACAAGGCCAAAGTCGAGGGCTCCGGCAAGGAGATTGCCGTGTGCGCCAACTGTCAGGCCTTGGCGGCTGCCGACAAGCAGGACGGCTCCGACAAGCAATATTGCAAGATCCACCGCACCAAGGGAAACGATCTCTAGAACTGCCGACGAGTCGAGCAGCTTGTCGAACAGCAGAAAGCTGAGTATGAGAGGCGCGACAAGGAGAAGGCCCCAGAAGGTGCTGGCGGGTCCGGCAAGAAGCGCACTGCCCGAGGAGGGCGTCGCGGCAAGGCCAAGCAGCAGCAGAGAGACAGGCCTCCTCGTGGCCGCGACAAAGATGATGATGATGATGATCTAGATGATGAAGAATCCAGTGAGCACGAATTTCAGAAAGCCGCAGAAGTCTTGTGTGTTGACGGTGGTGCTTCGTTGCATTCTTCTCACCGCCAACTTAAACAGTGGGCGCGAGAGATTAATGCGGCAGAACCATCTGTTGACGCCAGAAAGCTTCTGAAGTGGTTCGACACGCCTATCGTCTTTGACATTGAGGACCACCCTGACCGCACAACGGCGGTCGGGTGCTTGCCGATGTTGGTTTCACCAACAATCCGCAACCTCAAGGTCACGAAGATGTTAGTTGACGGTGGGGCCGGCTTGAATCTGATTTCGCCCGCTGTGCTCCGGAAACTTCAAATCTCTGACGGCGAGCTTGAGGAAACTGGTACTTTCCAAGGAGTCAATCCAGGAAGGAGCAAGCCGAAAGGGAAGATCACGCTGCCAGTGATATTTGGCGGCGAGCTGAACTACCGGACCGAGAAGGTCACCTTTGATGTTGCCGATATTCCATTGCCTTATAATGGGATACTTGGCCGTCCAGCGCTCGCCAAGTTCATGGCAGCCTCTCATTATGCCTACAACGTGTTGAAGATGCCAGGCCCAGTAAGTGTTATCACAGTTCCCTACGACAAGAAGGATGCGCTTATTTGCGCCGACAAGATCTATCGGGAAGCAGCTGCCGCAACTGCCGCCAAGGCACTTGCTGCTGAAGCTCTCGGGGGGGAGAACAAGAGGAAGTCCGGCAAGAGCTCCTGTGCCCACTCCGGCAAGCGCACCTCTTCGGAGTGCTACGCTGCCGTCGAGGACGCACCAGAGAGCTCCACCGGCAAGTGCAAGAAGAACAAAGCTGCTCCGCCGGTGACAAAGAAGGTGCCCGCCAAGGAGGACGGCACTGGTGGTTCCTTCACCATCAGTGCCACACTTGACAACAAATAGGAAAGCGCGCTCGTTGCTTTCCTGCGGGCGAATGTCGACGTGTTTGCATGGCAACCGTCCGACATCCCCGGTGTTCCCAGGAAAGTAATTGAGCACCACCTTGCCGTTTGTCCCCACGCGAGGCCCGTCAAGCAGAAAGCCAGAAAGCAAGCTGTGGAGCGGCAAGAGTTTATTGCGGAAGAAATCAAGAAGTTGGAAGCAGCAGGCCTCGTCAGAGGAGTGCTCCATCCTACGTGGTTGGCCAATCCTGTTGTCGTGCGCAAAGCAAATGGAAAATGGAGGCTTTGTATTGATTTCACTGATGTCAATAAAGCTTGTCCCAAAGACCCATTTCCTTTGCCCCGCATAGACCAGATTGTTGACTCCACGGCAGGATGTGATTTGCTTTCATTTCTTGACGCATATTCAGGGTATCATCAAATCTTCATGGCTGAGGAAGATGAGGAAAAGACCGCATTTATCACACCCTGTGGCACATACTGTTTCGTACGTATGCCATTTGGTTTGAAAAATGCTGGTTCGACATTTGCAAGAGCCGTCCAGATTGCTTTTGAGCCTCAGCTGCACAGAAATGTGGAAGCCTATATGGATGATATAGTGGTCAAAAGCAAAGACAGGGCTACTTTGGTTCAAGATCTAGAAGAAACTTTTGTAAATCTGCGCAAGATCAACCTGAAGCTCAACCCCGAGAAGTGCGTGTTTGGAGTTCCCTCCAGCAAGCTTCTCGGGTTCTTTGTGTCTCAACGTGGAATTGAAGCCAATCCTGACAAGATCAAAGCCATTGAGCAAATTGAAGCACCGAAGCGCGTCAAGGATGTACGATGACTTGCCGGCTGTGTTGCTGCTCTCAGTAGGTTTATCTCCAAGTCAGCTGAGCGCGCCCTGCCATTTTTCAAAATCTTAAAAAAGGCAGGTCCATTGAAATGGACTCCGGAGGCGGAGGCAGCGCTGCAAGACTTGAAGAGATACCTCTCCTCTCCTCCAATACTTGTCGCACCTAAACCACAAGAGAAGTTGTTGTTGTATCTAGCGGCAACCAATCAAGTGGTTAGTGCTGCGCTGGTAGCGGAGAGAGAGGTGGATGAGGAGGCAGTAACTGCGGCAAGCACGTCCAGCTACAAGCTGGGGGCTCCCCCGACAAGTTTTGCTGCCGACAAGGATTCGTCTGCACAGTCAGGCGAAGTGATACAAAAGAAGAAAATGGTGCAGCGCCCGGTCTACTTTGTGAGCTCTCTTCTGCAGGGAGCTAGGTCAAGGTATTCTGGTGTGCAGAAGCTGCTTTTCGGCCTTCTCATGGCCTCAAGAAAGCTGCGCCATTACTTTCAAGCACATGAAGTTACCGTCGTCACTCGCTTCCGCTGAAAAGGATTTTGGGATGAAGGGTTGCTTGCCGGTCTCAGGATGGCGGCAGACCTTGGGATCAAGAAGCTTATTGTCAGGGGAGATTCGCAGCTTGTCGTCAGGCAAGTGAACAAGAACTACCAATGCCCATTGATGGAAGCTTATGTAGATGAGGTGAGGAAGTTGGAGGAACGCTTTGACGGCCTACAAATGGAGCACGTCCCACGTGCTGAGAATGACATTGCCGATGGTTTGTCAAAGCGCGCCGCACTCAAATTGCCTGTGGAACCAGGCACTTTTGTGCTCCAACTAACTCAGCCATCCGTGACGCCATCAGTAGGGCAAGGCAGGAAGAGGAAGTTGGCTTCTGGCGACTACTTCCCGGCAGAGCTCCCCGAAGCCGCCGGCAAGAAGGCTGCCAAAGCCAGCGCCAAAGATGCAGAGGGGCAACTTGCTCCGACAAGGCCTCACACTCTTGTCATTGAAGCGGGTGCTCCTAGGCAAGAGGCAAAGGGGCAACTTGCTCCGACAAGACTTCGGGTCCTTGTCGTTGAAGCAGGCGCTCCTGATCGAAGCGCTGAGGAGCAAGATGCTCCGACGAGGCCTTGGGCTTCCGTCGTTGAAGCAATTGCTCCCGACGAGCTTGTTGAAGGACAGCACGCTCCAGCAGGGCCCCAGGCTCTTGTCGTTGAAGCGGCTGTTCCCGCCAAGCTCGTCGGGGAACGGCCGGCTCTGGTAGAGCGATAAGCTCTTGCCGTAGGGCCTGATGTTCCCGCAGCAGAAGAAATGCCTTTAGTCCTCGTTGTCGAGCCACAGGCTCTAGCGTGGGCGCAGCAGATCGTCCGTTTCCTTCAGACAGGAGAACTTCCCGAAGAGCAGGAAGAAGCGGAGAAAGTAGCCCGACGGTCCAATATGTATCAATTTGTCGATGACATGCTGTGCAGAAAAAGACCAAACGGTGTGAAATTGAAGTGTATTCCCCGGGAAGAAGGACAGGAGCTGTTGGCGGAGATTCATGGAGGCATATGTGGTCACCACATAGGGTCAAGAGCCCTTGCTGGAAAGGCTTTCCGGCAAGGTTTCTTTTGGCCCACCGCCCTCCAGGATGCAACTGCACTAGTAACCAAGTGTGAAGCGTGCCAGTTTCATTCCAAGCAGATTCATCAGCCAGCTCAAGCTCTCCAGACAATCCCTCTCTCCTGGCCATTTTCAGTTTGGGGGCTCGACATCCTCGGCCCCTTTCCCCGTGCCACCGGGGGCTTCGAGTACTTGTATGTGGCCATCGACAAGTTTACGAAGTGGCCGAAAGTGGAAGCAGTGAGGAAGGTAACAGCACAATCATCCATCAAGTTCTTCAAGGGAATTGTTTGTCGCTTTGGTGTTCCTAACAGGATCATCACCGACAATGGTACCCAGTTCACGAGCCACGCCTTCATGCAGTATGTCGAAGACCTTGGCGCCAAGGTCTGTTTCGCTTCTATTGCTCACCCGCGAAGCAACGGTCAAGCTGAAAGGGCAAATGCTGAAGTGCTGCGTGGGCTCAAGACGAGAACTTTCGACAGGCTGTGCAAGTGCGGCAAGAACTGGATCGAGGAGCTGCCAGTGGTTCTTTGGTCGATCAGGACGACGCCAAATCGAGCTACTGGCCAGATGCCTTTTGCTCTAGTTTATGGAGCAGAGGCAGTTCTCCCCACGGAACTCGTATACGGGTCACCTCGAGTGCTCGCTTACGATGAGCTTGAGCAAGAGCAACTGCGGCAAGATGACGCTGTGCTCCTCGAGGAGGATCGTCTTCAGGCTGCTGTGAGAGCTGCTCGCTACCAGCAAGCTTTGCGTCGCTACCATAGCCGCAGAGTTAATGCCAGAAGTCTCGAGGAAGGCGACCTTGTTCTTCGGCGCGTTCAGTCGCCAAGAATTCAAACAAGTTGACGCCGAAGTGGGAAGGCCCTTATCGGGTGAAACGAGTCACCAGGCCCGGCGCTGTCCGCCTGGAGACCGGGGATGGCATTCCAGTGATCAATTCCTGGAACATTGAGCATCTTCGTAAGTTTTTTCCATAAGGCGCGGTTGCCGGGCCCTTCCCCGGCAACCACCTTTTGTACAAGTCTTGCCGCTGTGGCATGTAATCCTTTGTACAAAGCCAGGCGCAGACCCTGTGCATAAATAAAGCTTTTGTATTTCGCAGTTTTTGACGATTTCATGTTTACTTTTATTTTGCATGATTATCTCACATACTGTGCAGTACAGCCTCCCCGGTAAGCATTAACGAGCCGCCAAGCTCCTATATCTTTATTTTCTCTTCTTTCTTTTTCTCAAAGAAACAGAAGCTTCCCTCGCGCACAAGTTTGCCGGGGGGGATGGGATAAGGATATGGACCAGGCGTCGTTCAAAGAAACTTTGCCTTGCCGTGAAGAAGGCAGCGGCAAGCAGTGACAAGACCTTGCCGCGAAGAGATCAGCGACAAAGCTAAGTGCCAAAGTTTGAACAATCAAATTCTTTTTTATTTTCAAGGTTATTTTCCTTGAACGATACTACTCTTTGTATGGAAAACCTGTGCGCGACGGAACCTAAGCGTAATCGGTCGCGCCCTTACCTTGTTTCGAGTCCGCTCAACAACCTAAGTGGCTGCACTGAGCGCGACAAGGTTGCTTGCCGGCAGCGGCACCGCCAGCAGGCTGCTGAAGTCCCGCACCCAGCGCTCGCGGCAATGGTGCACGCACCGGCAAGTTCCCTATAAGCGTAGGGCAAGTACACACAAAGAAAGAAATTGCTCAAGGGAGATGACATGCATTAACTCCAAAATATTGCAAGTTATATTACAAGATAAGTTGCCACGGCTTAAACAGATTGTTCTTTAACATGTCTAGCGGCGGCAAGGAGGGAAAAGAATGGGCTCTCTAATTGCGGTGCTTGCCTTCGACTCTCTGGATATGGTCCACCCTCTCCACGATGGGCGCGACAAGAGCCTCTAGTGGCGCGGGGTCGTATCCCTTCGACAAGCTTTTGAAGATGTTGCTGAAGTCGACGCCCGGGTTTCTGTATGCTATCTTCACCAACAACCTCCGGAGAACTCCCCGGCAAAGCCTGCGTGACTCGTCGGCCAGTTGAGCCTTGTGATTGACTTGGAGCTGTTGGAGTGCTTCTACTACTCCGTCGAAGAACTCGGCTAGCTTGACGCTAGTTTGCGTGTTCTTGTCGGTGGACCCGAAGTCCGGCACCTTCAGGGCAGTCAGCTCCTTGTCGATGTCCTCGGCGGCGCTGGCAAGCCTGTCTGTGAAGATCCCCACGTTATCCCTGAACTTCTTGTGGGTTGCAATAGCGTCTTGGAGCAGACCCTTTTCCTTCTGGAGCTCTGTCATTAGAAGCCCTTCGCGCTTTCTGGTGGTGTCGAGCGTCTCCTTCAGCGTGGTCAGCTTCAGCTTCAGGTCTGCTCTGGAGTCGTTGGCGGCGGCAAGCAGATTGTTCTTCTTGGCTATGGTAACTTGCATCTCCGCCAAAGTGTGGGTCACCTTTGCCCTCTCACTTTCAAGCGTTGAGAGCTTGTCACCGTTTGCCTTGAGGGCGGCCTCTAGTCTTGCCACTTTCTCCTCCGTTTCCTTCCTGTTCACTTCTGCAGCAGCGACAGCGTTGGTGGCCTCCACCAACTTGCTGGCGTACTCTTGGGCCAAGGCTTCGATTTCCTTCTGGTGTTTTTGTGCCTGCCCCTGGGGCCGCTCTGCGACAAGTCTTGCCACCTCCTCGTCTTTCTGCTGGAGGGTTTCGGCAAGTTTCTTCTTGCGCTCGGCAAGTTCCTCTTCGTGGGCATCAAGGTCCACTTTCCGCTGGTTCAGATCACCGGCCTGAGTAGACAACTCCTTGGCGGTCTCCTCTTGTTTTTGTTCAATATCTTGCTTCATCAGGAGGAGGGCCTGCCGTTCTTCGGCCAGCTGTGCCCGCTTGACCTCTAACGCATTAAGAGATCGCGCGCGGACGTCCGCCAAGATCTCCGCGCGCCTCAACATGTCAGCTTCGGCCTTCTCGATGAGCGCCTCCCTGGAAGCTAGCTTCTCCCGTCGGGCGCGATGAAGATTTAGCAGCTTTTGGAGCAGTTGCTCCTCTTCAGACGTGCTGCTGCTGCTGGCGCCTGGCGCATCCACAAGCTGGAGCCCGGCAGCGGCAAGGATCTCCTCGTCCACAACATCCTCCTCGGTTGGCGCTCTGGAGCCCACCGTCCAGGGGAGGCTGACGTAGACGTTCTCGCCAACCCGGATGTATTTGCTTGGCGGAGGCAAGTTGGGCGCTGCCGCCTCGTCAGTGGTTGAGGGACCCGTGGTCGGAGTAGCGCCTGGCGCTCCTGTGGCCTCAGGGCCGTCAGTAAGACCACCGGCTCCCTCGCCGGCCTCCTCAGCAGCATTCTGGGTGGCCTCAGCTTCAGCAGCCTTGGCGGCTTCATCGGTGGGCGCCTTGGCGGTATTATCCTTGGCGGCCTTGCCGGCCTCTTCGGCAGCCCTGGCAGCTTCTTTGTCGGCAAGCTTGTCGGCTGCCAGCTTGTCGGCCTTGGCAGCGGCGGCCTTGGCGGCCTCGTCGTCGACGGCCCCTGCGGTGTTCTCCTCGGCAGAAGAGTCAATGTTCATTGGGTCCACCGAGGAGGGCTCTGCCAACTCGAGAAGTAAAGCAAAAAGAGCTTCAGGAAGAAATTCAAGAAGACAAAAGAAAGAAAGCAGAAAGAGTTTTGCGGCAAGTGGGTTTACCTGTGTTGAGCTCAGGAGCGGTGGGCTCCCCTCCCCCGTCAACGTTTGTCATTGGGGTGGGGTCGCCAGCGCTGGTGCTTGGCGCTTCGGCGCTTGCCGGCTCCTCTTCGTGGCTCGGCTCGCTAGTGGGAGCCCTTACCGGAGATCTTCTCCTTGGCGGTGTGGTCGAGGGGGGTGGTACTTCTGGAGCACCTTCAGATGGCTCCACTTGCTGCTCCTCTCCTACACGCCCAAAGATGTCAGTGACAAATGCTTGTTCCTCAGCGACCGCCAGCGAAAGGTAGTTGAAATACTTACGCTGGGGGCTGCGCTGGGGGCTGCGACGAGGGCTGGGCTCCGAGCTGGTCGGGATGGTCTCAGACGCTCCCCCGGTGGTTGCCGTGGGCTCATCTTCGACGACCACCACGGTCTTGCTCGTCGAGACCTTAGCTCTCTTCCTTATCCTCTCCGCCAAGGTTTCCTCCCTGCGGAAGCAAGGCCGGAGGGCGACAAGTGAGGACAGAAACAAAATCTTACAAAAATTGAGGGTCGCGGCAAGGGAACTTACTCTTCCTCGTCGTCCTCTTCGCTGAGAGCGGAAAAATCAAAGTCCGCCTCCGTGTGAGGAGGGGGAGGAGGGGGAGCTGGGCTCCTTGGCCGCTTAGCGGGGGTAGTAGCAGCGGTCTTTGATGACCTTGCTCCAGTTGCCGGGGCCGCGTGAGACGCTCCCGCAGCACCAGCCCTTGCCGCGGTCGAGCGCGTCGAACGGCGCTCTGGCGGTTGTTGAACTTCTTGCCGCTCAGCCACTTTGCCAAGCCTGCGAAGGCGTTTCCTCCTCAGAGGGGCTGGGGACTCTGACTGCGGTGGGCTTTCGGTGCCCTCCTCGGAAGAGGAGCCCTCATCCTCCGAGCTGCCTGACTCGTCGGCAGGCTGGCTTGGCCCGACATCCTTGCCGGGTGCGGCGAGCTCGCCCTTCCCGGCAAGCATCCCCTGCTCGGCAAGGCTCTCCTTTTGTGCCTCGTCGAGCTCCGCCAAAGTATAACCAAAATCGCCAGCTTCCCTGGCGAGCTTGTCCTCCTCCACTCTTCGAGCAATGAATTCTATTTCTTGCTCAGTGGTGTTGCGGACGAGCCACTCCTCCACCCGGACCTGCTTTTCGACCGTGGAGTCAAAGAATCGCCGCACGTCTTCTTCGAGCGGCACGTCCCAAGTTGCTTCAACGCTGTGCGCATTGCAGAGCGGCATCATAGCGACGATTGCACTCAATGCGGAGTTGTTGCAAAGGGGCACGATGTGCTTCGGCAGCGTGAACGCCTTGTCGCGCTTCTCTGGATCTGTCTCTTGCTTGAACAGTTCTCGCATGAAGAAGTCGTGCTACAGAACTGTGAAGTTGTTGATCAGTCCAGGGCGCAGCCGCATGATATCGGCTGGGTTCTTCCAATCAGAGGCCGGCCTTCCTCTCTGCTGCAGAGGAGCAATACGGCGGCGGAGGAAGTCTGCGCCAACCATCCCTATGGTGAGCCCGGCCTCCCTGAGCCGTATGATCCTAGTAGCGGCAATCTCCAGCTTTTTGTCCTGGGGATCCAGATCGCTCCAGTCCGTGCCACGCGCTGCTGGGGTCTTGCGAAGCTCACAGTATGGTGGCGGCTCATCGTCAATGATCCAACACCATTCAGACCGGATTTCTCCCCATCTTGGGCGGAGATCCCATTCAGATAATGCTCCTTGGCGCCCAATCTTGAAATGAACGAGACGCCAATAGTGAGAGGCTCCCCCTTTTCAGCACGGGGAGTGAAGTAATGCCTGAACAGCGCGGTGTTGGGTGCGACGCCGACGAAGTTCTCGCACAGATGCGCAAATATTCCCATGGTGGATACGGCATTCGGTGTGAGATCCAGCAGACGGAGATTGAAGGTGTACATGACGTCGCTGAAGAAATCCGAGTACGGTGGGCAGAGCCCGCACCAAAAGTAGCAAGCGAAGAAGGGGTACTTGCTCACTTCGCTCTCGTCGGTGGCTGGGTGAACGCGGGTGGCCGGATGCGCCTTGGTCCTCACGGCCCACATGCCTTGGAACTTGGCCTTCAGATCCGCCCCCGTGAGCGTCGGAGCGAAGAGCGCGTACTTCTGCCTCTTCAACTGCGCCTGGGTCTCCGTCCTTGAGGACTTCCCCGTCTTCCCCTTTTCTCCTTTGGGAGGCATGGCGAAGGCGGAGCTGAGGACCGAGGGAGATGCGGACGCGCGCGGTGGCGGAGGATTGGGAAACCGCTTTGTTTTGGAGCGGAGGAAGAAGAAGGCGGAGATTTGGAGATCGAGAATGGTGAGAGGGGTGTGTGAGTGCTTCTGCAGGTCCCTCCTTTTATGGGGAAAGATGCGGAACCATCCGCCCCTTCGTCATTCGAGATAACTGCGCACGCTTCCCACGCTCCGCATTCAATGCGCGACGCGTGGGAGAGCGTGCAATTAAACAGCACAGAGACGTTTCGGCTTATCCCAGCCACGCGTGCCCGTGCACTGTTTGGGCCTGGCCCAACAACGCCCGGCACCGTGTGTGGCCCAGGCCCGGGGGCTCCTGTCGGTGTACTAGAATAGGGGTACCCTAGTACCCCGTACTTGTGCACGGGCAGTAGTAGCATCCCACGGCCAGGCTTGCGGGAGGACAGCTAGAGAGAAGCTCAAGGTTATTAAGCCATTCAAGAACAAAGTATACAAAGTAAGAGTTAAGGCCCCGGCAAGAGGAGCTTGCCGGGAGGGACAGCTGAGGCCCAGCCTGAGGTTTGCTGTAGCAGAGTACTTGCCGCGGCAAGGTACTTGCCCCGGCAAGTCATTGGCTGCGGCAAGGTATTGGCTGCGGCAAGATAGCAGCTGCGGCAAGGTACTTGCCCCGGCAAGTTACCTTGCGCGGCAAGCTATGGGTTGCGGCAAGCTGTCAGGTGCGGCAAGGTCTTGCCGCGGCAAGCATTACTGTACCACTGTGCTGCTGTGCTGCTCCGGTGCCTCTGCCAGCGTGGCGCTCTGGGTCCTTCCAAGCATGTATGGCAGGGCACTGTGTAGACGGCGGTACACTGTAGCTAGCGGTGCAGGAGCAGGTGGGATAGGCTTTTCCCACGTCCAAGACGTCCGGGTACATGTATCTGGACAGCTAAGGCATGGGCATTTAATGCCCTTGTCCCCTGCTATTAGTGGTAGGTAGGACATGTCATCCTGGTAATAATGGCCTTACTGTAGCAACTTTCCACCTCTACCTTTACTGTTTGCCACCTGTTGGTGACCCCTTTGTGCATATAAAAGGAGGCCCATAGGCAACGTGAAGGGGGGAAGGGAGGAACTGGGAGATGGAGAACTCCAGTATTGTACGCAGCTACTCTGTACTGTAGCGCTCCTGGAGCTAGAACAATCATACAGATAATAAACCAAAAAGCAGGAGTAGGGTTTTACGCATCCGTGCGGCCCGAACCTGGGTAAATCTCTCTCGTGCACTGTCGTGTTCTTCGCTAGATTTGCTCTTCGTGCGACCGTCTCTCCCTGCCGAACGTAAAGGGGTCCTTCCCTGGGTCCCATAGGTGATCGCGGATTCGTCCCCGACATGCTGGATTAGAGATCCCCATCACAATTCTAAATTTGCACCGAAAGCACATGAAGGTTTTATGCTTGGTTACGGAAAGGACTCGCACACCTACAGAGTCTTCAACACCTATCACAACAAGGTTGTTGAAACTGTAGATGTGCTGTTCAATGAAACTAATGGCTCGCAAAGAGAGCACCTACCTCCTGTGGTAGATGAAATGTCTCCTGAGGAATCCATCAAGCTAAAGACTACTAAGGATGTCATACCTACTAAAGAATCTGCTAAAGAAGTCAATCCAGATCATGAAGAAAATCATGCTGGTGCATCTGAAGAAAATGGCTCTGAAGAAAATGCTGAGCCAAGTCAAAGTCGTCAACCTGCTCATCCTCGCATTGCAAATAAAGTGCAGATTGAGAGAATCATCAATGACATCAATGCACCAGGTCCTCTCACTAGCTCAAAAGCTTCACATTTGTCTAACTTTTGTGGGCATTTTGCTTTCATCTCTATCACAGAGCCCACCAAAGTAGATGAGGCATTTTCTGGAGCCTGAATGGATTCAAGCGATGCAAGAGGAATTACACCAATCCTAGCTGAACAAGGTGTGGGAGCTTGTCAAGCGACCAGACCCACGCAAGCACAATATCATCGGCACCAAATGGATCTACCGCAACAAACAAGATAAAAATGGCCTAG
Organism: Thinopyrum elongatum; assembly: GCA_011799875.1. Classification (NCBI taxonomy): domain Eukaryota; kingdom Viridiplantae; phylum Streptophyta; class Magnoliopsida; order Poales; family Poaceae; genus Thinopyrum; species Thinopyrum elongatum. The sequence continues at coordinate 300,196,635 of CM022298.1, forward strand.
TGGTGAGGAACAAGGCTCGTATTGTAGCTCAAGGCTACACACAAGTTGAAGGAATTGATTTCAATGAAACTTTTGCACCTGTTGCCAGACTTGAGGCTATTCGCATATTGCTTGCCTATGCTAACCATCATAATATCATCTTATATCAAATGGATGTGAAAAGTGCATTCCTCAATGGTAAGCTTGAGGAAGAAGTATATGTTGCTCAACCCCCAGGTTTTGAAGATCCTAAGCATCCTGATCAAGTCTTTAGACTCAATAAGGCCCTCTATGGCCTCAAGCAGGCCCCTCGGGCGTGGTATGATACTCTGAAGGAATTCCTCATGAAGAAAGGCTTCAAACCCGGTTCACTCAACCCAACTCTTTTCACCAAAACATATGATGATGAATTATTCGTGTGCCAAATATATGTTGATGATATTATTTTTGGCTGTACTAACCAATGTTACAGTGACAAATTTGCTTATATGATGAGTGAGGAATATCAAATGTCCATGATGGGAGAATTGAAATTCTTCTTAGGCCTTCAAATTCGTCAACAACGCAATGGCATCTTCATTTCTCAAGAGAAATACCTCAAGGACGTTCTGAGGAAATTCGGTATGCAAGATTGCAAAGGCGTCAAAATCCCTATGCCCACAAATGGCCATCTATGCACCGATGAAAATGGTATAGACTTCGATCAAAAGGTATACCGCTCCATGATTGGCTCTTTACTGTATCTATGTGCATCTAGGCCAGATATTATGCTTAGTGTTTGCATGTGTGCCCGTTTTCAAGCTACACCAAAGGAATCACACCATAAGGCTGTGAAACATATTCTTCGATATCTAGCTCACACTCCAACACTTGGATTATGGTATCCCAAGGGCTTGGCTTTTGATCTCATTGGATATTCTGACTTTGACTATGCTGGTGATCGTGTGGATCGCAAGTCAACATCAGGCACATGCCATTTCCTCGGACGATCTTTAGTATGTTGGTCCTCGAAGAAGCAGAACTGCGTATCACTCTCTACTGCTGAAGCTGAGTACATTTTTGCTGGTTCTTGCTGTGCTCAATTGCTATGGATGAAGCAAACCCTCGAGGACTATGGCATCAATGTGAAGAATGTGCCACTCTACTGTGACAACAAGAGTGCCATCAAGATTGCTCATAACCTAGTTCAGCACTCAAAGACAAAGCACATCCAGATTCGTCATCATTTTCTTCGAGATCATGTGTTCAAGGGAGACATCTCTATTGATCACGTGAAGACTGAAGAACAGCTAGAGGATATCTTCACCAAGCACTTGTATGAGAAGAGATTTAGCAAGTTGCGGTGTGAGCTAAATATCTTAGAATCTTCGAATGTTCTTTGAAAAGGACACACATCCTAACACTTATGCAAAATTGATGACTTAGATGTGCAACACACGAAGAACGTTTTTCTTCAATCAATGAAGACTAACCCTCTAAGTGTGAAGAAATTAACGAAGAATTTGATTCTCAGAGCCCTACGACAATTGTACGTGGCGTCTGAAATCATCATTCTTATACGGTGGGTCACGCCACCACAAAAGTTGAAATCTTCAAAATTGAGTTTTTCTTCATTTTGCAAATTCTTCAATTTTCAAATTCTTCAACTTTCAAATTATTCAACTTGTAAAGTCATCAAAAAATTTCGAATGATGTTCTTCATTGACTATATATATATATATATATATTATAGAGTTTTTCATGTCCTCAACAGTATTCACTTATTGCTAATTCTTCAAGTTGATTTTCTTCTAAGTGAATGTGATCGGACCCGTTCCCCCTCTATGCTAAACTCAACCCAGTCTGTTCTCAAATTCTTCATGTGCGTTCTATTTGAAACCCGTTCAAAGTTTTCACTGTGTCCTTGACAGCTGAAGAATTTGCGAACAAAACATTAAAATTTTCATATCTGAATTTTCGGCTTTTGCCGCTCAAACCGTTCCGCATCCCGCGATAGGATTAAACTACTCACCCATGATCTACCACAATCTCCATCTCTATGTACGTGGGTGACACATGTCGTTAGAAGAGCAAGGGTCAGGGGCATGTTCGTCCAAAAAAATTGGACGGGCAGTTTTTCACCGTGGCTATAAATACCCCCTCCCTTCCTCTGTCCTCATTTACTCCGCTCGACCACCAACTCGCTCGAGCTCTCAGACCTAGCGCCGCCGCTACTCTCCATCGTTGCTGGTGAGGAAGAGCTTCACTGCCTCGACCTCGTCGTTGTCGTACTCGCGCCGGCCGCGGAAATCTTCACTCCGCCGCCGCTGTAGCTGTCTCTCACCACCAAGTTAGGGTGTGGGAGATCTGAACAGATGAACTTCTCCACTTCCACTTCCAGTTCGTCGTGTTGTTCGTCCAGGGTAAATAAAATCTGATTTTACTGCCCTACTTTGATTCTGATGATTTCACAAAATCTTCAAAAGGTGTTTATTCTTCAACTCCCAAATGCTTCTGTATCTTGATTTGTTTCTCTAAGCTATGTTTTTCTTCAAGATTCCTCAATTGTGTGGATTTTCTAATCTATACAACTCTGGAACCTAAGTCAAGAACGCTTAGTGAAATTCCTCAAGACTCCCCTAGTCAAATTCCTCAAACTTGATTTCTTTTGAAAAAATTCTGAGAACGCATATGACCTCTCCAAATTCTTCGCACCTATACTCTGTTCACAGGTACAAAATGTCTGCTACTGAATCACTAGGTTCTCATCAACTTAACTCATTTGTAGCGTTCCTCGAAGATAAGTTGCACACTTCCTCAGAAACATCAATTGTTCAAAATCCTCAAGTGAAGAAAATGGCTAATGGTAAAAGACCTCAGAAGGGAGGAAAGAGGCCTGAAACAAACACTGGTATCATCGCCTGTGCCTCAGTTCACAGTTGAAGAGGCAGGCATTGAAGAAATTGATGAAGAAAATGAGGATGTGGACATTGGGTATACTACACCAGTTCTCAATGATGATTATTGGGAAAGACATCATCCAAATTCTCCATTGACCACTCCTCTGCAACAAATTCCTCAGTCCCCTGTGCAGACTGAAGAAATTCATACGGGCTCTGAAGGACATCAATCTTCACTTCATTCTATTCTAGAAGAAGTTCCAGCTACTAATGCTGAAGAAATGGAGACCAAGACTGCTGCTGATGAAATTGCTATGGAAATTCCTCAGCCTGTGGCTCCAAAGGTTGTGCGCCAAGCAGCTGTGAAGACTTCAACTATTAATCTTCATCCCAAGCCACAAAATCCTCATACCAAGAAGCAGAAATTCAACGCTGATGATTTCTTTGTTGAGCATCATTTCTTCACGGATTACAATCCCTATGACTCTGCAAGACTGCGACACAAGCGCTTCTGGACAGCAAGTCAAATGAACTATTACTCTTCCCTCCTGTTTGGTAAGAACAAGGTATTTGACCACGAGCAAATTCCTCAAGTGGATATGGAGGCGCTTCCTTGCTTCCATCCAGTCCTCAGTGTTCTTCATGACGCTGGGCTGCTTAACTTCTGCACTGACATCTGCGACTGGAATGAAGAACTCATTCTTCAATTCTACGCCACACTGCATATCATTGGAAATGTTGAAGATGTGAATTCATGAGTGCTAGACTGGATGACCAAAAATACACATTACAAAGCACCAGCCTCTGAATTGCTTCACGCCGTCCCAGTCAGTCCTCCCACTGAAGGTGCTAGGCTCATCTATGAGGAACCTAAACTCTCAAATCATCTGATGCAAGTGCTGATGAAGCCTTTGATGGCTGGCCAAGCTCCAAGGACCACCTTCCTTGTGAAGGAATTGCTCTATGTGCCAAGGACGATATATCGCATATTGACCAAAACCCTCAGTCCAATCGAGGGCCACAACTCTGATGAAGAAGAGGTTGTTGGCATCATGAAGAATCTGCTGTTCAACATGATACATGGCATTCCCATTAACTACCATGATTTCTTCATGAGGACTTTGGCCAATGCTGCTCTGTCACCTTTTGAGTTAAAGCCTTACGCTCCCTGGATCATGAAATTCATCAGATCAAGGTCCATAATTCATTATCAGGCTGACTTTCAGAATCATCTCAGCTATTTGCCACCTATCGAAGTCCTCAAGCGGACTATTTCCTCAGCTGATGAGAAGGGCAAGGCTGCTATTATAGATGAAGGCACTCGTCCATTGGATGGACAGTTTCACAAAGCTGCATCCTATTCCACCAATGATGACTCTGCAACACAAGATTCTGCCGCCAAAGCTTCAAAGCAAAATCCTCAAGCAACAGCTCCGCGTGTGATGACTGATCGTGAACTTCTCCTTAGTCTTCATCAGAAAGTTGATCGAAATCACAAGTGGGTCAAACGTCAGTTTGGTGCAATTCTTCAGAACATGACAGTCACTCAAAATACTGTGAAGAAGAATCACTACTACTTGCATGAAGTCTTTGACCGCACTTGGGCTATTCTGTCGAATCTTTATAGTACTGAAGATCTCAAGGAGATGGGCTCCCAACAGGACTTTGACTGGTCTCAGCCACCTTCGAAGAAATTCAAGAAGGTCAAAGTTCCTCAGCTTGTTGCCAGTTCATATTATTCATCGCGCGAGACGGATGAAGCTGAAGATTTGAACGACACTGCGGCAGGCCCTACCTCAACGGACGACCCCAACAACGCTGGCGCTCCTCCATCGACATCATGATGATATTCTTCAGGGGCGTTAGTCCTCATTTTTCGTCCCTTTTGGTCATTCGATGACAAAGGGGGAGAAATTTGAGTTAGTCTTCAAGCAGGTCTTATATATGGGCTATTTTTTCTGTTAAGTTACGACTCTTGCTCTTCTGAGGTGTTTGATCTGATGAGTTGTAAACTTAAGTCCTATGGTGGTCTGATACTTTTGAACTGCTTTCTGCATGCTTATTTCCTCAAGTACCTTAATGCACCCATGCTGAATTTTGTCAGACACCATATTTCATCATGCATTTCAAATTCTTCATATCATATGTTAAATGCGTGTATGAATTACAAGATATTGGGGGAGATCTCCATGATATTACTCTACAATGTGCATTTGCAATCCAAAGAAAAATCCTCAATATGCACATCTTCAGGGGGAGTTCCTCTATATCTTGCAATCAAATTCCTCAATATCAGTATTTACACTTCATATGTTTTATCCCCGTTGAAAACTTAACCTATTTGTCATCAATCACCAAAAAGGGGGAGATTGTAAGTGCATCTAGTGCCCCTTAGTGATTTTGGTGTATTGAAGACTTATAGGTTAAGGGACTAATGTGTTTGTGAGTGTACACAGGTTGTACAAGTCCATGAGGAGTTTGATATTTACGAAGAAAGTCGACCCCTAAAAGTGAATGTCTTCAGTTGAAGACTTTGGTTTTCTTGAAGACTTTGAAAATGAGGAAATTGGTGTGACCTTGAAGACTTGATATTGATGCGAGGATTATGAAGCGTGAAGACTTTTGTTTTCATAGTTTTGTTTTCCCTTTCTTGAGTCATAGGAAACACCGTACTGTTAAAGGGGGTCGAGGTAAAACTAAGGAAAAGTTTCCAAGTGATGCTCAACTCAAATCCTACACCTACCAATCCTTTCGAGTGAAGCCATTGGAAATCTCATAAAGTTCAGTCAAGTTCTTCAGTGACAGAGACAAAGTTCTTCTATTCTCTGAGGAATTTGTTCTGACTGAGGAGTTAGGAATTCGCCAGTGCGGATTGCCTACAAGTGAGGAACATGATAGCCCTGAGGAATTTGAGAGCTCAAATTTCTGACTGTTGCTGTGCTATGCGCTAGCTGTCCAAAATATCCTACCCACCTAACGGTCATATCATTGAAGGGCATTTATGTCTTATCATGTCGGGCTGCTCCCCGGCTATAAATAGCCGCCCCCTACAACCACTAGCTGGTTGGCTGCTCCGAGAGAAACTGACACTTGTCATTTAGAGCATCCCATCCTCCGAGGACTTTGAGCGAAAATCATCAAGTGAGGAAAAACCCAAACCCAACACCTAAAACCCAAAGTGATTGAGCATCACTGAAGAAATTGTTCCTGTGTGGAACCGACGCTTGTTACCTTTGAGGAATGTGCATCCTCCAGACGGTTAGGCGTCATGGTCTAGAGCATCCAAGAGGAATTGTGGATCGCCGAGTGACCAAGTCTGTGAAGGTTTGGAAGTCACCTGTGAAGACTTACCACGAGTGATTGGGCGAGGTCTGTGTGACCTTAGCTCAAGGAGAATATGGTGAGGACTGTGTGTCCGGGCTGTGTGTCCTCAGGTTTAAATACCTAGCCGCTCCAACCAGACGTACAACTATCACAGCAGTTGGAACTGGTCTACCAAATCACTGTCTTCACCAAGCTACTGGTTCTATTTCTTCAACCCTTTCATTTCCTCGCATACTTGTTGTGTACTTGATCGTTACTGTTTGAAGACTTTGACTGAAGACTTTCTCAATTTCCTCATTCCTATTTCTTCAGTCACTTTGTCTTCAGCCTGCTTATCCTATTTACACGCTACCTGTGCTCTGTTTTGTTTCATTTCATCATGATGACTATGCTACTGCTTTGTTATCCATGTACCTGAGTACTTATTCCGCTGCTTGTAGTTCATTGCTTAGGAAATTCCTCAAGTAGTATTTCCTCAGTGACGAATTCATAAAAATCGCCTATTCACCCCCCTGTAGTCGATATAATGCACTTTCAAGTATCACTCCTTTAAAGGTAGTGTTGCTGGGCTTGATTCTTGACGGGTCAATACCCATCTTACGGACAGTGTCTTGGTAAATCAAGTTGAGACTCCTGCCGCCGTCCATAAGGACTCTAGTGAGATGGTATCCGTCGATGATGGGATCGAGTACCAGGGCCGCCAAACCCCCGTGACGGATACTGGTTGGGTGGTCCCTGCGATCGAAGGTGATCAGACAGGCCGACCAAGGGTTGAATTTCGGGGCGACAGGCTCTATGGCGTAGACGTCCCTCAATGCGTGCTTGCGCTCCCTCTTGGGGATATGCGTGACATATATCATGTTCACTGTTTTCACCTCGGGGGGAAACTTCTTTTGTCCCCCGGTGTTCAGAGGGCGGGGTTCATCATCGTCCTCGCTTTGAGGTCCTTTCCCCTTATGTTCGGTATTTAATTTACCAGCCTGTTTAAAAACCCAGCAGTTTCTGTTGGTGTGGTTGGCAGGTTTGTCAGGGGTGCCATGAATTTGACAGGGCCTATCCAGTATTTTATCCAAGTTGGACAGGCCGTCTCTATTTCCTTTGAACGGCTTCTTCCACTGACCGGGTTTAGAGCCGCTGAATCCGGCGTTGACCGCCGTATCCTCGGTTTCTTCATTGTTGTTCCAATGCTTATTTTTGCTGCGTCGTGGCCTTCCAATGTCGTCCCTGGCCTCAGAGATGCCAGGTTCGCTGGTGCTGTTGCTTCTACGAGCCAACCAGCTATCTTCGCTCACACGGAAGCGGGTCATGAGTGCAGTGAGAGCTACCATAGTCTTCGGCTTTTCCTGACCGAGGTGTCGGGCGAGCCATTCATCGCGGACGCTGTGTTTAAATGCCGCTAAGGCTTCGACGTCCGGACAGTCGACAATTTGGTTCTTTTTAATTAAGAACCAAGTCCAGAGTTTGCAGGCTGACTCTCCGGGTTGCTGGACTATGTGACTCAGGTCATCAGCGTCCGGTTGCCGGACATAAGTGCCCTGAAAGTTGTCCCGAAAAGCATCCTCTAAATCCTCCCAACTGCCAATGGAGTTCTCTGGGAGGCTATTCAACCAGTGCCGTGCTGGCCCTTTTAGCTTTAGAGGAAGGTATTTAATGGCGTGGAGATCATCACCGCGAGCCATGTGAATGTGGAGAAGAAAAATCTTCAATCCACACAGCGGGATCTGTCGTTCCATCATATGCCTCGATGTTTACGGCTTTAAACCCTTCCGGAAACTGGTGCTGCATTACCTCGTCGGTAAAGCACATGGGGTGTGCGGCGCCTCTATATCGAGCAACATCACGACGGAGTTCGGATGACATCCGTGTTCGGTTCTCGGCTCGAACTTGGTTATGCTTGTCACGCCAGGCTAGATGGCCGTCGTCTCGTGTTGGAGCACGTCCCCTTGATCCGTAGATTGATCTGGTATGGCTGGCTCTATTGTCCAGGTCCTGACATAGGTCATACGTGTAGCCCGGGGCCACTGCCTCTTTGCCACTACGGCGAGGTGGCGCGGGCTGGTGTTCGACATAATTAGCCGCTTTGTCACGTCCATGTGGTGGTCGGTCCGGTTGATCAACATGATTGTATCTTGACGGTATTGGCTCAAGGGCTTCGTCGTTGAATTGTGGTAGTAGCCTGTGTTTTGGGTAGCTCTTTGTCGGGCGCTCGAGGCCGTATTCTTTGGCAGCCAGGACCTTTGTCCATCTGTCGTTAAGCGTATCCTATTCGGCTTGAAGATGTTGCGGTTTCTTTTTCAGGCTCCTCGCAGTGGCGATGAGCTGTCACTTGAAGCGTTCTTGTTCGAGGGGTTCCTCTGGCACGATGAAATCTTCGTTACCGAGGCTAACGTCCTCCTCGGAGGCCGGTAGATAGTTACTATCTTCCGAATCCTCATGATCGACAGGTTCATTGGAATTGACTTGTCCCTCTTCCCTATCATCCTACTCGAACGCAGGGTCGACGGGGTCTTCGGCATTGTCCGGAGTGTCATTATCTCCGGTGTCGGTGTTGCTGTCCTTCGCCCGACATGATCGTGAGTGGCGCCGCTGACGCCGGTGCTTTGGTGGATCCTCGACGGGCTTGTCCTGATCTGGATCTTGAGTGCCATCGTCGTCTTGCTTCTTAGGTGTGTCCACCATGTATACATCATAGGTAGAAGTGGCCGTCCAACGCCCCGTGATAGGCGTGTTTTGACCTGGTTCGGCTCCGGCATCGTCGTCCATACCGTCGATGTCTTCGGAGGCATAGTCTAGCATGTCAGTTAGATCCTCGACAGTGGCTATTAAGTGGGTGGTGGGTGGGACGTAAAATTCCCTGCTCTCAGCCCCCAGTTTAGGCTGGTCATAGTTCGGAGATGATACTTCCGTGATGGCGAGAGATCGCATTAGGTCTAGTGTCTTGTTTATGAGCGAAAGCCGGACGGGCGTATGATGATCTGCGGAGCTAGGTTCGGTAATAACCACTTGACCGAGCTCAATGGACGCAGACCTCGAGAGTTCGGAGTTGACGTCCAGAGGCGAGTCCAGCTCCCCGATGTCAGGAAGAGTCATGTTTGACTGTGGGTCTGCTGACAGTATAGTCGCCTCTGGGTCTCCGGCAGGAAGCTCCATAATGGGAGAGAGTCCGGCGGGGTTTAGCCTCCCGTCTTCGGACAGAATGGTCTGCCATGGATCTAAGGCCAGGGCAGGCACGAGAGTCGATCCTTGAGCGGAATCTGGCGACGGATCCGACGGGCTTCCTTCATGTGGATGAAGAGTGGCAGCCGAGGCCGAGAACCCTTTGAATACCAAGTCTCCGCGGATATCTGCGATGTAATTCAAGCTTCCAAACCTGATCTGATGACCAGGGGGTAGCTGTCGATCTGCTCGAGGTGGCCAGTTGAATTGGCACGCAGAGCGAAGCTGCCAAACACAAAGAGTTGACCAGGGAGAAAGGTCTCCCCGGAAACAACATCGTTGCTGACGACAAGTTGAGCCATCGATCCTTCTGCCAACGACACAGTGGAACTCTCAATGAAAGCACCAATGTCGGTGTCAAAACCGGCGGATCTCGGGTAGGGGGTCCCGAACTGTGCGTTTGAGGATCAATGGTAACAAGGGACGATGGGGACACGATGTTTACCCAGGTTCGGGCCCTCTTAAAGGAGGTAAAACCCTACATCCTGCTTGATTATATTTGATGAGTATAGGGGATACAAGAGTTGATCTACCTCAAGATCATAATGGCTAAACCCTAGCTGTCTAGCCTATGAGAATTCTGATGATCTCTACGAACTAAACCCTCTGGTTTATATACACACCGGAGGGATCTAGGGTTGTACAGAGTTGGTTTGCAGAAGAAGGAAATAACATATCCAGACACCAAACTTGCCGTCCACGCATATAGGAGTCCCACCCGGACACGGGGGATATAGTCTTTAGTTTTATCTTCACGGCCCATCAGTCCGGCCCATATCAAATAGTCCGGACACCCGAGGACCCCCTAATCCAGGACTCCCTCATTTGGCATCTCGCAGCCCTGGGTATATTCATCCATGACCTTCTCTTCACTGTGTCTAGTCCAACGTGTATATCCATCCATGAATCCCCAAGAGAGTAAGTGCCACCCGACATATGCAACTACACGTGACTCTATATTGGCACAATGAGTACATGGACACAAGATGTAATCCTTATCACCAATTCTCTTCTTTGTACTTTCAGCCAAATCCATGAACTCCGGCATGCCACTTATAAAATACAAGCTTCTCCAATTCATCATCCATTCAGATCGTTCCATCTACACCACACGGAGGGTAATTAAAAACAAAACAACAACATTAATACATGGATTAACTGATGCCCAAAGATGCGTGCATAAATCACAAGGTTTTATTTTCATAATTACTGAGGGCGCTCCATATTGTTATCCAGACGTGCAATGACAAAAATTAATGGTCAGTCAATTTACACGAAGAGTACTACAGCACTACCCTTAGGAATTGAATACCTTAATTAAGCCACTCACGAAAAGAATACCTTAATTAATTAGCCGCACGGCGACCTCCACCCAGCAGACAGAGTAGCGCGATGTGGCGGCACGCCGAGACAGCAGGGTCGAGCAGCAAAGCTTAGTGTGGCTGCCGCCTGAAGTTTGACCTCTACTATCCCACCATCGACCGTGATGGATGTGCTCCAATCACGCCGCCGACGACCTCGATAGTTGAGCTCCTCCTATCTCCCGCCACAGACTGAGGATTGACCTCCTATGACGCCGCCACCGCCCACCGACCAAGGATTAACCTCTTATCTGGTAGCCGCTGCCTAGGCCGCTGCCGCCATCTCTCTCTGCAGAGCGGCTGTTTTATTTTTTGACGGATATCCGCAGAGCGGCTATTTACACGGTATCACTGTAACTCAATTATATGTACAGGGTAGTACATCACATACGGTTATGTCACGGCAACCGTGTATCACCTACGTTGTCTTCTCACACGGTTTGGTGCAGAAATCGTGTGTGAACTTGTAATACCTAACACACACGACATGTATAAACAGTGTGCCATATACAACATATAGTGCCATAAGTAGTTCCCTACCGTTAGCTTATCCCCACAGTTTCCCCATTTCCCCCAAATCCCTAGATAGCCTCCAAATTCCCTCGCGTGGCGCTGACATTGGGGGAATACGGACGAGTGGTGCTGATGGTTTCGGTGCGGCTGCTCCTGCTCGTATCGCCGCTCTTGGCAGTGCCGCCACGTCGGCGGTCGCCGCCGAGCACTTGCCTAAGGTCATCAAAATGCAGGTGTACTACGGATCCAAATCGTCCTGTCAGGTTCCAATCTATCCCGATCTTTTTCAGCATGTCCAAAGTAGCTCCCTGCTGAATCCGTCCTGAATGACCCCCCCCCCCAGGAAAGCGATCTGCCGCCGGATCCAAAGCATGACTCCAGACTCCCGCAACACGAGTTCGACTCTGAGTTTTGCGCCACCGAGAAGTACCAAAAGCTGAGTTGTGTGCACGGGCACACTCCCGCTCGACGTGTATGCACGGAGGGATTCAACATTGGTAGGCGGTTTCTCAGTTGCCCTTAGAGGTTAGTGCTAAGTTCATCATTTTACTTGAGTTAATGCCACCGCTCATCCTGAATACTATTTAACATTGGCAGGGATATGATGCTTGTGCCTTTGTTAACTGGCTGGATGAAGAATGGCATGGCAGGGCTCGGAGTGTTATCACCAAGCTCGCAGAAGATAACGTAAAGCTGAAGAAGAAACTGGTTGATCTGGATTATACAATCAGTACGATGAAGCAAGAAAGAATCAATCACAGGCAACAGATGAAAGCAAGAGACAAGAAGGAACTAGCATGTGTAGTTGTGGTTGTCGCATTAGCCATGTTCTATGCGCTGTTTGCAATGATGATTAGGGGTTTTGTTTGACAGTATTGCTAAAGCACATCTAGATGTGCTCTAAGTAATGCACATCTAGGTCATATGCCACTGATGTTACGCGAAGATTCGTGCAGATATTTTCCTTTGTCTTTTTTTCTTTTCCTTTGTAGTTTGATTATTACTGGCTTCATCAATAAGAAGAGCTCAATGTATTGCTTGCCAACTGTCCTACTCCATTCGTACCGGTACTGGTGCATAATCCCAAAACTCGTTCCTTGTTTTTGTCCTGAAAAAAGAAATCAGCCAATAGGAGTCCTGCGGCTAGTATGCATTCAATGACTTTAGACTACTTAGCATAACATGCATGCAATGGTCAATTCTCTGCACGCAATGGTATTGATTACCAAATAATCATCAAGTTCTTTCATTTTTTTCCCACCTAGGTCGCCGGTACGGAGGGAGTAGAAGTACTACGAAAAATGCTTGTTTCATACTTGGACGCTCCAACGCGTGTGCGTAATTAATTATCACATTGAGAACTGCGCAACCCTGGGAATTTGGAGTGACTGGGTACAAATAATTGTGGTTGATTATATCAGCGGTTAGATAATATGTCAACCCCCGCTTCAATTGGCATTCCTCTTTTCTGCATACCCTGCTTAAGTGTCCACCATCTTCATCGTCCTCGGCAGGCCGCGCTACACACTTGCACACACTCTGCAATCTCGCTTTCTTGCGGTTTTTATACGACTGCAGCCATGTCGAGCGACAGCGAGGATTATAGTTCGGCCAGCAGTCTGGCGCCCGATGATAGGTCAACATCGGAATCATCCCGCTCGTCTTCCATGAGTCCGGCATCGAGCCCAGACCTCGATTATATCCGGATCATGGAAGGGACGCCACCTCCGGAGTCGTCAGACGACAACCAGACGGACGAGGAGCCGTCGGAGGACGAAGAAGAGGACGACGATGATGAGGAGGAGGAATGGTCGAACGAGGATGAGGACGACGACGACAGCAACGATGATGACGACGGCGGCGGCGATGAAAAGCCAACGGTCAGTTGCAAGAAGCGTCCTCGCCAAGACGATGTCGCGGGGCCATCCAACAACAACAACAAGAAGAAGAAGGATTAAATTAAGCAGACTGTATATATCTCTGTTTCTGTTCGCTCATATTAATTCATTATCTCTGTTTATCCTGTCAATCCCATAATAGACGATTAGTAATACGTATTCGACAGAGATCTTCTACATTACTGCCCACAGGTTGGTTTCTTGAACTATGTGCCCTGACGAGCACACAATTCACAAAAAAAGACCGTATGGGCTGTCTATAATGATCGCACACAATTCTGATTACCTACCTGTTTGCCGGGTATCACACACATCCTGTTACGCCGAATCATTTGTGTTCAACTTGATCATCGCAAACGGTTCATCGGAGCGAACTGTATGCCGTATATCGCACACACCTTGATCTGGCTACCCGTTTCTGTTGTTCTGTCTCATCGCAAACAGTTCGTATGGATCAACCGTATGCCCCGCATCACACACGCAACTAAAATCTGAACCGTGTTTGATGTATCCTTCATCGCAAACATTTTGCATCTTTTTTGACGTTTTTTTACATCACCATTTGCGATTAATGCATCGCACACAGTTTTGTCAAAGGGTCTCTGATCGTAGTGTCGCGTTAGCAGCATCCTGCAGTAGTGTGTAGCAAGTGTAACAGTAGCAACAGCAGTAGTAACATAGCAAGAACAATATGTGGCAAATTCGTAGGCATTGGATCGGTGAATTCGTTGGATGATATTCATCATATAATAGTCATAACCTAGGGCGATACAAAACTAGCTCCAGTTCATAAATATAATGGAGGCATGTATTCTGTAAATAGTCATACGTGCTTATGGAAAGAACTTGCATGACATCTTTTGTCCTACCCTCCCATGGCAGAGGGGTCCATAAGGAAACTAAGGGATATTAAGGCCTCCTTTTAATAGAGAACCAGAACAAAGCATTAACACATAGTGAATACATGGACTCCTCAAACTAAGGTCATCACCGGAAAGTATCCCGACTATTGTCACCCCTGGGTTTACGGATCATAACACGTAATAGGTGAATATGACTTGCAAGATCGGATCTAGAACATAGATATAATGGTGAAAACATAAACGGTTCAGATCTGAAATCATGGCACTCGGGCCCAAAGTGACAAGCATTAAGCATGGCAAAGTCATAACAATATCAATCTCAGAACATAGTGGATACTAGGGATCAAGCCCTAACAAAACTAACTCGATTACATGATGAATCTCATCCAACTCCTCGCCGACCAGCGAGCCTACGAAGGAATTACTCACTCCCAGTGGGGAGCATCATGGAATTGGCGATGGAGAAGGATTGGTGATGATGAAGACCGAAGATCCCCCTCTCCGGAGCCCCAAACGGGCTCCAGATCTGGCCTCCCGATGAAGAACAAGAGGTGGCGGCGGCTCCGTATCATGAAACACGATGAAACTTTCTCCCTGATTTTTTTCTCCACAAATAGGATTTTATAGCGTCGGAATCAGGGTCTGCGGGGCCACCAGGTGGCCACAACACACCTGGGCGCGCCTGGAGGGGGGGCGCGCCCTGGTGGGTTGTGCTCACCCAGGGGCCCCCCTCCGGTGGTTCTTGGCTCCAGTATTTTTTATATATTCTGAAATAATTCTCCAAAAAGTTTCATTCCATTCTGAAAACTTTTATTTCTGCACAAAAACAACACCATGGTGGTTCTACTGAAAACAGCATTAGTCCGGGTTAGTTTCATTCAAATCATGCAAATTAGAGTCCAAAACAAGAGCAAAAGCATTAGGAAAAGTATATACGACAGAGACGTATCAACTCTCCCAAGCTTAAACCATTGCTTGTCCTCAAGCAATTCAGTTGACAAACTGAAAGTGAAAAAGAAAAACTTTTACAAACACTTTTGTTTTTGTTTACATAAATAAGCTTAAGTAGCACCCAGGTTTTCAGCAAAGATTATGACTAACCATGTCAACAATAACTCTTAGAAATTATATTAACTCATATCAAAGGCATAAGCAACTAGCGAGCAATAATAAAATATCTCAAATGACAACACTTTGTCAATACAACCATGATATAATATGACAACAGTGGTATCTCGCTAGCCCTTTCTGAGACCGCAAAACATAAATGCAGAGCACCTCCAAAGTTCAAGCAGCGACTAAACATTCTAATTCATGGTAGAAAAGATCCTGTCATGATGCATCCAACATTAACTATGCACAATGCATGAGGATAACAATAGTGCTCTCAGATCTGGCGCTTATTTGAGAAGGTGATGACTCAACATAAAAGTAAATAGATAGTCCTTTCACAGAGGGAAGCAGGGATTTGCAGCGGTGCTAGAGCTAAAAGTTTTTTTAAACAGAGATAAATGTAATTTTGGAAAATGCACCCTTCCTGTTTACTTCAGGACCAAAAGTTATCAATATCTTCTAAACACATTAGTGGCAGTTCCCAAGCGATAAAAGTAAAGGTTTACTCCCCCTCCACCAACAAACACACTCCACGACTAGTCGAATCCACGGGTACCGTCCATACCAACATCAGTCCTGGAGGAGTTTTGTTTAATTATTTGAATTTTTTTGTTTTGGGACTGGGAATCCCTATTACCGCCCCTCTCATGCAAGGACGAGTGAATAAACACTCATCATGAGAATAACCCACTTAGCATGGAAGATACCGACTACCCCCTGTCGCTCTATGAACAATCCAGGCACACACAAACAGAAGTTTATTGAAGTTTTTAGAGGTGGCACATGCAAATTTACTTGGAACGGTAGGGTAATACCGCATATAGGTAGATATGGTGGACTCATATGGAATAACTTGGGTTTTAGGATTTTGATGCACAAGCAGTATTCCCTCTTAGTACAGGCGAAGGCTAGCAAATAGGTTGAGAAGCGGCCAGCTAGAGAGCGAAAACGGTCATGCGTTATGCATAATTAACATTGAATACTAGCATGAGGAGGATGTGGACACCATGAACATAAATATCGTAGAGGCTATTTTGGTTTTGATTCAACTACATGCATGAACATGTGCCAAGTCAAGCCACTTGAAACATTCAGAGGAGGATACCATATCATCATACTACATCACAATCATTTTAATGCATGTTGACATCCAAGATAAATCATTATCCGCTCCTAGCTACTTAAGCATGGCATGAGAAACTATAATCTCTAATTGTCATTGCAAACATGTTTGATCATAACATGCTGAATCATGGATACTAGGTTAAACATATTTACAAAAACAGAACAAGTTGAGTTCATACCCGTTTCTCTCTGCCACAGCCAGTTCATCAAATATCGTCATTATTGCCTTTCACTTGCACGACCGAATGATATGAAAATAATAATAGTGCAAGAGTGTCGTGGACTAAACTGGAATCTGCAAACATTTTATTCAAAAGGAGAAGACAAGGTAATATGGGCTCTTTGTTAGATCAATATCAATGCATATGAGAGCCACTCAACATTTTCATCGTGGTCTTCTCCTTGGTATGACTCAATAAAAGGAAAAGAAATTCAGAGAAACACATTGAAATATTTTTTGGGGTTTTTAGTTTTTCTTGAAGAAAGCAAATTAAAGAGAAAGAAAAACAAAAATGAGAAAAACTATGTACACGGGAAAGCTCCCAACAAGCAAAAGAAGAACAAAGAAATGTTTTTGGGTTTTCTTTTTAATAGTACAACTAACTAAATTAGAAAGAAAAACCGAAAAGAAGCAAGAAACATTTTTTGGGGATTTTCTCAAAGTTTTTAAAACACACAAGAGGAAAGCGAGAAAATAAATCTAGCATGGATAATAAAATGAAAACGTATGAACAGCGACAACTGCAATGAAATGTGTGAACATGAATGTAATGTCGGTGGAAATACGTACTCCCCCAAGCTTAGGCTTTTGGCCTAGCTTGGTAATCACCACTCATAGTAATCATTCGGTCCCATCTCGAAGTGCTATGGAGCGGGCACCTGAGCGTCCCACTCCTGAGGCTCCTCCTCTGCTCTGCGTGGGCATTCTGGTAGGCAATAATGTCCTCAGGCATGATCCTGTATCTGCCCCTGGCAATAGAATCAAACAAAGCAGGTGAAGGTAATGGAATAATATCATGGGAATCCACACTGAAAACCAGGTTGTAAGGAATATTATTAATAGAATTATCAATATCAGTAAACTGGTGATCCATCGTCGCCTGGTGATCTAAATAAACCTTGGGTAAACGATAATCATGTTGATGAATCTGAATGTTAAAGTGACTCACTAAACGAGTAGCATAAATACCGCCATGAATTTTGCCCTTGGTTCTGTTGAGGTGCAGACGACGTGCAATAATAGCCCTGAGGCTAAAGGTGTTATCGCCATAAAGTGCACGGCGTAAGATGCCAAAGTCGGGAGCAATGAGTGCACCAACCTTTTCTCTAGCAATTAAACACTTAGCGATGAATAGAGCAAAATAATGCACAGAAGGAAACTGCAAACTAGTAGCAGTGACACTCGACACGCCTCTCTTATCTCCCACTGACAGAGTACGATAAAAGTCCTCAAACTCTGCAGGCTTAGGCTCTCTTATTTCCCCGTCAGAAGGGATCAAGCATACATCGCAAAAATCAGTGAGTGGCATTTGACGGGTTTCAGCATATAAATTAAACTGCACCTCAGGGGGGGTTATTCCTACTCAAAAAATGAAAATTTTACACAAAGGAATTTGTAAGGAGATGGTATTGTTCACACTCAGCTGCGATGAAGTCGGTAAGCCCAGCATTAGCAGCAAATTGTGCAAACTCTTGACGGATCCCTGCTCCAGCCATGAAGGGGTTATGCGGCCATTCACACGGCTGCACCTCCGCCCTTCTCTGAGTATGGAGGTCATTGTCCGATGATTCCACAATGACTCCCTTAGCGCTTTTCTTGGAGGCAAACTTCCTAAAGAAACTCATCTTATTCCTATGAACAAAATTTTGAAAATTTTAGTCCAAAAATTGTTGTTAAAAAAACTTCACAAAATTGATAGCAACTACTAATAAGAGTCCATAGAGGCTATATTGAGCATTCAAACTACTTAGAACTCTAAGAATTCAACATGCAAGCTCATCTACAGTAGCACCAAGAGTAGCTAAATATTCAAAATATAATCCACTAAAGTAAAAACTAATTGGAGCAATGGAGGAGTCACATACCAAGTAGCAATCCCCCAAAACAGTTTCGAAAATGGAGCTTCAAGCAAAGAGATCGAAATCCGCAGGTTTGAGAGCAAGAACACGAGAGAGAAAGAGAGAGAGAGAGAGAGAGAGAGAGAGCAATGGTGATTTTTTTTTCTGGATGTAGGAGATGACAAGGGCTAAAGAGATAAGTGAGGGGGCCCACGTGGGGACCACAACCCACCAGGGCGCGCCTGGGGCTGCTGGCGCGCCCAGGTGGGTTGTGCCCACCTGGTGCACCCCCCTTGATGTTATTTGTACTAAAAATTCAGAAATATTCAGGAAAAAATCGTATTAAATTTTCAGGGCATTCTAAGAACTTTTATTTTTGTGTCATTTTTTATTGCAGGGAAAATTAAGAAAACAGACAAACACATGGCATTCTATTTTATTTAACTAAGAAAAACAGAAAATAAAAGTTGGGAACAGAAAGGTGTGCTTACTAAATTCATCAACTTCATACCTCTCAAAAATGATCCATTAATAAGGTTGATCAAGTCTTTTTAACAACCACCTTCGATTAGCATGAAACAGAAGAACTTTCGTAAAACACTAAGTTACCTCAACGGGGATATGCATGTCCCCAACAATAAGCATTTCATATTTCTTTTTGGCAGTAGGTAGAGGTATTTGAAAACTTCCAATAGTGAGCGTCGGAGATTTTTCAATAACATTAATACCATTCACTTGGAATTGTTTCTTCGGAAAGTGCACCGTATGTTCATTACCATTGATATGAAAAGTGACCTTGCTTTTATTGCAATCAATAACAGCCCCTGCAGTATTCAAAAAGGGTCTACCAAGGATAATCGACACGTTGTCGTCCTCGGGCATCTCAAGTATAACGAAGTCAGTTAAGATAGTAACATTGGCAACAACAACGGGCACATCCTCAAAAATACCTATAGGTATGGCAGTTGATTTGTCGGCCATTTGTAAAGATATTTCAGTAGGTGTGAGTTTATTCAAATCAAGTATTTTATATAAGGAGAAAGGCATAACACTGACACCAGCTCCTAGATCACATAAAGCAGTTTTAACATAATTTCTTTTGATGGAGCAAGGTATAGTTGGTATTCCTGGGTCTCCAAATTTTTTAGGTACTCCATCCTTAAAAGAATGATTAGCAAGCATGGTGGAGATTTCAACTTCAGGTATTTTTCTCTTATTAGTGATGATGTCTTTCATATATTTTGCATAAGGGGCCATCTTTAAAATATCAATCAAGCGAGTGCGCAAAAAGACTGGCCTAAGCATCTCCGCAAAGTGTTCAAATTCTTCATCATCCTTTTTCTTAGTTGATTTAGGTGGAAAGGACATGGGTTTTGAACCCATGGTTCTCTTTCTCTTCCATGCTTTCTAGCAAAAAGTCTCTTTTATCATATCTTTTATTTTAGGTTGTGGGTTATCAAGATCAACAGCTGGTTCTATTTCAACATCATTATCTGGTTGTTTATCATTGTCTGGTTGAGTGTCTTCATGAACATCATCATTATCTTTTTCATTATCACTAGATGAATGTTCATTACCAGATTGAGTTTCAGCATCAGAAATAGAAACATCATTATTATTATCAGGAGGTTTTTCTACTTCAGGTTCACTAGAGGTATGCAAAGTCCTATCATTTTTCTTTTTCTTCTTCCTTCTAGAAGGACTAGGTGCATCAGTATTAATTCTTTGAGAGTCTTGTTCAATTCTTTTAGGGTGTCCCTCAGGATAAAGTGATTCCTGAGTCATTTTACCTCCTCTAGTTGCTACTCTAACAGCAAAGTCATTTATATTATTATTCATTTCATCAAGAAACTCTCTTTGAGATTTAGCAACTTGTTCTAGTTGAGTTTGAACCATAGAAGCATATTTCCCTACACCTCTTACATCATTAGTAATTCTAAATAACAAGTCACTCAAGCGAGCAATCATATTGGAGTTGTATTTCAATTGTTTCATAACATTTTCATTGAAGTGATCTTGTTTCCTAATGTAGTTGTCAAACTCATAAAGGCATTGACTAGGATGTTTATTATAAGGGATATCACTTTCATCAAATTTCATTAAAGAATTTACCTCTACCACCTTTGGTGGTGGTGTGTCAAGTATCTCTTCAATAGGAGGTAAATTTTTAACATCCTCTGCTTTAATACATTTTTCCTTCATACTTTTCTTTGCCTCCAGCATATCTTCAGGACTGAGATATAAGATACCCCTCTTCTTCGGAGTGGGTTTAGGCGATGGTTCAGGAAGAGTCCAATAGTCATAATTTTTCAATATATTATTCAATAATACCTCAGCTTGTTGAACAATTCGTTCCCTGAAAACACAACCAGCATAACTATCTAGGAAGTCCCTAGAAGCATCGGTTAGTCCATTATAGAAGATATCAAGTATTTCATTTTTCTTAAGAGGATGATTAGGCAAAGCATTAAGCAATTTGAGAAGCCTCCCCCAAGCTTGTGGGAGACTCTCTTCTTCAAATTGCACAAAGTTAAATATTTCCTGTAAGGCAGCTTGTTTCTTATGAGCAGGAAAATATTTTTCAGAGAAGTAATAAATCATATCCTAGGGACTACGCACACAACCAGGAGCAAGAGTATTGTACCATATCTTAGCATCACCCTTTAATGAGAACGGAATTAATTTGAGAATATAGTAGTAGCGAATCTTCTCATCATGAGCAAATAGGGTGGCTATATCATTCAATTTAGTAAGGTGTGCCACAATAGTTTCAGTTTCATAGCCATGGAAAGGATCAGATTCAACCAAAGTAATTAACTCTGGGTCGACAGAGAATTCATAATCCTTATCATCAACAAAGATAGGTGAAGTAGCAAACTTAGGATCACATTTCATTCTAGCATTCAAAGATTTCTCCTTTAGTTTGCATAGTAATTTCTTAAGATCATCTCTATTATTGCAAGCAAGAAAATCTCTAGCTGTCTCCTCATCCATAACATAACCTTCAGGTACCTTAGGCAATTTATATCTAGGAGAGCTAGGCCTAATAGGTGTTTCAAGATTTTCAGTTTCAAGTACTTCATCAGTTTCAATAATTTCATCAGTTTCAGCATTCTCAATATCTTTAGCTCTAGCAATTTGTTCATCAAGAAATTCACCTAGTGGCATATTATCATCAAGCAAGGTACTAGCATCATCGTGAGTAGCATTCATAGCAGAAGTAGCATCATCAATAACTTGCGACATATCAGGATTAATAGCATGTGGTGGTGTTGCAAGTCTACTCAAAACAGAAGGTGAATCAAGTGCAAAGTGTGATGGTAGTTCCTTACCTCCCCTCGTCCTAGAGGGAACGATCTTGGTTTTTGTATCCTTCAGATTCTTCATAGTGATAAATAGATAATAATCCCAAGTGACTCAATAAATATAGCTATGCTCCCCGGTAACGGCGCTAGAAAAAGATCTTGATAACCCACAAGTATAGGGGATCGCAACAGTTTTTGAGGGTAGAGTATTCAACCCAAATTTATAGATTCGACACAAGGGGAGCCAAAGAATATTTGTAAGTATTAGCAGCTGAGTTGTCAATTCAACCACACCTGGAGATTAAATATCTGCAGCAAAATGATTAGTAGCACAGTAATATGATAGTTTTGATAGCAGTGATAATAGTAGCAATAACGATAACAGTGATAGCAATGATTTTGTAGCAAATGTAACAGTAGCAACAGCAGTAGTAACTTAGCAAGAACAATATGTGGCAAATTCATAGGCATTGGATCGTTGAATTCATTGGATGATATTCATCATATAACAGTCATAACCTAGGGCGATACAAAACTAGCTCCAGTTCATAAATATAATGTAGGCATGTATTTCATAAATAGTCATACGTGCTTATGGAAAGAACTTGCATGACATATTTTAATAGAGAACCGGAACAAAGCATTAACACATAGTGAATACATGAACTCCTCAAACTACGGTCATCACCGGAAAGTATCCCGACTATTGTCAGCCAGGGGTTTACGGATCATAACACGTAATAGGTGAATATGACTTGCAATATCGGATCTAGAACATCGATATAATGGTGAAAACATAAATGGTTCAGATCTAAAATCATGGCACTCGGACCCAAAGTGACAAGCATTAAGCATGGCAAAGTCATAATAACATCAATCTCAGAACATAGTGGATACTAGGGATCAAGCCCTAACAAAACTAACTTGATTACATGATGAATCTCATCCAACTCCTCACCGACTAGCGAGCCTATGAAGGAATTACTCACTCCCGATGGGGAGCATCATGGAATTGGCGATGGAGAAGGGTTGGTGATGATGAAGACCGAAGATCCCCCTCTCCGGAGACCCAAACGGACTCCAGATCTAGCCTCCCGATGAAGACTAGGAGGTGGCGGCGGTTCCGTATCGTGAAACATGATGAAACTTTCTCCCTGGTTTTTTTCTCCAAATATAGGATTTTATAGCGTCGAAATCAGGGTCTACGGGGCCACCAGGTGGGCACAACCCACCTGGGCGCGCCTGGAGGGGGGCGCGCCCTGGTGGGTTGTGCTCACCCAGGGGCCCCCTCTGGTGGTGCTTGGCTCCAGTATTTTTTATATATTCTGAAATAATTCTCCAAAAAGTTTCGTTCCATTCCGAGAACTTTTATTTCTGCACAAAAACAACACCATGGTAGTTCTGCTGAAAACAGCGTCAGTCTGGGTTAGTTTCATTCAAATCATGCAAATTAGAGTCCAAAACAAGAGCAAAAGTGTTAGGAAAAGTAGATACGACAGAGACGTACCATCTTCGTCGACCTCACCGCCGATGACGACAATTGATGATCTCCGCCGCCGCACCCGGAGCTCTCCGATGAACCACATTTTTGGCCATTAGGGTTAGGGGTAGGCGGCCTCCTCCGATCTAGTATATGTAAATCAACTATGAATGGATGATCAAGTATCTATGGATACACCTAGTTCTACTGCTTGTGTTCTTCTCTAGCGCAAAATTTTATTTTTAAATTTTAAAGGTCCATTTGAGGTTTTTTTTCTGCCGCAGCTATTTTCGGCCCTTATCCAAGCGAAACCGCGAACTTGAAAGCACATTTGCTCCCTTGGTGGTTTTGGTAATTAAGGTCAACATACTTGGTGGTTGGACTAACACTTTCATCTAGCATATTTCAGGAAAATTTCAACTATGACTAGGAGATGGAGAAGTGGATCCCTCAAAATGCTAAGGACATGGATTGGCAAAAGCTCAGGACTCTACATTTTTGGTTAAGTGATCCAAGATCACATTGAGTCCATAGGAAAGCCAATACTACTAAAAGGGGATGAGGTTTAGATGATGATCTGGTTGCTCAAGTGCTTACTGATATTGCTCCAAAGCCCTCAGCCACTTCCTCTATCCAAATATGTCCAAAACCCAATTTGCCAACTCGGTCCCACTGAAACCTTTCTATCTGGACCCACCGAGTTCATCTGGACACTGCCAAAGCCAAACCCTAACAAATCGGATCCACCGAAATGGATCTCGGTCCCACCGAGATGGCCTTGCCAACTCTCTGTCTCCTATTGTAATTATTTTGGTCTAACCGAGTTTTTCCAATCGGTGACACCAAGATGGCTTGCCAACTTTCTGTTGCCTTATTGCGTTATTTCGGTCCCACCGAGATGATGCAATCGGAGCCACCGACACGAGGTTCTGCCTTACCATTGCACTTCGGTTGCTCTGAGTTGTTTCCATTCGGTCCCACCGAGATTTCCAAAATTCACATCTTTTACACAGATCGGTCTCGCCGAGAATTCTCATCGGTGCCATCGAGATGGGTCAAAAGTGTGTAATGCTTGGATTTCATGTGGAGGCTATATATACCCCTCCACCCCCTCTTACTTAGTAACAGAGCCATTAGAAATAAACTACACTTCCACCATTCATTTTCTGAGAGAGAACCAGCTATTCATGTGTTGAGATCAAGCGATTCCAATCCAACCATTTGAAACTTGATTTCTAGCCTTCCCCAAGTTGCTTTCCACTCAAATCCTTCCTCCACCATAGCAAAATCTATGAGAGAGTGATTAAGTGTTGGGGAGACTATCATTTGAAGCATAAGAGCAAGGAATTCATCATCAACAACAACATCTATTACCTACTGGAGAGTGGTGTCTCCTAGATTGGTTAGGTGTCGCTTGGGAGCCTCCAAGATGATGTGGAGTTGAACCAAGAAGTTTGTAAGGGCAAGGATATTGCCTACTTCATGAAGATCTACCCCGAGTGAGGCAAGCCCTTCGTGGGTGTTGGCCATGGTGGAATAGGCAAGGTTGCTTCTTCAAGGACCCTTTGGGGGTGAAGCCCTCCGTAGACTCACACAGCTATTACCCTCCGTGGGTTGAAGTCTCCATCAACATGGATGTACGATAGCAGCACCTATCGGAACCACGCCAAAAATCTTCATGTCCCCATTGCTTTCCACAAAATTGCATGATTTACTATTTCTGCTGCTCTATCTCTAGATATGCATGTGTAGAAAGTCTTGGTGTTGTCTTAACTAATGCCAAAATCTTCCTAAGTTTCAAGAAAACTAAAAATTGCACCTTTGGTTGCTTAAGAGTCTATTCACCCCCCTTAGACTTATCTTCTCCGATCCTACAATTGGTATCAGAGCATTGGTCTCGATTGCTTTGGTTTTATCAGCATTGGAGGAAGATGGATGAGTCTACTTTGGGGAGTCTTAGACGTAGAGTGCCCATTCTTAATGGAGAGTACTGTAACTCTTGGAAAATTGAAATTCTTGCTATCTTTGATGAATTTAACTTGAGTAAGTATATTCAAAATCCTTATGTTCCTCCTATTGATCCCTTGCACACCACTCATGAAGAGCAAATTGACATGCTTCGTAATCTTAGAACTATTGACCTTATCATGAAAGGTTTACCTAGAAATGTGCTTATTTGCATGCAAAATTTTGAATGCGCATATACCCTATGGAAGGACATTGAAGAACCTCAATGAAATTCTTTATAAATACATTGCCTTTCATAAGATGAAGCCTAGTGATCCTAAGTTTGATTAATGTCTATTTGAGCTTCAAGATCTCATGCGTGCTAAAGGTGTCGTTGGAACCATTAGCAACATTATCTCGGAAACCATTATAATTCACAAACTTGCACATTGTCATGATCATAAATCTAACTAATTGTGTGCCTAGGTGATGATCACATACATGATGATGATGTTGAGCATGGCTATTATGATGAAGATGAAGAATCCAACATCGAATATGAGAAGACTATGAGAAATCTTAGTCTCATGGCTAATCTCTAGAATAACATGGTCGGAGGAAAGGAGTGGATTCTTGATAGTGCTTGGACCGATCACATGACTGGAGATAGAGACATGTTTCATGAACTTACCCAAAATGATGGTCCACGCAAGTATGTGTCTTTTAGAGACAACTCCAAGGGTAAGGTACTTGGCCTTGGTAAGGTGGCCATATCCAATGATAGCTCCATTCAAAATGTTATGCTTGTTGAATCTCTTGGTTACAATCTTCTTTCCATATCTAGCCTAGCCGACTTTGGTTTCAATGTTCTATTTACCTAAGTAGATTGCCAAGTGTTTCGTCGGGACAATCATAATATGGTCTTTACCGGTATCCATGGAGGTGATCTATACATTGTTGATTTCACTAAAAGAGCCCAACCTCGTACATGTCGTATTTCCAAATCTTGTAAAGGTTGGCTATGGCATAGAAGACTAGGACAGGTTGGCATGTGAAATCTTGATATGCTTGTTAAAGGAGATCATATCTTTGGTGTTAAAGATGTTATATTTGAAAAGGATAGACTTTGTAGTGCATGCTAAGCAGGAAAACAAGTTGGAGGAAGTCATCCCGTGAAGAACATCATGACCACGATGTGACAGCCCGAGACCGATGCTCCAGATTCCTTCCATGTTTTCATGTTAGCCACGTTAATTATTTGTTTGTCGCATTCATCATCGCATCATCCGCATTGCATCGCCATTTTTGTTGCCATCATTTTTTTAAAAATCTTGCACCCGTTCATAATTGCCATTTCTACCCGTTGCCTTTGTTGTCCGTTTCGAGACCAACCACACCCTTGCACGCGACCGTCTTGTCTCTCAGCAGAGCCCACGGCCCCCCTTCACAACCTAGTCCGAAAACTGCCCTGAACCCGAACTGCTTAGTCGTCACCAATGGGTCCGGATCAACCCCGAACATCTGTCAGTGTTCTGGGAACCAGGGTACCCAGACTTGCTTGCCTGCGGCCCATGGCGTGGCTCCTTCGACGGCTGGTATAGCCCATCTGCAAGACTACCAAGATAAGACCTTCACTAGGGCCCCCTAGCCTCGCGAGGCGGACGGCACCAAGACCTCCAGAGGAGCGGCCTCCCCAGGCTGTCTCCCGAGGAGCGGAGTTTCCAATGCAAGTGCCCATCCTCACAAGGCTGCGATGACGTGAGCCATGACGACCAAGGCCAGGCGGGCGCCAGGGGGCACAGAGGAGACGGTTTCCCTTTCGGCTAAGGGAGCAAAGACAGACGTGGGTTCCCAAGGAGCCCTCCAAAGGTTTCCATTCCGGTGCCACAATACCAAGACCACGAGCTCGGCAGGATGGATGTCATCGCCGAGCCCACAACCGCGTCACGGCCAGAAGCTTTGCAGGAGAAGACCACCTTTTGTCAGGATAGGGTGTACCTCTTGTCCCCTTTCGAATTGGCCATTGTGGTATCCCTTCCCGCCTACGTTTCCAGGGAAGAGGACCGAGGCCACTATAAATATAGGTTAGCCACCACCATAGAAGAGGTTGACTCATTCTCACCCCTGAGCCCTCGCGAGGCAGCCCAACCACTATACTAGTTCATCCTCAACCTTCTCGTGAGGCCAATCCACCAAAAAGCTGGAGTAGGGTTTTACACCGCAAGTTGGCCCGAACCTGGGTAAGCTGCCGTGCTCATCTTCTTCCCCGCTCACGCGAATCCGGCTAGGCTAGGCTGTAGGGCGACGAGCTCGAGGCTTGAGAGGTTGAGATCTTCGCACATGCCCCAGAGTTCGAACCTTCTTGGGTCTGCGGAGCCCTGAATCCGACATTTGGCGCGCCAGGTAGGGGCGTGTCGAAGTCCTTCTTCCACCTTCGCTTCGCCTCCGCTCCGTCGCTCCCATGGCCGACTCACGTCGTGTCCACGCCGAGCGCCGGGCCGCTTGTGTCGCCCAGACAGCACCCATGGGCAACGGCCCTCCTCGCTTCGCTGCTCTGCCTTCCCCGTGGCTAACGCTACCACTGACCCCGCTACTCGCGAGCAGGAGGATTCGTCATTGCCACCCTCCGTGCGGCACTATTCAAGATATCTTCTGATATTCCGATAAATTGGCCGATTTATCGCTTACCGTTGTCTGACCGATAAGATAAATCGGCCAATAAATCAGCCGATATGGTGATAAATCGGCCGATATGCCAATAAACTGACCGATTTACCCCTTATCATGGGTCGACCGATAAGTTCCCGATAAGCGATATCCCCAACATTGTCGTGCGGTGTGACGGCCGTACAGCTACTCCGTCGCCTACTCCAGCCACGGCGTCATCCTCCCACGCTCGCCGCGGGCCAGCAAACGTGTAGGCTGTGCTGCTCCTGGCGCACGAGCTCCTGCGTTATCGCCCCGCCAACGACCTCTATGACGACTGGCTTGGCCGCATCGCCGAGCTCGTCAACGCCGCCGGTGAGGCCCCTGCACCACCCCGCTCGCTCCCTCCCCCGCCATCTCAGGCGGGTGACGTGGCTCACGGCGCGCCTCCTCCTCCTCCAATGCGCGGCGCCGACCCTGAGCCAAGGCGCGATGCGCCTCAGTGCGACCCGCCGCGCAGAGCGCCGGCGCGCGATGAAG
Organism: Thinopyrum elongatum; assembly: GCA_011799875.1. Classification (NCBI taxonomy): domain Eukaryota; kingdom Viridiplantae; phylum Streptophyta; class Magnoliopsida; order Poales; family Poaceae; genus Thinopyrum; species Thinopyrum elongatum. The sequence continues at coordinate 300,224,882 of CM022298.1, forward strand.
GTGGTCCAACGGCCACAAGCCGATGCGCGCGCGCTCCCAGCGCCACTGCGCCAACACCAAGACCACGCGCCGCCCGAGGCTGTGGTGCATGGACGTCAAGGTCGGGCTCCCCTCGCGCACGCGGCGCCCGTGAGTGCGGCGGGTTGCCGTGCCTTCTCCCCAGAGCTGCGTCATGTCGTCTGGCCCGGTAAGTTCAAGCCGGATCTGCCTCCGCGCTACGACGGCACCCCCAACCCCACGAAATTTCTCTAGCTTTACGTGCTGAGCATCGAAGCAGCAAGCGGAGACGACAAGGTCATGGCAAACTGGTTCCCCATGGCCCTCAAGGACGGCGTGCGCTCTTGGCTCCTGAACCTCCCGGAGGGGTCAATCTCCTCCTGGGAGGAGTTCCGCGAGCGCTTCATCACCAACTTCCGGGGCACACGAGACCGCACTCCTGCAGTGGGTGACCTGCGGCGTGTGAAGCAGCAGCCAGGAGAAACCTTGCACAAGTACATACATCTCTTCACGAACGTCCGCCTCAGGATCCTGAAGGCATCGGATGAGGCCATCATCTCGGCGTTCTCTAAAGGCGTCCAGGACGTCAAAATGAAGGAGGATCTCGCCATCAACGAGGACATGTGCTCGGCCCTAGAGATGTTCAACCTGGCGAACAAGTGCGCAAGGGCCGAGGAGGGCCGCCTCTCCCTCCTTGAGCTTCCGGAGGCCGATCCTGAAGACAAGAAGGCCAAGGGTAAGGAAGCAAAGCGCAAAGGCCCTGTCGTGCTTGCGGCTGAACCTGAGATGAAGCGTGGTCGCGACCATGATGAACCTCCCCGGGGCAACCGCCCGTGCTGCATCTTCCACAACGTCCACAACCACAACACCAACGACTGCCAGGAGCTCAGGGCCCTTTGCGAGGGGCGCCTTGGCCGCCGCCCCGAGCGGGCTGACCGTGGCTACGGCCGTGGAGGAGGCTGCGGCGGGGGCCGCTGGGACAACCTCGACCCTCACCAGGACTGGCACGACCAGCCTCGTGAGGACCGCTGGCGTGATGAGCCTCACGACGGGCCCTGGCGTGACCAGCCTCGTGAGGTCTGTCCTCAGGGCAATGCCAGCCTCCCTCTGCTGCCGCCACCGCCAAGGAGAAACGACGACAACTGGCAAGATGATGGGGCTGGGGGCTTCCAGGAGCCTCGCGCTATAGCCTGCATCTTGGGCGGTGCTCAGGCCCCAGCTTCACACTGCATCTTCAAGCAGTTCGCTCGTGAGGTGAACGCAGCCCTCCCCAAGCTTGAGGCAACGTGTCCCCTCAGGTGGTCGAAGCACGCCATCACGTTCGACTCCATGGACCAGCTCAAGTGCTCGGCCGCCGCTGGCGCCCTTCCCGTGCTCTGCAAGCCCACCATCAACAACGTCCTCATCACCAAGACCCTCATCGATGGCGGCACGGGGCTCAATGTCCGCTCTGTCGAGACATTCGAGATGCTCCAAGTGCCTTATGATCAGCTTCTGCCAACCAAGCCCTTCTCAGGAGTGACCGATGGCTCCATCGTCCCCCTGGGGCAGATACGCCTCCCAGTCACCTTCGGCAAGCGCGACAACTACCACACCGAGCTCATTGACTTTGATGTCGCCCACATTGGCCTCCCGTACAACGCCATCCTTGGGTATCCGGCCCTCGCCAAGTTCATGGCAACAACCCACCATGGTTACAATGTCCTCAAGATGCCAGGGAGCGGTGGCATCATCACAGTCGCCTGTGATGAGAAAGATTTGGTGTGCTCCCTCGAGCGCGCCTACCAAGCTGCAGTGGCTGACAACCCGGACGACGAGGGCGTCGTCCCACCTTCGGAAACCACCCCCAAGAAGAAGAAGCAGCTCCTTCCCAAGGGACGTCAGGAGCTCGGAGCGCCCGCTGGTGGCGCCTCAAGCCCCGCGCCCACTGCTGGGGCGCCCTTTCCTCTCGCATAGGAAGGCGTGCCCGGCGCCCCCCTCGGGATGGGCTCGGGGGCCCTTGTCTGGAGGGCCTCTGACCTGACCGGTGCGACAAGGGAGGTGTTCGGGCACCACTTGGAGGTGTGCTTTGATGCGCGTCCCCACGAGCAAGACGCACGGTGCGAGGCGCCATGTGCACGAGAGTTCATCACCGAGGCGATCCAGGAGCTTCAGGAGGCAAAGGCCGTGCGCGGCGAGCGCCGCCCCGCACGGCCTCCCAGTGTAGTTGCGGCCCCTGACGTGGGCAGCGAGCTCCGCGTCTGCGTCAACATTCCAGGCCTCAACATGGCCGCTTCGCAGGACCTCCTCTGGCCGTCCCGTGTCGGTCGGAGTGGGGGCTACCCCTGCAACTATGTCTGCATGCCGTTCGGCCTGCTGAACATGGGTACCACATACTAGCACTTCGTGCAGCATGCTCTGGCGGCTCATGAGGCCAGGCGCCACGCGGTCATGTCGGAGGAGGTTCCGGGCCCTCGCGAGCTCGGCGGGCCTCCGGAGCCGCCCAGCTCGTGAGGAGCAACTTCCGCAGCACGCATCTTCAGCTACCTCGACTCCTCTACAACGATGGTGCCAGGTGTCTTTTTGGTTTGCTCAGTTGAGGGTGCCCTTCGGGCCGCATTGTCCTCAATCTTTCAGGGACCGCTTCCCCCGATTATATTGTCTCAATTCATGTACCCTGAATCGGTTATGTTTTCGCGAGCTAATTTGGTTGTTAACCTTGCGTCTGGGTATGCATTGCCTTCGGAGTCACCTCTGCGAGCCTCGCGCGTTGGCAGCTCTCCCCTTGAACATCCCGTGCGAGGGGGCTACCGGCATGGCGCCTGTGCTCGGGTCTGTCCCTGCAGCGCTGATAAATCTAAGAGACTGAGCTTTGGCTCACGGGCCGGCCCTGTGTACGTCACCTCACCAGGTCCTTAGTGCCTTCGTCTTCTCACGGAACGATCACGAGCAGACCAGCAAGCGCGCGTTGCCCCTTGTGGTCCGTGACTAACTAACCCGCAGGGGCCTCAAGAGACAAGACATCACGATTACGACACTCCAGCTTCGACATTTTGCGAAAGGCTACGTAAAAGTTGCCCTAAACTACGTGTGACGATGGGTATGGCCTTTACCGAGCACCTCCGTGAGGCGGGCCATTTCTCTTTTGCGCAAATCGCTTCCACGTTAAAAGGGGGGGCCCTGAGCATCGTGACTCAGGAGCTCCTACTGGCTCTTGGGCCATCACCCCTTGGCATTGACCACGGCATCGCGACCTGGCATAGCACCGGCGGCTGAGCTCCGCTCCAAGGCCGGGTCCTGAGGGCGTAGAGGATTATGATGAGCAGAGGGAGGGGAATCGCTAGTCTCGCGGGGAACGCAGGGAAAAGGGCATGACCTGTCGGTGCTAGCATTTGCTCAACCATTTTCAGGAATATGACAGGCATCAGTCTCCTCACGCGCCTCTAGCCGGGGATTATTCTAATCCATTGCAGAATAGGGGACATGCACAAGGTCGGGAGCTCCAGGGAAGCTCGCCTCCGCGGCGAAGGAATCACCGTGGAACGCAACCTCGCCAAGCTAAGTTATCCTGTGCATACTAGCATGAGCTCTGCCGCTAACGTTTCATCCTTTCACGACCTCGCTCGGGCAAGGGACCCCCCTTTTTTTAATCTTTCGATAGTCGCTTGAGCGCCAAGGGGGACCTCCTGAGCATCGCGCCTCAGAGGCTCTTACCGGACCTCGGGTTGCTCACCTCCCGGCCTTACACACGGCATCGTGACCTGGCATACCAGCGATGGGTGAAGCCCACCTGGGGACTGGGTCCCGCTGGCGCAGAGTAACACGATGTCGCGAGATCAAAAAAGGGGACCAATGCCCAAATGATGAACGTGAGTATAACCGAAAGCGTGAGCCGAAAACGTTAAAATAAAGGCGCAAGCGCCATGGTCCTTACACGCCCCCTCGGGGCCCTTCATGGTTCTGATACAGGGAGTGAAGCAAAAGAAAAGACCGACGAGGGCCGCTGCTCAGGAGGTGCAGGCTCTAGCGTCGCATCCTCCTCCTAGGCCCGAGCGCGGCGGCTCGGTGTAGTTGTCGTCGCTGGAACTCTCTCCGGGGGAGGTACCACCGCTGCTAGAGGTGTCGTGGACAAGGCCAAGGGCATGTTCACCGCCGAGGGCCTCGCCGCCTCGTCTGCCAGGAGGACGGTCACCGCCGCGGTCGCCGCCCCTGGGGCAGCACTCCAGGCGTTTGCCGTCCTCCCCGAAGACCTTGAAGAAGAGCATCGATGCCCCATCGTACTTGAAGTGGAGGGCGTGCCTCCCCTCCAAGTTGCAGGCCCGGGCGATCGCTCCCCATCCCCGTGTCATGAAGACATCGCCGAAGGGGGTGGCCTCGACCTCCGCCTCTGAAGCTTGGCCACAGCAGCCGTCGTGCTGTAGCCACAACTCGACGGGCCCCCTCACTGGCAGCTCATGCGCCAGGGATCATGGGAGTCAGATCCAGGTGCGCGGTGGCATCGCCGCCCACACCACAAACTCGTGGGTTGTGCCGCCGGCATGGGCCAGCGGGCGAAGTGGTCGCGCGGTCGTCACTTGTTCCCCTTCTCAACTTCGTCCTTCATGGCTTTCGCGGCTGCTCCCATGCGCGGGGCCCTGTGTGCGAACGCTTGCGCCGGCGGGGAATCCCGGCGGGGCGCGCTCGCACCAGGGTAGGATGGCTGCGGGCGCTGCGGTGGCCTTGCGAGGGCGGCCGCGTCCTTTCTTCGGCGGGAGCAGCTCCGGCTCCTCTCGCGGGGCCTTGCCTTTCTCTTCGGCCGAGAACCTCCTCACTGGTGCCATTGTCACTTCGGCAAGATGGTGGCACGACGGAGATGAAGGAGAAGCAAGAAGCAAGAAGATGAAGACGGGCTGGGGGGCTCCGCCTCCCACTCCCAAGGAGCCCTCCAAAGGTTTCCATTCCGGTGCCACAAGACCAAGACCACGAGCTCGGCAGGACGGATGTCATCGCCGAGCCCACAACCCCGTCACGACCAGAAGCTTTGCAGGAGAAGACCACCTTTTGTCAGGATAGGGTGTACCTCTTGTCCCCTTTCGAATTGGCCATTGTGGTATCCTTTCCCGCCTAAGTTTCGAGGGAAGAGGACCGAGGCCACTATAAATATAGGTTAGACACCACCATAGAAGAGGTCGACTCATTCTCACCCCCGGAGACCTCGCGAGGCAGCTCATCCACTGTACTAGTTCATACTCACCCTCCTCGTGAGGCCAATACACCACAAAGTAGGAGTAGGGTTTTACACCGCAAGGTGGCCCGAACCTGAGTAAACTGTCGTGTTCATCTTCTTCCCCGCTCACGCGAATCCAGCTAGGCTAGGCTGTAGGGCGACGAGCTCGAGGCTTAAAAGGTTGAGATCTTCGTACAGGCCCCAGAGTTCGAACCTTCTTGGGTCTGCGGAGCCCTGAATCCGACAACATCCCCAAACATTTTCGGTTTAATTATTGGACTTCCCTAATCTATTCATCTCGAACCGTCCGATTATGATCGAAGTATCCAAATCATCCTTCTTTCCCTATTTATAAACCACCTACCAAGCAAATCAGTCTAAACGTAACTTAGGGGATATGTCCCGTCGCGCCGCCGGCTCTCTCTCTCGGGATCTTCCCAGCCAACCACCCGTACCCATCTCCCTCCTCGTTTTCATCCTCGAGCCAATCCCCTCGCCGGCCACCTCGCTCGATCCAGCAGCCATCCAAGCCTCCCCCTTCCTCACTTCGCTGCTAGCCTCCTCTACCTGAGCCCCCTGTCCAGGAGCTCCTCGAGCACCAGCGCCCGAAACAGAGGAGAGGAGCTCCCGCTACTTCGCACCCCGCAGCCCTCCTCCTGCTCTTCACGCTGCCGGCGACCAGGTCCAGGAACAGCAGCATCATCACCGGCCTCCCCTTGCTCGTCTGCCGCCCCTTTTCTTTCTCTTTTTCTCTTCTCTCTTCCTCACATCTCGCTGTTTTCCTTTCCTTCGAACAGGAGCAGCCATGGTCATCACCATGGAGCTCGATGCCGACCGCCGCCTTCAGCCCCCACCGCCTCTGCCACCTCAACTCGCTGGACAAACAAATGAGCCCGCGCCGCCCGTACCTTCCCTTCCTTCCTCTCCCGTCTCCTCCTCTCTCTCTCTCTCACCTCTCGAGCTCTCTGTCTCCCAGGAAACCATCGACACCCGACGACCTCGAGCCGCCATTACCCTGAGAGACGCCGTCGCTGCAGCCTCCCCTGCCACGGATTTGAGCCGTCACACTGCCTCTACCGCCCCATGCCCTCGCCGGACCCTGCCACTTCACCCACAGGAGGTCGCCGCCGGCCTGAACGCCGCCTCCTCTGCTGGCCCCGCGTGCCTGGGGCTCCAGCAGCAACGCTCGATCTCGAGCGCGTTGACCGCGTCCCTGCCTCCTCGCCAGGGCCCAGCTGCAAACGTCTCTGACCCTCCTTGAACCGGCAAGAACCGGCCCGGTCCAGTCCGAGCCGAGCGGTTCGGCTGAACCGCCGGTCCGCACCGCCTCGACCGACCAGCGCCAGGTTGTCTCCAAGCCAGCCCAAGGCCCTCTAGTGAGCGCCCAGCGCTATCCTTCGCTCCTTGCGCATCATAACTATCTAGCGCTTGCTCTGCTTCAGCCCAGTTCATGCATAGTTTCGGCCCGATGTATTTTTTTTCTGCCTGAAGGATTTTCCTTTTATCCAGAGAACGCCTGATTTTCGAAACCCCCTAGAGTTGATGCATTTAATATCTCACAAATCATGCATCGGAGTAAAATGATCTATGTATGTAAAATGCTTAGAATTTCATGTAGTTTCACAATATGCAATTTTCATCCATGTTAAAAATGATTAAAATAGTTGTTTACATTAATTTGAATAAATGTCATGCTAAAATGGTTTATTTCATAACTAAATAACCGTAGCTCCAAATTAAATAAACTTTATATGAAAATGGGGTAGAAAATGTGTAGATTAACATGGTCCACTTTATTTTGCTGTTTAACAACATTAAAATTGTGTTATAGGCAGAACAGTACCAATTTCGAAACTTACGTATGGGGATTTTTCGGAATTGTTATTTGTTGTTTCCGACCTCATTTAAACTTGCCTAGATAGGTAGTTTACATATGCTTCACCTCTTGGCATGTTAACCAACATTTAATATTGATGAGTAGATCAAACATGAGAGAACTAAATAATTATTGTGAAGTTTCGTCAATATGCAACCCATTGCATATTGATCTTCACTTAATGTGTAGTATTTGATTGTTGCATTTTGCCATGCCATCACTCATTAAACCTGACATGCATCATAATTGTTTGCGCATCATATCATGATTATGTTGTGGTGCTTACCATGTCATTTGTTTGTTTTCGGATTTGCTTCTCCTCGCTAGAGTTCCGAAACGTTCCGGAGTTGTGTGGATTCGTTCGTGTACGTTGGTTCATCTTCTTCATGGACTCGATCTTCTTCATAGTGGGATTACAGGCAAGATGACCATTACCTTGGATATCACTATTGTCTTTGCTTGCTAGATGTATCGATGCTATCACTATGTCTCGCTTCCTACCACTTGTTTGTCAAGCCTCCCAAATTGCCGTGATAGCCTCTAACCTTTCCACCATCCCAGCAAATTGTTGTTTGGCTATGTTACCACTTTGCTCAGGCCCTCTCATAGTGTTGCTAGTTGCAGGTGTAGTTGTAGGTTGTTCCATGTTGGGACATGGATATCATGGGATATCACAATATCTCTTATTTAATTAATGCATCTATACACTTGGTAAAGGGTGGAAGGCCGGTCCTTTTGCTTGGCGTTTTGTTCCACTCTTGACGCCCTAGTTTCCGTCATACCAGTGTTATGTTCCATGATGAGTTCTCCTACCATGTGTGGGCCTTTATGGGGACCCCTTGATCATCTGTCTTAGGATAAAACTCTTCCGGCAAGGCCCAACTTTGGTTTTTAAAATTTGCCAACATAATAATACTGATAATTATTTAATTAGCATAGGGGGTTGTGTCCTCGAGGATTCTTAATTCCACACAATACAGGGGCCAGTGCTGATGGTGCTAGTCCAAACTAGAGCAGCTTGCGGCGGCGCCCGGGGTAACTCGTGGATTTGGTCATTGTAACCATAGCTCATTCGTCATGGCCTGAGATGAGATACGCGTGGCTCCTATCAGGGCGTCGGCACGTCGGGAGGTCTTGCTGCTTTAGTTTTACCTTTGACGAGAGGCTTGTCCATCGGGATTCCTTATCGTAAGCATCGTGTTATCACGGTGTGAGGATGTTCCATCGGATACGTGTGGTAATTTATAATGGACCACTTGGAGCACCCTTACAGGGTTAGATCTTTCAGAAAGCTATGCCCGTGGTTATGTGGCGACTTGGAAATTTATAATATCCGGTTGTAGAGAACTTGACACTAATTTCAAATTAAAATACACCAACCGTGTGTGTAACCGTGACCGTCTCTTTTCAAGGGAGTTCGGGAAGAGAACACGGTGGGGTTGTGAATGACTCATAAGTAGTTTAGGAGCACTTCTTAATCATTATTAGTATGCGACCGATTGCGTGTTGATTACTCTTCTTATTCTTGTACTCGTAAGTTAGCCACAATATAAATGCTTAGTGCTTGCTGCAACCTCACCACTTAACCATTCCATACCCATTAAGCTTTGCTAGTCTTGATACCCTTGGTAATGAGATTGGTGAGACCCCGTGGCTCATAGATTACTACAACAACAGGTGCATGTGCAGGTAAAGTGATGCTTTGACATGAGAGCGATGCATACTTGCTCTGTTTGGGGTTCTTCTTCTGCTTCTTCTTCATCGATCATAGGATGGGATCCCAGTCGGGAGCCTGGGATTAGCAGGGTGGATGTCGTTCTTCTTTTTTGTTTGATTTCAACCGTAATCGGATCCTGCTCTTCTGTATGATGATTGCTATGTATTAATGTATTGAAGTATTCATGCTGTAGCTTGTGGCGAGTGTAAGCCTTTATCAAGTATTCTCATCTATTCACTACATGGTATGTTGTAATGATATCCACCTTGCTATGTGCTCAAAATGCGATTCTACCCCAATCATGAATTCATCACGTGATCGGGATAGAATTGCACCTTGGGCGCTACACACGAAGAGACCACTTGAGCTACTTCATATGGATCTCTTCGGTCCCAACGCTTACAAGAGCCTTGGTGGTAAATCCTTCGGTTTGGTCATTGTTGATGATTTTTTAAGATTTACATGGTTGTTATTTCTTGATGACAAATCACATGTACAAAAGATCTTCAAGAACTTCGCTAGGAAGTCCCAAAATCAATTTGAAGTGAAGATCAAAAAGGTTCAAAGCAACAATGTAACGGGGTTCAAGAACGCCAATGTAGATACCTTTCTTGATGAAGAAGGCATCTCACATGAGTTCTCGGCTACGTACACACCTCAACAAGAACCGTACCCTTATTGAGATGGCGAGAACTATACTAGATGAATACAAGACACCAAAACACTTTTGGGCGGAAGCGGTTGAGACGGCTTGTCTTGCTACAAATTGACTTTATCTTCACAAGCTTCTTGGTAAAACGGCATACGAGCTACTCACCGGTAACAAGCCACAAGTTGGATGCTTTAGAGTATTTGGCTAAAAGTGTTATATTCTTGATAAGCATCATATTTCAAAATTTGCTCCTAAATCTCATGAAGGTTTCCTACTCGGTTATGGATCAAACTCTCACACTTACCGTGTCTACAACAACTTCACTCGAAAAGTTGAAGCAACGGTAGATGTGAAGTTTGATGAGTCTAATGGCTCGCAAGTTGAGCAATTGCCAATTGATGTAGGAGACAAAGATCCTTCGGAAGCAATTCAAGACTTGTCTATTGGCAAGATCTGTCCAAAGGAGGTGAAGGAGAGCACTTCGTCCATTCAAGTGGAAGCCCCAACTTCACATCAAGGTGAACCACAAATTGACATGGAGGCATCCATAAGTGGAACACGTCAAGACGAAGGGAATGAGGAAGTACAACAAGATGATCCACCTCGATCTCCTTCTCCACCTCCACAAGCGAACAATGACACCAACAACAATGAAGAAGAAGAAGATGAAGATGAGAACGTATCACCATGATCCAAGCAAAAGCTACCCCGAGTTAGAGCAAGAATTGACAAGCATCATCCCGTCGAACAAATTCTTGGCGACATCAAATCTGGGAAAATTACTCGCTCTAAATCTCGTTCAGCTAACTTTTGTGAGCATTACGCATTCATCTCTAGCATTGAGCCTATGAAGGTTGATGAAGCCCTCGAAGACCCCAATTGGGTGAATGCTATGCACGAAGAGCTACACAACTTCGAGAGGAACCAAGTGTGGACATTGGTTGAAAAGCCCAAACATGAACAAAACATCATGGGAACCAAGTGGGTGTTTTGGAACAAACAAGATGAGGATGGATAAGTCATACGCAACAAGGCTCGTCTCGTGGCTCAAGGCTACACTCAAGTCGAAGGTATGGACTATGGTGAGACCTACGCCCCCGTTGCTAGACTTGAGTCTGTTCGCATCTTACTTGCTTATGCCAATCACCATGGTATCACCCTCTATCAAATGGATATTGAAAGTGCTTTTCTAAATGGTGAAATTAAGGAGGAAGTTTATGTAAAACAACCTCTCGGCTTTGTTAATCCTAAGAAACAAAACCATGTTTACAAACTTCATAAAGCTCTCTATGGTCTCAAACAAGCTCCTAGAGCTTGGTATAAATGCTTAACAAAGTTCCTTCTTGAAAAAGATTTTGAGATTGGTAAAATTGATTCAAACTTATTCACAAAGAGAGTAAATGGTAAACTATTTGTGTGCCAAATTTATGTTGATATTATCTTTGGATCTAGTGACCCTCTCTTTAGTGAAAAGTTTGGAAGGTTGATGTCGGAAAAGTATGAGATGTCTATTATGTATGAACTCAAATTCTTCATTGGTTTGCAAATCAAGCAAACTCGGGATGGTACCTTTTTTTCTCAAACAAAGCATACCACAGATTTATTCAAAAAGTTCAACATGCAAGAAAGCAAAGGTATGAAAGCTCCCATGCCTAACACCGGACATCTTGACTTGTCAAAGGATGGCAAACCCGTTGATCAAAAGGTTTATCGATCCATGATTGGTTCTTTGCTATATCTATGTGCCTCCCGTCCCAAAATTATGCTAAGTGTGTGCATGTGTGCACAATATCAAGAGGCACCAAAATAGTGTCATCTTAAGGCCATGAAGAGGATTGTGAGATACTTTATACATACACCAAACTTTGGCATTTGGTATCCCAAAGGATATTCTTTCAAACTTGTTGGCAATTCCGATTCGGACTATGCCGGGGCCAAGGTTGACAAAAAATCCACTTCGAGTACATGTCAATTCCTTGGTAGATCCCTCGTGTCTTGGTCCTCAAAGAAACAAAACTCGGTATCTCTATCCACCGCCGAAGTGGAATACATTGCCGCGGGATCATGTTGTGCTCCAATACTATGGATGACACAAACTCTCAAAGATTATGGGATGCATGTGAAACATGTACCATTACTATGTGACAATGAGAGTGCTATTAAGATTGCACACAATCCCGTGCAACATTCTCGAACCAAGCTGTCGGATTCAGGGCTTCGCAGACCCAAGAAAGGTTCGAACTCTGGGGCGTGTGCGAAGGACTCAACCTATCCAGCCAACCAACTCTGGGGCGTGTGCGAAGGTCTCGTTGCACCGGAATGGAAACCTTTTCCAGATTCCTTGGTAACCCATGTCTGTCCTTGCCTTATTAGCACCAAAGAGGAAACTGCCTTCTCTGCGCCCGCTGGCGCCCGCATGGCCCTGGTCGTCATGGCTTGCGTCACCGCAACCTCATGAGGTTGGGTACCTGCATAGAAATCTCCGCTCCTCAGGAGGCAGCCTGGGAAGGCCACTCCCTCGGGAGGTCTTGGCGTCGCCCGCCTCACGAGGCTTGGCCCCTCACGAGGGTCCTGTCCTGATGGTCTTGGAGGTGGGCCATACCAGGCCGTCGATGGAGCCACGCCGTGGGCCGCAGGCAGGCAAGTCTGGGTACCCTGGTTCCCAGAACGCCGATAGTAGCCCCCGGGCCCAAGGCGCGCTCGGACTTGGCTTCGAGGCAAAGCCAAAGGGCAAGGGCAAAGCGCCGCAGGCCCCAATCACCTGCGGGTCAGGCTGACGCATGGCGCTTGATGGGACATGGGCGTCTTCGCTTCCCCACGCCGCCTCGGCAACTACTCATGCTGACAAAAGACTGGCGCCGCTATCGAGCCATCACTGCCTTCTCTACGCCTTGCCCCAGATCCCCTTTCTCCTAGCCGAGAGCTTCTCCAGATCTGGTTGCATTCCTCCTTCCTTCTTCACCTCTTCCTCCAAGATCTCATGAATGGCGTCCGGGAAGGCGAAGCCTGCCGCGCCGGCCATGAGCTCCTCCTCTCCTGTGCTGGCCCTCGACATGTCCTCTATCACCGAGGAGAAGCACCTTGCCGCCGCGCTCCCGCTGACGGCGAGTGATGACAACGAGTGGAACGAGACCATCCTCCTGGCCGGCTCCGCCGAGCAAAGGACCTTGGCGCAGACGTTCTATCCCTTCTTCCTCCACAGCGTCTTCGCGGGGCTCATCCCACCTTTCTCCGGATTCTTCACCGCCGTCCTCGACCACTACCAGGTTCAGGCCCTGCATCTCCAGCCCAACTCCATTCTCCTCCTGTCCATCTTTGCCATTTATTGTGAGGCATTCGTGGGCGTGAGGCCCTCCGTTCCGCTCCTCCGGCACTTCTTCTACCTGCGGATGCACGATCCTGCCCAGCGCTTCGGCTGCGTATCCTTCGCCGTGGTCCACAAGAGCAACGTGCTCATGAGGGCCGGGAAGAAGGTGGACAACTTTCGGCACCGGTGGGTCTTCATGGATGCCAAGTGCCTCAACGCGTGGCTGGAACTGCCTACCCAGTTGCCGAAGAAGCCCGACAGGTGGGGTCACGAGAATTTCTTAGACCCCCGGGCGGCAAAAGTCCTAAGGAAGATGACCACGGACATGGAGGCCAAGGCACTGACGGGAGGCATGCTCGTTAAGGAGTTCCTGACGCAGCGCCTGGCCCCGCTCCAGGCCCACACACGCCCCATGTGGGAGTTCCAGGGCGCAGAGGACGATATCCGGCTGCGCTCGGGGAGCTTGACGGGCAAGGAGCTGGACATGGCCATGAACACCCTGCTCGAGGGTGATCCGGGAGACTTCCCGGAGGCCTACGTACCGTTGTACCATCATGCTGACAGGAAGGCGCTGGTCGCCACCATGCCTGTCTTCAATGAGCTAGGGATCGTGCCGCCTGAGCTCCCCAACTCCCCGGTGCTGGTGTCTTCTGGCGACAACGCCGGCGAAGAGGGCGAGGAAGACTTGGAGGTGACCAAGGACGACGCGGCGGAGATCACTCCCCCGTCCCAGAGCGAGCTACTCCATGGCCTCAAAGATGACGACGACGCCATCGAGCCCCCGGCCGTGGAATCCCCACGCTCCACCGGGGTCATCACGAGGTCCGGGGCCACTCCCCGAGCCCTCCGAAGGTCAGGCCAGGCGACCCCGAAGAAGGGTGGGGCGGCAACTCCTCCTCGAGGCGACGCCTCAGCCTCGCCAACCGTTGGTGCGGCATTGAGGCCGGCCGACATGCGCCCTGCCAACCCCCAAGACATGGCAAAGGCCGCGCCCAAGAAGACCGGAGGCGCCCCAGCCCTGGCTAGGAAGAGGGCGTACATCGCCCCCGACGAGTAAGTGATTTACCTTGTTTTTGTTTGTCGCCCTTTGATACCGTGCCCACAACGCTCCCCTCCTGGTGACCAGGATGGGCGTAGTGGTGAAGAAGAGGAAGGAAGGGGCCGGGACCCCGGAGGCGCCACCGCTCACCACAATGGTGCCGGCTCTGACACAGGCGGAAGAGGTTGCCTCGCGCCCCCTCGCGACGAGCGGGCTGTTGGGAAACGTTGCATGGAAAACAAAAAAATTCTACGCACACGCAAGATCTATCCATGGAGATGCATAGCAACGAGAGGGGCAGAGCATCTACATACCATTGTAGATCGCTAAGCGAAAGCATTTATCACGTGGTTGATGTAGTCGTACTCTTCGCGATCCGATCACGATCCAACCAATCTAGTGCCGAATGGACGGCACCTCCGAGTTTAGCACACATGCGGCTCGATGACGTCTCCTCCTTGATCCAGCAAGCAGGAGAGGAGAAGTAGATGGGATCACAACCAACACGACGGCGTGGTGGTGATGGTGGTGGTGGAGCACCGACAGCGCTTCGCTAAGCGTCGCCGGGACGAGGCGGCGGAACTACGGAGTAACGGGAGAGAGAGGGGCGCCAAGGGCTTGGTGTGTCCTCTTGGGGCGCCCCCTCCCCTCTATATATAGGTGGAGGGGCATGGGAAACAGCCCCTCCAAGCCCTAGGGCACAGCTAAGGGGGAGAGGACTTGGACTCCAAGTCCAATCCTATTCCTACTAGGACTCCTTCCTTTTTTGCCTTCCCTAGCCACATGGGATTTTGAGGACTTGGTGCGCCTAGCCCAATAAGGCTAGGGCGCCTCTCCATAGCCCATGCTAGCCCTTGGGTCATGGTGAACCCACTTGTGGACTTCCGGACCCCTCCAGAACCTTCTGGAAGCTTCCCAGTACAATACCGAAAAAACTGCACCTTTTTCCGGAACCCAAAATATGACTTCCCATATATAAATCTTTACCTCTCGACCATTCCAAGACTCCTCGTGGCATCCGGGATCTCATCCGGGACTCTGAACAATATTTGGTTACCACTCATCAAATATCCCAATACTACTCTAGCGTCAACGAACGTTAAGCGTGCGACCCTACGGGTTCGGGAATTATGTAGTCATGACCGAGACACCTCTCCGGTCAATAACCAATAGCGGGACCTGGATGCCCATATTGATTCCTATATATTCCACGAAGATCTTTTATCGGTCGAACCGTTATGACAACATACACAATTCCCTTTGTCCATCGGTATGTTACTTGCCCGAGATTCGATCGTCGGTATCTTCATACCTAGTTCAATCTCGTTACTGGCAAGTCTCTTTACTTGTTCCGTAATACATCACCTCGTGACTAACTCCTTAGTCGTTTGCTTGCAAGCTTATGATGTGTATTACCGAGAGGGCCCAGAGATACCTCTCCGATACTCGGAGTGACAAATCCTAATCTCGATCTATGCCAACTCAACAAACACCTTCGGAGATACCTGTAGAACATCTTTATGATCACCCAGTTATGTTGTGACATTTGATAGAACACAAGGTATTCCTCCAGTATCCGGGAGTTGCATAATCTCATAGTCGAAGGAATATGTATTTGACATAAAGAAAGCAATAGCAATAAAACTGAACGATCATTATGCTAAGCTAACGGATGGGTCTTGTCCATCACATCATTCTCCTAATGATGTGATCCCGTTATCAAATGACAACACATGTCTATGGTTAGGAAACCTTAACCATCTTTGATCAATGAGCTAGTCTAGTAGAGGCTTACTAGGGACACAGTATTTGTTTATGTATTCACACATGTATCTAAGTTTCCGATCAATACAATTCTAGCATGAATAATAAACCTTTATCATGAATAAGAAAATATAAAATAACAACTTTATTATTGCCTCTAGGGCATATTTCCTTCACGGGCCCACCAAGGCGCGGTGGTGGAACCTCAGGAGGAATCTGCCCCCACGGGCCAGCAGGCCCCGGAGCCGTCCATTCCCATCATGCCCGTGGGGGGTTCGGAGGCTCCAGTGCCCCAAGATGCCCTCGTGGCTGCCACCCTAGCAACAGCGCTAGTGCTGCCTCCTCCCTAGGCCCTTATACTAGCGGACTGCGGCCCACTCGTCAGGCCCGGGGCTCCGAAGGAAGCCTACGCCGCGCTAGATCAACTCCGGACCGATCTCCAAGACGCCGACAGGTGCCTGGTGAAGGAGCGCATGTGGCTGATCTCGAGGTGGCTCCAGGCCAACACGTCCGCTAGGACGGCCTGGGGTCGGGCTGAGGCCACCGCCGTGGAGAGCAAGGGAGGCCAACGAAGCCACGGGGGCTCGCGATGCAGTGCTGGCCGATGCAGCGTCCGCCAAGGAGCGCTGCGACAAGGTGGAGGCTGAGCTGAAGGCTCTTCATGAGGAGCAGGCTGCCCGCACCCAATAGCTTCAGCGGCGAGAGGAGGGCCTCAAGGCCCGTGAAGCGACGCTCGCCGACCGCGACGCCAAGCTTGCCCAAGTGACCGCCGACCAAGCCATGGAGCGGGACCGCCTGGGCAAGCTGAAGGAGGAGGTGGACAAGGCCCAGGTGTCCCACGCCCAGCGTGTCTCCGAGGCGACGACCCAGCTGGAGGTCCGGGAGAAGGCCCTTGCCGCCGCCAAGAAAATAGCAGCTGTGGAACGCGAGGCCTTCCTCTCCCTCGAGCTCCAGTCCCGCGAGGCGCTGCGCTCCATCTGCGGGGGAGGGTACAAAGAGCCGCCGGCGATTCCTGAGGATGGCCTTGCCGGGTTTTTCCCCAAGCTTGTTAAGGCACTTGAGGGTGCCGCCGCTGGAGTGGACTCCTGGGTGGAGGGGGAGTGCCGCTCGCTCTTTACCGCGGCCGCGACGCGCGTCTTCAGCCACCTCCACCTCCGAGACCCAGGCTTCGACCTCAGCACACTGATCGAACTGGTGGCTCTTGAGTCCCGTACTGCTGCTGCTGAGGCCGTGAAGGGGCAAGTGGATTCCCTGCTGGGGAAGTTCCTCTGCGTCCCCGACCCCGAAGCCCCGGCGGCAGAGGCTGGCGGCTGCGAAGATGGTGGCAGCGTCATCGACGACGGGCTTCCAACAACCAAGGCGGGCGGCGGCAGCGGCCAAGGCGGCGGTGGTGCCTCTTCTTAGTTTGACCCTACAACATTAATCATGCCTCGTGGAGGCGTAAGAACTTCTGCTTGAATTTGTGGAACATTATGTTTTGTAATGACTTGTTGGAACTCCGCGATTTCTTTTCCGTGCTTGGTTTCCTTCCTGTTTGCCTTAGTGTTCTGCGTCGGCAGGGCCCAACCCCGTGCATACCTCGACCGCCGATGGGGCGTCCGGATCACCAGGACGAGACCAAGGGGCAAGGGGCTACGTGACTAGTGAGGCCCCTTGAGTCGCGATGCTCAGGGGTCCCCCTTGACGTACGAACAACCTCAATGTCCTGCGTCGGCAGGGCCCAGCCCCACGCATACCTCAACTGCCGTTGGGGCAGCCTGGTTCACCAGAACGAGACCAAGGGGTGAGGGGCTACGTGACCAGTGAGGCCCCTGAGGCGCGATGCTCAGGGGTCCCCCTTGACGTACGAACGGTCCTCATGAAGGAAAAGTGAGCAGTCGTCCAAGCTAATCCAGAGTCCTCCATACCTTGCTCACCAGCTTTCTCCCTGGGGGAACGCGAGAAGATCAGGCACCCGTACCTGGTAGGGCGGCGTATTCTAGGCATGGCCTGAGCACAGGCCCCGTGCCCAGCCCCCTCGCGTGATCCTCCGGGGGGAAAGCTATGAGGTGTTACCGGGCGAAGAGCCGAGAAGCTGTCCTGAGGTTGGTGCGGCCACGAGGGCGCCCTCAGTTGTTTATTCACCAGCGCGGAGCACGGTGCTTCCACTCTAGTGTGGGCATAGCCGCTCCTCGACCGTGTCGTCCGCCAGCGCGGAGCATGGGGCTTCCACTGGTGTGTCGGCATAGTCGCTCCTCGACCGTGTCGTCCGCCAGCGCGGAGGATGGGGCTTCTACTGGTGCATGGGCATAGTCGCACCTCGACCGTGTCGTCCGCCAGCGCGGAGCATGGGGCTTCCACTGGTGCGTGGGTGGGAGTTCCCTCTGGGGGAGACTCCGAGGCGTGTATAGCCCCGTTCGTACGTGTGGCTAGCACGGCAGAACTGGAGGAGGTGTATCTGGGCACTCATGAGCCAGCACGGGACTCACGAGGCCCTACCTCAAGGCGGGTTGCGCCTGAAGTTTTAGCACGGGGCGCTTGCAAGAAACCTGTAAGATGTTGAGGTGGCCTGTGCCGAGTGAATCTCCGGAGGACATCGCATGAGAAGGCCAGACACCAACGACCCCAGGAGGTGACGTGAACGGGGCCGGCCCGCCAGACAGAGCTCAGCCGTTGGATTTATCAACGCTGCAGGGACGGACCCAAGCACAGACGCCGTGCCCAGTCTTCTCATGTAACAATCCTAAAGAAAGACCATCGGCGCACAGCTCCCGCAGCAGCGAGGCACCGGGTCGCGCGCCCTGACTCATCCACTCTTGATTAGCTCATGCGAGAACAAGGCACCAAGGACAACGGGAGGTGACGTGCACGGGAGCTAGCCCGCGAGACAGAGTTCGGCCACTTGGGTTTAGGGATGCTGCAGGGACGGACCCGAGCACAGACGCCGTGCCAGTCCTTAATCATGAGGCGTCCGTGAGTGGGCTTGTGAGGGCGCACAACATTCATGCTGGCGAAACACCGGACATGCAGGTTGCAATATTTAATAAATTCATAAAAGGCGAAGCCAGTTCTGATACATGCGCAAAACGATACAGGCTGCAGGGCGGGCCTTGACAGCTTGAGGATAATGCAGCCCGAGGGGTGCCCTCAACTGAACAAACCAAAAAGTCACCTGGCACGATCATTGTAGAAGCGTTGAAGTAGCTAAAGACGCGCGCTGCCGAGATCGCTCCTCACGGGCCAGCCGGCTCCTGAGGCCCGGGAGACTCCGGAGGTCCGGGGGGCTCGCGAGGGTCCGCCGCCTTCTCGGTCAGGACCACCTGGCGCCTGGCCTCGTGAGCCGCCAAGGCTCCCTGCATGAGGCGCTGGTACGAGGCGGCCACGTCCAGCAGGCCGAACGGCATGCGGACATAGCTGCAGGGGTAGCCCCCACTCCGGCCGACGCGGAACGGCCAGAAGAGCTCCTGAGAAGCAGCCCTGTTAATGCCCGGGATGTTGACGCAGACACGTAGTTCGCCACCCATGTCATGGGCGGCAGCTGCACTGGATGGTGCGGGGCGACGCTCGCCACGCATGGCTCGTGCCTCCTGAAGCTCGTCGATCACCTTGGTGATGAACTCCTGAGCGCCTGGCGCCTGGCGCCTTGCGCCTTGCTCACGGGGGCACGCGCCTAAGCACGCCCCCACGTGGTGCCCGAACGCCTCCCTCGTGGCGCTGGTCAGGTCAGAGGCCCTCCAGATGAGAGCCCCCGAGCCCATCCTGAGAGGGGTGCCGGGCGCGCCTTCCTATGCGAGAGGGAATGGCGCCCCAGCGGTGGGCGCGGGGCCTGAGGCACGTTCATCAGGCGCCCCAGCCTCCCGACTGCCTCTGGGGAGGAGCTGCTTCTTCTTCTCAGGGATGGCCTCGGGAGGCAGGACGGCACCCTCGTCGTCAGAGTTCTTGACCGCCGTAGCTTGGTAGGCGCGCTCGAGGGAGCACACTGCATCCTTTTCGTCACAGGTGACCGTGATGATGCCGCCACTTCCTGGCATCTAGAGGACGTTGTAGCCGTGGTGTGTCACCACCATGAACTTGGCAAGGTCCGGATACCTGAGGATGGCATTGTACGGGAGGCGGATGTGGGCGACGTCGAAGTCGATGAGCTTGGTAGTTGTCGCACTTGCTGAAGGTGACAGGGAGGCGGATCTGCCCTATGGGGACGTTGGAGCCATCGGTCACCCCTGAGAAAGGCTTGGTAGGCAGAAGCTGGTCGTAGGGCACTTGGAGCATCTCGAATGTCTCGACGGAAAGAACGTTGAGCCTTGCGCCACCGTCGATGAGGGTTTTTGTGACGAGGACGTTGCTGATGGTTGGTGTGCAAAGCATCGGGAGCGCGCTAGCGGCGGCTGAGCACTTAAGCTGGTCCATGGAGTCGAAGGTGATGGCGTGCTTGGACCATCTGAGGGGAAGCGACGCCTCAAGCTTGGGAAGGGCCGCGTTCACCTCACGAGCGAACTGCTTGAAGATGCAATGAGATGCGGGAGCCTGAGTGCCACCCAGGATACAGGCGATCGCACGAGGCTCTTGGAAGCCCCCAACCCCATCATCTTGGCGGTTGCCGTCGTTTCTCCTTGGCGGTGGCGGCACCGGAGGGAGGCTGGCATTTCCCTGAGGACGGTCCTCACGAGGCTGGTCTCTCCAGGGGCCATCACGAGGCTGGCCCTGCCAGCGGTCCTCACGGGGCTGATCACGCCAGTCCTGGCAGGGGTCGCGGTTGTCCCAGCGGCGACCACCACAGCCTCCTCTGCGGCCATAGCCGCGGTCGCTGCGCTCGGGTTGGCGGCCAAGGCGCGCATCGCGGATTGCCCTGAGCTCCTGGCAGTCATTGGTGTTGTGGCTGTGGACGTTGTGGAAGACGCAGAACGGGCGGTTGCCCCTAGAGGATTCGGCGTGGTCGCAGCCACGCTTCATCTCAGGTTCAGCCGCGAGCACAGCGGGGCCCTTGTGCTTCACCTCCTTAGCCTTGGCCTTCTTGTCTTCGGGATCGACATCCAGAAGCTCCAGGAGGGAGAGGCGACCTTCCTCTGCCCTCGCGCACCTGGTGGCCATGTTGAACATCTCCAGGGCTGAGCACAAGTCCTCATGTATGGCGAGCTCCTCCTTCATCTTGACATCCTGAACGCCCTCAGAGAACGCCGAAATGATGGCCTCGTCCGACACCTTTGGGATCTTGAAGCGAATGTTCGTGAAGCACTGTATGTACTTGTGTAAGGTTTCGCCCGGCTGCTGCTTTATTCGCCACAGGTCGCCTGCTGCAAGAGCGCGATCGTGAGTGCCCTGGAAGTTGGCGATGAAGTACTCGCGCAGCTCGTCCCAGGAGGAGATCGACTCCACTGGAAGGTTCAGGAGCCAAGAACGTGCGTCATCCTTGAGGGCCATGGGGAACCAGTTCGCCATGACCTTGTCATTGCCGTTCGCCGCCTCGATGCTCAGCTCGTAGAGCTGGAGGAACTCAGTGGGGTCAGGAGTGTCGTCGTAGCATGGAGGCAGATCCGGCTTGAACTTGCCGGGCCAGACGACGCGGCACAGCTCCGGGGTGAAAGCACGGCAGCCTACCGCACTCATAGGTGCTGGTCGCATGGGGGGAGCTTGATCTTGTCGCCCGTGCGCCACTGCCTCCGGCGCCACGCGGTCTTAACGAGGCGGCGCTGGAAGCGCGCGCGCTTCTCCTTGGGGCCGCTACACCACCTGGCAGCTTTCTTCATCACGCGTCGGCGCCCTGCGCGGCAGGTCGCGTTGGGGTGCCTCACGCCTGGGCTCAGGGTCCGCGCGGTGTAGAGGAGGAGGTGGAGGTGCGCCATGAGCCACGTCGCCCGCCAGGGACAGCGGAGGACGAGGCGAACGGGACGGTGCAGGGGCCTCACCGACGGCATTGACGAGCTCGGCGATGCGGCCGAGCCAGTCGTTGGCCGGACGGTAACACAGAAGCTCACGCACCATGAGCAATGCAGCCTGCCCGTTCGCCGGCCCGTGACGAGCATGAGAAGACGACGCCGTGGCTGGAGTGGGTGCTGGAGTGGCGGTATGGCCATCACGCCGCACGGACAGTGGCAGCGATGAATCCTGCTGTTCGCGAGCAGCAGGATCAGTGGCGGGGTTAGCCGCCGGGGAAGCAGAGTAGTGAGGAGGGCCGTTGCCCACAGGTGCCGTCTAAGCGACACGAGCAGCCCGACGCTCGGCACGGACACGGCGAGCGTCGGATATAGGAACGACGGAACGGCGGCGGAATGAACGATGGAGGAGAGGCTTCGACATGTCCCTACGCCAAATGTCGAATTCAGGGCTCCGCAGACCCAAGAAAGGTTCGAACTCTGGGCGTGTGCGAAGGACTCAACCTATCCAGCCAACCAACTCCTCGCCCTACGGCCTAGCTCGATTCACACGAACAAGGAAGAAGATGAACACGGCAGTTTACCCAGGTTCGGGCCACCTTGCGGTGTAAGACCCTACTCCTGCTTTGTGGTGGATTGGCCTCACGAGGGGCTGAGGATGAACTAGTACAAGGGATGAACAACCTCACGAGGCTTGGGGGTGAGGGAGTGAGTCGACCTGGTTCGGATTGGATCTACGGTGGTGGCTAACCTATACTTATAGTGGCCTCGGTCCTCTTCCCCCAAAACTTAGGCGGGAAGGGATCCCACAGTGGCCAATTTGAAAGGGGACAAGTAGTACATCTTATCCTGGCGAAAGGTGGTCTTCACCTACAAAGCTTCTGGTCATGACGCAGCGGTGGGCTCGGCGATGACATCCGTCCTGCCGCGCCGGTGGCCTTGGTCTTGTTGCACCGGAATGGAAACCTTTGCCAGTTTCCTTTGGAACCCACGTCTGTCCTTGCCTTCTTAGCACCAAAGAGGAAACAACCTTCTCTACGCCCGCTGGCGCCCGCCTGGCCCTGGTCGTCATGGCTTGCATCATCGCAACCTCATGAGGTTGGGTACCCGCATAGAAATCTCCGCTCCTCAGAAGGTAGCCTGGGAAGGCCGCTCCCTCGGGAGGTCTTGGCGTCGCCCGCCTCACGAGGCTTGGCCCCTCGCGAGGTTCTTGTCCTGATAGTCTTGGAGGTGGGCCATACCAGGCCGTCGATGGAGCCACGCCGTGGGCCACAGGCAGGCAAGTCTGGGTACCCTGGTTCCCAGAATGCCGACACAAGCATATTGAGGTTCATCGCCATTTCATTCGAGACCATGTTGCTAAAGGTGACATTGACCTCAAGCATGTTCGTACCAACAAACAATTAGCGGATATCTTCACTAAGCCTCTTGATGAAAAGATATTTTGTCACTTGAGAAGTGAGTTGAATGTCATTGATTCTTCCAATGTGAACTAGACACTCACTTGGATGCATGCAAGGGCATGAGCTATTATGACTAATCCTTGATATCTCTCTTATGATGATCATTATATATCTTGGATACATTGCTCCCTTGTGTTGCATCTAACCCTTGTAGGTACTTGGATATGCACTATTTCATAGAGCTTGCTCTCAACATTCCTATCTAGAACAAAGGAGATTTAACCAAGTATCTATACCTTTGGTGTGCCCAAGGAACAAGACAACTTAAACATATACTTTGACACTTTATGACTCTATACTTCACCCTTGTCAATTTGGATATATATGTTGTTCCTTGAAAAACTAACCCATGTAGGAACATGAACTACAAATGAAAGGATTGCTCCAATTTCCACTCCATGAGCATCCACCTCAAGTTCAACTACATGAAGGACATCCACATGAAACCCAATGTAAGATCTCAGATCTTAGAGAAGCTTTACTCAAAGACATGAGCCAAAGCAACTCAACAAAATGTGAATACATTGAAATGCTTAAATGAGAAATGGCAACCCCATTTTTGAGCTTAACGATGAGTATGACCTATGATCAAGTGATCTCACTTGACTCCTAAGTCAATATACTGTAACATAGTTGAACTAGTCGCCGACCCCCCCTCTAGATGAAGTTCTCTAGTGTTCCCTTCATTTGCCTTTCTTTTGCTAGAGTGTTTCATTTTAACAAAAAAAAACCTTCATCTAGATTTCCTTCTTTTCGTGTTCTTTTTCTTTAGTCAGTTTCTGGTTGATTCATTGTGAATCTTATCCAATTCCTTGCAAATCCTTGTGAGAATTCTTTGCCTAGTGAGCTGCGTTGGTCAAATATTCTCTCTATGTTGAACTTGGCCCCACCGGATTGAAACACGTCGATGTCACCAAAGTGTAGTTAAGACTACAACATAGTTCATCGGTACAACCGATATGGACTGCTTCGGACTCATCGATGTGGCCTCTTTGTGTTTTCCTAATCTCAGACACACCGATTGGAACAACTCGGCATCACCGATTTCACCACCTAAAGAATATTTAATCAAACTTTTTCTCTCTATTTCTTCTCCAGCTCCACTCAATGATTTTTTTCCCTCTGTCTGCATCTACAACTACATAATGCCTAGTTGTGCTTCTTCAGGACCACACTCACTTGACTCACAACCTTGAAGCTAACCCTTCCTGGAAATTGATGTCAAAGGAGGAGAGAGATGCACATCAAAGCTTATTTTTAAATCTCTTCCGTATCAAAAGGCATACACTAAGGGAGATACGTGCACTTACAAGAGGAGAGAACCTACATGTTTCTAAGAGGGGAGAGACATATTCTTAATTGAAGTTGGGTCTTGCTTTCTCAACTTGATAAGTAATGTTTGCTCTATCATAGTTTTGCTCTGATTTTGTCTCACCCTACCTACTCCCATTATCCAGTGCTAGATTCAGGGGGAGAGGAAGTTCAATTTTAGGGCAGAAAAATCCTTGATATTTTATTGCAAATCTTATTTAATCCTTTTGGGGACATGTCTATATCTAAGGAAGTACTCATCTAGTGATACTTATCCAATACATGTCATCCCAATCTTGGTACTCTTGGGGATCTTGTGACTCCTTTCTTGTTGAAATTTTCTTGTGTTATCTAACCTTCTTTTTCTCAAGCTTATTTCTTCAAGAACCTCATAAGTATACGCATCTCACTCATGTGCATGATGATCTCTTGCTCATTACACATATTGTTTGCAAAAAAGAATCATGAACATGAAGGTACATTTTTCATCATTTTGCTCTGATGCATATAGCCAAGGTGCTTGTAACACATAGTATTTCCTACCCTTGTATGCCAATTGGTATTCAAAAACCATTATTCTTAAAAACTTGCACACTTGTAGGGGGATTTTGTGTTTTACATGTTAACTCAAAGCTTTTATATACTTCAAGTCTATCTACTTTAAAAGCTTTGATGTGTTTTGTCTGTTGCCATCTATCGGTGCAACAAACCCTAGTGTATGTTGCCCTGACTGTACACAGGCTCAAGGACAAGGTTACAACATCCAAGACAAGGCCAAGCAGGAGGGTTAGCTCTTTGAGAAATCAAAGGGTGGATCAAGAAGACCAAGACAAGCCAAAACTGCAAGATATCACCATGGGAAAAGGCCTCCCTTGCCAGCCAGGCGAGCCTGGTCAGGTCGAGGCCACCCCAAGAGCAAGTCCCAAGACCTCCCCGGCAAGAATTGTCGGGCCGCTGGCAGCCTGCTATCCCGCCAGGGCTCCACCGCTCCACCGCATAGTGATGCAAGTCGCTTATCGGTGCGGTGTCGAGCCCCCAAGTGAATAAGTGGCAGTCATTCAGCACGTGGCAGCCATTCCTGAGGAAGATCACCCCTAAATGACACCCGTCCATGGGCGTGTCACGCAGATAGGCGAGAAGGTGGTTGAATGCCACGACAAGGCTTGTCGGGCTGCATCCATGACATGACACTAAGCAGTGCATTTAATGCACCTTGTCCTGTCTGCAGAGTTAGGTATGATAGCACTGTGGCTATCTAATCACTAGATAATGACTGTTTTGCCATTGTGGTAACCCCTTGGCCTATAAAAGGAGGACCGAGGCAACCTTAGAAAGGATTCGGACCCTGGTACACTGATACACGCACAGCTGCTCTCCCCGAGGCGACCTTGCCGGGCTTGAGTACTACGCGTTCGTCACGGTCTTCCACTCAATCCACCAAAGCAAGAGTAGGGTTTTACGCCTCGTGGCGGCCCGAACCTTGGTAAAAACCACCCGCGTCACCATTGCCGTGCTATTCTATGACCTCCGCTCTTTGTGCAATGTGCCCTTCCCCCTTGCCGAACCACAAAGGGGCCGATGGCCCCATAGGTGATCGTGTCGAACCACGACATCTCTGGCACGCTAGGTAGGGGGGAGTGCTTGTGCGAACCCGAGGACGTAAACAGCGCGTCGGTCTTCATCATCATCTCCTTCGACGACGGCGTCATCACCCATGGCACCCAATAAAAAGTCAGGTGCAGCAGCCCGTCCTTCCACCTCGAAGTCCCCCTCGCATGCAGCCACCGATCCCATGGGGGCTGCGGTGATGTCGGGGGACGCAAACGCCGCGAGGGATGCGACCTACACAGGCGGCGCCGTCGTCGTTCCTCCCGCGGCTGTGGTGGGAGCAGGAGGCACCGGAGGTGGACAGCGTCAACAACATCCTTGTGGCCACGCTCCACAAGATGCGAGAGGGGAGAACATCCAATTCCCGCCTCTCCACCTCACTGGAGAACGCAGCCGCAGCGATGGTGCCCGCTCCGACGCGAACCGCGACCTCCTAGCTGCCCCTACTATGGATGCAGCTACGGGGCACATGCCTTCCCCAGGATAAGGCAATCAAGACGAAGCGCCGAACGGGGCCGTCAGCCCCCAAGCGCGTCCTTCCCGTCGTCATGCCACCCTCGCGACTGGCTCGCGACGAGGAGAGCGTGACGCCGCCACTACCAGTACCGTCAGGAGTCGGGCGACGTCGCGGTCTGCGTCATCATCCATGCCAGGTACTACTTCGGATGCCATGGCTCGAGCCCAGCTCCTGTTGAGATTCCCACCAACGGCCGACCAAATGGATGAATGGAGAGCTACCATTCAAATTTTGATTGGTTTCGTTGAGGCAGGGGGATCGCAACGAGCGGGCTCGCCACGGCATCCGTAGCTAGCGACAACGGCCCGAGCCACTAGCCGTGCTGAAGGGGCCAACCTCATGGTGCAATCCCCCCCACGACAGCCAGCACAGGGGCCGTGGCTAGAGCTGCATAACCAAGAACACGACGAGGTGTCAATGGCTTCGTCTGATCCTCGAGCCCATCAAGATCAGCGGCAGGTCCTGGAGGACAGGCGGAGGGAAGACGCGCGCGTTACCATAGAACGGCGCCGCAAAACCCACCGCCAGTCTGACAGGCGCAATGGCCCCAACGTCGACGAGCCTGCGCCCGGTGGAGATGGATACCTGCCCTTCGAGGTTGGGTGTCCTGCCTTCACTCGCGAGCTGCGGCAAGTCCGTTGGCCATCTGCCCGCACGTTCAAGCCAGAGATACCAGAGAAGTACGATGGAAGACTGAACCCGGCTGAGTTCTTGAGCATTTACACCATTGCTGTTCAAGCCGCCGGGGGAAGAGATGAAAAGATATTCGCCAACTACTTCCCTTTGGCGCTCAAGCCAAATGTGAGGTCGTGGCTGATGCACTTGCCGGAGAACTCCATCTCGACTTGGGCTGATCTGTGCCACGAGTTTGTTGGTGCCTTCATGGGCGGCCATCAAGAACCAGGGTGGCCCAGCGATTTGTAGCTCCTTCCACAAAAGGAAGGAGAGAGTTTATGGAAGTACATGAAGAGGTTCAGCCGGGTGCACAGGAACATTCCAGATATCCACTCGGCAGCTATGATTGCCGCGTTCCAGTCCAATGTGCCCAACCGCTGGATACATTCCAAAATGAACGTTCAGTTGCCCAAGACTGTGAACGAGCTCTACACCTTGGCGGATAAGTGTGCCCATACAAAGGAGGGGAGGCGTCTCCCCGGAGAAGAGGATGGCGTCGATGTCAACTCAGAAGATGACGACAATGCCGCCGACCAGAAGAAGAAGAACAAGAAACGCAATAAGAAGCGCAAGGAGAAAGCAGTGCTGGCTGTCGAGGGGTCGGGTACTCTGAGTACCGCCAAGAAGGCCAAGGCCGAAGCCCCCGGCAAGGAGGTTGCCGCGTGCACCGACTGCCGGGAGGCTGTGGCAGCCAAGAAGGCTTGGAAGGCTGACGGACCGTACTACAAGATCCATCGAACCAAAGGCCATGATCTCCAAGAATGTCACCAAGTTGAGCAACTCGTCGAGAAGCAGAAGGCTGAGTACGAGAAGCGTGATTAGGAGAGAGGCCAAGATGGCATTGGCGAGAAGGGCCGAAGCGGCCGAGGAGGCCGCCCCGGCAAGGTCCCCCAACATCAGGGAAAACCTGCTAAAGGCCATGAGAAGAAGGAGTGTCGTGACGAAAGTGATGAAGGGGATGAAGAGGGAACCAGTGAGCAAGAGTTTCAGAAAGCCACTGACACCCTATGCATTGACGGAGGCGCATCCTTGCACTCCTCTCACCGCCAACTGAAACAATGGGCGCGTGAGGTCAATGTTGTGGAGCCAGCGGTGGACTCCCGGAAACCACTCAAATGGTCTTGCATGCCCATCATCTTTGACGAAGAGGATCACCCTGACCGCACCACTGCGGTAGGGTTCTTGTTGTTGTTGGTTTCACCAACAATCCGCAACCTCAAGGTCACAAAGATGTTGGTTGATGGCAGGGCCGGGTTGAATCTGATTTCCCCTAAGGTGCTCAGCAAGCTACAGATAATAGATGAAGAGCTCAAGGTTACTGGCACGTTTCGAGGAATCAACCCCGGCAGGAGTCGTCCAAAGGGGAAGATCACGTTGCCGGTGACGTTTGTAGGGGAGTTGAACTACCGGACCGAGAAGATCGTGTTCGATGTGGTCAAACTTCCGTTGCCATATAATGGGATACTCGGGCGACCTGCCCTGGCAAAGTTCATGGCGGCATCCCACTATGCCTACAACACCCTGAAGATGCCAGGACCGATGGGCGTCATTTCTATCCCATCAGACAAGAAGGACACGATCATATGCGTAGACAAGATGTACCAGGAGGCGGTCACTACCGAGGCCGCGGAAGCTGCAATCCCTGCCAAGGAAAACAAACCAGGGAGAAAAGCTAGCAACGATGCCGGCAAGGAATCCAGGAAGCGCGCCTCTCCGGAGTATGCTGCACCCGTCGATCATTTGCCAGAGAGTTCTACTAGCAAGAGATCCAAGGTTGCTGCACCCGTTGTGAAGAAGGTCCCGGCAGGGCTGGCTGGCGCTGATGGTACATTCACTATCAGCTCCACCCTTGATGACCAATAGGAAAGCGCGCTCGTTCCCTTCCTGCGGGCGAATGTCGATGTGTTTGGCAACCGTCTGACATCCTCGGTGTTCCTAGGGAGGTAATCGAGCACCACCTTGCTGTCTGCCCTCACGCCTGGCCCATCAAGTAGAAGGTCCGGAAGCAAGCCTTGGAGCGGCAACAGTTCATTGCCGAGGAGATCAAGAAACTTGAGGCAGCTGGTTTGGTCAGAGGAGTATTGCACCCAACATGGTTGGCAAATCCAATGGTGGTGCGCAAGGCGAATGGGAAATAGAGGCTTTGCATAGATTTCACAGATCTGAATAAAGCATGCCCGAAGGACCCGTTCCCCTTGCCGCGCATTGACCAGATCGTGGATTCCACCTCCGGGTGTGATTTGCTTTCCTTCTTGGATGCCTACTCCGGGTACCACCAGATTTTCATGACCAAAGAAGACGAGGAGAAGACAGCGTTCATAACCCCCTGTGGCACGTACTGCTTCGTACGGATGCCCTTCGGATTAAAGAGCGCTGGATCCACTTTTGCAAGAGCAGTGCAGATAGGGTTTGAGTCTCAGCTACACAGGAATATTGAAGCTTACATGGATGACATAGTGGTCAAAACCAAGGACAAGTCAAATCTCATTCACAACTTGGAAGAGACCTTTGCAAATCTGCACAAGATCAACTTGAAGCTAAACCCAGAGAAGTGTGTGTTTGGCGTTCCTTCCGGCAAGCTACTTGGCTTCTTCATGTCCCACCGGGGGATAGAGGCCAACCCCGACAAGATCAAGGCGATCGAGCAGATTCAATCACCCAAGACAGTTAAAGATGTGAGGCATTTGACTGGATGTGTTGCTGCGCTAAGCAGGTTCATTTCCAAGTCCTCCGAGCGCGCCTTGCCATTCTTCAAAAATTTTAAGAAGGAAGGGCCTGTAAAGTGGACCCCGGAGGCAGAAGCAGCGCTGCAGGACTTAAAAACCTACCTTTCCTCTGTTCCCACCCTGGTCGCTCCTAAACCACAAGAGCCGTTGCTGATGTATCTAGCGGCAACCAATCGAGTGGTTAGTGCAGCACTGGTGGCACAGCAGGAAGTGGAAAAAGGAGCAGCTACTGTCCTCCCGGGAGAAGGTTGTGAACCAGTCACGGCAGGGCTGGGCGCAGAACAAGAGAAAGAAGAGCAAAGAAGCGAAGGCAATCCCAAGACTGCGTCAAGGAAGAAGGTGGTGCAGCGGCCAGTCTACTTTGTTAGTTCCCTGTTGCAGGGGGCTAGGTCAAGGTACTCTGCCGTGCAAAAGTTGATTTTCGGCCTCATCATGGCCTCAAGGAAACTGCTGAAAGTGCAACTATCCCTGGGTGGTTTTGGTAACTCCTAACAACATATAGCTCAGTGAACTAATGCTATTTCAAAAGGATTATTTCAGGAAGTTCAATGATTGGCATGGCATGGACTAGGAATGTGGACCCCTCAAAATGCTAAGGACACATATTGGCTAAAGCTCAAGACTCTACATTTTCATTTTAGTGATCCAAGATCACATTGAGTCCATAAGAAAAGCCAATACTATTAAAAGGGGATGAGGTGTTGCTTAATGGCTTGCTTGCTCAAAATGCTTAGTGATATGCTCCAAAAGCCATCAACCACTTTCTCATATCCACATATGTCCCAAACCAAAAGTCAAACTCAGCCCCACCGATTTGATCTATCCGGCGCCACCGAGTTCATTTGACATAGCCACTGCCAGAAACCCTAGTCAGTTCGGTCTCACCGATAGGGATCTCGGTCTCACCGAGATGGGATTGCAAACTCTCTGTTTCCCTTTGTAACGATTCGGTCTAACCGAGATGAGCGATCGGTCCCACCGAGTTCGCAATGCAAACTCTCTGTTTCCCTTTCGTAACATTTCAGTCTCACCGAAATGAGCGAATCGGTCCCACCGAGTTTGCCTGACCAACTCTCTGTTTGCCTATTACAGAAATCAGTCCTACCGAGTTTATGTGATCGGTCTCACCGAGATTACGTTATGCCCTAACCCTAATGAAATCGGTCCCACCGAGTTGACGTGTCGGTCCCACCGAAAATCCTAACGTTCACATTTTGAACTAAATCGGTCTGACCGAGTATTATGATTCGGTCCCACCGAGTTTGGTAAATTGTGTGTAACGGTTAGATTTTGTGTGGAGGCTATATATACCCCTCCACCCCCTCTTCACGTGGAGAGAGCCATCAGAACGTGCCTACACTTCCAGTATACATTTTCTGAGAGAGAACCACCTACTCATGTGTTGAGACCAAGATATTCCATTCCAACCATATGAATCTTGATCTCTAGCCTTCCCCAAGCTGCTTTCCACTCAAATCATCTTTCCACCAAATCCAAATCCATGAGATAGAGTTGAGTGTTGGGGAGACTATCATTTGAAGCAAAAGAGCAAGGAGTTCATCATCAACACACCATCTATTACCTTTTGGAGAGTGGTGTCTCCTAGATTGGTTAGGTGTCACTTGGGAGCCTCCATCAAGATTGTGGAGTTGAACCAAGGAGTTTGTAAGGGCAAGGAGATCACCTACTTCATGAAGATCTACCTGAGTGAAAATTGGGAAAAGGCTAGGTTTTTATTTGGTCAATTAGTCTAATCACCCCCCCCCCTCTAGACATACTTTTGATCCTACAAGTGGTATCAGAGCTTTGGTCTCCATTTGCCTTGATCTCCATAGCTTTTGGTGATCATAGCCTTGGTTTCACAACCTAGGAGAGTATGGCATCTAGCGAGGGAAATTACCACCGTAGGGGCCCTTACTTTGATGGTACTAATTTTGCCAGTTGGAAGCATAAGATGAAAATGCATATTCTTGGACATAACCCCGCCGTTTGGGCTATTGTGTGTATTGGTTTGCAAGGTGAATTCTTTGATGGGAGAGAACCAAACCGTGAAGCTACCGCGGAAGAGTTGAAGATGTTGCAATACAATGCTCAAGCTTGCGATATCCTCTTCAACGGATTGTGCCCCAAAGAATTCAACAAAATCAGCCGTCTTGAGAATGCAAAGGAAATTTGGGATACTTTGATTGATATGCACGAGGGTACCGACTCCGTCAAGGAATCCAAATTGGATGTGCTTCAAAGTCAACTTGACAAGTTCAAAATGAAGGATGGTGAAGGTGTCGCTGAAATGTACTCTAGGCTTGCTCTCATCACAAATGAGATTGCCGGCTTAGGAAGTGAAGAGATGACCGATAGATTCATCATCAAGAACATCCTAAGAGCCTTGGATGGAAAATATGATACCGTGTGCACATTGATCCAAATGATGCCCAATTACAAAGATCTCAAGCCAACAGAAGTCATTGGAAGAATTGTTGCTCATGAGATGTCACTCAAGGATAAGGAAGAGCTTCACAAAAAGTCAAGTGGTGCTTACAAATCCTCATGTGGTACTCCTACATCACTCTATGTCTATGGATATCCTTGTTTGTTCCTTGTGGGACTAACCCGTATAGATATTGAAAGTTCAACTCACTCCAAAGGATTGCTCCAAATGATCTACATCAACATTGAGCATCCACATCTTCAACATCTACATGAAGTCATCATCGACAAAACCCAAGGTTAGTTCATCCCTCTTAGGGGGGATATCACATCTAGGGGGAGCTTTACTCTAACAATTGAGCTAAAGCAACTCTAATGGTGTGAACACAACAATGCTTTATGTAAAAGTGGTAACCCCACTTGTGCTTAAACGATGAGTATGACCTATGATCAAATGTTCTCATTTGACTCCTAAGTCAATATACTCATATATAGATGACCTTGTCATCGCCAATTGCTTGATAGATGCTAGAGTGTTTGTGCATGCTTTGCCACATGTTTCATTTGCCACTTTATTGTGTGAGCATGTTGATTGCATATTTACTCATTCGAGGACATCCATTTGTTGCCTTGATTGTTTGGTTTTTTCTCTTTTGCCAAATGGATGGACAAGAATGCCTAAGACTTCCTCTAGCTATCTATGCTTTTCTCGTCTCAAACTCTATTCATGCTACATCACAAAGCTTGATCAAGTTAGATTCGAACCACTCTATGTGAGGAGCACTCGGAGTCCCCGATACGTCATAGACTTAAACTTCTAAAACCTCTCTGTGCATTTCGGTCTGACCGATTCATCCACTTCGGTCATACCGAGTTCACTGAGTTGATCTAGGCTTTCAATCTCGGTGCAACCGATTAGAACCTTTCGGTCACACCGAGTTGCAGTAACCGCTTGCGATTCTGCATCTCGGTGCCACCGAGTTGTTCCTTTCGGTCACACCGACAGGGTCAGGATATATATACCGACGGGTGAGATTTTAGAAATTTCTTCAAAACCCCTCAGCCCACGCGTGTCCTGCTCTGCCGCCTCGGGTCTTCGGATCGTCTCCTCATCGCTAGCGACCTCCCGCCGCCGGTCTCCATCGCCGTCAACGGATTTCAACCCCGCCGTTGCCACCGTAGCAAACTCACCGCTGAACTAGGGTATGAGTTTGACCTTTTGTGCTAATTCCTAACTCCGACTCTTAGCACAATGCAATGCCATGTTCTATACCATGCATGAGATCAATCTATCCAGAGAAAACCTCCATTAGATTAGGTTTGATTTGAAAATTTACGGTTAAGTTTCCGCCGAACTCATCTCGGACCGACCGAATTGTGGAAATCGGTCTCACCGATTTGGCTTAGGCCATAGCACTTGCACTTTTCGGTCTGACCGAAATTGCAAATCGGTGTGACCGAGTTCGACTCTCTCTGAAACCCTAGCAATCTCAGAGTCACCGAACTGTGTCTCGGTCTGACCGATTTCACTAGTTTAGACTCCAAAGTTGCTTCGGTGTCACCGAGTTTAACAAATCGGTAGCTCCGAAATGCTTTCTGTGGAAAACTAAAACTAAGTTTTTGACTCAGTTGTTTTGCAAAAACTCTGCACTTTGTGATGCTCACCCACTCTACCTCATCTATATCTACTCACAGGGTCTGCTGTCAGTTTGCTTTGCCAGTATGTCTGACCAGAGTGATAGCCAGAACAAATCAGAAGAGCAAGTGAACATGAGTGAGGGCACTAGTCCCTCTAGCAGTTATGATGAAGGCAGCAGGAGCACCCCAAGCAACTTGCCCAAGGCAGCCACCAGGACAAGGAGAAAGAGAAACTCAGATTCTGAGGATGAAGATTATGTTGAGGAAGAGGTCAGCTCAAAAAGAAAGTTGTCAAGACAGAATTTGGCACTATAGCTTCTACAAAGCCTGGTTTGAACAAGAGAGCTCCTGCCAAGAGAGAGCCCATGTCTAAGGCCAGAGCCTCAACTTTTGAAACTTCCAAATCGACTGTTGAAGAGGCTGCTAGTGATGGCAAGAAAAGAAAGGAGAGGGTCAAGAAGACCATTGCCAGAGTTATTGGCAAGCTCTCCATGATGAGAGATCTAGCTGAGGATGAAGAGGAAGAGGATGCTGCACCAGCACCCAAGTCCCAAAAGCTGATGGGGGATGCCATCAAGTCTGGGACTGCTGCTTCAAAGCCCAAGATTGCCACCAAAGCTGCTGCTCAAGCTCCAAAACCTACTGCACCAAAGAGGAGCACTAGGAATATACCAGCTGCTGAGAAGAACAAGGCCCCAGTGCCTGAAACTGAAACTGAAGAAGATGCTGAAGCCCAAGTGCTTAGGAAACTTAAACCAAAGATTCCAGATCATGATGACAGCCATCCAGTGGCAGAAAATATGAGCATCAGGAAGGATGCTGGTCTGAGACTTTGGAGACAAAGTGATCCCTATGCTATGAGGTGGAGGACTGCAGTAGACTACAGGTTCCACACCAAAGAACAACAAGATTTCTATGAAACCATTCTGCTTGACAAGAAGCCCATAGTTTGTGACATGAAGTGGGTAGACTGGAAGTACATTGATGAGAATGAAGATCATTTTCCAGGTGTGCATGAGAGCTTCAGAACTTGTGGAGTTGACACCTTTGTGGGACAGAAGCTGACAAAATGGAATGATGAACTCATCATGCAATTCTACTCTACAGCTCATTTTTATCCAGATGGTAGAATTGTATGGATGTCAGAGGGTACAAGGTACCAATCAACTGTTAATGAGTGGGCAAAACTAATAAATGCTCCTGAAGAGCATGAAGATGACTTGGACATTTATGCCAAGAAGAAGAAAGACCACAACTCTATGGCCAACATCTACAAAGAGATCCCTGACAAAGCTTTGGATACACATAAACTTGGATCTGTTCATTACTTGATGTCAGGTCTAGCTACAATCAACACTATATTGAGGCATACTCTGTTGCCCAAATCTGGATATCACAAGATGATCAGAGGTCATTCAATCAACTTGCTGCAGATATTTGATGTGCCTCAGAAATTCAAAGTTATGAGCCTGATTGTTGAAACAATCAAGAGGACTGCTGCAGATCAGAAGAGATATTGTGGGTATGCTCCACATATTCAGGTGCTCATCAACTCCAAGATGGGCACAGGCACCTATTTGTTGGATAAGGAGCATCTACCCCTAAGATCAGAATTTGAGGATAATACTGTTGTGATTGATGAAGAAGATCCCACATCTGTGCAAGCACAAGAGAAGAGAGAGAAGGCAAAGGCTGAGAAAGCTGCAAAGATGCCAAGTGTTGAAGAGGCATCTCAGGTATTTCTAAAGAGCAAGCAAGATCAGCTTGCATATCTAATTCAAGCAACTTTGAAGATTGAGAAGAGCTTGGCCACCATGACTCAAAATCAGGAGAGCTTGGAGAGGATCATTGAGACAAAATTCTATGATCTTGATCTGAAAGTGACTGAGATACAGACAACTGTTGAGCAGCTCCAGGAGGAAGTAGAGGAGAAGAAAGGGCAGGCTACCACAGATGCCTTTCAGAGAGTGCCCAGAGGTCAAAGATCTGCAGCAGTGCCAGTGCCTGACACTAGAACCACTAAATCAGCACCAGCAGCCACAGCTTCAGTGCCACCTCCAGTTGCAACTCCACCAGCTCCATCAACTTCTACAGATGCTTTTGTCCTTGGAGTTCTCTCAACACCACCTCCCGAAGATCAAGCCTAGAGACACGCATAGCACTATGCATTTTCGAACTTTTTGGTAACTTGTTGCCAAAGGGGGAGAAATGTATAGATCATAGGCTTCGAGAGAGAGTGGTCTTGCTTCTTTTGTCTCTCTTGCTATTTGGTTGAAACTTTTGTGTGCTTGATTGATACTTTATGTCTTATGATCATGTGTTTGATCATATCATACTTTAATGCCTGCTTGAATGATATTACCTTTTATTTCCCATATATGATCATTCACTTTGCTTGGTGATGAGTGCATGTTTTTAATTTCTATCATTTTGAGCGCTCCACCAAGATGTATGTGACATGGAAGAGTAACCCATGATCCTAATCGATTGTGCATTTGCATTCAAAAGCAAATTTCAAATAATGCACAAATTTAGGGGGAGCTCTTACTTATCACATACTTCTCAAAGCGACGATCTTCTAAATCTTATTATCTTTTGTCGAAGCTTTGATCTATATGTTGTCATCAATAACCAAAAATGGGGAGATTGAAAGTGCAACTATCCCTGGGTGGTTTTGTTAATTCCTAACAACATATAGCTCATTGAACTAATGCTATTTCAAGAGGATTGTTTCAGGAAGTTCAATGATTGGCATGGCATGGACTAGGAATGTGGACCCCTCAAAATGCTAAGGACACATATTGGCTAAAGCTCAAGACTCTACATTTTCATTTTAGTGATCCAAGATCACATTGAGTCCATAAGAAAAGCCAATACTATTAAAAGGGGATGAGGTGTTGCTTAATGGCTTGTTTGCTCAAAATGCTTAGTGATATGCTCCAAAAGCCCTCAACCACTTTCTCATATCCACATATGTCCCAAACCAAAAGTCAAACTCGGCCCCACCGATTTGATCTATCCGGCGCCACCGAGTTCATTTGACATAGCCACTGCCAGAAACCCTAGTCAGTTCGGTCTCACCGATAGGGATCTCGGTCTCACCGAGATGGGATTGCAAACTCTCTGTTTCCCTTCGTAACATTTCGGTCTAACCGAGATGAGCGATCGGTCCCACCGAGTTCGCAATGCAAACTCTCTGTTTCCCTTTCGTAACATTTCGGTCTCACCGAAATGAGCGAATTGGTCCCACCGAGTTTGCCTGACCAACTCTCTGTTTGCCTATTACAGAAATCGGTCCTACCGAGTTTATGTGATCGGTCTCACCGAGATTACGTTATGCCCTAACCCTAATGAAATCGGTCCCACCGAGTTGACGTGTCGGTCCCACCGAAAATCCTAACGTTCACATTTTGAACTAAATCGGTCTGACCGTGTTTTATGATTCGGTCCCACCGAGTTTGGTAAATTGTGTGTAACGGTTAGATTTTGTGTGGAGGCTATATATACCCCTCCACCCCCTCTTCATTCGTGGAGAGAGCCATCAGAATGTGCCTACACTTCCAGTATACATTTTCTGAGAGAGAACCACCTACTCATGTGTTGAGACCAAGATATTCCATTCCAACCATATGAATCTTGATCTCTAGCCTTCCCCAAGCTGGTTTCCACTCAAATCATCTTTCCACCAAATCCAAATCCGTGAGAGAGAGTTGAGTGTTGGGGAGACTATCATTTGAAGCACAAGAGCAAGGAGTTCATCATCAACACACCATCTATTACCTTTTGGAGAGTGGTGTCTCCTAGATTGGTTAGGTGTCACTTGGGAGCCTCCGTCAAGATTGTTGAGTTGAACCAAGGATTTTGTAAGGGCAAGGAGATCACCTACTTCGTGAAGATCTACCTGAGTGAAAATTGGGAAAAGGCTAGGTTTTTATTTGGTCAAGTAGTCTAATCACCCCCCCCCCTCTAGACATACTTTCGATCCTACAAGTGGTATCAGAGCTTTGGTCTCCATTTGCCTTGATCTCCATAGCTTTTGGTGATCATAGCCTTGGTTTCACAACCTAGGAGAGTATGGCATCTAGCGAGGGAAATTACCACCGTAGGGGCCCTTACTTTGATGGTACTAATTTTGCTAGTTGGAAGCATAAGATGAAATTGCATATTCTTGGACATAACCCCGCCGTTTGGGCTATTTTGTGTATTGGTTTGCAAGGTGAATTCTTTGATGGGAGAGAACCAAACCGTGAAGCTACCGCGGAAGAGTTGAAGATGTTGCAATACAATGCTCAAGCTTGCGATATCCTCTTCAACGGATTGTGCCTCGAAGAATTCAACAAGTCAGTCGTCTTGAGAATGCAAAGGAAATTTGGGATACTTTGATTGATATGCATGAGGGTACCGACTCCGTCAAGGAATCCAAATTGGATGTGCTTCAAAGTCAACTTGACAAGTTCAAAATGAAGAATGGTGAAGGTGTCGCTGAAATGTACTCTAGGCTTGTTCTCATCACAAATGAGATTGCCGGCTTAGGAAGTGAAGAGATGACCGATAGATTCATCATCAAGAACATCCTAAGAGCCTTGGATGGAAAATATGATACCGTGTGCACATTGATCCAAATGATGCCCAATTACAAAGATCTCAAGCCAACAGAAGTCATTGGAAGAATTGTTGCTCATGAGATGTCACTCAAGGATAAGGAAGAGCTTCACAGCAAGTCAAGTGGTGCTTACAAAGCCTCGAGTTTTGTAAATTGTGTGTAATGGTTAGATTTTGTGTGGAGGCTATATATACCCCTCCACCCCCTCTTCATTCGTGGAGAGAGCCATCAGAACGTGCCTACACTTCCAGTATACATTTTCTGAGAGAGAACCACCTACTCATGTGTTGAGACCAAGATATTCCATTCCAACCATATGAATCTTGATCTCAAGCCTTCCCCAAGCTGCTTTCCACTCAAATCATCTTTCCACCAAATCCAAATCCGTGAGAGAGAGTTGAGTGTTGGGGAGACTATCATTTGAAGCACAAGAGCAAGGAGTTCATCATCAACACACCATCTATTACCTTTTAGAGAGTGGTGTCTCCTAGATTGGTTAGGTGTCACTTGGGAGCCTCCGTCAAGATTGTGGAGTTGAACCAAGGAGTTTGTAAGGGTAAGGAGATCGCCTACTTCGTGAAGATCTACCCGAGTGAGGCAAGTCCTTCGTGGGCGATGGCCATGGTGGGATAGACAAGGTTGCTTCTTCGTGGACCCTTCGTGGGTGGAGCCCTTCGTGGACTCGCGCAACCGTTACCCTTCGTGGGTTGAAGTCTCCATCAACGTGGATGTACGATAGCACCACCTATCGGAACCACGCCAAAAATCTCTGTGTCTACATTGCGTTTGCTCCCTCCAAGCTCCTCCCTTTACCTTCATATGCAAATGTTTTACATTCCGCTGCTAAACACTTAGACTTGCATGTGTAGGTTGATTGCTTGACTTGTGCCAAGTTGCTAAAATCTGCCAAGACTTAAAATTGGGAAAAGGCTAGGTTTTTATTTGGTCAAGTAGTCTAATCACCCCCCCCCCTCTAGACATACTTTCGATCCTACAACTAAGCCACTACTTCGAAGCCCACGAGATCACAGTCGTCACCCGGTTCCCCTTGCAACGCATACTGAGGAACCCTGAGGCCACTGGCAGAATAGTGGAATGGGCTTTGGAATTATCAAGCTTTGGTTTGAAGTTTGAGAGCACGTCAACTATTCAGAGCAGAGCACTGGCAGAATTTATTGCGGAGTGGACACCTACCCCAGACGAAGAGGCATTAGAAACAGTTATCCCCGGCAAGGAAACACCCCAAGAATGGATCATGTACTTTGACGGTGCCTTCTCACTTCAAGGTGCAGGGGCTGGCATGCTCCTCATCGCACCCACTAGGGAGCACCTCAATTATGTGATCCAGATGCATTTACCCGGGGAGAAGGCAACTAACAACACTGCAGAGTACGAAGGACTCCTTGCCGGGCTCAGAATCGCGACGGAGTTGGGAATTAAGAAGTTGATCATACGAGGGGACTCACAACTCGTGGTGAGGCAAGTGAACAAGGATTATCAGAGTCCATTGATGGATGCATGCGTGGAGGAAGTGAGAAAGCTAGACGAGCGCTTTGACGGATTGCAAACAGAGCACGTACCCCGTGCAGAAAACAGCATTGCTGATCATCTGTCGAAATGCGCTGCACAAAAGCTTCCTGTGGAACTAGGGACTTTTTGTTCTCCACCTGACTCAGCCCTCCGTATCCCCAGCAACAATGGCCAGAAAGAGGAGGAAACTAGACTCCAGCAAGCCCCTCCCGGCAGAGCTTCTCAAAGCCCCCGGTAGAGAGGTTGGCGAGGACAACTCCACTTCGCTTGGCGAGCAGCACCCTCCCGCCGAACTACCAATCCCCGCGGTTGAGGTATGCGCTCCTACGAACGAGGAGGTGCCGCTGATCCTTGTTGTCGAGCCTCAGGCTCCAACTTGGGCACGACACATAGTCCGTTACCTCCAAACAGGAGAACTTCCCGAAGAGCAAGAAGAAGCTGAAAGAGTAGCCCGGAGGGCCAGTATGTATCAGTTCGTTGATGACGCACTATACAGAAGGAGGCCCAACGGTGTGAAATTGAAGTGCATTCACCGGGAAGAAGGGAAGGAACTGTTGGCAGAGATACACGGAGGCATGTGCGGCTCTCACATTGGATCAAGGGCCTTGGTTGGAAAAGCTTTCTGGCAAGGTTTCTACTGGCCCATGGCCCTCCAAGATGCAATCGAGCTAGTCACCAGATGTGAAGCCTGCCAGTTCCACTCCAAGAATATCCACCAACCTGCTCAGACTCTCCAGACGATCCCTTTGTCATAGCCATTTTCGGTCTGGGGGCTCAACATCTTGGGCCCCTTCCCCCGTGCTATCGGGGGCTTTTAGTTCTTGTACTTCGCCATCGACAAGTTCTCAAAGTGGTCGGAGGTGGAGCCCGTGAGGAAGGTGACCGCACAGTTAGCTATCAAGTTCCTGAAAGGACTGGTGTGCCGCTTCGGAGTACCCGCCAGGGTCATCACTGACAACGGCACCCAGTTCACGAGCCGCGCCTTCATGCAATATGTTCAAGCCCTCAGAAGCAAGGTTTCATTCGCCTCTGTTGCTCATCCCAGAAGAAATGGACAAGCTAAGAGGGCGAACGCTGAAGTGCTGCGAGGACTCAAGACAAGAACATTTGATAGGCTGCAGAAATGCGGCAGGCGCTGGATTGATGAGCTGCCAGTGGTTCTTTGGTCCCTCCGTATGACACCAAATCGAGCTACTGGCCAGACTCCCTTCTCCCTAGTCTATGGGGCAGAAGCAGTGATCCCCACGAAACTCATATACGGGTCACCTCGAGTACTTGCCTACGATGAAGTAGAGCAAGAGCAGCACCGGCATGACGATTCCGTGCTCCTCGAGGAGAACCATCTCCGGGCTGTTATGCGTGCTGCACGCTACCAGCAGGCACTACAAAAAAAAGACACATCCGTGACATTTTGGGCCGAACGAAATTTTTTGTGTCATGCTTATGACACTTCTATGATGATAATTGTGACAAAAGCACGTATCATCATAGATGTGGTGGGCTCCTACTTCTATGACAAAAAATCATGACAGAAAATGGGCTTTTCGTCCTGGGCGGGCCGGAGACGCAGCTGCATGACATTCTATAGGCCGTCCATGACGGAAAAAATAGTGGTAGAAGCGAGGGCGAGGAAAATATCGGGGAGTTCCCGGTTACGGTGGGTCGTCGGGGCCGAGCGATGCATGAAGGTTTGCGCGTTTCTCTCGTGTACGCGCGTGTGTGCGAGGCGTTGGCTAACTGAACCCGAGCGATCGCACGTTACTGAACCTGAGCGATCGATCCCTTGGCTGTTAACTGAACCCGAGCGATCGATCCCTTGGCTACTGACTGAACCCGAGCGATTCCTTCGCTGCTGCTGCTAACTAAATCGAGCGATCGATCACTGTTGCTGCTTACTGAAGCCGATCGAGCCCCCGTGCAAGACGTAGCCAGCCAGTGTTGGGTTGCCTCTCGATGAACAGTGATCGTTGCTACTGTGCGGGTGATACATAGAACGAGTCGAGATGTGGTGAGTCGAGCTGGTTGGTTGGCTGTGGATGAACAGTTCCTGGTGGGGGTTGGATGAACAAGACCCGTGGTAGTAGGCCGTTGCCGCTGGATGAACAGGACCCCGAGGAGGCCGCCGCACCCCAGCCGGTTGGGGGTGGATGAACAGGACCCCGTGGAGGCTCTATGACCAGCAGCCGATGGAGGCTGGATGAACAGTAGCCCGTGGAGGCTGGAGGAGGTCGACGGTGGATGAATAGTAGCCCGTGGAGGCTGGAGCGAGGCAGTAGACGATGGATGAACAGGACCCCGTTTTGACCATAGGCGCTCCAACACAAGTCTGTTTCCTCCGTTTGCGGTATGCCACACCCGTCCCGATCAACAGGACCCCGTTTCGACCGTAGGCACTCGAACACAAGTCCGTTTCCTCCATTTTGCGGTACGCCAGACCCTTCCCGATGAACAGGACCCCGTTTCGACCGTATACAGTCGAACAGAAGGCCCGTTTCCTCCGTTCTGTGGTACGCCAGACCTCGTTTCGGCTATTCCATCCAAGTCGTTGGATCCCGATGAACATGACGTATTTCGTTGCCTCCCGATGAACACAACGCATTCCGTTGCCTCTCGATGAACACGACGCAGTTTCTTCGTTCTGACCCGGCCGGTTGGCTTCCGATGAACAGGACGCCGTTGCTGCCGTCCATTACCTCTCCATGTACATGAGCCCTGGCCGTACGTATGCGCGAGTACGCGTTCGAGACCCCGCCCGTATGTATGTACGTGGCCGTATTTTTTGGCGTCTGGCTGTACATACGTGTACACAGTTTTGACTGGACTACCTGAACTGCTACCGCTCCTTACTCAGCCACGGTTCATCATGGCAGACAGACCGATCAACCGGTATGTACATAGACAACGCTACGTACGCTTCGACCGGGTGGGTCCCAGCTATCAGGGAGGGCAAGGAGGCACTTCCTTGCGTGTGAATATATAGCTGGCAGGTCCCAGC
Organism: Thinopyrum elongatum; assembly: GCA_011799875.1. Classification (NCBI taxonomy): domain Eukaryota; kingdom Viridiplantae; phylum Streptophyta; class Magnoliopsida; order Poales; family Poaceae; genus Thinopyrum; species Thinopyrum elongatum. Next base: position 300,267,761 of record CM022298.1, read on the forward strand.
GGTCAGGGGCGGAATCATATATTTTTTGCCCGTAATAAGGAGGCACTTCCTTGCGTGCAAAGATGTTGTTGGTGGGTCCCAGCTGTCAGGGGCAGGCATAAGGAGGCACTTCCTTCCTTGCAAAGATATACGTGGTGGGTCCTAGCTTTCAGGGGGAGGAATAATTTTATTTTCGCGTAATAAGGAGGCGATTGCATGTGTGCATCCATGGACCTGGTGCGTCCCCACTGTCAGCCTCTCCACGTACAGTCCTCTTCCAATGACTCTTGTTTGTTGACCACGTTGACCACGCCGCGCCGAGCGCACCAAGGCGGTGGACGACGGCGAGGCCACGGGCGGCAACGAGCCAGTGATGGGAAGACGCGGCAGTGGAGTCGCAGACGGAGAGGTGTACGAGGGTTAACTGGTTCTGGTGAGGCGTGGTTCTGCAGTCGGCGGAGAATAAAAGGAGGTGTGGAGGGGTGAAGGGATGGCTTGGCCAGCAGTGGGGTAGCGCTTCGCAGCGAAGCGTGCTAAGCAGAGCTGCTAGCAGCCGGAGGCGGGAGCAGTTGGTCCCGGCGGTGCTGGAGGAAGGAGACGAGAGATTGAAGATGAATGTCGACCGTTGGATGTAAATCCAATGGCTACTGATGTCAGAATCATTTGTTGACTAAGTTGACAACTCCTTGCGTTGGCTTCGACCTATTGGCCCACATTTCAGCCTCCAAAAATGCCGCACATATTCAACCCATTTTTTTAGAATTTACAGTCCATTCGCTGCGCTAGGTGAACAAATAATGTAGCGTCCATGCGGCCCATTTATTTTTTTCTAAAAAAATACAGCCCATTTGCACTTTCAAGAAATACACGAATTTGCTGGCTTGGGTGAACAAATAATGTAGCGTCCATGCGGCCCATTTATTTTTTCCTAAAAATTACAACCCATTTGCACTTTCTCGAAATACATGATTTTGCTGGGCTGGTTCTAATTATAATGTTGGGTTGGGCGCAGCAATGTTATCAAAAAATAAACAGTGGCTGAGCATTTTTTTATAAATATATTTAAATAATAAGTGCTTTATTTACATTGGTCCTTAAATCTTACCAAGCTTTTGTACACAATCACCTGTATTTTCGTTGACCTTAAGTAAAAAAACCAGGATTTTATTGTTAAACATTTATTTTTATAAGTTCATAATACATGGGATATTTTTTTCTTATATATGTAAGTATCTGTTAAATATATGTTGATAATAACAATAATATATAATAACATATAAAATAATATAAATATATATAATATAGTTAGAAGGGAAACATAAGTTCGACCAAGCGTTCCTATTCTTATATAGAAAAATAGAACAGACCTCTGCTTTCTCTTCAAAAAAATACATAAGTTGGGCTGCGGATGTTTAAGAACAAATAAAACTTAGGATGGGAGGGCAATAGGCCGGTCGATACATGACGGCCCTCAAACAAATACAAATCGGCATGTCGTGGGCTGCACATGTTAAAAAAGAAAGCCTAGACTGGGCAGCCCACAACCCAGCTGATACTTGTTGGCCCACTGATAATAAATGATACATGCTAGCTCCCCGATGACTTCGTTGTAAATTTATCTCCTTTAGTAACTACGTTGACAAACCTGTGGCCCCCAATGTCAGTATAGCATTAGGAGGAAGTATTTTTTCAATGAGGCACTTACTTGCGTACGGGTAGGGCCATAGACATGCTACAGTAGTGGTAGAAGTTGTGCATGATTTCTAGAGAAAGTACTGGAGTAGCCCAGTGGCCAAGTTCCACTCCCCAACCGCTGCTCCATCCGGGTTCGATTCCACCTGATGCAGTGAAAATATCCACAAATTTTTGCCTCTGCCTCTGACATGTGGGTGCCCATTGTCATCTATGCACACCACCTCCAACACACTCAACATTGTGTGGGCATTTTGAAAATAGCATATCTTTTTGACTGTGCATCATATGAAGATGTGCTATGCATGAATGTTGATCAGCATGATGTTAACTGCCTGGTAGTTCCATTTTCGACCATGAATAAAACGTCCAACATGATGTTATCCCTGTTTGAAAAGGGCGTGTTAATATAAATGGTTTGCCTCAGAAACTTGCAGTTTCTTATCTGAAACTGAAACTTGCAGTTTCTTCTCTGAGAATCACATTGTCTGCACTTTTATATGAAACTACATTTTTTAAAGTGCTAAAAATAGATCTCTAGAATTCATAAAATACTTCATATGCGCAATACAGCAAATCTGAAATTCAAAAGACATTCATATCTGAAAGTACTCTCAAATCTGAAACACAAAACACAACCTGCAAATACTGGACGACCCTAAGCTCATCCTCAGACTATTTGGGGGGGGGGGGCGAGTCCCCTCCTATTCCTCGGCGGCAGACAGCCGCCCCGTGGGACGAGGTGAACAATGAGGGAGAGGATGGCAGGGAAGCATCGTCGCACCAACTGTTTTTCTCCTCTTGCAGTTGGGTTCGGTCAACGAAGACTCCACCGGCTCGCTTTGCCACGGCACACTCACAAACGGCACCGTGTAGATGCTCGATCCTTCAATCTCGGGTGGATGCTCCATCTTGGATCGATACTCCCACCACCGCAGCCTCATGATCGGATCCAGTGAATCTGTTTGCTCCATGGCCCAGAGGAGCAGCTCTATGTACTCGCGTGTGACTCCCTCCCGGTGTATCGCCTCCTTTTCCCTCTTTTCCAGATATTTAGCCATCGCTTTCGCCGTCACCGCTAATTGCTCCGGGTTGTCAAACCAAGACTGTATCTCCAACATCCTAGCTAGCTTCACAGTGTCGCCGCCTGTGAGCCACATGTATCGGTTGTACTCCTCCATCGATCTACTTCTCCGCAGCACCTTCACTCACCGGCGGTGGTTTTTGAATGGAAGAGGAGAGGAGCGGTGCTGGTTTTGGATTAGAACGGGAGAGGAGCGGCGGTGGTTTTGAAATGGAAGAGGAGAGGAGCGGCGCTGGTTTTGGATTGGAACAGGAGAGGAGCGGCGGTGGTTTTGAAATGGAAGAGGAGAGGAGTGGCGCTGGATTTGGATTGGAATAGGAGAGGAGCGGCGGTGGTTTAAGAGGAGAGGAGCGGCGCTGGTCTTGGAAGTATTTTTTTTGTTTTGCGTATTTTGGGTCAAAGTTTGACCACGTACTGTATTTGACAAGCAAAATGTGAATGCATGTCATCAAAAATTGTATCGTTTGGTTCGTATCTGAACGTACTTTCAAATTATATTATTTTTGCAACATATAACATATATTTTATTTGTGAAAATCATGGTCAAATATAACCCAGAATACAAGGGAGACTAGTTAATGTGGGGTCGCTTTCTTAATTGAAGGGTAAATTGATTTTGATTTTGATCCAGTCACAGCGCGCCGGCCCTCTCGTCCAATCCTAAATCACTGCTACACGCTTCTCTCGCTCTTCTCCATTGCAAAACCACCCCCTCTCCTCTCCATCATCTCCATTCCAAAACCACCGTCTCGCCTCTCCCTTTTCTCCATTGCAAAACCACCCCCTCTCCTCTCCATCATCTCCATTCCAAAACCACCATCTCGCCTCTTCCTCTTCTCCATTGCAAAACCACCCCCTCTCCTCTCCATCTTCTCCATTGCAAAACCACCGTCTCGCCTCTCCCTCTTCTCCATTGCAAGACCACCGTCTTACCTCCCATCTTCCAAAGCTTGCACCGGACCTCTCAGAAGGACATCTATGGAGAGGATGCAGCAGCGAATCAGGCAGATCACCGGCGGCGACCAGGTGAAGTTAGCCACATTGAAGAAGATCCTTACCTGGTTTGACAACGAGTGGGAGATTTTGAGGACGGTGAGGGCCATGTAGCAATGTATGCGAAAGAGCGAGACGGCGGCGATGTACTCCCCGGCGGCAGTCACGCTGCTGTCCTTCGAGTTCATCGAGTATCTCCTCTGGGTGATGGAGCAGACAGATTCGCCCGACGCGAAAGTCAGGTGGAGGTGGTGGGCGTACAGGTCGAAGGTCGAGCATCCAGAGCATAGCGAATCGATCGAGTACGGTGTGTCGTTTGTGAGGGTGCAGTGCCAGCCGGAGCCACAGGAGTATTCATTCTCCCACCGCAAGAGGAGGCCGGATGGCGCGATGTTGCTTCTCCGCTGTTCTTCACGGTTCCCTCGCCGCTCGCCTTGTTTCAATGGCGGCAGTAGGGCTTAAGGTAAGCTTCGCACTAACCTAATCTTCCATCTGCTCATGCTTACAATCAGTGTGACGGCTAATGAAAATCATGCTTACAATCAGTCTCCGAGTACTACGCCAATCACCCTAAAATAGCTCTGGACCGAAAATAAAGTTGTGACACTGTGTACAAATAAAGAAAAATAGATTGGTGCTTCTTTCAGAAAAGAGTACTCCCTAGAAAAGTGCCAATATAAGCTACTAGTATTTGATTAGAGGATTTGCTGCCGAGAAAGATCCGTCCACAGAGAGCGCCACCCATCCCACTGGTGGTGGATGCCAATGCTTAGATGGAGCATGGTTGGTGTCATTAATTTTTACTTGGCACCTCGCACTCTGCATATATGTCGGTTCCATCCGTACATTTGTGTAGTTCCACCAAAATGCAGCAGAATAACCCTGTTTGCACAGATAATGAAAAAGCGTGATTACATTATAGTGGCACTAGTTGATGAAACATACACTAATAAATAGAAGAAACTTCATTTTCTCAATGGGAAAATATTGCGATAGTATCACAGTATGCCATGCTACGAGGGCGAGCTGGGCCCTGCGACGCCTCATACGGTAGGCCTCATACTGGAAATCGACCCAATTCTCCCCGATACACCTTCTACCAGCGATGAACATCAGTGTACAGCGGTAGTACAAGGAGGGGCCTTGAGACATTCCAATCTCTATTTTTGTGCAGATCAACTAAAATTAAGCACCCCAGTTTGCAGAAACACTTAAACATTAACAATGGGACTAGTTGATGAAACATATACTAACAAAGAGAAGCACTTTCTTTAACTACATTGGAAATGAAATGATAGAGAGGACACTCGGTCTATTTTAACTGTATTATTACTTCATTTTATCAGTGGCACTAGGGTCGAGCAGGTGGCAAGCGAGGTGTACCGTGCATCGCAAGGATGGAGGCCGGGGGTGCTTAGACTGGGATGCTGAAGCTGGCTCTTTCAATCCCTATCTTCCCCCCTGATGTTTCTGTGGTAGCATTTGGGTTGTAATCCAAACTTGGTCGAGCTGGTGTTGCATCCCCCTACCTGCCTAGCTTATGTGGCGAACTTGTCTCCTGCTAGTACTCAGTCCGTTCTAGTAGTAGGTGCATAACTGCTCGTTTACACTGAGATGTTGTCGGATAATGGTTCTCTATGGTTGGGTTTCTTTAATGAAATCGGAGGAAACCCCCTCTTTCGATATATAAAAAAATCAGTGGCACTAGCGGTGCCAAAACATTGCCTCAAATTAAAAGTGCCACTAGATTAAGGTGCAAAATAATAACATTACTGCTTTATCATGGTAGTGCCAAAACAGTAGCACAAGAGCAGAGTCAACATGCACGATCTTTGGCAAATGGTCGGACCAAAAAGGAACATACCTCACGATGGGAACCATATCTGCAGTCAACGCTATCATAGAAGGGATGACACCAGTCACCAACATGGATGATTCAATTCATGGGACCTTTTTGTGCAGTTCACCTAAAATGAAGCAATGTCCCATGAGCTAGCAGCTTCTTCTTCATTAGTTGCAATAAAATTGAGCAACATCAAGGTTGGTCGTGAAGCTCGTGGAATGTTCAACCATAATTTGGATATCATTTGTGCAGTTCAACTAAGATCAAGCGTGAAATGTATATCTCTGTTTGCACAAAAAGGTGGAAAGGAGGGTGACTAACAAGTGATTAAACATACATCAAATGAAAAGAAGCATGTTCCTTATCTGAATGGCGATCCTACAAGGACAGTAGCAATTTCTAAAACAGCAGCATTGCTAGATATTAGTGTGGGCATTAGGATTAACTATGACAACCATTAAATACGACATTACTTTAATGGTGCCATTGCTTCATTTTACCAGCAGCATTACATTAACAGCTGCTAAAGAGTTGGTATTTGGGCACGGGAGAGTAGGCGGACCAGGACAGTTGCATTTCTAACAAAAAGAAGCAACTTATCTTAATGGGAAATTTAGCAGGACATGAAAAACAGTGCTATTGATTCATATTACTGGAGGCATTACATTGAAAACAACATTGGTTTAACGTGTCCTTATTTTTAATAGTGGGACTGCTACATTTTACCAGTGGCATTATAGACTGCTACATTTTACCAGTGGCATTACATAAGAGGGGCTCGGGGCAACAAACATCAGAATAGGATATCTGGGTTGGTCCCATTTTTGTTCGGTATAGCCACCTTATACTGTGTGAGGCTAGTAAATCTAGTGCTGGACATACTCTGTTGACTTGTCCCCCAGTCCCCACTTTCTTTCCTTTTTCAACCAATAGATCGGTTTATATTGAGTTTGTACTGTGTTTCCCTTTATTTCCCTATTAGACCAAGAGACCAGTTGGATAGCCAGTCTCTACTACTTTTCGCCCCCATTATTTCCTCTTTCGACCAAGTCCTAGATTCAGGTAACAAATCTTCCCCCACCCCCAACCCCCTTTCTTCCCTGTTTGAACCAAGTAGTACTAGGTTCGACTGCATGAAGTAGTTTTACCTCTTAACAGTAAAAATTTAGGTGGTCAGCCGATCGATCCTATCTACGAGGGGGCTTGAGAAATAGTAAAAGATGCAAATGCAGCGACGTCAGGAGCTCGGGCAGTAGAGCAAGGCCGGTTTTGAAGGAAGTTATACCTGAGGGTCACCGGGATGTCGCTAGGTGGGCGGCGGGAGGCCGGATCTACCCACACTATGGCAGCGAGGAAGAAGGGGTCGGAGGCCCTCCCTAGCCGGCGCTGCGTGGGAGAGAACGGCAAGGCACGCTGATCGAGACGCGCCGGCAGTGGGTAAGAGCCATCGCCGAGGAAGACCGCGTGAACATTGCACCTTCCCACCTTCCACGGCAGAGGGGATCCGGCCGGATCTGTGACCAGCGGTGAGCAGAGAGAGAGAGTGTGGCCACCGCTGTCGTGTTTAGATCTGGAGAGGACGAGAGAGTGTGAAGAGAGCAACACTAGCAAGCAAGCGCGGAGGCTCCTACCTATATAGTGGAGTAGTTTTCTTTTATCTACCGGAGCCGACTTGACCTCGTCAATGACTTTCGAGAAGTCTTCATGCATGTGCCCCAGAGGCGCAGTTGTCGTCATTTTGATCTGAAGCATCGGATTAACATATAACATGAAAAAATGCCACATGACAAGAAACCATAACCTCACTGCCCCAACGAGACAACATGAATCCCGACGAACAAACTAGAGGAGGATCAAAGCTCAAATTAAAGACAAACTCGTAGAAAAGGGGTCAATCGATAGATGTCCTAATTAACATAGCCGGCTTGACCTAGATGGCAGCCGAGTAGTCTTCGTGCATGTGCCCCCAGTGACCAGCGCCTTGGAGGAACGCAGTTGTCGCTGTTTAACCCTTGCAGTGATCTGAAGCACATGATACCTAATATTGCGAGATGACAAGAAACCTTTTTTTAGATTTCTCATCAGAACTACAGCCCTGTACAAGACAGCCTGCACGATATGTAGACGATAGCCAATCCAGCCGTCTGCTGGAGTCTGGTCACATGCATGGACGAATTGATCTCCCGTGTCATGCAGGGATTGTCCAGGCACCGACGTGTTTACAACACTACTCCAGTACTATCGCTTGTCTCTCTCTTCTATTAACTCAGCTGACTTGCGGGGACGGGGGAGTGTGCCTATGGTCAGTTCTCAATTGCGGTCCCACATGTGTGTGCAAACGCAATATGACGCGCGTTCCATTCGGAGAGCTGCATGCCAGACCAACCGACCATCTGGGGTGTGATGCGAACGCGACGGGCGTGTTGTATACATGTGTACCGCCGTTTTCTTGAGGCTTTGCTCCATGGCGCAATCCATGGATACAAAATTATATTTAAAAGTCGAGGGCAGGGATTTTCCCGCGCGGTAGGTGGGGCAGTTCCGCCTAGTCGCTTCGACAAAGAGGCGAGAAGATGAGGGAGTAGGCTGCTGCAAATGTAGGGCTGTGTGATTTTACGGCTCATTACTGCTGGACAGGTGGGGACATCTGATTTGACTTGCCATTATCATTATTACTGCGGCGCTACGACCGGCGTGAGTCTCCTGATTCCTAACCACCTCCATGGTATATAGGTGCCAAGTACTAGTACTCCTTACTCCTTGGCAGATGCAGTAAATACTACGAAGAAAGAGATAGAGAGAAGTTAAAAAAATACTCTTATAGCCAACCTTATAGCTAACCTTGTTGTATGAGTGACTAAGTGATGACTATGTATGACATGCCAACATCAGATAGCCTAAGAGAAAGTACAATAAGGTGACATAAGCAGGCTATAAGGACTAGAATATTATATCTTTGCTTAGTTGGAGGAGAGAGAAGAGGAGAGAGAAGAGAAATGGGCTCTTGTTAGTAGCCGGCTCTAACACAAGCCCCAAGACGCTTTGTGAGGTTGTAAGGTGGGCCAACTACTAATAAAGTAGTACACATATAAAACTTACTATTGTACATGTCGGCTACAAGGTTGGCTCTAGATGACATGGCAACTCCTTATAGCCAATTGTTGGCTGTATTATTAACCATGCTCTAACGCACCTGGACGGAGGAAGTAGTTTCATGCATGTGAAGTAGGCAAAAAAAATGCTCATTTATAGCCGTCTGAAATTTCCAAGGGCGCGACCACGCGAGCGAGGCGACGATCGTGGTAGGCGCGACCATGATACGGGCTGCTGACAGCCCTTGGATCTGAGATCGAACGGTCGCATGCTAAGTTGCTGAAAATTTGCAGAATAACACTCCAGGATAGGATATTCACCCATAGGTCTAGAATCACGCCATGCAACCGTCCGATCTCAGATCCAAGGGCTCTCGGAAGCCCGTATCATGGGAGCATGGAAAGCTTCGTATCACCTGTAATTTTCCCGACGCTTGACGTGCGAACACGCAGATGCATGAAGCCATTTAATTGGGCGTCTAGTAGACATGACATCTAATTGGGCCCCCATAGTACTGTGCATGAATCCATTTATCCACCGGGCAAGCCACTACCATGCCGTTCGCACGACCAACTCAAGCATTTTTACAATCGGAAAACCGCTAGCAGTTCGCTCCTACTCGTCCCCGACCGTCCTTTAACATTACGGTAGTTCGCTCCTAGTCATCCCATCCTTTCACATTACAACAGTTCCACTAATCCTAACCCTCCTCCCAAATCCATGGCGTCCCAAATCTCCATGATCGGCGGTGAGTACAAGGTTAGAACCATAACCGGCGATGAGTTCGATGTCATCGACACCCGTTCTTCCGCGACGGTGAAAGGATGCCTTGCTCGCTTCAGACGCATGTTCGAAAAGTCAAATGGTGATGAGTGGGTCGCTGGGCTAGATGTTGAGTACACCACAGTCCTGGGAAAAAAGAAGAATCTAAAGGAGGAAGAGAGGAAGAAGCATGCCGTGATCCAGGTTTGCGTGCATAACTTGTGCTTGGTCTACCACATATGCCATGCCGACGTTGAGTGCAAGGATTTTAAGAACTTCCTCGCGGGCGGCAAAGTCAAATTCGTTACTGTCGACTTTACGAATGACAGAAGAGTCCTGAGTTGGATAGGCCTCGTTGTAGGTCTTCCCTTCGACCTCCAGAAGAATGGGCTGGTGCCTTCCCGTCAGCCTTCAATGCTAACCCTGGCAGGAGCCATGGTTGGTCCTTCGTACGATAAACTGTCAAAACCTCCGCCCGAGTTTCATCTAACATGGCAGTGGAATGTACTAGATAGAGACCACATCCAGTACACTGCAATGGATGCCTACCTTTGTTTCAATATCTACAAGGGTTGGATGAAGAGCGAGAGCCAAGTGTGTGGTTCAAGCAAAGAAGTATCGGCCAAGAGGAAAAGGGACAAGGACGAAGTCGAGCACGTGGACGAGGAGTCCGAGTAAGGTGGCAGTGTCATTACTCATGGTGGTTCTAATGCAGTGTCTACCGGATTAGTTGCTTAGTTTAATTTTAGGGTGCTTAGTTTTATTTGAGGGGTGTGTTGTGCTGAGCTCCCACCAGAACTATGTTATGTTCCTTCTCTTTACTTTAACTCTTCAGTACGTACATACTAGTATTTCTTACAGTTCATCTTGTAGTTGGTAGTACTACCACTCGTTTCTTCACATTATATACGTACAATATATATGGCCAACATCATATAGCCAGCATTTGGCTATACTATTAACCATGCTCTAAGCATGCCACATACGCAAAACACTTAAATGAGATATGTAATTCTAAAAAAACTTAAATGAGTGAAGTTTACCCAAAGCATGAAGGAGTTTAGTTGTCAAAGAATTAAATAAGTATGCTAATTTCTTTAATAGACTTTAGCACACCATTTAAGCACGTACTAGCTTTTTTTAATAGTACTATATGCATAATTTGGTGACGAGCGCTCTCTATATGTACCACCTTTTTTCTTTAATTTCATCTTGTTAGTTTTGCTCCATGGCACAATCCATCGATACTACTACTGTACAAAAGCATACATTTAAAAGGCAAGAGGGCGGGGCAGTCTTGCTTGGTCGGTTTCACGAGAGGCAAGGGCCTTTGTGATTTGACGGCTCCTTACTGCTGGAAGGCGGGGCCTTGTGATTTGACTACTCGTATAAATGTTGCCGACGACCTGAGGAGGAGCAAAGAATCATGCGGTATACTCAAGTTTTCCACTGGAGTACTAGTACGACGGAGGAGCACGAAACACGGCAGCCCAGTGCAATATGGTGATAAAAAATAATCTAATTTGCTAGTCATCGATCCCACGGCGCCGCTCATCGTTAGCATTGTTCTATTCATGCCTCGCAGAGAACGTGACACGTGCGGCGAAACACCCGAAGCAAAAGAAGAAACACATGAGCAAAAGAAGAAGGAAGAGTATCCCCCCCCCAAAAAAGAAGGAAGACACACACACAAGTCTGGGGTGCTGCTCTCTACTACATGAAGGGTTGCTGGCCGCGGAGTCGTAACTGCTTCTTCATCGCCTCCACGACCTCCATCTCCTCGCGCATCTCCTCTGCCATCTTCTTCATTATGTCCATGATGCAGGATTTCTCGATGCGAGCCTTCATCATCTGTTCCACGGCCGCATTACGTACCTTGACAGCAGCCGGGTGCTCGATGCGGAGCTTCGCCAACTCCTCCTTTTGTTCCATGATGAGGGCGTGCAGCATCTTCACCGAGGAACTACTCTTCTCATGCAGCTTCTTCCAGCCAGTGTTCTCCTCCTTCAGCAGGTCGAGCTTGTGGCAGAGCTTCACCTTGTCCTCCTGAAGTTGCAGGATTTCGCCGGCCGCCTTCTTACCCGAGGCAATGCTCTCCTTCAGCAGCATCACCAAGCCGGCGGTCAACTCCTCCTTCTTACTGAGCTTAGCGGGCATGGCGTCGAGGCTCTCCTTCAGCAGCTCCACCAAGCCGTCGATGAACTCCTTCTGCTTATTCAGCTGATCGGGCATGTCGTCGAGGGATAACGACTCCAGCACCACCAGCTCGGCATGTTCGCCTCCGCGGCTAGGGCGCTCCTGGGAGCCCTCGCCTGCCTGTGAGAGATCTTTCGAGGTCTCTGCGAGGCGGCGAGCCCTCTCTTTTTTCTTCGCGGCCTTGGTCGCCGCTCCCTTGTTACGAGTAGTTCTTGACCTAGAGCTCTGCACACGGGCCATGGCAAGGACGGACAAACAAGAAAGACTTATGAGGAGGAAGGTAGAGTGATTTTCGGCTAGGTAGTTCCCCTTTTTATAACCTAGTACTAGCACTAGTACTAAAACCTGCATAGTGGGAACACGTTCAGGTTTGATACGTACTAGGTGTGAGCAGGTTTGCACTTAATTATAGCATGGTAGTACTACTTTGGAATGTGATGGGAACAAGCTAAAGATTAATTGATGGTTTTGGTTTTGAGGCCCGAAACGGCTCCCGATGAGTTTCCTGGAATACAAATTTCAGGTACTACTACTCAAATGCGGTACACGTGTTTTGCACATACTGGAAGTACTAGTAAGGTACACGTGCATTTCACGCATGAGATTTGGAAACCAAATTATGAATAAATACCACACTGTAGCATGTAAGCTTTGAGTCATATATGCATGATGTAGATGTTCGTTTAATTTTTATAGTTCATCTCATTCAAAATCAATTAGTTTTTATAAAAAAGTTAATCTATTTTATGATTCATGGAATTGTGCGTTGTAAAGCATAAAGTAAAAACAAATATAATGGTAATTCAACTAGAAAAAAAGTTTGGGCAATTATGATACGGAAGATTCTAGAACAAAGGAGAAGTACTTGTGTTTTGAGGTTTGTGCATTATGCTTAAGTTCAACCATGGAGTCTTCTAGATTGTACATGTGGCAGAATCTGGTGGAATGTAGATGATATCCAATGGCCAGTAGTGCTCAGATTTGCCATCTCTGCACCGTCTGATTGGCTTCATCCAACGACCATCTTTCAATTTTATTCGCACTCAATATAGGGGTATAGATATAGATATAGATATAGAGGTATAGATATAGACTAGTGGCACATCATCTAAAGCCTTTCTACACGCTCATTTTTTGTACAAGTGTGCTCCACCGTGCACCCGCACGTTTGTATGTGGGAACGAGTGCGTGTGTGCACCTCTTCTCTTTGGCACATGTAGTCCGTGTGTGTGAGAGATACTAAGATATGGTGAGGGAATACGTGTCAATGCAATTTGTGTGAAGGAGAGGCCTATATACATACATGTATGTGCATGGGGCCGGGTTGATATACGAGAAGGGAGGGGAGGGGTCGACCGCGCGATATATCGATAGAGATAGATAGAGGGAAGAGCTCTACGAGCGTACAAGCACTGGGATATGGGGGGGTGCTGGAAGATGGTGCAAGGGGCCAAGTGGAGGGAGACTATGAAGGAGTGCACAAGTGCGAGATCGATATTTAAAGAGAGGGGGCGAGAACGTGCGCGGTTGCGCGCAGTGGCGGAGCCATGAAAAATAAATGAGCTAGGGGGCCAAGCATTGCTAATCCTTTACGGGGAGGGCCAATTCATCAACTTAAACCATTTTACCAACAATTGATCTACTGATCACATTCATATTAGCCTTAGTATATAGTGATGTTAGGGGGGGCAGGGCGCTTGTTGCCCCCTATCTTCGCCACTGTGTGCGCGTCTGAGAGATGAAGCGGAAGGCATGGATGATAAGAGGGGGACGATGGATTGATAATGTGGGTGTATCGGCTATGTAATCCTATATAGAGAGGTATAGATTGATCGATGTGTACGTGGGAAAGAGGGTGAGACCTGACTAGATATATAGATCTATCGGTTTGTGTGGAAAACTAGGAAAGACCTAGCTATATATATACACACATAGAGGAACATCGATCGTTGCGCATGCATGTGAAAGATAAGGAATGCCTGAAGTGATGAAGAGGGGGAGGTGTGTGTCTGTGCATGCATGGGAGACTGACCTGAAGAAAAAGATTGCATGTGGGCGATGGATAATTCCGAGTGGTAGTGTGTGTGCATGCATGCACGAGAGAAAGTTAGTGGTACAATTATAAAGAGAAGACGACTGTGTGGGTGTAAAAGACTAGGTGAGGTCATAATCAATGTAAAGTTGAATTCAAATATTTGAATAAGAGATCATGATGTTTGAAACCCATGCATGCATGAATATAACTGAGATATGCGTGGTGTGGTTTGGAAATGAGCATGCTATACTGTATACACATTGAACAAGGTCAGACTGATTTGTATTTGAGATACCAATGGCAGGCATCGTTTGGCCACATTGCATCCGTGCATGGACACACTATTCAAATTAGAGATGATAGGTGGCTTTTGCATCACATATCTATACCCCTATATAGTGTGTGAATAACTTTGAAAGATGGTCGTTGGATGAAGCCAATCCGACGGTGCAGAGATGGAAAATCCTAGCACTACTGGCCGTTGGATATCATCTACATTCCCCCAGATTTTGCCACATGTACAATCTAGAAGACTCCATGGTTGAACTTAAGCATAATGAACATACCTCAAAACACAAGCACTTCTCCTTTGTTCTAGAATTTTCCGTATCATAATTGCCCAATTTTTTTTCTAAATGAATTGCCATTATTTGTTTTTACTTTATGCTTTACAACGCACAATTCCATGAATCTTAAAATATATTAGCTTTTTTATAAAAACTAATTGATTTTGAATGAGATGAACTATAAGAATTAAACAAACATCTACATCATCCATATATGACTCAAAGCTTACATGCTATAATGTGATATTTATTCATAATTTGTTTGCCAAATCTCATGCGTGCAATGCATGTGTACCTTACTAGTCTAAATGGTGTGTGTGTGTGTGTTGTGCGTGTTAAACACATTGTATGTAGTATCATACATGGTTTAGATTCCAAACATCTAGCTAGAGCATACATGTACTATGATTTGAATTAAACATAAAATGGATGCATATATTTGAATTCGAGATCGTATGTACATGTAGTTCATATTTATATGGGAATTTACTACTCCTATATTCATGTCATGTGTTGTGAAGATAATATTTAGATGGTTGTATAACTAACCCGAGTACCATCCCATTCAAACAGGGAAAATGTACTCAAATTTAGTCCATATGCTAGACAACATGAATTGTTTTTTATTTTTAAGGGAAGTGCAAATTGATTTGGTACTGTACATGTTAAGTTTGTTGTCCCGATTTTTTAGTTTTTTGTTGTTGTATTTGAACTAGTCAATGTGTACGTACAATGCACGTTAATTTGGAAATATATTAAGTGCATGCGGATATTAAGTAGGATATTATTTGCATGCTATTATGTGATTAGCACTATATTCGGCATGAAATTAAATGCACGCTAAATGTGTTGAGCGCTCGACATTGAAGCAGTCTAGGTCGTTGGATTGACATGATTTGATGGCTGAGATTAATTGGATCTGCCCCTTTGAATCTTTCTATATTGGTATAGATGCATTTCTAGTAATATAGTAAAACGGGACATGGCTCTCTCTAGTGAGGTGCGAATTGTCTTTTTTTTTGTACATGTTAAGCTTGTTCTCCCAAAATTTCAAGCCGCGCCTTGTTATGCCGAAATTTCAAGCTAGCATCTCTATCTATCGTGCTGCGAAACTCCCGCCTCTTCAATCCGCGCCTTGTTACCCTGAAATTTTAAGATAGCTCTTTGTCTCGTTGGGCTCCGAAAACTCCCTCCATCACAACCCGCGCCTTGCTATCCCAAAATTACAACGCGCGTGAAAACTCCCACCTCCTGCGAAATCCCGACACGCGAAATGCCCGTGATACCCCTGAACCGAAAGAACCGCCTAGCTCAAATCGGTGGGGGTACTTAACTTACCCCACATTTCGGACAAGCACGTCCCTAAGCCATGATTCCCCCCTCACATCCCATCCGCCCCCCATTCGTACACTGAGGCCGCGAAAACCCGCGAAGCCCCACACCCTCCTTCGTCCGCCACCCAGCCAGAGCCTCTTCCCGGACGACGTCGTCCACAGTGACACCTCAACGTCCCTCATCCACCGCACCGGATGAGGATCCGTCGTCGATCTCGTCGTCCCGCCGGTTCAGCCACCCCGTCCTCCACCTCCAAGGAGTTGCCCCGATGTTCCCCTCGTCTTTCGCACCACCTCCATTCCCACACCGCCGTCTTCACCTGCACCACCGAAAGAGCAGCATCATCACTGGTTCCTCGGATGAAGCTGAGGCCTAATCGGCACCACCAAAGAGGTTCTACACTAATCGTTGCATTTTCTTCTTGATTCGATCTCACGGTGCTGCCGGCGCTCGGTCTCGAGCCGACATGGCGCGGCTCCTTCTACGGCAACATCGCCGGCCACTTCCTCCACGTGGTCGCTCCCTCGGCGACGACGTCCACATCAGTAGGAGTTGCTGCTGCTTTGGCTCTCACTCGTGTTGCTGCTCTGCTCTTGCTCTCAGTCCCCTGCCTAGTCTGCTCTTGCTCTTGCTCGCGTTGTTGCTCTCGCTCTTGCTCTTGCTTGTGCTGCTGGTCTACTCTTGCTCGCGCTGCTGCTGCACGAGCAGCAGATCCTGCTCTCGCTCAAGCCCCTGCAGCTGCTACCCGAGATGCTGCTACATGACTAGCTGCCCCGGCTCTCGCATGCACTGCTGCTCCGGGCGCTGCTGCTGCTTTTCTGCTACTAGTGCGTTCAGTTTCGACAGTAAAATTCAGTTTCGACAGTAAAATTCAGTTTCGACAGTTAAATTCAGTTTCGACGGTTAAGTTTAGAGATGAGCGGCTGATGTATTTTACATCTAGCACTTTGTGGTTATGTATTTTAGATCATCTATTGGAGATGCTATTAGAATTCCACTCAGGTTAACGTTGTCTCTCTTGTCCTGCTTCAGCCTCACCGTCGTACAACTTACCAGAGCTGCTCCAATGACGAAACCCTCCATCACAGCGGAGCAGTACCCCCGGCTCCAAATCCAAATGCCTAAGATCTTCTTCCCCTCCTCCGACAGCCAAATCAGCCAGAGCATCCTCACTGACCAACCCAATCATGCTGAGATCGACATGGCTTCGCCAAAGAGGTTGTACACTTGTTGCATCGCTTTTTTACTCTACATGTTATATATATTGTCCACTGAGCACACGTAGTAACGTGAAATACGATTAGTTTCTCCTACTATATGACAAGCAGTGAGGTACCAGGCAACTTAGCTATCCGTGATGGACTCGCTTGAACACCATCATTATTTATTTCTGCGCGTTTGAGCTGTGCATTTGTAGATGGGCCTGGGAGTTGAGCTAGTAGGGCAGTGGTCTGGGTCCAAAGTAGTAGAAGTAGCACAAAAACATTTTTTGAGTGTAGGCTTTTCCCTGTTCAAGCCTGCCTACTAGAATCGCAAGTGCTTGAAAGGAAAAGTGAAGGAAAAACATAGGAATTGGAAAGTTTCGTATGGTACTACTATTCATGCATTTGGTACAAAGGAATGGAGCAAATGAAAGAAAAACCGTAGGAATTGTAATATCCACTTGTCCTACTTTTCAAATTCCTATTCATGAAGCACAAGACTAAGAGATAGTAGCATAATAGCATTATAACCGTACAATTTCTTGTGGTTTGACTTAATCTCACCATGCATCTTTGCATCCTGTGATCTTCCAATTCTTGTGAACCAAACATCCAGATTGGCAGAAATCCTGTGTTTTTAAATTCTCTGTTTTGCACGTGCATTCCTATCGTATTCTTGTGTATTTTCTATCCCTGCATTGTTAGAATCCTCCAATTCAAACAAGCCCTTACAGAATTACTTCTGTTACAGATATGTGTTAAAGAAAACCTTGTGTGGTTTGTCCCGCTCCTGTTGCGCTGTGGTCCACCCCAACTCAGCTGCTCCAATGACGGACGTGTTCACCACAGCAGGGATCCGCCCTCCAGACTGTCTATCGCCGCCTCAGATCTTCTTCCCCGCCGCCGGCAGCCACGACAACTGCATTACCATCATCAACTGAGCAGATGACCTTGAGGACTACACGGGTCCGCAAGAGAGGTCGCACTCTTTCGTGTCTGCTTTCGTTATGCATCGCTTAATATGATGACATGCTACTTTATCATCCTATTCACCGATTAGACTCCGAGTCAGGTCCAAACAAATGCTCAAACTTGAGTTTTTAAATGGTTGCGGGGTACATATTAGGGCAGCAATCAATACTATATGTCTACTATCTAGTTAATCTCGGGTGTCTACTATGAGTTTCATGTTGGGTGGACACAAACATTAAAGGAGCCATTATCTGTATTTTTTAACTGAAGTTATTATCTACGTGCTATCATTGGTTTTGGGTCTATCCACAGTTTGCTACCATCACTCTGAATTTGTGCATGCACTCCTTACATAATCTCACTATGTTTTATTCCTATGCATGTCAGTTATTGTACACAATGGTACTGAACATGTAGAGCAAAAGAGACGAGCCTTGCGTGGCAATGAAATTTCATGCAGACGTCGCTCCATGGTCGGCGCAAAAGCAACCCCCCTCCCCCCATTCTAAACTGTAATCAAGAGTAAGATAACTGTTCAGAGGGGGATTCAGAGGGAGCAGACCAATCCTATTTACCCCCTGAGGTCTTTTGCTCTAACTTGGCATGCTGATGTTGGTCATATCATGTATATGGTGCCTTGCATTGCTTACTTTATACATAAAATATGTCATCTGCTTAGTTTAGACATGCATTGTGTGAATGCCATCTGTTTAGTTTCTATATCATATATGTGAATCATGAAATGCCATCTTGTTTAGCCAGGCATCATATATGTGAATTTTGCAATGTCATCCTGGTTAGCCAGTCATCTTATATGTGAATTATATCATGCCATCCTTTTTTATTACGTATTAAATTTTTCAAAAATTTTAGTACATTCAATTACTCTTCTTGTGCATCAGCCATTCGACACGGTCATGGAAAAATCTGGAGTGAAAACAAGGTCTTAAGAGCAGACAATGCTATCTGACAAAGCATATGTCTTGCTGGTTACAGATAGCTCCTCAGAGGAGGATTAAGAGGCAGATGACCAGTCCTATTTTCCCCCTGAGGTGTATGCTCAAACTTGGTAGGGTTATATTACTCATATCATGCATATGTTCTCTTGCAATGCCTAGTTTTTACATCATATACACAATATTGAATGCCATCTCCTTAGTTGACACATCATATATGCGATTGCCCTCTGCTCACTTGCTTAGTATATAAATCATATATTTGAATTATATCATGCCATGATGTTTACATAGACAGCATGTATCTGAATTATGGCATGCCAACCCATTTTCTAAAGACATAATATAGTTATATCATCTCATCCTGTTTACATAGTCATCATATTTTGAATTATGTCATTCTATCCGTGAATTATATCATGCCATCATGTTTCCATCGATGGCATGTTTGTGAATTATGGCATGCCAACCACTTTAATAGACACATCGTATAGTTATATCATGTCATCCTGTTTACATAGTCATCATATTTTGAAGTATGTCATTCTATCCTGTTTAGTTAGCCATCATATATGTGAAATTGTGTCATGCTATCCTATTTAATTAGCCATCATATATGTGAAATTATGTCATGCTATCCTGTTTGGTTAGACAACATAAATGTGAAATTATTTCATGCCCTGTTTTCTTCCCTACTATCCATTGCACCTGTCTATCTTACAATGTCTGTACATTCAATTACTTTTCTTGTTTATCAGCCATTTGAATTGGAGGGGGTGATGGCCGTATCAATGGGAGTAAAAACACGGTCTTCAGAAAAGATCGTGCTACCCGTCGATGCAGATAGAACCACGGTTGTACTTGCCCAAGAACCAGCCCCACCACACATAACCCAGACTCACGCAGATTGTACCCCTACCTAGTTGGACAGAGAACCAGCTACACCCCTTCTAACCCCAACCCCAGCAGATAGTAACCCAGTTCCAGTTGACACAGCACCGTCTCCACCACAGAGCACCCAAACACGAGCAGTTAGTAAGGCAACTGCATTGCCCAAAGCACGAGGACCACCACTCTGAACCCCAAGTCAACGCTTAAAGCAAAAGAAGAATTGTTCTCAGGTCAGGTTCCGTAGCTATGGTTCATACTCCTTTGCTCTTACATCACTGTATTTACTCATACCAACTAATTTCAAATTTGAAGGATGCAATTGAAACTCCAATGGCGCAACAGATATGTTTTAAACATGTTTCTTTAACGTATTTGCTGTTGTAACTTGCTCTATGTTGATTTCAGTTTCAATTGAATAAATAGTTATGTTCTCATGCCATGCACATTACAAGTGTTGTTATTGCTGTGTAGTTTCTCACACTTATATTCTGTCTATGCTGCTTTGTCTTAAACAGATATGATTTGAACTGTCTCTATCTTGGTTTGGCAACATAAACTAGAATGATATAGACCATACAGTGACCATACTACATAGATATATGTTTGTTTCATGATGTTATCCTGTCCACCTTTCTACTGAACTGGTTTACCAAAATGAGTTTCATATACAACATGGTAAACCTGTGATCTGTCTGCTTGTTTCTCTTTTAGAATGCGGACAAAATATTGGAGAAGAGTACCCCGTTATGCAATGGTAAAGGAAGTAATGCAGATAAGGTTCAAGATAGTGAGACATCCCTGTTGGTCTCCAAGAAAGCTGATAAAAACTATATTGAAGACACTGAGACAACCCCAAAGTCCTGTCTTGATGTAGTGTTCGAGTTACTGGCCAATACTGCTGGTACCAGCTCTTTGAACTCATTGCCTGAATCAGTTCGCCTTCTTGAGTCTCAACTTCAAGTTGAAAGACATCGATCAGATGTGCTGCAACAGGGAGCCGAAGGACTGAGGAAGTCCCTGCAGAATTCAGATGCATACTTTCTAGTGCAATAGCAAGCGATGGAGGATTTAAGTGCCAAACAAGAGAAAGCTAATAAGCTTGCTAAGCGTCTTGCCAGCATGGTGGATACCCAGGATATTGTTTCTTGAGCTCTTGTGAAGTGGTTTCAGTGCTGGACTTGTTTTGCTGCGGCGTTTATTTGCACTGGTCGCCAACTTTGACAACTAGTGTACGTAATATGCTGCTTTGTTCCCCATATTTGCACTGGTGGCGAACTTTGATGCCCAGTGGATGTAATATGTGTAATAGTCATGATAGCCTAGCGTAAGTTGCTTGCTTATTTATTTCCTTGTTGTCTTGTTTATTTGTTTGCTTGTAGTCAGTGCAGTTCTTTTTTCGCGGTTTGCTAGTGGCCGCAATAACCTATTTTTTGAAACTAGGCCACAATAACCATGGGCTACATATTTACTGTAGTGACCATGGGCCTCCTACGGGCCATAGAAACAATGGGCCTTCTACGGGCCGTAGAAACAATGGGCCTTGTATGGGCCGTAGAATCAGTGGGCCTTCTATGGTCCATATGATGGATTGGCCAAACTGGGCCAATAACGGACCGCATTATGGGCCGTAAACGGGCTAGAGTTGGAATCGTTCGTTCATGGGCCGACCATAACGGGCCGTCGCTAATCGGCCATATTTGATGACGCTATGAAAACGGCCCAACGGATTAACAGGCCACAAACGGGCCGACTTTAACCATTGGCTAAATTTGGCCCACAACCGGAACAGGCCAGTAACGGACCGTAAGTAATCGAATGCTGCAAATCAGCCCAAGAATAAATGGGCCCTGAGAAGGCCGAAAGATAACACGGTTTGGAAACGGCACAATGGAATAATGGGCCGTTAATGGGTATAAAGCCATACATTGTTCATTACGGGCCAGTTTCACCACGTGCCGTTAATGGGCCAAGAGTTACAAAGGGCCTCATATGGGCTGAAAGACGTCGTGGGCCATACATGGGTCGAAAGTTACAACGGGCTGGAATCATATTGGACGGCCCAGACGATGCTATTGGGCCTAATTTGGATAGGCCATAATGGGCCGTGAGTTAGCGGGCTGTAAATGGGCTATATGCGAACAGGCCGCTAGCAGGCTTTAAGTGGGCCGGCCGTTACCTTTTGACCAGGTCAACCGGGCCGGCCTTTTGACCTGAATGGGCCACTGTTGGGCCGAGCCATGTGTCGACATATCATAGGCGCGTCCCGTCCATTCACTGGATGACAACTATCCCAACGCTGGGCTGACACGTGGATCCGCGGGCGAATGAGAATTTTACACGTGGAAAATCCCCATTGGTCCGGGCTGTTAACGGGTTATCGGATCCAAACTGGAACCCGATAGCTTAACGGCGACCCATTACGGTGGATGCCACATGTCGGTTACCCTTGACGAAAGCACTTCCATGATGCGCCATTTATCGTCATGGAAGTGGACACTTCCGTGATAATAATTTTGGTATTGTCATGGAACACTTCTACGACAGCACAGGTATGACTATCTTGATTCTGTCATAAAATCGTCATGGATGTACATGCATGACAGAAAACATGACCTACTATGACAAACATGTATCATCACGGAAGTGTATTTTTTTTGTAGTGAGGCCCTGCGCCGCTATCATAGTCGCAGGGTTCACCCCCGGAGCCTTGAGGAAGGCGACCTTGTCCTTAGGCGTGTTCAGTCCGCCAAGGGTGCAAACAAGTTGACGCCAAAGTGGGAAGGCCCTTACCGGGTGGTACGATTCACCAGACCTGGCGCAGTCCATCTGGAGACCGGAGATGGCATTCAATTGCAAAACTCATGGAATATTGAGCATCTCCGTAAGTCCTACCCGTAAGGCGCGGCTGTCGGGCCCTGCCCGGCAACCACCCTTTTGTACAAGCCTTGCCAATGCTACACGTAACCCTTTGTACAAAGCCAGTCGCAGACCTTGAGCAGCAGATAAATAAACGAAGCGCTGGGGGCCCCAAAAACTTGCATGCATGCATAGCATAACATGAGCATGGCATGATCATGTAGATAAGGGCATATGTAGCATTGTTTTCCTTTGCACTTAACTGCAGGGCTCTTGCTGTGGACTCAGTCTCGAAGAGAAGAAATGGAGACAAGCCTACATATTGGTCCCCGACAAGCCAAACAGATAAGTTCCTTCTTGTCCATAAATGTTCTGTAAGGTGAAAACTTGTGCATATGAAAACCTTGTCACCTTCGAAGCATAGGTTCTCCCATCATTTATGCCGAATGTTGCTTCGGTCAAGGTGGTTGTAGTGGCCTTTGACAAAGGAGGTTCGACTAGGGGCTGGTCCCTTTCCATAGTTTTGAGCCCGGCAGGCTAAGCCCCGCGGCAACAAACGGAAGGAACCGGCAGGATAGCTTGCCGGAGATAACTTGTTTACCTAAATGTATAGAGGCATCTCACCTCTGCATGGACATAGTACATGCACAAGTACCCAACAAGGCTTGTCTTTTTTCATTAATATGTGGATAAACAAGTACAAATCTTACAAAACACAAACATGGATAAAGAAGATAACATATTTGAGACTAAAATCTGGCAAATGCCTACATGTCTTAGACTGAAAAAAGATAAGTGTCCGTAATCCCTTTCTTGTCCCTCTCCTCCTAGGAACCGCAGCAGGAGGCGAAGAGGGCAAAAGGAGTGCCTAAGCAGAAGCCCAGCCTGACCTCGTTAGAACACATGAGACGGAGTCTGACAAGATCGAGAGGGCGCGGGCGAAGGTGATGGATGAGGGGAGCGACTAGGCGACGCCCTGATCACCGCCACCAGGGCCAGCAGGACGCGGCAGGGCGAACGAAGACGGAGCCATGAGGAAGCCTGTCGAGGTCCAGCTGGAAGACAGCTAGAGGAGGCAAGGGTGCCACCCGCACCTAACACCCCAGCAAATCACCTTGCCGGGGAGGAGATGCAGGTGCAGATGGCGGTGCCGCCGGCTGACGGTGACGGTGCGGCTGGTGTTCAGCCGGAGTCGGAGCCGTCGTCCTCCCCACCGGCTCCGTCGTCATCACCGTCACTATCCTCCTCGTCACTATCGTTCGAGGAGGAGCTTTTTCCATCGGTCGAGCTCTCCGCGCAGCACCCTAAGCGAGCACCCGAGCGTCCAAAGACCTTGATGGAGAGCAGGGTGGCGTCCATTAACTTGAAATGGAGGACGTGCCTGGCCGCCAAGCTATGGGCACGGGCAAAAGTCTTCCAGCCACGCTGGAGAAGCATGACATGAGGAGCGGGGAACTCCACGTCCGCCCGCATGCTGCCGTTACAGCAGCCCCTCATGTGCAGTCTCAACCCCGGCGGCTGCTCAATCTCCATCACCCTTGCAAATGGAGTAGGAAGCCGAAGACGGCTGCGCGGGGGCCCTTGCAGCTTGATGATGAACTCCAGTGGCTGGTTCCCGACGTGGCCTTCGTTAGGGTCCTGAGCAGCCGGAGGAGGTGCGATCAAAGCACCGCCTCGTCCTTCTTGACCCCGAGCGCCGCGGCGACCACGACCTCGTCCTTTCCCGCCTCCCCTCACAACGGGCTCTACTCCCGCATCCCCAACAGGAGGAGGGAGGCGCTGTCAAGTAGGAACCCTCGTCGCCACCACTGGAGTGCCACCACTACCTCTCCCCCTCACCATGATGGAAAAGCAATGCTAGAAGAGAGGAGGAAGAGATAGGTGTGAGCCAGCACCTTGCCCACGTTCCCTCTTTATAAGCGAACAGGGCCGGGGGCTGGCCCCTCACCAAGGAGCCGACCGCCCTGCTTTGCCAATCCGGCTCCTCCGCACCACCAACGGTTCATGGAATTAGGGTCGACCCTATCGGTGTACACAAGCAGGGGTGTGTGTTTCCCCTGACTTGTGCACGGACGGCAGTCCTCCGCCACGACAGCGCCAACAATCCAAGAGAAGACCAAGACCAACCAAGCAAGCAAGATACCGCTAAGGAAAAGCCTCCCCTGCCGGGAAGGTGCTCCTGGCGGGGTCGAGGTTACCCCAAGGACAAGTCTCAAGACTCCCCCGGCAAGCCTGCCGGGGACGCCGAGGGTGAACTATCCCGCCAAGACACCACCGCTCCACCTCATGACGACGCAAGTTACCTCCCAGTGCGGTGTCGAGCCCCCAAGTGATTAAGTCACTGTTCTATGGCATGTAGCAGCCACTTCTGAGGAAGATCACCCCCAAATGACACCCGTCCAGAGGCGTCTCACACAGGCAGGTGAGGAGGTGGACGAATGGCACGATAAGGCTTGTCGGGCTCCCCCGCGATGTGACATTAAGCGGTGCATTAAGTGCACCTTGTCCTGCCTGCAGAGTTAGGTATGATAGCAATGTGGCTATCTAATCACTGGATAATGACTGTTTTGCCATTGTGGTAACCCCTTAACCTATAAAAGGAGGGTCCTGGCAACCTTAGAAAGGATTCGGACCCGTATACATTCATACGCGCGTGGCTGTTCTTGTCCCAAGGCAACCTTGCCGGGCTAGAACGCTGCGTCTCCACCACGGTCCTTCCATCAATCCACCAAAGCAGGAGTAGGGTTTTACGCCTCACGGCGGCCCGAACCTGGGTAAAAACTGCTTGTGTCATCGCTGCCGTGCTACTCTACGCTCTCCGCTCTTTGTGCAATGTGTTCTTCTCCCTTGCCGAACCACAAGGGGCCGATGGCCCCATAGGTGGCCGTGTTATACCATGACATCTTTGGCGTGCCAGGTAGGGGGAAACACTTGCGTGAACCCGAGGGTGTAAGCAATGCGTCATCTTCATCCTTGTTTTCTTCATCGATGGCTTCGTCATCCACGACGCCAAGGAAGAACACGGCACCATGGAACAGAAAGGAAGCGAGCTCGTTCCTTCGCCCGCCCCGTCCAGTTCTCACCATCATTCTCTGCCGCGGCTGCAGCGGCGGCGGGGGAAAGAAATGGCAGTGGCGCGACAGCCCCGAACGACTCGGGCGGCATGGTCACCATGCGAGCCCCGTGCAAAAAAGGGGGCGACATGATAAGGTACATGGTTCCTCTATCCGCCACTTTCACTTGTCGACGATCGAGCTACACTGGGTTTAGCGTCGTCAACGTAGATGGGCCCGCGTGAAACTCGGTCTAGTATTTGCCTTGCTAAGGGAAATCCTGAGTATAACACCGGTGTGAACTCGTTGATTGACCCCCCAGCAAGCATGCTCCGGCAAGGCCGTCCGTGCCAGCGTGACTTTTGTGCCGGCAGCCGTGAGATCGTTAAAAGTGTAAAGAGGAGGAGAGAGAGAGAGACCAGTCCAGCCTTGCATCGCATTCTGTCGCTCAAAAGATATCTATGATTCCCTCCGGCCATTGCCGGGAACTTGGAAGCAACATGCGAGGCACCATCCTCCCAAGGTACGCGAACGTGACAAGCGGCTACAGCTGGAAGGGAGGGAGGAAGCACGGATGAAAGCTAAGTCCACGTACTCATTGCTCCTTCATAGATCCAGAGTCTGCATTTGCCTATCCCCCAGATACCAATGGGTTTCGTATGAAGAGACCTTTTTCGTGTAATGGCACCTTGACGGATCGTCTGCGCCCCCGCTTTGTTCCGAGCCTGCTCATAGAGCGGGTGGCTACATCAAAGACTCCAAAAGGAAAAACTTGCCGGGACATGTCCTCGCCAGCCGATGCTAAGGACCCGCTCCTCATAGCAATTGCGGCGGCGTGTTGCTGGCAAGCAACCAAAACATGTAAAAAGAAACTAACCATACGAACATCCATGGATAAAACGCAAGGGGGATAGCATGCATTCGGAATTAATTAAACATCAGTTCAGCACGAATAAAAGAAGTACGGTGTCTAAACACAGGGCATGCATAATGTTTGTTATAGGGCGCCACGGAGAAGCGAATGGTTCAAGGCCGGGCTTGGCGGCCCTATGGAGCCCTGGGAACGGAGAGCACCTTGTCGGCGTAGGGGGCGGCCTTCTCTCCGGCAGCAGAAACATCAGCGCCTGCCGGGAGCTTCCTGAAGCCATCAGCATGGTTGAGCTCGGGGTGGCGGTAGGCGAGGTTGCTCAAGACCATGAAGAGGGCATTGTGGGCAAGCATTCGAGACTCGCTTTCGAAAAGGGCATCTCTTCCTTCTTCATGAGTCTTCAACCCTTCAATCAACTCGTTGAAGAAGAGCCCCAACTTGACGCCTGGGACCTCATGTCTGTCCACCGAGAAGACTGGCCCCTCCATGCCCATCGCTGCAATCTGGGCAGTGAGGCGCTCAGCGATGTCGACCAGGCTCCTGATCCATAGATCGACCTGCTCGGACTGGTTTGCCAGCTTGTCCTCCATTTCCTTTTGAAGAATTCTCGCATTGTCCAGATCCTTCATCAGCTGCTTCTCGCAGACCTCGCCAGATTCGATCGAGCTCTCCAGGGTGCCAACCCTAGCATTCATGTCTTCAATGGTACCATTGGCAGTCTCAAGGACTTGGCCCTTGGAGGAGAGCTGTGATTGCACCTTCTTCAGAAGGATCTCAGCTTTCTGCGCCTCCTCCTTGAGGGTCGCGACTTCCTTGGCACTCCCGGCAAGCCCTTTTGTTAGTTTGGCCACCTGTTGGTCGAGATCAACCTGGGCAGTAGATACAGCGGCAAGACCATCAGCAAGCTTCTTCAGTTGGGTGGCAGAGTCGGCAGTAAGAGCATCCAGGGCTGCCTTATGATTGTCCTCCTACTCCTTGGTGCACTGCTGGACGAGGGCTTCCAGTTCATCATCTTTGGCACGGAGAGTGGCCTCGAGGTTCTCCTCCCGGGAAGAGATGCTCTGCTCCTTGGCATCCAGAAGCGCTGTGCGCTCCGCCAGGTGGGCCTCTCGGGCGACGACATCCTCTTTTGCCATGGAGATCGTCTCTTGTTGCCGCAAGAGGACTCGGAACTGCTTGTCGTGCCACTCGCGCAGCTCGTTGCCCTTGTCCCTCAGCTTCTGGTTGACGCTGTTGGCAGATTTATGCTGCTCCTTGAGTGCCTGCCACTTCTGGCCGTACCGGTTCTGCATTTCCTTAATGCCCGCCACCACGGACTCCAGGAAGGACAGGTCCAAGACAACATTGACAGAGCCTTTGGTCTCTCCGATTTGCTGAGACGGGGGTGCAATGATACGCTGGAGCTCTTCGTCTAGTTCTGCACTCACTGCTGCCGAAGAGTCGGGGGCTCCGAGACCAGGTTGGGCCAGCACTAGTGCCAGTTGGCTTGAGATTGGATGCGGGATCCCAGCCGAGGTGCCAAACGATGGAGGGGGGCTCCTGGTTTGAAGGGGGAATTTCTCTTCAACCAGCATCCCTGATCCTGACGCACTGCCAGTGGCCTACCCTACCGCCTGCGGGGGCTCATGAGCGTCCCTGGCAGCGTGTTCTTGCCCCTCCACGGCAGCAATTTTGGCGGCTTCCTTGGCAGCATCCTTCCCAATGTTGGCCACCTCCTCCAACAACTTGAGTTCCTCGGTCAATGGTACTGCAAGCAAGAGCAAACCAGCAATCATGAGGGGGAAGAGACATTGGAAGACCAAGAACTTAGAACAAGGATATAAAGGAAAAGCATGTAAGTTACCGGGAGTTGTCTGCCATGGAAGATCTTCATTTTCCCTGGCAACGTCAATTGCCGAGACATGGACACAACCCCCTTCCCCGGTAACTATGGCGTCAGCTTGGGCAGAGCCTTCCGTAGGAGTCTCTATCAGGGTCCCTTCGCCTCGGTCAATAGGCGGGGTGGGCCCCTCTTGGGAGGCCCCATCCTGGCCAGGCTCCCCTCTTCTCTGATTGGAGATGGGGGGCGCTCTTCTGCATCATCTTTGGCGGGGGCGATCAGTCCCGTGTCTTCGCGGCGAGGGCTGGGCTGGGGGCTTACCACTGGATCATTCGTGCTGCTCCCCGCCTGACCCGTGCCTCCCGGGGACCCCGGCGGCTTCGCGTGCCTGAGCCGCTTGGCTCTGTGGACGAGGGTCTCCCCCTCCTCCTCCTCTTCCCTGTCAAAGGCAGCAAGCGAAGTTGAATTAGACAACCAGCAAGTATGCTAGACTCGGGTGAGAGCGGAGAATAGTTTCCTTACTCCGAGTCCATGAGCATGGAGCCCAGCTTGAACTCCATGGGTGGCGGAGGCGCTCTGCCTCTCTTCAATATCGGGGGAACAGTACTCCCCGGCAGCTTCAAGTCCCACTTGGGCAGAGGGATTTCTGGCAAAGACGAGCTACTCGAAGAGCTCGAATCTGACTGGGAGCTGGAATCGCCCCCTGTGACTGCCGGTCGCTTGGCGGGAGGGGTCTTGGCCTCAGAAAGGCGAGAGGAATGCCGGCGCTCCACCTCCGCCCCGCCGCTTTTGGAGACGGTCTTTTTTACCTTCTTGGCGGGCCTGGGGGCTGGGGCGGCTGCTACCCGGCCGGGCCACTTGCGCAGATTGGGTTCCAGATCCGGTTCAAGAGCCTGGGGACCCGTGGCAAGCCACTCCTCCCCAGGCTGCGCCACCTCCACGGCGTCGTCCTCTTGTTGAGCTCCCGCTGCCGTAGCGTACAGAGCCTCAATTCCGGCAGGTTCATCCCCGACAGGATCATCCTCGGCAGCCCCTTCCTTGGCCCGCCCTTCGATCTTGCCGTGGGTAACCTTTTTGCTTTCTGTTTCCTCCTTCTCTTCCTCCTCCCCTCTTCTGGGCCTTGTTTTTCCGGCGGCCCGGAGCGCTCTGTCCTCCTCAATCCGCTTCTTGATGAACGCCGCCTCTGCCGTGGAGGTGCGCTTGAACATGTTGGTCTCCACCCTGGTAGCCCTTTCTTCCAGGCCGGAGAACCACTTGATCTCATCATCAAGTTCGGGCAATTGCCAATCACCCGCAACCCCATGGGCGTTGCAATCTGGCATCCATTTCAGAATTTGATCTCGGGCAGAGCTGACATTCAGCGGGATGACACCTACCGGCAACTTGAACGGCCCAAGGCTGCCGAACAGCTATTCGCACAACCAACCATGGCCGTAGGCCGACAAGTTGTTGGACAGACCTGGGTACAGTCGCATCCTATCCCCGGCCTCCCCATACAGCCAGGCAAACATGTCCCTTTTCTACAGAGGCGTGATGCGGCGTTGTAGGAAATCGGCCCCCACCTGCTCGATGGTTAACCCGGCGGCTTTAAGGCAGATGATCTTGTTCAGTGCCGGGCGAAGCCTGTCGTCGGTAAGGGCGAATTCCCTGCAGTCGTTGCCACGCTCAATACACTCCGTCCGCGCCTGGCAAAATTTTGGGGCCTCATCATCTTGGATCCAGCACCAGTCTACCCTCCACTCTTCCCACCTGTCGCGCTGTTGCCCCGGCAGATAATCCCAGGTTTCCCTCGCCACCCGATGGATCCAGCTTATATTCCCGGAACGGTGGGCTTTGTTCTCCACCCGCGGGATGAAGAAGTGTCAAAAAAGATCCACATTGGGGGCGACCCCGACAAAGTTCTCGCACAAGTGGGCGAAAATCGCCATGCACGCCATTGCATTTTGCGTGAAGTCCAGGAAGTGGAATCCGTACAACATCATCATCGCTTCATAGAAATCCGAGAAAGGGGGACAAAGGCCACAGAAGAAGTACGCACAGAAAAACCGGTATGAATTCGGCGGATCTTCTTCCCCCTCCGGCAAGACCACGGGCGCCCCATGCCTTTTTGGAACTTCCATCCGCCACATATACCCATACCTTGCGACCAAGGTGCCCTCATCCAAGCTTGACAGGGAGAATACCACATCTCCCTGCCGCTTCTTGTCCAACTCCGCCGCCCTCCTTTTGTTCCCCTCTGCGGCTACCATCTTCGCGGCGGCCGCACGCTTCCCCTTGTCAGCGGCGGTCTTCCTTCCCATCCTTATGGGCGATGAGGGAATGGGGGATCAGATGAGGCAAATGAGAGCGAGAATGGGCGCGGGGCGATTGCGGGGCTAGAGGAAGAAGATGATGGCTGGAGAAACAGGTGCGAATGAGCCGCGCCCCATCGCATTTTTTTCCTCTTTATGGGGAATGAGCTTGGAGAAAGGGGCGACTCTTCGCAACTTTCCCTCAGAAAGTTACCGTTTTACATTAACTGCAACAGTCCCACGACCCCACGACTCATGGTAATTACGCGGAGTGGACGTTGGTCAGTTGGTCATCATGATGAACCGCTGCACGTGCAGCGTTCCCTCGACACGTGTCCGTGCACTGTTTGGGGCCTAACCCAACGTGCTCGACGACACGTATGGCTTAGGCCCGGGGGCTTCTGTCGGGGCACACAAACAGGGGTGTGTGTTTCCCCTGACTTGTGCATAGACGACAATCCTCCGCCACGACAGCGCCAACAATCCAAGAGAAGACCAAGACCAACCAAGCGAGCAAGATACCGCTAAGGAAAAGCCTCCCCTGCCGGGCAGGCACGCCTGGCGGGGTCGAGGTTACCCCAAGGACAAGTCTCAAGACTCCCCCGACAAGCCTGCCGGGGACGCCGAGGGCGAAATATCCCGCCAAGACACTACCGCTCCACCTCATGATGATGCAAGTCACCTCCCAGTGCGGTGTCGAGCCCCCAAGTGATTAAGTGGCTATTCTATGGCACGTGGCAGCCACTTCTGAGGAAGATCACCCCCAAATGACACCCGTCCAGAGGCGTGTCATGCAGGCAGGTGAGGAGGTGGACGAATGGCACGACAAGGCTTGCCGGGCTCCCCCGTGATGTGACATTAAGCGGTGCATTAAATGCACCCTGTCCTGCCTGCAGAGTTAGGTATGATAGCAATGTGGCTATCTAATCAT
The DNA here is from genome assembly GCA_011799875.1 of Thinopyrum elongatum. Classification (NCBI taxonomy): domain Eukaryota; kingdom Viridiplantae; phylum Streptophyta; class Magnoliopsida; order Poales; family Poaceae; genus Thinopyrum; species Thinopyrum elongatum. The sequence goes on from CM022298.1 coordinate 300,299,178, forward strand.
TGGATAATGACTGTTTTGCCATTGTGGTAACCCCTTATCCTATAAAAGGAGGGCCGTGGCAACCTTAGAAAGGATTCGGACCCGTATACATTCATACGCGCGTGGCCGTTCTTGTCCCAAGGCAACCTTGTCGGGCTAGAGCGCTGCGCCTCCACCACGGTCCTTCCATCAATCCACCAAAGCAGGAGTAGGGTTTTACGCCTCACGGCGGCCCAAACCTGGGTAAAAACTGCTCGTGTCATCGCTGCCATGCTGCTCTACGCTCTCCGCTCTTTGTGGAATGTGTTCTTCCCCCATGCCGAACCACAAGGGGCGATGGCCCCATAGGTGGCCGTGTTATACCACAACAGACCCTGTGCGCCAATCCATGGTGCCTGGCTTTCTGCCATGGCGCACATTTCCGTGCTCCCCGCGTTCACCACCAACCCTGCGCAATGCATGTAGCATACATGACGGAAACGCCAGAAGCGGAGAAGCTAGTGGAATGGCAGTTTCCACTCCGTGAATGTGGGACGTGGGTAGCCACGGATCATGGCTTAAAACTCCCCTATAACATCTTGCATGACGCACGGGAAAACCGGAAACTGACTCAAGCACAGATTAATGAAGAGGCAAAGAAAATATCAAGGGATGAGCTACCACAAACTCTTCGCCTGTGTACTAGATAGGGCCTACCGCAACGATGCTCAGCAGCGCGTTCGGGCCAGGCCCGGGGGCTCCTGTTGGTGCAACAAACCCTGGTGTATGTTGCCCTGATTGTACACAGGCTCAAGGACAAGGTTACAGTGTCCAAGACAAGGCCAAGCAGGAGAGTTAGCTCTTTGAGAAATCAAAGGGCGGATCAAGAAGACCAAAGACAAGCTAAAACTGCAAGATATCACCAAGGGAAAAAGGCTCCCTTGCCGGGCAGGCGAGCCTAGTCAGGTTGAGGCCACCCCAAGAGCAAGTCCCAAGACCTCCCCGGCAAGCAGCCTGCTATCCCACCAGGGCTCCACCGCTCCACCACACAGTAACGAAAGTCGCTTATCGGTGCGGTGTTGAGCCCCCAAGTGAATAAGTGGCAGTCATTCAGCACGTGGCAGCCATTCCTGAGGAAGACCACCCCTAAATGGCACCCGTCCATGGGCGTCTCACGTAGACAGGCGAGAAGGTGGTTGAATGGCATGGCAAGGCTTGCCAGGCTGCATCCATGACATGACACTAAGCGGTGCATTTAATGCACCTTGTCCTGTCTGCAGAGTTCGGTATGATAGCACTGTGGCTATTTAATCACTGGATAATGACTGTATTGCCATTGTGGTAACCCCTTGGCCTATAAAAGGAGGACCAAGGCAACCTTAGAAAGGATTCAGACCCTGGTACACTGATACACGCATAGCTGCTCTCCCCGAGGCAACCTTGTCGGGCTTGAGTATTGCACATTCGTCACGGTCTTCCACTCAATCCACCAAAGCAGGAGTAGGGTTTTACGCCTCGCGGCGGCCCGAACCTGGGTAAAAACCACCCGCGTCACCATTGTCGTGCTGTTCTACGACCTCCGCTCTTTGTGCAACGTGCCCTTCCCCCTTGCTGAACCACAAAGGGGCCGATGGCCCCATAGGTGATCGTGTCAAACCACGACATCATCAATTACCAAAAAGGGGGAGATTGAAAGCACATTTGCTCCCTTGGTGGTTTTGGTAATAAATGTCAACATACTTGGTGGTTGGACTAGCACTTTAATCTAGCATATTTCAGGAAAAGTTCAACTATGGCTAGGAGATGGAGAAGTGGATCCCTCAAAATGCTAAGGACATGGATTGGCAAAAGCTCAAGACTCTATATTTTTGGTTAAGTGACCGAAGATCACATTGAGTCCATAGGAAAGCCAATAATATTAAAAGGGGGTGAGGTTTTGATGATTATCTGGTTGCTCAAGTTGTTGCTAATATTGCTCCAAAACCCTCAGCCACTTTCTCTATCCAAATATGTCCAAAAACTAATTTGCCAACTTGGTCCCACCAAAACCTTTCTATCCGGACTCACCGAGTTCATCTGGACAGTGCCAAAGCCAAACCCTAACAAATCAGATCCACCGAAATGGTTCTCGGTCCCACCGAGATGGCCTTGCCAACTCTATGTCTCCTATTGTAATTATTTTGGTCTAACCGAGTTTTTCCAATAGGTGACACCGAGATGGCTTGCTAACTTTATGTTGCCTTATTGCGTTATTTCGGTCCCACCGAGATGATACAATCGGTGGCACTGAAATGAGGTTCTGCCTTACCATTGCACTTCGGTTGCTCCGAGTTGTTTCCATTCGGTCCCACCGAGATCTCCAACATTCACATCTTTTACACAGATCGGTCTCACCGAGAATTCTAGTCGGTGCCACCGAGATGGGTCAAAAGTGTGTAACAGTTGGATTTCGTGTGGAGGCTATATATACCCCTCCACCCCCTCTTACTTAGTAAGAGAGCCATTAGAATGAAACTACACTTCCACCATTCATTTTCTGAGAAAGAACCACCTACTCATGTGTTGAGATCAAGAGATTCCAATCCAACCATTTGAAACTTGATTTCTAGCCTTCCCCAAGTTGCGTTCCACTCAAATCCTTCCTCCACCATAGCTAAATCTGTGAGAGAGTGATTGGGTGTTGGGGAGACTATCATTTGAAGCACAAGAGCAAGGAGTTCATTATCAACAATAACATCTATTACCTTTTGGAGGAGAGTGGTGTCTCCTAGATTGGTTAGGTGTCGCTTGGGAGCCTCCAACACTACTGGAATCAGAGAATTTGCCATCTGCCAGCTCTTTGCCGTCTGCTAGCCGACGGCACAGAAGGCTTTTGCCGTCAGCTTACACAAAGCAGACGGCAAAGAAATGGCTGATGGCAACCGTATAGTTTGCCATCAGCATGATCTTTGTCGTCTGCCAGCGGACGGCAAAGGGCCTGAAGGCAGACGGCAATGAGCCCCAGATGGGCCCCACTGGACCGTGGACAGGTGGACGGGCTGGATGCCGTCCACTGGATCTTTCCCGTCTGCTTGAGCACTCTTTGTCGTCTGCTAGCGGATGGCAAAGAAGACACACTAACTAACGGTCGTGCCCCCCGGCCCCACCCCCCTTCGCCGTCTGCTAGCGGACCTCTTTGTCGTCTGCTAGCTGACGGCAAAGAGGTTGCCCAAGTAACAGTGTCCCCCTCTCTCTCCCCTTCGATCTATCTCTCTCTCCCCCCCCCCACCCACCTCACCCACCCCACCAGCCGCCCCAGCCCTGCCCGATGCCGCCGAGCCCCTGCGCCTCCCCGCCGCCAACGCCTCTCCCCCCGTGCCTCCCCCCCCCACCTCACCCACCCCACCCCTCCTCCCCCAGCCCCGCGCCACCCCTCGCCCAGCACCGCTGGTGGCCCCTGCGCCCGCCCCGCCCCCGGCCCCTGCTACCGCCCCGCCCCCTGCCCGGAGCCCCGCGACGACCCACCGCCAGCGAGCCAGGCTGCGGCGCCGCACCCCTCCCTGCTGTGGCCCTCCTCCACTGGCCCCCTCCTTGTCGTGGGAAACCACGGCCACCTATGGGACCATCAGCCCCTTTTGGTTCGGTAGGGGGCTGAGCACATTGCACAAAGAGTGGAGGACCGTAGCGTAGCACGGCAGAGATCACACGGGCAGTTTTACCCAGGTTCGGGCCACCGCGAGGCGTAAAACCCTACTCCAGCTTTGGTGGATTGATGGTGGATTGTTGTGGAAACTGATGTCTACTACACAACTTGTTCTTGTAGACTCGTGTTGGGCCTCCAAGCGCAGAGTTTTGTAGGACAGTACCAAATTTCCCTCAAGTGGATGACCTAAGGTTTATCAATCCGTGGGAGGTGTAGGATGAAGATGGTCTCTCTCAAGCAACCCTGCAACCAAATAATAACAAGTCTCTTGTGTCCCCAACACACCCAATACAATGGCAAATTGTGTAGGTGCACTAGTTCGGCGAAGAGATGGTGATAAAAGTGTAATATGGATGGTAGAAATATATTTTTATAATCTGAATAAATAAAAACAGCAATGTAGCAAGTGATAAAACGAAGCACAAACGATATTGCAATGCTTGAAAACAAGGCCTAGGGTCCGTACTTTTGCTAGTGCAATCTCTCAACAATGCTAATCTAATTGGATCATATGACCATCCCTCAACATGTGATGAAGAATCACTCCAAAGTTCCTATCTAGCGTAGAACATAAGAAGAAATTGTTTGTAGCAATTCTTTCCGATCGATCTATCAAGAGTTCGTACTAAAATAACACCAAAGCAAATTCAGATTCATAATACTCAATCCAACACAAAGAACCTCAAAGAGTGCCCCAAGATTTCTACCGGACAAACAAAAGACGAGAACGTGCATCAGCCCCTATGCATAGATTACCCCAATTTCACCTCGGGAATCCGCGAGTTGAGTACCAAAACATATCTCAAGTGAATCAATATAATACACCATTGTCACCACGTGTATTCATATGCAAGACATACATCAAGTGTTCTCAAATCCATAAAAGTATTCAATCCGATAAAACGAAATCTCAAAGGGAAAACTCAATTCACAACAAGATAGAGAGGGGAAAACACCATATGATCCAACTATATTAACAAAGCCCGCGATACATCAAGATCATGACATCTCAAGAACACGAGAGAGAGAGAGAGATTAAACACATAGCTACTGGTACAAACCCTCAGCCCCGAGGGTGGACTACTCCCTCCTCATCATGGTGGCCGCCGGGATGATGAAGATGGCCACCGGTGATGATTTCCCCCTTCGGCAGGGTGTCAGAACGGGGTCTACATTGGTTTTTCGTGGCTACAGAGGCTTGCAGCGGCGGAACTTCTGATCTAGGGTTACCCCCAGGGTTTTTGGAATATTTGGCAATTTATAGGGCGAAGAGGCGGTGCGAGAGGCCACCGAGGTGGGCACAACCCACCTGGGGGCGCCTGGGCCCCCAGGCGCGCCCTGGTGGGTTGTGCTCCCCTCGGAGCTCCCCTCTGGTACTTCTTTGGCCAACCGGGTGTCTTCTGGTCCAGAAAAAATCTCCAAAAAGTTTCGCTGTGTTTGGACTCCGTTTGGTATTGATTTTCTACGATGTAAAAAACAAGCAAGAAACAGCAACTGGCAGTTGGCACTATGTCAATAGGTTAGTCCCAAAAAATGATATAAAGTTGCTATAAAATGATTGTAAAACATCCAAGAATGATAATATAATAGCATGGAACAAGCAAAAATTATAGATACGTTGGAGACATATCAGCATCCCCAAGCTTAATTCCTACTCGTCCTCGAGTAGGTAAATGATAAAACAGAATTTTTGATGTGGAATGCTGCCTAACATGTTCATCACATATTCTTTTATTTTGTAGCATGGACATATGGACTTTTATATGGTTCAAAGCAATAGTCTAGTTTTTGACATGGAGATTTCAATACTTAAGCATATCAACAAGCAACCATGTCTTTCAAAATATCAACACTAAAGAAAGCTATCCCTAGCCCATCATGCTCAATCATTGATCCATTCATGAAACACACTCGCATATTAGCTACATCCAATGCTCAAGTACGATCATAGTGCCCCTTAGTTGGTGCTTTATAAGAGAAGATGGAGACTCAAATAAAAATAAAAATTTCACAAAGTAAATAGATAGGCCCTTCGCAGAGGGAAGTAGGGATTTGTAGAGGTGCCAGAGCTCAAAGCGAAAAAGAGAGATAGAAGCATTTTGGGTGGTATGCTTTTCCTGTCAACGAAAACGATCAAGTGGTTCCCAATACTTTCCATGCTAGATATATCATAGGCGGTTCCCAAACAGAAAATAAAGTTTATTCCTTTTTCCACCATTCTTTCACATTCCACGGCTAGTTGTATCCACGGGTACCGTCCATACCAACACTTTACAAGGAATTTATTATTTGACAACATAAAGTAAATTCATTTTTCATTTTGGGACTAGGTATCCCTATTACCTTTGCCGTACTCTCGTGCAATGACAAGTGAATAAACACTCATCTTGAGAATAACACATCTAGCATGGAAAAATATCAGCCACCCCCTACCGTTTCATCAACGGTACGAGCACACAAAAAGGAAATTATTTTGAAAATTAGAGATGTCACATGCAAATTTGCTTAGAACGGCATGGAAATACCGCATATAGGTAGGTATGGTGGACTCATGTGGCAAAACTGGGTTTAAGGATTTTGGATGCACAAGTAGTATTCCCACTTAGTACAAATCGAGGCTAGCAAATAGATTGAGAAGCAACCAACCAAGAAACGAAAATTAACATAAACAAGCATTAAGCATAACTAACACCGAATAATGCACCACAAGTAGGATGTAATTTCATTGCATAACTCTTGACTTTCGTGCTTGCATAGGGAATTACAAACCTTAACACCAATATTCTTACAAAAGCATAATTACTCATCAACATGACTCACATATCACTATCATCATATCTCAAAACTATTACAAAGAATCAAGTTTATTTTGTCCAATGATCTTCATGAAAGTTTTTATTATATCCCTCTTGAATATATCACTTTGGGACTAGTTTCATATATTGCAATTACTTTTGACAAGCTCAAACAAATTTAAGTGAAGAACATGAGCATAACAATTTTTGTCTCTCAAAATAATATAAGTGAAGCATGAGAGAATTTCTTCAAAAATAATAAATCACACCGTGCTCAAAAAGATATAAGTGAAGCACTAGAGCAAATGACAAACTACTCCAAAAAGATATAAGTGAAGATCATGCGAGTAGTTAAGTAAATGGGTAGCTATGTGAGGACTCTCTCTTATTTAAAAAAATTTCAGATATAAGTATTTTATTAAAAACAGCAAGCAAAACAAAAATTAAATGACATTCTGAGAATAGCACACATCATGTGAAGAAGCAAAAACTTAGGCTCAACTGAGACTAACCGATAATTGTTGATGAAGAAAGGTGGGATGATTACCAGGGCATCCCCAAGCTTAGATGCTTGAGACTTCTTGAAATATTATCTTGGGATGCCTAGGGCATCACCAAGCTTGAGCTTTTGTGTCTCCTTAATTCCTTTTATATCACGGTTTCCCTAAATCTTAAAAACTTCATCCACACAAAACTCAACAAGAACTCGTGAGATACGTTAGTATAAATCAATGCATAACCTTATCATTCTCTACTTTAGCAAATCACTAAAATTATTACTTAACATTGCATACTAAATGCCTCTGCATATTTAATAGTCCTATCCTCAAATAGAGTCATTAAACAAGCAAACATATGCAAACATAACAGCAATCTACCAAAACAGGACATTTTGTAAAGGATGCAAGAGTATTCATACTTATCTAACTCCAAAAATTCTAAACATTTAGAAAACTGTAGAAAATTTATCAGAGCTTATTGTTCAAAAAGTTTCAACATTTTATCACATTCTGACTTTTCTCGGGAATTTTTACAACAGCGCTAAACTTTCTGTTTTGAAACAGCAACAAATATATTTGCAAAATAAGCATGGTGATGGCTATCCTTGCCACTTTTATTGAAATAAAAGATGCAAAACATTATTTTAAATAACATAAAGCAAATCCTAATAAAATAAAATGACTCTCCAAGCAAAACTCATATCATGTGACGAATGAAAATATAGCTCCAAGGAGGTTACCGATAATGTTGAAGACGAAAGAGGGGATGCCTTCCGGGGCATCCCCAAGCTTAGTTGCTTGGATATTCCTTGAATATTTCCTTGGGGGTGCCTTGGGAATCCCCAAGATTAGGTTCTTGTCACTCCTTATTCTCCTCATATCGATATCTCACCCAAAACGTGAAAACTTCAATCACACAAAACTTAACGGAACTTCGTGAGATGGGTTAGTATGATAAAGACAAATCATTCACTTTGGTACTGTCAAAGACAAGAATCATAATTGTTCTCACATGATGCCTACTGTTATCTACAATTTCCACAATTTATATTAAGCAATATAAACCATAGAAACCATAAAACAAGCAAACTATGCATTGCAAACAGAATCTGTCAAAAACAGAACAGTATGTAAAGATCTGAATTAAGGTCATACTTTTGTAACTATAGACATTCTGAAAAATTAGGAAAACGTAGAAAATTTGTATACCCATCAACTGTAAAAAAATCAGAATGTTTCCACTTTCCAGTAAAAGATAGGAATTTCTGCACTGGACGCAAAAGTTTCTGTTTTTGCACAGAATCAAGTCAACTATCATCCACACTATCCCAAAGGCTTTACTAGGCACTTTATTGAAACAAAAGCTATAAAACATGATTACTAAAGTAGCCTAATCATGTGAACACACAAAAACTGTAGGGGTAAATGTTGGGTTGTCTCCCAACAAGCGCTTTTCTTTGATGCCTTTTAGCTAGGCATGATGATTTCAATGATGCTCACATAGAAGTAAAGAATTGAAACACAAAGAGAGCATCATGAAGCATATGACTAGCACATTTAAGCCTAACCCACTTCCTATGAATAGGGATTTTGTGAGCAAACAAATTATGGGAACAAGAATCAACTAGCATAGGAAGGCAAAACATGCATAACTTCGAAAATTTCAACACATAGAGAGGAAACTTGATATTATTGAGATATGTAGATGCATATGTTCCTCTCTCATAATAATTTTCAGTAGCATCATGAATGAATTAAACAATATAACTATCACATAAAGCATTCTTTTCATGATCCACAAGCATAGAAATTTTATTACTCTCCACATAAGCAAATTTATTCTCATGAATAGTAGTGGGAGCAAACTCAACAAAATAACTATCATGGGATTGAAAATTATAATCATGATGACAAGTTTCATGGTTATCATTATTCTTTATATCATACATGTCATCACCATAATCATAAAAGATAGCAACTTTGTTCTCATAGTCAATTGAAACCTCTTCCAAAATAGTGGATTCATCACTAAATAAAGTCATGACCTCTCCAAATCCACTTTCATAATTATTATAAGATTCAACACCCTCCAAAATAGTGGGATCATTAGTACCTAGAGTTGACACTCTTCCAAACCCACTTTCATCAATATAATCATCATAAATAGGAGGCATGCTTTCATCATAATAAATTTTCTCATCAAAACTTGGGGGAGTAAAAATATCATCTTCATCAAATATAGCTTCCCTAAGCTTGTAGCTTTGCATATCATTACCATCATGGATATTCAAAGAGTTTGTACCAACAACATTGAAATCATGCTCATCATTCAAAGATTTTTTTTCAAGCATTTTATAGAATTCTTCTTCTATCAATTGAGCACAATTTTTCTTTCCATCATTTTCACGAAAGACATTATAAAGACGAATAATATGATGCAACCTCAATTCCAATTTTTTTTGTAGTTTTCTTTTTATAAACCAAACTAGTGATAAAACAAGAAACTAAAAGATTCATTTGCAAGATCTAAAGATATACCTTCAAGCACTCACCTCCCCGGCAACGGCGCCAGAAAAGAGCTTGATGTCTACTACACAACTTGTTCTTGTAGACTCGTGTTGGGCCTCCAAGCGCAGAGTTTTGTAGGACAGTAGCAAATTTCCCTCAAGTGGATGACCTAAGGTTTATCAATCCGTGGGAGGTGTAGGATGAAGATGGTCTCTCTCAAGCAACCCTGCAACCAAATAATAATAAGTCTCTTGTGTCCCCAACACACCCAATACAATGGCAAATTGTATAGGTGCACTAGTTCGGCCAAGAGATGGTGATAAAAGTGTAATATGGATGGTAGAAATATATTTTTATAATCTGAATAAATAAAAACAGCAAGGTAGCAAGTGATAAAACAGAGCACAAACGGTATTGCAATGCTTGAAAACAAGGCCTAGGGTCCGTACTTTCGCTAGTGCAATCTCTCAACAATGCTAATCTAATTGGATCATATGACCATCCCTCAACGTGTGATGAAGAATCACTCCAAAGTTCCTATCTAGCGGAGAACATAAGAAGAAATTGTTTGTAGCTATTCTTTTCGATCGATCCATCAAGAGTTCATACTAAAATAACACCAAAGCAAATTCAGATTCATAATACTCAATCCAACACAAAGAACCTCAAAGAGTGCCCCAAGATTTCTACCGGAGAAACAAAAGACGAGAACGTGCATCAACCCCTATGCATAGATTACCCCAATGTCACCTCGGGAATCCGCGAGTTGAGTACCAAAACATATCTCAAGTGAATCAATATAATACCCCATTGTCACCACGGGTATTCATTTGCAAGACATACATCAAGTGTTCTCAAATCCATAAAAGTATTCAATCCGATAAAACGAAATCTCAAAGGGAAAACTCAATTCACAACAAGATGGAGAGGGGAAAACACCATATGATCCAACTATATTAACAAAGCCCGCGATACAACAAGATCGTGACATCTCAAGAACATGAGAGAGAGAGAGAGAGAGAGAGATTAAACACATAGCTACTAGTACAAACCCTCAGCCCCGAGGGTGGACTACTCCCTCCTCGTCATGGTGGCCACCGGGATGATGAAGATGGCCACCGATGATGATTTCCCCCTCCAGCAGGGTGCCAGAACGGGGTCTAGATTGGTTTTTCGTGGCTACAGAGGCTTGCGGCGGCAGAACTTCTGATCCAGGGTTACCCCCAGGGTTTTTGGAATATTTTCCAATTTATAGGGTGAAGAGGCGGTGCGGGAGGCCACCGAGGTGGGCACAACCCACCTGGGCATGCCTGGGCCCCCAGGCGCGCCCTGGTGGGTTGTGCTCCCCTCGGAGCTCCCCTCTGGTACTTCTTTGGCCCACCGGGTGTCTTCTGGTCCAGAAAAAATCTCAAAAAAGTTTCCCTGTGTTTGGACTCCATTGTGTATTGATTTTCTGCGAAGTAAAAAACAAGCAAAAAACAGCAACTGGCACTAGGCACTATGTCAATAGGTTAGTCCCAAAAAATGATATAAAGTTGCTATAAAATGATTGTAAAACAGCCAAGAATGATAATATAACAGCATGGAACAAGCAAAAATTATAGATATGTTGGAGACGTATCAGAAACGTAGCGCTCTTGCCCAGCAGGGTTGCCTCGGGGCAAGAGCAGCTACACACGTACGAGTGTACAAGGTTCCGAACCCTTTCTCTGGTTGCCATGGCCCTCCTTTTATAGATCAAAGGGTTTCCACAGTGGCAAATCAGTCATTGTGTACTGATTAGCTAGCGAACAGTGCTATCATACCTAACTCTGCAGGCAGAGCAGAGCGCATTAAATGCGCCGCTTAGTGTCACATCATAGCCTGCCCAGCAAGCCTTGTCGGGCTGCTCAGCCACCTTCTTGCCTGTCCGCCTGACACGTCTCTAGACGGGTGTCATTTGGAGGTGGTTTCCTTTGGAAATGGCCGCCATGTGTCGAATAACAGCCACTTAGTCACTTGGGGTCTTGACACCACACCGATCGATGACTTGCATCACCGTGAGGTAGAGCGGTGAAGCCTTGGCGGGGTAGTTTTCTTTCGTAGTGCCCGGCAGGCCTGCCGGGACGGTCTTGAGGCTTGTCTTCAGGGCCACCTCGTCCTCGCCAGGCTCGCCTGCCCGGCAAGGGAGGTTTTTCCTTAGCAGTGTCTTGCTCATTTAGCTTGTCTTGGTCTTCTTGCTCTGCCCTTTGATTCCTCAAAGAGCCATCTCTCCTTGCTTGGTCTGGACTTGGATGTTGCAACCTTGCTCTTTTAGGCCTGTGCACGGTCTGGGCAATAGACCCAGGGTTTGTTGCACCGACAGGAGCCCCCGGGCCTGGCCCGAACGCGCTGCCGGGCATCGTCGGGGTAGGCCCTATCCAGTGCACAGGCAAGAGGGTAGCAGTTGCTTCGTCCTTTGAGATCTTCTTTGCTTCTTCATTAACCTGAGTCCAGGTCAGTTTCCGGTTCATCCGCACGTCGTGTAACGCCAATTATAGTGGGGCCACCCTTGTAATGGCCCATGAATGACTTTAACGCTCGGGCGAGTAACTGCCAATTCACTCTTCCCACCACGCCCTTATCCCTGGCCACGTATGTTGCATGCATTGAGTGGAGTAGGTAACGGAGGCGTGTGGTGCGGGAGACCGTCAAGGCAGGGGGCCGGTCTTCTTGGGTTGGCGGAGAGGGATGGTGGTCACCCATCGGTGGATCAGCCCCCAGCCCCCAGCCCGCCTATAAAAGGGGGGGAGCGGAAGTGCTCATCCACGCACCTTCTCTCGCCATTTCCTTCCCTTTTCTTGCAATGTTAAGAGGGGGAGGCCGGGGCCAGGCCCCGGGCTCGAGCTTGGGGGTGATGACGCCGAAAGCTTGTGAAGGTGCCTGGGGAGTGAGCCTGGTCCGGGGCCAAAAGGGGCACGGCGGTCGTGCCACTCGCAGCACAGGAGACGCCAAGCTCTTCCCCTATGGGGGCGGGCTTGTCCCCTCCGCCCGGGTCGGCCGTCTGGCAGGGAGTGATAGGCCCTGCCGTGGACCACTGCGGCTTCCTGCCCAGACGCCGGAGCTCTTAGGGGTTCCGGCATCTGTCAGGGGTGCAGCGCTTGGGTCCCTTGGTAATCCCAGCACTGCCCCCTTTGGTGAAGTCGGGGAAAATGTTGAAGATGGCGGCATCTTCCTGCCCCCCAAGGTGGGGAGCGATGCTCCTTGCGAGTCTCGGACGCCGCCTTCGCCCGCAGCTTCTCCGGGGGAGGCAACGACTCAAGGAGAAGGTGTCCCCCTGGAGCGGTGGTGACAAAGAAAGAACGAGGGAAGACGGAGAAGGCGGGTGGAAGGGCGTCAGGTCGGAGTACGATGGCACCGACGCCTTCGTCTCGTATTGCCGACCTGCTGCCTCATCTTTCCGCTCTTCCCCTCCCTCCCCGGCATCATCATCACCGGCCTCTTGGTTACCGGGGAGGGGGCCGCTCTCTTGGTGCCTTCGCCTCCTCCAGCAGTCTTCCAGCTAAGCTCCGGTGGTTCTCCCCGCCGGTGCTTTTTGCTGGAGCTTCTGGCTGGTCCTGGAGGTGGTGACCAAGGCACCGCCGAGCTGCTCCTTCTGCCCCTCTCCTTCACAGCCTCGCCACTCTCGATCTTGTCAGGCTGCACCCGGCAGGTCCTGACGGGGTCGAGTGGGGCGTCTTGCCCAGGCACTCCTTTTGCCCTCTTCCTCTTCCACCGCAGTGCCTAGGAGGAGAGGGACAAGAAAGGGATTACGGGGCACTTATCTTTTTTCAATCTAAAACATGTAGGCACTTGCCAAACTTTAGTCTAAATAATGAAATCTTCTTTATCCTTGTTTGTGCTCTGTAACATCTGTACTTGTCATTCAGCATATTAATGAAAAATACAAACTTTTTCGGGCACTCGTGCATGTAACATATCCATGCAGAGGTGGAACGCCTCTATACATTCAAGTAAACAAGTTATCTCCGGCAAGCTATCCTGCCGGTACCCTCAAATTGTTGCCATGGGGCCAAGCCTGCTGGGCACAAATCACGAAGAGGGACCAGCCCCCCGCCAAGCCTTCCCCGCCAAAGGCCACTGCGACCATCCTGACCGAAGCAATGTTCATGTCAAAGGATGGGAGCACCTAAGTTCCGAAGGTAGCAAGGTTTTCATATGCACAAGTTTCTGCTTACAGATGTGGGGACCCCAACTCATAAGTCGTGATCACCGAATGTACAGATCACCGAATACACGTGTACAGTGATCCCAGAGATCAATGCTCACTGAACACATAGAAGCTGAATAACAAGAGACTTACATCCATACATACCGTCTTACACAAATTATGACCATTATGGTCAAGTCTTCAAAAACTCGCAGCGGAAATCTTCAACGATAGCGTGAACCCGTGCCATCTGCCTTAACCCTACAGGCATTCTGACTGGGAAGCGTCCTAGCTCGCATGTTCGTCAGCAATGTACTCTTCATTATATCCTGTTCTTTCATGCCTGGCTAATAAAATAACCAGTGGCAAGCCAATGAGTACTTTGAATGTACTCACAAGCAACCCAAGAGTAATAACAGAATAATTATGCAAGGCTCTACTGCTAATTTGGCATTTTTGCGGAAAGCTAGTTTTTCTCATGCAAGTATAATCAACATTTGTCAAGGACATGAATGAGGCTGCAAAAAGTATCAGGAGGTTACAGACATCAACATCGAGAAAGAGTTATGAACAACTCATGCTCAAGCTCATCGTGACTTCCTCATGAATCAAATCAACAATATTACCAAACCATGTTGTTTGCCTCAGACACACACCAGGTTTTGTAAACAATGGACATAGCCCAAGAGCGGTTATCCAACTGTCCTTGACCGTGGACACGGCTATTCGAATAATTTTACACTCTGCAGAGGTTGCACACTTTACCCACAAGATCCGGGAAGCTTTCGTGTCATCCACGATCCCGCAGTACCTCAAGTACTCGGGGGAAGCACCCGATCACTACCTTTCCCTAGCCGTGACTAACAAGGAGTCCACTCGATTGGTAGCAGCCCCCGTGCCAATCATTGTCACATAATAAAAAAAATGTGGAGCCATGCTCCCATATTCATCACATATCACAAGCACGGGGTACCAACGGTGTGTCCGGTGCCCTGTAAAAACAATCATGGCCGCCCTACCTGGCACGACCCCGTCCCGAGAGTGACCACGCCACTCCCGTCACTAGTAATGCAGGCATCCATGTTAGCATGAACTAGGTAATCAATAATGCCCTTTCCCATATAAGGGTAGAGTGGTTGCGCATGTAAGGTTGGAGTAACGGTCGCAACTTAAACCAATCCATTTTTGAAAACAACACACTCACTTGCCTCGGTACACCACTTCTTTATCAAGTGGTTACCTCGCTCAACATCTCCCTCGGGCATTAGTGGCACCCGACGGGGTTTTCGAAAAAGTCTTTGAGAGTATTTTTGTCTCCATACCCATGCATATACCCGTCCCATTTGCGTAGCAACTACTTCAGCATCCTATCTACTCCCACCTGCATAACCCTCATAGGAAGGTAGGGTCATGCACAATGCAAGTATCATCAAGGAAGTAACAGAGGCAACCCACCAAAGTGGTTACCATCTCATCATGATTCCGATGCAACAATAATAAAGTGCTATATGACATGCATAAAAAGGGTTTCATAGGCATGGTCAAAGGGCTGCTTGCCTGACTCTGCAAGGTCTTCAATCCTTCTGGTCCATCTTCGAGTATTCCGTCTACTCCATCAACTAACGTCGGAAACAATCACAATAAGCAACACAACAAGGAAAAATAGAAGTGCTCTAAAAATATGAGTTGGACTTTTCTAGGATACCTCTGGTCATATGAAAAATGACCAAAGTGGTTTCATTGGAAGTGGATCAATGGATACTTTTGAACATTCAATATGATGGAATCATGGGATTTATGGATTTGCAAGAGGTGTACAGAAATATTATTTTGAAAAATGAGAAAAGGCACCCATTTAACAAGGAATGATTTGATAAGCATCTAGGAGTTGGATTCACTGGATTTGGAGTTCAAATGATTTTCCTATGAATTTGCAAAGTTGGCAATATATGGAGAAATGGACCAATATTTCATGTGTTAAAGAAAGTATTGAGAAAAATGTTCAAAAACTAAGTTTTGAACTTATAAGTATCTAGAAATTTGAATCATGGAATTTGGATCAAGAATGGGCTCTCTGTGATTTTTTAAAGTATATCACAGAAATGGAAAAAATGGGATTTCATAAATATTTGTGAAGGAATTATTTCTGGACAAATGTGAAAATAGCACCATTAATTAGGTTGGATTATTAAAAAAAATAGGAGTTGGAATCATTCATTTTGGACAAATATTTCTCCATGTGGAATTTTTGGGAGATTAACAGAAAAAGGAAAAGAAAAAGCCAGCTGACTGGCTGGGCTAGATCTGCCCGCAGCTGGGCCGGCCTGTAGCCGAGCCGGCTAGGGCGAGCCGAGGTGTGCGCACCTGCCTGGGTTTAAACCCGATAGGTAGGGCCCAGCCGCCAGTGACAGAGAGGGGGAGGGAGAGAGGTGAGCATGACAGGCGGCGCCCGCCTGTCATCTCCAACCTTGCGACCAGGGAGGCGGCGGAGCTCACCGGCGGTGACGTGGGCCACGACGAGGCGAGTAGCTGGCACCGTTGAACTCAGGAGGGAGTCACCGTTCGGGAGGTGCCGGAGTTGGACGGAGGGGAGCCGTGGTTCGCCGGCGACGAGGTCACGCGGAGGAGAAGCTTCGGGCGGTGGTGGTTCCAGTCGTTTCCAGCGTTTGGATGCCAGCGAGCCGAAGCGGCTGAGCTCGAGCTCGATCTTGAGCTCGGGCTCTCTTGGAGATGAACTGGGGGTGCAGGGGGTCTATTTGGAGTGGGGGAGGACGAGTGGTGAGGAGAGGAGGGCACGGGGAGGCCTTTAAATAGGTGGGCGACGGCTCACCGTGGACCCGTGCGCCGGCGAGGTCGTTGCAGTTGCTAGGGGTCACGGGGGCTCGTGAGCGCATGTCCGGGGTGTTTGTAGAGATGGTCTACGACCATGGGAAGGAATAAAGAGAGCGGGGAAGGGTCAGGGGCGTCGCGCGTGTGAGCTCATCCATTGGAGCTCTCAGGCGATCGGCGCGCGTGCGGAGGGAGGTAGCAGGAGGGAGAAGGAAGAGGGGGACAGGCTCGTAGTGTGCTGCGGACGTCGAGGCTCTCCGGCAGGAGTGCTGGGGAGGCCCGAGGTGGTCAGGCGGCTCGGGCAGAGAGAGGCTACTGTGCCTTGGCGTACTGTAGCGCGCTCCAGAGCGCGCGTATGGCCGGCATGGCCATTTTTTTGGCGCTCTGGGCTTGGCCTCTAGTGTCCAGCAGCTCTAGGGGGAAGTAAAGAAGTGGGGAGGAGCATTGGATGCCCTGGAGTGGCCCTGGTGAGAGAAGGGTGGTGAGAGAGAGAGGTTGAGCTTGTACAGAGAGGTAAATGGGGGGTTTTACCCCTCAATCATTGATCCATGGCCTTGAAAATCTTACCAGAGGTAGAAGGTGATTAGGTTTAGCTGTGGTAAAATTTTGAGCTCATGGAGAATAGTGGAAGAGGTCAAAATGATGATTCTGGAAAAATGGCAGAAGGTGTTTGATGCAAGTTTGAGTCACTTGCACTTATCTCCTGCTTGTGCCACTTGATGGGGGTGATGACCATGATCACTTGGCAATGTTGTAGAGGTTTGAGCTCATTTGGACAAAGTTCACAATGTAACTTTGGCAAACCCTAGAAATCAACAGAAATGGGATTTTCAAGATCTAGTCATGCAAATCTATTCTCCTTGATGCACCACTTGGTGTAGTGTCATCATTTAGTGATTATAGCATGTCCACAAAAATTGAGATCAAAAGGAGACACTTGGCAATGTAGAGTTGCTCAAATTTGGTTCTGGACAGAGAGGGTTTTGGGGCACTTTGATCAATTTATCTTGTTCTACAACTTGTGCCATTTGCCTAGATGAATAATTAGACCATTTGAGCATGTGTACCAAATTTGGGAGCATTTGGACATGTTTGGCAATGTAAAGTTGCTCAAACTAGAAAATGAACAGAAATGGTTTTGAAGGGTTTTGGTGGGGTTATGTTGTTCTCCATGTCATGATATTTGGTAGTATCATCAGGTAGAACATTTGTGATATGGTAGAATTTTCCTGGATTTAATGGAGAATATTTCCTTTGTAAACATTTCAAAAGCTTGAAATGTCCAGAAAGGGTTTTTGAGGGATTTGACCAATATTTTGGTCATGACCATGTGTTGAAACTCTTATATATGGACAATATATGTCCAATGAGCTTCACTAAATTTTCTCACATATTTTTGAAATATTAAAATATTTTAACCTATTAAAGACCATTTCTGGCCTTAAGATAAAGCCTTTAAATAAAATAGCAAAATAACTTTTAAAATAATATTTTTGTGGTTTTTGGGAGTCCTATATCTAATAGGAGTCAAATATGCCTTTTGAAATATTTTTCACACCTCAAATTAAATACTTGTAGTTCAAGCGTCAATTCAGGGGGTTTTGGAAAATACTTTTTGGCTGAATTATTTTTTGCAAGAAAATATTTTATGTCCTATACACATGGCATGATCATTGGGCAAAGTTTTGGATCAAGGAGGAGTATGAGAGTTGGAGGATTTATTTGATTTTTAGAGCACTTGCAAACAGCAGACAAAATCCAATCAAAGCAAAGACCAAAACACTCAAAAGTTTTTGTCAAACCACATTTTATCATGATTTATTAGCTTAAGTGTTGTGGCATGAAAATCAGGGTGTGACAATAGAACACGTAAGGATAAGAAGAGAACTTATCTGTTTGGCTTGCCGAGGATTGTCACGTAGGCTTGTCTTCATTTCTTCTCTTTTGGGACCGAGTCCACGGCAAGAACCCTGCAACTTAATGCAGATGAAAACAATGCCTCATGCGACCTTATCTACATGATCATGCTATGCTCATGATATGCTTATGCATGCATGCAAGTTTTGGGGGGCCCCCAGCGCTTCGTTTATTTTTGTTGCTCAGGGTCTGCGCCTGGCTTTGTACAAGGGGTTACATGCAACAGCGGCAAGGCCTGTACAAAAGGGTGGCTGCCGGGCAGGGCCTGACAGCCGCGTCTTATGGGTAGAACTTACGAAGATGCTCAATGTTCCATGAGTTTTGCAATTGAATGACATCTCCGGTCTCCAGATGGACTGCGCCAGGTCTGGTGACTCGTACTACCCGGTAAGGGCCTTCCCACTTCGGTGTCAACTTGTTTGTACCCTTGGCGGACTGAACATGCCTAAGGACAAGGTCGCCTTCCTCAAAACTCCGGGCACGAACCCTGCGGCCGTGATAGCGACGCAGAGCTTGCTGGTAGCGTGCAGCACGCGTAGCAGCCCGGAGATGGTTCTCCTCAAGTAGCACAGCGTCGTCACGTCGGTGCCATTCATGCGCTACTTCATCGTAGGCAAGCACTCGAGGAGACCCGAATATGAGTTCCGTGGGGATAACTGCTTCTGCCCCATAGACTAGGGAGAAGGGGGTCTGCTCGGTAGCTCGATTTGGTGTCATTCCGAGGGTCCAAAGAATCACCGGCAGCTCATCGATCCATCGTCTGCCACACTTCTGCAGTCTATCAAAGGTTCTTGTCTTGAGACCTCGTGGCACTTCAGCGTTCGCCCTCTCAACTTGTCCGTTGCTTCTGGGATGGGTGACAGAGGCAAATGAGATCTTGCTTCTGAGGGCATGAACATATTGCATGAAAGCGAGGCTCGTGAATTGGGTGCCATTGTCAATGATGATCCGGGCAGGGACTCCGAAGCGGCACACCAATCCTTTCAAGAACTTGATAGTTGACTTAGCAATCACCTTCCTCACGGGCTCCACCTCTGGCCACTTTGTGAACTTATTGATAGCGACGAACAAGAACTCAAAGCCCCCGGTAGCATGGGGGAAGGGGCCCAAGATATCGAGCCCCCAGACCGAGAAGGGCCATGATAAAGGGATCGTCTGAAGAGCTTGGGCAGGCTGATGAATGTTCTTGGAGTGGAACTGGCAGGCTTCACATTTGGTGACGAGCTCAACTGCATCTTGGAGGGCTGTGCGCCAATAGAAACCTTGCCGGAAGGCTTTTCCAACCAGAGCCCTTGACCCAATGTGTGAGCCGCACATACCTTTGTGTACCTCTGCCAACAGTTCCTTTCCTTCCTCCCGGCAAATGCACTTCAATTTCACACCGTTGGGCCTCCTTCTGTATAGTGTGTCGTCGATAAACTGATACATACTGGCTCTCCGGGCTACTCTTTCAGCTTCTTCTTGCTCTTCAGGGAGTTCTCCAGTTTGGAGGAAATGGACTATGTGCCGTGCCCAAGTTGGGGCCAGGGTCTCGGCAACAAGGACCAGCGGCACCTCCTCATTTGCAGGAGCACACTTCTCGACCGCAGGGACCGGTGGTCTGGCGGGATGGTGCAGCTCGCTGATCGAAGGGGAGTTATTCCCGCCAAGCTCTCTGTCGGGAGCCTCGGGAGGCTCTGCCGGGTGAGGCTTGCCGGAGTCCAATTTCCTCCTCTTTCTGGCCATTGTTGCCGGGGATACGGAGGGTTGAGTCAGATGGAGAACAAAAGTCCCTGGTTCCACAGGGAGTTTTTGCACAGCGCACTTTGACAGATGATCAGCGATGTTGTTTTCCGCACGGGGTACGTGCTTTGTTTGCAATTTGTCAAAGCGCTCCTCCAACTTTCTCACTTCCTCAACGTATGCCTCCATCAATGGACTTTGGTAATCCTTGTTGACTTGTCTCACCACAAGTTGTGAATCTCCGCGGATGATCAGCTTCTTGATTCCCAGTTCTGTTGCAATCCTGAGCCAGGAAAGGAGCCCTTCGTACTCTACAGTATTGTTGGTAGCCTTCTCCAGGGGAAAGTGCATCTGGACAACGTACTTAAGGTGCTCCCCAGTGGGAGTGACAAGAAGCATGCCAGCCACTGCAGCTTGTAGGGAGAAGGCACCATCAAAATACATGATCCATTCTTGGGGCGCTTCCTTGCCGAGAATGACTGTTTCCAATACCTTTTCATCAGGAGTTGGTGTCCACTCTGCGATGAATTCTGCTAGTGCTCTGCTCTGAATGGTTGACGTGCTTTCAAACTTCAAACCGAAGCTAGACAACTCCAAAGCCCATTCCACAATCCTGTCGGTGGCCTCAGGGTTTCGGAGTATGCGTTGCAAGGGGAAGCGGGTGACCACCGTGATCT
This sequence comes from Thinopyrum elongatum, assembly GCA_011799875.1. Taxonomy (NCBI): domain Eukaryota; kingdom Viridiplantae; phylum Streptophyta; class Magnoliopsida; order Poales; family Poaceae; genus Thinopyrum; species Thinopyrum elongatum. Next base: position 300,319,934 of record CM022298.1, read on the forward strand.
CGTGGGCTTGGAAGTAGTGGCGCAGTTTCCTTGAGGCCATGATGAGGCCAAAAATCATCTTTTGCATGCCAGAGTACCTCGATCTAGCCCCCTTTAACAGGGAGCTGACGAAGTACACTGGGCGCTACACCACTTTCTTCTTTGCCGCGATCATGGAACTGCCACCGCTACCCTGCCTTTCTTCGCTCTGGACCGACTCTGGCCTTGTTGGGATAGGTCCACTTTCTTCCTCGGAGGGGACAGTGGTTGCGGTTGCCACGGCATCCACTTCCCACTGCGCCACCAGTGCCGCGCTGACCACTTGATTGGTTGCCACTAAGTATAGCAGCAACAGCTCTTGTGGTTTGGGAGTGACCAAGGTGGGCACAGAGGAAAGATAGGTCTTCAAATCTTTCAGCGCAGCGTCTGCCTCCGGGGTCCACTCCATAGGTCCTGCCTTCTTCAAGATTTTGAAGAACGGCAAGGCACGTTCGGTAGACTTGGAAATGAACCTGCTCAGTGCAGCCACGCATCCTGTCAAACGCCTCACGTCCTTGACTGTCTTGGGTGCTTGAATCTGCTCGATAGCCTTGATCTTGTCGGGGTTGGCCTCTATCCCTCGCTGAGACACAAAGAAACCAAGTAGCTTACCAGAGGGGATGCCAAACACACACTTCTCCAGGTTCAGCTTCAAGTTGATTTTACGCAGATTAGCAAAGGTTTCTTCGTCAAAGATGATTATCGTGCGGGACCACTTGAGCGGCTTCCGAGAATCTACCGCTGGCTCCATGGCATTGACTTCACGCGCCCACTATTTAAGTTGGTAGTGAGAGGAGTGCAGAGATGCACCCCCGTCAACGCACAAGGCGTCAGTGGCTTTCTGAAACTCCTGCTCGCTGGTTTCCTCTTCATCTCCCTCATCGGTCTCATCATTGCAATCCTTCTTCTCACGGCCTCTGGCGGGTTTCCCTTGATTCTGAGGAGCTTTGCCGGGGCGGCTTACTCTGCCGCCACGGCCCTTCCCGCCAGCACCATCCTAATTTTTCTCCTTATCACGCTTCTCGTACTCAGCCCTCTGCTTCTTGACGAGCTGCTCAACCTGATGGCACTCCTGAAGGTCGTGGCCCTTGGTCCTATCGATCTTGCAATATGGCCCCTCACCTTTCTCGGCCTTCTCGGCAGCCACAGCCGCCCGGTAGTCAGTGCACGCGGCAACCTCCTTGCCGGGGGCTTCGGCCTTGGAATTCTTGCCGGTACTAGGTGTGCTTGATCCTTCGACGGCCATCACAACTTTCTCCTTGCGCTTCTTATTGCATTTCTTGTTCTTCTTCTGGCTGGTGGCGTCGTCATCATTGTCTGAATCGATGTTGACGCCGTCCTCTTCGCCGAGAAGTCGCCTTCCCGCCTCTATGCGAGCACACTTATCTACCAGTGTGTATAACTCATTCACATTCCTGGGCAGCCGCACGTTCATTTTGGAACGTATCATGCGGTTGCGCACGTTGGACTGGAATGCAGCTATCACGGCTGCCGGGTGGATATCTAGGATGTTCCTGTGCACTCGACTGAACCTTTGCATGTACTTCCACAGGGTCTCCCCTTCCTTCTGCGGGAGGAGCTATAGATCGCTGGGCCGCCCTGGTTCTTGATGGCCGCACGTAAAGGCGCCAACAAATTCATGGCACAGGTCAGCCCAAGTTGAAATGGAGTTCTCCGGCAGGTGCATCAGCCAAGACCTCACATTTGGCTTGAGTGCCAAAGGGAAGTAGTTGGCGAACACCTTCTCGTCTCTTCCCCCGGCAGCCTGAACAGCGATGGTGTAGATGCTCAGGAACTCTGCCGGGTTCAATCTCCCATCGTACTTCTCTGGTATCTCCAGCTTGAACGTGCGGGAAGATGGCCAACGGACTTGCCGCAGCTCGCGAGTGAAGGCAAGGCACCCAACCTCGAAAGGTAGGCACCCACTCTCACCAGGCGCAGGCTCGTCGGCGTCGGGGCCGTCGCGCCTATCAGACTGGTGGTGGGTGTCGCGGCGTCGCTCGATGGTGACGCGCGCGCCTCCCCCTTGCCTGTCTTCCTGGGCTCGCCGCTGGTCCCGACGCGCTCGAGGGCCGGACGAAGCCATCGAGACGTCATCGGGTTCTTGATCACGTGGCTCGGGTCATGGCCCTTGCGCAGGCTGCTGCGAAGGGGACTGCACCGTGGGGGTGGCCCCCTCAGCATGGCCAGCCGCGCGGGCCGTTGTCGTCGCCTGGGGAGGCCGTGGCGGGCTAGCTCACTGTGATCATCTCGCCTCGGCGAAACCAATCAGGCTTTGAATGGTGGCCCTCCACTCATCCATCTGATTGGCTGCCGGCGGAAATCTCAACAGCAGCTGGGCCCGCGCCATAACCTCTGTAGCGGTGCTTGGCATGGATGACGATGTAGACCGTTGCGTCGCCTGGCTCCTTACGGTGCCAGTAGTAGCTGCGCCGTGTTCTCGCCGTCGTGAGCCCGTGGCCATGGTGGCGTGGTGACGAGGTGGAGGCGCTTGAGGGCCAGCGGCTCCATTTGGAGCATCGACTGGGTCGGCTCGCTCCGGGAGTGGCGCACGCCCTACGGCCGCACCCGTAGCGGGAGCGGCCGGAGAGTTGCGATTCGCCCCAGAGCGAGAGCCGCCGCTGCGGTTGTGCTTTTCGGCTGGGCGGAGAGGTGCAAACAGAATGATTTCTCCACCCGTACCTTGTGGAGCGTGGCCGCTGGGGTGTTGTTGGTGTTGTACTTCCCCGGTGCCTTCTGTTCTCATTTCTGCCGCAGGGGAGGTGGTGACAACACCGCCTGCGCTGGACACGTCCCCCACAGCGTCCATGTCTCCGTGCATCCTCATAGCCCCCGCGGCGTCGGCGGCCGCGTGCGGCTGGGCCTTCGAAGTGGACGGGTGGGCTGCAGCACCGGGCTTCTTCTTGGGCGCCATGAACGATGGAGCCATCGATGAAGATGACGCGTTGCGTACGCTTCTCGGGTTCTCGCAAGCCCTGCCCTCTACCTGGCGCACCAAAGATGTCGTGGGAAACCAAGGCCACCTATGGGGCCATCAGCCCCTTTTGGTTCGGCAGGGGGGCTGAGCACATTGCACAAAGAGTGGAGGACCATAGCGCAGCATGACAGAGATCACACGGGCAGTTTTACACAGGTTCGGGCCGCCGCGAGGCGTAAAACCCTACTCCTGCTTTGGTGGATTGATGGTGGATTGTGGTGGAAACGCAGCGCTCTTGCCCGGCAGGGTTGCCTCGGGGCGAGAGCAGCTACGCGCGTACGAGTGTACAAGGTTCCGAACCCTTTCTCTGGTTGCCATGGCCCTCCTTTTATAGGTCAAGGGGTTACCACAGTGGCAAATCAGTCATTGTGTACTGATTAGATAGCGAACAGTGCTATCATACCTAACTCTGCAGGCAGAGCAGAGCGCATTAAATGCGCCGCTTAGTGTCACATCGTAGCCTGCCCGGCAAGCCTTGCCGGGCTGCTCGGCCACCTTCTCGCCTGTTCGCCTGACACATCTCTGGACGGGTGTCATTTGGAGGTGGTTTCCTCTGGAAATGGCTGTCATGTGTCGAATAACAGCCACTTAGTCACTTGGGGTCTTGACACCACACCGATCGATGACTTGCGTCGCCGTGAGGTGGAGCGGTGAAGCCTTGGTGGGGTAGTTTGCTTTCGTAGTGCCCGGCAGGCCTGCCGGGACGGTCTTGAGGCTTGTCTTCGGGGCCACCTCGTCCTCGCCAGGCTCACCTGCCCGGCAAGGGAGGTTTTTCCTTAGTAGTGTCTTGCTCATTTAGCTTGTCTTGGTCTTCTTGCTCTGCCCTTTGATTTCTCAAAGAACCATCTCTCCTTTCTTGGTCTGGACTTGGATGTTGCAACCTTGCTCTTTTAGGCCTATGCACGGTCTGGGCAACAGACCCAGGGTTTGTTGCACCAACACTCCTCCCCTCCAAGGTGAGCTTTTTCTGTTTTTTTTCTGTTCTTTGCTGTTTAGGTTTAGGTTTAGGAGAAGAAGAAGAAGAAGAAGAAGAAGAAGGAGAAGAAGGAGAAGGAGAAGAAGGAGAAGAAGGAGAAGAAGAAGAAGAAGAAGAAGAAGAAGAAGAGAAAGAAGAAGGAAAAGAAGAAGAAGGAGAAGAAGGAGAAGGAGAAGAAGGAGAAGGAGAAGAAGAAGAAGAAGGAGAAGAAGAAGGAGAAGGAGAAGAAGAAGGAGACGGAGGAGGAGGGGAAGAAGCCGACGAGGAAAACTTGCCGAGGAAAAATAGGAGGAGTTTGGCGGAGGTGAGGTTGCTGGGGTTTAGTTTAGGGGTTGTTACGGGGAACGACCAGTGCGAATCATTTTTTTACAACTTGGCGGTGGCATCTTGTTGTAAATATTTAGTTAGGTTGACGGAAAAAACAATAATGCTATGTTATTCATCTTTGGATTTAAATGTGCAGTTGTTTCATCGCTGCGAGGGTCTGGTGTTCGACGAGCTCCGCCCCTGCGTTCGTGGGTGAGCACAAATGACATCTCCTCCCCCCTTCATTATTTGCTCTTTTCCGGTATTCGTGCCAATGAAACTTGCTAGCTATATGTGTCTTCAATCATCAGTATGCATGACCAGTATGCATCTCCCGTTCGAAAGGGTTACATGTATAAATATGCATGCATTTGCATATTTATAACCATGATTCTTTCGAATTGTCCAACGTTATCCATGGACAGCCCGAGTATGTGTAGATTGGGTTCGTTTTGCCATATGCTCTGCTCTGGATCCGACGCATAATTTCGTCAGTGCCTCCCTGTTGTTCTCTGGGTACACATCCTCTCTGTTTATTGCCGAGACATGTATCAGGAGAACAGTGGGGAGGTGCTGCCGGAATTTTGCGTCGGATCCGGAGTAGAGCATGGGAAAACGAACCCAATCTACACATACTCGGGTGGGATTAGGGCCTATCTTTACCTATTAGCGTGTAGGTTGCATGGACGTAATAAAATTGACAAACTAGATTAACTGATGAATATATATATGTTGAATTATATATGTATTTCTTGTGTGTCCAGTAGCTAGGCAAGATGAGTGATCGTGCGTGGATGTACACCGGTCACACTAGTCAGAAAGACATGACCAATGAATGGTTAACAAAAACCAAGGGGTTTGTGAGAGCCGCATTTGCAAATGGCCAAGAAAAACCTGGTGCCACTGTGCTAGGTGCGACAACTTTCAGAAGAGGATAGAGGATGAAATGGGTAAACACCTGCAGAAGTGGGGTTTTACGCCCGATTATACGATGTGGACATTTCATGGTGAGTCTGCCCAACGTGCCAGAGTTGAGGTGGTTCGTCGTCGCACCGACGAGCATGGTACTGGGATCGAAGACATGGTGCAAGACTTTGATGATGCTCGGGATTCGGACGATGAGATGGAGGAATCTGCAAAGGCCTTCAATGAAATGTTGGATTCTTCAAAACGTCCTTTCCACGAGCACACTGAGCATTGTCAGCTAGATGCCATCTCAAAAGTAATGGCTCTGAAGGCTCAATTCAACTTGGGCAGAGAATGCTACGACGCGATGATGACAGTATTTGGACGCTTTCTACCCAAAGGCCATGTAATGCCTGCAAACCAGTACCAGTCGGACAAAATCCTCTGTGCACTTAAGATGCCTTATGAGAAGATAGATGCATGTGAGAAAGGATGTGCCTTATTTAGGCTTGAGTATGCGGACTTGAACTATTGTCCAATTTGCAAGTCTTCCAGGTATGTTGTGGTAGACAGCGGTATGGGTGAGAAGAGGCAGACCAAAATCCCCGTTAATGTTCTTCGGTATATGCCAATCGTACCAAGACTTCAATGTCTTTTCATGGTCGAAGAGACGGCCAGACAGATGACATGGCACAAAATGGGCAAAAGAACCGAACTAGATACAGATGGGAATCAGATGATGGTACACACATCAGATGGTTCTGCGTGGAAGCACTTCGATGCATTACATGAGCAAAAAGTGGCAGATCCAAGGCATCCTCGAGTCGCCATCAGCACGGATGGGTTCAATGTGTTTGGTCTGACGGCAACCCAATACAGTTGTTGGCCTGTATTTTTCATTCCACTCAATCTCCCCCCCACCCCCCGGGACAAATTATGCAAAGAAAGAACATTTTCCTGATGTTGATAATTCCAGGGCCCAACTATCCGGGGAATAATATGAATGTGTACATGCAGCCGCTTAAGGATGAATTGCAAGAAGCTTGGGATGATGGGCTCAAGACATACGACGCTGCTAGCAAACAAAACTTCATAATGCATGTCTGGTACATGTACTCGATGCACGACTTGCTGGCGTATGCGCTATTCGTTGGCTGGTGTGTGCATGCAAGGTTCCCGTCCCCACATGCAAGGTAGCTCTTCAGTTTCATTGGCTGCAAGCGCGTCACAAGTTTTCTTGCTTCGACTTGCATAGACAGTTCCTGGATCCTCGCCATAAGTTCAAAAAAGACAAGAAGAACTTCATCAAAGGTAGAGTTGTCAAAAACTCTTCACCACCTGCGTTTACAGGCCAACAGACCCTGGATCAGTTAAATGGTCTCGAGCCTGATCCAGAGCATCCATGGTATTTCAAGGGGTATAATTCAGAACATGCCTGGACACACAAGATATGCTTGTGGGATCTTCCTTATTTCAAAGATCTCCTTTGCCCACACAACATCGACATGATGCACACTGAAAAAAATATCGCCGAGGCCCTTTTTGGTACATTGTTCGGCATAGAGGGGAAGTCAAAGGATAATACTAAGGCTAGAGTCGATCAGGAGGGTCTATGTGATAGACCATTACAAAACATGCAAGAACCAAAAGGAAAGCAGAACTGGACGAAGCCAAAGGCATGGTTCAATCTTGGAAGGCCAGCTATGATGGAAATTATCTTGTGGGTGAAAATGCACTTGATGTTCCCCGATGGGTATGCAGCGAATCTAAAGATGGGAGCTAGTTGTAGGATCGAAAGTAGGTCTAGAGGGGGGTGATTAGACTACTTGACCAAATAAAAATCTAACCTTTTCCCAATTTTAGTTGTGGGCATATTTTAGCACTTAGCACAAGTCAAGCAATCAACCTACACATGCAATTCTAAGAGTGTAGCAACGGAAAGTAAAACATTGCATATGAAGGTAAAGGGAAGGGTTTGGAGAGTGCAAACGCAATGATGACACGGAGATTTTTGGCGTGGTTCCGATAGGTGGTGCTATCATACATCCACGTTCATGGAGACTTCAACCCACGAAGGGTAACGGTTGCGCGAGTCCACGGAGGGCTCCACCCACGAAGGGTCCACAACCAAGCAACCTTGTCTATCCCACCATGGCCATCGCCCACAAAGGACTTGCCTCACTCGGGTAGATCCTCACGAAGTAGGCGATCTCCTTGCCCTTTCAAACTTCTTGGTTCAACTCCACAATCTTGTCGGAGGCTCCCAAGCGACACCTAACCAATCTATGAGACACCACTCTCCAAAAGGTAATAGATGGTGTGTTGATGATGAACTCCTTGCTCTTGTGCTTCAAATGATCGTCTCCCCAACACTCAACACTCTCTCAAAGATTTAGATATGGTGGAAAGATGATTTGAGTGGAAAGCAACTTGGGGAAGGCTAGAAATGAAGATTCTTGTGGTAGGATTGGTATATCTTGATCTCAACACATAAGTAGGTGGTTCTCTCTCAGAAAATGTATGCTGGAAGTGTAGGCATGTTCTGATGGCTCTCTCACAAATGGAGAAGGGGGTGGAGGGGTATATATAGCCTCCACACAAAATCCAACCGTTACACACATTTGACCCAACTCGGTCAGACCGAATAGAAATCCAACCGTTACACACATTTGACCCAACTCGGTCAGACCGAATAGAAGAACTCGGTGAGAACGATTTAGTTCAAAATGTGAACGTTAGGAATCTCGGTGGGACCGACTGGAACAACTCGGTGGGACCGATGTGCTAGGACTTAGGGCAAACATCAACTTGGTGGCACCGATTGCATCAACTCGGTGAGACCAAAGTGAAGCAATAAGGCAACAAAGAAGATGTCAAGCCAACTCGGTGTGACCGATCACATTTTCGGTGAGACCGAAACAATTGCAACAGGCAACAGAGAGTTTGCAAGGCCATCTCGGTGAGACCGAGATCCGTATCGATGTGACCGAACTGTTAGGGTTTCTGGCAGTGGCTATGTCATATGAACTTGGTGGCGCCGGATAGAAAGAATTGGTGAGGCCGAGTTTGACTTTGGGTTTTGGACATATTTGGAATGAGAAAGTGGTTGAGGGCTTTGGAGCAATATCACTAAGCACTTGAGCAAGTAGACCATTAAGAAACACCTCATCCCTTTTAATAGTATTGGCTTTCCTATGGACTCAATGTGATCTTGGATCATTAAAATATAAAAGAAGAGTCTTGAGCTTTTGCCAATATGTGTCTTTAGCATTTTGAGGGGTCCACATCTCTAGTCCAGGCCATGCCATTCATTGAATTTTCTGAAATATTAAACTTGAATGGATATTAGTTCAATGAGCTATATGTTGTTATGAATTACCAAAACCACCCGGGGATTAGTTGCACTTTCAATCTCCCCCTTTTTGGTAATTGATGACAACATATAGATCAAAACTTCGACAAATGATAATATGAATGAAATACATCGTCGCTTTGAGAAGTATGTGATAAGCAAGAGCTCCCTCTAAATTTGTGCATTATTTAAATTTTGCATTTGAATGCAAATGCACAATAGATTAGGATCATGGGTCACTCTTCCATGTCACATACATCTTGGTGGAGCACTCAAAATGATAAGATTTAAATAACATGCACTCATCACCAAGGATACAAGTGATTGATCATACACAAACATTCATAGATATAATCATGCAAGCACACATTAAGCGTAGTATGATCAAACACATGATCACATAAAGTATCTCACGAGCATAACACAAATGTAGCAAGAGTAGCAACAACCAAACAAACCAAAGTAGCAAGGCAAATAAGACCAACAAAAGCAAAAGGCACTCTCTCTTGAAGCCTATGATCTATACACTTTCTCCCCCTTTGGCAACAAGTTACCAAAAAGTTCGAAAACGTATAGTGTTATGCGGCTCTCTAGGCACTATCTCCGGGAGCTCCTGAAGTGGTCTTCTGGCTTTAGCTCCGGTGTGCGTAGATGGCGTTGAGATGACTGCTTCTGCAAATGCTTCTGCTGAAGTCTGTGGAGCTGGAGGAGTTGACACTGGAGGAGCAACTGGGGCTGTGACTGCAGTGGCAGGAGCAGAATGAGCAGGCCTCAAATCTGCAACTGGCTCAGTAGCTGACCCTTATGCCCTTGGCACTGACCGGAACCTGTCTGTAGTGGGTCTATCATCATAGTCCTCAGCATCATCCCTTAGCTTCTCCATAATGGTCTGAATCTCTGTGACCTTCACATCAAGGTCATCCATCTTTGTCTCAATGGTCCTCTCGAGACTCTCTTGATTCTAAGACAAGGTGGCCAATCTCTTCTCAATCCTCACGGTAGCCTCAAAAAGATAACTGAGTTGATCTTGCTTCGTCTTGAGATTCACTATTGAAGCATCTGGAGCACTTGCTGCCTTTGCTGCTTTTGCAGCCTTTGCTTTCTCGATCTTCTCCTGGGCCTCAGCACATGTAGGATGGGATGCATCCATGACAACCTCGTTGTCCTCAAAATCAGGCCTCGGGGGTAGATGCTCTTTGTCAAGCAGATATGTCCTAGTTCCAAACCTTGGAGTTGATCAACATTTGAATGTGTGGGGCATATCCACAAGACCTCTTCTGGTTGGTTGCTGTCCTCTTCACTGTTTCAACAATCAAGCTCATGACTTTAAACTTCTGGGGAACATCAAACAAATGAAGTAAGTTGATGGAGAGACCACGTATCATCTTGTGATCTCCAGACTTGGGCAACAGGGTATGCCTCAAGATGGTGTTCATGGTGGTTAGTCCAGCAAGTAGATAATATATTGATCCTAGCTTGTGTGTCTCCAGAGCTGCATCAGGTATAGGCTTGTACATGTTGGACATTGAGTTGTGATCTTTCCTGGGTTTGCCATAAACATCAAGATCATTTTCTTCTTCCTTGGGAGCATGGATAAGCTTGGCCCATTCAGAAATTGATGACTGGTATCTGGTTCCCTCAGTCATCCAGACAATCTTACCATCTGGGTAGAAATGGGCAGTGGAGTAGAACTGCATGATCATCTCATCGTTCCACTTTGTCAATTTCTGTCCAACAAACTCATCAACCTCATTTAGCCTGAAGCTTTCATGCACATGGGGAAAATAATCTTCATTTTCATCAATGTAATCCCAGTCAACCCATTTCATGTCACATATTATGGGCTTCTTGTCCAATAAGACAGTCTCATAGAAGTCATGTTGTTCTCTGGTGTGAAAATAGTAGTCTACAGCAGTCCTTCTCCTAGTGGCATATGGATCATTATGTCTCCATAGTCTCAGACCATGATCCTTCCTCGACTTCATGTTTTCTGCCACTGGATGATCATCATTATGATCTGGGATCTTGGGCTTCAATTTCCTGAGCACTAGTGGCTCATCATCTTCTTGGACCTCAGGCACTGGGGCCTTGTTCTTCTCTGCAGCTGAGATGTTCCTAGTAGATCTCTTTGGAGCAGTTGACTTGGGTGCTTGAGCTGGAGCTGTGGGCTTGGGAGCAGACTTGGGCTTTGAAGGAGCAGCACCAGTCTTGATAGCATCTGCCATCAACTTCTGTGACTTGGCTGGAGGTGCAGCAGGCTCTTCCTCCTCATCTTCTTCCTCATCCCTCATCATGGATGGTCTTCCAATCACTCTGGCAATGCTCTTTCTGACCCTTTCCTTCCTTTTCTTCTTCCCACCAGCAGCATCATCTTCCTCTCTGAACTCAAGTGTGAACTGCATAGTTTCTTGAGTTAAAGCTCTGGCTTTGGACATAGGATTCCTCTTAGCAGGAGCTTTCTTCTCCAGTCCTGGCTTGGTAGCAGCAGCAGTGCCATATTCCTTCTTGAGCACCTTCTTCTTGGAGGTCACTTCCTCCTCAATCACAAAGTCCTCATCTTCACTGTTAGAATTTCTCTTCTTTCTCTGCCTAGTAGCTGCCTTTGGAAAGTTGCTAGGGGTGCTTCTGCTTCCCTCATCATAGCTACCAGAGGGACTAGTGCCCTCACTGAGGTTGACTTGCTCTTCAGACTTGTTCTGGCTATCACTGGCTTCTGACATCTCTGCAACTGACCCTGTGAATAGATGGGTGTGGGTAGAGTAGATTAACATCACAAAATATAGCTGGTTTTTGTAAAAATTGATTCAAAATCTTAACTTTAGTTTTCTGCAGAAAGCATTTCGGAGCTATCGATTTGATAATCTCGATGACACCGAAGCACTCAACAGAGCCTAAACATGCAGTTTTGGTCAGACCGAGTTGCAGTTCGGTGACTCAGAGATGCTAGGGTTTCACTGAGAAATTGCTTTTGGTCTCACCGATTAGTACACTTCGGTCAGACCGAGTTGTACTTAGTGCAATGGCCAGGGCCAATCGATGTGACCGAAAACTTCAATTCGGTTGGTCCAAGATGAGTTCGGCGGAAACCTAACCCTAAGATTTTGCATCAAATCTAATCTAGAGGATTATTTGTGGGGATAAGAAGCTTTCAATCATGGCAAGAATACAGGCATTTGCTTTTTGCATTGAATCGGAGTAAAGAAATAGCACAAAGGGGCCGAACCATACCCTAACTTGGTGGTGGTTCGCTACGGTGGCAACGGCGGAGGGGATGTCCATTGACGGTGGCGGAGACCTGCGACGACGGCGCACAGGTGGAGACGGCGACGATCTGGAGACCAAGGGGCAGCAGCAATGGGGTGCGGGAGCGAGTAGTTTGAAGGAATTTCCAAACGTTCGGTGCGCAATATATATACCCATATGCTGTTGGGGGCGCCGATTGGAACGTCTCGGTGGCACCGAGATGCAAAATTGCTTGCAGTTGCTGCAACTCGGTGAGACCGAATCGTTCTAATCGATGGCACCGAGGTGAAACCTAGATCAACTTAATGGTTTCGGTGAGATCGAATAGGAATGAGTTGGTCTGACCGAAATTCACTAAGAGGTTTTGGAAGTTAGCCCTTGATGGATCGGCGGCTCCGAGTGCTCCTCACCCGGAGGGTCCGAAAGTGACTTGTTCAAATTTTATGATGTAACATGAATAGAGTTTGAGAAGAGAACAAGCATAGATAGCTAGAGGAAGTTCTTAGGCATTCTTGTCCATCCATTTGGCCAATAAAAACCAAACAATTAAAACTACAAATGGATGTCCTCGAATGGAGAAAATTATGCATCCAACATGCTCACATAATAAGATAGCAAATAAAACATGTGACAAAGCATTCACATTCACTCTAGCATCTATCAAGCAATTGGCGATGAGTAGGTCATCTATATATGAGTATATTGACTTACGAGTCAAATGAGAACATTTGATCATAGGTCATACTCATCGTTTAAGCACAAGTGGGGTTGCCACTTTTACATAAAGCATTGTTGTGTTCACACCATAGAGTTGCTTTAGCTCAATTTTTAGAGCAAAGCTCCCCCTAGATGTGATATCCCCCCTAAGAGGGATGGACTAACCTTGGGTTTTGTCGATGATGACTTCATGTAGATAGTGAAGATGTGGATGCTCAATGTTGATGTAGATCTTTTGGAGCAATCCATTGGAGTGTGTTGCACTTTCAATACCTACATGGGTTAGTCCCACAAGGAACATGCAATGATATCCATAGAAATAGAGTGAAACACAAATATGATGATGTCCATGAAAGCATTAGGTTACCTTGTCCCTTGTCTTACTAACAAGAGGGTTTGTGACTCCATGAACTAGTGCAAGATATGAAGGTTGATTGCACTTGTCCTTGCCAAAATGAATATGAGTGAAGTATGTTGGCGGAGTCACCCTCAAGAACACTCTAGTTCTTCTTCTTTGGGATCCACATCAACTTGATGGGAATCCTTGGAGTTGTAGTCGTACTTGATGAAGTAGAACTTGACATAGTCTTGGGAACCCACTTGACCATGGCCTTAGGAGCTTCTTCAAATGAATCAATCTCTTCTTGAAGCTTGTCCTTGCCCTTTAGCTTGCGGTCTTGTGGTGGAAGATCATCTTGAGCTTGTGTTCCCTTGAAAGAAGTGGGGTCATACTTCTCTTGTTGAGGAACAAACTTCGTCTTGGGGTATTGATCTTCTTCCCACTCAACTCCATTGGCATTGAACTTTCGTTCAAAACCAACACCTTGATTCTTCCGGTGCCTTCCTTTCTTGCGTACAATTTCCTCAAGTTGCTTACTTCCGGCAAGGCTCTTGTAAACACCTTTCTCTATAATTCCCTTCAATAAGCTATTTTATTGCTCAAGTGTAACTTGGCTAAGAGAATCATTAGTGGAATCAAGAGAACTACTAGGAGCAACAATATTGGATTTAACATGGTTATTGTTACTACTAGAAGAAGAATCGTTCTTGTTCTTATTGCTAGATTTTACTTGTGGCGTATAGGTAGAAAAGAGTAAACACTTGGCAATGTAAGAAGAACTCTTCTTTCGAAGATCATCATTGATAGCTTTTAGAAACCCATGCTCTCTAAATTTAGCTTCTCGACGCGTAGCTTCTCATGAGTTCTTAGGAGCTCTCTATGATCCTCTAGAGTTGTTTCATGAGCTAACTTAAGAGTGTTTAGTTCTTTAGTTAGACGCTCAATCTCCTTCTTATCATTGTCATTCATTTCATCTTGATTAGCATGATTACTAGCAAGTTCATCATAGTTTTCATCACTAGTGTTTTCAACAAGTAAATCATCATCACCTAGCAAATCATCTTCATCACTATTGAAATCAACATACTTGGGGTGTGATACCTTAGGGCCTTTAGACATGAAGCATCTTCCAATTCCTTCATTTGGTGTGTCAAATATGTCGTAGGAGTTGGATGACACAAGTGCAAGAACGGCAACACCTTCATCTTGAGTATATTCGGAGTCGGAGTGATAGCTTCTCTCAGAGTAGTTGTTGGAGTCGGAACCGGATACCCATTCACCAACGTGAGCTTGATGTCTTCATCTTGTGTAGCTCTTTGATGACTTGTCCTTCCTTTCCGAATCCTTGCTTCTACGAGAGGGTCTTCATTCATAACGATCAACTCTACTCCTTCTCTCTCTTGGTGGTGATTCATCTCTTCTACTCCTCCTTTTTGGTGAATCTTCTATTTTCTTGTAGGGAGCCGTACACTCATTAGAGTAGTGTCCGAGTCTTCCACAATTATAGCAATTACGATCATGACTAGAAGATCTTTTGTCATTGTAGGATCTTGACTTGGAGCTTCTCTCTTTGCTTCTATTCTTATAGAACTTGTTGAAGTTCTTCACCATTAAGCTCAATTCTTCATTGGAGACTTGCTTCTCACTTGATGTTGTAGGAGCATCACTTGAAGCTTTGTAAGCACCACTTAACTTGTTGTGGAGCTCTTCCTTATCCTTGAGTGTCATCTCATGAGCAACAATTCTACCAATGACTTCCGTGGGCTTGAGATCTTTGTAATTGGGCATCATTTGGATTAATGTGCACACGGTGTCATATTTTCCATACAAGGCTCTTAGGATCTTCTTGATGATGATTTTGTCGGTCATCTCTTCGCTTCCTAAGCCGGCAATCTCATTTGTGGTGAGAGCAAGCCTAGAGTACATCTCAGTGACTCCTTCACCATCCTTCATCTTGAACTTGTCAAGTTGACTTTGAAGCACATCCAATTTGGATTCCTTGACGGACTCAGTACCTTCGTGCATATCAAACAAAGTATCCCAAATTTCCTTTGCATTCTCAAGACGACTGATTTTGTTGAATTCTTCGGGGCACAATCCATTGAAGAGAATATCGCAAGCTTGAGCATTGTATTGCAACATCTTCATTTCTTCCGCGGACGCTTCACGATCCGGTTCTTTTCCATCCTCGAAGAAATCACCTTGCAAGCCAATGGGCACAATAGCCCAAATGGTGGGGTTATGACCAAGAATATGCATTTTCATATTATGCTTCCAACTACCAAAATTAGTACCATCAAAGTAAGGACCTCTACGGTGGTAATTTCCCTCGCTAGACGCCATACTCTTATAGGTTGTGAAAACAAGGCTATGATCACCAAAGCTATGGAAATCAAGGCAAATGGAGACCAAAGCTCTGATACCACTTGTAGGTTTGAAAGTACGTCTAGAGGGGGTGATTAGACTACTTGACCAAATAAAAATCTAACCTTTTCCCAATTTTAGTTGTGGGAAGATTTTAGCACTTAGCACAAGTCAAGAAATCAACCTATACATGCAATTCTAAGAGTGTAGCAGCGGAAAGCAAAACATTGCATAGGAAAGTAAAGGGAAGGGTTTGGAGAGTGCAAACGCAATGATGACACAGAGATTTTTGGCGTGGTTCCAATAGGTGGTGCTATCGTACATCCACGTTGATGGAGACTTCAACCCACGAAGGGTAACGGTTGCGCGAGTCCACGAGGGGCTCCACCCACGAAGGGTCCACGAAGAAGCAACCTTGTCTATCCCACCATGGCCATCGCCCACGAAGGACTTGCCTCACTCGGCTAGATCTTCATGAAGTAGGCGATCTCCTTGCCCTTACAAACTTCTTGGTTCAACTCCACAATCTTGTCGGAGGCTCCCAAGCGACACCTAACCAATCTAGGAGACACCACTCTCCAAAAGGTAATAGATAGTGTGTTGATGATGAACTCTTTGCTCTTGTGCTTCAAATGATAGTCTCCCCAACACTCAACACTCTCTCATAGATTTAGATATGGTGGAAAGATGATTTGAGTGGAAAGTAACTTGGGGAAGGCTAGAAATCAAGATTCTCGTGGTAGGATTGGTATATCTTGATCTCAACACATGAGTAGGTGGTTCTCTCTCAGAAAATGTATGCTAGAAGTGTAGGCACGTTCTGATGGCTATCTCACAAATGGAGAAGGGGGTGGAGGGGTATATATAGCCTCCACACAAAATCCAACCGTTAGACACATTTGACCCAACTCGGTCAGACCGAATAGAAGAACTCCGTGAGACCGATTTAGTTCAAAATGTGAACGTTAGGAATCTCGGTGGGACCGACTGGAACAACTCGGTGGGACTAATGTGCTAGGGCTTAGGGCAAAAATCAACTCAGTGGCACTGATTGCATCAACTCGGTGAGACCGAAGTGAAGCAATAAGGCAACAGAGAAGATGTCAAGCCAACTCGGTGTGACCGATCACATTTTCGGTGAGACCGAAACAATTGCAACAGGCAACAGAGAGTTTGCAAGGCCATCTTGGTGAGACCAAGATCCGTATCGGTGTGACCGAACTGTTAGGGTTTCTAGCAGTGGCTATGTCATATGAACTCAGTGGCGCCGGATAGAAAGAATCGATGAGGCCGAGTTTGACTTTGGGTTTTGGACATATTTGGAATGAGAAAGTGGTTGAGGACTTTGGAGCAATATCACTAAGCACTTGAGCAAGTAGACCATTAAGTAACACCTCATCCCCTTTTAATAGTATTGGCTTTCCTATGGACTCAATGTGATCTTGGATCACTAAAATATAAATGAAGAGTCTTGAGCTTTTTCCAATCTGTGTCTTTAGCATTTTGAGGGATCCACATCTCTAGTCCATGCCATGCCATTCATTGAACTTTCTGAAATATTAAACTTGAATGGATATTAGTTCAATGAGCTATATGTTGTTATGAATTACCAAAACCACCCGGGGATTAGTTGTTCTTTCACTAGTCTTGAAAAAATTGAAAATATTTGGTCTCAAGAGTCATGATTGGCACATATGGCTTGAGCGGGTAATGCCGGTGATGTTGCGTGGCTTTATCCCTGAGGATGAATGGCTAGTACTGGCAGAGCTGAGCTATTTCTTCCATGTTCTTTTTGTGAAAGAACTATCGCCTGGCTTGCTAGATGAAATGGAAGAGTTGGCGCCTGAGTTGATCCGCAAGTTAGAGAAGATCTTTCCACCAGGCTTATTTAATCCAATGCAGCATTTGATTTTGCATATCCCGACCAAGGCCAGATTGGGGGGGCATGCAAAATCATTGGTGCTATGCAACTGAGAGGATGCAGAAGACGCTTCGAGCAAAATGTAAAAATAAACGTAGAATTGAAGCATCGATGGCCAAGGCATTCATTACTGAGGAGGCTGCAAACTTTGTGACAGCACACTACGAAGCCAAAAATCGTCATTTGCATAATCTGAAGCCTCGGTACAATGCTGGCGACCCTAAAAAAGGTGGATCCAACCTCAGCCTATTCAAAGGGAAGCTCGCACCAGCCAGTGCTTCGAAAGCAATAGCGTTGGATGTTGAAGAATGGCGGACCATTTTGTTGTATATCTTCAACAACCTAACAGAAGTGCGGCCGTACATCGAGTAAGTTCTCGATACATTGTTTTGCAACTTTTAATTCCTTTGAACTGCTCTTATTCCCGGATATTTGATACAGTCGATACGTCGCCAAATTCTCGGATGGAGCGGTGATCCAAAAGGATCCCATCGAAGAGTATGAGCTTCTGGCAAAGCATGGAGGCGGCTATCCCGGTTTCATCTCTTGGTTCAAACAAATGGTAATTTCCATTAGACCATTTCATTTCTTCATCTAATTTGCGGCTTATGCAACAATCCTTTCGTATTAAACTTGTAGGCTAATTAAGAGTCTATGGACGCCGAATTGAGACAAGTCGCTAATGGTTTTGACTATAAGGTCCGTTCATTTGACAAATACGACATCAACGGGTATCGCTTTCGAACCTTTGGCAAAGAGCTATCTATGGCTGACCAAAAGTCTACAAATTGTTGTGTCTCTGCTATTGGCTAAGGAGGTACTGAGTATTATGGAAGAGTTGAAGCAATTTATGAACTTCTATTCTATGGTGAAAACCCACAGAACGTCGTAATCTTCAAATGTTATTGGTTCCATCCAAAGGAGACTAGAAGGACTCATGAACATATAGGGCTAGTCAAAATCAAACAAAGCACCCATTTAGATGTTCCCGATGTCTATATTACGGCTCAACAGGCGACCCAAGTTTTCTATCTACCGTGAGCCTGCCAAACTGATCCAAATCTGAATGGTTGGGATGTCGTTTATGAAGTGCCGCCACGTGTTAGACCACCTCCCCCCAATGAAGAGGATTATGAACCTCACATTAACCCAGACACATATGAAGGAGAATTCTTCCCAGAAACACGTCTTTCCAAAAAATGTTTCAAGAACCACTCTACTTCACCCCAGAACATTGAAGTAGACAGCGGCAGTGAATCCGACTTCACCCCTGAGCCGGAACAAGAAGAGCCGGAACAAGAAGAGGCTACTGCTGCGGATGACCTGTCAATGCTTGACCGATTACATAAAGGAGGCCTTCCACATGTTGATGCCACTGAACCCGATGAGCACGTCATTCATGATACTGATGATGATGCATTTATTGATCCCGGAGCATATATAGAAGATCAAGATTATTATTAGTTCATGTCAGGTATTCAATTTTTATTATATACATATATATATATATATTATTAGTTCATGTTAGGTATTCAATTTTTTTATGTTGTACATGATGATGGTACACTTAAATTATATACATATTATTATTCATGTCAGTATTCAATTTTTTTATGCTGTACTAATTTCATTTACTCTTTGTCATGGCAGGTGTTGAAAGATGGTGAGCGCGGGTCCAGAGCGCTCAGAGGCTCCTTCTTTGTCGGCGCGTGGTGGGAGGGGTACTTCCATTCCACCCCAGTCTCTCCGAAGAGCGTTGCTCGACAGTATGCAGACACCGGTGGGCGCTTCTTCGTCAGCGTCATTGCCCATCGGGAGAGGAGGTCGGGAAGGGAAGAAGAGAGGTAGTAGAGGTGCACGTGGCCGCGGGAGAGGTAGGCAGGCTGCTACGCCTTCCTCACCGCCACCCCCACCTGATTCACCCGAGCATAGGACTGCTAGGATGGACCCATCTGAGGACGAGTCTACGTGGACTTCGGTCCACGAGCCTCAGGTCGACGGGCCTTCGGCGCATGAGACTCCGGTCCCAGAGGCTTCAGCCCACGAGACTTCGGACCAGGCTATGTCTCAGGAGACGTCCGGATGGGGTACCTGGCTGGATCCGCCTGAGGGGCCGAGTGGCCATGCTGATGGTGGCGGGGATCGGTTTTCTGATAGTGAGGGTGAGGTGGTTGAGGGGGCCACCGTCTACCAGCGTGGTAGTACATGGCCCCCGCCCGTGCCGGCGACCCGCGAGCAGAGGTGGTTGATTAGGCTTGATGGGGAGAAGTAAGTGCATTTACTCTTTTTTAACCTTTTGCTTCATGTTTCTTGAAATATCTAATGCATTGGCCTTGTCATACTACAGGGGTTGGCTACACGCCAAGGATGTCCGCAGGCCCAACCAAGTCCTTGGTGTGATTTGCCGGCAAAACTTCCTGGGGTTTGTCACGTTGCCTGGTGAGGGTCAGCTTCCACAGCTAGATTGAGCTGGGAGCACTACTTGGATGCCCCGGCCTCGCCGGAGGAGATGATCGACGGTGTCTTGTGTCACACGAGGCCCGACATGGTGATCAGAAAGTTTTGGGTAATTTCTCCTTTACACAATTAAAAATCAACAATAGCTAGTTATTGTACTAATCAGTGTTGTCTCGTTTCATTGCAGACCTTCTACAGGTGTGAGGAGGGATACGAGGAGGCCGCGGCACAGGTTATCGATGCCGAGTGCAAGCGCCTACTACAACACTTACGGCACGAGGCTCGGCCGCAGGCTCTTCGAGACTACTACGCGTCGCATGGTGTTAAGAAGGACAAGCCATCGTGTCGCGCAAAGTTTCTAAAGAAGGAGCAGTACATGAAGGTAATTACCTATTCTTAAGGCCTTGTACTTAGTTTCCTTGATTTGATTCATAGGCGTAGCGCTCAAATTTATCTTTACTAACTTAGGTGCCCCCGAGATGGTGTGCGGATAAGACGAATGGCTAGCTTTCCACAACAATGCCAAGGACCGGCGTGCCAAAATGGTTGGTGTGCCACACCATCAAGGCAGCGCCAACTTATATCAGTTCAGGCGGAACTGGGTATGTGGTTTGCTTCATGATTCATGCAATTCATTCTTCATGCTAGCTTGAGCCCTTTAATCACTAATACTCTGTTCCTCTCTTATAGGCGCGACACAATAACGCGGAAGTGCCAGAGGTGTACGATCTCTATGCCATGGCCCATACTGCCTCGTACAAGAAGGCCAAGGCATTCTCTGTGTTTGACCTTGATCATCCAGAGAGCTTCACCAACATCTCCTCCCACAATATGCTCGTGAGGTACAGAGATGAGGGGAAGGCGAGGAAAGGGGAGGACTTTAACCCGAGCCAGGGTCCCATTGATCCAGAGCTGGTGATGATATCTGGTGGTGGGAGGCCCCATGGCTCAGTAGCCATTGGAGATGGACTTATAAGTTGTCCTCGCACTCTCCCAGAGATCAAGGTGTGCCAAACGAGCTCCTGTCCTGAGATAAGGCCTTGTCCACGGCTAGTCAATCTCGCCATCGAGGTTAGTTATACAGACTCAGATATCTTTCCTCCATTACATTGTGTGTGCGGCCATCAATGATTATGTCGGCGTTCTAGGAACCGGGGTACCCAGACTTGCCTGCCTGCGGCCCATGGCGTGGCTTCATCGACGGCCTAGTATGGCCCATCTACAAAGACTATCAAGACAAGACCCTCGCGAGGGGCCAAGCCTCGCGAGGGGGACGACACAAAGACTTCCGGAGGGAGTGGCCTCCCCAGGCTGCCTCCTGAGGAGCGGAGATTCCTATGCAGGTGCCCAACCTCATGAGGTTGCGGTGATGCAAGCCATAACGACCAAGGCCAGGCGGGCACCAGCGGGCACAGAGAAGACAGTTTCCTCTTTGGTTCTAAGGAGGCAAGCGTAGGCGTGGGTTCTCGAGGACTCAGGCAAAGGTTTCCATTCCGGTGCAACGAGACCAAGACCGCCAGGACGGCAAGAAAGATGTCATCGCCGAGCCCACCGCAGCGTCACGACCAGAAGCTTTGCAGGTGAAGACCACCTTTCGTCAGGATAAGATGTACTACTTGTCCCCTTTCAAATTGGCCATTGTAGAATCCCTTCCCGCCTACGTTTTGGAGAAGAGGACCAAGGCCGCTATAAATATAGGTTATCCACCACCATAGAAGGGGATCCGAACCTCTCGACTAATTCCCTCACCAGAGCAGACCTCGCGAGGTTGTTCATCCCTTGTACTTGTTCATCCTCAGCCCCTCGTGAGGCAAATCCACCACAAAGCAGGAGTAGGGTCTTACACCGCACGGTGGCCCGAACCTGGGTAAATTGTCGTGTTCATCTTCTTCCTTGTTCATCGAGCTAGGCCGTGGGGCGACGAGTTGGTTGGCCGGATAGGTTGAGTTCTTCGCACATGCCCCAGGGTTCGAACCTCTCTTGGGTATGCAGAGCCCTGAATCCGACATTCAGCGCGCCAGGTAGGGGCGTGTCGAAGCCCTCTTCCACCGTTCGCTCCGCCGCCGTTCCGTCGTTCCTATGGCCGATGCTCGCCGTGTCCGTGCCAAGCGTCGGGCCGCTCGTGTCACCCAGACGGCACCCGTGGGCAACGGCGCTCCTCGCCGCTCTGCCTCCCCAGTGACTAACGCCGCCACTGACCCTGCTGCTCACGAATAGCAGGACTCGTCGCTGCCACCGTCCGTGCGGCACGATGGCCGCACCGTGACCCCATCACCCACTCCGGCCGCAGCATCGTCTTCTCACGTTCGTCACAGGCCGGCGAACACGCAGGCTGCGTTGCTCATGACGCGTGAGCTTCTGCGCTATCGTCCGGCCAATGACCTCTACGACGACTGGCTCGGCCGCATCGCTGTGACGCCCCGGCTTAATTGTGCACTAATCATACACGCAAATGCACACGATCAAGCCTAAGGACTCACTTGAAGATATCACAACACAACTCTAAAACATAAATAAAGGCATACAAGCATTATATTACAAGCCAAGGCCTCGAAGGCTCGAATACATAAGCTTGATGCCAAACAAGCATCAGCGGAAGCGTTAGATATCTGAGTACAGACATAAGACAGAGAGATAAGCCTTTAACAAGGCGGGACAAAACAAAAGCTACGATCGAAAGGCGCAGGCCTCCTGCCTGGGACCCTCCGATCCTACTCCTGGTCGTCGGCCAGCTCGTAGAAGTAACCACTCTCGAGGTGGTAGTAGTAGTCATTGGCGGGGGCAGCTATCTCAGGGGCCCCATCAACTGGGCACGACAAGCTGATAAGGGGAGAAAAAGAAAGCAAAGCAACCATGAGTACTCCGAAGTACTCAGCAAGCAAGGATCTACACTACATATGCAACATTATCAAAGGAAGGTTGTATATGTGGACTGGGCTGCAGAAATGCCAGAATAGAGAGGAAAGCCTAGTCCTATCGAAGACTAGCATCTTCAGCGGTCTTGCAGAAATAGAAGAGAGTAGATCAGCACAATATAATGTAGTAGTGGTTGTGTCAAGTAACAGTCTCGCCCCGGGATCCTTCCTCGACTCCCTGCGAGAAAGCGATCCCGGAGCCACATATCCAGGTATCATCTCAAGTTCTAGTTGTATCGATCGGGATACAACTCCAAGTGTCCGTTACCGTAGGATAGGCTATTGATAGATTAGTTCTTCCTTGCAGGGGTGCACCAACTTACCCACCACGCTCGCTTAACTCCGGCCGGACACACTTTTCTGGGTCATGCCCGGCCTCGGCCAAATGATACATCGCAACCCTACCTACAGCTCAGCAGAGAGGTCCCCGTCAGTCTACCTCCTAAGCGCAAGGGGGTCTTGGGCCATCGCCCCTCGCCCTCCGGGTCGTTGCGTACATGGCGAATCTCGGTACCACCACTACAGGATGGCGCCGGCCCAGCCGTGCCACGATGCTGCACTGGACGTCTGACAGAGCTTTCGGCTGATGCTATGATGCAGAGTGCCCATAACTCTTCCCACGTGATGATTAGTGCTATCATGCCAGAGGCCTGCTCGGATCAAATATCCAAATCGTTAGTGGATTAGGGGCTTGCGGTAACGAGCAGAGACTCACGATCGATGTGAACCCGTCGCCCCGTCTCGAGGACTTGTGGCAAGGGATAAGAATGCCTGGCCACGCCTCGTATTTGTCTCATGGGTAACCTCCAGGTCAACCCGACATCCCATCATTCGTGGGTACCCCTCAGGGTCGACCCGCCTTTCCAAGTATCAGTTGTAAATTCATAGTAACCATAGTAACCGTGTGTCTAACACCAAGGGGAACCCTGAGGAATCACCCTCGATGGAGTTCCACCTGATGTTATCGTCAAGGTGAACGAAGGAGGAATCACCCTCGAGGTCCACTCTTGAGGAGTTGCACGACAGTGTCGTTATCGGATTGGAGAAGGAGGAATCACCCTCTATGACCATAACCGATGAACTAACCTACAAGGTTAACATCAGAAGTGCTGACGAGGTATCACCATCGACACTCGATAGTAACCAAGTAGTGTCGTCCAACTAAGGGGGTGAAGTGCGGTGCCGGGGCCTGGTCTTCGATCCCGTTGATCGGGTCTTCTGATAATCCAACGGGGCAGTAGGGACAAGTGGGGGTCACTGGTGGGTCTCTAACCAGCCTATACTAAGCAGTTTGGATATCAGGCAGGTATCAACAGTAATTACAAAAACAGGCTATGCAACAGAATAGGAGCAATCAATTACAGTAGCAAAATCTAATGCAAGCATGAGAAAATAGAATGGGCGATATTGGGATGATCAAAGGGGGGGCTTGCCTGGTTGCTCGGCGGCAAAGGCAGGGTCGTCAGAGGCGTAGTCGATCTCCGGAGCTGCGCCGGTCTCAAGGATCTACCGGGAAGAAAGTGGGAGAAGAAACAAATGAATACACGGCAACAAAAGCAATCACAAAACAAGACATGACTACGAGCTAAGCCGGAGTGATCTATCACAAAGTTAAGTGCTACAGACGGAGCGGGAAATTATCTGGGAGTGTTCTCCCAGCTCCGGGTGATTATCGGACAGATGAAACGGAGGGAAAAGTTCCATGTTCATCATGCTAGAGGCATGTGGCAGGTATGAGGAGGGCATATTCAGATTCATCTCGTCGTTCTGAGCAACTTTCATGTACAAAGTATTTCCATCTGAGTTACGGTTTAATTTCTATTAATTTTCTAAGTTTTAACCATTTTCTAGAATTTAAATTAATTCAAAAATAAAACAGTAAATAGTTTTGTCACCTAGTGTTACTCTAGGCTATGTGGATGACAGTGGGACCCAGGGGGCTGGTCAACCATTTCACTTTGACTGGTCAAAAGGTAAGGTATGGCCCACATGTCATAGGCTTAGATATCTTAATTGCAATCTATCTTTTAACTACTAGTGGGGGTATTTGCACTAACCTAACCACTAATTAGTCTAACTAGTAGGAGTACTAATTAGCTGACTAAGGGGCCGGCCTCATCCAGAGAAGCCGGCGGCCACCACACACACACTTACACACACGCTGCACATGCAAAGCACACACACACGATGGACGCACACAACACACACACACACACAGCAACAGGGGCGCTCGGCCATGGCAACGGCCACAGCCAAGGCCAGCACATGAGCAGCCAGCAGCAGAGAGCTGTAGCAGGGAGCATCAGCAGGTAGCAGTAACAGCGGCAAGCAGTACCAGGGGCAGCGGCGGCGGCGGCAACTAGCAGCGGCGTAAGCAGCAGCAGAGCAGCGACATGGAGCAGCAGCAATGGGCGCGTGAGCGCGGGCAGGCACAGGGGAGCAGTGGCGCGTGGCGCATCCAGGGCGCGGCCACGGGCAGGAGCAGGCATAGGCGTGTGCGCGTATGCGGAATCTCGAACGCAGCCATGGATGAGGACGACTACAAACGACGACGAATCAATGGGGAAAAGGGAGGGAATCAGCAGAGGAGCTCATAGCAGAGCTCGTGGACGAGGTCAGGAGGTGCGGGGGTGGCCGGATGTGTCAAGCTCGACGGCGAGATGCGACGACCGTGGCGGAGACCATCTCGATCCCGAGCGTACGGTGCCTCCTAGCTTGATTCAGCGGAGGTAGGCGAAGAAGTCGATGACGGCGGAGCTCCTGGACAACCTCCTGATCGCCGGGGAGGCTAGTGGCCGTGAGGACGGCGATGGCACGTCAACGACCGCTCGGGAGCGAGCGAAACCGAGAGGGAGAGGACGAGCGAGAGGATAAGTGAGGGCTAGGGTTTGTCTACAGGGTCGGGGGCCTTCTTATCCATCTCGAGGGCTCGCCGGATGCACGACATGGCGGCAGCAGCAGCCAGGGCGGTGTGGATGGACGACACGCACTGCTCTGCCTCATACAGAAGAAGAAAAGCTGATGGTGGGCTGGGTGTGCTACTGTAGCACTGGGCCATAAGTGCATAGTGACATTTTTCTTTTATCCTTTTATTACTTAGTTAGCTACTATTTTCTAAATAGTTTAGTGATCAAATGAATTTCGTTATTTATGAAACTTTGCACAACAAGGGGATGCAATACTCTAGGGTTGCACAAAAAGTTTAGAGGGCATTTGCAGTTATTTGATTTTTTTTGTTTGAATTCAAATGTGTGGATACGTGCTGCTGGGTCAGTTTTAAATATTTTAGGGGCATTCTAACAACTAAAATAATGTTAGTTTCTAGATTAATATTATATAGTTATTATTTGCCACCATACAAACATTTTTGTTTGATAGTGTGAAGAAATAAAATTTGACTTGCATTTTGAATTTGAATTTGAATTTATTTCAGAGAGGAATTTGATATGAGGTGTTTATCCACTGTGATCAAACATGAAATAAGGTGATGACTTGGCATGATTAGCAGTAGATCACAGTGATTATTACACAGGGGTGTTACAAATTCTCCTCCTATAAAAGAAATTCTCGTCCCGAGAATTCAGGAGGTAGAAGGAAAGAGGTCGGGATATTCTTCCCGAAGATGATCTTCGCATTCCCAAGTGGCTTCATCTTTAGTGTGATTCGACCACTACACTTTCAGGAACTTGTTCGTCTTCTGATGGGTTCGACGTTCAGCTTCATCGAGGATGCGGATAGGATGCTCCTTATAAGAAAGATCATCTTGCAATTCGAGCATCTCGTGATCCACTGCTCGGTGCGGAGATTCCTTGAAGCATTTACGAAGTTACGACACATGGAATACGTCGTGGATATGAGAGAATTGCGGTGGCAACTCCAATTTATATGCCACCTGACCACGTCTGGCAACAATGCGGAAAGGACCAATGTAGCGTGGAGCTAACTTGCCCTTAATTCCGAAGCGGCGAGTGCCCTTCATAGGAGTGACACGAAGATAAGCTTGATCACCAAGTTGATAAGTCAAACCACATCATTTGCGATCATAGTTGCTCTTCTGACGGTCCTGAGCCGCCTTGAGATTTTCTCGAATGATACGGACTTGCTCTTCGGCGTGTTGGATAATATCTGGACCCACGAGCGGTCGTTCCCCAGTTTCTGACCATATCAGAGGGGTTCAACACTTACATCCATAAAGTACTTCAAAGGGGGCCATCTTCAAGCTGGCTTGATAGCTGTTGTTATAAGAGAATTCGGCATACGGGAGAGATTCTTCCCACTTCTTGCCGAAAGAAATAACACAAGCTCACAGCATGTCTTCAAGCACTTGATTGACTCGCTCAACTTGGCCTTGGGACTGGGGGTGATATGCTGAACTCCAGGTGATATGAGTTCCCATAGCTTCTTGGAAACTTTCCCAGAACTTTGAGATGAAAAGACCGACACGTTCCGAACTGATCTCCTTCGGAATACCGTGGAGTGATACAATTCTGGAGATATATAATTCTGCTAACTGACTAGCAGTGATCGTCTCCTTGACAGGCAGAAAGTGTGCAACTTTGGAAAGTTGGTCAACGACGACAAGAATAGCATCGTGACCCTTCTGTGACTTGGGAAGGCCAGTAATGAAATCCATCTGGACCTTATCCCATTTCCATAAAGGAATAGGAAGTGGTTGCAGAATTCCAGCAGGCTTCTGATGTTCTGCTTTAACGCAACGACAAACTTCACATTCAGCAACATAGCGAGCAATATCCTGCTTCATTCTAGACCACCAGTACCTTTGTCAGAGATCACAATACATTTTGGTGCTACCCGGATGAATAGACAGCGGTGTATCATGTGCCTCCTTCATGACCTTGTCAGTCATATGCTCGAAGCGAGGTACGACAATGCGGTCTCTGAAATACAAAGTTCCATCTTCAGACAGTGAGAAATTCCTGTACTTTTCAAGGTGAAGATATTTCTTCATCAAATCAACTTCAGCATCTTTAGCTTGTGCACTCTTAACAACCTTCTCAAGGTCTGGTTCAACAACCAAGGTTTTTAGGTATCCTTGCGGAACTATCTCGATATTTAGCTTTCGAAGCTCTTCATACAGAAGTGGTTGCTCTAGCTGGACTTCAAGTTCACAGCAATAGGATTTATGGCTCAACGCATCAGCCATTACATTAGCCTTGCCAGGGGTATAAGAAATACCCAAATCATAGTCCACAATGGTCTCCATCCATCTTTGCTGTCGGAGGTTCAGAGATGGTTGAGTGAACAAGTACTTCAGACTTTTATGGTCCGTGTAGATCTCGCAATGATTACCGAGGAGGTAATGTCGCCACAACTGCAGTGCATAGATGACAGCAGCTAGTTCTAGATCACGTACCGGATAATTCTCTTCATGCGGGCACAACTGTCGAGAGCCATAGGCAATCACTTTACGCTCTTGCATGAGGACACAGCCTAATCCTTCACGGGAGGCATCACAATAAATCAAGAAGTCTTTGCAAGAATCTGGAGGAGCAAGTACTAGGGCAGATGTCAGCTTGTCTTTGAGTGTTTGAAAACTTTCGTGACATGTTTCTGTCCACTCAAACTTAACGCCCTTGTGAAGCAGATCAGTCAGAGGCTTGGCAATCTTTGAGAAATTCTCGACAAAACGACGACAATAGCTTGCAAGGCCGAGAAAACTTCTGACTTGCTTGACATTCTTCGGTGGAGTCCATTCAAGAATCGCCTGAACTCATTCTGGGTTAATAGCTATGCCATCCTTGGAAATCACATGGCCGAGATATGTCACTTCAGATAACCAGAACTCGCATTTGGAATACTTGGCATATAGTTGATGTTCACGCAGCCTTTCCAGTACAAGCCGAAGATGTTCGGCATGTTCTTCTTCATTCTTTGAATAAACCAGAATATCATCCAGATATACCACAATGAATTTGTCGAGATAATCCATGAAGATGTAATTCATTAACCGGGAGAAGGTAGCTAGAGCATTAGTCAAGCCGAAAGACATGACAGTGTACTCATAAGAACCATAGCGAGTAATGAATGCTGTCTTCGGAATATCCTCTTCACGAACTCGGATCTGGTGGTATCCCAATCTCAAATCAAGCTTAGAGAATACTGAGGAACCAGCAAGTTGATCATACAGATCGTTGATTCTGGGAAGCGGATACTTGTTCTGAATTGTTGCTTGGTTGATAGGTCGGTAATCTTGAACCAACCGATTCGTACCATCCTTCTTCTTGACAAAGAGGGAAGGTGCTCCCCAAGCAGATGAACTGGGGCGGATGAAACCCTTCTTAAGTGACTTATCGATTTCTTCCTTAAGCTCAAGAAGGTGGTGTGGAGGCATCTTATACGGACGCTTCGCAATAGGGGTAGTGCCAGGCTTCAAGTCGATGACAAACTCGACAACTCTAGCAGGGGGTATTCCTGGAAGTTCTTCTGGAAAGATATCTTGAAAATCACAAAAAACTGGAACGTTCTCAATGCCTTCAAGAGGTGAGGCGTTCAAAGCATTCGGAGCATAAATCTGGGCTTCAGCGTTCTGAACTGTTCGAGTTGAGTATCTGACGGTTTGGCCGGAAGGGTGTGTGATGCGGACTATTTCAGTGGCACAGTCAATCAAAGCTATATGAGGCTTCAACCAGTCCATACCCAGAATAATGTCTATGTTGGAGGTCTTGAGAGCAATGAGAGAAACAGGGAACATCAATCCTCCAATCACAATGTGGTTACCGTGGCTTACCCTGGTAGTTTGCCAATTAGCCCCGGGTGACTGGATTACCAATGGGGTGGACATCTTCTCGAAAGGTATATCATGGCTTCGCGCAAAACTTTCAGACATGAAGGAGTGCGATGCTCCAGAATCAAAGAGGACTGAAGCTGGGATTGAATTCACTAGAAGGGTGCCCATCACAATTTTGGTGTCCTGTCGAGCTTCTTCAATCTTGACATGGTTGACATGAACAAGCTGACTAGCAGGTGATCTGGCACCATAGCTTCTATTGCGATGGTTTCGACGTTTTTACTATCAACAGGATGACTTGATGAATTCTGTGACTGACCCTGACGACAGTTGAAAGCACGGTGTCCTGGCTGTCCGCACTTGCGGCATAAACTGTCATTATGGGGAGGAGCTTTAGCATTGGACTGTCCACCCTGAGTTTTTAGCTGTCTCGGGGGCGGAGGCAGACGAGAAGCAACATAAGACGGCCTCGATGCTGGAGCTAGGCGGTGAAAAACATTGTGCGGGATCTAGACTCGACGTTTCTGAACAGGCTGACCCGAAGATGAGACTACATCACGAATGCGTTTGAGCGACTCCTGGTATTTAGCCAAACCAGTTTCAACTCGGTAGGCTTGGCTGACAAGCGTCGCAAAGTCCTCACAATCAAGGACAAGAAGTGCGAGCTGTATATCGGAATGCAGTCCTTCACAGAATTTATCCTGCTTGCGAGCGTCAGTGCCGACATCATCTTTAGCATAGCGGGATAATTCGAGAAATTTCCTCTGGTATTCATCCACAGTCATTGTGCCCTGTGAGAGTTTGTGAAACTCCTGCTTCTTCTGGTCGATCAGACCTTGAGGAATGTACCGTGCATGAAAAGCGGACTGAAATTCCTGCCAAGTGATTACAGTCTCTGCAGGCAACATACCCTTGTGGTTTTCCCACCATTGAGCAGCTGGACCCTTTAAATGGAATGTCGCAAAAGTGACGTAACTATCAGGGGCCACATTAGCTGACTCCATCTCAAACAGAATGTCATGAAGCCAATCATCAGCATCCATAGGATTGGTGGAGTTGCGGAAAACGGATGGATTGAGGCGCACAAATTCTGGCAGAGTTATTGGAGCAGTATGTTGCTGAGCATTTTGAGTTGGGAACTGAGCCAATACTCCGGTCATAAACTAACGGTTGAGTTCAAACTGCTGACGGTTGACTTCAAACTGCTGCATCATGGCGGCAATATAGGGTGGAGGTGGAGGATCGTCAGCTATCCTGCCAAATTAACAGGGGCAGTTTAGCAAGAAAAACTGCATGTGTAAGAGGTCGTTCACGATGTAACATGAGTTATGAACAAGAAGGCATCAGGTGCATATTAGTAGTCATTAAAGACATACAGAACAATGCACGGAATTTGGACACAAACGGCGGTACGAGTTCAGAAATGCACGCAGCTAGACAAGCTAGGCGGCGCGCAGGCACGCGGTAAGGAAGTACACAATGAGACATAGCAAAGGCTACATCAACGTCGGAGAAAACTATTGGAGCGAGGAATCTGCAAGTGACAACACAGGGTGCCCTCGATAAAAGGGTCCTGTAAGCAGAACCTGGCCCACAATCTTGGAGCAAGGGGGGATATTTTTAGAACTCCGGGTGGATGTGATCACGAGAACCTAAGGTTGGAGTTAGTAAAATTTTAACCCGAATAGAAGAGAGATCAGAGTCCCAGAGTATAGATGAGGAATAAAAGATCCTAATACCACCCAATTGGCGACGTGGGCCCGTAAGCCACACAACCATGTTAGTAAAACAGTTTTGGTTTTCTAGACTCACCTTCGGCCAAGGAGTTGGAAAGGGGGGTTCCTACAGTCAGTCGGCTTTGATACCAACCTGTGACGCCCCAGCTTAATTGTGCACTAATCATACACGCAAATGCACATGATCAAGCCTAAGGACTCACTTGAAGATATCACAACACAACTCTAAAACATAAATAAAGGCATACAAGCATTATATTACAAGCCAGGGCCTCGAAGGCTCGAATACATAAGCTTGATGCCAAACAAGCATCAGCAGAAGTGTTAGATATCTGAGTACAGACATAAGACAGAGAGATAAGCCTTTAACAAGGCGGAACAAAACAAAAGCTATGATCGAAAGGCGCAGGCCTCCTGCCTGGGACCCTCCGATCCTACTCCTGGTCATCGGCCAGCTCGTAGAAGTAACCACTCTCGAGGTGGTAGTAGTAGTCATCGGCGGGGGCAGCTATCTCAGGGGCCCCGTCAACTGGGCACAACAAACTAATAAGGGGAGAAAAAGAAAGCTAAGCAACCGTGAGTACTCCGAAGTACTCAGCAAGCAAGGATCTACACTACATATGCAACATTATCAAAGGAAGGCTGTATATGTGGACTGGGCTGCAGAAATGCCAGAATAGAGAGGAAAGCCTAGTCCTATCGAAGACTAGCATCTTCAGCGGTCTTGCAGAAATAGAAGAGAGTAGATCAGCACAATATAATGTAGTAGTGGTTGTGTCAAGTAACAGTCTCGCCCAGGGATCCTTCCTCGACTCCCTGCAAGAAAGCGATCCCGGAGCCACATATCCAGGTATCATCTCAAGTTCTAGTTGTATCGATCGGGATACAACTCTGAGTGTCCGTTACCGTAGGACAAGCTATCGATAGATTAGTTCTTCCCTGCAGGGGTGCACCAACTTACCCACCACGCTCGCTTAACTCCAGTCGGACACACTTTTCTGGGTCATGCCCGGCCTCGGCCAAACGATACATCGCAACCCTACCTACAGCTAAGTAGAGAGGTCCCCGTCGGTCTACCTCCTAAGCGCAAGGGGGTCTTGGGCCATCGCCCCTCGCCCTCCGGGTCGTTACGTACATGGCGAACCTTGGTACCACCACTACAGGATGGCGCCGGCCCAGCCGTGTCACGATGCTGCACTGGACGTCTGACAGAGCTTTCGGCTGATGCTATGATGCAGAGTGCCCGTAACTCTTCCCACGTGATGATTAGTGCTATCAGGCCAGAGGCCTGCTCGGATCAAATATCCAAATCATTAGTGGATTAGGGGCTTGCGGTAACGAGCAGAGACTCACGATCGATGTGACCCCGTCGCCCCGTCTCAAGGACTTGTGGCAAGGGCTAAGAATGCCCGGCCACGCCTCGTATTCATCTGGGTAACCTCTAGGTCAACCCGATATCCCATCATTCGCGGGTACCCCTCAGGGTTGACCCGCCTTTCCAAGTATCAGTTGTAAAGTCATAGTAACCATAGTAACCGTGTGTCTAACACCAAGGGGAACCCTGAGGAATCACCCTCGATGGAGTTCCACCTGATGTTGTCATCAAGGTGAATGAAGGAGGAATCACCCTCGAGGTCCACTCTTGAGGAGTTGCACGACAGTGTTGTTATCGGATTGGAGAAGGAGGAATCACCCTCGATGACCATAACCAATGAACTAACCTACAAGGTTAACATCAGAAGTGCTGACGAGGTATCACCCTCGGCACTCGATAGTAACCCAGTAGTGTCGTACAACTAAGGGGGTGAAGTGCGGTGCCGGGGCCTGGTCTTCGATCCCGTTGATCGGGTCATCTGATAATCCAACAGGGCAGTAGGGACAAGTGGGGGTCACTGGTGGGTCTCTAACCAGCCTATACTAAGCAGTTTGGATATCAGGCAGGTATCAACAGTAATTACAAAAATCGGCTATGCAACAGAATAGGAGCAATCAATTACAGTAGCAAAATCTAATGCAAGCATGAGAAAATAGAATGGGTGATATCGGGATGATCAAAGGGGGGGCTTGCCTGGTTGCTCGGCGGCAAAGGCAGGGTCATCAGAGGCGTAGTCGATCTCCGGAGCTGCGTTGGTCTCGGGGATCTACCGGGAAGAAAGGGGGAGAAGAAACAAATGAATACACGGCAACAAAAGCAATCACAAAACAAGACATGACTACGAGCTAAGCCGGAGTGATCTATCGCAAAGTTAAGTGCTACAGACGGAGCGGGAAATTATCCGAGAGTGTTCTCCTAGCTCCGGGTGATTATCGGACAGATGAAACGGAGGGAAAAGTTCCATGTTCATCATTCTAGAGGCATGTGGCAAGCATGAGGAGGGCATATTCGGATTCATCTCGTCGTTCTGAGCAACTTTCATGTACAAAGTATTTCCATCCGAGTTACGGTTTAATTTCTATTAATTTTCTAAGTTTTAACCATTTTCTAGAATTTAAATTAATTGAAAAATAAAACAGTAAATAGTTTTGTCACCTAGTGTTACTCTAGGCTATGTGTATGACATTGGGACCCAGGGGGCTGGTCAACCATTTCACTTTGACTGGTCAAAAGGTAAGGTATGGCCCACATGTCATAGGCTTAGATATCTTAATTGCAATCTATCTTTTAACTACTAGTGGGGGTATTTGCACTAAACCTAACCACTAATTAGTCTAACTAGTAGGAGTACTAATTAGCTGACTAAGGGGCCGGCCTCATCCAGAGAAGCCGGCGGCCACCACACACACACTTACACACACGCTGCACACGCAAAGCACACACACACGCTGGACGCACACAACACACACACACACACAAAGAGCAACAGGGGCGCTCGGCCATGGCAATGGCCACAGCCAAAGCCAGCACATGAGCAGCTAACAGCAGAGAGCGGTAGCAGGGAGCATCAGCAGGTAGCAGTAACAGCGGCAAGCAGTACCAGGGGCAGCGGCGGCGGCGGCAACTAGCAGCGGCGTAAGCAGCAGCAGAGCAACGACATGGAGCAGCAGCAGTGGGCGCGCGAGTGCGGGCAGGCGTAGGGGAGCAGCGGCGCGGGGCGCATCTAGGGCGCGGCCACTGGCAGGAGCAGGCATAGGCGTGTGCGCGTATGTGGAATCTCGAACACAGCCATGGACGAGGACGACCGAGCTCGGGGACGACTACAAATGACGACGAATCAAAGGGGAAAAGGGGGGAATCAGCAGAGGAGCTCACAGCGGAGCTCGTGGATGAGGTCAGGAGGTGCGGGGGTGGCCGGATGCGTCAAGCTCGACGGCGAGATGCGACGGCCGTGGCGGAGACCATCTCGATCCCGAGCGTACGGTGCCTCCTAGCTTTATTCAGCGGAGGTAGGCGAAGGGGTCGATGACGGCGGAGCTCCTGGACAACCTCCTGATCATTGGGGAGGCCAGTGGCCATGAGGACGGCGATGGCGCATCAACGACAGCTTGGGAGCGAGCGAAACCGAGAGGGAGAGGACGAGCGAGAGGATAAGTGAGGGCTAGGGTTTGTCTACAGGGTCGGGGGCCTTCTTATCCATCTCGGGGGCTCGCCGGATGCACGACACGGCGGCAGCAGTGGCCAGGGCGGCGTGGATGGAAGACACGCACTGCTCTGCCTCATACAGAAGAAGAAAAGCTGATGGTGGGCTGGGCATGCTACTGTAGCACTGGGCCATAAGTGCATAGTGACATTTTTCTTTTATCCTTTTATTACTTAGTTAGCTACTGTTTTCCAAATAGTTTAGTGATCAAATGAATTTCGTTAGTTATGAAACTTTGCACAAAAAGGGGATGCAATACTCTAGGGTTGCACAAAAAGTTTAGAGGGCATTTGCAGTTATTTGATTTTTTTTGTTTGAATTCAAATGTGTGGATACGTGCTGCTGGGTCAGTTTTAAATACTTTAGGGGCATTCTAACAACTCAAATAATGTTAGTTTCTACATGAATATTATATAGTGATTATTTGCCACCATACAAACATTTTTGTTTGATAGTGTGAAGAAATAAAATTTGACTTGCATTTTGAATTTGAATTTGAATTTATTTCAGAGAGGAATTTGATATGAGGTGTTTATCCACTGTGATCAAACATGAAATAAGGTGATGACTTGGCATTATTAGCAGTAGATCACAGTGATTATTACACAGGGGTGTTACAATCGCCGAGCTCATCAATGCCGCCGGTGAAGCTCCTCCACCGTCACGTTCGCCTCGTCCTCCGCTGTCCCTGGCGGGCGACGTGGCTCACGGCGCGCCACCTCCCCTTCCTCCGCACGGCATGGACCCTGAGCCTAGGCATGAGGCACCCCAACGCGACTCGCCGCGCAGGGCGCCGGCATGCGATGAGGAAAGCTGCCAGGTGGTGCAATGGCCCCAAGGATAAGCACGCATGCTCCCAGTGCCGCCACATCAAGACCGCGTGCCACCAGAGGCGGCGGCGCGCGGGCGCCAAGATCAAGCTCCCCCATGCGGCCGGCCCCTGTGAGTGCGGCAGGCTGCCATGCTTTCACCCCGGAATTGTGCCGCGTCGTATGGCCCGGCAAGTTCAAACCGGATCTGCCTCCACGCTACGACGGCACTCCTGATCCCGCGGAGTTTCTCTAGCTCTACGAGCTAAGCATCGAGGCGGTAAACGGCGACGACAAGGTCATGGTGAACTGGTTCCCCGTGGCTCTCAAGGACGATGCGTGTTCTTGGCTCCTGAACCTCTCGGTGGGGTTGATCTCCTCCTGGGACGAGCTCCGCGAGCGCTTCATCGCCAACTTCCAGGGCACTCGCGACCGCGCTCCTGCAGCAAGCGACCTGTGGCGCATAAAGCAGTAGTCGGGCGAGACCTTGCACAAGTACATACAACGCTTCAAAAACGTTTGCCTCAAGATCCCGAAGGTGTCGGACGAGGCCATCATTTCGGCGTTCTCTGAGGGCATCTAGGATGTCAAGATGAAGGAGGAACTCTCCATGCACGAGGATATGTGCTCGGCCCTGGAGATGTTCAACATGGCAACCAGGTGCGCGAGGGCAGACGAAGGTCGCCTCTCCCTCTTGGAGCTCCCGGAGGTCGATCCTGAAGACAAGAAGGCCAAGGCTAAGGAGGTGAAGTGCAAGGGCCCCGCCGTGCTAGCCGCGGAGCTTGAGATGAAGCGCGGCTGCGACCATGGAGAATCCTCCAGGGGCAACCGCCCGTTCTGTGTCTTCCACAACGTCCACAGCCACAACACCAATGACTGCCAAGAGCTCAAGGCAATCCACGATGGGTGCCTCGGCCGCCGTCCTGAGCACAGCGACCACGGTTACGGCCGCGGAGGAGGCCGTGGTGGTGGCCGTTGGGACAACCGCGACCTCCGCCAGGACTGGCGTGATCAGCCTCGTGAGGACCGCTGGCAGGGCCAGCCTCACGAAGGCCCCTGGCATGATCAGCCTCATGAGGACCGTGCTCAGGGCAATGTTGGCCTTCCTCCGCTGCCACCGCCTCCGAGGAGAAATGATGACAACTGCTAAGATGATGGGGCTGGGGGCTTCCAGGAGCCATGCGCGATTGCCTGCATCCTGGGTCGTGCTCAGGCCCCCGCCTCTCATCGCATCTACAAGCAGTTTGCTCGCGAGGTGAATGCAGCCCTTCCCAAGCTTGAGGCGTCGCGTCCCCTCAGGTGGTCCAAGTACGCCATCACCTTCGACTCTACGGACCAGCTCAAGTGTTCAGCCGCCACTAGCGCACTCCCGATGCTCTGCGCACCGACCATCAGCAACGTCCTCATCACCAAAACGCTCATCGATGGTGGCACGGGGCTCAATGTTCTATCTGTCGAGACGTTCGAGACGCTCCAGGTGCCCTACAACCAGCTTCAGCCTACCAAGCCCTTCTCAGGAGTGACCGATGGCTTCACCGTCCCTATAGGGCAGATCCGCCTCCCCGTCACCTTTGGCAAGCGTGACAACTACCACACCGAGCTCATCGACTTCGACGTCGCCCACATCCGCTTCCCGTACAACGCCATCCTTAGGTATCTGGCCCTCGCCAAGTTCATGGTGGCGACACACCACGGCTACAATGTCCTCAAGATGTCAGGGAG
This sequence comes from Thinopyrum elongatum, assembly GCA_011799875.1. Taxonomy (NCBI): domain Eukaryota; kingdom Viridiplantae; phylum Streptophyta; class Magnoliopsida; order Poales; family Poaceae; genus Thinopyrum; species Thinopyrum elongatum. Next base: position 300,357,019 of record CM022298.1, read on the forward strand.
TAGCGGCATCATCATGGTCGCCTGCGACGAAAAGGCTGTGGTGTGCTCCCTCGAGCGCGCCTACCAAGCTGCGGCGGTCGAGAACTCTGACGACGAGGGTGCCATCCGGCCTCCTGAGGCCATCCCCAAGAAGAAGAAGCAGCTCCTCCCCAAGGGCCGTCAAGAGGCTGGGGTGCCCGACGATCGTGCCTCAGGCCCCGCGCCCACTGCTGGGGCACCCTTCCCTCTCGCATAGGAAGGCACGCCCGGCGCCCCTCTCAGGACGGGCTCGGGGGCTCTCGTCTGGAGGGCCTCTGACCTGACCAGCATCACAAGGGAGGCGTTCGAGCACCACATGGGGGCGTGCTTCGACGCGCGCCTCCGTGAGCAAGGCGCAAGGCGCCAGGCGCTCAGGAGTTCATCACCAAGGCGATCTAGGAGCTTCAGGAGGCACGAGCCATGTGTGGCGAGTGTCGCCCTGCACCATCCAGTGCAGCTGCCGCCCCCGACATGGGTGGCGAGCTACGCATCTGCGTCAACATCCCAGGCCTTAACAGGGCTGCTTCTCAGGAGCTGTTCTGGCCGTCCCGTGTCGGCCGGAGTGGGGGCTACCCCTGTAGCTACGTCCGCATGTCGTTCGGCCTGCTGAACGTGGCCGCCTCATACCAGTGTATCATGCAGGGTGTCCTGGCGGCTCGCGAGGCAAGGCGCCAGGCGGTCTTGGCAGAGGAGGTGCCGGACCCTCGCGAGCTCCCTGGATCCCCAGAGCCTTCTGGGCCTCAGGAGCCAGCCGGCTCATGAGGAGCGATCTCTGCAGCACGTGTCTTCAGCTACCTCTTACAGAAATGTAGGGAAAGGTTGCGTACTATAGACCCAAAGTGGTCAGACCCTTCCCCGGACCCTGCGCAAGTGGGAGATACATGCACCGGGTTGCCCTTTTTCAGTTGAGGGTGCCCCTCGAGCAGCATTATCCTCAAGCTGTCAGGGCCTGCCCCTACAGCTGCGTCATTTTGATTCATGTACCCCGGATTAGTTATGCATGCTCAAGTTATTATGGTGGTTAACGTTACGCCTGTTGACTCGTTATCTATGGGGTTGCCCTCCGCGGTCTCCACGCGCTGCTAACCCGCCTCTCGCTCATCCCGCAACGGGGGCTACTAGCATGGTGCCTGTGCTCGGGTCCGTCCCTGCAACATCGATAAACCTAAGAGACTGAGCTCTGGCTCGCGGCCGGCCCCGCGCACGTCACCTCACCGGGTCCTTAGTGCCTTCATCTTCTCGCGGAAGGATCACTGGCAGGATAGCAAGCGCGGCTGCATGTTATGTTTCTCAGCTAACTCGCAGGAGCTTCCGGAGGCAGGACCGCGAGCGGACTCACCAACACCTCGTCACCATGGAAGGACGCCACACTACGTGCCAAGGGGCACGGCCCCACCTAGGCACCCCCTCGGGCGCGGCCACTCTTTTCTTGCTTTCATTGCTTGCATGTTAAAGGGGGGGCCCTTGAGCACCGTGCCTCAGGGGGCCTTACTGGCTCTCGTGCCCTAGCCCCCTGGCCTTGACCACGGCATCGCGACCTGCCATACCAGCGGTGGCCGAGCCTCGCTCAAGAGCCGGGTCCCGAGGACGTAGGGCACCCAGATGAGCAGGGGAAATGGAGTCGGTAGGAGCCCTGTGGGGGGGCCATCGGGAGAAGGGCACAGCCTAACGTCACACAAGAAGCTCGCCCTCGCAGCAAAGGAACCACCACAGGCTCGCCAAGATAAGTCACCTCACATGCGCAGGCGTGAACCTCATAATTAGCATTCTGTCTCTCACGATTTCGCTTGGGCAAGGAAACTCCCCTTTCAGTCCTTCAGGAGCCGCTTACACGCCAAAGGGGACCTCCTGAGCATTGTGCCTCAGGGTCTCTTACCGGACCATGGGCTGCTCACCTCCTGGCCTTGACCACGGCATCATGACCTGGCATACCAGCGACGGCCGAAGCTTGCCTGGGGACTGGGTCCTATCGGTGTAGAGCACTAGGCTACCGCGAGAATGAAAGGGGGGACCCATGCCAAAGCGAGAGATGCGAACACAACATAAGTTGGGGGCACAAGCATTAAGGCAAAGGTGTCACGGTTTTTACACACCCCCGCGGGGCCCTTCATGGTTTTTCTCACAGGAATGAAACAAAAGGAAAAGGGCCTCCTGAGGACTGCGGCCCAGGCAGCGTTGCCCATGATGTCAGTATGGCACCGTTCCTCCCCTAGGACCGGGTGCGGTGACACGGCGGCTCGTAGTTGTCGTCGTCGCTCGAGCCTGGTCCGGAGCAAGCGCTGTTGCTGCTGCCGGAGGGGTCGCGGACAAGGCCAAGGGCAAGTTCACCGCCGGTGGCCTCACCGCCGCGCCGGCCTGAAGGGTGATCACCGTCTCGATCGCCTACCTTGGGGCAGCACTCCAGACGCCGGCCATCCTCCATGAAGACCTTGAAGAAGAGTGTCGACGCCCCATCGTACTTGAAGTGGATGGCGTGCCTCCCCTCCGAGTTGCAGGCATGGGCGATCGCGCCCCACCCTCGGGTCATGAAGACCTCGCCGGAATAGACGGCCTCAACCTCCGCCTCTGAAGCTTGGCTGCAGCAGCCGTCGTGCTGCAGCCACAGCTCGACGGGCCCCCTGGGCGGTATCTCCCCCGCTAGGGACCGTGGAAGCCGGACCCACATGCATGGCGGCATTGCCGTCCACACCACAAACTCGCGAGCCATGCTGCATGCATGGGCTTGCGGGCAAGGTGGTCGTGCGGCCACCGCTTGTTCTCCTCCATGACCCCGTCCCTCACGACTCCCGCGGCCGCCCCCGTGGGCGGGGCTATGCGCACGAACATTCACGCCGACCGGGAGGCCCGGTGGAGCACGTTTGTGCCAGGGTCGCGTTGCCATGGGTGCCATGGTGGCATCACGAGGGCAGCCGTGCCTTTTCTTCGGCGGGAGCAACTCCGGTCCTATCAGAGGGGTTTTCCCTTATTGGCGGCCGAGAACCTCCTCACTGGCGCCATGGATGCTCTGGCAAGATGGTGGCGCGGCGAAGAAGAAGAGGGAGCGGGAGCGGGCGGCGAGAAGATGGAGATGAGTTGGGGGCTCCGCCCCCCTTCCCATTTATAGGCGAAGGAAGGCTAACCGCCGGCCTCTCATGCTCCAAGCAATGATGGCCTTTCTGCATACACCAGGCAGTTGTCAAGTCGGGCAGTTGCCGAGGCGGCGTGGGGAAGTGGAGACGCCCATGTCCCATCAAGTGCCACGTGTTTGCCTGGCCCGCAGGCGGTTGGGGCCCGCGGCGCTTCGTCCTTACCCTTTGGCTTCGCCTCAAAGCCAAGTCCGAGCGCGCCTTGGGCCCGGGGGCTACTGTCGGCGTTCTGGGAACCAGGGTACCCAGACTTGCTTGCCTGCGGCCCATGGCGTGGCTTCATCGACGGCCTGGTATGGCCCATCTACAAAGACTATCAAGACAAGACCCTCGCGAGGGGGAAAGCCTCGCGAGGGGGACGATGCCAAGACCTCCGGAGGGAGCGGCCTTCCCAGGCTGCCTCCTGAGGAGCGGAGATTCCTATGCAGGTGCCCAACCTCATGAGGATGCGGTGACGCAAGCCATGACGACCAAGGCCAGGCGGGCACCAGCGGGCGCAGAGAAGATAGTTTCCTCTTTGGTGCTAAGGAGGCAAGCGCAGGGGTGGGTTCCCGAGGACTCAGGCAAAGGTTTCCATTCCGGTGCAACGAGACCAAGACCGCCAGGACGGCAGGAAAGATGTCATCACTGAGCCCACCACAGCGTCACGACTAGAAGCTTTGTAGGCAAAGACCACCTTTCGTCAGGATAAGATGTACTACTTGTCCCCTTTCAAATTGGCCATTATGGAATCCCTTCCCGCCTACATTTTGGAGAAGAGGACCAAGGCCGCTATAAATATAGGTTATCCACCACCATAGAAGGGGATCCGAACCTCTCGACTCATTCCCTCACCAGAGCAGACCTCGTGAGGTTGTTCATCCCTTGTACTTGTTCATCCTCAGCCCCTCGTGAGGCAAATCCACCACAAAGCAGGAGTAGGGTCTTACACCACAAGGTGGCCCAAACCTGGGTAAATTGTCGTGTTCATCTTCCTTGTTCATCGAGCTAGGCCGTGGGGCGACGAGTTGGTTGGCCGGATAGGTTGAGTTCTTCGCACACGCCCCAGAGTTCGAACCTTTCTTGGGTCTGCAGAGCCCTGAATCTGACATATTACAATGCTAACGAGGAGTGGTGTTGCAGGCTGCTCTTCAGAAAGAGAGAGAGAGAGAGAGAGAGGCAACACAGGAGCTTCTGCAGGAGAGGGACCGGCAGGCGGCAGAGAAGCAGAGGGAGTTGGAGGATAGGACGGCTACGTTGTTGGAGGAGGAGAGGGCACGGAATGACGCGGCTCACCGGGCCATGTACTAGATCCTCGTGGTAAGTTTTTTCTGCATAATAGCCAAATCATGCACATAATGTTCATTTCATTACTAACTAATATGACTGACTCATCAAAACCAAATGTGCAGTCTGTGTGCGAGAAGACCGGTCAGACCCCTCCGCCGATGCCAGTCATTGCTCTGGTGACCACGGTGAGTTTCATTTGAATGGTCATTACTTACTAGTATAAACATTTGAGTGTCATCATGCTAACGAGACATTGCAAATGATCTTTGGTGCAGCGTAACTCCAGACAAGCATCGCACGATCCTTCTCCAGGTGGTACCGGCACGAGCAACCCCGGTGCTTCACCTTGGTGATGGCGGTAAGTTTTCTCTAGTGTTTTGCTTAACAAATGCATAATGACCTATACTTAGCTTTATTTAGTTCATTTATGACATAATTAGCTTACTTAGGTCAAAAATTGCATAATAACCTTTGTTAGCTCATAAATGTCATATACTTAGCTTATTTTCCTCCAAAATGACATAATAAGCTTACTTAGCTCCAAAATGACCTATTTTACCTAAGTTAGCTCTAAAATGACCTATACTTAGCTTTGTTTCCTCCAAAATGACCTAAGTTAGCTCTAATATGCTAAGTTAGCTCTAATATGCTTAGTTACCTAGGTTAGGTCAATAATGACCTATACTTAGCTTACTTATGTCAAAAATGGCATAATTAGCTTACTTAGGTCAAAAATGGCATCATAACCTTTGTAACCTCATAAATGTCATATACTTCTTCTTCTTCTTCTAGTCTTCTTCTTCTAACTTTCTCATTTCCCATTTTGCAGATTTGATTCACTTCACGGAAGCTTGCATTGATGGAGTGCTTGTGTTTACTTTCTGTTTTGATTTTGTATCGATGAACAATGTGGAACTTGCTACCTATGGATGAAACTATGTATGTATGGATGAAACTTATGTGTTGGATATCATATATTTGCTGTGAGACTTGCACATATTGTTTGCCCTGTGAAATATATATATATATATATATATATTTGCTGTGAAAATGCTTGGATATAACAAAAAAACAAAATAAAAAGGGGCAATACAGGCACTTTGCCGTCAGCCACCGACGGCAAAGGGCTCTTTGCCATCTGCCACTGACGGTAAAGGTGACACCTAGCAGCAACCTGTGCAACCTGGGAGCATTGGGTCTGACCAATTTTGTCACTTTGCCGTCGGTGGCAGACGGCAAAGGCTGGTGTCACTTTGCCGTCGGTAGCGGACGGCAAAGTCTGCCAGTAGCCACCTAAGGTCAGCTGACATCATCTGGCAGACGGCAAAGGAGCTTGTCTCTTTGCTGTTGGTAGGCAGACGGCAAAGCCTGTCGTTAGTCACCTAACGGCGCTAACCCCAGTTCTATGTCGTCCACGCACTTGGCCGTCTGCTTGGCCTGTATGGCAGACGGCAAAGGTCTTTGCCGTCCGCTTTATTTATGCAGACGGCAAAGTAGCCCTTTACCATGGTTTTCTGTGCTGGAAGTGGGGCTGTCTGCCAGCTGATGGCAAAGACATTTGTCATCCATGAACCTGTCCTTTGCCGTCTGCCATGGCAGACAGCAAAGTACTTGATTCCTGTAGTGCAAGATGATGTGGAGTTGAACCAAGAAGTTTGTAAGGGCAAGGAGATCACCTACTTCGTGAATATCTACCCAAGTAAGGCAAGTCCTTCATGGGCGTTGGCCATGGTGGAATAGACAAGGTTGCTTCTTTGTGGACCCTTTGTGGGTGGAGCCCTCCGTGGACTCGTGCAGCCGTTACCCTCCGTGGTTTGAAGTCTCCATCAACATGGATGTACGATAGCGCCACCTATCGGAACCACGCCAAAAATCTTCGTGTCCCCATTGCGTTTGATCTTCCGAGTCTACCCCTTAATTTCCGCACAATTGCATGCTTTACTATTTCCGATGCTCTATCTCTAGATATGCATCTGTAGAAAGTCTTGGCGTTGTCTTAACTAGTGCCAAAATCTGCCTAAGTGTCAAGAAAACTAAAACTGCACCTTTGGTTGGTTAAGAGTATTCACCCCCCTCCTCTAGACCTGTCTTCTCTGATCCTACAGAACTGTAAACCCCTAATAAGGGCTAGCCTTATAAGGGGTCTGCTAGAGATGCTCTTAGGAACCCAAATTGGAAAGAAACGGAAAGCATTGCGAGGACCAACAAATTGAGCATAGACGTCTTCATCCTTTCCCTTACGAAGCCCATAGGATGGAGGCATAAATTATTTTGGCTTGTTAGGAGTGGGCATGCCCCTAGTGTCCTTCCCACTCACAACCTTGTCAACTTCACCCTTTCATTTCTCCTTGTGCCCTTCACGCACAAATGTCTCCGTGATAGGAGTGGTGCACTTTTGAGAAATCATCTTATTCTTGCTTGTGCTTGGGTTAAACCCAAGCCCTTCCTTGGTAACCACCTCTTTGTGTTACATCAACACCTCATTGAGGATCTTTTGTCCTTGGGCAGAAGACATGAGCCTTCTCTCAGATTGAGCTTTTAAAGAGCGGTTCTCCTCAAGAATGGTTGTTAGATCACCACTATAGTTAGTAGTACAAGCATCAACATTTATAATAGGTGAGGATTAAGCCTTGGTGAGAGTCTCGAGATAAGTAAGTTTAAGTTTCCCAAAACTCTTTGTAAGAATATGATGTCTCTGATGTATCTATAATTTTTTATTGTTTCATGCTATTATATTACCACTCTTATATGCATTATATGCAATTTTATATCATTTTTGGGAACTAACCTATTAACCCAGTGCCTAGTGCTAGTTTTTGTTTTCTGCATGTTTTTGGTTTTACAGAAAATCCCTACCAAACGGAGTCCAAACACGACAAAACTTTTTGACATTTTTTTCTGGACCAGGAGGGACCCTAGAAGCTTTGGGGGAGGACCAGAAGCCAGACGAGGAGACAGAAAGGCAACAGGGACCGTCCTGATGTCTTGTGGTCCCCTCGTGGCTCCGTCTAACCAAATTCCATCGCTATAAATTCACAAATATTGCAAAAAAACATAGCAAGACCCGAAACAATTATTCCGCCGCCGCAAGCCTCTGTTCTTCCATGATCCCATCTGGAGGCCTCCGTCGGTACTCTGCCAGAGAGGGAATCGATCACGGAGGGCTTACACATAAACCTTGTTGCACCTACAATGATGTGTGGGTAGTTCTCCATAGGGCCTATGGGTCCATAGCAGTAGATAGATGGCACTCTCTCTCTCTCTGCCCTCTCTTTCTCTCTCTCTCTCTCACTCTCTCTGATCTTCAATACAATGTTCCCGTCGAAGATCGATTCGACGTAAACTTTTGTGGTGCGTTTGTTGGGATCCGACGAATTGTGGGTTTATGATCAAATTGTTCATTGGAAGTAATTGAGTTATTTATGAAATTCATTATGTGTGATTGTTATAGCTTGGTATTTCTCTCTGATCTATATGTTTGGTTTGGCTAACTAGATTTATTTATCTTCAGTGGGAGAGGTGCTTTGTGGTAGGTTCATTCTTGCGGTGTCCTCACCTCATGACAGAATGGGTAGCGCGACACGTATTTGTATTCTTGCTACTAAGGATAAAACGATGGGGTTTGATCATATTGATTGGTTTTATTTTGTCTATGTTATGTCATCTTGCTTCAAGCATTACTCTGTTTGTTATGAACTTAGAGCATCTCCAATAGAAGATGCAAATATGGAGATGTAAAACAGGAGATGTAAAAATTTACATCTCCAAAAAGTATGTTCTGCATCTCCAAAAAGGGCCAACTCCAACGGATGATGCAAAACGGAGATGTAAAAGAGCAACTCCAATAGAAGATGCAAATGGAGATGTAAAATTGTACTTCAACTAGTACTCAGGAGGCGGCGGGGTGGCGGCGGTGCGGGGCTGCGGGGCTGCGGGCGGCGGAGTGAGGCTGTGGGAGGGCGGCAGTGCGAGGCTACGGGTGAGTCAACAGGTGGCGGTGCGGGGCTGCAGCCGGATCGAGCGGCGACGTGAGTGCGGGGCCGCAGGGCGGCTGCGGTGGTGGAATCGAGCGGCGGGGATGCGGGGATGCAGCCGGTAATTCGGGCGGGGTGGCGGGGCGGGGATGCGGCCAGTGATGCGGGTGGGGCGGCTACGAGGGTGGAATTGAGCGGCGGCGATGTAATCGAGTGGCGGCGATGGAATTGAGCGGCGGCGGAAAAACACCCGATTCGTGGCGGGCGGCGGCGGGGTGCCGGAGGGCTCGGGCGGGCGGCGACAGCGGCAAATTTGGGCGAATTTGGTCAGCGGCGGAGTTGGGCGGGCGGCGGCTGGTCGCACGGATGTGAACTGAATGACAGTTGGGCAGTTGGCGGGCGGTTGCGTTTTTAAATCTCCATATGGTGGAGATGAAAATTTGCACCACGAGGTGTTGTAGTTTACATCTCCGGGAGGCGGAGATGTAAATTTTTGTGCATCTACATAATTTGTTGGAGAAGGGTTTTTGGGCCTCGGGGATGCAAAACTTAGTTATTTTTGCATCTACACCTTCTATTGGAGATGCTCTTAATACCTTAAGATACATGCTAGATAGCAGTCGAGGGGTGGAGTAATAGTAGTAGATGCAGAATCGTTTCGGTCTAAGTTGTCATGGACGTAATGCCTATGTACTGATCATGCCATGAATAACATCATAACTATGCGCTATTCTATCAATTGCCAACAGTAATTTGTTTACCCACCGTTTGCTATGTTCTTGAGAGAGATGCCTCTAGTGATAGCTATGGCCCCGGGGTCCACTTAAATCATATTACTAAAACCCTAAATATCTTGCTACAATTTATTTACTTTTATTTAATTTTGCAATTTATATATCCCTACTATTAGATTTAGTCCTTGCAAATAACGAGTACAAGGGGATTGACAACCCTCTTGCCCGCATTCAGTGCAACTATTTCCTCTTGTGTGTGTAGGTACTGCTAAAGGTCGTTTGCGTGAATCTCCTATTGGTTCGATAAACCTTGGTTCTTTACCGAGGGAAGTACTTTCTGCTACTATAGTACTTCACCCTTCCTCTTCAGGGAAATCCCAACGCCTATCACAAGTAGCAGAAGAATTTCTGGCACTGTTGCCGGGGTGACTTCATCAAACAACTCAAGGTCCCTTCATACACATTATCATTTACTTGTTCTACTTTTTACTTGCTTTTATTTTCCTTTATTAGTTTCATTAAAAAAACAAAAATACAAAAAACATGTGTGCTATATTGCTTGAATTGCCATTATGTCTCAATAAAACACTAAGTTATGTGACTTCTCGAATACTAATAACAATGATTTTATTAGTACTCCAATTGCTCCTCCCGCCACCAGTGCAGAGTCATGTGATATTAATGTTGCATTGCTAAATCTTATTATGAAAGAACAATTTGCTACAAATCCTAATGAAGATGTTGCATACCATCTTAATACCTTCGTTGAATTATGTGATATGCAAAAGAAAAAAGATGTGGATAATGATATTGTTAAGTTGAAATTATTTCCCTTCTCATTAAGGGACAAAGCTAAATTTTGGTTTTCATCCTTACCTCGCAATAGTATTGATTCTTGGGATAAATATAAGGATGCTTTTATTGCTAAGTATTTTCCTCCCACTAAGATCATATCTCTTAGAAATCAAATCATGAACTTTAAACAACATGAGCAAGAACATGTTGCACAATCTTGGGAGAGAATGAAATTAATGATTAAAACTTGTCCCACTCATGGATTAAGATTATGGATGATAGTACAAATTTTTTATGCGGGACTGAACTTTGTTTAGAGAAATCTTCTAGACTCAATTGCAGGTGGCACGTTTATTGGAATCACATTGGTAGAAGCCACGAAGCTTCTCGATAATATGACAGCAAACTATTCCAAATGGCACACCGAACGAGCTCCAACTGGTAAGAAGGTAAATTATGTCGAAGAAGTTTCTACTTTGAGTGATAACATGGATGCTCTTATGAATATGCTTACTAGTAAAAAATGCTCATGTTGATCCTAATGATATCCAATTATCTACCTTGATTGAGCAAAATAAGGATGCTATTGATGTGAATTTTGTTGCAAGAAATAATTTCAATAACAATGCTTATAGGGGGGATTTTAATACTAGGTCGTATCCCGGTAATCCCTCTAATAGTTATGGTAATTCATATAATAATAATAATAATAATAATAATAATAATAATAATAATAATAATAATAATAATAATAATAATAGGATACCTACTGAACTTGAGAATAACATTAAAGAATTTATTAGTTCTCAAAAGATTTTCAATGCTATGGTAGAGGAAAAATTAAGCAAAGATTTTCAATACTATTGTAGAAGAAAAATGGACTGTACATGAGTCAACTTTAATTAGAAGGCATCCCAATTGTTCAGAGGGTGATGATCTTAATGATAAAAACAACAAAAGTGGGTTGAAGAGATCAAAACTTTAGATAGTGATGCACCCACTACTTTGGATTACAATGACTTTCATTATGATAATTATTCTTTGATTGAATGTATTTCCTTGTTCAATCCATGATAAATTCACCCAATGCTTACAAACAAAATAAAGCTTTTACTAAACACATCATAGAAGCCTTTATTAAAGCTAATCAAGAAAAGCTAGAATTAGAAGTGTCTATACCAAGGAAATTACAAGATGAATGGGAACCCACTATTAAAGTTAAGATTAAAGACTATGAATGTGTAGAATTAATGGTGTTCTCATAATTGCTAATTTAAATTATGTGCCGGTGGATTTCATTGTGCTTGATATTGAATGCAATCTGTCTTGTCCTATAATACTTGGTAGACCATTTTTGCGAACCATAGGTGCAATTATTGATATGAAGAACGAAATATAAGGTTCCAATTTCAATTAAAGAAAGGGATGTAACACTTCCCAAGGAAGAGAATTAAACCACCATATCAATCCATTATGAGGGTCACCGATGGAATTGCTTTAAAGGATGATAACACTTGAAACTATGCATTATGCCTAGCTAGGGGCATTAAACAATAGCGCTTGTTGGGAGGCAACCCAATATTTATCTTTATTTCGAAAAAAAATTGTGTGATGACATGATTATTGCTACTGTAATGATTGTGTTCTTATATTTTAATTAGTTTTTGTGCCAAGTAAATTCTTTGGGATGATTTGGATGATAGTTGAATTGATTCCGTGCAAAAACAGAAACTTTTGCGCCCAATATTTGAATTTACATTTTGTACTGGAATGTTATCTTGGTCTGAAACTTTTACACAGTATTGTGATGCAAATTTTCTATGTTGTCCTCATTTTTCAGAAGTTTGTAGTTACAGAAGTATGGTTTTAGTTCAGATCATTACAGATTGTTCTATTTTAGACATATTTTGTTTCTTATTGCATAGTGTGCTTATTTTGATGATGCTATGGATTATATCAGGGGGTATAAGTCATGAAAAGTTATAATACAGTAGATATTATGCAAGAACGATTATGAATTGGTTTATAATAGTACCTAAGTTTATGGTTTACAGATTATACTAACGGATCTCACGAAGTTTCTGTTGAGTTCTGTGTGCTGAAGTTTTCAGGTTTTGGGTGAGATCACGATGGATGAAGGAACAAGGAGCGGCAAGACCCTAATCTTAGGGATTCCCAAGGCACCCCAAGGGAATATTCAAGGAACTCAAGCTTATAAGCTTGGGGATGCCCATGGCATCCCCTCTTTCATCCACAATTCATCGGTATGTTACTCAGAGCTATATTTTTATTCATCACATGATATGAGTTTTACTTGGAGCGTCTTGTGATATAGTATTATTTTGTTTGTTAGTTTGCCACAATCATTGTTTGTTGGACACACCTTTTGAGAGATATGCACATTCATCATGATTTGTTAGAATGCTTTATGTGCTTCACTTATATCTTTTGAGTTAGGCAGTTGTTCATGTGCTTCACTTATATCTTTATAGCATGGCGGTTGTTATATTTTATAGAAATCATTTGCAATCTCATGCTTCACTTATATCTTTTTGAGAGTCTATAAATAGAAAGTGGTAATTTGCACGGGTTATATGACTAGTCCAAAAATGGTGGGTATACAAGAGTGGTATAAGAAAACTTTCATGTAGACCACTGAGTAAGAAGTGTATGATTTAATAATATTGATGCCGTAATATGAAAGGGTATTAATCCATGATCATTAGTTTGTATAAATATCGATATTAAAGCTTGTTATTAACTACTCATTTAAGTGTCGGTCGTGGTATAATCGGGGTGTTGGAGCATTTGTATTCCTCGTTGAAATCCTTTGTGTTTCTTGAATCGGGGGCGCGATGGTTAACTCCTACCAACCTCCTCTCTAAGGGCATGTGAGTAGTACTTTGCTTCGTGGGCTAATAGGCTTCACAATAAGTATTTGAGTTCTTTATGACTAATGTGAGTTTATGGACAAAAGCACTTCCACCTATCCATATTTTGCTAGCCTCTTCGGTATCATGCATTGCCCATTCTCACCTCGAGAATTGGTGCAAACTTCCAAACACCGTGATATGATACGCTCTATCACACATAAGCCTCATCAAATCCTTCCTCAAAACAACCACTATACCTACCTATTATGGCATTTCCATAGCCATTCCGAGATATATTGCCATGCAACTTCCACCGTCACTATCTACATGACTTTGTCTGTTCATAGTCATATTTATTTGCATGATCATAGACCTAACATGATATTTGTGGCACAGGCACCATTCATCATTGTAATACATGTTACACTAGATCATTGCACATCCTGGTACACTGCCAGTGGCATTCATATAGAGTCATATTCCTTCTGTTTTATCAAGTTGGAAGTAAATAAAAGTGTGATGATCATCATTATTAGAGTGTTGCCCCTACTAGTGAGGAAAAGGATGGTGGAGACTAATGAGTCATTTAAAAAGTGGAGATGAGGTCCATGAGATTGTTCTAGAGAGAGAGAGAGGCACACTACTATCCTTTGCCACACTTGTGCTTCAAAGTAGCACCATGTTCTTCATATAGAGAGTCTGCATGATTTTTCACTTTCATATACTAGTGGGAATTTTTACTATAGAACTTGTCTTGCATATTCCAATGACAGGCTTCCTCAAATGCCCAGGGTCTACGTGAGTAAGGAATTTGGATGCGCACCCACTTATTTTTAGTAGTGAGCTTTCATACACTTAAAGCTCTAGTGCATCTATTGCATGGAAATCCCTACTCCTCGCATCGATATTGATTGAAAAGCGTCTCCATTGCCTAACAATCCGCTGAGATGATGCGAGACTTCCTCTATTTTTTGTCTTCCCTTATGAACCCCTACCATCGCTCTCTATGCCATCCAAAGTGCTAAGTCCATGGCTCATGCTCAGGTATTGAATGGAGTTAAAAATGCTGAAGCAAGAAAAGTATGATACAATTGCTTGGTTTGGCACCGAGGTGCTCATGATTTGTACTTGTGTGAGGAAGACGGAGTCATGCCATGCTTAGATAATTCAGTGAGTAGGGATAACATTCATTAAGCATCGTATATTTTGAAGTGTAATGATTATTTTTTAGTATTCATGGATATTATTATGTTGTTATTAACTACTTCATCGTTTCTCAAACATTCATACCGTAAAAAGATTACATGATAAGACATGTTAGGTAGCATTCAACATCAAAAAATCAGTTTTTATGATTTACCTACGCGAGACGAGCAGGAATTAAGCTTGGGGATGTTGATACGTCTCCGACGTATCTATAATTTTTTTTATTGTTTCATGCTATTATATTATCAATCTTATATGCTTTATATGCAATTTTATATCATTTCTGGGAACTAACCTATTAACCCAGTGCCTAGTGCCAGTTGTTGTTTTCTCCATGTTTTTGGTTTTATAGAAAATCCCTACCAAACAGAGTCCAAACATGACGAAACTTTTCGACGATTTTTTCTGGACCAGGAGGGACCCTAGAAGCTTCGGGGGAGGACCAGAAGCCAGATGAGGAGATGGCAAGGAAACAGAGCGGGGGGTAGGCACGCCCTGATGTCTTGTGGGCCCCTCGTGGCTCCTTCTGACCTAATTCTAGCACTATAAATTTCCAAATATTGCAAAACCCCCAGAGAGACCCAAAACAATTATTCCACAGCCGCAAGCCTCTGTGCTTCCGTGATCCCATCTGGAGGCATCCGCTTGTACTCTGCCGGAGAGGGAATCGATCACGGAGGGCTTCTACATTAACCTTGCTGCACCTCCGATGATGTGTGAGTAGTTCCCCACTAGACCTATGGGTCCATAGCAGTAGTTAGATGGCTCTCTCTCCATCTATCTATCTATCTCTATCTTTGATCTTCCATGCAATGTTCTCTTCGGAGATCGATTCGATGTAATCTTTTACGGTGCATTTGTTGGGATCCGATGAATTATGGGTTTATGATCAGATTGTTCATTGAAAGTAATTGAGTTATTTCTGAACTTTATTATCTGTGATTGCTATAGCTTTGTATTTCTCTCCGATCTATCTGTTAGATTTGGCCAACTAGGTTGATTTATCTTTAGTGAGAGAGGTACTTTGTGGTAGGTTCAATCTTGTGGTGTCCTCACCTCATGACAAAAGGGGTAGCGAGGCACGTATTTGTATTGTTGATACTAAGGATAAAATGACGAGGTTTGATCATATTCATTGGTTTTATTGTGTCTAGATTATGCATCGTGCTTCAAGCATTACTCTGTTTGTTATGAACTTAATACCTTAAGATGCATGCTGGATAGCAGTCGAGGGCTGGAGTAATAGTGGTAGATGTAGAATCATTTCAGCCTACTTGTCACGGACGTAATGCCTATGTACTGATCATGCCATGAATAACGGCATAACTATGCGCTATTCTATCAATTGCCCAACAGTAATTTGTTTACCCACCGTTTGCTATGTTCTCATTTAGAGAGATGCCTCTAGTGAAAGCTATGGCCCCCGAGTTCCCTTAAATCATTACTAAAACCCTAAATACATTGCTACAAAAAAATTACTTTTATTTTATTTTGCAATTTATATATCTCCTACTATTAGATTTAATCCTTGCAAATAACGAGTACAAGGGGATTTACAACCCTCTTTCCCATGTTCGGTGCAAGTATTTGCTCTTGTGTGTGTAGGTACTACTAAAGGTCATTTACGTGAATCTCCTATTGGTTTGATAAATCTTGGTTCTTTACTGAGGGAAATACTTTCTGCTACTATACTACTTCACCCTTACTCTTTAGGGAATTTCGAACGCCTATCACAAGTAGAAGAATAGTGAGCTCTTCTTCCTTAGTATTTAGAGACAAGTTTAGAAGCTCACAATCCTTAGAGAGAGTAGAATGAAACTCTTCAAGCCTACTCTCCTCGTTCATCAACTCCTTGCAAGAGCTTTTAGCCTTTTTCAAGGAGGCAAGTTTCATAGCATTTATGTCAATGTTTGCACCTTTTTTTAGGCACAATTCATCATTCTATACTTCCTCATATTGGACTTTCCAATCAAGGATTTCATATTTTTTTTCCTTTTCCACGGTAACGAGAGTTTCAAGTTCCTTAATTGTGATGGTGTGCTTACTCACCATCTCCATAAGCACATGAAACATAGCGAGCTTTTTTTCTTTAAGGGAGCACATGACTTTATCTATTTTGGTAAACATAAGATCATTCATATCATCATCATCATCATTCTTATCCTCCGCATCAAGATAATCATCACTAGAGGAAGGAGGAGTGAAGAGAGGAGGATTTGAATGAGGAGTTACCTTGAACTTGTCCAAAGAGGTTTGTTGCTCACCGTCCTCAACCATGGCCTTAGCCATTAGACACTTGCAAATGTTGCCCTTGTAGTCCTTCATGTAGTTGTAGGTGAGAACATCACCGCTCTTGTTGACGAGCCTCAAAGTGGTTTGGGAGTCTTGGGCTACTCCGGCAACATCACCAACGTCATCGGGATCAGACTCGTCTTAAGCAACCATTGCGTTCCCATCTCTCTTCTTGAGCTTAGAGTTCAAGGGGTTTGGCAACTTCTTCACAAAGGTCTTTGGAAACCTTGGTCTATCTTCTCTCTTCTCATAGGGACACTCGTTTGAGAAGTGGCTAGTCTCTTCACAGTTGTAGCAACTTCTCACTTTCTTATTTGGTAATCTTCCCTTGAGTTTTGCCGCACTAAACTTCTTGACAAAGAGAGCAATATCTTCATATGATGGAATCTCATCCGAGTCAACCTCATCACCTTATTCCTCCTCCTCTTCTTCTTCTTCACTTTGCTCTTCCTCACACACGTGTTTGGCCTTCAAGGCAAGATTGGTCTTTGATGATGAGCTACCATGCATTACAAGATGTTTTGTATCATTAGACTTGGATTCCTCAAACAATTGGAATGTGGAGATGATATCATCGGGATACATTTCCTTAAACCCATATTGGGTCCTTATGTCCCACACCATTTGATGATGATAAGGAGCAAGAGCATTGAGCAATTTTTCCACAAGGAATCACTTTGTCAAGTTGAATCCATCTTGGGTCTTAAGACACTCAAGAAGTTGAATCCATCTCACAATCGTAGGAATCAATGCCGGCGGGAAGAGTCATGAGACGCTCAAGAAGATGCTTGGGAGTTTCACCCTTCTCCATACAAAAATATATTTTTTTAACCATGGAAACTGCAGGGCTTACCCCACAGCAATTTTTTATTAAAATAGAAGGCAGTAACATATTTACAGGAAATACAAGTTCCACCAGAAGTGGAAGAAAAAGAAAATAAAATCTAATCTAAAGAACTAGCTAAACTAGCATGGGGTAAGTGGGGACTCAAGGAGGTAGGAAAGCTATCCAGTGTAACAACTCCTCTTTGTGCCTGGTCTTGATCCTGTGAGCCATCAAAGAAACATCATGGATAAAACCAGCCTTCCATTTCCCAAATGTTGGTCTCTCCTTTCTAAGGACCTTATCATTTCTCACTGTCCATACGTTCCACCAAGTGAGAAAACCCACCTCAACAAAGAAAGGCTTTGCAACGTCCCTTCTGGCTTGAACAGCAATATCCACCATGTTTTGACTGGGAGGCCAAAGGATCTGAAGATAATTCCAAATTATAGCACTGAAATTACATTCAAAGAATACATGATTCCTGTCTCTAGAGCCTCGGAGTGACAGACCACACAAGCAGGACCATCCTCAATTCTCCAATGCCTTCTCTGAATCATATCCTTTGTGTTCACTCTGTCATTATAACTAGCCATGCAAACATCTTAATTGACATAGTACATCATCTTTTCCATATCCAGTTTAGGATTGGATTACCAACAATAGGTCTATGGACAAGCATAGTATTTCTTTGCAGTATACTTGTCGGTGTTCTGGGAACGGGGGTACCCAGACCTGCCTGCCTGAGGCCCAGCGCGTGGCTCTGTCGACGGCTCGGCGCAGCCCAGCTACAAGACTCCACGAGCAAGACCCTCACGAGGTGAACGACGTCGAGACCTCCCGAGGAGCAGCTCCCCGAGCCTGCCTCCCGAGGAGCGGAGATCTCTATGCAGGTACCCCACCTCACGAGGCTCGCGCTGATGTGAGCCGTGACGACCAAGGCCAGGCGGGCGCCAGCGGGCGCAGACTAGGACAGTTTCCTCTTCGGTGCTAAGGAGGCAAGGACAAGCGCAGGTTCCCGAGGAATCCCCCAAAGGTTTCCATTCCGGTGCAATAAGACCAAGACCACGGGCTCGGCGGGACGGAGGTCATCACCAAGCCCACAGCTGCGTCATGACCAGAAGCTTTGCGAGCGAAGACCACCTTTCGTCAGGATAAGATGTACTCTTGTCCCCCTTCAAAATTGGCCACTATGGTATTCCTTCCCTCCTAAGTTATGAGGGAAGAGAACCGGGCCTAGTATAAATATAGGCTAGCCTCCACCGTAGAGAGGGATCGATTCATTGTCATCCTCTGAGCCCTCGCGAGGCAGCTCACCCCTGTACTAGTTCATCCTCAACCTCCTCGTGAGGCCAATCCACCACAAAGCAGGAGTAGGGTTTTACACCGCAAGGTGGCCCGAACCTGGGTAAACCACCGTGTCCACTTCTTCTTCCCGCTCGCACGTACTCGACGACATCAGGCCGTGGGTGCGGCGAGCAGCATATCGACGTGAAGCGAGATCCTTCATACACGCCCCAGAGTTCGAACCTAGTTTGGGTCCGTGGAGCCCAGATTCTGACATTTGGCGCGCCAGGTAGGGGCGTGTCGGAGCTCTCCCTTCCGCTTCGCTTCGTCCCTGCTCCGCCGCATCCATGGCCGATGCCCGCCGAGTTCGCGCCGAGCGCCGGGCCGCTCGCGTCGCCCAAACGGCGTCCGTGGGCCGCGGTGTTCCTCGCCACTCCGCCTCTCCCGCGGCAAACGCCGCCACCGACCCCGCTGCTCATGAGCAGCAGGACTCCTCGCTGCCACCCTCCGCGCAGCGTGACGGCCACACCACCATGCCTTCCCTCACTCCTGCCACGGCATCATCCTCCCACGCTCATCGTGGGCCGGCGGACGCGCAAGCGGCGCTCCTCATGGCGCGTGAGTTGCTGCACTACCGCCCTGGCAATAATGACTATGATGCCTGGCTTGGCCGTATTGCCGAGCTTCTCGACACCGCTTGCGGAGGCATGGAGCCCTTCCGCTTTCCGCCTATGTTGCCGCCCTCGCCACGGCTCCGCGCTTGCCTCTGCTGCGGCTGCTCGTCCTTCCGAGACAGACCTGGCGGGCCCCGCAGTGGCGAGGCCGAGTGCAGGGCTCCTCCTCTAGCCCAGGAGGCGCTTCCCTAAGCTCCGGTCAGGGCAAGCCATGGCAACCCCTCGCGAAGGCTGCCACGAGGGGCCGCCTCCTGGCCATCGCCATCCAGCGGGAGCAGCAACGGTCGGCAGGACGATGGAGCCGGGAGCTGCCCGCAGCCTCGCGCGGCGGCCTGCATCCTCAGTGGATCTCAAGCGCAGGCCTGCGGCCGCTACTCCAAACAGCTCTTCCACCAGGCGGGCAGCGCTCGGCCCCATCCTGAGACCCCGCGGAGCCGCACGCGGCGCGAGGTCGTCATCACCTTCGATTCCAGGGATCACCCTGAGTCTGCGGCCACTGCTGGAGCGCTCCCCATGCTATGCACGCCCACCATCAGCAACATCTCGGTCACCAAGACCCTCATCGACGGCAGCGCTGGCCTTAATGTCCTCTCGGTAGAAGCCTTCAACATGCTCCAAGTGCCTCACGACCAGCTCGCGCCCACTAGGCCATTCTCTGGGGTGGTCGGGGGCTCCGCCACCCCCAGGGACAGGTGCGCCTCCCTGTCACCTTTGGCAAGCGCGACAACTACCACACCAAGCTCATCGACTACAATGTTGCCCACATCGGCCTCCCGTACAATGCCATCCTTGGGTACCCTGCCCTCGCCAAGTTCATGGCGGCAACCCACCATGTCTACAATGTCCTCAAGATGCCAGGGTGCAACGGTGTCATCACGGTCGCCTGCTATGAGAAGGACGCGGTCTGCTCCCTTGAGCACGCCTACCGTGCCGCGGTGGCAGAGAACCCGGATGACGAAGGTGGCGTCCTGCCTCCCGAAGCCACCCCCGCCAAGAAGAAGCAGCTCCTCCCCAAGAGCCGTCTGGAGGCCAAGAAACCCGCCGGTGACGCCTCAGGCTCCGTGTCTGCTGGCGGGGCACCCCTTCCTCCCGCAGGATGGGCTCGGGGGCTTCCATCTGGAGAGCCTCTAACCTGACCAGTGCGACGAGGGAGGTGTTCGGGCACCACTTGGAGGCATGCCTTGATGCGCGCCCCCACAAGTAAGGAGGAAAGCGTGAGGCGCCAGGGGCAAGAGAGCTCATCACCAAGGCGATCGAGGAGCTTCAGGAGGCGCAAGCCATGCACGGCGAGCGCCGCCCCACACCCCCCCACCGGTGCAGCCGCCGCCCCCGACGTGGGCGACGGGTTGCGCGTCTACGTCAACATCTCGGGCCTCAACAGGGCCACTTCGCAGGACCTCTTCTGGCCGTCTCGCGTTGGCTGGAGTGGGGGCTACCCCTACAACTACGTTCACATGCCTTTTGGCCTGGTGAATGTGGGCGCTATGTACCAGCGCCTCGCACGAGCCGTGCATGCATCTCACTAGGCCCGACGCCTGGCGGTGGTGTCTTAGGAGGGCCCAAAACCTCGCGAGCCCCCCGGGCCTCGCGAGCCTCTCGAGCCTCCGGAGTCGTCCGGCCCGTGAGGAGCAAGCCTCCCTAACAAGCTTCATCAACTACTGTCGGTGTTAAAATCGGCGGATCTCGGGTAGGGGGTCCCGAACTGTGCGCTAGAGGATCAATGGTAACAAGGGACAATGGGGACACGATGTTTACCCAGGTTCGGGCCCTCTTAAAGGAGGTAAAACCCTACGTCTTGCTTGATTATATTTGATGAGTATAGGGGATACAAGAGTTGATCTACCTCGAGATCGTAATGGCTAAACCCTAGCTGTCTAGCCTATGAGAATTCTGATGATCTCTACGGACTAAACCCTCTGGTTTATATACACACCGGAGGGATCTAGGGTTGTACAGAGTCGGTTTGCAGAAGAAGGAAATAACATATCCAGACACCAAACTTGTCGTCCACGCATATAGGAGTCCCACCCGGACACGGGGGATATAGTCTTTAGTTTTATCGTCACGGCCCATCAGTCCGGCCCATATCAAATAGTCCCGACACCCGAGGACCCCCTAATCCAGGACTCCCTCAGTAGCCCCTGAACCAGTCTTCGATGACGATGTGTTCGGCGCGCGGATTATCTTCGGCATCACAAGGCGGGTTCCTTCTCCTGAATACTTTAAGTTAGCTTTCTGCACGAAGGAACTATATCCGGCTCTGCATAATCAATAAAACCCTTAGCTGTGAAGATAAGATGTCAAAATAGGAACAGTGTCTTTTACTGACAACTTTTTCGGCGAAGCGTCAAACTTGACCCTTCAACATTTTGAACCGTTTTCACGCCTCCCGTTTCGCGTTTCGAGGCCTAGCTTTCATTGGCGCATCTTGTCAAAGCAGATATCGTGCACGCCCATTACGGGATTCACAACAATGTGGTTTGGGTAATCCAACCGCGCCGTTCGCACGACCGCTTTGGGAACAGGCGAGTTTTAAGGCTTGAGAGGGGGGGCGTTTGGTATTTCACTGCCTATAATAGGGTAAAGATTCCTCCTTTTTTCCCCCACGCCTTCTTCTAGCTCCTGCCTTTCCACCTTCGAGCTCCAGCGCCCAAAACTTCAATCTTTCCCACCGCCACCACCCTCCCCAGCCATGGCTGGATCCGGTTTCAAGGGCAAGTGGGAGGCCTTCTCCGTCACTGAGAAGGACATCAAGGAGCTTCGGAGCGCGGGATATCTATCCGCGGATATCATGCACAGGCTCCCTGATAAGGATCAGGTCATCCCCACTCCGGAGCCCGGCGAGAGGGTTGTATTCATTACCCATTTCCTCCGAGGTCTAGGGTTTCCCCTCCATCCCTTCGTCCGGGGCCTCATGTTCTACTATGGGCTAGATTTGAAGGAAATATGCCCTAGATGCAATAATAAAGTTGTTATTTATATTTCCTTATATCATGATAAATGTTTATTATTCATGCTAGAATTGTATTAACCGGAAACTTGATACATGTGTGAATACATAGACAAAACACAGTGTCCCTAGTATGCCTCTACTAGACTAGCTCGTTAATCAAAGATGGTTAAGTTTCCTAACCATAGACATGTGTTGTCATTTGATGAACGGGATCACATCATTAGGAGAATGATGTGATGGACAGGACCCATTCGTTAGCTTAGCATAATGATCGTTAAGTTTTATTGCTATTGCTTTCTTCATGACTTATACATATTCCTCTGACTATGAGATTATGCAACTCCCGAATACCGGAGGAACACCTTGTGTGCTATCAAACGTCACAACGTAACTAGGTGATTACAAAGATACTCTACAGGTTTCTCCGAAGGTGTTTGTTGGGTTGGCATAGATCGAGATTAGGATTTGTCACTCTGAGTATCGGAGAGGTATCTCTGGGCCCTCTCGGTAATGCACATCACTATAAGCCTTGCAAGCAATGTGACTAATGAGTTAGTTATGGGATGATGCATTACGGAATGAGTAAAGAGACTTGCCGGTAACGAGATTGAACTAGGTATGAAGATACCGACGATCGAATCTCGGGCAAGTAACATACCGATGACAAAGGGAATAACGTATGTTGTCATTGCGGTTTGACCGATAAAGATCTTCGTAGAATATGTGGGAACCAATATGAGCATACATGTTCCGCTATTGGTTATTGATCGGAGATATGTCTCGGTCATGTCTACATAGTTCTCGAACCCGTAGGGTCCGCACGCTTAACGTTTGATGACGATTTGTATTATGAGTTATGTGTTTTGGTGACCGAAGATTGTTCGGAGTCCCGGATGAGATCACGGACATGACGAGGAGTCTTGAAATGGTCGAGAGGTAAAGATTGATATATTGGAAGGTTATATTTGGACACCGGAATGGTTCCGGAGTGATTCGGATATATTTTTGGAGCACCGAGGGGTTATCGGAACCCCCCAGGGAATTATTGGGCCTACATGGGCCATAGGGAAGAGGGGAGGCAGCCCACAAGGGGTGGTTGTGCCCCCTCCCATGGGGAGTCTGAATTGGACTAGTGGAGGGGGCGCGCCCCCCTTTCCTTCTCCTCTTCTCTCTCCCTTTCCCCTTTCCCACTCCGAAAAAAGGAAGAAGGGGGCCGAATTGGACATGGAGTCCAAGTAGGACTCCTTCCCCTTGGGGGCGCGCCTAGGCCGGCCCTCTCCTCCTCCCCTCCTTTATATACGGGGGCAAGGGGGCACCCCAAAGCACATAATTGTTCTTAGCCATGTGCGGTGCCCCCCTCCACAGTTTACTCCTCCGGTCATATTGTCGTAGTGCTTAGGCGAAGCCCTGCGCGGATCACATCACCATCACCGTCACCACGCCGGCGTGCTGACGAAACTCTCCCTCGACATTTTGCTGGATCAAGAGTTCGAGGGACGTCATCGAGCTGAACGTGTGCAGAACTCGGAGGTGCCGTATGTTCGGTGCTTGATCGGTTGGATCGCGAAGACGTTCGACTACATCAACCGCGTTAAGCTAACGCTTTCGCTTTCGGTCTACGAGGGTACGTGGACACACTCTCCCCCTCTCGTTGCTATGCATCTCCTAGATAGATCTTGCATGAGCGTAGGAAATTTTTGAAATTGCATGCTACGTTCCCCAACAGTGGCATCCGAGCCAGGTCTATGCGTAGATGATATGCACGAGTAGAACACAAAGAGTTGTGGGCGATAATAGTCATACTGCTTACCACCAACGTCTTACTTTGATTCAGCGGTATTGTTGGATGAAGCGGCCCGGACCGACATTACATGACCGCGTTCATGAGACTGGTTCTACCGACGTGCTTTGCACACAGGTGGCTAGCGGGTGTCTATTTCTCCAACTTTAGTTGAATCAAGTTTGACTACGGCCGGTCCTTGTTGAAGGTTAAAACAGCACACTTGACGAAAAATCATTGTGGTTTTGATGCGTAGGTAAGAACGGTTCTTGCTAGAAGCCCGTAGCAGCCACGTAAAACTTGCAACAACAAAGTAGAGGACGTCTAACTTGTTTTTGCAGGGCATGCTGTGATGTGATATGGTCATGACATGATGTGATATACGTTATTGTATGAGATGATCATGTTTTGTAAAAGTTATTGGCAACTGGCAGGAGCCTTATGGTTGTCTCTTTATTGTATGAAATGCAATCGCCATGTAATTGCTTTACTTTATCACTATGCGGTAGTGATAGTCATAGAAGCAATAGTTGGCGAGACGACAACGACGCTACGATGGAGATCAAGGTGTCAAGCCGGTGATGATGGAGATCATGACGGTGCTTTGGAGATGGAGATCAAAGGCACAAGATGATGATGGCCATATCATGTCACATATTTTGATTGCATGTGATATTTATCTTTTATGCATCTTATTTTGCTTAGTACGGTGGTAGCATTATAAGATGATCCCTCACTAAATTTCAAGGTATAAGTGTTCTCCCTGAGTATGCACCGTTGCGACAGTTCGTCGTGCCGAGACACCATGTGATGATCGGGTGTGATAAGCTCTACGTTCACATACAATGGGTGCAAGCCAGTTTTGCACGTGTAGAATACTCGGGTTAAACTTGACGAGCCTAGCATATGCAGATATGGCCTCGAAACACTGAGATCGAAGGGTCGAACGTGAATCATATAGTAGATATGATCAACATAGAGATGTTCACCATTGAAAACTACTCCATCTCACGTGATGATCGGACATGGTTTAGTTGATATAGATCACGTGATCATTTAGATGACTATAGGGATGTCTATATAAGTGGGAGTTCTTAAGTAATATGATTAATTGAACTTAATTTATCATGAACTTAGTCCTGGTAGTATTTACAAATTATGTTGTAGATCAATAGCTCGCGTATAGCTCCCTTGTTTTATTTTTGATATGTTCCTAGAGAAAACTAAGTTGAAAGATGATAGTAGGAATGATGCGGACTGGGTCCGTGATCTGAGGAATATCCTCGTTGCTGCACAGAAGAATTATGTCCTTGATGCACCACTAGGTGACAGACCTATTGCAGGAGTAGATGCAGACGTTATGAATGTTTGGCAAGCTCGATATGATGACTACTTGATAGTTTAGTGCAGCATGCTTTACGTCTTAGAACCGGGACTTCAAAAACATTTTGAACGCCACGGAACATATGAGATGTTCCAAAGAGATGAAATTGGTATTTCAGACTCGTGCCCGTGTCGAGAGGTATGAGACCTCTGACAAGTACTTTGCCTACAAGATGGAGGAGAATAGCTCAGCTAGTGAGCATGTGCTCAGAATGTCTGGGTACTACAATCGCTTGAATCAAGTGGGAGCTAATATTCCAGATAAGATAGTGATTGACAGATTTCTCTAGTCACTATCTCCAAGTTACTAGAACTTCGTGATGAACTATAATATGCAAGGGATGACGAAAACGATTCCCAAGCTCTTCGCGATGCTGAAATCGGCGAAGGTAGAAATCAAGAAATTGCATCAAGTGTTGATGGTTGACAAGACCACTAGTTTCAAGAAAAAGGGCGAGGGCAAGAAAGGGAACTTCAAGAAGAATAGCAAGCAAGTTGCTACTCCCGGGAAGAAACCCAAGTATGGACCTAAGCCTAAAACTGAGTGCTTCTACTGCAAAGGAAATGGTCACTGGAAGCGGAACTGCCCCAAATACTTGGCGGATAAGAAGGATGGCAAAGTGAACAAAGGTATATTTGATATACATGTTATTGATGTGTATTTTACTAGTGTTCATAGTAGCCCCTGGGTATTTGATACCAGTTCAGTTGCTAACATTAGTAACTCAAAACAGGAGTTGCAAAATGAACAGAGACTATTTAATGACGAGGTGACGATGTGTGTTGGAAGTGATTCCAAGGTTGATAAGATCACCATCGCACACTCCCTCTACCTTCGGGATTAGTGTTGGACCTAAATAAATGTTATTTGGTGTTTGCGTTGAGCATGAATATGATTGGATCATGTTTATTGCGATACGGTTATTCATTTAAGTCAGAGAATAATTGTTGTTCTGTTTACATGAATAAAACCTTCTATGGTCATACACTCAATATAAATGGTTTATTGAATCTCAATCATAGTGATACACATATTCATAATATTGATGCCAAAAGATGCAAAGTTGATAATGATAGTGCAACATATTTGTGGCACTGCCGTTTAGGTCATATTGGTGTAAAGCGCATGAAGAAACTCCATGCTGATGGGATTTTGGAATCACTTGATTATGAATCATTTTGATACTTGCGAACCATGCCTCATGGGCAAGATGACTAAAACTCCGTTCTCCGGAACAATGGAGCGAGCCAATGACTTATTGGAAATAATACATACCGATGTATGCGGTCCGATGAGTGTTGAGGCTCACGGCGGGTACCATTATTTTCTGACCTTCACAGATGATTTAAGCAGATATGGGTATATCTACTTAATGAAACACAAGTCTGAAATGTTTGAAAAGTTCAAAGAATTTCAGAGTGAAGTGGAAAATCATCGTAACAAGAAAATAAAGTTTCTATGATCTAGTCGTGGAGGCAAATATTTGAGTTACGAGTTTGGTCATCATTTAAAACAATGTGGAATAGTTTCGCAACTCACGCCACCTGGAACACCACAGCGTAATGGTGTGTCCGAACATCGTAACCGTACTTTATTAGATATGGTGCGATCTATGATGTCTCTTACCGATTTACCACTATCATTTTGGGGTTATGCATTAGAGACAGCTGCTTTCACGTTAAATAGGGCACCATCTAAATCCGTTGAGACGACACCATATGAACTTTGGTTTGGCAAGAAACCTAAGCTGTCGTTCCTTAAAGTTTGGGGCTGCGATGCTTATGTGAAAAAGCTTCAACCTGATAAGCTCGAACCCAAATCGGAGAAATGCGTCTTCATAGGATACCCAAAGGAGACTGTTGGGTACACCTTCTATCACAGATCCGAAGGCAAGATATTCGTTGCTAAGAATGGATCCTTTCTAGAGAAGGACTTTCTCTCGAAAGAAGTGAGTGGGAGGAAAGTAGAACTTGATGAGGTAATTGTGCCTTCTCTCAAATTGGAGAATAACTCATCACAAAAAACAGTTCCCGTGATGCCTACACCAATTAGTGAGGAAGCTAATGATGATGATCATGAAACTTCAGATCAAGTTACTACCGAACATCGTAGGTCAACCAGAGTACGTTCCGCACCAGAGTGGTACGGTAATCCTGTTTTGGAAGTCATGTTACTAGGCCATGACGAACCTACGAACTATGAAGAAGCTATGATGAGCCTAGATTCCGACAGATGGCTTGAGGCCATGAAATCTGAGATAGGATCCATGTATGAGAACAAAGTGTGGACTTTGGTGGATTTGCCCGATGATCGACAAGCCATTAAGAATAAATGGATCTTCAAGAGGAAGACGGACGCTGATGGTAGTGTTACTATCTACAAAGCTTGACTTGTCACAAAAGGTTTTTGACAAGTTCGAAGTGTTGACTACGATGAGATTTTCTCACTCATAGCGATGCTTAAGTTTGTCCGAATCATGTTAGCAATTGCCGCATTTTATGATTATGAAATCTGGCAAATGGATGTCAAAACTGCATGCCTTAATGGATTTCTCAAAGAAGAGTTGTATATGATGCAACCAGAAGGTTTTGTCGATCCTAAAGGTGCTAACAAAGTGTGCAAGCTCCAGCGATCCATTTATGGACTGGTGCAAGCATCTCGGAGTTGGAATATACGCTTTGATAGTGTGATCAAAGCATATGGCTTTATACAGACTTTTGGAGAAGCCTGTATTTACAAGAAAGTGAGTGGGAGCTCTGTAGCATTTCTGATATTATATGTGGATGACATATTGCTGATTGGAAATGATATAGAATTTCTGGATAGCATAAAAGGATACTTGAATAAGAATTTTTCAATAAAAATACCTCGGTGAAGCTGCTTAAGTATTGAGCATCAAGATCTATAGGGATAGATCGAGACGCTTAATAAGACTTTCACAAAGCACATACCTTGACAAAGTTTTGAAGGAGTTCAAAAAGGATCAGTCAAAGAAAGAGTTCTTGCCTGTATTCAAGGTATAAAGTTGAGTAAGACTCAAAGCATGACCACGGCAGAAGATAGAGAGAGAATGAAAGTCATTCCCTATGCCTCAGCCATAGGTTCTATAAAGTATGCCATGCTGTGTACCAAACCTGTTGTGTACCTTGCCATGAGTTTGTCAAGGGGGTACAATAGTGATCCAGGAGTAGATCACTAGACAGCGGTCAAAATTATCCTTAGAGGACTAAGGAAATGTTTCTCAGTTATGGAGGTTGCAAGCTTTGACACTGATCTAGATGACTCTAAGTCTCAATCTAGATACGTATTGAACGTGGGAGCAATTAGCTAGAGTAGCTCCACGCAGAGCATTGTAGACATAGAAATTGGCAAAATACATACGGATCTGAATGTGGCAGACCCATTGACTAAACTTCTCTCACAAGCAAAACATGATAACACCTTAGTACTCTTTGGGTGTTAATCACATAGCGATGTGAACTAGATTATTGACTCTAGTAAACCCTTTGGGTGTTGGTCACATGGTGATGTGAACTATGGGTGTTAATCACATAAAGATGTGAACTATTGGTGTTAAATCACATGGCGATGTAAACTAGATTATTGACTCTAGTGCAAGTGGGAGACTGAAGGAAATATGCCCTAGAGGCAATAATAAAGTTGTTATTTATATTTCCTTATATCATGATAAATGTTTATTATTCATGCTAGAATTGTATTAACCGGAAACTTGATACATGTGTGAATACATAGACAAAACACAGTGTCCCTAGTATGCCTCTACTAGACTAGCTCGTTAATCAAAGATGGTTAAGTTTCCTAACCATAGACATGTGTTGTCATTTGATGAACGGGATCACATCATTAGGAGAATGATGTGATGGACAGGACCCATCCGTTAGCTTAGCATAATGATCGTTAAGTTTTATTGCTATTGCTTTCTTCGTGACTTATACAAATTCCTCTGACTATGAGATTATGCAACTCCCGAATAACGGAGGAACACCTTGTGTGCTATCAAACATCACAACATAACTAGGTGATTATAAATATACTCTACAGGTGTCTCCGAAGGTGTTTGTTGGGTTGGCATAGATCGAGATTAGGATTTGTCACTCTGAGTATCAGAGAGGTATCTCTGGGCCCTCTCGGTAATGCACATCACTATAAGCCTTGCAAGCAATGTTACTAATGAGTTAGTTACGGGATGATGCATTACGGAACGAGTAAAGGGACTTGCCGGTAACGAGATTGAACTAAGTATGAAGATACCGACGATCGAATCTCGGGCAAGTAACATACCGATGACAAAGGGAATAACGTATGTTGTCATTGCGGTTTGACCGATAAAGATCTTCGTAGAATATGTGGGAACCAATATGAGCATCCAGGTTCCGCTATTGGTTATTGATCGGAGATATGTCTTGGTCATGTCTACATAAATCTCGAACCCGTTGGGTCCGCACGCTTAACGTTTGATGACGATTTGTATTATGAGTTATGTGTTTTGGTGACCGAAGATTGTTCGGAGTCCCGGATGAGATCACGGACATGACGAGGAGTCTTGAAATGGTCGAGAGGTAAAGATTGATATATTGGAAGGTTATATTCGGACACCGGAATGGTTCCGGAGTGATTCGGATATTTTTCGGAGTACCGAGGGGTTACCGGAACCCCCCGGGGAATTATTGGGCCTACATGGGCCATAGGGAAGAGGGGAGGCAGCCCACAAGGGGTGGCTGCGCCCCCCTCCCATGGGGAGTCCGAATTGGACTAGGGGAGGGGGCGCGCCCCCCTTTCCTTCTCCTCTTCTCTCTCTCTTTCCCCTTTCCCACTCCGGAAAAAGGAAGAAGGGGGCCGAATTGGACATGGAGTCCAAGTAGGACTCCTTCCCCTTGGGGGCGCGCCTAGGCCGGCCCTCTCCTCCTCCCCTCCTTTATATATGGGGGCAAGGGGGCACCCCAAAGCACATCAATTGTTCTTAGCCGTGTGCGGTTCCCCCCTCCACAGTTTACTCCTCCGGTCATATTGTCGTAGTGCTTAGGCGAAGCCCTGCGCAGATCACATCACCATCACCGTCACCACGCCGTTGTGCTGACGAAACTCTCCCTCGACACTTTGCTGGATCAAGAGTTCGAGGGACGTCATCGAGCTGAACGTGTGCAGAACTCGGAGGTGCCGTATGTTTGGTGCTTGATCAGTTGGATCGCGAAGACGTTCGACTACATCAACCGCGTTAAGCTAACGCTTCCGCTTTCGGTCTACGAGGGTACGTGGACACACTCTCCCCCTCTCGTTGCTATGCATCTCCTAGATAGATCTTGCGTGAGCGTAGGATATTTTTGAAATTGCATGCTACGTTCCCCAACAAGATTTCCATGATCTAGCCCCAAATTCCTTCCTCCACATCTCGGCGTTCATCATCGTGTGCGAGGCTCTCCTCTGCATCCCACCACACTTTGGCCTATGGCTTAAGGTTTTCAATCTGAAGCCGAAGGTGGTCGATGGCCAGCATGTGGATTGCGGCGGGGCCATGGTAAGCAAGCTCCCCAACGTCGTCTGGCCTAAAGGGGCGTTTGTGGAGATGGTCAAGGTGTGGCAGCAGGAGTGGTTTTACATCACCGAACCCCGCAACGCCAACTGGGCAGCCACACCTGACTTCAGATCCGGACCCCCCACGAGGCTCACCTCCTGGACCGCCAAAGGCCTTGATTGGGGGTCCACAGCGGAGGTGCGGATGCTGCAAACACGCATCACCAACATGATAGGCAAAAACGCCGGTCTCACAAACGTAATTCAGGTGATGCTCTTCCGCCGCACTCTTCCTTGCCAACTCCGGGCCTCTCACATGTGGGAGTTCAATCCAGAGGAGCCACGGACCCTGAAGCGCTTCTAACGCACAACGCACGAAGATATTTGGAAGTAGCTCTTCAAGGCCCAAAAAACATGGCCGAAGAAGACCGAGGACATCGGAATCGACATCGAGAACCCAGCCTCACCGGTGAGCATAACCTTTCTGAAGACTTATCCGGTCAGTAGTTTGAATATAATGTAAGTCATATTGCCTGCCTTCCGGATAGGGCTGGACGGCAAAGGCGGAGCGGATCCACTATCCGGCACCACTACCTGAGAACCCAGCCACACCCCAGCTAATAGATATGCTGGTCCCGGCGCCGTATCAGGCGCCGGAGAAGAAGGCCAAGAAGACGAAGGGCAAGGAGGCCAAGGGCGGCCCCCGCCATAAGGGTCCTGCGGACACAGTATCCGGAGAGACCGAAGCCCTCTCTTCCCATGACGGAGACGAGGAAGAAGAGGAGGAGGAAGTGGAAAGTGACTCCCCTCGTAAGGGGAGGAAAAAGAAGAGGGCGGCCTCCGAAGACCCGAAGGGGGAGGCGCCCAAAAGAGGGAAGATGACCCTCCCGGACAGTTCGGACTCGGATTCCGATCTAGTCTCCAAAAAACCTCCCAGGGCGAAGCCCCTGGCCGAATCGTAAGTATTCATAGACTTACCAGTTCATCGTTTCGGTTTTCCTATTTCCATTATATAAGCCATTTGTTGTGTGCCTTTCAGCCCTCCACGCGAGCTTCCGAACACTCCGTTATCGGAGGGGAACTCTCTGCCACCCGAGATGGCAGAGAGCGAGACGCCGCCACG
The DNA here is from genome assembly GCA_011799875.1 of Thinopyrum elongatum. Classification (NCBI taxonomy): domain Eukaryota; kingdom Viridiplantae; phylum Streptophyta; class Magnoliopsida; order Poales; family Poaceae; genus Thinopyrum; species Thinopyrum elongatum. The sequence goes on from CM022298.1 coordinate 300,388,861, forward strand.
AGCCCCCTCGCCTATCACCATGGATGACACCGAGGTGTTATCCGAAGGACCTCTCCTGGCCACGGAGGAGCGGGCGAGGCTGTCGAAAAAGCGCCCGAGGTTAATACCTCGATCGCCGAAGACATAGGGGAGGCGACCCCTATGACAACCGACGGTGGGGACCCTCAACAATCCGGGCCCCAGCCGGACACCATTCCGGAGACCAATGCGTCTTCGGGATCAGGTGAGCTGCCCCCTTCAAAAGAGGGGGAGGAGCATCAGCTCCGTCGGCGACCTCTGCTAATCCGGAGGCGCCGAACGCTCTAGCGGAAGCACTGCAACGTGCTTCCATCATGGAGGAGCACCGCACCTTGATGGGTGCGGTGATGGAAAAGGTTCAGTCCGCAAAAAGCGGACTGAACGAAGCCTTCACCAGCCTACTGATAGGCTTTGAGGTATGCGACGTAATGTCCTAAACATTTTTGTTTCATTTAGAGGAATATAGCTGTACACAGACAGTAGCCCCTGAGGCTCTGTTCGGTTTGAAAAGAGCCAAACAGAGGATCCACATAGTACTCGGGCGTGTTATCATGCTACTCTGCTGTTGCAACAGGCTTCCTTGTTGGCGGCCACCGCCCAGGCCGCAGAAGTTTCCGAACTCAATCGGAAGCTTAAAGCGGCCAATGAAGAGCTCGACCGCATCAACAAGCGGTTCGATGAGACGCAAGGTATGTGCATGATGAAAAAATTCATTTTCATGTCAGAAGTGATATGTATGTTGAGAGGTTAACTCACAGGATGCTTTGATTATGAGCATAGTTGGTGCAGCCGAGGTGGAGACCCTCAAAGGCGCCCTCGCCCAGGCCAAGAAGGAAGCCGAGGCGAGCAAGGCAGCTGCTAATAAAGCGGCTGCTGAACTAGAAGCCGAACAAGGTGCCCGCCGCCAACACGAAGCTCGGGTGGCCGAAGTCGAGCAGGAGCTGAAGGATGCCATCAGCCAATGTGAGACATTGGAGCAGAAGACTTTAGCCCAGTCGTCCGAGCTTGCGAAGGCTCTCCATGATGCCAAAGAGGTGCGGAGCGAGTCCCGGAGTGCTCGCGAAGAGATCCGTCAAGCGAGGCAGATAGCGGCTGGTAAGGCCTTTCCTTTGCAGAGTATTTTTGGAGGTCAAAGATATGCTTTGCTCACTCGAGTGTGGAGTTCCCCAGACGCGTTTGCGGATCTCCCAAGGAGTGCCGGTGATGCCGCACATTTCTTCCGAGCCCAGGAGGGGAACTCGTCTGAGAAGCTGTTCTGGTCTTAGTTTCTTGCACCGGAGCACCCGGTGCTCCTGAACGACCAGATGAAGCAGCTGATGGAGCTACATAGGGTGTCCGGTTTGGCCATGAAGGATCTAATAGTCCAACTTTGGCCCGCCGAACCAATTCCCAGTGGCTACTTCGGTTTGGTGAAGCGGCTCGTCGACGCACTGCCTCGGATTGATGCTGTGAAGCGTTCGGCCTGCATAGAAGGTGCCCGGATGACCTTCGCCCGCGTTAAGATGCAATGGGCAAAGATGAAGGCCACCAATGTGGCGACCGCAGGCCCGCCCGAAGGCAAAGATTACCGGAGGCCGAAGAGATATTTCGACGATGTCCTGGCAGGGGCCCGAATAGTAGAGGGCCAGTGTTCTAAGGATGTCATATTTGAGTAGATGTATTTGGGTTGTAAAAACTATGTTATGAACCCATGCTTGTAATATATCTGTTTATTGCGCCTTTTGTTTCAAGCAATGTTTTCTTCCTATGCGGCCGTTTATTTCTGAAAGTTGCCAGTCGTCGGCTTCAGCCCCCACATAGATGCTACGGGGGTGTTCGTAGTGGCGCGTGACCACACTTTATCCAACATCTTGGTCCGTAAAGGAGGTGTCCGCGAGGTGAACCAGGCAATCAGACTATGCAGCTTTATTACTTTCACTTAGCCATAGCACTTTGACGGTGGGGCTAAGTACTAGCCCCTTGTGCGTGTGCGGCGATCCAAGCTGAATAGCAATTTCCACACGGCTTGGACGAAGACCAGCCCCTCGTATAACACGGAGTATATCGCTAACGATTGTAGTATAAGACTAAGTCACCGAATCGCCGACCAGCTCTCGCTTTATCATGACAGTCAGTTTTTGGCTTTCTCTACTGAGGTATTTGACCGGATGAACCAGAAATACAATCGCAGTAGTTCTCCCTTTACTACCTTAGTCGAACGAGCAGAACGTAAGGTGGTAAGCACAGGAGCCAGGCAACCCAACTATAGACCAAAGACATGATTCGGAGCCGATGCATATAATGCAATATTCGGGACGCTGAAGAGTACCCCATAGTAGTTCGGACTTTAAAATGTGCCGGGCCGGATACAGCCCCCGGTGTTTAAGACCGGACTAAGGCACGTGTGGCAGTCGGGCATAGGGAGGGAAGACAGATGATAATAGAAAATAGATGAGTACCAAACAAAAGTGGTGATCAACTGCTTCCTTTATGCCCTGATTAATACGTCGAGACGTGTCATTACAGATAATGCCCGAAGGTCAAGGCCATTTTACATGCCAAAAGTTTACACAAGGGAAAGGTTTATACAGGGCTTTTCTGAGAAAATAGTGGCTTGAAGGTCCTAATGATGCCCTGCTGCACATCTGCGCCGTTTCTCCTTGGTTGGAAATCCTTTGAGAGGAGGAGTCGATGGTCGTCTATAAGAAAGGGGAACCTAGAAAGTAGTCCCTATACAACTGTAGAGTAGGTAGGTTTTTAATGAACCTGTGGTAAAAGAGAAAGAAAAGAAAAAAGAAAGTTAAGGTCCGAATAGGGTCAAGCCGTACTATAGACCTGTTCCGCAGTATGCCTCCGGTGCTGCCCAAGGTATTTAAGTGCGTAATTATGCGCGTGCGGTATGTGTGCCGCAACCTTATGGGGCGATCGGCGGAGGCCGAACTGCTATTCAAGCTCCAGATTTGCCGAGCTGTCATGCTGTAATGTTGGTCGGACTCGCTTGGCGGTGTCATGGGTCTTGATGACCGATGAGCTGTTGAGGCCGTTCTGTACCTCGGCTGCTAGGGCCGCGGTGTGGTCCTCAGTACGGAGGGAGCGCTCCATATTTCCATTGACTGTGATGACGCCGCGCGGTCCGGGCATTTTGAGCTTCAAATAAGCATAGTGTGGGACTGCATTAAAGCGGGCGAAAGCAGTTCGTCCAAGCAATGCATGATAACCACTGCGGAAAGGGACGATATCGAAGATCAATTCTTCACTTCTAAAGTTATCTGGAGAGCCAAATACCACTTCTAGTGTTAAGGAACCCGTGCAGCGGGCCTCTACGCTAGGTATCACTCCTTTAAAGGTAGTGTTGCTGGGCTTGATTCTTGACGGGTCAATACCCATCTTACGGACAGTGTCTTGGTAAATCAAGTTGAGACTGCTGCCGCCGTCCATAAGGACTCTAGTGAGATGGTATCCGTCGATGATGGGATCGAGTACCAGGGCCACCGAACCTCCGTGACGGATACAGGTTGGGTGGTCCCTGCGATCGAAGGTGATCGGACAGGCCGACCAAGGGTTGAATTTCGGGGCGACAGGCTCTATGGCATAGACGTCCCTCAATGCGCGTTTGCGCTCCCTCTTGGGGATATGCGTGACATATATCATGTTCACTGTTTTCACCTCGGGGGGAAACTTCTTTTGTCCCCCGGTGTTCAGAGGGCAGGGTTCATCGTCGTCCTCGCTTTGAGGTCCTTTCCCCTTATGTTCGCTATTTAATTTACCGGCCTGTTTAAAAACCCAGCTGTTTCTGTTGGTGTGGTTGGCAGGTTTGTCAGGGGTGCCATGGATTTGACAGGGCCTATCCAGTATTTTATCCAAGTTGGACGGGCCATCTCTATTTCCTTTGAACGGCTTCTTCCGCTGACCGGGTTTAGAGCCGCTGAATCCGGCGTTGACCGTCGTATCCTCGGTTTCTTCATTGTTGTTCCGATGCCTATTTTTGCTGCGTCATGGCCTTCCATTGTCGTCCCTGGCCTCAGAGGTGCCAGGGTTGCTGGTGCTGTTGCTTCTACGAGCCAACCAGCTATCTTCGCCTGCACAGAAGCGGGTCATGAGTGCAGTGAGAGCTGCCATAGTCTTCGGCTTTTCCTGACCGAGGTGTCGGGCGAGCCATTCGTCGCGGACGCTGTGTTTAAATGCCGCTAAGGCTTCGGCGTCCGGACAGTCGACAATTTGGTTCTTTTTAATTAAGAACCGAGTCCAGAGTTTGCGGGCTGACTCTCCGGGTTGCTGGACTATGTGACTCAGGTCATCAGCGTCCGGTGGCCGGACATAAGTGCCCTGAAAGTTGTCCCGAAAAGCATCCTCTAAATCCTCCCAACTGCCAATGGAGTTCTCTGGGAGGCTATTCAACCAGTGTCGTGCTGGCCCTTTTAGCTTTAGAGGAAGGTATTTAATGGCGTGGAGATCAACACCGCGAGCCATGTGAATGTGGAGAAGAAAATCGTCAATCCACACAGCGGGATCTATCGTTCCATCGTATGCCTCGATGTTTACGGGTTTAAACCCTTCCGGAAACTGGTGCTGCATTACCTCGTCGGTAAAGCACATGGGGTGTGCGGCGCCTCTATATCAGGCAACATCACGACGGAGTTTGGATGACATCCGTGTTTGGTTCTCGGCTCGAACTTGGTTATGCTTTGCGCCAGGCTTGATGGCTGTCGTCTCGTGTTGGAGCACGTCCCCTTGATCCGTAGATTGATATGGTCTGGCCGGCTCTATTGTCCAGGTCCTGATGTAAGTCAATCGTGTAGCCCGGGGCCGCTGCCTCTTTGCCTCTACGGTGAGGTGGTGCGGGCTGGTGTTCGGCATAATTAGCCGCTTTGTCACGTCCACGTGGTGGTCGGTCCGGTTGATCAGCATTATTGTATCTTGACGGTATTGGCTCAAGGGCTTCGTCGTCGAATTGTGGTAGTAGCCTGCGTTTTGGGTAGCTCTTTGTCGGGCGCTCGAGGCCGTATTCTTCGGCAGCCAGGACCTTTGTCCATCTGTCGTTGAGCGTATCTTGTTCGGCTTGAAGCTGTTGTTGTTTCTTTTTCAGGCTCCTCGCAGTGGTGATGTGTAAGTGCATCTAGTGCCCCTTAGTGATTTTGGTGTATTGAAGACTTATAGGTTAAGGGACTAATGCGTTTGTGAGTGTACATAGGTCTATAAGTCTATGAGGAGTTTGATATTTACGATGAAAGTCGACCCCTAAAAATGAATGTCTTCAACTGAAGACTTTGGTTTTCTTGAAGACTTTGAAAGTGAAGAAATTGGTGTGACCTTGAAGACTAGATATTCATGAGAGGATTATGAAGCATGAAGACTTTTGTTTTCGTAGTTTCATTTTCTTCTTCTTGAGTCATAGGAAACACCATACTATTAAAGGGGGTCGAGGTAAAACTAAGGAAAAGTTTCCAAGTGATGCTCATCTCAAAATCCTACACCTACCCAATCCTTTCGAGTGAAGCCATTGGAAATCTCATACAATTCAGTCAATTTCTTCAGTGACAGAGATGAAGTTCTTCTGTTCTCTGAGGAATTTGTTCTGACTGAGGAGTTAGGAATTCGCCAGTGCGGATTGCCTACAAGTGAGGAACATGATAGCCCTGAGGAATTTGAAAGCTCAAATTTCCGACCGTTGCTGTGCTACGCGTCCGCGGTCCAAATATCCTACCCACCTAACGGTCATATCATTGAAGGGCATTTATGTCTTATCATGTCGGGCTGCTCCCTAGGCTATAAATAGCTGCCCCCTAAAACCACTAGCTGGTTGGCTGCTCCGAGAGATAGATTGACACTTGTCATTTAGAGCATCCCATCCTCCGAGGACTTTGAGCGAAAATCATCAAGTGAGGAAAAACCCAAGAACCCAAAAACCAAACACCTACAAACCCAACGTGATTGAGCATCACTGAAGAGATTGTTTCTGTGTGGAACCGACGCTTGTTACCTTTGAGGACTATGCATCCTCCAGATGGTTAGGCGTCATGGTCTAGAGCATCCAAGAGGAATTGTGGATCGCCGAGTGACCGAGTCTGTGAAGGTTTGGAAGTCACCTGTGAAGACTTACCACGAGTGATTGGGCGAGGTCTGTGTGACCTTAGCTCAAGGAGAATACGGTGAGGACTGTGTGTCCGGGACTGTGTGTCCTCAGGTTTAAATACCTAGCCGCTCCAACCAGACATACAACTGTCACAGCAGTTGGAACTAGTCTACCAAATCATTGTCTTCACCGAGCTACTGGTTCTATTTCCTCAACCCTTTCATTTCCTCATTCATGTGTTGATTTACATGATCGTTACTGTGTGAAGACTTTGACTGAAGACTTTCTCAATTTCCTCAATCCTATTTCTTCAGTCACTTAGTCTTCAGCCTGCTTATCCTGTGTTTCATGCTACCTGTACTCTGTGCCTATTTCATTTCATCATGATGACTGTACTTATGCCATGTTATGTTTGCATCTGAGTACTTATTCCGCTGCTAAGTAGTTCGTTGCTTAGGAATTTCCTCACCTTAGAATTCCTCAGTGACGAATTTGTAAAAATCGCCTATTCACCCCCCCCCCTCTAGTCGATATAACGCACTTTCAATTGGTATCTGAGCAAGGTACTCCCTTGTTCTGTGTGATTTTGGTTTAACCACCTGGAGTTTTAGTTATGTCGACTGCAGGCATGATCAAGGTCTCGGCTGGGTGTCCTACCTTTGATGGGACGGACTACCCCTACTGGAAGAATAAGATGCGCATGCATCTTGAGGCAATTGACAACGATCTCTGGTACGTTGTGGAAAATGGCGTTCCCTGTGTCACTCCTTCCGTGAACGCTGCTGATGTGAAGAGATTCAAGCAACTAGACTCTCAAGCGAAGAATATCATATGTGGCCATCTGAGCAAAGGACAGTACGGCAGAGTGAGTGCTTTGGAGTCTGCAAAGCTTATCTGGGACAGGCTGTCCAAGGTCAACGAAGGAATCTCAACTCAACGTGATTCTCGAGTTGACGTTCTTCGCAATCTCTTCAACCGCTTCAAATGACTCGACAATGAGAATGTCCAGCAAACCTTTGATCGCCTCACTGACATTTCAAACGAGCTTCAAGAACTGGGTGCCACTGACATCACCGACCATGAGGTGGTGAAGAAATTGCTGAGGTCACTCGATTCTTCATTCGATACACTGGCACTGATGATTCAAGAACGTGGAGACTAGAAGTCACTTGATCCTGCTGATATTCTTGAGAGGCTGAACACTCATGAATTCCAACAAGCAGAAAAGAGAGATCTCTATGGGCCAAGCTATGGAAGATCACGCGCACTGAAGGCCAAGGCAGTTTCCTCATCTGAAGGAGAAGATTCTGATAGCAGCCTTGGTGACCCTGAAGAACTAAGCTAGGAGCTAGCAATGCTCGTGAAGAAATTCCAGAAGTTCTCAAGGCGTGGTCGCTTTGTAAAATCTTCAAAAGGTGATGACACAAGATCAGATTCCTCATCCCGTGATTACAAAAAGAGGACTTGCCACAAATGCAAGAAACCTGGTCACTACATAACTGATTGTCCTCAGTGGGCAAAGGAATCAAAGAAGAAGAAATACAAGGATGATAGTTCAGATGACTCTAAGAAGAAGAAGAAATCTTCAAAGTCCTCATCATCAAAATCTTCAAAGTCTTCATCTCACAAGAAGAGCAGTTCCAAGAAGGCTCGGGCATTCATTGGCAAGGAAATGGACTCTGAAGCTGAATCTGAGGAACATGAGGAAGAGGAGGCATCTGAGGAGTCAGACTCTGGTGTGGCGAGCCTAGCCCTCGCTACTGCTTACGTCAGCAAGTCCATCTTCAACACTGAGGAAAATGCTTCCCCACCTTGCTGATGACTCAACTATGACTATGCTCCCACCTATTGCTTCATGGCAAAAGGTGCCAAGGTATTCAAATATCCCTCCTCTGAATCAAGTGAGGATGAATCTGATGATAACCTCAAACCCAGCTATTCCAAACTTGCTAATATTGCTGTTAAACAACAAAAGGCTTTGGAAAAGGTTCAAAATATGCTAGACAAAAGCGATGACCTGTTAGGTGAGGAAATGGATCGAACTCAAACACTGACTGATAATCTTCAGCAACTATAGTCTAAGTTTGACAACCTTCAAAGTCGTCATGAAACTCTCTTAGCCGATCATGAGAAGCTTTCTTATGAATTTCTTCAAAGAAAGCAAGATCTTGAGAAGCTAAGGGTGAGTCATGAAGATCTTCAGAAGGAAAATGATTCATTACTTGCTCAACAGATCAGTTCCGCTCAGGAAGAATTTATTCCACCATGCTTGAAATGCATTGAACGTGAAACTGTAAATTCTTCACCTGAAAGTTCAAATGCTTCTATTGCTGCAAATTCTTCAACTATCTCTGTGGTCACAAATTCCTCATCTGAGGATACCACTAGTATCACTGACGAAAATGCAAGGTTGAAGGAATTGTATGTGACAGGCATGTACAAAAGCCTCAAAGGGCATCAGACTCTTTGTGATGTGCTCAAAAAGCAGATCTTGAACAGGAACCCTAGGAAAGAGGGTATTGCCTTTGAGAGGAAACTCAATGCTGATGGAACCTACTGGAAACCTGAGCAGTATCCCACAACCTCATGGGTTGTTGCGAAGGGACCTCCCGTCGATCCATCCACTTTATCTGGCTTTACTTGTGAATCCTCACATTCATCTGATGAGTCATTTGACTCCAACTATAAACTGTTCAAAAATCAGAATGGTGAAGTATTTGCTAGATATGTTGGAACTAACTGCAGGAATGGTCCCCCTATGAAGAAAATCTGGGTTCCCAAAAGGTGCCTTGAAAGTCTTCAGGTGAATGTCCTCATGACACCACCTGTGAAGAATAAGAACCCCAGATCAAATTCTTCATATGGACCAAAGTCTTCATATGGATCCAAGTCCTCTTATGGATCAAATTCCTCACGTGGATCCAAGTCCTCATATGATCATCATCATGCTAACGCTTCTGTTTCGCAGGGAAAATCTAAGAGTTCTGATTATGTGCATTATTCTTCAAATCATTATGTTCATAAGTCCTCGAAGAATTTCTCTGCTTACTCATATGCCTATACTAATCCCTCTCCTGTGAAACAAAGTGCTTTGGCTTCAATGCCACCTTTCTCTTATGGAGCTTGTAGAATGATGAACTCTTTGCCACCCCTCCAGATGTGGGTGGTGAAGAAAAAGAACTAACCTCTTATGCAGGGTCAGGTCTCCAGACGAACTAAATCGTCTGAAGAATTTTCTGGAGACCTGAAATGCTTGAAAGGACGCAAGCTAATCATGAAGAAATGATTCATTCATTTCTCACATCCTCATACTGCTATATATACATATGTTGCATTAACTGATGAAATTGATGTCATATTCTTCACTCTGAAGATATGTGTTCGTAAGATGCACTAATTCATCTGCAGGATGATTTACCCAAAGCTACTGAGTGGGTCCTCGACAGTGGATGTACTAATCACATGACTGGTGACAAGAGCTTACTGATGAACACTCCTTTATCTCCATCACATTTGAAGCATATCACCTACGCAGACAAAGGCAAAAGCAAGGTATTGGGTCTAGGTAGGGTTGCAATCTTAAAGGATCGACACATGGACAAAGTCATGCTTGTTGAGTCCCTCGGATTCAACCTCATGTCTGTCTCAATGCTTTGTGATCTTGATATGGTTGTTGTCTTTGGTAAATATCGTTGCTTAGTGCTCATGGAATCTGACAATTCCAAAGTCTTCGAAGGCTTTAGGAGAGGAGACTTGTATATTGTTGATTTCTCTGCAGGATCACAGCCTGCCACTTGTCTACTTGCAAAAGCTTCAGAAGGCTGGCTATGGCATCGACGACTAGGTCATGCTGGCATGAGAAACTTACACACACTCATGAAGAAGAAGCACGTCATTGGCATTGAGGGTGTCAAATTCCTCAAAGATCATCTTTGTGGGGCTTGTGAGGCTGGAAAGATGACCAGAGCCAAGCACCCCTCGAAGACTATCATGACCACCTCTCGTCCTTTTGAATTGCTTCATATGGATCTCTTTGGCCCTACTCATTATGCCACACTAACAAATGCAGCATCTCTATATGGCTTTGTCATTGTTGATGATTATTCTCGTTACACCTGGGTGCATGTCATTACTTACAAAAATGAAGTGCAGGAAGTCTTTAGACGATTTTCCTCAAGGGCTTCGACGAACTTCGGTGTGAAGATCAAGCATATACGTAGTGATAATGGGACCGAGTTCAAGAATACTGGTCTTGATGACTATCTCGATGAACTTGGTATTACTCATGAGTTATCCGCCCCATACACTCCTCAGCAGAATGGCGTCGTGGAGCACAAGAACAGGACTCTTGTTGAGATGGCTCGCACTATGCTTGATGAATACAAGACACCTCGTCGCTTCTGGCCTGAGGCAATTTATACTGCATGCCACATTATCAACAGGGTATATCTTCACAAATTCTTCAAGAAGACCTCATATGAACTCCTCACTGACAAGAAACCCAATGTGAGTTATTTCAAAGTCTTCGGTGCTAAATGTTGGATTAGAGATCCCCATCACATTTCAAAATTTGCACCGAAAGCACATGAAGGTTTTATGCTTGGTTACGGAAAGGACTCGCACACCTACAGGGTCTTCAACACCTATCACAACAAGGTTGTTGAAACTGTAGATGTGCGGTTCGATGAAACTAATGGCTCGCAAAGAGAGCACCTACCTCCTGTGCTAGATGAAATGACTCCTGAGGAATCCATCAAGCTAAAGGCTACTGAGGATGTCATACCTACTGAAGAATCTGCTGAAGAAGTCCTTCCAGATCATGAAGAAAATCTTGCTGGTGCATCTGAAGAAAATGGCTCTGAAGAAAATGCTGAGCCAAATCAAAGTCGCCAACCTGCTCATCCTCGCATTGCAAATGAAGTACAGATTGAGAGAATCATCAATGACATCAATGCACCAGGTCCTCTTACTCGCTCAAAAGCTTCACATTTGTCTAACTTTTGTGGGCATTTTGCTTTCGTCTCTATCACAGAGCCCACCAAAGTTGATGAGGCATTTCTGGAGCCTGAATGGATTCAAGCGATGCAAGAGGAATTACATCAATTCGAGCTAAACAATGTGTGGGAGCTTGTCAAGCGACCAGACCCACGCAAGCACAATATCATTGGCACCAAATGGATCTACCGCAACAAACAAGATGAAAATGGCCTAGTGGTGAGGAACAAGGCTCGTCTTGTAGCTCAAGGATACACACAGGTTGAAGGAATTGATTTCGATGAAACTTTTGCACCTGTTGCTAGACTTGAGGCTATTCGCATATTGCGTGCTTATGCTAACCATCATAATATCATCTTATATCAAATGGATGTGAAAAGTGCATTCCTCAATGGTAAGCTTGAGGAAGAAGTATATGTTGCTCAACCCCCAGGTTTTGAAGATCCTAAGCATCCTGATCAAGTCTTCAGACTCAATAAGGCCCTCTATGGCCTCAAGCAGGCCCCTCGGGCGTGGTATGATACTCTGAAGGAATTCCTCATGAAGAAAGGCTTCAAACCCGGTTCACTCGACCCAACTCTTTTCACCAAAACATATGATGATGAATTATTCGTGTGCCAAATATATGTTGATGATATTATCTTTGGCTGTACTAACCAACGTTACAGTGACGAATTTGCTTATATGATGAGTGAGGAATATCAAATGTCCATGATGGGAGAATTGAAATTCTTCTTAGGTCTTCAAATTCGTCAACAATGTAATGGCATCTTCATTTCTCAAGAAAAATACCTCAAGGATGTTCTGAGGAAATTCGGTATGCAAGAATGCAAAGGCGTCAAAATCCCTATGCCCACAAATGGCCATCTATGCACTGATGAAAATGGTATAGACTTTGATCAAAAGGTATACCGCTCCATGATTGGCTCTTTACTGCATCTATGTGCATCTAGGCCAGATATTATGCTTAGTGTTTGCATGTGTGCCCGTTTTCAAGCTACACCGAAGGAATCACACCATAAGGCTGTGAAGCATATTCTTCGATATCTAGCTCACACACCAACACTTGGATTATGGTATCCCAAGGGCTCGGCTTTTGATCTCATTGGATATTCTGACTCTGACTATGCTGGTGATCGTGTGGACCGCAAGTCAACATCAGGCACATGCCATTTCCTCGGATGATCCTTAGTATGTTGGTCCTCGAAGAAGCAGAACTGTGTATCACTCTCTACTGCTGAAGCTGAGTATATTGCTGCTGGTTCTTGCTGTGCTCAATTGCTATGGACGAAGATTCTGCTACTGCCGCTGTTGAGGCCTCTGCTAGCAAGCCTAAGAATGCTATGACAAAGAAACTAGCTGTCAAGACAAGATCCTCAGCTGCAATGCCCTCACGGCCAAGCTCTTGAAAGCCCTCACGGCCTGATCCTCAAGCAACTTCTTCAAAAGCAGCTCCAACTCTCTCAGTTGCAAAATCCTCAGCTGCTCCTGCAAAGTCCTCAGCACCTGTGCATCTTGCCACGTGCCAAAGGACTACTGGAATCTCAATTGCTTCAGGAGTCTCTGCAAGTTCCTCAGCTCCACCTCAGTCTTCAACAGCTCCGACCTTGCTGAAGAAAAAGGCCACTGCTGGACGAGGCACAAGGCCAAGTTCTCACAAGAAGCAGGTCGCCTTTCAGGTTCCGTCAAGCGAAGACGAAGCTGATTATGAAGAATTAGCTGAGATCATCAGAGATCGACAACAAAGGCCACTAGTGCCAAAGGCAGTGATGTGCCCCTCATGCTGGATCCAAGGAAGATCCTTGATTTCATCGATCTATGGCACAAGGATCCAAATACTCCTTTGCCTGAATTGAACCTCACTCCTGGCCAGAGCCACATGTTGACGGCCTTCATAGCCGAAGAAAAATGGAAATTTGAGAAGGCCAGGCAAGTCAAGAAAGCTCAATACAAGAAGGAGCGTTTTTTGAAGAAGCATGTTGTGAATATGTCTCCTGAAGAACTTGTGAATATGCAGGCTGAGATCAAGGCACTCGGTGATGAATTTGATGCTTATCGTGCAGATTGGCTAGGTGCCAAAGTCAGATTCGTCAGAATGGCAAAGGGATTCACTCCAAATGTTGCAGCTTCATCGCAACCCAAATTTCCTCCGACTAAAACATCTGCTCAGCCTACTGAAGAACATGCAAGCACAGCTGATGAAAATCAGACTGTCGAAGAAAATGAAAGCACCAGGGCTGATGAAGAAATTCCAGTCTCTGAAGAAAATGCCAGGGCAACTGCATCAGTTGTGCCCATGACGGTGCTGACGGATCCGGCAAGAAACACGGTGGCCGAGGGGGCCGCCGCGGCAAGGCCAAGCAATAGATGGAGAGGCCCACTCGAGGTCGGGAAAAGGAAGAAGATGATGATGAAGAAGACGATGAGTCCAGTGAGCAAGAATTCCAGAAAGCTACAGAGGCCATGTGTATCGATGGGGGTGCCTCGCTGCATTCTTCCCACCGTCGACTCAAACAATGGGTGCGGGAAGTCAATGCAGCGGAGCCATCACCAGATGCATGTAGGCCCCTGAAGTGGTCCAACACGCCTATCATTTTCGACGCCGAGGATCACCCTGATCGCACAACTGCGGTCGGGTGCTTGCCATTGTTGGTCTCACCAACAATTCGCAACCTCAAGGTGACGAAAATGCTAGTTGGCGATGGGGCTAGGCTAAACCTAATCTCACCAGATGTGCTCAAGAGGCTCCAAATTCCTGATGAAGACCTCGAAGAAACGGGCACGTTTCAAGGGGTCAATCCGGGAAGAACCCAGCCAAAGGGCAAGATTACGCTGCCGGTGACATTTGGTAGCGAGCTCAACTACAGGACCGAGAAGGTAGTGTTTGATGTCGCCAAGATCCCCATGTCATACAATGGGATCCTTGGTCGGCCAGCGCTGGCTAAGTTCATGGCGGCATCACACTACGCGTACAATGTTTTGAAGATGCCCGGGCCATTGAGCATCATTACTATCCATTCCGATAAGAAAGATGCGCTCATCTATGCCGACCAACTTTACCGGGAAGCAGTTGCATCACCTGCCATCAAGGCATCTGCTCCTGCCGCTGGAACTCCCGGGGGGAAGAAGAAGAAGACCGGCGAGAATCTTGGCGCGAACTCCGGTAAGCGCGCCTCCTCGGAGTGCTGCGCTTCCGTCGAGGATGCACCAGAGAGTTCCACCGGCAAGAACAAGAGATCCAAGGCTGCTCCACCGGAGACCAAGAAGGTGCCCGTCAGAGAGGACGGAACGGGAGGAACTTTCACCATAAGTTCCACCCTAGATGACAAATAGGAAAGCGCGCTCATTGCCTTCTTGCGGGCGAATGTCGACGTGTTTGCATGGCAACCGTCTGACATCCCCGGTGTTCCCAAGGAGGTAATTGAGCACCACCTTGCTGTCTGCCCTCATGCGCGGCCCGTCAAGCAGAGGGTCAGGAAGCAGGCCTTGGAGCGGCAAGAATTCATTGCCGAGGAAATCAGAAAGCTGGAGGCGGCAGGATTGGTCAGAGGAGTGCTTCACCCAACCTGGTTGGCCAATCCGGTTGTAGTGCGCAAGGCGAATGGGAAATGGAGGCTGTGTATCGATTATACAGATATCAATAAAGTCTGTCCAAAAGATCCCTTTCCCTTGCCGCGCATCAACCAGATTGTGGACTCCACCGCTGGTTGTGATCTCCTGTCCTTCCTTGATGCCTACTCAGGGTATCATCAGATCTTCATGGCGAAGGAAGATGAAGAAAAGACCGCATTTATCACCCCATGTGGTACGTATTGTTTTATATGAATGCCTTTCGGGTTGAAAAGTGCTGGTTCTACATTTGCGAGAGCGGTACAAATCGGTTTTGAGCCTCAACTCCATAGAAATATGGAGGCATACATGGATGACATAGTGGTCAAAACCAAGGACAAAGCGACACTCATACAAGATTTAGAAGAAACATTTGCAAATCTGCGCAAGATCAACTTAAAGCTCAATCCTGAGAAGTGCGTGTTCGGTGTTCCTTCCGGCAAGCTCCTCGGATTTTTTGTATCTTGTCGGGGAATCTAAGCGAACCCCGACAAGATCAAAGCTATTGAGCAGATTGAAGCGCCAAGACGCGTCAAGGATGTGCGTCGTCTTGCCGGCTGTGTTGCTGCTCTAAGCAGGTTTATTTCCAAATCTGCTGAGCGCGCCCTGCCCTTCTTCCAAATTTTGAAGAAGGTAGGTCCAATGAAATGGACTCCGGAGGCGGAGGCCGCGCTGCAAGATTTGAAGAAATACCTTTCCTCTCCGCCGACGCTAGTCGCGCCTAAACCACAAGAGCCGTTGCTGCTGTATCTGGCAGCGACAAATCAAGTGGTTAGTGTTGCGTTAGTGGCGCAGAGAGAAGCTGATGAGGAAGCAACACCAGCGGCAGGACCATCAGGTGACGCGGCAGGATCTTCCCCGGCAAGGATTGATCCCGGCAAGACAAGATCTGTACAGTCAGAAGAACCATTGCAGAAGAAAAAGGTGGTGCAGCGCCCAGTTTATTTTGTTAGCTCTCTTTTACAAGGAGCTAGGTCAAGATATTCTGGCGTGCAGAAGTTGCTTTTTGGCCTCCTTATGGCCTCAAGGAAGCTGCGCCATTATTTTCAAGCACATGAAATCACCGTCGTCACTCGCTTTTTGTTGCAACGGATTTTGCGAAATCTAGAAGCAACCGGCAGGATCGTGGAGTGGGCATTGGAGTTGTCGAGCTTTGGCCTCTAGTTTGAAAGCACTTCGACAGTTCAGAGCAGGCCCTTGGCGGAGTTCGTTGCGGAATGGACCCCAACGCCAGACGAAGAGGTTCAAGAAACAACTCTCCCCGGCAAGGAAACTGACCAGCAATGGGTTATGTACTTTGACGGGGCTTTTTCGCTGCAAGGCGCCGGTGCTGGCGTGCTACTTGTCGCACCCACCGGAGAGCACCTCAAGTACATGGTCCAAATGCATTTTCCCCGGGAGAATTTGACGAACAACACTGCAGAATACGAGGGTTTGCTTGCCGGTCTCAGGATCGCGGCAGACCTTGGTATCAAGAAGCTCGTCATCAGAGGCGATTCACAGCTTGTCGTCAGGCAAGTTAATAAGAGTTATCAGAGTCCATTGATGCAAGCCTACGTAGATGAAGTGAGAAAAATGGAAGAGCACTTTGACGGTCTGCAAATGGAGCACATCCCTCGTGCCGAGAACAGTGTCGCTGACGACCTGTCAAAGCGTGTTGCCCTCAAGTTGCCTGTGGAACCAGGAACTTTTGTGCTCCATTTGACTCAACCATCCGTGGCGCCATCAATGCGGCAAGAAAAGAGAAGAAAATTGAATTCTAGTCAGTACTTCCCGGCAGAGCTCCCGGGAGCCGCCGGCAAGGAAGTTGCCGGGATCAACGACATGCCTGTTGGGGAACAACAGGCTCCAGCAGGGGCCCAGGCCCTTGCCGTCGAGACAAATTTTCCCCTGGCGGAGGAGATGCCTTTAGTCCTAGCTGTCGAGCCCCAGGATCCAGCATGGGCGCAGCACATTGTCCATTTCCTTCAAAGAGGAGAACTCCCGGAGGAACAGGAAGAAGCGGAAAGAGTAGCCCGTTGGTCTGTTATGTACAAGTTCGTCGATGACGTCCTGTACAGAAAGAGACCAAACGGTGTGAAATTGAAGTGCATTCCTCGGGAGGATGGACTAGTGCTGTTGGCAGAAATACATGGAGGCATATGTGGCTCTCACATAGGATCAAGAGCACTTGCCGGGAAAGCATTCCGGCAAGGTTTCTTTTGGCCCACCGCTCTCCAGGATGCAACTGCACTAGTAACTAAGTGTGAAGCGTGCTAGTTTCATTCGAAGAAATCACATCAACCAGCTCAAGCTCTTCAGACAATCCCTCTCTCCTGGCCATTTTCGGTCTGGGGGCTCGACATACTGGGCCCTTTCCCCCGTGCTACCGGGGGCTTTGAGTACTTGTACGTTGCTATCAACAAGTTCACAAAGTGGCTGGAGGTGGAAGCAGTGAGGAAGGTGACAGCACAATCAGCCATCAAGTTCTTTAAAGGGATAGTTTGCCGTTTCGGTGTGCCCAACAGGATCATCACCGACAACGGCACGCAATTCACAAGTCGCACCTTCATGCAGTACGTCCAAGACCTTGGCGGCAAAAAAAAATTTGCCTCTGTTGCTCACCCCAGAAGCAAAGGCCAAGCGGAGAGGGCCAATGCTGAAGTGTTGCGCGGTCTCAGGACCAGAACCTTTGACAGGCTGAAAAAGTGCGGAAGACGCTGGATTGATGAGTTGCCGGCGGTTCTTTGGTCAATCGGAACGACACCAAATCGAGCCACCGACCAGACACCCTTCGCTCTGGTCTACGGAGCTGAAGCAATTCTCCCCACGGAACTCGCGTATGGATCACCTCGAGTGCTCGCTTATGATGACCTTGAGCAAGAGCAACTGCGGCAAGATGACGCTGTGCTCCTTGAGGAGAATCGTCTTCAGGCTGCTGTGCGAGCTGCATGCTACCAGCAAGCTTTGCGCCGCTACCATAGCCGCAAAGTTCATGCCCGAAGCCTTGAGGAAGGCGACCTTGTTCTTCGACGGATTCAGTCCGCCAAGAATTCAAACAAGTTGACGCCGAAGTGGGAAGGCCCTTATCGGGTAGTACGAGTCACCAGGCCCGGCGCTGTCCGCCTGGATACCGAAGATGGCGTCCAGTGAGCAACTCCTGGAATATCGAACATCTTCGCAAGTTCTACCCATAAGGCGCGGTTGCCGGGGGATCCCGGCAACCACCTTTTTGTACAACTCTTGCCGGCGAGGCATGTAATCCTTTGTACAAAGCCAGGCGCAGACCCTGAGCACAAATGAATAAATTTAAGTGTTGTGCATTCCCTTATTGATTTCCATGTTCATATATATATGCATGTGTATCTAAGATGTTGTATGGCACCTACTCCCGGTAAGTTCTAACGAACCGCCAAGGTTTCATATCTTTATTTTCTCTTCTTTCTTTTTCTTAAAAGACAGAAGGATTCCTCGCGTGCACATTTGCCGGGGGGGAAAGGGAGATATGAGTACCAGTTGACGATGTTCAGAATCGACGCTTGTCGGAGGAAGGACAGTGACAGAAAGCTAAGTTCTAAAACTTAGAACAAGTTTCCTTTATTGCAAAGTTATTTCCTTGGACGATTCCGACTTTTGTATGGAAAATCTGCACGCGAAGGAACCCTTGCTATAATCGGTTGCGCCCTTATTTTGTTTTGAGTCCACTCAACGATTTAAGTGGCTGCACTGAGAACGCCAATGAGTCTTGCCGGCCGCTGCGCCTCCAGCAGGCTGCTGAAGTCCCACACCCAGCGCTCGCGGCAGGTTGCGCGCCGGCAAGTTTTTCAGTAAGCGTAGGGTGAACTCCATACATAAAGGAATCAGACAAGGGAGATAGCATGCATGTACCCAAACATAAGCAAGTTATATTACATTAATGAGTTGCCGCAATTCTAACTTGAGACTTAATTGTCTTTGGCATGGAATGACGACGGCAAGAAGAGGTGGAGCAGTTAATCTCTACGCTGGCCTTCGATCCTTTTGATGGAGTCCACCTTCTCAAGGATAGGCGCGACGAGCTCTTCAAGTGCCTCGAGATTTGCATCCTTTGGCAGATGGCCAAGCACATTGGAGAGGTCGATGTCGGGATTGTGGTGCACCACCTTGATAAGTACTTTGCGGAGGACGGCCCGGCAAAGCCGGCGGGTCTCGTTTGCCAATTGAGTCGCCGGGTTAGACTGAAGCAACTTCAGGGCATCAATGATGCTCTCGAAGAACATCGTCAACCTGGCACTCGAAGATATCCTTTCCTCGGAAGAATACCTGAAGTTTGACAGGCCCATGGTTGACAGTTCTGCCGTGAGCTTCTCCGCAGCGTCGATGAGACGTCCAGTCCAGATCTCCACCCCCTTTTCGTAATCAATTTGGGCAGCGGCAGCACTCTTGAGCAGGTTCCTCTCTCCCTGGAGATCTTTGAGTAGGGCCTTCTCGCGGGCCCTGCCGGCCTTGAGAGACTTCTACAACGTGGTCAGCTTCAGTTCCAGAACGGCAATGGCTTCATTTGCTGAGGAGAGCTGCTTGGTCTTGTTAGACATGGCAACTTGCATCTCCGCCAAGGTGTGGAGGGTTTTTTCCCTGTCGCCTTTGAGCGTTGAGAGCTCCTTGCCGTGTTCTTCAAGATTCGCTTCCAGTTTCTTGATTTTGTCGCTCAGCTTGTTCTTGGCGGCCTCTGTAGCCTCGGCAGCATCAACGGCCTCCTTGAGCTTGCCGGCGTGATCTACAGTTAGAGCTTCGAGCGCCTCTTTGTGTTTCTGCTCCAGCTCCTGGGTCTGCCGCGCGACAAGCTTCTCGATATCTTCATCTTTGCTGTGAAGCTTGGCGGCGAGCGCCTGCTCACGTGCGGTGAGGTCTTCCTCGTGAGCATCAAGCGCAACGCGACACCCCGTCATGAGAGCATCTTCGGCAGCAATTCTTGCGTAGCTTCATCTTGCGCCTTCTCCATGTCAGATTGTTTCAGGAAGATTTCTGTCCACTGTTGGCTCACTTGTTCCCGGCCAGCAGTCAACTCTTGGAGGGCCTCAGCGTACCAGACTTGCATTTGTTCGACGCGCCTCTGAAAATCTGCTTCGGCCGCCTCGACAACTGCCATTCTGGAATCTGCTCTCTCTTTCCGGGCGCGGTGGAGAGCCTGGAGCTTGCGGAAATTTTCGCCCATGGCCTGAAGGAGCTGATCCTCTTCAGATTTGCCGCTGCTAGCGCTTGGATCATCAACGACTTCGAGCCTGGCAGCAGCGATGATTTCTTCATCAAAGACTTCTCCTTCGGCTGGTGCCCCAATGTTTGCCGTCCCCGGCAAGTTGACAAACAGGTTCTCGCCAACTTTGAGATATTTGCAGGATGAGGGGCCTTCAGATGTTGACGGTTGATCCTCAACAACCGCCTCACCAGTAGCAGGGGGCTCCGTGGCCGGCGCAGCGCCTGGCGCTCCTGCGGCAGGAATGCCATCAGTACGGTCACCAGCCACCTTGCCGCCCTCTTCAGTAGACTCCTTGGCGGGTTCCTCCTGTGCAGTCTTGGCGGCCTCCTCGACAAGAGCACCGCCGGCCTCGACAGTGGCATCTTTGGCGGCCTCGCTGGCAGCGATCCTGTCTGCTTCGGCAGCGGCGTCCCTGGCGGTCTCCTCGATGACAACGTCGACGTCCATGTGTTCCATCACAGGGAACTCTGGAGGATAAAGGAGGGAAACAGAATAAGATCAAGATTGAAGTTCAAAGGGACCAAAGAAAAAGAGATAAAGGAAAGAATAGCAAGCGCACTGAGGCAATCAGTTACCTGCGTCGAGCTATTGAGAGGTGGCCTCGCCCCTCCCGGCAACCTCGGTTGCCGGGGGAAGGTTGCCGGTGTCCATGCTTGCCGGCTCCTCCTCAATCAAGATGGGCTCATCTGTAGGATCCCTTGCCGGGGATGCGCTTGTGGGTGGCATGGTCGATGGAGGTGGCACGATGGGGGCGTCTTCCAATAACTCTCCTTGTTGCCGTTCTTCTCCTGCAAGCCCAAAGATATCAGCGGCAAGAATAGAAACCTCAGTGCCCACCAACGGAAAAAGAGTAGTGAACTTACGCTGGGGGCTGTGCTGGGGGCTGCGTTGAGGGCTGAGCTCCGGGCTGACGATGACAGTTTCTGGCATGCTCGTGGAGCCTGCCGGGGGCTCGTCGCCCGTGGAAGTCTTTGTCCTCTTCGTCATCCTCTCCATCAAGGTTTCTGCATCACTGCAGAGACAATACAAGCAAGTCAGTAAGATTGATCCAAGATTGGAAGATAAAGGTTGTGGCAAGGTACTCACTCTTCCTCTTCTCGCTCCGGACTAAAGCCGGAGATGTCGAAATCGACCTCCGTTGCGATGTCTGAGTAGGGAGGCGGAGGAGGGGTCCTAGGTCGCTTGGCTGTGGCAGGCGCCGGGGGTTGGCGTGTTTCCGTCACCTCAGCTTCCGGTGCGGTAGTGCGAGACACCCCTGCCGCCTCAGCGATGTGGGAAGCGTGCCTCAAAAGCTGCAACTGCAATGCGCCTGCAGAGGCGCATTTACATTGGGGAGTAAAAGAGGCGGCCCCGCTCCTTCCCCATAAAAAGGAGAAACCGCAGAGGCACAAGCCTATTTACCCCCCTTTTCTTCTCAATCTGGCCGTTGCCATTGCTTTCCTTCTCTCGAGCTCAGAGCAAAGCCTTCCCTCTTCCGCTCGCCACCTCCACGCCCGCTCCATCCCCGGCTTCCGCCCTTGCAGTCGCCATGCCGCCCAAGACCAGCAAAGGCAAGGGCAAGGAGGCGAAAGCCGATGTCCCGGAGAGCGAACTGGTAAAGATGCGGAAGAAGTACGTCGTCTTCGCCCTGTCGCTCGATGCAGAAGCTTTGAAGAGGCGGTACCAGTGTATGTGGGCGAGGGAGACGCAGGCTCACCCCGCCACTCGCGTGATTCCAGGTTCTTGCTCCAAGAGTGGGTCAGACAGATACCCCTTTTTCGTCGCATATTTCTATTGCGGGCTCTGTCCTCCATTTTCTGACTTCTTCAATGACATCATGTACACATACGGCTTCCATCTTCTCGATTTCACACCGAATGCGGTACTGTGCATGTCCATCTTCGCTCACCTTTGTGAAAACTTTGCCGGAGTGGTTCCCAATACAGCCCTTTTCCGCCACTACTTTTTCCCTCGAATCCAAAACGGAGAGGCCCTCTCTGGTTCTATCGCCTGGATTCCAAGGGCTTGGAATAAGGAAATATACCCAGAAGGAGTTTACCGCGAGAAGTGGGACGAATGACGGGTTGAATGGTGCTGGATCAAGGAAGCAAATCCCCATCCGTTCTGTCTGCCCCGGCAACAGAAAGCGGTCCACGGCAGTGGCTGGAGCAGTCTTGCCGCTGAAGATGAAAAGCTCACAATCGCCACCACCAGGATTCTTCACCTGAAAGCTGCTGGGCTAACAATGGAGATGATTGGCTTCGTCTTTCTCCGCCGCCGCATTGTCCCCTTGCAGAATAAAGAAAGGCCAGCTTGGGAATACCGAAACGCAGCAGACATCATGAGATTGCGCCCCGGGTTGAATAACAATCTGACTGCTATGCAACTTGGCGCTCTCCGTCAGAAGCTGTTCCAGCGCGACAACAAGCATCGGTTGCCGGCAAGGATTGTCCCTCTGTGCAACAACTCTGCCTTGGGGTCAATTATCGCCACCATGCCACTGTTCAACGCCCACAGTCTTGACGCGACATGGGTTGAGCCATCCGAGGAAGATGCACAGAAGTTCTTTGATAACTTGACGGAGAGGGCCATCCGGGAAGAAGCAGACTTACTCCGAGCCACCACCGACGAAGAGGTGGCATACATCGCCACCATGGCGGAGGAGGCAAATCTTGCCACGGAGGCCGGCAGCGTCGGCTTCACAGAATGGGAAACCAGCGATGCAGAGGTAGTAGTGGAGAAAAATCCTACCGGGATGGACAAAGCTGTCGGGGAACAGAGCAGCACAGCCGCTGAGAGCTCGTCCGACGAAGATGCGGCTGAAGAAGAACCGCAAGAAGAGCTCCCAGCCGCGAAGAAGACAAAGCGCGTTCTTCGAAAGGCTGCATCTGGCATCCCGGCAAGTCAACCTTCCTTGAGCAGCGAGGCTCCCGGCAAGAAAGCGGCCGGCAAGACTGCGCCGCGGCAAGGGGTTTGACAGCAACCTGCGTGACGCGCGAGACCCACACCAGCGGCAACTGCTGAGGCGGCAGGGGTGTCTCGCACTACCGCACCGGAAGCTGAGGTGACGGAAACACGCCAACCCCCGGCGCCTGCCATAGCCAAGCGACCTAGGACCCTCCTCCGCCTCCCTACTCAGACATCACAACGGAGGTTGATTTCGACATCTCCGGCTATAGTCCGGAGCGAGAAGAGGAAGAGTGAGTACCTTGCCACAGCCTTTATCTTCCAATCTTGGATCAATCTTACTGACTTGCTTGTATTGTCTCTGCGGTGATGCAGAAACCTTGATGGAGAGGATGACGAAGAGGACAAAGACTTCCACGGGCGACGAGCCCCCGGCAGGCTCCACGAGCGTGCCAGAAACTGTCATCGTCAGCCCGGAGCTCAGCCCTCAACACAGCCCCCAGCACAGCCCCCAGCGCAGCCCCCAGCGTAAGTTCACTGCTCTTTTTCCGTTGGCGGGCGCTGAGGTTTCTATTCTTGCCGCTGATATCTCTGGGCTTGCAGGAGAAGAACGGCAACAAGGAGAGTTATTGGAAGACGCCCCCGTCGTGCCACCTCCATCGACCACTCCGCCCACAAGCGCATCACAGGCAAGGGATCCTGCCGACGAGCCCATCTTGATTGAGGAGGAGCCGGCAAGCATGGACACCGGCAACCTTCCCCCGGCAACCGAGGTTGCCGAGAGGGGCGAGGCCACCTCTCAACAGCTCGACGCAGGTAACTGATTGCCTCAGTGTGCTTGCTATTCTTTCCTTTATCTCTTTTTCTTTGGTCCCTTCGAACTTCAATCTTGATCTTATTCTGTTTCCCTCCTTCGTCCTCTAGAGTTCCCTGTGATGGAACACATGGACGTCGACGTTGTCATCGAGGAGACCGCCAGGGACGCCGCTGCCGAAGCAGACAGGATCGCCGCCAGCGAGGCCGCCAAAGATGCCACTGTCGAGGCCAGCGGTGCTCTTGCCGAGGAGGCCGCCAAGACTGCACAGGAGGAACCCGCCAAGGAGTCTACTGAAGAGGGCGGCAAGGAGGCTGGTGACCGTACTGACGGCATTCCTGCCGCAGGAGCGCCAGGCGCTGCGCCGGCCACGGAGCCCCCTGCTACTGGTGAGGCGGTTGTTGAGGATCAACCGTCAACATCTGAAGGCCCCTCATCCAGCAAATATCTCAAAGTTGGCGAGAACCTGTTTGTCAACTTGTCGGGGACGGCAAACATTGGGGCACCAGCCGAAGGAGAAGTCTTTGATGAAGAAATCATCGCTGCTGCCGGGCTCGAAGTCGTTGATGATCCAAGCGCTAGCAGTGGCAAATCTGAAGAGGATCAGCACCTTCAGGCCATGGGCAAAAAATTTCGCAAGCTCCAGGCTCTCCACCGCGCCCGGAAAGAGAGAGCGGATTCCAGAATGGCAGTTGTCGAGGTGGCCGAAGCAGATTTTCAGAGGCGCGTCGAACAAATGCAAGTCTGGTACGCCGAGGCCCTCCAAGAGTTGACTGCTGGCCGGGAACAAGTGAGTCAACAGTGGACAGAAATCCTCCTGAAACAATCTGACATGGAGAAGGCGCAAGATGAAGCTACGCAAAGAATTGCTGCCGAAGATGCTCTCCTGACGGGGCGTCGCGTTGCGCTTGATGCTCACGAGGAAGACCTCACCGCACGTGAGCAGGCGCTCGCCGCCAAGCTTCACAGCAAAGATGAAGATATCGAGAAGCTTGTCGCGCGGCAGACCCAGGAGCTGGAGCAGAAACACAAAGAGGCGCTCGAAGCTCTAACTGTAGATCACGCCGGCAAGCTCAAGGAGGCCATTGATGCTGCCGAGGCTACAGAGGCCGCCAAGAACAAGCTGAGCGACAAAGTCAAGAAACTGGAAGCGAATCTTGAAGAACACGGCAAGGAGCTCTCAACGCTCAAAGGCGACAGGGAAAAAACCCTCCACACCTTGGCGGAGATGCAAGTTGCCATGTCTAACAAGACCAAGCAGCTCTCCTCAGCAAATGAAGCCATTGCCGTTCTGGAACTGAAGCTGACCACGTTGTAGAAGTCTCTCAAGGCCGGCAGGGCCCGCGAGAAGGCCCTACTCAAAGATCTCCAGGGAGAGAGGAACCTGCTCAAGAGTGCTGCCGCTGCCCAAATTGATTACGAAAAGGGGGTGGAGATCTGGACTGGACGTCTCATCGACGCTGCGGAGAAGCTCACGGCAGAACTGTCAACCATGGGCCTGTCAAACTTCAGGTATTCTTCCGAGGAAAGGATATCTTCGAGTGCCAGGTTGACGATGTTCTTCGAGAGCATCATTGATGCCCTGAAGTTGCTTCAGTCTAACCCGGCGACTCAATTGGCAAACGAGACCCGTCGGCTTTGCCGGGCCGTCCTCCGCAAAGTACTTATCAAGGTGTGCACCACAATCCCGACATCGACCTCTCCAATGTGCTTGGCCATCTGCCAAAGGATGCAAATCTTGAGGCACTTGAAGAGCTCGTCACGCCTATCCTTGAGAAGGTGGACTCCATCAAAAGGATCGAAGGCCAGCGCAGAGATTAACTGCTCCACCTCTTCTTGCCGTCGTCATTCCATGCCAAAGACAATTAAGTCTCAAGTTAGAATTGCGGCAACTCATTAATGTAATATAACTTGCTTATGTTTGGGTACATGCATGCTATCTCCCTTGTCTGATTTCTTTATGTATGGAGTTCACCCCACGCTTACTGAAAAACTTGCCGGCGCGCAACCTGCCGCGAGCGCTGGGTGCGGGACTTCAGCAGCCTGCTGGAGGCGCAGCGGCCGGCAAGACTCCTTGGCGTTCTCAGTGCAGCCACTTAAATCGTTGAGCGGACTCGAAACAAAATAAGGGCGCAACCGATTACAGCAAGGGTTCCTTCACGTGCAGATTTTCCATACAAAAGTCGGAATCGTCCAAGGAAATAACTTTGCAATAAAGGAAACTTGTTCTAAGTTTTAGAACTTAGCTTTCTGTCACTGTCCTTCCTCCGGCAAGCGTCGATTCTGAACGTCGCCAACTGGTACTCATATCTCCCTTCCCCCCCCCCCCCCCCCGGCAAATGTGCACGCGAGGAATCCTTCTGTCTTTTAAGAAAAAGAAAGAAGAGAAAATAAAGATATGAAACCTTGGCGGTTCGTTAGAACTTACCGGGAGTAGGTGCCATACAACATCTTAGATACACATGCATATATCTGAAGTTTTACAGGCCCATGGTTGAGCGGTGGGCCAAAAGAAACCTGGCCGGAATGCTTTCCCGGCAAGTGCTCTTGATCCTATGTGAGAGCCACATATGCCTCCATGTATTTCTGCCAACAGCTCTAGTCCATCCTCCCGAGGAATGCACTTCAATTTCACACCGTTTGGTCTCTTTCTGTACAGGACGTCATCGACGAACTTGTACATAACAGACCGACGGGCTACTCTTTCCGCTTCTTCCTGTTCCTCCGGGAGTTCTCCTGTTTGAAGGAAATGGACAATGTGTTGTGCCCATGCTGGATCCTGGGGCTCGACAGCTAGGACTAAAGGCATCTCCTCCACCGGGGGAAAATTTGTCTCGACGGCAAGGGCCTGGGCCCCTGCTGGAGCCTGTTGTTCCCCGACAGGCATGTCGTTGATCCCGGCAACTTCCTTGCCGGCGGCTCCCGGGAGCTCTGCCGGGAAGTACTGACTAGAATTCAATTTTCTTCTCTTTTCTTGCCGCATTGATGGTGCCACGGATGGTTGAGTCAAATGGAGCACAAAAGTTCCTGGTTCCACAGGCAACTTGAGGGCAGCACGCTTTGACAGGTCATCAGCGACACTGTTCTCGGCACGAGGGATGTGCTCCATTTGCAGACCGTCAAAGTGCTCTTCCATTTTTCTCACTTCATCTACGTAGGCTTGCATCAATGGACTCTGATAACTCTTATTAACTTGCCTGACGACAAGCTGTGAATCGCCTCTGATGACGAGCTTCTTGATACCAAGGTCTGCCGCGATCCTGAGACCGGCAAGCAAACCCTCGTATTCTGCAGTGTTGTTCGTCGAATTCTCCCGGGGAAAATGCATTTGGACCACGTACTTGAGGTGCTCTCCGGTGGGTGCGACAAGCAGCACGCCAGAACCGGCGCCTTGCAGCGAAAAAGCCCCATCAAAGTACATAACCCATTGCTGGTCAATTTCCTTGCCGGGGAGGGTTGTTTCTTGAACCTCTTCATCTGGCGTTGGGGTCCATTCCGCAACGAACTCCGCCAAGGCCCTACTCTGAATTGTCGAAGTGCTTTCAAACTTGAGGCCAAAGCTCGACAACTCCAACGCCCACTCCACGATCCTGCCGGTTGCTTCTGGATTTCGCAAAATCTGTTGCAACGGAAAGCGAGTGACGACGGTGATTTCATGTGCTTGAAAATAATGGCGCAGCTTCCTCGAGGCCATAAGGAGGCCGAAAAGCAACTTCTGCACGCCAGAATATCTTGACCTAGCTCCTTGTAAAAGAGAGCTAACAAAATAAACTGGGCGTTGCACCACCTTTTTCTTCTGCAATGGTTCTTCTGACTACACAGATCTTGTCTTGCCGGGATCAATCCTTGCCGGGGAAGATCCTGCCGCGTCACCTGACGGTCCTACCGCTGGTGTTGCTTCCTCATCAGCTTCTCTTTGCGGCACTAACGCAGCACTAACCACTTGATTTGTCGCTGCCAGATACAGCAGCAACGGCTCTTGTGGTTTAGGCGCGACTAGCGTCGGCGGAGAGGAAAGGTATTTCTTCAAATCTTGCAGCGCAGCCTCCGCCTCCGGAGTCCATTTCATTGGACCTGCCTTCTTCAAAATTTTGAAGAAGGGTAGGGCGCGCTCAGCAGATTTGGAAATAAACCTGCTTAGAGCAGCAACACAGCCAGCAAGACGACGCACATCCTTGACGCGTCTTGGCGCTTCAATCTGCTCAATAGCTTTGATCTTGTCGGGGTCCGCTTCGATTCCCCGACAAGATACAAAGAATCCGAGGAGCTTGCCGGAAGGAACACCGAACACGCACCTCTTAGGATTGAGCTTTAAGTTGATCTTGCGCAGATTTGCAAACGTTTCTTCTAAGTCTGGTATGAGCATTGCTTTATCCTTGGTTTTGACCACTATGTCATCCATATATGCTTCCATATTTCTATGTAGCTGAGGCTCAAAACCGATTTGGACCGCTCTCACAAATGTAGAACCAGCAATTTTCGACCCGAAAGGCATTTGTATAAAACAATACGTACCACATGGGGTGATAAATGCGGTCTTTTCTTCATCTTCCTTCGCCATGAAGATCTGATGATACCCTGAGTAGGCATCAAGGAAGGACAGGAGATCACAACCAGCGGTGGAGTCCACAATCTGGTCGATGCCCGGCAAGGGAAAGGGATCTTTTGGACAGGCTTTATTGATATCTGTATAATCGATACACAGCCTCCATTTCCCATTCGCCTTGCGCACTACAACCGGATTGGCCAACCAGGTTGGGTGAAGCACTCCTCTGACCAATCCTGCCGCCTCATGCTTTTTGATTTCCTCGGCAATGAATTATTGCCGCTCCAAGTCCTGCTTCCTGACCCTCTGCTTGATGGGCCGCGCGTGAGGGCAGACAGCAAGGTGGTGCTCAATTACCTCCCTGGGAACACCGGGGATGTCAGACGGTTGCCATGCAAACACGTCGACATTCGCCCGCAAGAAGGCAATGAGCGCGCTTTCCTATTTGTCATCTAGGGTGGAACTTATGGTGAAAGTTCCTCCCGTCCCGTCCTCTCTGACGGGCACCTTATTGGTCTCCGGTGGAGCAGCCTTGGATCTCTTGTTCTTGCCGGTGGAACTCTCTGGTGCATCCTCGACGGAAGCGCAGCACTCCGAGGAGGCGCGCTTACCGGAGTTCGCGCCAAGATTCTCACCGGTCTTCTTCTTCTTCCCCCCGGGAGTTCCAGCGGCAGGAGCAGATGCCTTGACGGCAGGTGCTGCAACTGCTCCCTGGTAGAGTTGGTCGGCACAGATGAGTGCATCCTTCTTATCGGAATGGATAGTAATGACACTCAACGGCCCGGGCATCTTCAAAACATTATACGCGTAGTTTGATGCCGCCATGAACTTAGCCAGCGCTGGCCGACCAAGGATCCCATTGTATGACATGGGGATCTTGGCGACATCAAACACTACCTTCTCGGTCCTATAGTTGAGCTCGCTACCAAATGTCACCGGCAGCGTAATCTTGCCCTTTGGCTGGGTTCTTCCTGGATTGACCCCTTGAAACGTGCCCGTTTCTTCGAGGTCTTCATCAGGAATTTGGAGCCTCTTGAGCACATCCGGTGAGATTAGGTTTAGCCCGGCCCCACAGTCAACTAGCATTTTCGTCACCTTGAGGTTGCGAATTGTTGGTGAGACCAACAATGGCAAGCACCCGACCGCAGTTCTGCGATCAGGGTGATCCTCGGCGTCGAAAATGATAGGCGTGTTGGACCAATTCAGGGGCCTACATGCATCTGGTGATGGCTCCGCTGCATTGACTTTCTGCACCCACTATTTGAGTCGATGGTGGGAAGAATGCAGTGAGGCACCCCCATCGATACACATGGCCTCTGTAGCTTTCTGGAATTCTTTCTCACTGGACTCATCGTCTTCTTCATCATCATCTTCTTCCTTGTCGCGGCCTCGAGCGGGCCTCTCCCTCTGTTGCTTGGCCTTGCCGCGGCGGCCCCCTCGGCCACCGCATTTCTTGCCGGATCCGTCAGCACCGTCATGGGCCTTCTCCTTATCCCGCCTTTCATACTCAGCTCTCTGTTTCTCGGCAAGCTGTTCAACTTGCCGGCAGTTTTGGAGATCGTGGCCCTTGGTGCGATGGATCTTGCAATACTGCTTGCCGGAGCTTTCCGACTTGTCGGCCGCCGCCAAGGCCTGACAGGAAGGGCACCCGGCAAGATCCTTGCCAGGGTCACCAACCTTGGCCTTCTTGGCGGTGCCGGGGTTGTCGGATTCCTCGACAGCAAGCACGGCCTTGCCTCTGCGTTTCTTGTTCCGCCGCCGGCCTTTCCTTGACGAGGTCGCAGCGTCTTCGCCTTCCGATTCGCCCCCCGCGCCAACACCCTCGCCAGGGAGTTTCCTTCCCTCTTCAGCTCGAGCGCATTTGTCGGCCAAAGCGTAAAGCTCGGCAATACTCCTGACTTTGTTCATCGCCAGCTCTTCCCGCATTCTGCGGTTACGCACGTTCTGATGAAACGCGCTAATGACAGCGGCAGGGTGAACGTCAGGAATATTGTACTGCACCCGGCTAAACCTCTGCATAAACTTGCGCAGGGATTCGCCCTCCTTCTGAGGGATGATATGCAAATCACTCTCTTGGCCAGGAGCTTGGTGGCCTCCAACAAAGGCGCCAACAAACTGATGACACAGATCTGACCAAGAAGAAATAGAATTCTCCGGCAGATGCATCAACCACGACCTAACGTTGGGTTTGAGCACCAACGGGAAGTAGTTGGCAAGTATCTTGTCATCTCGGCCCCCGGCAGCCTGCACCGCAATGGTGTAAATGCTCAGGAACTCCGAGGGATGAGTCTTGCCGTCATATTTCTCTGGGACCTCTGGCTTGAAGGTTCGGGAATTGGGCCACTGGACTTGCCGCAGCTCACGGGTAAACGCTGGAGTCCCTACCTCATAAGGCAAGTCCCCTACGTCCCCTGGCGCAGGCTCGTCGACAGTCGGCCCTGCGCGCTTATCAGACTGATAGCGCGCTTCCTGTCGCCGCTCGATGGTAGTTCGAGCGTCCTCTTTGCCTCGTTCCTGGAGAACTTGACGCTGGTCGCGGCGCATCCGTGGATCGGACGACGCCGTGGAAACATCATCACGGCGATCGACCTGCTGGATTGTCGCCCGCCGCTGGTGTCGCGGAGGGGAGTGCACCGTGGTTGCACCACCTCCGGTTTTCTCCACATCGGCTCGCGCCGGATCGATGGGCCTTCGCTGTGAGGGCCCTGCCTCTTGTGGCCCATCTTTGTTGGCGAAGCCAATAAGGCTCTGGATAGTAGCTCGCCACTCCTCCATCTTCTCCGGAGCAGGAGGGAAATCAAGGAGCAGCTACGCACGTGCCAAGGCTTCCACTGGCGTAGGCGGCGGCGACAGGTGCGAGGTACATGAGGTGCTCTGACTCCTAGCCATGTTAGAAGGAGCACCATCACGGTCACGCGACCGCGCGCCACCTCTGCCGGCAGCTCGGTGTGCATGCTGGGCCCGTGCATCTTGGGATCGATGCGCAGAAATCTTTTCATGGGGACGCCCTGAACCACCAGCGCCATGACGTCGCTCGTCGTGCACGACCTGGGTAGGCCGTGACGCTTGCGCCGGCGCGGGAGCTCCAGCAGGTGTCCTCCGATCTCTTGAATTCGTTGTGCCACCCGTAGGCAACACAGCTCCGTCTCTGGATCAGTTGCTCCTCCTGCACCGATGACAAGCATCAACCTTCCTTCTGCAACAGAAGCGAAGAAAACCAAGGCTGCGGAGCGAGCAGCTGTGAAGAAAAGGAAAGCATCTGCCTCCTCAGAGTCTTCAGCTCCAAAGAAAGTGAAGACTTTGACGAGCTCTTATACAAATCCTATAGATGTTGTTCCAATATCAAGCATGCCATCAAAGGAGATTATTCCCTTTGGTGAGGAATATGCAATTCCAAGTGAATCTGATGAAGAAGATCCTTCTGCTGCTTCGACAGAGCAGTTAGATGAAGAAATTGAAGTGGACAATATCACTTCAACTCCGCTGGTATCATCGCACATGCCTTAGTTCACAACTGAAGAGGCAGGCGTTGAGGAAATTGATGATGAAGATGAAGATGTGGACATTGGGTGTACTACACCAATTCTGAATGATGACTACTGGGAAAGTCATCACCCCAATTCACCACTGACGACTCCACTGCAACAAATTCCTCAGTCCCCTGCTCAAACTGAAGAAGTTCCAGCCACTAGTGCTGATGTACATGTTTCTGAAGAAATGGAGGCCAAGGCTGCTGCTGATGCCTTTGCTCCTGAAATTCCTCAGCCTGTGGCTCTAGTGGCTATACCTCAAGAGGCTGTGAAGACTTCAACTGTTAATCTTCAGCCCAAGCCACAGAACCCTCACTCCAAGAAGCAGAAGTTCAATGCTGTAGATTTCTTCAATGAGCACATATTCTTCACTGACTACAATCCCTATGACTCTGCTCGACTTCGTCGCAAGCGCTTCTGGACTGCTAGCCAGATGAACTTCTATTCCTCACTGTTGTTTGATAAGGACAAGATCTTTGAACATGAGCAAATTCCTCATGTGGATATGGAATCGCTGCCATGCTTCGCCCCAGTCCTCAGTGTTCTTCATGACGCTGGGTTACTCAACTTCTGCACAGACATCTGCGATTGGAATGAAGAACTCATTCTTTAATTCTTTGCCACGCTGCATATTACTGGAAATGTTGATTCATGGGTATTGGACTAGATGACCGATAATACTCATTTCAAAGCACCGGCCTCTGAATTGCTTCATGCCATCCCAGTCAGTCCTCCCACTGAAGGTGCAAGGCTCCTCTATGTTGAACCTGAACTATCCGATCATCTGATGCAAGTGTTGATGAAGCCTTTGAAGCCAGGCCAAGCTCCAAGGACCAAATTCCTTGTCAAGGAATTGCTCTATGTGCCAAGGACAATTTATCGCATATTGACCAAAACCCTCAGTCCAATCAAGGGCCACAACTCTGATGACGAAGAGGTTGTTGGCATTATGAAGAATCTGCTGTTCAATATCATTCATGGTATTCCTATCAACTACCATGATTTCTTCATGAGGACTTTGGCCAATGCTGCTCTGTCACCTTTTGAGTTGAAGCCTTATGCTCCCTGGATCATGAAGTTCATCAGATCAAGGTCTTCAATTCATTATAAGGCTGACTTTCAAAATCATCTCAGCTATTTGCCCCCTATTGAAGTCCTCAAACAGACTATTTCCTCAGCTGACGAGAAGGGCAAGGCTGCGGTTATTGATGAAGGTACTCGTCCATTGGATGGACAGTTTCGCAAAGCTACTTCATATTCCACCAATGATGACTCTGCAACACAAGATTCTGCCGCCAAAGCTTCAAAACAAAATCCTCAAGCCACAGCTCCGCGTGTGATGACTGATCGTGAACTTCTCCTTAGTCTTCATCAGAAAGTTGATCGAAATCACAAGTGGGTCAAGCGTCAATTTGGTGCAATTCTTCAGAACATGACAGTCACTCAAAATACTGTGAAGAAGAATCACTACTACTTGCATGAAGTTTTTCACCGCACTTGGGCTATTCTGTCGAATCTTTATAGTGCTAAAGATCTCAAGGAGATGGGCTTCCAATAGGACTTTGACTGGTCTCAGCCACCTTCGAAGAAATTCAAGAAAATCAAAGTTCCTCAGCTTGTTGCCAGTTCATATTCTTCATCGCGCGAGACGGATGAAGCTGAAGACTTGAACGACACCGCGGCAGGCCCTACCTCAACGGACGACCCCAACAATGCTGGCGCTCCTCCATCAACATCATGATGATATTCTTCAGGGGCGTTAGTCCTCATTTTTCGTCCCTTTTGGTCATTCGATGACAAAGGGGGAGAAATTTGAGTTAGTCTTCAAGCGGGTCTTATATATGGGCTATATTTCTGTTAAGTTACAACTCTTGCTTTTCTGAGGTGTTTGCTCTGATGAGTTGTAAACTTAAGTCCTATGGTGGTCTGATACTTTTGAACTGCTTTCTGCATGCTTATTTCCTCAAGTACCTTAATGCACGCATGCTGAATTTTGTCAGACACCATATTTCATCATGCATTTCAAATTCTTCATATCATATGTTAAATGCGTGTATGAATTACAAGATATAGGAGGAGATATCCATGATATTACTCTACAATGTGCATTTGCTATTCAAAGCAAATTCCTCAAATATGCACATCTTCAGGGGGAGTTCTTCTATATCTTGCAATCAAATTCCTCATTATCAGTATTTACACTTCATATGTTTATCCCCGTTGAAAACTTAACCTATATTGTCATCAATCACCAAAAAGGGGGAGATTGTAAGTGCATCTAGTGCCCCTTAGTGATTTTGGTGTATTGAAGAATTATAGGTTAAGGGACTAATGCGTTTGTGAGTGTACACAGGTCTATAAGTCTATGAGGAGTTTGATATTTACGATGAAAGTCGACCCCTAAAAATGAATGTCTTCAACTGAAGACTTTGGTTTCTTGAAGACTTTGAAAGTGAAGAAATTGGTGTGACCTTGAAGACTAGATATTCATGAGAGGATTATGAAGCGTGAAGACTTTTGTTTTCGTAGTTTCATTTTCTTCTTCTTGAGTCATAGGAAACACCATACTGTTAAAGGGGGTCGAGGTAAAACTAAGGAAAAGTTTCCAAGTGATGCTCATCTCAAAATCCTACACCTACCCAATCCTTTCGAGTGAAGCCATTGGAAATCTCATACAATTCAGTCAATTTCTTCAGTGACAGAGACGAAGTTCTTCTGTTCTCTGAGGAATTTGTTCTGACTGAGGAGTTAGGAATTCGCCAGTGCGGATTGCCTACAAGTGAGGAACATGATAGCCCTGAGGAATTTGAAAGCTCAAATTTCCGACCGTTGCTGTGCTACGCGCCCGCTGTCCAAATATCCTACCGACCTAACGGTCATATCATTGAAGGGCATTTATGTCTTATCATGTCGGGCTGCTCCCTAGGCTATAAATAGCCACCCCCTACAATCACTAGCTGGTTGGCTGCTCCGAGAGATAGATTGACACTTGTCATTTAGAGCATCCCATCCTCTGAGGACTTTGAGCAAAAATCATCAAGTGAGGAAAAACCCAAGAACCCAAAAACCAAACACCTACAAACCCAACGTGATTGAGCATCACTGAAGAGATTGTTCCTGTGTGGAACCGACGCTTGTTACCTTTGAGGACTATGCATCCTCCAGATGGTTAGGCGTCATGGTCTAGAGCATCCAAGAGGAATTGTGGATCGCCGAGTGACCGAGTCTGTGAAGGTTTGGAAGTCACCTGTGAAGACTTACCACGAGTGATTGGGCGAGGTCTGTGTGACCTTAGCTCAAGGAGAATACGGTGAGGACTGTGTGTCCGGGACTGTGTGTCCTCAGGTTTAAATACCTAGCCGCTCCAACCAGACATACAACTGTCACAGCAGTTGGAACTGGTCTACCAAATCATTGTCTTCACCGAGCTACTGGTTCTATTTCCTCAACCCTTTTATTTCCTCATTCATGTGTTGATTTACTTGATCGTTACTGTGTGAAGACTTTGACTGAAGACTTTCTCAATTTCCTCAATCCTATTTCTTCAGTCACTTAGTCTTCAGCCTGCTTATCCTGTGTTTCATGCTACCTGTACTCTGTGCCTATTTCATTTCATCATGATGACTGTACTTATGCCATGTTATGTTTGCATCTGAGTACTTATTCCGCTGCTAAGTAGTTTGTTGCTTAGGAATTTCCTCACCTTGGAATTCCTCAGTGACGAATTTGTAAAAATCGCCTATTCACCCCCCCCCCCCCTCTAGTCGATATAACGCACTTTCACGATGAGCTGTCGCTTGAAGCGTTCTTGTTCGAGGGGTTCCTCTGGCACGATGAAATCTTCGTTACCGAGGCTAACGTCTTCCTCGGAGGCCGGTAGATAGTTACTATCTTCCGAATCCTCATGATCGACAGGTTCGTTGGAATTGACTTGTCCCTCTTCCCTATCATCCTGCTCGAACGCAGGGTTAACGGGGTCTTCGGCATTGTCCGGAGTGTCATTATCTCCGGTGCCGGTGTTGCTGTCCTTCGCCCGACGTGATCGTGAGCGGCGCCACTGACGCCGGCGCTTTGGTGGATCCTCGACAGGCTTGTCCTGATCTGGATCTTGAGTGCCATCGTCGTCCTGCTTCTCAGGTGTGTCCACCATATATACATCATAGGTAGAAGTGGCCGTCCAACGCCCCGTGATAGGCGGGTTTTGACCTGGTTCGGCTCCGGCATCGTCGTCCATACCGTCGATGTCTTCGGAGGCGTAGCCTAGCATGTCAGTTAGATCCTCGACAGTGGCTATTAAGTGGGTGGTGGGTGGGACGTAAAATTCCCTGCTCTCAGCCCCCAGTTTAGGCTGGTCATAGTTTGGAGATGATACTTCCGTGATGGCGAGAGATCGCATTAGGTCCAGTGTCTCGTTTAAGAGCGAAAGCCGGACGGGCGTATGATGATCTGCGGAGCTAGGTTCGGTAATAACCACTTGACCGAGCTCAATGGACGCAGACCTCGAGAGTTCGGAGTTGACGTCCAGAGGCGAGTCCGGCTCCCCGATGTCAGGAAGAGTCACGTTTGACTGCGGGTCTGCTGACAGTATAGTCGCCTCTGGGTCTCCGGCAGGAAGCTCCGTAATGGGAGAGAGTCCGGCAGGGTTTAGCCTCCCGTCTTCGGACAGAGTGGTCCGCCCTGGATCTAAGGCTAGGGCAGGCACGAGAGTCGATCCTTGAGCGGAATCTGACGACGGATCCGACGGGCTTCATTCATGTGGATGAAGAGTGGCGGCCGAGGCCGAGAACCCTTCGAAGACCAAGTCTCTGCGGATATCCGTGATGTAATTCAAGCTTCCAAACCTGATCTGATGACCAGGGGGGTAGTTGTCGATCTGCTCGAGGTGACCAGTTGAATTGGCATGCAGAGCGAAGCCGCCAAATACAAAGAGTTGACCAGGGAGAAAGGTCTCTCCGGAAACAGCATCGTTGCTGACGACAAGTTGAGCCATCGATCCTTCTGCCGACGACACAGTGGAACTCTCAATGAAAGCACCAATGTCAGTGTCAAAACCGGCGGATCTCGGGTAGGGTTTTACCTCCTTTAAGAGGGCCCGAACCTGGGTAAACATCGTGTCCCCATCGTCCCTTGTTACCATTGATCCTCTAGCGCACAGTTCGGGACCCCCTACCCGAGATCCGCCGGTTTTGACACCGACAACTACCTCGACGCTCCAGCAGCATCATTGCCAGGTGACTTTTTGGTTTGTTCAATTGAGGGCGCCCCTCGGGCTGCATTATCCTTAGGCTGCAAGGGCCCACCCTTGTAGTTGTGTCATTTTGTTCATGTACCTTGAACCAGCTATGCTTCATGAGTTATTTTGCCTGTTAACCTCGCGCTCGACATCACGTCACCTCTGGAGCCACCGCCCCACGGGCTGCGCTCGCTGCCAACTCCCCTCCTAAACGTCCCATGAGAGGGGGCTACCGGCACGGCGCCTGTGCTTGGGTCCATCCCTGCAGCGCTGATAAATCTAAGCAACTGAGCTCTGGCTGCGGGTCGGCCCCGTGCACGTCACCTCACCAGGTCCTTAGTGCCTTCGCCTTCTCACGGAACGATTCCGAGCGGATCGCTCGCGCTGCCCCTTGTATCTTGTGATGGGTTAATATGCAGGAACCTCAGGAGACAGGCGCTCGAGCGGCCTTGACGACACCCTACCACCTCAGGAGGGTCCGCTTCGATCGAGCAGCTGTTAAATCCGCAAAGGCTAAGTAAATCAGTCCATTTGCCTCGATTGCCGGCCAAGGCCCTCTTTCCTAGTGACCCCCGTGAGGCGATACCACTCCTTTTCCGTGCAAACCGCTTGCACGTTAAAAGGGGGGCTCTTCAGCATCGCGCCTTAGGAGCTCCTACTGGCTCTCGAGCCCTCATCCCCTGGCCTTGTCCACGGGATCGCGACCTGGCATACCAGCAGCGGCTGAGCCCCGCTCGAGGGCCAGGTCCTGAGGACGTAGAGCATCATGGTGAGCAAAGATATGGGGGGTAAGCCTCGCGAGGGAATACAGGGGGAGGGGTGCGGCCCGGCAGCGCACGCGTTTTTTGGAGTATAATGGGCATCAATCTTTTCACGCACCCCCAGCGGGACTTGTATTGATCCATTCAGAACAGGAAGTGTACACAGGCTCAAAAGCTACAGAGAAGCGCGCCCTCATGATGCATGAACCCGCCACGGGCCACGAACGCGCCAAGCTAAGTTATCCTATTCACGCCAGGCGTGAACCTTACCATTAACGCTTTACCTGGACTCTCACGACCTCGTTCGGGCAAGGAATCCCCCTTTTTTATCTTTCGGGAACTGCTTGCGCGTCAAGGGGGACCTCGTGAGCATCGCGCCTCAGGAGCTCTTACCAGACCTCGAGTCGCTCACCTCCTGGCCTTGCAAACGGCATCGCGACCTGGCATACCAGCGACGACAGAAGCTTACCTGGGGACTGGGTCCCGTCGACGCAGAGCACTAAGCTATCGTAAGAACGAAAAGGGGACCCGTGCCCAAACGAGAAACGCCAATATAATTCAAAAACATGAGCTGGAAATGCTAAGGTAAAGGCGCAAGCGCCGCAGTTCCTTACACGCCCCCACGGGGCCCTTCATGACTTCGATGTAGGAAATAAAAACAAAAGAAACGGCCTCCCGAGGGCCGCAGCTCAGGAGGCGCTGACTCCAGCGTCGCGCCTAGTCGGTGTCCTCCTCCTTGACCAGGGCGCGGCGACGTGGTGGCTTGTCGTAGTCGTCGTTGCTCGAGCTCCCCCCGGAGGAGGTGTCGCCGCTACTGGAGGCGTCGCGGCCATCGCCGATGACAAGTTCGCCGCCGAGGACGTTGTCACCGTGATGGCTATCGTCGTCGGAGAGGTGGTCGCCGCCGCTGTTGTCGCCCTCTGGGCAGCACCCTAAGCGTCCGCCGTCTTCCCCGTAGATCTTGACAAAGAGCGTCGTCGCCCCGTCGTACTTGAAGTGGAGGGTGTGCCTCCCCTTCAGGCCGCGGGCCCGGGCGAACGTCTGCCACCCGTGGGTCAGGTAGACGTAGCCCGAGGGGGTGACCTCGACCTCCGCCCACGAAGATCGGTTGCAGCAGCCGTCATGCTACAACCACAGCCCGACGGGTCCTCCCACCGGCAGCTCCTCCGCGAAGGAGCGCGGGAGCTGAATCCAGGTATGCGGCGGGCTCTCCATCCACACCACAAACTCGCGGGCCATGTCATGTGAGTGGGCCCGTAGGCTAGTTGGTCGGGCGGCCACCGCGTGCCTCCCCCCTTGGCCTCGGCCGCCATGGCTTCCACGGCCGCTTTCGCGGGAGGGGCTCTTCCCGCAGCTGCCGGAGTCGGTGAGAACCACCAATGGAGGGCGCCCACGCCCCCGAGATGACGCTGCGGGCGTAGCCGCGGACTTGCGGGGGCGGCCGCGCCCCCTCTTGGGCGGCGGCGACTCCGGTCCCTCCTTGGGGGCCTTGCCCCTCTCCTCGGCGGTGAAAATCCTCACTGGTGCCATGGTTGCTGTGGCGAGGATTGGAGGCGAATAGGCAAGAAGACAGAGATGGGATGGGGCTCTGCCCCCTCGCCTTCTTATAGGCAGTCGGAGAAGGCCAACCGGCGCCCCTCCACCTTCGTGCAATGATGGCTCCGCAGCGTGCGCCAGGCTTTTTGTCATCCTGGGCAGTTGTCGAGGCGACGTGGGGAAGTGGAGGCATCCGCGTCCCATCATGCGCCACGCGTCAAGCCTGGCCCGCAGGCGATTGGGGCCCGCGTCGCTTCACCCTTCACTCCTTGCCTTCGCTTCGAAGCCAGGACGAGCGCGCCTTGGGCCCGGGGGCTACTGTCAGCGTTCTGGGAACGGGGGTACCCAGACCTGCCTGCCTGCGGCCCAGCGCGTGGCTCCGTCGACGGCCCGGCACAGCCCAGCTACAAGACTCCATGAGCAAGATCCTCACGAGGGCCCCCGGCCTCGCGAGGCGAACGACGTCGAGACCTCCCAAGGAGCAGCTCCCCGAGCCTGCCTCCCGAGGAGCGGAGATCTCTATGCAGGTACCCCCACCTCATGAGGCTTGCGGTGACGTGAGCCGTGACGACCAAGGCCAGGCGGGCGCCAGCGGGCGTAGACCAAGACAGTTTCCTCTTCGGTGCTAAGGAGGCAAGGACAAGCGCGGGTTCCCAAGGAATCCCCCAAAGGTTTCCATTCCGGTGCAACAATACCAAGACCACGGGCTCGGCAGGATGGAGGTCATCACCGAGCCCACAGCTGCGTCATGACCAGAAGCTTTGCAGGCAAAGACCACCTTTCGTCAGGATAAGATGTACTCTTGTCCCCCTTCAAAATTGGCCACTGTGGTATTCCTTCCCGGCTAAGTTATGAGGGAAGAGAACCGGACCTAGTATAAATATAGGCTAGCCTCCACCGTAGAGAGGGATCGACTCATTCTCATCCTCTGAACCCTCGCGAGGCAGCTCACCACTGTACTAGTTCATCCTCAAACTCCTCGTGAGGCCAATCCACCACAAAGCATGAGTAGGGTTTTACACCGCAAGGTGGCCCGAACCTGGGTAAACCACCGTGTCCACTTCTTCCCGCTCGCGCGTACTCGTCGAGATCAGGCCGTGCATGCGGCGAGCAGCGTATCGACATGAAGCGAGATCCTTCATACACGCCCCAGAGTTCGAACCTAGTTTGGGTCCGCGGAGCCTCGATTCTGACAATATTGAGGTCCCTTGCCAGCATTCTAGGACTAGCAGTCTGGCAGCATCCTATCCCTAGTAAGTGTTCCCAAACATTGTTTGCGTGCCTGTAGTTCATTATAGGCCTGCTCGGAAAGAGGCAAGACAAATAGATTGAGGATGTTCTCACTATTCATCACTTCCTGGACACAGAAATAGATTTATCAGAGCAGTAAGAATACAGTCTTTTAAATCTAGCTTCCAGTGGCATGCTGTTATTATCAAGCACCCATCAATCACTCCAAAACAACACAGAGTCCCTTTGACAATCTCATATTGTGCAAGTCGGAGAATGGTGGTACTGGTCTTGGTCATCACAATGGTATCCCATAATTCCTTGGCATTTGTGATGTGTATGTAACTTGTCTATCACGCCCTTTATTATGAGCATAATTGCGGTGTTGTTGAGATGTTTGTCATATGCTTCACCCGATGTGAGATTCTTCGAATTGACCGGGTTGTAGCCATTCTCCATGATCTCCAACATCTCATCGTTGGCTAACCTAATATGATCCTGCAACCCAACTCTCCACAAAGAAAAATTGGCAGTGTCATCAAGCAAAGGAGGCTTACCCCAGGGTTATACTTTGGTCTCTCCACTTTAAATTTTGCATAAAGCCATGAAACACTAGAGGTGTCACTAGTAGGAGGTTGTTGTCCCAAGGGAGGAAGAGTGACATTTTGCCCAAGAGCCACACTACTCGAATTAACAAGTGGTGTGGGAATCGAAGTTAATGCGGTCAACCTCAGTTGGACCAAGGCCTCAATAGAAGCATCATGCTCCTCCTTTTGCTTATCAACGGTCTGTTCCAAATCCTCAAAAGTGAAGGACTAGTGCACTTCTGAAGAAGGTGCATCCTTCTCTTTTGGATTTGTAACAAGGGGGGTCCCCTCAGGGTTCATCTCGCTCTAGGGAGGTTAAGCCACAAGAATAGAGCACGTGGATCTGATACCAATTGAAAGGATCGAGTTGGACCTAGAGGGGGTGAATAGGTACAATTACAAATTTTAATTGTTACTTAGCAATTTTAGGCAATATTGTGGAATATTAAAGTGAGCCTAACAATTGCAAATGTGGTTCTAGTGCTAAGCAAGGAGAACAACAACAACAACAAGTAGTATGGTAAGCAAGTACAATAATATGTAAGTAAAGGAATGAGATGAATAACCACAAGTATAGAGTTAGGGTTAGGGATATCCGCAACTCCACGAGACGAGGATGTATGTCGATGTTCACTTCCTTGGAGGGAAGCTGGTCGCCATTAGAGAGGTGGATGTGACCACGAAGGCACACCAACGCCACGAACGCTCACCCTATTCTCCCCTTGAGGCAACACCATGAAGGTGTTTCTCAACCACTAGTGGTAGATCTTGAGGTGATCTCAAAACCTTCACAAACTTTCCAGGGGCAATCACAATGCTTGATTCCTCACCGAAGAAATCCTACCGTCTAGGAGTCTCCAACCTCCAAGATTAGCAAGATCCAAGGGGAAACGCACAAGACTTGCTCAAATCACGGTTTTCTTTGGTCACAAGAGGGAGAGGGAGAGGATCTATCTTTTGATTGGAACACCTCTCAAGAACACTCAAAAATCAACTCGGGATCTCAGATTTGGTGTAAGAGAGAGTGAGTGGTTGCACTAGGGTTCTTGGGGAAGATTGGAATATAGTGGTCAACCCTCTCCCAGAGTGGGAGAGGGGTATATATAGATCTCACAAAATATAGCCTTTTGGTACACTAAGTGACCTGTCCGGATGATCGGGATACCTACCTGGATGATCCTGGCAGAACCCGGACGATCCGGTTAGGGATCTGGATGATCCAGATGGGTCAACTTAGACCAGTCACACAGGGATGTCCGGACATCCGGGAGGGAGTCTGGACCATATTATGCATACGCCAGTGCAAAAGGGAGCCTAGACGTTCGGGATGAGACCCGGATGATCCGGATAGGTGCCCACAGAGTCAGGGCAACGCTCGACGATCTGACTACGAATCCGGATGATCCAGCTACAGCTCAAACCAACTGGTATCCCGCGGTCCTCTAGCCGGATGATCCGGCTAGCTGTCCGGATGGTCCGGGCATTCCCTGGATGATCCGGGAAGCTACCCTGATGATCTGGCAGAGGAATCCAATGGAGATTTTTCTCTAAGTGTTGTGCATATATTGGTAGAGAAATATTTGGCTAAGGCATGGGAATAGTGATGAGTGTAGGAAGATAGTGACAAGGTGATGACTTGGGCAAATATTGAACGACCCTCTCTGATCCCCTCTTAATAGTGCGGGATCCCTATAACTCAAGAATTAACTAAAAAAAACTATGCTTCTTTTCTTGTTACCGTTGTGCTTGAGTCATACTCCCTCTGTTCCAAAATATAAGGTGTATTCATTTTCGTGCAAGTCAACCATTTGAATGTTTGACCAAGATTATAGAATAAAATAACAACATTTGCAATACCTAATAGATAAAATACAAAACTACTTTTCATGATGGATTAAATGATATAAATTACGTATTGTGAATGTCGATATATTTTTCTAAAAATTTGATCAAACTTGCACTCGTTTGACTTTTGAAAAAATAAATACACCTTATATAAAGGAAAGGAGGGAGTATATCGTATGTTGTGTTCATGATCCCTACACAATGTCGCCACGAAAATAAATGTCCTGTGTTTATGCTTAGCAAACGAAATCAGTCCCATATATGTGTTTTGTCATCAACATCAAAATAAGATAAAAGACATGTTGCACTTTTAGGCGCGAGCCCCTCCGATATTGGATCTCTCCTCTTATTTTTCTCTAGGGTTTCTTCTCTGTTTCGGTTATGTTTTCTGGCCGAACACCGTTTCATAAATAGCTGGAATCCCGTAACTCCGATCGGACTGAAATTTTAACACGTTTTTTCTCATCGCTTCCTTGCGCCCGAAGGAGATCTCCATAAGCTTCACGGTCTCTCCACAAGCCAGGCACCCACGCCCTAGGAGGGTGGGAGCGCCATGGTCTCTTGTGAGGCCCATGGGCCTCGTCTTGCA
The DNA here is from genome assembly GCA_011799875.1 of Thinopyrum elongatum. Classification (NCBI taxonomy): domain Eukaryota; kingdom Viridiplantae; phylum Streptophyta; class Magnoliopsida; order Poales; family Poaceae; genus Thinopyrum; species Thinopyrum elongatum. The sequence goes on from CM022298.1 coordinate 300,432,307, forward strand.
TTGATTCTTGTGCCATAAATTCAGATATATTCAATAAAAAAACCACATAAATTTTCAGGTTATTTCGGCTCCGTGAATTTGTCACCTAAAAACCCAAAAACAATAGAAAACTGGAACTAGCCTTTGGCACTGGGTTAATAGGTTAGTCCAAATAGAAATAATATAAATTATTGCCAAAAATATGTAAAAGGGATATGATAATATCATGAAACAATCAAAAATCATAGATACGTCAGAGAAGTGTCAATCTACACCAACCACCATAAGCCTACACTGTAGTTAGTGAGAGATGTTTCAATTACTCACATCCATATACTTATCTAGATTCCGCCAACCTCCTAGATGGCATCATCATATTAATGTTGTTCGCAACATGCACCATGATCCATGCCATCCACGGATATGAACCGAATGTTAGCCAATCCTACGGGGTGTATCATCGTCGCGCGATGTAAATCTTCACTTGGAATGTTTGCGCTAAATAAATATTATGAGCTAGCAAATTAAACGATCTTGATCATGGACAATGTGTTTGCTCCATAGCGAAGTATGTCTCCATTGGCATATTTCCTAGTTTAAGCTAAATTTAGCACAAAATAAACCCGTTTGAAACAATAGCACAATTTAATTGTTTTTTGCAACGCCCAGTTCTTCGGCATTGCATCTCTACAGCAAAAGCTGAGATCCGTAGGTTGGGAACTAGCCCACTTGGCATGACCGTGTTGCATGCTATGACGCCCAAGATGTGTTCCTAATCCCAACAAAGATGTTGCAATCTTCGCGGGGGCTAGAAGCACATATTGGTCGCCCCAACATATGACTTCATAACATACACGCATGGTCATATGTCGGTGACCAGGATGGACATCGCAGCAAACACAACTAAAAGAGATGAAGAGATAATACGAGTGACAATAGGGCAAATGTATGTTAATACATAAATATATCACCAATCAGAGGTCAACACGATCCAACATTATGTCATTCATTGCAGCAGAAGAAGGCATTGATCTGAGTGCGGATAAGAAGCAAATATGCCTAGGAGGCAAGAGAAACAAGCAAAGCGTCCACCCTGCAGTCCTAGACTGTCGACCGAGAACCCAAATCTAGTTGTCGAAGAAGAAGAACGAAAAGAAACTCCATGTGGAACGTTCCATGCTCTCAACTTAGAGTAAAGCTTTACCTGAACTTGTGCCTCAGTTGTTGTGGTATATGTGAGCCTTTTGGGACTCGACAGGTACATTACCAAGGGTACTAATACTAACAACACTTTTGGGTATGATATGGCTATGTGGTAAGGTTGCAGCACGCAACTAAGCAATGTAAACCATCTAGTCCTACGAATACTAGAACAAGATAAGATAAACCTACGCATAAGGGGGGTCAGAACTAATTGATCAAGAAGTGGTCCTAAGCACCTGCCTACGAGTCATGCATAATCCCACCATGATCTCTTCTTGCTTGCATACCCACAAGAAGAGACGGTCATGGCACGCACATGGTTGAGCAAGTTTTAGTTACTAATTGAAGTTTTCTACGTCCAAGTCGTTTGTAACCGCGGACACGGCTTTTTGAAAGATTTTACCCTGCAGGGGTGCTTCCAACCACCCATTATAAGTTTGCATACCCGTTCCTCCAAGTTCAGGGCCGTTAGAGCCTGAAATCCATTCTGGGAGTTCGGAGTAACAAATTCCTCTGGCGTGAGGTGTATCCACCATGTAGATGTCGTAGGTCGAGGTCTTCTTCCATCTCGCCGATCTCCTCTTCCTCGTCTTCGGCCTCGTCGACTGTGCCTTCAAGGACGTCAGTGAGATCTTCGACGTTAGCAATGAGATGGGTGGGTAGGAAAAATTGACTCCCACGGGGAGTTCCACTATCCGATCTGACGCCTAGATTGGGAAATTTGATTTTCGTGATTTCCTTTAGCCGATGTAACATCACATCAAAGAGGAGTTTCTCACGCTCCTCCTTGGCCAGGTCTGAAACTGGGACCAGGGGAAGCGGCTTCGAGATCCAATCTGACACCGATCCTGGGAGAGGGTTCACTGCTTCACACCCTCCTCCAAAGCTTGATCCAAAATCTCGCCTGCGGAGAGTTTCTTTGGGATCCGATCTGACACCGATCCCGGTAAGGTTGTCTCACATCTATCCTGGACCTGATCCGAAATCGGGCCGAGGAGAACAGTTGAGGTTGCTCCTCGACTTGGTGCGAAACCAAGCCACAAAAGATCAGCTCACTATGGGGATCCGCGGTGTACTCCATGATGCCGGACCATCAAAGGTTTCGACCTGGCCGAGAAGGACAGTCGAGTTGGCGATGAGGGTGATGCCGCCGAAGACGAACATCTGGCCCGGCACAAAGGTTGCGACAACGTCGATCTGAGCGTTGATCTTGACTCTCATCGCTCCACGACGATCACCTAGCAGGACCTGCATGGTCCACCACTGACGAAGCTAAATCCGTCACATCTCCTGGTAGGGGATCATAAGCTAGGCGTCTAGGAGCAATGGTAACAAAGGCACAGGGATGTCCACATACGTCCGCCTGTGTATAATTACAACTATAATGGCAACCACACAACTATTAAAGCAACATTGAAGTAGTCAATATCTTCGGCTTCACTGAAGGTTAGGTCCGTTCCTCACGAATCAAGCTTGGTGGTTGAATGGTTAGAAGTACTCTAGTATCCCCAACCCACCAAGAGTTCCAAGTCCTAGACTTTACATTGATGCTCGCATTATTTTTGAATTTATTTCAGGCTTTCAACATTCATTCACTGAGAGTAGACACTCCCTGGGAGTAGAGTTCTCTGCGAGGTATAAATGCAGTTAATGGTTTAAGTATCGTGCATTTTCTCCCCTCGTCAATTCGTCACCAAAGAAGAACACAACGCAAACTCCATCAAAATAATAATACTACAAGAACTTTGACCGGGAAATCGAAGTCAGCTGCACAGATTTTGACAAACTAATCAGGTAGTCACATACAGTATTATAAATACAAACCTACAACTCATGCTTAGACTCGAGCCACATGCTACACGTGGAAAAGAGTAGCTCAGATGCCGACCAGCGGACAACTCACTTGTACAAGTTTTGCTCCCTGCGAAATACTGCTGTGATCCCCACACAGCAGCAGCATCATGCCCACCGGTGCTAGGCAATAAAATTATATCCTACATTCTCGACCACAAGATAGAATCAATCAATCTAACCATAATACAGCAGCAATTGATCAACACGCGGCCTTCATGCAGTTTACACAAGTGGATGATAAGCTTTGCCAGCATGGCATCCCCTCCCAAGCGCTCAAATGATGTTTGAGGATGTGTGTCACTGAAGCCGCCCTCCAGGTGGAATCTCGACACCTTTTGTCACTGTAAATCAATTTACTAACAATCAAATTGAGCCATCCAAATATCACGACGTCTCATCAGAGGCCCATTGATTGTCATGGTCCATGACTTCAAGCATTTACACCTTGCTCGAAACAGCAATCCCTAACACTCGAATCTATCACAACTTATTTCCTAACTGTTATCCCTGTCCTCATCTTTCATTGCCAGGCTAGGGCCTTCGTCAAAGCCACCTCCAGGCGCAAGCTCGTTTAGATCTAGGAATGTTCTTCCAACACTTCCACTCTCCCTGCTGGGAGCATCCATCTTCTCTACAGACTCTGGCTGCAGCTGCGGCTGCTCCTTTTGCTCTTTATTTGCTGCCACTGCATGGTCTTCAGCCATTTTATTGTTACCATTACTAACTTTTAGTTCCTCGGGACCATCATCCTCTTCTTCCTGTTGCCCTTGACTTGATGTCGAGAGTTCCATACCATTTTCTGCATCAGAGTTGGCATCGGGGTCTGATGCATCTGATTTACCTGCCTTTCCCGCCTCTGCATCCGTGTCTGAAAAATCATACTGCTGGTAGTTTATACGTGGACGAGAAGAACGCTTGCTGCGTCTGAGACCTGTTTGGATCTCATCAACAGATCTCAGCTTAGCACCTCGGCCATTTTGACTTCGCAACTTTTTATGACGCTGGGGCTCCTCTATATCTTCGCTGGTGCCTGCAGAAAACTCCTCTTCCTCTTCTTCATCGTCATCCTCAACATCCTCTTCCAACCGGAACTCTTCATCCTCTTCAGAAGCACTTGATGTCTTCTGCAGTTTGCGAGTTCTCAAATATTCCTCATCATAAACCGCTTCTCCCATGATATCATCATCACTGTCAAAGTTCGGATCAATATCCGAGACAGCCTCAACAAAATCTTGTGTGTATCGCTGAGATCTTCTCCTGCGCCGGTTACTACAAATGAAAGCATTTAACTATATTAGGCTCAAGTTTCATTGGGTTAACTGCTATATACCAAATGTTCAGTGAGACGTGTACCTGCGATCAAGTGCTTCATTTTCTTGTTCCCCATCACTATCTTGGTAGTCATCCGACTTTGAAGAATTTCCATCATCTAATTCATTGGCTAGAGAGGGGCCATTTAACTTGCCATTACTTGATGACTCTGGTCTTGGTATAAGCATCCTTCTATTGAGAGTAGTAACAAGCTCGGCAGAGTTTTCTCTTTTCCTGTCCAAGAATGTTGTAGCATATAAGTATGCCAAAATTTTCTTGTCTCTAAAACATGAATTCCCCTACCAAAGGAAATTTATGAAGCAATAAAGATGATCCACATACTTCGTTATTTTAATGGCTTCGTTTATTGAGCGGTCATAGTCATCTGCATCGTAAGAAAGGTCAAACCTTGTAATTAGAACAGATATCGAGTCGAGCGAACAAACGACAGCGGGGTAAAATGACAACAATATGACAGAACATATTTTAGGTGCCATAACGAACATGAGGAAACCAGTGCACAGGACATACAGGATCAATTTCCGCCACATGCTAGTCTCACTTTCCAACAAGCACCTAGTACCTATTACTCTTGGAAAGCAATCAATTCTGATTCTTGAAGCTTACCAAATGAGGTTACTGACAACCCTCAGTAAAAATATAATCAGGTTAATCTTTGCCAGCCAACACAGATTCACTTTTAATTCTCATTCTCAGGAGCTGTGTCATTGTCATTACTTCGCTGCTGATAAGAAAACAAAGAGTCATACTAGGAGCATCTCCAACAGCAGCCCTAAAATAGGGCAGCTGCCCAAAAAACAGTTTTTAGGGCATTTTGACCCAAAAACGGTGCTCCAACAGCTGCCCTATATGTACCTTGTGCTGCAAATTTTTTTGGGCAGCCCAAAACTGCAACCACTTGTGCTGCAAATATACAGCAGCCTGCCCGCTGCCGCAAAACAAATCCACCAACGCACGACGTCAACTGCCAACCAGAAGTTTCATGCCGCCCTTCCGCCTCTCCTCCGCGACCGCCACCGCCTCCTCTCCCATCGATTTGGCCTTGAATCCGGCAGCTCCACCACGGATCCGGTCGGATTCGTCCTCGAGGGCTGCCGCTGCTAGAGGGTGCCACCAAGGCTGTGCAAGAGAGAAAGAGAGGCCAGACCTGATCCCGCGCCACAGCCCCGTCCTCCTTCGTCGCTGGCCCTCCTATCTGCCTCCGCCGCCATGCCTGAGCTCCGACCACGTCCTCCAACACCGCCACCGCGGAAGCGCTCTATCCCCCCCCCCCCCCCCCCCCCGAATCCCACGGAGGCAGGCGATGCCGGGCCAGCTGCAGCGGCCACATCCAGCGGGTCCAAAGGCAGTGCCCTTCACTGCCTCGGCCCTGCTGAAGGCGGCGGAGCTAGGGCCCGAGGAGTTGCTTGCCCGGCTGAGCGCTCCCGCCCGTACACATGTTCCTGACCGCTTTCATCCCACCGTCCTGCGACCTCGAGTCCTCCCACGATGGGCTGCAGCGCCGGGCTCGTCTCCATCGGTCTCGCCAGGAACCTGCTCCAAGTCACACCCACAGGCTCGTGCACATGGTGCGGATCGATCATCAAGTCTGCAATGTTTATGGCTGAACTGAAGGTGTTCCTCAAGCACCTTCAATGTTATGCAGAGGTTCCGGTAGCAACTTCAACTCTGACATGCAGAGCTTCCGGTTGTGTACGTTTGTGGCTGTGTATGCTTGTTCTGCTTGAGGCTGTGTACGTTTCTAATTGTGTATGTTTGTAGGTTTATTTTTGCTAATAGGAAACAGTTAGCACACAATCTGGTAAATTGTGGCTGTTCTCTGGACATGTATCATATGCAGGCTGATCCGCCATTGTATTTGACATTGTGGCGAGCGATGCTGGCTCTGATTAATGCAGTTTATTTACATTTGCATGCAACTAGAGAATATGTTGTTTTCATATGCAGTTTTGTTACACATAATGTAGTCAAAAAGCTTTTATTTATCTGACATTATTTTGTGTCAATATGTATGCAATTGTGGAGAAGAAAAACATAGTTGGTGTCCTATTTTACATCATCTGTTGGAGCAATGGTGCCCTATATTAGGGCAGCTGTTGGAGAACAACAATTTTTGGTGCCCTAAAATCACTTTTAGGTGTCCTAAAAATGTTTTTCAGTGCCCTATTTTAGGGCAGCTGTTGGAGATACTCTAAATTTATTAAGAAATACCTACACCATACACCTAGGGGTTTCATAAAGGACATGGGATGTAAGTGAAAGAACAGTCGGTCAGTGGTGCAGGTTAATCGGTCATCTAATGTGAAGGAAATACCCTAGTTTAATAACTGAGCGCCTATTACGGGCCTGTTTAGTACTGCTCCACTCCCAAAAATTCAGCTCCACAATGTCCCACTCCATAAAAAAACTAGAAACTGGATCAACTCCCTGTTTTTCGTAAAGCTTTTTAGGGAGTGCTCCAAAAAACTCTAGTTAGAAAAGTCCTCATGGAGTTGGAGGGAAATTACCCACCACTGCCACCAGTAAGTGGATACCCCTTCGGGGTTTTTTCCCATGTCACACACCCCCCAATTTTTTCCCATGTCACCCCCCCCCCCCCCCCCCCCAATAGACCTTTTCCACCAAAAATTTCCATTCTTGAAGCTGGAGCTAGCTAGAAGCCAGACAGAATAAACTGCTCTATGGTAAAGCTGCAACTCCTGGGTGGAACTGCTCCAAAGTAGATTTGGTGGAATGGAGCTGATTTTGGTGGAGTGGAGCAGTCCCAAACAAACTCCGCCTATGTTGTCTCAACATAGCCGGTCCCAAACCCAGGTAAAGTAGGAGGGTTGTGATAGGCTAACTCAGCCACTCTTATGGAGATGAACGCGCCACATCGAAACCCGGGTGTGGTGTCAAATGGGCAAGGGCCGGGCCGTCACCCCCCTGGTGGCGCGCCGTATCTTGATCTGGATACGGTGGCAAGTGAGCGAGGATCGGGTCGTCGCATCCTTAGTGGCGCCCGGATGTAGTGGAAAATGAGCAAGGGTCTTCGCATTTGACTCGACGAGTGCGAAGGGTAAGGAAGCTAGCCGAGCCTAGGAGGATTCGCTTAGGTAGCTGGAACGTAGGGTCTCTGACAGGGAAGCTTCGGGAGCTAGTTGATGCAGCGGTGAGGAGAGGTGTTGATATCCTTTGCGTCCAAGAAACCAAATGGAGGGAACAGAAGGCGAAAGAGGTAGAGGATACCGGCTTCAAGCTATGGTACACGGGGACGGCTGAAAACAGAAATGGCGTAGGCATCTTGATCAACAAGAGCCTCAAGTATGGAGTGGTAGACGTCAAGAGACGTGGGGACCGGATTATCCTGGTCAAGCTCGTAGTTGGGGACTTAGTTCTCAATGTTATCAGCGCGTATGCCCCGCAAGTAGGCCACAGTGAGAACACCAAGAGGGAGTTCTGGGAAGGCCTGGAAGACATGGTTAGGAGTGTACCGATTGGCGAGAAGCTCTTCATAGGAGGAGACCTCAATGGCCACGTGGGTACATCTAACACAGGTTTTGAAGGGGTGCATGCGGGCTTTGGCTATGGCATCAGGAATCAAGAAGGAGAAGATGTCTTAAGCTTTGGTCTAGCCTACGACATGATTGTAGCTAACACCCTCTTTAGAAAGAGAGAATCACATCTAGTGACTTTTAGTAGTGGCCAACACTAGCCAGATTGATTTCATCCTCTCAAGAAGAGAAGATAGGCGTGCATGCCTAGATTGTAAGGTGATTCCTGGAGAGAGTGTTGTACCTCAGCATAAGCTGGTGGTTGCTGACTTCCGCTTTCGGATTCGTGTCCAGCAGGATAAGCGTGCCAAAGTCGCTAGAACGAAGTGGTGGAAGGTTCAAGGAGGAGGTAGCTCAGGCGTTCAAGGAGAGGGTCACTAAGGAGGGCCCTTGGGAGGAAGGAGGGGATGAAGATGGCGACTTGCATTCGTAAGGTGGCCTCGGAGGAGTTTGGAGTGTCCGAGGAAGGAGAAGCGAAGATAAGGATACCTGGTGGTGGAATGATGATGTCCAGAAGGCGATTAAAGAGAAGAAAGATTGTTTCAGACGCCTATACCTGGATAGGAGTGCAGACAACATAGAGAAGTACAAGATGGCGAAGAAGGCCGCAAAGCGAGCTGTCAATGAAGCAAGGGGTCAGGCGTATGAGGATCTCTACCAACGGTTAGGCACGAAGGAAGGCGAAAGGGACATCTATAAGATGGCCAAGATCCGAGAGAGGAAGACGAGGGATATTGGCCAAGTTAAATGCATCAAGGACGGAGCAGACCAACTCCTGGTGAAGGACGAGGAGATTAAGCATAGATGGCGGGAGTACTTCGACAATGAGAGTTCTACCATTGAACTGGACGACTCCTTTGATGAGGCCAGCACGCATTCTGTGCGGCAAATCCAGGAATCTGAGGTCAAGGAGGCTTTAAAAAGGATGAAAGGAGGCAAGGCGATGGGCCCTGATTGTATCCCCATTGAGGTGTGGAAAGGCCTCTGGGACATAGCGATAGTGTGGCTAACCAATCTTTTCAACCTCATTTTTCAGCCAAACAAGATGCCATAAGAATGGAGACAGAGTATATTAGTACCAATCTTCAAGAACAAGGGGGATGTTCAGAGTAGTATAATTACCGTGGAATTAAGCTGATGAGCCATACAATGAAGCTATGGGAGAGAGTTATTAAGCACCGCTTAAGAAGAATGACAAGCGTGGCCAAAAATCAATTTGGTTTCATGCCTGAGAGGTCGACCATGAAAGCCATTTTCTTGGTACGACAACTTATGTAGAGATACAGGGAGCAAAAGAAGGACTTGCATATGGCGTTCATTGACCTGGAGAAGGCCTATGATAAGATACCACGGAATGTCATGTGGTGGGCCTTGGGGAAACATAAAGTCCCAGCAAAATACATTACCCTAATCAAGGACATGTACGATAATGTTGTGACAAGTGTTCGAACAAGTGATGTCGACACTGATGACTTCCCGATTAAGATAGGACTGCATCAGGGGTCAGCTTTGAGCCCTTATCTTTTTGCCTTGGTGATGGATGAGGTCACAAGGGATATACAAGGAGATATCCCATGGTGTATGCTCTTTGCGGATGATGTGGTGCTAGTTGACGACAATCGGACGGGGGTAAATAGTAAGTTATAGTTATGGAGACAAACCTTGGAATCGGAAGTGTTTAGGCTTAGTAGAACTAAAACCGAGTACATGATGTGCGGTTTCAGTACTACTAGGTGTGAGGAGGAGGAGGTTAGCCTTGATGGGCAGGTGGTGCCTCAGAAGGACACCTTTCGATATTTGGGGTCAATGCTGCAGGAGGATGGGGGTATTGATGAAGATGTGAACCATCGAATCAAAGCCAGATGGATGAAGTGGCGCCAAGCTTCTGGCATTCTCTATGACAAGAGAGTGCCAAAAAAGCTTAAATGCAAGTTCTACAGGACGGCGGTTTGACCCGCAATGTTGTATGGCGCTGAGTGTTGGCCGACTAAAAAGCGACATGTTCAACAGTTAGGTGTGGCGGAGATGCGTATGTTGAGATGGATGTGTGGCCACACGAGGAAGGATCGAGTCTGGAATGATGATATACGAGATAGAGTTGGGGTAGCACCAATTGAAGAGAAGCTTGTCCAACATCGTCTGAGATGGTTTGGGCATATTCAGCGCAGGCCTCCAGGAGCTCCAGTGCATAGCAGACGGCTAAAGCGTGCGGAGAATGTCAAGAGAGATCGGGGTAGACCGAATTTGACATGGGAGGAGTCCGTTAAGAGAGACCTGAAGGATTGGAGTATCACCAAAGAACTAGCTATTGACAGGGGTGCGTGGAAGCTTGCTATCCATGTGCCAGAACCATGAGTTGGTCGCGAGATCTTATGGGTTTCACCTCTAGCCTACCCCAACTTATTTGGGACTAAAGGCTTTGTTGTTGTTGTTGTTGGAGCAGTCCCAAACAGGCCCTACAAGAAGTGCCACTGTGTTCAAAACAATAAGGAAATTTTAGCTAAGCAGCATTCTGAAGATGTATTAATTGGATAACACCATCCTGTGTGAGACGGGCAATTCAGATTCCAACTCGAGTGATGTTTACAATGGTACTTAGAATTAGATCTGAACAAACAATAATGCTTAGTTCAGTGGGGACTTACCAAAAGTATATGTTACAGGCTTTCTATCACGAAGAGATCGACCAGTGGTAATATCTGATGTCAAGTAACTATCGAGGAGGAGAGCTTCTCTCTGTTGCTTTTTGAGCATCTTCTCCTTCTTCTGTACAATAAAATGGTTGTGATTAACAGGCTCAAAACAGCTATCAGCTAGCAAAACAAACATATTAGGCTGAGTTAAACAAGCTATGTACTTTATGAATCTTTTCGATCTCTGGAAGATATTCAATCTTCAACTTCTTGCCAAGGGAAACCTCTGTCCTGTTCCGACTAGAAAATAGTTTTTCCTAAATAAGACAAGACAGAAAAGTTACTATAACTAATCAACAAGGGAATAATAAGATTAACAATGACAATTAACTCAGAAGTAGCAGCTGATTAACATTCCATGTCAACATTTCCTTCTCAGTTAACTTTGTTGAGCTCCATGGAAGTTTAGTCAACTGTACTCACAATTAGGTAAATCTTGGCACATTATTAAGGTATATACACGATTACACACCTTATATTGTCTAACATTAACACAGTATGAAAACACGTGGGCTGACAACTGAATACGAGATGGTGCCACAATATTCGAGATGCTTAAAACAACTTCAGGCAAGTTCAGAAATGTTAGGAATCAGTTTTATATGGCAGTAATGTCACATAAGAAAGCGCGCTGCAGGTATGTCATGTTATTTTCTATTCAACATGACCAGAAGTTTTACTTAATACACCATGCTTTCTCTTCTATCGAGTGTCTGCTTTATGTACTCATGTAGATCAATCCATACTATGAGCTGGCAGGCACATCAAAATCTGTCTCCGTCATTCTTCTCCCTATTAAAAGGAAAATGCTATCCTCCAGCCGGCTGATGCACGCCCAGCGTCCTTCGCCTGTGCAGCCGTCGGATTGATCTTGATCGAGCGCTCGTGCTGGCCACAAGTCCCGTGCAGCTAGTTCCTTTTTTTTTTGCAACAAGCGTATTGTTTGAGAAGGTTTTTGCAACAGAGGTCTTGTTTGAAAAGAAAAAAAAGGGTTCGGTGGTGAAGTTTTTTTCAGCAACATGGTCTAGTTTCAGAAGGTTTCTGCAACTGAGGTCTTGTTTCAGAAAGAAAAAAAATGGTTCGATGATGAATATTTTTTCTTCTGCAACAGGGGTCATTTCAAAAACATAGCCCCGGTTGCAGAAAGCGCCAGAGGAGGGCCCGGCGTTAGAGCGTACGAGGCCAAGCATTGCAACACGACGCATGTTCCAGAAACATAGCTTCGGTTGCAGAAAACGCCAGAGGAGTGCCCGACGTGAGAGCTCGTCGTCGTCGTGCTGGAGTAGAGGCAGTTGCTCGGGTGCTGAGTCGGCGGAGACGCAACAACTCCAGCGGCCGGCGGCGCTCCATGGCCGAGGCGCTTAGGCAATGGCGGGGCAGCGGTGCGGTAGACCTTTGCAACAAGGTCCTTGTTGCAAAGCCCCTGAGCGCAACAAACTCGCTGTTGCAAAGGTCCTCAGTTGGCTGGGACGGTAGATCAGACGGCTGTTTCGAGCAGCATCTGATGGCCATCGAGGCGGCCGATCAATCGGTTTATCACCCGGCGGACGCGGGGCAGTTTAGCCACAACTTCTTGTGATAATACTACTCTATGCATAAGATAATAACCAAATTGCTATGTGGCGATTAACCTACAGCCGCGCCGAGCTGGTTAAGTCGTCTGCGTGGTTAGCATTGGTACCTGATTACTATATGGTCTTTTTTAAGCGACAGTCTTTACGCAAGGGCAAGTCCCTGACAGGAGGCATAGTCCTCTTTTGTGCTCCAATAGCATGTGTTGTAAGACCATCTTATACAATAGGAGGCAATCACGTTGGTTTGAGGAGGCAATCAATAAAGTTAAATCTTCCTTATCTCTGTTCTCTCCTCCCTGTTATCCTCCAGGTATTGTCCGCCGTCAACGGTGCCTCCTCGCCAGCCTCTCTCTGGTCGGTCCGCAAGCTACTCCAGGTCTAGGCGCCATAACACCTTGGTATCAGAGACCATGACAAGTTCTGAAGATGGAGGTCCATAAATCCAGATGATGCAATGTTCCATGCATGAGATGATGTCCCGCATGGAACTCTGGCAGAAGCAACAGCAACAGGAGGGAAGTGCCCGCCAGCACCAACAACAGGTGCGGGAGCAGCACCTTGCAATTTAGCCACCCGCATGTCCAACTTGGAGTCACGGACACTTCCTCCCATTGAAGATGGGCGTGCTCTCCCTGTTCCAGAGGTGTTGCAGACTTCGCTTTGTCGTGGCATTTGGCATCCTTGTTAAGTGGCCAGGGCGAGTTGATCACCATGCTACATGGGAACCAATGGCAGAATTCAAGGAGGCATTTCCCTCATTTCAACTCGAGGACAAGCTGTATCGCAAGGGAGATATGTTATATGGGGATTAACCTACAGAAATTGCTTTTCAACCAACTGCACAGTAGCCCCGTCGGCCACCTCGGGAACCGTTGGATCTCGTGCGATCGTACGGCGCCAACCGGTCTCTCTTGGCTCCCAGCATTTACGACAAACCATGTCGCTCGCCGGCCAGGAGTGTTCTGGACCCCACACGTCGCCGCTTTCAGAATTGCCAGCCTTATCTCTATTGTCTTCCATCCTCATCATCTGCCCGTCCCTTTCTCTTTCTCTGTCTTGCAGGCAACCACCAGGCGCAGCACGCCACAGCCGTCGATGCTGCTTGGGGCCACCCCGCTGCTGCAAGCACGAACCACCGCCACACATGGTTGCTGCAACCACACGCCACCGCCACCATGGCTGCTGCAAGGGGGACCATCCGATGATGGAAGCACGCCGAACCGACGCCGCTATTGCAAGTGCTGCAGCAACCACCGCTCCATCTCCTCTTCCTTGCTGCGGATTCACCGTTGAAAGGGCCTCCGGATGTTGCAGAGCCATGGGCGCGATGTTGTGCGTGAGGCAACCGGGGGTGCTGCGTGGGGGTGGGTGTAGGGGCAGCGGTGTGCTGCAAGCTGGGGCACTAGACAGGGCTACATGCAAGGCCACGAGGAAGCACGCACAAGCCGGAGACGAACTGTGGCAACGCAGCGCCGAGCGGGAACACCCGATGCTGCAAGCACCAAGCTTGTGAGCGTAGGTAGAGGGGCTGCTGTGACGGGAGCGTCATGGTGTTTCACGGCGAGTCGGTGATGGCTGCTGCTAGGCGGTCGTGGGTGCTACGAGCAGGGAGCAGCAATACGACAAGGCAAGCAGTGCTGCGAACGACGGCCTGCGACTCCTGCTGCGAGGCCGGCGGTGCTGCAGAGACAGGAGCGGCGCTCTCCGAACTACTGCAAGGGAACGAGTCGGGGGTGCGACAAGCAGGCGGCGAGTGCTCCAGCCGCATGGATCTCGCCGGTGCTTCGAGGACATCAGCGGGGCAGCAGCTGGGCTACAGTGATACGAGGGGCGGTAGCATGTGCTGCTGCATGACGGTGCTGCAAGGGGTGGTAGCGTGTTTTGTTGTGCTGCAAATCGGCAGTGCTGCTGCCAGCGGCAGCTCACAGCTGTCAGCCGAGCGAGGAGACCAGGTGTGGTGCTGCGACGAGCGGAATGGGGTGCCGGCGGTGCTGCAATGGTGCTGCGCTGGGCATGTCATGTGTGCGCACGGGGGCGAAGCAACCATGCTGCATCGCAGCATCAGTGGTGCCAGCGTTAGGGGTGGAGGTCATGCTACGTATCGCGAATCGAACGAGTGATATCGCTGGATCAGACAGTCATCATGGCAATGATTCCTGGCTAGCTACAGCAGGTTGGTGCTTAGCGCCCACCTTAACCTACAGCCGGAGCCCAGCTGGTTAAGTCTAGTCCCTATGATGATACCAAGTTAGGATTGATACCTGCTTGGTATATAGTCTGTTTGTAGGCAACGGTTTTCAGGACAGGGTGAGTCCGTATTAGACAAGAGGTAGTCTTTTTTGTGCTCAAATAATGTTTCGTGCAAAGCCATCCTATATAATAGGAGGCAGTCACGTTGGTTTGAGGAAGCAATCAATGACGTTAAATCTCCCCCATCCATGTTCTCTATCTTCTACCCGTTACCCTCCTGGTTCTGTGCGCGGCGCCTCCTCGCCGGCCTAAGCTACAACATCAGATCAAGGAGCCATAACACAAATGGAGTAGGTAAATTTGTGAACAGAACCAAGTGTAAACTGTCAGTAGCAACTATCCTAATCATAACGGCATAGAACACTTCCATGTTATATAACCTCTACGATGTTTATGTTTGATTCAAGATATGCTCATGTATTGTTCGCGGAAAGAATTAGGATTGTTGGAGGATACCAAGTTTAACTTAGCAACTAACTGTATGGAGCATATATTACGAACTCAACTTACTGCAACATCATCAAATTCTTCAAAAGTGGACGCAACAGTTTCCCAATGATACGACACAACTGGAGTTGAAATTCTTTTTCCCTTTGATCTCTTCCCAGGTTCCTTCTTCATCTGTTCCACTCGTCTAATTTCACGATACAATCTATGTCCAAGAATTGGATCATCTTCGTACCTGTTTTGCATGACTAAATTAGCACGGGCCATACATAACATCCGAAGGATGAAATTTTTTCAAAATGCTTTTGACCAAAAAACGGAAGAAAAAATTTGGCCCACCAATATGAGATTCCAAGGGAATCTCCCCCAATTCGTTCTTTACGGAAGGTAGAAAGGTCATAACCACGCTTTACGGAAGTGTCAATGTAGTTGCGTATATCATCTTGCTGCAAAATGCAATAGTCAGCCATCACACCCAACTTAAAAGACATGCAATGCAACTAGCTTCAAACCTAAACTGTAACCTACTTTCGAACATATCAAAAATAGCATAGAACTCACAGCTTGTGGTTGTAATTATCCCCTACAAAGATAGGAAGTATCAATAAAACACATCCCTATGCCTCTCTTCTCCTTTATTTTAAATTTCTACAGGAATGGAGAAATTAACTGTATGCTACCAGGCATATGGTGTTTCTCAAAAATCAGCACCTAATTTAAATTATCTTCACTACAATTTTCTATTACAAAGCGCAAGATCTATTGCAGGGTTCCTCCCCTCTACAAAACTAATATTTACTTCCCAAATGTGCCAATTAAATTACTCATTTGACATACAAGCTAATCCAGTTCAACTCTGCCTTTTAGTCTGTTGTCAATCTTCCACACATTATGTCCTTCATGCGGAAAATATATGTACTTTAGTTTTATGCAGATGAACACCACAAGGTTAAAAGAACAAGAAAAAACATAATGCGTTAACAAGATAAAAAAGGCATATTTTGTTCAGAAATTTGAGATTTTCCACATGAACATTGTTTCACGCTTGCCAAGCTGTTTCAGCAGTGATAAGCAACAATAACAACAACAAAGCCTTTAGTCCCAAACAAGTTGGGTAGGCTAGAGGTGAAACCCATAAGATCTCGCGACCAACTCATGGTTCTGACACATGGATAGCAAGCTTCCACGCACTCCTGTCCATGGCTAGTTCTTTGATGATATTCCAATCCTTCAGATCTCTCTTTACGAACTCCTCCCATGTCAAATTCGGTCAACCCCGACCTCTCTTGACATTATCCGCATACTTTGGCCATCCGCTATGCACTGGAGCTTCTGGAGGCCTGCATTGAATATGCCCAAACAATCTCAGACGATGTTGGACAAGCTTCTCTTCAATTGGTGCTACCCCAACTCTATCTCGTATATCATCATTCCGGACTAGATTCTTCCTCGTGTGGCCACACATCCATCGCAACATGCGCATCTCCGCCACACCTAACTATTGAACATGTCGCCTTTTAGTCGGCCAACACTCGGCGCCATACAACATTGCGGGTCGAACCGCCATCCTATAGAACTTGCCTTTTACTCCCTCCGTCCGAAAAAACTTGTCCCAACTTAGTGCTAGATACATCCATTTGAGAGACAAGCTTTTTCGGACGGAGGGAGTAGCTTTTGTGGCACTCTCTTGTCACGGAGAATGCCAGAAGCTTGGCGCCACTTCATCCATACGGCTTTGAACCCAAATATCGAAAGGTGTCCTTCTGAGTGATAAGCATCAACTGATATTCAAAAAGTATATTATGTGCAACAATGTCCATTAACTTAGTCAAGTTCATATACTAGAATAAACAGCAGCTCTGTTGAAATCCACAATGGGAAGTGCTAAAGAATTGTCTTTGGCCAGGCATCTGAATGCCTTATCAACAACAAAAATTTACCAAGTTCTTAGTTCTAAACTTCTAATAATATATGCCAAAACAGACGAAAATTGGTCGCATTGCACCGTTGGTATTCTATTCATCTATAAGTGAAATAAGCTTTCTAACAAACTGAATCAACATAATGGAACTCGGTTCAACTGTCAGTCATAGTACGGATTTATATACGCAACACAAAACACATATGAGACATACAACATCAAAATGGTGTAACAGTTCTCTACCGCGATGCACATTTGAAAAGATTGGCACTTTGAAAAGATTACCGCAATGCACTTTGAAAAGATCGCCTCCCTAGGATGGTAACAAAATTAGCACGAACCTCGACACGTATGTCACATATCGCTTTCAAGATCAGTAAACGAGTCGATGGTTCAAGCTCCTTGTACATTTCAATTTCAGCTCTGCACAAGATGGGACAATTAGAAAAACTATGAAGATAAGACTGAACCAGAATATCTGATCAAGCAATTCTTATGTACAGGACTAACCCATGTGATGCAACTATTGGTAGATCACCTTCTGCAACCTGCAGTTTGGATCTCTGTTAGTTTAACAATTGAATGGAATATCAATACTGGCATTAAATTGTTTGCAGCATGGGGTATCAGTAATATACCCAATGCCACCAATCCCTTAGTTTTCTACATAGGACGGTTACCCAGGTTCCGCGCCCCATCGCCATGCGGGTTATTGGGGGAATTGACTGCACATGTGATCAACAATCATGAGAATCCAAGGAAGATGTTTGCATAGTTTGTGTGACTGCTTGAGCATAAAAGATAGATCAAAGGCAGAAGAGCATAACAGGCACTCAATATGCTAACCAATCCTAGAGATGCTGGCTGAACAACATGTATTGCCAAAACAGAGCATGTGATCAAATACATATATACTCTAGTAAATCAATGAATGAAGTATATTCAAGCAATGAAACAGCAGGCATCAGCCATGCTGCTACTGTACCATTTGCTCAAATAGTTAATGCAAGAAAACTAAAGATTAGCAGTAAATTCCTAGACCCACATGGAACCAAATTTTCCTTAAAAAGAAAATGAAAGCTTGTACTTCCTGCAAGCAGAAGAGCATATTTTGTGTTAATCCTGAACCAAAAATGATCCCTGCTGCACTCCCGCACACTGAGAGGGAAAGGGGTCCACAAAAAAATGTAAAACTTAACAACCGAGTTAGTAAGGAGCTCACCTTTAGCAGCGGCATGTGAAGATCGTATAGAGTACCGTTAGGCGTGATAAGTGCCGCCTCGATATCCTCTGCCGTGAGCTCCACCGTGATGTTGAGCAAAGCGCGGAACACCTAAAGCCACCAGAAACAGTGCTACAGCCGCGTCAAACCCTAATCCAAGCTCTGGAAGCCTAAGCGAAGAAACAAACCCAGTACGCCGAGCTGCCGGCCGCTGGGGGTATGACGGTAGAAAACACGCACGTGGAGGAAGTTGAGGACGGAGCCGAGCTCCCACATACAGCGGAGCCGCCACCGCGCCAGCTCCGCGGGCGCTTCGGGCTCCGACACAAGCGGCGTCACCACGCGGCATTGCGGCGTCTCGTCCGCGGCGGCACCCGCTGCAGCTCGGCGACGCGGCCGTTCTAGCGGCGGCGGGGGCGGGAGCCTCGGCTTGCTGTTGCAGGCGCGCGGCAGGCGCGTCTTCCTAGGGGTTGGGGTCTCCTCGGCAGTTGTAGGGGGCTCCAGCTCCTCCTTCCCCGGCGCGGCCAGCTCGACCTCCTCCTGAAGCTCCGTCGACGCGGGGGAGGCTCCGTCGCCGTCGCTGGCTGCGGGCATGGAGGGATCAGATCGAGGATCTGCGCCGGCGTGAGGGTTAGGGTTTGTCTGGGAGGGAGAGGCGAGAGGCGAGGAGGGTGAGGCCATGGAGAGGAGAAGGGGGCGGAGGGGAGGAAGGGTAGAAGTGGGATTCCGCGGAGGGGTGGGAGAGAGAGAGCCAGAGAGGACAGGGGACGAGGGAATTTTCTTTTAATAATTTGAGAAAAAACAGCCGGAAAATTAAAATTAATTAAGAAACAAGTTTTTTTTTATGATAATACGTGTCTCATTCATATTATAAAGAACAAAGTACAAGTCACGTAAAGACCGACATGACAAAACTGAAAAGATAGCAGAGCATCTCTGAGCTTGACACCAACGCCCGTCACCTGCCTCCAGCACCACCACAGCAGCCACCGAAGAAAAGAACGACGAATCACCACCTCACCCGAGCTCGACGCGGCTCCATCGCTGATATGCAGCTTTTCGGATCTCCAAGGTGGCTCATCAAAAGTGAAGCCCTTGCCGTTGAACGAATCAGACCGGGGCAACACTCCGGACACGTCATCGAACTCCAGATCTCGCACCCCACCACGACTAAGACGTCGAAGGAGGAAACCATACCTGTCATCCACGAACCACGAGCACAGCGCATGTTCCGTCTTCCAGATGTCGTCGATGCAGACCACAATCTGCATCCGCTCCTGGACTACCTCCCAAGCTCCGCGCCGACGCTGGAGCAAACGCCGTCGCAACGGCGGAGCCCGAGGACACAGGTCCACCACGAGGATGCCGCCGCCGCCACGCCATCCTTGCTTGAACAGACTGGTTTCCAAATCCATCCCCAACCATAGGGCCGATGGCCTCGTTAGAGAAAGATCCGAAGAATTTTTATTCAGCGTCGTCATCGTCGCCGCCGAAGCAAAGACGATGAACAACCTAAAAACCTAGACTACGAGGGAGTAAAAACGACCTACACGCGTGGATCCGGCGACCCCCCTCACCACCGACGACCGAGGTCGCCGGCGGAGGGGAGCCGCGGGAGAACCGCGTTGGAAGATCGGTCTCTCTTGGAGGCGGCTATAGGGTTGCAGCCGCCAGGGACGAGAGGAAAACAGCGATACGCACGAGCTAGTCACGAGCACTCACAGCGATTTTGACATCCTAGCCCTCAGATTGCATGTACGACCGTTCCAGATCTTCCTGTCTTCTCGCTCCCCGCGCCTCATGATTTTTTACTCTGCTATGATCACGCGTGCCGTTCGGCCCACGTAACCCGACAGCTGCTCTGCAGACCGACCTATGAATTATCTTCTTAATTGGGCTTTACCCTTGTAATCACGCGACCCACTCAGGTCCACGTAACCCGGTAGCTGCTCTGCAGATCGGCCTAGGAATTATCTCCTTAATCGGGTTGATCGACGGTCAAACATGTACCTAGGTCTAAAAAGAGGATCGCTCCGTGCTCTTTCCCAGCGATGAGTCTGATTATCTCCGTTCGGTGGCGCCGTTGTCGTGCCTTCCACCGTCCACTTCCTTGCTGGGACACTAAGGGATGAGCGAGTGCGAGAGCCACCCAAGCCATTTTCACGATCGCGCCATCGCAAGGCCGCCGGTGCTGAAGCCCTACATGGGTCGGACAAGTGCACTCTTGCAGGACTGGGAGACAGCCGAGTCAACATGCGGCTGCATTCGGCCCCACGCTTCACCTTCCTCCACTCAAACAATCCTCATCTTCCTCTATGTTTCTCTGTTGGAGTTCTTGGTCGCTCTGCTGCAAGAAACCATGGCGGACAGTTTGGATGGTGCTTGAAAGGTGGTTGTAGAATTGCCTTTTTAGTTGTGCATTCTCCCTTTTTCGGTCATTTCTCTCCTACTTTTTTCCTGAATAGTTTGGTAATTGTTGCGCTTATACTTCGATGCTAGATTTTGTAGGAATTTGATGTTTGTGCTTTGGAGAAGTTAATTGGACTTGGTAGACAATCCTTGCCAGATGTCTAGGAATCATCCTTGCCTCTCGAAATTCTTCTTAACCAAATGCAACCAGTGTAGCCATGGATGGAACTTGCTTTCTGTAAAGCTTGATCGTTACCTCTATTAGACAATAAATGTTGGCAACGATTTACTAGAAAAGGTAAAACAAGTAACACATTTATTGTTGATATGAGATATTTTGTATCAATTTGAAGATTAATATATTTGTTAACTACTTCCCATGTTATCTAACATTTAAGACTTCGATAGACTTCTGGAATTCATATGAATATTTTTTAACAATTGCAGTAGAGATTGTCAGGTCGTCTTGGCTAAGCAAGTCAACTTATATGTCAATTGCTTTGAGGTTTCAAAGTCACACATGAAATACCTTTTACACTTAATTAACTGGACAAAGTTATTGAATTCTCTGCTTTGGAGTTTGAAATAAAACCCTTTGTTATTTGCTTCCCACTCTTAAATTATCTTTTTGACCAAAAGAATAACTATGATTTTAGGAATATGTCATTTTATTTTTTCTAGTCATTATTTATTTATAAGAATAATCTTTGAATAAAGTATATTACGTACAGTATATAAATGAAAGTTTAAATTTGAGGGTAATTGTTGTGTTCTAAATATAAGGCGTAGATCATGGAGCTTAGCAGAGCATCATGGTTTCATATGTGGTTACTGTTGTTGTTCAGGTGTTCAAAGAATGAGTATGAGATTGTGTTGTACGCGAGATTACTTACCGATGCTTCCTTTGCACAATTAAATGATGTTTTTTTTGCATTGTTATCTTTCAACATTGTTGCTAAAAAAGTCCATAATTTCGCGACGTGCTGAGATGGTGCCTCTTGCAAGCACACGACAACAAAAGGAGGGATTTATGCAGAAGAATAGCAAGGCTTCATTGCAAGCGTGAGCTTGGGGCGAAGCTTTACATTTGATTATTTTACTGCCTCTAAAGTATTTTCTGTATTAGTTTAGTGGATTTCTCCCAAGTTATTGTAGCACACATTCATCAGATGGAGCTGCATATTTGAGGCATTGCGATTTCAAACACTCATATTTAGTAGATATATATTTGTACCATTTCAATTTTACAGATTTTTTATTTTTTTTATTAAAATGGTCGAGTGCGGCAACACACGCCTTCATGTTCAAGTAATACGTATAGGAAACCGGATTTGCTAATTGTCACGTACCTGGAAAAAAATTAGCGTCGGTCGATTTCTTCTTTGCCCGAGGGCGATGGCGAAGGTGGGATTACGTGAGGCGCGAGAGAAATCGTGTTTGCTAATTGTTATGTACTTAAAAAATAATTAAGCGCCTATATGTTTCTATGAAACCCTATACAACAGACCGGTAAAAGAAAACCTATACAACAGAAGATGTTTTTTTTGCGGGTATGCAACAGAAGATGTTAGAAAGGCTCTTTTCTCTATTGGAGACCTTAAGGCCCCACGTACAGATGGTCTTCATGCAATATTATTTAAAAAAATGTCGGAGCTTTGTGGGAGAAGCCCTCACTTTGGAGGTTTTGGAGGCAATAAATAAGAAAACTATCCCTAAAGGTTGGAACACCATGATCATCATTCTTATACCCAAAGTGGACACTCCGAAGAGAATTCTCAATATAGGTCGATCAGCTTATGCCATGTTCTGTATAAGGTAATCTAAAAAATGATTGCTTTACGGTTGAAATCTTGCCTTGATGAAATAATTGCGCCTGTTCAAAGTGCTTTTGTTTAGAACGTCTTATTACAAATAATATCCTTTTAGCCTAGGAGTGTTTGCATATAATCAAAAATAAAAAGAAGGGGAAATTGGGGTATTGTGCGGTTAAATTGGACATGCAGAAAGCTTATGATCATGCGGAGTGGAACTTTTTGGAAAAAATGATGCTCAGGCTAGGTTTCCATGTTGAGATTGTGGAACTTTTGATGGTTTGTGTGAGATATGTTAAGTATAGGATCAGGTTAGGACAAACGCATTAAATGCGTCATGAGGTGTCGTGCTCGGGACATCTTTCGGCAAGGATCGCCTCTCCTTCTGTGTTGTTCGCTGATACGTCTCTAACGTATCTATAATTTATTAAGTATTTATGCTATTATATTATCATTCTTAGATATTTTACAATCATTTTATAGCAACTTTATATCATTTTTTGGGAGTAACCTATTGACATAGTGCCCAGTGTCAGTTGCTGTTTTTTGCTTGTTTTTTACATCGCAGAAAATCAATACCAAACGGAGTCCAAACGCAGCGAAACTTTTTGGAGATTTTTTCTGGACCAGAAGACACCCGGTGGGCCAAAGAAGTACCAGAGGGGAGCACAACCCCAGGCGCGCCCAGGTGGGTTGTGCCCACCTCGGTGGCCTCCCGCACCGCCTCTTCGCCCTATAAATTGCCAAATATTCCAAAAACCCTCGGGGTAACCCTAGATCAGAAGTTCCGCCGTCGCAAGCCTCTGTAGCCACGAAAAACCAATCTAGACCCCGTTCTCGCACCCTGCCGGAGGGGGAAATCATCACCGGTGGCCATCTTCATCATCCCGGCGGCCACCATGATGAGGAGGGAGTAGTCCACCCTCGGGGCTGAGGGTTTGTACTAGTAGCTATGTGTTTAATCTCTCTCTCTCTCGTGTTCTTGAGATGTCACGATCTTTATGTATCGCGGGCTTTGTTAATATAGTTGGATCATATGGTGTTTTCCCCTCTCTATCTTGTTGTGAATTGAGTTTTCCCTTTGAGATTTCGTTTTATCGGATTGAATACTTTTATGGATTTGAGAGCACTTGATATATGTCTTGCATATAAATACCAGTGGTGACAATGGGGCATCATACTGATTCACTTGATATATGTTTTGGCACTCAACTCGCGGATTCCCGAGGTGACATTGGGGTAATCTATGCATAGGGGTTGATGCACGTTCTCGTCTTTGTTTCTCCGGTAGAAATCTTGGGACACTCTTTGAGGTTCTTTGTGTGGGATTGAGTATTATGAATCTGAATTTGTTTTGGTGTTATTTTAGTACGATCTCTTGATAGATCGATCGGAAAGAAAAACTTGTGTTATTTTAGTACGAACTCTTGATAGATCGATCGGACAGAATAACTTGATGTTATTTTAGTACGAACTCTTGGATAGATTGATCGGAAAGAATAACTTGGTGTTATTTTAGTACGAACTCTTGGATAGATCGATCGGAAAGAATAGCTACAAACAATTTCTTCTTATGTTCTCCGCTAGATAAGAACTTTGGAGTGATTCTTCATCGCACGTTGAGGGATGGTTATATGATCCAATTAGATTAGCATTGTTGAGAGATTGCACTAGCGAAAGTACGGACCCTAGGCCTTGTTTTCAAGCATTGCAATACCGTTTGTGCTCCGTTTTATCACTTGCTACCTTGCTGTTTTTATTTATTCAGATTATAAAAATATATTTCTACCATCCATATTACACTTTTATCACCATCTCTTCGCCGAACTAGTGCACCTATACAAATTACCATTGTATTTGGTGTGTTGGGTATACAAGAGACTTTTTATTATTTGGTTGCAGGGTTGTTTGAGAGAGACCATCTTCATCCTACGCCTCCCTTGGATTGATAAACCTTAGGTCATCCACTTGAGGGAAATTTGGTACTGTCCTACAAAACTCTGCGCTTGGAGGCCCAACACGAGTCTACAAGAACAAGTTGTGTAGTAGACATCAAGCTCTTTTCTGGCGCCATTGCCGGGGAGGTGAGTGCATGAAGGTATATCTTTAGATCTTGCAATTGAATCTTTTAGTTTCTTGTTTTATCACTAGTTTGGTTCGTAAAAGAAAACTATAAAAAAATGGAATTGAGGTTGCATCATATTATTCATCTTTATAATGTCTTTCGTGAAAATGATGGAAAGGAAAATTGTGCTCAATTGATAGAAGAAGAATTCTATAAAATGTTTGACAAAAAATCTTTGAATGATGAGCATGATTGCAATGTTGTTGGTATGAACTCTTTGAATATCCATGATGCTAATGATATGCAAAGCCATAAGCTTGGGGATGCTATGTTTGATGAAGATGATATTTTTAGTTCCCCAAATTTTGATGAGAAAATTTACTATGATGATTGCATGCCTCCTATTTATGATGATTATATTTATGAAAGTGGATTTGGAGAGGTCATGACTTTATTTAGTGATGAATCCACTATTTTGGAAGAGGTTTCAATTGATTATGACAACAAAGTTGCTATCTATGATGATTATGGTGATGACATGTGTGCTATAAAGAATAATGATAACCATGAAACTTGTCATCATAATTTTAATGTTCAATTTGATTATGTCAATCAAGTAGCACATGATAGTTATTTTGTTGAATTTGCTCCCACTACTATCGATGAGAATAAATTTGCTTATGTGGAGAGTAAGAAAATTTCTATGCTTGTGGATCATGAAAAGAATGATTTATGTGATAGTTATATTGTTGAATTCATTCATGATGCTACTGAAAATTATTATGAGAGGGGAACATATGCTTTTACATATTGCAATAATATCAAGTTTCCTCTCTTTATGTTGAAAGTTTTGAAGTTGCACTTGTTTTGCCTTCCTATGCTAGTTGATTCTTGTTCCCATAAGTTGTTTGCTCACAAAATCCCTATGCATAGGAAGTGGGTTAGACTTAAATGTGCTAGTCATATGCTTCATGATGCTCTCTTTGTGTTTCAATCCTTATCTTTTATGCGAGCATCATTGAACTCATCATGCCTAGCTAAAAGGCATTAAAGAAAAGCGCTTGTTGTGAGACAACCCAACACTTTTACCTACTGTTTTTGTGTGTTTACATGGTTATGCTACTGTATTAATCATGTTTTATTGCTTTTATTTCAATAAAGTGCCAAGTAAAACCTTTGGGATAGTGTGGATGACAGTTGACTTGATTCTGTGCAAAAACAGAAACTTTTGCGTCCAGTGCATAAATTCCTGCCTTTTATTGAAATGTGGAAAAATTCTGAATTTTTTACAGTTGATGGGTATACAAATTTTATACGTTGTCCTAATTTTTCATAATTTTTGGAGTTACATAAGATGACTTTAATTCAGATCTTTACATACTGTTCTGTTTTTGACAGATTCTGTTTTCAATGCATAATTTGCTTGTTTTCTAGTTTCTCTGGCTTATATTGCTTAATATAAATTGTAGAAATGCTGAGGTACAGTAGGAATTGTGTGAGAACAATTATGAATCTTATCTTGACAGTACCAAAGTGAATGATTTGTCTTTATCATACTAACCAATCTCACGAAGTTCCGTTAAGTTTTGTGTGATTGAAGTTTTCAAGTTTTGGGTGAGATATCGATATGAGGAGAATAAGGAGTGACAAGACCCTAAGCTTGGGGATTCCCAAGGCACCCCAAGGCAATATTCAAGGAATATCCAAGCAACTAAGCTTGGGGATGCCCCGGAAGTCATTCCCTCTTTCATCTCCGACATTATCGGCAACCTCACTTGGAGCTATATTTTCATTCGTCACATGATATGAGTATTGCTTGGAGAGTCATTTTATTTTATTAGGATTTGCTTGCTGTTATTTATAATAATTTTTTGCATCTTTTATTTCAATAAAAGTGGCAAGGATAGCCTTCACCATGCTTATTTTGCAAATATATGAGTTGCTGTTTCAAAACAGAAAGTTTATTGCTGTTACAATAATTCTACAGAAAAGTAAGAATGTGATAAAATATTTAAAAAAATTGCACAGTAAGAAATAATAAATTTTCTACAGTGTGGTAAATTTTCAGAATTTTTGGAGTTAGGTAAGTATGAAGAATATTGCACTCTTTACAGACTGTACTGTTTAGGCAGATTGCTGTTATATTTGCATTGTGTGCATATGTTTGCTTGTTTAATGATTTTATTTGAGGATAGGAGTATTAAATATGCAGAGGCATTTAGTATGCAATGTTGAATAATAATTTTAGTGGTTGCTACAGTAGAGAATGATAAGGTTTTTGCATTGATTTATACTAACTTATCTCACGAGTTCTTGTTGAGTTTTGTGTGGATGAAGATTTTATGATTTAGGAAACCGTGATATAAAAGGAATTAAGGAGACACAAAAGCTCAAGCTTGGGGATGCCCAAGGCATCCCAAGTTAATAATCCAAGAAGTCTCAAGCATCTAAGATTGGGAATGCCCTGGTAGGCATCCCACATTTCTTCATCAACAATTATCGGTTGAGCCTAAGTTTTTGCTTCTTCGCATGATGTGTGCTATTCTTAGAATGTCATTTTATTTTATTTGCTTGCTGTTTTAATAAAATACTTAGATCTGAAAGTTTTTAAATAAGAAAGAGTCCTCACTTAGCTACCCCTTTACTCAACTACTCGCTTGATCTTCACTTATATCTTTTTGGAGTAGTTTGCTATTTACTCTTGTGCTTCACTTATATCCTATGAGTAAATTGTTGAATGAATTGAATATCATGAAGTTGAAATTATATATCCATATCATGCCTAGTAGTGGCTTCACATTGGGTTTAGAAAGTGAAATCTTTTGAAGCTTGACAAGCACAATATTGGTCATATAAGCAATTCATGAATGATTAGTATAGGGAAGAGAACTTTCACATGCAAATATATTATCTTGGACATCTTCTATGATTGTGAATACCCATTAATTATTTTCAAACTTGGGCAAATTAGTTGAAGTTGGACAAGGAAGACAACGTAATGAGTTATGGTTGTGTATATTTGCATAGAAGTTATATTGTTATGGATCCTCCAACATGTGGTGTTTGCCTAGGATCTTTTGCTAGCCAAAAATTCGTACTAAGTAGAGATACTACTTGTGCATCCAAAAACCCTTAAACCCAGTTTCTTGCCATGAGTGTCCATCATACCTACCAATGGATTGAATAAGATCCATCAAGTAAGTTGTCATCGATGCATAAAGCAATAAAAATTGCTCCTAAATATGTTTGATCTTTTATTGTAAGGAAAAATTGAGCGTTGTACGAACTTGTGATGGCAAAGTAATAAAAGCGATGGACTGCATAATAAAGGTTGCTATCATAAGGGGCAATATAACGTGACGTTCCTTTGCATTAAGAGCTTGGGCATCCAAATAAAAAGTGCATGACAACCTCTGCTTCCCTCTGCTAAGGGCCTATCTTTTACTTTTCAGTATTTACTTTTATGCAAAGAGTCAATAGTATGAAATCTCATTTCAACCTCAACTATTCTCTAGTTGGCAAGCATCATGTGGTGGGGAAAGATCTAGGCACATATGACCAGTCAAATATATTTGATCATGATTTATTATTGTTGACAATTATCTCTATGATAAATGAGTTGGGAGGCGAAATATTAAGCCCCTATCTTTCTCTGTGTTCGATGGATGCCATTTGTTCTAAGAATATGCTTTGAGTACTAGCAATCATAGAAGACTATATGATGATTGAGTATGTGGATCTCTTACTTAGATTTTGTTGAATAAGTTGAATTGCAATTATTTGGTGACAGAGAACATAGGTTGTTGAGTTTCAAGAGAATTCATTGTTTGAACCTTAACATGTGAATTGGTTGCTACTTTAACATGAGAAGTTTTATGAGAAAGAATTGCTGTTATGATGCTAGGAAAAGTGATTAAAATTATCATTGATCAAACTTATGCACTTTGCTAGCATTCACACTTCATAAATTATTTCTTTTATCATTTACCTACTCGAGGATGAGTAGGAATTAAGCTTGGGGATGCTGATACGTCTCCAACGTATCTATAATTTATAAAGTATTCATGCTGTTATATTATCATTCTTAGATGTTTTACAATCATTTTATAGCAACTTTATATCATTTTTTGGGACTAACCTATTAACATAGTGCCCAGTGCCAGTTGCTGTTTTTTGCCTGTTTTTTACATCGCAGAAAATCAATACCAAACGGAGTCCAAACACAGCGAAACTTTTTGGAGATTTTTTCTGGACCAGAAGACACCTGATGGGCCAAAGAAGTACCAGAGGGGAGCTCCGAGGGGAGCACAACCCACCAGGGCGCGCCTGGGGGCCCAGGCACGCCCAGGTGGGTTGTGCCCACCTCGGTGGCCTCCCGCACCGCCTCTTCGCCCTATAAATTGCCAAATATTCCAAAAACCCTCGGGGTAACCCTAGATCCGAAGTTCCGCTGCCGCAAGCCTCTGTAGCCACGAAAAACCAATCTAGACCCCGTTCCGGCACCCTGCCGGAGGGGGAAATCATCACCGGTGGTCATCTTCATCATCCCGGCGGCCACCATGATGAGGAGGGAGTAGTCCACCCTCGGGGCTGAGGGTTTGTACCAGTAGCTATGTGTTTAATCTCTCTCTCTCTCTCTCGTGTTCTTGAGATGTCACGATCTTGATGTATCGCGGGCTTTGTTAATATAGTTGGATCATATGGTGTTTTCCCCTCTCTATCTTGTTGTGAATTGAGTTTTCCCTTTGAGATTTCGTTTTATTGGATTGAATACTTTTATGGATTTGAGAGCACTTGATATATGTAATGCATATGAATACCAGTGGTGACAATGGGGTATCATATTGATTCACTTGATATATGTTTTGGCACTCAACTCGCGGATTCCCGAGGTGACATTGGGGTAATCTATGCATAGGGGTTGATGCACGTTCTCGTCTTTGTTTCTCCGGTAGAAATCTTGGGGCACTCTTTGAGGTTCTTTGTGTGGGATTGAGTATTATGAATCTGAATTTGTTTTGGTGTTTTTTTAGTACGAACTCTTGATAGATCGATCGGAAAGAATAACTTGTGTTATTTTAGTACGAACTCTTGATAGATCGATCGGAAAGAATAACTTGGTGTTATTTTAGTACGAACTCTTGGATAGATCGATCGGAAAGAATAACTTGGTGTTATTTTAGTACGAACTCTTGGATAGATCGATCGGAAAGAATAGCTACAAACAATTTCTTCTTATGTTCTCCGCTAGATAAGAACTTTGGAGTGATTCTTCATCGCACGTTGAGGGATGGTTATATAATCCAATTAGATTAGCATTGTTGAGAGATTGCACTAGCGAAAGTACGGACCCTAGGCCTTGTTTTCAAGCATTGCAATACCGTTTGTGCTCCGTTTTATCACTTGCTACCTTGCTGTTTTTATTTATTCAGATTATAAAAATATATTTCTACCATCCATATTACACTTTTATCATCATCTCTTCGCCGAACTAGTGCACCTATACAAATTACCATTGTATTCGGTGTGTTGGGGACACAAGAGACTTTTTATTATTTGGTTGCAGGGTTGTTTGAGAGAGACCATCTTCATCCTACGCCTCCCACGGATTGATAAACCTTAGGTCATCCACTTGAGGGAAATTTGCTACTGTCCTACAAAACTCTGCGCTTGAAGGCCCAACACGAGTCTACAAGAACAAGTTGTGTAGTAGACATCATTCGCCGAGCTACCTTCTATTTCCTTGCCATGTTCCTAGGACGGGTGGCAATAAAGTTGTCTCCTTGGTGGTGAGCTGACACATGCCCAGACAGAGCTCACCAAACAGCCTGTCTGCTCGACACCTATTTGATAAGCGACTGGCGTGTTGCTGAGGTGGAGCGGTGGGCAAGTAGTGGGAGCTTGCCGGCTCGGAGCTTGCCAGGTCTTCACTTGCCGACAAGTGGCTTATCGGTGGCTTGATACTTGATCTTCAGTACTTATCTTAGTACTTCTCAATGACCTGCCTGGAGGTCTTCTTCATGGTTTTGTTAACCAAGTCTTGAGTCTTGTTTAGAGTGGTTCTTCGGCAAGCCCTACCTTCGAGAAGGCTGCTACCGCATGTGCACGAGTCAGGGTACAAAGGCACCCATGTCTTAGTACACAGACAGGAGCCCCCGGGCCTAGGCCACACACACATGTGGGGCGTCGTTGGGCTAGGCCCAAACAGTGCACAGGTATACGTGGTGAAGATCTGCTGCAGTAATCATCTCTTTACCACGCCCCCACGACGCGCATTAAATGTGAGACGTGGGAGTGGTGGACTGAAACGGTCGCCAGGGGTAGTGCGCCTGAAAAAGCGCTGCCACGTAGGATAGTAAAGAGCCAGCCCCGCGCCATTCCCATAAAAAGGTATCTGCGAGGGGCGCTGCTTATTTACCCCCCTTCTTCTCCAATCTAGTGAAAGCACAAGTGCTCCCTTGGTGATTTTGGTAATTAATGTCAACATATCTCTTGTTGGACTAATACTTTTATCTAGTATATTTCAGATAAGTTCAACAGTGGAGTGGCAGGACAAGAGGATGTGGAACCCCTTCAAGATGCTAAGGACACATATTGGCTCAAGCTCAAGACTCTACTCTTTTCATTTTAGTGATCCAAGATCACATTGAGTCCATAGGAAAGCCAATACTATTAAAAGGGGATGAGGTGTTGCTTAATGGCTTGCTTGCTCAAAGTGCTTAGTGATATGCTCCTAAAGCCCTCAACCACTTTCTCATTTCCAAATATGTCCTAAACCTAAAGTCAAACTCGGCCCCACCGATTTGATCTATCCGGCACCACCGAGTTCACTTGACATAGCCACTGCCAGAAACACTAATCAGTTCGGTCTCACCGATGGGATCTCGGTCTCACCGAGATGGGCTTGCAAACTCTCTGTTGCCTACTGCAATTATTTCGGTCTCACCGAAATAGGTAGTCGGCCCCACCGAGTTTGCTTGGCCAACTCTCTGTTTGCTTATTACTAAAATCGGTCTCACCGAGTTTGTGTAATCGGTCAAACCGAGATGAGGTTTTACCCTAACCCTAGCACATCGGTCCCACCGAGTTGATCATATCGGTCCCACCGAAAATCCTAACGTTCACATTTTGAACTAAATCGGCCTGACCGAGTTTCACTATTCGGTCCCACCGAGTTTGGTAAATTGTGTGTAACGGTTAGATTTTGTGTGGAGGCTATATATACCCCTCCACCCTTCCTCCATTCGTGAGGAAAGCCATCAGAACGTGCCTACACTTCCAGCATTCATTTTCTGAGAGAGAACCACCTACTCATGTGTTGAGACCAAGACATTCCAATCCAACCATAAGAATCTTGATCTCTAGCCTTCCCCAAGTTGCTTTCCACTCATATCATCTTTCCACCAAATCCAAATCTGTGAGAGAGAGTTGAGTGTTGGGGAGACTATCATTTGAAGCACAAGAGCAAGGAGTTCATCATCAACACACCATCTATTACCTTTTGGAGAGTGGTGTCTCCTAGATTGGTTAGGTGTCACTTGGGAGCCTCCGTCAAGATTGTGGAGTTGAACCAAGGAGTTTGTAAGGGCAAGGAGATCGCCTACTTCGTGAAGATCTACCCTAGTGAGGCAAGTCCTTCGTGGGCGATGGCCATGGTGGGATAGACAAGGTTGCTTCTTCGTGGAACCTTCGTGGGTGGAGCCCTCCGTGGACTCGCGCAACCGTTACCCTTCGTGGGTTGAAGTCTCCATCAACATGGACGTACGATAGCACCACCTATCGGAACCACGCCAAAAATCTATGTGTCTCCAATTGCGTTTGCACACTCCAATCCCATCCCTTTACATTCTTGCAAGTTGCATGCTTTACTTTCCGCTGCTCATATACTCTTGCCATGCTTGCTTGATATGTATTGTGAATGTTTAAACTTGTGCTAAAACTCCACCTTAACTTGAAGAACTTAAAAATTGCCACCTTTATTTGTTGAGGATCTAATCACCCCCCCCTCTAGACACCTCTTCTTGATCCTTTCATCTAGCCAGTCGCCTCGTCTTCAATCTCGCGCAAGAACACAACTTCCTCCGTCGTCGCGCATCACCATCGCCTTCCACCAAATCCACTTCTTATAAGGCCACCATGGCACCCAAAAAGGGTCAAGACAAGCCTGAGAAGCCAGTCAACCCGGAAGCAGAGGCGAGGAAGGAAGCCATGGCGGCGCTACGAAGGGACAATGTCGTCTTTGCGCTAGTGTTGGATCACAGTGACCTGGTGGAGCGGTACGCGTACATGTGGGGGAAGGAGACGACGACTCACACTGAGCCCTACGTACTTCCCGGCACCGCTAAGCCTGGCAAGAACAAGTACCCTTTCTTCACCACATATTTCTACCGCGTGCTTGTTCCTCCCTTCTCTGATTTCTTTTCTGAGATCATGTACACATATGGGTTCCGTCTCTTAGACTTCACACCAAATGCCATGACTTGTATGTCTATCTTTGCCCACATGTGCGAGAATTTCGTTGGAGTAGTGCCCAACGTAGCTCTGTTCCGCCACTACTTCATCCCACACATCGAAGAAGATGCCCTTTCTGGCGGTATCACCTGGATCCTTAGAATTGGCGCCAAAGAGATCTACCTCGACGGCTAATTGCATTTGAAATGGAATGAATGGCGGGCCGATTGGTGTTGGATTAAAGAGGATAAATTTCTAGGTTTCTGCAAGCTACACAGAAAGTGGAGCGCGACAAGGATTGGAGCCATCTCGATGCACATGACAAGAAGCTCGCAATCGTCGTGACTCGCATCCTCCGCCTCAAGATTGTCAGCCTCACCATTGAAATGCTAGGCGCAGATTTTCTCCATCGCCGCATCGCTCCCCTTTAGAACAGAGGAAGACCTGCTTGGGACTACAAGAATGCGACTGGAATCATGCGGCTGCACACCGAGCTTGGCGCCAACCTGACAGTGTTGCAACATACAACTCTCTGCCATCAACTCTTCCGCGTCATCGGCAAGTTCAAGCTGCCGGCAAACATTGTGCCCTTATGCAACAACTCCGCTAAGGATGCAATCATTGCAATGATGCCGGCATGCAATGCTCACAGCGTCGAGGGGATTGGCAGGAACCACCTAAAGATAGGGTGAGGGCATGGTTTGACACTCTGGTGGAGAGAACCATCAGAGAATAAAAAGACCTTATTCATGAGACCACCGACGAAGAGCTGGCTGAATGTGCTAGTTATCGACTAGAGGGGGTGAATAGGCGATTTTTATGAAAGTCTTCGAGACAGGCAATCAAATAATATCTAAATAGGACACAACGGAAGATGAACTACACTAGCCATGCCATAGTCAAGAAAATAGTACAGAGTAAGCACGAAGACAAATAGCAGCTAGGTAGAACAGATCGGAATAGGAAGACAGTATGAAGCCAATTATGCAATCAGGGATGAATGTCTTCACACAATGAAATCAATCAGAGCAGGCAAGCAATGACTTCATGAAGCTAAACAGTAAGCAAGGGTTGAAGTGATAGAACCAGTTGCTTGACGAAGACAAGGATTTGGTAGACCAGTTCCAGTTGTTGTGACAATTGTACGTCTGGTTAGGGAGGCTGAGATTGAACTCAGAAGACCACGTCTTTTCACCTTATTCCCCTTTATCTAAGGTCACTTAGTCCTCGCCCAATCACTCAGGTAAGTCTTCAAGGTAGACTTCCAAATCTTCATAGACTTCGTTCACTAGCGATCCACAATGACTCTTGGATCCTCAGAAC
This sequence comes from Thinopyrum elongatum, assembly GCA_011799875.1. NCBI lineage: Eukaryota > Viridiplantae > Streptophyta > Magnoliopsida > Poales > Poaceae > Thinopyrum > Thinopyrum elongatum. The sequence continues at coordinate 300,466,374 of CM022298.1, forward strand.
GCGACGCCTAACCGACTGGAAGATCACAGTCTTCAAGTGTAATAAGTCTTCAGATCACGCAGACAGAAAGACTTCAATGATGCCAAACACTCTTTGGGATTTGGGTGTTTTGGGTTTTGTCCTCGCAAGGATTCTCTCTCAAAGGCTTCGGAGGTGGGTTGCCCTCAAACGACAAAAGCCGTGAACTAACTCTAAGCAGCCACCAAATAATGGTGGAAGTGGGTGGCTATTTCTAGCCAGGGGCAACCCGACATGATATGTCCAAAATGACCATGGGTCATTAAGGAACCGACACATGTCCAATGGTCGGATTTCAAACACAGGCGACAGCTTGACTTGAGCTACAAGTAAAGCTGACTTATCCAACACAGGATAAGATTTTCTCTCATTGTCTTCACTCGAAGACATAGGATTTGGGTTGAGCATCATGTCAGTTTTCTGGCTTTGTTCACTTGAACCCCACTTGACAGTTCAGTGGTTCCTATGACTCAAGAAAGGAGAAAATGAAACTACGTAAGAAACTATGTCTTCGCACTCCATTGTCTTCAAGCGAATGTCTTCACACGTCATTATCTTCGACGCGAATGTCTTCGCGAATCACCAATGTCTTCATACATTTTTAGGGGTCATCTTCGATGGGTCAACCGAATCAATAGGGACTTCTACCTGTGTTTTCCTGTGAATCTCACAAACACATTAGTCCCCCAACCATGTTTGTCGTCAAATACTCCAAAACCAACTAGGGGTGGCACTAGATGCACTTACAATCTCCCCTTTTTTGGTGATTGATGACAAACTGGTTGAAGTTTTCAACATGGATAAAAATATGTGAAAGTTTAAGAACGTGGTCATTGGCTTCATTAAGTCGAAAGGGCTCCCCCAGAAGATGTGCATATAAGTAATTTGCTTTTGAATGCAAATGCACATTGCAGGATTTGCTTTGTGGAGATCTCCCTCTATTCATGAAGACAAATCATACTGCATACAGATATGTAATGAAGATAATGACATGCACAATGATAAATGGTCATCTGCTGAATGACTTCATGCGCATAAGATAGGAATTCAACCACGCATAACAAAGCAATAGCAAATATAGCAGACGCCCCATCTGGACTTAGTGTTACAACTCAAAAACCAAATGTTCATGAACGAGAGTTGCAAACTTAGCAAAAATATAGCACCCGACCCAATAATCCCGCTTGAAGACTATCAACCCATATGCTTCTCCCCCTTTTGTCATCGAATGACCAAAAAGGAAGGAAGACATAGGGTGTCTAAGCGTTCTCGGGAGGCGTTGGTGAAGATGTTGGTGCAGCCGGGTCGATGTTGGAGTTGGGCGGTGCAGAGAGGCCTGATGCAACATCCTGGTGCAGTGAAGCCATTGCGGGTGAAGTGGCATCGTCCTCCTCATCAATGACGCGCGCAACAATAGTTGGAGCGGATGATGAGTAGCCTGAATCTTCAATTGATGGTGTAGGACGCCACTTAGCCGATTCTGGAGGCTTGGAGTCAAACTTGAAGCGCTCTGTGAAGCCATCTGCAATGAGATCATCTTCAGAACAGAGCATTGTGAGTCTCTTCCAAGCGCGCCGGCAGGCTTCATGAGCAATAAAGGAATTCTTGGTGGAGAGGTTGCGAATCCGATTGACATCCACAAGAAGACTTTCCATCTGGCGTTTCATCCACTCATGATGCTTATCGTGCTTTTGATGAAGAGAAACCAGAAGTTATCTATCATTTAGTACTCAAGCATGCTTCGAAGCCCTCTGAGGTACTGTGTTGGTGGTCACATCAGTGTTAGCACGATGTGGCAGACAAAGCTGACCGACAAGAGGACCAGCAGCAATAGTATTCAGAACATGTGTGGCTTCAAGAGGGGCAGAGAAGTTTTGATGAGCAACATTGTCTTCACGGAGTGGTTCTTTGGCTGGCTGAGGATAGATGGCTTCATGTGACATATCCACTTCAGGCAAGAAGACAACATGATTGCGAGTTGAAGCTTGATAATTGATGGTGGAGTGAAGCTTAATCAGTCGCATTATCCATGGAGCATAAAACTTCTGGCCAAAGAGATCAATGCCTGAAGCTGCCAGCTGTTTGATGAAGAAATCATGCGTGTGGAAGTGGACGCCATTGAGAATATAGAAGACCAATGTCTTCATAGTGCCTTCAAGCTTTGCAGAAGATGAGTGCCCTTTGATTGGCCATAGAGTATGCTTCACAATGTGGTAGATGGTGCGGGGCAAGTACTCGAGGTCATTGACAAAGAAGTGAGTGGGGTACTCAGCATCTGCTGGCAATGGCTTCATCATGGAGAGCATCTGGCTCATGTTTGGCTCTGGCTTCTGAAAGATGCTTTCAAGCTCCTTCTCATATAGCTGACAACCTGGTTCATAGAGATCACCAGGAGTGGTCAGGGATGTGAGCTCGAGGATATCTTGAGATTTGGCTTCATGATGTGTATCGCCTGTCATCCACTCAAGGACCCATGTCTTCGGATCCCTATCGTAGCCTGAGATGTGCAATGTGGCATAGAATTGAAGCATCAATTCTTCGTTCCAGTGTTCCTTATCGACAATAAAGTGAGCAAACCAACATCCCTGAAGCAATCAAGGGCTTCTTCCAAGCAGGGCAGACCAGCCATGGCATCACAACATAGGTGCTTATGAGGAAAAATCATGTCTTGGTTGTATAGGATGCACATGTAGTAGTTGCGCTGCAAATGGCTCCAGAATCTGTCCGAAGACATCCGTGGCTTCTTGTAAGGATTCTTGGCCATGTCAAACAAGGTATTATGCTGCCTGAAGGTTAACACACTAAAGGAGCTCTTAGTGGTGGCAGCGCTAGGAAGCCTTGTCATTCTGGGCATTGGCTTCTTCCTTTGAGGCCTTTGCTCGACATGGTACTCATACAGAGGCCTATGTACTTCTGACGGTGTAAGAATCGACCATCTGACACTGACCAGTTCTCCGGCACGATTGAAGGCCCTCGCCATAGTGTGCGGAATAGGTGCAGCAGCAACAACATCAGAGGTTGATGGCTGACTGTCTTCAGTGTCGGCATTGGCTTCAAGGTGCAGATTGACTTCAGGCTATGGCTTGGCTTCAGCCATGATAGCATCACTGGCTTTAGTAACAGTAGCAGCAGTAGCAGTGGCTTCAGTGACAGGCGGATCAGGTACAGTGACATCAGGCACAACTTGGTCAGCAGTAGGAATCACTACAGCTTCTTCTTCAGTTTCAACGGCTGATGCAACCGGAATGTCTTCAGCCTGTTTGGCTTCAGATTCAGCAGCAGTATTTGAAGGGATGGCTTTAGGAAACACTTCATGTGCGACTGAGCTTGTTGGTTGCACAACCTCTTCAGGGATACTGGTCATGGAGACAGAGGGCCTTGGGCCTTTGCAAAGTCTGTGGAATGCTGGCGATGCCTGAGGTGATGGCATTGTCTTCTCCATGGCTTCTAGTGTGTCTTGGGGAGTTTCAAGCACTGGTGTAGTAACTTGAGCTGGTGGTGTACGTGGAATCACTTCATGCAAAGGGAAGTTGGGGTGTTGCTCTTCCCAGAATGCATCTTGGGCGATTGGCATCGTGGGACCGCCAATGCTTATGGGTTCACTGTGCGAAGGCACAAGCGATGATACCGGGTTCTGGGTCAGCTGAGGAAGGACTTCATCTTCTCTTTCAACATTGTCATCATGACCAATCTCTTCAGCTGTAGTGGTGTCAACAGCTGGAATCTCAATAGTGACATGGGCCTCTGTGGGAGCAGGCTCATGCACAACCATTCTTCTTTCTCTGTGGGAGGAGGCAGGCAAGGCAACCTATATGGGTTCCACAAGCAACGACTCCTGAGGACCAGATGAAGAGTTTGGTGCTTGGGCCCTTCGCAAAGCCTTTGAAGACTTCGTATTATGCCGCTTATGTGAAGAAGGGACATCAGAAGCTTCTTGGTGTTTGCGCTTCTTGGCTTCGGCTTCAACTTGCTTGGTCTTCTTCCTTTCGGAAGCAACAGATGGAGCATTTGGCTTCGAAGGAGCGAAGCTTGGTGGGAAGATAATCTTCGGCACGTCTTGCCGAGAAGCCTCAGCTTGGGTTGCAACTGCCTTCTTCTTCTTCTTCTTCTTTGATGTAAGCTTGGGGTCTATGCCAGGACGGCCAAGTGCATTTCTCTTTAGTGCATCATTGTGAGCTTGAGTGCACTTCTCAGCATAGTTTACCAGACGCTCACGAGATCATTTACCTTCATCACGACGCCTCTGGAATTCAGCCTTGAGGTCAGTCATCATCAGCTTGAATTTTTCAATATCAGTGGCACTGAGTTTGGCCATGTGCTTCTTGAAGACAGCCTTCTCATGATCAATTTTATTCTTCTGCTCAATCACTTTCTGAGCAATAGCAAGTTCTTGGTTAACGAAACCTTGGAAGGTAACGCTAATGCCAATGGGAAGTTGGAGATCTTCAAGAGAGAGTTCGGGATTGTCAAACCACTCATCAATGAAGTTGTTTAGAATGTTAGCATCGAACAGAGGCAGGTTCTTGAAGATATCAACCTCTTCCTGCTTGTTCTTGATCAGTAGCTCCAATGCATCATCATCAAAATCTTCATCACTTGATAGATCAATGATGTCACCATTGTCACGCAGAATTCTGGTTGGCGGAGGGGCACGGCCTACGGTGTCCTTTGTCTTCGGAGAGGTCCGAGACAAGTCTTCTGAATGCACACTGGATTCAGGAGGAGCAATTTTCAGTGGCTTCACTTTTGAAGCTTTTGGTGCAGATACAACTTTTGAAGCCTTTGACTTCTTGACTGGCTTTGGGGATTCAGGAGCAGTAGATGGTTGGGCTCCTTCTTGAGCAGCTTCATCACAAGCTCTTTGTTTAGCACAGTGTGCTAGATATGCAGCAAAATCATCAAAGGGGCTAATCAGATTGGCTTCAGCCTAGCGTGAGCCGTCTGGCCTTGGTTCTGCAGGACCTGGATTGAAGTTAATCCCATAGTCCTTTTTGTTTTGGGCAGCAGAGCCCCTGGCAAGCTGATAGTTGGCTTCAAAGAGATCATCATCTCGGCACCACAATTTGCTTGTGGGATCAGCATCTTGAGGCATTGGCCCTCTCACCATGCATGGGAAGAAGTTCAATCGAATGGCTTCAGCCTTTGTTTTCGGATGAAGCTTCATGTAGACGATATCAACCCATGGTGTCCTCCCAGCGTTCTTGGTAGCGTACTCTGGGGTCACAAATTGGTAGTGAAACCATCTTTCTGCCCAATACCTGTGAATCCATTATACGCATGATTTGCGGTCCCCATATGTTTGCTCTGGATCAGATTTGTACATTTCATATAGATCTGGAGGCAGATCCAGTGTAGTATTCTCACGATGTTGTCTATCCCTTTCTTTGCTAATTTTCCACTTGCCATTGGCTTCACAATAATGATTGGCTTCACAAAAGTGATTATCTTTGCTTTGCTTGTCAAGCAGGAATTGGCTTCAGGAGAGTCAAGGTGATGCTGTAAGTAGTTTGCAAATGAATTCAGACTATGAGAACCAAGAGACTCGCCCACGGACATGTACCTGTGAAAGAATTAGAGATGCGAGGGAAGTAGGAGAGGTCATATGCATTCTCAGAGGATTTTGAAGATAAAATCAGTTTGAAGATATTGACCTCATAGTGCGAAGACATTCACTTATTTGGATAAGTTGGTTCCAGGTTTGTACGAATCCATGAATAAGTACAAGTGAGGAATCATACTAGTTATGAAGCATAAGTGAAGGTATTTGCAAATCATGATATGCAAAAGATGGTAGATCCAGATTTGGAAGTGACAAAACAACTTTCTGAAGATATAGAAAGTTTAATGGATCAAACTGAGGGTAAAAAGTGAGATTTTATTTACCGCTCAAGAACAAGGAACGGTCTACAAGACGAGTTGGAGAGGAGGCCGAGAAGTTCAATCTCCCGCGCCCTAACTTGGCAATGGAAGACAACTACGACGGCGGCGGGGCGAAGATGACCGTGGCTGGCGTGAGTACGACATCGAGGAAGTCGTGGCAGCTAAGCGCTTCTTCTCCGACGACGATGAAGGTTAGCGACGACGCTAGGGTTGCGAGCGAGAAAGCGATGGGAGTAGATGAATTAATGACCGCGAGGCATTGTATTTATAAGGAGGAGAGCTGCGTTGTGAATTTACTGTGCTGCCCCTGGCGGTTCACATCTGCGTGACACGTGGCATGCATGCGCAGTTTAAACAACTGTGCCACGACCCCACCACATAGCTAGTAAGGCGGGAGGTCGTTCCGGCTTCTCCGGGTTCCGGCAAAATGGATAAGGATATTAAAAACGTTTTAAATGTTGGTCTCAAAATCTTTGACTGACAAGGACATAGTGAAGATAATCGACACATGTCAAAAGAATGCATATGAAGATTTAGAGAATTTTAGGAGAGATGAGCACAGATGGGGTAAGTGTCCGATCACATTCACTTAGTGCAGAAATGCAACTTGAAGACATAACTATAAGTAGCGCTAAAGTGAGCGAGCGCGTAAAATCGCTAATCATGCGCTCTGCCCGCTGTGCGTGCCGATCTCGGTAAAACTCCAAGCAAATATCATAAGCAAATTAAGACGGTTACGAGGTGGCACAAACCACTCTCTACCTCGCGTGGGTGTGGCTTGCTCGCAAAATAACCAATCTTTGTAGTAATCTAGTTACCACTTTGCCACAGTGCCACACACGAAAGCAAGTAGAAAGACGTCTATGTATTAGTAATCACATTACCGGTTGCCATCACGTCACTGTTTGCCTATTAATCTATATAGTAATCTTGTTACCAGGTTGACACACACAAACAATAATTGAGATAGGACATGTGTACAGGAAATAGTAATCATGTTACCATGTGCCACCATTTCAATTGAGCACGCACAACATTAAGTAGCCACACACAAAAGTAATGGGCAAACCTAGTTTTACTAGTACTAGTTAGTCTCATTTACTATTGTTCTATGGGTTAGTCCTCGTAAAGAAAATCCGATTCGGTTACCCTCGGTAGGTGGCTCGTTACGGTTGATTTGATCGTGAGGCGAGCGACCCTGGACCATTCAAATTTTTTATGTGAACTACTTGGACTGGCTGCGGCGGTAATTAAAGGACGCGCCCATTAATGTGGGTCAGAGCGTACGATAAAGACAATGCGCACAGGCTCACTTTAGCAATCATGAAGATAAATCCAATGTTGAAGACAAACCAATCATGAAGATAATGCAATGTATGTGACGCCAAATGAAAATCTTCAAGAAAGATTGGTGGTGCTGTTACCCACCGTATAGGAAGTATTAGACCCAGACACGGCGCACAATTATCGTGGCGCTCTGAAGTCAAATTCCACATTAATGTATTCACACTTAGAGTGTATATCTTCATGAATTGAAGACAAAAGTTACTTCTTGTGTTGCGCACCTAAGTCATCAACATGCATAAGCGTTAGGATATGTGTCCATTCACAGGACATTTGAGGATTCTAAGATATTTAGCTTACACCGCAACTTGCAAAATCTCCTCTCATCCAAAGGCTTTGTGAAGATATCTGCCAATTGCTCTTCGGTGTTGACGTGAATGATATCAATATCTTCCTTCAGCACATGATCTTTGAGAAAATGATGATGAATCTGAATGTGCTTTGTCTTCGAATGCTGAATAGGATTGTGTGCAATCTTGATGGCGCTTTCATTGTCGCAGTAGAGAGGCACCATCTTCTTGTTGATGCCATAGTCCTTGAGGGTTTGCTTCGTCTAGAGAAGCTAAGCGCAACAAGATCCAGCAGCAATATATTCAGCTTCAGAAGTAGATAGTGACACACAGTTCTGCTTCTTTGAAGACCAACAGACAAGTGATCGTCCAAGAAAATGACATGTGCCTGATGTAGACTTGCGATCCACCTTGTCTCCAGCATAATCAGCATCTGAGAATCCAACTAGATCAAACTCTGAGCCATTTGGATACCATAATCCTAGCGTTGGGGTGTGAGCCAAATATCGAAAGTATTCGCTTCACCACGAGGTGATGCAACTCCTTTGGCGCCGCTTGGAATCGGGCACACATGCAAACACTAAGCATTATATCTGGCCATGCACATAAGTACAATAAAGAACCAATCATGGAGCGGTATACCTTTTGATCGAACTCTTTACCATTATCGTTGGAGCCCAGTTGGCCATTGGTTGGCATTGGCGCCTTATAGCCCTTGCAATCTTGCATTCCAAAGTTCTTCAGACAATCCTTGAGATATTTTTCTTGAGATATGAAGATGCCATTGCTTTGTTGGCGAATTTGAAGACTGAGGAAGAATTTCAGCTTCCCCATCATGGACATCTGATATTGCTCTTGCATCATGTGATTGAACTCATCACTGTATCTCTTGTCAGTGCAGCCAAAGATAATGTCATCCACATAGAGTTGGCATACAAACAGTTCTCCATCATATGTCTTCGTGAAAAGAGTGGGATCCAGAGAACCAGGTTTGAAACCTTTGCTCTTCAGGAATTCTTTGAGTGTGTCATACCAAGCTCGAGGTGCTTGTTTGAGGCTATACAGTGCCTTGTTGAGCTTGTAGACCATATCAGGATGCTTTGGATCTTCAAAACCAGGTGGTTGAGCAACATAGACTTCTTCAATTTTTCCGTTGAGGAATGTGCTCTTCACATCCATTTGGTACAGAAGGATGTCATTGTGATTTGCATAGGCCAGCAGTATGCGAATGGCTTCAAGTCTAGCCACAGGAGCAATTGTTTCATCGAAGTCAATTCCCTCTACTTGTGTGTAACCTTGAGCAACAAGACGAGCTTTGTTTCTGTCTACTTGACCATGTTCATCTTGTTTGTTGTGGTAGATCCATTTGGTGCCAATAATATTGTGCTTGCGTGGATCAGGACGCTTGACTAGCTCCCAGACATTATTGAGCTCAAACTGTTGAAGCTCTTCTTGCATAGCTTGAATCCATTCTGGTTCCATGAAAGCTTCATCAACCTTTTTGGGTTCGGATATGGAGACGAATGCAAAGTGTCCATAGAAGTTTGCTAGTTGCATAGCTCTTGATCGAGTGAGCGGACCAGGTGCATTGATGCTATCAATTATCTTCTCAATCTGAACTTCATTAGCAATGCGAGGATGAGTAGGGTGAAGACTTTGCTGTTACTGATTATTGTATTCATTTTCAACATTGTCTTCAGGCTCAGCATTGTCTTCACATTGAGTAGGAGCAGGAATGACAACTTACTCTTCTACGTGTTCCTCGGTGGGTATGATTTCTCCAGTACCCATTAGCTTGATAGATTCACCAGGAGAAGCTTCGTCTAGCACATTTGGCAGGTGCTCTCTTTGCGAGCCGTTAGTCTCATCGAACCGCACATCTATAGTTTCAACCACTTTATAGTGAAAGAGGTTGAAGACCATGTAGGTGTGCGAATCCTTTCCGCAACCAAGCATAAAACCTTCATGTGCTTTTGGTGCAAATTTGGAAGTGTGATGTGGATCCCTTATCCAGCACTTAGCACCGAAGACTTTGAATATAACTTACATTTGGCTTCTTATGAGTGAGTAGTTCATAAGATGTCTTCTTGAAGAACTTGTGAAGATATACTATGTTGATGATGTGGCAAGCAGTATCAATGGCTTCAGGCCAAAACTTTCGTGGAGTCTTGTACTCATCAAGCATCATGCGGTCCATCTCAATAAGACTCCTGTTCTTGCGCTCCACGACGCCATTCTGCTGAGGGGTATATGGAGTGGATAGCTCATGCGTGATGCCAAGAGTATCGAGATAAGTGTCGAGGCCAGTATTATTGAATTTGGTGCCATTGTCACTCCTGATGTGCTTGATCTTGATGCCATAGTTGGTCATGGCACGATTGGCAAGTTGTCTGAAGACATCCCGCACTTCAGTCTTACAGAGAATTATGTGCACCCAAGTATATCTAGAGTAATCATCAACAATTATGAAGCCATAGAGATGTGCATTGGTAGTAAAGGTAGAGTAGTGAGTAGGGCCAAATAGGTCCATGTGTAGCAGCTCGAAGGGACGAGAGGTCATCATGATTGTCTTCGAGGGATGTTTTTCCCTAGTCATCTTCCCGGCCTCGCAAGCACCACATAGATGGTCCTTCTTGAACTTGACGCCCTCGATGCCAATGATGTGCTTCTTCTTCACGAGAGTGTGCAAGTTCCTCATGCCTGCATGTCCTAGCCTTCGATGCTAAAGCCAGCACTCTGATGCTTTTGCTAGAAGACATACGGCAAGTTATGGTCCTGCGGAGAAATCTACCATATACAGATCACCTCTTCGATAACCTTTGAAGACTTGAGACTTGTCATAAGCCATAAGCACAATACATCGATATTTTCCAAATATCACAATAATGTCAAGATCACAAAGCATTGAGACAGACATTATGTTGTATCCAAGGGATTCAACAAGCATCACTTTATCCATGTGTTGATCCTTTGAGATAGCAACCCTACCTAGACCCAATACCTTGCTTTTACCAGTGTCAGCAAGTGTGATATGGCTTTTTGTAGATGGACGAAGAGTAGTACCCATGAGAAGACTTCGATCACCAGTCATGTGGTTAGTGCATCCACTATCCACGATCCATTCAGTAGCTTTTGGAGTTGTACCCTACAGAGCAGTTAGTAGGATAGCCTTCATCAAGAGTGTCATGAAGAGCGAGCATGTATCGAAAAAGACGTCATCATAGGTAAGCATAGTTGAGGATATGGTAGGACGATCATCAAGAAAACCATGGGCGAAATAACTGGTAAGACTATTTTGACATTTTATCTTGCGCCCAATAAGATGTTTCAGGTCCCCAACACTGTCTTCAGAAGTCAATGGTTTTCGGCTGGAGACCTGACCCTGCAAGAGAAGTTAATTCTTCTTGACCACCCACATTTGAAGGGGTGGCTTAGAAGCAATGAGCCTAAGTGCAGCATCTGAGAATTTTGGCTTTGAAGCCCTAGCAAATAGTTTTGCAGGAGGTGAATAGTACTCAAATGAATAAGCTGAAAAGTTCTTCGATTTGTGAACATAGTGGTTCGAAGAAACATGCTCATATTCATGAGCCTTATGATAGTTTCCCTACAAAACATTGGCGTTAGGGTGACCATATGAGGTCCTTGGTATGTATGAAGCCTTTGGGCCATATGAAGCCTTTGGTTTGGGGTTTGTCTTCTTCTCGAGTGGTGTCATGATGACATTCACAGGGAGATTCTCAAGACAACTTTTAGGAACCCGGATCTTCTTCACAGGGGACCCATTCCTGCAGTTAGTTCCAATAAACTTGGCAAACACTTCACCATTCTGATTCTTGAACAATTTATAGTTGGAGTCAAATGACTCATCAATGATGATAGGATTAGCATAGTTAAAGCCAGATAAAGGTGGATGGATCCACTGAAGGGCCCTTTGCAGCAACCCATGTGGTGTTGGGGTACTGCTCAGGCTTCCAGTAGGAGCCATCAACATTCATTTTCCTCTCGAAACCAACACCCTCTTTCCTAGGGTTTTGGTTCAGAATTTGCTTCTTGAGGACATCACATAGAGTCTGATGCCCTTTGATAGAGGCAAAGGTGTCCCGTCTTTCGATGAGATGGTGGCTATCATTTTCAGTGGAGTAGACTTTGACAATCCGACTACAAACGTGCGAAGACGTTGCGCCTTAGCGATCGCTAAACCAACTCCGAGAGGTTATTGACCACGCCGGAGCATGATCAGCCTGACCACGAGGGTCTGTTTCCTGCACGCAAATGAAGAACAAGCAAGAAAATGAAATTGCAATCTGGATATTGTGAATATAATAGGAAAGGTTTATTAATGAAGGTGGGGTTCTGTGACGTCTTTGTCTGGTCGTAGAACATAAACGAAGTACGCGAAGTTGCAGCTATGGCGAACTTTAATCTAAACAAAACCCAAAGTCTAAACGGTGCCTTAAGGGCTGTATTTGTAGGGGGGGAGAGGGGATTTCGCCCCCCCTTGGCAAGGTGGGACTAAAACACCTCCTGAGTCGTTTCCCCTACAATACAGACTAAAAAATATCTTATATGTAGTATTTCGAAATTACATGGGCCTAGCACAAAAATAAGGTGGCACAGCACCTATATTAAGCTATGGATGAAATTTATGAAAGGGCATCTTGTGTATTTCGTCCATGCACTTGTACGTCATCATGGTGGCTCCAAAATGCTAAAAACTCCACCACAAACTCCATTCTTGTTCCCCTTGTGCATGCCATCATTTCCATGCTTGATCATACTCCAATGTTCATCCTTCTTATCCAAGCTAGGCCCTTCATTTGAAAGCAAAACAAATGTATCCAATTTAGGCAGTATCATATTCTCATGAATATTAGAATCGTTACCAAGAAACAAAACACTACAAAAAAAAGACACATCCGTGACATTTTGGGCCGAACGAATTTTTTTTCTATCATGCTTATGACACTTCTATGACGATAATTATGACAAAACCCGGTATCATCATAGATGTGGTGGGCTCCTACTTCTATGACAAAAAATCATGACAGAAAATGGGCTTTTCGTCCTGGGCGGGCCGAAGACGCACCTGAATGACATTCTTTGGGCCGCCCATGACAGAAATAATCGTGGTAGAAGCGAGGGCGAGGAAAATTTCAGGGAGTTCCCGGTTATGGTGGGTGGTCGGGGCCGAGCGATGCACGGAGGGATTGCATGTTTCTCTCGTACGCGTGTGTGCGAGGCGTTGGGCTCTAACTGAACCCGAGCGAGGCATTCGCTTACTGAACACGAGCGATTGCACTAGCTACGTTACTGAACCCGAGCGATAGATCCCTGGCTGTTAACTGAACCTTCGCTACTACTACTAACTAAAGCCGATCGAAGATGCCTCTTGATGAACAGTCCCCGGTGGGGGTTGGATGAACAGTTCCCGGTGGGGGTTGGATGAACAGGATCCCGTGGTAGTAGAGGCCATTGCCGCTGGATGAACAGGACCCCGATCGAGGAGGTGGGGGTGGATGAACAGTAGCCGGTGGAGGGACCCCATGGAGGGATGGTTGAACAGGACCCCGTGGAGGACTGGTTGAACAGTAGCCGGTGGAGGCTGGATGAACAGGGCCCCGTGGATGAACAGTAGCTGGTGGATGCAGGAGGAAGTTGATGGTGGATGAACAGTAGCTGGTGGAGGCTGGAGGAAGTCGACGGTGGATGAACAGTAGCCCGTGGAGGCTGGAGCAAGGCAGTAGACGGTGGATGAACAGTAGCCCGTGGAGTCCCGTTTTGCGGTACACCACACCCTCCCGATGAACAGGACCCCGTTTCGACTGTAGGCACTCCAACACAAGTCCGTTTCCTCTGTTTTGCGGTACGCCACACCCCTCCCGATCAACAGCACCCCATTTCGACCGTAGTAGCTTGAACACAAGTCCGTTTTCTCCGTTTTACGGTACGCCAGACCCTGTTTCGGCTGTTCCGTCCAAGCCGGTTGGCTCCCGATGAACACGACGCATTCCGACCCAGTCTGTTGCCTCTTGATGAACACGACGCTGTTTCTCCGTTCCGACCTAGTCGGTTGGCTGCCGATGAATAGGACGCCATCGTTGTACGCGTTCGAGACCCCGCCCGTATGTACGTACGTAGCCGTATTTACTTTCTTGCAGCGTGGCTGTACGTACGTGTACACGATATAGATGGGACTGCCTGAACAGCTACCGCTCCTTACTGGGCCATGGTTCATCATGGCAGAAAGACAGATGGACCAGTATGTACGTACACGTTTGCGACCAGAATGACAATGCTACGTACGCTTCGACCGGGTGGGTCCGGACTATCAGGGAGGATAAGGAGGCACTTCCTTGCGTGCGAAGATATTGATGGTGGGTCCGAGCTGACAGGGGGAGGATTTTTTTTTTGCGCGTAATAAGGAGACACTTCCTTGCGTGCGAAGATGTAGCTGGTGGGTCCATCTTTCAGCCTCACCGCGTACAATCCTCTTCTGATGGTTGTCGTTCGTTGACCATGTTGACCGCACCACGCGGACAGCATCTGGCGATGGACGACGGTGAGGCAGGGAATGACGCGGAGCCTGGGAACACGTGGAGGGTGGTACGAGGGTTGACTGGTTCGGCTGCGGTGTGAGGCTGCCGTCGCCGCAGAATAACAGGGGGTGTGGGTGAGTAGAGGGATGGCCTGGCCAGCGGTGTGAGTAGTAGGGGGCGGTGAGGCCTGCGCGGCAGCACAACCGGCCACGGGAGGCAGGAGCACGCGGTGGTTTGGACGGCTGGAGCAAGAAAATCAAAGGTTGAAGAAGCAGGACGACCGTTGGATGTTAACAATCCAACGGTCACTGGTGATAGAATCGTTTGTTGACTAAGTTGACAAAGCCCTGCGTACGCGTCAACTTAGTAGGGCCACAAGTCAGCCTCCATATCTGGTGGGCCCCAGCTGTCATGGGGAGCACTCGTTATTTTTCGCTTAATAAGGAGGCACTTCCTTCCGTGCCAAGATATAGTTGGTGGGTCCCAGCTGTCATTGGGAGGATTCATTCATTTTGGCGTAATAAGGAGGTACTTGCTTGCGTGCGGCCATGGACCATGTGGGTCCCAACTATCAACGTCTCTATGTACATCCCTCTTCCGATGTTGTTGTTTATTGACAATGTTGACCACGCCGTGCCGAGAACACCAACGCGATGGACGACGGCGAGACCCATGAAGGGAATGACCCGGAGGCGGCGAAGCCATAGCAGTGGAGGGATGTGGGTGAGTAGAGGGATGGCCTGGCCAGCGGTGGGAGTAGCCGGGGGCGGTGAGGCCTGCGCGGCAGCACAGCCGGCCACGGGAGGCAGGAGCAGGCGGTCCCGCCGGCGCTGGATTTGGCGGCTGGAGTAAGAAGATCAGAGATTGAAGAAGCACGACGGCCGTTGGATTGACATCCAACGGTCACGTCTGCTAGAATCGTTTGTTGACGTATATAATAAGTAAAAAATCTTGCATACGCGTCAACTTAATAGGCCCACAAGTCAGATCATTCCCTATTTTTTTTAATAATTTACAGCTCATCGCAACTTCTTATGCAATTTATTGCAGTCATTTTTTTTGTTGGCCAGGGCCAGGGTTAAAAATTTAAACGAAATTTTGCATATTTCGGTGGGGTCCAAACTATTTTTAATACCGAAATGTTGAGCCAAATTTAAAGTACTTTGAAGATATATTTAAATTAGGTTAAAGCCCGGTGAAATTGGAATCTAAAAATGTGAAAAAAATCAAAAATTTGAAAGTAATTGCCAATTTATCGTCTGTTTTTTATATTTACAGCCCATTTAATATTACTTTTAATATTTGCAGCCGTCTTGAAAGAGTTGCAGCCCAGCAGGGCATTGAAAAATAAGTAGGCCTGGATTGGGTATTCTTCAGAAAAAATAAACTGGGCTCATTTTCACAAAGAAAAAATAGCTGGGCTGGTCATGTGGTGAACGTAAAATAGAAACCTGGGCTAGACGGGCCACAGCCCAGTTGAAACCCTGCTCCATCTCAATAATAACAAAAAAAACTGCTCGTGCAGCTACGTCCCAGGTGTCAGCCAATCTTGTGCTGTTCTCTTGTCTATTGACTATACGCTGACAATGTCGTGGGTCCCATATGTCAGCAAACCACTAGGAGGAAGCATTTTCTTTTTCTATATGCTGACAATGGAGTATATAACAAAAAACGAGGAACTTGCTTGCGTACGGCCATGGACATGGTGGGCCCCTACTGTCATCCTCTCCATGTACAGTCCTCTCCCGATTCCTCTTGTTTGTTGACCATGTTGACAACGCGAGAGGGCGGTGCCATGGCGAGCGCACCAAAGCGCGCGGAGGACGACGGCGAGGCCTCGGACGTCAGCGTTAACGATTTAGGAGACGGTGGGGCGGCGATGCGTGCGCTGAGGTGCAGCCAGCCGTGAGAGGCGGAAGCAGGTGGCCCCGCCGGCGCTGGTTTGGTTTTGGCGGCTGGAGGAAGACAGGACTGAAGAAACATGACAGACTGTAAAAGCAGGAGGAGTACTTAACAACCTTAACTGAAACCAGCAGGGGCACTTAACAACCATAGCTGAAAGCAGTATGAGTACTTATACAGGTTCAACCGTACAAAGCACGCCTCGACCAGTGCTACTTTGCCTACAGTTAACCAAGGGTGAGGCCACCAAGCCCCAGGACAAGGCCCAGGCACCACCCCGCGCATCCACAACCTTCTGAAAGCGGCTTCATCTCGCAATATGGTCAATAAATAGGATATTCGCTTTAGAGCCATGGGAAAGCATGAGCATAACCTTCTGTCCTATTCTCCAAGATGGACGGGCCTTCATTATTTGAGACCACCCATGAATAAGTATATTTTCACCTCCAAGGGAAATGGAGTAGGTCGACATAAACATCATGTTGTGACCAAGCGCAAGTCTGACCCGACCATGGTCAGGCATCTATATAGGAACAATAGAACCGGGCAGTTTCTATTTCAAGAAGATCACAGCTGTAAAACTGTGTATAAGCAAGAGTTTATGAACAACATATATAACAGCAAACAACTCGTACCATAAGTTTCTCGACACAGTTGGACCTGTTCAACATGTGCAGCAGTGGCACACATATCCCACGTGGCCTTCCACCATTGAAACGCCCCACAAGGACCTCAAGACGATCAATAAAGTGTAGGAACTAGTGGATGTCGTCCCAGTCAACTTCAGTGCCATCAGTAACAGTTTAGTTCTTATAGAATAACAAACGAGTAGCGTGCTTAACTTTGAAATAACCTACACGTGCCACCAATTATAAGAAATATTAGTTAGAAGTAGCATCTTTGTGAGAGAAGGGAATCACAAATCGTTGCTACTTCTAAAGTTAAATTGTGATTAGTTAGACAGAATAGGTGGATTAAGAAGTAATCGAGGCAACATGCAAGAACCAGATACAAAACTAACATGGATGAACTACTGGAATGACGTCGGGGTGGGAGATCACAGTGAAGATGAGACCAGGTTCTGCTATTTCCATCAACATTCATGCACCAACTTTCAGTCCGTAACACTTGAGAAAGTTTATCCACGTTCGGCCATAAAAAAACAGCGATCTTCTTGGTTCATGAACCCAATTCGGAACTTATATCCATGGCTTGTCTTCAATGTGACCATTAAATTGGTGTATTCAGTTATGGCAAGGCTGACCATCTTGAGTACATGTGTTCTGGCAGAGCAAGGAATGCACTGCAGGAAAAATAATATGAGAACACAATGTATTCACTATCCAAATCTAGAAATAATTTCCTCCTTCACGTCAGTGTTGACCATGGTACTAGTACCTTTTATCCAAATATAGCAATCCAAATTTCCAAATTAGTCGACAGCATGTTCAAAAACCCCCACCCTCCCGGATAGAAAAGAAGATTCTAGGAACATACTGTGCGCATTTTAAAATCCTGTGTTAGGATGAGAAGGAACAAGTGTGGTGTCTCGCCGAGGGCGCAGAAACTTGTAGGGTCCTCGCACTTTGGGCACTGCAAATGAAACACACTAGATTCAGTAGGAAGAAAAATGCATCAACAGCGGCGGCTGCCATCCTAGGATTACCCGCGACCAAGGGACTAGGATTTATCGGGGATGGATGAAGAATTCGTACCTGGTTCTCCTTGAGAAAACCCTACGTAATCGCCGAGAGGGGGTTTTCTCTGAACAAGAAGACAAGGGAGAAGGGGATTCAGGCCCAGTGAAATATTGCTGCTTCGTCCGTCCAGCTTACTGCTAAAGTTGGAAAGGTGGGGTTTTTCGTGATTTGACGGCTCATTGGGCATTACTGCGGCGCTACGACCGGGGTGAGCCTACCGTGCAGTTGTGCACTCTAATTTGGTGCATGGCACGTGGACCCCGTTGCCGGATGCCCCACATATCAGCGAAAGGAAGTAGAAAGGCAGGAGTAATTAGTTACACATAAATATATTTTTGACAGAGAGATACTCCCTCTGTAAAGAAATATAAAAATCTTTTATATCACAACTTTATACATAAGAAAAATCAAGGGCAATATATATAACATAATATGGGGGTTCAGCTGAGAATATAATACTCAGACAGGCTCACGGTTCTGGACTTTGGGCCACAGGCCGGTGGGCCTGCATGTTTGGGGGCCCATGTGTTCTAACTCAGCGCATTTCATATTGCAAGCGATTGGTACGGCGCTGGTTTTAGATGCTGTTGCAAGGCGAATACAGAAAATTAAATAAAGCATGGCAGCTGTTAGAATGAAATCGAATGACAGTTCCTAACCAACAATCAGAGTTGCAATTCTTTCACGATATCCTACGTGATAAATAATACTGTCGTACAACTTATACACACAAGACACTTGTTTCACCATGCCATATTATTACATCAAAAGCTCTCGGAGGATAGATCAGTTCGGCAGTTGCGTGCTACTACTGAAGAATTTCAAAGTTGATTTGGACCAGCTCTCCTTGCCGAGAAAGTTCGATTCTGACATCATCCCCTACCGCAAGATTTGATAGAGTTTTGAACCTTGACCATCCTTTAGCATCAATCATCATGCGACCATCCTTTGTACTTTTGGTATATTGAGGAGGTTCATTCACACCAAGGCTGCGCATGGTAAGAGAAACTTGGCCACGGTCGCCCGGATTATTGAACGACTCCCTCGTTGCTCTAGGAATTCTCTGTTTGCAAACAAGAAGACATACACAAACAGTTAGATCAACACAGTGAATCATGTGAAACAACAAGGAAAGAAAAAAGAACGAAGCACTTGGGCGGCCAATGCTTATCAAGAAGGTGGAGACGTCGGTTTTTGTAAGGACTTTGGTATATGCAGTGCGAACTGCAACCCAGTCTATTACCGGTGCAACTGCTGGTTCCATTGCCGCTGCACGGGTCGGAGCAGATGCAAGTGCAACTTCAAGTGTTGGTGCAGGTGCCGGAGCCGTTGCTGGCGCCCGTGCCGGTGCGACTGGTAGTGCCGCCGCTGCTGCCAGAGATGGTGCTCCTTGTGGAGCTAGTGCCGGTGTCGGAGCATGCCCGTGTCGGTGCCCGATCCTCCGGTAGATCAGCCTGATCCGCTGACGTGGTCGATGCCCAATCCTTTGGTGGATCAGACTAAGCTGCTTCCGCTGTCAGTGCTAGAGCCAGTGCCGTCTGAGAAGGTGCCGGTGCTTGATCCGATGCTGAAGGTGGTACCGATGTGCGAGACAGCAGCGATCGTCTCTGGTCTGCTATGATTTCAGACTTCAGCTTTCTAACTTGACTAGGCTCCGTGACCTTGATCCAGTCTTTTTCTTCATTTCTTTTAAATGCGAGAAGAACTAATTGTGGCGTGTTTGTTAAACCAAACTGCAGTTCATCATAGGGCTTCAGATTGTACTCAGACAACAGACTGATCCAATTGTGTCCAGTAATATAAGTGATGGACAGTGCCTTCGTTACTGACACAACATAAGAAGTGAAACCTGCAAAAATAACCATCATAGAGCAAACCAAACAGTTTATTCTGTAACGAATGTCACATGGCAAAACCTGCATCGTAAAATTGCAGCAAAAGTAAGAAAACATGACATTAAATCAATAAGATTTATACAGTAAATCAATAAGATTTACTTGATGTGACACGAGTGAATCCTTACCAGGAAATCACTATGTTCAAGTTCTAAACAGAAGGTTGATCGTCCAATTATGGGTGGCATGCAGGGCCCCCGCTTACTCCCACAAGCAGGACGGTCCAAAGGTCGTGACAAATCGTATGGACCGAACATCCATGGGACTTGAAATCCTGGTAGGTGCGATAAACCCTGCAATGCATACAAATATTGGAGTGTAACCATAATTGATAAACCGTCCTCACAAAAAAGATGATCTGGATACTTCAAAATATACAGACTGAATTGATTGGACAGACATTAACATAGACTGTTCTCAGGACTCACCACACAACAAAAGCGGTAGTACTAAACAATACAGGGTTCACACACACAAATCAAGTACTGAACAATAGTACTTACTATTGACAAGCAAAGTTGCACTAATTAAACTCTGTAGATTATTTCTTGCCACCGACCTACGGGATGTACCCCACATAACTGACTAGGCCATGGACTTCGTGAGAGATGTCTACTAGCACCATCTCCATCTTGTCAACCTTGGAGAACCTAACAGAGTGGTCTTTCCACTCATAAACATGACGATGAAGACAATCCACATCAGATTTGTCAGGAAGCTTTACAAGAACCACACCCTTCGTAATCGAAGGCACAGCTAGGAAATTGTTGTGGTGAAGTACACCCTCGAGAACACGCCTGACAATAATGCTACAGGAAAACACTAGTTCATGACACGTGGCGACAAGGACACAGCAGCTGGATAGTTTAGTAGTAGAACTCATCCTTAGGTCTTCTAGTTCACACGACATGACTTTGAGAACTTCATCTCCACCGCGGACCTGGTTCTAATTCAAACAGAAACCAAATATTTTATTACTACCTCTGTTCAGAAATATAAGATGATTTTTGATATTTTACTCCGTATAAGACTACATATACGCACAGAAATGAGTGAACAAAGACCCTAGAACATGTCTTCAAAGGCATGAGAGCAGAGGGATTACTTGCAATATCCATAACACAAGTTACTGAGGCTAATATACTCTCTTCAAAGGCATGAGAGCTAAAATCTTGCATTTCCTACAGCTAGCATTGATGTTCATAAAGTAGTTGAAAGTAATCTATAAGAAATCAGTGTCAATCTCTCGCATGTTTTGGTCAAAAGAGCAATTTAGAACCGTCATTTGGCACACAAAAATCACATGCAAGATCACCCAAAAAGTTGTACTACTAGTACTAGTACTGCGTGTTAGATGAAAAAACACGATCAAGATCGCCAAAAAAGATCGTCAAGAAGAGATATTACCTGGACTTGCTTAATGAGGGATCCCGGAGAGGGGGGCTTGGACAGGGCGATGACCTTGAGCTTGTCTACGGTAGTCTCGGCGGGGTGCTTGCGCTTCTTCGTACCCTGAGCGTCGACGGTTTTTGCCAGAGCCATAGACATCACTTCGGCCGGTGCTCCAGGGTCCATCAAGAAACTGTCAAATAGAAATAAAAGAAAAGAAACCATAATCACAAACCCAAAAGAAGAACAGAGAGGGAGTTATAGGATCAGTCTCGGGGTTGCAAGACCGGGCCTTGGCCAGAATCAACACCATTGATGCGCTCACCTTTCCTTCTTTGGGAGAGAAGAATAATGGCAGAAGCGCGTCGGGGTTTTCTTGAAGAAATGAGGAACAAGATGAGGGAGAAGCGAGTTGGGGTTTTCTTCAAGAGAGGAAGCTGAGGGAGAAGAGTGAAATGATGGTTGCTTCGTCCGTCCAACTTACTGCTGGAAAGGTTGGGGTTTTGTGATTTGATAGCTCATTGGGCATTACTGCGATGCTTCGACCGGGGTAGTCTACCGTGCAGTTGTGCACTCTAGTACGGAGTAATTTCGTGCATGGCAAGTGGACCCCGATGCTGGCTGTCCCACACGTCGGCGAAAGTGAGTAGCAAGGTTCCCGACGACCGTCGAGGAGGATCCAGACGGTAGAGTGTGTCCACTGTTTCTGAAAAAGATGATTACAGCAAGCGTTTCCACTCTTACGACGGAGGAGTGCGAAACATGGCAGCCACTTGAACTTACACAGTACTCCTACTACTAGGCATGTGCAGTGGTTCATACGTCAGTACTACATAATCTTGTTGCTAGTGTAGTAAGATATGACGATAACAAATGATGTTGTGCACATGTCAACTATATGAACAGTAATGTAACATACCCCTTTTTTGACTGTCCGATCGAGAATGAACGGTGAGATCAATGTTAACAAAACAAGGTCTACAGCGCACGGAGAGTACAGTGCTACAGTACTCCACGGAACATGAACCATATGAAGCATGAATCAGTGTTAGGCATGGTGTATGAAGGGTGCATGAGATGGAAGCAAAAGTTCCCTTCTCACCCACTTTTGGGTGTTTGGCAGAGTGCATGAAGGGTGCATGAGTCCACACTAGTAGGTTAACACAAATACACTAGGAGCATGCATGAAGAGGGGTGCTGAGATGATCATGCATGAAGAGAGAACAACTATATGGAGATGAGAATGCAACCAAACACACCCACACGCTTTGTGCTACAGTGACTAATCTGCATCGTCTGAGTTTGATCCAACGGTCATGTTGCGCCGAGACATGGACATGCCCATGCGGATGACGCCTAAACACCACCAAAGTCCCTCTGCTTCTCGAGGCGCATGGCGTTGGTGATGCAGGGTGCCACCGCCTGCAGAGCCCACTCCTGGTCGATGGGAGCCAGCTCGTCAAAGACGGCGTCCAATGGCACGAATGGATTCCGGTGACGAATCCCTGAGAGGATTCGCATGACAATGGCGACGGCAGCTCGCAACCCCTCCTTGTCCAGCTCCGCCCCCACCATCGTGTGGAGACGGCTCAGCTCCTCGGAGATATAGGTGAAGAAGGAGACCAGGTCAGGAAGCCGCAGCTCGTTGAAGTCGACGGGGTGGTTGAACGGGTTTAGCCCGACGGCCGGCATGGTCGCGCTGGCACGACGGTAGGCATCACGCAGCCGCAACACATGCGTGGCAACATGGTCCACCAAGTGGTTGAGGCGATCCTGGACCTCGTCACAATCGGCCGGCTCGCGCTCTAGCCGGCTCGCCTGACCGCCTATCATATCTCCCGCTTTCTGCAGCAACGCCGCCGACGCCTCGAGCATCTTTGTGGTGGACGCCTGCCGCTTTTGAAGCTCCATGAACTCCCGCACATAAAGTAGGAGCATGGCACTCCTCTCCTCCTTGAGCTCACTGAGCTCCACGTCCTTGGCACTGAGCTCCGCATCCTTGGCCTGGAGCTCCTGTGTCAGGCACCTCACCTCACACTCTGTGATCTGGTGCGTGTGACGCCCCCGGCTTAATCGTGCACTAATCATACACACAAATGCACACGATCAAGCCTAAGGACTCACGGGAAGATATCACAACACAACTCTAAAACATAAATAAAGTCATACAAGCTTTATATTACAAGCCAAGGGCCTCGAGGGCTCGAATACATAAGCTTGCGTACAAGCGTCAGCGGAAGCATCAGATATCTGAGTACATATATGAAATAGAAACAGAAAGGCCTTTAGAAAGGCGGGGCAAAATAAAACACTATGATCGAAAGGCGTAGGCCTCCTGCTTGGGACCCTCCGATCCTACTCCTTGTCGTCAGTCAACTCGTAGCAGTATCCATCCTCTGGGTAGTAGTAGTAGTCGAACAACGGGGCATCTGTCTCAGGGGGCTCCGTCCTCTGGTCGCGACAAACTGATATGGGGAGAAAAGGAAAACAAAGCAACCGTGAGTACTCAGAAGTACTCAGCAAGCAAGGATCTATACTACATATGCAACATTTTCAAAGGGAGGCTGTATATGTGGACTGGGCTGCAGAAATGCCAGAATAGAGAGAAGGCCTAGTCCTATCGAAGACTAGCATCTTCAGAGGTCTTGCAGCATTAGAAGAGTGTAGACAGTACAATATAATGTGGCAGTATCATTAAGTCTCATCCTCACCCAGAGATCCTTTCTCGACTCCCTGCGAGAAAGCAATCCCAGAGCCATACAGTCATCAACCTCGTCCTGAGATCCCTTCTCGACTCCCTGCGAGAAGCAATCCCAGAGCCATAGTATCCAAGTATCCAGTTCTAATTGTATCAATCAGGATACAACTCCGAGTGTCCTTTACCGTAGGACCGGCTATCGAAAGAAGTTTTCTTCCCTGCAGGGGTGCACCAACTTACCCAACACGCTCGATTAACTCTGGCCGGACACACTTTCCTGGGTCATGCCCGGCCTCGGCCAAACGACACACCGCAGCCCTACCTACAGCTCAGCAGAGAGGTCCCCGCCGGTCTACATCCTAAGCGCTCAGGGGTCTTGGGCAATCGCCCTGTGCACTCCGGGTCGTTGCGAGCAGGGTGAAGCCAGGCACCCGGAGGGCGCCGGTCCGTCCCGGCCGCAAGGCTGAACTAGACGTCTGACAGAGCTTTCGGCTGATGCTACGATGCAGAACGCCCATACTATGCCCACGTGATGGTTAGTGCTATCAGGCCAGAGACCTGGTCGGATCAAGTATCCAAATCGTTAATGGACTAGGGCTTGCGGTAACGAGCAGAGACTCACGAAAGATGTGACCCCGTCGCCCCGTCTCGAGGACTTGCTGCAAGGGTTAAGAATGCCCGGCCGCACCTCGTATTCTCACTCGGGCACCATACAGGCACCCGTCTTCACAACACTCGCCTCTCAGGCGCACGCGGGTACCCCTCAGGGTCGACCCGCCTATCCAAGTAACAGTGTAAAGTCCAAGTATCCGTGTGTCCATAACATCAGGGGAATCCGAGGTATCACCCTCGTTGGATTCCTACTCGATGTATCCATCAAGGTGAACTCGGAGGAATCACCCTCGTTGGGTTCACACTTGAGGTGTTGTACGACGGCGTCGTTATCGGAAGCGGTGAAGGAGGAATCACCCTCGATGACCACGACCGAATAGCTATTCTACAGAGTTAACATCAGAAGTGCTACAAGAGGTTTCACCCTCGGCACTCGATAGTAACACTGCAGTGTCGTTACAGCTAAGGGGGGTGATGTGCGGTGTCGGGGCCTGGTCTTCAATCCCGTTGATCGGGTCTTCTGATGATCCAGCGCGGCAGTCGGGATAAGTGGGGTCACTGATAGGTCTCTACCCAGCCTATACTAAACAGTTTAGGATATGCAGGTAATTATCAACAGCAGGTTACAATGAACAGGCTATGCATCAGAATAGGTAAAGCAGTAGCAGCAGCAATTCTAATGCAAGCATGGGAAATAGAATGGGCGATATCGGGATGATCAAAGGGGGGGCTTGCCTGGTTGCTCGGCGGCAAGGGCAAGGTTGTCAATAGTGTCTTCGGGCTCCGGAGCTGCGTCGGTCTCGGGGACGACGTCGGTGTCTGGGGCTATCGAGAGAGAAGAGGGGGAGGAAACAGTATAAATATAGAGCAAACATGAGCAACACAAAGCACGACATGACAATGCGCGGTGACGAAGGTGATCTAACGCAGTGCCGGGTGATACTGGCGAAGGTGGGATTCATCCGGGAATGTTTTCCCGGTTTCGGACATTTGTCAGACAGATGACCGAAGGGGAACGGTTGCATGTTCGGATAGTTAGGGATGCGTGACGGACGAACGGACCGCATATTCGGATTCGTCTCGTCGTTCTGAGCAACTTTCATGTACAAAGTTTTTCCATCGGAGTTACGGATTATTTAATATGATTTTCTAAAGTTTTTATTAATTTCTAGAATTTAATTATTTATTTAATCAACATTATCCGAAACAGTGTACGCTGACGTCAGCATGACATCAGCAGTCAACAGTGCGTTGACTTGGTCAAGCTGACGTGTGGGTCCCACCTGTCATACTCTGTTTAGTTAATTTAGGATTTAGCTAATCTAACTACAGATTAATTAGACTAACTAATTAATTAGTTTAACTTAATCAGGATTAATTAAATTAATTAATTCACTAATTAATTAATAATTTTATTAATTTTGTTTTTATTTTCTTTTATATATATATATTTTTTAACAGGGCGGGGTCCACATGGCAGTGGCCCACCCGGTTCCTGGCTATGCACGCACGCGCGTGTACCAGGGGGAGGCCACGGCGCGGTCGGCGCGGCAGGCGTCAGCCGGCGAGCGGCGGTGCCGGCGAGTGGCGGTGCCGGCGAGCAGCGCCGTGCAGGGGGGCAGGGCCGGCCCCAGCCAGGGCGAGCGGGGCGTCGCACGCGGCGAGCAGCAGCATCTGCGGGCATGTGCAGGGGCGGCCGCGGGGAGGCAGGGCGCGGCCAGGGTCATGCGCGGGCGCGGCCTGAGGGCGTGGTGAGCGCGTGCTGGGGAGGGCGGCGGTGCGCGGACGCGCGCATCGGGTGTGGTCGGGGCGCGCCGAACGCGAGCGCGCGGGGAAGTGGGTGCGGGGCAGGGGAAGAGGAGGCCGAGGTCCTCACATGCGATGGAGGGGCGAGGGGCGGCGTGGCTCGAAGGCGACGTTGGGAAGGAGGTCGAGGACGGGGAGATGGCGTCGGCGGCGAGGGCGACGGGGTCGGGGCAGCACCGACGACTGATGGCGGGGGCGAGGTCG
The DNA here is from genome assembly GCA_011799875.1 of Thinopyrum elongatum. Taxonomy (NCBI): domain Eukaryota; kingdom Viridiplantae; phylum Streptophyta; class Magnoliopsida; order Poales; family Poaceae; genus Thinopyrum; species Thinopyrum elongatum. Next base: position 300,492,648 of record CM022298.1, read on the forward strand.
TTGCCCCCGATCCCGATCCAGAAGGGGTCGAGGGGGGGGGGAACCGGGCGCCGTGCGGAAGGAGACGAAGAGCGGGGGAGAGCGCCGACGCGGGCGCCGGTGTGGTCGCCGTGGGCGGGGGCGACGGCGCTGGCCGGAGCCCGAGCTCCAGTGGCGGCGCGGGGTCCACCCGGAGGGGGGGGGGGGAACGGGGGATCGGGGGTGGTTGGGCTAGGTCACGGGGGGGGGGGGGGGGGGAGTGGGGGGGGGGGGGGGGGGGGGTTGTTGTGGGGTGGTCTCTGTTTTTCTTTTTAGTGTTGTTTGGACTTGTCTTTGTCCTTTTGGGCCACTTTTTGTGGTTTTTTTTTTTGCTCTTTTCTTTTCCCTCCCCGCCGCGAAGCGGACGGTAGCCGATAAAGCAGCGTCGCAGACCGGGCCGAAGAAACGCGTCTGACGAAAGGGCAGGCTCGCAGAGGGTCGTCTGCGGGTGTCACCGTCCGGGTGCTTTTTATGCGGGTGAACGAGATGGTGGGGACCGTCCAACCATAGAACGCCTCGTGCCCTTCCCCGGCTTTTTTTTCGAGAGCTCAGGCGGGATACCATTTGGATCGAAGCTGCTTCTTTTTTTTTTTTCTTCTTTCTTTTATTTTCTCTTTTGTTTTCTTTTGCCTTTTTCTTTTTATTAATTCATATATCTCTGTTTAGTAAATAGTTAGGCCCCAAACCGAATTTTGTAAAACATGGCAAATGTCCCAATAATTACTAGGCATCCTCTACCACTACCAAAAATTAGTTTGGAGGCAATTGGAGGTCACACAATTTTTATAATAATTAAAATGCATTAATCCTTACTGTTTTTGATAATGTTTGAGCCACCTAATTATTTTATTAATTGTTGGTTTCAATTTTAGAATAGTCTCTGCAATATTTGTTATTTATCGAACATTTTAGTTTCTATGTTGCACAACTTTTATTTTCCACTTTTATTTAAATTTGAATTTGACTTAGGAGTTGAAATGCAATATAATGCTAATGATGATCATGCACTGTTAAACACGATGACATGGCATAATCAAAAGGGTGATTACTGTAGTTAACCACCGGGGGTGTTACAAATCTCCTCTACTAACAAGAATTCTCGTCCCGAGAATTAAGAGGTAGAAGGAAAAACTTCGGGGTATTCCGCACGGAGATTATCCTCACATTCCCAAGTGGCTTCATCTTCAGTATGATTTGACCACTGCACTTTGAGGAACTTGGTAACCTTTTGACGGGTCCGACGTTCAGCTTCATCGAGAATGCGGATCGGATGCTCCTTATAAGAAAGATCATCTTGCAATTCGAGCATTTCGTGATCCACAGCTCGGTGCGGAGATTCCTTGAAGCATTTACAAAGTTGCGACACATGGAAGACGTCGTGGATGTGAGAGAATTGCGGCGGCAACTCCAATTTATATGGGATCGAAGGCATAAGAGTATCTCTCGAGTTGAACAAATGAAAAACATCAAGAGCAAAATAGGAAGGGACAAATAAGAAGTTTCAAACAGATAGATAATCGTTCGATGTCTGAACAAGGCGTGAAAGGGGTCCAGAGCATCGAGAATAAGTATTGTGTCTGGTACCAGAATAGATCACTAGGATGGTGGCCCGTGAATTACATACGAGGCCACGTGCAAAGGACACATTAGAATCAGGGTTGAACAGGAGAGTCAGGTTTCGATCCTGTGGAACTGTGGGTTATGGCCCACCATGTGGGTTGAAAGTAGGAAGGGTGGTGACGTCTCGCACGATCACGTAAGCAAGGCATGTCAGAGGATAGTCTGTCGGTTATGTTGGCAACAACATCGGTACCAAGGGCGAGGGACGAAGAGAACCATTTTCCTGCTCGTTGATCGAGGTGGACCAATAGGCAAAGTTCTCGTCCATCGGTGGTTTCCGGAATGTCATCAGCATTAGTAACAGAGTCTCACTGAGAAGGTTGTACATCGGGGTGTTATGTAAGCATGGAATTATTTCTGCTTTAGATCATTTAAATCACGATAAGGTTAAACAAACCAATGGAAAGGAAAATGTGTTTACACACAAGAATTGGGAGTACATCATGCTCAAGGAAAAGTGGAGCAGGATATACATGATAGGACAACAAGTTCAAAAGTATGTAGAAAAAGGGGCGAGGAAAGTTTCATGATATTACCCATACAACGGTGTTTGGACAATTGATCATGAAGCATTTAGCATTGCGCTTTCAATGTTCTCGATGATATTCGGAATACCATAGTCATGCTTCGAGGTAGCAGTAACATGGTGTTTCAAGCAAAGATTGCATTTGAGGATCATAAGAAATATTCAAGAAACAGTTCCAGGGATAACAAGGAACTCAAGGTATGACCAACACATGATCAAGTCTGTGTTGAGAGGAAGTCAATGATGTTGTAGATGGTATCGCAATTCAACGAGGGCAAGGATGGTATTTTTAGCCATGAGTTTAATTGACATCTCTGAAGAAGCCAAAGTGTTGACGGTGATCACGACAAATTTTATCGAGAGACTCTATGAAGATGCCATCGAGCAGCGACGACATCAAGTAAAAGGAAGGATGAAGTGAAAGGCTATGAGAACCGCGGATTCGTCACAAGCTCGAAGTCAAGCTTGTTCGAGGTGAAATGATAAGATGAGAAGAACGACGTAAGCTTCGCTCATCGTCGAGAAGTTGCTTCGGGCACAAGGACCAGGTAGCATAATTAAAAATCGACACGATAATGATATAGCCGATCGGGCTAGTAATGATGTGATGGAGTATCATTCAAATAAGAATTCACGAGAGGTAGTGCAATGACACGATAATCATGAGATAACATGGGGCAATACTTGAAGGTAGATCAGAATTAGAGGTTGGACAGGTGAAATGATCTACAAAAGACAAGTAATTTTAACTTGTCCGAGAAATGGGATCAAAGAAGAACAATCATGGTTGGAACCACGATTGCAAGGGGTCAATTCACAGATACAAGATGAATTTATAACAAGGGAATAATTATTATTACAAGAAGCTTCCACGATAGGATCTACATCATTTCCATGGGCATGAACACAAAGGTTCAAGGTCGACTCCCAGTTCTTCAATGCATAACCTTCCATTCACTCCTCGCTTTCGAAGAAATTGTAGGGTTAAAAATTTATCTGACGAAACACCAGTAGAGTATAACCCGCATAACTTTTGGGTTCACATGTTCTGGGGGAAAAGCATAGGTTCAACCCATTGGGGCATCTTAGGAATGTATACCACGAACTTCAGGAGTAAATAACTCAAGCTCGAGAGCGGAGCAAGGTTGGCAAAGCAGAGAATACAATTTACCAAAGGCAATATGTATCATGGGAAAACTCACAAGACTTTGGATGTTAAGGACAATATCGGATGATAACTCATCAAAAGATCTGAGGGTCCATAACGGAGCTGACGTGAGCATAGGCACACAACCAGAAGAAGAATCAATGCAAAGGCATTAATTCAAAGCTCAAATGCAAAGGAGTTATGATTTCCAAAGCAAGGGATCAGAAGCAATCGCTCTGATTAAGGATGGTTAATTGAATAGTCTTAGGGGTACAAGCGACGGCAAATAGATTGGTCGAGAATCCAGCTCATGTTCGGGACGATGTTTGAGCCGGAAAGAAAATTTCTAAGGATTAAGTGATGATTGCGATTATTCGCACACACATTGAATCCATAGGAACAGAATGACAGTCACAAAGGATTTTAGTAAATATTGCTAGACATGTGGAATTAACCATAGTGCAAGCAGGCAAGGAAAATCAAGAGCAATAGGCTGCACATGATTTTCGGGAGATCAGATAGCAATTCAATGTGTTCTGAAAAGCACTTGAATAACTAGGGATGAACGGATCCCCGGTAATGTGAGGAATTATTCGTAAGTGTATTCAGGCGGAAAGGAACCACAAGGTAGTAGGTTCAGAGAATTCTCGAAATGTCGAATAGTATTTCGATATGTCGGATAGAACCCGAGAGTAACTGGAACGAACATATGAACGACAGTTGTAAGTAGTTATCCATTGGAGTTTATCGGTGGTCAGGAACTGCAAAGCAGTGGGCACAGGGTTTCGAGGAACATCGAGGAGTATTCGTAGAATCTTCTGGCGAAGCAAGCGATCATCGGTAATGTCGGGGCTCTCCGGGAGGAAGTATTTAGGAGAACCTAGAGTCAGACTTAGTAAAATCATTTAACCCGAATAGAAGAGAGGTCAGAGTCCCAGAGTAAAGGTCAAGGAGTAAAAGATCCTAATACCACCCATTTGGCGACGTGGGCCCGTAAGCCACACAGCCAAGTTAGTAAAACAGTTTTGGACCACTAGACTCAACTTCGGCCAAGGAGTTCGAAAGGGGGGGTTCCTACAGTCAGTCGGCTCTGATACCAACTTGTGACGCCCCCGGCTTAATCGTGCACTAATCATACACGCAAATGCACACGATCAAGCCTAAGGACTCACGGGAAGGTATCACAACACAACTCTAAAACATAAATAAAGTCATACAAGCTTTATATTACAAGCCAAGGGCCTCGAGGGCTCGAATACATAAGCTTGCGTACAAGCGTCAGCCGAAGCATCAGATATCTGAGTACAGATATGAAATAGAAACAGAAAGGCCTTTAGAAAGGCGGGGCAAAATAAAACACTACGATCGAAAGGCGTAGGCCTCCTGCCTGGGACCCTCCGATCCTACTCCTGGTCGTCAGTCAACTCGTAGCAGTATCCATCCTCTGGGTAGTAGTAGTAGTCGAACGACGGGGCATCTGTCTCAGGGGGCTCCGTCCTCTGGTCGCGACAAACTGATATGGGGAGAAAAGGAAAACAAAGCAACCATGAGTACTCAGAAGTACTCAGCAAGCAAGGATCTACACTACATATGCAACATTTTCAAAGGGAGGCTGTATATGTGGACTGGGCTGCAGAAATGCCAGAATAGAGAGAAGGCCTAGTCCTATCGAAGACTAGCATCTTCAGAGGTCTTGCAGCATTAGAAGAGTGTAGACAGTACAATATAATGTGGCAGTATCATTAAGTCTCATCCTCACCCAGAGATCCTTTCTCGACTCCCTGCGAGAAAGCAATCCCAGAGCCATACAGTCATCAACCTCGTCCTGAAATCCCTTCTCGACTCCCTGTGAGAAGCAATCCCAGAGCCATAGTATCCAAGTATCCAGTTCTAATTGTATCAATCAGGATACAACTCCGAGTGTCCTTTACCGTAGGACCGGCTATCGATAGAAGTTTTCTTCCCTGCAGGGGTGCACCAACTTACCCAACAAGCTCGATTAACTCCGGCCGGACACACTTTCCTGGGTCATGCCCGGCCTCAGCCAAACGACACACCGCAGCCCTACCTACAGCTCAGCAGAGAGGTCCCCGCCGGTCTACATCCTAAGCGCTCAGGGGTCTTGGGCCATCACCCTGTGCACTCCGGGTCGTTGCGAGCAGGGTGAAGCCAGGCACCCGGAGGGCGCCGGTCCGTCCCGGCCGCAAGGCTGAACTAGACGTCTGACAAAGCTTTCGGCTGATGCTAGGATGCAGAACGCCCATACTATGCCCACGTGATGGTTAGTGCTATCAGGCCAGAGACCTGCTCGGATCAAATATCCAAATCGTTAATGGACTAGGGCTTGCAGTAACGAGCAGAGACTCACGAAAGATGTGACCCCGTCGCCCCGTCTCGAGGACTTGCTGCAAGGGTTAAGAATGCCCGGCCGCACCTCATATTCTCACTCGGGCACCATACAGGCACCCGTCTTCACAACACTCGCCTCTCAGGCGCACGCGGGTACCCCTCAGGGTCGACCCGCCTATCCAAGTAACAGTGTAAAGTCCAAGTATCCGTGTGTCCATAACATCAGGGGAATCTGAGGTATCACCCTCGTTGGATTCCTACTCGATGTATCCATCAAGGTGAACTCGGAGGAATCACCCTCGTTGGGTTCACACTTGAGGTGTTGTACGACGGTGTCGTTATCGGAAGCGGTGAAGGAGGAATCACCCTCGATGACCACGACCGAATAGCTATTCTACAGAGTTAACATCAGAAGTGCTACAAGAGGTTTCACCCTCGGCACTCGATAGTAACGCTGCAGTGTCGTTACAGCTAAGGGGGGTGATGTGCGGTGTCGGGGCCTGGTCTTCAATCCCGTTGATCGGGTCTTCTGATGATCCAGCGCGGCAGTCGGGATAAGTGGGGTCACTGATAGGTCTCTACCCAGCCTATACTAAACAGTTTAGGATATGCAGGTAATTATCAACAGCAGGTTACAATGAACAGGCTATGCATCAGAATAGGTAAAGCAGTAGCAGCAGCAATTCTAATGCAAGCATGGGAAATAGAATGGGCGATATCGGGATGATCAAAGGGGGGGCTTGCCTGGTTGCTCGGCGGCAAGGGCAAGGTTGTCAATAGTGTCTTCGGGCTCCGGAGCTGCGTCGGTCTCGGGGACGACGTCGGTGTCTGGGGCTATCGAGAGAGAAGAGGGGGAGGAAACAGTATAAATATAGAGCAAACATGAGCAACACAAAGCACGACATGACAATGCGCGGTGATGGAGGTGATCTAACGCAGTGCCGGGTGATACTGGCGAAGGTGGGATTCATCCGGGAATGTTTTCCCGGTTCCGGACATTTGTCAGACAGATGACCGAAGGGGAACGGTTGCATGTTTGGATAGTTAGGGATGCGTGACGGACGAACGGACCGCATATTCAGATTCGTCTCGTCGTTCTGAGCAACTTTCATGTACAAAGTTTTTCCATCGGAGTTACGGATTATTTAATATGATTTTCTAAAGTTTTTATTAATTTCTGAAATTTAATTATTTATTTAATCAACATTATCCGAAACAGTGTATGCTGACGTCAGCATGACATCAGCAGTCAACAGTGCGTTGACTTGGTCAAGCTGACGTGTGGGTCCCACCTGTCATACTCTGTTTAGTTAATTTAGGATTTAGCTAATCTAACTACAGATTAATTAGACTAACTAATTAATTAGTTTAACTTAATCAGGATTAATTAAATTAATTAATTCACTAATTAATTAATTAATTAATAATTTTATTAATTTTGTTTTTATTTTCTTTTATATATATATATATATTTTTTAACAGGGCGGGGTCCACATGGCAGTGGCCCACCCGGTTCCTGGCTATGCACGCACGCGCGTGTACCAGGGGGAGGCCACGGCGCGGTCGGCGCGGCAGGCGTCAGCCGGCGAGCGGCGGCGCTGGCGTGCAGCGCCGTGCAGGGGGGCAGGGCCGGCCCCAGCCGGGGCGAGCGGGGCGTCGCGCGCGGCGAGCAGCAGCAGCTGCGGGCATGTGCAGGGGCGGCCGCGGGGAGGCAGGGCGCGGCCAGGGTCATGCGCGGGCGTGGCCTGAGGGCTTGGTGAGCGCGTGCTTGGGAGGGCGGCGGTGCGCGGACGCGCGCATCGGGCGTGGTCGGGGCGCGCCGAACGCGAGCGCGCGGGGAAGAGGGTGCGGGGCAGGGGAAGAGGAGGCCGAGGTCCTCACATGCGATGGAGGGGCGAGGGGCGGCGTGGCTCGAAGGCGACGTTGGGGAGGAGGTCGAGGACGGGGAGACGGCGCCGGCGGTGAGGGCGACGGGGTTGGGGCAGCGCCGGCGTCTGGTGGCGGGGGACGAGGTCGTTGCCCCCGATCCCGATCAGAAGGGGTCGAGGGGGGGGGGGACCGGGCGCCGTGCGGAAGGAGACGAAGGGCGGGGGAGAGCGCCGACCGCTGGGCGCCGGGTGGTGGTCGCCGTGGGCGGGGGCGATGGGCTCTGGCCGGAGCGCGAGCTCCAGTGGCGGCGGCGGGGTCAACCCGGACGGGGGGGGGGGGGACGGGGGATCGGGGGTGGTTGGGCTAGGTCACGGGGGGGGGGGGGAGTGGGGGGGGGGGCTATGTGGTGTGGGGGGGCGCTGGGCCAAGGCCCCGTTGGGCCGCGGGGGGGGGGGGGTGGTTCTTTCTTTCTTTATTTTCTCTTTTGTTTTCTTTTTCCTTTTTCTTTTTATTAATTCATATATCTCTGTTTAGTAAATAGTTAGGCCCCAAACCGAATTTTGTAAAACATGGCAAATGTCCCAATAATTACTAGGCATCCTCTACCACTACCAAAAATTAGTTTGGAGGCAATTGGAGGTCACACAATTTTTATAATAATTAAAATGCATTAATCCTTACTGTTTTTGATAATGTTTGAGCCACCTAATTATTTTATTAATTGTTGGTTTCAATTTTAGAATAGTCTCTGTAATATTTGTTATTTATCGAACATTTTAGTTTCTATGTTGCACAACTTTTATTTTCCACTTTTATTTAAATTTGAATTTGACTTAGGAGTTGAAATGCAATATAATGCTAATGATGATCATGCACTGTTAAACATGATGACATGGCATAATCAAAAGGGTGATTACTGTAGTTAACCACCGGGGATGTTACAGTGCGCCGCCATGGAACCAGGTAGAAGCAATGGGGAGAGGAAGCAAAGGGGGCCAAACGGCTGAAAGGCAATGCAATCTACGGGAAGGCGGAGGGAGCCAGCCGAGAAGCAGGGTGAATCTTTTGGTTTTCACCATGGGAAAACACCAGTCGACGACTTTTCACATCCGGGAACAGTGGGTTTTACAAGCAGAGTCATCATGACTAATTGCTGCCGCGCCTACTCCCGTCAATCAAAAAAATAAAAATCCTGCCGCGCCTGCTGCACCCAAAGACCAGAGCAATGCCACGATGGATATTTAAATTTACCTGCCGGCAAGGAGAGAAAAAAAGGGGTGAAAAAACAAATGGGGCGGCGGCCTAGCTAATCGGTCTCACTAGCCCAACTAGCTAGGCACCGTGCTTCACTGATGTACTCGGCGGGAAAGGTGGGCTTTTGTGATTTGACGACTCGTTTACTTGCTTCAGCGCTACGACCGAGGAGGACCCAGAAAACACGCGGTAGGGCGTCCCACGTCTCGGCAAGGAAGAAAATATGCGTGCACCACCCGAGAGGACCCAGAAACCGCGCGGTAGGGTGTGCCACGTCTCAGCACGGAGGAAAAATGTGCGTGTAAAAATATACTGTATCAGACGTACTACCTATGGTTCGACCTCGGGACTCAGCCAGTCGGTCGAAAACACCCCACCAGCCACACAGCTTCATCATGCTAACGTGGCAGGGAGGATAGGTGTGGTTAGCTCCGTCTCGACCAGCCACAACGTCTCTTGTTCTAGGCGATTCTTCTATTTCCAAGCATTTTTTTAGTTACTGGCAATGTGCCCGTGTGTTGCAACGGATCCAAAGTAGAATATTACTTGTTCACAAACTTGAAAGAAAACACTCTTGTTTTGATATACATATATACCACTAAAAATATATTACTTTTCACTCAAAATATATTTCTCAGGCTGTTTTGATGAGGTGAGGGGGGGATGTGGTTGCTTATAAGATAATAAGGGGTTTTCTGCAAATTGGAGCAGAGAAGTGGGCTATTGTTGCAAAAATGCCACAACTTACCTCACAGCCGTTAGATGCAAATCTAATGGTCAGAAATGACGGATGGCAGACACACCATCATCACCAACTGAGTCTTTTATAGGAGTAGAGATAGAGATAATAACACCACGGCAAGCTCGCGCCGCTCTTCGTGTGTGCCCGTGCGTCTAAAGGTTAGACGATGGAGAGGAGAGAGAGATCGCAGACATGAGACCCACCAGTAAGTAAGTCAACGGTCATGCACGTGTTGACAAGCCACTCCATCTACCCTACTCAACGTAATACTGTATAAAATCAAGTTATGCGACAAAGCCAACAACCGTTGCTGTTTCAGGCTATCGACTTACGCTTTGTAGTCCAGGTTGCCAATTCGAATCTCGTCTTTTAGATTTGTTAGTTTTAGGTCCAAATTTGATCAATGACGAGTGGGACCCCCGTGTGTTGTTCCGATATTTCAGTGTAGGATGGTTTTTCTGCACAAACACTTTGTGCGGTTAGACAAGTAATGGCACCAGTTACATGTATTTTGCAAGTTTAGGAACAAAAATGACAGCATAGAATATCACATCCACCCCGCAGCTTAGATGCTATGGTGATACGAGTTTTTACGTCGTTGGATCTGAGATCCAATGGCTTGGGAGTAGTCTTTGTAATTATGCGCAATTTCCAAACTCTCCAAGGTTTTTTTTGCAATTAAAACATTCAGGCCTCGTGTGTGCCGCTGCATCTTGGATCCAACGGCTCCCAGTAGCTCATATTAGGTGCTCCCAGTAGCTTAATTAGCCGCTACGATGATACGAGCATCTAGGTTGTATGATCTGTGATCAGATGCCACATGCGTAGTACTTGTACTTTCTGCGCAATTCCCAAACTCTTTGAGGCCTATATTGCAAAAACATTCAAACCTCCTACTGTGAGCCGTTAGATCTCCCGGGAACTCGTATCACCATAGAATCTACGGTGTGGGAGCACCTCATATTCTCCCATGCGAGAAAACATCAGGTGCTCTCGCAGCTTGGATGCTACGGTGATACGAGCTTCGAGGTCGTTCGATGTGAGATCCAATGGCATCTGAGCAGTCTTTGTGCTTGTAAGCAGTGGCCGAACTCTTTGGGGGCTTTTCTGCAAAAAAACATTCGAACCACCAAGGAGTTGTTGGATCATAGATCCAACAGCTCCGAAGAGCTTGTATCACCAAAGCATCTAAGGTGTGGTAGCACATGATATTCTTACATACAGGAGAATATGAGGTCCTCCTTCATCTTAGATGCTATGGTGATACGAGCTTCGAGGTCGTTGGATATGGGATCCAAGGGCATCTGAGTAGTTTTTTGTACAAATTGTGTGCAATTCTCAAACTCATTAAGGTTCCCTGTAAAAATATTAAGACATCCTGTGAGCTGCTATATCTCAGATCTACAAGCTCCAAGGAACTCGTATCAGCATATAGCATCTAAGGTGTGGGGGCACCTGATATTCTCCCGGGGAGGGGTGGGGGGGTGCACAACCAATCGGTGTTTGGGAGGGTGGGGACAAATATAATGTTCAAAAAATATAATCTAAACAATCCTAAACAGAGTTTCACAATTTTATCTAAGGTCGAGGGGTAACCCCAGACAATCTACATAGCTCCACCTATGCAAGAGGTGTAGTGCGAGCGTCTATGTGTGAAAGAGACGACGCGAAAAAGCGAGGTCAATCGAGTCATTTATAGAGGGAGAGATCGAGGGAGTGTGGCCTAGCGTACACTCGAATGTTAAAGACGATACACCGAGATATTGTGCGGCGAAGCTATGGTGAGGGCTGGAGGGAGATAGTTACCGAGAGAGTGGCCTAGATAGACTTTGTGTGTGCGCGCACGGTGAAGGTGTTTTACAAAGGCAACACATGTGTCTTGAGAGAGAGAGGGGGAGCGTTTGTCATGGAGGGCACGACGAGGTTGCGTGTGAGAAATACATTTGTTGAGAGTGTGAGGGCGGGAATGACATAAATGGAGATCGAAACATGAAGAGCAATAATGAGCGCGCGTGTGTCGGATACCAATAGCTCCATTAACAAAGAAATGAACATCAATTGATACATGAAGTATGTGTGTGTGTGAGTGGGGGGGGGGGTCAATGGAGAGACCTAAACACAACATTCGCATGTATGTAGTACTAGACTTAATATTCATGTTTCAGTTTCCTGTTCATTTTAAATATTGAATTGAGGACCATGCATGGCTTACATTTTACTCTCTTCGTTCCTAAATATTTGTCTTTTTAGAGATTTCAAATGGACTGCCACATACGGATGTATATAGACATATTTTAGAGTGTAGATTCACTCATTTTGCTCCGTATGTACTCACTTGTTGAAATCTCTAAAAGACAAATATTTAGGAACAGAGGGAGTATTTTTGAATTCGTGTCATACATGCATGGGTTGGAAAAATAGATGCACTATACTTACTGGATTGTTGTTGTATTCGTGTGTGTGTGTGTGTGTGTGTGTGGACATATGCTTGATACATACAAAGTTTTCTCACCACCATACCGTTCGTCTTTTAAATTTGAATTTGCAATGAAAAACTTACTGGATATACCATGAAATGTGAAATGCACGTTGAGATCACTATATCACAAACTCACTCTAATTCAAGAACTCGTCATAAATCAATTACCGTGCCTTTTGGAATGACCAGTAATTTGCAAGGAAAATACGGGCATTGTAATACATATAGATTTGTTCGGCAATTTAAAAGGTTCCTTTCGTATTCTCGAATGGTAGCACCCAACGGCGTACCAGCCAGACCCGGGCTCGTGTTGATCCTCAAAAAAAAAAAACCCGGGCTCGTGTGTCGTGTCCTTCTGGTGGCGTGCGTGGTACGCACATTAGCCAACCCCTACCACTCGAGCCTCCGCGTTTCGAGTCGAAATATCTGGCGGCCAGAATTGCAGCCCTAGGAAATTCCCCTCATGTCCCCTGTCCATAATGAGTACTGATGAACAATGGAGGGATGCTTTAGTAACTAGACAACGTTACCTACCATGCCGAGCACGGTTCAATTCCCTCGGTCGCCGCTACCCAAGGTCACCCGTCAACTCCATTGCCTAGTACTAATAGGAGTACTACACCAGGATGAGCACAGAAGTGAGCCCCGTTTGTTCGTGCCTAGTACTTGAGTTAATATATCAGGCAATGCACTGGTTCGGAGGGATTATCCTTTTACTCTGCATATATAACTTGTCTAAAGTCTAACTAAGAAAAATGTTTGACCAAATCCTTTCTTAAGAAATATTAACATCTACAACAGTAAAGATGTATCGCTTGAAAATTTATTGCATGATGCAGGTTATGATATTGTTTCAAATCCTGGATTTTAAATTTCAGAAAATCCAAAAGTGACCTGAAATTCATGAAACTGAGCATGGCCTCGTGATATGGCAAAAATATGCTGTCGTAATTTTTTTGTTCAATTTGAGACAAGCTGCTTATGAAAAGTTGCACAAATGAAGAGCCAAGGCATTTTGGAACAAAGACCTGTCACGTTAACGCGAACGCTTTCACTATTCAAACCATGGGCATTTATGTGCCGCCACGAGTCCCGCTTCTCATCGGCAGGTGCCGTCCGAGCAAGCGTGTGAGTCGACGGGAGGCGTGCAAGCAGACCGCTGCGCCGGCTGACCGGGACGTGTGCGAGCAGGCCGCTGCGCAGGCTCATCGGAAGGCGAGCCCTTTGACCAGGCTCCGCCGCCACCTTCGTCCCAACTGCCCCCACTTTTAATGGCGCCGGCGCCGCAGTTTAAAATCACCCCCGCACTACCCGGTATCGCTACAATCTTCTCTCTTCCTCTCTGATTCTCTTGTCGTCTACCTCCAACCAGCCTGACCTAACCGTACGCCATGCCGCATCACGATGGTCTGCCCTTAGTCTTCCAGTTTCCTGAGGAAGACACCAAGCCGGAGTCTCAAGAACATAAGGCGCTTTGGGACGAGCTTGAACTGGCCTTGTGGGAAGATGCCGCGCCTGTCCCCGCTCCCGTTCCGGCTCCCGTCGCCCCGACTGCGCCAACGCCCATCCCCGTGGCATTGATGGGCTGGGAGACGCACATTGTCTCCGAGCTTGATGCCACGGAGTTCCACGAGGTCCCCGCCGGCTTTCACGCGCCCGTGCACCTACCAGCGCATGCGCCTGCGCATGCACTGACGCGTGCGCTCGTGCCAGTGCCCGTGCACCTGCCAGCGCATGCGCCTGCGCATGCACTAACGCGCGCGCCCATGCTGGTGCCTGTGCACATGAATGTCTCCGCCGCGCCGTTGCCAGCACTTGTCCCCGCGCGGGTGCCAGTGCCCCCCTCAGCAGCATGGATCACCGCCGTCGACCGCTTCCTTGCACCAACGTCAGTCGCCTCCTCCCGCTAGTTGACTCGCTCCTGGAGACCGAAGTCCAGAACATTCTGGCCTTCCTTGAAGCTAGGGCCAACGTCCAGGAGTACGCCAACAACGGCGCAAGACACCACCGTCGCCGTCGCCGTCGGTCAGTGGCCCGACGGCACACAGAGCACGGCAGAGGAGCCGCTTCCCACCGCAAGACGCCCCCGCCGCCGCCGCGTAATCTAAATTTGCCATGAAAAACGTTCGGATTGCCATGCTTAAAATCTGAATGTTTGGGATTTATCATTTCCGTTTATTTTAGTTCGATCATCGTATGAATGTAAAGTCGGAGTCAGATTGAATGAAATCTATGGTTTGATCGATTGAATGTTCTGCTAGAGCCGTATCAAATTAAATATAAAACGTCATCAAGCCACATGTATTCCTTCTCATCGCAAATATTTCATATTAAATACCACGTCAATTCCAAATATTTTTTTTAGGGAAGTCAATTCCAAATACTTGTAGGGCGCGACCAGTCCCCTTGTTCGAGCACTAGGCGATACATCTATTTATCCACGGATTTAATTATGACGGAGTAGTAGATAAATAGTACTACAACTAGCCTAACTTGTCCGTCACGGTCACTTTTGTTCCCAAACTTGTTTCATGTATAATACTACTAGTACGTGAAACTGGTGCCGTAACTTGTGAACGCGTCCAGATATGGTCAACGGCAACATCGCCCGCGCATTCTTCGTGTTTGCTCGTGCGTCTAAACGTAGAAGGGGAGGAGAGAGAGCAGACATGGAACTCACCAGTAAGTGAAGGCAAATAGTACGTGCTAACGAGCCGGTCCCACTAATGTACTAAAATTAATATTAAAACATGTTATCCATTAAATAGGCTGTGGTAATATAAAAATATTATATCAACAAAGGGGGGTACAACAAACATTGCTACTATGTTGCCTATTGACATGCGGCTTAAAGGCCCTGGTCGCATGTTCGATCCTCGTCCTTTTTCATTTTTAATTTATATATGGGTCCAAATTTGTTCCATGATAGGTGGGCCCCTCGGTGTGTAGTTTGTAGCACTTTAATTTGTTGGTCGAAATTTGTTCCATTACAGATGGACTATCGGTGTGTAGTTTGTAGCTTATTTGTAATAATTAAAGAGAACAACAGAGTTTTTTGCAAAAACACCATGGTGCGACGTGGAAGGTGAGAAAGGACGTGCGAGAGAGCGGCGACCGAGCCAGAGGGAGATCAATTGGGGGAGGTGCGGGGGTTGCAACGGTGTTTGGAGTAGTTGTGGGTCGAATGCTATGAAAATATAATCTAAACCCACCGGAATAAATGCCTTCGCAAATTAATCCAAGGTTGGAGTCCCCCTCGCAATGTAAATAGCTCCGGCTCTACGAGGGATGGAGAGGTAGCTTCAATGTGTGGAAGATACGGCGTGAGAAAGCGAGGTCAATCGAGACATAGATAGATAGAGAGACAAAGTGAGTGTGGTCCGGCATTCGTTGAAAAGATATATATGCTCTGGAGAGATATTGTCCGATTGAGCTTTTGGGAAGGGTGAGGGCTGTAAGATAGAGCTTGAGAGATGATCCAGTCACAAACATGTAGATATATTTTGTGCGTGGGAGGAAGCAAGGTCAATCGATACATAGATAAAGGGAGAGAGATTGAGCGAGTGTGGGTCGTCATGCGATCGAAAGAGTGAGACGGGTTGGAGAGAGTGACTTAGATAGTCAATGTGCGTGAGAGAGTATACAATATGAATATGTTGAATTGGGCTCAAACATGGAGATATATCGTTTGTGTCTGAGAAAGAGCAAGGTCAATCGAGACATACATAGAGAGAGATTGAGCGAGCGTGGTCCGTCATGAGGTCGAAAGAGTGGGGGCGGCTTGGATGGACTGACCTAGATAGACAATCTACGTGAGAGAGTATATAGTGTGTCGATCGAGGCCCGAATAGGGAGATATATCATTTGTGTGTGAGAGAAAGCGAGGTTAATCGAGACTTAGATAAAGTGAGCGAGATTGAGCGAGTGTGGGCCGCCGTGCGGAAGAAAGAGTGAGACAGTCTCGAGAGAGTGACCTAGATAGACAATGTGTGTGCGTGCGCATGAGAGGGGGGGGGTCTAGATAGGAAATGCATGTATCCAACAAGAGAGGGTGGGAGGGAGAGAGAGAGAGAGCTTGGCATGGAGTGCAATGGCGGGTGTGTGAGAGAGATACATTTGGTAACAGAGTGGAAAAATGGGGCTGTGTAGTTGAGAGAGTTAGAGATCGAAACATGGAGAGAAAGAATGAACATGTGTCGGAAATCGATAGCTTTCTAAGGTGGTTAGGAGAGGAAGATTGATCGATATAGGAAGTATGTAGCATGTGTGCCGGGGGGGGGGGGGGGGGGGCTAAAAACAACATTTGAATGTAGATAGTACGAGACTTAATATCGACGTTTCAATTTAGTGTACATTGTAAGATTTGAATTGAGGACCATGCATATGGCTTCCGTAATTATTTTGAATTCGTGCCATACTAGGTTTGGAAAAGTTGACATTGACTCGATTGTTGTGCTATTTTGTAGGTCATATGTTTGAATCCATCCAAAGTTTTCTCACTACCATGGTGTTCATCTTATACATATGAATTTGTATTAAAAAAGTTGCGTGGATACCGTGAAATGCGAAATCCACGTTAGAATTGGAGATCGCTATGTGACACACACTCTAATTCAAATAACTCCTCATTAATTAATTTATAGTATCTCGTTTCGAATGACTAATTATTTGCAAGGAAAACACGGGCATGGTAATACATACAGATTCGTTTGCAAATGAAAGAAGATTCATTTGCATTCTCAAATGTAGGCGCACCAGGCAGACCAGGGTCGTGTCGTGGTGGTCGCGTGTGTTGTACGGACGCTAGCACCCAGCCACCCACCCCCTCCCTCCCTCCCCCCGCCCCCCCCCAAAAAGAATGACGACAAAAAAAGTTCGCGCTTCCATGTTTTGAATTGAAATATCTGGCGGCCCCAATTCCAGCCCTGCAAAATCTCCCTTCTCCACCGTCCCCTTCTGCGCCCAGAGCGCTCAAATCCCTAATTCGCCGCCAACCCAAGCAAAGTTCGAATCACCCCTCGTCTCGTCTCTTTCCCCACCTCTGTGCCGGACGACGACGATGAAGATGACGGTCGCGCTTCACCACCACACCGGAGCTACCTCATCTACGCCCTCGTCCACCGCATCGGGTGGTCCATCAACAACGTCGGCTGCCGCAACCGACGTGCCTCACAGACACCGACTTCCACCGCATCAGATGCGCTTCACCGACGCTGTCTCCCACCTCACCGGGGCTACTTCGCCGAGCACATCGTCGCACCTCCACCCCCCGAGGCCGTTGGGGCTTCACCAACGGTCTCGTCCACCACATCATAGCGCTTCGCTGCCGCTCAAGATCTGCATCCATGCGGGGCCAGCCAACGCCAGCGCATCACCCTCAATGGCTCTGAAGTGACTCGCACTCTAGCTAGACGAGCATGCCCAAACGCCGGCCCGAACTAGGTATCCACATATCACTCCCTTGTGCACTGTTCCAACAATGTTTCAATATCCTTTACTGCTCTCTTAGCTTACACACCTATGCAACTCTGACTTTAACTCGTATTTCTTCTAAAGATATCATCTGAAACAAGTAAAATCATTTTTTGGTGAAGCATGACGGTGCTACGAGATCTGGTACACATCCTGCACACCGGTATAACCTTGCAAGTACCTGTGCTTCGGTACAACAGCAAGGTCGATTCCTCTTATTTGATCAACCATTCGCCGTGTCAAAAATGCAGAGGGGGATGCAAGGAGCACAAGGCCTGCACATCCAAGCAAGTGGTAACATGGACTTGTACATGGAACATCCCAAGCGCAAGCAGAGCTGCAGTGAGCCTGTACAATGAGCTAGCGTAAGTCCCTACATTTCATTTAATTCGTACTGGCCTGCGTGTATGATTTGTGTGCAGTGGCGGATCCACGAATTCAAGTTACCAGGGGCGAAAATTTAACTTAAAAAATACGAAGGCACTTGCACTCCGGAAATCAACATAACTTGAGAAATGTGAAGCTACATGCACTTTGAAAACCAGCTAATGATCCAAAGTAGTTCCAGATTATAAAACACTAAATGATGTAAGCACCAAAAAACACAAAATGCAACATGGTGTACAAGGACTACTAACATGGACTGTACCTGCTTGAATTATTCATTCTCTGGCTGAAAATATCGAAGTGTAATTGCACCTATAACCAGTGCGCAAACTGCATATCAATATATCTATCCTGCACAAGTATGCCAATATTTTCAAACAACAGATTATAAAAGTATTTATGCTACGTTGTCATGATACGGGGACTTTCTGGTAGATGGCCTCGACGTTTCCTCAAGCCATGAAAATGTACTATAATTTGCTTGTCATCAATTCCTGCAAATCTCTATCTCTCTCTCAACATAGCAGATCATCATTAGACACTATATCCTTCAATGGGAGCTTGCAAAATGCTTGCATTAGATCCCTCATTAGACACTATATGTTCATCACCAGGAGCATGTAAAATGTTTGCATCAAATCCTTCATTAGCAGTCTGTTCATTAGACACTTCAGGCTCAAGAACAACATGAGCTTGTATGTTTGCACCAGAAACTTGATTAGACACATCAGGTTCAGTCAGTTCAGTATTGATTGGGGGAGTTATAAAATAAGCAGAAATTGGTTTCATTTTCTTATAGATTCCCTACATACAAGTAGTTTTACAACACCGTCAGGTTTAACTATTGGCCAGAAATTGAATAGTTGAATTAGATATAATCAGGGATGTGATGTACCTGCTCGTTGCGCATGGTGCTCTTGCAAGCTGCAACTGTCCGTTTGCGCAAGCTCGATGCCATGCCCGTGCTGCCACCGCTGCCTCCCACGCAGGCTACACCCAGGGTTGTGTCGGCGTACAACACCTATGGGACCACGTGGATCCCTTTTATGGTTCAGAAGGGAGAGAGGTATGCACAAAGAGCAGATCCAATGATCAACGCGAGGGGATTTTTACCCAGGTTCGGGCTGCTGAGAAGCGTAAAACCCTACTCCTGCCTTGGTTTATTGTGGGTGTTTAAGCCCAAGCTCCAGGAGCGCTTGCGATGAACAGTATGTTCGAGCAGCAGCTACGCATGCAGAATGGGACAGAGAGTCCTCCTCCCTGTAGCTACGCCTTGGGCCTCCTTTAATACATCCAAGGGGTCACCAATAGTGGCGTACAGTAGATACAAGAGGTGTAAAGTTGCTACAGCATTTACATGTTTATCACCGACGTCTTAGGACAAACACATTAAATGCTCCGTTTAGGTGTCCCTTACTTTCTTGGGGACGGAAAAAGGGCCCATCCCATCAGCACCGCTTAAGCCCGCCCACCTCTGGCGCCGTGACACGCATCCAGGATGACAGAACCCAAATGACAGGCTGGTCGCTGCGCTGGAGCAGTGGCAGGGTGGCGGAGTCTTGCCGGGTGCGAATCTGGTTGGATCTTCACAAGCCTCCCAGCAAGCATCTTGCCGGGAGCCAAGCCTTCGGTCTTCTGTCTTCTGGCTATTGGCTTGAACGCCGTTTTTGGTAGTCTTGCACTTGTGCCCAACTGTCCTCCGGCAAGCCTTGCCGGGACGGAGCTTGCCGACTCGTGCCTTGCCAGCGAGCGCTGACTTCGTCTTGTATCCCAAGCCGTGCTCTTCTTTGTAGCTTGGCCTGGTTCCTTCTTTGTGCTCTGCATCAAGATGTTTGCCGGATGTCTTGCTTGCCGGCAAGGTTGGTTCTTTGCCGGGAAACTTGGCCTTTGCCGGGGTTGTCGGGCAACGGTCCTAGACGGTATGACCCATGCTAAGAAGGTTGATGAGACCCTGGTTCTCATTACACCGACAGGTTGGATCTTCATCTTCTTGTCCTTCCATTCGCTTGAAGCTCGGCGACCGGCGTCCAACAAGGGCGCGAGGAAGTGCTGTGTCAGTCTGTCCAGCGGCGGCTAGGTTAGGAGCGAACCAGACTGGAGGCTGGAGCGAACGAATTGGGATTTTTCCTGCTACCGATCGATATGGGAGGTGCTCGTTTGGGCCGCGAGCCTGCTATAGGTCCTACCTTGCACTTACATTATTGGCACATCCAAATTGAAACGTTTTTCTTCATTTTTTACATTGCCTGCTCGTGCGCTGGGATGAACAAAACTAGCCTGTGCCAACCTGGACGACTCAAACTAGGTGCACACTTTCCAGCCACCCGAGGTGGCCGCCCATACCAGCCCCTACGGTGGCGTCGCCCCTTTTTGCGTGTATGATTGGGGTAGTGAAAAATATTCCAGTGGCGCTTTTGATTTACCCATAGAATGGTTGAATTGCTTGTTTCTATGAACTGAGTTCGCCAATAATGTGAAGGATGCCAGTCTTTTCATCCTATTATAGATTGCTTAGATCTCGATATGCCAAATGTAATCGCATGAAATATACAGTAAAAGCCAGTGTGATGTGTGTTGCTACAACTAGTCTAACAACCCGTCCTCATATAACATATCAAGGACACACCATCTTATCAGATTAACCATTCGACTTACCAATGCAGTGTGGGAAGAAAGAAGTATTGGGACTGCGTATCCAAGCAATTGATGCCATGGACTCCTTCGTAGAACCTTGTAAGCGAAAAAGAAGTTGTAGTGTGCCTGTACAAAGAGCTAGCGTAAGTTCAGTTACCTGATTCTCGGAATTTTAGTTAGCCACTTATTGCAAAATTGTTCAATTACGTTGCTTGGCTTAATTTAGTTTGCTGCTGATTACATAATGCCATAGCCTGTTAATCCTATTATAGACTGCGTCTATCTATGTGTTTGATACTTACTGTTAAGAATTACCTGTTTGCCTGAACTTAAATAGCTACTTAAGCACGTAGATAGCTGGTCATATGTACTTCTAGGGTGTAGCAAAATTCACGTGTAATTTATGTTCTGATACCCTGTTTGTTTGAATGGTTTGCTGTTATCACTTGTAGCACTAGTAATGTTTGCATGTTCATAGATAGACAACTGTTAGGTTTATATGAGGGACACCGTCTTTTTAACTTATATATATATATATGTGTGTGTGTGTGTGTGTGTGTGTGTGTGTGTCGGAATCATTTTGCTTACATCAAAGAAATTTACGGATGTCTGTGTTGCTGGTAAACGGTACCGACTTGTTACTTTAATACGTTGCCAAGAACTTGTTAGTTTTACTAGTTCATGTGTAATTAAATACGTTGCCAAAACTGGTTAGTTTTACTAGTTTGATGTTAGTTTCTTATGGCTCTTGCAACACTTTATTTATGATTGCTGACATTCAAGTTTGCATGATCCAACTGAAACTCTGTTGGCACAACAGGTATGTTTTCAGAAACTTCCTTGTTTACCTGGTTTGCTGCTGTAACTTGTTGCTATAATCATCTTACCAACTTCAAGTTTTCAGGATCCAATTGGAAGTCCAATTGCACAACAGGTACATTTTCAAAAATATATTTGTGTAACAGGTTTGCTGCTGTAACTTGTTGTTCTAATCAAGTTACTGGCTACTCAACTTTTCAGGATCCAAGAGAAACTCTAATGCCACAACAGGTTCCTTTGGCAAAACTTGTTTGTTTACCTGCTTTGCTGCTGCAACTGGTTGCTCTAATCATGTTACTGGCTACTCAAATTTTTAGGATCCAAGAGAAACTCCAATGCCACAACAGGTTCCTTTTGCAAAACTTGTTTGTTTATCTGCTTTGCTGCTGCAACCGGTTGCTCTAATCACATTACTGGCTACTCAACTTTTCAGGATCCAAGAGAAACTCCAATGCCACAACAGGTACCTTTTGCAAAACTTGTTTGTTTAACTGCTTTGCTGCTGCAACCGGTTACAATGATGTTAATAACTACTTTTCAGCATCCAATCGAAACTCTTTAATTCCTTGTTTATTTAACTGGTTTGTGAAAGTGCAACTAATCCCCGGGTGGTTTTGGTAATTCATAACAACATATAGCTCATTGAACTAATATCCATTCGAGTTGAATATTTTAGAAAGCTCAATGATTGGCATGGCATGGACTAGAGATGTGGACCCCTCAAAATGCTAAGGACAAAGATTGGCTCAAGCTCAAGACTCTTCTTTTTCATTTTAGTGATCCAAGATCACATTGAGTCCATAGGAAAGCCAATACTATTAAAAGGGGATGAGGTGTTGCTTAATGGTCTACTTGCTCAAAGTGCTTAGTGATATTGCTCCAAAACCCTCAGCCACTTTCTCATTTCCACATATGTCCAAAACCCAAAGTCAAACTCGGCCCCACCGATTTGATCTATCCGGTGCCACCGAGTTCTGTTGACATAGCCATTGCCAAAAACCCTAGACAATTCGGTCTCACCGATACGGATCTCGGTCTAACCGAGATGGCTTTGCAAACTCTCTGTTTCCCTTCGTAACATTTTGCCCTAGCCCTAGCACATCGGTCCCGCCGAGTTGATCATATCGGTCCCACCAAGATTCCTAACGTTCACATTTTTGAACTAAATCGGTCTCACCGAGTTCTTCTATTCGGTCTGACCGAGTTGGGTCAAATGTGTGTAACGGTTGGATTTTGTGTGGAGGCTATATATACCCCTCCACCCCTTCTCCATTAGTGAGAGAGCCATCAGAACGTGCCTACACTTCCACTACTCATTTTCTGAGAGAGAACCACCTACTCATGTGTTGAGACCAAGACATTCCAATCCTACCACAAGAATCTTGATCTCTAGCCTTCCCCAATTTGCTTTCCACTCAAGTCATCTTTCTACCATAGCCAAATATGTGAGAGAGAGAGTTGAGTGTTGGGGAGACTATCATTTGAAGCACAAGAGCAAGGAGTTCATCATCTACACACCATCTATTACCTTTTGGAGAGTGGTGTCTCCTAGATTGGTTAGGTGTCACTTGGGAGCCTCCGACAAGATTGTGGAGTTGAACCAAGGAATTTGTAAGGGCAAGGAGATCGCCTACTTCGTGAAGATCTACCCGAGTGAGGCAAGTCCTTCGTGGGCGATGACCATGGTGGGATAGACAAGGTTGCTTCTTCGTGGACCCTTCGTTGGTGGAGCCCTCCGTGGACTCGCGCAACCGTTACCCGTCGTGGGTTGAAGTCTCCATCAACATGGACGTACGATAGCACCACCTATCGGAACCACGCCAAAAATCTCCGTGTCTACATTGCGTTTGCCTTCTCCAAACCCTTCCCTTTACCTTCATATGCAATGTTTTACTTTCCGCTGCTACACTCTTAGAATTGCATGTGTAGGTTGATTGCTTGACTTGTGCTAAGTTGCTAAAATCTGCCAAGACTTAAAATTGGGAAAAGGCTAGATTTTTATTTGGTCAAGTAGTCTAATCACCCCCCCCTCTAGACCTACTTTTGATCCTACAGTTTGCTGTTCTAACTCCCAGTTGAGATGTTTTGCTAACTTCAACTTTTCGGAATCCAATCGGAACTTTAATGGCAAAACAGGTTAGCCCAAGATCAAAGAGCGAGGTCTCCATGGATGTTGTATCATCCCACAGCAGTGGCACCGGCCCAATCGTGCATCATGAATTGCCAACTGCTGATGCTCTAGAGGCTAAACTATTGGTAGAAAGAGATTCTGCTTCTGCACTTAGAGATGAATTTGACATGTTGAGGAAGCAAACAACACAATCACAAGCAGTACTCAAGACAACCATTAAATATTTGGTGGATTTCAAAACGAAGCAAGCTGAGACTGACCGCATTGTTAAGGTCCTGAAGGAAAAAAGGAAATTAAATTCCCACTTGGTAAATCATAGGTGAAATGTTTTTTCCATTGTTGAATAACCTTTGTGTTGTTTGTTCATGTAATCGATCAAACCATTTGTTTTAGAGATCATGTAATAATTTTTTTTTGTTTTTTGGTTTGTAATTTTTTTTAGCATGAGTCTGTATTAATTGATAAGACTCTGAGACATTTCATTTTGATTGCTGTGCCAGACCTACAAATATGCCAATCGGGCTGAATGTGCATTCAACAATAATAGTAGTATAGATGGTCCTTAAGTGGCACGCATCTGAAAGGGCCAAGATGCTATACTAGCTTCGCTAAAAAAATGATGCTCTTCTAGCAGAAAAAGTACAGCGGCCTGGCTTATGTATGTTAGTTGATATTATTGATCCATATACTCTATAAGTGTTTATATGTGTGTTAGTTTTGTACATTATTGGTTGATTGACTCGGTATTTTGAATCTTGAGACATCGCTTGTGTACATATCTAAATGGGAGTACACATTATGCTGCGTGTGACACTTGAGTTGGACATAAAGTGGTTTCAAATATTCGAATTCACCTTAAACTGGATTCTAGCTTCTGAATTTGAGTATCGGCGTTTGTAAATCATATTCATATATGACAGTGGAATACATCTTTGTTGTGCTTTTGAAGATATATAAAAATAGATAGAAAGATTTATAAAGATTCGTATAAGAATACAAAATGGATTCGAATTTAGTTGCCAGGGTAAACGTGGATGCTTATTATCCCAAAATTCGAAAGAAGCGGCAAAATATCCACTCCCACGTCGGCTGCCCGAAGCCAGTGTTTACGAGATGAAAATTACTGTCTACCCCTTGCACGGACAATCCATCGGCCCGATTTCCACTGCTCTCAATAGGGTGTAGGTTAGTAACTTCAATTAGATGTGACACGACCACCTCTGAGCCCATTCAGACACGGTGGGCGCCAAACGTGGGTGGTAAAACACATTTGATTCAAGCTCGTCCTAAAGACCTCTGTCTCTCCCTCCATTTCCCCATTCATACACGGTGGGCGGCAAAACAAATTCGACTCGGCCGAAATCGATGTAGGCAACTATTTTCAATAGGGGCAGGTTTGTAACTTCACTCAGACGTGACACAACCGCCCTACCTGTCAGCCCCGTTCATACACCGTGGGCACCAACCGTGAGCGCCAAAACACCCTCTCGTCGCCCGAAATCGCTCTGGGCAAATATTGGGGAGATGCAAGATTACCGTCCTATCCCCAACCGATGAGACGTCCAAATTTTAAACGGGGGCTAAGTTCGTAACTTTCCCATATTTCAGACAGGCGCGTCCCAAAAACATGGTTCCCCGTACCTCTCCCTCCATTTTCCCATTCATACACCGTCCACGCTAGAACACCATCCCCACACCAGCCTCCTTCGTCCGCCACCCCATCCATCGCCGCCCTCCACCACCCCATCCATCGCCACCATCCTCCACCATGCCAGAGCGCCTACCAAGACCGTGTCATCCACTGCTAGAGATGGATGTTTCTCATCCACGGTGACGGACCAGGAGCCTTGCATCACATCCTCTCGCTTCATTGGCGCCGTCATCCTCCTTGCCGGGGCTGCTCCCTCGACCTTCTCGTCCACCACAACGGGACTTATCCCCCGATGCACCCGTCTACTGTCGCAAATCTGCTTCAACGCCACCGACAGCCATCGCACCCCCGATGCCTACACGGCACCGCAAGAGAGGTGGTACTACTTCATATCTGCTCAACTTTTTGATCTCAACCAGAAAATAGATCGTAACTTGGTTACTGTACTTTCTTTTCAGCTCTTAGAATTTACTTCTTAGTTTGAAGCAAACAATGGTTGCTAAATAGCATTTTTGCGGTTTGCCGCTTCAAATCTTCCATGGCACAGTCATAATAGGGTTTAATTGATCATGCTTAGGGTTTCCCCCCTTTTATGATCACTATACGATCAGCATACGTGCTTCGTGTCATAATAGCACTGCTCCACCCATCAAGCTAAACAAGCTTAGTTGTTCAAATATGAATATGATATTATTAAAACAGACTCATTTAATTGGTCAGCTAAATGTTCCTAATTTAGTTTCGAAAATGCATGTACGCCGCTCGGGTGTGGATCTACAGGGTGCCCACGGTGGGCCGCGGCCCACCCTGGGATTTTGGGTCGGCCCAGGCCCCGATTCCCCTCTGTTCTGCTGCGCTTCCGATCTCTACTCGCCCCTAGTCGCCTGCCTCGCCGGTGACTTACCATCCCCGGACGGCATGACTCTAGGAGGAGACGCCGGACTAACAGGAGGTCAGGAGCCGCTCGCCCAACAGTGTCACCGCTGCCCGGGCACGCCACCGTGCCTACCTTCCCAGTCCGTTCAGGGCTCAGGTGTGCAACAACCACTAAGCCAACCTGATTTATCCTGAGATACGTCCTCAACACTCAGCAGCCACTCCTCATCACCCATTTTCTAATTGATTCATTACTCATTAGGCAGGACTGTCATTAGGGTTTGTTGTGTACTGAGTGCTACCTACACTTAATGGTTCAGATGTATTTTAGTAGTCTTTAGTACCTGTAAAGTTCACAGGGTTTCAAAATTCCGGCCCTAGGAACAGACACTAGTCATTTTGGATTGTTGGTCATAGTGACATTGACCCAGATTACTACTGCAGGCCAGGTTTGTTGACAATTTTACTTGTCTTTCTTACTCATTCGATATGATATCCAATTATTCACGTCAATTAGTTGCAAACAATAAGTGCTAGACCAACTTCTTGATTCAGATTTTGGACGGTCTCTTACTGCAGTTACAATTCTGCATACTTGTCCTAGTAAACTCACAAGTAATGATTGATTCACTACCTCTATGCTTGCCTTGTCATATTTGTTGTCAATATTCTTTTAGGGTGGACCACCCTGTTTCAAAATACTGGAACCGCAGACATGAGTGAATAGTATTTCTCTGTGTGATCTCTTCCATCATGTGTGGGCAACGAACACTGCATTGTATAGAAAGAAAGTGTCATTTCCACCTTTTACATAGACTATGATCTTTTACATGGAATACAATCTGCCTACTTGCTTTGTGTCGCACTACCAGCACTCCACCCTTGAAGCTAAACATTATGCCACTCATAATTCCTTAGTTTATTTGTTCAAATACGAATTTGATATGATTCTAATGTTCCTACTTCAGTTTTGAAATGTGTGTCTGTCTGTTATAGAGACATAAGAGGTTTGTATTTCTGTGTGTGGTCTGGTCAGCACGGTTGGGGGGTGAACTTTGCATACGCAGGGGTTTATAGGGAGACACTCTTCGAGTTGAATCCGTTATGCATTCCATAGATAATCTGACTACTTTTTATGTTTTCATGAATCTCAGACACTGAACAACATCATAATGATTATGAGCTTGCGCGCATGAAAAGAATAAAGCAGAACAATGCCATGGCTGTCAAACTTGGCATTAAGGGACTGAAATCAAGTCTGGATGCAATGCAATGCAAACGCTCTCCACCTAAAGATTCATGCTCAGAATATGATCCTAACAGTGATTCTGAGCTAGAGGGAGATCTAAGTCAATGTAGCTCCCTAGTGGAGGAGTCAGAGGCAGATGCCCTATCTTATTTACCCATCAAGGTGCTTGCTCTAACTTTCCAAGGTTATATTGGTCGCACATATCTTGCAACTCATGCTTTGCATTGCTTCTACTTTGTTGCACTGCCATTAGCTTAGTTTACACATCGTGTATGTGAATACGCCCTGCCTATCCATTTTCAGTACATATTCCATCTGTCATCATACCATATTTATCCATTCAAATGCTATTCTTGTGTACCAGACGTTCAAAAGGAAGAGGGCGATTGCTGATCGCGGAGGAGCACGAACAAAGTATTTGGAAAACGTGGTGACACCTGATAAATCAAATAGCCCATTAGGTGTAGTTGCAATATCACCAGACCTAGAAAACATGGCCACAACTCTAGCAGACTCTAGCCCTACTACACTGGCCATCTCTGATGCCCCAACTCAGCAGACCCCAACTGCCGCAAACAGTATGATGATGCCAGTTGACATAGCACTAGCTCTACGACGCAAAACCCCTATTCCAGCAAAGAGTACACCAAATCCAGTTGCCAAATCCCTTTTCGAATGAGAGAGAACCCCAATTGCAGCAAATAGGACTCCTGTTCCACTTCTTCCCAGTTTACAAGATGAAGCTTATATTGTTGTCAGGAACTTTGTGCGCATCTTTCCTTCATGGAAAGATTATACCACAGACAAAGAACAATTTCCAATCTTCCTCCCCAACTTACGTGTAAGTAATGTACTAATGTTATTCATGGTAATTACTGCATATGTTTCTGCTGACAGAAGACACAAGATTTCATTCTTTTAAATAGGCGAGGACCAAACTGGATAGTCAAGACGAGCAAGGGTTGGTTGCGCTTTTCAAGCACTCGTTGATGAAGTATCGTTCCTACCTGAGGCAAGCGCACTTCGATGGCAAGCCTCTAAATGAAATTTCTGTAAAGTCTCCGGTGCTACATTTATCAGACAGCGACTGGAATAATCTTGTTACACATTGGTCTCGTCTGCAGCGTAAGGTACTGTCTATGATATGACATCACAATTTGAACTACATTTCTGCATGTGCCTTAACGTCTCACTTGTACGAAAACTGTTTGCAGAAGAACATTCATTCTCAAGGGACCACAAAATCTCGCAACTATACTGCACACTGCATTGCTCTTGTGAGTACCTCTTGCCCTGTATGACCATACTTACTTTCATAGCTGGTTGATTATGTAGCATCACTGCACATGTTAGCCTTGTTATCCTCCATTTGGTGGACATTATAAGATCCGTATCGACTCTTACATAAATTTAGAATCAACCCAATGCTTTTGAAGAGGTTTAGCTCTGCAGTCCTCTTATAAGGACTGAACGTCGTCTATCACTGTACTTACATTAACAGCTACTCCCTCCGTCCCATAATATAAGAGCGTTTTGTACAGTACACCAGTGTTCAAAACACTCTTATATTATGGGAAGAGGGATTGGTTCATTGTGTAGCATTCTGCATCTTATCTCCCTTGCCCACCATTTACTAAAAAATACCAGATCTATATTTAATCTTACCAAAAAGTTGAATACACAGATAATGCCAGTGCAGAAGTGTAGCCCATTGCTCTTGTCAGTACATTTTGTCCTGTAACGCTTGTACTTCCAGGGATTGGTAGTTGATTATGTAGCATCAATCTGTATCTTATCTTCATTATCCTCTATCCCTTCCAGTATTATCATATCTATAATTACTCTCTACAAAATGTAGAGTACATGCAATGCTTATGAAGAAGATTCTATGCTGAAATTCTTGAGTTATCCTTCCCTTGACATGGATAAGGGCATTATAAAGCCAGTGTTAACTGCTAATGTAAGTCAGTCCTTCTAAAGCCTTTATGCTCAACTGCTATTTAATTTGCTTATCGTTAACTGCAGTTTAGTTTGCTGTTTCTATCAAAATGCATGTTCGCAACAATTGTAAGTTCCAAGTTTTACTTGTAAAACCAAATTCCTTATTCATACCATGCACACACCTTGTCATCTCCTGTTTTATCTTGCTGATGTGGCTGATGATATGAACAACATGCCATGCACATTAACCAAAATAGATACAATGATTGTCTTTGCCCTTCATCTATGCTTGTTTTGTTGACATGGTAATCCAGTAGTGTGGTGAAGCTCCCCGCATTATGAACAATGCCAAATTATGCTATTGATATTTTGAACTTACTCTTTATTTTCTAATTTGAAATTGGATGGAATTGACAGCACAGTTATCATCTTTGTTTATACACGTGCAAAACCTGTCATCTCTCTGCTTGTTTCAGGGTGATATGCCTGATGGCATGCACAAGTCTGCTGAAGGCTGTGAGACAAACCCAACATATATTGCAGCAAAGAAGGTAAAACATCTTGAAGATAGTGAGACAACCCCAAAGTCTTGTCTTGATGCAGTGTTCAAGTTACTTGAGACTAGCAGTCAAACAAGCTCACTGAATTCGCTGTCTGAATCAGTTCGACTTCTTCAGTCCCAAGTTCTAGCTGAAAGGCATTCTGCAACTCAACTTCGACTTGAAGTCCTATCTCTAAGAAAGATTGCGGAGAACACCAATGAGAACCTCATTGCTAAATAGCTACACCTAGAAGCTACGACCGACATGCTAGGCCGGTCTCACAGCCTTGCTCAGCAGCTTGCGCAGCAGTTCTTGTGCAAGGCTAACATTTCTTGAACTGTCTTGGAAGTGGTCTTGGTTCAGTATTATTTTGTTATGCTGCAATGGCACCCAGTTTTTGTAATCTGCTTCTTCGTTGCGCTTTATGATCACTGGTGGCGAACTTCGATGCCCAGTGGATGTAATATACCATAAATCATTTATTGTATAGTGTAGGTTTATTCTAAGTTACTATGCCGTAATTTCTTTATTGTATACAGTAGGTTTGTTCTTAATTCCTACTAGTTACCGTATATGCCATCATTCGCTATCTGAAAAAAAACAGCAAAAATCTGATGTAGTCGACCGGGCCGAAACATTCGCCTCTAACGGGCCTGCATTTTAGTGGGCCACAATTGGGCCGGCCTGCAACTTTCTTGGGCCTGAAAGGCCATTGGGGCCTTCACACTTTGCGCCAGGCCCACAACTTACACGGGCCTATATTCGGCCCAAAGTTTAGTTGGGCCTTTAGTGGACCCAGCGCTTAGTTGGGCCCATGTAGCTTTGGGCCATTAACAAGCTGAATATTCTGCTGGCCTGTTACGGCCCAGAAGAAACCATGGGCCTTTAGCAGGTCGAAATGCATGTTGGACCTCAATTTTCACTAGTCGTCGACGGGCCTTCAGCAGGCTGAAATGTAGACCGGGCCATTATTGGCCCAGTTATATGACGGGCCATTACCACGCCGAAACATATCTCGGGCCTTAGTTGGTCCACTGATATCATGGGCCTTTAAGAGGCCGAAAGCTTAGTAGAGGCATCAACGGGCCGAATTATACGACAAGCCTTTAACAGGCCCAATGTCACATCGGACCATATATGGCCCATGGGCAGCACGGGACATTCCCAGGCCAAAAGACACACCGGGCTGAACTGGGCCCATGTCTACATCGGGCCTCTAACAGGTTGAAATGTCACTCGGCCATAATTGGGCCCAAATATTCGGCGAACAATTAACGGGCCAGATCTGGCTTCAGGCCGTAAATGGGCCATGTTTAAACAGGCCGTTAGTGGGCTGTCCCACTAGTACCTGAGTAAATACTACGGGCCTTTGACTGGGCCAGCCTTTTTAACCTATATGGGCCTCTGTTGGGCCCTACCACGTGTCGATGTATCATAGGCACGTCTCCTCCATTGGACGGGCGACATCTGGCCCACCGAGGAGCCGACACGTGTTTCCTCCAGCCAATGATGATTTTACACATGGAAAATCCCCATTGGTCCAGGCTGTTAACGGGTTATCGGATCCAAACCAGAACCCGATAGCTTAACGGCGACCCGTTACGGTGGATGCCACGTGTCGGTTACCCTTGACGAAAGCACTTCCATGATGCGCCATTTATCGTCATGGAAGTGGACACTTCCGTGATGATAATTTTGGTATTGTCATGGAACACTTCTACGACAACACAGGTATGACTATCTTGATTCTGTCATAAAATCGTCATGGATGTACATGCATGACAAAAAACGCGACCTACTGTGACAAACACGTATCATCACGGAAGTGGTTTTTTTTTTGTAATGGAAGTACCTGGTAATTTAATTGGCATGCGCGAGCTCTAGTAATTGGTCCCATGTATGTACAACAGGGGTTGTGGGTGTAACTGTGGTAGTGATGTCCTTATCATCCTACCCTTCTTGAAGTGAAGTCATCCTCGACGGAAGCTCATCTTCCTCACCCAAGTAAGGCTTCAAATCTGCAATGTTAAAAGTGGGACTAACCCCAAAATCTGCAGGCAGCTCAAGTTTATATGCATCATCATTTATTTTCTCTAACACCTTAAAAGGACCATCAACACGTGGCATTAGCTTTGATTTGCGAAAATTAGGAAACCTATCCTTACGCAAGTGTAACCAAACAAGATCTCCAGGTGCAAACACAAGATGTTTTCTACCCTTACCTCCAGTTAGTTTATATTTAGCATTCATACGCTCAATGTTGTTCTTCGTTAACTCATGCATTTATAAGATCAATTCAACACGTTGTTTAGCATCAAAATTAGCCTTCTCCGATGATGGAAGAGGCAACAAATCAATGGGTGCACGTGGTAGAAAACCATACACAATCTCAAAAGGGCACATCTTAGTAGTAGAATGCAGCGAACGATTATATGCAAATTCAATATGAGGTAAGCATTCTTCCCACATTTTAAGGTTATTCTTCAAAACAACCCTAAGCATAGTAGACAATGTTCTATGGACTACTTTAGTTTGTCCATCAGTTTGGGGGTGACATGTAGTACTAAAAAACAGTTTAGTCCCCAACTTAGCCCATAAACATCTCCAAAAGTGGCTAAGAAACTTAGTATCATGATCTAAAACAATAGTATTTGGCACACCATGCAAGCAAATAATTTCACGAAAGAACAAATCAACAACATTAGCAGCATCATCGCTTTTATGACATGGTATAAAGTGTGCCATTTTCGAAAATCTATCCACGACAACAAATATGCTATCCCTCCCCTTCTTTGTTCGAGGTAAACCTAAAACAAAGTCCATAGATATATCCTCCCAAGGAACACTAGGTACAGGCAGAGGCATATATAAACCATGAGGATTGAGTCGTGACTTAGCTTTTTGACATGTAGTGCATCGAGCAACAAAACGGCCAACATCCCGTCTCATCTTTGGGCAAAAGAAATGTGTAGCAAGTACATCCTCCATCTTCTTCATGCCAAAGTGTCCCATTAATCCTCCTCCATGCACCTCATGCAACAACAAAAGACGAACAGAGCTAGCTAGAATGCATAGCTTGTTAGCACGGAACACAAATCCATCATTAACGATGAACTTGTTCCATGTTCTTCCTTCTTTACAATTATGCATTACATCTCCAAAATCAGCATCATGCACATATTGATCTTTGATGGTCTCCAAACCAAATATTTTAAAGTCAAGTTGTGAAAGCATAGAGCGACGAGACAATGCATCAACAATAACATTTTCTTTACCCTTCTTGTGTTTAATGACATAAGGGAAAGTCTCAATGAATTCAACCCATTTAGCATGTCTACGATTCAGTTTAGCTTGACTCTTAATATGTTTCAAAATTCTTGATCATAATGCATAGCAAATTTTTTGGGCCATAAATAATGTTGCCATGTTTCTAAAGTCCGAACAAGAGCATATAATTCTTTATCATAAGTAGAATAATTCAGACTAGGCCCACTCAATTTTTCACAAAAGTATGCAATAGGTTTGCCATCTTGTAATAACACACCTCTGATACGTCTCCAACGTATCTATAATTTTTGCTTGTTCCATGTTGTTATATTATCATTCTTGGATGTTTTACAATCATTTTATAGCAACTTTATATCAATTTTTGGGACTAACCTATTGACATAGTGCCCAGTGCCAGTTGCTGTTTTTTCCTTGTTTTTTACTTCACAGAATATCAGTACCAAACGGAGTCCAAATGCAGCGAAACTTTTTGGAGAATTTTTTTGGACCAGAAGACACAAGATGGCCCAAAGAAGTACCAGAGGGGAGGCCCGAGGTGGGCACAGCCCACCAGGGCGCGCCCAGAGGGGTTGTGCCCCACTCGGTGGCCTCCCGCACCGCCTCTTCACCCTATAAATCCCAAATATTCCAGAAACCCTAGGGGAGTCGACGAAACACAATTCCAGCCTTCGCAAGATCCAGAACCACGAGATCCAATCTAGACACCATCACGGAGGGGTTCATCATCCTCATTGGTGCCTCTTCGTTGATGCGTGAGTAGTTCATCATAGACCTATGGGTCCGTAAGCAGTAGCTAGATGGCTTCCTCTCTCTCTTTTGATTCTCAATACAATGGTCTCTTGGAGATCTATTTGATGTAACTCTTTTTTGCGGTGTGTTTGTTGGGATCCGATGAACTTTGAGTTTATGATCAGATCTGTATCCATGAATATTATTTGAGTCTTCTTTTGATCTCTTATATGCATGATTATTTATAGCCTCATATTTCTTCTTCGAATCTTTGGTTTAGTTAGGCCAACTAGATCGATTTTTCTTGCCATGGGAAGAGGTGCTTTGTGATGTGTTCGATCATGCGGTGTTCTTTCCCAGTGACAGAAGGGGCAGCAAGACGCGCATGTATCATTGCTATTAAGGATAACAAGATGGGGGCTATTCCTTCATGAATAGATCTCGTCTACATTATGTCATCGTTCTTATTGCATTACTCCGTTTCTCTATGAACTTAATACACTAGATGCATGCTGGATAGCGGTCAATGTGTGGAGTAATAGTAGTAGATGCAGGCAGGAGTCAGTCTACTAATCTTGGACGTGATGCCTATATATTGATCATTGCCTTGGATATCGTCATAATTATTCGATCTTCTATCAATTGCCCAACAGTAATTTGTTTACCCACCGTGTGCTATTTTCTTGAGAGAAGCCACTAGTGAAATCTACGGCCCCCGAGTCAATTTTTTTATCATATTTACTTTGAGATCTATTTTTATTCACTTTTATTTTCAGATCTATTATTCCAAAAACCCCAAAATACCTTGCTGCACTTTTTTGTTACTTATTTTATTTCATGTTTCATTGAGATCTATTTATCCAATCTACACAATTTTTATCCCGTCAACTTGACAATTTCTTGCGCCGTTACCCGTAGAGGGATTGACAACCCCTCATAAGCGTCGGGTTGCAAGTATTTGTTCTTTGTGTGCAGGTACCGTTTACATAGTGTTGCTTGGTTCTCCTACTGGATTGTTACCTTGGTTTCATAACTGAGGGAAATACCTACCGTAGCTATGCTGCATCATCCCTTCCTCTTTAGGGAAATACCGACGTAGTTCAAGCGACATCAGAAGGAATTTCTGGCGCCGTTGCCGGGGAGACATCATCAACATCTATCAGGTTCCTAATCACAAATCTCATCTCCTTGCAATTTACATTATTTTTCATTTGCCTCTCGTTTTCATCTCCCCTACTTCACAAAAATTTGCCATTTTATTCGCCCTCTTTTTCGTTTGCCATTTTTTTTCGTCAGATTTGTTTTTGTATGCAATCTTGTTTGCGTAGTCACGATGGCTCAAGAAAACACCAAGTTGTGTGATCTTTCCAATACCAATAATAATGATTTTATTAGCACTCTGATTGCTCCTCCCTCCACTAGTGCGGAATCTTGTGATATTAATGCCGCTTTGTTGAATCTTGTTATGAAAGATCAGTTTTCCAGTACTCCTAATGAGGATGCCATGTCCTATCTAAACACATTCGTAGAATTATGCGATATGCAAAAGAAAAAAAGATGTGGACAATGATATTGTGAAGTTGAAATTATTTCCTTTCTCTTTGAGGGATCGTGCAAAAAATTGGTTTTCTTCTTTGCCTCGCAATAGTATCGATTCTTGGGATAAGTGCAAAGATGTTTTTATTACTAACTATTTTCCGCCCACAAAAATTATTTCCCTTAGAACTCAAATCATGAATTTTAAGCAACTTGAGCATGAACATGTTGCACAATCTTGGGAAAGAATGAAGTTGATGCTAAGAAATTGTCCTACTCATGGTTTAAATCTTTGGATGATCATACAAATATTTTATGCGGGATTGAACTTTGTTTCTAGAAATCTTTTAGATTCCGCCGCGGGTGGTACTTTTATGGAAATTACTTTGGGTGAAGCTACTAAATTGCTTGATAATATTATGGCAAATTATTCACAATGGCATACTGAAAGAGCACCTACTAGTAAAAAAGTTAATTCGATTGAAGAAATTAGTACGTTGAGTGAAAAAGTTGATGCTCTTATGAAGTTGGTTGCTAATAATAGTGCTCCTATTGATCTTAATGATATGCCTTTGTCTACTTTGATTGAGCAAAATAGTTATCCCGTAGATGTGAATTTTGTCTCGCGAAACAATTTTAACAACAATGCTTATAGAGGTAATTTTAATCCTAGGTCTTTTCTTGGAAATTCCTCTAATAATTATGGTAATTCCTATGGTAATTCTTCTTATAATAATAATAGGAACACCTCTGATCTTGAGAATAATATTAAAGAATTTATCAATGCTCAAAAAGTTTTCAATACTACGATATAAGAAAAGTTGAATAAGATTGATGATATGTCTAGAAGCATTGATAGAATTTCTCACGATGTAGAAAATCTCAAGTTGAAATTTTTTGTACCCAAGGTTGATGAATCAATTAAAGCTTTATATGTTTCTATGGATGAAAGTTAGAAAAGAACCGCTATGCTTAGAGCTAAAAGAGAATTTTTAGAAAGAGCGTTTTCTAGTGATTGCTTTCATAAAAATGATGAAGATCTTAAAGTGATTGGTGTTTCTTCTATTGATTCCTTGTTTAATAAAATTAAAATTGATGATAAAGGGACTGAAGAAGAGTCAACTTTAGTTAGAAGGCATCCCGATAATTCGGAGGGTGAAAATCTCGATGAAAAAATTGATAAAAGTGGGTTTGGAGAGGTCAAAACTTTAACTAGTGATGTGCCCACTCTTTTGGATTACAAAGACTTTAATTATGATAATTGCTCTTTGATTGAGTGTATTTATTTGTTGCAATCCATGATAAATACACCCCATGCTTATGAACAAAATAAAGCTTTTACTAAACATATCGTTGATGCCATGATGAAAGCTTTGGAATAAAAGTTGGAATTAGAGATTTAAATTCCTAGAAAATTGCATGATGAATGGGAACCTACTATCAAAGTCAAAATTAAAAATTATGAGTGTTTTTCCTTATGTGATTTGGGTGCTAGTGTTTCCACAATTCCGAAATCTCTATGTGATGTGCTTGGTCTTACCGATATTGAAGAATGTTCTCTTAATTTGCACTTGGCGGATTCTACTATTAAAAAGCCTTTGGAAATAATTAATGATGTTCTTATTCTTGAAAATAGGAATTATGTGCCCACATATTTTATTGTTCTTGATATTGATTGCAATCCGTCTTGTCCAATTATACTTGGTAGACCATTTTTACGTATTATTGGTGCCGTGATTGATATGAAAGAAGGCAATATTAAATTTTAATTTCCACTAAGAAAAGGTATGGAACACTTCCCTAGAAGAAGAATTAAGCCACCATATGAATCAATCATGAGGGCATCCTATGGATCTAAAACTAAAAATGACGATACTTGAATCTATGCATTATGCCTAGCTAGGGGCATAAAATGATAACGCTTGTTGGGAGGCAACCCAATGAATACAATTTATTTTTGCCTTTTCTTTCTGTCCTTGAGTGTTTGCACTATTATGCCTCTGTTATGATTGTGTTTTTTATGTTTTAATTAGTGTTTGTGCCAAGTAAAGCCTTTGTGATAGCTTTGGTGATAGTTGATTCGATCCTATTGAAAAACAGAAACTTTTGCGTCCAGTAACAAAATTGTTTAAATTCACAGAAGTGACGAAAAATTCCGAATGTTTTACACAAGATTGATGTACAAATTGCCTATGTTTTCCTAATTTTTTAGAATTTTTGGAGTTACAGAAGTATGAGAACAATTCGCATCTTTACAGACTATTCTGTTTTTGACAGATTCTGTTTTGTTTGCATTGTGTGCTTATTTTGATGAATCTATGGACTGTATCGGGGGGTATAAGCCATGGAAAAGTTAGAATACAATAGATATAATGCAATAACAAAATTTGAATGGGTTTGATACAGTACTTAAAGTAAAGATTGGTTTTCTTATACTAACGGATCTCACGAAGGTTTTGTTAAGTTTTGTGTGATTGAAGTTTTCAAGTTTTGGGTGAGATCGCGATAGATGAAGGAATAAGGAGTGAAAAGAGCCTAAGCTTGGGGATGCACCATGGCACTCCAAGTTAATATTCAAGGAGAACCAAGCAACTAAGCTTGGGGCATCCCCTCTTTCTTCTAACGACCATCAGTATTTTACTTGGAGCTATATTTTTATTCGTCACATACCATGTGTTTTGCTTGAAGCGTCTTGTATTATATGAGTCTTTGCTTGTTTTTCTTTATATTTTGACACAAGTATCCTTGCTGGACACACCTATTTGAGAGAGCCAAAATTATGCTATGATTTGTTAGAATTGCTCTATATGCTTCACTTAATTTTTTTCAGCTATGGAATTGCTCTAGTGCTTCACTTATATCTTTTTGAGCACGGTGTGCTTTAATATTTTTGAAGAAATGCTCTCATGCTTCACTTAGATTTATTTGAGAGTTTGTAAAATTTTGAAGAAATTCTCTCATGCTTCACTTATATTATTTTGAGAGATGAAAAATTTTATGCTCATGTTCTTCACTTAGATTTGTATGAGCTTGTCAGAAGCAATTGCAATATATGAAACTAGTCACAAAGTGATAGATATTCAAGAGGGATATAATAAAAAAATTCATGAAGATCATTGAACAAAATAATCTTGATTCTTTGTAATAGTTTTGAGATATGATGATAGTGATATGTGAGTCATGTTGGTGAGTAATTATGCTTTAGTAAGAATATTGGTGTTATGGTTTGTGATTCCCTATGCAAGCACGAAAGTCAATAGTTATGCAATGAAATTATATCCTACTTGTGGTGCATTATTCGGTGTTAGTTATGCTTAATTCTCGCTTATGTGATTTTTTGTTTCTTGGTTGGTTGCTTCTCAATCTTTTTGCTAGCCTCCACTTGTACTAAGTAGAAATACTACTTGTGCATCCAACATCTTTAAACCCAGTTTTGCCATATGAGTCCACCATACCTACCTATATGCAGTATTTCCATGCCGTTCTAAGCAAATTTGTATGTGCCATCTCTAATTTTCAAAATAAATTTTCTTTTTGTGTGCCCGTATCGCTCATGAAGCAGCAGGGGGTGGCCAATTTTTTCCATGCTAGATGTGTTATTCTCAAGATGAGTGTTTATTCACTTGTCATTGCACGAGAGTGCGGTGGTAATAGGGATGCCCAGTCCCAAAATGAAAAAGAAATTTACGTTATGTTGTCAAATAATAAATTCCTTGGAAAGTGTTGGTATGGACGGTACCCGTGGATACGGCTAGCCGTGGAATGTGAAAGTATGATGGAAAAAGGAATAAACTTTATTTTATGTTTGGGAACCGCCTATGATATATCTAGCATGGAAAGTGTTGGGAATTACTCGGTCATTTTCATTGACTGGAAAAGTATGCCTCTCAATTTTTTTATCTCTCAATTTAAGCTTTGAGCTCTGGCACCTCTACAAATCCCTACTTCCCTCTACGAAGGGCCTATCTATTTACTTTATGCAATTTATATTTTTATTTGAGTCTCCATCTTCTCTTATAAAGCACCAACTAAGGGGCACTATGATCATACTTGAGCATTGGATGTAGCTAATATGCGAGTGTGTTTCATGATTGGATCAATGATTGAGCATGATGGACTAGGGATAACTTTCTTTAGTGTTGATATTTTGAAAGACATGGTTGCTTGTTGATATGCTTGAGTATTGAAATCTTCATGTCAAAAGTAGACTATTGCTTTGAACCATATAAAAGTCCAAATGTCCACGCTACATAAGAAAAGAATATGTGATGAACATGTTAGGCAGCATTCCACATCAAAAATTCTGTTTTTATCATTTACCTACTCGAGGACGAGTAGGAATTAAGCTTGGGGATGCTAATACGTCTCCAACGTATCTATAATTTTTGCTTGTTCCATGCTGTTATATTATCATTCTTGGATGTTTTACAATCATTTTATAGCAACTTTATATCATTTGTTGGGACTAACCTATTGACATAGTGCCCACTGCCAGTTGCTGTTTTTTGCTTGTTTTTTACTTCGCAGAATATCAGTACCAAACGGAGTCCAAACGCAGCGAACTTTTTGGAGAATTTTTTTGGACCAGAAGACACAAGATGGGCCAAAGAAGTACCAGAGGGGAGGCCCGAGGTGGGCATAACCCACCAGGGCGCGCCCAGGAGCCCAGGCGCACCCAGGGGGGCTGTGCCCCCCTCGGTGGCCTCCCGCAGCACCTCTTCACCCTATAAATCCCCAAATATTCCAAAAACCCTAGGGGAGTCGACGAAACACAATTCCAGCCGCCGCAAGTTCCAGAACCATGAGATCCAATCTAGACACCATCACAGAGGGGTTCATCATCCTCATTGGTGCATCTCTGATGATGCGTGAGTAGTTCATCATAGACCTACGGGTCCGTAGGCAGTAGCTAGATGGTTTCCTCTCTCTGTTTTGATTCTCAATATAATGTTCTCTTGGAGATCTATTTGATGTAACTCTTTTTTGCGGTGTGTTTGTTGGGATCCGATGAACTTTGAGTTTATGATGAGATCTATATCCATGAATATTATTTGAGTCTTCTTTTGATCTCTTATATGCATGATTATTTATAGCCTCATATTTCTTCTTCGAATCTTTGGTTTAGTTAGGCCAACTAGATCGATTTTTCTTGCCATGGGAAGAGGTGCTTTGTGATGGGTTCAATCGTGCGGTGTTCTTTCCCAGTGACAGAAGGGGCAGCAAGACACGCATGTATCGTTGCTATTAAGGATAACAAGATGGGGGCTATTCCTACATGAATAGATCTCATCTACATCATGTCATCGCTCTTATTGCATTACTCCGTTTCTCCATGAACTTAGTACACTAGATGCATGCTGGATAGCGGTCTATGTGTGGAGTAATAGTAGTAGATGCAGGCAGGAGTCGGTCTACTAATCTTGGACGTGATGCCTATATATTGATCATTGCCTTGGATATCGTCATAATTATTCAATCGTCTATCAATTGCCCAACAGTAATTTGTTTACCCACCGTGTGCTATTTTCTTGAGAGAAGCCACTAGTGAAATCTAAGGCCCCTGGGTCTATTTTTTATCATATTTACTTTGAGATATATTTTTATTCGCTTTTATTTTCAGATCTATTATTCCAAAAACCCAAAAATACCTTGCTGCACTTTTTTGTTACTTATTTTATTTTGCGTTTTATCGAGATCTATTTATCCAATCTACACAATTTTTATCCCGTCAACTTGACAATTTCTGGCGCCGTTACCCGTAGAGGGATTGACAACCCCTCATAAGCGTCCGGTTGCAAGTATTTTCTTTCTGTGCAGGTACCGTTTACATAGTATTGCTTGGTTCTCCTACTGGATTGTTACCTTGGTTTCATAACTGAGGGAAATACCTACCGTAGCTGTGCTGCATCATCTCTTCCTCTTTGGGGAAATACCGACGTAGTTCAAGCGACATCAACCTCCTAATCCAATTCCACTAGCATCACATTCAAGATCAAAAGTCTTATTAAAATCAGGAAGTTGGAGTAAAGGAGCATGTGTCAACTTATCTTTCAATACCATGAAGGCTTCTTCCTGTGCGGTACCCCAAACAAAAGGCACATCCTTCTTCGTAAGCTCATTGAGAGGTGCAGCAATGGTGCTGAAATCTCTCACAAAACGCCTATAGAAACCAGCGAGGCCAAGAAAACTCCTCACTTGTGTGACCGTTTTGGGCTGCGGCCAACTCTCAATAGCTTCAATCTTGGCTTTATCAACTTTAGTTCCCCGTGGAGTAACATAGCCAAGAAAAGATACTCGGTCGGTACAAAAGGTGCACTTCCCAAGGTTACCAAACAAACGTGCATCACGTAGAGCAATAAAAATAACACGTAAATGTTCCAAATGTTCCTCCAAAGATCTGCTATAAATCAGTATATCATCAAAATAGACTACCACAAATCATCCAATGAAAGCACCTAAAACTTTGTTCATTAATCTCATGAAAGTACTAGGTGCATTAGTTAACCCAAAAGGCTTGACTAACCACTCATATAATCCAAACTTAGTTTTAA
Organism: Thinopyrum elongatum; assembly: GCA_011799875.1. Lineage (NCBI taxonomy): Eukaryota > Viridiplantae > Streptophyta > Magnoliopsida > Poales > Poaceae > Thinopyrum > Thinopyrum elongatum. The sequence continues at coordinate 300,534,458 of CM022298.1, forward strand.
ATGTTGTTTTCCATTCATCACCCAATTTCATACAAATTTGATGGTATCCACTACGCAAATCAACTTTGGAGAAAATAGTAGAGCCACTTAATTCATCAAGCATATCATCTAACCTAGGAATAGGGTGACGATAACGAATAGTAATATTATTAATGCCTCTACAATCAACACACATACGTGATGTACCATCCTTTTTCAGCACTAGAATAATAGGAATAGCACAAGGACTAAGGGATTTGCGTATATAACCTTTGTCGAGCAGCTCCTGTACTTGACGCGTAATCTCATTCATCTCCTCTGGATTGGTATGGTACGGTGCATGGTTGGGTAGTGATGCACCGAGAATTAAGTCAATCTGATGCTCAATCCCTCGAATAGGTGGTAATCCCGGTGGCACGTCTTGTGGAAAGACGTCATCAAACTCCTGCAAAATGTTAGTGACAACAGTAGGCAAAGAGAAAGGCACGTCCTCGAATGAAAATAATGCCTCTTTGCACACAAAAGCATAGCAAATAGATTTGCTGCAATCTAGATCATCAATATCAGATTTGGTGGCAAGTAAACATCCACTTTTCAACTTAATTTCAGAAGCAACACTAGATGGTTTATTATTAGGTTTCATTTGTCGCTCAAATTCTTTTGCCACTATCTGATTTTCACTCTTATTTTGCTCCTGTTTTGCTTTACTAGCTCGATTAATATCATCTTTCAAAATGGAATCAGGAGTCATAGGAAGCAAAGTAATACGTTTATCCTAATGAACAAGAGTATACAGATTGTTTCTACCATGGTGTACAGAATTTTTATCGAGTTGCCACGGTCTACCAAGTAATAAGGAATATGCTTGCATGGGTACCACATCACAATCAACATATGTAGCGATACTAAAATGCACATGAACAGTACATGTTACCTTAACCTTGCCGCTGTTGTTGAACCATTGGATGTAGTAAGGATGCAAATGTGGTCTTGTGGTGAGAGAGAGTTTCTCCACCATCTCCATGCTAGCCAAGTTGTTGCAGCTCCCTCCATCTATGATGACGCGAACAGAACGTTCCTTCACAACTCCCTTTGTACGGAACAAATTGTGCCTCTGATTTTTCTCAGCTTGCGTGACCTGCACACTCAAAACACGTTGAGCAACTAAACTTTCATACCTGTCAGCGTCTTCAGCAGCCATGTATTGCGTCTCTTGTTCAGAATCATCTCTACTGTGTTCTTCACTTGTAATAAGAGCCAAAGTCTCCTCATCATAGTCACTAGCGGACTCATACCCACCATCCTCAGTAGCAATCATCACACGCTTAGATGGGCATTCTCTCGCATAATGACCTCCACCCTTGCAACGACGACAAATAATATCATGTGTTTGCCCTGTTGATGCCATGGATGAAGAAGAGCTCTGTGCAGGCCTGGAAGGTGTGCTCTGCGCAGATAGTGGTGGTTGTGCCTGCTTTCTTGTATCATGGCTGGAGGTGGCAGCTGACGGAGGTGCCGGTGCTGCAGAACATGTGGGGGTAGAGGATGCACACGGTGTCCATGATGAAGGTCGACCTGCAGAAAAGTTAGTCCGTGCCAATGCCTGTCAATCCTGCACTTCACGTTCAGCTTTGCAAGCAAGATGGAATAAACGAGTGATATTGTTATACTCCTTATACTCTAAAATTGTCTGAATCTCTCTATTTAACCCACCCATGAAATGTGCAAGCATAACTTCATTATCCTCAACAATACCACATCTAATCATGCCAGTTTGTAATTCCTGATAATATTCTTCTACAGATTTTTTCCTTGTCTTAAACGCTGCAAGTTTTGTAGTAATTCACATTGATAATATGGTGGAACCCAACGAGTACGCATAGCAGCTTTCAAAGCAGCCCAAGTAGTTGGGATATTATTCGGATATAATCTACGATGTTTAGACCACCACACACAAGCAAAACTAGTGAATGCACAAAGAGCAGCAGCAACACGTCTCTCCTCGGGATATTGTAAACATGTAAAACGTTGTTCAGTTTCTAACTCCCAAGTAAGATATATATCAGGAATATATCTACCCTCAAATGGTGGAATATTCAATTTTAGTTTAGGGAGATGGTCAGGATCTCGTACCTGAGGTGGTGGTGCAGCCCTACCGTTGCGATTATATGCATGTGGACGACCTGGTGGTGGTGCTGGTGGTTGCACGTAGTTCTGATTTTGATCAACCTCATCCTCGTAATCGCCCTCGTAATCGCCCTCCTCCTCGGCAGTAGCAGCAGCAGTGGCGGCACCAGAATTTTGTCCTTCCTCAAGAGGAACACGCCTCCCTCGGTGGAGGGCTGGATCGCGACATGGAGGTGGTTGTTGTTGGTGGTGTTGTTGTTGCTGCAGCGGTGCAACAGGTGGAGGTAGATGCGCAAGCACTTCAGCGAACTTGGCATCCAATTTGGTGTCAATGTCTTCTCAATTTCATCAATCCTCGCTAATGCCTTGCCAAAGCCGGTCACCACATCTTCTACCTTTTGACCCAACATTTCCTCGAATTTATCATGGAGCTCCTTGTTCGTCACGTCTCCCAGTCCAGCTCATCCGCTTGTGATCCTGACATGGTTAGCAGCAAGAGAAACACACAAGAATATGATCCTACAGACTACTAGGAAGTGGCGGTGGTGTTGTGGAAAGTCACAAATCCGTCAAGCGAATCTCAAATTATTACCAGTTTTTACGAAGCAGCAGGTGGTGATCGGCAATCGTTGTATTCAAAACTCTCAAAGCTTGGATAGAGCAATTACCAGGTGGTGTCAATCGCACGATGTAGATATATGTGGAGCTGGGAAGGCTCAATATATGGTAGCAAAAAGGTCAGCAATAATCAATTCAGAGATGCAAAGTTGAATAAATGCTCAATGATGGTACTATGCTGGTCCTAGGCTAGACCGTGCTAGAGACGCGAGCCTAGAACACTAACAAAATCACGACGCTGCACGTAAACAAGGAAGGAGCACACTCTGAATTTTTTCCCCCTTTTCACATTTTTTTGCACTTTTTTCCTCCGCAACAATTTTTTCGAAAAAGTCTACAAATGGCCTAAAAAGTGCCTAGTCAGTATTTTCCAGACTTAGTTTTTTTAACTGGAACTATTTTTCTTCTGCGGGTGGCATAGAAGTTGGGGAGTCCGACTTGGTCATGACTCGTAATATGGTGTGATCTCGAAATCAATAACAAAGAAGGAAATACTAGACTCGGACTGGTAGCGGAGATGAATCTGGTGAAACTCGGACTGGTGGCGGATATATGTAGGACAGTGGCACACAGACTAGTGGCGAATTTGTGATGGAGATGGACTCAGAGTAGTATGATGGTGGTGGATATGTGGTATATGGCAGTGGTGATGACGATGGTGGTATATGGCAGCGGTGATGATGATGGTGCGGCTGCGGCATGACAACTTGTGAATAGAACTCGAAACTCTAAAGGATTAGACACTAAGACCAGCAACTTGACACGATGATGCAACCGCAAATTCAACAAAGCAAATACAGAAAAGATTATGCTATGGCTCAGATTGGTTTGGATATGATGAACTAACCCTATTTTTTTGGCTTTTTCGTGGACTGTAGGTATGAGGAACAGACTCGATCTAAACTATGAAAAACTGGAAAATCTCACAGAGCAACTTGAAAACTGATACCACTTGATAGAGGCAAAGGTGTCCCGTCTTTTGATGAGATGGTGGCTATCGTTTTCAGTGGAGTAGACTTTGATGATCCGACTATGAACGTGCGAAGACGTTGCGCCTTAGCGATCGCTAAACCAACTCCGAGAGGTTATTGACCACACCGGAGCATGATAAACCTGACCACGAGGGTCTGTTTCCTACACACAAATGAAGAACAAGCAAGAAACTGAAATTGCAATCTGGATATTGCGAATATAAGAGGAAAGCTTTATTAGTGAAGGTGGGGTTCTGTGACGTCTTTGTCTGGTCATAGAACACAAATGAAGTACACAAAGTTGCAGCTATGGCGAACTTTAATCTAAACAAAACCCAAAGTCTAAATGGTGCCTTAAGGGTTGTATTTGTAGGGGGAAAGAGAGGGGATTTCGTCCCCCCTTGGCAAGGTGGGACTAAAACACCTCCTGAGTCATTTTCCCTACAATACGGACTCTAAAAAATAGCCTATATGTAGTATTTCGAAATTACATGGGCCTAGCACAAAAATAAGGTGGCGCAACACCTATATTAAGCTATGGTCGAAATTTATGAAAGGGCATCTTGTGTATTTCGTCCATGCACTTGTACGTCATCATGGTGGCTCCAAAATGCTGAAAACTCCACCTGAAACTCCGTTCTTGTTCCCCTTGCGCATGCCATCATTTCCATGCTTGATCATACTCCAATGTTCATCCTTCTTATCCAAGCTAGGCCCTTCATTTGAAAGCAAAACAAATGTATCCAATTTAGGCAGTATCATATTCTCATGAACATTAGAATCGTTACCAAGAAACGAAAGTACCTAGTAATTTAATTAATTGGTCCCATGTATGTCACATCAGGGGTTGTGGGTGTAACTGTGGTAGTGATGTCCTCATCACCCTTTGAGGCTTTTGTACATGCCTATTTCAAGCAATGTCTTCAACCTGGCATTCTCATCAATAATAGTAGTTGCATCCTCAGAAGAGGGGTTAGTTACCACATCAGCAGTTGAAGATATTGCAACTTCAGAAGCATTTGAACATTCAGCAGTAGAGATAGCATTATCACGCTCAAGACATTTTAGGCAAGGTGGCACAAACTCTTCGTGAGTGGAACTGATCTGTTGAGCGAGTAGTGAATCATTTTCCTTTTGAAGATTATCATGAGATGCTCTCAGTTTTTCTAGATCTTGCTTCCTTTGAAGATAATCATAGGAAAGCTTCTCATGATCAGCTGAGAGGGTTTCATGACGACTTTCAAGTTCCTCATAGTTAACTTGAAGATTTTTTATGTCTTCGATTAAGGATTGAGTTCGATTCATTTCCTCGTCCAACACGTCATCGGTTTTGTCTAACAGTTTCTGAATCTTTTCCATAGCAGTTTGTTGCTCAGTTGCAATTTAGCAAGTGTCTTATAACTGGGTTTGGATTCACATTCAGAGTCATCTTCACTAGAGGTCTGAAAGTAAGCATCACGTGAGTTTATCTTTGCACCTCTAGCCATGAAGCAGTAGGTAGGAGCAGAGTCGTCGTCATCATTGGCTTCAGTGTCGGCGACATGGCCATTGTCTTCAGTGCTGAAGATGGACTTAGCGACGAAAGCAGAAGCTAGAGCCAGGCTTGCGACACCTGAATCAGACTCCTCCTCAGACTCCACCTCCACCTCCTCAGAAGCAGACTGCTCCTCTGAATCCATTTGCTTGTCGATGAAAGCACGAGCCTTGCTAGATGAGCTCTTCTTGTGAGAGGAAGACTTTGAAGAAGACTTTGAGGATTTCTTCTTCTTCTTATCGTTAGAGTCATATTCCTTGCTCCTTTTCTTTTTCTTGGCTTCCTTTTCCCATTGAGCACATTTAGATATGTAATGGCCTGGTTTCTTGCATTTGTGGAAGGTTCTCTTCTTGTAGTCATGAGTGGAAGCCTCAGCATTCTTGGAGCTGGATTTTGAAGACTTTCCGAAGCGATTCTTCTTGGAGAACTTTTGGAATTTTCTCATAAGCATTGCTAGCTCTTTGCCTAAGTCTTCAGGATCATCAGAACTATAGTCAGAGTCTTCAGAAGAGGAAACAACCTTTGCCTTCAAAGCACGGGATCGGCCATAGTTAGGACCATAGATATCTCTCTTCTCAGATAGCTGGAACTCATGTGTGTTGAGCCTCTCAAGTATATCAGATGGGTCAAGATCCTTGAAGTCTGGGCGTTCCTGGATCATCAGTGATAGGGTGTCAAATGAGCTATCAAGTGATCTTAATAGCTTCTTCACGACTTCATGCTTAGTGATCTCAGTGGCGCCAAGTGCACGAAGTTCATTGGTGATATCAGTAAGACGGTCGAAGGTGAGCTGGACATTCACATTGTCAAGCCTCTTGAAGTGGTTGTTGAGATTGTGAAGTACATTGATCCTTGAGTCTCTCTGAGTAGAGACGCCTTCATTGACCTTGGACAACTAGTCCCAGACTAGCTTCACAGATTCTAGAGCACTCACATGGCCATACTGCCCTTTGGTCAGATGACCACAGATGATGTTCTTGGCAGTTGAATCCAGTTGCGCGAACCTCTTGACATCAGCAGCGGTGACACCTCCATCGACTTTGGGAACGCCAGTCTTGACGACATACGTGAGGTCGTTGTCAATGGCTTCAAGATGCATGCACATCTTATTCTTCCAGTAGGGGTAATCAGTGCCATCGAACACGGGGCACGCAGCTGAGACTTTGATTATCCTTGCAGTCGACGTAACTAAAACTCCAGGTGGTTAAACCGAATCACACAGAACAAGGGAGCACCTTGCTCTGATACCAATTGAAAGTGCTAGTTATCGACTAGAGGGGGTGAATAGGTGATTTTTATGAAAGTCTTTGAGACAGGCAATATCTACGAAGACAGACAATCAAATAACATCTAAATAGGACGCAGCGGAAGATAAACTACACTAGACATGCCATATGCAAGGAAACAATACAAAGTAAGCACGGAGACAAATAACAGCTAGGTAGAACAGATCGGAATAGGAAGACAGTATGAAGCCAATTATGCAATCAGGGATGAATGTCTTCACACAATGAAGTCAATCAGAGCAGGCAAGAAATGACTCCATGAAGCTAAATAGTAAGCAAGGGTTGAAGTGGTAGAACCAGTTGCTTAATGAAGACAAGGATTTGGTAGACCAGTTCCAGTTGCTGTGACAACTGTATGTCTAGTTAGGGAGGCTGAGATTGAACTCAGAAGACCACGTCTTCACCTTATTCCCCTTGAGCTAAGGTCACTTACTACTCGCCCAATCACTCAGGAAGTCTTCAAGGTAGACTTCCAAACCTTCACAGACTTCGTTCACTGGCGGTCCACATTGACTCTCGGATCCTCAGAACGCGACGTCTAACCGACTGGAAGCTCACAGTCTTCAAGTGTAACAAGTCTTCAGATCACGCAGATCGAAAGACTTCAGTGATGCCAAACACTCTTTGGGCTTTGGGTGTTTTGGGTTTAGTCCTTGCAAGGATTTTCTCTCAAAGGCTTCGGAGGTGGGTTGCCCTCAAACAACAAAAGCCATGAAATAACTCTGAGAAGCCACCAAATAATGGTGGAAGGGGGTGGCTATTTATAGCCAGGGTGTTGGGGATATACCCCGCGGTGTAACCCGGCCTGATGTATGGCCCGGCTGGAGCTTGGCGACTCACCGGTGACCCGCCCGAACTTGGCGACTCACGGGTTACCCGCCCGAGCTTTGCAACTCATTAGTGACCCGGCGGGTGGGTCAGACGGACGACAAGACCCAACGGCCCATAAGGTGGTTCATGGGAAGGCCGACTCACATTATGGTGGGCCGGCTTGAGCAGGAAGGCATAAGGAATATTTCCTTTACAAGGGAAGCAAGACTAGGATTCCACTTGTAATAGAATAGTCCTAATCCTACTAGGACTCTACATGTAAGCCGCCCCTTCAACTTATATAAGGAGGGGCAGGGCACCCCAAGAGGAAAAAAATGGTAGAGAGACAAGTCAATAGCTGTCGAGATAGAGGTTGCGAAATATCGCCCTTGTAATCATGAGCATCATGATCATCAATATCAGTGAAGCAGGATGTAGGCTTTTACCTCCACCGTGAGGGGCCGAACCTGGGTAAAACCTCATGTCTCTTGATTCCGACCAACCCCGTTCAAGCTACTACCTAGTTGCGTTGGCCTCATGACTAAGTCCTTACACTAGGACATCTGTCGTGACAAAACCATGATAGTTGGCGCCCACCGTGGGGCCCGCGCACGGTGGTGATGAGTTCTTGGAGGGATCTCTCCCAGGGATCGAGAAGTTCGTAATTTTCCAGCTGAACAAGAGCCGGCGTGGAATCAAGATTGTATTTCAGGAGGCAGCAGTTATGAGATTAAGATCAAGAGAAGTTTAGATCGGCAAGGGATTGAACTCGTAAGATAAAATTACCACTTCAGGGCAGATCGGTGGGATGCCAAACTACATTAAGGGGGTGTTTGTTTACAGGGACTTATTGGTGTAGGGACTTAAAAAAGTCCCTTTTAGTCCCATCTAAACCAAACAGAAGGGACTTATAGGGACTTAAAGTGGGCATTTGAGACTTATGAAAGAAGACCCTGAGGGAGAGTCTTTTGGGACTTTTAGTTGTAACATGGTCTTTTAGTTCATGTTTAGTCCCAGGAAACAAACAGGTAGGGACTTTTTAGGGACTAGCGACTTTTTAGTTGGGACTAAAAAAAAGTCTTAGGACTTATGAACCAAACAGGCCTGAGATTCAAGACCAGTAGCTAATGGGGCGTATACAGCTGCAAACTGGACCCCTTCGCAGTTACTCGCACGGCTTCGCCTTGAGCCGTCCCTTCGTCTCCGCCGTGACCTCGAGCCGCCAGTCGCCAACAAGTCGCCAACGGCAAGTCACCTCTGAGCCGCCCGGATCGATCCGCCGAGCCGCCGCCGCTCGACGCCCGCGATCTCACTCCGGGTTAGGCCCTGTAGGCGGGTCAATTCCAAGCCATCGCCTCCGAGCCGTACAGCAGACTCCGCCATGGATCCAATTCCGCTTTGACCCGCCTCACTGAGATGCCCGTATGGAGATTAATCAAAAGTGGGGTTCGCTGAGCCGCCTCTTCCGTCGTTTCTACGGCCTTTCCTCCGCGGCATCACCGGCCTTCTCCGCCTCCGCGGCCTCTTGAGCCACCACCTCCGCCTCTGCCATGGCTGAATCAAGTCACCACAACCCGCTGCCGTTCTCAGGCCGCCCCTCGCTCGGGTTTGCGTAGAGCCGCTGGTCGCTGTTGTCGCATCCACAGCCATCGTGGTCTCATTTCTAAGCCGCCTGTGAGCCCCGGTGGCCTGCCGCTGCGGTGAACCACCACCGGCTGCCATCCGGCATCCGCGCGGTGACCCGGCCTCCCGAGCCGTCGGTTCTCCTCGACGGTCTCTGCCATCAAGTCGCAATTGCGACGCCCCGAGTCACCTCTGCCGCTTGACCCTACCGGTTTAGCCGTCCCGGCCCTGCGTACTCGACCATCCGCGCTCTGTTGCCAAGTCGCCACGCACACGCATACTGTCTCAACCTGCGGCTGTCTCCCCTGCGGCTTAACCCACCTTTGCGCAATCTTTGACTCTACGTCAGCCGGCTGAGCCGCCGTCATGCCTCGCTCCTTCGCTCGCCGGTGCGGCCCCAAGGCGCCAGCCTCCGCCACAGCGGCCGCGGCCTCACTCCTCCGAGCCGGCCACGCCGCAGCTGTGGCCCTGCCTCGCGGCCGTCGCGACCTCATCGCGCATTGAGCCGCTGTCCGCATCCGAAGATGCCGTTCATCGCCTGGGCTGATCCCATTCGTACCTCTTTCTAGTGAGGATGACTGCAAACATACCATTTGGACTCTGGGGAATGTTGCTGATAATTCTCTAAAGTGCCGTGACCTTATGCTTGGAAGTGGTGGAATGTTCCCTTTGTTGCAGCAGCTCAATGAGCAAGCCAAGCTCTTAATACCCATAAAGTTCAGACTGCGTGATCCTAAGGGAGTGTGTGATGCTTGCTACGATAGACTTGATCCACTCTAGGCCTTATTGATCAACTACAACAGTAATAGCATGCAGCCTGCCAAACATAACGTCATGGATTGGACAAATATGAGGAGCTAGTTGAATTTGCTTGTTGGATTATCAACGGAGCATGAAATATACAAGGCAACAAACACAATGAGGAAATATTGCCAGGTTTCTATCGTTTGGAAGGTGGCACTCTGGCCAGTTTGCTGTTTGTCCTTCATTATATAGGCGTTTCTCCTAGGTTTGATGGAAAAACTCTCGCTGGAGACCAAGGAGTACTAGTACAGGCTAGCCGCCAACTTCTCAACGGACCAAGGCCAAAGCCTCATGCATGTGCACCAGCAGTTCCAATAAAGAAAAAAAAAGAGAGATCATGTGACACGGCCTCGAACAGCCTCCGCCTATAAGTCGCCGCCACGAGCTCGCCGGTTTGTTAATCCGCCTCCGCCTCAAGCTGACCTCACCTCTGCCTCTGTCGACCCCGTGCCAAGCGGCCTGCCACCGTCGTCGACCCGCTGGAGCCGCCGTTGCTGTGTTGAGCCGCCGGCCGCCGAGTTTTCCAACCTCCGTGCTACCTCCGAATCGCCTCTGGCCTGAGCCGCCGCGGGCCGACCCGGCCATTTCCAACTTCGCCGGCTGCCTCATCAACTTTGCCGCGTCGAGCCGACCTATCGACTAGCGGGCCTCACGCCGTTTCTGCTGCGGCCCCACGGCGAGTCGCCGCCTATTTCAGCCGCTGCTATGGCCTCGTGGAGAGTCGCTGGCTGCTGCTATGGCCCGCCTTGCCTCCGCCTGCACATAACTCCACCGCCGGCTCACCTCTGTCTCCACGGCCTCATTCTGAGCCGCCGCTATGGCTGGCTTCATGCTGCCTTGTGCCGCCTTGCACCGCTCTAGTCGTTGCTGCAACCTCACCTCTGCTGCCGCCTCTGACCCGCCTGCCACTAGAGGGAGGACATGACGGGTTAACCCAATCGATCTACTGCTTGACTGTTCGAATCGGTCTACCCCTGTGGCCGCTGGACCAACAGATGTGCCATATCGCGCACTGCTGTCTCAAAGTCTAGGAATAAATAGCTCGGACGGTGCATACAGGAATCAGCCAAAGCTAACATCTAGCCGAGGCCAAAGCAATCACGTATTGATGTACAAAAAAAAGTACTATTTGGGCACATCCTCCAAAGCTTGGTGGATGCATGGGTGGATGTGAAGGCCCATTAAAACTGCATGAGGAATTTTGCTTCGATCCCTACGTCTGGATAAATCAGGTGATATCCATCTGAGTCTATTTTGTTAGCACATATTATTTTCGTCAAAAAACAATCACTCTGGCTTGCGATATTTTTTGTGCAGGACAATTGTTCACTGCAAGAGTGATGGTCGTGCCATGGATATATAGCTCGCGCCATGATTATCATGCGCTAGCATCTGACCATGCCATAATGCTCGATGAATATATGTGCAAGCCGCCACCTCTGCGGTCCAGTCTACATCAACACAACACGGCTGATTCGCCCATCCACGCGGCTTACCATGCCTATGATTGACTCGCCCGTCCGCGCGGCTTACCGCGCCTGTGATTGACTCGCCCGTCCTCACTGGCTTACAATGCCACGGCCGACTCATATGTCCATGCCCGCGGCTGACTCGCCCGTGTCCGTGCTGCCTCTGATGTCGCGGTCGTCTTTATCATCCGCCCCTGCGGTCTGGTCTACAATAACACACCGGAGCTACACCTGTTTGCATGAGCTGTTTAGTGAGCGCATGCAAGTTGCTGCTCCTGCAGCCCGGTCTATTCCAACAACTCTTGAGCCAATGATATATTATCAGCCTCTGCCTGCACCAGATGGCTCAATGGACAGGCGCACAAGTCGTCACCACTGTGGTTTGGTTAATTTTAACAACCAGCTGGGATGAACCGCTGGCCGAATTACTGACACAAATCATACGGGGTCATTTATAACCCGCTGAGGTCAGCCTCAACTTTCTGTGGATTCACATCGCGTTATCAACGCCAAGGATATACAATGAGTGTTGCAAAGATCATCAACTCGCCATCTTGCCTCTAGCTTCAACATATTCCAGCGTTCCGCTCTTCAACTATATGCCGGTTTATATCACGGTCAAGTATGGGGAATCTCAAGCCAACTCCTCGAGTCGTCTTGAGACTCGGGGGATACACAGACATGACTTAGCAAATTTTGCCAGTTTCAGCAAATTCAAGAACCCCGGGTCATTGGAGGGAAAATAACCCGGTCCTGGAGGCTACTGCCACATTGATGAAAATTTAAAAGGCTGTTAGATAATTTCTGGCTTAAAAAGTGCCTGGCAATCAAAAAATTCTGGCCCAATAGAAGAGTTTCGGGTTATCAGAAAAGATTCCGGTTTAAAATCCGGCTCAAAGGGAAATCCGTCTCCCACAAGGTTTTGAGCTCTTAATGTCTGGCTCAACGTCCGATTTAGGAAGAATACACCTCTCGCAAGTTCGAGTTCTTAATTTTTTTTAAAGGTTACCAAAGAGAACTTGCTGCCATGATGCGTGGTTCAAACATGGGTATACTGCCTTATGGGCTTATCATATTATGATCAATTTAATAAAGCCGGCATCCCTGAAATTCGAGGCCTCTGTCGTTTCATTTCTGTGCATCTGTGTCTTTATTGATTGATCATAAGGTCACTTGGGGGCTTCCAACCCACCGGGTTTAGCTTTCATACCCTCTTGACCAGGCATGGACGCCAAATTATGGTTTCATCCTGCCTATTTGCAACTTGCTACTCCACGAGGTGACCCGCCGAACTCTTGGCAAGTCAATCTTCTTAAAGACCCTGAACTTGACAAGGTTAAAATGATGATTTTGTGTCACATGAGGGCCGGCTTACAGTGAGCTAGGATGAACCATGGCTTTGCAGCCTTGAAAGCAAACATGAGGCCTGTAAGCCAACTTTTAAGCTGCGCCTTTGTAAAGCCAGCTTAATTTTGAGATTTACATAGTCTCTGTTTTTTTATTTTTAAGTTGTTTTTTGATTTTGACTTTTGTTTTCTGTGCAATTTAAAGATCTTCTGTTCATGAGACGCCGGGTTATCTTGCTCATGTTTGAGTATTTCGGGTTGTCACCCGCCCTGGCTTTTGACTTTAAGTCGCTAGTATGCTGTGGCTCATGTTTGAGTATTTCGGGTTGTCACCCGCCCTGGCGTTTGACTTTAAGTCGCCAGGATGTTTTGGCTCATCAGCCATGTTCATGATTTTTTTTCAATAACTGGATAAGACTACAAGTCTTTGGGTCTGTTACCCATCCTGACTTTTGACTTTAAGTCGCCAGTATAATTTTGGCTATAAGACGCCATTATAATTTTTTCAATGATTGTTTATGACCATGAGTCTCTGGGTTATAACCCGCCTTGGATTCGAGCCTTAAAAGCTGGTCTTTTCTGTCGCGCCTTAAAAGCCGACTTATGAATTATATTATTGTGCATGGTTGCAATTTTTATAACATCTCTGTTTGCAGGGGTTATCAGTTCTTGATTTTTACAAAGGCTATAAGCCGCCGGGTTACAAAAATCCCGGATTACAATGCATGCACATTAAGTCGCCATCGGCCAAGAGCCACTGAGTATTTAACTCTGTATTTACTTGTCAACAGACAAGATCTTGTGATTGTTTTCATACCAGATTATATTATTCCAATCTTCAATAGCCAAACATGGCTGGATTTTTCATTATGGTTGTCATAACCAGTATTGAATGATTGAGGTTTTCATACCGGATTATATTATTCAAATCTTAATAGCCAACATGGCTGGATTTTCATTATGGTTGTTATAAGCAGTTTTGAATGATTGAGGGTTTCCAACCGGGTTATATTATTCAAATCTTTAATAGCCAACATGGCTGGATTTTTATTATGGTTATGAATAACCAGCATTATGATTGAGGTTTTCAAAGCCGCTTCAGAGCAATGGCTATTATTTCTTCATCCAAGAATACCAGTTCACAACAGAGAGCATAGTTCAATATTGATATGCAAAACATTCAGCAATATCGTCCAGACAGAGGATATGATTTATTCTACAATGGAAGGAATAGTCCCGAGTCGCTGCAGGCATACGACCCGGCACTTGGGCTACATTATTCAAATCAGGATTATATCAAAGTATGCAAGTCCCATGTCACTGCAAGCATGCGCCATGGAACTTGGGGGCTAATGCAAGGTCATTTTTAACTCGCCTTATTGAAGACCCGACCCATCACATAGTGATGAGCCATCCCTTGGGGGCTACATCATATTATGTTATTTTCAATGAAGTGCATGTAAAGTTCCGGCCCAGTATTATCTTACTGAGCCGGCCCTTGGGGGCTACACGTTGCTGTTCAAGTCTACATAATTAGATCTACAAAGTCCCTGCTCATTATTGCATAATGACCCGGCCCTTGGGGGCTACACTGGTTGAAATTTTATGAGCATAATACAGTTACAAGTCCCAGGTTGCTGCAGGCAAGACAAACCGGTACTTGGGGGCTACACATGTGAAATGCAACACATTCAGTTTATGACTGGTGACTCGGATGAACAACCTGGATGTCTCCAAAGTTGCAGCATTTATATTAAAGCAAGTCTTAAGCTATCACTACATTCCCCTCTTAAGACTTGGGGGCTATAGGTGATATGCATATAAGGGAGGAACATCTTCAAATTCTTAGTTTTGAGCAAACCAAGTATCATATTCTTATTGGAGGAATTTGCAAAGTTTATTTCCTCCAAGCTATTCATAGAAAGTCTTGGAGAGCCGACTCAACGATTGGAAGCTATATTTACATAAGCAAGCACCAAGTCGCCATAAGATTGACCCGGCGTCAGCAAAAATCATGACCCAGTTTCATCTGTTTTAAAACCCGGTAATTTTGGCAATCATAACTTGGCAAGCTCTACATCTTCAAACCGGCTTAAAATAAGATGAATATTTCAAGACCAATATTTTTGTCAAGTCAGAGCATTGGAGGCCGACTCAAATGGATTCTTTTTCACAATATTTTTCTACAAGCAAATTGACTATGAAGCTAGCCTATTGACCCGGACTTTCCAGGAGAAGGAAATGACAAGGACTTAAGGATGAACAGAAGCCGGCTCAGAAGAATGTTGGACCCGGTGCACAACCTGTCAAATTTGTTCTTGTGTTTATTTTGCAGGATTAGTTTAACATGGATAAATCCAAATTAAACTGGGGGCTAATGTCGGGGATATACCCCGCGGTGTAACCCGGCCTGATGTATGACCCGGTTGGAGCTTGGCGACTCACCGGTGACCCACCCGGACTTGGCGACTCAGGGGTGACCCGCCCGAGCTTTGCAACTCATTAGTGACCCGGCAGGCGGGTCAGACGGATGACAAGACCCAACGGCCCATAAGGTGGTTCATGGGAAGGCCGACTCACATTATGGTGGGCCGGCTTAAGCAGGAAGGCATAAGGAATATTTCCCTTACAAGGGAAGCAAGACTAGGATTCCACTTGTAATAGAATAGTCCTAATCCTACTAGGACTCTACATGTAAGCCGCCCCTTCAACTTATATAAGGAGGGGCAGGGCACCCCAAGAGGAAAAAAGGGGAGAGAGATAAGTCAATAGCTCTCGAGATAGAGGTTGCGAAATAGCGCCCTTGTAATCGTGAGCATCATGATCATCAATATCAATGAAGCAGGATGTAGGCTTTTACCTCCACCGTGAGGGGCCGAACCTGGGTAAAACCTCGCGTCTCTTGATTCCAACCAACTCCATTCAAGCTACTACCTAGTTGAGTTGGCCTCACGACTAAGTCCTTACACTAGGACATCTGCCGTGACAAAACCACGACACAGGGGCCAACCCGACATGATATGTCCGAAATGACCCTGGGTCATTAAGGAATCGACATGTGTCCAACGATCGGATTTCAAACACACACGGCAGCTTGACTTGAGCTACAAGTAAAGCTGACTTATCCAACACAGGATAAGATTTTCTCTCATTGTCTTCACTCGAAGACATAGGATTTGGGTTGAGCATCACGTCAGTTTTCTAACTTTGTTCAGTTAAACCCCACTTGATAGTTCGGTGGTTCCTATGACTCAAGAAAGGAGAAAATGAAACTATGTCTTCGCACTCCATTGTCTTCAAGCGAATGTCTTCACACGTCATTATCTTCGACGCGAATGTCTTCGCGAACCACCAATGTCTTCAATGTCTTCATACATTTTTAGGGGTCATCTTCGATGGGTAAACTGAATCAATAGGGACTTCTACCTGTGTTTTCCTGTGAATCTCACAAACACATTAGTCCCTCAACCATGTTTGTCGTCAATACTCCAAAACCAACTAGGGGTGGCACTAGATGCACTTACACTAGCTCATATTGCCAGCTGAGCGGAGGAAGCACAAATGGTTGAGGCTGCCGGCGGTTTTGGATCTGCGGTAGCTGATCTTGACAAAGAGGTCGAGGATGAACAAGTGGAAGAGTCACTGGAAGAACCTGTCGGAGAACAGGAAGGGCCTGCCGGAGAACCATAAGTGCATCAAGTGCCCCCTTAGTGGTTTTGGAGTATTGAAGACAAATGGGTTGAGGGACTAATGTGTTTGTGGGTGTACACAGGAGTTATAGTCCCTGAAGATTTGGTTTAACCCATGGAAGATGACCCCTAAAAATGTATTTCTTCAAGTGAAGAACTTGGTGATGAAAATGGCACGGCCTTTAAAGAAATTAACGTGAAGACTTTGAAGCTTGAAGACTTTTGTTTTCGTAGTTTCTTTCTTCTGATTTGAGTCATAGGAAAAACCGTACTGTTAAATGGGGTCTAGGTGAATCATAGTTCGCATTTCCAAAGTGATCCTCAAACCTATACATACACAAGCTGCTTCGAGTGAAGCCTTTGGAAATCTCCGGAACAGCTGATGAATTTGCTAGCGACAATGATGAATTTCATCTGGTTGCTGACGATTTTGGTCAGGCTGAGGAGTTGGGATTTTGCCAGTGCGATCTGCCTATCGTGAGGAAATTGAGTGCCCCGACAAAATTAAGAGTTCTATTTTCCGACCGTTGCTGTGCCGCGGGCCAGCTGTCGAGTGGATCCTTATCGTGACAACAGTCATGTCTAAGAAGGGCATTTATGACAATTCATGTCGGGTTGCCCTGGCTATAAATAGCCGCCCCCACAACCACTTGTTGGTTGGCTGCTCAGAGAGAACTTGCCACTTGTCATTTGAGAGCAACCCATCCTCTGACAACTTTGAGAGAATCCTAAGTGAGCAAAAACCCAACCAGAGCCAAAGTGATTGAGCATCACTCAAGAGATTGATCTGTGTGATCCGACTCCTATTACCTTTGAAGACTGTCATTCTTCCAGACGGTTAGGCGTCAAGTTCTGAGCACCCAAGAGTCATTGTGGTGTGCCGGTGAACAAGTCGGTGAAGGTTTTGGAAGTCTACCTTGAAGACTTGCCACGAGTGATTGAGTGAGGTCTAAGTGACCTCAGCTCAAGAGAAATACAGTGAGGACTAAGTGTCCTCTGAGTTTGTCTTAGCCGCCTCAACCAGACGTACAGTTGATACAACAACTAGAACTGGTCTACCAAATCGTTGTGTCTTCACCGAGCCTACCTGGTGTCATGGGAAATCACGGCCACCTATGGGGCCATCAGACCCTTTTGGTTCGGCAGGGGGGCTGAGCACATTGCACAAAGAGCGGAGGACCGTAGCGCAGCACGACAGAGATCACACGGGTAGTTTTACCCAGGTTTGGGCCGCCGTGAGGCGTAAAACCCTACTCCTGCTTTAGTGGATTAATGGTGGATTGGGGTGGAAACGCAGCGCTCTTGCCCGGCAGGGTTGCCTCGGGGTGAGAGCAGCTACGCGCGTACGAGTGTACAAGGTTCCGAACCCTTTTATAGACCAAGGGGTTACCACAGTGGCAAATCAGTCATTGTGTACTGATTAGATAGCGAACAGTTCTATCATACCTAACTCTGCAGGCAGAGCAGAGCGCATTAAATGCGCCGCTTAGTGTCACATCGTAGCCTGCCCGGCAAGCCTTGACGGGCCGCTCGGCCACCTTTTCGCCTGTCTGCTTGACACGTCTCTGGACGGGTGTCATCTGGAGATGGTTTCCTCTGGAAATGGCTGCCATGTGTCGAATAACTGCCACTTAGTCACTTGGGGGCTTGACACCGCACCGATCAATGACTTGCGTCGCTGTGAGGTGGAGCGGTGAAGCCTTGGCGGGGTAGTTTGTTTTAGTAGTGCTCGGCAGGCCTGTCGGGGCGGTCTTAAGGCTTGTCTTCGGGGCCACCTTGTCCTTGCCAGGCTCGCCTGCCCGGCAAGGGAAGTTTTTCCTTAGCAGTGTCTTGGTCTTCTTGCCCTGCCCTTTGATTCCTCAAAGAGCCATCTCTCCTAGCTTGATCTGGTCTTGGATGTTGCAACTGTGCTCTTTTAGGCCTGTGCACGGTCTGGGCAACAGACCTAGGGTTTGTTGCACCGACAGGAGCCCCCGGGCCTGGCCCGAACGCGCCGTCGGGCGTCGTCGGGGTAGGCCCTATCCAGTGCACAAGCAAGAGGGTAGCAGTTGCTTCATCCTTTGAGATCTTCTTTGCTTCTTCATTAACCTGAGCCCAGGTCAGTTTTCGGTTCTTCCGCCCGTCGCGTAACGCCAATTGTGGTGGGGCCATTCTTGTAATGGCCCGTGAATGACTTTAACACACGGGCGAGTAATCGCCAATTCACTCTTCCCACCACGCCCTTATCCCTGGCCACGTATGCTAGATGCATTGAGTGGGGTAGGTAACGGAGGCGCGTGGTGCAGGAGAGTGCCAAAGAGGGGGCCCGGTCTTCTTGGGTTGGCGGAGAGGGACGGTGGTCACCCATCGATGGATCAACCCCCAGCCCCCAGCCCACCTATAAAAAGGGGGTAGGAGGAAGCGGAAGTGCTCATCCACGCTCCTCTTCTCGCCTTTTCCTTTTTATTTTCTTGCAATGCTGAGAGAGAGAGAGACCGGGGTCAGGCCCCGGGCTCGAGCTTGAGGTCGATGACGCCGGAAGCTTGTGAAGGAGCCTGGGGAGTGAGCCTGGTCCGGGGCCAAAAGAGGCGCGACAGACACGCCATCCGCAGTGAAGGAGGTGCCAAGCCCTTCCCCTGTGGGGGCGTGTTTGTCCTCTCCATCTAGGCACCGAAGCTCTTAGTGGTTCCAGCATCTATCAGGGGTGAAGCGCTCGGGTCCCTTGGTAATCCCAGTACCACCCCTTTTGGTGAAGTTGGGCCAAATGTTGAAGACGGCGGCATCTTCTTGCCTGCCAAGGTGGGGAGCGATGCCCCTCGCGTGTCTCAGCCGCCGCCCGCAGCTTCTCCGGGGGAGGCAACGGTTCAAGGAGCCGGTGTCCCCCTTTAGCGGTGGTGATGGAGAAAGATCGAGGGAAGACGGAGAAGGTGGGTGGCAGGGCGTTAGGTCGGAGTACGATGGCACCGACGCCTTTGTCTCATATTACCGACCTGCTGCCTCGTCTTTCCGCTCTTCCCCTCCCTCCCCGGCACCATCATCATCGGCCTCTTGGTTGCCGGGGAGAGGGCCGCTCTCTTGGTGCCTTCGCCTCCTCCAGCAGTCTTCCAGCTGAGTCCCGTTGGTTCTCCCCGCTGATGCTTTTTGCTGGAGCTTCTGGTTGGTCCTGGAGGTGGTGACCAAGGCACCGTCGAGCTGCTCCTTCCGCCCCTCTCCTTCGCAGCCTCGCCACTCTCGATCTTGTCAGGCTGCGCCTGGCAGGCCCTGACGGGGTCGAGAGGGGCGTCTTGCTCAGGCACTCCTTTTGCCCTCTTTCTCTTCCACCGTAGTGCCTAGGAGGAGAGGGACAAGAAAGGGATTATGGGGCACTTATCTTTTTTTAATCTAAAACATGTAGGCACTTGCCAAACTTTAGTCTAAATAATGTAATCTTCTTTATCCTTGTTGGTGTTCTGTAAGATCTGTACTTGTTCATCCGCATATTAATGAAAAAGACAAGTTTTGCCGGGCACTTGTGCATGCGTTATACTCATGCAGAGGTGAAATGCCTCTATACGTTCAAGTAAAACAAGTTATCTCCGGCAAGCTATCCTGCCGGTACCCTCGAATTGTTGCCGTGGAGCTAAGCTTGCCGGGCACAAATCGTAAAGAGGGACAAGCCCCCCGCCAAGCCTTCTCCGTCAAAGGCCACTGCGACCATCCTGACCGAAGCAACGTTCAAGTCAAAGGATGGGAACACCTAAGTTTCAAAGGTGGCGAGGTTTTCATATGCACAAGTTTATGCTTATAGAACACGTAAGGATAAGAAGAGAACTTATCTGTTTGGCTTGCCGAGGATCGTCACGTAGGCTTGTCTTCATTTCTTCTCTCTTGGGACCGAGTCCACGGCAAGAACCCTGCAACTTAATGCAGATGAAAACAATGCCTCATGCGACCTCATATACTTGATCATGCTATGCTCATGATATGCTTATGCATGCATGCAAGTTTTGGGGGGCCCCCAGCGCTTCATTTATTTCTGTTGCTCAGGGTCTGTGCCTGGCTTTGTACAAGGGGTTACATGCAACAGTGGCAAGGCCTGTACAAAAGGGTGGCTGCCGGGCAGGGCCCGACAGCCGCGCCTTACGGATAGAACTTACGGAGATGCTCAATGTTCCATGAGTTTTGCAATTGAATGCCATCTTCGGTCTCCAGACAGACTGCGCCAGGTCTGGTGACTCGTACTACCCGGTAAGGGCCTTCCCACTTCGGCGTCAACTTGTTTGTACCCTTGGCAGACTGAACACGCCTAAGGATAAGGTCGCCTTCCTCAAAACCCCGGGCATGAACCCTGCGGCTGTGATAGCGACGCAGGGCTTGCTGGTAGCATGCAACACACGTAGCGGCCCGGAGATGGTTCTCCTCAAGTACCACAGCGTCATCACGCCGGTGCCATTCCTGTGCTACTTCATTGTAGGCAAGCACTCGAGGAGACCCGAATACGAGTTCCGTGGGGATAACTGCTTCTACCCCATAGACTAGGGAGAAGGGAGTCTGCCCGGTAGCTTGATTTGGTGTCATTCTGAGGGACCAAAGAACCACCGGCAGCTCATCGATCCATCGCCTGCCACACTTCTGCAGTCTATCAAAAGTTCTTGTCTTGAGGCCCCGCAACACTTCAGCGTTCGCCCTTTCAACTTGTCCGTTGCTTCTGGGATGGGCGACAGAGGCAAACGAGATCTTGCTTCCGAGGGCATGAACATATTGCATGAAGGCGCGACTCATGAATTGGGTGCCATTGTCAGTGATGATCCGGGCAGGAACTCCGAAGTGGCGCACCAATCCTTCAAGAACTTGATAGCTGACTGAGAGGTCACCTTTCTCACTGGCTCCACCTTTGGCCAATTTGTGAACTTGTCGATAGCGACGAACAAGAACTCAAAGCCCCCGGTAGCATGCGGGAAGGGGCCCAAGATATCGAGCCCCCAGACCAAGAAGGGCCATGATAAAGGGATCGTTTGAAGAGCTTGGGCAGGCTGATGAATGTTCTTGGAGTGGAACTGGCAGGCTTCACATTTGGTGACGAGCTCAACTGCATCTTGGAGGGCCGTGGGCCAATAGAAACCTTGCCGGAAGGCTTTTCCAACCAGGGCCCTTGATCCAATGTGTGAGCCGCACATACCTTTGTGTATCTCTACCAACAGTTTCTTTCCTTCCTCCCGGCAAATGCACTTCAATTTCACACCGTTGGGCCTCCTTCTGTATAGTGTGTCATCGACAAACTAATACATACTGGCCCTTCGGGCTACTCTTTCAGCTTCTTCTTGCTCTTCGGGGAGTTCTCCAGTTTGGAGGAAATGGACTATGTGCCGTGCCCAAGTTGGGGCCAGAGGCTCGGCAACAAGGACCAACGGCACCTCCTCATTCGCAGGAGCACACTTCTCAACCGCAAGGACCGGTGGTCTGGTGGGATGGTGTAGCTCGCTGATCGAAGGGGAGTTGTTCCCGCCAAGCTCTCTGCCGGGGGCCTCGGGAGGCCCTGCCGGGTGAGGTTTGCCGGAGTCCAGTTTCCTCCTCTTTCTGGCCATTGTTGCCGGGGATACGGAGGGTTGAGTCAGATGGAGAACAAAAGTCCCTGGTTCCACAGGGAGTTTTTGAGCAGCGCACTTTGACAGATGATCAGCGATGCTATTTTCCGCACGGGGTACATGCTCTGTTTACAATCCGTCAAAGCGCTCCTCCAACTTTCTCACTTCCTCAACGTATGCCTCCATCAATGGACTTTGGTAATCCTCGTTAACTTGTCTCACCCCAAGCTGTGAATCTCTGCGGATGATCAGCTTCTTGATTCCCAGTTCTGTTGCAATTCTAAGGCCGGCAAGGAGCCCTTCATACTCTGCTGTATTGTTGGTAGCCTTCTCCCGGGGAAAGTGCATCTGGACGACGTACTTAAGGTGCTCCCTAGTGGGAGCAACAAGAAGCACGCTAGCCCCTGCACCTTGTAGGGAGAAGGCACCATCGAAATACATGATCCAATCTTGGGGCGCTTTCTTGCCGGGAATAACTGTCTCCAATACCTCTTCATCGGGAGTTGGTGTCCACTCTGCGATGAATTCTACTAGTGCTCTGCTCTGAATGGTTGACATGCTTTCAAACTTCAAACCAAAGCTGGACAACTCCAAAGCCCATTCCACAATCCTGCCGGTGGCCTCAGGGTTCCGGAGTATGCGTTGCAAGGGGAAACAGGTGACAACTGTGATCTCGTGGGCTTGGAAGTAGTGGCGCAGTTTCCTCGAGGCCATGATGAGGCCAAAAATCAGCTTTTGCATGCCAGAGTACCTCGACCTAGCCCCCTGCAACAGGGAGCTGACGAAGTACACTGGGCGCTGCACCACTTTCTTCTTTGCCGTGACCAGAGAACTGCTTCCGCTGCTCTGCCTTTCTTTGCTCTGGACTGACTCTGGCCTTGTCGGGATAGGTCCACTTTCTTCTCCAGAGGTAATAGTGGTTGTGGTTGCCATGTCATCCACTTCCCGCTGTTCCACCAGTGCTGCGCTAACCACTTGATTGGTTGCCGCCAAGTATAGCAGCAACGGCTCTTGTGGTTTGGGAGCGACCAAGATGGGCACAGAGGAAAGATAGGTCTTCAAATCTTGCAGTGCAGCATCTGCCTCCGGGGTCCATTCCACGGGCCCTGCCTTCTTCAAGATTTTGAAAAACGGTAGGGCATGCTCGGCAGACTTGGAAATGAACCTGCTCAGTGTAGCCACGCATCCTATCAAACGCCTCACGTCCTTGACTATCTTGGGTGCCTGAATCTGCTCGATAGCCTTAATCTTGTCGAGGTTGGCTTCTATCCCTCGATGAGACACAAAGAAACCAAGTAGCTTACCGGAGGGGACGCCAAACACACGCTTCTCCGGGTTCAGCTTCAAGTTGATTTTACGCAGATTAGCAAAGGTTTCTTCCAAATCCTGGGTGAGGGTTGATCTATCCTTGGTCTTGACCATAATATCATCCATGTAAGCCTCAATGTTTCTGTGTAGCTGGGACTCAAAGCCAATCTGTACTGCTCTTGCAAAGGTGCATTCGGCGCTCTTCAACCTGAAGGGCATCCGTACAAAGCAGTACGTGCCACACGGGGTTATGAACGCGGTTTTCTCCCCGTCTTCCTTGGACATGAAGATCTGGTGGTATCCGGAGTAGGCATCCTATCACACCCTAGTTAGTTCATGCAGTAGAGTGTTGCATCATGTTTAAACTTTTCCAGAAACTTGAAATGGGGATGATAGAACCCCCAGCACCCCCCTGGAAACAACTAGGGTTTACTAAAATCTTTTTCAATGAACCTGAAATGCCCTTCTAAAATGTCCATCATTTTTGTCTTGGGTTAGAACCTCTGCCAAAACTGGTTCACATTTTTCTAGGTCATCATAAGGTCATTGAATTAAATCATATGTAACTAGCATTTGGGCATTTAAATGCTAGTAAATATTTTAAATGTCCAAATAATCCCAAACTGAAATGTTCCATGTTGGATATACTCTATATAGTAGGCATGAGCAGTTTGGTGATTTTTGAAAGTGCCTAGGTATTTTTAGAAAAGCCACAAACTTGCAGGAATAATAGAAAACAGAAACTAAAATAGGAAAAGCAGAGAGAGAGAAGATACCTACCTGGCACCCACCAGAGCCCACCTGGCCGGCCCAGCTGGCCAGCCCAGCCACCTGGCCCCTCCCCTGTCGTCTTCCTCCTGCCAGGAGGACAGAGGCGCGTGCCCGCCCCGCGCCTGCCACCTCCTCCCTCCCTGCCTGCCTGGCTCCTCCCCGGTGCGCCTAGACGACACCACGGAGATGCCACGCAACCCCCTGACCCCTCTCACTCTTCCCATGGCCCCTCTCCCCTCTGCCCCTCTCTTTCACCCGCGCCGAGCGCAGCCGTCGCCGCCGACGAGTACCGCCGTGGCCACAGCCCCTGCCTCGCCTCGTCGATGCGCTCAGAGGCTCCGCCTCGACCCCCTCTTCCTCTCCACCGAGCCGCGCCCCGCTGGAAGCCCTGCAACATCGTCCCCGACATCGTCTTCAACCTCTGGCCGCCGGCGAACTCTTCGGGGATTCGGGAGCTCCAGTCTCTCCCCGGCCTCGCCGTTGCCTCTGCTGGATTCGCCGTGAGCCCCTGCCTCTTTCCCCTCTCTCCCCGTGCTCGTCCGCGCCTTCTAGCCACCGTGGCCATTGGAGCCGACAGCTCCTCGCCGCCGGTCATGTCGCCACCGCGACTACGGCCGTGCAAGCACGCGTCCGAGCCCACCGCTGCACTTAGAGAACTCCTAGGAGCCGAGCACACCCACCAGATCTTCACGCCGTGCTCCGTAGCCCCGTTTCGGTGCACGCCCGAACTCCGGCGGCCGCAAAAGAGCTCGCCACCGTTGACTCCGTCCACCCCCACTCGAACCACGACCACCCACAGATGCGCCTCGCTTCCCTCTTTCAAACGCGCCCTTCCGCGCGTCAAACGATGGCCTGTAGGCGAAACCTGAGCCACTCCAGTGCACCTCCGCCGCGTTTTGGTCGCCGCCGGCGTAACTCCGGCGAGGGTGATGTGGCAGATTAGTTAGGGCTAATGACGCACTTAGTCAACACCTAGTGACACTGACATGTGGGCCTCGTCCCCTGGTCAAACCTAGATTAGGAGTTAAACTAATACTAATTTAGTTAATTAGCTAACTGTGACACTGACCAGTGCGACCCACTGGCCAGGTTTGACCTGGACCGCATAGTTGACCTGCTGACGTCACACCGACGTCGTGCTGACGCAGTAAATCATTTTCTGGATTTAAAATAATCAGAAAATTCCAGAAAATGTCCAAAACTTCTAAAATTCATAGAAAATAAACTATAGCTCAAAATGAAATAATTTATATATGAAAAATGATCAGAAAAATCCAAAGAATCTGAATATGGCATTTTCATGCATGTTTGAACAAGTTAACCTCACTGAATAGGACAATTCATGATTATGGAATAAATAGTAATTAGTTTGGAGTTGGAATTTGCTATAGGTTTGAATTCCACTTCAATGAATATGACTAACTGTTGCACTAGGTCAATTCAGTACCTTAATATGACATATCATTCATATGAATGTGCATTGCATTGATTGTGCTTCCTCTTGTGTTTGCCGGTGGTTGCTCCCTCTCAGTAGACGTGGTTCCGACGACGTGTTCGATGACACCGATGAAGAACTATACTATCTTCAGAAGTGCCAGGCAAGCAAAACCCCCCTTGTTCATTCCGATACAAACCCACTCTCTCGCTTCTGCTCTCTTTTACTGCATTAGGACAACAACGATTCAACTGTTACATGCTGCGGTAGTTGAACCCCTTTCCTCTGCATGACCTGCCATTGCCACAGTAAATAGATGAAACCCACTAGCATGAGTAGGAGTTGTTTGAGCCCTGATGTGCCTACTCATTCATGCTTGTTTGTCATGCCTGCTATTGCTTAGAGTTGTGTCAGGTCTGATTCATTGGGGATGAATTGGAAAGTTGTGAACATGTCCTACTGCTGAGAGCTAAGTGTGTGAACACGATTTGGTAAAGGTATCGATGAGAGGCCATGTAGGAGTACATGGTGGGTTGTTTCATTGAGGCCGTCCTTAAGAAATGAGATCTATATGCGTGATTTAAGATTCAGCTACTACCACACATTGGGATCCTTAATTGACTCTCTCGACTTATTAACCACCCCCGTCCTCTGTCCAGGAGTTGCAAGTAGTTTCTGGTGTTTGTAGTTGCTGGAGGCCGTGCGCAACGCTGACCTTAGGGGTGGGCTGTGATGCGGTAGGCACGTGGCACGGTGTACCGGGTCGCCCGTTTGGTGTCTCGGGAACCCTGCACACATTGTTTGGGGCCGTTGAGGACACCCCGGCCGGATTTCCTTGCGGATGGAACCCAAATAGGCTATAAACCTGGACTAGAGACTCGTGTGTTTAGTCAGGTCGTGGCCGACACCCTCGCTGGGCTTCCGCTTGAAGGTTGCCGCGTACATGTCGTGTAGCGGCGATAAGTGGTGAAAGCGTGTGTGAAGAAGTACACCCCTGCAGGGTATAAAACTATTCGAATAGCCGCGTCCGCGGTAAAGGACTACTTGGTTGCCTGTACAGTTCATAGACAAGTGAAAGTGGATACTCTAAAACTCGCAAGATAAGCGTGAGTGCTATGGATGGCGTTCTCGTAGGTAGACGGGAGCGGATCCATAGTGGTGTATTGAATGGTGAATATGTGGACTTGTGTGCGCCACCTCAAAAGAGTTACCAGCATTCGTAGTTCAGGATAGCCACTGAGTTAAAGCTGGCTTGCTGCAGTTAAACTCCACCACCCTCTTTGTTGATACTGATGCATTTGTAGATAGTTCTCATGTAAGTCTTGCTGGGTACATTCGTACTCACGTTTGCCTATTTTATGTTTTGCAGAGAGACTTCAGTCTCGCTATTAGTTCCACGTGGACTTCGACGTTTAGCTTGTTACCTCAGCTACGATCTTGTGCCCTCGGCAAGATCTGGTAGATAGTCGGGCTTCTCAGCCTTTTTCATTTGTAGATGTCTGTACTCAGACATGATAGGCTTCCGCATGTGCTTTGACTTGTATGCTCTGAATGTTGGGTCATGAGACCCATGTTTGTAATACTTGGCTCCTCGAAGCCTAATGAATAAATACTCTGAGTCGTAGAGTCTTGTTGTGATGCCATGTTGTATTTGCCCATATCCAGCATATTGTGTGTATGATTGAAATGCTTGGTATGTGTGGGATCCGACAACCTAGTTGTTTATCCTTGGTAGCCTCTCTTATGGGGAAATGTAGTCTGGTGCTTCCACTGAGCCTTGGTAGTCTGCTACAGCCCGGTTTACCGGGGTCCTGTTAGCTTGCTACTGCTCCGGAACACTTAGACTGGCCGGCATGTGTCCTTCCTCGATCCTGTGTCTGTCCCTTCGGGGAACCATCACGCGGTGTCTTTCGGAGTCCTGTTAGCCTGCTACAGCCCGGATTCCCGGAGTCCTACTAGCCCAGTTGCTACAGCCCGAATTCACTCGCTGATGACCGACACGTTCGTTGCTGGGTCATGTATGCCTGTCCCCGTAAGTTAGCGCCACTTTGGGTTCACGACTAGTCATGTCGGCCCGGGTTCTCTGTCATATGGATGCTAGCGACACTATCATATACGTGAGCCAAAAGGCGCAAACGGTCCCGGGCCATGGTAAGGCGACACCCGTGGGAATACCGTGCGTGAGGCCGCAAAGTGATATGAGGTGTTACCGGCTAGATCGATGTGACTTGGAATTAGGCTCCTGACAGCTTTGGTATCAGAGCCTGACTGCCTGTAGGATTACCAAGCCAAACTGGTCGAAGTTGAGTCTAGAAATGCTTCAGTTATATAAGGGAATTGATTGTGGAAGGGAACGTAAGGCTCTTTTTACTCCTTTACCTTATGCCTTTCTGATCTGAGTCAACCTCTTCTTTGCTACGGGGTTTAAGAACTAGGCTTCTCATCTTTCTATCAGGATCACGTGTTACTAATCTGTAGTAACTTATAGGATTGTTGGTTTCAAGCCTCTGTTCTGTTCCTACTACTTTTGTGCGTTGCTAGTTGATCTCAGAACCTTGATATTGTGTTGCTAAGTGGTTATGCCACCAATTGCAGGATGTCTCAAATCTTTTGAGAATTTACAGCCGTTATGCTGTCCGAGTCATCCCAGGTTTCTAAATATTCTGATG
Organism: Thinopyrum elongatum; assembly: GCA_011799875.1. Lineage (NCBI taxonomy): Eukaryota > Viridiplantae > Streptophyta > Magnoliopsida > Poales > Poaceae > Thinopyrum > Thinopyrum elongatum. The sequence goes on from CM022298.1 coordinate 300,562,440, forward strand.
CATTTGCAAATTGCTTCTTTCCGTTCCCGATGTTTCTTTCGGCCAGTTTAACCACACCAATCAGTGAGTTGAGGTACTCTGTTGCCTCGACATATATGTTGGAGCTATTGTTATGACCCTAGGTGTCTTAGAGAACCACTCAGTAATCTAGCAATGCTTTGTATCCTCCGTGTGATGATTCTGGCCATTATTCCCGAAAGCATCCCGTGATGCCATTTAGTTAGTAGGCATTCTATTTCTGGGTTCTTGAGCCCAAGATTCACTCTACTTATTTCCTGTTGTTAGTGTTCGCTAGTTCCTTTAGGATATTAGTAACCTTGCGACAGTCCTCGAGGTCCGTGGTATTTCCTTCTTCCAAATACCATGAACCATTAAGGCAGAAGTTCTTTGAACCAAAAAATCACAACCAGAGTGCTCTTGATGAGTTCTCCATTCTACATTGTGACTCTGCCAATCCTACCTCTCTGCATGATTATCTGGAAGAAATATGTTGAACTTGTTTGACATACTAAATCTATGCATCCGCAACTCAGAAAACCATATGTTCCTTTGAGTTGTCTCTCTTTAGTTGTATTCTGACCTCTGTCTATCAATTGATAATTAGGACTAGTTGTGCATTCGTGTTATCGACGCTTATTATTCTTGTGGTCCGTCAAGCCATTCTATTACGGAATGACTAGGAGAAACAAACTCCAGTACCTCATCAATATCTAGGATTGGGTCAAAGCGGTTGTATTCCGCAGATTAAAATGCCAATCCAGCTTTTGATTTTGTTCTACCCCGGAGTATTACCATCTTTATATCAAGAATATCATGGGAATTGCACACCATCCTATGAACTCTTGGTACAGTGATACTTCTCGCCATCATTATTCATTTCTCGGTCTTCGTGTTATTGTAACCGGAATACCGACAAGTGAATCGTGATGTGTGAAAGCAATACTCCTAGCAACTGCGTTGCTTGGTAGTTAAAGGACAATATTCTCATCCTTGGTGTGTTGGTTATTGAATCACCATCCTAGGACTGAGCGTGCTACCTAGTCCATTTTTGTTGGTGCACTCTTCGATCGATGAGTTAGGATTGTGTCAATCCATCACTCTCTTGATCACATCGTCTTGCCCTGAAAAGCAAGATTGTTCTCGAGCTTAGATACATATCGGTGGTTCATGACTTTCCGAATATCTTCTCGGAAGTGCTACCAGGTTGTCACCTGACTGTTATGTTGAGCTCGTGATCAAGTTGGCTTCTTGTAACCAACCCTTCTCCAAGAATCTGTGTCGGATACCCTGAGCTAGTTGGTTAAGCTAAATAACAACTTGGAGAGTTGGAAGATAAAAGCTTGCCTAGCTTAGTTCATTTCAAGGGGTATATCTATGTGTGTTGAAGAAAGATGATATCTTCATCGATTGGTCCTCGTGATCAGTTGTTGGACCTATTGTCTTATCAAAACTTTGATTTGAGTATGGGCCATCACCAAATCAAATCAGTACCAACGATGTTCGTAATGTTGTCTTACTCGTGGTTGATTCCTCGAGCATACATCATTACATCTTTTGGTCTGACCAATGCTATCACCTTGTTCACATAATTGTGGAATTCCATTTTTATGGAAACCTGGATGAAATGTTGTTGAGCCCATCAACAACATACTTATCTTCTCCATAACTTTGTTGAACATTAAGTTAGTGTTGGAAACTTTTGAAAGCATTTCTTCATGCTAGCTCATGGAGCATATGTTTGGATGAAAGAAGTGACTTCCTCTAATTCATGTGCATTCGATGCAAGTTGCCGCAGTGAATTTGAGAAAAGTTTGTTATGCTTCCTCTGGAATCATTCCAAGCCAGTCATGCATGTGCAAAGTATACCATGGTTTGGTAGATTAATTACCTCCACTCCATATGTATTCCGTAGCACACCAAGCCACTGATTGATTTGTTCAAGGAGAAGAAGTTCCTTTCTAAGACCCGGGGCTTATGCAAGGACTTCGATATCCTCGATGATGGTTCCCCACCTGAACTCGGTAGCGTTTTATTATAAGACTACCACGTGGTCATGCTTGTCTGAGACAGCGTGTTCACATGTGTGTAGCAGAACCAGCTCATGTTTTGGAGCTTACTACCGTAGTCCATTTCCTGAGAATCTTGCAACGTCATCTCGCCAATTTGTGTTGCAATCCTTCCTTTCAGACATGATGAGTCTGGAATATCCTGACACCAACCAGATCTGAATCTCAGGCATATATGATGGTTGGAACGTTTCTCAAGAACTATAATATCGGTCTCTCTGTAACCGGTAAAGTGGATGTCTTGGCTAACACACCCAGCCGGAAGACCTATCATTGTAGTATCTTGATTGAGGAAGTTGGCCACCTCCCCATAAGGATCTCGCAGGATTTATTTCCGTAGTTATTCCTTATGGATTCTTGAGCTCCCAAAGTCCGACCCTTTTACTTGATGTTCTAGATAGCAAACCATATCAATAAATGGGTTACGCTAGCACATCAAGGAGAACATTAGAAGCGGAGTGCTAAATGTCTCTCGGTCGATCATCAGATTTTGTTTCCTTGGCCTTGCTAAGGTGAAATCTGAGAAGGTGTTATCTTCCTTTGCATCTGCATCGTCCATCACTATTCATCAGGGTAGTATGTTGTGTTGCCGGGATCCTTGACACGGATATTGGTAAGACCTTGATGAATATGGAAATGCTCAAGTTCTTGAGAGCACGTGCAAACATTGGGTTTATCATTGGCATTAATTGGGATTTGCTCCCAGTTTTCTTCGGTTATGCTATAACCATTCCAACAATGGAATCACTCTCTACTGTTGAGCTTCTCCCCAGTTACTAAGAATCATTCCCAGCATTTGCATTTTGTTCCAGCTTGCACCGCCATTGTACCATCCTACTATGGACTACCCTTCTCAGCAATTACTGATCAGGATCATCTTCAAGGTAGTTCTACCACGGATTCCACCCATTTCCGATGATAAGCAAAATCATCCCTTGTGTTGTCTTCAACAAGGTAGTCCACATCATTCATCCTAGATTCGACTATGTCATTCTCTGGAACTCCTTCAAATGTTCGATTGTGATTGCCTTAGGCTGGTTTAGAGAATTTTATTGATCTCTGTATCAAAAGTAATTCTTTTTGCCACTTAAGGAAATAACTCTATGAGTCACCTCCTCTAAGGTATCTCGTTATGGTATCATGGCAACTCAACTCTTCGCTACATTGACAACCGTTCACCACCTTCTTAAGTGTGGAATTGTTGTCTACCTTGAACCTCCGTCATCTGTTTCACTCCATCCCTCTAGATGTATGCTTCGTGTCTCAGCTCGAGAGATGTTGCTATGTCTCATTCCGTGATTTGATCCTGAGTTGTTCGATCTTCGAGGAGATCGACCCTTCTAGAGTTTTTTTTCCTTTCCTCTCGTTGTCTTGTTGGTTGGAGTTCTCGGAGCAAGACATCGAGACAAAGATGGTGATCGAATCAACATACTTATGAAGTGCAACCTAGATCGTGAAGATTGTGTTAGTTTGCGTTCCCCCTTCCATCTTACCCTACGCTTGAATCTCGGGACGAGATTCTTTTGAGTGGGGGTGAGTTGTCACACCCTAGTTAGTTCATGCAGTAGAGTGTTGCATCATGTTTAAACTTTTCCAGAAACTTGAAATGGGGATGATAGAACCCCCAGCACCCCCCCTGGAAACAACTAGGGTTTACTAAAATCTTTTTCAATGAACCTGAAATGCCCTCCTAAAATGTCCATCATTTTTGTCTTGGGTTAGAACCTCTGCCAAAACTGGTTCACATTTTTCTAGGTCATCATAAGGTCATTGAATTAAATCATATGTAACTGGCATTTGGGCATTTAAATGCTAGTAAATATTTTAAATGTCCAAATAATCCCAAACTGAAATGTTCCATGTTGGATATACTCTATACAGTGGGCATGAGCAGTTTGGTGATTTTTGAAAGTGCCTAGGTATTTTTAGAAAAGCCACAAACTTGCAGGAATAATAGAAAACAGAAACTAAAATAGGAAAAGCAGAGAGAGAGAAGATACCTACCTGGCACCCACCAGAGCCCACCTGGCCGGCCCAGCTGGCCAGCCCAGCCACCTGGCCCCTCCCCTGTCGTCTTCCTCCTGCCAGGAGGACGGAGGCGCGTGCCCGCCCCGCGCCGGCCACCTCCTCCCTCCCTGCCTGCCTGTCTCCTCCCCGGTGCGCCTAGACGACGCCACGGAGATGCCACGCAACCCCCTGACCCCTCTCACTCTTCCCGTGGCCCCTCTCCCCTCTGCCCCTCTCTCTCACCCGCGCCGAGCGCAGCCGTCGCCGCCGACGAGCACCGCCGTGGCCACAGCCCCTGCCTCGCCTCGTCGATGCGCTCAGAGGCTCCGCCTCGACCCCCTCTTCCTCTCCACCGAGCCGCGCCCCGCCGGAAGCCCTGCAGCGTCGTCCCCGACATCGTCTTCAACCTCTGGCCGCCGGCGAACTCTTCGGGGATTCGGGAGCTCCAGTCTCTCCCCGGCCTCGCCGTTGCCTCTGCTGGATTCGCCGTGAGCCCCTGCCTCTTTCCCCTCTCTCCCCGTGCTCGTCCGCGCCTTCTAGCCACCGTGGCCATTGGAGCCGACAGCTCCTCGCCGCCGGTCATGTCGCCACCGTGACTACGGCCGTGCAAGCACGCGTCCGAGCCCACCGCTGCACTTAGAGAACTCCTAGGAGCCGAGCACACCCACCAGATCTTCACGCCGTGCTCCGTAGCCCCGTTTCGGTGCACGCCCGAACTCCGGCGGCCGCAAAAGAGCTCGCCGCCGTTGACTCCGTCCACCCCCACTCGAACCACGGCCACCCACAGATGCGCCTCGCTTCCCTCTTTCAAACGCGCCCATCCGCGCGTCAAACGATGGCCTGTAGGCGAAACCTGAGCCACTCCAGTGCACCTCCGCCGCGTTTTGGTCGCCGCCGGCGTAACTCCGACGAGGGTGATGTGGCAGATTAGTTAGGGCTAATGACGCACTTAGTCAACACCTAGTGACACTGACATGTGGGCCCCGTCCCCTGGTCAAACCTAGATTAGGAGTTAAACTAATACTAATTTAGTTAATTAGCTAACTGTGACACTGACCAGTGGGACCCACTGGCCAGGTTTGACCTGGACCGCATAGTTGACCTGCTGACGTCACACCGACGTCGTGCTGACGCAGTAAATCATTTTCTGGATTTAAAATAATCAGAAAATTCCAGAAAATGTCCAAAACTTCTAAAATTCATAGAAAATAAACTATAGCTCAGAATGAAATAATTTATATATGAAAAATGATCAAAAAAATCCAAAGAATCTGAATATGGCATTTTCATGCATGTTTGAACAAGTTAACCTCACTGAATAGGACAATTCATGATTATGGAATAAATAGTAATTAGTTTGGAGTTGGAATTTGCTATAGGTTTGAATTCCACTTCAATGAATATGACTAACTGTTGCACTAGGTCAATTCAGTACCTTAATATGACATATCATTCATATGAATGTGCATTGCATTGATTGTGCTTCCTCTTGTGTTTGCCGGTGGTTGCTCCCTCTCAGTAGACGTGGTTCCGACGACGTGTTCGATGACACCGATGAAGAACTATACTATCTTCAGAAGTGCCAGGCAAGCAAAACCCCCCTTGTTTATTCCGATACAAACCCACTCTCTCGCTTCTGCTCTCTTTTACTGCATTAGGACAACAACGATTCAACTATTACATGCTGCGGTAGCTGAACCCCTTTCCTCTGCATGACCTGTCATTGCCACAGTAAATAGATGAAACCCACTAGCATGAGTAGGAGTTGTTTGAGCCCTGATGTGCCTACTCATTCATGCTTGTTTGTCATGCCTGCTATTGCTTAGAGTTGTGTCAGGTCTGATTCATTGGGGATGAATTGGAAAGTTGTGAACATGTCCTACTGCTGAGAGCTAAGTGTGTGAACACGATTTGGTAAAGGTATCGATGAGAGGCCATGTAGGAGTACATGGTGGGTTGTTTCATTGAGGCCGTCCTGAAGAACTGAGATCTGTATGCGTGATTTAAGATTCAGCTACTACCACACATTGGGATCCTTAATTGACTCTCTCGACTTATTAACCACCCCCGTCCTCTGTCCAGGAGTTGCATGTAGTTTCTGGTGTTTGTAGTTGCTGGAGGCCGTGCGCAGCGCTGACCTTAGGGGTGGGCTGTGATGCGGTAGGCACGTGGCACGGTGTACCGGGTCGCCCGTTTGGTGTCTCGGGAACCCTGCACACATTGTTTGGGGCCGTTGAGGACACCCCGGCCGGATTTCCTTGCGGATGGAACCCGAATAGGCGATAAACCTGGACTAGAGACTCGTGTGTTTAGTCAGGTCGTGGCCGACACCCTCGCTGGGCTTCCGCTTGAAGGTTGCCGCGTACATGTCATGTAGCGGCGATAAGTGGTGAAAGCGTGTGTGAAGAAGTACACCCCTGCAGGGTATAAAACTATTCGAATAGCCGCGTCCGCGGTAAAGGACTACTTGGTTGCCTGTACAGTTCATAGACAAGTGAAAGTGGATACTCTAAAACTCGCAAGATAAGCGTGAGTGCTATGGATGGTGTTCTCGTAGGTAGACGGGAGCGGATCCATAGTGGTGTATTGAATGGTGAATATGTGGACTCGTGTGCGCCACCTCAAAAGAGTTACCAGCATTCGTAGTTCAGGATAGCCACTGAGTCAAAGCTGGCTTGCTGCAGTTAAACTCCACCACCCTCTTTGTTGATACCGATGCATTTGTAGATAGTTCTGATGTAAGTCTTGCTGGGTACATTTGTACTCACGTTTTCCTATTTTATGTTTTGCAGAGAGACTTCAGTCTCGCTATTAGTTCCACGTGGAATTCGACGTTTAGCTTGTTACCTCAGCTACGATCTTGTGCCCTCGGCAAGATCTGGTAGATAGTCGGGCTTCTCAGCCTTTTTCATTTGTAGATGTCTGTACTCAGACATGATAGGCTTCCGCATGTGCTTTGACTTGTATGCTCTGAATATTGGGTCATGAGACCCATGTTTGTAATACTTGGCTCCTCGGAGCCTAATGAATAAATACTCTGAGTCGTAGAGTCTTGTTGTGATGCCATGTTGTATTTGCCCATATCCAGCATATTGTGTGTATGATTGAAATGCTTGGTATGTGTGGGATCCGACAACCTAGTTGTTTATCCTTGGTAGCCTCTCTTATGGGGAAATGTAGTCTGGTGCTTCCATTGAGCCTTGGTAGTCCGCTACAGCCCGGTTTACCGGAGTCCTGTTAGCTTGCTACTGCTCCGGAACACTTAGACTGGCCGGCATGTGTCCTTCCTCGATCCTGTGTCTGTCCCTTCGGGGAAACGTCACGCGGTGTCTTTCGGAGTCCTGTTAGCCTGCTACAGCCCGGATTCCCGGAGTCCTGCTAGCCCAGTTGCTACAGCCCGAATTCACTCGCTGATGACCGACACATTCGTTGCTGGGTCATGTATGCCTGTCCCCGTAAGTTAGCGCCACTTTGGGTTCACGACTAGTCATGTCGGCCCGGGTTCTCTGTCATATGGATGCTAGCGACACTATCATATACGTGAGCCAAAAGGCGCAAACGGTCCCGGGCCATGGTAAGGCGACACCCGTGGGAATACCGTGCGTGAGGCCGCAAAGTGATATGAGGTGTTACCGGCTAGATCGATGTGACTTGGAATCGGGGTCCTGACACATCCAGAAAAGAAAGCAGATCGCACCCGGAAGTGGAATCCACAATCTGGTCAATGCGCGGCAAGGGGAACAGGTCCTTCGGCCATGCCTTGTTCAGATCCGTAAAATCTATGCAAAGCCTCCATTTCCCATTCGCCTTGCGCACCACCAGTGGATTTGCCAACCACATGGGGTGCAACACTCCCCTGACCAAACCAGCTGCTTCAAGTTTCTTGATCTTATTGGCAATAAACTGTTGCCACTCCAAAGCTTGCTTCCGGACCTTCTGCTTGACGGGCCGGGCATGTGGGCAGACAGCAAGGTGGTGCTCGATTACCTCCCTAGGAATACCAGGGATGTCAGATGGTTGCCAGGCAAACACATCGACATTCGTCCGCAGGAAGGCAACGAGCGCGCTTTCCTATTTGTCATCGAGGGTGGCACTGATAGTGAAGGTACCATCAGTGCCAGCCAGCCCTGCCGGGACCTTCTTCACAGTAGGCGCAGTAGCTTTGGATCTCTTGCTATTGGAACTCTTCGGCAAGTCATCGACAGGCGCAGCGCACTCCGGAGAGGCACGCTTCCCGGATTCCTTGCTGGCATCCTTGCTAGCTCTCTTCATTTTCTTACTCACCTTGGCGGGAACACTGGCTTCCGTGGCCTCTGATGCGACTGCTTCTCGATACATCTTGTCCACGCATATGACTGCATCTTTCTGATCTAACGGAATGTAAATGACTCCTATCGGCCCTGGCATCTTCAAGGTATTGTAGGCATAGTGAGATGCCGCCATGAACTTGGCCAGAGCTGGGCGACCAAGGATTCCATTGTATGGCAAGGGGAGGTCGACCACATTAAACACGATCTTCTCAGTCCGGTAGTTTAACTCTCCCCCCCGAACGTCACCGACAGCGTGATCTTTCCTTTAGGACGACTACTACCGGGGTTGATTCCTTGGAACGTACCAGTAACCTTGAGCTCCTCATCCGCTATCTAAAGTTTACTGAGGACCTTTGGAGATATCAGATTCAACCCAGCCCCGCCGTCAACCAACATCTTTGTGACTTTGAGGTTGCATATTGTTGGTGAGACCAACAATGGCAAGCACCCTACCGCAGTGGTGCAATCAGGGTGATCCTCTTTGTCAAAGATGATGGGCGTGCGGGACCATTTGAGCGGCTTCCGAGAATCTGCCGCTGGCTCCATGGCATTGACTTCACGCGCCCACTGTTTAAGTTGGTGGTGAGAGGAGTGCAGAGATGCACCCCCGTCAATGCACAAGGCGTCAGTGGCTTTCTGGAACTCCTGCTCGCTGGTTTCCTCTTCATCTCCCTCATCGGTCTCATCACTGCAATCCTTCTTCTCACGGCCTCTGGCGGGTTTCCCTTGATTCTGAGGGGCCTTGCCGGGGCGGCTTACTCCACCGCCACGGCCCTTCCCGCCAGCACCATCCTAATTCTTCTCCTTATCATGGTTCTCGTACTCAGCCCTCTGCTTCTTGACGAGCTGCTCAACCTGATGGCACTCTTGAAGGTCGTGGCCCTTGGTCCAATGGATCTTGCAATACATCCCCTCACCCTTCCCGGCCTTCTCGGCAGCCGCAGCCGCCCGACAGTTAGTGCATGCGGCAACCTCCTAGCCTGGGTGCTTCGGCCTTAGCCTTCTTGCCGGTACTAGGTGTGCTTGACCCTTCGACTGCCATCACAACTTTCTCCTTGCGCTTCTTATTGCGTTTCTTGTTCTTCTTCTGGCTGGAGGCATCATCGTCATCGTCTGAATCGATGTCGATGCCGTCCTCTTCACCAGGAAGTCGCCTTCCCTCCTCTATGCGAGCACACTTATCCACCAGTGTGTATAACTCATTCACAGTCTGGGGCAGCTGCATGTTCATTTTGGAGCGTATTCGGCGGTTGCGCATGTTGGACTAGAATGCAGCTATCATGGCTGCCGGGTGGATGTCTGGGATGTTCCTGTGCACTCGGCTGAACCTTTGCATGTACTTCCGTAGGGTCTCCCCTTCCTTCTGCGGGAGGAGTTGCAGATCGCTGGGCCGCCCTGGTTCTTGATGGCCACCCGTGAAGGCGCCAACAAACTCATGGCACTGGTCAGCCCAAGTTGAAATGGAGTTCTCCGACAGGTGCATCAGCCAAGACCTCATGTTTGGCTTGAGTGCCAAAGGGAAGTAGTTGGCGAACACCTTCTCATCTCTTCCCCCAGCAGCCTGAACAACGATGGTGTAGATGATCAGGAACTCTGCCGGGTTCAATCTTCCATCGTACTTCTCTGGTATCTTCGGCTTGAATGTGCGGGAAGATGGCCAACGGACTTGCCGTAGCTCGCGAGTGAAGGCGGGGCACCCAACCTCGAAAGGTAGGCACCCACCCTCACCGAGCGCAGGCTCGTCGACGTCGGGGCCGTTGCGCCGACCAGACTGGCAGCGGGTGTCGCGGCGTTGCTCGATGGTGACGTGCGCACCATCCCCTCGCCTGCCTTCCTGGGCTTGCCGCTGGTCCCGACGCGCTCGAGGATCGAATGAAGCCATCGAGACATCGTCGAGTTCTTGATCACGTGGTCTGGTAGTGGCCTTTGTGCAGGCTGCCGTGGAGGGGACTGCACCATGGGGGTGCCCCCTCGGCATGGCCAGCTGCGCGGGCCGTTGTCGTCGCATTTTGAGGCCGTGGCGGGCCAGCTCGCTGTGATCCTCCCGCCTCGGCGAAACCAATCAGGCATTGAATGGTGGCTCTCCACTCATCCATCTGATCGGCTGCCGGCGGAAATCTCAATAGTAGCTGGGCTCGTGCCATAGCCTCCGAAGCGGTGCTTGGCATGGATGATGACGTAGATCGTTGCGTCGCCTGGCTACTTACGATGCCAGTAGTAGCTGCGCCGTGTTCTTCCTGTCGTGAGCCCGTGGCCACGGTGAGGTGGCAACGAGGTGGAGGCGCTAGAGGGCCAGCGGCTCCATTTGGCCCATCGACTGGGTCGGTTTGCTCCGGGGGTGGCGCACTGATACGTCTCCGTCGTATCTACTTTTCCTAATGCTTTTCCTCTTGTTTTGGACTCTAATTTGCATGATTTGAATGAAACTAACCCGGACTGACGTTGTTTTCAGCAGAGCTACCATGGTGTTGTTTCTGTGCAGAAATAAAAGTTCTCGGATTGGAACGAAACTTTGCGAGGATTTTTTATATGAATAAAGAAAAATACTGGAGCCAAGAACCACCGGAGGGGGCCCCCTGGGTGAGCACAACCCACCAGGGCGCGCCCCCCCTCCAGGCGCGCCCAGGTGGGTTGTCCCCACCTGGTGGCCCCGCAGACCCTGAAACCGACGCTATAAAATCACATTTTTCCAGAAAAAATCAGAGAGGCAGAATTATCGCATTTCGCGAGACGGAGCCGCCGCCACCTCCTGTTCTTCATCGGGAGGGCAGATCTGGAGTCCGTTTGGGGCTTCGGAGAGGGGGATCTTCGATCTTCGTCATCACCAACCCTTCTTCATTGCCAATTCCATGATGCTCCCCACCGGGAGTGAGTAATTCCTTCGTAGGCTCGCTGGTCGGTGAGGAGTTGCATGAGATTCATCATGTAATCGAGTTAGTTTTGTTAGGGCTTGATCCCTAGTATCCATTATGTTCTGAGATTGATGTTGCTATGACTTTGCCATGCTTAATGCTTGTCACTTTGGGCTCGGGTGCCAAGATTTCAGATCTGAACCATTTATGTTATCACCATTATATCTATGTTCTAGATCCGATCTTGCAAGTTATAGTCACCTACTATGTGTTATGATCTGGCAACCCCGGAGTGACAATAGTCGGGACACTTCCTAGTGATGACCGTAGTTTGAGGAGTTCATGTATTCATCGTGTGTTAATGCTTTGTTCCGGTTCTCTATTAAATGGAGGCCTTAATATCCCTTAGTTTCCAATATGGACCCCGCTGCCACGGGAGGATAGGACAAAAGATGTCATGCAAGTTCTTTCCATAAGCACGTATGACTATTTACGGAATACATGCCTACATTATATTTATGAACTGGAGCTAGTGCTGTATCGCCCTAGGTTATAACTGTCACATGATGAATATCATCCAACTAATCGCCGATCCAATGCCTATTATTTTCCTACATATTGATCTTGCTAAGTTACTACTGCTGCTGTCACTATTGTCACTGCTACAAAACTAGTGCTATCATTGTTACCGTTACTATTGCTGTTGCTACTACTATCAAAACTATCATATTACTGTGCTACTGATCACTTTGCTGCAGATAATTAATCTCCAGGTGTTATTGAATTGACAACTCAGTTGCTAATAGTCGCAAATATTCTTTGGCTCCCCTTGTGTCGAATCTATAAATTTGGGTTGAATACTCTAACCTCGAAAACTGTTGCGATCCCCTATACTTGTGGGTTATCAAGACCTTTTTCTGGCGCCGTTGCCGGGGAGCATAGCTATATTTGTTGAGTCACTTGGGATTATTATCAAATTATTACTATGAAGAATCTGAAGGACGCTAAGACTAAGATTTTTCCCTCTAAGACGAGGGGAGGTAAGGAACTGCCATCCAGCTCCGCTTTAGATTCACCTTCTATTATAAGTAAACTTGCAACACCACCACATGCTATCAATTCTGATATGTTGCAAGTTATTGATGATGCTACTTCTGCTATGAATGCTACTCATGATGATGCTAGTACCTTGCTTGATGATAATGTGCCACTAGGTGAATTTCTTGATGAACAAATTGCTAGAGTAAGACAACATGAGATTGTTGAAACTGATGAAGAGCTTGAAACTGAAAATCTTGAAACACCTATTAGAACTAGCCCTCCTAGATATGAATTGCCAAAGGTACCGAAAGGTTATGTTATAAATGAGGAGGCAACTAGGGATATTCTTGCTTGTAAGGATAGAGATGATCTAGAAAAACTATTATGCAAGTATAAAGAAAAGACTTTGAATGCTAAAATGAAATGTGATCCTCAGTTTGCTACTTCACCTATCTTTGTCGATGATAAGGATTATGAATTCTCTGTCGACCCAGAGTTAATTACTTTGGTTGAATCTGATCTTTTCCATGGTTATGAAACTAAAACTGTTGTGGCACATCTTACTAAGTTGAATGACATAGCCACCCTTTTTGCTCATGATGAGAAAATTCGCTATTATTATATTCTCAAATTATTTCCGTTCTCATTAAAGGGTGATGCTAAAGCTTGGTACAATACTCTTGCTCTTGGTGGTGTGTGTAGTCCCCAGGATATGATTTATTACTTTTCTGAAAAATATTTCCCTGCTCATAAGAAATAAGCTGCCTTGCAGGAAATATTTAACTTTGTGCAAATTGAAGAAGAGAGTCTCCCACAAGCTTGGGGGAGGCTTCTCCAATTGCTTAATGCTTTGCCTGATCATCCTCTTAAGAAAAATGAAATACTTGATATCTTCTATAATGGACTAACCGATGCTTCTAGGGATTTCCTAGATAGTTGTGCTGGTTGTGTTTTCAGGGAACGAACTATTGGGCAAGCTGAAGAATTATTGAATAACATATTAAAAAATTATGATGATTGGACTCTTCCTGAACCACCGCTTAAACCTACTCCGAAGAAGAGGGGTATCTTATATCTCAGTCCTGAAGATATGCAAGAGGCAAAGAAATCTATGAGAGAAAAAGGTATTAATGCTGAGGATGTCAAAAATTTACCTCCTACTGAAGAAATACATGGGCTTGATACACAACCACCACCTAAGGTGGTAGAGGTAAATTCTCTAATGAAATTCAATGACAATGATAATCCTCACAATATGCACCCTAGCCAATGCCTTTATGAGTTTGAAAATTACATTAGAAAGCAAGATCACTTCAATGCAAATGTTATGAAACAATTGAAATATAATTCTGATATGATTGCTCGCTTGAGTGACTTGTTATTTAGAATCTTAAATGATGTTAGATGTGTGGGGAAGCATGCTTCTATGGTTCAAACTTAGTTAGAACAAGTTGCTAAATCTCAAAGAGAGTTGTTAGATGAAATGAATAATAACATCAATGATCATGCTGTCAGAGTAATGACTAGAGGAGTTAGGATGACTCAGGAACCACTTTATCCTGAGGGACACCCAAAAAGAATTGAACAAGACTCTCAAAGAGTTAATACTGATGCACATAGTCCTTCTAAAAAGAAAAAAGAAGAGGAAAAATGATAGGACTTTGCATGCCCCTAGTGAACCTGAAGTAGAAAAACCTCCTGATAATGAAAATGAAGTCTCTATCTCTGATGCTGAAACTCAATCTGGTAGTGAACACTCACCTTCTGATAATGAAAAAGATAATGATGAGGTTCGGGAAGATACTCAAACAAATAATAAAGAACCAGACAATGATGTTGAGATAGAACCAGCAGTTGATCTTGATAACCCACAACCCAAGAATAAAAGATATGATAAAAGAGACTTTGTTGCTAGAAAACACGGTAAGGAAAGAGGACCATGGGTTCAAAAACCTATGCCCTTTCCACCTAAGTCAACCAAAAAGAAAGATCATGAAGAATTTGAACGCTTTGCTGAAATGCTGAGGCCAGTCTTTTTGCGTACTCGCTTGACTGATATCTTAAAAATGCCTCCTTATGCAAAGTACATGAAAGACATCATCACCAATAAGAGAAAAATACTGGAAGCTGAAATCTCCACCATGCTAGCTAATTATACTTTTAAGGGTGGAGTACCTAAAAAACTTGGAGATCCGGGAATACCAACTATACCTTGCTCCATCAAAAGAAATTATGTGAAAACTGCTTTATGTGATTTGGGAGCTGGTGTTAGTGTTATGCCTTTCTCTTTATATAAAAGACTTGATTTGAATAAACTCACACCTACTAAAATATCTTTACAAATGGCTGACAAATCAACTGCCATACCTATCGGTATTTGTGAGGATGTGCCCGTTGTTGTTGCTAATGTTACTATTTTGACTGACTTTGTTATACTTGAGATGCCCGAGGGCCACAACATGTCGATTATCCTTGGTAGACCCTTCTTGAATACTGCAGGGCCTGTTATTGATTGCAATAAAAGCAAGGTCACTTTTCATATCAATGGTAATCAGCATACGGTGCACTTTCCGAAGAAACAATTCCAAGTGAATGGTATTAATGTTATTGAAAAATCTCCGACAATCACTATTGGAAGTTTTCAACTACCTCTACCTACTGTCAAAAAGAAATATGAAATTCTTATGGTTGGGGACATTCATATCCCCGTTGAGGTAACTTAGTGATTTACGAAAGTTCTTCGGTTTCATGTTAATCGAAAGTGGTTGTTAATAAGATTTGATCAACCTTATTAATTGATCATTTTTGAGAGGTATGAAGTTGATGAATTTAATGAGCACTACCTTCTGTCCCTACCTTTTGCTTTCTGTTTTTATTAGTTAAATAAAATAAAATGCCAAGTTTTGTCTGTTTTCTGAATTTCCCATGCAATAAAAAATGACCCAAAAATAAAAGTTCTCAGAATGCTCTGAAAATTTAATATGATTTTTTTCTGAATATTTAAGAATTTTTAGTTCAAATAACATCAAAAGGAGGTGCACCAGCTGGGCACAACCCACCTGGGCGCGCCTGGGTCTAGGCTAACCCTGGTGGGTTGTGGTCCCCACGTGGGCCCTCTCACTTATCTCTTCATCCCACATCACCACCTACCTCCAGAAAAAATCACCATTGCTTTATCTCTCATGTTCTTGCTCCCGAATCCATGGATTTCGATCTCTTTGCTCGAAGCTCTGTTTTCGAAACTGTTTCGGGGGATTTGTGCTTGGTATGTGACTCCTCCGTTGGTCCAATTAGTTTTTGCTTTAGTGGTTTATATTTTGAATAATTAGCTACTCTTGGTGCTACTGTAGATGAGCTTGCATGTTGAATTCTTGGAGTTCTAAGTAGTTTGAACACTTGCTATGGCCTCTATGCATACCTATGAGTAGTTGCTTTCAATCTTGTGAAGTTTTGGTGAGAAAAATTTTGTGGACTAAAAATTTCAGAATTTTGTTCATAGGAAAAAGATGAGTATCTTTAGGAAGTTTGCTTCCAAGAAGAACTCCAAGGGAGTTATTGGGGAGTCATCTGACAGTAATCTCCACACCCGGAGAATGGCGGAGGTACGGCCGTGCGAATGGCCGCATAACCCGTTCATGGAAGGGGCCGGAATCCTTCAGGAGTTTGCACAATATGCTGCTAACGCCGGCCTCACCGACTTCATCGCAGCTGAATGTGAACAGTATCATCTCCTCACAAATTCCTTTGTGCAAAGTTTTAATTTCTTGAGTAGGAATAATCCCCCTGAGGTGCAGTTTAACTTATATGCTGAACCCCATCAGATACCGCTTACTGAATTTTGCGACATATGCTTGCTTCCTTTTGATGGTAGTTTAGTAGAGCCTAGGCCCGCGGAGTTTGATGGTTTTTACCGTACTTTGACTGTGGGGGATGAGAGAGGGGTATCGGCTGTCACCGCCACTAGCTTACATTTTCCGGCTGTACATTGTTTTGCTTTATTCATTGCGAAGTGTTTGCTTGCTAGAGAAAAGGTAGGTGCACTCAGTGCTCCAGACTTTGCTGTCTTACGTCGTGCACTTTACGGCGACAACACTTATAGCTTGGGAGCTATTGTGGCATGTCGCCTCCACATTAACAAATCCAAGGGTAAAATACATGGTGGTATTTACGCTACTCGCTTGGCAACCCACTTTAACATTCAGATACGCCCATATGATTATCCTTTGCCCAAGGTTTACCTAGATCGCGCGGCTATGGCACACCATCAGTTTATTGATAGCGAGAACACTGATATTCCTGTTCCTTATAACCTGGTTTTCAGTGTGGACACTCATGATATTTTTCCATTGCCTGCACCTGTTTTGTTTGATCCTATTGCCAGGGGCGGATACAGGATTATGCCTGAGGACATTGTCGCCTACCGTAACAACCTAGCTGCAGCACAGGCGGAGCCTCAGGAGTGGCACCCTCAGGTGCCCGCTCCCCAGCACTTCAACATAGGACCCCATGGCTTCTTCGAGTGGTGATAACCAAGTTAGGCTAAAAGCCTAAGCTTGGGGGAGTACGTATTCCCACCGACATTACATTCATGTTCACACATTTCATTCCAGTTGTCGGTGTTCACACTTTTTCATTGCATTATCCATGTTAAATTTATTTTCTCGCTTTCTTCTTGTGTGTTTGAAAAACTTTGAGAAAATCCAAAAATATATTTCCTACTTCTTTTTGATTTTTCTTCCTAATTTAAATTGTTGTAGCACTAAAAAAAACTCAAAAAGATTTCCTTGTTCTTCTTTTGCTTGTTGGGAGCTTTCCCGTATAAATAGTTTTTCTCATTTTTGCTTTTCCCTTTTTATTTGCTTGTTCAAGAAAAATCTAAAACTCCAAAAATATTTCAGTGTGTTTCTCTGAATTTCTTTTCTTTTTACTGAGTCATACCGAGGAGAAGACCACGATGAAAATGTTGAATGGCTCTCATATGCATTATTGTTGATCTAACAAAGAGCCCATATTACCTTGTCTTCTCCTTTTGAATAAAATGTTTGCAGATTCCAGCTTAGTTCATGGCACTCTTGCACTATTATTATTTTCATAACGTTCGGTCGTGCAAGTGAAAGGCAATAATAACGATATTTGATGAACTGGCCGTGGCAGAGAGAAACGGGTATGAACTCGACTTGTTCTGTTTCTGTAAATATGTTTAACCTAGTATCCATGATTCAGCCTATTATGATCAAACATGTTTGCAATGACAATTAGAGATTATAGTTTCTCATGCCATGCAGAAGTAGCTAGGAGTGGATAATGATTTATCTTGGATGTCAACATTGCGTTAAAATGATTGTGATGTAGTATGATGATAAGGTATCCTCCTCTGAATGTTCGAGTGGCTTGACTTGGCACATGTTCATGCATGTAGTTGAATCAAAACCAACATAGCCTCTATGATATTTATGTTCATGGTGTTCATATCCTACTCATGCTAGTATCCAATGTTACTTATGCATAATGCATGTTCATGACCATTGTTGCTCTCTAGCTGGCCGCTTCTCAACCTATTTGCTAGCCTTCGCCTGTACTAAGTGGGAATTCTGCTTGTGCATCAAAAACCTGAAACCCAAGTTATTCCAGATGAGTCCACCATACCTACCTATATGTGGTATTACCCTGCCGTCCTAAGTAAATTTGCATGTGCCACCTCTAAAAACTTCAAACAAATATCCTTTTTGTGTGCCTGGATTGTTCATAGAGCGGCAAGAGGTAGTCAGTATCTTCCATGCTAAGCGGGTTATTCTCATGATGAGTGTTTATTCACTCATCCTTGCACGAGAGGGGCGGCAATAGGGATTCCCAGTCCCGAACTCAAATTGCAAATAATTAAACAAAACTCCCCCGGGACTGTTGTTGGTATGGACGACACCCGTTGTTTCGGACAAGCCGTGGAGTGTGACTGTTGGTGGAGGGGGAGTAAACCTTTACTTTTATCACTTGGGAACCGCCACTAATGTGTTTAGCATGGAAGATACCGATAACTGATGGTCGCGAAGTAAACAAGAAGGGTGCATCTCTCAAAATTTCATTTTCCTCTGTTTTAAAAACTTGAGCTCTGGCACCGCTGCAAATCACTGCTTCCCTCTGCGAAGGGACTATCTATTTACTTTTATGTTGTGTCATCACCTTCTCAAATAAGCGCCAGAACCTGAGAGCACTGTTGTCATGCTCATGCATTGTGTGTAGCTAATGTTGGGTGCATCATGACTGGATCTTTTCTACCATGAATTACAATGTTTAGTCGCTGCTTGAACTTTGGAGGTGCTCTGCATTTATGTTTTGCGGTCTCAGAAAGGGCTAGCGAGATACCACTGTTGTCATATTATATCATGGTTGTTTTGACAACGTGCTGCTGTTTGAGATATCTTATTATTGCTCGCTAGCTGATTATGTCATTGATATGAGTTAATATAATTTTTAAGAGTTATTGTCGACATGGTTAATTATAATCTTGGTTGAAAACCTGGGTGCTGTTTAAGCTTATTTATGTAAACAAGAGCAAAAGGTTTAAGCAAAGGTTTTTCTTTTTCACTTTCAGTTTATCAACTGAATTGCTTGAGGACAAGCAAAGGTTTAAGCTTGGGGGAGTTGATACGTCTCCATCGTATCTACTTTTCCTAACGCTTTTCCTCTTGTTTTAGACTCTAATTTGCATGATTTGAATGAAACTAACCCGGACTGACGCTGTTTTCAGCAGAGCTACCATGGTGTTGTTTTTGTGCAGAAATAAAAGTTCTCGGATTGGAACGAAACTTTGCGAGGATTTTTTATATGAATAAAGAAAAATACTGGAGCCAAGAACCACCGGAGGGGGGCCCCTGGGTGAGCACAACCCACCAGGGCGCGCCCCCCCTCCAGGCACGCCCAGGTGGGTTGTCCCCACCTAGTGGCCCCGCAGACCCTAAAACCGACGCTATAAAATCACATTTTTCCAGAAAAAAATCAGAAAGGCAGAATTATCGCGTTTCGCAAGATGGAACCGCCGCCACCTCCTGTTCTTCATCGGGAGGCCAGATCTGGAGTCCGTTTGGGGCTCCGGAGAGGGGCATCTTCGATCTTCGTCATCACCAACCCTTCTTCATCGCCAATTCCATGATGCTCCCCACTGGGAGTGAGTAATTCCTTCGTAGGCTCGCTCGTCGGTGAGGAGTTGGATGAGATTCATCATGTAATCGAGTTAGTTTTGTTAGGGCTTGATCCCTAGTATCCTTTATGTTCTGAGATTGATGTTGCTATGACTTTGCCATGCTTAATGCTTGTCACTTTGGGCCCGGGTGCCATAATTTCAGATCTGAACCATTTATGTTATCACCATTATATCTATGTTCTAGATGCGATCTTGCAAGTTATAGTCACCTACTACGTGTTATGATCCGGCAACCCCGGAGTGACAATAGTCGGGACACTTCCCGATGATGACCGTAGTTTGAGGAGTTCATGTATTCACCGTGTGTTAATGCTTTGTTCCGGTTCTCTATTAAAAGGAGGCCTTAATATCCCTTAGTTTCCAATATGGACCCCGCTGCCACGGGAGGGTAGGACAAAAGATGTCATGCAAGTTCTTTCCATAAGCACGTATGACTATTTACGGAATACATGCCTACATTATATTTATGAACTGGAGCTAGTGCCGTATCGCCCTAGGTTATAACTGTCACATGTTGAATATCATCCACCGAATCGCCGATCCAATGCCTACGATTTTCCTACATATTGATCTTGCTAAGTTACTACTGCTGCTGTCACTATTGTCACCGCTACAAAACTACTGCTATCATTGTTACCATTACTATTGCTGTTGCTACTACTATCAAAACTATCATATTACTGTGCTACTGATCACTTTGCTGCAGATAATTAATCTCCAGGTGTGATTGAATTGACAACTTAGTTGCTAATACTCGTAAATATTATTTGGCTCCCCTTGTGTCGAATCTATAAATTTGGGTTGAATACTCTACCCTCGAAAACTATTGCGATCCCCTATACTTGTGGGTAATCACGCACGCCCTGTGGCCGCGCCTGTAGCGGGAGCGACCGGAGGGTTGCGATTCGCCCCAGAGCGAGAGCTGCCACTGCGGCTGTGCCTTTCAACCGGGCGGAGAGGTGCGGACAGAATGCTTTCTCCACCCGTACCTTGTGGAGCATGGCCGTCGGGGCGCTGTTGGTGCTGTACTTCCCCGGTGCCTTCTGCTCTTACTTCCATAGCAGGGGAGGTGGTGGCGACGCCGCCTACACCGGCCATGTCCCCCGCAGCGTCCGTGTCCCCGTGCGTCCTCGTGGCCTCCACGGCATCGGCGGCCGCGTGCAGCGGGGCCTTCGAAGTGGACGGGTGGGCTGCAACACCGGGCCTCTTCTTGGGCGGCATGAACGATGGAGCCGTCGATGAAGATGACGTGCTGCGTACGCTTCTCGGGTTCGCGCAAGCGCTGCCCCCTACCTAGTGCGCCAAAGATGTCGTGGGAAATCATGGCCACCTATGGGGCCATCGGCCCCTTTTGGTTCGCCAGGGGGGCTGAGCACATTGCACAAAGAGCGAAGGACGGTAGCGCAGCACGACAGAGATCACACGGGCAGTTTTACCCTGGTTCGGGCCACCGCGAGGCGTAAAACACTACTCCTGCTTTAGTGGATTGATGGTGGATTGGGGTGGAAACGCAGCGCTCTTGCCCGGCAGGGTTGCCTCGGGGCGAGAGCAGCTATGTGCATACGAGTGTACAAGGTTCCGAACCCTTTCTCTGGTTGCCATGGCCCTCCTTTTATAGACCAAGGGGTTACCATAGTGGCAAATCAGTCATTGTGTACTGATTACATAGTGATCAGTGCTATCATACCTAACTCTACAGGCAGAGCAGAGCACATTAAATGCGCCACTTTGTGTCACATCGTAGCCTGCCCGGCAAGCCTTGCCGGGGCGCTCGGCCACCTTTTCGCCTGTCTGCTTGACACGTCTCTGGACGGGTGTCATCTGGAGATGGTTTCCTCTGGAAATGGCTGCCATGTGTCAAATAACTACCACTTAGTCACTTGGGGGCTTGACACCGCACCGATCGATGACTTGCGTCGCTGTGAGGTGGAGCGGTGAAACCTTGGCGGGGTAGTTTGTTTTAGTAGTGCCCGGCAGGCCTGCCGGGGCTGTCTTGAGGCTTGTCTTCGGGGCCACCTTGTCCTCGCTAGGCTCGCCTGCCCGACAAGGGAGGTTTTTCCTTAGCAGTATCTTGGTCTTCTTGCCCTGCCCTTTGATTCCTCAAAGAGCCATCTCTCCTAGCTTGATCTGGTCTTGGATGTTGCAACTGTGCTCTTTTAGGCCTGTGCACGGTTTGGGCAACAGACCCAGGGTTTGTTGCACCGACACCTGGTTTCAAATTCCTCAACCCTTACCTTTACATTATTTCGCTGCTGAAGAATTTGTGATCTACCTTCTGATGAATTTGAACTGAAGACTTTCATCATGTTGTCTTTCATTTCTTCAGTTCATCTTCTTCATGCTTGTATGCTCGTATGATTGCATGTTCTTCACCTATATGTATCTTGTATGCATGCTTTCCATTTCTGTGATGAAATAGTAGCCTACTGTTTCTATTTCTTCACTCTGACTTTCATCAAATTCATCAGAGTTTGACGAATTTCTAAAAAATCTCCCATTCACCCCCCTCTGGGAGTAAACATGCACTTTCAATTGGTATGAGAGCAAGGTACTCCCTTGTTCTGTGTGATTTTGGTTTAACCACCTGGAGTTTTAGTTATGTTGACCACAAGTATGATCAAGGTATCCGCCATGTGCCCCATCTTTGATGGCACAGACTATCCTTTTTGGAAGAACAAGATGCGCATGCATCTCGAGGCAATTGATAACGATCTCTGGTTCACCGTTGAGAATGTCATCCCCACTGTCGCTCCTAGCATCAATGCTGCAGATGTGAAGAGATTGAAGCAACTCGACTCTCAAGCAAAGAATATCATATGTGGTCATCTCAACAGAGGACAATATGGCAGAGTGAGTGCACTGGGAACCTCAAAGCTTATCTGGGATAGGCTTTCCAAGGTCAATGAAGGCGTGTTCAACGTGACTCATGAGTTGACGTTCTTCGCAATCTCTTCAACTGCTTCAAGAGGCTGAACAATGAAAATGTTCAGCAAACCTTTGACCGCCTCACTGATATGTCCAATGAGCTTCAGGCTCTCAGTGCTATTGACATCACTGACCATGAGGTGGTGAAGAAATTGTTGAGGTCATTTGACAGTTCCTTTGACACCTTGGCCCTGATGATTCAAGAGCATCCTGATTACAAGTCACTTGATCCGGCTGATATTCTTGAGAGGCTCAATACTCATGAATTTCAACAAGCTAAGAAAAGGGATATGTATGGTCCCAACTATGGATGACCCCGCACTCTGAAGGCAAAAGCAAAAGCCAAGGCAATTTCTTCATATGAAGAAGAAGATTATGAATGCAGTACTGATGGTGCTGAGGAAATTGGCGGAGAACTGGTTTTGCAACATATTGTCCTTTGTTGAGATGACCACATATTGCTGCTCGAGATGAATTGCTGCTCGAGACTACAACAAGTTTTCCAAGAGGAATTGCTGCTCGAGACTACAACAATGGAACTTGCCACAAATGCAAGAAGCCAGGCCACTACATCGCTGATTGCCCTCTCTAGCAAAAGGGCTCAAAGAAGAAGTCTAGCAGAGATGACAACTCTGATGACAAGAAGAAGAAGTCCTCAAAGTCTTCATCAAAATCTTCATCACGGAAGAAAAGCACATCCAACAAAGCTCGTGCTTTCATTGGAAAGGACATGGATTCTGAGGAAGAATGCGATCAAGAGGAAGCTAAGGAATTTGAGGAGGAGTCTGACTTTGGGGTGGCGAGTTTAGCTCTCCCCGCAGAGTTTGTCAGCAAGTCCATCTTCGACCATGACGAAAATGGTGACTCCACCAACCCTGAGGACTGCGCTGATGACTACACTCCCACCTATTGCTTCATGGCAAGAGGTGCCAAGGTAACCTCAGGAGAAGCTTACTTCAGTACTTCTAGTGATGATGACTCTGAGTGTGAAGCAAAACCTAGCTATAAGAAACTAGCTAAAATTGCAACTGAACAACAAACTGCTATGGAAAAGATGCAAAAATTGCTAGACAAAAGTGATGATCTGTTGGATGAGGAAATGGATTGTAGTCGAGCTCTGTCTGAAGACCTCAGACGTCTTAAGTCAGAACACGATGAACTTGAAAGTCATCATATGACCCTCTCAGCCGAACATGAGAAGCTGTCCTATGAATTTCTTCAAAGGAAGCAAGAACTCGAGAAGCTGAGAGTGTCTCATAATGATCTTCAAAAAGAGAATGATTCATTACTCGTTCAACAGATCAACATCACTCAGGAAGAATTTGTTGCTCGATGCTTAAAATGCCTTGAACGTGAAAATGCAAATTCTTCAGCTGAATGTTCAAATGCTTAAACTGCTGCTATATCTTCAAATGTTTCTGTGGTTTCAATCCCCTCATCTGAGGAGACCACAAGTGTTACTGACGAACATGCAGGGCTGAAAGAATTCTGAACATGAACCCTAGGAAAGAGGGTATTGCTTTTGAGAGAAATCTTAATGCAGATGGATCATATTGGAAACCTGAGCAGTATCCCAAAACCACATGAGTTGCTACAAAAGAACCTCTAGTTGATCCATCCACTCTATCTGGCTACAACTATGATACTCCACATTCTTCTGATGAGTCATTTGACTCCAACTACAAACTATTCAAAAATCAGAATGGTGAAGTATTTGCTAGATTTGTTGGTACTAACTGCAGGAACGGTCCCCCAGTGAAGAAAACCTGGGTGCCCAAAAATCTTTAGGTGAATGTCATCATGACACCATCAAAGAAGAAGAGAAACCCCAGGGCAAATTCTTCACATGGACCAAAGTCGTCAAATGGACGGAGGCCAACTTATGGTCGCACTAATGCCTCTATTTCTTGGGGAAACAAATAGCAAGCTGATGAATATTGATAACCCACAAGTGTAGGGGATCCCAACCATTTTCGAGGGTAGAGTATTCAACCCAAATTTATTGATTCCACACTAGGGGAGCCAAAGAATATTTGTAAGTATTAGCAGTTGAGTTGTCAATTCAACCACACCTGGAAACTAAATATCTGCAGTAGAGTGATCAGTAACACAACAGTATGATAGTTTGATAGTGATAGCAGCAATAGTAACGGTAACAGTAGTAGCAGTAATTTTGTAGCAGTTGTGACAGTAGCAATAGTAATAGTAACTTAGCAAGAACAATATGTGAAAAGCTTGTAGGCATTGGATCAGTGATAACGTTGGATAATATTCATCATGTAACAGTTGAGGGAGTCCTGGACTAAGGGGTCCTCGGGTTGACGGTCAATCTCTCATGGGCCAGACTGGTGGGCCGCTCTGGACCTGTTGTTGGGAGGCCGAATTATGGGCGACTTCGTGTTCGGGAAGGAAACCTAGGAAGCCTTGGCGTATCCTCCAAGTCAAGATAAGATAATTGGCATGTTTATTACCTGATGGTAACCATCTATGTGTAACCCTATGTACCCCTGGTGTCTATATAAACCAGATGGTTTAGTTCGTAGAGGCCAGAAGAACCATCATCCTACTCATCCAGGGTTTAGTTCATCCGATCTTGTGGTAGATCAACTCTGTAATCCTCATACACACATCAATATAATCAAGCAGGACGTAGGGTTTTACCTCTTCGAGATGGCCTGAACCTGGGTAAATACTGTCTCTGCGTTCCCTGTTCCCTGTTGATCCAATATCCACAGCTCGGGACCCCCTACCCGAGATCTGCCGGTTTTGACACCAACATTGGTGCTTTCATTGAGAGTTCCGCTGTGGGGTCACAAAAGGATCGATTGTTCACTTAGTCATCAGCGATGGCATCCGCTCCGAGGATGTCTTCGTCCCCGGCCAACTCTTCGTGTTCAGCAGCGTCGTCCTAAGTGCCGATTCGGCCGGCCACCTCGACCAGATTGGCAGCTTCGCCCCAGAGCAGGAAATCAGGTTCGGCAACTTGGAGTATGTCGCTAATGCTCAGGGCGATCTGGTCTTTACTGGGTTCTCAGCCTCGCTCGATGAGCCGGGAAATCTTGAATTTTTAACTTCGGACCTTCTCCTCGACCCCATCTCCGGGTCGACCCATATTTCGAATCTTGCCTTGAGCTCGGATTCGACTGCTACATCCGAAAACCAGGGGTCAGCCTTGGCCGAACACGCTCCCTGTCCGGGCATGCTGTAGGCTAACTCCGAAAGACACCGGAAGACGAATCCGGCCGACCTCTCACTATTAAGCGAGACGCTAGCCCGGATCCAGACTATGAACATTACGGATGGCCCACCCTCGATCTAGGCTCAGATCGGGCTTGAGGCAGGCCACGAGGAATTTTATGTCCCACCCACCACCCACTTAGTAGCCACTGTCGAAGATTTAAACGACATGCTGGACTACTCCTTCGAGGAGGCCAACGACCTGGATGAAGATGTCGACGCCACAGACTATGCTGCTCCTGCCCCCACCACCACGGGACGGTGGACAACCACCTCCACCTATGATGTCTACATGGTGGACACCCCCAAAGAAAACGGTGACGACACCCCTAGAAAGGATGGCGATGAGCTTGGCGAGGAGCCGCCCAAATGCCGAAGTCAGCGCAGACGATCCAAGGCACGTAAGGGCAGGGAAAGCAACATGGGCACTGGGGAAAATGATACCCCGGATAACATGGAAGACCTCGGCGACCAAGTCGCCCCTGAACAACAACTCGATGGCCTGGAGGGACACGAGGACCAGGGTGACCCCGAGGACCGCAATGGCTCCGAAGACAACAACTACCTCGCTCTCTCCGAGGATGAGGAAAGCCTTGGAGCCGCGGACTTCATCGTCCCCGAAGACCCTCTGGAACAGGAGCGGTTCAAACGGCAAATCATAGCCACCGCCCGAAGCTTAAAGAAGAAGCAGCAGGAGCTAAAAGCCAAACAGAATACCCTCAACGACAGGTGGGTGATGGTCTTGGCAGCCGAAGAAGGCTTCAGCAATCAGCGGCAGGACCAAACCAAAAGCTACCCAAAGCGGCGACTACTGCCACAGTTCAACGATGAGGCCCTTGAGCCTGCACCCCACAGACTCACTTAGGGCAACCAACCAGACCGCCCCCCTTGAGGGCGGGACAGGACGGCTGGAGAGGCCAAAAACTCACCTGCACTCCCTCGACGGAGAGGCAAGGAGCCAATACAGCCTGAGGATCCATATGACCTACGACATGATCTAGCCACCAGAGCAGGTCAGACAAGATCCATCTATGGATCTAGAGGGTACACCCCCGCTGGATGGGACGGATACCAAGCCTGGTGCGACAAAAACGACAGAGCCCAGGAGCAGCACCGCGCTCGGATGACAACCGATCTCTGACACGACGTGGCCCGGATCAGGGGCGCCGCACACCCAATGTGTTTCACAGATGAGGTGATGCGGCATCAGTTCTCCGAAGGGTTTAAACCCGTCAACATCGAATAATACGACGGGGCAACAGGCCCAGCCGTATGGATTGAAGACTTCCTTCTCCACATTCATATGGCCCGAGGAGATGACCTCCATGCCATCAAATATTTACCACTAAAGCTCAAAGGTCCGGCCAGGCAATGGTTGAACAGCCTCCCCAAAAACTCCATCGGGAGATGGGAAGAGCTCGAGGACGTATTCCGAGCTAACTATCAAGGCACCTATGTTCAGCCCCCGGATGCTGATGACTTGAGCCATGTTGTCCAAAAGCCCGGAGAGTCAGCCCGACAATTTTGGAATCGGTTCTTGACCAAGAAAAACCAAATTATCGACTGTCTGGATGTTGAGGCAATAGCCGCTTTTAGGCACAATATCCGGGATGAGTGGCTCGCTCGCCAGCTTGGCCAAGATAAGCCGAAAACGATGTCGGCACTCACCTCTCTCATGACCCGCTTTTGCGCGGGCGAAGATAGTTGGTTAGCTCATAGAAGCAACCACCCGAACGAACCCGGTACCTCTGAAGTTCGGGACAGAAACGAGAAACCACGGCACAACAAGAACAAATGCCGGGATAACGACAGTGAAGCCGATGACACAACAGTGAATGCCGGATTCAGCAATCCAAATCAATGTGGCACTCCGGCTCAGAGAGACCGGAACACCCCGTATTCCAGCCCAGAGATCAAGTCTTCTGGAATACGGCACTGCTTGGCATAGAACAAATCAACTCTTTATTACAAATGATACGGATAGAAGGGTTCTGATATAACAGGGAATTACATTGGCACGGTGACACTACGCCTGCTCAGGCTGCTCTATGCTAGCAGCAGAAAAACTCATAGCGGCGGAATATCTTCTAGCAGCGGAACGACGATGACAACGATGGACTCCACTCCGCATGGACTCTGGCTGGAACGATTATCATAGCTCGGAAACTCGGGATCCTCCGCAATCAAGCAAACATGGCATGACCTGCAAACTGGCATGACACGCTAGGTGAGTACTTTGAATGTACTGGCAAGCTCACAGCAACCAAAAGCAATCAAGACAAACAACAACATGGCATTTACGTGTTCCGACAAAACTGATCTATTACATGACACTCTCCCGGCCACTCCGACAAACTCCCCTTTGGGCTAATTCTTGGGTGGCCCCGATGTCACCGCGTGACACCCAACGGCCACCGTCGTGGCAAAACAAAAACGGTCCCAAATGGGGACATGTGCACATTACCAAACTTGGGCTCACAAGGTTATTGCCGCCTACCGTGCCAGGGTAGTGCGCGCACCTAACCTTCCCTAGTTGGAGGCATAGGCGAGAGGCATGACAATAGACCGCATTAGGGCCTTCCCATAAAGGCAAATGTGGTTGCACTGGTCAGCTCGTCTCGATGGCACTATGACTCAGCCAATAGGTGTTCAAGTTCATTTAACATCCGGTTTAACTTGAATGCAATAAGCCGAGCCATGATAACATGATGAAAAAAACAATGCACATGAGCATGATATCAACATAAGCATGGATGGGAAGCTTAACCATTTAACATGTCAACAACAATAAATCATTTACTCAACTAGCTGCAAATGAGCATGGCATACCAAGCACAAGTATAACACTGCATAGGTGCATGGCATGACCACAAGCATCATAAATAATTACTAGACAAGAGCATGGCAATATATAATCAAGTACAATTACCCAACAAGATGCAAATGATCATAGCATAAGGATGAGCGTGGATTCACAAGCATATATAAAGCACCCACAAAATATTAGCATGCACCAAATGTTTTATTATTCAAGTAGAAAACCATTGCTACTGCAAGGCTCTCATGCAAGTGTCTGTTGTGGCTTGCCTGGGGATGAAGGATGCTCCGGGGAGAAGTGCGAGGAACTCGCGGAACGATTTGCCGGAAGTACTTCTCTCTCGAAAGGGGCCGATTAAAGGCAAGGGCATAATGGTCATTTCCAGTATGTGAACACATAGTGAAAATGACACCCACAGAACAGGCTCGACGAGACAAAGACGTGGGCATTGGAATCACCTGATTCAGAGTTACGATCGCAAAGATACTAGAGGTGGAAGATCAGGGACTAATCTGTAAAAGTTTCCTCATAAACAAGCCCCTGGTGGATAAAACAAAAAACACATTATCTGAGAATACGTTTTCAGAGCAGAGGAAGCGTATTTCGAGCCGCAGTAGAACCAGAGTATGCTTTCAGAGAAGTGAAAGCGTATTTCTGCATGAAGCTTCACCATAATACGCCTTCCTAAAGAAGAAAACGTATTTAACCAGAAACCGTCTTCACTTACTGACGTGGCCTGGGGTTCGGTCGCTGACGCGTGGGGTCGGGGGAAAAGCGGGGCCCACCTGGCCCTGGTCATCGTCTTCTTCCTCGCTCCCCCGACCAGAAGCAGAGGAAGCCAGGGGAGGGCGCGACACCGGCGGTGGCCCGGGCAGCTTCAGCCGTCCCCGGCGGAGCTGGGACCGCCGATGGACTCGGGAAGAGATGCCGCACCCATCTGGCTCGGTCGCGGGCGCCGGGGAGGGGCATGGCCGCGGGGTCTTGGCGAAGCAGAGGGCAGGAGGTGGCGGCCAACTACGGGGAGGCGCGGCCACCATGGCTCCGGCGACGAGCAGCGGGAAGGGGGAGGATCGCCGACGAGTGGGGCTTCTGGTGGTGAGGGCTAGAGGTGGAGGAGGGGCTCGGACGGCCAGATAGAAGTGGTGGCCAACGACCACCGTGGGGGACAAAGGAGGGGGAAAAGGGGCTCCGGTGAGCTTGGAGGGCCGGGGAGAGAGCGGCGAGGTGCGAAGGGACTCGGGGCAGCTATTTATAGCATCGGGGAAGTCTCTAGAGCACCCGGGAGCTCGCTGGCAAGCTGTCATGGCGGGGACAGAGAAGTTTGCGCCATGGGCAACTCGATTGTGATGCGACCACGGCGAGATAAGGGAGGGTAGCAAAGGGGAATTGACCGCACGAGCACGGGCTAGCTACTGGACATGGAGAGGGATCGAGAAATAGAGGAACTCGACGAGAACAGGGGCTCAAAATGACAGGGCGCGCTGTTTGGCATGCCAGGGGCATAGTCACCGCATGAGCTGGCACACTCGGTTGCACCCTGGTTGGCCGACCATGTCCAGTAGATAAGGTGAGAAGTGGACAGATAACAGTAGGAAAGAAACAGGCATAGTGGCTCAAGAGGTGACCACAACTAGCAGGAAAACAGAGGAACAACAAGGTGTTTGATGTGAACTGAGAGAGATTGGCATGGAGCTAGACTCTAATCTTTGGCATGATGTGATCACATGCTAAGACCACTGTGTTGGCCAAGAAACAGCTCAAATGGAGATGGCTAGGTGGTACTTGCTTCACAATGCACCACATTGGACAGAAATGCAAAGCATGAAGTAGCACTCACATACTTGCTTGAGTTGATCTGAAATTGTTCATGGCATGATGATTTAGGCATATGAAGGTTCCATAAAATTTTCATACCATTTGGACAAGCCAAAGTGGTACTTCCTTCATAATGCACCTCTCTGCACAGAATTTAAGAAAACTTGTAGAGGGCAAATGGCTAGGTGAAATGATCCGAAATTTTGTGTAGAGGGTTCATATGGGTAGGAGCATGTCCTGGTAAATTTTCAGCAATAATAAAGCAATATAAAATATAGTTGCTTCACAACCTGAAAATCTGATCAGAAACCAAGATTTGATGCTGAGCTCAAATTTGGAGGAGAGTCATTATATGAGCACATGAAGGATCTTGCAAAATTTCAACTCATTTGGACACTCCTAGCTAGTACTTCCTTCACAAAGGCTTCCCTCAGACAGAAACTTTGGAAATTTGCTGAGGAAGATTCACTAGGCAAATTGAGTTGAATTTTGTCATGTGGACATGATATGGATAGGAAAGAGTGCCCAAAAAGTTTGGGGTCAAACAAGCAAAGATAAATAGCACTTCCTTCTCAAAAAGCCACTTAGGGCAGAATGAGAAAAGGAATATTTGTGAATTATTTTTGATCATGACAAGGAAGGGTTTTGACATATCTGTGGAACATATGACCCAAACAATTTATGAGAATTATTTGGGAATTTTGTGGATGACAGAAAGGTAGGTTGCTTCACAACCTAGGGCAAAAAGGATTATTCCTTTAATAGAAAAAGGAATATTCCCAATAAAAAGAACATTGGGATTGGTCCAAGATGGGAAATGACATGATCTTGAGATGGTTTTGAGGATGACAAGCCACTTGGGAGCCTGAGAAGAGATGATCTTCCCAGGTTTCAGGACCATAGAGCCACGGAAAAATAAATCTCCAGCAAAATCCTCAGAAAATCGAAAGAAAAAGGAAGGGCCAAAATCCAGGGTGTGACAATCAGGACCGTGGAAGAAGCCCTCTAAAGGGAACCGGGATTCCCATACCACATTGGATAAGATCCTAGATAGACCCTGCCAGATCCACGACACCCCAGACAAGCCCACCAACCACACCAAGCGTAACTGTTGGGTGATCAAACAGGCCGTCAAGCTCACAGCTAAGGACCAAGGCAAGGGCCCCCGCAGCGAGGACGATGATGAACCTTGCAGGCCGAACAATGGAGGCCAGAAGCAGTTCCCTCCCGAGGTAAAAACCGTGAATATGATCTATGTCACACACATACCTAAGAAGGAACAGAAGCATGCACTCCAGGATGTCTATGTTGTAGAGCCGGTGGCCCCGGAATACAACGCATGGTTGGCTTGCTCGATCTCCTTGGACCGCAAAGACCATCCGACCAGCATCCGTCACGGAGGAACGGCGACTCTGGTTCTCGACCCCATCGTGGACGGATACCACCTCACTAGAGTCCTCATGGACAGTGGCAGCAGCCTCAATCTGATTTACTCAGACACAGTGAGAAAGATGGGCATTGATCCATCAAGGATCAAACGAAGCAACACCACCTTTAAAGTGGTAATCCCAGGCGTCGAAGCACGCTGCTCGGGCACCGTCACTATGGAAGTAGTTTTCGGTTAACCCAACAACTTCCGTAGCGAAGACTTGATCTTCGACATCGTCCCTTACCGTAGCGGCTATCACGCCCTTCTCGGCTGTACATCGTTTGCTCGCTTTAACGCCATCCCCCACTACACATACCTGAAGCTTAAGATGCCTGGACCCAAGGTTGTCATCACTGTCAATGGTAACACCGAGCGCTTGCTCCAAACTAAGGAGCACACAGTAGCTCTGGCAGCCGAAGTACAGGTCGGCAAAGGGCCACTGAAGACCCAGGCTCACATCAAGGCGCTAGACGCACACAAACGAGCTCGAGCCATGACACCACTCCCGGGGCCTTCAAGTGCTCACCCCAAATAGGGATACGCCCCCACAGCACGGCTTTTTCAGCCGCAAAATATGTACCGCGGGTACACCACTTCACGCTTAAAATTCCATGGATAGCTGTGGGGGCCAAAAATCAAAGGGACAAATATTCGGCTCGACCAAATTACGGCCAAATATGTCTTAGGAACACTACCAGGTACCATCTGGGGCCTGATCAACATAAAGCTAATATGCGATGGCAAATTCTCAAGACCCCTCCCTCAAGGGCTCCTCCGCCGATCTCCGATTTTCTGGACTACGAAACCCTCCCCCAGAGAGAAGGCGCAGACATGCAGCAGGGCGCAGTAGGGACATCAAACCACTCATAGAGGCCCTGTGTAAACCTTTCATCTGTCTTTCTTTCTATTAAGTATTTGTAATAGTTGTTTCAGCAGTTTGAATTGTAAGGTTGGACATCACACATTCATCAAATATAAAGGCCATCATTACGGTCCCTTTGCAGTCGTTCATGTTGCATATCTCTTTCCGTCTTTTTATGCCGAAACAAACTCGTTCGATACATGTTTACCTTAGATGCGATCGGCTAATAAACCGAGGGCTCGACTATAAACCTTGCTCCAAGCGTCATTCCGACACTATCTTTATTTTACGTGCTCGGCGTCTCCGATATTGCATTTTATGAATCGGCTCCGAATTATGTCTTTGGTCAATAGTTGGGTTGCCCGGCTCATGTGCTTGCCCTCTTACGTTCTGCATTGTTCGGCTAGGAGGGTAAAGGGAGAACCACTGCGATTGTACTTCTAGCATGTCTAGTTAAGTACTTCAGTGGAGAAAACCGAAATCTGACTGTCATAATAAGCGAGAACTGGTCGGCGATCCGATGACAAGTGTCAAAGTAAAAATCGTTGGAGGTTACTCCATGTCATATGAAGGGTTGCTTTCACAGAAACCAAGTGATGATGGTGTTAACCTCGGCGCGGCCGGACATCACGAAACACTGGGGGCTAGTAACCAGCCCTCACAGTCAAGCTCCTATGGCTAAGTGAAAGCATTAAAGTCGCATAGTTTGATTGCCTAGTTTCTCCTACACACTACCGCCTCCGGGCACAACATTTTGAATACCAAAAGCACAACATTTTGATGTGGCGCATGTATGCGTCAAAAATCACACAGTCCCCACACAGATCTAGTTCATGACTCGTCGCGTGCTCGCCCCCCCCCCCCACTTCGACCCGGTGGGAGGGATTCATGTGTACACATCCGCTCGAAGTATAGTTGCATGTACCGTACCATATAAGATGAACCAAAATTTAATCCCCTCCTAATTATAAGTCAAATTAACCTCTATCGCTGTCGGTCGAAGTGATTGACCAAGCAGGCACACAGAGATGGACGAAGCATCTCGCCGATAACCCCGTGAGTGAGTGCTAGAGGACAACCGCCATCGCTTGCTTGTGGGCCAAACACATGTATGGAGATGTGTGGTTGTGATGTTTGAATACCTAATATATATGCAGAACTTTGATGTGGCAATTGCCTCGAAAACCTTTAAGTCTCCCACACAAACCGAGGTTCATGACACGTAGTATATATATGTTTCCCCCTCCCCTCTTCGACGCGTAATATATACTCCTACGTACCGTAGCACAACCCGAAAATAATCCTCCTTGTTCGTCAAATTACCTTTCTCGTTGTGTCATATATTAGATGGACAACGACCTTGTGGGCCCATGGAGGGAAGAGTTGTAGGCGAATGAGTGACAACCATTGTCTGCATGTGGCCCAATGTCTTGGTGATGTTTTTAATACCCAATATGCACAACTTCTTTGTGGCACCTGCCTCAGAAACCGAAAAGTCCCCACACGGAGCGAGATCGTTAATGATGTGTGTGTAGTATGTGCTGCCCCGGCCCCCTCCTCCCCTCTTCAATGCATACTATATACTCCTACCGCAACACAACCCAAAAAGAAACCTCCTTGTGTTGGGTCAAAGTGATGGAGGACAACCTCGCGGGCCCA
Organism: Thinopyrum elongatum; assembly: GCA_011799875.1. NCBI lineage: Eukaryota > Viridiplantae > Streptophyta > Magnoliopsida > Poales > Poaceae > Thinopyrum > Thinopyrum elongatum. The sequence continues at coordinate 300,596,659 of CM022298.1, forward strand.
CGGATGGAAGTATCGCACACGAGTGACTGTCCTATATGACGCGTAGTATTGTCCCCGGCCACCCTCTTCAACGCGTACTATATATATTCTCCTACCGCACGTAACAAAAAACCAAATAATGAACATCCTTGTTGGTCAAATTAACCTCTCTCATCGCATGTCATAGTGCTGGACGGCGACCTCGCGGGCCCAGGCGAGTGAGTGTCCTAGGACCACCGCGTGCATGTGGCCCAAAGATGCATGTCAAAAATTTTCTGCAGCGAACATGCGACCAAAGGAGTTTAGTGTTAAAAAAATAGATAACATTTGTCCGTTTTTATACATTGATTGATTTCCCAGGGATTTAATGTGCCAAAATCAAATTTGATCTACATGAGACCCGTGATAGTGCATGAAAATGGATTGCAAAATCATATGTGTACGTGTCCCTCGGTGCATGTTTAGTCCCCATGCAAGAAATTTCTAACATCGAGAACCTTGATTTTAAAATCCAGTAAATCCAAAACTAAGTTGAAATTAATGAAACGTATCGTGGTGTCATATGACACCAATAGACTGTGATATTTTTTTTTCAAAATTGAGACAAGTTTTGATATAATATTCTTACATACAGGAAATTATAAATAATTATCAACCAATATCGCAAATAGACTCTTTATTCGAACCGTGTGCATTAGACCAACAATGTACGTGCCGTGCTTCGGTTAAGCAATAAAGCGGCAAAATTAATCATCAAAAAGGGAAAATCAATATAATACGTGCCGTGCACGCGTCCCGTGTGCTGTACGAGCATGTGTGAGTTGATGAGACGCATGTAGCAGTCCGCCGCGCAGGCTGACCGGGAGGCCGAGGCATGCGCGTGTTCGCTACGCACTCACCGTGGGGCGTGCTAGTAGCTGTGTGAAATGACGGCAGGCATGCCAGCAGTCCGCTGCGCATGCTCACCGGGAGGCGAGCCAGCCCTTTGACCGCCGCCCACCTCTCTCCCACTGCTCCATATTAATGGCGCACCCGATTCGCTGGTCATAATAGGCGGTCGCACACCCCGTCCAGAGTTTTCACCGCCGCATGGAGTGTATTAGGATATTGCTGAAGCGCATCATCAGTGGGAGTGGCGACGCCGGGGCCGGTGAAGCACACGCGCAACGCATGAAGATGGGTGCAGAGGTTGCTGTCGCCACCGACGGGGTCTCGCGCGGGCAGCAGCGCAAACTTGACTTCGTCACCGTCGTCGTGCCTCCCCAGCCAGAGCCGGAGGTCCACAGCTACTCCGGCAACGACCCCGACTCTGACGGAAAACCGGTTAGTCCCCCCGCCCCTTTTGTTGGGAATAGAAATCCTTGGTTATGTTCACCCAGTCCATGAAATCAGAGTAAGATTCATTAGACCCGTGTAGTGTATTCATTGTTTGAATGGTATCTATGGTTAGTGATTAATTGTTTGTTCTGTACAAATGATTTTTTTGCTAATAATCCGACTAGGGTTAGCGTGCGTGCTAATAATTCGTAGCCAGATCTTGAGAATTGATTTTGAATGTCCTACACATATGTTTGTGCCCTTTTTTCTTTCAAGATCTTGAGAATTGATTTTGAATGTCCTACATGTATGTTTCTGCCTTTTTTCCAGATTGCTATGTACACAGATGAGGCTCCAGCCAGCGGAGCTGCCGGTTGTAGATCCTGCACCCGGCAGCGCGGGCAGAAGCGGCCACGCCCCTGGATCTGAGGAACCCGGAGAATATCGGGTGGACCACATCAGCGATCTCCCGGACGCCATCCTTGGGGAGACCGTCTTCCTTCTCCCCACCAAGGATGGCTGCCGCACACAGGTCCTCGCATCTCGGTGGCGCACTCTGTGGCGCGCCACACCTCTTAATCTTGACTGTCGCCGGCTATCCGTCGTTCATGATTTTAAACTCCACGGAGCCATCATCTCCTCCCACCAGGGCTCCGTTCAACGCCTATGCATCCCGACATGATGCCTGCTGCACATACCCTGCATGGTGGACGCCTGGCTGACATCCCGTCAATTCAAAAAACTCCAGCATCTTGAGTTCTACCATTACTATGTAAATAGCTGTCCACCAAGCGTTGTAGCTGTGTCCTCACCACCAATGTCCATCTCATGGTTTTCCTCCTCTCTCCACACCACCACCCTGGCCCGGTGTCATCTACCAGGCAATCTGGTACAAATGCTTCGACTCCCACTGCTAAAAAAACTCGCGCTTGTGGTGGTCAATCTGTCGGAGGCCTCACTGCACAACATCATCCACTCCTGCTGCCCTGCCCTGGAGCGCTTGCTGCTTGTTTTTGGAAAAGAAATCTGTATCTGTTGTCTCCAAATAAAGTCGCCTCACCTTGTAAGCATTGGAATTTGCTTTAAAGGAGAGGAGTTCATCATCAAAGACGCCCCTTCACTCCAAAGGCTGCTCCTTGATTATCGTTATGCACCTTCGCAAATAACTATGGTCTCTGCGCCTAAACTGGAGACCTTGGGTGTAATTCCTGATCCATTTGAAGGTTACAAGATGGTGGTTGGATCCACACTTATTCAGGTACCGTATATTATCATCAACACTTTTGTAATCATAAGGTGCATTTTTCATTTGTGTGCGTAAGTTTTATATCATCAACACTTTTGTAATCATAAGCTGCATTTTTCATTTGTGCGCATAAGTTTTATATAATCTTGGAGTACGCTTTTGGTACTAATATTATGTTCTATGCTCAATGAAGAGTTTGTCCATGGGTACCCTATCAATGGTGCTGGATTCTGTCAAGACCTTACATATCAGTACGTGGTGTTTTGATCTGAACATGATTATCGGCTTGCTGTGATGCTTTCCATGTCTAGAGAATTTGTATATAGAGGTGATGATATCAAGCACATTGATATACTTTACTAGAACTAACCGTTCAGCTGTACTATTTTTTAGACATTAACTATTTTCAGTCGTCATGTCTATTTAGGTTAAAGGACATGGACAAAAAGGTATAACCAATCGATGGCATAAGAAGCACCGGGATTTTCTCAGGTCTCATGACATTCGTTTGAGGACAATAACGCTGGAAGGATATGCATCCAACCATGCAAACACTAGCTTTGTCACATTCTTCCTGTTGAATGCGAGAGTACTATTGTCCATGAGGATTAAGTTTTTTATCAAAAACTTTCTCACGGATGGACACGTTGAACAGCATAAAAGAAGTTTCAGGTGGACAAAAGGGCTTCTGAACGTGCTCGGTTTCTATTTACAACAATTTGTCATCATGTACCAGTAGATTTTCTGGTCCAGGATCTTGATTTTATGGATCAGACCGATCCATTTGATTCTAACTGCCGAAAACTTTGGTTGAGTTAGTTGTTATTCTCCTGTTCAATCTGGATTTTGTGTAAACCGGATGAACAATTAATCATCGTGCTTTTGTACCTTCTGTAAGCTGGGGTTAGATATTGCTGCCCTTTTCAACTTGGCTTTGACCCATATTTTCTTTCATACAAACCGGAGCTCCTATCAAGAAGCCTCATGGTTCCGAGAGGGAACTTGGTCACATGATCTATGTGCGAAATGACATACGCTGTATCTTCCCGCCTTGATTTATTTTACAAAGGCAACATGCAGCTGTGCTAAACATATGAAATTATTCAGAGTTCATTTCGCCTTTTTATACATTGATTTTCCTAGGCATTTTTAACAAATAGCCACCACGTTATTATCGCAAACGGTCATATTAGTCCAACCGTGGGCGTTCAACTAACCATTTACTACCGCGGGCAGCTGTTTGATTAGACGGGACGACTATGAGCAGTCCGCCGCACACGCCGCGAGCGCTGCAATTTATTGCTGGTTTTGGACTTTTGTTTCGGCCGCCTCGGGAAGGTACGTAGAACAGTCCTCCGTTCTCATCTACACGCACCGCTGCCGAGGATCGCCGCCTGCTGCGAGATGGAGGACGAGCTGGCCAACAAGCGAGGGCGGGTCGAGCCAGAACCGCAAGAGCCTCCGGCGAACATGGACTTCATCAGCAGCCTCCCTAATGAGATGTTGGTAACCATCATATCCCACCTCCCAATCAAATATGGCATGCGAACCACTGTCCTCTCGCGGTGGTGGCGCCCCCTCTGGCACTCCACCCCTGGACCTCATCGTCGACCACGAGTTTTGCAGCGGGAAGCAGCAACGCCTGGACGCATTGTCCCACGTCCTCGCCACACACCCTCGGCCGGTCAGACGCCTTGCTATCGGCAGGCTCAGTCCCCACAACAAGACCGAACCCAGGTTGCACTACTGGTTCCTATCCCCAGCCCTGGATCGGCTCGAGGAGCTCAGCTTTCATGCTGGACGTCCTTACTCGCTGCCGCCGTCCATGCTCCACCTCGCGCCCACGCCGCGCCGCACTACATTCAGGCGGTGCATTTCCCCCGGATCGATGCCGCGCGCGCTCTTCATCTCCCTAAACTTAAGCACCTCGAGCTCATTGCCGTCCGCATCTCGAAGGAGGATTTGGAGCGCCTGCTCGTCGACTATAAAGCGCTTGAGTACCTTCGTCTCTATGCGATGGATGGGCTCAGTAGCCTCCACATCACCTCGATGAATGTTCGTGCGATTTATGTGCATTGCTGGCGCCGCCCAAGGCTGTCAGTTGAGGTGTTTCACGATATTGTCATTGAGAATGTGCCTTTCCTCGAGAAATTGTATGTACTTGATAAATTAGGTCCAGCAAGAATTAGGGCCATTCACGCACCAAAATTGACAGTGTTGGGCTATTCGTGTGTTGAATTCAACGGACTTGTTACTGGATCATTATCCGTTCAGGTACAACAGTCTTCTTATTCTCCTTCTTATATATTATTGGACAGCACATTTTATCTAATTGTTGTTGATCTATATGTTCCCCTGTCATCCAGAAAATGATTCCCACAAGCTTGACCCGGCCTCTACGCATAGTGAAGATCTTGGCACTACAATCTGTCGGCCCCGATCTGGATGAAGTTGTTAGATTCCTTAGATGCTTTCCTTGCACGGAGAAGCTATACATCGAGGTGATGCTCCTTTCCTATTAATTGTTAACCACAATGGAGCTCAACTTTTTGTTACTTTTACCCATGATTACAATGACAAATGTAGAATGATTTCTAAAGGAAATTTGGACGATTTCAATACATATATTTTTTGAGATGCTAGTGTTGTACGCGTTTTATTCCTTCGCCCGACATGCTTTCGTGATAAAAGTTTATCATTAAAGATTGAAGGTGGCATTTCACTCTTTTCATGTATTTTAGAAATCCTGCATATCAAAGAGGCCCGAAGTGTTCAAATCTGCAGCTAGGCACTAATATGTTGTCTTCGTTTGCAGATACTAGCAGGCCCGAAAGTAGAAAATGTTGGGGAATATAACAATCCCATTGAATGCCTTGATCTTCATCTCACAGAAATTACTTTTAACGAGTACCGAGGCACCACACCAGAAATTAAATTCGCCAGGTTCTTTGTTGAGAAAGCAAGGTTGCTCAAGGTAATGAGGTTTGCCCTATATTTACTGCGCAGAAGTGAATGGATTGCTAAAGAGTGCAGGCGTCTACAGCTGAATGGAAAAGGCTCTGCAGAAGCTGAATTTCAGTTTGTAACTTCATATGACAGATTATTCGGAAGTCACTGTATCGAGCCGCTATATGACTTCTCGGCACTAGTGGAATAAAGCCTAGCTATGGCGTGGTAAAAAGTTCCTTTCTAGCGTAGAGACCCAACGCCACCGATATGGCGCCAGTGAAAATAGTTTAGTGGTGGCGTTGGCAGACACGTCAGCAGTATTTTAGTACTGATGGCGTGCCACCTGGATAACGCTAGCAATATATTGTGTTATCTATGGCATTTATTGTGAGGCAACGCCAACAATTTGTATTTTTCAGCAATAAAAAAAATATACCCAGCGATTAGTATATGTGCAGCCATTTAAACTTCTAGTGGTAAGTCTCAAATCCACAAAATATACCCATCTATTACTACAGTTTTCAGTAACTAGCTTGCTACTACCTACAAGCAAAAGTTATCCGGTGGCTAGCTCTATACAAGCAAAAGTATCGTCATCGATCTCACGCAACTTGTTATCCGCGCGCTAACTAGCTACGATGAAGAATGATCCTCATCTCACGCAACTTGTTCCTGTTGCACTCTCCCTCCTTTCTGAAATAGACTTTGCAGGTCTTCAGCTCCTCCCTCTCGGCCTTCAGGAGCCGTATCTCCTTCTTTATAGACTCGATCTCGGTGACCAGTAGCTACTTCTGGTCGATGAGCTTCAATTTCTTATCACAGAGATCGGAGATCTCATCGATCATATCGTCCTTCTCTTTCTTCAGGGAATCATTCAACTCCTAAAGTGCCTTCATTGTACTCTCCTTGGACGCGACAAGCTCACGGCTGAGCATGTCCACGTCACATACCGGTAGCTGCTGCTGGACCGGTTCTGGAGATGGGTCTCGTACATACGCCTGGCAAGTCAAATATTTGAAATCATCAATAAAGAATGGTTAGATGATATGTATATATGCATGTGTTTGCAATGCTCATGGATGTTTTTGTAATCTTGCCTGGTTGGTGCTCGTTTCGCCTTTGTCAACTTCATCATAGGCCGCGAAGTTGCATGAGGACTGGTAGTGGCTGTTCCAGCTAGTCATGGCTGGAACTTCAAAATAATGACAAGTATAGGTTATTATGACAAGAACCAAACACACATGGCAAGTGATGTAATGCCAATCACTACAAAAATATATATAGATAGCATCACAATGTCAAACAAGAATTTCCTTAGTGCTAACAAAAATTTCCTTAGTTTGACAAGAACCAAACACACATGTCAAACAAGAATAACAAGTAAGTTGCATCCATGCCCATCTTTGCTATGTGTTGCAAGTTGGAAACTGATTTGTAAGTTGATAATATTGCCTTGCTGATCAAACAAGAATAACAAGTAAGTTGATAATAATGCCAATCAAAGTATGGCAAGTATGGCAAGTGATCTAATGCCAATCATAACAATAATAACAAGTAAGTTGATAATAATGCCAATCAAAGTATGGCAAGTGATCTAATCACTACTGCAGGATGCTGCTAACGCGACACTACGATCAGAGACCCTTTGACGAAATTGTGTGCGATGCATTAATCACAAATGGTGCTCTAATAAAACCGTCAAAAAAGATGCAAAACGTTTGCGATGGCGGTGACATCCAACATGGTTCAGATTAGAGTTGTGTGTGCGATGCGTGGCAAACGGTTAATCCAGAAGAACTGTTTGCGATGAGGCAGAACAACAGAAACGGGCAGCCAGATGAGGGCGTGTGCGATATACGGCATACAGTTCACTAGGATGAACTGTGTGTGATTAGGCAACACAATAGAAACGATCAGCCAGATCAAGGTGTGTGTGATATACGGCATACAGTTCACTAGGATGAACTGTGTGTGATTAGGCAACACAATAGAAATGGTTCAACTGAACAAGATGTGTGTGATACGCGGCAAACAGGTCCGTAATCAGAAATGTGTGCGAAGACCAATAATAACACAGATGATTGCTACTAATAAGCCATGTGATTTGCTCTGTCTATAGAAGAATAACATGTATATATATATATAACTGAAATAAACATCCAATTACATAGGTGACTATACAGATCATTCACACACACCTCAATAAACAATTGCATGCATTCTAAACTAGGAGAAACGATCGTCTAGTCATCTACTTCTTGTGACGCTCCCGCCACTGCTCTGTGGCTTGATCCCTCGTCTAGGGCAGGAAGAAGACACTCCCTCATGTCAACGATCCGCATGTACATCTCGTAGCTTGTGTACGCGTCCTTGGCCGTGTACTTGACGTGTTGTTCATCCAGTCTCTCATGCCAGACACTGTGCCAGGCGTTCTTGTCCTTCTTGTTCTCATCCTTCATCTTCATGTATTAGGGGTCGATGATGGCCGAGGCGAGGTCAACCAGAGAGTTCTGTTTGTTGTTGTCGCTGCCCCAGACCTTGTAGTGGTCCTGGATGTTGACAAGATTCTGGCATTTCAAGCCCGAAACCTTGGGCGCTTTTAGATCGTTGGCGGTGTCCACCGTAGCGAAACTGTAGTCGGAGCTGTTGATAAACCTGGAGAAATGCTCGCAAGGCCTTGTGGCCAGGTGGTAGTGGTAGACGAGGACGTCATGTCGCATGCACTACTGGGCGGCGGCAACCTTCTGATCATGCCCAGCACGACCGATGGTGTACTCGAGGTCGAAGCCGACCACTTGGTACTTGTCCTCGGCAAGCAACTGCTCCATAGTTTGGATGGAGCTCTCCACCGAGACCGGCTCATTCGTGTACACCACCGAGAGGGCCTTCCCCCTCATGTGGGTGTCCACTACGTGATGCGTGTTGAACTGCCCGCCGTTGTTGTCGTCGGCCGCTGGGAGCGCCATTGGAGCCACGGGGAGCGCCATTGGAACCACATGATGTCCTCTCTGTATGTGTTGTCGTGGGTGTGCTTATTGTGTTGTGTGGCGCGAGAGATGAAGGTAAATGGCCACAAGAATAAATGGGGGCCGGGCGGCCTGGATTCTCGGCGCGTCCGCATGGCAGTTTTGGCAGCGGGTAACTGCATCGTCGCGCCGCGCCCGGCGCAACCGCATGCACACGAACATGCGTGATCATGCGCCGGACCCAAACACTGGCAGCGCGTGTGGAGGGACGAGGGCAAAGTGCCAGGAGGGACACGAGAGCAGAGCGCACGTGGCAGGACGCGAGCAGAACGCGCCGCGGCCGCCTCAACCGCGAGCAACCACACGCATGGAGTAGTTGAACACGCAGGGAATGATCGCCTACAAGCCAGCCGGCAGTTGCGTCGCTGCGTAGAGAGCGGCCGTGTGCTACTACCTCCGTCTTGGTCTATTAGTCCCCTTTATATTCTGTGCCATACTTTGCCCTTAAATTTAACCAACAAAATGTTAATGCATGTTATAAAAATTATATAATTGGAAACTATGTTCAAATACGAATCCAACGATATAATCTTTGTCGACATGCATTCGTATTTTATTAGTTAAATCCTACTTATAAACCAGGACGAGGGGGTATAGTAGGTAATTAAATCGCAAACATTTTTTTATTAACCGTATGTGTACGTGTCCTTTCGTCCTCCTCTCGCACGTCTTGTCACCCCGCTGCCGCAGACGTCTTCGAGCGCAAGCTTGAGTAGCGCGCGGGGGCGTTCTTTTGGCCAAACGGTGGTGAGCCTGTTCCCGCGCAACCTCACAGGTTCCTGCGCAAGCTTCCTGCCCGACTCGGTGAAATCCCCCAAAATCCCAATGCTTACCAGCCTACTATATAAACCCTCACGGCCGGCGAGTCCTGCGTCGCATTTTCCCCTCCCTCCCTGTAGCTTATCTTGTCTGCTTCTCCCACAATCGCCAATGGCACCGGTCCGTCGTCGTCGCTCAGCCACTCCGCCGTCATCAGAGGACAGCTCCAGCGGGAGGCTACACCGCGGCGGCGGTGCAGTCCCCGGCGTAGTGTAGTGAGCGTGGCGTCCCTGTTGGGTGTGCGCGGAACACCCACCACACGCTCCGCCACCGCTGCCCGTCGGCAGCTGTTGCCGGCCGCTGTTGCTGCCACACCACTGTCAAAAGCCAGGGCCATCGCCCACTCCGCTGCCGTGGCCCGAAGGTGGGAGGTGGTGGTCGTGGCTGCCACCCCATCGTCGGCCACCGTGGCCGCCAACCCACCGTCGACCGCCAGGGTCATCACCCGCTCTGCCACCGCCGCCCGAAGTTGGGAGGCGGAGTTAGAGGCCTGCACGTGCGTCAGCGACCTTGCACGCTACACCGAGTTCCTGCGGGAGGAGGAGAAGCGCCTCGTCGAGCACGCAAAGAGCCTTACCGCAGCCATGGCCGCAGAACACGCCGACGCAGAGGCGAGGAATCAGGAGATCGACGAGCAGTCCCGCCGCTTCGAGAGGGGTCGTCTGGAGTGGCAAAGGGCGTTCGAGGTGAGTGTCGCTGAAGGTGCAGCAGCGGCAGGCATCGTATTGCAGTTGTCCAGCTCGTCGGTAGGCTCCTCCTCCTCTTCCTCTTACTAAGCGCGCTCGGCAGAGGAGAGGCTGCCGGAAGCAGTACAAAGCCCCTCCGTAGTAGTAGTATATAGGGGCTATTTTGTTCAGTTCATCTGACTATAGATGTGGTGGAACTGTACAACATACTTAAAATTAGCTAGTATATATAGTTGAACTAGCTATTTCAGTACGTGGTTGGCAACAAATGGGGAAAAGTTTGGTCGGTTCAGCTGTCGAGTTGAACTGTTTGTATAAAGAACGACTGCTTAATCTATGAATGAAATCTATGCTTAATTACTGAATTTTAGTTGCAAAAATTAGATAGTGCTAGTGATTTTTAGCTACATATTTTGACAAATGGCAGTGTTACAAGGTTGACAAATGGCAATGTTACTAGATCAACAAATGTCAATCTTTCCAGTTTGACAAATGCCAATATACCCAATATAACAGATGCAAATTTTACCAAATTGTCTGTACGTGGTTGCACACAGGTCATCCAAAAAAACTGTTTGCGTTGAAGGGAGGTACAAATCTTGCTTGCCAGATTTTCTCTTGGCTTAGTGCCGAAGTCTCGCTTTGCATACCTTATTCAATCTAAACCGTTTGCGTTGAAGAGATGCACAAATCCTGCGCGGCGAATTTTCCCTTGGCTTACTGCGGAAGACCATAGCTCTCACTTTGCATACAGGTGTTCTATCTAAAACGTTTGCGATGAAGAGCTGCACAAATCCTGCTCGATACATTTTCCCTTAGCTTACTGGGGAAACTGTCGGTTTACATACGGGTGTTCTATCTTAAACGTTTGCGATCAAGAGCTGCACAAATCCTGCTCGGCACATTTTCGCTTGGCTTCCTAGGGAAGCTGTCGGTTTGCATACGGGTGTTCTAACTAAAACGTTTGCGATGAGTGTTTTATATTTAAAAACCATATGAAACTGCGGCTTGGGCGCCATTAATGGAGAGGATGCGAGCAACGCGGGCGGCCATGGAAGTCAAAGGGCTCGCTTCCCAGTGAGCCTGCGCAGTGTACAGCTCGCACGCTTCCCGGCGAGACTACGCATTGGAGTACAGCTCGCATGCCTCCCATTTAGTCAAGCACCTGTCCGCACGGCACCTCCTAGCCATTAAAAGAGTGAGGCGTGGCGTCACGTGAATGGTTAACAGAACGCACATGATTTAAATTATACAAAATGTTTGAGATGTTACAGTGGCAGCTATTTGTTTCAAAATGCCTTTGTTGGCTGTTATTCGAGTGCGCCTTCTCTCAAAATGGACACGAAGAATAGCACGGCATGTCGGGTGCCATTCCATGATAGCATGCCAAGTTTCATGAATTTCAGACGAGTTTTGGATTTACTAGAATTTAAAAACAAAGTATCTCAATGTTTTGCCGGCAATCAACAGTGCCCTGGTGTTTGAAATTCATTCCCATTTCTTGCATGGGACCTAAGCATGCACCCAAGGACACATATTTGATTTTTCAACCAATTTATATGCACTGGAGCATGTGCATGTAGTTCAAATTTGAATTATGCACATAAAATGCCTAGAAAACCCAGTTAATGTATAAAAATGTCCAAACGAACCCCGAAAAATTCCAAAATTTAACACAATACTCCTGTTGTTCTTTGTTGGCACTAGAATTTTTTTGAAAGCAATAAGAGGCAATGGATATCGTTTCGTCCCCAAAGGTGGCACATTCCCTACCGAAACCATCAGGCTTGTTGTGAGAAGCTCTGGTTTATGAGAAGCTTATACCCAAACCTGCCCCAAATGGGACAAAAAATTTACCACAACATGTTGATGCCGCTCCATGATAGCATGCCAAGTTTCATGAATTTCAGACGAGTTTTGGATTTACTAGAATTAAAAAACCGTGTATCTCAATGTTTGCGGCCGAGCGATGGTTGCAGGGTGTTTGACATTCATTCCCATTTCTTGCATGGGACCTAAGCATGCAACCAAGGACACAGATTTGATTTTTCAACCAATTTATATGCATTAGAGCATGTGCTTGTAGTTCAAATTTGAATTATGCACATAAATGCATTGAAAACTCAATTAATGTATAAAAATGTCCAAACGAACCCCGAAAAATTCCAAAATTTAACACAACACTCCTGTTGTTCTATGTTGACACTAGAGAAAAAATTGAAATAAAGAAGAGGCAACGGATATCGTTTCATCCAGAAAGGTGAAACGTTCCCTACCATAACCATGAGGCTTGTTGCGAGAAGCTCTGGTTTGTGAGAAGCTTATACCCCAACCTGCCCCAAATGGGACAATATTTTTACCACTGCATGTTGATGCCGTTCCATGATAGCATGTCAAGTTTCATGAATTTTAGACGAGTTTTTGATTTACTAGAATTTGAAAACCATGTATCTCAATGTTAGCGCCCGAGCGATGGTGGCAAAGGTGTTTGACATTCATTCCCATTTCTTGCATGGGACCTAAGGTTGCAACCAAGGACAAACATTTGATTTTTCAACCCGTTTATATGCACTAGAGCATGTGCATGTAGTTCAAATTTGAATTATGCACATAAATGCATAGAAAACTCAGTTAATGTATAAACATGTCGAAGCAAACCACAAAAAATCCCAAAAAATGATACAACACTCCTGTTGTTCTACGTTGACACTAGAAATGTTTTGAACGCAAGAAGAGGCAACGGATATCATTTTGTCCACAAAGGTGACACGTTTCCATACCGAAACCATGAGGCTTCTTATGAGAAGCTCTGGTTTGTGAGAAGCTTATACAATAACCTATCCCAAATGGGACAATATTTTTTACCCCAGCATGTTGATGCCATTCCAAGATAGCATGCCAAGGTTCATGAATTTCATACGAGTTTTGGATTTACTACAATTACAAAAGCAAGCACCTCAACGTTTGCCGGAGAGCCACGATGCCGTGGTGTTTGAAATTCATACCCATTTATTGCATGGGACATAAGCATCAACCCATGGACACATATATCATTTTACAACCCATTTTGGTGTACCGGAGCATGTGCATGTAGTTTAATTTTGAATTGTGCACCTGAAATGCCTAGAAAACCAAGTTAATGATTAAAAATGTCCAAACGAACCCTGAATAATTCCAAATTTTTTGACGACACACCTATAGTTGCATGTTCACTGTAGATAAAAGTTCTAGCAATTCAAACACCATCCTTTGCAGCTGTGACTCCATTATGTAATTCAAATCAAGACGAAAAATCAAGTAGATCGCACACAGTTTATTATCACCAACTGTGTGAGATGCAGCACAAAATATCTTGGAGCACCGTCGGAGTATAGTACGCATACGGCTTACGCGAGAAGATGCGTCGGCTACAGTCCACAGCCGGCGTGTCAAGCACACTAGCTCACTCCCCAAATATCATTTCACTGTTCAATCGTCGCTGGTGAAAGATGGGGACGTGGACCTGCTTCGTGAGGGCAACTTCGGTAGCCCACTCCAGCGAGAGCGCGGCCGCAGCCGCTAGGCGCGTGCTAACAAGCTTCGTGAGCGCGGCCGCAATCTGCGACCTGGCGGCCAAGGCAGCCCAAATGGCCGCTGTTGCTTCTCAGGTGGCGGCAGCAACATCTGCCTCGGGGATAGCAACTGGCGAGAGCGGCACAACGGCTGTCCGTTCCGCAGAGGCGGCCTTAGCCCTGATGGAGGCCGCACACGACCATGTTGAGGCCGCCCACGCCTAGCTCGTGGAGGTCACCGCACAAATCGAACGAAGCTTCACCGACAATGGTCGGCAACCCACAGCCGAAGAGTTGGCAATCGCCGAGAGTGTTCAAGCAGCCATCCATCCCTCCGCCGCATACCTTGCCACGACAGATCCCGTCCAAGCCCAGATCACGGCCAACCACGCCCAGCTCATGGCGGCCTTTTCCAAAGAGATGGCGGACATGGATGGCGAGATGCTTGCCGAGTATGGTGCGATGGATGCCATGGAGCCCCTTCCCTAGGAGACCGTCAGGCACAAGCTGGACATGGAGGAGGCAGCTGTGACAGGCCGAGACCGACGCTCCAAAATACTTCCAGTTATTTCGTTGTCGCCGTGTGATTTATTTGTTTGTTGCATTCATTATGGCATCATACGCATTGCATCCGCATGTTTTCATAAAACTTGTAGTCGTTCGTAGTTGCCGCTTCTCTCCTTGTCTCCATCGACCTTTTGTCAGGCCCTCTTCTCTTTGTCGACATCTCTCAGACCCCATCACGTGCATCCAAAAACTTCCCCCAAACCCAACCGGGCTGTCGTTACCGATGGGTCCGGATCATCCCCAAACATCCCTAAAATATCTTTGGTTCTTTGTTGGACTGTCCTAGCCTATTTACTCTCAACCGTCCGATCTAATCGGAGGGTCCAAAACTCTGTTCCAATAGCCCCTATCTTTAAATAGCAGGACAAACCCTAATCACTTGTCCCATCCATCCCCTCACCCGCCGCCGCCACCCTCTCCCTTGGGATCCTCCCAGATCCCCATCGCTCCAATCTGCAGCCCAGACCACCTCCCTCGTTTTCAGCATTGAACCCACATCCAGCCAAGCTCCTCCCGCTTGCTCCTCCCTCCATGGCGCCGTCGCCGCCGGCGACCGAACCAGCAGCAACATCGCCGCTCCTCCTGCGCAACCACGAGCGCCCCTCGCAAGCCCCTGCTTCCTCGCGCTCCGTCGCAGTCCCGCTCGTCCCAGCCTCCTCTAGGCCCCAGCCGCGCCGGAGCTTCCCCAGCCGTGTGCCTCCTCCCTCATCCCAGCGGAGCCTCGTCCTCCCCGCGCCTGTCTTGTGCGTCCGGCGCGACACCGGCAAGCAGCAGCAGCAACCAGGCCAACCCCGCGACCTCTCCTCATCTTGTTTTTCCCTCTCTCTCTCATCGTGGCCCCCTCTCTCTCCTTCCCAGGAACGAGTAGGAGCTCGCCCAAGCTCCATGGCGTCGCCGCATCATCCTGCTTCGTCTGGTGACCTCCGAGCAGCGCCACCCGCCGGATCTGCTCGAGCTCGCCTCGCCCCTGTGCCACAAGTCCCGCCACCGGCGCTCCCTCACCTCAAGCCGCCATCGCTTCCCTGTTCGTCTCCTGTGCGGGGAACAAGCGCGTTGACTGCGCGAGCGCCGTCAGCGCCTCTCTGCCTCGCTGGCCAAGGCCTAGCGCCAAGCCAGCCGGCCTGCCTGTGCCCCGCACCCCTCTTGGGCCTCCTCCACCACCGGACCAAGAGCCCATGGTGAGCTGCCCCTCGCCCAGTCTGCCCAGATTCAACCCGATGACGTTTTTTTCAGGATCTACGAATTTCTCCATATTCCAGGAATTACTGTTTTACAGAAAAGTCCTCCATGTTCATGCATTAACAACTCCACAACCGTGCATCGGTTTAAAACAAACTATATATGTAAAATGCATAGAATTTCATCTAGTTTCATAATATGCTGCTTTTATCTATGTTTAAAATGTTTAAATTACTGTTTGCATTAATTTGCATAAATTACTTGTTAAATGGTTTATTTCATAACTAACTAATTGTGGGTCCGAATTAAATGAACTTTATATGTAAATGGTGTAGAAAATGCATAGATTAACATGGTGCACTTACTTTGCATGTTTACCAACATTTAATATTGTTGGGTACATAAACGAAAGCGAACTAAATAATTGTTGTGAAGTTTCGTTAATATGCAACTCGTTGCATATTGAGCTCCACTTAATTTGTAGTATTGTTTGTTGCACTTTGCCATGCCATGACTCATTAAACTGGACATGCATCATACTTGATTGTGCATCATGCCATGTTTATGCTTGTTTGTTTACCATGTTGTTTGCTTTTTTCCGGTGTTGCTTCTTCTCGATAGTTCTCGGTAACATTGAGATTGTGAGGATCCGTTCGACTACGCCCATTCGTCTACTTCATGGATTCGGTCTTCTTCCTAGCGGGATTTCTGGCAAGATGATCATTATCCTGGATACCACTACTATCTTTGCTTTGCTACTTGTCTCGATACTATCGCTATGTCGCGCTACCCACCACTTGTTATCAAGCCTCCCAAATTGCCATGATGAGCCTATAATCTTTCCACCATCCCAGCAAACCATTGTTTGGCTATGTTACCGCTTTGCTCAGCCCCTCTTATAGCGTTGCTAGTTGCAGGTGCAGTGCAGGTTGTTCCATGTTGGAACATGGATATTTTGGGATATCACACTATCTCTTATTTAATTAATGCATCTATATACTTGGTAAAGGGTGGAAGGCTTGGCCTTTTGCCTGGTGTTTTGTTCCACTCTTTCCGCCCTAGTTTCCGTCATACCGGTG
This sequence comes from Thinopyrum elongatum, assembly GCA_011799875.1. Lineage (NCBI taxonomy): Eukaryota > Viridiplantae > Streptophyta > Magnoliopsida > Poales > Poaceae > Thinopyrum > Thinopyrum elongatum. The sequence continues at coordinate 300,613,057 of CM022298.1, forward strand.
TTATGTTCCTTGATTTTGCATTCCTAACACGGTCGGGGTTTATGGGCCCCCCTTGACAGTTCGCTTTGAATAAAACTCTTCTAGCAAGGCCCAACATTGGTTTTACCATTTGCCTAATAACAACTAAAACTTGCATAGGGACTTCCCGGGCCCCGAGGATAATTAATCAACAACCCGGGCCAGTGCTCCTCATGAGTGTTGGTCCAAACTAGAGCAGCTTGCGGCGCCCCCTTGGCAACTTGGGTCTCAGCGACCGTAAGCTTAGCTCATCCGTCGTGCCCTGAGACGAGATACGCGCGGCTACTATCAGGGTGTCGGCATGTCGGGAGGTCTTTCTGGATTTGTTTTACCATTGTCGAAATGTCTTGTGAACCGGGATTCCAAGCTTGATCGGGTTGTTCCGGGAGGAGGATTTTCCTCCGTTGATCATGAGAGTTTGTGATGGACTAAGTTGGGACACCCCTGTAGGGTTTGATCTTTCGAAAGACGTGCCCGCGATTATGTGGCAGATGGGAATTTTTAATATCCGGTTGTAGAGAACTTGACACCAGATCCGAAATAAAATACACCAACTGCGTGTGTAACCATGACCATCTCTTTTCGAGTGAGTTCGGGAAGAGAACACGGTGGGGTTATGTTTGACTCGTAAGTAGTTCAGGATCACTTCTTGATCATTACTAGTTTGCGGACGTTATGCGTAGTTTCTCTTCTTACTCTTGTACTCGTAAGTTAGCCACCATACAAATGCTTAGTGCTTGCTGCAACCTCACCACTTATCCATTCCATACCCATTAAGCTTTGCTAGTCTTGATACCCATGGTAATGAGATTGTTGAGTCCTCGTGGCTCACAGATTACTACAACAACAGTTGTAGGTACAGGTTAAGTGATGCTTTGACGTGAGAGCGATGCTTGCTTGTTTGGAGTTCTTCTGCTTCCTCTTCTTCGATCAAGGGATAGGTTCCAGGTCAGGAGCCTGGGATTAGCAGGGTGGATGTCGTTCTTCTTTTTTGTTTGGCTTCATCCATAGTCGGATCCTGCTCTTTTGTATGATGATTGCTATGTACTGATGAACTGTTGTATTCATGTTGTAGCTTGTGGCGAGTGTAAGCCTTTATCTTGTATTCTAATCTATTCAGTACATGGTATGTTGTAAAGATATCCACCTTGCTATGCGCTTGAAATGCGGTTATGCCCCAATCTGGGATATAATCGCATCTTGGGCGCTACAAGTTGGTATCAGAGTCTTACCGACCGCAGGAGCCCCCTTGATTGATCGAACCGTTGCCATTGTTGAGTCTAAAAAAAACTATTTTGAGTCTAGTTATATGTCGGAGAGTAGGAATTCTTTTTACTCCTCATCCCCATCGTCGCTCTGGTGAGGACTCGTGACGTAGGTGTTTTGAATCCATCACTCTCCTTTTTTTCACTCAAATTTTTTAGGATCATGCGGGTATTGTTGGAATCGCTGCGATATCGGTGTGACGGGAATTCTATCTTGGTGCCTCCTATCTAACTTGACTTCTTTTGGGGAGTTGAGCTCCAAGGGGTTCTTGTCACATTCGCGATCATTTCAGTTCCGGAATACCAAAGGACGCCGACATAAAAAACGCTTCTATACTCTTTTTGGTGAGAGTAGTTTGATGACATCCAGTACCGGGGAGAGCGATCAGATGTATTGCCACAGCTAGTATATCGGATGTTTTCGAAGGTCTGAGGTACACGATTTCCGAGGTTTTCTTGGTTATGTGTTGACGGATGGATACAGTTGGAGTGTAGGATTTGTTAGTTGTCTGAGATATTTGTGCCTCCCTGTATCCGCAACACCAGATTGCATAACCAGAAAGTTTCGGGAGTTCTTAGGTGGGAATTCAAGTAGTTACCCAGGATTTCCTTCTGATAGATATATGATTTGAGATTGGGGTCCAACGTCTAGTGGTTCATTTTTCACGGTCGATTTATAGTGGTCGCGAGGCGTCTTAAAGAATCCTTGGCTATGCTGATTCAGAGACGTCTCGTTTGTCATTCGTGATGCCCACTATACGTCGTGCCCGTGGGGCCTCATCGCGAACACTTTGGGTGAAATCTCTATCATATGTTTTTTTCCGGCTTATTCCGCAAGCCAATCCTTTGGTTTGTTTTGAGTTGTGGTATTCGAGTTGCTTCGATGTCAAGTGTTGATTCCATACCTTTCCTAAGCGGTGTTCTCATATTTCTATGTGAATACTAATCCTCCTTGATCATCGAGGTTGTCATGTTAATTCTTTTCCAACCGGCGTGCTTCTCTTCAAATGGATCCGATCATTTCAACATCCGCAAGATCAATTCTAAGTTTTCTCAACGGTGTTGGTTCCATCCGTCCCAAGCTGCCTTTGTTTTCCCACCATCCCACCCTTTTATTCAAGGACTCGGATTTCTTAATCAAGTATCCATTTTATTCATGTGAAGTCTCTTCATTCTTTTCCTTCAATGTTCTCACCCGGTGATTCTCATGAAGATGCCCAGGAGCTACAAGTTCATCATTCTTTGTTATCATTTTCTTCTCCGGTGGACTAAATTCAAGCTTTCGGTGTTGATCATATCCCTTTCCTCGTTTCAAATGGTTTTTCATGCCGGTGCACCTCTCAATCATCCACCTCTTGCTATTCATTTGTATCCGGAGTGTTGAAGACATCTCAGAAGATTCGCGTTTCCATTCAAGATCCATTCGTTCTATTTCGTGGTTGTTACCTCATTCAAGCCATTTAATTCAACTGGTGCAATCTCTCTTTACAAGTCGTTCAATGGTGTTTCTTTTGAGTGGGCTCATAACCCACAGGTCTTTTCCCAGGATCTTACCAGACTCTGCTAATTTTCTGGAGTTATTCTCAAATTCTTTTCTAAGTTTGACGTAAGAATGAATTATCATCAGTCAATTGCCTTCTCCAAGATCGCTTTCAGATTCTTTTCATCTTTGTCTCAACATTAATATTCATCATTGTTCCGGAGTGTCTCAACAATTTTGGTGGTGTTCCTCGTCGTCATTCTCAACATTAAGACCGAAGAAGAAGTTTCTCCTAAATCTTGGTCCGTTCTCTTGAAGATTCATGGTTCTAGCTTCATGCCATCCTCATAATTGTTTCCAATCGTGAGAATTCTTTTCTTACCCAGCCAACGCATTTTAGGAGTTGCTTTCCTTTCTCGATCATCCGAAGGCCATCATTTTAACAGATTCCTTCATTCTCATCTTTCAACTTCATTTTTGTAATTCTACTCAATTCATGCCTCTTCGTTCGTCTCCATATTCTTCCGGTGCTTTGTTCGAGTATTCTTTAATCAGCTCGTGATCTCTTCATTCTCTTGTATCTAAATCCCCTCAAGTATCTCCGTTTGTATCTAATTCTTCATGATGTTTCAATCTCCTTTCTTTATTCATTTTCAAATTCTTATGGTGGTTCATTCAAGATTCCTCTTCCTTTGTTATCATATTAATTCATTCGTTCTTTCCAGAAATCCTACCGGTGTTGCATTGAAGACCGTCCAAGTTTGCGCTAAATCAATCATTTTTCAATTAGAATAAGTAGTATGCCAAATCCATTGCTTGTCATCAATTTAAATTGATGAAGGATAAGCATGACATAATTCTTATTCTTAGTTCATCAAGGTGATTTAATCCGTTCTTCCGGAGTTTGCGCATGATGAATAAATTCTCGGTTCTAGTGTTTCATCTTTTCCTTTTCTGGAGTTCCAAGTTTTCTCGGTTATATCATCGCGAAGCTCCATCTAAATCATTGCAAGGCTTCACCTTGTGTTTTCAACTTCTCTTTCTTTCTATCATCCTTTTATTACCGGTGCTCTTCATGGAGGCTCTACATGATGGTTCATCAAGGATTTAATTCATTCTCGAAGTGTTCTTCAAGATTCTTGTTGGAAGAGTTCAAGCATTCTTCACCTTGCATTCCAAAGTGCAATTCTCTCTATCTTATCTTTTGAGATGGTGTTATGTCATCCTTGACAATTTCTCTTCGTGTTTCATGATTCACAAGTTGTCAAGAATGAGATATTTTAAAACCATCATTTTCTCTTCGATCATGAGTTGTTTCAACCCATCATAATTGCTTCGTTGGAGGTTATCTTGGTATAGATTTCACCTAAAGCCTTCCGTTGGGAATGTTGCTAATTGTGGTGCTTATCAATGATCCAAGTTATCTCTTATCATCTTGGTGGAAGAAGTGTTTCATCTCTTCGGTGCTCTCAATCAAATCAATTGTTTTCATTAGTGGCAGAATTTCACCTCAAATTTTGAGATGTTTTCCATAAGCCCACAACAAGCTTATCCCTTTTCGTTGTTGATTATCCAACAACTCCGTTCAACCCTTCTTTGTAATGTTACTCTTCCAAGTTTACATGTTCTTCTCCGTCCATTTCATTCCATTCTTTCATTTCTTCCGGAGGCATTGTGTTGTTGCTCTTGTCCAGGATCGTCCCATCTTGTCAAGTTCATGCTAATTCCTTCGATTTTCAGCCGGAGTGCTGTCCGAATTCTTTCAATCTTATGCTTTCTCTATCTCGTTTCAACCGGAGTGGTTTCAAAGTCTATCTTGTCTCCTAAGCTCTTGGTTCTCGTTATATTCCTTGTTCCTCTTGTCCAACGGACTATTTGCAATCTTGATCGTCTCCGTTGTATTCTTTCTTTCAAGTTGCTCAACCTCTCAAGTTTCGTGGTTTCACTCGTTTGTCGAAGAATCAACTTAGTTTTACCTCTTCTCTTCCTCTTCTGTTTGTCATCCTTAGATCTCGGGCGTGACAGCCCGAGACCGACGCTCCAGAAGCCTTCCAGTTATTTCATTGTCGCCGTGTGATTTATTTGTTTGTTGCATTCATTATGGCATCATACGCATTGCATCCACATGTTTTCATAAAACTTGTAGTCGTTCGTAGTTGCCGCTTCTCTCCTTGTCTCCGTCGACCTTTTGTCAGGCCCTTTCCTCTTTGTCGACCTCTCTCAGACCCCATCACATGCGTCCGAAAACTTCCCCCAAACCCAACCGGGCTGTCGTTACCGATGGGTCTAGATCATCCCCAAACATCCCTAAAATATCTTTGGTTCTTTGTTGGACTCTCCTAGCCTATTTATTCTCGACCGTTCGATCTAATCGGAGGGTCCAAAACTCTGTTCCAATAGCCCCTATCTTTAAATAGCAGGACAAACCCTAATCGCTTGTCCCATCCATCCCCTCACCCGCCGCCGCCACCCTCTCCCTTGGGATCCTCCCAGATCCCATCGCTCCAATATGCAGCCCAGACCACCTCCCTCGTTTTTAGCATCGAACCAACCACATCCGGCCAAGCTCCTCCCTCTTGCTCCTCCCTCCATGGCGCCGTTGCCGCCGGCGACCGAACTAGCAGCAACGTCGCCGCTCCTCCTCCGCAACCACGAGCGCCCCTCGCGAGCCCCTGCTTCCTCGCGCTCCATCGCTGTCCCGCTCATCCCAGCCTCCTCTATGACCCAGCCGTGTCGGAGCTTCCCCAGCCATGCGCCTCCTCCCTCATCCCAGCGGAGCCCCGTCCTCCCCGCGCCTGTCTCGTGCGTCCGGCGCGACGCCGGCAAGCACCAGCAGCAACCAAGCCAACCCCGCGACCTCTCCTCCTCCTGTTTTTTTCTCTCTCTCATAGTGGCCCCCTCTCTCTCCTTCCCAGGAACGAGCAGGAGCTCGCCCAAGCTCCATGGCGCCGCCGCGTCGTCCTGCTTTGTTCGGTGACCTCCGAGCAGTGCCACCCGCCGGATCTGCTCGAGCTCGCCTCGCCCCTGCGCCTCAAGTCCCGCCACCGGCACTCACTCACCTCAAGCCACCATCGCTTCCCTGTTCATCTACTGTGCGGGGAACGAGCGCGTTGACCGTGCGAGCGTCGTCAGCGCCTCTCTGCCTCGCTGGCCAAGGCCCAGCGCTAAGCCAGCCGGCCTGCCTGCGCCCCGCGCCCCTCTTGGACCTCCTCCACCAACCGGGCCAAGAGCCCATGGTGAGCTGCCCCTCGCCCAGTCTGCCCAGATTCAGCCCGATGACGTTTTTTTCAGGATCTGCGAATTTCTCCATATTCCAGGAATTACTGTTTTACAGAAAAGTCCTCCATGTTCATGCATTAATAACTCCACAATCATGCATCGGTTTAAAACAAACTATATATGTAAAATGCATAGAATTTCATCTAGTTTCATAATATGCTTCTTTCATCTATGTTTAAAATGTTTAAATTGCTGTTTGCATTAATTTGCATAAATTACTTGTTAAATGGTTTATTTCATAACTAAATAACCGTAGCTCCGAATTAAATGAACTTTATATGTAAATGGTGTAGAAAAATGCATAGATTAACATGGTGCACTTACATTGCATGTTTAACAACATTTAATATTGTTGGGTACATAAACGAAAGCGAAATAAATAATTGTAGTGAAGTTTCGTCAATATGCAACTCGTTGCATATTGATCTCCACTTAATTTGTAGTATTGTTTGTTGCACTTTGCCATGCCATGACTCATTAAACCGGACATGCATCATACTTGATTGTGCATCATGCCATGTTTATGCTTGTTTGTTTACCATGTTGTTTGGTTCTTTTCGGTGTTGCTTCTTCTCGATAGTTCTCGGTAATGTTGCGATTGTGAGGATCTGTTCGACTACGCCCGTTCGTCTACTTCATGGATTCGGTCTTCTTCCTAGCGGGATTTCAGGCAAGACGATCATTATCTTGGATACCACTACTATCTTTGCTTTGCTAGTTGTCTCGATGCTATCGCTATGTCGCGCCACCCACCACTTGTTATCAAGCCTCCCAAATTGCCATGATGAGCCTCTAATCTTTCCACCATCCCAGCAAACCATTGTTTGGCTATGTTACCGCTTTGCTCAGCCCCTCTTATAGCGTTGCTAGTTGCAGGTGCAGTGCAGGTTGTTCCATGTTGGGACATGGATATTTTGGGATATCACACTATCTCTTATTTAATTAATGCATCTATATACTTGGTAAAGGGTGGAAGGCTTGGCCTTTTGCCTGGTGTTTTGTTCCACTCTTGCCGCCCTAGTTTCCGTCATACCGGTGTTATGTTCCTTGATTTTGCGTTCCTAACACGGTCGGGGTTTATGGGCCCCCCTTGACAGTTCGCTTTGAATAAAACTCTTCCAGCAAGGCCCAACATTGGTTTTACCATTTGCCTAATAACAACTAAAACTTGCATAGGGACTTCCCGGGCCCCGAGGATAATTAATCAACAACCCGGGCCAGTGCTCCTCATGAGTGTTGGTCCAAACTAGAGCACCTTGCGGCGCCCCCTTGGCAACTTGGGTCTCAGCGACCGTAAGCTTAGCTCATCCGTTGTGGCGTGAGACGAGATACGCGCGGCTACTATCAGGGTGTCGGCATGTTGGGAGGTCTTGCTGGATTTGTTTTACCATTGTCGAAATGTGTTGTGAGCCGGGATTCCGAGCTTGATCGGGTTGTTCCTGGAGGAGGATTTTCCTTTGTTGATCATGAGAGTTTGTGATGGACTAAGTTGGGACACCCCTGCAGGGTTTGATCTTTCGAAAGCCGTGCCCGTGGTTATGTGGCTGATGGAAATTTTTTAATATCCGGTTGTAGAGAACTTGACACCAGATCCGAAATAAAATACACCAACTGCGTGTATAACCGTGACCGTCTCTTTTCGAGTGAGTTCGGGAAGAGAACACGGTGGGGTTATGTTTGACTCGTAAGTAGTTCAGGATCACTTCTTGATCATTACTAGTTTGCGACCGTTATGCGTAGTTTCTCTTCTTACTCTTGTACTCGTAATTTAGCCACCATACAAATGCTTAGTGCTTGCTGCAACCTCACCACTTATCCATTCCATACCCATTAAGCTTTGCTAGTCTTGATACCCATGGTAATGAGATTGCTGAGTCCTCGTGGCTCACAGATTACTACAACAACAGTTGTAGGTACAGGTTAAGCGATGCTTGCTTGTTTGGAGTTCTTCTGCTTCTTCTTCTTCGATTAAGGGATAGGTTCTGGGTCGGGAGCCTGGGATTAGCAGGGTGGATGTCGTTCTTCTTTTTCGTTTGGATTCATCCGTAGTCGGATCCTGCTCTTCTGTATGATGATTGCTATGTATTGATGAACTGTTGTATTCATGTTGTAGCTTGTGGCGAGTGTAAGCCTTTATCTTGTATTCTCATCTATTCAGTACATGGTATGTTGTAATGATATCCACCTTGCTATGCGCTCGAAATGCGGTTGTGCCCCAATCATGAATTCATCACGTGATTGGGATATAATCGCATCTTGGGCGCTACAGCGGCGGAGATCGACGAGCACCAGCCGTAGTAGTATTCTTTGTTTTGTTTAATTAAGAGCACGGGTCTTTAATTTGTTAGAGTAATGTTTAGGTCAGCTAGCTCTGTTTAATTGCTGAACTTGCTCGATTAAGAAGTGTGGGTGTGCTGTAGTCTCCTTTGTGTACCCAAATTATGCAATGACGTGGATGACCACTGTAACTAGGGAAATTCGAACCAAAAATTTTCACGTTCAAACTCATCACACACGGGTTAAGCTATATGAATCATTTGTGATGTTCACATATTGTACACAGTTCTGAATAAGGGACCGTGTCTGATGACACTTTGCGCGCCAGTTTTTTCGCTAAACCGATTCAAAATTTTCGGCTTCCGTGAAAATATCTACCTTCCCGCCCCCTCCCCCTTACCAAAAGCCACATTTCCCATGTTTCCGCCTTCCTTTCCAAGTTGAAACCTTCACTCCTTGCTTGCAGCACCGCCTCCTCGCCGGCGACCCTCCTTCACGCTGCTCGGCCTTGTCTAACCAGGCAGGTAATCCACACCCGACACCCATCCTCCTCCTCCTTCCACATCCTACATGCCCCGACCGCCGGCGTGACACCTTCCACCCAAATCACCGACTCCTCCACCAAATAAGCGCCGCCCTAAGCCATGGTGCACGCAGTATACCCAGGAGCTCAAGGAGCATTTGGCAGCGGAGAAGCAAATCCCGGCCGCACGCGCGGATGAGGTCGCGATGGCTGCCATTCGTGCCGACCCCCAGATCTTGGAGGAGCACCTCGCCGTCGAGGCCACCGTCGATGCCTCACGCGCCGACACCGCGACGCGGTTGGCTGCTTTAAACGACAGTTCGTGGCGTTTTCTCGAGGCCACCCTCGGTGCCTTCGACGAAGACTACGAGGTGTTTTCTCAGCGTGCACGTGCTTACCTCAACTCGAGAGCCAACAGGTGGTGCCCGGAGCGGCTCAGGCAACTCACCACTACGACGAGGGCACACACGATGTGGAGGCCTCGCCCTCTTCCATGTCCAATGAGCCAATCATCATCGATATCTCCGACGATGAGGAGTAGCTTGTCTTATTAGCTCACTATAAGGACCCATGTTCAGTTTGCTAGCTACGCCGGTTAAGCATGCTCGGTTTACCCGTTGCATGTGCTGCTCCTGCCTTTCCTTAACAAATTCTAGTGAATTGTGCTATCTACTTTTACCATGCAATTTGTTGCTCTAGTGTATATGTTCTATATGTCGTGCAATGTGGTGCTCACTTGTTAACTATTTGGTTAATTAGTTGTCGTGTTCAGTTAACTGTTTGGTTCAATTCTGCAAATGTGATGTTCAATTCTTCAGGGTGCAATTTTGTATTGCCTTCCATGTGAGAAATAAATCGAATTTATCTTTACAAAATACATGAGAAACAAATACAATTGCTATATTTCCAAGTTGTCAAGCATGCTTGATTTGGTTAACTGTCTGATCTTCTAGTATGTTATACATTGTGCAATGTGGTGCTTAGTTAATGTTTGGTTCATTTGTTGTGGTGTTTAGTTAACTATTTGGTTCAGTTCTGCAATGCGATGTTCAATTGTTGTGGGTGCATTCTGTTATTGTATACCATGTGAGAAATAAATCGAATTTGGCTGTACTAAATACATGAGAAACAAATACAATTGCTATATTTCCAAGTTGTTAAGCATACTTGGTTTGGTTAACTATCTGATCTTCTATTGGGAGTATGTTATATTGTGCAATGTGGTGCTTAGTTAATGTTTGGTTCATTTGTTGTGGTGTTTAGTTAACTGCTTGGTTCAATTCTGCAATGCGATGTCCAATTGTAGTGGGTAGAATTTTGTATTGTTGTGCATGTGAGGAATAAATTGAATTTGGCTACACTTAATACATGAGAAACATATACAATTGCTATATTTCCTAGTTCTTAATCATGCTTGGTTTGGATAAATGGGTTTTCCATGTGGCTTGAATTAATCTGATGAATCTGCAATGTGCTTATTTTTCATCAACATATTTTACTAATAGCATGCGAACCCTCACTTAACCTGATCACTAACTACCTTATATGTGTTGCAGGGAAACAATGGGAAGCACTGAGGTTTACAATCGAGGTTTGCACATGCATGGTCCTTTGTCTAATAGCACATTATTATGCAATTGCAAGAACCATTCTAATATTTAGGTTTTTAACAATTTGGTCTTGCACATGTAGGTCCTGCTGTCAGAGGTTTTGACCCGCTATTCGACCCTTTTTGCATATGGGGAAATGAGTTGTCCATGAATATCAGTCAAGTCAAGAAACTCAAAAAGATTGTTAGGATAAAGAAATTAGCCACAAAAAACAACAAGATCTTTGTCTGCACTATGAAGAAGACATCAGTTCACTACAGGATGGTACTAACTATTATACCTTGCCTTTTTTATTCCTTTGCCCCATTTCCAATATAGAGAAGATATTTATGCACATCCTTGTTTTCAGGACTTTCCAAAGCAGTTCACTGATGATTACCTCTCAAACCATCTGTATGGTCAAGAGGCGAGGAAGGTATTCATACAACACCCACGGTTCAATATTGAAGTGTTCCTGAAGAGGACGAAGGATGGACGGTCAATCATCCACAGGCACTGGCCTAAAGTTGCAAAGATCTTCAACATCAATGAAGTGTCAATATTCGCCTTCCGCTTTAGCAGTTTTCCAGATGAGATTCATCTGTCTATGTTCCGTCTATGATGCTAATTTCAAAAGGTTGTAGATGTTGCATGTGAAACTTGGTGCTGGTGCAGTTGTGTAATGAGGTAGCTGAGTGCTGAAGCTATATGATGTTGTACTCTGATGTATTTCAATTATGAAATCCTGCTTCCTTAATATGGAAATGAAATATATTGTGTGCTTAATATGAAATGTCAATTAGATTAATAAATGGATTATTAATAATAGGACAATTAGCCTGCTAATGGCCAATTAGCCTGCTAATTGGGTTTTTCCATAGCAAACGGTTATTGAGAAAACACCGTGGGCGATGACCTTAGGCAACGCACATAGTTTCTAGGAATAAACCGTGTTGGATCAATGAACAATCACACACAACATCCTCTTAAAAACTGTTTGTTAGTCCACCTTGCGCAAACGTTTACCACATAATAAGTGTGTGTGATGGACAACCTTTGCCACACAGTTTCTTCTACGCACCGTGTGTGATGCATTCAATAACGCAAACGATAAAATTGTTAATATCATGTGCAATGGCAACGCTACCACAAGCGATTTAGTGGGGAAAATTGTGTGTGATGCAACTATGAACGGAAACGTTTTCCTTGGAGTGACTGTGTGGGATCTATATACGAACGGAAACGTACTTCTTGGATTAACTGTGTGGGATGTACATACTAACGGAAACGTACTCCTTGGATTGACTATGTGCAATGTACATACAAACGGAAACGTTTAGCCGGGACGGACTGTGTGGGATGTACTTACGACCGGAAACGATTTGGCATGTATAATTGTATTTTTTTAGCACAACTATACGTATAACCGTATTTGATCGCTCGCCCATCGCACACGACCTCACTTTGCCGAGCGTGTGTGACCGGAGGGCCTATCCCCGACGGTTTCTAGGTCGTGTGGGAAGGACCCCCCTATCGCAGTCACTCACTTGGCGACGGTTCAAAACGCCGTCACAGAAAGGGGTTAAAAACCATTTGTATAGCACCTCGCTGTACCAGTGAATACACTTACACAAATTCTACAATCTAACTGATCTATACAGAGGCATGTCAACTTGTCAAGTAAACAAAGGAAATTATGTTCTTTTATGGGAGTAAACAATGGAACCCTGATCTAAACATCCACATGATGATCATTGATGTAAAATGCAGATACAAAATGCCACTGCTACTGTCATATGTTAATTCATGTTACCATACAACTAAAAGGCCTCGATAATGATATCGCCTGCTATCTTCATTTATCCTTAGTTCTGTTTCATTTTAGTTATGTTGTAGAAACCTAAGAAAGTGATAAACAAGCAAAGAAATTGTATATATTACAAATACTAGCAATGATAACTAGCAAGTCCTTTTAGCATTATGAACACTACATTAATTTCAGTTTGTTTTACGCTCTTCCTTTACCAAAGACCCTACAATTTAGCATTAGGAACACTACAATTTAGTATTAGGAACACTACAATTTAACAATTTAACACTACAATTTAGTATTAGGAACACTACATTAATTAGGAACACTAGAGGAGGAGAAGATGGAGGCGATGAACTCACCGAGGGAAGAAGATGGAGGTGATAAACCCTAGCAGTCCGTCGCTTCCGCCGCCGCTGTCGAAGAAACCCTAGCTCAAAATGAAATGAACTCCAATCAGATTGGAGGGCAACGAGCGGCGAGAGAGGGAGAGAGGGGGAGAGAGTGGAAGATTACCTAGCCATCGGTGAGAGAGGGAGAGAGCGGCGAGAGCGGGAGAGCGGCGACGACGAGCGGAGAGAGAGGGAGAGGAATGGGAACGAGAGAGAGGGAGTGGGGTGAGGGTGTCGTTGCCCTGGTTTTGATCCCCACGGCCTCCTAAAACTTGGGCTTGGCCCAATGCTGTATTTAAAAAAAGTAAATTTAAAGTCTCAAAGTACAAATTTAAAAAATGTCATTATTTCCATTTAAAAATAATAGAAATTTAATAAGAGTAAACTATAATATACTATAAAAAGATCATCACATAAAAAACTAAAAAGAAAAAATTGGAAGTGTCAAACCACATATTTGAAGGCTCAAAACTATATATTTCAAGTCTTAAACTAAAAAGAAAAAAAAGTAAATTTAAAGTCTCAAATACATATTTTAAAAAATTTCATTATTTCCATTTAAAAATAATGGAAATTTAATTAAAGTAAACTATAATATACTATAAAAAAGATCACCACATAAAAAACTAAAAAGAAAAAAATTGAAAGTGTCAAACCACATATTTGAAGGCTCAAAACTATATATTTCAAGTCTTAAACTAAAAAGAAAAAAAACTTAAAGTCTCAAATACATATTTTAAAAAATGTCATTATTTGCATTTAAAAATAATAGAAATTTAATAAAAGTAAACTATAATACACTATAAAAAAGATCACCAGTACATAAAAAACTAAAAAGAAATTTTTTTTGAAGTGTCAAACTACATATTTGAAGGCTCAAAATTATATATTTCAAGTCTTAAACTAAAAAGGAAAAAAAGTAATTTAAAGTGGTGGCGTTGGAACCAACAGCACGCCACAACTAAATATAATAGTACTGGCGTTCCATGCTATTCCACGACGGCACTATATTACGCCTGGTACAAATTGTTGATCCCATAAACTTCTGACGCTACCATGTTTTCCAACGCCACCACTATGCCCCTAGTAATGTCGTACCAAATAAGCCAACGCCACAACTATTTGAAAAAAATAGTGGTGGCGTTGGCTGTAAATGGCGCGCCACCAACGAAAGTTGTGGCTAGCACTTTTTCCACTAGTGGTGGCTGATCCTTTCGCAGAAATAATAAATGAAAAAGATTCTAAAGAAGATGAATTTTATGTGTCTGAATAGTTTGAACCTTGTAATCTTTGAATTTGTGCCTTGTAATGCTGGAATTTGAACCTTGCAATATTTATGGTATTTGTTATATAACGTAGTTGGATGTTTAATTTGGTTTTGCAATCATGTCCTGTTATAAGTATATATATGTTGTTCTTCTGTACACAGAGCATAGATGTTGTGCAGACAGAGCATATCACATCGCACACGGATCACACTTGGTAACCCGTCGGTGATGAATTCATCAATCGCAAACGGTTATATACCAGCAAGCGTTTGCCCACAACACACATGGCTTATTCCATCACAAACAGCTTGGATGGATCAACTGTATGCCATGTATCGCACACGCAACTCTAATCTGATTCGTGCTTGATGTCTCCGCCATCGCTCACATAGTTCGTCTTATTTGCCACGTATCATTGTGCCGGCCAATGCTCGCGTTCTTCGGCGCGCTCTGCTCGCCGTTAGGCACCGCAGCGCGCTGTGCTCGCCGTTAGGCGCCGCAGCGCGCTGTGATCGCCGTTATGCGCCGCGGCGCGCTCTGCTTGCGTCCGTTGGCACGCTCTGCTTGCGTCCGTCGGCACGCTCTGCTCGTGTCCTTCAGCGCGCTCTGCTCGCGTACCTCCACGCGCTCGGCTTGTGAAAAGCTTTTCCTTGCGTGTTCAACTGCTATATGCATATATATGGTTGCTCGCCGTTAAGGCGCCGTGGAGCGCTCTGCTCGCATCCCTGCGCGCGCGCTCTGCCAACGGTTGGGGCCTGCACACGATCACGTTGGGGGCCCATATGCATGCGGTTGCGCCGCACGCATCGCCACGATGCAGTTACGTGCGGCACGATGGAGTTACGCGCTGCAAATTAGAACTGCCATCCGGGCGTGCGGATATTCCAGGCCGTCCGGCTTCCCCATTAATTCCCGCAGCCATTATAACCTTAGTCTCTTCAACCTTTCGATCTCGCCCCACAACACAACAAGCACACCCACGATGACACATACAGAGAGAATATCTAGCGGCGCTCCAATGGAGTTTGGCGAGCATAAAGTGGAGACCCACGTGAGGGAGACGGATCTCTCGGTGGTGTACACCATCGATCCGACTGTGGTGGAGGACTACATCAATACCATGGAGCAGTTGCTTGCTCGAGACAAGTACAAGGTGGTCAGCATCCACCTCCAGTACACCGGCTGTCATCCCGGCAAAGATCAGAAGGTTGCTGTCACCCAGTTGTGCGTGTGCCATCATGTCCTCATCTACCACTACTGCATGGCCATAGAGCCTTGCGACCGTTTCGCCAGGTTTGTCAACAACACCGACTACAAGTTTGCTACGGTGGAAACCTCCAACGATGTAAAAGCGCTCATGGTTACGGGCTTGGCTTGCAAGAACCTTGTCGAAATCCATGAGCACTACAGGGTCTGGGGCAGCACGAAGAAGGACTCCCTCGTTGTACTCGCCTCGGCCATCATCGACCCCTACTACGCAAAGATGAAGCAGGATGCTGATACGTCTCCAACATATCTATAATTTTTGATTGTTCCATGCTATTATATTATCTGTTTTGGATGTTTTATATGCATTAATATGCTATTTTATATTATTTTTGTGACTAACTTATTAACCCAGAGCCCAGTGCCAGTTTCTGTTTTTTCCTTGTTTTTGAGTTTCGCAGAAAAGGAATATCAAACGGAGTCCAAACGGAATAAAACTTTACGATGATTTTTCTTGGACCAGAAGACACCTACGAGACTTGGAGATGAAGTCAGAAGACCCACGAGGCGACGACAAGCCGTAGGGGCGCGCCCTTGGGGGGCACCCTCCTAGCTTGTGGTCCCCTCGGGAGTCCACCGACCTCCCTCTCAGGCCTATAAATCCTCAAATATTCCAAAACCCTCAGAACGATCCACGAAAATACTTTTCCGCCACCGCAACCTTCTGTTCCCATGAGATCCCATCTTGGGGCCTTTCCCGGCGATCTGTCGGAGGGGGATTCGATCACGGAGGGCATCTACATCAACCCTATTGCACTTCTGATGAAGCATGAGTAGTTTATCTCAGACCTACGGGTCCATAGCTAGTAGCTAGATGGCTTCTTCTCTCTCTATGATCTTCAATACCATGTTTTCCTCGATGTTCTTGGAGTTCTATCCGATGTAATATTCTTTTGCGGTGTGTTTGTCGAGATCCGATGAATTGTGGATTTATGATCAGATTATCTATGAATATTATTTGAATCTCCTCTAAATTCTTATATGCATGATTTGATATCTTTGTATTTCTCTTTGAATTATCGGTTTGGTTTGGCCAACTAGATTGGTATTTCTTGCAATGGGAGAGGTGCTTAGTTCTGGGTTCAATCTTGTGGTGTCCTCACCCAGTGACAGTAGGGGTAGTGAGGCACGTATTGTATTGTTGCCATCAAGGATAAAAATATGGGGTTTTCATCATATTGCTTGAGTTTATCCCTCTACATCATGTCATCATACTTAAGGCGTTACTCCGTTCTTTATGAACTTAATACTCTAGATGCATGCTGGATAGCGGTCGATGTGTGGAGTAATAGTAGTAGATGCAGAATCGTTTCGGTCTACTTGACACAGATGTGATGCCTATATGCATAATCATTGCCTTGGATATCGTCATAACTTTGCGCTTTTCTATCAATTGCTCGACAGTAATTTGTTCACCCACCATATTATTTTCCTTCAAGAGAGAAGCCTCTAGTGAAACCTATGGCCCTGGGTCTATTTTCCATTATATATTTTCAGATCTATAAACCAAAAATACCTTGCTGCAATTTATTTACTTTTATGTTTTAGCAATCTTTTATACCTATCTCTATCAGACCTCACCATTGCAATTGATGGTGAAGGGATTGACAACCCCTTTGTCGCGTTGGGTGCAAGTGTTTGATTGTTTGTGCATGTGCATAGATTGGAGACTTGCTTGTACCTCCTACTGGATTGATATCTTGGTTCTCTATCTGAGGGAAATACTTATCTCTACTTTGCTGCATCACCCTTTCCTCTTCAAGGGAAAAACCAACGCAAGCTCAAGAAGTAGCAGGAAGAGTTTCTGGCGCCGTTGCCGGGGAGGTCTACATCAATCCTACCAAGTACCCATCATAAACTCTCATCTCTTGCATTACATTATTCGCCATTTACCTCTCGTTTTCCTCTCCCCCACTTCTAAAATGATTTTCAGAAAAATACAAAAAGATTTGCCTTTTTATTCGCCCTTCTTCTGTTCGTTTTTTTGTTTGCTTTTTGTTTGCTTGTGTGTTAGATTGCTTGCTTTGTCACGATGACTCAAGAGAATACCAAGTTGTGTGATTTTTCCAACACTAATAATAATGATTTTATTAGTACTCCGATTGCTCCTGCCACTAGTGCGGAATCTTATGAAATTAATGCCGCTTTGTTGAATCTTGTTATGAAAGAACAATTTTCCGGCCTTCCTAGTGAAGATGCCGCATCCCATCTAAATACTTTCGTTGAGTTGTGTGATATGCAAAAGAAGAAAGATGTGGATAATGATATTGTTAAATTGAAGCTATTTCCATTCTCACTATGAGATCGTGCTAAAACTTGGTTTTCATCTTTGCCTAAAAATAGTATTGATTCATGGAACAAGTGTAAAGATGCTTTTATTTCCAAGTATTTTCCTCCTGCTAAGATCATCTCCCTTAGGAACGATATAATGAATTTTAAGCAACTTGATCATGAACATGTTGCACAATCTTGGGAGAGGATGAAATTGATGATAAGAAATTGCCCTACGCATGGTTTGAGTTTATGGATGATCATACAATTTTTTTATGCCGGGTTAAATTTTGCATCTAGAAACCTTTTAGATTCGGCCGCAGGAGGTACTTTTATGGAAATAACATTAGGAGAAGCTACTAAATGCCTAGATAATATTATGGCTAATTACTCTCAATGGCACACCGAAAGATCCTCTACTAGTAAAAAAGTGCATGCGATTGAAGAAATTAATGTTTTGAGTGGAAAGATGGATGAACTTATGAAATTGTTTGCTAGTAAGAGTGCTCCTATTGATCCTAATGATATGCCTTTGTCCACTTTGATTGAGAATAATAATGAATCTATGGATGTGAATTTTGTTGGTAGGAACAATTTTGGTAATAACGCGTATAGAGGTAATTTCAACCCTAGGCCGTTTCCTAGTAATTCCTCTAATAATTATGGTAATTCCTATAACAATTCTTATGGAAATTATAATAAGATTCCCTCTGATATTGAGAACAATATTAAAGAATTTATTAGTTCGCAAAAGAATTTCAATGCTATGGTTGAAGAAAAATTGCTTAAGATTGATGATTTGGCTAGGAACATGAATAGAATTTCTCTTGATATTGATTCTTTGAAAATTAGATCTATTCCACCCAAGCATGATATTAATGAGTCTATAAAAGCTATGGGAATTTCTATTGATGAATGTAAAGAAAGAACCGCTAGGATGCGTGCTAAGTGAGAATGGTTTGTAAAAGCATGTTCTTCGATTTCTCGTGAAAATAATGATGAAGATTTTAAAGTGATTGATGTGAATCCTATTGAATCTTTGTTTTCTAATATAAATCTTGATAAATATGGGACTGGAGATGAGTCAACTTTAGCTAGAAGGCGTCCCAATGATTCGGAGTTTATAGATCTTGATGCAAAAATTGATAAAAGTGGGATTGGAGAGGTCAAAACTTTAAGTAGCAATGAACCCACTCTTTTGGATTCCATGGACTTTAATTATGATAATTGCTATTTGATAGATTGTATTTCCTTGTTGCAATCCATGTTGAATTCTCCTCATGCTTATAATCAAAATTAAGCTTTTACTAAACATATTGTTGATGCTATGATGAAATCTTTTGAAGAAAAACTTGAGTTGGAAGTTTCTATCCGT
Organism: Thinopyrum elongatum; assembly: GCA_011799875.1. Classification (NCBI taxonomy): domain Eukaryota; kingdom Viridiplantae; phylum Streptophyta; class Magnoliopsida; order Poales; family Poaceae; genus Thinopyrum; species Thinopyrum elongatum. Next base: position 300,631,870 of record CM022298.1, read on the forward strand.
GGAAAACTTTATGATGAGTGGGAACCTACTATTAAGATTAAAATTAAAGATTATGATTGCCATGCTTTGTGTGATTTGGGTGCTAGCATTTCCACGATTCCGAAAACTTTATGTGATGTGCTAGGTTTCCGTGAATTTGATGATTGTTCTTTAAATTTGCATCTTGCGGATTCCACTATAAAGAAACCTTTGGGAAGGATTAATGATGTTCTTATTGTTGCAAATAGGAATTATGTACCCGTAGATTTCATTGTTCTTGATATAGATTGCAATCCTACATGTCCTATTATTCTTGGTAGACCTTTCCTTAGAACGATTGGTGCAATTATTGATATGAAAGAAGGAAACATTAGATTTAAATTTCCATTAAGGAATACCATGGAACAATTTCCAAGAAATAAAATTAAGTTGCCATATGAATCTATTATCAGAGCTACTTATGGATTGCATACCAAAGATGACAATACCTAGATCTATTGCAATATGCCTAGCTAGGGGCGTTAATCAATAGCGCTTGTTGGGAGGCAATCCAATTTTATTTTAGTGTTTTTTGTTTTGCTACTGTTCTTGAATAAAATACACATTATTACCTCTTTAGTAATTGTGTTTTGGTTTTTTAATTAGTGTTTGATCCAAGTAAGACCTTTGGGATGGCTTACGGTGATAGTTGATTTGATCTTGCTGAAAAACAGAAACTTTTGCACCCAGTAAAACAATTTTAGAAAATCACAGAAGCATGATTTTGATCTGAATTTTTTACAAAAGATTGATATACAAATTTCCCAGGTTGTTCTAATTTTTCAGAATTTTTGGAGTTACAGAAGTATTCGAAATTTCCAGATTGCTACAAACTATTCTGTTTTTGACAGATTCTGTTTTCTATGTGTTGTTTGCTTATTTTGATGAATCTATGGGTAGTATCGGGGGGTATGAACCATGGTGAAGTTGGAATACAGTAAACATTACACCAATATAAATAAAGAATGAGTTCACAACAGTACCGAAAGTGGTGATTTTATTTTCTTATACTAACGTCACTCATGAGTTTTCTGTTGAGTTTTCTGTTGTGAAGTTTTCAAGTTTTGGGTGAAGATTTGATGGACTATGGAATAAGGAGTGACAAGAGCCTAAGCCTGGGGATGCCCAAGGCACCCCAAGGTAATATTCAAGGACAACCAAGCAGCTAAGCTTGGGGATGCCCCGGAAGGCATCCCCCCTTTCGTCTTCAATCCATCGGTAAATTTACTTGAGGCTATATTTTTATTCACCACATGATATGTGTTTTGCTTGGAGCGTCTTGTATGATATGAGTCTTTGCTTTTTAGTTTGCCATAATTATCCTTGCTGTACACACCTTTTTAGAGGGACACGCATGAATCGTGATTTATTAGAATACTCTATGTGCTTCACTTATATCTTTTGAGCTAGGCAATTTGCTCTAGTGCTTCACTTATATCTTTTTAGAGCCCAGCGGCGGTTTTATTTTATAGAAATTGTTGAACTCTCTTGCTTCACTTATATTATTTTGAGAGTCTCTAAACAGCATGGTAATTTTCTTAGGTTATGAATTTAGTCCTAATATGATGGGCATCCAAGAGGGATATAATAAAAACTTTCATATTAAGTGCATTGAATACTATGAGAAGTTTGATTCCTTATGATTGTTTTGAGATATAAAGATGGTGATATTAGAGTCATGCTAGTGAGTAATTCTGGATTGGTAGAAATACTTGTGTTAAAGTTTGTGATTCCCTGTCGGTGTACTAGAATAGGGGTACCCTAGTACCCCGTACTTGTGCACGGGCAGTAGCAGCATCCCGCGGCCAGGCTTACGGGACGACAGCCAGAGAGAAGCTCAAGATTATTAAGCCATTCAAGAACAAAGTATACAAAGCAAGAGTCAAGGCCCCGGCAAGAGGAGCTTGCCGGGAGGGACAGTTGAGGCCCAGCCTGAGGTTTGCTGTAGCAGAGTACTTGCCGCGGCAAGGTACTTGCCCCGGCAAGTCATTGGCTGCGGCAAGATAGCAGCTGCGGCAAGGTACTTGCCCCGGCAAGTTACCTTGCGCGACAAGCTATTGGTTGCGGCAAGCTATCAAGTGCGGCAAGGTCTTGCCGCGGCAAGCATTACTGTACCACTGTGCTACTGTGCTGCTGCTCCAGTGCCTCTGCCAGTGTGGCGCTCTGGGTCCTTCCAAGCGTGCGTGGCAGGGCACTGTGTAGACGGCGGTGCTCTGTAGCTAGCGGTGCAGGAGCAGGTGGGATAGGCTTTTCCCACGTCCAAGACGTCCAGATACATGTATCTGGACAGCTAAGGCATGGGCATTTAATGCCCTTGTCCCCTGCCGTCAGTGGTAGGTAGGATATGTCATCCTAGTAATGATGGCCTTACTGTAGCAACTTTCCACCTCTACCTTTACTGTTTGCCACCTGTTGGTGACCCCTTTGTGCGTATAAAAGGAGGCCCATAGGCAACGTGGAGGGGAGTTAGGAACTCGGAGATTGAGAACTCCAGTATTGTACGCAGCTGCTCTGTACTGTAGCGCTCCTGGAGCTAGAACAATCATCCAGATAATACATCAAAAAGCAGGAGTAGGGTTTTACGCATCCGTGCGGCCCAAACCTGGGTAAATCTCTCGCGTGTGCTGTCGTGTTCTTCGCTAGATCTGCTCTTCGTGCGACCGTCTCTCCCTGCCGAACGTAAAGGGGTCCTTCCCTGGGTACCATAGGTGATCGTGGATTCGTCCCCGACATCTTTGGCGCGCCTGGTAGGGGGAGAGGTTGTGTGAACCTAATCTAGCGATTTGCGCGTTAGTTTTTGGGCCATCCTCCTCCTTATGGCTCCAAAAAATAAGACTTCGGCCATCGGTGCGTCTACGTCCAACCCGCCTGCTCCCATGCAGGAGGGTGCCGACGTGATTGCGGCTGCCGGAGGGACTGGAGAGCGAGAGCTCCCATTACCTCCACCTGTCCAAAACCGGGCCAACAACGCCAATCTTGGCGCTGCTGGGTCTGGGAACGCAGCGTTGCTCGCTGCTGCTGGCCCTGCAAGCTACAGAAACGGTGCTGCGCGTTCTAGAACGCCTGCGCCGGTTCAGACGCCGCGGCCTTCGCAAGAAGCCCGTGACAGGCAGCGTCCTGACGCCCTAGGTGCCAGGCGCTCCCTGGATAATGAACTTGTGCATCGATCTTGAGATGCGCAGGGTCACCATACGCATCAACACGCTGGCGGGGTCGAGGTACGGTCGCCTGGGCGTGGAGATGCTCCTTTTAACACTGTTAGGAGTAAGAGCATCCCACAGTCCTCACGCCACTCGATACCTCCCTCACCAGCAGAAGCGTTGGCACGTGCGCAGCTGCTCCTGAACTTCCCTCCACCAGCAGATAAGCTTGACGAGTGGAGGGCAACCATTCAGAGCCTTCTCAGCTTCGCTGATGCCGATCCGGCGCGCGCGGCCGACAAGAGAACTGGTGACAATGCTGTCACCAAAAAGAGTGGCGAGGGGGCAACAACCGTACACTCCCCGCCCAGACGGCCTCGGTCGCCGACACGTCGAAACGACGCCCGTGGCGATGATTCCACGGCGTCGTCTGACCCGTGAGCTCGTCGTGACCAGCGCCTCGTTCTTCAGGAACGCAGAGGAGAAGACGCTCGTACCACTATCGAGCGAAGGAGAGAAGCGCATCGTCAGTCCGACAGACGCGCAGGGCCCGCTGTTGACATGCATGCGCCAGGGGATCCTGGCGACTTGCCGTACGCGGTAAGTTGTCCAGCGTTCACCCGTGAGCTGCGGCAGGTCCAGTGGCCCAACCGCAAGGCTTTCAAGCCTGACGTGCCGGAGAAGTATGATGGCAAGACACACCCGTCGGAGTTCCTCAGCATTTACACCATTGCGGTGTAAGCTGCCGGGGGACGAGACGACAAGATTCTTGCTAACTACTTCCCGCTCGTGTTAAAGCGCAACGTCGTCTCATGGCTCATGCACTTGCCGGAGAACTCCATTTCTTCATGGGCGGACCTGTGCCATCAGTTTGTTGGTGCCTTTACTGGCGGTCATCAACCTCATGGCCAGGAGAGTGATCTTCATCTCATCCCCCAGAAGGAAGGAGAGCCCCTGCGCAAATACATTCAAAGGTTCAGCCGCGTACAGTACAACATCCCAGATGTTCACCCCGCTGCGGTTATTAGCGCGTTCCATCAGAACGTGCGTAACCGCAAGATGCGGGAGGAAATGGCGATGACCAAGGTCTGAGACATTGGCCAGCTATATGCTCTCGCCGACAAGTGTGCGCGTGTTGAAGAGGGAAGGTACCGCCCCGGCAAAGAAGGGCCGGCGGCGGAACAACAGGAAGAAAAAGGGCAAAGCTGTGCTTGCCGTCGAACAGTCCAGCGGCAACGGCAGCGCCGACAAGGCCAAAGTTGAGGGCTCCGGCAAGGAGATTGCCGCGTGCGCCAACTGTCAGGCCTTGGCGGCTGCCGACAAGCAGGACGGCTCCGACAAGCAATATTGCAAGATCCACCGCACCAAGGGACACGATCTCCAGAACTGCCGACGAGTCGAGCAGCTTGTCGAGCAGTAGAAAGCTGAGTATGAGAGGCGCGACAAGGAGAAGGCCCCAGAAGGTGCTGGCGGGTCCGGCAAGAAGCGCACTGCCCGAGGAGGGCGTCGCGGCAAGGCCAAGCAGTAGCAGAGAGACATGCCTCCTCGTGGCCACGACAAAGATGATGATGATGATGATCTAGATGATGAAGAATCCAGTGAGCACGAATTTCAGAAAGCCACAGAAGTCTTGTGTGTTGACGGTGGTGCTTCGTTGCATTCTTCTCACCGCCAACTTAAACAGTGGGCGCGAGAGATCAATGCGGCGGAACCATCTGTTGACGCCAGAAAGCTTCTGAAGTGGTCCGACACGCCTATCGTCTTTGACATTGAGGACCACCCTGACCGCACAACGGCGGTCGGGTGCTTGCCGATGTTGGTTTCACCAACAATCCGCAACCTCAAGGTCACGAAGATGTTAGTTGACGGTGGGGCCGGCTTGAATCTTATTTCGCCTGCTGTGCTCCGGAAACTTCAAATCCCTGACGGCGAGCTTGAGGAAACTGGTACTTTCCAAGGAGTCAATCCAGGAAGGAGCAAGCCGAAAGGGAAGATCACGCTGCCAGTGACATTTGGCGGCGAGCTGAACTATCGGACCGAGAAGGTCACCTTTGACGTTGCCGATATTCCATTGCCTTATAATGGGATACTTGGCCGTCCAGCGCTCGCCAAGTTCATGGCAGCCTCTCATTATGCCTACAACGTGTTGAAGATGCCAGGCCCAGTAAGTGTTATCACAGTTCCCTGCGATAAGAAGGATGCACTTATTTGCGCCGACAAGATCTACCGGGAAGCAGCTGCCGCAACTGCCGCCAAGGCACTTGCCGCTGAAGCTCCCGGGGGGAAGAACAAGAGGAAGTCCGGCAAGAGCTCCTGTGCCCACTCCGGCAAGCGCACCTCTTCGGAGTGCTGCGCTGCCGTCGAGGACGCACTAGAGAGCTCCACCGGCAAGTGCAAGAAGAACAAAGCCGCTCCGCCGGCGACAAAGAAGGTGCCCGCCAAGGAGGACGGCACTGGTGGTTCCTTCACCATCAGTGCCACACTTGACAACAAATAGGAAAGCGCGCGCGTTGCTTTCCTGCGGGCGAATGTCGACGTGTTTGCATGGCAACCGTCCGACATCCCCGGTGTTCCCAGGAAAGTAATTGAGCACCACCTTGCCGTCTGTCCCCACGCGAGGCCCGTCAAGCAGAAAGCCAGGAAGCAAGCTGTGGAGCGGCAAGAGTTTATTGCGGAAGAAATCAAGAAGTTAGAAGCAGCAAGCCTCGTCAGAGGAGTGCTCCATCCTACGTGGTTGGCCAATCCTGTTGTCGTGCGCAAAGCGAATGGAAAATGGAGGCTTTGTATTGATTTCACTGATGTCAATAAAGCTTGTCCCAAAGACCCATTTCCTTTGCCCCGCATAGACCAGATTGTTGACTCCACGGCAGGATGTGATTTGCTTTCATTTCTTGACGCATATTCAGGGTATCATCAAATCTTCATGGCTGAGGAAGATGAGGAAAAGACCGCATTTATCACACCCTGTGGCACATACTGTTTCATACGTATGCCATTTGGTTTGAAAAATGCTGGTTCAACATTTGCAAGAGCCGTCCAGATTGCTTTTGAGCCTCAGCTGCACAGAAATGTGGAAGCCTATATGGATGATATAGTGGTCAAAAGCAAGGACAGGGCTACTTTGGTTCAAGATCTAGAAGAAACTTTTGTAAATCTGCGCGAGATCAACGTGAAGCTCAACCCCGAGAAGTGCGTGTTTGGAGTTCCCTCCGGCAAGCTTCTCGGGTTCTTTGTGTCTCAACGTGGAATTGAAGCCAATCCTGACAAGATCAAAGCCATTGAGCAAATTGAAGCACCGAAGCGCGTCAAGGATGTACGACGACTTGCCGGCTATGTTGCTGCTCTTAGTAGGTTTATCTCCAAGTCAGCTGAGCGCGCCCTGCCATTTTTGAAAATCTTAAAAAAGGCAGGTCCAATGAAATGGACTCCGGAGGCGGAGGCAGCGCTGCAAGACTTGAAGAGATACCTCTCCTCTCCTCCAATACTTGTCACACCTAAACCACAAGAGAAGTTGTTGCTGTATCTAGCGGCAACCAATCAAGTGGTTAGTGCTGCGCTAGTAGTGGAGAGAGAGGTGGATGAGGAGGCAGTAACTGCGGCAAGCACGTCCAGCGACAAGCTGGGGGCTCCCCCGACAAGTTTTGGTGCTGACAAGGATTCGTCTGCGCAGTCAGGCGAAGTGATACAAAAGAAGAAAATGGTGCAGCGCCCAGTCTACTTTGTCAGCTCTCTTCTGCAGGGAGCTAGGTCAAGGTATTCTGGTGTGCAGAAGCTGCTTTTCGGCCTTTTCATGGCCTCGAGAAAGCTGCGCCATTACTTTCAAGCACATGAAGTTACCGTCGTCACTCGCTTCTCGCTGAAAAGGATTTTGCAAAATCCAGAAGCGACAGGCAGGATTGTCGAGTGGGCGTTGGAGTTGTCAAGCTTTGGTCTCAAGTTTGAGAGTACATCAACCATACAGAGCCGAGCTTTGGCAGAGTTTGTCGCAGAATGGACACCAACGCCAGACGAAGAAATCCCAGAGACGACTCTCCCCGTCAAGGAGACAAGCAAAGAGTGGCTTATGTACTTTGATGGTGCCTTTTCGCTGCAAGGCGCCGGTGCTGGCGTACTGCTTGTCGCACCCACCGGAGAGCACCTCAAGTACGTGGTCCAAATGCACTTTCCCAAGGAACAGGCGACGAACAATACTGCAGAGTATGAGGGGTTGCTTGCCGGTCTCAGGATCGCGGCAGACCTTGGGATCAAGAAGCTTATTGTCAAGGGAGATTCGCAGCTTGTCGTCAGGCAAGTGAACAAGAACTACCAATGCCCATTGATGGAAGCTTATGTAGATGAGGTGAGGAAGTTGGAAGAACGCTTTGACGGCCTACAAATGGAGCACGTCCCACGTGCTGAGAATGACATTGCCGATGGTTTGTCAAAGCGCGCCGCACTCAAATTGCCTGTGGAACCAGGCACTTTTGTGCTCCAACTAACTCAGCCATCCGTGACGCCATCAGTTGGGCAAGGCAGGAAGAGGAAGTTGGCTTCTGGCGACTACTTCCCGGCAGAGCTCCCCGAAGCCGCCGGCAAGAAGGCTGCCAAAGCCAGCGTCAAAGATGCAGAGGGGCAACTTGCTCCGACAAGGCCTCACGCTCTTGTCATTGAAGCGGGTGCTCCTAGGCAAGATGCAAAGGGGCAACTTGCTCTGACAAGACCTCGGGTCCTTGTCGTTGAAGCAGGCGCTCCTGATCAAAGCGCTGAGGAGCAAGATGCTCCGACGAGGCCTTGGGCTTCCGTCGTTGAAGCAACTGCTCCCGACGAGCTTGTTGAAGGACAGCACGCTCCAGCAGGGCCCCAGGCTCTTGTCGTTGAAGCAGCTGTTCCCGCCAAGCTCGTCGGGGAACGGCCGGCTCTGGTAGAGCGACAAGCTCTTGCCGCAGGGCCTGATGTTCCCACAGCAGAAGAAATGCCTTTAGTCCTCGTTGTCGAGCCACAGGCTCCAGCGTGGGCGCAACAGATCGTCCGTTTCCTTCAGACAGGAGAACTTCCCGAAGAGCAGGAAGAAGCGGAGAAAGTAGCCCGTCGGTCCAATATGTATCAATTTGTCGATGACATGCTGTGCAGAAAAAGACCAAACAGTGTGAAATTGAAGTGTATTCCCCGGGAAGAAGGACAGGAGCTGTTGGCGGAGATTCATGGAGGCATATGTGGTCACCACATAGGGTCAAGAGCCCTTGCTGGAAAGGCTTTCCGTCAAGGTTTCTTTTGGCCCACCGCCCCTCCAGGATGCAACTGCACTAGTAACCAAGTGTGAAGCGTGCCAGTTTCATTCCAAGCAGATTCATCAACCAGCTCAAGCTCTCCAGACAATCCCTCTCTCCTGGCCATTTTCGGTCTGGGGGCTCGACATCCTTGGCCCCTTTCCCCGTGCCACCGGGGGCTTCGAGTACTTGTATGTGGCCATCGACAAGTTCACGAAGTGGCCGGAAGTGGAAGCAGTGAGGAAGGTGACAGCACAATCAGCCATCAAGTTCTTCAAGGGAATTGTTTGTCGCTTTGGTGTTCCTAATAGGATCATCACCGACAACGGTACCCAGTTCATGAGCCACGCCTTCATGCAGTATGTCGAAGACCTTGGCGCCAAGGTTTGTTTTGCTTCTGTTGCTCACCCGCGAAGCAACGGTCAAGCTGAAAGGGCAAATGCTGAAGTGCTGCGTGGGCTCAAGACGAGAACTTTCGACAGGCTGCGCAAGTGCGGCAAGAACTGGATCGAGGAGCTGCCAGTGGTTCTTTGGTCGATCAGGACGACGCCAAATCGAGCTACTGGCCAGACGCCTTTTGCTCTAGTCTATGGAGCAGAGGCAGTTCTCCCCACGGAACTCGTATACGGGTCACCTCGAGTGCTCGCTTACGATGAGCTTGAGCAAGAGCAACTGCGGCAAGATGACGCTGTGCTCCTCGAGGAGGATCGTCTTCAGGCTACTGTGAGAGCTGCTTGCTACCAGCAAGCTTTGCGTCGCTACCATAGCCGCAAAGTTAATGCCAGAAGTCTCGAGGAAGGCGACCTTGTTCTTCGGCGCGTTCAGTCGGCCAAGAATTCAAACAAGTTGATGCCGAAGTGGGAAGGCCCTTATCGGGTGAAACGAGTCACCAGGCCTGGCGCTGTCCGCCTGGAGACCGAAGATGGCATTCCAGTGATCAACTCCTGGAACATTGATTATCTTCGTAAGTTTTACCCATAAGGCGCGGTTGCCGGGCCCTTCCCCGACAACCACCTTTTGTACAAGTCTTGCCGCTGTTGCATGTAATCCTTTGTATAAAGCCAGGCGCAGACCCTGTGCATAAATAAAGCTTTTGTATTTCGCAGTTTTTGACGATTTCATGTTTACTTTTATTTTGCATGATTATCTGACATACTGTGCAGTACAGCCTCCCCGGTAAGCATTAACGAGCCGCCAAGCTCCTATATCGTTATTTTCTCTTCTTTCTTTTTCTCAAAGAGACAGAAGCTTCCCTCGCGCACAAGTTTGCCAGGGGGGATGGGATAATGATATGGACCAGGCATCGTTCAAAGAAACTTTGCCTTGTCGGGAGGAAGGCAGCGGCAAGCAGTGACAAGACCTTGCCGCGGAGAGATCAACGACAAAGCTAAGTGCCAAAGTTTGAGCAATCAAATTCTTTTTTATTTTCAAGGTTATTTTCCTTGAACGATACTACTCTTTGTATGGAAAACCTGTGCGCGATGGAACCTAAGCGTAATCGGTCGCGCCCTTATCTTGTTTCGAGTCCGCTCAACAACCTAAGTGGCTGCACTGAGCGCGACAAGGTTGCTTGCCGGCAGCGGCACCGCCAGCAGGCTGCTGAAGTCCCGCACCCAGCGCTCGCGGCAATGGTGCACGCACCGGCAAGTTCCTTATAAGCGTAGGGCAAGTACACACAAAGAAAGAAATTGCTCAAGGGAGATGACATGCATTAACTCCAAAATATTGCAAGTTTTATTACAAGATAAGTTGCCGCGGCTTAAACAGATTGTTCTTTAACATGTCTAGCGGCGGCAAGGAGGGAGAAGAATGGGCTCTCTAATTGCGGTGCTCGCCTTCGACTCTCTGGATATGGTCCACCCTCTCCACGATGGGCGCGACAAGGGCCTCTAGTGGCGCGGGGTCGTATCCCTTCGGCAAGCTTTTGAAGATGTTGCTGAAGTCGACGCCCGGGTTTCTGTATGCTATCTTCACCAACAACCTCCGGAGAACTCCCCGGCAAAGCCTGCGTGACTCGTCGGCCAGTTGAGTCTTTTGATAGACTTGGAGCTGTTGGAGTGCTTCTACTACTCCGTCGAAGAACTCGGCTAGCTTGACGCTAGTTTGCGTGTTCTTGTCGGTGGAGTGCCCGAAGTCCGGCACCTTCAGGGCAGTCAGCTCCTTGTCAATGCCCTCGGCGGCGCTGGCAAGCCTGTCTGTGAAGATCCCCATGTTATCCCTGAACTTCTTGTGGGTTGCAATAGCGTCTTGAAGCAGACCCTTTTCTTTCTGGAGCTCTGTCATTAGAAGCCCTTCGCGCTTTATGGTGGTGTCGAGCGTCTCCTTCAGCGTGGTCAGCTTCAGCTTCAGGTTTGCTATGGAGTCGTTGGCGGCGGCAAGCAGATCGTTCTTCTTGGCTATGGTAACTTGCATCTCCGCCAAAGGGTGGGTCACCTTTGCCCTCTCACTTTCAAGCGTTGAGAGCTTGTCGCCGTTTGCCTTGAGGGCGGCCTCTAGTCTTGCCACCTTCTCCTCCGCTTCCTTCCCGCTCACTTCTGCAGCAGCGACAGCGTTGGTGGCCTCCACCAACTTGCTGGCGTACTCTTGGGCCAAGGCTTCGATTTCCTTCTGGTGTTTTTGTGCCTGCCCCTGGGTCCGCTCTGCGACAAGTCTTGCCACCTCCTCGTCTTTCTGCTGGAGGGTTTCGGCAAGTTTCTTCTCGCGCTCGGCAAGTTCCTCTTCATGGGCATCGAGGTCCACTTTCCGCTGGTTCAGATCACCGGCCTGAGCAGACAACTCCTTGGTGGTCTCCTCCTGTTTTTGTTCAATGTCTTGCTTCATCAGGAGGAGGGCCTGCCGTTCTTCGGCCAGCTGTGCCCGCTTGACCTCTAACGCATTAAGAGATCGCGCGCGGACGTCCGCCAAGATCTCCGCGCGCCTCAACATGTCAGCTTCGGCCTTCTTGATGAGCGCCTCCCTGGAAGCTAGCTTCTCCCGTCGGGCGCGATGAAGATTCAGCAGCTTTTGGAGCAGTTGCTCCTCTTCAGATGTGCTGCTGCTGCTGGCGCCTGGCGCATCCACAAGCTGGAGCCCGGCAGCGGCAAGGATCTCCTCGTCCACAACATCCTCCTCGGTTGGCGCTCTGGAGCCCGCCGTCCAGGGGAGGCTGACGCAGACGTTCTCGCCGACCCGGATGTATTTGCTTGGCGGAGGCGAGTTGGGCGCTGCCGCCTCTTTCGTGGTTGAGGGACCCGTGGTCGGAGTAGCGCCTGGCGCTCCTGTGGCCTCAGGGCCGTCAGTACGACCACCGGCTCCCTCGCCGGCCTCCTCAGCAGCCTTCTGGGCGGCCTCAGCTTCAGCAGCCTTGGCGGCTTCATCGGTGGGCGCCTTGGCGGTATTATCCTCGGCGGCCTTGCCGGCCTCTTCGGCAGCCCTGGCAGCTTCTTCGTCGGCAAGCTTGTCGGCTGCCAGCTTGTCGGCCTTGGCAGCGGCGGCCTTGGCGGCCTCGTCGTCGACGGCCCCTGCGGTGTTCTCCTCGGCAGAAGAGTCAATGTTCATTGGCTCTACCGAGGAGGGCTCTGCCAACCCGAGAAGTAAAGCAAAAAGAGCTTCAGGAAGAAATTCAAGAAGACAAAAGAAAGAAAGTAGAAAGAGTTTTGCGGCAAGTGGGTTTACCCGTGTTGAGCTCAGGAGCGGTGGGCTCCCCTCCCCCGTCAACGTTTGTCATTGGGGTGGGGTCGCCAGCGCTGGTGCTGGGCGCTTCGGCGCTTGCCGGCTCCTCTTCGTGGCTCGGCTCGCTAGTGGGAGCCCTTACCGGAGATCCTCTCCTTGGCGGTGTGGTCGAGGGGGGTTTTACTTCTGGAGTACCTTCAGATGGCTCCACTTGCTGCTCCTCTCCTACACGCCCAAAGATGTCAGCGACAAATGCTTGTTCCTCAGCGACCGCCAGCGAAAGGTAGTTGGAATACTTACGCTGGGGGCTGCGCTGGGGGCTGCGACGAGGGCTGGGCTCCGAGCTGGTCGGGATGGTCTCAGACGCTCCCCCGGTGGTTGCTGTGGGCTCATCTTCGACGACCACCACGGTCTTGCTCGTCGAGACCTTAGCTCTCTTCCTCATCCTCTCCGCCAAGGTTTCCTCCCTGCGGAAGCAAGGCCGGAGTGCGACAAGTGAGGACAGAAACAAAATCTTACAAAGATTGAGGGTCGCGGCAAGGGAACTTACTCTTCCTCGTCGTCCTCTTCGCTGAGAGCGGAAAAATCAAAGTCCGCCTCCGTGTGAGGAGGGGGAGGAGGGGGAGCTGGGCTCCTTGGCCGCTTGGCGGAGGTAGTAGCAGCGGTCTTTGATGACCCTGCTCCAGTTGCCGGGGCCGCGTGAGACGTTCCCGCAGCACCAGCCCTTGCCGCGGTCGAGCGCGTCGAACGGCGCTCCAGCGGTTGTTGAACTTCTTGCCGCTCAGCCACTTCGCCAAGCCTGCGGAGGCGTTTCCTCCTCAGAGGGGCTGGGGACTCTGACTGCGGTGGGCTTTCGATGCCCTCCTCGGAAGAGGAGCCCTCATCCTCCGAGCTGCCTGACTCGTCGGCAAGCTGGCTTGGCCCGACATCCTTGCCGGGTGCGGCGAGCTCGCCCTCCCCGGCAAGCATCCCCTGCTCGGCAAGGCTCTCCTTTTGTGCCTCGTCGAGCTCCGCCAAAGTATAACCAAAATCGCCAGCTTCCCTGGCGAGCCTGTCCTCCTCCACTCTTCGAGCAATGAATACTATTTCTTGCTCAGTGGTGTTGCGGACGAGCCACTCCTCCACCCGGACCTGCTTTTCGACCGTGGAGTCAAAGAATCGCCGCACGTCTTCTTCGAGCGGCACGTCCCAAGTTGCTTCAACGCTGTGCGCATTGCAGAGCGGCATCATAGCGATGATTGCACTCAATGCGGAGTTGTTGCAAAGGGGCACGATGTGCTTCGGCAGCGTGAACGCCTTGTCGCGCTTCTCTGGATCTGTCTCTTGCTTGAACAGTTCTCGCATGAAGAAGTCGTGCTGCAGAACTGTGAAGTTGTTGATCAGTCTAGGGCGCAGCCGCATGATATCGGCTAGGTTCTTCCAATCAGAGGCCGGCCTTCCGCTCTGCTGCAGAGGAGCAATGCGGCGGCGGAGGAAGTCTGCGCCAACCATCCCTATGGTGAGCCCGGCCTCCCTGAGCTGTATGATCCTGGTAGCGGCAATCTCCAGCTTCTTGTCCTGGGGATCCAGATCGCTCCAGTCCGTGCCACGCGCTGCTGGGGTCTTGCGAAGCTCACAGTATGGTGGCGGGTCGTCGTCAATGATCCAACACCATTCAGACCGGATTTCTCCCCATCTTGGGCGGAGATCCCCCTTCAGATAATGCTCCTTGGCGCCCAATCTTGAAACGAACGAGACGCCGACAGTGAGAGGCTCCCCCTTTTCAGCACGGGGAGTGAAGTAATGCCTGAACAACGCGGTGTTGGGTGCGACGCCGACGAAGTTCTCACACAGATGCGCGAATATTGCCATGGTGGATACGTCATTCGGTGTGAGATCCAGCAGACAGAGATTGAAGGTGTACATGACGTCGCTGAAGAAATCCGAGTACGGCGGGCAGAGCCCGCACCAAAAGTAGCAAGCGAAGAAGGGGTACTTGCTCACTTCGCTCTCGTCGGTGGCTGGACGAACGCGGGTGGCCGAATGCGCCTTGGTCCTCACGGCCCACATGCCTTGGAACTTGGCCTTCAGATCCGCCCCCGTGAGCGTCGGAGCGAAGAGCGCGTACTTCTGCCTCTTCAACTGCGCCTGGGTCTCCTTCCTTGAGGACTTCCCCGTCTTCCCCTTTTCTCCTTTGGGAGGCATGGCGAAGGCGGAGCTGAGGTCCGAGGGAGATGCGGACGCGCGCGGTGGCGGAGGATTGGGAAACCGCTTTGTTTTGGAGCGGAGGAAGAAGAAGGCGGAGATTTGGAGATCGAGAATGGTGAGAGGAGTGTGTGAGTGCTTCTGCAGGTCCCTCCTTTTATGGGGAAAGATGCGGAACCACCCGCCTCTTCGTCATTCGAGATAACTGCGCACGCTTCCCATGCTCCGCATTCAACGCGCGACGCGTGGGAGAGCGTGCAATTAAACAGCGTAGAGACGTTTCGGCTTATCCCAGCCACGCGTGCCCGTGCACTGTTTGGGCCTGGCCCAACAACGCCCGGCACCGTGTGTGGCCCAGGCCCGGGGGCTCCTGTCGGTGTACTAGAATAGGGGTACCCTAGTACCCCGTACTTGTGCACGGGCAGTAGCAGCATCCCGCGGCCAGGCTTACGGGAGGACAGCCAGAGAGAAGCTCAAGATTATTAAGCCATTCAAGAACAAAGTATACAAAGCAAGAGTCAAGGCCCCGGCAAGTGGAGCTTGCTGGGAGGGACAGTTGAGGCCCAGCCTGAGGTTTGCTGTAGCAGAGTACTTGCCGCAGCAAGGTACTTGCCCCGGCAAGTCATTGGCTGCGGCAAGGTATTGGCTGCGGCAAGATAGCAGCTGCGGCAAGGTACTTGCCCCGGCAAGTTACCTTGCGCGGCAAGCTATTGGTTGCGGTAAGCTATCAAGTGTGGCAAGGTCTTGCCGCGACAAGCGTTACTGTACCACTGTGCTACTGTGCTGCTGCTCGAGTGCCTCTGCCAGCGTGGCGCTCTGGGTCCTTCCAAGCGTGCGTGGCAGGGCACTGTGTAGACGGCGGTGCTCTGTAGCTAGCGGTGCAGGAGCAGGTGGGATAGGCTTTTCCCACATCCAAGACGTCCAGATACATGTATCTGGACAGCTAAGGCATGGGCATTTAATGCCCTTGTCCCCTGCCGTCAGTGGTAGGTAGGACATGTCATCCTAGTAATGATGGCCTTACTGTAGCAACTTTCCACCTCTACCTTTACTGTTTGCCACCTGTTGGTGACCCCTTTGTGCGTATAAAAGGAGGCCCATAGGCAACATGGAGGGGAGTTAGGAACTCGGAGATTGAGAACTCTAGTATTGTACGCAGCTGCTCTGTACTGTAGCGCTCCTGGAGCTAGAACAATCATCCAGATAATACACCAAAAAGCAGGAGTAGGGTTTTACGCATCCGTGCGGCCCGAACCTGGGTAAATCTCTCGCGTGTGCTGTCGTGTTCTTTGCTAGATCTGCTCTTCGTGCGACCGTCTCTCCCTGCCGAACATAAAGGGGTCCTTCCCTGGGTCCCATAGGTGATCGTGGATTCGTCCCGGACATTCCCGTAGCATGCACATATGGTGAACCGTTATGTGATGAAGTCGGAGCATGATTTATTTATTGATTGTCTTCCTTATGAGTGGCGGTCGGGGACGAGTGATGGTCTTTTCCTACCAATCTATCCCCCTAGGAGCATGTGTGTAGTACTTCGTTTTGATAGCTAATAGACTTTTGCAATAAGTATGTGAGTTCTTTATGACTAATGTTGAGTCCATGGATTATATGCACTCTCACCATTCCACCATTGCTAGCCTCTCTAGCACCGCGCAACTTTCGCCGGTGCATTACACCCACCATATACCTTCCTCAAAACAGCCACCATACCTACCTATTATGGCATTTCCATAGCCATTCCGAGATATATTGCCATGCAACTTCCACCGTTCCATTTATTATGACACACTTCATCATTGTCATATTGCTTTGCATGATCATGTAGTTGACATCGTATTTGTGGCAAAGCCACCATTCATATTTTTTTATACATGTCACTCTTGAGTCATTGCACATCCCGGTACACTGCCGGAGGCATTCATATAGAGTCATATATTTGTTCTAGTATCGAGTTGTAATTCTTGAGTTGTAAAGTAAATAAAAGTGTGATGATCATCATTATTAGAGCATTGTCCCATGTGAGGAAAGGATGATGGAGACTATGATTCCCCCACAAGTCGGGATGAGACTCTGGATGAAAAATAAAAAAAAATAAAAAAAGGGAGAAAAGAAAGAAAAAGAGAAAAAAGAGAGGCCAAAGAGCGCAAAATAATAAAAAAATGAGAGAAAAGAGAGAAGGGGCAATGCTACTATCCTTTTTCCACACTTGTGCTTCAAAGTAGCACCATGATCTTCATAATAAAGAGTCTCCTATTTTGTCACTTCCATATACTAGTGGGAATTTTTCACTATAGAACTTGGCTTGTATATTCCAATGATGGGCTTCCTCAAATTGCCCTAGGTCTTCGTGAGCAAGCGAGTTGGATGCACACCCACTTAGTTTCTTTTGAGTTTTCATATATTTATAGCTCTAGTGCATCCATTGCATGGCAATCCCTACTCACTCACATTGTTATCTATTGATGGGCATCTCCATAGCCCGTTGATACGCCTAGTTGATGTGAGACTATCTCCTTCTTTTTGTCTTCTCCACAACCACCATATTCTATACCACCTATAGTGCTATATCCATGGCTCACGCTCATGTATTGCGTGAAAGTTGAAAAAGTTTGAGAACATCAAAAGTATGAAACAATTGCTTGGCTTGTCATCGGGGTTGTGCATGATTTAATACTTTGTGTGATGAAGATGGAGCATAGCCAGACTATATGATTTTGTAGGGATAACTTTCTTTGGCCATGTTATTTTGAGAAGACATGATTGCTTTATTAGTATGCTTGAAGTATTATTGTTTTTATGTCAATATTAAACTTTTGTTTTGAATCTTATGGATCTGAATATTCATGCCATAATAAAGAAAATTACATGGATAAATATGTTAGGTAGCATTCCACATCAAAAATTCTGTTTTTATCATTTACCTACTCGAGGACGAGCAGGAATTAAGCTTGGGGATGCTTGATACGTCTCCAACATATCTATAATTTTTGATTGTTCCATGCTATTATATTATCTGTTTTGGATGTTTTATATGCACTAATATGCTATCTTATATTATTTTTGGGACTAACTTATTAACCTAGAGCCCAGCGCCAGTGCCAGTTTCTGTTTTTTCCTTGCTTTTGAGTTTCACAGAAAAGGAATATCAAATGGAGTCCAAACGGAATAAAACTTTACGATGATTTTTCTTGGACCAGAAGACACCTACGAGAATTGGAGATGAAGTCAGAAGACCCACGAGGTGACAACAAGCCATAGGGGCGCGCCGGGGGGGAGGGGCGCCCCCTGGCTAGTGGTCCCCTCGGGAGTCCACCGACCTCCCTCTCAGGCCTATAAATCCTCAAATATTCCAAAACCCTCAGAACGATCCACGAAAATACTTTTCCGCCACCGCAACCTTCTGTTCCCATGAGATCCCATCTTGGGGCCTTTCCCGGCGATCTGTCGGAGGGGGATTCGATCACGGAGGGCATCTACATCAACCCTAGTGCACTTCTGATGAAGCATGAGTAGTTTATCTCAGACCTACGGGTCCATAGCTAGTAGCTAGATGGCTTCTTCTCTCTCTATGATCTTCAATACCATGTTTTCCTCGATGTTCTTGGAGTTCTATCCGATGTAATATTCTTTTGCGGTGTGTTTGTCGAGATCCGATGAATTGTGGATTTATGATCAGATTATCTATGAATATTATTTGAATCTCCTCTAAATTCTTATATGCATGATTTGATATCTTTGTATTTCTCTTTGAATTATCGGTTTGGTTTGGCCAACTAGATTGGTATTTCTTGCAATGGGAGAGGTGCTTAGTTCTGGGTTCAATCTTGTGGTGTCCTCACCCAGTGACAGTAGGGGTAGCGAGGCACGTATTGTATTGTTGCCATCAAGGATAAAAAGATGGGGTTTTCATCATATTGCTTGAGTTTATCCCTCTACATCATGTCATCATACTTAAGGCGTTACTCCGTTCTTTATGAACTTAATACTCTAGATGCATGCTGGATAGCAGTCGATGTGTGGAGTAATAGTAGTAGATGCAGAATTGTTTTAGTCTACTTGACACGAATGTGATGCCTTTATGCATAATCATTGCCTTTGATATCGTCATAACTTTGCACTTTTCTATCAATTGCTCGACAGTAATTTGTTCACCCATCGTATAATTTTGCTTCAAGAGAGAAGCCTCTAGTGAAACCTATGGCCCCGGGTCTATTTTCCATTATATATTTTCAGATCTATAAACCAAAAATACCTTGCTGCAATTTATTTACTTTTATTTACTTTTATGTTTTAGCAATCTTTTATACCTATCTCTATTAGCTCTCACCATTACAATTGACCGTGAAGGGATTGATAACCCCTTTGTCGCGTTGGGTGCAAGTATTTGATTGTTTGTGCCGGTGCATAGATTGGAGACTTGCTTGTACCTCCTACTGGATTGATACCTTGGTTCTCTAACTGAGGGAAATACTTATCTCTACTTTGCTGCATCACCCTTTCCTCTTCAAGGGAAAAACCAACACAAGCTCATGAAGTAGCAGATGCCAACAGAACAAGTCCCGTATCCTAGCATGGGGCCTGGATGCGGCAACTGGATGAACCTCACCTCAGGTTCGCGGCCAAGAGCGTGTACACATGCTACGAGATGCACAGGCGGATCGTTGACATGAGGAAGTGCCTCATTCCAAAAATCGACGTGGCCGGATCGAGCCACAAGCAGAGCAGTAGCGGCAAGTGTCACAAGAAGTAGATGATGATCAGATGATCGTTTATCCTAGTTAATTATGCATGTAATATATAGTTTACTTTGGTGTGTGGAAATGTCATGTGTGTAGTAGCCACCTATGTAATTATGCATGTAATAGTTTACTTTGGTGTGTGCAATTAAATGTCATGTCTCATGTGTGTAGTAGCCACCCATGTAATTCGATGTTTAATTTGGTTATGCAGCCATGTCCTTATAAGTGTGTATATATATATATGTTGTTGTTCTATATGCAATCCCATCGCACAACACACACATCTTATTAGCAGCAATCGTATGTGTTATTATCGGTCTTCGCACACATTTCTGATTACAGAACTGTTTGCCGCGTATCACACACATCTTGTTAAATTGAACCGTTTCTGTTCTCTTGGCTCAACGCAAACAGTTCATCTGAGTGGACTGTTTGCCCTCTATCGAACACACCTTGATCTGGCTGACCATTTCTTTTGTTCAGCCTAATCACAAACAGTTCATTCGAGTGAACTGTATGCCATAAATCGCACACACCTTGATCTGGCTGACCGTTTCTGTTGTGTTGCCTAATCACAAACAGTTAATCCGAGTGAACTGTATGCCGTATATCACACACACTTTCATCTGGCTGCCCATTTATGTTGTTCTGCCTCATCATAAATAGTTCATTGGAGTGAACCGTATGCCGCTCATCGCACACATAAGTAAAATCTGAACCGTGTTTGATGTATCCGCCATCGCAAACATTTTGCCTCTTTTTTGACGGTTTTTTTACATCACCATTTGCGATTAATGCATCGCACACAGTTTCGTCGAAGGGTCTCTGATTGTAGTGTCGCATTAGAAGCATCCTGCAGTAGTGCATCATCCTACTCATCTAGGGTTTAGTTCATCCGATCTCGTGGTAGATCAACTCTGTAATCCTCATACACACATCAATATAATCAAGCAGGACGTAGGGTTTTACCTCTTCGAGAGGGCCCGAACCTGGGTAAATACTGTCTCTGCATTCCCTTTTCCCTGTTGATCCAATATCCACAGCTCGGGACCCACTACCTGAGTGTCGGAATCGGGGCTCCGCGGACCCAAACTAGGTTCGAACTCAGGAGCGTGTATGAAGGATCTCGCTTCATGATGTCTCACTGCTCGCTGCCCTCACGGCCTAGTCTCATCGAGTACGCGCGAGCGGGGAGAAGAAGAGGACGCGGTGGTTTACCCAGGTTCGGGCCACCTTGCGGTGTAAAACCCTACTCCTACTTTGTGGTGGATTGGCCTCATGAGGAGGTTGAGGATGAACTAGTACAGTGGATGAGCTGCCTTGCGAGGGCTCAGAGGATGAGGATGAATCGACACCCCTCTACGGTGGAGGCTAGCCTATACTTATACCAGGCTCGGTTCTCTTCCCTCATAACTTAGGCGGGAAGGAATACCACAGTGGCCAATTTTGAAGGGGGACAAGAGTACATCTTATCCTGACGAAAGGTGGTCTCACACGGTAATTGTTCGGAAATGTGTGTGATGGAGTCATACATGGCAGACGAGTTCCACAGAAAACTCGTGTGCGATGGGGCACATATCGCACACAGTTCATATGTTGGCCCGTGTGCCTTAGATATTGTTTCCCAAATGGTTCATTACGATGCACCGTTTGGTTTCACTACATCGTTAGAAATGTTTAATCACCGATCCCACACGTGTGACAGAATTTAGTGTGTGTTGCATCGCAGACGATTACATTTGGCAAGGCATCTGCATCATGGCTCCCTATCCCAGACGTTTTTTGGGTCATGTGGGAAGGACCCCCGTATTGCACACACTCACTTGGCGACGGTTTAAAATGCCGTTGCAAAAAGGGGTTAAAAACCTGTAGCGATCCGACCTCAGATGGTCAAATCTCTGTGTTCAAGTGTCATCCCTGGATCGGTAATGCTGACACACAGAGTACTCGAAGGATTTATAACAGAGTGAAATCACACACTTATTACATCGAATGCCTCAAAAGAGAACTTATTACAATAAATATGGCTTAAGGCCATCTAAATAAAGTAACAACGGAAGGCTTGGAAGATAAAGTGAGTCCATCAACTCCAATGGCATAGCTGAGTGCATGACAACGACCTAGCGCACCTTACTCTTCGTCTGAAAAGTCTGCAACATGATATGTTGTAGCCCGAAACGGGTCAGCACATGGAATATGCTGGCAATATAACACAATAGAGCAAGGAACAGAAAATTTGCTATCACTACATGCATATTTGGCTGGTGGAAAGATCTAGGGTTATATTGTTTTGCAAAAAGCCAATTTTTCCCTACATCAAAGGAATATGTTTTATTTAACTATCAAGGTAGTTGTTAAACATTGAGAAGGTAAATCCCCATCTCAATCCCAATTAAAAGTAATAATTAAACCCAACAAATTAATTTAGAGTGATGAGATCAAATCAATAATTCAAGTACCAGATACTCAAGATGTCCATAACCGGGACACGGCTAATCATGATTAGTTTGTACACTCTGCAGAGGTTTGAGCACTTTTCCCCACAAGACTCGATCTCCTCCGTTGGATTTCTCGCACTACATGGTGTTTGAGAAATGGATGACCGAGACACAGTCTTTCAGAAGCATTTACTCTTTACTCTGGGTAGACAGTTACACCTACTTTCCCCTACATCTGCTAGCCTACCACTGAAAGAGGTCCTGCAACATACTCAACTATGCTAGAGCCCATAATAGCTTGTGGCTGCACACGGAAGTTTCTAGCATGAATAATCTTATGATCCCTTTGAGCCTGGGTGGCGAACCAAAAAGACAACACTGGTATATCCCCAGGTGCCTGCAACCAATCCACCCAGATGTGTATTTAAGTAGCCACCTTAAGTTAACCATTAATTAACAATCTCACATCTGTCATGGATACACTCAAACCCAATCCACGTCTACGAGCATAGCATGGCAATATAAGCATAACGTAGAAGTAACTCCTAGGGGTTTGATAATAAAGGGCAATAGGTTCTACCTCATCATCTACTTCCCAATACCCACAAGTTAATCACATCCTAATCATGCAGTGTTTGAGGATTGAAACTAATGCATAAAAACTGGGTATGAAAAGAGTATGATCAATGTGTTACTTGCTTTGCTGACGATCTGCAAACCCTAGAGACTCGTAGTAGCACGCTTCGCACTCCGGGAATTCTATCGTAAACAAACAATAGCATACATAAGCAATCAAGCATAGATGCAAGGGTAAAACTCAAATAAGAAGATCAAATCTGAAAGTTCAACTGAAAAGATTCGATCTGCAAAAAGAATCAATTGAATCGGAGCTACGAAACTGAAACTACGGTCAAAAGAACTTCGAATTCAAATCTGCTTGAAACCAAATTTTAAATTGTCAAAATCATGTTCAAGTTGATTAAACAGAAAGAGGGGTTCGAGATGAAGATTTTGGCGTTGGTTTCACTGGATTTGGACAAACGGTTTAGAAACGGCGAGGGTTTGAAGATCAGGGGCTGATCTGCGATAAAAGTAATCGCGGATAGGCCCCTGGCAGAAAAAGAAAAACCTATCGGACGAACGTCCGCTAACAGAGACGAACGGGCGAAAACGTTCGTTAAAACGAACGAACGAACGAACGTTCGCAAACGAACTAAACGAAGAAAACCGAACAGATCTAATAAAATAAAAAAAACCAAACTAGGGTTTAAAAAAAAACCGAGACGGTTTTTACCTAAACCGAAAAAAACACAGCCTGCGAGATCCGGCGGCTCCGGCGAAGGCGGCGGGCTTCGCGGGCGGCGGCGCGGCTGCGCGGGGCGAGGCGCGGGCGGCGGGGTGCGGCGCGGGGCGGCGCGACAGGTGGCGGCGGCGGCAGGCGGCTGCGAGGGGCGGCGGCGCGGGGCTGCTGCTGCTACTGCTTGCTGCGGCGGCGGTGTGGGGAGACGAGGGGGGGTGGGGTCAGCTTATAAGGACAGGGGGGCGGCTGGCTTGGGGAGGGGGCAAGGCGCCGGCGGTGGCCGACTCGGCCACGGCGGCGGCGTCGTGCGTGAGCGGGGCTCTCGCTCGGGGTCGAGGACGGAGCGAGCTGGGCCGGCTGGGCTTCGGCCCAGTCGGTCCGAAAGTTTTTTTTTAAATAAGATTCCACCGAGAAAAATCCTAAATAAAATATAAAAAAAATCTAAAAATGCGAAAAACAATTTTCACCGTCTAAATAAAATATTTAAAACAAAGTGAACATTTTCTTGGCCTAAAAATGCAATTTTGAAAAATGCATATTTTTCTAATTCAAATAAAATAGCAATAAAATCAAAATAAAATTATTTATTTGATTTTAACATTTTTCCTCCAGTATTTCTTTTATTTTGGAGAAGTCATATTATCTCCTCTCATATGTTTTTAATATGAAATATTTTGGATAGAAAAATAAATAAAACCAAAATGATCCTCTTTTCAATATTTGAGAAAATTCAAATATGAAAATAATAAAATCCCCAACTCTCTCCGTGGGTCCTTGAGTTGCTTAAGATTTCTAGGATCACAAACGAAATGCAAATAAAATATGATATGCATATGATGACCTATGTATAACATTCCAAATTGAAAATTTGGGATGTTACAAACCTACCCCCCTTAAGACGAATCTCGTCCTCGAGATTCAGGTTGGCTAGAAAATAGGTGTGGGTGGTCTTTCCGTAGGTCTTCCTCTCGTTTCCAGGTGGCTTCATCCTCGGTATGGTGGCTCCACTGAACTTTGCAAAACTTGATAACCTTGCTGCGTGTAACTCTGCTGGCAAACTCGAGAATCTTGACGGGTTTCTCCTCGTAGGTCAGATCACTATCCAACTGAATTGCTTCCAGGGGTACTGTATCTCTCAGAGGAATATCGGCCATCTCTGCATGGCACTTCTTCAACTGGGAAACGTGAAACACATCATGAACTCCTAATAGTCCGTCGGGTATCTCCAACTTGTAGGCCACCTCTCCCGTACGTTCCAAAACTCGGTATGGTCCTACAAATCTCGGGGCTAACTTTCCCTTGACTCCAAAGCGTTTAACTCCTCGCAGAGGTGACACACGAAGATATGCTCTGTCTCCGATTTCATAGACTACCTCCTTGCGCTTGGTATCGGCATAACTCTTCTGTCTGGACTGAGCTACCTTCAGTCTATCCCGAATCAACTTAACCTTCTCTTCAGATTCTTTAATCAAATTTGGTCCAAACAACTGACGGTCTCCAACTTCATCCCACATCAACGGTGTTCTGCACCTCCTTCCATACAAGGCTTCAAAAGGGGCCATCTTCAAACTTGCTTGGTAGCTGTTGTTGTATGAGAACTCCGCGTAGGGCAAATTGTCATCCCAACTCGATCCGTAATCTAGTGCACAAGCTCTCAACATGTCCTCCAGAATCTGATTGACTCTCTCGGTCTGTCCATCTGTCTGCGGATGAAAGGCTGTACTAAACTCTAGCCTGGTACCCAAGGTCTGGTGTAGTTGGTGCCAAAACCTTGAAGTAAACTGTGTTCCTCTATCTGATACGATGGTCCTCGGAACTCCATGCAGACAAACGATCCTGGTCATATATATCTTGGCCAACTTTGCACTCGTATAGGTGGTTTTCAGTGGGATAAAGTGAGCCACTTTGGTCAAACGATCCACTACTACCTAGATAGAATCATATCCCGATCGGGTCCTGGGTAATCCGGTGATGAAATCCATGCCAAGCTTATCCCACTTCCATTCGGGTATCGGCATAGGCTGCAGTAATCCTGCTGGCTTCTGATGTTCTGCTTTCATTCTCTGACATACATCACATACGACTACATACTCGGCAATGTCCTTCTTCATACCAGTCCACCAGAAATGCTCCTTCAGATCCAAATACATCTTGGTGTTTCCGGGGTGTATCGAGTATGGCGAGTCATGAGCTTCCTGTAGCATCAACTTCCTGATCTCCGCATTATTGGGTACATAAACACGGTCCTCAAACCACAAAGTGTCATGCTCATCCTCACGAAAACCTTTGGCTTTTCCTTTGCTCATCCTCTCCTTTATCTCAGCAATTTCCTTATCATCGTTCTGAGCTGCTCGAATTTTTCCCAATAATGTTGACGTTACCTCCATTGCTGCGACAAAACCTCTAGGGACTATCTCCAAACGAAGCTCCCTGAGATCTTCGGCTAACTCCTTTGGTAATCCTCCGCTTATGAGGGTATTGACATAACTCTTCCGGCTCAAAGCGTCTGCTACGACATTGGCCTTTCCTGGGTGATAATGCAACTTCATATCATAATCCTTTATAAGCTCCAACCATCTCCTCTGCCTGAGATTCAGCTCCTTCTGTGTGAAAATGTACTTCAAACTCTTATGATCCGTGTACACATCACAACGGTTCCCAATAAGAAAATGTCTCCAGGTCTTGAGTGCATGAACTACAGCTGCTAACTCCAAATCATGCGTGGCATAATTCAACTCATGCGGTCGAAGCTGACGTGACGCATATGAGACAACTCTTCCGTCCTGCATAAGTACACCTCCAAGTCCTAAGCGAGAAGCGTCGCAATACACTTGGAAATCCTTGCGTATATCCTGCAGAATCAGTACTGGGGCTGTAACCAAACGTATCTTCAGCTCCTGAAAACTTGCCTCACATTCATCTGTCCATTTGAACTTGGTGTCCTTCTTCAGTAACTCCATCATAGGCTTCGCAATCTTAGAAAAATTCTCAATAAATCTCCGATAATATCCTGCAAGTCCAAGAAAGCTGCGGATCTCTCCAACTGAGGTGGGTGCCAACCACTCAGTGACTGACTGAACCTTGGTGGGGTGTACTACTATACCTTCTCCTGATATAACATGTCCAAGAAATCCAACTTCCTTCAACCAAAACTCACATTTGCTGAACTTGGCATACAACTGATGTTCCCTGAGATTCTCGAGAACTAAACGCAAATGCTCCTTGTGTTCCTCTTCATTCTTCGAGTACACCAAGATATAATAAATGAACACCACGACAAACTTATCCAAGAACTCCATGAACACTTTATTCATCATACTCATAAAATAGGCAGGGGCATTAGTTAATCCAAGTGACATAACCGTATACTCATATAGCCCATACCTTGTGGTGAAGGCTGTCTTAGGTATATCCTGTTTTCGGATCTTCAACTGGTGGTATCCTGATCTCAGATCGATCTTGGAGAACACTTTAGCTCCTTGCAACTGATCAAACAAATCATTGATCATCGGTAGTGGGTACTTGTTCTTGATCGTCACTTCATTCAATGCACGATAATCAACAACCATTCTCAATGATCCATCCTTCTTCTCAACCAAGAGCACTGGGGCTCCCCACGGTGATGAACTTCGTCGAATGTAACCTTTCTCCAATAACTCCTTGATCTGCTTCTTAATCTCCTCCATATCATTTGCGGGCATCCGGTATGGTCTCTTCGATATCGGTCCGGTGCCTGGCAATAGCTCTATCAAAAACTCAATGTCTCGATCCGGCGGCATGCCTGGTAACTCCTCTGGAAATACATCTGGGTAATCCTTCACTACTGGCACTTCCTCCTGAACAACTCCTGAGAGGGAATTTATTTGGGTTCTCCTTGACGCATGCCTGGATACATACTTGATCCTTTTTCCCTCCGGGGTGGTGGGCAGAATTGACTTACTGGCGCAATCGATGTTTCCTCCATACGTCGATAGCCAATCCATGCCTAGTATCACATCCAATCCTTGTGACTCTAAAACTATTAAGTCTGAGGGGAACACGTGCCTACTTATGGTCAATGGCATCTGAAAACATCCTTGACTTGCCATATACTCCGCTCCTGGTGAGCTTACTAACATAGGTGTCCTAAGAACTTTAGTGGGCAACTTATACTTATCCACAAATCCCCTTGAAATGTATGAATGCGATGCACCAGTATAAAAAAGAACGATTGCAGTAAATGACTTAACCAAAAACTTACCTATAACTGCATCTGGCTGCTCTTCAACCTCCTCCACGTTAACGTGGTTCACTTGTCCCCTGTTGAAAGGGTTGGGCTTCTTCCCAGAGCTTCCATTGCCATTACCATTCTTCGGTTCAGGACACTCATTGGCGTAGTGTCCAGTCTTCCCGCACTTGAAACAAGTAATGTGACTTTGATCCTTCTTGGCGGGTGTGGCTGGGTTAGAGCGGTTCTGATTGCTGCCTGCTCCATTCCTGTTTCCATTCTTGGGGCCACTGTGGTTATGCGAACTTCCTCCATTGTGAGTATGGCCTCCATGGTTATGTGTATATCCTCCCGAGTTCGGGGTAAAACGAGGCTTCTGCTGAGCTCCTGAATTGTACTTCCCTTGTCCATACTTCCTTTTGCGGCTCTCAATCTGTTGCTGCTTCCCTTCAATCATAAGAGCCCGGTCTACCAACTCCTGGTAGTTAGCGAATGTTGCTACCATCAGCTGCATGCTCATCTCATCATTCAACCCTTCCATAAACTTCTCCTGCTTTGCAGCATCAGTGGCCACATCATCCGGGGCATAGCGAGCTAACTTACTGAACTCATCCATGTACTGCCCCACTGTACGGTTTCCCTGGCGCAAGTTGCGAAACTCACGCCTCTTCATGCTCATAGCTCCAGTTGAGACATGTGCAGTGCGGAATGCTTGCTGAAACTGATCCCAGGTGACATTGGCTATAGGGAATGTGGCTGTGTAATTCTCCCACCATGAGGCTGCGGGTCCATCCAATTGATGTGCGGCAAAATGCACCTTCTCAGCATCTGTGCATCCTGCGGTGGTCAACTCCCTTCCAATCCTGCGTAGCCAGTCATCAGCAACTATTGGCTCGGTGCTACTGGAAAACACCGGCGGCTGCAACCTCAGAAAACGGGCTAGGTTGTCAACTGGAGGTGGGGGCGGTGGGTTGTTGTTGTTGTTGCCTTGGTTCTGGACTAGTATCTGCATCAAGGCATTCTGCTGCTGGATCAACTATGTGATCTCCGGTGGGAAGTCAAATCCGGGGTCGCGTCTTAGAGGCATCTGATGGGTTTAGAGGGGAGAGATTAGAATAGAGTGAGGTCTAATAAGAAAGCACTACCCATATGCACATGAGACAAACACATTCATATCACACCAAAATCAATTCAAGCAGGGGCATACAATCGATCTAACTATCGTTACAAAAGTGCTCGGACTACTACTATATACATGGGGAAATCCTACTAATCATATGGTGGTCATCTAGAAATTTTGATCGGTGGAAGACTCCATGATATCCTCTCCAGCTTCGTCTTCATAGTCATCATCACTACTGTCGGGGTCGGAGCCGGTGTTGTCGATGATGATGTAGTCCTCGGGATGGTTGTCATCTCCTCCTTGCGTGGGGTCTCCCATGAATACTCCTAGCTTCCTTGTCAGGTCATCATTCTTCTCCACTAGTACTGCGATTTCCTCCTCGTATCCGTCTCATGTAGACTTGAGTTCCTCTTCTAGCTCCATGTTCCTGGTCATCACCTTCTTCAAATCCATCATGCTTGCGCACATCTGGTTCTCCTGTCGACGAATGTGCTGGTTTAACTCCTGGATGAAAGCTGCAATGGACCTGTTTCTCCTGGTGCTGATCATCTCCCATTGCTCATCTCAGTGCCCACATATCTGGTAGATGGTGTCCTTAAGATCTTTGTGATAAACTTCACCGATGCGTCCCATGGCGATGTGGGCTGCCATGCTCTTACCTAGACTCCAGGTTGGTGCATCAAAGAAAAACTCTATGGACTCGGTAACTGGCATGAACGTCCTTCCTGGAACTTGAACTCGAATCATCCAACGCTCCTCTTCTGGTAAAGTGGTGGTGTAGGTCCCGGTGAAGCTTGGTATTCCGATGTTCAGGTACTTAGTGATTTCCTTCAAGTGTCTCCCAAAGGGTGTGTCTTCATTCGGTTGTGCAAACTTGTTCCTTGAGTCCGCCATCCTAGAGAGTAGAAGATGGAGAGAGTCAAAAATGAGTAGAGAAGAGTGACCTATGGCTTTTCTTAGTGGTCATGTCCTACAGTCAACCTGGCTCTGATACCATCTTGTAGCGATCCGACCTCAGATGGTCAAATCTCTGTGTTCAAGTGTCATCCCTGGATCGGTAATGCTGATACACAGAGTACTCGAAGGATTTATAACAGAGTGAAATCACACACTTATTACATCGAATGTCTCAAAAGAGAACTTATTACAATAAATATGGCTTAAGGCCATCTAAATAAAGTAACAGCGGAAGGCTTGGAAGATAAAGTGAGTCCATCAACTCCAATGGCATAGCTGAGTGCATGACAACGACCTAGCGCACCTTACTCTTCGTCTGAAAAGTCTGCAACATGATATGTTGCAGCCCGAAACAGGTCAGCACATGGAATATGCTGGCAATATAACACAATAGAGCAAGGAACACAAAATTTGCTATCACTACATGCATATTTGGCTGGTGGAAAGCTCTAGGGTTATATTGTTTTGCGAAAAGCCAATTTTTCCCTACATCAAAGGAATATGTTTTATTTAACTATCAAGGTAGTTGTTAAACATTGAGAAGGTAAATCCCCATCTCAATCCCAATTAAAAGTAATAATTAAACCCAACAAATTAATTTAGAGTGATGAGATCAAATCAATAATTCAAGTACCAGATACTCAAGATGTCCATAACCGGGACACGGCTAATCATGATTAGTTTGTACACTCTGCAGAGGTTTGTGCACTTTTCCCCACAAGACTCGATTTCCTCCGTTGGATTTCTCGCACTACATGGTGTTTGAGAAATGGATGACCGAGACACAGTCTTTCAGAAGCATTTACTCTTTACTCTGGGTAGACAGTTACACCTACTTTCCCCTACATCTGCTAGCCTACCACTGAAAGAGGTCCTGCAACATACTCAACTATGCTAGAGCCCATAATAGCTTGTGGCTGCACACGGAAGTTTCTAGCATGAATAATCTTATGATCCCTTTGAGCCTGGGTGGCGAACCAAAAAGACAACACTGGTATATCCCCAGGTGCCTGCAACCAATCCACCCAGATGTGTATTTAAGTAGCCACCTTAAGTTAACCATTAATTAACAATCTCACATCTATCATGGATACATTCAGACCCAATCCACGTCTACGAGCATAGCATGGCAATATAAGCATAACGTAGAAGTAACTCCCAGGGGTTTGATAATAAAGGGCAATAGGTTCTACCTCATCATCTACTTCCCAATACCCACAAGTTAATCACATCCTAATCATGCAGTGTTTGAGGATTGAAACTAATGCATAAAAACTGGGTATGAAAAGAGTATGATCAATGTGTTACTTGCTTTGCTGACGATCTGCAAACCCTAGAGACTCGTAGTAGCACGCTTCGCACTCCGGGAATTCTATCGTAAACAAACAATAGCATACATAAGCAATCAAGCATAGATGCAAGGGTAAAACTCAAATAAGAAGATCAAATCTGAAAGTTCAACTGAAATGATTCGATCTGCAAAAAGAATCAATCGAATCGGAGCTACGAAACTGAAACTACGGTCAAAAGAACTGCGAATTCAAATCTGCTTGAAACCAAATTTTAAATTTGTCAAAATCATGTTCAAGTTGGTTAAATAGAAAGAGGGGTTCGAGACGAAGATTTTGGCGTTGGTTTCACTGGATTTGGACGAACGGTTTAGAAACGGCGAGGGTTTGAAGATCAGGGGCTGATCTGCGATAAAAGTAATCGCGGATAGGTCCCTGGCTGAAAAAGAAAAACCTATCGGATGAACGTCCGCTAACAGAGACGAACGAACGTTCGCAAACGAACTAAACCGAGAAAACCGAACAGATCTAATAAAATAAAAAAAACCGAACTAGGGTTTTTTAAAAAAACCAAGACGGTTTTTACCTAAACCGAAAAAAACACAGCCGACGAGATCCGGCGGCTCCGGCGCGGCTCCGCGGGCTCCGCGGGGCGATGCGCGGGCGGCGGCGTGCGGCACGGCAGGTGGTGGCGGCGGCAGGCGGCTGCGAGCGGCGGCGGCGCTGGCGGCGGGCGGCGGCGCGGGGCTGCTGCTACCGCTGCTTGCTGCGGCGGCGGTGTGGGGAGACGAGGTGGGGGGCGGGGTCGGCTTATAAGGACCGGGGGGGGCGGCTTGCTTGGGGAGGGGGCAAGGCGACGGCGGTGGCCGACTCGGCCACGGCGACGGCGTCATGCGCGAGCGGGACTCCCGCTCGGGGTCGGGGACGGCGCGAGCTGGGCCGGCTGGGCTTCGGCCCAGTCTGTCCGAAAGTTTGTTTTTTTAAAATAAGATTTCGCCGAGAAAAATCCTAAATAAAATATAAAAAAAATCTAAAAATGCCAAAAACAATTTTCACCGTCTAAATAAAATATTTAGAACAAAGTGAACATTTTCTTGGCCTAAAAATGCAATTTTGAAAAATGCATATTTTTCTAATTCAAATAAAATAGCAATAAAATCGAAATAAAATTATTTATTTGATTTTAACATTTTTCCTCCAGTATTTCTTTTATTTTGGAGAAGTCATATTATCTCCTCTCATATGTTTTTAATATGAAATATTTTGGAGAGAAAAATAAATAAAACCAAAATGATCCTCTTTTCAATATATGAGAAAATTCAAATATGAAAATAATAAAATCCCCAACTCTCTCCGTGGGTCCTTGAGTTGCTTAAGATTTCTAGGATCACAAACGAAATGCAAATAAAATATGATATGCATATGATGACCTATGTATAACATTCCAAATTGAAAATTTGGGATGTTACAAAACCATTTGTATAGCAGCTCGCTGTACCAGTGATGGAACACCAAACACACACTTCTCAGGATTGAGCTTCAGATTGATCTTGCGCAGGTTTGCAAATGTTTCTTCTAATTCTTGAATGAGGCTTGCCTTGTCCTTGGTCTTGACCACTATATCATCCATATATGCTTCCACATTCCTGTGCAGCTAGGTCTGACAACCAATCTGGACTGCTCTTGCAAATGTGGAACAAGAACTTTTCAATCCGAAAGGCATATGTATAAAGCAATATGTGCCTCCTTGGACATGAAAATTTGGTGATACCCTGAGTAGGCATCAAGGAATGATAGCATTTCGCAGCCGGCAGTGGAGTCCACAATCTGGTCGATGCGTGGCAAGGGAAAAGGATCTTTTGGACAAGCTTTTTATGTCAGTGTAATCAATACACAACCTCCATTTCCCATTTGCTTTGTGCACTACGAGTGGATTGGCCAACCAAGTTGGATGGAGGACTCCTCTGACCAGGCTTGCCGCTTCTAGCTTTTTGATTTCCTCGGCAATAAACTGTTGTCGTTCCAAAGCTTGCTTCTTGACCTTCTGCTTGACGGGCCGCACATGAGGGCAGACAGCAAGGTGGTGCTCAATTACCTCCCTGGGAACACCGGGGATGTCAGATGGTTGCCATGCAAACACATCAACATTTGCCCGTAGGAAGGCAATTAGTGCGCTTTCCTATTTGTCTTCAAGGGTGGCACCTATGGTGAAAGTGCCTCCCGTGCTGTCCTCCTTGGCAGACACCTTCTTGGTTGCTGGTGGTGCCGCTTTGGTTTTCTTGCTCTTGCCAGCAGAGTTCTCCAGCACATCCTCAACAGCAGTGTAGCAGTCTGCGGAGGTGCACTTGCCGGAGTCCTTGTCAGATGTCTTGCCGGTCTTTTTCCTCTTCTCCCCCGTAGAGATTTGCCGGCAGAATCAAGTGCTTTGGCGGTAGATGCTGCAACTGCCTCCCGGTAGAGTTGGTCAGCACAAATGAGCGCGTCCTTCTTGTCAGAGTTGATTGTGATGATGCTCATCGGTACTGGCATCTTCAGCGTGTTGTATGCATAATGTGATGCCACCATGAATTTTGCCAGTGCCGGGCGGCCAAGGATTCCATTGTACGGCAACAGAATCTTGACGACATCAAAGACAATCATCTATGTCTTATAGTTGAGCTCACTGCCAAATGTCACCGGTTGCGTGACCTTGCCCTTCGACTGACTCCTTCCTGGGTTGATCCCTTGGAATGTGCCTGTCTTCTTGAGATCTTCGTCAGAAATCTGCAGCATTTTGATCATATCTGGTGAAATCAAGTTCAAGCTAGCCCCATCGTCAACCAACATCTTTGTCACTATGAGGTTGTGCAATCAGGGTATCCTCAACGTCAATCATGATGGGCTTGTTGGACCATTTGTGCGGCTTCTGGGCGTTAACTGCTGGTTCTGCCACATTGACTTCACACGCCCACTGCTTGAGTTGGCGGTGGAAGGAATCTAAAGATGCAACTCCATCAATGCACATGGCTTCAGTGGCCTTCTGGAACTCGTGCTCACTGGACTCATTGTCATCCTCTTTGTCTTCCTCATCACCATCTCCCTGTTTCTTGTCATGGCCCCTGGCAGGCTTCTCCTTCTGCTGTTTGGCCTTGCCACGGCGACCTCCTTAGCCACCACGCTTCTTGCCGGACCCCGAGCACCATCCTGGTCCTTCTCCTTGTCTTGCTTCTCATATTCAGCTTTCCGCTTCTCGGCAAGTTGCTCGACTTGCCGGCAGTGCTGAAGGTCATGGCCCTTTGTACGGTGGATCTTTCAGTACTGCTTGCCGGAGCCATTCGTCTTGTCGGCAACCACCAAGGCTTGACATGAGGCGCACCCGGCAACGTGCTTGTGAGAGCTCTCAGTCTCGGCCTTCTTGGCGGTGGCTGTGTTGCCGGAGCCCTAAACGGCTAGCACTGCTTTGCCCTTGTGCTTCCTTTTGCGCTTGCGACCTTTCTTCTTTGGGGTGGTGGCAGCATCATCATCTTCAGAGTCGACCTC
The DNA here is from genome assembly GCA_011799875.1 of Thinopyrum elongatum. NCBI lineage: Eukaryota > Viridiplantae > Streptophyta > Magnoliopsida > Poales > Poaceae > Thinopyrum > Thinopyrum elongatum. Next base: position 300,665,681 of record CM022298.1, read on the forward strand.
TGTGCCAGCATCCTCCCCGAGAAGTCTTCTTCCCTCTTCAACACATGCGCACTTATCAGCCAAAGCGTAGAGCTTGGCGATATCCTTCACTGGATTCATGGCCAGCTCCTCCCGCATCTAGTGATTATGCACATTCATGTGGAATGCAGTAATCATAGCAGCAGGGTGAATGTCAGGAATGTTGTGCTGAACATGGCTGAATCTCTGAATATACTTGCAGAGAGACTCGCCATCTCTCTGTGGGATCACATGCAGATCACTGGGCTGACCAGGAACCTTGTGGCCCCCGATGAAAGCGCCAACGAAATGATGGCATAGATCTGACCACGATGAAATGGAGTTCTCCAAAAAGTTCATCAACCATGACCTCATGTTGGGCTTGAGTGCCAACGGAAGTACTTGGTGAGGATCTTGTCGTCACAAGCCCCGTCAGCTTGCAGAACGATGGTGTAGATGCCCAAGAACTCCGATGGGTGAATATTGCCATCGTATTTCTCTGGCAACTCTGGCTTGAAATGTCGGGAAGTGGGCCACTGGACTTGCTGCAGCTCTCGTGTAAACGCTGGGCATCCCACCTCATAAGGTAAGTACCTAGTGTACACTAGCGCAGGCTCATTGATGGTGGGCCCTGCGCGCCAATCAGATTGACGGTGCACTTCCTGCCGCCGCTCGATGGTGGTGCGAGCGTCTTCTGCGCGTCATTCTTGAAGAACTTGGCGCTGGTCCTGGTGAGCTCGCGGATTGGACGATGCCATGGAAATGTCATCATGGGCGTCGACCCGCTGGTTCTGCCACTGCGGTTGTTGCTGTTGTTGTGGAGGGGACTGCACTGTGGCCGCATCGCCTCTAGTCCTCTCACCAGCAGCATGCACCAGCGCGGTGGGCTGCCACTGTGAGGGCCCTGCCTGCTGTGGTCTGTCATTATTGGTGAAGCCAACAAGACTCTGAATGGTGGCACTCCACTCCTCCATCTTCTCCGCAGCAGGAGGGAACTCTAAAAGTAACTGAGCATGTGCCAGGGCTTCTTCTGGCGTAGTTGGTATAGTGAAGCACGAAGAACGAGAGGTATTCTTGCTTCCAACAGATTTGGAAGGAACTCCATCTCGAACTTGTGACTGCGGCCTGCTCCCGCCATCTCGCTGGGGTGCTCCCTGGCCCTACACATCTTGAGAATGATGCGCAGGGGCTTTGCCGTGTGGATGTCCGGAGCCGTCGATGTCATGGCGCTGCTCGTCGCTCGCGGCCTCAGATGGTCGAGGCTTGTCCACCGGTGTGGGTGTCTTGGATGGTGCTGTGTTGTCCTTGGAGGTCGCCACACCGCCCGCAGGTAGCACGGCTTCGTCCTTGGACTTGGTGGCATGCGGGTTCTTGTTGCTCCCGCCCTGGACGATGCCGCTCGCTGGCTCGGATCGGCATAACAACGCAGGTGTTGTTCGCCGCCTGCGCCTCCTGCGCCATCACCTGTTTGCATAGGCGCTAGCATCGGTCTCGTCTCGGTCAGCTGGGCATGAGAGATTAATCAGAAATCGGCAGATTAATCGATTTTATTGGTCGATTACTAATCGGCCATTTTTTGCAAATCCCAGGTTCCCAACATTAAAATATGCTATATTCAACACCAAAAAAATATTGGACAGAAGTGTTACCTTGATTCCTAGCCTCGTATAATGACAAACAAAATAGAAAAATAGTACATATTGCATAACAAGGTCCAAAAACACAAATAAACATAGTTTTTCCAAACATAGTGCTAGGAATAGGCCCGATTTATCGGTAGATTCCTGGTAAATCGCTTGTCAGAGCGATAAATCGGCTCAAATGATAAACGGTGAAGATAAGGCATAATCTTATTGATCACCTCCTAGTAGCGATAAATCGGGTGATAAATTGCTGAATCGGATGAATTTTTGAACAGTGATGCATGCAATGAAAGCTATGTGGAGTATGTATCACTAAAGTGCAGAAGTAGCATTGCCTGGCAATACTGAATGGCTAGTCTCGATAGGAAAGTGACGCAAAATTGGCTCGGGGGTTAATAATGCAGTGGCAAGGGAGATGTACAAGTGATGTTGTCGAGGTTACCGTCCTTGCTTACGGTGGGGTGTCAAAATGATCAAGTGGTCGTTGTCG